>CM060946.1:138564737-143564737 GCA_030765085.1 Allium cepa
CATTATTATTATTAAAATCTCTAATTTTACAAAAATGCACTATTTTCGTAATAAAATGCAAAAGTCTATATTTATTACTTTTAAAATTTTACAAAGTACTCTTCTCACTTAGTAAAAAATTGCGAACCATTTCCAAGCTTAATTTATAGCCAAAAAATATTTTTTTTAACTAATTTCCACCTTTTTATTTAAATAAACCACCTTTAAAAATTAAATATTTCTTTTAAAAATTATTAAAAGAAGTAAATGGGCAATAATTAATATAATTATTTCATTTTCTCTAAAATACGGTCATTTTCCATTTATTATCAACCCAAACGAAATAAAAATAAAGTTTGGAATTTTATTTTCTTATTTTAAATTCCAAAATTCATTGTTTATTTCAAATAAACAATTTAAAATCTCTATTTTAATTTTACAATATTAAATTATAATTACCATTATAATTTAATATCGACAGATAATCTCCAAACCAAGGTTGTTAAAGACCCCTCTTAACAAAATTGCACCAACGCAATTTCTAGAGAAGAATTTGTATCCAACCTATCAATTTCATCAATCAAAAGAGAAAAAGATAGACAAGCTCGAGTTTAAAAAGTTTCCTCTCATCTCAAATTGATACAAGACCAAGATAAAATTGCTCGATAAATTCTATAATTTCCTGAATATATTCGTCGGGATTAACGGACCATAGAATTTGTATGAGTAATACCTCATTATTTCGATGGCTTCTTATCTTCAAAACAAGAACACAAGAGAATGCTACCAAAAGGATCAATTAAGTGAGATTGATTTTTGAAAATTTCTCGAATAGAGTCGGGATTTAGCTCAACTTTAATCTTGGACATCAATCAATAATATGATTATTGACATGACTTTCCATGTGTCATTATGGAAAGAACCACACCAACATAAGTTTGATAACAAGAGAGGTAAGAGAATTCAATGAGAGGTGGTTTCTTCAAAGGTGACCAGACTCGAATGACCGCATAATTCACGATGATAGATAATGGCTCAAAGAAAAAATAAACTCGATGAGTTAATTTCTATACCCTTATTTTACAGAAAAAAATATTTTTAAGGTTCCAGAAACCTAATTTCTTTATACTCAAACTTCAATATTCTGAAAAGTTTCAAGACTTCGCACAAAAATCCAATTTATTCTCTAAACACTTTATTTAAAGTGAATAAAATGTTTTACTCACAGATTCTACCATAATATATTTCAGTTTGAAATATATACTTTCATACAAAACATTAACCAAATTATATTCACAAAATAGGTAGAATGCACTTAACAAATAAGAAAACAAGTTGTTTCAATTAAAAACATGCTGTAAAGATATTAAATTTTGACCCATTGACACTCAAAATCTGAATATACTTATGAAATTAAAGTTGTTCTACCAAGTCTAAGCTTTCCAGTGATATAAAGATCATAAAAATCGGATTAACGGTTTGAAAGTTATGCTAAATTTATTTTCAGCTTAAATCTTAGAAAATCTCTTTTTGGACAGAAGTGACCATCTACTTTCAAACACATTTTTGACTCAGTAAAAACAAAATCCTTTAAAGTGGTAAAAAGAAACTTTATAGCTCACTAAAAGCTCTTTTATTTACAAAAAGATTGAACTCATTTGGAGTTATAAATATTAAGCTATCACTGTTTTAGCACAACACTTTTCCAAAGTGTAACAACCCTGTAATTTGTAATTATTTTAATTGTATATTTTGATTATTACATTTGAATTCCTGATTTAAAAACTTTATTTTTTTAATTAAAATGAATAAATTTTGTTATTTTAAATATAAATTTTGATTTTTATTAGAATTAGAATTTCAAACATGAATAAATAGAATATTTTCTAGAAAAATGGATTTTTGGTCAATCTGGTCAAACTTTGACTTTTAAATTTAAAATTTAAAATTTTAATTTTTGTATTTTTATATTTTATTATGAAAATAAATTAAATTTTAAGAATACTTCTTTTCGTTTCGTTGAAATCCGATTTATATTGTGAAAGTTATGCTTTTTACAATATTGTGTGTAAACTGTTTTATTTTACAAAATTGTTTATTTTAATTTATATAAATATTATTTTTGTTTGTCAAATATTGTTCAAAATTTGAATATATGTGTTATATGATATGTTACATATTTATTTATTTTTAAAACATTTTATAAGTATAATTATAATTTTCAAATGTTTATGTTACTTTGTTTACAAATTCTAATTTTCTAGTTTCAATTTAATAACTATTTTCTTCATTTACCTTTTATTTTCCTAAGAATAATTATTTATTTTCCTTTTTAACTTTATTTTGTTCTGTAACGAACCACTTTTCCATACCCTTTGAATCGACAATAAACCACACATGTCAAACTCAAATTGCACGAATAAGCGGATCATTAAGGGTAGAAAGAAAATAAAGACAGAACAGAATCTCACACGAATGGAATAACATATATTATTTCAATAATAATCTTTACAGCGGAAAATTTTAAATACAATATCAGAGTCTAACCTAAATTCAGCTTGGACAGTTATAAACATCTGTCCTTACAATTGCTGACAAACATTAAACAAAATACACTAAGCAAAGCGGATAAAGATAGAATACGTCCATACGATGATGAAGATCTCCAGTTCTCCTCTGGAAACTCCAACCGTCTTCAACTAAACCTGAAACTACTCGGATCTGACCCGAGTATTAAAAATACCCGGATCAGGCTTGATAAAACAGCGTGAGATACTCGAAGTTTAAATGACTATATTATCAAAACCTTTGAAAAGAATGGTATCTCATAAGACCACGACCATACATAAACACGGACGGGTTTTTACCTTATGATAACCAAAACGCTTCATACCAAAAATCACTTGATATTATTTTTAATGACATTCTTTTGAAAACACTTTTCAAATAAACTTATTCAAATAAGGTACCAATATCTGGACTAAGTCTAACAGAATATATCCGGACTGGGTCAACGGAATATACCGAACGGAATATATGATACCAGAAGGGGGTAGCTGAAATGTTTGCAAGTCATTACAGCTATTTTGGGAATACAATCAAAACCGTATGTACCGTATTGGGTTTGGATTTCCAACATGATAGGAAACTAGTGGAAAGATCAATCTGTATCCACGGCTTACGTCCATGACTCAGACGCCGTTATACAACAACATAAATGGCTAAAAGTGGATGCAATCTGCGAATAACATCCAATGACTCAGACTTCGCACATCCCTGCCATGAGGCCCAGATGCATCTGGTACCTAGGGCTCAGAACATCTGATAACCCAAATCACTACTACCTGAAATGCGAGCATACATCTGACCACATAGAATCCCATCATAACCGGGGTGTGAGGCTCGCGAGGCTACGCTCAATTCAAACAAAGCCACGCTTTTTTTCATACAAAGCCACGCTTTTTTTTTCATACAAAGCCACGCTTTTTCATAACAAGTTCCACTTTGAATGCCACATTGTCATTCCACGTCACACGACTGATTTCTAGAAAAGTATAACTTCCTGAGCACGTATGTCTCGGGAAAGGGTGTTAAGCTAAAAGAAGTTGCCTTCTCCGCCACCAACTGATATACATTTATAGAAACCACTCAAATGTGATTTAGAATACAATGTCAGACAAACATCTATACAAGTTCGTTCTAGGACTGAACGAAACCGAAGGCACTTTCCTCGGCCATTACTAGGCGAGAAGCCCTTGCAATCCGAAAAAATCTCCATCACGAGGAGACCACTGCTATAAATAACTCTATAATGGTGGCCAACCAGAGCATGTTCAACAAGCAGTCTTCACGCTATAAAGATCCACGGTCTTCAATAATCATCATCTTCAACATGTCTTCACTTTCGAACGTATACATTGGTTCGAAGTGGTTTTCGGATAGGAATTAATCAAATCCGACTCCGGTTCCTTCGAAACCAATCATCGCTTTAAAAGATGTTAAGTTCATAAGTGGATATCAATCATCAATCAATTACTTCATCTTTTATCAAATCAAATATCTATCTCAGATATAATCTTTTCAATTTATTCCATTTTCTTTTCAAGAGTATATGGAATCATTAAGCCTCATTTATCAATCATTTGATTTATTTAAACCTTTCTTAAATCTTGGAATAATTCTAAATCATTTTCTTCTTTACTTAGGAAAATCTTTCCAAATCATTCGTTTAATCTCAATCAAAGATTTCTTACACTTAAGTTATAACTTTTAACTTAGGGAAAATATTCCCAAATCATTCATTAAATCTAAATCAAAGATTTCTTTCTTAACTTCAAATCATATTCTTGCTAATCAAAGATTTTCATAATAGAGCACTATTGCCATCATAAATATGGTAAATTTCACCTCCAGGGACTAATGGAAAGTTTCACCTCTAGGGACTAATGGCAAGTTTCACCTCTAGGGACTAATGGCAAGTTTCACCTCTAGGGACTAGTGGCAAGTAATCCTACATTTTGAATATCTTTGTCTTTAACTATTTTTATCTTCGATATATTTTATCTCGAAAATTATTTTGAAGGGGTTTTCTTTTCTTTTATCTTAGAAAAATTTAAATATGATCTTTTTAGAGCATCCGGGCTTTCCTTTCGATCTATTCCACCCCTCGCCTAAGAAGAGAAAACATAGGCCAGGTAAGTTCATGGCACTGGTTGCTCCATCCCTAACCTTAGTTAAACACCTTGTTTACCTTCCCAGATCTCACAGGTGGGACAAATGTACTAGTCGTTTCCGCATACTCAGATTTTCAGCTTTATTTTAGAATTGCTTATAAATATTCCAAATTATCTTTTCAAAATTCTTAATTATCCTTTCCAAAACATTCACAATTGATTCTGAGAAACGTCGTTACATTTAAACTCATATTCCAAAAGTTATAGAATTCACAGCATAAAAGTGCTGCGGAAAGTGCTATATAAGCTTATTTGATTTAAACAACTTTTAAAACATTCGATAATTCATATTTTCCAATCCAAATCTCTTTTAAATCATTTAAATAGATTTATCAAATTTATTTCATATTTTTAATACTTTAAAAATATCATTTATAAAGAAATCCCGTTTTGGATTCCGAACTGCAAAACCGCGATGTTTTTAGAAAATTGTTTTGGACATATTTTAAAATCTACTTGACGAAATCTTGATTTTCTTTCTTCGTTGGAAAACTATTATCATTGTAAACCAAATAATTTTTATTTCGAAGAAATCCGAGTTATAAATCATTCTCTACATCAATTTGAAGTTACGGGTCGAAATTTACGAACCGCCACTACGCGACAAGCTCGGTTTTGACCAATTTTGAGAATTGCTTCGGAACTTGTCCGAAGCACTTCGAATTCTTTTTAAACCATATTTAAACTCTTTTAACTTATTTAAAATCATTAAGAGGCTAAATATTTCCACACACATTTGTATGGATTTTAATTCTCATGTAATTAACTTTGCTTACTAACCATTTCTCTTATCATTTATCAAACCAAGTTATCATCCATATTACAAACATTAAATCAACCAATTTTGCAACCAAATTATCAAACATTCAAACATTCAACATGTTTATACTTTCAAATCATTATACTTGAAATAACTTAGGGATTAATTAGTAAATAAGAGTACTCACCTTTTGACCAAAAGATTAACTTCCTACCAACATTCATTTACAAACAACACTTCACTTAAACTCTCTTATCTTCACCAAATCTTTTCCGTAGACTTTCCTTTTGATTCCGACAACACTTCCTTCCCTTTTTCTCGCTTCGAAGCTTCACAACTTGCTCCTCCTCCACTATAGGTTCGGCCACACCTTCCTCCTCCTCTTCCTCTTTGTTTCTTCACTTTTTAGATGCTAAACCATGTTCTAATGGTATTCTAAGGTCTTTGGCAAGGTTTGGTGGTGTTTGGAGTTGATTTGATATGGTTTTGAAAAAGTTAGTAAGGATTTGAAAGAGAAGAAGAAGCCATTAAAGAGAGCTTCAAGAAAGAAGAAGAAGATAGAAAATGGTGTAAAATAAAGTGGAAGAATGGTGGTCTTATTTATAGAAAAAGTTTTGGATTAAAATAATATTTTGTAAAAAGACCAAAATACCCTTACTTACTTCTTAAGCATTCTTATTTTTTTTCAACACTTAACATCACATTTCAAATCATTACTTTATGTCATTTTCACTTAGATATTAAGTAAAGAATATCATAATTATGTTGGCTTTGATTTGATATTGATTTGATGTTTACTTTTGACTTTTCTTACTTACTTTTCTTAATTCTTACTTACTTTTCTTAATTGCTTCTAGAAGTTTCTAACCTTATTTAGTAAAAGTAAACTTGATTAGTAAATTAATTAATACTTATACTATTTGAATATATGTTCCTATATAAGAAAATAAAGATGCGGCGACGTTGCGACAACTTTTAATCGACAAAACGTCGTTTTCCGACAAAATATTTTACGGTCATATTTTGACGTTTTAGTTAAACTATTTATTTATGTAAACCAAATTTAAAAATGAACTTTTTACTTCTTTAAATAAATTAAAACAAGTCTCTTTATATTTTAAAATCATATTTAAATAATACCAAAATCTCTAATTTTACGGTGTATGTAAAACTGACAAAATGCGACAAAATTTGGTTATTTTTGTAAAACAATTATTAACATACTTATAAGTATTTTAATATACTTTTATTATCTTTATTAGATGTTTTCAATAAGATTTATATTTTAAATAAACATTTAGACCTATTTATTTAAGCATTTATTTATACTTAGCAAAACTTAACTTTTGTTGATTTGTTCTAAAATCCAAATTTATACTTTTTAATTTATTATCTATAAGAATAAATAACTTCTCTATCATTGTCTATATATAACTTGTTTATTTAGGTTTTAAACCTTTTTTAACTTTAAAACAAACGAAATCTCTCATTTTCGAAGTAGCGAAATTACGGGTCGTTACATTCTCCCCTACTTAAAAGAATTTCGTCCTCGAAATTGCCCAAACAAAAGTTTGCCTAAAACATTTATTTTTAAACTTAATTCCATATAATATACACAGATCATCCGTATAAAAATATCTTATTCGATCTCCTATTCGAATACACAACTTTATTTCCGAACTAGTATCGATCCCCCGATCCTCTAGTGCGGACTTTAATCAGGCTCTTTGCTCAAAAACCTTTGCTTTCCTTGCATAGTGCTAAACTATGATAGAAAACTCAAGTACCCAACCATAAACCCTAATCAATGTTCGTCGTCAAGAATCGAGTGATAAATCCTTTTTCGGATCGGTGTAAACACCTCAAAGTTCCAAACTCGAATATTAGATCAACATTTGTGTGACGAAATGATCTACATATAACATATGTATTAATTAACTCTCAAAAAAACTTTCTAAACTTTTATCTTAAGCTCAAACACTTTATAAAGGTGCTTCTTTATATAATCCCTTTAATTATTTATTTCCAAATATTTTTATTAAAGGAAAATATTCCAAAGAAACCATTTTTCACCCAAAAGATGATTTTTCTCTATTATAATTTTTCTTCCCACGATTCTTCAACTTAGTATATTTCTTTTAACACTAATATTATTTACGAATCATTTCATAAAACTATCGCTTAAGTTGATTACATCTTATAACTTATGCAAATCAATCACTTTTAAAGACTTAAGTCCAAATTCTTAATTAATGTTGGACTTTATTAATAAAACATTTTCTAGGTTATAACTTCCCCTTTTTTATTTATAATCACATTTATACTTATCCAATTTCATTTACTCAGAATATTTCACAACCTTTTTACAAAAGTTTTCACAAATTCTTAGATTTGAGTTTGGTGTGATTCGGAAATTTTCGACTGTCCAAAATCGTCGAGAATCCCTCTTTTATCTTATCAATTAGCGATTCCAATTTATCTTTAGTTTAAACACTTTTATAAAGATTACTAATTAATGATTCACATTATTTTAACTTAAGAAAATTATATAGATTGAGTAACTCCAAAACAATCCAAGGAACTGGGTACTACCAATAATATCATATATCCTCTTCACAAGAAGAGTAATACTTAAGAGAAGTGCTTACCATCCGAACACATCACTTGCCCATTTTTAGTTTATTTTCGAGTCAATCGAATTAGTTATCATAAAACACCTCTTTTTATATTTGAAATAATACCATTTTCAAAATCCTTTAGAGATTACTTTGTAAAACCTATCTTATAAATTCATTTTATCTTATATTAATTAATCTTCATTTAAATTACCACAATTGTTTTACTCGAACTTAAATTCTCATTCCTTAAACAAATCTTACTATCAAACACCCTATAGTCAAATCGTGAAACTTAATTCACAAGGTATTTGTACTTAAACCTTTAAATCAAACAATTGATCAATTTATGATAGTAACTTAACATTATCATTTCTTAATTTGTTATTTTAGAATAAGTATTAAAGATCTTAATTACCTTATCAGATTTCTTGCTTATCGATTATCTTTATGAAACATCTTATAGTCAAACTGTGAAATTCTAATCACAAGACGTTCATATTTAAATTTCACTAATCCTGATTTCTAACTATACAGCTTTTCAAAAAAATGTACTTTATATTCAAAATATAATCCTAGGTAAAATTATTTCATTTACCATTTTCTTCAAAATTAGTGTGTCGGTTCGCCTTGTTTAAGTGTTTAGGAACCCTCATCGATAACGGTGATCAAGCGCATCGATCAGAATCTATAAATCACTCAATAGATAAATCAACACAAAACATTTTATTAGTTACTAACAAATACGCGCTCATATATAATACACTCAAACTCATTCTAGGGTGTTACTAACCCTATCCCTAATGAGTTACTCATCCTAGGGTATTACTAACCCTATCTCTGATGAGTCTTTACCCAACCAAAGCCAAGGTTCTCGCTTAACCTTCAGCTCTGATACCAAATGTAACGAACCACTTTTCCATACCCTTTGAATCGACAATAAACCACACATGTCAAACTCAAATTGCACGAATAAGCGGATCATTAAGGGTAGAAAGAAAATAAAGACAGAACAGAATCTCACACGAATGGAATAACATATATTATTTCAATAATAATCTTTACAGCGGAAAATTTTAAATACAATATCAGAGTCTAACCTAAATTCAGCTTGGACAGTTATAAACATCTGTCCTTACAATTGCTGACAAACATTAAACAAAATACACTAAGCAAAGCGGATAAAGATAGAATACGTCCATACGATGATGAAGATCTCCAGTTCTCCTCTGGAAACTCCAACCGTCTTCAACTAAACCTGAAACTACTCGGATCTGACCCGAGTATTAAAAATACCCGGATCAGGCTTGATAAAACAGCGTGAGATACTCGAAGTTTAAATGACTATATTATCAAAACCTTTGAAAAGAATGGTATCTCATAAGACCACGACCATACATAAACACGGACGGGTTTTTACCTTATGATAACCAAAACGCTTCATACCAAAAATCACTTGATATTATTTTTAATGACATTCTTTTGAAAACACTTTTCAAATAAACTTATTCAAATAAGGTACCAATATCTGGACTAAGTCTAACAGAATATATCCGGACTGGGTCAACGGAATATACCGAACGGAATATATGATACCAGAAGGGGGTAGCTGAAATGTTTGCAAGTCATTACAGCTATTTTGGGAATACAATCAAAACCGTATGTACCGTATTGGGTTTGGATTTCCAACATGATAGGAAACTAGTGGAAAGATCAATCTGTATCCACGGCTTACGTCCATGACTCAGACGCCGTTATACAACAACATAAATGGCTAAAAGTGGATGCAATCTGCGAATAACATCCAATGACTCAGACTTCGCACATCCCTGCCATGAGGCCCAGATGCATCTGGTACCTAGGGCTCAGAACATCTGATAACCCAAATCACTACTACCTGAAATGCGAGCATACATCTGACCACATAGAATCCCATCATAACCGGGGTGTGAGGCTCGCGAGGCTACGCTCAATTCAAACAAAGCCACGCTTTTTTTCATACAAAGCCACGCTTTTTTTTTCATACAAAGCCACGCTTTTTCATAACAAGTTCCACTTTGAATGCCACATTGTCATTCCACGTCACACGACTGATTTCTAGAAAAGTATAACTTCCTGAGCACGTATGTCTCGGGAAAGGGTGTTAAGCTAAAAGAAGTTGCCTTCTCCGCCACCAACTGATATACATTTATAGAAACCACTCAAATGTGATTTAGAATACAATGTCAGACAAACATCTATACAAGTTCGTTCTAGGACTGAACGAAACCGAAGGCACTTTCCTCGGCCATTACTAGGCGAGAAGCCCTTGCAATCCGAAAAAATCTCCATCACGAGGAGACCACTGCTATAAATAACTCTATAATGGTGGCCAATCAGAGCATGTTCAACAAGCAGTCTTCACGCTATAAAGATCCACGGTCTTCAATAATCATCATCTTCAACATGTCTTCACTTTCGAACGTATACATTGGTTCGAAGTGGTTTTCGGATAGGAATTAATCAAATCCGACTCCGGTTCCTTCGAAACCAATCATCGCTTTAAAAGATGTTAAGTTCATAAGTGGATATCAATCATCAATCAATTACTTCATCTTTTATCAAATCAAATATCTATCTCAGATATAATCTTTTCAATTTATTCCATTTTCTTTTCAAGAGTATATGGAATCATTAAGCCTCATTTATCAATCATTTGATTTATTTAAACCTTTCTTAAATCTTGGAATAATTCTAAATCATTTTCTTCTTTACTTAGGAAAATCTTTCCAAATCATTCGTTTAATCTCAATCAAAGATTTCTTACACTTAAGTTATAACTTTTAACTTAGGGAAAATATTCCCAAATCATTCATTAAATCTAAATCAAAGATTTCTTTCTTAACTTCAAATCATATTCTTGCTAATCAAAGATTTTCATAATAGAGCACTATTGCCATCATAAATATGGTAAATTTCACCTCCAGGGACTAATGGAAAGTTTCACCTCTAGGGACTAATGGCAAGTTTCACCTCTAGGGACTAATGGCAAGTTTCACCTCTAGGGACTAGTGGCAAGTAATCCTACATTTTGAATATCTTTGTCTTTAACTATTTTTATCTTCGATATATTTTATCTCGAAAATTATTTTGAAGGGGTTTTCTTTTCTTTTATCTTAGAAAAATTTAAATATGATCTTTTTAGAGCATCCGGGCTTTCCTTTCGATCTATTCCACCCCTCGCCTAAGAAGAGAAAACATAGGCCAGGTAAGTTCAGGGCACTGGTTGCTCCATCCCTAACCTTAGTTAAACACCTTGTTTACCTTCCCAGATCTCACAGGTGGGACAAATGTACTAGTCGTTTCCGCATACTCAGATTTTCAGCTTTATTTTAGAATTGCTTATAAATATTCCAAATTATCTTTTCAAAATTCTTAATTATCCTTTCCAAAACATTCACAATTGATTCTGAGAAACGTCGTTACATTTAAACTCATATTCCAAAAGTTATAGAATTCACAGCATAAAAGTGCTGCGGAAAGTGCTATATAAGCTTATTTGATTTAAACAACTTTTAAAACATTCGATAATTCATATTTTCCAATCCAAATCTCTTTTAAATCATTTAAATAGATTTATCAAATTTATTTCATATTTTTAATACTTTAAAAATATCATTTATAAAGAAATCCCGTTTTGGATTCCGAACTGCAAAACCGCGATGTTTTTAGAAAATTGTTTTGGACATATTTTAAAATCTACTTGACGAAATCTTGATTTTCTTTCTTCGTTGGAAAACTATTATCATTGTAAACCAAATAATTTTTATTTCGAAGAAATCCGAGTTATAAATCATTCTCTACATCAATTTGAAGTTACGGGTCGAAATTTACGAACCGCCACTACGCGACAAGCTCGGTTTTGACCAATTTTGAGAATTGCTTCGGAACTTGTCCGAAGCACTTCGAATTCTTTTTAAACCATATTTAAACTCTTTTAACTTATTTAAAATCATTAAGAGGCTAAATATTTCCACACACATTTGTATGGATTTTAATTCTCATGTAATTAACTTTGCTTACTAACCATTTCTCTTATCATTTATCAAACCAAGTTATCATCCATATTACAAACATTAAATCAACCAATTTTGCAACCAAGTTATCAAACATTCAAACATTCAACATGTTTATACTTTCAAATCATTATACTTGAAATAACTTAGGGATTAATTAGTAAATAAGAGTACTCACCTTTTGACCAAAAGATTAACTTCCTACCAACATTCATTTACAAACAACACTTCACTTAAACTCTCTTATCTTCACCAAATCTTTTCCGTAGACTTTCCTTTTGATTCCGACAACACTTCCTTCCCTTTTTCTCGCTTCGAAGCTTCACAACTTGCTCCTCCTCCACTATAGGTTCGGCCACACCTTCCTCCTCCTCTTCCTCTTTGTTTCTTCACTTTTTAGATGCTAAACCATGTTCTAATGGTATTCTAAGGTCTTTGGCAAGGTTTGGTGGTGTTTGGAGTTGATTTGATATGGTTTTGAAAAAGTTAGTAAGGATTTGGAAGAGAAGAAGAAGCCATTAAAGAGAGCTTCAAGAAAGAAGAAGAAGATAGAAAATGGTGTAAAATAAAGTGGAAGAATGGTGGTCTTATTTATAGAAAAAGTTTTGGATTAAAATAATATTTTGTAAAAAGACCAAAATACCCTTACTTACTTCTTAAGCATTCTTATTTTTTTTCAACACTTAACATCACATTTCAAATCATTACTTTATGTCATTTTCACTTAGATATTAAGTAAAGAATATCATAATTATGTTGGCTTTGATTTGATATTGATTTGATGTTTACTTTTGACTTTTCTTACTTACTTTTCTTAATTCTTACTTACTTTTCTTAATTGCTTCTAGAAGTTTCTAACCTTATTTAGTAAAAGTAAACTTGATTAGTAAATTAATTAATACTTATACTATTTGAATATATGTTCCTATATAAGAAAATAAAGATGCGGCGACGTTGCGACAACTTTTAATCGACAAAACGTCGTTTTCCGACAAAATATTTTACGGTCATATTTTGACGTTTTAGTTAAACTATTTATTTATGTAAACCAAATTTAAAAATGAACTTTTTACTTCTTTAAATAAATTAAAACAAGTCTCTTTATATTTTAAAATCATATTTAAATAATACCAAAATCTCTAATTTTACGGTGTATGTAAAACTGACAAAATGCGACAAAATTTGGTTATTTTTGTAAAACAATTATTAACATACTTATAAGTATTTTAATATACTTTTATTATCTTTATTAGATGTTTTCAATAAGATTTATATTTTTAAATAAACATTTAGACCTATTTATTTAAGCATTTATTTATACTTAGCAAAACTTAACTTTTGTTGATTTGTTCTAAAATCCAAATTTATACTTTTTAATTTATTATCTATAAGAATAAATAACTTCTCTATCATTGTCTATATATAACTTGTTTATTTAGGTTTTAAACCTTTTTTAACTTTAAAACAAACGAAATCTCTCATTTTCGAAGTAGCGAAATTACGGGTCGTTACATGTTCAGTTTTATATTTTATTTACTAAAATGTATATGGTTTATTTTAATTTAAAAGAAAAGAAATCCAAGAGACAAGTCCTTTCATTTGCTTGTGACTCTTCCTTTTCCTTGTGTCTCTTCATTGTCTTAACTCTTCCTCTTAGCTTTGGCCATACCTTTTCTTGCTTTAGCCATGAATTTTCATAACTCATTCACGTGAAAACTTCTCATCCTCCTCACAACTCACGGCCAAGTCCATTTCTAAAATTATTTTGATGTGTTTTAATGTCTTCTTCTTCTACTTTTCCTTCTTATTTTCATTGATTTGCTTCCTCCTCTCTAGCCTTGCTCGGCCTAGCCTCTACCACCCTCATCTCCACCGACCACCACCACCATCATACATGGCAGCAACCACTCCTCTCCCCTCTATCTAGTTCTGGCCTTGACCACTACTTGAAGCTAGCACCACAAAACTTTGCACAAACTCCTAGAAAACATGCCTAGACCACATATGCTTCACCTACCCTTCATCTATCACCTTGGGCACCCCCTTAGCCACTACCACCATCATCTACTCCACCTCTAGCCGCAGCTCCAGATATGTCCAGACCTGACATGACCTGTACAAGTGTGAGCCGAGCCCAATCTATGTCCAAGCCGAGCCAAAAGTTGAACCAAACATCACATATTTTCCTTGACCTTTTGTATACTTCATGTGTAACTCTCCTACCATCATCACTTCCTTGTACCTGCACCTATATGACCCAAAACTGAGCCTATATGACCCAAAAATGAGCCTATATCACCATCATGGCCGAGCAAAAGATCCCCTATGGTCGAGCATTGGAGTGGATAAGGCAAGGTCTAACTATCTTGTTCCTTGTTGCTTCGTATTTCAATTTGTTTCTATATCGTTTTGTGTTAAATGTATTCATATGTTATATTGCATTATCTTGTTTTTGTTGTTGTGATAAGATGATATCTTGGCTCTCTCCACTCATTTGAATCACTAGTCATGTTGTATCATGCTTGTCGTGCCATTGGAATCGTTTTGTGTGTCATAGTGGTCTTCAGCTTGAAAGGTAAGTCTTTCTCACTCTGACATTTCTACTTATGAAATGGTAAATTGATGACAAGTGTTTAGCAAATTAAAATGTTTATGCAAGTTAATGATGATTATATGATATGCTATGCCATGTTATTACCATGTTAACTCCGATAATTACCACCTGACATCTGATATATGACATTATATTGTGACATTGACATTATTTATATTGTTTATGCATATGTTCACACTACAAGTTCTCTGTACAATAGAATCACTATGGGTTGAAATGATACATACCCGAACGGACATTAGAATAGGAAAAATCATTATGGGCTGAAATGGTAGGCTTGAGTGATTTTTATTTATTTTTATTTACTTGGGATTGCAGGTTTAAAATGATAGAACGCGGGTTTTCTTTTTAAACCGCGGAATGAAATGATATATGTCTGTATCACTTGACCTAGGTTAGAAAATTATATACAGACCCCTTGGTATATTTTTAAATGATTTTTATTAAGATATGTATTTTTAAAAGTATGAAATTTGATTTAAAAAAAATATATTTTATGGTTTTGTGAAAGATAAATATTTAGTTTTGAATTTGTGAATTTAAGTATGTAAATTTGAAGTAAATGTGATTTTTGACTTTTAATTATATTTTAAAAATGTAAGTAAAAATGGAAATTTAATTTAAAGTTTCGAAATGATATTTGAAGTAAAATGTTAAGTTTTATTAAATTTATAAGTTAATAAGCAGTGAAATTTTTACTTAATAAATGAATTGAGTTTTTAAAATTGAATATTTGATTTTAAAATTTTATTGTGATAAATCATATGTTAAAATGATTTAAATGTGAAATTTTGAAGTCTATGTTGAATATACGATTATATGATTTTTGTTTGATGATAATAAACATATATATATATATATATTCATGTAAATGTATTTGTTAATGTACTATTTTATTTCTCATAGATTAAATAAATATTTGCTGAATAAAAATAAATAACACAGAATTTTAATTCAGACAAAAATTTTATTCAAATAAATATTTATTACAATATTTGAATAGTACAAAGTTCAAGCTCTCACTATATATTCAATTACAATTACATCACAATCTTTCATTTACAAATGTCCTCACTACGTATCGCTCATTCACTCATAATTTATCTTCAACTTCATTCCAGATTGAATCCAGCATCCGAGCAATCTGCAAAAATAAATATTGATGCAGTAAAATTGAAAAGGAAATATTTCGCAGTATAAAACAATATGTGAATTTTGAAAATAATATTTGCCTCGGTTATTTGGGTTGTTCGTCATTATTTAATTTTCAATTCATTATACACGAACAGCTTGTGACATACACAGTGTATCACTGTATATGCCACAAGGCCGTGCACACCAATATATACACTTGATAGATTTATAGGTACAAGTGAGCACATGTCAAACCCAAATTACCGGATTCAACTCAAGTGCATTAAAATAATGTCACAAGGTCAAATCCGAGCTACAAGCTGGATTCAACTCAAGTGTTTTTCAATTCGAAAAACAAACACATTACGGCAACACATGGAGTTCAAGACAGTCATAACATCAATTAACAACAATATGATGCAGTTCCAAATCAACAACACACGGAGTTCAAGACAGTCATAACATCAATTAACAACAACATGATGAAGTTCCAAATCAACATAACTCGACTAGCTAACTGAACCACATACCCAACATTTCAACTAACACATATATGCAAGCAAAGATTACATGTGCAGCAGGCTCAACTGGCAGCTGAAAGTGGACACATGAAGTTCAAGGTGAACTAGATCAATAGCAATACAGTGAACAATGAAGGCAACTATACTTGAAGACAAATGCACAGCATACATACGAACCAAGTCCATATATACTACAATATAAATGCAGCAACCAAAACAATAGTGCATCATGGACCATACTGTACTCGGTTCAAGACGAAACCAAACACAAATGCACAAAATGCAAACTGCAAATACAAAGGCAGTGACAACATAAAATGATGACCATGCAGCACGCATATATACAACAAAGATGAACATCAAAATTGCACCAGTACAGTGTCAATGAACAAGCAAGCCCAAGTGCAAAACCAAATAATAAACACAACTGTATGTTGAAGCAACTCGAGCTCCAGAAGATAATGGCACAATCCAGTGAAATACAAGATGAACCAGACCAGAGCAATCAAGCTAAAGCATGGCATGACCAAGTTGAATCAGAGACCTCAAAACCACTACCATGCTACAGTGTAGACAAATATAAACAGTGAAGTACAACATCAAGCTCAATGAAACAGATTACACAAAAACATAAGGGCCGAAGTAAGTCATAAAGAAAATAGTCTCAGCAAAAATATGCAGCGCACAAATATCATGAACCAGACTTTGAATCATGACAATGCAGACTCGAGGATACAATGAAGACTACAAGTTCAAGTCCAGTTACAACAAAGAACAAGGCACAGTGCGGAAGCAAATGTCACTGAGAAGCAGTGCAAACATATATTCTAAGTGACAACATCAGATAATATATGCTAAGTATAACAAAGTCATAGCAAAGTCAAAGCCGTGATCAAAGAATATGATGAACAAGTCGAATTCGTGGTGGCCAAGAAAATTGACCGAGTCATAAATCAAAACCGTGACTGTCAAGTATCAATTTATACGAAATTGAAAAAGTCAGTGAAATCATCAACATCCAAATGAAATCGAATGGCCGAAGCTAAAATGTTGAAAAAATCAGACGAACGCAGATCTAGGGATTCAAATCCTATATAAACCATAACATCATCGACAATGAAAATCATCGAGTTCAAGCATTTAATCAGAAATTAAAAATAGCAAAAAATTACATACCGAAGCCATCTCGAACTCGATCAAATTCGAAGCGAAAAAAGAAACCATCGATTGATAGAAAAGAAACGCCGAATCAATTATTCAATCGAGCATTCAAAGACGCTTCTTCAAATTACACGAAAACCCTAATTTTAATCAGGGAGGAACGAACGAAGAAAGCCCTAATTTTGAATGAACAGAGCCGCCATTATCTCAATTAAGGAACGGACTACAAAAGTTATAAAAAGAGAAAAAGGGCCGGCCTTTTATTTTATAAGGGTTATAGTTTTTAAATTAGGGTTTATTTGTTTTTAAATTGTTTTAAATTTGTATTTCAATTTTAAACCGTTGTAAATTGTAGTTGTGTGACTAGGGGACAAACTACGTGGAGTAGTTTGAGAATTCGCAACTCACTGGCTGAGTTGTGGCAGGGTTTTGAGCGTAGAGTTAGGTTAGTCAGTAGCGGGTGTCGCGATTTTACGTGTGTAAGCGTGTGACTACTTAATTTCTAGTTGAAACCTTGGGGGAAGCACATAGGCAAGGTTTTGCCGAAGCTGGGTAAATTCTGTGTCGTTCTTTTTCTGCATTTATTATTCTGCTATTATCTGTGCTGCTATTATTCTGTGATCTGTGTTGAAATAATTTTATAAGCTTCCGCAATTAATTTTTATAATTAATAGTATCACCCTATTCATCCCCCCTCTAGGGTGAAATCGATCCTGCAAGTGGTATCAGAGCGAGGTGCAAAAGCCGTTTTTGTTTAAAAAAATTGATTTTACAAAAACCAATTTTTGTTTTAAAAAGTTGAATTTTTAAAATGGCTTCTTTTAATACTGCTTTTGCTGAGGGTCAATCCATAGTTAGACCACCAATGTTCAATGGTGAATATGCTTACTGGAAAAATAGGATGGAAATTTTTCTGAAAACCATTGACGCTTGGAATATTGTTGAGACAGGTTATAGAGCACCAACTATAACTGTGGATAATAAGGAAATAGATAAACCAAAGGAGCAATGGACAGAACTAGAAAATAAATTACAAAATACTAATGCTAAAGCTATGAATTCTATTATTTGTTCATTGGATCAATTTGAACTTAATCATGTCTCACATTGTCTAACTGCGCAGGAAATATGGCACACACTAGAAGTGACTCACGAAAGAACAACTCAAGTCAAAGAATCTCGTCTTGCCATGCTAAGCAGCGAATACGAGAACTTTACAATGGCGAAGGAAGAAAATGTCAAAGAGATGTATGAACGACTTTCCAATATCCTATACAAATCAAAAGCTCTCGGAAAATCATACACAGAGTTGGAGATAGTCCGAAAAATCCTCAGAGTCCTTCCACGAAGATTTGAAGCAAAAGTGGCTGCCAATCAAGAATCGAAAGATTTAAAACAAATGAAAGTTGAAGAACTCATCGGAAATCTCACCACTTATGAGCTGGAAATGAAATTCAAGGAAGAGCGTGAAGGAGGAGATACTCGAAAGATATCAATAGCTTTCAAAGGAACAACCAAAAGTGATGATGATAACGATGATGATGATGGAGCAGCAGAATTGGAGCTGTTAATAAAGAAATTCAAAAGGTGGAGTTACAAATATGGAAATCCAGCTCGAATTCAAAAATTGAAAAGCAGAATAGGCAAAGCACTAGACTACTCAGAAGAACAGAAGATCATCTGTCATAAGTGCAACCAACCTGGATACATCAAGCCCAATTGTCCTCGAAATCGACGCGACTTTGAAAAGAAATCAAGAAGGAGAAGTTTTGCAGCCACGTGGAATACAAGTGATGAAGATAAGCAAAGTACTAGCAGTGAGAGTGAGAAAACAGATATGTGCTTTCAAGTGAATATAACTGATAGCGACGATGACGAGCCAAGCGAAATAGCAAAACTCACTCACTCAGAATTACTTATATATTTCCACGAAGTAATTGGCTGTTTTGAACGACTAAAGGAGAAGTATGCCAAACTTGAATCACAAAAATACACTTTGATAGAATTAAATGAACAACTTAACCAATTAGTTAAAACCTATCAATGTGGGATCCCTAAGTGTGATAAGTGTCCAACATTTGAATTAGAAATCAAAAAATCAGAAATTAATATAAAATCACTTGAAAATGAAATTCTGATTTTGAAAGAAAGTGAAAATACTAGGAAAGAGAATTCTATTAAAAAGTGCACACAATTGTTAAATGAAAATGAATCTCTCAAAACACAAGTCCAACAACTATCAACGACTTTAGATAAATTTTCCAAAAGTGAAAAATCGTTGAATATGCTATTAGGAAAGCAAACTGTTAATAAAGATAGACAAGGACTTGGATATAATCAATCTGTAAATGTTGAAAGCAATATTAATCAAGTCAATTCTATGTGCATAATTTGTAGAAAATATGGAAACAATCATAATAATTGTTGGTATAGACCCAAACATGTGAAAACTATACGAATTTGGGTCCCAAAAGGAACAAATATAAAATCACTCAAAGTTAAACAAATTTGGGTGCCGAAGGGAACATATATAAATAGTTTTGGGTCTCCACAAAATTATTTTTCTAAATATTCTACCACTAACAACCATGGACCTATAAAAACAAATAGGTCACAAAAATCTTTTTCCGTGTAGGTGTGGTGGCAGGCTAAGGAACAACAATAGTGCTACTTGGATTCTGGCTGTTCACAACGAGCGACAAAGCAAAGTTCCTTAGCCTAGTATAAAGGTGACAAAATCACAATCGACAACAACGAAAAATATCGTAAAGGTAAAACAGGTGATGGTATATTTATTTGAATGATATATTAAATGTGATAATCTGCATCGTAATCTAAGTTAAATCAGCCAATAATGAGATGATGAAATAATGATGATTTTGATTCTGACGTATTCAAAATTGTTGGCCAATTATATTCTTATGCCAAAACACTATAAAAATCTCTAGGTTCTTTGAATTACTTCATATATATTAGTTTGGATTAAAAATAGTGTTTTGTTGGATGATAATACATTTGGTTAAAATATGGCTAATCCTATATTCACGGTTTCTGATTACTTACACGGCTTCAATTCAAATTCTAGAGAATGTCATTTAAAAGGCTGAAAATTGATTTGGAAATTTTTGTTGCACACTTCATGGTCTGGTCTATCAAATTCAATTAGTGATAATTTGGAGTGAAAAAGAAATTCATATGCAGATTACACTGGTAATCTAGTTGATAGAAAACTTACTAGTAGAACGTGATTTTTGTTGAGACATTTAGTAACTGTATCATTTTTTGAAGAAAATATCTGCATATTTTTCAATTCAAATAGTTTTCAAATAGCAGAAAATTTTCTCATATAACCCCTTCTAGAAAATCATATTTGACCATGTTTTCAGATCAGTCATCTTGAAAAATTGATTTTATAATTATTTTTGAATTTGATTTTAAATGACTTTTTTGACTAATCTGACTCCCTAATGATTATCAAAAAGATAAATAGTGATTGAAAAAGTGATGAGTGTTGATATTTATCATATATTATGACTCGAGATGGTATAATTAGTAAATTTCTTTAGAAATTTAAACAAGAGTTATAAAACTTTTGTTGGTAAAAAATTCCATGACCATCTCTATTTCTATCATATTTCTAACGACCATCACTCATCAAAGTTCTATATAGTTTGTCAATATGTGGTACTTTAAACAGGAATCATTCGCTTTTCATTTTACATTTTTTTCTAAAAAATAATAGAAAAATTTATATAGTAAAAAAATATCCAAAGTATTCACTCTCATTTAAAAGTCCTTATGGTCATGCATGGATGAATTACATGGAATTTGTTATGTGCTTCCATGCTCATTTAAAAGTCCTCATGGTTATGCATGTATGGAACGCATGTCAAAATTGATTTTTAAAATAAACAAGTTGATTCTAATCCCATTTAAAAGTCCTCACGGTTATGCGTGGTTAGAAGATACTTGAATTCATTTTTTAAAAATAAAATTGAATACTACTAATCTCATTTAAAAGTCCTAACGGTTATGCATGGTTAGTAGACATTTAAATTCCTGATATAAATATATCACAAATAGACACAACTATATGGTTTTATATGATGACATCATTCCCATCACTCTAAAAGTGGAATATGCGCCTAACAAAGTATTTATGTTTTTTGTTTGATTTTTATTGAAATTTAATATTTATATTCAATTGAGTTTTAATGTTGGATTAATATTGATCACTTTATCTCTATTTTCTCTAACACTATTACTCTTTTGCTGATAACAAAAGGGGGAGAGAAAAGTTAAGATTTTGTCAAATAAAATCAAGCAACGGTCGAATATTTTCCATTTTCATCTAGGCTCATTTGCATATTTTTAATTGTATGCATATATGTAAGGGGAGCTTTGTGTAAAGAGGAAGCGTTTAAAAGGGGGAGCAATTAGAGCATATCAATGATCAAATACGTTTAACATATTCAAAATCTTAAATATATGTTTGTTATCATCAAAAGGGGGAGATTGTTGAATATGCGATTATATGATTTTTGTTTGATGATAATAAACATATATATATATATATATATTCATGTAAATGTATTTGTTAATGTACTATTTTATTTCTCATAGATTAAATAGATATTTGTTGAATTAAAATAAATAACACAGAATTTGAATTCAAGCTGAAATTTTATTCAAACAAATATTTATTACAATCTTTGAATAGTACAAAGTTCAAGCTCTCACTATATATTCAATTACAATTACATCACAATCTTTCATTTACAAATGTCCTCACTACATATCGCTCATTCACTCATAATTTATCTTCAACTTCATCCCAGATTGAATCCAACATCCGAGCAATCTGCAAAAATAAATATTGACGTAGTAAAATTGAAAAGAAAATATTTTGCAGTATAAAACAATATGTGAATTTTGAAAATAATATTTGCCTCAGTTATTTGGGTTGTTCGTCATCATTTAATTTTCAATTCATCATACACGAACAGCTTGTGACATACACAGTGTATCACTGTATATGCCACAAGGCCGTGCACACCAATATATACACTTGATAGATTTACAGGGACAGGTGAGCACAAGTCAAACCCAAAATACCGGATTCAACTCAAGTGCATTAAAATAATGTCACAAGGTCAAATCCGAGCTACAAGATGGATTCAACTCAAGTGTTTTTCAATTCGAAAAACAAACACACTACGACAACACATGGAGTTCAAGACAGCCATAACATCAATTAACAACAATATGATGAAGTTCCAAATCAACATAACTCGTCTAGCTAACTGAACCACAGACCCAACATTTCAACTGACACATATATGCAAGCAAAGATTACATGTGCAGCAGGCTCAACTGGCAACTGAAAGTGGACACATGAAGTTCAAGGTGAACTATATCAATAGCAATACAGTGAACAATGAAGGGAACTATACTTGAAGACAAATGCACAACATACATATGAACCAAGTCCATATATACTACAACAAAAATGCACCAACCAAAACAATAGTGCATCATGGACCATATTGTACTCGGTTCAAGACGAAACCAAACACAAATGCACAAAATGCAAATACAAGGGCAATGACAACATAAAATGATGACCACGCAGCACACATATATACAACAAAGATGAACATCAAAATTGCACCAGTACAGTGTCAATGAACAAACAAGCCCAAGTGCAAAACCAAATAATAAACACAGCAGTATGTTGAAGCAACTCGAGCTCCAGAAGATAATGGCATAATCCAGTGAAATACAAGATGAACCAAACCAGAGCAATCAAGCTAAAGCATGGCATGACCAAGTTGAATCAGAGACCTCAAAACCACGACCATGCTACAATGCAGACAAATATACACAGTGAAGTACAACATCAAGCTCAATGAAACAGATTACACAAAAACATAAGGGCCGAAGTAAGTCATAAAAAAATAGTCTCAGCAAAAATATGCAGCGCACAAATATCATGAACCAGACTTTGAATCATGACAATGCAGACTCGAGGATACAATGAAAACTACAAGTTCAAGTCCAGTTACAACAAAGAACAAGGCACAGTGCAGAAGCAAATGTCACTGAGAAGCAGTGCAAACATATATTCTAAGTGACAACATCAGATAATATATGCTAAGTATAACAAAGTCACAGCAAAGTCAAAGCCGTAATCAAAGAATATGATGAACAAGTCGAAATCGTGGTGGCCAAGAAAATTGACCGAGTCATAAATCAAAACCATGAGTGTCAAGTATCAATTTATACGAAATTTAAAAAGTCAGTGAAATCATCAACATCCAAACAAAATCGAATGGCCGAAGCTAAATGTTGAAAAAATCAGACGAACGCAAATCTAGGGATTCAAATCCTATTTAAACCATAACATCATCGGCAATGAAAATCATCGAGTTCAAGCATTCAATCAGAAAGTAAAAAGAGCAAAAAGTTACATACCGAAGCCATCTCGAACTCGATCAAATTCGAAGCAGTCGAAGCAAAAAGGGAAACCATCGATTGACAGAAAAGGAACGCCGAATCAATTAATCAATCGAGCTTTCAAAGACGCTTCTTCGAATTGCACGAAAACCCTAATTTTAATCAAGGAGGAACGAACGAAGAAAGCCCTAATTTTGAATGAACAGAGCCGCCATTATCTCAATTAAGGAACGGGCCACAAAAGTTATAAGCGTGTGTAAGCGTGTGACTACTTAATTTCTAGTAGAAACCTTGGGGGCAACACGTAGACAGGGTTTTGCCGAAGCTGGGTAAATTCTGTGTCGTTCTATTTCCTTATTTATTATTCTACTATTATCTGTGCTGCTATTATTCTGTGATCTGTGTTGAAAAATTTTATAAGCTTCCGCAATTAATTTTTATAATTAATAGTATCACCCTATTCACCCCCACTCTAGGGTGAAATCGATCCTACAGTCTAGAAATATGATTTATGAATTCAAATAGAATTTTTTTGAAGTTTTATTGTTTTTGAAAAGTTATAATAAAATCTGGAATTTTATTAACAGCATTTCCCAAAAATGATGTAGTCTTATGACAGTATTTTTGATGCTGTTGTTTTTGAACTTTACTATGTTTGAGATAACTAAATATCTATTACGGCATTTTATAAATTCCATTATTTTTGAACTAAACTATTTTGGAAACTATAAGCTACGATAGCACTTTAAAAGTGTTGTCGTTGCTATAATTTGTCAATGTTTTGAAATGTTATAGATTTTAACAGTGTTTGAGTTATATTTTAAAGTGTTAAATGATTTAGCTTTTGAAATTGATTATTTGTGAAATTTAAGGATTTTTGAATATAATTTAATATTTAAATTTGAATTTTACGGAATTTAAATTGAATTTGAATTTAAATAATGAGTACTTTGTTATGTGTTAAATGGGATGAAATGTGTTAAATGAATTTTTGAATGCAATTTTTGAAATGTGTTTTGGTAATGATATTCGAAATAATAAATGAATGACTTATTTGAATTAAAAATGATATTTAAAGTTAGATATTTGAATTTGAATTCAAATAATGATTTAATAATGGAGTTGTGAAAAGATATGGTATTTGATGATTGAAATGGTTTGGAAATGATTTGATCTTTATTTTGATAAAGAATATGAATTGGAACGATATGTACTTTTGATAAATGAATATTTGAAGTTTATATTGGTATGAAAGGATATTTAGTTTATTTGTAAATTGAGTTTATTTAAATAATAAATTGGATTTATGAAATGAATATTTCAAAACTAAGTAATAATGAAACTAGATTTGAGATATATGAAATTATAAAGTTTATTTTTGAAATGCGGGATATTAAAGCTTTGAAATATATAAAAAACTGAATAGTTTATTTGTGGATCCAATCTATATTTGAATTGATATGATTTGAAATGGTTGTTGGGAAATTTAATAGAAACTGATGGTTTGATTTTAATTAAGTTGGAAATTTAGGACTAATCGAATAAAATCGTAAAATGTAAAAAATTAAAGGAATGTTTCATGATTTCAAATGTATGATTTCGAAATGTTATGATTTTCAAAGTGTAATGGTTTCAAGTATTTTGGTTTCAAAAGAGTTAAAACTTTGAAATATTATGATTTTTGAAAGTGAATATATGTTTGAAATGGAAATGATAAACTATTTTGATTTGAATATAGTTTTGAAATAAAATAGTTTTAGTTTCGAAGTATAAACTATTTCTAAAGGGATATAGTTTTGAAATAAAATGATTAGATTTTTTAAAGTATTATGATCTTTGAAATGACCACGATGTTATAATAACGTTTGGTTGTTAAAGAGACCGGGTTCCGAAGTTGTCATACTCTCTGCCAACTCCGAAAACTACTTTAACAACCGTGTACGTGGTGGAGATTCCAGAATGAAGTAGGATGATGGAGACGTTCTTAACGTATATTACGTTGACACAACTCCCGTGAGTTCGCATAAGGTGGCTAAAACAGGAGCGATCTCGGGCCAAAAGGGGTAGCTCCTATGGTCGGACGCACTTCTTCGACACTATACTCTTACTTGTGGTTGATTTGATGGTCATCCTCGGATTTGGATTTGGGAGTGTGTTCCGAGGTGGGCGTATGTGGCTGCTACGTTATCACCAGCCTGTGTGCGTAATTGGTATATCTACCTAGGCATTGCCTTGTGTGCCGTGTCACCTACCATACTGAGCCTTTACTACGAGTTTGTTTTTCTCTCGTAGCCCATGGAGTATTTAGGGTAGTTTCTCGATCTAGAGATATGCTGATACTGGATGGACTACTGGGACTATTACGTGTTGTGGGATATATGGGTAACCCTTCGACGTTATTTAAAAGTAAGTTTATTTTACTATAGACATTATTACAATAGTGCAATATTACTTCATAGTAAATAGTTTAACGGATCCTTGAAGGATGGGCGATCCCAAGCATCCTTTAAGTTACTGATGCATCCACATGTAATGACCCGATATTTTCAACCTTTCGCATCCGCACATGTCTTGAATTGCTCAAAATACCGCATTGTAAATAAAATTTAGCAAATCTCAGAATATACAGTAAGTAAATAATCAAAGATCACGGATACAGAGTAAATAATAATGCAGCGGAATTTAAAAGAGATAGTAGTTCATGAAGCTACTATATAAAATAACATACATCAGAGTTAAACAAGATACAACAAAAGAGTAACAAGATACATCAAGTATGAATCAGAATACATCATCGAAATCACTGGATACTGAAAGAAAAATAGATGATCAATCTGTAGTATTTTGGGTAGTCTCCCGATCTAGAGATATGATGATACTGGATGGACTACTGGGACTATTACATGTTGGGGGCTATATGGGTAACCCTTCGACGCTATTTAAAAGTAAGTTTATTTTACTATAGACATTATTATAATAGCACAATATTACTACATGGTAAATAGTTTAACGGATCCTTCAAGGATGGGCGATCACAAGCATCCTTTAAGTTACTGATGCATTTTTGTTACTGTTCACTTGAGTTGATTTACAGTTCATAAGTATTTATGTCCTGAATCGATTGTTTAGTGTTTTGCTTTATGCTCGAGTCAGACTGAGTGATTCAGCATTCAAAACTCACCTTTGGAGTTGGAGCGTTGCTGGAAGATCCAACCATCTATTTTTCTTTCAGTATCTAGTGATTTCATTGATGTATTCTGATTCATACTTGATGTATCTTATTTTATATAGTAGCTTCATGAACTACTATCTCTTTTAAATTCCGCTACATTATTATTTATTCTGTGTCCGTGATTATTTACTTACTGTTTATTCTGAGATTTTCCAAATTTTATTTACAACGTGGTATTTTGAGCAATTTAAGTCTGACATGTGCGGATGCGAATGGTTGAAAATATCGGGTCGTTACATGTGGTATCAGAGCTTTGGTAGCTCTAGGCAAAACTCAACATGTATGGTAAATGTATTTACAGAATCACTTTCTTTCGAGTTTGAATCTCTTCCTTTTTGACTCGATTCCTTTGAATTTCAGAACGTCCCCTGTGGTTCCAAAATCCATTCGTGTCCCTCACTATTCGTCTTCGTTTGATTCTGGAGTATCCCATAAATCCACTTCGAATGATCTTTATAATGAGTCAGCGGTCTCGCCAATCTCAAATTTATTTGTAAAGGGGTGAAACTCCTTTACAACAGCATCGACCAAAGATTTCATATCCTCGGTTTAAATGCTAGTATCTCTTATTATCCCAAACTCTATCTCTTGAGACCGAATGCAGATTTCCCCAGAAATCCCCATCGATCTTATTCATTAAGTCATGGTTGACCAGGTTAAAGTTGCCCGCGATTTATGTAAGCTTATCCATCTTCATATTCTGTTATTCAATCATCTCATCTTTGTTTCCAACTTATCTTCAAATCGTTCTTGAATTGTACTTGTAAATCTATATAAAATGTTTTATATATTGTCTTGTTTGAGTTGTTGATGTTGATTTGGGTTTTCGATCGATTCGCCTGATCAATGCTATCGATAAGATTTTCAAAACACTTGAACAGAGCAAACTGACACGATATGTTTTTTTTTCCAAATTTAGTGACGGAATAAATTTGTAACTATAGTATAATTTTTTTTTGGATTTTATTGAATTGGATTGTTAAGAAATAATAATTGATTTTATATATCATTATCTCTTATTTTATATAAAAATAATTGAACTATAAACATGGTTATAAATTTATTTGAAATTTTAAAATGAATTTAAACAAGTATTTAAGAATTTAATTTCCAATGATTTCAAACCTTGTATTTAAAGTTTTAAAGGATATATTATTCAAAGTATTTTCGAATAGAAATTTGTTTCCAAAGAATTTTAAAGTTTAAACTAGTGCTCTTCTCTTTGTTGCTGGAAAATAACTTCGGTGATGACTGCAGCATCATCGACATTCATTTTCGAGTTTCGAAGTGAAGAGACCGTTCTGTAATCTTGCTACAGTTTTTGTTTTGGGGAATTTAATTGATTTAAATTTCAAAATAAGACTATATTTTTTGAATATGCTGATATATGATTTAAATTTGAATGGATATATATACATAGTATATGTGCATTTGTTTATCTCTAAATAGTTTGGAATTTATTGGAAATTTAATTCCCTAATTTTATCTTGAAAGATAATTTCAAGATTCGGATAAATATTCAAGCTTGAAATGATTAAATTAGAAAGTTCTATTTGTATAATACACAATTTCATTCCAATATAACTTACCTAAATTATATAGAAGTTGAATATGTAATTGGATAATATACAATATAAAAGGATTTTATAAATAAAATTTGAGTGGTTATAATAAATGTTATGCACTTAAATTTTAGTTATAAAAGGATTAACGGAGGTAAATAAAGAAAAAGGGTAATGGAATAATTTATAATATAAAATGGTAAAGGAATTAAGAATAAATTTAAAGCAGTTATATTAAGTGTAAATATACTTAATATAGGTGAGAAAATATATGGAGAGGAATAAATTTAATTTTTATTAGGAATAAGGAAGAATTAAACTTATTGAGTACATTATGAGTATAATAAATGAAAGATTTTTTTCAAATCCATGATTTTTTTAGTTTTTTTATTTAAGATAATTTGATGATACGATAATGAAATTAGAGATGGTTAAGATTTATTTAACTTATGTAAAATTAATTTTCAATTTAACTTGAAATTTTCATGGTTTCAAAGTTATTATCTTATTTTTTTTTCAAACTATCTTCTGGTTGTCTTTATTTCCCTTATCCTGCTACAGAATGGGAAGACTATTACTTATACCAGTCTGTTTAGAAACCTTTCTATAATCTTTGGAACCCATTTTGAATCTGAACACTGCTTGCCATCCACAGACCGTCGGTCAAACGGAAAGAGTGAATCAGATTTCTCGAATATCTTCTACGTGTTAGGGATCATCTCCACCTTGTTAAACTTACCTATAACAACAGTTATTAGGTATAATTGCAATCTTCTAGTCATCTTGTCTTAATCCTATCTCATCCTATCTTTTTTCCGTGCTTTCCGATATTTCATTCCTTTTCGGGGACGAAAAGTTTTGAGTGGGGGACAGTGTAACAACCCTGTATTTTGTAATTATTTTAATTGTATATTTTGATTATTCTATTTGAATTCCAGATTTTTTTATTAAAACGAATAAATTTTGTTATTTTAAATATAAATGTTTTTTTATTAGAATTAGAATTTCAAACATGAATAAATAGAATATTTTCCAGAAAAGTGGATTTTTGTCAATCTGGTCAAACTTTGACTTTTAAATTTAAAATTTAAAATTTGAATATTTGTATTTTTATCTTTTATTGTGAAAATAAATTAAATTTCAAGTATACTGCTTTTCGTTTTGTTGAAATACGATTTATATTGTGAAAGTTATGCTTTTTACAATATTGTGCGTAAACTGTTTTATTTTACAAAATTATTTATTTTAATTTATATAAATATTATTTTTGTTTTACATATCTTGTTCTAAATTTGAATATATGTGTTATATGATATGTTATGTATTTAGTTTATTTTAAAACATTTTATAAGTATAGCTATAATTTTCAAATGTTTATGTTACTTTGTTTACAAATTTTAATTTTCTAGTTTCAATTTAATAGCTATTTTCTTCATTTACTTTTTGTTTTCCTAAGAATAATTATTTATTTTCCTTTTTCACTTTATTTTGTTCAGTTTTATATTTTATTTACTGAAATATATATGGTTTATTTTAATTTAAAAGAAAAAGAAATCCAAGAGACAAGTCCTTTCATTTGCTTGTGACTCTTCCTTTTCCTTGTGTCTCTTCATTGTCTTAACTCTTCCATTTAGCTTTGGCCATACATTTTCTTGCTTTAGCCATGAATTTTCATCACTCATTTACGTGAAAACTTCTCATCCTCCTCAAAACTCACGGCCAAGTTCATTTCTGAAATTATTTTGATGTGTTTTAATGTCTTCTTCTTCTTCTACTTTTCCTTCTTATTTTCATTGATTTGCTTCCTCCTCTCTAGCCTTGCTCGGCCTAGCCTCTACCACCCTCATCTCCACCGACCACCACCACTACCATACATGGCAGCAACCACTCCTCTCCCCTCTGTCTAGATCTGGCCTTGACCACTACTTGAAGCTAGCACCACAAAACTTTGCACATACTCCTTGAAAACATGCCTAGACCACATATGCTTCACATACCCTTCCTCTATCACCTTGGCCACCCCCTTAGCCGCCGCCGTCATCTACTCCACCTCTAGTAGCAGCTCCCGATATGTCCAGACCTGACATGACCTGTACAAGCATGAGCCGAGCCTAATCTATGTCCAAGCCGAGCCAAAAGTTGAACCAAACATCACCTATTTGCCTTGACCATTTGTATACTTCATATGCAACTCTCCTACCATCATCACTTCCTTGTAGCTGCACCTATATGACCCAAACCTGATCCTATATCACCATCATGGCCGAGCAAAAGATCTCCTATGGTCGAGCATTGGAGTGGATAAGGCAAGGTCTAACTATCTTGTTCCTTGTTGCTTCGTATTTCAATTTATTTCTATATCGTTTTGTGTTAAATATATTCATATGTTATATTGCATTGTCTTGTTTTGGGTGTTGTGACAAGATGATATCTTGGCTCTCTCCACTGATTTGAATCACTAGTCATGTTGTATCGTGCTTGTCGTGCCTTTGGAATCGTTTTGTATGTCGTAGTGATCTTCAGCTTGAAAGGTGAGTCTTTCTCACTCTGACATTTCTACTTATGAAATGGTAAATTGATGGCAAGTGTTTAGTAAATTAAAATGTTAATGATGATTATATGATATGCTATGCCATGTTATTACTATGTTAACTCTGATAATTATCACCTGACATCTGATATATGATATTATATTGTGACATTACATTGTTTATATTGTTTATGCATATGTTTACACTGCAAGTTCTCTGTACAATAGAATCACTATGGGTTGAAATGATACATACCCGAGCGGACAATAGAAGAGGAAAAAATCATTATGGGCTGAAATGACCGTCCTGAGTGATTTTTTATTTATTTTTATTTACTTGGGATTGCGGGTTTAAAATGATAGAACCCGGGTTTTCTTTTAAAACTGGGGATTGAAATGATATATATCTGTATCACTTGACCTAGGTTAGAAAATTATATACAGACCCCATGGTATATTTTTAAATGATTTTTATTAAGATATGTATTTTTAAAAGTATGAAATTTGATTTAAAAATATATATTTTATGGTTACGTGAAAGCTAAATATTTAGTTTTGAATTTGTGAATTTAAGTATGTAAATTCGAAGTAAATGTGATTTTTGACTTTTAATTGTATTTTAAAAATGTAAGTAAAAAATGGAAATTTAAGTTTTGAAATGATATTTGAAGTAAAATGTTAAGTTTTATTAAATTTATAAGTTAATAAGTAGTGAAATTTTGACTTAATAAATGAATTGAGTTTTTAAAATTGAATATTTGATTTTAAAATTTTATTGTGACAAATCATATGTTAAAATGATTTAAATGTGAAATTTTAAAGTCCAGAAATATGATTTATAAATTCAAATAGAATTTTTTTAAAGTTTTATTGTTTTTGAAAAGTTATAATAAAATCTGGAATTTTATTAACAGCATTTCCCAAAAATGATGTAGTCTTATGACAGTATTTTTGATGCTGTTGTTTTTGAACTTTACTATGTTTGAGATAACTAAATATCTATTACGGCATTTTATAAATTCCATTATTTTTGAACTAAACTATTTTGGAAACTATAAGCTACGATAGCACTTTAAAAGTGTTGTCGTTGCTATAATTTGTCAATGTTTTGAAATGTTATAGATTTTAACAGTGTTTGAGTTATATTTTAAAGTGTTAAATGATTTAGCTTTTGAAATTGATTATTTGTGAAATTTAAGGATTTTTGAATATAATTTAATATTTAAATTTAATTTTTTAAGGAATTTAAATTGAATTTGAATTTAAATAATGATTACTTTGTTATGTGTTAAATAGGTTAAAATGTGTTAAATGAATTTTTGAATGCAATTTTTGAAATGTGTTTTGGTAATGATATTCGAAATAATAAATGAATGACTTATTTGACTTAAAAATGATATTTAAATTTAGATATTTGAATTTGAATTCAAATACTGATTTAATAATGGGGTTTTGAAAAGATATGATATTTGACGATTGCAATGGTTTGGAAATGATTTGATCTTTATTTTGATAAAGAATATGAATTTGAATGATATGTACTTTTGATAAATGAATATTTGAAGTTTGTATTGGTATGAAAGGATATTTAGTTTATTTGTAAATTGAGTTTATTTAAATAATATTGGATTTATGAAATGAATATTTCAAAACTAAGTAATAATGAAACTAGATTTGAGATATATGAAATTATAAAGTTTAGTTTTGAAATGTGGGATATTAAAGCTTTGAAATATATTAAAAATCGAATAGTTTATTTTATGGATCCAATCTATATTTAAAATTGATATGATTTGAAATGGTTGTTGGGAAATTTAATTGAAACTGATGGTTTGAATTGAATTAAGTTGAAAATTTGAAATTTGGGATTAATTGAATAAAATTGTAAAATGTAAAGAATTAAAGGAATGTTTCATGATTTCAAATGTATGATTTCGAAATGTTATTATTTTCAACGTGTAAAGATTTCAAGTATTTTGGTTTCGAAAGAGTTATAACTTTGAAAGTATTATGATTTTTGAAATTGAATATATGTTTGAAATGGAAATGATAAACTACTTTGATTTGAATATAGTTTTGAAATAAAATGGTTTTAGTTTCGAAGTATAAACTATTTTGAAAGGGATATAGTTTTGAAATAAAATTATTTGATTTTTTGAAGTATTTTGATTTTTGAAATGACCACGGCGTTATAATAAGGTTTGTTGTTAAAGAGACCGGGATTGGAAGTTGTCATACTCTCTGCCAACTTCGAAAACCACTTTAACAATCGTGTATGCGGTGGAAATTCCAGAATGAAGTAAGATGGTGGCGACATTCTTAACGTATATTACGTGGACCCAACTCCTATGAGTTGGCATAAGGTGGCTAAAACAGGAGCGATCTCGGGCCAAAAGGGGTAGCTCCTCTGGTCGGACGCACTTCTTCGATACTATACTATCATTTGTGGTTGATTTGATGCCATCCTTCGATTTTGATTTGGGAGTGTGTTCCGAGGTGGGCGTATGTGGCTGCTACGTTACCACCAACCCATGTGCGTAATTGGTATATCTACCCTGGCATTGCCTTGTGTGCCGTGTCACCTACCATGCCGAGCCTTTACTACGAGTTTGTTTTTCTCCCGTAGCCCATGGAGTATCTAGGGTAGTCAACCGATCTGGAGATATGCTAATACTGGATGGACTACTGGGACTATTACGTGTTGAGGGCTATATGGATAACCCTTCGACGCTATTTAAAAGTAATTTTATTTACTATAGACATTATTATAATAGCGCAATATTACTATATAGTTAATAGTTTAACGGATCCTTAAAGGATGGGCGATCCCAAGCATCCTTTAAGTTACTGATGCATCCACATGTAACAACCTAATATTTTCAACCATTCGCATCCGCAGATGTCGGACTTGAATTGCTCAAAATACCGCGTTGTAAATAAAATTTGGCAAATCTCAGAATATACAGTAAGTAAATAATCACAGATCACAGATACAGAGTAAATAATAATGCAGTGGAATTTAAAAGAGATAGTAGGTCATGAAGCTACTATATAAAATAAGATACATCAGAGTTAAACAAGATACAACAAAGGAGTAACAAGATACATCAAGTATGAATCAGAATACATCACTGAAATCACTGGATACTGAAAGAAAAATAGATGGTCAGTCTGTAGTATTTAGGGTAGTCTCCCGATTTGGAGATATGCTATGGACTACTGGGACTATTACGTGTTGGCGGTTATATGGGTAACCCTTCGACGCTATTTAAAAGTAAGTTTATTTTACTATAGACATTATTATAATAGCGCAATATTACTACATAGTAAATAGTTTAATGGATCCTTGAAGGATGGGCGATCCCAAGCATCCTTTAAGTTACTGATGCATTTTTGTTACTGTTCACTCGAGTTGATTTACAGTTCATAAGTATTTATGTCCTGAATCGAGTGTTTTGTGTTTTGCTTTACGCTCGAGTCAGATTGAGTGATTCAACATTCAATACTCACCTTCGGAGTTGGAGCTTTGCTTGAAGATCCAACCATCTATTTTTCTTTCAGTGTCTAGTGATTTCAGTGATGTATTCTGATTCATACTTGATGTATCTTGTTACTCTTTTGTTGTATCTTGTTTAGTTCTGATGTATCTTATTTTATATAGTAGCTTCTTGAACTACTATCTCTTTTAAATTCCGCTGCATTATTATTTACTCCGTGTCTGTAATCTGTGATTATTTACTTACTGTATATTCTGAGATTTGCCAAATTTTATTTACAATGCGGTATTTTGAGCAATTCAAGTCCGACATGTGCGGAGAATGGTTGGAAATATAGGGTCGTTACACGAACAAAATTTTAGTTTTTACATCAATTTAAATATTGAAATTTTCCCAAACCATTTTAATTTCAAACTACATTTTCAAACAAGCTTTTTGCTATATCATTTATTAAATGATCTTCTTTTTCCTCGAAAAGCTAAGACATACAGAAGTATGATCGACTTTTTGTAATCATGAAAAAAAACAATTCATTAAGTGGAAATACTTTCATTACTTTCCAAAGTATAGCTTTAAAAAAATTAACTACGAAGACCCATTTTGGAAGAGATAAATAATCTCTTTCATTATCAATAGATGATTGTTGGTTATCCACCAAATAAATTTTTGAGAGATATATATATATCTATATGTATGAAGTTTAAAATTATTCTCATAATTTAAAATGATTATACCACAGAATTATTCGTTTATCAAAACAATCCAAATTCACATTTCCATTTGTCATAAAAATTAAATTTCCATCTAATTATCAACATAAAACTTATTAAAGTTGATAATTAATTCAAACTTGTTTTCAAAAGAATTTTGCAATTTTAAACCCATAAGTTTTAATACCATTAAGTTTAAAACAAAAACCAGCTCACAAATTTATACTAAATGTTCTAAACTAACACTTCTTTATTTTCTCTTAAGATAGAGTTTTATATCTACCCTCTACTTTTATTCAAATAACTAAGTGTAAAAGCAATTTTTTTATTGTCATCATTAATAACTTGAACTAAACGATTCAATTAATATTTTAATTTTTCAAACCAAAGTATTCTTTTACCTTAAATACATCACTTTATAAATCAGAGCATCAAATGATATTTTCTTCCAATTAAGATATCCCCTTAATTAGAATTATTCACTTTTACTTACCCAAATTACCTTATTCATTTCTTAAATTTTAAATAATATAAGGGTATTGCCTCGCCATTGATTTATAGTGGATGACCCCATCTATTGGCTACAGAGTTAATCAAATGATCAAAACTGCCTTGCCACTCATCCAATACTTACTATGGTTTAATGGTTTCATTAAACATCTAAAATAGAAATCAATACTCCATCATATTAATTATTTTCAAACTTTACTTGTTAAACTCAATTTACCATGTCTGACTGTTGCATCACAGCGTTTAGGAAATTCCCATCGATAACGTTGGCCAAACGCATCGACCAGAATTCTTAAAGCACTAGGCGGATAACCTAACACAAAATTTCATTTTTTTAAAGAAATACCTCATATATAATACTCAAAATATTCTTTGTTTTTCCCAAAATCAAATTCCATTTTCTCTTAGAAACATATCTTCAATTTTTTGAAAAATTTGAAAATGCAATTTATTACTTATTCTCAAAATCAAGGAGTACAAATAGATCTCATCGAGATATTCCTAAAATACTCGATCATCAAGATTGATGGAATAGACTGGAGTGTTTATTATTCTGAACATATAATGAACCACACATGACTTATAATGAGTGCGGAATGCAGTAAGACTAACGCTATCCTCTGCGACTCGTAGCTCATGAAAAATCGGTGTAAGGTCAATCTAAGGAATGACCTTAGCACTATACAATAAATTAAAAAGAGAAGAGATGAGATATAAGAGTAAGGTTAAGATATCTTCTCAAATGAGAAGAAGAACATTAACAGCATATCATTACTTAGATTGAAGTAATTTTACAAAGTATATCAACAATTGAATATCCAAAGACGATATCTCATAAGGAGGCAAAAACGACAATATCAAATAAATTCAACGAATCACCTCATTTCGCTTGTGGACATCTTCGTGGGAGGATGACCGAAAGGCTAAGAACCGGGAATGAAGTCAATATAATATTCAATTGCGCGATTGGGTGTCATACCCGAACGAGCTTACACAAATCAACAAATTCATAATGACAAGAATTCGAGGTGGTATCATCAACATCTCGAAACTCAAGAGTGAATACAGAGACTACAGAATCATCAATAACATTTTTAAGAACAAGAAACAATGAATCAGCCAAATTTGGATACCTAAATATAGGATCCTTTAATTCGTAGAATGTGGCTTGATAATAGGCAAGCCACTCATCTCAAACACTCCAAACTCTAGATAGAAAATGGCATGCTAATTCGCACAAAAAGATAAGCTATAAGCAGCAATCCCAAATCCTCAAACATCATACCAAATATTGCGGATTCCCTCAACAAGATTCGCAATCCTCACAAAAGAACGAGCAAGAACATCCAAAAGCATCGACAAACTCCTCTGATGCAGATGGGTATCAAGCATCCGTATTGAAGAAGACTTGAATGAAACAATCACAATTAGGATTACCCTTAATATAAGATGTCATCAATTCTATTCTTGGAATACTACGGAATAAAAACTTTCGTAGACATATCCCAAACTTCAATCTCAAAGGACACAATAAGATAAAGGGCACGATGATTAAGGTATTTGTAACACTTGTACTATACTTAGACGTATAGTAATATATGCTTCTGTATGTGTTTATCACATTTTGTTCTGAACTCAGCTCTGATACCAAGCTGTGGCACCCCACCCCGAGACCCACATTAACATAGAGTATTACAGGGTAATATTGTATGCTAATGCAGAGAATAGTGCTGGTTAAGGGAGACCATCCATAGGCTTGTCTTAAATATCTATTGAATACATCGATTAGTGATCTATATTTTTTCCTTTCTCAAGTGGATCGACATATCCAATAAATGATTAATACAAAACTATAGTTGGCTATAGGATCTATCAGAACAAAATACAACAAATCAAATGCATTACACATCAAAGAACAGCAAACAAATATATATATATATATATATATATACATATATATATATATATATATATATATATATATACATATATATATATATATATATACATATATATACACTGATACATCCCAATACAATACAAAAAATACAACATAAGTGGTATAACGACCACAATATACACATGAGTCAAAACAATATACATATCAGAGTAGCGACAAAAAGACTACAACAAAAAGGTTCAGCAGACAAGTCCATGCGGAAGCAGAATACGCTAAGTCCATAAGGGTACTTAATTTGAAATAGCTCGGTCTGAAATCTTCTCTGGGTTCAACTTTCGGGCATGAAATAGGTCGCCAAACGACCTTTGATTGAACTAAAAATTAATGTGTACAAAGTAGAAAACTTCAACTTTCAAACAAAAAAAGACGATGAATTTCGACTGGAAACAAAATGTTACGCTATCTCAAACATGGACTCAGTTCATGTTTACAACAGTTCAAAAACAAAAATATGCTAGGCCTGAAAACCATCTTAGGTCTAACTTACAAGCCTGAAACAGAGGAACAAACGACCTCATATTGAGTTGAAAATTGGTATGAACATAGTAGAAACTTTATCTTTCAAAAAAAGAAATGATGAATTCCGACTGAAAATGAAAAAGTTACACTTTCTCAAACATGGACTCAGGCCATGTTTGCAACAGTTCAAATAAAACCAAATGTACAGACCTGAAACCCATCTCGGGTTCAACTTTCAAGCATGAAACAGAGGACTAAATTACCTCGGATTGAGCTGAAAATTGATGTGCATATAGTAGAAAACTTTATCTTTCAAAAAAAAGAATCAATGAATTTCAGTATGAGATGAAAGAGTTATGCTATCTCAAACATGGACTCAGGCCATGTTTACAACAACTCAGAAAACAAAATTTCTACAAGCAAAAATTTGTGTTTGAGTTGATTTTCTACCACTGTTTTGAATATCCAAATGACAATATTATTCAACCAAAATTTGCAAAAATGAAATTCAACATGCAAGCTACCAAATGCAAGAAATAATGCAGCATTTCGTTACTGGAATCAAAAAATATAAGCAAGCAAAGAAGCAACCCAAACTAGATTCACAGAAAAGAAAACTATCAACAAAAAAATGATTACAAAAGCTCACATTTTGATTTTTGAAGCTTTGCTTCAGCTAGAATTTACGAGTTTATCACTCACCTCGCTGTTAGAGAAGATAAAATCTGAATTTGCTTGAGAGAGTTGATGTTTTGGATCAACTACAAAAACTTGTAAACATGGCATGCAAAGAGAGGAAGAAAAGATTACGAACAATTCAATTCAACTCAAGATTTGACGAAATACTCTAGTTTGGAGAAGATTACCTTTACTCTTCTTTATTTTGTTGATTTACACATGAACTTATAACAATAATTTAGAAAAAGATTTGATTTTGTAAGGGGTGGTTAGAGTTTTGATTTACTGTAAGTTGTTTTTAGAAGAAGGAATGAGTAAAAAACAAAGTTCAAGTAATGTTTCTCATCTCATTTATTTTGGTTTCTTCTAGTTAGTGGGCTTTGGACCCAAGAATTAAAAGAAAATATGGTGGCCTTAGTTAATTAATCGACATTTAAATCAAATGCACTCATACATTACACTATATTATAAAATAAAGTCATTTTCCTTTCAGTTTTCAACCAAACAAAATTTGTAAATTTACATACACATGAAATAAATTGTTTTGCACTTTATAAAAAGATTTATTTTTTATTTTTAAAACATTATTATTATCAAAATCCCTTATTTTACAAAAATGCATTATTTTTGCAATAAAATGCAAAAGTTTATATTTTTTACTTTTAAAATTTAACAAAAATACTTTTCTCACTTAGAAAAATGTTTCAAACCATTTCCAAGCTTAATTTATAGCCAAAACATACTTTTAAACCAATTTCCACCTTTTTATTTAAATAAAACACCTTTAAAAATTACATACTTCTTTTCAAAATTATTAAAAGAAGTAAATGGGCATTAATTAATATAATTATTGCATTTTCTCTAAAATAAGGTCATTTTCCATTTATTATCAATCCAAACGAAATAAAAATAAAGTTTGGAATTTTATTTTATCATTTTAAATTAAAATTAATTGTTTATTTCAAATAAACAATTTAAAATCTCCAATTTTAATTTAACTCACAATATTAAATTATAATTACCATTATAATTTAATATGGGCAAGTAATCTCCAAACCAGGGTTGTTACAAAATTCCTTGCTAGATGCAGTGTGACTCATAAAAAATCATGAGCTCCTCCTCTTAGTCACTTGTTAACTCTAAGTATGGCTTTAACGATGACGTAGACCTTGAAAATTAATTCATCCCTAGGATTTTTTATTTCTAAAGCGCCGTGTGGAAAAACAGTACGTACCACGTAGGGTCCTGTCCATTTGATTTTTATTTACCAAGGAAGAAATGAAGTCGAGAGTCATACAAAAAACTTTACAATTTAGAAAAAATGTTTTTCGTAGGATTGACTTGTCATGAAAACCTATTGTTTTTTTCCTTGTAAATTTTTGCATTTTTATATGCGTCATTCCTAATCTCTTCTAATTCATTAACTTGCAATTTTCTATTATTCCTATCCTTTTTAAGATTAAGTTTATGTTTTTCATTACCCATAATTTTTTATGTTCAAGCCTGACTGGTAAGTGACCCACTTTACCATATTCTAATCTAAAAGGGGACATCCCAAGATTAGTTTTAAAAGAAATTATGTAAGCCCAAAATGCATTTATCAATTTTTTAGACCTACTTTCTGTTATTTGTCTGCGGTTTTCTCTAAAATTTGTTTTATTTGTGATTTGACACCTCAACTTTATCACAGGTTTTGGGATTATAAGTGGTGGATAACTTGTAGGTTATTCAATATTTCCTTATTAAAGTTTCAAACAGTCGATTACAAAAGTGTGTTCTATTATCATTTATAATTATGCAGGTGTACCAAACCTAGAAAAGATGTTTTTCTTTTAAAAAAATTTCACAATATTTTTATGGTTGTTAGTTTATAACGAACAGCTTCAACCCATTTAGAAACGTAATCGGTAGCAAGATGAATATATAGATTTCCGAAATAGTTAGGAAACAGTCACATTAAGTCAACTCCTCAAACGTCAATGATTTCAATCTGTTAGGATTGGGGTCAACGACGTCATGTTTCTTTTCATGATTTTTTTCCTAACATTTGGCAATGATCACAAGCTTTACAAAACTCGAAAACGTAATTGAAAAGTGTAGGCCTGTAAAAGCCACATTGGATCACCTTTTCCATGGTTTCCTTAGGACCGAAATATCCACCACAAGCCTGGTCATGACAAAATGAATGAACACCCTTGATTTCGCTATCTAGGACACATCATTGAATGATTTGATAAGAAAAATCTTAAACAAGTATGGACCGTCCAAATAGAAATATTTTTCTTGGGATAGAAATTTGTATTTATCTTGTTTGGACCAAAATGAAGGAGTTTCCTTAGCGACTAAATAGTTCACTTTATCGGCAAACCACAGGTCGATGGAAACTAAAAAAAGTTGTTCGTCGGGAAAGCCTATTAATAAGTAAAGAACATAGTGCGTTTGGGAGGCGAGCAAGTGATTGGCTATGACATTTTTGGATTCATCTATGTCATTGATTATAACATCAAATTTAAGAAGCAATAAGATCCAACAAATCAAATGCGACTTAGCATCCTTTTTAGCAAAAAAGGTACCTAGTGGAGTGGTCAGTGTAGACTGTGATATGTGTGCCTATCAAATAAGGTCTAGACTTTTGTAATGCAAAAACTATGACTTAAAGTTAATTTTTGGTGGTTGTGTAGTTAAGTTGAGCATCATTCAAAGCTATACTAACGTATTAAATGATGTGAAGGATTTTGTTAATGCATTATCCTAGGACTGCACCAACCACAAAGTTAGAAGTGTCACACATAATCTGGAAGGAAAGATCCTAATTAGGCGAGCAAATGATTAGAGCGGAAATGAGTTCATTTTTTGGACATTCAAAAGAAGAGACACAATCAGAATTGAAATCAAAGGAACATCTTTTCCTAAGAGTGTGGTCAAGGGCCTAACATTTCTATTAAAGTCTTTTACAAGGCGTCAGTAAAAACCAGCATGCCCTAAGAAGGATTGAATGTCCTTAATAGATTTCGGAATGGGTTGATTTGAAATAACATCAAATTTTGCTTTATCCAACTCAGTGTCTTTATTTGAAATGACTTGTCAAAGGACTATGCCATATTTGACCATAAAGTGGCATTTTTCCTAATTTAAAGTTCAGTGTTTCTCTTCGCATCACTTTTGAGACAATTCGAGATGATGTAAGCATTCAAAAAAGGAATCTCCAAAGATAGAGAAATCATCCATAAATAGTTCTAAAATGTACTCAATCATGTCAGGAAAGATGCCAGCCTTACATCTTTGGAAGTCGAGGGGGCATTACATAGTCTGATTGGCATATGTCGATAAGCAAAGGTGCCAAAAGAACACGTGATAGTTGTTTTTTTTTCTTGATATTCGAGAGTGATTGAAATTTGATTATAACTAGAATAACCATCGAGAAAATAATTTAGAATTTTTGGCCGTTTAATTGTTCAAGCATTTGGTCGATAAAAGGAAGAGGAAAATGATCTTTACATGTTATAACATTTAATTTTCAATAATCAATGCAAACATGTTAGCACGTTTGAGTATGGTTGGAATGAATTCGTTAGTGTCATTCGTGATAACGGTGAGTTAGGATTTTTTTTTTGTACGACATGAGTTGGACTGAACCAAAAGCAATTGGATATGGGGTATATGATACCATTATCAAGGTTCTTAAGAATTTTTTCTCGAACCACATCTTTCATTTTGGGGATAAACCTTCGTTCCATATCATGAATAGGCTTGGCTTCATCAATTAAGTGAAGGCAAAATTAAGCAATTGTAACAACCTGCACTTCAGTAGGCCCAGAATTTTGCTAACCTAAAAACCCAAGTCCACCAAAATATGGATCACTATATTGATATCCTACAAAAGGAAAATATATCAAAGTACTAATGGTAATAACTTACAGTGAAGATAACAAAATATAATAGATCAATATAACGACTGACCAAAAATCGACATCTCAACTGTCAAGAGCCTCAGCCACACAACTTCTCCAAATTAACACAAGTACATGCCCTTCTAAATCATGGGGGTTGTAATTAGGAGGGGGGGGTTAGAACAACGTTCTGGTGACTGATAAATTATATATCTTACGCATGACACTAGCTTAAGCCGATTGTTCACTATTTCATGTTAAGTTAGATTTTATTATAAGTTGCTACTACCCCATTGCTACGTACGAACCGTACCCATCTACACTATGTAGATCTATGTCTATATAGGTAAGTATATATACCTTAAGTCCACTAACGGACCTAGATACTATCCCAACTAGAATCAATCGCTCAGCATCTCATAAAGATACATCACCATCGTATCACCAAGGAAATTCTATCGTGCGCACCGACGACCTCTAATCCATAAGGTCCTAATGCTTTGGGTATTTTACATCACATATGCCATCCTTTTGCGTACCCTTGTCTACTTGTTATCATAGATTTTTGGCTCCATGCATTACAACCTCGTCTATGTTTTGAAGGAACCTTTGTATGGGTTAACTAGCCTTGGCCTATTAGACAAAGTAAGAGCAAACTGTGGCATTGCATAACCCAACTGAACAAATCTCGGTAGCCAGAAGAGATCAATTAGGTGTAACCCTGTCCTTCTCGTTAACCGCAACAGACCAATGCCAAGCTCGAGGAATATGCAATTCTTCCCTTAGTATATGGTACCCAAGTATGCTAGCCTTTTATGAACACTTATTGCAACTCATTTTGGTACCTAGGCACACCAAACTTTTCATGCCACATCGTATAGGTCTGATCTCACTCACCGTCCATTTAGACTGCCTAGTGCAATCAAGGCAATGCCCCCACTTAAAAACTTAAAAAATTTGAATCAGATCTAATTTGAATGTGCACCTTCGACCCTGACCTAATTATAACATATATTTATAATTTTAACAGACAATTTATAATTAAGGAAATAAGCATAATACAGACCTGGGGTTACCCCTCTAGTACGAAATCGTACACTCACCACGGGTCCTATTGGTTAAATATGTTTTTAGCATCCCAACCTAGTCCAACAACCTTTAGACATTGGTCCACTGTAATTATAACAGACAATTTATAATTATTCACACCATCCGAGGCTACTTATATTCATACTCAGACTTATGTATACTTATTCTTCTTTTATTTTCTTTATTGCCTCAACAACTTTTATGTTCGACTTTAAGTCTCCAGTCTTACTATAAGTTTATCTTTTATTTCATTGATTTCACTTACCGCTTCTAAAATTCAAGCATTAATATCGTTGCCACATCATTCATCAGTTCAACCTTTGATTTCTGTTCCAATTCTTCTTTCTTTTCCTTGCCTATAATCCAGACTTACTTTCTCCTTAATTACATTTTCTTAACCTTTAAGTTACATTGTTAACCACTTTCTCATTAGGCTACATATGAACCATACCCATCTACACCATGTAATTTATGTCTATATAGGTAAATATAAATACCCAAAGTCCACTAATGGACCTAGATACTATCTCTAATAGTATCGGTCGCTCAACACCTATTAAAGATTCATTGCCATCGTATCATCGAGGAAATTCTGCTGTGCACACTAACAATCTCTAATCCATACGGTCCTAATGCTTCGGGTGTTTTTCATTACTAAGGCTAGCCTTTTGCGTACCCTTGTCTGCTACTTATCGTAAATTTTAGGCTCCATGCACCACAATCTCGTCTATATTTTGAAGGATCCTTTGTATGGGTTAACTAGCCTTGGCCTATCAGACAAACTAACAAACAACTGTGGCTTTGCATAACCTAACTTAACCAATCCCAGTAGCTAGAAGATATCAATTAGGTGTAACCCTGTCCTTCTTGTTAACTGCAACAGACCGATGCTAAGCTCGAGGAATATGCACTTCCACACCAAGTATATGGTACCCAAGTATGCCAGCCTTTTATGAACACTTATTGCAACTCACTTTGGTACCTAAGCACACCAAACTTTTCGTTCCACATAGCACAAGTCCAATCTCACTCACCATCCATTTAGATTTCCTAGTGCATCAAGGAAATGCCCCCACTTAAAAACTATGAATCAGACCTAATTTGACGGTGCACCTTCGACCCAGACAGAATTATAACATAATTTATAATTATGATACACAATTTATAATCAAGGCAATAAGCATAACACAGACCTGGGGTTACCCTTGTAGTACGAAATTGTACACTCACCATGGGTCCTATTGCTCAAATATGTTTTTAGCATCCCAACCTAGTCCAATGACCTTTAGACATTGGTCCATTGTAATTAAAACAGAAAATTTATAATTATTCACAACCGTCATAAACACATATCCGAGGCTACTTATATTCATATTCAGACTTATGTATACTTATTCTTCTTTTATTTTCTTTATTTCTTCAACACCTTTTATGTTCAACTTTAAGTCTCCAGTCTTACTACGAGTTTATCTTTTATTTCAATGATTTCACTAACCGCTTCTCAAATTCATTCATTAATATCATTGCTACAACATTCATCAGTTCCGCCTTTGATTTCTATTCCAGTTGTTCTTTCTTTTCCTTGCCTATAATCTAGACTTAATTTTTCATTACTTTATGTTTTCTTAACCTTTAAGTTACATTATTAACCATTTTCTCCTTAGGCTACATACGAACCGTACCCATCTACACCATGTAGATCTATGTCTATATAGGTACATATATATGTACACCCTAAGTCCACTAATGGACCTAGATATTATCCCTACTGGTATCAATCGCTCAGCACCTCATAAAGATTTATCGCCATCGTATCACCGAGGAAATTCAGCCGTGTGCCCCGACGACCTCCTATCCATAAGATCCTTATGCTTTGGGTATTTTTCATCACCTACGCCAGCCTTTTATGTACCCTTGTCTACTTCTTATCGTAGATTTTATGCTCCATGCACCACAATCTCCTCTATGTTTTGAAGGAACCTTTGTATGGATTAACTAGACTTAGAATATTAGACAAACTAAAATACAACTGTGGCATTACATAGCCCAACTGAACCAATCCCCATATCCGGAAGCGATCGATTAGGTGTAACCCTGTCCTTCTTGTTAACCATAACAGACGTATGTCGAGCTCGAGGAATATGCAATTCCTCCCTTGGTATATGGTACCTAAGTATGCAAGCCTTTTATGAACACTTATTACAACTCATTTTGGTACCTAGACACACCAAAATTTTCATGCCACATCGCATAAGTCCGATCTCACTCATCGTCCATTTAGATTTCCTAGTGCAATCAAGGCAATGCCCCCACTTAAAAACTTTGAATCAGACCAAATTTGACTGTGCACCTTCGACCCTGACATAATTATAACATATTTTTATAATTATGATAGATAATTTATAGTCAAGGTAATAAGCATAATACAGACCTGGTATTACCCCTCTAGTACAAAATCGTACACTCACCATGGGTCCTATTGGTTAAATATGTTTTTAGCATCCCAACCCAGTCCAACGACCTTCAGACATTGGTCCACTATAATTATAACAGGCAATTTATAATTATTCACACTCGTCATAAATGGATATCTGAGGCTACTTATATTCATATTCAAACTTATGTATACTTATTCTTATTTTATTTTTCTTTATTGCCTCAACACCTTTTATGTTCGACTTTTAGTCGCCTGTCTTACCGTGCGTTTATCTTTTATTTCATTGATTTCAATCATTGCTTCTCAAATTCAAGCATTAATATCGTTGCTACAATATTCATCAATTCAGCCTTTGGTTTCTATTCCAGTTCTTCTTTCTCTTCCTTGCCTATAATCTAGACTTACTTTCTCGCTAGTTTACATTTTCTTAACTTTTAAGTTACTTTCTTATTTCGTTAGTCCACTTTTGGGGTTTACTACATTTTGATAAATTAGAATCAAACTTTAACAATTTAACTATTTCATAGTAAATTTCCATATATTATCCAATATAGGTGGTTTGTGTGATGTTTTTAATTACAAGAAACTCTATTTTATTTATCAAAATAGACCGTATAAAATACAACAATCATCTCTATCTTTTATATCACTTTCTTTTATAAGAGTATATCGATTACTTGATACTTCAAACATCACACTTTTGCTAAGTTTGAATTTAATAATATATGAAAATCCACTTTTAATAATATACATTCCAATAAATTTAAATATCACTAAAATACCAAAAGTCCAGTTAGCTTTATTTTATACAGTCTCATTCATCAAATAAATTGGAATCTCAATCCATTATCTTTTCAGTTAATTAATCCGACATAAAACTGATAATTAAAATCATTTCGCAATTATAGAATTAAATCTAATCATTACATAATTATATAAATAAAACTAATCATTATGTATTTGCAGAATTAAAGATAATCATTATGCTTCTGTTATTATCACTACAAATGTATAGGCAAGTTTACAGTCTTCAACATTTCATATATATAAAATAATTTAATATTAGATTATCGGACTCGGGCATAGGAATAGATTTACAACAATATAATTCAGTATTATTTAAAAACATAATATTCCCACTCACCTTTAATTAGCGCTTCCAAGTCTCTAGATTTAATCCAAATCGGACCCTATTATATGTTCTCCACTTTTTGACTCCCCATTCGGATCCATAGACAATATTTTGTGCATATCTATTAGAGATTAGATTAGAGAGAAGAGATTTGGATTTAGATTTATAAATTAGAACTAGACAATATAGCAATCTGATTTGAACCTATTTCCTATCCACTGTTCTTTTATATTCTTCTTCAAAGTGTATCCATGCTATCTAGATCTATTTCTGTATATTTTGAAATTTTGAAGGAGAAAGGAAAATGGCAAAGCTTCGGCGTTAATTAGAAAAATAATGTGTTGGAAGTGAAGCCATATGTTCTAATTTACAGAGGTCCAAATCAGCGCTAACCGTCAGATAGGAACTGGATTATATATGGTGGATAAGTCATGGTTGACCTGACCCATGAATTTTGGTGCATTTCGATCTCAATTAATTTCCGGTTGATTTGTTTCGTGCAACACTCAATTAACGTTAATTAACGTTATCTCCTGCCTTAATAAATTTTCATAACCGTTAACTATAATGGTGTTAGTCAATCATTAATTTGTTTTAAATTATTTTCTTAATTGCATATATAATTATTTCCAACTGTGAAAATTCAAATGCTAATAACTTTTTTGTGCAAACCTCGATTGGACAAGTTTATATATGAAAATTGATGAGAAAATCACTACGAATCCAATGGTATAAGCCTCGTTGCCAAATTCCAGTGTAAAAATTCCAATTTTCATAGTTATTAATTAATTTCAATTTCAATTAATTAACGTAAAAAGGCGGGGTGCTACATCAATTGTAGGGATAGATTCCTTAATATCGGTTATGGGCCACCTAATCGATTCTTTGTTTTTAAAATAATTGAAAGAAGGGATGTTTCTTAGTCAAGTGAAAAATCGATAGAAATAATGATGAGAAAAGTTTTGTTATCACTTAAGTATGCGTACTTGAGGTGGCTAAGAAAAGGTTTGAGCTCTAACCTAACAGGTTGCTCAATTAAAGAAATCAGTTGAGTATCGGACTCAAGGGTGAGATGTTCGAAGGGAAGCGTGTCATCGGTCTCGTTTAGCATGTCTTGAAACAATTGTTCGTACTCTGCCTCATTTTCATTATTAAGGTCAATTGTTTCATTTTTGAAGTTTTCATGAATAACACTAACTTCCAAAGTGTGGTTTAATAGTTCTTTCGATTGATTTTATAAATTGAAGATGTTAAGATCAATGGTCATGTTACAAAAGGAAATTTTTATTTAACCATTTTGAAAGTTGATCAAGGCATTCGAGGTGGCTAAGAAAGGTCATTCTAAAGTCAAAGGAATTTGTATAGTGAGATTGTTTATAGGTTGTGTTTTTAAGACAATGAAGTCGACAAGGAATATGAATTCTTCTACTTTAATCAACACATCCTCAATCTCGCCTATGGATTTTTATAGAAAGATCAGCTAATTACAGCATTACTCTAGTCAGTTTAAGCTCACTTAGGCTTAGTTGTTGATACATAGAGTATGGAAGCAAATTTACACTTGCACCTAAGTCTAACAAGCATTTATTGATTTTCTTGTCTCCTATCGTGCAAGAGATTGTGGGGGCAACTAGGATCGTTGTAGTTTACAAAAATAGACTAAGACAACGCTTTACTTAGCCTGGCCGCTAAAAATACCCTTTTCGACACTTGAGTGTGTCCGTTTTGTGTGCACAAGTCCTTCAAAAACTTAGCATAAGTTGGGACTTGTTAGATGATATTTAAGAGAGGAATGTTTACTTTGACTTGTTAGATGATATATAAAAATTAGAGTTGGAATGCAGTTCGATGTTCGAATCGATGTTTTAATTAGAAGCATTTGTGGTTTTTGAAGTATTGAGAGGAATTTCTAATATGTTGTTTGGATTGCCTACTTGATTATTAATTTGTTTAGTAGATTGTAAAGTGGTGATAGCGTTCATTTGATTTACATTTCTATCTTGAACAACAAGAGATTGGTTTGAGCTTGTGTTTTATTTCCTAGGGTTTGGAATAGGTTGATCTGGGAACGTACCTTTTTCCTATTCACTCATAGGGTTAGCTAATTGAATCATTTGCATTTTGAGTTTAGTGATATATTAAGTCGCACGTACGAGGCTAGTGGGTTTTGCAAATTGTTATTCGATTGAATATTTTGAATTGTCGCTTTAGCCAAAGTTTCCAAACTTTTCTCAAGCGATGTCATTCGTTTTTAATCTTGAGGACCAGAAGATTGTTGAGCTTGGTTTAGAAAAGAAGGCGCAAAGTTTTGCTGAAATTGATTTGGTTGGAAAAGAGGATTCCAAGCATTTTTTAGAAATGATTGAAAAACTGGTTGAACCAAATTCATGTTCGAATTTTTTTGGTTCCAAGCGAAATTAGGATGATTTCTCCAATCGGGATTGTATGTTGGATAGAACGGATTATTACTAACTTTGTTTCGTTGATTTGTTCTAATGAGTGAGGATATTGATCGACATTGTGGTTTGGATCATTACATTTATAACATAAGACTTGAGCAGCTTGGTTCATTTGATTTAACAAAAAAACATTATCAAATTTATTTATCATCGTATCGATTTTCACTTCTAAACTAGTGATGATTCTATCGAATGTGCTCTTGATCTTGAATAAATTGATTTCTCGTTAGGTCATTCCCCTTGAGTTGATTTTTCAACTAAGTTTTCAAGAAATTGTTAAGCGGCATCATAATGTTTTTCTAAAAAGTTCCTTGACATATTGATTCGAATTCCGTACTTACGAAGAAAGCGAATGGGAAGTGGAGAACATGCATTAATTATTCAGATTTGAACAAGGCGTGTCCATCCCTTCCCAGGATTGACCAGCTGGTCGATTCAATCGCAGGTCATGAATTGCTATCCTTCATGGATGCTTACTTAGGATATAACCAAATTCTGATGCATATCCCCAATTATGAGCACACTAGTTTCATTACCGATGTTGGATTATACTGCTATATAGCAATGCCGTTTGGATTAAAGAATGCAAGAGCAACTTATCAACACTTGATCAACAAAATGTTTAAAGATCAAATTGGAAAGATAATGGAAGTGTATATGGATGATATGCTCACAAAGTCACGATGATTAAGCAACCACATTAAAGACTTGGCGGAAATGTTTGAAATTCTCCGATATTACAAGATGAAGATCAATCCTTTGAAGTGTTATTTTGGTATTGCATCAGGGAAATTCTTAGGCTTTATTGTTATACTCGTTGAATAGAAGCTAATCCCGAAAAGATTCAGGCTATCCATGATATTCAAGCGCCAAGAACTACAAAACAAGTGCAGAGTCAGAATGAAAAAGTTACTGCCTTAAGCCGATTCATCTCTAGAGCCACCGACAAATGCATTCCTTTCTTCAATTTGATTGGGAAAGGGAAAAGAAAATTTGAATGGATGTAGGATTGTAAAGACGCATTTTAAGCTTTGGTGAATCATTTGGAGAGACCCCTTATCTTGTCAAAGCTGGTGGATCATGAGGAGTTGTACATATATTTGGCTGTATCGGCACACACTATTAGTGCCGCATTGCTCTATATGGAGAATCAAATCCAGAGGCTGGTGTATTCCGTCGGCAAGCGATTAACGGAAGCTGAGAGGAACTATCCGAAAATAGAGAAATTGGCATATTGCTTACTAAATGCATCATGGAAGCTTCATCCGTACTTTCAAGCACATCCGATCAATGTTTACACCAATCAGCCATTACCATAGGTCCTACATCGACCTGAGACATCTGGAAGGTTACTCAAGTGGAAAATTGAACTTAATCAATTCGACATTACTTATCTTTCTTGGAGGGCTAACCAGGGTCAGGCATTGGCGGACTTTATAGAAGAGTTTACTGTACAAGATGGTTCTCTAGAAGGTAAAGAAATCCCTACCGTATGGTGGAAATTGTACACTGATAGAGAATCTAACGATCATTTTTCTAGAGCTGGGATTGTGCTAGTAACTCCTGATAATCGGCCAATCAGTTATGCATTAAAGCTTGATTTCCTAGGAAGAAACAATGAAGCTGAATATAAAGCTCTGATTGCTGGACTTAAACTCGCTAGAGAACTTGGAATAAAATATCTCAAAGTTTTTGCGATTCGCATTTGGTAGTGTATCAAATTAGGTGAGATTATCAGGCCAAGGGACAGTGGCTTACCCATACCTTACCCAAGTCCAAGAGTTGTTGATAGAATTTAGTACTATGACATTCCGCATATTCCACGAGATCGAAACAAAGAGGTTGATTCATTATCAAAGTCTGTTAGTACCGGCGATGCACAGTGGTTGGATTTGGTTCCAATTAAAGTATTAAATGCCCCAAGTGTAAAAATGATGAAGATCCACCAAACATTGGAAGCGGAGCCTAAAAGGGAATCGTGGATGACTCCAATCAAATAATATTTACTGCATGGAGTCCTACCACATAAAAGAAATGAAAAGTGACAAGTCCTTTGCAAAGCTTTAAGGTATATTATGCAAGAAGGAATTATGTACAAGAATGTTTTCTCAGTGCCTCTACTCCTGCATATCGCTCATGATGAGATAAAACGTGTTTTAGAGAAGTTCATGAAGGGGAATGCGGCGATCACACTGGGAGGCAAACTCTGGCAAAGAAAATACTCCATTATGGGTATTATTAGCAAACCGTAAATCAAGACGCCGCTGATTATGTAAGACAATGTGATAAATGCCAGATATATGCAAAAGTGAAAAGTGGAGAAGTTTCCGAAGAAAGATGTGAAAGGGTCACTCCTAATTAATGATTGGATTTTTGGATTTGGAAAGAAGGATGTCATGAGAGAATAGTTAGAAGTCTACTTTGAGTCCATCCCAAAATTAGAAATTTTTGGAAAATTAGAAAAATTATAAATTGTATATTTTAAAAGGACATTTAATGCAAAAGTAAGTGAGTGTTGAAATTTGGATATATATATATAATAAAAAAAATTGTAAGAAAATATATATAAGCTAATTTGATTTTAGTAAAGGATATTTTATAAGAGATTGTTTTCTTTTGAAAAGAAATGATAAAGCAATATAGCTGTGAACCTTTCTATGTAATGAAAGTTTTTGAGATATTAAATATTATTATATGCGAACAATATGAGTGGTATATAAATCGGAATATGGTGAATGTTGTGGAAAAGAAGACTTAGGGTCTTAAAAGTTACGCTGTAAGTGGCTGCACTACAATAGTTCGAGTAGAAAGGGATAATAAATTATGAGAAAAATAATTGGGACTATTTTAGGCTGAAGAACTGAGTAGTAAGAAGTTCGGAGTACAAATGAAAAGAGGTTTGACTTATTGTAATTAGGTTGGGATGTTACGTATTTCAATTCATTAGAATGAGAAGAGATAACCAAATAAGATTCTATGAATCATCAAGTTATAAATAAAGGTTTTTATTTGAAATAATAAGGAGTGTAAATGCAAAGGAAGAGATGTGCAAAATATTGAAAATACTATATTTTGAACTATCTACTTAAACAAAGAAAATGAAATATAATTCCTTGTAATTTGATACAAAACACGAATCCTCTTTTAAGCGATTCATAGAGAATTATAGTGTCAACGATTCCTATTGGAAGGAAAAGTAGTTCCAATGCATTAAAATATAGAATCCTTAAGTATAATTAAAAGCGTTAGTAAATTATATTAAAATAATGCTAGTAACTTAATTAGAGAAGCAAGACAAAGGAAAATGGACATTTTCTATGCGCATTTATTTCTAGTCTCACTTAGAAGTCCCCTTTTTATGAGATGTAAGAAAAGTAATAGAATGATAGTTGTCCTTATCTACTCCAGCTTTTATAAGTTAAAAGCTATGAAAGATTTTTTAGAAACATTGTAAATTCTATTTTTGAAAGAAATAGTTTGGTGGAAGTAAATAAGTTTTTGAAAGAAAAAATTAATAAATGGTTGAACTAAAAATCCTAAATTTTTAATAAGAGTTAGAATGGTCTTTAAAACAAAAGGCTGATTTGATTTTAAACTTAAAATGGTTAACATTCCCTTTTAAAATTTAGTGAATAAGTTAAATTCAAAAATCTTAAAACGTAAGTTTTGAAAAGGGCTAAGACACTAAGTATTTTTGAATTTAATAAATGTTTTTAAGTAGCATATTTAAAGATAGGAGTTTTGGAATTGAATATTTCAATATTCCAAAAATTTTGAAGTCATAATTTTTGAAAAACAATAGTAAAGATCAAACCAGAATTTTAAATGTGGAGTAGATAGGAATTAGTGCCCAGGTGAGACAGGGATAAAAATACGACGATGAAGGAGATAGCTATGACTACTTTTGTAATAGTAAGAAGAAATCTCGTTAGAGTGTAAGGACGCTAGAAAGAGCCTAGGAATATTATGTTGATATGTTTGTAAACCATAAAGAAATATTAAATTACACCTCTATAAGTTTTGGATATGCCCGTAGGAGGCTTATGGATAAAGTAAATATCATGGATTTAGGATACTATCAAACGAATGGGATTAAGAGAAGGTAGTAATAAATGGTAATGAGATGGTAATCACACACGGAGGATATTGGTAGACTTAAATTGAGAAAATAAGAGAGGGATTGGAAGGTTATTTCCTCAGCTTAATTGCCATTTAATATGAAGATTTTATAGGTTGTATCTCTTATCCAATATAGTGAGAAGAGGCATAGTGTAACGATCTTCCTTTCTTACACCTAAAAATGACACTTAATACATCCTCGGTTTTTATGTGTCGATCATTAAGTGTCCAAAAGACAGGTCATTTGTTGGTAAACAAGGAAGAAGAAAGAACAGAATTTCACAAAAACGTGACAATTAACATATAATATATAAATCAAGTCTTTACAAAAGAAAGAACTTTATTATAAACAAATATCAAATTACACTATCCTATTTTCAGCCTAGACAATTATAAAAGCCTTTCCTTACAAATGCTTATAAATTCAACAATCAATACAACGGAAAAACAAAGAAATACGTTGGTACATCTTGGGCATCCATCTCGTCTCATGAACTCCAAAGCATTTGAAACTAATCTAGAAAATATGCTCGATCTGACAAGAATGTTAAAATAAAATAACACCCGGATCAGTCTGGTAATACCAACGTGAGAAAAATCAAGCAATAGGGCGAACATATAACAATTCTGTGAGACCACATCGTTAATGTGTAAAGGTTTTTTAACTTACAGATCTATATTCATAGATGAAAAAATGGAAAATAAATGAAAACTACAATCCAAATTTAAAGACAAAAATCCAAACGTAAAGAATAAACACAAATAATTAAACATTGAGAAGAATCTTAGTCACTTCTTGGTGAAATTAAGAAGGGAGTTAATTTAAAAACTTGGAATCAATGGAAAAAAAGGGAAATTTTCCAACAAATGACTAGTAGGGATCCCCTTTTACTGAAAGTATACCTTTAGAAATATACTTGAGAACTCTGATGGCTCTTGAACACATCCAAGCCAGATCCCGACAACGGTCTCCGAGAATCCGAGTATTTTACGTCTCAATGAACAAAACCAATTCCAATCTAAAGCGGATGTGAAAATAACCTAATGGAAGCAACCCCACATAGCTTGGCTTCCACTCGTTCTTTGGGTTTAGTCGTTTTCGACAAAGGATAATAAAGCTCAAATGAGCAATACATCATCCTAGAGTGACGAAATACAAAAAAGAAAGCTGAACCCTAGTTAATAAATCAACTAAAGGGGATAATTTAAAACTGATCGTACGTGGAAATTAAATTTCATAATCTTACCACTATATGTCAATTCCAAACAAGTGCTATCCTTTGATTGAAAATGAAGTTGGGCGAGTTGAGGTAGTATTATCTCTAAAAATTGCCTTGATGACATTTTTAACCTTCAAGATAGAAACGAATCTGGACCTCGATGTTTAGCGTTAAATGTATGACTAAATCCTTTCCGCATAAGTGACATTAGATTAAGGAAACTACTTTTCCATAACCGAACCAAAATTTCTACTTTTAAACCAAACTTGTGCTGGGGTTTCACATTAAAACTATTAACTTTAAACAACTTTATCAAAATGATTGATTAACTTTAGACCAAAATTTATTACTTCAGTACCATTATTCAAAATGATCAATTAACTTTTAAAACAATGGTTAATTATTTCATACAGCTTTATTTAAAATAAGCAATTTGCTTTAGTCTCAATTCATTGCTTCAGAACAACACTACGTAAGAAAGATTAATTAACTTTAATCATCATCGTTTAAATGATTAATTAACTTTAAACTTTTACTATCAAAAATAATTAATTAACCTTTAAAACCTCATTATTAAAATGGTTAATTAATCTTAATCTCATTATTAGTTAAATAATTAATTATCATTAAGACATCATCATTAAAATGATTGATCGGTTTTAAAACATCATTATTAAAATAATTAATTGATTTTAAATTTTTAGTATTAAAACAATTAATTACTTTAAAAATTACTATTGAAATAAATTTTTTATTTTAAACCATCTTTATTCAAATAATTAATTACCTTTGCAAAACCCATGCATAAGATTTAACAAAATAGTTCAAAGGGATAGCACTTCCATTCAAACTCAAATAACTTAAGTATGGGAATATGTATATAAAAGCAAATAACAACCATGCACATATAGAAAACATCACTTATCAAATATTAATCTACGAGTATACAATTTAATGTCCAAACAATATAATAGTAGAACGGAGATTTATTTTACTAAATAGATGTCGTTTATCGTTTATCTGACCAAATCATAGTAGAATGGTGTTTTATTATGCTAAACATATGTCAACTATAATTTAATTAGCAGAACAATATTTTATTCTACTAAATAGATGTCATTAGATTTCGTAGTCAATTTGGGTTACATACGGGTAATCGACAAAGAAAACCCCTTGAATAAAATGTTCTTAAAAGCGAGCTTACTTTCAAAACAAAACCAATTTTTTAGGAATAAAGTAGGTTTAAACTTTAAAATGTTTATTTCATAATTAAATAACATTCGAACTCTTTATTTAATAATAATTTGAACCTTTAATTAATTATTAAATAATCATTAACTAATAATTAAATATTATTTAAAAAATTAACCTTTAATAAATCAATATCTATTAATTAATCTCAATTAATAATTAAACAATACCTAATTAAAATTAAAATAATAATTAAACATTTATTAAAAAATAATTAAGTCTTAATTAAGTTTTAGTTAAATTTTAACTTACTAGTAATTAATTAAACCCTATATTAGATAAATAAGTAATAATTGATCATTAATTAATAATTAAACACAAATTAATCCTTAAATAAATTATTAATTAATAATTTTTTTAATTAATCAACTAATTATAATAAACTTAGTTAACTTATAATTAAGCACTAATTACCTTTATTAACAAATGATTAGGTGCTAATTACCTTAATTAATTAACTAATTTATCATTAATTAAATAATTAGTTAATCGATAGCCATTACTTTTAAAAACTTAGACTAAATTTTGAAAACACTTTTCAAAAAATACTTAAGTTAAAATATTTTAAATTTAAAAGGAGTTCAGTTTAAACTAATTGCATTTATAGTGACTATCACTATAGGACCTATAATTTTCAAAACTTGATCTATAATTCAAATCACTTTCCAAAATCTTTACTAATCATTTTGACATACTTTTATAAACTTATATAAAACTTTTTGAAAATATCAATTTAAGTTTAAAACTTTATAATATTTTATCAAAAAATCCATAAGTAAACAAGTCAGTAAACTAATAGATTTTGATGTCACGACTAACCACTTTATCACTAACTTTCTTAGCTTAGACCATCCTAAGAAAACAAACTAGATTCATGAGCACAACATATGAATATACCACCATCACATACAACAAGTCAAGAACTCTAACTACAAACCATACTAACATTCACTTACTAGCTTTAGCATACTAACTTTACTTCAAACTTCAAGTTATACAATATCCAAGCAATATTGTTGAGACGGACACCCTGGTTATAGTTTGAAAGCACCAGCCCTGTTCTGATAGGGCAATATCACAGATAATGGATATATGAAAAGAATAGTAAAAGAATGAAGATAGAGAATTTTTATAGTGGTTCGACTATTAATGAATCCTATGTTCACTTTATAGCTTTACTATAGATTGATTGTTGTTACAAGAGTTGTTTGATTACAAGACTTTGATTGTTTCCTAGCTAGATTGAATCTCCAGAGTAGGAATTCACTAGAGAATCACGGTTTGTTCTTTTGGAGATTGTTGTGAGGGAGGTGGAGAGTGAAAAATAATTCCAACGGAGCTTCAGCAACCAGTCTGGAGAAGATCCTCTTTATGTTGTAGGTGGCATGGTATTTATGGAGGTTGGAGAGTTTCTAGGCTAAGCCTGCCATCATCAACTTACAGGTAAGTTACAAGTGACCTCGGAGGCTTTGGCTCGCAAAATGAGCCAAAACCATGGGTCGTTGGCGACCTATGGTCTAGGGTCGCTAGCGACCCATAGACTTGGTTCGTTTTGCAGACCAAATCTTGCCTCTTCTTGATAGTGTTCCACATCTGGTTCTTTCGATGGTTTGAGTAGAGGCATATGTCGCTAATGAGTTATGCACTTGGGATATTTTAGAGTCTAGACTTGGAGATGTTCCCATAGCCTTTTATCATTTCTATTATGTTTTGATGTCAATTCACTAGCGATTTACGTTCAACTACTGATTGGATTATAGGAATGCTGATCCCTCGATTCCGTCGTTCTTAGTCACTATCTTAATCCTTGTTGATTCCTTTTCTTGGCATTTTTGGTGTCCTGAACCATCTTGTTCTTGCAAGACTGCTCTGTTCTCTATTGGTTTTTGCTGGGTTAAAAACCCGGATAACATTTGCCCCCTAGAGTATGTCTTCGTTGCATACAAGGTATGCTTTGGAAGTTATCGTTTTCAACATCCATTTGTTGATTTCCAAGTGATGGCCTTAGAGTGTTACGAAAAATATGTTAGCCCAACATCATCGACCATCTTTTTTTTCTGACTATTGCTACTTATAACAATATATTACATTTTTTCTTATGGCTTTCTGGCATGTCTTGGAGTAATGAACAACTGTAATCGATCGGGTTTGACATGAATAAATGAAGCTTTCTTCCTTCTTTTCCTTTAAATGCATATATACATTCTTTATCATCATCATTTTCATTTTATTTCCACTACCCTTTTTTTGTGGGTCGCTAACGATACATGTTAGATGGGTTGCTAGTGACCTGACTTCACAAGGTTAGGTCAGGTCGCTGGCGACGTATGATGGGTTGCTAGCAACCCTGTTACTTAGCAAAAAAATTTGAACTTCAGCCTGCCTACTTATACTCAAACCGTCCCCCTTTTCCTTCATTCGACCCGAGCGGTTCCAACTCCTTCAAGTGACCAATTCATCTTGCGATTTGACCTAGGAAATCAACATGATTTGCTACCCTATTTCGTTCGATCCATTCATCGCTAATTCATCCAAGCATCCGCCTTCCTTGCAAAACCCTAGCCATCCATCATCGTGCTCGAATCTGAACCCTAGTCCACTATTGATCTATAGCCAACCCATCCTCAGCTCGCTCACGATCCTATCCATAGCTCCCCCAATTTGATTCGTCATTCTTCTTGTGCTCTTAAATCAATTTAAGGTGGGTTTACCTAGTTGGTTTGTTGATTCTATGTAATGAATTGTCGATAAGTATCCATTTGCTATGTTGGTACAATGATTTGATGTCTAGCCTTCCTTGTGATGTTGATTTCAAGAAGTTCGAGTTGATTGTGGTATAATGGAGGAAGAATGTAAACCTAATCTCGAATTGTCTCTTGGAATGACATTCGGGCTTTGTCCCATGGCTTGACGCGTTTTGCTATCTTCATCCACTAGTCCATAATTGACATGTCTCCAGTTTCACAAATTCTACTTGCTTGGTTATTCCGCATTCGGTGCTCCTATAATGGAAAGAGTTTTCCGCATCGCTTCGGATGACGGATCTGTTATCAGTCGTTATCGATAATAGGTAAGTGTACGAGAAGTAAAAAAATTGAAAAGCGAACTGACACAGAAAGCTCTTCTATTTTTCCAGTGTGAGCGAACTATCTACATAGGATAGAGCGTTTGCAGTGCATTGAGCATCGAGTTTATCCCATTTAGACAGCACACTGCACTTGCACACTTGCCCCAGTTCGCACTTGAAGCCCGACGTATCGACTACAAGTCAACGTTTATTCGGAATTCAAGTGTGATTAAGGAAACTTATGAATTTAGGATAGAGTTACCTAACCATTTTCAGACGCAAGTTCTGTTATATATAATAAAGCAGCCTTCTACACGACGTAAGTCAAGCGAGCGAACCCCGGAGCGCTCCGAAGCTGAATCATCATCAACCTTATAAGCCCAGTATGGTTGGTTAGTTTCGGTCGGGCTCATCGTGGTCCGCACGGCTCCTAACTTTTGAGTTCTGCTCAATCCACCTGAACGAGCCTCGTTAGTGGTCTCTGCTAGGGCTCTTCATAATATATTTATGCAACATGGGATTCTCGAAGAAGATGTTCATCTAGCTGTGAATGACGAGTTTGTTCATATGCCTCCCCCAGGTTACACCGCTTGCTATAGGTACATGTGTTTGAATGGAGTCATGCCTCCCTTCATGATTTCCGGTGTGAAACGCTCTCGAACTTGGGAATTGCCCCATTTCAGCTTTATCCGAATGGTTACGCCATCCTTACTTGCTCGCACGTCCTCTTCATCCAGATGTTCTACCGCACACCGAGTTTTGATGAGTTGCGGTATTTCCTGGCATTCAAGAGGAGAGATAAGTATCCCTCTTTGATCATAATCGAAGCCTAGAGGAACTGAAAGAACGTCTTGCGGATGCAAAGCAATCTATCATATTTTAAGACGCAGTACTTCTTCGTTAGTTGTCCCAAGGGGTTCAATCACCGATGGACGACAGGGCGTAAGCTCCTCTTTTCTACTTGTCGAGCTTCAAAACGTCGTGATGGAGCCTCTAACTAATTATACGTCGTGAATTCAATATTCCAATTATCAATATAATTCACCATAGAGTATCAAATATTCATAACACAAAATATTAAACAATCTAAATAATTTTGAGGAATCCGGTTGGATCCCTCCAACCTGTTTCCCTGCATCCACAGATGTTAACACAACAATTAAAATACCAATCCCGCTTCAAGGCGGGATATCGCAGTATAAAGGGTCATCCGCTATTATGCGAGGCGCATATGGTCTCATCCGCTATAATGTGCGGAAAATCAATCACTCCAATATATATATATATATATATATATATATATATATATATATATATATAATACCACATCCAGTCAATTCAATTATTCAATCAATAATTTAAATTTAACTATATTAATATATAGGTATTCGAAATGAGTGAGATTAACTCACCTTTTCATTCGTGATCCACTTCAATCCCGACTGGCTTCACGATTTTCGACCATGTATAAGCATTATATGGATTTGTTAATATTTGAAATAACCAGACCATTTATCTCATTTTATAAATTTCTTAATATAATGATTTATTTTAACTGCTTCCCTTATTACAATCCATCCGTAAAAATAGTTAAATAGATTAATAAAACAAATTAATCTTCCAAAATATCTTATTATAAAATAAGTTAGTAAATTTTAAAAATGTACATATGTATACTTTATTTTATTTCCAAAATAAACTATATGGGTAAAAAAAAAATCTAACTTTACATAAACATATATGTATATACTGTTTATTTTCAAATAATCTTTTGTATTCACTGTATAAATTCACATATATACATATACATTATTAAAATAACTATGTATGCAAATACCTGTTATTTTACTGTTAACTTATAATTTCTCTATCCTGTTTATATATGTATGTGAACATCAATTTACAACTGGAATCGCTTTATATAATATTTCCTCAATTTGTAAGTATAAGCTTTTACTAAATCAATCAAGATAATTAACAAAAACGAATACCTCAGAGACAAAATTCCAGCCTCACGCCACCCCCTTCAACCTCTCCTCGATCGTCTCTAGCTTGCGAACGCCGCTGCCATTTCCTCCTGAAGCTGAACCACCCTTCCACACCTCCTTGCGAATGACTCCTCTGGCCACTCGAGTGCGAAACCCAAATCTCGCGACACTCATCCCACGAATCGAGCATCGCCGACGCCGTCGCATGCGCCTTCCTACCACGGCCTCGCGGTCAGTCGCACTCGCGTACTTGATGAATGAGAACGAATTTCGTATGACCCCTCGAGCTGATGATTCTCGATTTGACTATAGGGAATGCTCGGCCTAGGGCTTGAATCGAAATCGATTCGATTTTTCACGAGTTCTAGAAATTTTGAGATGAGGTGATTAACGATTTGAGGAGAAGCCATTATTATTTGTATTTTGTTTTCTTCAGCCAATATAGAGGCTACTGAGTTCATTTTTGGACGGAAAGAATGGTTTTTTTTAATACGCGATTCCAGCTGGAAAAGAAAGGAGGGAGAAGACATCACGATTTAAAGGATTGATGGAATGGTAGCATGTTAGAACGAGTATAAGCTGGCGTACTGGAAAAGGAATAAAAATAGTTGACTGGACCAAACACATTTATCTTACTTAAATCATAAATCGTCTCGAAAACGAAGCCAAAAATATCGATCTCCTATCGAGGTATGCCGCTAGGCGATTATAAGATTTTACCCGCGTTTCGAACACAATGGAACATGTTTCGGAGGCTAATTCGACCATATGCGTGAGTTACGGAAATAAACGATCAATTTTAAATTAAATCGATTAAAATAGTTTCTATGCCTTTTGAGCTGCCAGGGTCAAACGACAACTCCGATTGCTACGAAAATTGAAATCCGATAATAACTAACTATTACGGAGCCAATGAAGCTAGTTTCATCGAATTCCAAGACAGTGCCCCGGAAGGCTATTTTTAAATTCAATTTAAACGATATAATTTCACAACTTAACAAGACACTTCCAAATTAGATTTTAACACTTTTACTATCTTCTATTCTATCAATATAAATTTTGCAAGCCTTTAAATTATTTTAAACCGGCTTAGAATTTCAGATTCAACAATTTACCCAACTTCAAATTATTTAATTCAATAATTTATTTATCAAATAAATAGAGATAATTTGAATTCAAGTTAAAAATTAACCTTTAAATATTTAAAATCAATTAAATATCCCGATTTCAAACATCCAAAAATTCCAGGGCATCACATTCCTCCTCCCTTAAAAGAATTTCGTCCTTGAAATTACTAGTTAAGAAGAATGATCCAATACCCATTACTATTTTCCAAAACCAAACAGTTTTATCGACTTGCCATAACATATCTTCTATTAAAGACCCACTACTACTTCAACCAACTTCCCAAAACCTTCCATAGTTTCCAACAACATTATTTACGCCACTTATTCAAATTTAAATATAAACCCAAATTTAAATTATCAAAACTTTCTCAAAACTTTTCCAACTCTCTAAATTTCAAAAAAAAATCGCCAGCGTCTCGTTTGCGCGGCTAGCTCGGTACAACTACAAAATGCCTCTATGGGCTCCCAAATTCCAAAGAAAACAAAAGGCAAAGTGGCTAGATCAAAAACCCAATCAAATTTCATACAGAAATTTAAATACATACCTTTGCCAAGCAAATTTCAATTTATCCTCTAAAATCAAAAATCCCAAATTCACTTTCCTAATCCTTTAGTTCCAACTAAACAATTATTTACAATCTCCATTTTCAAAATTCCTTACGTCAATTTCAATTTGAAATCGTTTTGTCACTAACAAAAATTTTCCGAAAATTTTTAAAAATTTTCTAACTCCCAAAATTTTCAGAAAATTTTGGCAGAGTCTCCTTTGTACAGAGGAGCTTTTGCAATTTGACAAGAGATATAAATATAGACATCGACCCACACGGTCATAAAAACAAAAACAGTTCATATTTCCTATTTTTATTGCGTAGGCATACCTTTACTTAGCATTTTTAAGCAAGCGGCTTATTATTTTAGCAATTAGCGCAACCAAATCCAGCCAAACGACTTCCCGGTACCTGTACTTACTCAATTCAAACATGTAAGTACTAAATATATGAATTTTATTAACATTTTACTTACTTTCAGTAACTAAACACATGCATTTCATAAGCAATATACACCAAAAAATACCCGAATGCAATTTATAAGATTTCAAAACTAATTCAATTGCTTTCAACCAATTCATATGTCATTCCATTCAATTTTAATGGTTTACACTTCAATTTCTTACATTCAATTTATTTTTAACAAAAACAAGCTCATATTCAATTCAATTTATTTCAAAATCAATTTATTTAACTTCTATCAACTCATAGAAATTTAATTTCCTTCGTTTATGTCAAACGACAATTCATTTTATGCCATATTATGATATCCATGTGAATAAATAATTAGTTAAGTTTTATAAACAATTTAAATTGATTCTAACTCAATTTATATTTAATTCCTTCCATTTTAACACATTCACAACCATCTTATTTAGCTCGACCCATTCCATGCTTTGTATACTACTAACCATTCCCAAATTAATTCAACCCAAGCTTTATTTAATGGACTTCTATTCTAACTCGAAGTCGAGCTTCTAATTATTTTTAACTTAAGTTAATTTTCTTCAATTTATTCCAACTTCAAACTTAAGTTCACTTCTATTGAATTTGATTCTTATCTAATCAAATTTCATTTAATTCATTTAGCCCATCCATTTTAATTTTAATTCACATTCTCAATTTATAAAAATAATATCCAAGCACATATTTGACTCATTTATACTCGAATTGGATTTTATTTGTTACTCAAATCATTTCTATTATAATCCAATTCCATTTTATTTTTACAACATCTCCACTTATTTTAATTCGTTATCAATCCAAGTCGAGTTCTATTTATAATTCGAGTTTATTTCCAAACTTCATTATTAACTTATAATCCATTTTATTCAACCGAGTTAAATTTTATTAACATACTCTATCAAATAATTTATTTAGCTAATAAGCTTACTCTTTTATTTTAAAATTTTAGAGATACTTTTAAATTCACATAATACTATTAAAATAGCTTTTTATAAAAATACTTCTTATAACTCGATGTCTCCACCAGTCCATCCTTGTTCTCACAGAAATTCGGTCATACATTGATCAGGCGTAGGACTAAAAATCTATAAGTACTTGGTAAACCCGTTTCAACACCCAGTGAAAATACTTGGGAAAATAATTTTATTGAAAATATAGAAAACAGTTTTTGAAAATAGAGGAAATATCTTTGGTGAGAATACTCTGGAAATCATCACCCCCATCTATGGTCGCAGCTACATCCTGGGTTACGTTGCCATCGCAGCAAAAGTCCATGTAACTGTAGGCACTCTGTGCCCCTCGATTATGCCATGGAACCCACAACAGATCGCAGTTACATTCCAAGGTTACGTTACCATCGCAGCAAAAGTCTATGTAACTGTAGGCATCAACGCCCTCGTTTTTCGCTGTCAAAAATGAAACTTCTCCACTCCCACATAGGTCGCAGTCTACCGATGTAAAATCAAACACAGACTGTTGGCTCTCATCGGCACACACGACTTTCGCTATGTTACCATATGTTGCAGTCTACCGATATAAAATCAAACGTAGACTGTTGGCTCTCAGCAGCATACGCAACTTTCGCTATGGTCTGCAGTAGATCGCAGTGACATCGAGTTATACTGTCGTCACAGCATAACCCAAATGCCTTTGTAGGCATCAGCGCCCTCTACTTGCGCTACACACTACTCATAATCCTCAGGAACTAGTTTTGTCCGGACTCCTCACAGGATCAACTTTAGAACCCCCCTTAGGGTTCTAGGCAGTACCAACCTATGGCACTCCTGAGAAGTTCATTTCAAGGGAGAGCCTTTTTCCCCAGAGCCATTTTCAAAACACTTTATACTATACACATATAGTATCTTCCAAATCATACACCTAGTATGAATCTCAAATAAATCTCCTTTCTAAAAATCGATTATCCCAAAATCGATAATTCTCAAACTAGTCTTTCCAAATTCCAATATTGATTTTACCTAAAAATCAAAAGCCTTTCCAAATCCAAAGGTTCCCAAAACCATATTCCAAAATCATCATAAGATCCTTTATATATATATATATATATATATATATATATATAAAATTTAAAAAAAAAATTTGGATCATTTCAAACTTGTATAAAACTACTTTTATACTTCAAACACTTTCAAAATCCTTTTCTTTCGGCAACAGATTCAACAAGGGGAGATTTATCTTATATAACAAAGATATACAACTTTGTTTATTCAAAATCAAATATTCAAATTTGATTACTCTTTAAAGTCACTTACCATTTTACATTTCTTATCCACAAATTTCCAGTATCAATTTCATTTAAACCTGTACGATGTACACATATCATTCGTATGCTATACCAATCTGATCACTCACTCGATCACACAATTTCACTTCCGAACTAGTATCGTCTACCTGACTTCCTAGTGCGGACACAGATCTGGCTTCTTGATCAGAAATCATCATTCTCCTTGCATAGCCATGACTATGATTAAGAATATCAAGAACCAATCAACAATCCATATCCAGGTTCGCCGTCGAAAATCGAGTGAAAAATCCCAACTCGAATCGATATAACTATCTCGAAATTCTGTGCTCGAATCTGGATCAAATCCCTATGCGAATAGAATAATATACGTACATCCTACATATTTATCTTCATTGATTATTAACTAAATCAATCTCCTTTTTCTATTCACATTTCCTTCGATTTCTATCCACATAATCACAATTGTTTCAATTCCATTGGATTATCACTTTAATCCTTATCCCAAATGGATATTCAATCATAAACAGTTTGAACTCTGTCCAGCTTAAATTCAGAAAATAGCTTGAAAAGTTTAAAATAGGTAAGTCATTGGAAAAATAATTATTAGTTTTTAACATAGCTATAAAATAGTTAAGTAATTGTAAAATAGTTGTAAAATAGTAATTAATTTGTAAAATAGTTGAAAAATAGAAATTAGTTTATAAAACAGTTGAAAAATTGTTAAATAGTTCCAAAAATAATTGTAAAACAAATATAAAATAATTTGGCTTTAAAAAGAAAGGTTGTATACATTAAATAGCCAGGAAAAATAAGTTTATATTAAAACAATTGATATTGAAAATAGTCCAGAGTCAAAACTGTTCACTTCCCCATCAATTCAATTAAAATTTCCACTTCCATTTAAATTAACTCAATTCCAATTTGAATAACTTCAATTTCCATTGAAATTGATTTAACCCCAATTCAAGTTGAATCAATCTTGATTTCTTTCCAAATTCAAATCAAATTCCATTTGATTTTAAACCAACTCAACTTTAATTACAATTCCAAATTATTCCAATCAATTTGGGCTAATACCAGTTGAACCCACTTGAATTTCAAATCATTTCAATACAAATTTTCCATTTAAAATTTTAAACTTATACATCTTCAATCACAAATCCAATTAATTCAAATCAGATTAAATTTGAACGAATTCAATTCAAATTTCAGATTTAAACCATCCCAAATTATATAAATTCGAGTTAAATTTTGAAATGTTGATTTAATCCTTTAAATCAAATCAACTTATCTCTTTAAACCATTTAATCTAAATCCATTTCAAACTTATCTTCATTTAATTTTAATTTGGTTGTATTTCTATTGCCACTTAATTCTCATTATTTAATTTTTCAAATAATATAACAACCAATTACCTTAATATTTATAAAAAAGAAATATTGCTTAATATATCAAAATATATTCTTATATAAAATCATTAAAAACCTTTATATAAGAAAATAAGAAGTACGCTCTCATATATATACACTCAAAACATTCTAGGGTACCATTGACCCTATCCTTAATGAGTAATCCTACCAGAGCCAAGGTTCTCGCTTAACTTGGCCCTGATAATGACCCGGAATTTTCGATCCTGAAAATTCCAGATAGTTAGGAAAAAGAAGAAAGAGATAGAAGAATAAGAAGATCAGAAACACCAACATCTCACATTCGCAGCGGATAAAATATAATAACAAATAATAACGGTTTACAAAAGAATTCCGTATCTGTCAAAATACCTTTATAATACATCAGAGTTACACATATATACAGACATTGGATATGCACAATCATCATGTCTCAGATATACTACAATAATACAGCGGAAACACTCCATACGTTCTTGCCATCCAGCTCGCCTCCTGAGCTCCAGAGCGTCCTTACCTGAAAATCTGTAATACTCGGTCTGACACGAGCATTACATCAAAGTAACATCTGGGTCAGGTTGGAAACCAGCGTGAGTAAATCCATCTAACATGAAATACCAAAGCATAAAACCTATTTAAAACCCGGGGTAAATCGTATCAATTTACAAATTCACTATTTGTTATAAACATCACTTATTTCACACATCAACTTTCTAAGTGCCAAAATTTAGATTAAATAGTCCAATTCACTTAAATCCTTTCATTCCATCCTATTGATTTCAAATATCAATCTATAAAAATTCGAAGTGGTTTCGGGTATTTTCTACTACCCGACTCTAGTCTCTTCGAGTCTCATGTCATCCTAACCCAAGTTCCCAAATGATATACACTTCAAACTTTAAATACAGGATGTCCCTTTACCCAACAATTCATCATTGATAGATAACCACAATATCATGTCCGCCCAACATATGATACTACAAAACACTTCATATCTGAGATATCAACTCATTCAAGGCATCCAATACCATTCAACCATCCATAAGCAAACTTGATCACTTCCAAAATAAATTTAATCACTTCTAATTGAATTACTAACCTCAATCACTTAGATTCCTTCACTTGACATTAATTAATTTCAAATCAATTAATTAATCATCCCTTAATTATCCATCTTAATTAATCACCCTGGATTAATTATCCTTCAATTACATTCAAGTAATTATCTTTAATTAATTACACAAATTAATTATTCTTAACCAAAAACAGTAATTAATCTTTAATTACTTCACAAATTAATTATCTATAATTAATTACATTAATCCTTAATTACTTATTAATTAATTTCTCATAAATCACTTATTATTGATTAATTAATCTTAATTAATCAATCTTTAATTACAACATTAATTATATAAATTAATGATTTCTAATTACATTTTAATTTATCCTAATCTAAATTAACTACATTAAGTAATTAATCATTAATTAAACCACAAATATTAATCACTCTTGATTAATTTCAACTAGTAATTAACTACCTTTTTGTTTACTTCATAAATAAATTAATTACTCATTTTATAATAGAAGTTTAAAGGAATTTAAAACGAAATTCATTTTTAAATTCAATATTCCAATTATCAATATAATTCACCACAAAGTATCAAATATTCATAACACAGAATATTAAACAATCTAAATAATTTTGAGGAATCCGGTTGGATCCCTCCAACCTGTTTCCCTGAACCACAGATGTTAGCACAACAATTAAAATACCAATCCCGCTTCAAGGTGGGATATCGCAGTATAAAGGGTCATCTGCTATTATGCGGGGCGCATAGGGTCTCATCCGTTATATAATGCGGAAAATCAATCACTCCAATATATATATGTATATATATACACACAATACTACATCCAGTCAATTCAATCATTCAATCAATAATTTAAATTTAACTATTTAAATACATAGGGTATTCCAAATGAGTGAGATTAACTCACCTTTTTCATTCACGGTCCACTTCAATCCCGACTGGCTTCACGATTTTCGACCTTGTATTAGCATTATATGGATTTGTCAATATCTGAAATAACCGGACCATTTATCTCATTTTATAAATTACTTAATAATGATTTATTTTAACTGCTTCCCTTATTACAATCCTTCCGTACAAATAGTTAAATTGGTTAATAAAACAAATTAATCATCCAAAATATCTTATTATAAAATAAGTTAGTAAATTTTAAAAATGTGCATATGCATACTTTATTTTATTTCCAAAATAAACTATATAAGTAAAAAAATCTAACTTTACATAAACATATATATATATATATACTGTTTATTTTCAACATAATCTTCTGTGTTCACTGTATAAATTCATATATATACATATACATTATTAAAATAACTATGTATACATATACCTGCTATTTTACTGTTAACTTATAATTTCTCTATCCTGTTTATATATGTATGTGAACACCAATCTACAATTGGAATCACTTTACACAATATTTCCTCAATTTGTAAGTATAAGCTTTTACTAAATCAATCAAGATAATTAACAAAAACGAATACCTCGGAGACAAAATTCCAGCCTCACGGGACTCCCCTCTACCACTCCTCGATCGTCTCTAGCTTGCGCACACCGCTGCCATTTCCTCCTGAGGCTAAACCACCCTTCCATACCTCCTTGCGAATGACTCCTCTGGCTACTCGTGCACGAAACCCATATCTCGCGACACTCATCCCACGAATCGAGCACCGCAGACTCCGTCACATGCGCCTTCCTTCCATAGCCTCGCGGCCAATCGCACTCGCGTACTTGATGAATGAGAACGAATCTAGTATGACCCCTCGAGCTGATGATTCTCGATTTGACTATTGGGGATGCTCGGCCCTAGGGCTTGATTCGAAATCGATTCGATTTTTCACAAGTGATAGAAATTTTGAGATGAGGTGATTAACGATTTGAGGAGAAGCCATTATTATTTATATTTTGTTTTCTTCGGCCATTTAAATTAGAGGCTACTATGTTCGTTTTTGGACGGAAAGAATGGTTTTTTTAATACGCGATTCCAGCTTGAAAAGAAAGGAGAGAGAAGACATCACGATTTAAAGGACTGATGGAATGGTAGCGTGTTAGAATGAGTATAAGCTGGCGTACTGGAGAAGGAATAAAAATAGTTGACTGGACCAAACACATTTATCTTGCTTAAATTATAAATCGTCTTGAAAACGAAGCCGAAAATCTTGATCTCCTATCGGGGCATGCCACTAGGCGATTACAAGGTTTTACCGCATTCCGAACACAATGGAACGTGTTTCGGAGGCTAATTCGATCATATGCGCGAGTTATGGAAATAAACGATCAATTTTAAATTAAATCGATTATAATAGTTTCTATGCGTTTTGAGCTGCCAGGGTCAAACTACAACTCCGATTGCTACGAAAATTGAAATCCGATAATAACTAACTATTACGGATCCAATGAAACTGGTTTTGTCGAATTCCGAGACTGTGCCCCGAAAGGCTATTTTTAAATTCAATTTAAATGATATAATTTCAAAACTTAACAAAACACATCCAAATTAGATTTTAACACTTTTACTATCTTCAGTTCTATCAAAATAAATTTTGCAAGCCTTTAAATTATTTTAAACAGGCTTAGAATTTCAGATTCAACAATTTACCCAACTTCAAATTATTTAATTCAATAATTTAGTTATCAAATAAATAGAGATAATTTGAATTCAAGTTAAAAATTAACCTTTAAATATTTAAAATCAATTAAATATCTTGATTTCAAATATCAAAAAATTCCGAGTCATCACACTAGTGATCCATAGACTTGGTTCATTTTGCGAACCAAATCTTGCCTCTTCTTGATAGTGTTCCACATCTAGTTCATTCGATGGTTTGAGCAGAGGCATAAGTCTCTGATGAGCTATGCACTTAGGATTTTTCTGGAGTCTGGACTCGGAGTTGTTCCCATACCCTTTAATCATTTCTCTTTTATTTTGATGGTAATTCACTAGCTGTTTACATTTTTCTACTGATTGGATGATGAATGCTGATCTTTCGACTCCGTCAATCTTCGTCGCTGTCTTCGTCCTTGTTGATTCCTTGTCTTGGATTTTCTAGTTAAATCCTGAACCATCCTGTCCATGCAAGACTGCTATGTTCTCTATTAGTTTCTGCTGGGTTAAAAACATGGATAACAAATATGTCTATTGTTATCCTGCTTTTTGGCAAGGCCGTGATACCAAGGAGTTGGCTAGAAACCCAAAGACAGTTTTTCCTGAAAACCGGTTATGCACAGGTTCCTAATGGATGCCAGTAAATTTTGTTTAAGTCCAGATCAAGCTACAATTGACAAGACATGACAAGAAAAGCTATGAAAGCCAATGTATCAAATTTCAGGTCAACCCGAGTTCGTATGCTCAAGATATGATCGATACAAGTCAATGAAACCAACTAATTTGTATCCATAATTTCGTATCGATCAGGCCACAATCCATCTCTTCGCATCGGTTGATTTCATATCCATCACGTACCTATCTATTCGTTTTCATCACCATGAAGTTGTCTTGTTCATATCCATCGAAGATGGTCTACTTCGTATACATCGAAGACGGTCTACTTCGTATCCATCAATGGAAGCGCAAGTGTCTAATTCGTATCGATTAAGTTTCAACATGCTTCATATCGATCAACCACAAATCGACACGAAATCAACACTTTCCATCGATACAAAGTACAATTCAATCGATCGATACGAACAGAACAATGCAACCAATCGATATGAACAAGGCGGTACAACCGATCGATACGAATAAGACAATGCAACCGATCGACACGAACAGAACGGTTAAGATCGATACGAACAAGGAGAAAACCTTGGAATGACTAAGTCAATTCAGCATCGAAAGTAGATCGATCCAAGAATTCAGTGCCATGTCAACATGTGGACACGTGCTCGGACCGATACGAACAGAGCGATATGAAAGGATCGATACGAACCAAACAGCCTATTGAAAACTCAAATTTGCATCGATCGTAACTCACAACCTATAAGTCAAAATGCCACCGAATTTTCAAAGCAGCTTACGTACGACCTAAGGAATGTTCATGCCAAATTTCGACTCGATTGGATCAAATCTTGATTGATACGAAATTCGCTCGTATCGATCACCGATCGAGTCGAAATCACGTGGACTCGATCGCGTGGGCCCACTCATGTGCCGAAAGAGGTCTCTCGAGATCTGAGCTAGATATTTGCATCCTACACCTATAAATAGTGCCCCAAAGCCTATAAAAAAGGGACTTTTGGCTCTCCGACCTCCAAATAATGCTGAATTCACTTTTGCACTCTAAAATCACTGTTGTACTCAAAAGTTACTACTGTAGCTCGCTGTAATCAGTTGTAACTCGTAAGAAAACATCAATAAAGTCATCAATTTCATTGTGTAAGTAGGTTATACGCCGAACCACTCTAAATCATTGTGTTTCTATGTGTTGATCTGATCTGTTTTTGAAGTGTTTGCTAGATAATTCTCCTTTTCCATTTATTTTCTTCATTTTATCTCTTCAAATACTTCCAAAGAGTTTTGTGCCAAATCTTGGTACAAACACTTTAGTTCTTTTGCTGACAACAATACAGTTTTTCTCCTGCACTTTGGATCTACTATTGATACTCGATTGCACAAATCCAAGAAGGAGATCCAGATTTCAAGTCAAAGTTCTTCCATCCTATTCAGATTTGCATCAGATCTGGGAAAGGACTTCACCATCCACCATGATTAGCATAACCACCCTTCTGCAGCTGCAAATCAAGAAGGACAGGATAGACAGAATCCCGTCCAACTACCTCCATCCAACCAAAATGCTGCCAGACCATCAAATCCGTCAGGCCCTGTTACCAGACAAGAGTTTCAGATGCTACTTCAAGAGTTGACACAGAGTCGACAACAACTTACTGTACAACTGCGCGCCAACACAGAGTTGACCAATCAATTGAATTGCCAAAGGCGTAGGAGATCCAGGAGGGATCAGGCCTTCTATTCATCCATAGAGAGTTCAGCCTCTTCGAATTACCATCACACATCCACACGCCCACGGCTGGACGGGAGTTACACTCAAGCTACCGGACATCAACCTAAGCTGAACATTGGGAAACCCAGACTTGGCCCGTCAACCAGCTACCAAACTGGACCCTTCTCCATGGAGGTACTGTTCCTCATTACACCATAGACAACGCACTACCACTGCTGCTATTGAACCAGCAGTTGATGCCTGGAATCAGTCAGATCTGAACCATCGTCAACACAGACATGCTCTTGAACCCTATGTCCCAGAGACTTCGAGCCAAGGAGGCGAGGTACAGAACGTCGACCGCAACCGGTCCAACCTCGCATTGTGGAACCCGACCATACCTTGGCCCAGCGTGCATAGAATGAACAGATGCCAAACATCCCCACAATGATCCATCAGATGATTCGAGAAAGTCAAGGCCTTACAAATGACGACTGGGGAATCTTCCGGAGTCATACTCCCTTTACTGATGAAATACTCTATGCTGAACCACCTCGGTGATTCAGGATGTCGACTTTACTAGTCTATGAAGGAAGTTCCGATCCCAATCAACACATCCTAAAGTATAAGTGGCTGATGAATGTTGCACGGGCTGACAATGCAGTTAAATATTGAAGCTTCCCGATAACTCTGGGGGGCATAACTACTATGTGGTTCACTCGTTTGCCACCCCGATCTTGTTTTAACCTAATGGCAACCAATTTGTTAAGCAGTTTCGGATGCATGTCGCAAGGCCGAAGGATGTTAACACTCTGTCTAGTGCCACTCAAGCTCCTGGAGAGACACTCCGACGTTATTTAGAAAGATTCCATGCTGCTTGTGCTGAGATCAACAAACCTAATGATAACTCCATTCTTATGGCATTGACTAAAGGGATTGACCTCGATTCTAAATTCGGAAATAGGTTGGCCGAAAAACCACCTACATCATTGCATCATTTCTATTCCAAGGCATCCCAATTCTTTAGAAGGGAGGATGCAAAACAGTCTAGGAAGCAGGATGATGCAGGGCAAATTATGGAAGGAATCCAAAGTAATGTTGCAGTTAAACAGTCCGGGGAGAGCTCCAGGAAAGTGCAATTGAATATAAAGAATAAACAGACTCGGTAGAAAGGCAATGGGAATCGGAGTAGAAAGCGGGATCTGAACAGTGGTCCATGACGTAGAGCTCCTACATTCGATAATTACACTCCTCTGAATACGTCGTTGGAGAATGTATATCTACAAACCTGCAATACTATCCAGTATAAGAAGCCTGCTCCGAAGCCATCATCGAAGAGGCGGATACAAACAGGGAAATTTAGTAGATTTCACAAGAGTTATGGCCACACTACAAATGAGTTTCATCATTTGCAATATCTCATTGAGAAGTTGATTAGAGAGAGGAAGCTAGAGCAGTTTGTGCGGGCCCCGCAGTCTGAAGGTGCAGGCGCCGTAGTCTGGAGGTGCGGGCCCATCAAATCAAAATAATGTACCTAATCAGGCGAGATAGGATGAACCCGCTCGTACCGGCAGGAGGTTAGTGAAAAATAATATAAGTGGTTGTCCTCATCCAGCAGACCGTAGCTGGAGGGAAATGGAGTTGTATGCCAGCTCTATTGGGCATGCGGACTTTGAGTGTTATAGTAGTTGTCATGTTACGACTCCGGCCAAACAACAAAAGAAGATGACTGACGAGATCATGTTCAAAAATAGAGATGCTGACAAGATCGAAGCCCCCACTATTGATCCAATTGTCATATCAGCTAGGTAGGTCCTGCTTGGATGAAGAGGATCCTGGTTGACAGTGGAAGTTCTGTCAATAAACTGTTCAAGCGAGCTTATAACCAAATGAAGATGGAAGCCAAGATTTGAAGCCTTGCCAGTCTCGAATCCAAAGCTTCAGTGGAAGTGCAACTATACCCAATGGAGTGGTGAATCTACCACTGGAGTTGGGAGTTGGAGAACGCTGGAGAGTTCGGATATTGCAGTTTGTTGGGTTGGACATAGACTCCCCTTCAATGCTTTCTTGGATCGACCGGCCCTTGCTAAATTCAGGGTAGCCATTGTTCCATGGTGTTTGACTCTAAAATTCCCCACTGGCCATGGGATTGGAGTCGTTTAAGGAGATCAGGCTGCTGGACGAGCCTGTTATGTTGCTGAGCTCCACGGGGCGCATTGAAAGGAGAAAGGAAAGGGCGTAGAGGAATCTCTCTGCATTCGTTTTGCTGATAATCGACAATTGGTGCCTGGGACTAGGCCAGGGCAATTGCAAAGGGATCTTGACCCGAGAGATACTAAAAGTGAAGATGAAACTAAAGACAGTCAAGCTTCTTCGGCCGAACTGACAATCGATGTCCCGATCAACGATGATGATGGTTCAAAGATGGTAAAGATTGGATCTCAGTTAAGTCAACTAATACAGAAGGAACTGGTTGAATTTCTCCAGACAAACCTCGACGTATTCGCCTGGACGCATTTTGATATGTGTAGGATCTCGTCGGACATCATGAGCCACACTTTGAATATTGACTCGTGGTATATCCCTGTCAAACTAAAAAGGTGTGGTATGGATCTAGAGAGATCTGCCACCCTTAAAGAAGAGGTAGAAAAGCTTAAAGAAAATGGATTTATCCGAGATGCATTATACCCAGAATGGATGTCAAATCCTGTACTTGTCCGAAAGCCGAATGGGAAATGGAGAACATGTGTTGATTAGTTAGACTTAAATAAAGCTTGTCCTAAAGGTAGTTTCCTACCTCCCAGAATTGATCAGCTTGTAGACTCAACAGCTTGGCACGAACTCTTGTCCTTTATGGATGCATATTCCGGTTACAACCAAATACGCATGCACTTGCCGGCCCAAGAACATACCAGCTTTGTAACCAATTTGGACTTTATTGCTACAAAGTCATTCCTTTTAGACTCAAGAACGCAGAGGAGACATACCAACAACTAGTCAATCGGATGTTCGCTAACCAGATCAGAAAGACCATGGAAGTATATGTAGACGATAAGATGATGAAGTCATGTTTCTCTACTAATCATTTAAACACATGGAATTGATATTTAGTATCCTCCAAGAATACAGGATGAAGCTCAACCCATTGAAATGTCACTTTGGGGTCGCATCTGAAAAATTCCTCTGGTTTATCATCAACGCTTGAGGAATCAAAGCAAATCCTGAAAAGATCTGAGCGATCCGAAATCTTGAGACTCCAAGAACCATAAAGCAAGTCCAGAGCCTCAACGGGAAAGTAGCAGCACTGAGCAGGCTCATTTCAAAGTCCACCAACAAATGCATTCCTTTCTTTGATTTGATTCGAAAAGGGAAACAGAATTTTGAATGGACCATGGAGTATGAAGGTGCATTCCGAGCACTAATTCAACACCTCTACACACCGCATATTTTATCAAAGCCTATCAATCACAAGTGATTGTACCTTTACTTGGCGGTATCAGAAAATGAAATCAGTGCTGCCTTAGTTCGAGAGAAAGACAAATTGCAAAAACTAGTTTACTATATTAGCAAACGGCTGACCGGAGCTGAGAGAAATTATTCGAAACTACAGAAGTTGGCTAATTGTCTCGTTATTGCCTTAAGGAAGCTCTATCCGTATTTTCAGGCTCATCCTATCATTGTCTACATCGACCAGCCGTTACGACAGGTCCTTACGTGGCCTGAGACATTTGGTAGGTTACTCCAATGGAATATCGAACTGAGCCAGTTTGATATTGCTTACACTCCAAGGCGAGCCATTGAAGGACAAATCCTAGCAGATTTTATAGCTGAGTTTGCTATCCCTGAGTACATGCCCAAAACCAGTGAATTTCCTGAGTATATCTAGAAGCTGCATGCCGATGGTGCATCAAACGATCGGTGCTCGGGTGTTAGACTCGTACTTGAAATCCCTGAAGGTCGATCCATATGTTATGCTCTAAAGTTTGATTTTCGTGTGACCAATAATGAAGATGAATATGAAGCCCTGCTTGCTGGATTAAAACTCACCCGAGATTTGCGAATCGTCGCTATGGAAATTTATTGTGATTCACAATTAGCTGTGTGTCAAGTTCGAGGTGTATATCAGGAAAAAGATCGAAGGCTGGTTGCTTATCTAGCTAGAGTCCAGGAGATACTTGATCGGTTTGATTATTATTCCATCTTCTACATACCCTGTGAGTGCAATCAAAAGTGTGATTCATTGGGAAAGTCAGCAAGTACGGGCGAAGCACAACAAACGGGACTCGTTCCTGTGGAAACGTTATCTTCCCCAAGCATTGATCATATGGAGACGGACGGGATATTTGAAATCACTGCACATATGGAGTCATGGATGACTTCGTTCCGAAATTACCTCGAGCATGGAACGCTACCTGAGCGCAGGAGTGAGAAGAGACAGATCCTTCAAAAAGCTGCTCGGTTCACTATTCAGAATGGAGTCATGTATAAAAGAGGGTACTACGTTCCTCTACACTCCATTGTATCACCCATGATGAAGTTAAGAAAGTGTTACATGATGTACAAGAAGGACAATGTGGCGATCACACCAAGGGGTAAGCTCTTGCTAAGAAAGTTCTCGATACAGATATTATTGGCCGACTGTAAACCACGATGCAGCAAATTACGCTAGGAAATGTGATAAATGTCAAAAATATGTTCGAATTCCTAGAGCCCCACCTACTGAGATAACCCAAATCGTCAGTCCATGTCCATTTGTAGTATGGGGCATCGATATCATTGGCTCTCTACCTCTAGCCAAAGGTGGTGCGAAGTACACAATCTTCATAGTTGATTACTTTATCAAGTGGGCCGAAGCTGAACCTCTTGCTATAATCACGATGAAGAAAGTGATCAGATTTGTAGTTCGCAACATTATCTGCTAATTTGGTCTCCCGCATACCATCATTATTGAACCTAGTTCGACAGTTTTGAACTCAAGGATTTCTGCCAACGATTCCACATTCAAAAGAAATTCTCTACAGTAGCACACCCTCATGTGAATGACTAGGTTGAAGCTGTTAATAAGGTTATCAAGTCTATTCTAAAAAAACGACTAGAAAAGGCCGGGGGCAAGTTGTTTGACAAACTTCCTATGACTTTATGGGCTTATCGGACCACCCACAAATCAGCAACTGCCCATACTCCATTTTCTCTCTCTTATGGTTCAGAAGCTGTCATTCTAGTTGAACTAGAAGTACCTTCTCATCGTGTGACATACTATGATGCGAAAATGAATTCAATACTTCTCATTGAGTCCCTTGATTTGTTGGATGAGAAGCGTGAAGAGGCAGATTTGAGGGCAGCCGTATGACGAAGTCGAGTCGCCCGATTGTACAATGTCAAGGTCCGACCCTGAACGTTTGAACTCGACGATCTCGTCCTCAAAAGAATCTACTCAGTTCCTTCGCACATGAAACCAACGTGGGAAGGACCATATGTAATTGAACGAAAGCTCGAAGATGGCACATTTAAGTTATCCACCGTTGGCGGTCTTACTTTGCCAAGAGCCTAGAACAGCGAGAGTCTCCGTCGCTACTACACATGACAGACTTTATTTATTTAATCTATTTTTCATCTGCAATTTGTTTCTGCATGTCGAAATTTGAATTTGTAATAAGGCAACCGACTTTGTCGTATTTTTTCATTTTAGCAATAAAATGCCATATCTTCGAGCCAGAGCTGTGATTTATTAAATGTGTCATACAACTATCATGATGCATGAAGAGCTAAGTTCCATCATACGGTGGAATTTATTCAAATATGGAGTGACTGTGATACAAACGGCCACTCACTAAGTGAAATCCGAGCTCGAGGTCAAGCCATCACACTGAAGCCAAAGAAGGATTGACATGCGACAATCATTTAACTAACTCCAGTCTCCTAGAGCGCGAGTTGAAGTATAAGCTTATGAATGCGGTTTTGAAGAGGGTGAATCCGTCCACCTAACGACTTCTATCGTATCCTAACCAAGATTGAGGGGGATGGACCCGTCCATCTAACGACCTCACTTGTTAACTCGAGGTAAATGTGAATCAACCATCCACGATCTTGATAAATCCATCGTTCCTGGAGTGCGAATGAAATCCTAAAAGCCTAAACAAATGTCACTGACCATCTATTGGCCAACTCCAAATTCCCAAAGTATGAATTGGAGTATAAATATCAACTCTGGGTTCCCAGAGTGCGAACTGGAGTATAAACACCAACTTCGATTCCCAACGTGCGAGTCGGAGTATAAACATCGACTCCAAATTCCCAAAGTGTGAGTTGGAGTATAAACATCAACCAACTTTAAGTTCCCGGTGTGCGAACTAAAGTACAAACATCGACTGTCTCCAGATTCCCAAAATCTATACCAGGGTATCGACCGTAAATGACTCTGGGTCCCCAGAGTGTGGTCAGAGTATGAACATAACTCGGGTGTGAATGACCACTAGCGATCTAACTTAAGTCCCCCGAGCATGGACATATACTTAAAACTTAAACAGGCGTGATCGACCGCCGATGTACAAATACATATCCCGGGAGTGTGGATGTGATCATTGATAAGCAAGCGAGGGTGATTCGACCGCTCAACTCTCACTTGTTTCAACATCGATTCTAGATGTTAAGCTCGACGAAATGAAGGCAAAATGCATTCACTGGCCAATCTTTACAACTCATCCCCAAAATTGGAGGCAGAACTTAAGTGTCAACCATTGACTGGGGCAGTGCAATATCAAAATTCAACCTAATCTTCGGTTATGACTCATGTCCGTGACTTCAGGACTTGAAAGTAAACACAAACTCAACTCGAATCTTGAAACCTCGCAAGTGCACTGAACAAAATTCAAGCGTTGGAGCACTTAAGCAAATACGCAATAATTGAGTTGAAGCCAAAATAGAAATTTCATTTCAACTATTTGTAAAAGAAATTTATGTACAAGTTATTTCCAAAATCCTACTAGCGAAGGCCGAACCTGCATCTATACATGGCCTAAAAAGGCTAAAATAAAATTCCTACCTACTCAAAAATGAGCCGAGGAGGAGAAACATCTATTCTCTTTTCATCTTTGGTTTCCCCTTCGGCGTGGACCCGTTGGAGCCGCTAGTAATTTTCCTCTTCGAGCCTTTACCTTTCGGCGGCTGGTCTCTAGTAGGTGGCATTATATCTACCTCCTCTTCCGAGCTCAAATGAATAGGAATACTTCCTGCAGGCGGAGTCGAAGGGGTTGGATCCACTACAGGAGGCGGGATAGACGCGCTGGTATCGATAATTGTACCATCGAGTGATATCATTTTCAGCACAGCCGGGCCAGGTGCCGCTATTCCACCTGCATAACTACCGCCACAAGCCGCTGCCTCCATCTTAACGTCGATTTCGACAAATATCTCTTCTTTGTGAATTGCTTGAGCCTCATTGGGTGCATTGGTGGTTGGCATTGAAGAGCCAGTAGCAGGTGCGCTTCCACCCACAACAATTGGTAGGTCCGCAAAAGGGTCACCGTGATGACTGAGACGTTCCTCCATCATCTCTTCATAGAAAGAAAGCGTGCACCCCTGCGTTCCTTCAATCGATGCAGTCGTTGTTGTGGTGGTCGCCTCAGTAATGATGGCCTCCTACGCTTGATGTGATTCTTGAGCTGCAAGAGGCGCAATCGGTATAATTCCAATCACTAGAGAGAGAAAAAGAAAGATTGTTAGTAAATGCTTCAAATCAAGCTCCTTATTTTAAACACGTATAAGGGATGTTCAGAATACCTTCCTCATTTTGGTCCATGGATGGCTGAACGACTTTAGAAGTGTCCTCTCTAGCCGAAGATAATTGCGGCTGATCCGGATTGTAAGAAGGGATGGATTAGGGATCAATCGCGGGTACAGATTCAAGATTGGTTGGCGCACGAATCTCAATACTTGCGTCGTGATGCTCAACACCTGAACGTTCTCCAACCTCCGAGTGTTGGGTGCCGAGCCTCTCCTTTTCATGTGAAATCATTGACTCGTGGAGAATCTTTCTTTCATCTTCATTTAGCATACAATTCTCGAGCTCAAACTCCTCAATTGATTCACCCAGATGCATCGCCTTATCCTCTTCGACCAATCGGCCCCAGGAATTGTGAAGATGTATTGGATAATTTTCGAGCCAGGCTAGGTTCCTATGCTGCAGCATACTAGCGTTATAAGTGACGAGGAAATCTTAGCCACTGCCGCATCCCGTTCGCCCCAAAGCACTACGGTCTGCTGACATGCCTTCTGAGTTGCGGTATTAGCATCATCCCTTTTTTTGATGATCTCAAAAAATTTGGCTTTAAGCTTGTTAAGTTCTTTGAGAGCCGCATACCGTTCGGTAGTGACAATGGTATTCCGATGGCCCATCTCCTCTACTACGGCAAAGTGTATCTGCCTCGTCCTCTCCATAGCCAAGTTTGCCTCATCGGCCTTTTGAGTGGCCTCTATTTTGAACTTCGACGGGATTCAGCTTCATTATTAAGCACTTGGATGATTTGATCCTTCTTAATGATCTCATTTTCTAATTTCTCTATGGTAGTCGTCCGCTCAAAGGCTAGCTTCGATGCTTTATCTACAGCTTTCGACCACTCCTTATACTGAGTATAGTTATCTTAAATATAATCATGCATCATGTTCTCCGCTTTCGTTGGAATTCTCTTTAAATGCGGAGGGAAGATGTAGCCATTTAAGAAAATATTGGGAAAATCCTTCTTCAGCTGTGCGATTCTAATAGCCCCTTCCCCGGTGGGCTCAGTAATAGCCTGTCCACTGACAACGGGGGTTTCGGTCTCGTGTATGCGACGGTGTGATTCGGGCCTAGAGGCTTGGGAAGATGGTTTATGGAGGGGGGCTCTACAGTTTGTTTTCCATAACTCGAGGTGCGTGTAGGGCATTTAGGAGGTGGAGAGCGCGATCGGGACCTATGTCTGTAGTCCCTGTCCTTATCCCTGTCATATCTTTCTTGACTTGAATATCCACGATCATAATCCTCTCTTCCTCTCTCCTACGTGACTCATAGTATGAAGAAGATCGACGAGCTGAGCGAAGACTCCCCAACATCGACGCACACCCGGACATTGTACCTGCAAACTAAGAGAAACAAAGTTAATGATCTCCTAAAGTAAACAACTTGTGATCGGAAATCGTGTAGTGCCGTGAAGTGTATATGTACATGTAACCCCCTTACCAACCGGAAATGTCTGCCACACTTGTTGGAAGAGACTCACCTAAGTCTAAGGCATCATGAAGCTCCTCCAAACGGTGTCATGTTGGAGCGACACATAATACAAAATTGGAATATCCGCAAGCCCTTCGAAAAGGTTCTCCACTTGCGAGGGAGGAGCCTCTGAAATTCTAATACCAGAAGAAGGGAGAGACACGATCACAGATTTCCATCTCCCAGACTTTGAATGCTTATAGGCTGCAGCCTTGCCTTTTCTCCTTCCCTTAGAATCTTGAAAGGCATTGGAAGGCCTGGCAATGGGTTCATCATCGATGGGTGTATCTTCATCATCACCTTCTTCAGCTATTACAACCTTGGGCGTCTTACGTGTAGGATCGATTTCACCCTAGAGGGGGTGAATAGGGTGACACTATTAATTATAAAAATTTATTGCGGAAGTTAATAAAATATTTTCAGCAGAATAATAGCAGCATAGATAATAGCAGAATAATGAAAACGCAGAAATAGAACAACACAGAATTTACCCAGTTTCGGTAATCGACTGCTTCTTCAGTTCGAACACGGCTCTTCGATTTGATCGAATTTACTTTATACTTCGGTATGTAATTTATCTCTTATGCTCTTCTCGTTAGTTTGCTTGAACTTGATCTTGATTTGAGTTGAATGATTGTTCTTTTTGGCTTGAACTCAAATGAATTTTTCGTCCGGTGATGATTGGGTTAAATAGGATTATAATTCCTATATTCTCGTTTGTTTGAATTTGTCATCTAATTTAACTTGGCCATTCAATCTTGTTTGAATGCTGTGATTTATTTCTGACTTGTTCAAACGTAAATCTTGTGTTACTTGATTCTCACGGCTTCGGTTTTGAACTGTACCGTTCCTTGACAACCATGGCTTTGAATTGTTTAGACTTTTGACTTCGGTTTGAAATTTCTAATGACAATGGTTTCTTGATTTTGCATTGTTCAAACTTTCTATCACCGTTTGATTCTCTGATACTTTGTTGATTTCGGCCACTTGATGCTGCTATGTGAATTTCTGACTTGACTAAATCTTCATTTACTTTGTGTATGTGTGTGATGTTGTTTAGAACCTGTTACTTGCAGTTTGGTTTCAATGTACATGTGTGTTTGCTTACGAATTGGGTTGTAGCCTCAGCTCTGTCCACTGTTGCATTGTGTTGTACATGTTTTTGCTGCCTTCATGCATGCCAAGTCTTGTTGACATCGTCTGATATGCATTTGCTTGAGTTTGAATCTGGTTTGCATTGATGATGCTATGCACTATGTATATACATGTGCCATTTCATTTTATGCTCTGATCTTGTTCACTGTTTTATACGAGTATGTGCGTTCTTCTCGGTTTTGATTTTTTATGCCTTTAGTTTGTAATCTCTGGTTCATTGTTGACTTCGTTGTTGTTTGGATTAGCTTGTGTACTTCACTGCTATATGTGCACTGACTTGAGTTGTTGCTTTATATGCGGTCAGTGATCATGTAGCTTGGCTGCACTTTGATATGCACTATTATGTAAACTTGTTGTCTCGGGTACATGTATACTATTCATTATATTCAATCCCGTACTTGTGCTGTCTGCATATCAACTTGAGTTATTCCTGGTGCAGTGCGACCTTTGGTATTTGTTCGATATACAAGTCTAGTTGTTTTGTGATTTTAAGTTGCACTGGTTTATGTCAGTCTTGTCGACACTTTCTGTTGGTCTTCGAGCCGGTTCATGTTTACTCGAGGCTTGCACTTGAGTGTGCAGTCTTCATGATGTATTTGTATCATGTTGTATTGAAGTTTCTGTGACAGTCTGGGTTCAAGTGCATAGCATATTAAACTGGTTCATGTATATATGTATGTTGTTTATCCCTTCATGTTGAAGTCTGGTCCCTTGTGTGGCCTTCTTTAGGTGCTCTGGTCCTTTGATTCATGTGTATAAAATGTTGGTGATTATTGCAGTTTCTGTTTTCTGGCGATTGACTTGAACTTTGGTCGAGGCTTGATTTTTGTGTCTTGACCATTTCATTTGAATTTGCACCTGTGTTGAATCCAGCTTTAAAGCTCGGGTTTGAACTTGTGCTCGTGACGTGACTTTATATTTATTTCACTTGAGTTGTACCTGGCTTTTGATTTGGGTTTGACCTTGTGCTCACCTATCCCTGTAACTTTATCAAGTGTATATTGGTGTGCATGCCCTTGTGGCATGTACAGCGATCCACTATGCATGTCACAAGCTATCCGTGTATGATGAATTCAAATTTAATGATGAAGAACAACCCAAATAACTGAGACAAATAATATTTTAAAAATTACATTTTATTTTATACTGCAAAAAATATTTTATTTTCAATTTTACCGCGTCAATGTATATTTTTGCAGATTGCTCAATTGCTACGTTCAATCTGGAATGAAGTTGAAGATCAATACGAGTGAATGAGCGATATGTAGTGAGGACATTTGTAAATGGAAATGTATTGTAATTGCAAATTGTTTATCTATAGTGAGAGATCAAATTTGTACTATTCAAAATTGTAATAAATATTTGTTTGAATAAATATCTGTTTGAATTTATATTCTGTGTTATTTATTTTATTCGGCAAATATTTATTTAATCTATGAAAACAAAATAGTACAGTAACAAATACATTTAAATGAATATATGTGTATATATGTTTAATATCATCAAACAAAAATCATATATTCGCATATTCAACAATCTCCACCTTTTGATGATAACAAACATATATTTAAGATTTTGAAATTTATTAAATGTATTTGATCATTCAATTTGCTCTCCCTATTTGAATGCTCTCTCTCTACACAAAGCTCCCCTTCATTTATGCATGTAAATAAAAATATGCAAATAAGCCTAGATGCAAATAGAAAATATTTAATCTTTATTTGTCAAAATCTTAACTTTTCTCTCCCCCTTTTGTTATCAGCAAAAGAGTAATAGTGTTAGAAAAATAGAGATAAAGTGATAGACATTAATACAACATTAAAACTCAATCGAATATAAATATTAAATTTCAATAAGAAATCAAACAAAAACCATAAATACTCTGTTTGACACATATTCCACTTGGAATGATAGGGATGATGTCATCATATAAAACCATATAGTTTTGTCTATTTATGGTATATTTATATCAGGAATTTGAATATCTACTAAACATGCATAACCGTTAGGACTTTTAAATGAGATTAGTAGTATTCCAAAAAACTTTATATAAAAATGAATTCAAGTATCTTCTAACCACGAATAACCGTGAGGACTTTTAAATGGGATTAGAATCAACTTGTCTACTTAATAAATCAATTTTGATATGCATTCCATACATGTATAACTGTAAGGACTTTTAAATGAGCATGAAAGCACATAATCAAAAATTTCAAGTAATTCATCCATGCATAACCGTGAGGACTTTTAAATGAGAGTGAATACTTTGGATATTTAAAAAAAATATAATGAAAAACGAATGATTTCCAGTTTAAAATACCACATATTAACAAACTATGTTGAATTTTGATGAGTAATGGTCGTTAAAAATATGATAGAAATAGAGATGGTCATGGAATTTTTACCAACAAAAAGTTTTTATAACTCCTGTTCAAATTTCTAAAGAAATTTTCTAAATACACCATCTCAGTTATAATATATGATTAATATCGACACTCATCACTTTTTCAATCACTATTTATCTTTTCGATAATTAATAGAGAGTCGGATTAGTCAATGTAGTCATCTAAAATCAAATCCAAAAATAATTATAAAATCAATTTTTCTAAAAATGACTAATCTGAAAACAAGGTCAACCATTCTCTGAAGGGGTTTTATGAGAAAAATGTCTGCTACTTAAAAGTTATTTGAAATGAAAACTATGTAGATTTTTTCTTTGACAAACTATGCAGCTACAGAATGTCTCAACATAAATGACGTTATTGGTAATTTTTCTAGCAACTAGATTACCAGTGTAATCTGCATCTGAATTTTTCTTTCACTCGTGATTATCATTAGTTTGATGTCATAGACCAGACCTTGATATTGTATCAAATACTTTAAAATCATTTTTACATCTTTTGAATTTGAATTGAAACCATGTAAACAAAACTGTGAATATAGAGTCAGCCAAATGTATTATCATCAATTAAATCTATATGAAGTTGTTCAAAGACTCTAGAGATTATCAAAGAGTTCTCGGCATAAAAGAATAATTTGGCCAACAATTTTGAAAAAGTCGGAATCATAATCAACATTTTTAAAATCAAAATCAGCTTTTATTTTACTGGCTGAATTAAGGTGCAGATTATCACATTTAGTAAACCGTTCAATATATCATTAGCTATTTTACCTTTGTCGATAGTATTTCGTTGTTGCCCATTGTGATTCTGCCTCCTTGATACTAGGAAAAGGAACTTTGCTTTGTTGCTCGTTATGTCCCTAGAACAGCCAGAATCCAAGTAACACTTTGTAGTTCCTTAGCCTGCCACCACACCTACACGATGAAAGATTTTTGTGACCTATTTTTTCTATAGGTCCATGATTGTTAGTGGCAAATGATTTTGATAAATATGTTTGTGAAGGCCCAAAACTATTTATGATTGTTCCTTTTTGCACTCAGATTTGTTTTACTTTGAGGGATTTTATATTCGTTCATTTCAGAACCCAAATTGGAATGGTTTTCACACGTTTGGGTCTATACCACCAAATATTGTGATTGTGTCCAAATTTTCCACAAATTGTGCACATGGAATTGACTTGATTAATTACATTTTAGGATTGATTATATCTAAGTCCTTATGTAACTGTATTAATAGTTTGTTTCCCTAATAGCATATTCAACGATTTTTCACGTGTGGAAAATTTTCCTAAAGTATTTGACAATTGTTGGACTTGTATTTTTAGTGATTCATTTTCGTTCAATAATTGTGTGCACTTTTTAAAGGGATTTTCTCTCCTCATGTTTTCGCTTTCTTTCAAAATCAGAATTTCATTTTCAAGCGATTTAATTTTAATTTTAGATTTTTTAATCTCTTCTTCGAGTGATGGACACTTAACACACTTAGGGATCCTACTGTGATTATTTTTAACTAATTGGTCAAGTTGTTTATTTGATTCTATCAAAGTATCTCTTTGTGATTCAACTTTAGCGTATTTCTCCCTAAGTCTTTCAAAATAGCCATTTACTTCGTGGAAATATATAAGTAATTATGAGTAAGTGAGTTTTGATACCTCGCTTGGCTCATCATTATCGCTATCCATTATATCACCTCGTAGGCACAGATCTGCTTTCTTACTCTTACTGCTGGTGCTTTTATTATCATCATCACTTTTATTCCACTTGGATGCAAAACTTCTCCTTTTTGATTTCTTTTCTTTGTCGTGTCGATTTCAAGGACAATTGGGCTTGATGTGTCCGGGTTTATTGCACTTGTGATAGATGATCTCCCGTTCTTCTAGGTTGTCTAGTGCTTTTAATATTATGCTTTTAAATTTTTGATTTAGAGCTCGAATTTTGTATTTGTGGTTTCATTTTTTGAATCTCTACATTAGTAGCACCAGCTCAGCTGCTCCATCCTCATCATCCTTATCACTACTGCTTTTTACCAATCTATTAAGATCGTTTCTTTAACTGAGTCGATTGAGGAGGATTTCTCATTGTTGTTGACTTTTGCACTATATATTGCATCAAAAGTAATCCGGATTTCCTGTGCATTTTCACAATGAGAGATAAAGTTAAAATTATCTTGATTAGTATAAGAATATATTATATGTATAGCAAAAGCATTAATCGAGATAATTTTCTCGTCTGTTATATCACACCCATTTTCAATAATATTTCAACATTTAATATTAACAAATTTTAAATAAAATCCATTTTTAATTTCCAATTCAAAAAAACTCTTCCATGAAAAATAGGAGGAATAATATTGAACCGACCCTCATTAAAAGAAGCCATTTTAAAAATTAAAATTTGTAAAACAAACATTGGTTTTTGAAAAATCAAATTTTAAAAACAAAAATGGCTTTTGAACCAGGCTCTGATACCACTTATAGGATCGATTTCACCCTAGAGGGGAGGTGAATAGGGTGATACTATTAATTATAAAAATTTAATGCGAAAGTTAATAAAATATTTTCAACACAGATCTCAGCAGAATAATAGCAACACAGATAATAGCATAATGATAAAAATGCAGAAATAGAACAACACAGAATTTACCCAGCTTCGGTAATCGACTGCTTCTTCAATTCGAACGCGGCTCTTCGATTTGATCGAGTTCGACTTTTTACTTCGGTATTTAATTTATCACTTATGCTCTTCTTATTAGTTTGCTTGAACTTGATATTGATTCGAGTTGAATGATTGTTCTTTTTGGCTTGAACTCGAATGAATTTTTCGGACGGTGATGATTTGGGTTAAATAGGATTCTAATTCCTATATTCTCATTCGTTTGAATTTGTCATCTAATTTAACTCGGCCATTCGATCTTGTTTGAATGCTCTGATTTATTTCTGACTTTTCCAAACGTGAATCTTGTGTTACTTGTTTCTCACGGCTTCGATTTTGAACTGTTCTGTTCCCTGACAACCACGGCTTTGAATTATTTGGACTTATTGACTTCGGTTTGAAATTTATGATGATAATGGTTTCTTGATTTTACTTTGTTCGAACTTGCTATCACCGGTTAATTCTCTGATACTTTGTTGATTTCGATCACTTGATGCAGCTATGTGAATTTCTGACTTGACCGAATCTTCATAGACTTTGTATATGTGTGTGGTGTTGTTTTGAACCTATTACTTGCTGTGTGGTTTCAATGTACATGTGTGTTTTCATATGAATTGGGTTGTAGCCTCGACTCTGTCCACTATTGCACTATGTTGTACCTATTTTTGCTGCTTTCATGTACATGCCGAATCTTGTTGACATCGTCTGATATGCATTTGCTTGAGTTTGAATCTGGTTTGCATTGATGATGCTATGCACTGTGTATATACATATGCCATTTCATTTTATGCACTGATCTTGTTCACTGGTGACATTGTTTATTCACTATTTTATACGAGTTTGTGCGTTCTTCTCGGTTTTGATTTTTTGTGCCATTAGTTTGTAATCTCTGGTTCATTGTTGACTTCATTGTTGTTTGGATTAGCTTGTGTACTTCACTGCTATATGTGAACTGAATTGAGTAGTTGCTTTGTATGCAGTCAGTGATCATGTAGCTTGTCTGCACTTTGATATGCACTATTATGTAAACTTGTTGTCTTGGGTACATGTATATTGTTCATTATATTCAGTCCTGTACTTGTGTTGTCTGCATATCAACTTGAGTTATTCTTGGTGTAGTGCGACCTTTGGTATTTGTTCAATATACAAGTCTGGTTGTTTCATGATTTTAAGTTGCACTGGTTTATGTCAGTCTGGTCGACACTTGCTGTTTGTCTTCGAGCCAGTTCATGTTTACTCGAGGCTTACACTTGAATGTGCAGTCTTAATGTTGTATTTGTATCATGTTGTATTGAAGTTTCTCTGATAGTATGGGTTCAAGTGCATAGCATATTGAACTGGTTCATGTATATATGTATGTTGTTTATCCCTTCATGTTGAAGTCTGGTCGCTTGTGTGGCCTTCTTTAGGTGCTCTGGTCCTTTGATTCATGTGTATAAAATGCTGGTGATTATTGCAGTTTCTGTTTTCTTGTGATTGACTTGAACTTTGGTCGAGGCTTGATTTTTGTGTCTTGACCATTTCATTTGAATTTGCACATTTGTTGAATCCAGCTTTAAAGCTCGGGTTTAACCTTGTGCTTGTGACGTGACTTTATATTTATTTCACTTGAGTTGAACCCGGCTTTTGATTTGGGTTTGACCTTGTGTTCACCTATCCATGTAACTTTATCAAGTGTATATTAGTGTGCACGGCCTTTGGCTTGTACAACGATCCACTGTGTATGTCACAAGCTATTCGTGTATGATAAATGCAAATTTAAATGATGACGAACAACCCAAATAACTGAGGTAAATAATATGTTCAAAATTTCTTTTTATTTATACTGCAAAAATATTTTATTTTCAATTTACCTTGTAAATGTATATTTTCGCAGATTGCTCAGATGCTGGATTCAATCTGGAATGAAGTTGAAGATCAATACGAGTGAATGAGCGATATGTAGTGAGGACATTTGTAAATGGAAATGTATTGTAATTGCAAATTGTATATCTATAGTGAGAGCTCAAATTTGTACTATTCAAAATTGTAATAAATATTTATTTGAATAAAATATCTATTTGAATTAAATTCTGTGTTATTTATTTTATTCAGCAAATATTTATTTAATCTGTGAAAATAAATTTGTACATTAACAAATACATTTAAATGAATATATATATATATATGTTTATTATCATCAAACAAAAATCATATAGTTGTGTATTCAACATTACGCTTCACTTGTCTTGTCGGGACTGCCCTCAATATTCCTTCGAGCCTTGTACTCTAATTTCGCTTGATTAGCCCAACAATCTTCAGGTTTCAATCTGTTAACACCGACTCTATTTCCCTCATCTCATTCGGCACTTCATGAAGGACATAGACTATCTCTTTGAAGTGTGCGCCCTCAGGTCTTGGGATTACTTCTGTGAAGGAAAGAAGATATTAGTTTTGGTATTAGCTATGATTATCTCGCTAACTATTTGTAAAGATCGCGACACTTACGTCTGACCAACCATCGGCTGGCGAATCCCGTAGGACTTCGGATATAAAACCACTCCGTTTTAAAATAACTCAGCCAGGTCCAGGAGCCGATAAAAACTTGACAATTCCTGACCGACTCTAGGAATGTGAACGAGGGACTATCTTCCCGACTCTTGACATTAAATAAGTATCGTATCTCGATCGGGATCAGTGGTCGAAAAAGATGCTCCATAAATACGATGAATATGTTGTTCAGCAAAGCGTATCCATTTGGATGTAGCTGTAATGGAGCAATCCTAAGGAAAGATAACACTTCCCTAATGTATTGGTTAAATGGAGGAAGTGTTCCAGCTATACATGCATGGCATTTGAAGGTAGTAAACTCCTTTGAGGGAGCATGCAGTCTATCATTCGGTCCCGGTAATTGTACGTCGTCCAGTGACAAGTCATGTCTCAGGCATATCCGTCCCAGCATGTCCTCGAAGACGTTTGACAGAATAGAATCTTGTAGGTTATCGATAAAAGTAGCACCTGGTAGCTCATCCGGAGTTGGATCTATAACGTCGGCCGCGATGACTGGAATATCTATTGTTAAGGGAAGTGAACTCTGAATTTCCTGTTGTTGTGAGTTTGTAGACTTCATAACTAACTTATGAAAAACAATCATTAGATGATAATAAGCGGGTGTATTCCCCAGTGTGAAATGCATGAATGTGTTGTGCAGTGCAGTGCTACAAATTGCTTGAGAAATTCAACAGAGTTAGAGAAAATGTCTAAACGACAAGAATTCAAAATTCAACTGGAGTGACCGTCATCGCTGACCGCCACAACCATGTCGTCCGAATTTTAGAGATCGATCCAATTTAAAGTTTGTTTAAAGATTGATTTAAGTTATAGTTCCATTGACGGTCTTAGAGGGGCAGTCAAATATGTAGTCTGACAGTTAAGTCCAGTTATGTAAGGCGGAAGCTCGTCGTGGTTGAATGTTTGAATGTGCAAAGATTACGCGTTCATGAAGGGTCGAACTTGGATTGATCTCCCGATGCCCAGTTCGTATCGATCGAGGAAAATAAGATATCATATCGATCCCTAGAAAACCAATTCGTATCGAACCCAAACCCCCTAATTTCATATCGTTCGTCAGCCATGTTTTTTGTATCAATCACCTGGTCAGGTCATCGTATAGATCGCTCCGGATCGATACGAACTCCCGCTTTCCCTAATCGATACGAAGTTACTCACTCCATCGATGCGAACTTCGTTTATTTCTGGATCGATAAGAACCCCTTCCACACACTCTAGTGTTTCCTCTGTATCCTTCGACCCTTCTTCTTCCCCATAGTGCCTCAGACGCCTTCTCCCCCTTTCTTAGCCTCGCTTCGACTCAACTCCGGCATCAACATCGTCGGAATCGGCGGCCACGACTTTGAATGAATCGGTGTTAAAGCTCGAGACTTGTCGTGGTAGAAGTGATTTAATCGATTAATTACCTAGATTAAAGGATCGGCATGAGCGATTGGTGAGTTAATTTGGTTTGGAAACGAAGACCGTTTCTTCTCTTTCGAGTGCTCCATCGATGCGAAGGTGAGTACGAAAATGATAACAGATAAAAAAATTGGCTAGGGTCAAAGAGTATTTATATGAACCGTAGCCAAGAAAAAGGCGATTCACTTCCCAGACATGTTAACCGGTCGAAATGGTTGAAGCAAGAACGATACGAAGGGCCTTCTTCGTACCTACTCAACCATATCGGTCAAGGGGCAGCTATCCGTATCCATTAATTCCATTCGATCTAGAGCATGGATTTTCGTATCCATCGGTGGCTCGATGGAACAAAAGATGCGACAAATATTTGTTTTAACCATTTATATTCCATCGATACGATCAAGCTTAGTCTTATCTGTCAATCCAGTGCGACCTCCAGTGTAGGTATTCATAACCATCAAACCATCGATACGAAAGACGCCACGAAGGCCGGTTGGAACTACAAAAATCTATTGAGACAAAATGACAATTTTGTAACCATCGTAGCTCACATCCATCGATACGAAATGTATATTTCATATCCATCAATGTGAATTACATCGATGCAAGAACAATCTTTCAACCTTTTACATCGATCCAGGAGAGGATTGATACGAAGGGACATTCCAGAACATCCATCAAGTGTTGTTACAACTCTAATTTTACATCGATTCAGGAGAGGATCGATACGGAATTAGATGCGAGAAAACTGACAACGACTTATGGACGTGCGAACGTTAACGAGAGTCAGGTTAACATATATGCATGTATGTCAGACTAATTTTCGATTTTCAAAATTCACAGGTCGAATGCTCACCTGATGAACAACAACAAAGAGCTGATCATTATCACAAAACAATCGTTTACAACAGCAATTGATTGGATCAAATCTTGATCAATACAAAATTCATTCGTATCGATTATGGATCGAGCCGAAATCACATAGGATCGATCGCGTGGGCCCACTCACATGCCAAAAGAGGTCTCAAGAGATCTGTGCGAGATATTTGCATCCTACGCTTATAAATAGCACCCTAAAAACTATAGAAAAAGGGAATTTTGGCTCTCCAACGTCCAAACTCTGCCAAATTCACTTTTGCACTCTAAGATCATAGTTGTACTCGAAAATTACTATTGTAGCTTGCTGTAATCAGTTGTAACTCGTAAGAAAACATCAATAAAGTATCAATTTCATAGTGGACATAGGATAGGCTATACGCTGAACCACTCTAAATCATTGTGTTTCTGTGTGTTGATCTGATCTGTTTTTGAAGTGTTTGTTAGATAATCCTCTTTTTCCATTTATTTTCTTATTTTATCTCTTCAAATACTTCCAAACAGTGATGCGCCCAACTTTGGTACACATCTATATATATCAACATCTAACAAATCCAGCAACATATTTCATAACAATATGAACGACAATTTAAAATTTATTTAAAAGCAAATTTTTTTTCACCTTAAGCTATCTAACCTATTCTAGAACTTGACGAACTTTTTCGACCACTTAGCTCCTAGCTTTAGCTTATGGATAGACAAAATTTTGGAGGCTAAATGCCACAAATGGGTTCGCCTTGGGACAATCTAGATTCGGTCTTCAAAAGTAGAGGGACTTTGGATTATCATCAAATTCACAAAATTCAAACCCAAAAATGGGTCATTTTCCAAATAATTTTTTGGAAAGTTACTCATGGAATTTAGAAAATTTATCAAAAGAAAAATTCTTGGAAATTCTGTTCTCTACAATTTCAAAAAAATCACTCAAATTGGACCTATTTTGAGTGACTTATGGTCAAAAGAAGAGGTGTTTTCGAACTAGAAAATCTAGGTCCAAAAATGAGTCTGAAATAAATGCCTTTTTGACCCACTAAAGAAATGGTGTAAGTGAAAATTATATCCAACTCGATTCTCTTGAATTTTAAAAAACTAATTTCTTTATTTGAAGTAGTTTAGAGGGAGTTATGGCCATGAGAAGAGGAGGTAAATTTTGGGAAGAAAATGAAAATGAGAGCATGAAGTTGTTATTTATAACCTCATGCAAAGTGGCTAATTCCACTTATACCTTCCTATACATGGTTCCCACATCACAATGCTTGCCTCCTCCCCTTGTCCTTGCACCACTTTCTTGTCACCGTCCTATCTCTTTGCTCTAATATGTTAAAACATGTTTTGTACTTAAGTTGCCAAAATGCTTCCAATGATTTGACACTTTCGTTTTCATTTATTTATTTCTTTATACATGAAACTTAAACACATTTAAAATTAACTATATTTATATACATATATACTAACAGACAATAACTTTTTTACTTTTATATGTATATTTATAAGATAGATTTTACAACATTCCAACAACTTTTAGTCGACGAAAATTCAAAAAACGAATCCTGATCATATTTTCTATTTTTCTTCGAACTAATATTTTTTAAACTAGTTTTAAAAACTATAGCACCATCATTATTTATTATTTAATAGAGTTATATTTCAATCACAAAACCTATTATTTAAATATTTTTAACTAAATATTTCCAAATTAAGTGGTGAAATTCAAGGTTGTTACATATAGTTATTCCATAATTGGGTATGAAATAGAAGAGATGAATAGACCTTATTTATTATAAGTAATAAAGGAGGGATAAGATATGAAAGTTGTGGTAGAGGGATGACATTTTAGAAATGTCCTTTCTTACGGTAGTAGTAGTAGTCACTAGTGGTATTGTGTTTCCTTCCAGTATTGGTTTTTCTTCTCACGGGTTGTAAGGATTAATTATTGCTATAAACTGCATACGTTTAGGAAAATGTTCCTTTTTATATGTTTTTTAGATGGACCGTAATGATTGAGAAAGCAGAAAAAAGGAAATTTCATAGAAGGTCACTTAACTGATGTTCGATAAAAAGAAAAAAAATTGAAATTGGAAGTTAGTAATAAATGAAGATAATTTATTTGACTAACTACTAAACAAAAGTAAACTAGAAAATGTAGGTTTCGAAAAAAATAGAAAAAATTTCGAAAAATAAATTTTAGTAGACAAAATACAAGAGTATAAGGAGGTGAGTCATGGGTCAATGTTCTTGTTTCTCGAATAATGAAATTTAAAATTCAACATGTGTGCTAGCTAATATTAATAAGAAAGAAAAGTTTTATAAGAACTTAAAAATTGACTATGCAATTAGGTGAGGTAGGTTATGGAAGGTGGACGGTTAGATAAACTCTGTTATCAGAAATGCGAAAAAAAGTTAATTATATATATATATTTTGAAAAAGAAAAATTTTATGAAAAATTACTTACGAAAAGTTTTCATTATTAATATATGTACATATCTTTGAAAAGATTTTAAAATGTTAAGGTTTTGAGTTTTAGAAATTTTAAAATATCGCATGTTGACATAGTGGAATAGTCAGTAAGTTGATTATTGTATATTTTACTACGTAGCGGTAGTTGCAGTAAAATGAATACGGTGAGCGACAAAGAAGTTGTTTTTTATGGTAGTTTTCTGAGGAACTTTATCGATGAGGGAAATTTAAAAAGATGATTTTTGAAATAGCAATGTTTTTTAACTTTAAAAGGTTAAAAATTACTTATGCAAACAGTACTTGGGAAGTTAGGAAAAAGGATTCAAGGCAAAGAAATAGATCCCATCGTACAGTGGAAAAAGGTTACACAAGTGAATTGGTGAAAATATGGAATTTTCATCTAAACCCTTTCCAAGCATAAGAAAATAGATTTAGAAAATTGAATTTTCTAAATTTGGATGTTAGACATGATGTTCTAAGAAATTGGATGGTAAGATTTGGATGAAAAATTGGTTGAACTATGTTTCTACTCGTAGAAGTATTGGAAAATCTAGATGAAAAATTGTTTTTATTTTTCAAAAAATTGCACTCGTGTAGAACTGTTTGTATATTTAGGATGTCAGCATCATGTTTTTGAAACTGATTTAAAAAGCAATCATTCATATAGGAGGCGCCAATTAGAAATTATTTTTCACAAATATCATATATATTGTGATGCACTATGAGTATTGTTGAGTCACAAGTTTTATGAAGGTTTTGATTTCTGACAAATAAATAAAGGCGATCGACAAAACAAGGTCATTATGGCTATAAAGAGCTACATATGGTACTCTAGATTGTAGGTTGATTATTTGATATTATAATAGTGATAAACTTGTTAAAATCTATCCTCAAATAATCATGCATTTCAAGGAAATCAATATATATACGACTAAATTATAGTTGCACATTCAGTGTGCAACTTTACAGGGACCGATCGACCGGTCATAATATATGCGGTCGACCATTCCTGCATAATTTGCACACTGAACATGCACACATGCACATAACGTATATATATTTGAATTCCTGTCTACTGGTCACTTTTTAACCTGTCGACCGTTTTTAAACAGAAAGCAATTTTTCCAAAAGACACTTCTTTTCTCCAAAGGTTGCATCTCTTACCTTTCATCAAAGATCATATCTCTTAATGGCAACTGCTCACAAAGAGTTACAACCATTCTTCTCTATATAAACTCATCTAATTCGTTGATTAAAACAACATGATTGTATATGCTTTTTACTCTAATCTCTGATCTTACTTTCTACATACTCCTGCATTCAAAAAGCTCTCAATTATTTATTGAATCATTGAAACTATTTCATATCTTTTGATTCAATAAGTAATATACTTTCCTTAATCTTTTCAAAACATCATTCGCATACTTTGAGGATAAGATTATAGGAAGGGTGTACTACTAGTGACAAATCCATGTTTTCAAGAGTACAAGTTGTCATTTGTTCTTTTGTTGAAGTCCTCTGTGTTGTAAGAGGCAAGTGTTGAAGTCCTCAGTTTATTAGAGGCGTGAAATCCCGTTCGTTTGCTCGGGTGTTGTAAACCTGTTCCTCCGGGTGAAGCGAGGTAGTTAATAGTGAAAATCCAGATAGAAGTCTGGGACTGGACGTAGGACGGTGCTCCGAACCAGTATAAAAATCTCTGGTGTGATTTTTCTATTTTTATTTACTATGCTATTATCATCTATTTCCACGTTTATATTATAGTCCATATTACACGATCCGTGTGTACTATACTAGCACGTGCATTCATATACACACCGCACTTTCAATTGGTATCAGAGCTCGGTCATCATATAACCGTAACATAGTTATTTGATATATTATAGTAATATGGCAAATAACGTAAGTACTAACACTCAAAACACCACTTACACGGAGGGTCAATCGACACAAAGACCTCCATTTTTCAATGGTCTTAACTATAGTTATTAGGCAACACGTATGTCATTCTTTATGCAATCAAATAGCTATGATGCTTGGAATGCCACTCAAAGAGAAATAGTGAATCCAACAACTGATTATTCAGAATGGACTGCAGCTGAGAAAACAGCAGCAGCCGTAAATGCAAGAGCAATAAATATGTTGTTCTGTGCATTAGACCAAAATGAATATAACCGTGTTAGTATCTGCACTACTGCATATCAAATTTGGCAAACACTAAAAATCACTCATGAAGGTACTAACAAGGTTAAACAAGCCAAAATAGCCATGCTGAAAAGTCAATTTCAAAATTTCAAAATGAAACCAAATGAGATAATCAATGACATGTATTCACGGTTTCAAACTATTCACCATGCACTTATTGGCTTAGGACAAAAGTATTCTGATTTCGATGTTGTTTCAACAGTCCTACATTCTCTGACTAGTGAATGGGAAGGAAAAGTATTAGCAATTGAAGAAGCTAATGACCTTTCCGTCATGAAGCCAGATGAATTGATAGGAAATTTAAAGTCCTATGAAGCAAATTTGCAGGCTAGAAAAGAACAGAAAGAAGAAAAGAAAAATGTAGCATTTCATGTTGAGAAAGATGAAAATGAATCAGATTCTGAAGACGAAGATTTGGCATTCATTGCGAAAGGATTCAAAAAATTCCTAAAATATCGAAAAGCCAGTCGTTACAATAAAAGGAAACCTGGATCAAATAAACCATCTTCATCTGCTATAGAATGTTTCAACTGCCACAAAAAGGGACACATGCAGAAGGATTTTCCAGAACAAAAGAAGAAGTCAGAAAATGACAAATTCAAATATAAGAAGGACAAATCTAAGAAACGAGCCTTCTCAGTAACATGGGATGATTCAGAGTCATCTTCATCAGAAAGTGAAAGTGATTCAGAGAATGAACAAGCTAATGTTTGTTTTATGGCAACAGAAGATGAGGTACAAATTCCTACATTTGATGAATTACTTGATATCAATGCTGAATTGATAGTCAAATATAAAGACATAAAACGTCAATTAAAAGTAGTCAAAGCAGATTTAAGTAGAGCAGAGTTTGAACGAGATATGTTAAAAGATGAGAAGAAAATATTAGAAGAGGAACTTGAAAATATTCAAGAATCATCATCTAATGTTGACTCTCAAATATCTCTTTTGAGTCAAGAAATAGAAGCTCAAAAAGAGAAAAATAATGCTCTCACTACTGAAAATCATGAGCTTAAAGCAAAAGTCAAAATTCTAGACCTAGAAAAAGCTAGCTTACAAACAAAGTTTGATGACATTACTCAAAATGTTTCTAACTTTAACAAAGGTCGAGAAAATTTGACAAAAATCATTGAAAGTTCACAATCTATTTCAGACAAACAAGGATTGGGATATAACAAACAAGAAACCAAGAAACATCTTGGAAATAAAAGGAAGAAGAAAGTACAAAAAACTGAAGCTAAGAAAAATCTTAGTTTATTATATTCCAAACCAAAACCAGTTGTGAAATTTCAAAAGAAAAATGTCAAGACTATCAAAATATGGGTTCCTAAAACAAATAACAATTTGATTAGGAACAAATACATTCAGCAATTCATGAATACTGTGCATTTTAATAATAATTATATATATAAAGGGGATACCAGACCCATATGGGTTTGGACTCCTAAGACCTAACTCTTAGGACCCTATAAAAAGTGGGTACCATGGACTTAATTCTATTTTTTGCAGGTCCCACTTAAGAAAAGAGGAAAGTGGATATTGGACAGTGGTTGCTTAAAGCACATGACGGGAGACAAGAGCTTATTAACAAATATTACATACTCAGATGGTGGCTCCGTCACTTTTGGAGATAATTCAAAAGGCTATATCATCGGCAAAGGCAATGAACGTACATATATAAGAATTCAAAGAGAGAGATCACATACTCAGGGGGAGATTCAGATTTGCAGATAAATATTGTCATCAATCAAAAAGGGGGAGAATGTTGAGTCACAAGTTTTATGAAGGTTTTGATTTCTGACAAATAAATAAAGGCGATCGACAAAACAAGGTCATTATGGCTATAAAGAGCTACATATGGTACTCTAGATTGTAGGTTGATTATTTGATATTATAATAGTGATAAACTTGTTAAAATCTATCCTCAAATAATCATGCATTTCAAGGAAATCAATATATATACGACTAAATTGTAGTTGCACATTCAGTGTGCAACTTTACAGGGACCGGTCGACCGGTCATAATATATGCGGTCGACCGTTCCTGCATAATTTGCACACTGAACGTGCACACATGCACATAACGTATATATATTTGAATTCCTGTCTACTGGTCACTTTTTAACCTGTCGACCGTTTTTAAACAGAAAGCAATTTTTCCAAAAGACACTTCTTTTCTCCAAAGGTTGCATCTCTTACCTTTCATCAAAGGTCATATCTCTTAATGGCAACTGCTCACAAAGAGTTACAACCATTCTTCTCTATATAAACTCATCTAATTCGTTGATTAAAACAACATGATTGTATATGCTTTTTACTCTAATCTCTGATCTTACTTTCTACATACTCCTGCATTCTAAAAGCTCTCAATTATTTATTGAATCATTGAAACTATTTCATATCTTTTGATTCAATAAGTAATATACTTTCCTTAATCTTTTCAAAACATCATTCGCATACTTTGAGGATAAGATTATAGGAAGGGTGTACTACTAGTGACAAATCCGTGTTTTCAAGAGCACAAGTTGTCAACAACAATTGTATTTGTTCTTTTGTTGAAGTCCTCTGTGTTGTAAGAGGCAAGTGTTGAAGTCCTCAGTGTATTAGAGGTGTGAAATCCCGTTCGTTTGCTCGGGTGTTGTAAACCTGTTCCTCCGGGTGAAGCGAGGTAGTTAATAGTGAAAATCCAGATAGAAGTCTGGGACTGGATGTAGGACGGTGCTCCGAACCAGTATAAAAATCTCTGGTGTGATTTTTCTATTTTTATTTACTATGCTATTATCATCTATTTCCGCATTTATATTATAGTCCATATTACACGATCCGTGTGTACTATACTAGCACGTGCATTCATATACACACCGCACTTTCAAGTATGTACATGGATTGTTGCAAAATTGGTTGCACACTAATTGATTGTTAGTGTATAGTGGATATGTGATGGTTTACATGATCGAACCCTTGTTGAATTTTGAGGATGAAATTCTTCTAAGGAGGAGAATGTAACATGTGACGAACCATAAATTTTAATGGTTTTAATAACGTAAGTAACTGAATTTTGTGAAATTTTAAATTATTGAATTTGGAAATAAAAATTTAATATTTGGTATACAACTATTTAAACGTAGCAAATGTCAGATTTTCATCTAATAATATGAAAGTGTATTTTGTTGTGTAATTTTCAATTTAAAATCAGTTAATTTGATGAAAATAAAATAACCTGAATATTTTTATATGATAAAAATATTTATCATCTTCTGAGTGAGAAGTCATATTTCATTTCGCCAAATTCGGACTGCTATTGCTCCATTTATCTTATTTTCGGCGTTTGAGCAGCATTTTCGGTACCGAATATTGACTTTTGATAGGATGATCATATCGCGCATATCTATGTAGCATTTTTGTCATCTTGTCGTGATGATCTCCAAGGTATATTCATTTGTGTATTTCGGAGTTTGATACGTGGTGGAATCTGCAAAAATGGAAACCGTATCAATACCCGTTTCATGCCTTTTGATTTCCGTGTCCATTCAAATTCCAAACGGCTAAAATAAAACGGCCACTAACATTTTTTTTTCCAGTTTTGACCTTTTCTTTTCCATACCGATTCCAACATTTTCTGGTCCGTTCCTTTTCTATGCATTCTAACTTCTTCTATGATATTACTTGAGAAGTAATATTATATATAACCTTTTATATATTTTGCTGTAGCTTTTCATTTTTTTTTCCTCTCCTGTAGCTCTTCCCCTTGCTTCCCATTTTCATGCTCTTCCTCCTCCTCCCATATTGCCGAGTCACATACACCGCCATCCTCCGACAACCCACCATGCCTGAATCCGCCTTCCGACCTCATTCCTCTATCCAAGCCTCGCCCAAAACAGCCATGTTCGCTGCTTCACATCACTGCGTCGACCTCCGCCTCCACCCTACGATTTACATCAACCACCAAAATGCCTTGGACCACTGCCTCTCTTTTCCATGCCTACTCACTCCGCATCTTCTCCACTTCCTCAAAGTCCAGCCATCCGCGTTACCTCTCCAACCCGCCACCCCTCACACAAGCCTTGGTAGCAAGTTGTAAAGGTATACATATATATTATATTTGTTCACATATATATATTTATGATATACAGTTTTTGCGGATTCTATATAAATGTGATATGTTGATATATATATAGTATGTAAGTTATAATCTGTTGTAGATATAAAAAAAGTATATAAACTATAGCACGATTTCTATGTAAAGGTTTAGATAGGGCTGTATATATATGTAATATATTATATTTTCTATAAGTCTATTTTATATATAAGTTACAGCTCTCTATATATAGGTGATAGTATTATATCATGTTTTGCCTACAGTATGATTATATATATTGTTTATAAACGTAATTTGCATATGTTTGTTTACAGAATGATTTTATAGATATATTTGGTTTTAAATATATTTTTCATATACTGTGTTTATTGTCTTATTTATACATATATATGTTTATAAACTTAATCTGCACATAATTTTTGTTTATAGTCTACTCATGGTTTTAAATCTCTTATATCTCGTCCGAGATCTCGTCCGAGATCTCATTTTCACATTTAAACGAAACGAGACATCAAATCTCCTCCATATCTCCCTCGACACTCATCTCTTCCGAGATATTCAAATCTCACCCGATATATGGATCAAAATCTCAATCCGAGATCTCACCCGAAGTTATACATTTTTCTTATTTTCCATAATAATTTTTATTTTCATATTGATTCAAAAGAAACTACTCAATCCAATTATAATTTACCAACTTCTTGAACATATTCTTTACTTTTTATCGTAATGAGTCATAGCGAAAGGTTTCACTTCTTTATTACGTTCAAATAAAAGGATATTATTCAATCATTACCATATCAATTAAGCTAATCAAGCTATTACTCTTCTAAAAATATTTATTTTTCCATGTAAATCAAGTATGTTACCATTTTTATTTTTACTAAGAAAGTTATAATCGTTAAATAAATTTTTGACACATCAATTTTAAACACATAAGTACATCCAAGATATTCCCGAGATGCATTATAAGACTCGAGATGTCAATCCGAGATGTACACCGATACATACTCATCTCGTCCGAGATCTCTCCCGATACGAGATAACTTGTGTAAAAATTTCGAGACGAAACGTGACCGAAATCTGATATTTAAAACCTTGAGTCTACTATACATAGGTTACAGTACTATATATGTTATATTATTACTGAAGTTGTAGTGCTATATTATAGCAGTCTACTGTACTAAAGCTTTCACCTATATTCGCAAGCTTACCTGCATATATATTTCATTATAATATATTTTAGTCTGCATATAACTTTATTAGCCATGCATACATATACAATCTGTTGGATTTTTAATATATTATAATGAACTAGGTCTATATTGATTTTATAATATAGATATAAGGATTTATGTATTTGTTTTACAAATTGTAGATACTGTGATTTTAAAGTCAGTATATTTTAGATTTGATGTATAATTTTTTTAGTTTAAAGTGTGTGTGTGTATATATATATATAGATATTTTAAATAAAAATATACTTGGACCCCACTTTTAAAGTATACATATAAGTATTGATTTTAAATATAATATATATACCTATGATTTTTTATATGTTTGTATTTTAAGAATAATGATTTTGAATCATATTTATATAATTTATTTTAACCTTGGTCGTAAATTAAATTATTGATTTTAATAAGATGATGATAATAATAATAGTATGTATATTCCATTTATAGCAAGCTGATTTGATTATTCTCATCTATTCCTTTTATCAGCCTTGTCTGTTAAATCATGTTCAGCTACTCCGCTTTGACATTTATTATTTGGATTAGTCAATTTTCGAATTCATGATTTTTCCATGTGCTTGCCCTATTCTCTCTCTAGCCTCGAAAGGTGAGAAATCACTAATGATTCACATCCTTATAATTAATAAATTTGAATTCACTTGAAACCAAAATTGAAATATGCTGAAAAATTTGAATTGTTAAGTTATTTAATTGTTAAATATGATATGCCATTACCTGTAATTGTTCACCCGTGATATATGACATCGCATCCTGTTGTGTATATTTTACTTGATTTGTTACTAATCATACATGCCTGTTAATATATTATTATTATTATATTTGTTCTCACTCTACAAGTTCCCTGTTATTTAGAATTCCCTATGGGTTGAAATGATACATACCCGAACGATATTGTAGAATAAGGAAAAATCGTTATGGGTTGAAATGATAAACCCAAGCCATTTTCATTGATTTTGAAATTTTGGGATTGCAGGTTGGAATGTTAGATACCCGTAAATAATTAAATTGCGGTTTGAAATGATAAATATTCGTATCACTTGACCACAGGATAGAGATTTATATACGGACACCGTTGGTCTATACTTTGAAATATGAACTCCAAAGTTTTGAAAGGAAATATATGGTTTTAATAAATATTGATTTAAAATATATTATATATATATATGTTATTTTATATATGTATAGAATCTAGATTTTCAAATAATATGTTTTTGGAAATTTTAATTTATAAGTTTGTTTTGAAAATACAATTTTTAAGATTTTTCTTATTATTTTATTATTTAAAAATTATAAAAATAGATTTAATATAAAATACATTCATAATAAGATTTAATTTAGTAAAAATATAACTTTGTTGGTTTATAATATGTTTAAATATCTGTTTAAATTTATATTAATATTTTAAAAATGGATTTTATAACTTTATAATAAAGGTTGGGAAGATAAAGTAATGTTGACTGGCGATATAAATTGGTTAATAATTGAATTTAAGTACGAATTTATTTGAACTTATTGATTTTTAAATTTGAAAAATATGATTTATAACTTGATTTGATAAAAAGTGGTTAAATGAATATCCTTAATTTTAAATAAAATTGAGATAGAATATTTAATATTTATCTGAATTTATAAATTGGGTTTTAATAAATTGTTACTAAAATGATTAAGTGAATAGTTTCTAATTTGAATAAAATTAAAATTAAAATTGAATGTTGAAATATAAATGAAATTTATATCGGAGATGTTTGAATATTTAAACTTGAATCTTATTGGAATAGAAGTGATAGTTCAAACTTTGATTTCAAATCGATATAAATTGAAATGGTTTATTGAGAATTTGAATTGAATCTTTGACCTTTAAAATTTAAATGGTTAAACTGGAATTGATTTAAATCGAATTTTGGAATTTAAGATGATTGAATCGATTTGTGAAATTGGAGGAATTTTTTTTATTATATAAAGTACTTTAATATATAAACTACTTTAATACGTAATTTCTTTTAATATCTAAAATATTTTAATTTATAACTATTTTAATATATATACTATTTTCAATATCCAAACTATTTAAGTTGAAAGTGTTATGATTTCAAAAATGTTATGATTTCAAAAGTGTCATGATATCAAAACTGTTATGATTACAGAAGTGCTATGATTTCAAAAGTGTTATGATTTCGGAAGTGTTATAATTTTTAAAGTGTTACGATTCTAGAAATGAATATTATTTAAAGTGAATAATGATATCTGATTGATATGGTTTTGAAATGAATATGATATTTTGATATGAAGTATAAACTATTTGAAATGAATGACCACGGTGTAAAATAAACATTTGGTTGTTAGAGAGATTAGGATCGCATATTGTCATACTCTCTACCAATACCGAAAACCACTTTAACAACTGTGTACGTGGTGGATATTCCAGAATGAAGTAGGATGGTTTGGTGACGATTCTATATGGTATTTACGTGAGTTAGCTTGATGCGGCTAAAACAGGAGCTATACCGGGCCAAGTGAGTTCATTCCTCCGACCAGGCATATTTCTTCGATACCATTCTATTGCTTTTGTGATTTGATTGGGTGCACCCTTTGATTTGGGAGTGTGTCACGAGGTAGGCGGTAGTAGCTGCTATGTGTTACCACCAGTCTAGGAGTACAAATGGTATATCTTCCCTGCCATTGCCTCGAGTGCCTTGTCGCATGCCATATCATGCCTTCTACGAGTTTGTTTTGTACCGTACCTATATGGTGTCCTCTAGGTAAACCTCTAGTTTACGGAGGAACGTACGACATTTTATGGACTACGGGAAGATATAAAATGTTTTAAGGGGGATATGAGTAACGCCTTAACGTTATTTTAATACTTTTTTTTACTATAGACATATTATAATGGCGTATATTACTACATAGTAGATTGTTTCATGGATCCTTGAAGGATGGGTATCCCAAACATCCTTTGAGTTACTGGTATTTCAGTTGAAATTTCACTTGAGTTGAGTTTATTAATATAAGAATGTTAATCCTGACTCGAGTGTTTTGTGTTTTGCTTTACGCTCGGCTCAGGCTAAGTGTCACAGCATTTGAGACTCATCTTTGGAATTGGAGTTTCACTTGGAGATCCATTATATATGTTCAGTTTTCAGCTATCCAGTTGTTTTGTTCAGACTTGCCAGTTTCTTCTGTACTTGAGACTCCTCTGCATTTGAGATTCTTGTTGTATTTTGTTTTTAACACTGATGTTTTATAGAAGCTTCATGAACTACTATTTATCTATTCTGCTGCTTATTGTTGTAATACTCCGCGTCTATAATTCTGTGATTGATTTATTTACTGCATGTGCTGAGTTTTTCCATATATAAATTAACAATCTATTGTTTTGAGCAATTCAAGTCCGACATATGCATATGCAAATGATCCGAAATAGCGGGTTGTTACAATTGGTATCAGAGCTAGGTTAGGCAAGACTTAGCATATGAAGTAAAAATTAATTACAGAATCACTTTCATCGAGCTTGAATTTCTCCTCTTTGATTAGGACTTCTTTTGAATTTTGGAACTTTCCCCTCTATTCTGAAATCCATTCTTATCTCTCCCTATTCATGTTCTTCTTGGTACTGGAGCATCCCATAACTCCATTTCAGTCCCGCCAACCTTTATATGATTTGTAAAGGGGTGAAACTCCTTTATAATAGGCATTGATTCACCGAACATTTTTATGTCCTCGGTTTACGATGCTAATATTTCTGGCAAAGCCTGAACCATGTCTAATGGACGATCAGGGTAGTCCCTTGCTATTTTGAATCCCCCCTGATAATCAGAGATTATCCCGATGTTTTGGTGAAGTCATTTCTCTTCTCCTCCGTGGGAAATTGAATTTCCGCATTTATCTTATTCTTGGAATCTCGGTTGACCCGATTAAGGTCAACCGCGGTTAATATTAATCTATCTATCTTTCCTCTTTTGTAATCTATCTATCTTATCTTCCTTTCGAGCCTATCTTCTTAATTAGAATCCTCTTTGATTAGGGTCCCCTATTTTTGAATCTCTATCCTTGTTCCATGATCTATTATTGAATCATCATGTGAGGCAGTGTATTTGTAATTAAAATAAAATGTTTTATATTGTGTCGTTTGAGCTGTTAAGTTTGAATTTTGGGTTTCGATCGATTCGCCTAGCTAACGCTATCAATATGAATTCCAAAACACTTGAACAGAGGAAATTGACACAATATTGTTTTCAAATTTTGCACATTTTGTATGATTATATTTTATCTATAAAAGCATAGTTTTCTAAAATTAAATAGTTAAATTAATTGGTTGTTAGAAATGATAATATTTGATTATCATTTATTGTTTTGTAACCTTTGACTGTTGCAACATGATATAAATAAGTGAAATTATAAAACATGGTTTATAAATTTAATTTGGAATTTAAATGAATTTAAATTAAGAAATTAAGAATTCAATTTCCAGTATTTCCAAAATTTTCGGTTTTAAAATTTTGGGAACATGTTATTTGACAATATTTTCTAATGGAGATTGTTTTGAAAGAATAATTTTAAAAATAAATAATTTTGTACTCTCCCCTTATGTCGCTGGAAAATAATTTCGGTGATGACTGCAGCATCATCGACATTCATTTTCGAGTCTCAGAGTGGAGGGACCACATAGCCGCTTCGTTACACTTTTGTTTCGGAAAAGGAATTTGATTTGAATTTCTTGAATGTGATTTGATTCACAAATATATAATTATTTCAAAATAGTTTGGAGTGAAACCGGAAATTTGAATCTTAAGTTTTATATTAAGAAATGGTCTCAATTACTGAAATAAAGTGAAATTTTTGAATAATTGAAATATCTAAAATGATAAATGAAATTAAACCAACTTGAAATAGTTGGATTTGAAAAAAACTTATTTTTATAATACTAAATTGCATTCTAATATATAACTTACCTAAATATTCAAAAGTTAACATGTAAGGGCGAATATATAATTAAAGGTTATACAAGAGAAACTTAAGAAATAAATTGTTCAAACTAAAAATCTGGACTTAATATAAATGTTGAAAATAAAAGAAAATTTGTATAGTATTTAATTTCAGCCATAACCTTAATATAACTTACCTAGACGTAATTAAACGTTAATGAGAATAGGTAATTGAATAATATACAATATAAATGTGAGCAATAAGATGTCCGAAAATGATGTTTTGTTAAGGGAATTTATAAATAATAAATTGAATAATGAATCGAATAATAAAAAGAGAGTTGATACGTTAAATAATAAATGTTGAAAAATATTTTAAGTGAAATAAATTAAATAAATAAAAAGAAGACTATCAAGCAGATAAATATGAACTTAAGAATAGTGAACTTGAATTTTGTGGAATTAACGTAGCTGAAGATAAATGGATAAAATCAATGAGTTAATTTAAAATGAATTTGTTTGAAAGAAATGTGATAAAATGAAAGAGAGTAAATTTTAAATTGAATGACTATTTATTTGTTGAATAAAATGGATTAAACCAAATTGGTTAATATTAATTTAATCAAATTTGAAATCTATATTGTTTCGAATAATTGAAGTTGAATGTTGAGGTGGAATTAACCATGGTTGATCAAATAGGTTTAATAAATGAGTAAAATAAACAAATTTTGTTGTGAAATTTTTGCAATAAATATTGAATTTGAAACAAATCAATTGAAAAATATATACATGGAAATGAAATCAATCAAATGCGAACACGATCAATTTGATTGGTTAAATAAAATGAATTGGAATCAACTAATTGAATATAAACCTATTCTAAAATAAATGTAGTTTATAGGGTTTAAATTAATTGTTGTATTTTGAATTTCAATCTTTCTTTTCTTCTGGTGGTTTCTATTCTCCTATCTCGTTCCTTTTTGGGGACGAAAAATTTTGAGTGGGGGAGAGTGTGATGACTCATAAATTTTAACTATTTTAATAACATAAGTAACTGAATTTTGTGAAATTTTAAATTATTGAATTTGGAAATAAAAATTTAATATTTGGTATACGTCTATTTAAATGTAGCAAATGACAGATTTTCATCTGATAATATGAAAGTTTAATTTGTTGTGTAATTTTCAATTTAAAATCTGTTAATTTGACGAAAATATAATATTTTCAAAACCTGAATATTTTTATATGATAAAAATATTTATCATCTTATGAGTGAGATGTCATATTTCGTTTCACCAAATTCGGACTGCTATTTCTCCATATATCTTATTTTCGACGTTTTAGAAGCATTTCAGTAGAGAATATCAACTTTTGATAGGACGATCATATTGCTAATATCTGAGTACCGTTTTGTTCGTCTTGTTATGCTGATCTTCGAGGCATATTCATTTGTGTGTTTCGGAGTCCGATACGCGGTGGAATCTGCAGAAATGGAAACCGTATCAGTACCCATTTCGTGCCTTTTGGTTTCTGTGTCCATTCAAATGTCAAACGGCTAAAATAAAATGACCACTAACATTTATTTATTTCCAGTTTTGACTTTTGCTTTTCCACACTGGTTCCAACACTTTTTGGTCCATTCCTTTTCTATGCGTTCCAACTTCTTCTCTGATATTACTTGAAAAGTAATATTATATATAACCTTTTATATATTTTGCCATAGCTTTTCATTTTTTCCCTCCTGTAGCTCTTCCCCTTGCTTCCCTTTTTTGTTCTCTACCTCCTCCTCTCCTATTGTCGAGTCACATACACCATCATCCCTCGACAACCCACCATGCCTGGATTTGCCTTCCGCCCTCATTCCTCCACCCAAGCCTCGCCCGCAACAGCCACATTCGCTGCCTCACAGCACCACGTTGGCCTCTGCCTCCACCCTACGATTTTCATCAACCACCAAAATGCCTTGGACCACTACCTCTCTCTGCCGTGCCTACCCACTTCGCATCTTCTCCACTTCGTCAAAGTCTAGGCATCCGCCTTACCTCTCCAACCCGCCACCCCTCACACAAGCCTCGGCAGCAAGTTATAAAGGTATATATATAAATATTTTATTATATTTATATATATATGATATAAGGGTTTTGCTGATTCTATATAAATGTGATATGTTTATGTATATACTACGTAAGTTATAATCTGTTGTCGATATAAAAAGGTATATAAACTATAGAACAGTTTCTATGTAAAGGTTTAAATAAGACTATATATGTGTGCTATATTTTATTTTCTATAAATCTATTTTATATATAAGCTACAGCTCTATATATATAGGTGACAGTTTTATATCAATTTTTGTCTACAGTATGATTTTATATATATATATATATATATATATATATATATACAGGTTAATAGACACAAGGAAGAAGTTGCAAAAAAAATTAGTCTCAGGGACAACATGCTTGCTTTTAGACTATAAAACAAACTTCTTGTCGCTGAAACTAAATTTTTCTCTAACTTCTTCCTTAAGCCTAAAAACCTCTCTATATATATTATTTATAAACGTAATTTGCATACGTTTGTTTACAGTATGATTTTATATATATATATATATATATATTTGGTTTTAAATATATTTTGCATATATTGTGTTTATAGTCTGATTTATACATATATATGTTTATAAACTTAATCTACACATAATTTTTGCTTATAGTCTACTATATATAGTTACACGATACTATATATAAGTTTTATTATTATTGAAGTTATAGTGCTATATTATAGTAGTCTACTGTATTAAAGCTTTCACCTATATTCGCAAGCCTACCTGCATATATATTTCATTATAATATATTTTAGTGTGCATATAACTTTATTAGCCACGCATACATATACAATCTATTGGATTTTTAATATATTACAATGAACTTGGTCTATATCGATTTTATAATATAGATATAAGGACTTATGTATGTGTTTTACAAATTGTAGATCCTGTGATTTTAAAGTCTGTATAAACCAATGTATAATTTTTTTATATTTTAAAGTATATATATATAGATATTTTAAATAAAAATATACTTGGACCCCATTTTTGAAGTGTGTATATATAAGTATTGATTTAATATTTACCTTTGATTTTTTTAAATGTTTGTACTTTAAGAATAATGATTTTTTTTATATATTTTATTTTAACCTTGGTCGTAAATTAAAATATTGATTTTAATAAAATGATAATAATAATAATAATAGTATATGTATATATATTTTCCATTTATAGAATGCTGATTTGACTGTTCTCATCAATTCCTTATTATCAGCCTCGTTCGTCAAATCCGTGTTTAACTACTTCGCTTTGACATTTGTTGTTTGGATTGGTCGATTTTCGAATTCGTGATTTTCCATGGGCTTGTCATTTTCTCTCTCTAGCCTCAAATGGTGAGCAATCACTCACGATTAACATCCTTATAATTAATAAATTTGATTTCACTTGAAACGACAATTGAAATGTGCTGAAAAATTTGAACTGTTAAGGTATTTAATTGTTAAATATGATATACCATTACTTGTAGTTGTTCACCTGTGATATATGACATCATATCCTGTTGTATATATTTTACTTGATTTGTCACTGATGATATATGCCTGTTGATATATTATTATTATATTTTTTCTCACTCTGCAAGTTCCTTATTAATTTAGAATTCCTCATGGGTTGAAATGATACATACACGAATGATATTCTAAAATAGGGAAAAATCATTATGGGTTGAAATGATAAACCCAAGCGATTTTCATTGATTTTGAAATTTTGGGATTACGGGTTGAAATGATAAATACCCGTAAATATTTAAATTGCGGATTGAAATGATAAATATCCGTATCACATGACAATAGGATAGAGAATTATATACGGACACCATTGGTCTATATTTTGAAAAATAATCTCCAAAGTTTTTAAAGAAAATATATGGTTTTAATAAATATTGATTTAAAATATAATATATTTAGGCTATTTTATATATGTATAAAATCTAGTTTTTTAAATAATATCTTTTTGAAAATTTTACTTTATGAGTTAGTTTTGAAAATACAATTTTTAAGATTTTTCTTATAATTTTATTATTTTAAAAATATATTGAAATTGATTTAATTCAAAATACATTTAATAATAAGATTTAGTTTAATAAAAATATAACTTAATTGGTTTATAATATGTTTAAATATCTATTTAAATTTATATTAATATTTTAAAATTGTATTTTATAACTTTAATAATAATGGTTGGGAAGATAAAGTAATGTTGACTTGGGATTTAAATTGGTTAATAATTGAATTTAAATAAGAATTTTTTTGAACTTATTGATTTTTGAATTTGAAAAATTATGATTTATGACTTGATTTGATAAAAAGTGATTAAATGAATATCCTCAGTTTTAAATGAAACTGAGATCGAATATTTAATATCGATTTGAATTTATAAATTGGATTTTAATAAATTGTTATTAAAATGATTAAGTGAATACTTTCTAATTTGAATAAAATTAAAGTTAAATGTTGAAATATAAATGAAATTTATATCATAGATGTTTGAATATTTAAACTTGAATTTTATTGGATTTGAAGTGATAGTTCAAACTCTGATTTCAAATCGACATAAATTGAAATGGTTCATTGAGAATTTGAATTGAATTTTTGACCTTTAAAATTTAAATAGCTAACTAGAATTGATCTAAATCGAATTTTGGAATTTAAGATGATTTGAATCGATTTGCGAAATTGGAGGAAACTTTTTTTATCATATAAAGTATGTTTAATATATAAACTATTTTAATATATAAATTATTTTAATATCTAAACTCTTTTAATTTATACCTATTTTAATATATATATATACACTATTTTCAATACCAAAACTTTTTAAGTTGAAAGTGTTATGATTTCAAAAATGTTATGAAATTAAAACTGTTATGATTACAGAAGTGCTATGATTTCAAATGTGTTATGATTTCGGAAGTGTTATAATTATTAAAGTGTTACGATTCTAGAAATGTATATTATTTAAGGTGAATAATGATATCGAATTGCTATGGTTTTGAAATGAATATGATATTTTGATATGAAGCATAAACTATTTGAAATGAATGACCACGGTGTGAAATAAGCGTTTAGTTGTTAAAGAGACCGGGATCGGATACTGTCAACTCTTTGCAATACCGAAAACCACTTTAACAACTGTGTATATGGTGGAGATTACAGAATGAATTAGGATGGTTTGGTCACGATTCTATATGGTATTTACGTAGCCTTGACTCCCGTGAGTCAACTTGGTGCGGCTAAAATAGGAGCTATACCGGGCCAAGTAAGGTCATTCCTCCGATCGGGCGCATTTCTTCGATACCATTCGATTGGTTTTGTGATTTGATTGGGTGCACCCTTTGATTTGGAGTGTGTCACTAGGTGGGCGGTAGTAGCTACTATGCGTTACCACCAGTCCGGGAGTGCAAATAGTAAATCTACCCTAGCGTTGCCTCAAGTGCCTTGTCGCATGCCTTATCGCTCCTTCTACGAGTTTGTTTTGTACGATACCTATGTGATGTCCTTTGGGTAAACCTCCGCTTTAGGAGGAGCATACAACATTGTATAGACTACATGAATATATAAAATGTGTTAAGGGGATATGGGTTGCGCCTTAACGCTATTTTAATAATTTTACTTTACTATAGACATATTATAAATAGCGTATATTACTACATAGTAGATAGTTCCACGGATCCTTGAAGGATGGGTATCCCAAACTTCCTTTAAGTTACTTGTATTTCACTTGACAATTCACTTGAGTTGAATTTATTAATATAAGAATGTTAATCCTGACTCGAGTGTTTTGTGTTTTCCTTTACGCACGGGTCAGACTGAGTGTCACAGCATTTAGACTCACCTTTGGAGTTGGAGCTTCACTTGGAGATCCATCTATATCTGTTCAGCTTTCAGCTATCCAATTGTTTTATTCAGACTTTCCAGTTGCTTCTATACTTGAGACTACTATGTATTTGAGATTCTTGTTGTGTTTGTTTTTAACTCTAATGTTTTATAGTAGCTTCATGAACTACTATTTATCTATTACGCTGCTTATTGTTGTAATACTTTATGTCCGTGATTCTATGATTATTTATTTACTGTATGTGCTGATTTTTGCTAAATATAAATTAACAATCTGTTGTTTTGAGCAAGTCCGACATGTACGGATGCAAATGGTCTGAAATAGCAGATCGTTACATAACACCCCACATTTTTACGTAATTAATTAAAATAGAAATTAATAAATAATAAACAGCGGAAATGGAATTTTTAAAAAATTTAAAATTAGGCTATGAAATATATATCCTCGAATTCATGACGATTTTCTAATCAATTTTCATATATTAACTTTTTCTTCGCACTTCAAACGAAAAAATTATCAACGTTTGAATTTTCATAATTAAAAATAATTATATATGTAATTAAGGAAATAATTTAAAATTAATTGATGATTAATTAACACCGTTAGAATTAACAGTAGCTTAACGGTTAAAAAAAATCATTTGAGGCAGGAGATAACTCCAGTTTACATTAACGAGGTAATAAAGGAACTAAATCAACAAAATTTAAGAAACGCTGAAATTTTCACAAGAGGGGCCAACCCAGGTCAACCGCGACCCTACCCAGGTCGATCGTGAGTGGTCGACTCAAAGGCAAGGCAGTTGACCTGCATACTTGTAAAGGCAGTAATAACTCTTGGCCGTGCGGCTAGGATTTGAACAAGCTCGATCCGACAGTTAGCACTGGTGTGAACCCCTATAGGTTAGAGTCTAGGGCTTCACTTCCAACTCATTATTTTTATAAGGAGCGCGGAAGCTCTGCCATTTCTTTGCTCCTTCAAAACTTTTAAATAGATAGAAACATATCTACATTTCATGGACACATTTTGGCGAAGAATAGGAAAGAATAGACAATTGGGAATATGTTCAAATCAGGTTGCTACATGAAATGGTAAACTTTTAGATCTGGTTCTAATTAATAAATCTAAATCTCTTTTCCTTAATCCAATTTCAAACGAGATCTATATAAATAATGTCTGTGGATCTGAATAAGGACTCAAAAATGGAGAATAAAGATAACATGGGTAAATCTGGATTAGATCTAGAGATTTAGAAGCACTAACTAAAAAGTCAGTTAAATATTATATATTTTTATATAATATTAGATTATATCGTTGCAGATATATTCCTATATGCCTGAGTTTGATAATTTAATTTTAAATGAATTCGAATATATGAAATGTTGAAGACTGTAAACTTGCCTATAAGTTTTTTGATAATTATAGAAGCATAATGATTAGATTTAATTCATTAATTGTGAAATGATTTTAGTTATCAATTTTATGTCGGATCACTTAATTGAAAACATAATGAATTGGGATTTCATTTTATATTGATGATTGAGACTGAAAATAAAGTTAATTGGACTTTTAGGATTTACTGATATTTGTATATCATTATAAGCGGATTTGGAAATACTGTCAAGTTTAAATTTAGCAAAAGTGTGATGTTTAGAATGATAAGGAACAAATGTATGTCTATAAAAGAAAGAGATGTACAAAATAAAGGTAGTTACTGTATTTGTACTATCTGTTCCAATAAATAAAAAGTGAACTCCTCATAATTAAAAACATCACACTAACCACCTCTTTGTGACAAAATATAGAAATTTACTATGTAACAGTTAATTATTAAAGTTCAGATTCCAATTTATTAAAATGTAGTAAATCCCAAAGGTGTAATATTTAAATAACAATAAAACTGAAAACCAATGAAAAAGGAAGTCAGAGTAATATAGAAGAAAAAGAAGTAGTAAATGAAATAGATTAAGTCTGATAATCGAATGAAACAGATTAATTTGCATAAAATAAGTAAATTGAAAGATGTCTGGATTATGTCTGATAATTAAATGAAATGGGATATAAATCGAAGTTTAACTAATGAATGTAGTAGGAACGATATTAACGATAGAAAACGAGAAGCGGTAAATGAATTTTATAAGTGAAAAGATAAATACATAGTAAAATGAAGACCTAGGGTCAAACATAAAAGATGGGAGGCAATAAAGAAAATGAAAGAAGAATAAATATATATGAGTCTAAAATATATATACATTTCCTTGGATATGTGTTTATGACGGGTGTGAATAATTGTAACTTGTAATCTATAATTATAAATTGTCTATTATAATCAAAGATTGTCTGTTATAATTGTGAGGAATAAATGACTGAAGGTCGTTGGACTGGGTTAGGACGCTAACAACATATCCAACCAATAGGACCTGTGCAGAGTATACGCTTGCGTATAATTGAAGGGATACGCTTAGGTTAGGTGTGCCTGGATTGGAACCTCCACAATTGCAGGCAATGGGTGGACCTTTTATGGATGGCGAGACTATACAAGCACTGATGGTCTATTTCAAATTTGTCTACGAAGGGTATTTCCTTGATTGCACTAGGCAATCTGAATGGACGGTGGGTGAGATCGGATTTATGCAATAGAGCGCACGAAAAGCTGGTGTGCTTAGGTACCGAACGATTTGCAAAAGGATGCGCAAAATACTGGCATACGAGGGTACCAAACTAGGGGAAGGAGTTGCATATTTATCGAGCTAATCATCGTTCCCTTGCGATCGATGGGAAAGACATGGTTACACTTAACCGGTCTCTACTGCCTACCGGGACTGATTCAGTTGGGTTATACATCGCTACAGTTGTTTGTTAATTTGTTTAATAGGGCTAGGCTAGTTAACCCATATAGAGGTTCCTTCAAAACATAGAAGTATGGAGGTTCATGGGGTCGGAAAATCCACGATAAGAAGTTGAAAAAGGTGCACGAAAGGCTAGCATACGTGGTGAAATGTCCACGAAGAATACGTTGCCTCATGGACTGGAGGTCGTCGGTGCACATGGTAGGATTTCCTCAGGTGATACGATGATCATGATGTAGCGAGGTGATGGATCATTACGAGGTGTTTCCCAGTAGATACTAGTGGGGATAATATGTAGGTCCATTAGTGTACAATCGGATATATATAGACACACATACACACACGGTGTAGATGGGTATGATTCGTATGCAGCAATGGAGTAATAATGACTTAAGGATAAAAACTAACATAGCTTGAAATGGTGAATAATCCGCATAAGCTAGTGTAATGTGTAAGATGTATAATTTACGAATTACCAGAACATTGTTCTGACCCCCTTCTCACTACAACGCGTAGGATTTAGAAGGGCGGGTACTGGTGTTGATTAGGAGAAGTTATCCGGCTGAGGATTTTGACGTTTAAGATGTCAATTTTTGATCAGTAATTTATTGATCTATTATATTTACTTATTTCTGTTGTGGTTTATTACCATTAGTGCTATTATATAGCTTCGCTTTTTCTAGATACAAAAACAACAATCCGTATTTTAATAGACTTGGGTTTTTTAGTTAGTGAAAATTTGGGCCCACGGTAGTGCAGGTTGTTACGATTATCTTCTCAAAACTTTAAAAACAATTTTTCAAAGCACTTGGATTTAACTTCTCAAATTCTCAATTTAAATTCATTTCTAATAAACCATACCTATATAATTTCACTTTCTTATAAAAATCATTTCACAATGATATATCCTTGTTTATTATAATAAACAAATCTTATTAAAATTAAATTTTAACCCAACATTAACACCAAACACCTTATGGCCAAATTGTGAAATTGAATTCACAAGATGTTTGCTTCATTTTTCCTCAAAGTTACTATCTACCTAACCTATGCAGCGAAAAGGAAAAACTGCTCATAACGGATGGATCATAAATTATCAATCGATAAATGATAATAATCAAACATTATAATTTTTAGCACTTCATAAGTCTATATATAAAATATAATCTAGGTACAATTATTTCATTTACCCAATTCAAAACAATATTGTGACGGTTTGCCTTGTTCAAGTGTTTAGAATCCCCTATCGATATAGTTATACATTCTGTATTAAGCAGAATTCATAAACCACTCATCAAATAAATCAAAACAATACAAAATATTTTTTAGAACTAAAAAATACATGCTCTCATATATAATATTCCCAAACTCATCCTAAGGTCTCACTAACCCTATTTCAAATAACTCTTACCCCACCAAAGCCTAGGTATTCGCTCAACCTAAGCTCTGATACCACATATAACAACCAGCCTTTTTGATTCCTAGAAGTCGACACTAACACATCCATGGTATTCATATGTTGAACATCCAAGTGTCGGAAAGACAAATCATTAGAGTGAATGAGAGAAAAGACAGAACACAATCTCACAAACGTGATGAGTAACATATAACATACTAATATCTTTAGAAGAAAATTTTTATTATGTACATACACAAATCAGAGTACTAACCTATCATCATCCTAGATAGTTATAAAAACCGCTCCTTACAAATGCTAATAAAAACAAATGGACAAACAGTGGAAGATAAAATAGCTGAATAAGCCCGGGATGATCCAGCTCGTCTCCTGAACGCTCCAAGTGTCCAACTAAATCTGGAAAATATGCTCAGGTTAACCCGCACGTTGTAAGAAAAATAATGCCCCTGTCTATTTGGTAAAACCAGTGAGAGAAACATAAACAAACAGACTTAATGTTATAAATCCTTTCAGAAATAAAGAGATTTCATAAGACCATGCCGCACAAAAACACGGATGGGTTTTTACCGTACGATGACCAAATCGTTTTTATTATAAAATCCAATGACATTATGATAACGTTTAAGGAAAAATAAATATTAATCATTGCCAAAATTGTTGCATTAATTAATTTCCAGTTTAATAAGTATACAACTAAATCCATAAGGGTACATAGTGGTGATTGGATTTCCATCAATCACAAGGCTACTGGGATACTACAAAAGTGCACCTCTAAAAAAATGCATCGAGGGCCTCACATAGAATCTCTGCCAGCATAGAGCAGGCTATCGCTAACATGATAGACCAGATTACATCATTTGCTAGGACCAAGGCTCAATAACAATGTGCACCAGCCATGGCCCCACTCTTCCCGCGCATACCAAATCCATAAATATCGATTCTAGATATAGGTGACTGCACCTAATGGTAGCGAACCACATAGCTGGACTGCGTATCCCATGTTTTAGTCATTACCGGTTATGAGGCTTGTGAGGTCACGATTACCTTATTTCTCACTTAGCAAATCCCACTTGGATAACGTTGCCATCTAGGCATGAATGCAACGCTAGCATCGTCCATACATGCTATTTAGGATAAAAACAAATCGAATGCACTACTGTTGAATATGCGCTTATATGATTTTTGTTTGATGATAATAAACATATATACATTCGTTTAAATGTATTTGATAATATACTATTTTATTTTTCACAGATTAAATAAATATTTGCTGAATAAAATAAATAACACGGAATTTGAATTCAAACAAATATTTTATTCAAATAAATATTTATTACAACTTTGAATAGTACAATTTCAAGCTCTCACTATTCACTATACAACTTTGATACAAATTCAATTACATCACTATTTTACATCAGCACCTCACTACATATCACTCACACTCGTATTTATCTTCAACTGCATTCCAGTTTGAATCCAGCATCTGAGCAATCTGCAAAAATATTCACTAACGCAGTAAAATTGAAAAAGAAATATTTTTGCAATATAAAATGAAATATGAATTTTGAAAATAATATTTGCCTCAGTTATTTGGGTTGTTCGTCATAATTTAAATTTGAATTCATCATACACGAACAACTTGTGACATACACAGTGTATTACTGTATATGCCACAAGGTCGTGCTCGCCGATATATACACTTGATTGTTTTACAGGGACAGGTACGCACAGGTCAAACCCAAATGAAAAACCGGGTTCAACTCACGTGCAATATATTCAAAATCACGACTCAAGCACAAGGTCAAACCCGAGTTTTTGAAACTGGATTCAACTCAAGTAAACTTTCAAAAATCAACAAGAAGTGGCCGAGAACTCAACAATGTCTGGACAACATAGATGAACAGTGCAAGCATGAAGTATGCACAACAAATAACATACACCAAGTATACATGGATGCAGATTACAAGACAGTCTGCAAGCAAGTTCAAGTGATGAAGCACTGCAACTCAAAGAGCTCAAATGCATACATGAACAAGCAGTGCACCAATGAACCATCAAAGAATGCAACACAGTGAAGAGACCAAGTGCACGACTAAACTGACGATGAATACAACTTGAAGCATACAAGCTCAATGAAGATTGCAGCAATATACAGATGAACTAAAGTACAGTACAAAAGACAAATGCATGCAACAGCAGTGAAAGTGATCAACACAGGAACTAGTAGAGCACGCATGAAACAGTGGTATGAACAAGTGAACCCAGACTGAAGTATGGATGGTGCAAAGTGCAATGATACACCAGAATATCAAGTGGCAGTGAAACTCAAACATGAATGTAGACAGCAACTATACATGGAGACAACAAGCTACATGATGAACAAGTGCAAACTGAACTCGAATGAATGCAAGTTCATATGTGCAGCAACCCAACTACAAAGACAACAGCCAGTTCAAATGCAACAAAGATGCAAGCTGCAGCATACCAGATGTACACAAGTACAGACCACTTACAACATGTATGCAGCCCAATAGACCAAAGTACAACATCACACAATCAAACTACAACAGGCCAGAAGTGAAAACACTGCAATGCTGAAATGATGAAGTGTATATAAACAAACATTAAACCAGTTGCAACATCACTGATACTAGTGAAACAAGACACAGCAGTGATCAGAAATGCAAAAAAGTGAAATGGAGCTCACTGAGAATGCAATGCGGTACCAACCAGAAAAAGATGGCCAGAGACGAAATGATTCAAAGCCAAAAGCACGCAGTAAAAAATCTCACGAAATCAACATGGTCAAAGCAAATCAACGCAATTCAAGTGAGGATGAAAAATTGACCAAGTCACAAATCAACACCGTGATGAGCACGGCAATTCGAAGCCGTGGGGGTCGAACATCAGAAAAATACGATATTGAAAAAGTCAGAATTCATCGCAAACATCCAACAATAATCGAACGGCAACGCAAGAGATTTTGAAGAAATCAGACGAACGTGATTTTAGGTAATTGACTCCTATAAAAACCCTAATCATCATCGGCATTTAATCCATCAAATTCCAGAAAGCAAAAATCAATAAAGCAAAAAACAAATAATACCGATTCAAGGAGAGAATTTGATCAACGAAGCAGCCGCGTAAGGAACGAGGAGTCAATCGATCAAGGCAACACGCAAAACATCACTGATCGATCGAATTTAAGCCGGCAACTTCAAGCCCAAATTTCCAGAGCAAGAGGAACGAAAGCCCCAAATTTCTCACAAGCCCTAATTCAGTTGCAAAGCCGCCATTTGTTCAAGCCAGAGAGAAGTATCGGGTCAACCAATAAAGAAAAGAAGGGTCGGCTTTGTTTATATTTATATCTATAGGGTTTTGATATAAAAAGGGGTTTTTAGTTTATATTTATAGGGCTTTGTTTTTTTTTTAAGTTATTTTGAAATCGTTTTTAAATTTGTATCTAAATTTCAAACTGCTAATTTTCTAGTCGTGTGACTAGGAGACAAACTACGGTGTGTAGTTTGGGAATTCACAACTCGGTTGTTGAGTTGTGGCCAGGGTTTTGAGCGTAGAGTTAGGATAGTCAATAGCGGGTATAGCGAGTTTACGTGTGTAAGCGAGGGACTTTCTAATTTCTAGTAGAAACCTTGGGGGCAGCACGTAGGCAGGTTTTTGCCGAAGCTGGGTAAATTCTGTGTTGTTCTGTCTGCATTTTATTATTCTGCTATTTATTTCCGTGCTGGTAATATTCTGTGATCTGTGTTAATATTAATTTATTAGCTTCTGCAATTAATTTTTATAATTAACACTATCACCCTATTCCCCCCCTCTAGGGTGAAATCGATCCTACAAGTGGTATCAGAGCTAGGAATATAAGTCAACATTTGTTTTAAAAATTCTATCTTTTTTAAAAAAAATCAGTTTTTGTTTTAAAAATTTGAATTTTTAAAATGGCTTCTTTTAATAATGCTTTTGCAGAAGGTCAATCCATAGTTAGACCACCAATGTTCAATGGTGAATATGCTTTTTGGAAAAATAGGATGAAATTTTTTTTGAAAACCATTGACGCTTGGGATATTGTTGAGACAGGTTATAGAATACCAACTATAACTGTAGATGATCAGGAAATAGAGAAACCAAAGGAACAATGGACAAAACTAGAAAATAAATTACAGAATACTAATGCCAAAGCTATGAATTCTATTATCTGTTCATTAGATCAATTTGAATTTAATCGTGTCTCACATTGTCTAACTACGCAGGAAATATGGCACATACTAGAAGTGACTCACGAAGGAACATCTCAAGTCAAAGAATCTCGCCTTGCCATGCTAAGCAGCGAATACGAGAACTTTACAATGGCGAAAGAAGAAAATGTCAAAGAGATGTTCGGACGACTTTCCAATATCGTATACAAATCAAAAGCTCTTGGAAAAACATACACCGAATTGGAAATAGTCCGGCAAATCCTCAGAGTCCTTCCACGAAGCTTTGAAGCAAAAGTAACTGCCATTCAAGAATCGAAAGATTTAAAACAACTCAAAGTCGAAGAACTCATCGGAAATCTCACCACTTATGAGCTAGAAATGAAATTCAAGGAAGAGCGTGAAGGTGGAGAAACTCGAAAGAAATCAATAGCTCTCAAAGGAACAACTGAAAGTGATGATGATAATGATGATGATGATGATGGAGCAGCAGAGCTGGCGCTACTAATAAAGAAATTCAAAAGGTGGAATCGCAAATACGGAAATCCAGCTCGAAATCATGAATTGAAAAGCAGAATAGGCAAAGCACTAGACAACCCAGAAGAACAGAAAATCATCTGTTACAAATGCAACAAACCCGGCCATATCAAGCCACAATGTCCTCAAAAACGATCAAATCAAGGAAAGAAACTAAAGAAGAAAAGCTTTGCGGCTACTTGGGATGAAACTGACGAAGATGAAAGTGATAACACCGAGAGTGAGAGTGAAAAAGCAAACATGTGCCTTCATGGTGAAGTTACAGACAGTGATGACGACGAGCCAAGCGAGGTATCAAAACTCACTCATTCTGATTTACTAATTTATTTCCATGAAGTAAATGGCTGTTATGAACGACTTAGGGAAAAATATGCTAAACTTGAATCTCAAAAGGATACTTTGATAGAATGCAATAAACAACTTGATCAATTAGTTAAGAACTATCAATGTAGAATCCCTAAGTGTGATAAGTGTCCAACATTCGAAGAAGAAATTAAAAAATCGAAAATCAATATAAAATCACTTAAAAATGAAATTCTGATTTTAAAAGAGAATGAAAATACTAGGAGAGAGATTTCTATTAAAAAGTGCAAACAGTTGTTAAACGAAAATGAATCTCTCAAAACACAAGTCCAACAACTGTCAACGACCTTAGATAAATTTTCAAAAAGTGAAAAATCATTGAATATGCTATTAGGAAAGCAAACTGTTAATATGGTTAGACAAGGACTTGGATATAATAATTCGAAAATTGTTGAAAGCAATATTAATCAAGTTAATTCTATGAGCACAATTTGTAAAAAATTTGGACACAATCACAATAATTGTTGGTATAGACCCAAACATATGAAAACTATACCGATTTGGGTTCCAAAAGGCACAAATATAAAATCTCTGAAAGTTAAACAAATTTGGGTGCCGAAGGGAACAATTATAAATAGTTTTGGGTATATACAAAATTATCATTCTAAATATTTTGCCACTAACAATCATGGACCTATAAAAACAAATAGGTCACTAAACTCTCTTCTCGTGTAGGTATGTTGGCAGGCTAAGGAACAACAGCAATGGTACTTGGATTCTGGCTGTTCCAGGCACATGACAGGCGATAAATCGAAGTTCCTTAGCCTAGAAAAGTACAAAGGTGGCAGAGTCACAATGGGGAACAATGACAAGTGTAAAATTGTCGGTAACGGTAAAGTAGGTAACAATACATTTACCTTGAATGACATACTATATGTTGAAAATCTGCACCACAATTTGATATCAATCAGCCAGCTATGTGATAAAGGTATGAATGTTATCTTTGATTCTGACTTGTGCAAAATTGTTGACAAATCATCAAAAGAAATCTTATTTTCAGGAAAAAGGAAAGGTAATATATATTCTCTATCTTTTGATGATCTCATCCTCTCTAAATGTTTGGTAGCTAAGGATATAGAAGTGAATTTATGGCATAGACGTTTAGGGCATGCTAGTATGAACTTATTAAACAAATTAAAAAGGAAAAGTTTGGTAAGAGGGTTGCCATCACATGAGTTTGAAACTGAAAACATTTGTAAAGCATGTACTTTGTGAAAACTTAAAAAATCATCGTTTCATGCCAAAAACAATGTAAGCACTTCTAGAGTTCTTGAACTAGTTCATATGGATCTATTTGGACCTAATGACATTGCTAGCTTAGGAGGTAAGAAATATTGCTTTGTGTTAGTTGATGATTACTCAAGATATACATGGGTATATTTCTTGGCTAAAAAATCAGAAACTTTTTCATACTTCACAAGATTCGCAAAATTTGTGCAAAATGAAAAAGAAGTCTCTATTGTTTCGTTAAGAAGTGATCATGGTGGAGAATTTGAAAATTATGAATTTGAAACTTTCTGTGATGAAAACGGAATCAAACATGAGTTCTCTGCACCACGTACTCCACAACAAAATGGGGTAGTTGAGAGAAAGAATCGAACTTTACAAGAATTGGCTAGGTCTATGTTAAATGAATATGAACTACCTCTGCATCTCTGGGCAGAAGCAGTAAATACAGCATGTTATGTAATGAATAGAGTTATCATTAGACCGATTCTTAACAAAAACCCCTATGAGCTATGGTTCAACAAAAAACCAAACATCGCTTACTTCAAAGTGTTTGGATGTCCTTGCTATATTCTTAATACAGGTGATCAGTTAGGAAAATTTGAAGCAAAGGCTGATGATGGCATCTTCATGGGTTACTCTTCGAGAAGCAAAGCTTATAGAATCTACAACAAAAAGACTAAAACAATCGTAGAGTCAATCAATGTGAAATTTGTTGAAGGCATTGACGATCAGGATACATCCAAAAGCAACGTTGAAGAGGAGAAAGAAAAAGATGAGTTCGAAAAACCAAAAGAAACTGCTGATGCTAGAGAAACTACCACAACTCAAGAAGTCCGAAGAAATCTGGATCCAGAAAAGCTGAAATACAAAACAGACCATCCACCAGAATTAGTAATTGGAAACCCTATAGCAGGTATACAAACTCGTTCATCCTTTAAAAATCTATGTGATCTGTGCTTATATAGTGTGTAACGACCCGTTAAATTAATAATATTAAATGAGTTAAATTAATATAATTTCTAACCTGATTTAGAGAAAAAAAAAGGCTTTAAGATTTATTTGAGAAAATGTAGTAATTTGTTATAGTAATTGGAATTTAATGTAACAATTTAATTTTTATGGCAATAGTTTTGGATAATGTAATTGTCACACTTTGTTAAAAGTTAATGTTAAGAAACCAATAAATGTTGAATTAGTGAATATTAATAAAATATTTACTAGAATGGGATTCATTTAATATTAAAATAAATAGTAGGATTGTTTCATTTGGTGACCGTTGAATAAACCAATGCAATAAGTGTAGATAAAATTTTTTATGAATATTGTTTGATAATGAATGTACTTAAAAACGGTAATAAACTTAATATAAGAAAACAAAGGCAAATTGTGTATTAATTAATGAATTCATGAATCAGTGTATGGACTTAGTGTAACTATACGTAAATGTACGCAATAAGGTTGTGAAATACCAATGATTTGGATTTCCAATTTATATTAAACATAATGTTGGTAGAAATTGGAATTCATTGTTGTGTGAAATATATGAGAAATCAGGTCAAATGTAAATTATACCGTAGATGATATACTTTTTTAAACAGTAGGATTTTTAAATAAATAAACGTTTCACTTAGGTTTCAATTGGATAACTTATGTAGTTTAATGGAGAATCAATTGCAATTAATTGCCATAAATTAGTGATGATAGGGTAGTTTGATTTGGCCTTTAAGAAGCAAAGAAAAAGAAAGCCAAGATTTATGAATTCATTTGCAATGTGAAATGCAAATCTTGTGGATTGTTTTTTTTTTTACAAATGGAATTAATATTTAACCATTACGTTAGTGGAGTCTGATAAGTTAAGGTAGATAATCAATGGTAATTTACCTAATTCAAAGGATATATTAATATAAATATGGGTAAAATGAGGTTAGACCAAGGATATAATATTAATTGATTTTTAAGGCTTAATTAATACGTGAAATAGACAAGATTCTACATTCAAACATTTATACAAAGCTAAGTTGTAAATAGAAGCACCAATGTAATATAATGTAGATAGATGGGAATCAACATTTATTTATTTATTTAATGGAATTTAATTTCTATAGTATGATAATCGCAATTAAATGAAATTGAAATAGCTAATTTATACGTTAGTTGAAATTTAGCTGGAATATGAGGATTTTTAATGAAATAGTGAAATCAAATGGAAATAAGGTTTCAATTATACATTGGAATTTATATTCACCATAAAAGGTTAATTGAAAACCAAAGGAGTTAATAAAGGAATCAAGCTTTATCTATTAATTTGGATTTAAGATATGGTAAATTGGATTTATTGCAATAATTAATTCTATAAGATGAGGTTAATACTTATTCTATTTATAATTAGACCAAATTGTTGATATAGATTTTTAGAAAGCAGAATTTATAAATTAATTTGAGTATCAAATTCAATAATTGCGCTTATTGCATAAATAAAGGGAATTTAACGTTAAATATTACGTTACTGAAATTTAAAATAGACTTTAAGAATAATAATGTGAATCATGAACCAAAGTATGTGGCATCCCTATTTTGGATAAAAGATAAGTATACAAGGATTAAAAATGTAATAAATAGGTTTTGAGGAACTTATTTATAATTCCTTAATATAAGGAAGCGGAGGAATGTATACTGAAATTTGATAGACTTGTCAACTCTAATTCACAGCCAAACTTGTTAAATCATTTAAATTGATTTTAATTTACATAAGCAATAGAATTGGGACAATTTTAGAATATTCATATAGAATTGGATTTCTATAATTTATTTAATTTATTTAATGAATATTAAAAATAGCCATTTTGGTCACGGACTCGGATTTCGATGAAACCAGTTTCATCGGATCTGTATCGGTGAATTAATATAGGGTTTCAAGTTTCGTATCGATCGGACCTGTCGTTTGATCGTACGGACGCGAAACGCCTTGAAAATCAATTTTATTAAAATCAATTTGAAATCAATTTGGAAATCTTGTTTTCAGCATAACTTCTTCATACGATCAAATTTGGACGTGAAACTTTTTCCATCGCGTTCAGAATATTTTAAAATACCTATCTGGATATATGGGTTTGACAAATTTCATTCCGGGGTCAGAACGGGCTTTTTGGGCCTTAGTTTGTTTCGTACGTTCATCTATCTAGTCTATCTACTCTAACCCAAGCCTACCTATAAATATACAGTTATAAACCCTAGCTCTATTCTATTGTATATTTGCTATACGTTCATCTTCTTCAAGCTTCTTTTCTTCTTCAATGGGGGCTAACCCTAGATCCAGTCAGTTCAAAAAAAAAAATTCAAATTTAAAAAAAAAAAAAAAAATTCGGATCTGCAGCAGCTTCTGGTCGCGCTTCGGGTTTCAGGAGAGAAAACCCTATAGCAACTTCGGGTCAGGAAGAAAATGACTCGGGTCGCTCCGGGTCGTTTTGGCGAAAACTCCAAGCAAGCACCGGGGAATTGAGGCGGCGCACCGAAGTCGAACCCGAAGTCGACCCAGGACCAGAATTTTTCCATTTTTCAAATTTCCATAACTTTTGCATACGAGCTCGGATTCATGCGCGGTTTGTTTTGCTGGGATCGTATCGGAATTTCTGACGTTTTGACGCTGGTTTGGATGGATTTGGAGACCGTCAAAATTTTGAGTTTAAATTGAATTTAAATTCGATTTAAATTCCAAAGGTGAGTGTTTTAACCCACTCACAACTACTAGAAGCTTTTATGTTTGTTAAATAAATTTTAGAAATGAATAGAATTTATTTATGAGTATTTGGCATGCTTATTTCATTCATATCTGCTGAATTGCATTTATTGAATTTAACTGTTAATTTAATTTATTTATTGCGTATTAATTGACAGTTAGAATTTGTGTTTGCATGAAACTGCTAGTTAACAGTTATATAATTTATTACTGAATATAAACTGTTAGATTTATGGTCGTTAAATTTAAATTGAATAAAATTGCCAGTTATTACCTGTTATATATTATCAAATATAATATTGTTATTGATTGATATTGATTGATGATTGCGATTTGGATGATGGATGATGTTGGTGAATGGATGTTTATTGTATATCATTAAATTGCAAATTATCACGCATATTTCATTTCATTCGGGATTGTGGTTTGAAATGATATATAACCGCAAAATTTTATATCTTTTAAATTGCGGATTGAAATGATAAATATCCGTATCACTTGACCATAGGATAGAAAATTATATACAGGCACCGTGGTATATATATAACTATTTAAATGTGATTTCTATGGTTTGGATGGAATACGGTTTATAATAATCTTAAATTTTATATTGTATAAATATTTTTCTTCCATATATATATACATATGAAGTTGAAAATTTTGAAATTAAAAGGTGTATAAAAATCTTTATTAAAAATGGAAGAAAATTAAGAAAATGGAGTTTAATAATTTATATCATATGTTTAAATGTTAAGTTGGAAATTTTAAGATATGATATTTATAATTGGATTTTTCCCAAAATAAATTGAAATGAATATTCTAGTATAATTTGAATTGGGAAAAATATATATATTTTATTACTAGAAATTGAAGTCTTATTATTTATGGATTTTATATGAATATTCAAGACTAATTAATAGAACAATTGATTTGTTGAAAGAATAAAATCCAACTTTAGTTTGAAATATTGATACTCAAAATGGATATACGTATATATAAATAAATTGAAGTGGTTTTGGAACTTGAGAGAGATAATATAAATTTTGGTTTAGACTTTAATAAAGAAATGTATTTGTAAAGCCATGAGAACTATTTTCTTTACAAAGTAACATTTAAGTTAAACCTTTTAATTCATATACCGTTGAATATCCAAACCATTCAAGTTTTAAAAGTTATGGTTTTAAATTATGAATTTCGAAATATTATGCTTTGAAAGGATATTTGGCTTTCAGACGTTATAAATTTTAAAGCATTTGGATTTTTGAAAAGGTTTATATTTGGGATAAAGGATATCATATTGTTTTGGGTTTTAAAATGATATCGTATTCATAATTTTAAAATGGAAATGTTTATTCTGATTTTTAAAGTATAACCTATTTTTAAATGACCGCGGTGTTATAATAACGATGGGTTGGCAAAGAGACCGGGATCGGATATGGACATACTCTCTGTCGATACCGAAAACCACTTTGACTAACCGTGTACGCGGTGGAGATTCCAGAATGAAATAGGTGGTGGCGACGTTTCCTGTAAGGTAAATACGTGGACCCGACTCCCGTGAGTTGGCATAAGGTGGCTAAAACAGGAGCGATTCTCAGGCCAATGAGGTCATTCCTCTGATCGGACTCTCCCCTTCGATATTATACTTTGATTTTGGATTGATTCAGTGGCCACTTCTATATTTTGATTTTGGGGAGTTAGTCCGAGGTGGGCGGTAACTACGGCTACGCGTTTCCACCAGCCTGGATAGCAATTGGTATATCTACCCTGGCATTGCCTAGTTGTGCCGTGTCACCTACCATACCGAGCCTTTACTACGAGTTTCTATTTGTGTCGTACCTATGGAGTATCCTCTGGTAGCTTCCCGATCAGGAGGTATTACGGTACTGTATAGACTATTGGCATTATTTGTGTTAAGGGCTATATGGGTAACCCCTTAACGCTATTAAAAAGTAAGTTTAATTTATAAATAGACACTATTATAATAGCGCAATATACTACATAGTAAATAGTTTAACGGATCCTTAGGAGATGTAAATCCCAAACATCTCTTGAGTTACTGTACTCATATTTATTTCTGTTAATTTAACTCACATAAGATCTTTTAGTCTGACTCGAGTGTTTTGTCTTTTCAAATTCGCTCGGGTCAGTCTGAGCGTTTCAGGATCGAAGATTTTAGCTTTGGAGGACGAAGATGAAGAATCCGTATTATATTATTTATAGTATTGCACCACACTCTAAAATTTCCGCTGCATTGATTGTATTGGTATGTGTAACTCTGATATTCATTGTATAAGTAAAATAAGTATTTTGTAAACAGTTATCATGAACTGTATATTGATTATTATATTTTATCCTTCCGCTGTGAGATTCTATTTTGTTTTATTTCTTCTCTGTTTTTCTTATTTACCCCATAACAATCCGCCCTTGCGTATGCTTTGAATTGGCACGTGTGTCGGTTTAAAGTGTGCGAAAAGGCGGGATGTTACATAGTGGATTTATTTCAGAAATAGAACCAAATAACATAGATTCAGCCCTTAATGATGAAAACTGGTTCATGGCCATGCAAGAAGAGCTAAATCAGTTTGAACGAAATAATGTTTGGAGTCTAGCACCTAGACCTAAGGATTATCCAGTTATAGGAACAAAATGGATTTTTAAAAATAAATATGATGAATCTGGAAATATAATTAGAAATAAAGCTAGACTAGTTGCTAAAGGATACAATCAAATTGAAGGAGTTGACTTTGATGAAACTTTTGCGCCTGTAGCTAGACTAGAATCAATTAGAATATTGTTAGCTTTTGCTTGTTACAAAGGATTTAAACTAAGACAAATGGACATTAAGAGTGCTTTTCTTAACGGAATTTTAAAAGAAGATGTGTTTGTTGAACAACCAGAAGGTTTTGAAAGTCATGAATATCCAAACCATGTATACAAACTAAAGAAGGAATTATATGGATTAAAACAAGCTCCCAGAGCTTGGTATGAATGTCTTACTTCTTATCTCCTTGAAAATGGGTTCAAAAAGGGATGTGTAGATACCACACTATTTTTGTTGCACGAAAACGATGATCTTTTGATTGTTCAAATATATGTTGATGACATCATTTATGGTGCTACTAACAAGTCATTGTATGAGAAATTTGAAAAAGTCATGCAGGAAAAATTTGAAATGAGCTTGGTTGGAGAGTTAAAATTCTTTTTAGGATTTCAAATCCAACAAAGCAATAAAGGCACATTCATTTCTCAAACAAAATATATTAGGGAACTTGTCAACAAATTTGGATTGAAAGATGCTAAACCAGCAAGAACTCCCATGAGTACAACACTTAAACTTGACAAGGATGAAAAGGGTAAGACAGTTGATCAAAAGCAGTACAGAGGTATGATTGGATCACTCCTTTATCTTACCGCCTCTAGACCTGATATCATGTTTTCTGTCTGCTTATATGCGCGTTTTCAATCTAACCCAAAAGAATCTCATTTAAAAGCTGTTAAAAGAATTATAATATATTTGTTGCACACCCCACGATTTGGTCTTTGGTGTCCATCAAACGATAATTTTGAATTGAAAGGTTTTTCAGATGCTGATTATGCTGGAAATTTGGTTGATAGAAAAAGTACTAGTGGAGCATGTTTTATGTTAGGACATTCATTAGTTGCATGGTCGAGTAGAAAACAAAATTGTATTGCATTATCCACAACAGAGGCAGAGTATATTGCTTTGAGCGGTTTCTCTGCTCAAATCTTATGGATGATACAAACTTTGCATGACTATGGCCTAAATTTTAAACGTGTACCACTAATGTGTGATAGCAAAAGCGCAATTGATCTCACAAATAATCCTGTACATCACTCGCGAACAAAACATATAGATGTAAGACATCATTTTATTAGAGATCATATTTCCAAAGAAAATATCTGCATAAATTTTATTTCAACTGATTCTCAATTGGCAGACATCTTTACAAAACCCCTACCAGAAAATAGTTTTTGTAAACTACGACTCAGTCTAGGTGTTTTAGAAATTTGCTGAATATTTAACATTTTTTTTCTCCCTACAAATCATCGAAGAAATAAATTGTGATTGAAAAATTGATGAGTATTGATATTTATCATATATTATTACTCGAGACGGTATAATTAGTAAATTTTTTCAAATTAAACAAGAGTCATAAATTTTGTTGGTAAAAAATTCCATGACCATCTCGATTTCTATCATATTTCTAACGACCATCACTCATCAAAATTCTATATAATTTGTCGATGTGTGGTATTTTAAACAGGAATCGTTCGTTTTTTTTTTCATTTTCACATTTAAAAAAAAAATAATAATAAATAAATAAATACCAAAGTATTCACTCTCATTTAAAAGTCCTCACGGTTATGCGTGGTTAGAAGATACTTGAATTCATTTTTTAAAAAAAATAAAATTGGAATACTACTAATCTCATTTAAAAGTCCTAACGGTTATGCATGGTTAGTAGATATTCAAATTCCTGATATAAATATACCACAAATAGACACAACTGTATAGTTTTATACGATGATATCATTCCTATCATTCTAAAAGTGGAATATGCGCCTAACAAAATATTTATGATTTTTGTTTGATTTTTTTTTGAAATTTAATATTTATATTCAATTGAGTTTTGATGTTGGATTAATATCAATTACTTTATCTCTATTTTCCCTAACACTATTATTCTTTTGCTGATAACAAAAGGGGGAGAGAAAAGTCAAGATTTTGTCAAATAAAATCAAGCAAAGGACAAATAATTTTCTATTTGCATCTAGACTCATTTGCATATTTTCATTTGTATGCATATATGTAGGGGGAGTTTTGTGTAGAAAGGAATCATCTAAATAGGGGGAGCAATTAGAGCATATCAATGATCAAATACATTTAACATAATCAAAATCTTAAATATATGTTTGTTATCATCAAAAGGGGGAGATTGTTGAATATGCGCTTATATGATTTTTGTTTGATGATAATAAACATATATACATTCGTTTAAATGTATTTGATAATATACTATTTTATTTTTCACAGATTAAATAAATATTTGCTGAATAAAATAAATAACACGGAATTTGAATTCAAACAAATATTTTATTCAAATAAATATTTATTACAACTTTGAATAGTACAATTTCAAGCTCTCACTATTCACTATACAACTTTGATACAAATTCAATTACATCACTATTTTACATCAGCACCTCACTACATATCACTCACACTCGTATTTATCTTCAACTGCATTCCAGTTTGAATCCAGCATCTGAGCAATCTGCAAAAATATTCACTAACGCAGTAAAATTGAAAAAGAAATATTTTTGCAATATAAAATGAAATATGAATTTTGAAAATAATATTTGCCTCAGTTATTTGGGTTGTTCGTCATAATTTAAATTTGAATTCATCATACACGAACAACTTGTTACATACACAGTGTATTGCTGTATATGCCACAAGGTCGTGCTCGCCGATATATACACTTGATTGTCTTACAGGGACAGGTACGCACAGGTCAAACCCAAATGAAAAACCGGGTTCAACTCACGTGCAATATATTCAAAATCACGACTCAAGCACAAGGTCAAACCCGAGTTTTTGAAACTGGATTCAACTTAAGTAAACTTTCAAAAATCAACAAGAAGTGGCCAAGAACTCAACAATGTCTGGACAACATAGATGAACAGTGCAAGCATGAAGTATGCACAGCAAATAACATACACCAAGTATACATGGATGCAGATTACAAGACAGTCTGCAAGCAAGTTCAAGTGATGAAGCACTGCAACTCAAAGAGCTCAAATGCATACATGAACAAGCAGTGCACCAATGAACCATCAAAGAATGCAACACAGTGAAGAGACCAAGTGCACGACTAAACTGACGATGAATACAACTTGAAGCATACAAGCTCAATGAAGATTGCAGCAATATACAGATGAACTAAAGTACAGTACAAAAGACAAATGCATGCAACAGCAGTGAAAGTGATCAACACAGCAACTAGTAGAGCACGCATGAAACAGTGGTATGAACAAGTGAACCCAGACTGAAGTATGGATGGTGCAAAGTGCAATGATACACCAGAATATCAAGTGGCAGTGAAACTCAAACATGAATGTAGACAACAACTATACATGAAGACAACAAGCTACATGATGAACAAGTGCAAACTGAACTCGAATGAATGCAAGTTCATATGTGCAGCAACCCAACTACAAAGACAACAGCCAGTTCAAATGCAACAAAGATGCAAGCTGCAGCATACCAGATGTACACAAGTACAGACCACTTACAACATGTATGCAGCCCAATAGACCAAAGTACAACATCACACAATCAAACTACAACAGGCCAGAAGTGAAAACACTGCAATGCTGAAATGATGAAGTGTATATAAACAAACATTAAACCAGTTGCAACATCACTAATACTAGTGAAACAAGACACAGCAGTGATCAGAAATGCAAAAGAGTGAAATGGAGCTCACTGAGAATGCAATGCAGTACCAACCAGAAAAAGATGGCCAGAGACGAAATGATTCAAAGCCAAAAGCACGCAGTAAAAAAAATCTCACGAAATCAACATGGTCAAAGCAAATCAACGCAATTCAAGTGAGGATGAAAAATTGACCAAGTCACAAATCAACACCGTGATGAGCACGGCAATTCGAAGCCGTGGGGGTCGAACATCAGAAAAATACGATATTGAAAAAGTCAGAATTCATCGCAAACATCCAACAATAATCGAACGGCAACGCAAGAGATTTTGAAGAAATCAGACGAACGTGATTTTAGGTAATTGACTCCTATAAAAACCCTAATCATCATCGGCATTTAATCCATCAAATTCCAGAAAGCAAAAATCAATAAAGAAAAAAACAAATAATACCGATTCAAGGAGAGAATTTGATCAACGAAGCAGCCGCGTAAGGAACGAGGAGTCAATCGATCAAGGCAACACGCAAAACATCACTGATCGATCGAATTTAAGCCGGCGACTTCAAGCCCAAATTGCCAGAGCAAGAGGAACGAAAGCCCCAAATTTCTCACAAGCCCTAATTCAGTTGCAAAGCCGCCATTTGTTCAAGCCAGAGAGAAGTATCGGGTCAACCAATAAAGAAAAGAAGGGCCGGTGTAACGTTTCGGATTTTCGTTGCCGAAAAACCGAATAGTTATGGGGTTTAAAAAGAATTGAATTTAAGAAAAGAAAGAAAGAGAAGAAGAGAGAAGAAGATAGAAAATAGAGAGGAAAGAACATAGAAAATAGAGAAAGAAAACAGAAAAATTTAAAATAGAACATAGAGAAGAAGGAATAGAACTGGACAGAAAGGAAACAACAGAACAACAACAGAATCTCACAATTCGCAGCGGAACAACATATAATAATAAATGAATAATCTTTAAACAAAGAACTATATCAGTTATTACATTACATTTCATTACATCATATCATCAGAGTATACAACATCATACAACATCAAACAATGCAGCGGAAAAAGAAATACTACATAAACTAGTAATACGCCATGCCATCCAGCTTGCCTCCAGCAACTCCAGAATATCCAAAATATCCTGATAAACCTAACTCTTAACTGCCCGTGTGGAAAATTGGTGGGCACCCAGAGTTTAGGAAGGAAAACAATAAACTCCAAGTCAGTCATGTGACTGGTGTGAGAACTCAAAACAGTTTACTTAACTTTAAAATCAAAATAGAGGAATATTTTTAAATTCAATTCGCAATGCTTTTAAAAATGAGACTACCATAAGGCCTCCCGCACACACACACATGCAAACGCAGAATCGGAGGAGATTTCTCCTTATGATAGTCAAAGATGCTTGATACGCATTTAAAATAACATTTGATATTATTATTAGTGCATAGTGTAGAGGAAAATCATTTCGAAAATAAAGATATAAATCTTAGCCAACATACGACCATTATCGTATGCCTACTATAGCTACTATCCAAACAGTGGTGACCACCATAAGTGAATAGCAGGTTCTACAACTAATACCGTAAAAGTTTCGTATTGGGAATTGGATTTCCAACAAATGGTCAGGCCAAGGAACTTCCCATTGCCACATGAGAATGCCTCTGGATGGACATCCCCGAGAACCAAACCGGATCTCTACCAACACAAGGCCGGGTTACTCCTAACTGAGTAACAACTGACCGAATATGCCATCCCCCAGTCCTTTGGGACCTTTATCAACCGAGCGCTCGTAATCAATTCACACAATCATAAAGTGTTTTCAACATGAGTAAGTATCTGGGCTCCATACCATGATACCACCCTTTTCCAGAAGGAAATGGACACATCCTAAAGGGCGCTACCCCTCATAACCTTGCTGCTTCTTTCCTGTTTTGACCATTCACGGGGTGTGAGGCTCGACGAAGTCACGTCCACAAAAACATACTTTATACAAAAGCCATGCTTTGGGTCAACAAATGATCAACACAATGATCACTAAGATAGACGATCAAATAAATGATCCTATCACAAATAATCAACACAATGATCATTTCAGCATCACTCAGCATGTCACATTACCAAACTGGGAATATATCGCTGATAACTTCAACTATATAACCTTTGAGCACATACGTCTCAAAGAAGGGTGTTAAGCAAAGAATAAATTCTCCGCCACCAACAGAAATATATTTGAAAGAAATCGGCTTTATATCTCAAATTGTAATGTCAGACATACAATCCATACAAGTCTGTTCCGGGATCGAACAGAACCGAAGGCACTTACAAAGAAGTCCTTGCAATCCGGATATTCACAATCCTGATCGGATTCACCATCACATATGGAGAACTCAATACCGTAGCTACTCGGTGCAGAGTCAATCGATAGTTCATCCTATCACTCTCGCAAATACCGGTCTTCAACACCGATCTTCAAATGCGATTCACAACGACGTATCACATATTCGGAGTGGGTTATACGACCCCATGGTCCTTTCCCGGTTAACCCGAATAGTGAGCGCTTATTCAAAAATAAGTGTGCATTCAAATTCAATCAATTCACATCAAATACCCATTCAAAGGGAAATACTGATAGTCGGTTATTGAACTATTACTGGATATGCACACATCACCAGATTCCAAATAATTTTCCAAATTATTTATTTTCCAAAATATCTTTACAAGATATATATAATTTTAACACTTCAAAAATAAATCAATATTTATTTTCATACAAATTACACTTTCACATATAAATTCCATAATGAATTTATATTTCAAAAATATCCATGAATAACCAATTTCAATTATTCATTCTCAATTTATCTTCAAAAAGATAAATTCTAAATATTCACTTCATATTGGAAAACATTTCCATACTTATTTATTCATAAGTAATCCACAAATCTTCTTATTTTCAACCTTTGAAAATATTCAATATACTTAAATCGAATTAAGTATATAATTCATTCTTTAAGGAAATCATTCACTTAAACATATTTACTTGGGCCAAAACGAATGTTGCGTAAAACATCGTTACGACAACCCAAAATCACTAGTATATGGATTCGAAATTAAAATAGATATACAAATCCCAATACTAAACCAAAACATTTCCTTTCGGAAATCATTTACTATAACAACAGTGTTATAGTTCACCATTTCCTTTTATTTCTCGAAAACGTCTATTTCAACAATGAATGTTGAAATCTATGGTTTCGAATCTCAACACATTTTAAAACATCATTAGATCGTTTTAATTCAATTCAAACATCTCATTTAAAAACAATTTCTTTAACATATCATTCACTATTCAAAAACGTGAATATACTTCTTTAACAAATTCCATCCTTTTATTCATTTTAATTCAAAGGATTATTCACTATTCAAAATGTGAATATAACTCTATTTCTAAGTTATAACAATTAACTTATCAAAATAAGTCGTTTGCGAATTTATAAAACAACGTTTATAAATTCCGTTTCTATTTATTTATAAAAACTTCCTTTTTATAAATTCCTTTATTAACCTATTCCAGTTTATAACTCAATTATAAACTACAAGTTCATATTATAAGTTAATTACTTATAAAACGATTATTTTACAAAATCGTTCATTTAACTTCCCAAATTATTAATCTTAACTTATAAGATTGTTTATTTATCCAAAATTCATTCTTTCGATAACTTTATAAATTTTATAAACCTATTGCTTATAAAATTTCATTTATAACTTCACAGTTTATAATTTCATAAATTTCATTCATTTAGGAAATTCATTTTCACTACATTCAAACACTTATAAAAACTCGTTTTATAATGTCCATAATTCAATTTATAAATATCCATTTATAAATCTCTTAATATAAATTAATTTATATTATTCTTTTAAACGTCTTTAAATTCCTTTAAAATTTCACCGTTCTCTTGATTTATAAAATAATCAAATTTTATAAATCTTATATTCAAACTTTTAATAATAAACTCAAAAATCCAGTTTAAACTATTTTATAAAATCATTTGTTCATATTTCTCAAAAACCAGCTTTTAACTATATTTCACAAAAACCATAATTTTATAACTTTAAAAATTATAACGTTTATTTATTTATAATGGATCAATTCCAAAAATATAGTATATTTTCAAAAATCACTTTAAAACCATTTTAAAATCCCAAAATCTGGGTCCAATGATGCTACACACCAAATAGTCAATCACGACTACAACGATATCATATATCAATATGAAAATCCATCAAATATCAAAATATCTGAAATTAAATAAAAACTGTTGAGGAATCCAGTTGGATCCCTCCAACCTGTTTTCCTGCATCCAAAAACATTAGCACAATACCAATTTCGCTCCAGTACGAAATTATCGCGGTATATGTTCTTAATAAATATTATCCGCTTAATAACGGCGTAATAGGGTCTCATCCGCTAAACAAAAATGCGGGAAATCAACAACTGCAATATATACATATGCCAATATATATATATTGATATTATATATAATACCAATTTCACTGTTTATGAAATATTCGCGGTATATGTTTTTAATAAATAACATCCGCTTACTAACGGCGTATAATGTCTATTTTAACAATCAATAATTTACAGTCATCATTCAAACATGCATTCAAATATTTTAAATCTAACTATTTAAAATAAAATCGAAACCTATTCGATTGAGTGAGAAGTTCTCACCTTGATTTAAATCCGTTTTAGCGATTTATTTCGAATAAAATTAAACGCGCGTTTAATTTTACCCGAAATTCTCACTAACTCCAAACGACTCCAAACCAACTCCATCGCGTAGTGCTCGTCCATACGATTCCAACGCAACTGGGTTTGCATTTTTTCGACCTCGTATGAAAAAGTTACAATTATTTGAAGTTTACACGATTTTTATATAACTATTTACCACCTAAATTAAATTTTATACCCAAAACAAATATGGACCGTTAGATTTGCTCCAAGCCCATCAGAGCCGCACCTAGCTTCTTCCCTTCCCTCTCGCGTATGCATCTCCAGGAACCCATACGTATAGCCGAACCCAACCTAGTAATTTAGGGTTTCAATTTCCATCGCGATCACTCGACGATACTTCATCACACCACCACCACGTCGAAGAGCACGACCTCCTCCATACTCGGCCCCCCCCTAGGTGAAGCTCGGCTATGTCTAGTGCCTAGGGAAACGTGCGAAATCTGATGCAAACGGCCCCTCTTTGCTCGCTCCACGTCGCTCCATTTCTGATCATCACCGTATGGAATCGAAGCTCTCTTCGTGCTCTCCAATCTTCGTGTTGAACACTTTGGCTAAAACTTCACGGATTGGAAGAGATTAAGGGTTGAATTTCGAAAATTTCTGGCCTTCCATTATAAAAGAGGCGGCTGGCTATTATAATTAGGGTTTGGTGTAATTTTATTTTTTAGAGTGAGGGTGTATTTATAGGAAAAGCAAGCGTAAACACTATTCATCCCGGGAATTCCGAACTCCGATTTACGCACCGTAACCAGCGTACCTAGGGTTTACCCCGCGTTCCGGACACAATGGAACAGGTTTCGGAAGCTAATTCGGAAGTATGTGCGAGTTATGGCTGTAAACGCTCAATTTGAATTAAACCGATTTAAATCGATTTCTAGGCGTTTTAATTTGTACCGGACAAACGGTAAATCCAATTGACTTGAAATTTGAAACCTTACAATAATATCACATTACGGATCCGATGAAACTGGTTTCGTCGAAATCCGAGACTTTTTGAAAAATGGCTATTTTCACTCGTCAAATTTAAATTAAAAATAATTCGATGCGTTTCGAGCTGCCACGATCAAACGATAGCTCCGATTGACACGAAAATTGAAATCCGATAATAACTAACTATTACGGATCCAATGGAACTGGTTTCGTTCAATTCTGAGACTGTTCAAAAATTGGCTATTTTACAGTCAATTATTAAATATTAAAATATTCAATTTTCACAAATTAACTTTTAATTCGATTTTAAAAGTTCTAAAATATCATTCTAACTTCAACATGATAAAATAAAATTTTACAAATCATTTTCAATCATATTTAACCTCATTTTCAATTATTTCCATAATTTAACATATTAAATTATCGATTTAATAATCCAATTAAATCCAATAATTCAAAATAAAATTTATTTGACTTATAAATTCTCTTATTAATATTTAAAATTAATTAAATATTCAAATTTTAATTATTAAAAATTCTGGGTCGTTACAGCCGGCTTTGTTTATATTTATATTTATAGGGTTTTGATATAAAAAGGGGTTTTTAGTTTATATTTATAGGGCTTTGTTTTTTTTTTAAGTTATTTTGAAATTGTTTTTAAATTTGTATCTAAATTTCAAACTGCTAATTTTCTAGTCGTGTGACTAGGAGAAAAACTACGGTGTGTAGTTTGGGAATTCACAACTCGGTTGTTGAGTTGTGGCCAGGGTTTTGAGCGTAGAGTTAGGATAGTCAATAGCGGGTATAGCGAGTTTACGTGTGTAAGCGAGGGACTTTCTAATTTCTAGTAGAAACCTTGGGGGCAGCACGTAGGCAGGTTTTTGCCGAAGCTGGGTAAATTCTGTGTTGTTCTGTCTGCATTTTATTATTCTGCTATTTATTTCTGTGCTGGTAATATTCTGTGATCTGTGTTAATATTAATTTATTAGCTTCTGCAATTAATTTTTATAATTAACACTATCACCCTATTCACCCCCCCTCTAGGGTGAAATCGATCCTACAACTACTTCTACTACATCCATTTTGGAATCGCCCTCGGGATTAGCAGCAAGTAATCCATGCATTTCAAAGAGCTCTGTCTTCGATTCCATCATCTTCAAGATCTCTTCAATATGACGCTTGAGTTGGTTCAAAGTGGTTTTTGGATAATCCATACTTATTCGATCCCAGTCTCTTCGAACCAACATTGAAAAGTTTTTGGTAAACCCAATTCTAGTTTTTTTGGAAAATAATCAGACAATACGTAAGAGCAGAGATCGCCTTCTAACCGTTTAAGTTGATGGATTTCCTTATCATTTATCCTAGGAGAACCAAACAAGATTTATATGCACAGTACAACATCATCGAAGATGACTGTTCCATATAACTCATGTGTTTCTCCTAGATATTTCTAGAGTTATATTCTAAGCCAAAATTCGATGGCCGGCTATTTAACTATCAAATAACAAGCAATCAATCACAGATTTAATTCAATATGGGATCCACTAAGCCTCTATAAATAAATCTTTCAATCGTTACCATCTCTTTCAGTTATGTGATTCAAAATACCTTCACAAAAGATATATTCACAAATCCCTTATATTCTTTTTAATGCTTGGGAAAACATTGATATACTTATCTCATCGGTATAAGTATATTCACAACCCATTGTACTTCCAATACTTAGGAAATATATCCATATACTTATCTCAAGGGTATAAGTATATTAACAAAATTTAAGGAATATTTCCTCCTTTCTAAATTCATATTTAAATGGGCCAAAATATATATCATTTAAATGTTTTTTACAATAAACCAAACCACCCATCCTTCGGTCTTAAGTATGAAAAGAATGTTTCCATACCACCATAAGAAAGAAGATTAACTAAGAAAATCGAAAATCGATCCTTCTATAATGTTCTCTTTTTATAGGCCCATTTCATATTTACAAATCCTTTTATAAATCTCCAAATAACTTTATAAAACTTCATCTATAAAAATCTAAAATGATTTATAAATTCCCTTCTATTTATAAAACACTTTTCTATTAATAATACTTTTTTCTATTTCCAACTTTATAAAAACCTTTATAGAAATCTTTTATAAAATCCTTTTATAAAAATTCTTTTATAAATCCAAACCCATTTTTATAAATCTTATATATTCATCACAAGCCTTTGTTATCTTTAAAATATCACTTATAAATTCTTTCTTTATTTGTAAATTACCATTTATATGCCCCTTTTAAAAAAATCACTTATAAACTCCTTTATAAAATATCGTTTATAAACCTCTTTTACCAAATATCATTTGTAAATCTCTATTACCAAATATCATTTGTAAAGTACAATTCCATCTATAAAACCTTTTTTAATAAACACCTTTATTTAATTAATTTAATCACCTTTAATATCATAAATTAATAATTTATTGGTTTCAAAATAGCATTATAACTTAAAATATCCTTAATAAAGTAATTAGTTACCTCAACCCATCATTAATTAAAATTTTGATTAACTTAATTTAATTAACTTACAAAGTATTAACAATTTAATTAAATATATTTAAACAACAAAATTAATATAATTACATATTTTAAACAATATTAATAATGTAATTAAATAACTTTAAACATCTTTAGTAAAATTATTAAACAACTTTAAACATTTTTAATAAAATAATTAATTAACTTATACCAAATTAGTTAAATCATTTAATTAACTTTAAACATCATTAATTACATTGATTTATTAACTTTAAATACCATTAATTAAATAATCAATTAACTTAAAATATAATTTGTAAATAATTCAATACTTAAAAACCGTTAATTTAAAAATTAATGAACTATAACCTCATTAAAAATATAATTAAATATCTTTAACTAACATAAAAATATAATTAAATATCTCTAAACATCTTTATAATTAAATAAGCATTTTACCTCAAATTGTTATAAAATTGAGGTCAATTTAAATTCATAAACTCTCAAATTCGAAAAGAGACTTAGCGACCATAATGGTACTAAATCAAGTTACAATTTAATTCAGTTTGACTTTTAAGTCACATTACTAGTATTTACATAACCAACATATATGTAAATCAAATCCATGATTAACCATCAATAGTTAACACGTAACTTTTTTCAATATTAATTAATCGATATATTAATTAATTAACATATGAATAAATGTCTAATTTTATATAATAGCAGAGCGGGTTTTATTCTACCAAATAGATATCATCGATAATCTATTCCATTTAATTTATGGCAGAACGTGATTTTATTTTGCTAAGCTGATGTCCCAAAATAATATATCCAATTAAACTTAATAGAATAGTGTTTTATTCGGTATAATTAATTTAATTATGTTAGCGTAATTAAATTCAGACCCCATTACTATCTCATAAATTTATACATTTGCAAATCTATCAACATATTACACTACAATGTTGTATTTGTCAATATAAGTCCAACACAAAAGTCCGTAGGTAAATCGGATTTCATATGGTTAAGATATCACACTTTTTACTAGCATACACTTATATATAAATCAAACACATTTAATTTTAATAATTCCTCACCCCACATAAACAAGGCACAGACCGCTACCCTTCCTAGTCAACCCACTCCAAACCTTCTCCTTCTTCTTCTCCCTCTCTCTCAAACTCAAAATGCCTAAAACTCAATACCATGTACAACTATGCACGTGCACGACGCAACCTACCCGTCGGTCGCCAAACTCTGACCACCAATGCGCTTCTCTCCGCGAGCTCCACCATCTCTAACCCATCATGCTAAGCTCGATGCACTCCTAACGATCACAACCTAGGACGTTCGACACGACATGGCCGATGTTGCAATTTGCAATAGGCCATTGCACACAACAAAACTCGACCACGAGCTATTCCTTGATGCGACAATCACCAATCTATCCTCCGCTTCATCTATCGACGGATGAGTCACTTAAAACCCAAACCCTAGTTGCAAATCATTTACTGTGCCAAACTCGAGCAAGCCAAGACACAGACGAATAAGACAAAGAGGGTATGGAATTGTAGATCTCCTCTATATGAATTCAAAGCAACTTAATTTGTAATTTTTCATTGAGTATATATCTAGACTTTGAATTTCAAATCAAGCGGCCATTTTTTTAACGGGGAATAAAGAGCAAAGAAACAGAGAGGAAAGGAAAATGAAGAAAATGTGAAGTGTTGATTTTGATTTCACTTTTATAATCAAATAAATTATGTTACTTCAATCACAAGTTAACCAGTATTCTTAAGTAATACAATATTCTCAAGTCAACATTCCATCATAAGATTTGATCAATTCCATTTTTAATTTTTGGTTTTATTTCAAAAAAGTTTGAAAAGAGAGAGTTTGTGGTATCCTGCTATATAGTATTTCGTTCACGTACGAACTATGAACGACAGAAATAAAAATATGACCATGCATAAAAATGCGACACAATCATAAATCAATAATAAAATGCATAAATTACTTTATTTTGTGAAATTTATACCAACGTTTGCCAAAAAATCGTCAAACGAAAATTTTAATATTTTCCTATGTTAAAAATTATGGCAAATCCTATTAATCCAATTAAAAATAAGTTTTTAAAAACCAAGTCGTTTTATTAAATTTTGGATATCTTAATATATATTAAATCCGAATCGAATTTGAATATTTAAATAAATTAAATATTTCCATTCGAAACGTTTAAAATTTCAGATTGTAACATAAATCATTCATTAAAATAAAATAACAAAATAAGCATATAAAATGTATAAACTGCAACAGTGCAACTCTGTCAAATATTTTCCTGCAAAATAAGGTAAATATTTGACATGCAACTATTTAACAAACTGAAATATTGAACAATTATATTATTATTTCAAAACTAAATCATATGTTGATTGCTATTTTTAGCAATAAAAGACATAATACAACCATGTACTCTACCCCTCGTTAAAGTTCCACATAGAGATATCAAAGGATGACAAAAACCAAATCCATATTTACATGCTTTATAACAAATGAAAACCCTCTCAACTTTATGACTAGTAGGATCACCTTGAAGAAGATCAACAATACTGTAGGAATCGTAAACAACCACGGCTTCATAAAAAATTTCAAATGATGATATGAAAGCAAATTATTTTCATGAATTTTTTCAAGAGCTAATCTTTTTTCTACATATGAAAAATTGTAATTTAAAACTACAATGTACTAAGTTTGAAATAAATGAAAAATGTCTTTGTTTTAATAAAAGATTTGACCGAATAAAACCAATGACCAAGTTCTTATATGCTAGAAATAGGTGGATGCTTAATCTAAAATACCAGCTCCATAAGAATGATTGGATTGCATAGTCTTAATAACAAAAAAACCTAGCAGATTAAATTTTCGAGAAGCATTAACAAGAAATATGCTACATTCCGATGAAAAAATAGTTGTAATACGCTCCTTGTCATTCTTAACAACGTACTTTATATCCATTTTTAATATAATACACCATAAGATACAATCAAAACTCTTTAACACCAGGAAATCTTTGACCAACACTAGTAAATACTAAATTGCTTGAATCACTTTTTATAATTGTTTCAAAAATAACTAGAATCAACCAAAAGAACAAACTATGGAAGAAATAAATGAACCACGGTTAGTAAAAGAACTAGCAAATAAGAATTATAAGAACCAACTGATAGAGTTAGGGGTATGTCCTAGAGAAAACTATGCAATTTATTACATTTATCGAACTTGATAACTAACCTTGTTTGAAATAAAAGGTGTTTTCTTTCTATTATATACTTTATATAATATGTTATATTAATTAATTAATTTAACTAAAGTATATTTAGTAGAAAATCCATAAATGGCATGTTTTATGATAGTAGTTACAATGCATTGTAACCATGAGTGATTTATCACAATAAATAAACATATTGTTTTAAATATTTCTAGTCAAGATGTTTCAAAACTGGATATTGATGCATCCATTAAGGCTAGAGTATATAACGCTCTCTAAATATTGGTCGGTGTATTACTCATGACTGTTGCAGATAACAAGGACTTATGTACAGATAGTTATTAGATAACTATGAAATGACTCTCGATAATTTTTTGTTGGTTAATATAACTAAGGTCAAACATGAAATGTCGACGTGATAACATAACACAGTTCTCTTGACTTGAGAATACTATTGATCTTTAGTATGGAAGCTCCACTTTGATTATAGTTAAATTATCGCATGGCACCCATTGAACGTCTATAGTTGGGTTGAGTAAAAGCATTGAAAGTGAAATATATTCAAGAGATGATTCATCTCCTCACTTATATGAGGTTAGTACCATAGTCAACTTAAGTGAACTCAAAGTCACAGTCTCTAGCCAGAGCATTTCGGTTAATATTAATTGTTATTATTGAACTAAAGACTTTGTATTTGGACTATAGAATTGAATATGGATGATATCTAAATTTGACCATTATCAAATTCCCCAAGTCCAAAGTGATATAATTTTAACGAAGAGAATTAGTGTAAATAATAGTCATAATCGGGTAACGCTCAACAAAGTAAAATTAGATTTTACCGAAACTAAAAAAGTGATAAATTTTGCCAAAATGTCACATCACTTGCTAAGTGAAATATGAACGTTAATATTCAAATAGATCGATATTAATCATTGACGGAATTTACACCTAAAGAGTCACACAATCTAAACGTTGAATTCTCCTTTGACCACATGATTTAATTAATTGATAACTATTATAAATTAATTAAATTAATTAATATTTATGCAATATTTGTTAGAAAATTATATTTTTATTTGATGAATGTTTATAATAGTTATAAATATATCAATCAACATGCGATATTGATACGCGTTTAAATAGTATTTAAATGCAATATAATTTAGGGCTGATGTGTTTTCGCCATAGTAGACCATGAAGGGTGCGACCATATGATGGCTAGAAGGACTTGGGTTTGGATGGGCATGAGAAAGAGAATGTGTAAGAGAGTAAGATCTAGATCCTAACATATCTCCTTAATCTCCTCTATAAAAGAATCTCAACCCACACTCATTTATCACTTTTTAAAGCCTTTAATTCCCTTACTTCTGGCTAAATTCATCATCCCTCCTCCCTCGTGATACAAACTCAAATCAAATAAAATTAAACGTTATTCAATAGCTGGTGGTCATCAGTTTAATAGCTAGAACCTTGTTGGATTGAAAAATAGTCCAAGAAGTTGATCTCATTTTTTTCAAGGTATGCTAATAGGCTTTGGAGATAACATAATTTCTAGTCAACAATTATAATTTAATGTTTAAATATTTCATACAATATATATTGCTTTATTAGTTAGGTGACGATTACAGTACATCGATATATCGTCGTATTTAAAATGGTTATATGATTTTATATACTTATATATATATATATATATATATATATATATATATATATTCTTTTATGACATACACCTGCATTAATGCCCACGGCACAAAATAAAGTAAAATAAAATATTTTTCTATTGTTTAATTAATTTAGTATTCATTATTTATATTATGTTAACAACATAATTTAAATACAACACCTTATACTGTATAAAATATGGTTTTATAATTTTATATATTTGTTTTGTACATAAAATAATTTGGCATAAATAAAATAATTCATATATACATATTTATTTTTACTAAAATATTATTTAAATCAACTAGTTACATACATTAATTATGTTAACATATATATTGTATAAAATCTATTTATATTTCATAAAATTAAATTAGTACATTACAAGCTTCAGAAAGAAAGATAAAAAAATTATATATAATTTAAATATTTAAATACAAGTCGAAATTAAAATTGATTTTGAAGTATAACATATATAATATTTAAAAATTAAACCATACTCAGATTTTTACTAAAAAAATTTAATCTGAAATTATCTTTTAATTTTTTTTAATTAATTTCATTTATTTCTTTATAGAGTACATATATATATTTAAAAATTAAAATAAATAAAAACAACTTTTTCCATGAGCGTTATATTATGCATATGTTTATTTTATATTATATATATTTCATTTAAATATATATATATATTATTAAATTATTTATAAAATATACATATATATTATATATGTTTATATAAAAAATTGATTTTGATTTCGAAATTTTAGCAAAATAAATAAATAAAATTATTATTATTATTTTAAATAATTTCAAATATACATATACTTAATTATATATATTCATTTTATAAATTCTATATATATTTATAAATAATTTCAAAACAACATTTATATATGCGATATTTTGAATATATAAATTAAAGTATATAAATATACATTTGGACAATATATCTATAGAACAGATAAGCTAACATGTTTATTGTGGTGTAAATCCCAACGCTTATATATGGGGATGTTATACTTTGCACGGATTGCTATATGATACAAGCACACACGGATATATATATATGATGCACATATGTATATATAATATAATATTAATTACATAATATAAACTAAATTATAAATTTAAATAAAATAATGATTTTGTTTAAAAGAAATTTAGAAATCTTCTAAATAATTTAGATTTCATAAGCCTAATAAAGATCAAAAATTTGTTTTATTAATTCATTCATTTCTTTCGCAGTGGGCTAGTCCAGTTCCAACAATCGTATCATAGCTTAATATCCTATGTAGTCTAAATTAGTCATATTAGGCCAACTAATTAAGCTTATAGCCTATTTAATAGGATATCTTAAAAAGGTAGTGCCTAGGGTGGATTGTTGGGTAATCAAGTACCCGGTCCTACCTGGCTAACGGCCAGGCCCGAACACCTATATGAGCCCAAAGATTGCACCTAATATAAAATGCCCAATTTGAATTAGGCTTTAGACTAATTTTAAAATTGGTTTAAATTAAAAATAAATGTTTTAAATTTAAAATAAAAAATATTTTAATCTAATTTTTCAAATTGTTTGAAAATTAAAATAAAAGGTTTCAAATATAAAAGTTGCCCTCTACCATTTATATATTAATAGATTACTTGCATACTCCTTAGTTGTTGAGCTTTCCTTAAGCTAGGGATGTTATGTGTAGTACTATTAATATAAAGACTAGATGATGTAAGATACTTATATATATCTATATATATATATATATATAGCTTTCCTCAAGGTATGTATGTATACTTTGGCCACCGTGAAATGGTGGGCACGAGTGGATAATCTCTCTTTATTTGTTCAGTTTTTCTCAAGGTAAAGATGAGATTAGGACAAGGATAACAAGGTTAGGAGTTGTATGTGGTACAACGATAAGGAGTTATCCATCGTATATGAGAGTATGATTTGTTGAGCTTTTCTTAAGGTCAAAATCCCAAGATAGATGAGTCCTAACACCCACTAGTGAAGTAGAACGGCTTCTTTGTTTCGTCATAGAGTTTGGAAAAGCATAAAAACTAGTGAAAGCCTTATTTAAAAAATGAAATTGTAAGGTTTAACACTTCTTATAAATGTTATATGGTAAACGTAATGTACAAAAACTCAATGAATAAGAAAGTAAACTACAGTGTGAGATCGTGTATTCAATATAATCGATAATAATAATGATCTTGTTGTGTTAAATTTAACACTGGACCAAAGGCTACAAGATAGATCTAAGAATTCAATTACTGAAATGTCAGTTTGATTAGTATACATAAAGTGCAATTTATTTGATTTCTTAAAAATTAAATATGACTAAATGCACTTTTGTAAAGAGTTCGTTATGATATAGTGGTCAGGATTTCCTTTGGATAGTTCGACCGCTTAAAAAGAAAATTGAATGTATAAGAGTAGATGTAACCTAAGGTGAAGTGGGTATGAAGAAAGTGAATGGGAACTTCTGTTTTATAAAAAAACATCATAAATGAGAATTGTAAAATTGTCACGACCCGCCCTTCTCGACTCTCGAAAATCAACATAAATACGTTCATCGTATAACATGCCGAACGATCGAGTGCCGAAAAGATAGACCATTGAGGGAAATGAAAAAAGGTAGAAGAAGAAGAAACAAACAAAACAGAATTTCATAATGGACTGAATAACATACAATATAAATAGTTCTTCACACAAATCAGATTTGTAGTATACATATCAAAACTTGTCGATTTTGGTGGAAATCTTATCCATTTTCTTACTTATTGATCTTTTAAGTGTCTTTTGATTTTCCACTATTATTCTTTGATTATTGAGAATGGCCTTATTGGATGGATTAGCGGGATTAGTAGGATATTCAATACTTTCTAAGGAGCTTTCTTGATCTTCCTTTTCCTCCTCTTCAACTTCCATTCCTTCCTCTTCCTCTTCTTCTTCTTCCTCCATTTCTTCCATTTCTTCATGAGAAAGCCTTTCTTCTTCTTCCATGAGTGTTTCATATGGTTGAAACACTAATGGAATTTGTGTAAGGGAAATATTTCCTTGGTTGAACACTTTTCTAGTTATAAATTCTTCCCTTTTGAAATTAACTCCAAAGTAATTAAAAATCCGAGTGAGATAAATTCCATGATATAATGTGTTTTCACCCATAGTAAAATTATTGGGCCTTAGCTCATCCAAAATAACATGAGCCCAATTAATATCATAATTTCCAAAAATTGCAAAAATAGCTTTGCAAACTTTTAAAGCCGGGTTGTTGTAGTTTCTCGATCTTGGTATAAGAGTGTGTTGGATAAGAAGATTAACAATTCTTGCTTTTGGATGAGAATAACAATTTTTGAATTTGAAATTGTCATCCCCGTCAAAGATGTGATGAAACGTCTCTCGATTATTTTCATTGATTTGAAATTCTGAGAGATTCATTCCGTTATACTTACATCCCAAAATACTTGTCAAAATTTCACAATCCAAAACAATTTGTGTTCCTTTAACATTACTCCAAATTTGTCCTTCTTCCCCATCATAAAAACCACAATTCAAATTCGCATAAAACAACTTAACAAGATTTGGATAACACACAAAATCATTTTGATTGTTATCAACTAAACTAAGAATAAAACATTATCGAAAAAGATTTTCAATTTCATAAGGAGGAAAATCTTCAAAAATAGCAAATTTTTCTGTATGAATTTTACCAAAGTTTACATAGTTGATGTAAGCTTTGATAGCTTCCGGGTTATTAAAAAGAAAGTTTTTGACAGATTTGGAAGCCTAATGATGTTAGGAGTGCTTGAAGAGGCCACTGAAGAAGTTTTAGAGGAGTTGAAGATAATGAAGACAAGTTTGAAATTTGAAATAAAAGTGAAAAATAATGATAAAGAGAGTGATAAAAATAGAGTTCTATAGACATGTTCTTTGGTCAAGGGACATCTTTCCAGACATTGAAGTTGGTGAAAAGTTAGAGGGAAATTCAAAAGTTTGAATTCAAATTTTGATGGGCATGTCGACATGCGGTATCCGGGTATGTCGACATGTGCCTATTGAATCAAAGGACAAGTTTTTATTCCTAATTCCTAATATATATATATATATATATATATATATTCTAGTTATATAATTCCTATGGTAAAAATTAAATATAATAATACTTAAAGATTAATAAGTTAATATTTAAAATATTATTAAAATAATATTATTTTTGAATTTAAAGTTAAAATTTCAAGGGATAAATTTGAATTTAAAAATTCAAGGAATTTTAAAACAAACAAGCAAACGAACAAGCATCCATTCAAACAAGAAAAATAAAAAAATAGTGCAAATGCTTACCTATTTTTAGATCCATGCTCCTATCGTCATCTGATTCATGAATAGCAGTGAAACACGGATTTTAATTATACGTCTTCTTTTCATCGTCACTGGTACTGTGAATGGTTTCTTTCTTTTCCTTGACGAGTCATTATTTGGAGGGAGCAACTGTTTATCTGGATATGGACAATCTTTTCTATATTGCCCGACCTTATTGCAATTGTAGCATCTATCATTGTTGACATTCCCTGTATTATTTCTGGAATTCCTTTGATCATTTATTTTGTAATTATTCATTTTTCGATATTTTAGGAACTTCCGGAAGTTTCTTGTCATGAAGGCAATCTCCTCATCACTATCTGGTTTCGAATCTTCAGTTGTTGCATTGAATGCTAATGACTTCTTTTCTGTTGCCTTGTTTTCTCTTCTTCCTTGCTGTTGAAGTTCATGAGACATCAGATTCCCAATCAATTCTTCTATTTTCATGAGACTGATATCATTTGCTTCTTCAATTGCAAGTGTCTTTTGATCCTATTTTGGAGTGAGTGAATTTAAAAAATTTCTGACTTGGTCTTCCTTCGAGAAGCTTTTTCCCAGTGCAATTAGTAAATGAACAATATCTTGAAATCGACAGTACATGTCGGAAATGGACTCATTTGCATGCATTTTAAACAACTGAAATTGATTAGTTAATATGGAAATTTTAGTCTGTTTAACTTTGCTTGTTCCTTCATGAGAAACTTGTAAAGTTTTCCAGATTTCAAATGCAGACTTACAAACATACATTCTATTAAACTCATTCCTATCTAGTGAACAAAATAATATATTCATGGCCTTTGAGTTATTTTGTGCAACGCCCTTTTGCTCAGCAGTCCACTAGGCAAAATCGGTAGTTGGTTCAATATACTCAGTTTGTGTGATATTCTACGTGTCCAATCCTATAGGTTGTAAAGAAATTTTCATTCTACAAGTCCAATATGCATAATTACTGTCATTGAAAAATGGTGGTCTGACAGTAGACTGACCTTCTACAAATGAACTAGTGTTAGTGCTAACATAACTAGTGCCAGAGTTGACATTACCAGTGTTGGTAGCCATTAAAACAATTTTCAAGTTTCAGATTGGAAAAACTATGAAAACCAATGCCCTGATACCAATTGAAAGGGACAACGGATTGAGGATCTTTAGGCTAATCTAACACTAGAGGGGGTAAATAGTGTTTAAAGGATTCTAAGACTTATATGGACTAATTTAAATTTATGACACAAACAAATGCAGAAATTAACCATAGAACAATCACAGAATCAAACACAGATGCAGAAAGTAAATAAAAAGCAGAAAAGGGAAAGAACGGACCAGATTTTATACTGGTTCGGAGTTACCCTACATCCAGTCATGTACCAAGGCAAACCACCTCATACAAATTTTTATTATACCAATGTCGAGATTACATTCCTCAATTTCTAAAGGCCTTGATTTACCATCTTGTCTCACGAGTCCGGGGCAAACACTTTTAATTTACGGGCCACATGATTACCCAATTGATTTCTAGGCACAACCACACTTTATAGAGAGACTTGATAAACTTTTGATTAAGAATTGATCCTATAACTCTGAATAGCACTTTGATCTTCAAGAGAGCGCAGAGAATCAAACTAGAATGAGATTCTAATTTGATTCAATTGAGAATTCGCCATAATTTCGGCACGATCTTAAAAATATGAAAATTTTAGATTATGGATTTGTGGAGAAGAAGAAGTGAAGAAAATATGAAATTAGTTGGTTAAAAAATTCATTTGTGAAGGCTATTTATAAAGCACCAATGGTCATAACCATTCGTGAAGAGATTTAAATGAATAGATACTACTTTTGAAAATTGTAACTTTTGAATTCAAAGGCCACCATGTCGACATGGGGTATCCATGATGTCGACATCCTTATGTAAAAAAACATTGTAAAATTTGTTTTGAAAATGATATTGAAAGGAAAAGAAGATAAAACGACTCAGAAGTAAAAACAAAGTTTAAAACAAGAGTTTATTAAAAAAACAAAAACAAAGAATATTTTAAGGCTAAAACATCTTTTTGAAAATCTTTTGAAAAGATAATTTTTAAGGCTAAAACTTTTTGAAAAACAATGCTGAAAATCATTTTGAAAAACCATTTTGAAGTAGTTTTGCAAGCTTCTTCCTGCAGAATATCTCATTACATCAAGACTCGAGAACGTGTACAAAACCAGAATGTTCGTGGGTTTGTAAGCCACTTGTCATAGGTTTGTAAGCTTCTTGTCATGGATTTGTAATCCACTATGAAGGTAGAAATGAGTTCCATCCCAAATGGAATTCGGAATGAAGATTTCCATGCTATTATGAACTTTTAACAAAAACTAGACACATATCTTGAAATCTTGATCTCGATACTCTAGAGTCTTCAGTCTTGAGTCTTTATACTGATCAACCTTCAGTAATCAATACCTGCATATATATATATATATATATATATATATATATATATATCCTGCATATACATATCTATCTAGACAACAGTGTTAGTATATATTTTATAGTAAGATAAGTCAAAAAGGTTGTTGTCATCAAAACCAACATCTCAGTTCCTAACAATCTTCCCCTTTTTGACGATGACAACCTATATTTATAAAATATACTTATCATACCATAACTCCTCTTATCATAACTCCTCTTTACTCCATAACTCTCCCTTACTCCAAGCCAACTATTATTTTATAACTTCTCCCCACAAAATTCTTAAAAATCCATGAACTTGTTATAAGATAATCAACCAGAATAAAATAGGGTAAACCATATATATGTGTAATAAAAGCTAAGTGTTATCATTAGTGCAATCCAAAAATTAAATCGATCATCAACCAATCATATTACAGTAATTATTCAATCCAAACATATATACAAACCATAAATTAAGTCAATCAAGTTTAAAAACACCAATCAAATCAACCAAATAACATACAGAATGATTACACATTCCTTGGTACTTCCACCCATCGATCTTCTCCAAAGATAGGTTCTACTTTGATGGCATCCCTTTTTTTTGTCGAGAGCGACTGGTGGATTTCCTTCGAGATCGTCCTTATTAAGGGCTGAGATCATCTAACGAAGAGCGTCGAAATGTCTCTTGTTCCTTGATCATCTGTATTTGTCTTAATTCTAAATGACGTTAATGACGAAGTATGAATGTAAAAATATTCTTGAAGGAAGTGAGTGTTTCTTCAAGATTATCACTTATATTCTTAAACAGAGAAGCCATAATTCAAGAAATAGGAGGAACTATGAAAGCGAGTGATTAGAGACAAAGTTTGACAATTTATTCTGGAAGAAACAGATATAAATAGGGGTAAAAAGTCATTTGAAATGAATAGACACAAGTTAGTTACATGAAAATGAAATTTGAAAGTGTCACTATTTTCTACCCGTTGGATGTCGACATAGGGAGATGGTGTATGTTGACATGCCTCTGCTTAAAATGACATTTTGCTTTGTTTTGAATATTATGAACAAATCTATTAAACTAAAATTTGTATAATATAAAAACAAGCAATTACAGAGACAAGTGAAGTTGAATAACAGGAAATGAAAGATTCTATTAATAATTCTAGTCAACATTACATAAGATAATATAATATTAACTAAAATAAAGGAAATACGAAGATAGAACTTAAGATAACATGAACTAAAACTAGTTAGATCAAGACGAAGAAGATGATAGTCCAAGCTTTCTACTAACTTTCCTGGAGAACTTGTCAATTTTAGTGGAAATCTTATCCATTTTCTTACTCATTGATCTTTTAAGCGTCTTTTGATTTTCCACTATAATTCTTTGATTATCGAGAATAGCCTTATTGGATGGATTAGTGGCATTAGTAGGATATGCAATACTTTCTAAGGAGGTTTCTTGACCTTCCTCTTCCTCCTCTTCAATTTACATTCCTTCCTCTTCCTCTTCTTCTTCTTCCTCCATTTCTTCCATTTCTTCATGAGCAACCTTTCTTCTTTTTCCGTGAGTGTTTCACATAGTTGAAACACTAATGGAATTTGCATAAGGGAAATGTTTCCATGGTTGAACACTTTTCTAGTTATAAATTCTTCCCTTTTGAAATCAACTCCAAAAGTAGTTAAAAATCCGGATGAGATAAATTCCATGGTATAATGTGTTTTCACCCATAGTAAAATTCTTGGGCCTTAGCTCATCCAAAATAACTTGAGCCCAATTAATATCATAATTTCCAAAAATTGCAAAAAGAGCTTTGCAAACTTTTAAAGCCGGGTTGTTGTAGTTTCTCAATCTTGGTATAAGAGTGTGTTGGATAAGAAGATTAACAATTTTTACATTTGGACAAAAATAATGATTTTTGAACTCGAAATTGTCATCCCCTTCAAAGATGTAATGAAATGTCTCTCGATCATTTTCATTGATTTGAAATTCCGAGAGATTCATTCCTGTATACTTACATCCCAAAATATTTCCCAAAATTTCACAATCCAAAACAATTTGTGTCCCTTTAACAATACTCCAAATTTGTCCTTCTTTCCAATCATAAAAACCACGATTCAATTTTGCATAAAACATCTTAACTAGATTTGGATAACATACAAAATAATTTTTTTTATTATCAACTAAATGAAGATTAGAACATTGTTGAATAAGATTTTCAATTACATAAGAAGGAAAATCATCAAAAATAGCAAATTTTCCCATATGAATTTTACCAAAGTTTACATAGTTAATGTAACCTTTGATAGCTTTCGGGTCATTAAAAAGAAAGTTTTTGATAGATTTTGGAAGCCTAATGATGTTAGGAGTGCTTTAAGGGGCCATTGAAGAAGTTTGGGAGGAGTTGAAGATAATGAAGATAAGTTTGAAATTTGAAATAAAAGTGAAAAGTAATGATAAAGAGAGTGACAAAAATGGAGATTCTATGGACATGTTCTCTGGTCAAGAGACATCTTTCCAGAGCATTGAAGTTGCTAAAAAGGTGGAGGGAAATTCAAAAGTTTGAATTCAATTTTTGAAATCAAATTCTGAGGGGCATGTCGACATGGGGTATCCGGGTATGTCGACAAGTGCTTATTGAATCAATGGACAAGTTTCTATTCCTAATTCCTAATATATATATATATATATATATATATATATATTATATCCTATATTCTAATTATATAGTTCCTATGATAACATTAAATATAATAATACTTAAATATTAATAATTTAATATTTAAAATAATATTAAAATAATATTATTTTTGAATTGAAAATTCAAATTTCAAGGGATAAATTTGAATTTAAAAATTCAAGGAATTTTAAAACAATCAAGCAAGCAAACAAGCATCCACTCAAACAAGAAAAATCAAAAAATAATGTAAATGCGTACCTATTTTTAGATCCATACTCCTATCGTCATATGATTCATGAAAAGTAGTGAAACACATATTTGAATTATACGTCTTCTTTTCATTGTCACTGGATGATAAGTCTAAGTCATCTAGAGTTGTTGTGAATGCTTTCCTTCTTTTCCTTAACGAGTCATTGTTTGGAGGTAACAATTGTTTATCTGGATACGGACAATCATTTCCATATTGCCCGACCTTATTGCAATTGTAACATCTATCATTGTTGACGTTCTCCATATTATTTCTGGAATTCCGTTGATCATTTCTTTCGCAGTTATTCATTTTTCCATATTTTAGGAATTTTTGGAAGTTTCTTGTCACGAAGGCAATCTCCTCATCACTATCTGGTTTCGAATCTTCAGTTGTTGCATTGAATGCTAATGACTTCTTTTCTACAGCCTTTTTTTTCTCTTCGTCCTTGCAGTTAAAGTTCATAAGACATCAAATTCCAATCAATTCTTCTATTTTCATGAGACTGATATCATTTTCTTCTTCGATTGCAAGTGTCTTTTGATCCCATTCTGGAATGAGTGAATTTAGAATTTTTCTGGCTTGGTCTTCCTCCGAGAAGCTTTTTCCCAGTGCAATTAGTGAATGAACAATATCTTGAGATCGACGGTACATGTCGAAAATGGACTCATTTGCATGCATTTTAAACCATTGAAACTGATTAGTTAGTATGGAAGTTTTAGTCTGTTTAACTTCGCTTGTTCCTTCATGAGTAAGTTGCAAAGTTTTCCAGATATCAAATGCAGACTTACAAACAGACACTCTATTAAACTCATTCCTATCTTGTGATCAGAATAATATATTCACGGCCTTTGAGTTATTTTTTGCCACACCTTTTTGATCAGCAGTCCACTGGGCAAAATCAGTAGTTAGTTCAATATACTCAGTTTATGTGATATTCCAAGTGTCTAATCCTACAGATTGTAAATAAATTTTCATTCTACAAGCCCAATATGCATAATAACTGCCATTGAAAAATGGTGGTCTGACAGTAGACTGACCTTTTACAAATGAACAAGTGTTAGTGATAACAGAACTAGTGCCAAATTTGACATTACCAGTGTTGCTAGCCATTAAAACAATTTTTAAGTTTCAGATTACGAAAATTATGCCAATGCTCTGATACCAATTGAAAGGGACGGCGGATTAAGGATCTTAAGGCTAATTTAACACTAGATATGGATGAATAGTGTTTAATGGATTCTAAGACTTACATGAACTAATTTAAAATTATGACATAAACAAATGCAAAACTTAATCACAGAACGATCACAGAATCAAAACAGATGTAGAAAGTAAATAAAAAGCAGTAAAGGGAAAGAATAGATTGGATTTTATACTGGTTCGGAGTTACCCTGCATCCAGTCCTGTACCAAGGCACACCACCTCATACAGATTTTTATTATACCAATGTCGAGATTACATTCCTCAATTTCTAAATGCCTTGAGGTACCCTCGTGTCTCACGAGTCCGGGGCAAACTCTCATGATTTACGGGCCACAAGATTACCCAATTGATTTACAGGCACAACCACACTTTATAGAGAGACTCGATAAACTTTTGATTACAAATTGATCCTATAACTTTGAATAGCACTTTGATTTTCGAGAGAGGGAAGAGAATCAAACAAGAATGAGATTCTAATTTGATTCGCTTGAGAATTCAGCAGAATTTCGACACGATCTTAAAAATATGTAAATTTTTGAATATGGATTTGTGGAGAAGAAGTGAAGCAAATATGAAATTAGTTGGTTAAAAAATTCGTTTGTGAAGGCTATTTATAAAGCACCAACGGTTCTTACCATTTGTGAAGAGATTTAAACGAAAAGACACTTCTTTCGAAAATTGAAACTTTTAAATTCAACGGCCACCATGTCGACATGGGGTATCCCATGATGTCGACATCCTTATGTAAAAAACATTGTAATTTTTTTTTGAAAATGGTATTGAAAGAAAAACACAATAAAACGCTATGGAGTAAAAACAAAGTTTAAAACAAGTGTTTATTAAAAAAATCAAAAACAAAGAATATTTTAAGGCTAAAACATCTTTTTGAAAATCTTTTGAAAAGATAATTTTTAAGGCTAAAACATTTTGAAATACAATATTGAAAATCATTTTGAAAAACCATTTTGAAGTAGTTTTGCAAGCTTCTTCCTGCAGAATATCTCATCACATCAGAACTCGAGAACTTGTACAAAACCAGGATGTTCGTGGGTTTGTAAGCCACTTTTCGTAGGTTTGTAAGCTTCTTGTCGTGGGTTTGTAAGCCACTAAGAAAGTAGAAATGAGTTCCATCCCAAATGAAATTGGAATGAAGATTTCCATGCTAGCTTGAAATCTTGATCTCGATACTCTAGAGTCTTCAATCTTGAGTCTTGAGTCTTTATACTAATCAGTCTTCAGTAATGAATACCTGTATATATATATATATATATATATATATATATATATATATATCCTGCATATACATATCTATGTAGACAACAGTGTTAGTATATATTTTATAATAAGATAAGTTAAAAATGTTGTTGTCATCAAAACCAACATCTTAGTTCGTAACACACGTTGGATCAGAGTGTGGTTTTCGGTTAACTTATCCGAACCCGGTCTCTTCGAAACAATGTTCTCTATTTTCGGTAAACTCAACCCCGGTCCTTTAGGAAATACGCATACAAAAGTAAGATCGGAGATCATCGCCTAACCGTTAGTAGACGGATTTCCTTATAAATGTCCTAGAAGAACGAAACGATTTTATACGTACAGTATAGCACCTCGAATGGTTACTGTACCATATAATCCCCGTGTTTCTCCTAGATTCTCCCAAAGTTATATTTAGGTCCAGATTTGATAGTCGGTCATTTAACTATCAAATAAACAATTAATTTAACCAAAAACTTTATTTTACGCTAAAAACACTAAGTCTCTTTTTAATTTATTTCTAAATAAATAAATTCCTTTATCCAAATAATACATACTTATCTTTCTGAGTTTAGTAAATTTACAAACTACCTTTTTCAAGAATATTTGAAAACCCTTTTTGAAAATAATATGGGAAGTACCACTGCGGTATCAAACCATGGATCACAGCTCAATGGTTACGTCCCTATCCCAGAGAAATCCAAAACTTAACTGCAGAAACTCATTGCCTCCCATTTATGCCACGCGAGTATACCATTACTTCCCGAAAACTTAATTTAAAACTCATCTTAAAATAACGCTTATAATTTCTAAAATAAATTTCAAGTTTAATCTACGCATAATATGTATAGATAAAGGCTATTATACAAAGCCATATTAATATTTAACAATTTATCCTTTAAAACAAAAATGCCGACTAGTTCTTAAATAACGATAAACCTTTTACAATCATGATAAAGTGACTAATTAATAATTAAATATGTTTTAACAATTTAAAATAATTAAATAACTAGTTTCAAGAATATTTTTAACACTTTTAAAATCACCCAGTTAATAACTAAAAATCTTCTTTTAAAACAAGCCCAATCCTTGATTCTGATTTCACCTCGTAAATTTGGAAACCTTACTTGAGTCCAGTATAACCAATTTTATTTTCAAATTCACTTCTATCCTTCAAATATATTTATATCTCAATTTAAAAACCTTTTATATTTGATATAGCACCATTTAAGGATTTATTATTTAAAAATCCTTTTATATACTTTTATTCCCAAAATCCTATCCAGAATATCCTGAAATAGTTAAATACAATTCCAAAGCCTTTTATTCTATCCAATTAATTTATCCAAAACTCTATGTAAATATTTCAATTCAAAATCCCCATTTATAATTCTTTATCAATTTTAAACCATATTTTATTCGCATTTAAAAACACCAAAATCCAGCTAAAATTGTCATATCATTCAACCAATTTAAATCATACAACAACCCATCACAGATTATTCAAACAAAACATATATCACTAAATATGAAATTAAATTTTACATTTTTAGGCCAATCTATTTCCCTGCATCCACAGATGTTAGCACAACATTAACATACCAATTCTACTCCGAGGTAGAATATCGCGGTATATGTATATGGTCATCCGCTATTATACGGGGCGCATAGGTTCTCATCCACTACATATATGCGGGAATATCAATCACTCCAATATATATACTACTATATATAATATCACATTCAACTGACAAAAATATATCGATTCAACCAATCAATCATTTATTAATTTTAACAATTTAAAATTAAAGCTAACAGTCCAAAATTGAGTGAGATTAACTCACCTTGAGTTTTAATTCGCCGAACGTTCAAATTTTAAATAAAATCGAACATGTTCAATTTAACCCATAATTTTAGCTCGTTCCAATCTACTCCATATCTGCTCCAGCGCGTAGTACTCGTCGCTGCGATTCCGGCGCAGCTTGTTTCATCCGAATCCAACCTCGTATGATAAAGATATGCTATTTTAAAGGTTTGAATATAAGTAATATAAATAAATTTAATTTCTTTTTTATTTTATACCAAAATCAAATCTATTCCATACATTCAAAGCTCCAGGTCCTGGCCGCTCATTTGCTTCATCTCCTACATCGCCTTCTTCCATTCAAAACCCCATAGGCCGCCCCCTTCAAGATCATACCGCTGCCAACCACGACCACATAGAACATGATCGGTGTCCACCAAACGAACGCCCACTATGACCCCTGCCCTCTGCCAGATCCATGTGAAGCTTGGCTCTTCCTCTTACTCGAAAAATAAGCACGAACGTGCTGCCTTCAAATCCAAACCACCGCCAAATTGTGGAACTTCAGACAATCGTAGCCATTCAAACTATAGAGCTCAACGGCTCTTCGATCTTCCAGTTGACAACGAAGCCTGATAGTTTTGGATTTATGGAGATCAAGGGAAGAAAATAGGAGAGTTTCGGCCATTGATTTTAAAATGTAGCGGCCGCATTCTAGAGTTTCTGTTGAGATGCATATATACACACACATGCATATTAATTATTTTAATATTATTTCCGATTTTAACGTGCTTTTTCAAATGAACTCCAAATGAAATGTGCCGCCTGGAGTTCATAATGTTTTACCCATATTCTGAACATAATAGAATAGGTTTCGAAGCCTAATTCGATCGTATATGGAAGATAGCTTTTCGAATCGAATTAAAATATTAAATTTTCGATAATAAACTCAACGTGTTTCTATCCCGTACGACCAAACGGTAACTCCCAACGCTATGAATTTTTTTTAGAAAAATGTGTGATCCTCTATAAATAGAGGAGAGCACACATGCAACTATATAACACAAAAATAAGATGCTACCAACATGCCTGGCCGGTAACAAAGTCTAAATGCTAATATCAAAAGTAAAAATCAGGTACCCCTAAGATGAGTTCCGGTAAGGCCACCACCCATCTCACCCCGATATCGAGATCCGGCATGGCCACCCACCGATATCAAGATGTTAGGAGTACCTAAAAACTAAAGAAAATCCCAAGAAATGTAGCATGATGTCACCAACTAAAAAAGGAGCTGTATGCATCTGGATTTGGAGGAATGAATAAGCAACTACTCTGAAATGAAACTGAAGGTGATGCTGAATGGGAGATCCACTCTGAAGACTCTCTTTGATGGAACCACAAATGATCCTGATATGGAGACTCTACTTTGAAGACCTCACTACGAAGATACGAATTCCTGCAAAAAGAATCTGACCCCCTATAGCCCATACCTGAGCCAGAAAGAGGACTAATGTAAAAGTAAGAATGATACATATATATGTATATTTTATAATTAATATACATATATATGTATTAAGAAAGTAGGTAATAAAAACTAAATAAGACTATTCAGACCAATACTAAAGAAATGAATTACTTGTAAACTAAAACCAATAGTGACAAGAACAAAAGGTGAAACAAAGTTGAGAAAAAATTCTTATGAACCTTCAATCATAACTAAGCTATGATTAATAATGGAGTCATCATATATGTTTGGAAAAATAGTAACACTACTATTATGAATATTAAATATATTGTTATTACGTTTAAAAAGATTAATATTATAACTAAGCTTATTAAGATATCCTTTAAATAGATTATTTTTTAGCTAATTTATATTTGGGATTAGAAATCCAATTAAAACAAAATAAAGAGATTGTATAAATCAGTTTGTTAAAATGACTACTATTATTATTAAAAATTCTTTGGTTTCTTTCAAACCAAATATACCAACTAGTAATAATGAATAAAGAGTCAAGTAAGAATCTAATATTCTTTTTGAATCTAAATCTAACATTATTCCAGTAAAAATCACAATTCGAAATTTTAGTTATTATGTTAAAGTTAAAAAATTTAAAAGTATTATTTAGTATGTAATAAGAATCCATACAATCATAGTATATATGATTAGTATCTTCAAGATGCAAATTACAAAAATAAAAATTATTATCAATTTGAATGTTTTTTATCTTTAAAAATTCTATTGTATTTAGTTTTCCATGCAGTATTAACCACATGTGAATTTTAGATTTTGGAGGAGCATTAGATTTCCAAATAAATTTGAATGAGTTATTTAGTGTACTCGAAAAATTAATAAATCTGTAAAGGAATTTGAAGTATATTTCTTACTATTATCCTATTCCCAACTAATAATATCATTATCATTATCAATATTAATAAATTTAGTCTAGCATAAAGTAAAGCAAGTTGCCTAAGGGTAGAACCTACTAAAATACTATTAAAACTAAAATTACGAGGAGGATCGTTCTCAGGGGAGTAAACTTCCTTAATTAAAGCAAACTTAAAATTACAAGTTTCATAAAGCTCTTTAAATTCCAATTTGAGAGGTAAAGCCGAAATCCAATGATCGTGCCAAAAAGAGGTACTATTACAAGAATGGACTATTATATTAATTCCTAAATTAAAAATCTCATGACATTTTAAAATATTTTTCCAAAAATTAGAAATATTTTGAGTGACAGGAGAAGCAGCTAGAATGTTATACTTTCCATATATTATTATCATTTATATCTGTCAGGACACGATTCTTCGTCTTCCGAAAATTCGACATCGACACTCACTTTATCGACTGCCGAGAAATCGAACGACGGAAAACCGAACACTGAGGGTTTTATTTAAAAAGAATTTAGGAAAAGAAAAGAGAAAAAGATAGAAATTAGGGAGGAGAGAAGAAGATAGGAAATTTTAAAAATAGAAAGAAAAAGAGAATAGAGAAAAAGGAAAAAAAACAGAAGAAAATAGAGGGAAAAGAAGATAGACAATTTTTAGAAAACAGAGAAAGAAAACAGAGAATTTGAAAAATAGAAGATGGAAGAATTTTAAAAATAGAACGGACAGAAAGGAAACAACAGAACAACATCAGAATCTCACAATTCGCAGCGGAACAACATATAATAATAAATGAATAATCTTTAAACAAAGAACTATATCAGTTATTACATTACATCACATTTTATTACATCATATCATCACATCAGAGTGTACAACAACATACAACAACAAACAATGCAGCGGAAAAAGAAATACTATATAAACTAGTAATACGCCATGCCAATCCAGTTTGCCTCCAGCAACTCCAGAATATCCAGAATATCCTGATAAACCTAACTCTTAACTGCCCGTGTGGAAATTGGTGGGCACCCAGAGTTTAGGAAGGAAAACAATAAACTCCAAGTCAGTCATGTGACTGGTGTGAGAACTCAAAACAGTTTATTTATTTTTAAAATCAAAATAGAGGAATATTTTTAATCAATTCGCAATGCTTTTAAAAATGAGACTACCATAAGGCCTCCCGCACACACACACATGCAAACGCAGAATCGGAGGAGATTTCTCCTTATGATAGCCAAAGATGCTTGATACGCATTTAAAATAACATTTGATATTATTATTAGTGCATAATGTATAACAAATCATTTCGAAAATAAAGATATAAATCTTAGCCGACATAGACATTTCGAACTATGCCTACTATAGCTACCATCCAAACAGTGGTGACCACCATAAGTGAATGGCAGGTTCTACAACTAATACCGTAAAAGTTTCGTATTGGGAATTGGATTTCCAACAAATGATCAGGCCAAGGAACTTCCCATTGCCACTGAGAATGCCTCTGGATGGACATCCCCGAGAACCAAACCGGATCTCAACCAACACAAGGCCGGGTTACTCCTAACTGAGTAACAACTGACCGAATATGCCATCCCCCGGTCCTTTGGGACCTTTTCACCGAGAGCTCGTAATCAATTCACACAATCATAAAGTGTTTTCAACATGAGTAAGTATCTGGGCTCCATACCATGATACCACCCTTTTCCAGAAGGAAATGGACACATCCTAAAGGGTGCTACCCCTCATAACCTTGCTGCTTCTTTCCTGTTTTGACCATTTCCGGGATGTGAGGCTCGACGAATTCACGTCCACAAAAACATACTTTATACAAAAGCCATGCTTTGGGTCAACAAATGATCAACACAATGATCACTAAGATAGACGATCAAATAAATGATCCTATCACAATAATCAACACAATGATCATTTCAGCATCACTCAGCATGTCACATTACCAAACTGGGAATATATCGCTGATAACTTCAACTATATAACCTTTGAGCTCGTACGTCTCAAAGAAGGGTGTTAAGCAAAGAATAAATTCTCCGCCACCAACAGAAATATATTTGAAAGAAATCGGCTTTATATCTCAAATTGTAATGTCAGGCATACAATCCATACAAGTCTGTTCCGGGATCGAACAAAACCGAAGGCACTTACAAAGAAGTCCTTGCAATCCGGATATTCACAATCCTGATCGGATTTCCCATCACTTAGGGAGTCTCTATACCGTTGCAACTCAGTGCAGAGACAATCGATAGGTCATCCTATCCCTTTCGCAAATACCGGGTCTTCAACACCGATCTTCAATGCTATTCACAACGACGTATCACATATTCGGAATGGGTTATACGACCCCATGGTCCTTTCCCGGTTAACCCGAATAGTGAGCGCTTATTCAAAAATAAGTGTGCATTCAAATTCAATCAATTCACATCAAATACCCATTCAAAGGGAAATATTGATAGTCGGCTATTGAACTATCAATTGATATGCATACATCACCAGATTCCAAATAATTTTCCAAATTATTTATTTTCCAAAATATCTTTACTAGATATAAAATTTCAACACTTCAAAAATAAATCAATATTTATTTTTAAAACAATTCTCCTTTTTATTTATAAATTCCATAATGAATTTATATTTCAAAATATCCATGCATATGCGATTTCAATAATCCATTTCAATTTATCTTTAAAAAGATAAATTCTAATTTTTCACTTCATATTGGAAAACATTTCCATACTTATTAAAAATAAGTAATTCACAAATCTTTTTATTTTCAACACTTAGAAAATATTCAATATACTTAAATCGAATTAAGTATATAATTCATTCTTTAAGGAAATCATTCACTTAACATATTTATTTGGGCCAAAACGAATGTTGCGTAAAACATCGTTATGACAACCCAAAATCACTAGCATAGGGATTCGAATTTAAAATAGCTATATAAATCCCAATACTTTACAAAGCATTTCCTTTCGGAAATCATTTACTATAACAACAGTGTTATAGTCCACCATTTCCTTTTATTTCTCGAAAACGTCTATTTCAACAATAAATGTTGAAATCTATGGTTTCGAATCTCAACACCTTTTAAAACATCACTAGATTGTTTTAATTCTATTTAAAACATTCACATTCAAACCATTTTCTTTAACGTGTTATTCACTATTTAAAAACGTGAATATACTTCTTTAACAAATTCCATCCTTTTATTCATTTTTAATTCAAAGGATTATTCACTGTCTAAAACGTGAATATAACTCCATTTATAAGTTATAACAATTAACTTATCAAAATAAGTCGTTTGCGAATTCATAAAACAACGTTTATAAATTCCATTTCTATTTATTTATAAAAACTTCTTTTTATAAATTCCTTTATTAACCTATTCGATTTATAATCTTAATTATAAACCAAAAGTCCAAATTTTAAGTCAAACACTTATAATTTATTTATTTGCAAAAATCGTTCCTTTGAACTTTACAAATTTTATAAACCTATTGTTTATAAAATTCCATTTATAACTTCACCGTTATATAATTCTATAAATTTCATTCATTTAGGAAATTCATTTTCACTACATTCAAACACTTATAAAAACTCGTTTTAAAATGTCAATATTTCGATTTATAAATATCCGTTTATAAATCTCTTAATATAAATCAATTAATATTATTCTTTAAAACATCTTTTAATTTCCTTTATAATTTCATCATTTCGATTTATAAAATAATCAAATTTTATAAATCCTATATTTAAACTTTTATCATATATTCAAAAATCCAATTTAACTATTTTATAAAATCATTAGTTCATATTTCTCAAAAATCGACTTTTAATCGTATTTCTAAAAATCAGCTTTATAACTATATTTCACAAAAACCATAATTTTTATAACTTTAAAAATTATAACGTTTATTTATTTATAATGGATCAATTCCAAAAATATAGTATATTTTCAAAAATCACTTTTAAAATCATTTTAAAATCCCAAAATCTGGGTCCAATGATGCTACACACCAAATAGTCAATCACGACTAACTACGATATCATATATCGATATGATAATTAATCAAATATCAAAATATCTGAAATAAAATAAATACTATTGAGGAATCCAGTTGGATCCCTCCAACCTGTTTCCCTGCATCCAAAAACATTAGCACAATACCAATTTCGCTCCAGTACGAAATTATCGCGGTACATGTTCTTATTAAATATTATCCGCTTAATAACGGCGTAATAGGGTCTCATCCGCTAAAAATACGGGAAATCAATCAACTGCAATATATACATATGCCAATATATATATATTGATATTATATATAATACCAATTTCACTGTTTATGAAATATTCGCGGTATATGTTTTTATTAAATAACATCCGCTTACTAACGGCGCATAATGTCTATTTTAACAATCAATAATTTACAGTCATCATTCAAACATGCATTCAAATATTTTAAGTCTAACTATTTAAAATAAAATCGAAATCTATTCGATTGAGTGAGAAATTCTCACCTTGGTTTTAATTTCCGTTTTAGCTTTTATTTCGAATAAAATTAAACGCGCGTTTAATTTTACCCGAAATTCTCACTAACTCCAAACGACTCCAAACCAACTCCATCGCGTAGTGCTCGACGATACGATTCCAACGCAACTGAGTTTGCATTTTTTCGACCTCGTATGAAAAAGTTATGAATTTTTAAAGTTCGTACACGATTTTTATAACCAAATCAGCATAAACTTTTAAAATTAAAACCTACAACAATTTCAGGCCACATGATCCTTCATCACAACATCTGGACCGTCCCCCCTCATCCCCTACCTTCTTCATACGCACGCAAATGCTTCAGGAAATACAAATTTGAGGCCGAACCCATACATTCATTCTAGGGTTAAATATTACACTCTCATCGCTCAACTAGAATTCGATCGGGATACACCAACGCGAAGCACTCCTCCTCCACCATGTTCGGCCCTAGGGGTTTGATACTCGGCCATCCCTGTAGCCTTGGAACGCGTGCATGACCTGATGAGAACGGCCTCACCTAGCTCCTCCTCCTTTGCACCATTTCCGATCAACTCCGTATGAAATCAAAGCTCTCTTCGTGCTCTCCAACCTTCGTGTTGAACACATCGGCTAAATCTTGATGGATTGGAAGAGATTAAGGGTTGAAATTGGGACAATTCTGGCCATTGAATAATTAGTGGCGGCTAGGGTTTGTTAGATTAGGGTTTGTATATATTTTTTTTTTTAGAATGGTGTCTATTTATAAGAAAAGCTAGCGTAAACACTATTCATCCCGGGAATTCCGAACTCCGATTTAGACGCCGTAACCAGCGTTTCTAAGGTTTACCCCGCGTTCCGGACACAATGGAACAGGTTTCGGAAGCTAATTCGGAAGTATGTGCGAGTTATGGCTGTAAACGCTCAATTTAAATTAAACCGATTTAAGTCGATTTCTAGGCGTTTTAATTTGTACCGGACAAACGGTAAATCCAATTGACTTGACATTTGAAACCTTACAATAATATCACATTACGGATCCGATGAAACTGGTTTCGTCGAAATCCGAGACTTTTTGAAAAATGGCTATTTTGACTCGCCAAATTTAAATTAAAAATAAATCGATGCGTTTCGAGCTGCCACGATCAAACGATAGCTCCGATTGACACGAAAATTGAAATCCGGTAATAACTAACTATTACGGATCCAATGAAACTGGTTTCGTTCAATTCTGAGACTGTTCAAAAATTGGCTATTTTACAGTCGATTATTAAATATTAAAATATTCAATTTTCACAAATTAACTTTTAATTCGATTTTAAAAGTTCTAAAATATTTCTATAACTCCAGTATGATAAAATAAAATTTTCCAAATTATTTCTAATCATATTTAACTCAATTTTCAATTATTTTCATAATTTAACATATTAAATTATTGATTTAATTATTCAATTAAATCCAATAAATCAAAATAAAATTTATTTGACTTATAAATTCACTTATTAATATTTAAAATTAATTAAATATCCAAATTTTAATTTATAAAAATTCTGGGTCGTTACAATCTTTCCCCCTTAAAAGAATTTCGTCCTCGAAATTACAAGTAAGAAGATTACAGAATCTATTAACTTTCCAAAATTTATAATTAAACTTCTTTCAAATCTTTACTAAGTTTTCAAATCATACTTAGTTATCTTTTCAAAAACAACTACTATTGTTTAACTTTCAACTCCTAAATCAAAGTTAAAGTTTTCAAAAATTTTCCAAATTTTCTCAAATTTTTCTAACGCCTTAAATTTCCGGAAAAATTCGCCATAGTCTCCTTTGCGCGGCTCGATCCGAAAAAAAAATGACAGTATATATATCACAAATATACATCTCATCAAGTAATGAGGCATCCCGAAGGGAAAAAGTGTAAAAGTACGATATTTAATCCGAGATATGTACCTTATATTTTATTAGCAAGCATATACGGCTAATATAGCGCTAAAGCGAACTCCAAATGCGAAGCAAACGCGATCCGCACCTACTAAACACTCAACAAACAACATGAGAACATGCACATATGTAAATAGTATCGATATACAACATATAGCAACATAACTATACATGTCACATAGAAAATGCAACTAAACAACAAATGCAAACATCAACCATCTATTAAATCTATATTCATTCATATTCTCATTAATATTAAATGAAATGGTTTTCAATTTAATCACATTTGATTTATTCACATTGGATTTTATCAACATTCCTTCTCAATTCAATTTATTCAACTTCCAATAACTTTAGAATTTAATGAATTAACACTTACATTCATTATTTCATATCAACTTATTTACATTTAATTGATTTAACATTCAATCCATTCATTCAATTCAATTACAACAGTTGAATTTCATTCATATTCTCATTAATATTCAATGAAAGGGTTTTCAATTCAAATCACATTTGATTTATTTACATTGGATTTTATCAACATTCATTCTCAATTTTAATTAGTTTGCATTCACTAATTAAATCCAATTCACTTTCAATTCTATTCAAATTTATTTACTTCTAATTTGAATTCAATTTCATAGCTTTCAATTTCATTAACTCTTAATGAATTTTATACAATTAATCAACAATCAACTAACAATCAAATAACAACCAAAGTATATTCATTCTCATTCAATTTCTAAAGTTGAATTTCTATTACATACCTCAAGTTCATATTCTTTTAATCCACTTGATTATTTACTTCGATACCAATATCAACTTAATTCAATATCTCTTAAGTTATATTCCATTTAACTTTAAATTCACTTTTATTCACAACTCATATTCATATAGTTTTACTTCTTATATATGTAAGTTTATTTCACAATTGTAAATCACTTTAATTATAATTCAATTCTTATAATTCTTTTACTTATACAATTATTCTTTAATTTAGATTATTCAAACAACCTAACAATCAACTTACATACAATTTAATAATTTTGAAAAATTATTCCTTTATATATAAAATATAATCAAGGCAAAATTATTTCATTTACCCAATTAAAACAATACTGTGCCGAATTGTTCTATTCAAGTGTTTAGAAACCCCTTCGGCTCAGTTTCGAGGCTGTGCTGACGAAAGTTCATATACCACTCAATAAACCAATCATCACAATATAAAACAATTTTTATATTCACTAACAAATACGCTCTCATAGCTATTATTACACTCAAACTCAATCTAGAGTACTGCTGACTCTATCTCTAATGAGTAATACCCTACAGAACCATGGTTGTCGCTTAACCATCAGAGCTCTGATACCACATTGTCAGGACACGATTCTTCGTCTTCCGAAAATTCGACATCGACACTCACTTTATCGACTGCCGAGAAATCGAACGACGGAAAACCGAACACTGAGGGTTTTATTTAAAAAGAATTTAGGAAAAGAAAAGAGAAAAAGATAGAAATTAGGGAGGAGAGAAGAAGATAGGAAATTTTAAAAATAGAAAGAAAAAGAGAATAGAGAAAAAGGAAAAAAAACAGAAGAAAATAGAGGGAAAAGAAGATAGACAATTTTTAGAAAACAGAGAAAGAAAACAGAGAATTTGAAAAATAGAAGATGGAAGAATTTTAAAAATAGAACGGACAGAAAGGAAACAACAGAACAACATCAGAATCTCACAATTCGCAGCGGAACAACATATAATAATAAATGAATAATCTTTAAACAAAGAACTATATCAGTTATTACATTACATCACATTTTATTACATCATATCATCACATCAGAGTGTACAACAACATACAACAACAAACAATGCAGCGGAAAAAGAAATACTATATAAACTAGTAATACGCCATGCCAATCCAGTTTGCCTCCAGCAACTCCAGAATATCCAGAATATCCTGATAAACCTAACTCTTAACTGCCCGTGTGGAAATTGGTGGGCACCCAGAGTTTAGGAAGGAAAACAATAAACTCCAAGTCAGTCATGTGACTGGTGTGAGAACTCAAAACAGTTTATTTATTTTTAAAATCAAAATAGAGGAATATTTTTAATCAATTCGCAATGCTTTTAAAAATGAGACTACCATAAGGCCTCCCGCACACACACACATGCAAACGCAGAATCGGAGGAGATTTCTCCTTATGATAGCCAAAGATGCTTGATACGCATTTAAAATAACATTTGATATTATTATTAGTGCATAATGTATAACAAATCATTTCGAAAATAAAGATATAAATCTTAGCCGACATAGACATTTCGAACTATGCCTACTATAGCTACCATCCAAACAGTGGTGACCACCATAAGTGAATGGCAGGTTCTACAACTAATACCGTAAAAGTTTCGTATTGGGAATTGGATTTCCAACAAATGATCAGGCCAAGGAACTTCCCATTGCCACTGAGAATGCCTCTGGATGGACATCCCCGAGAACCAAACCGGATCTCAACCAACACAAGGCCGGGTTACTCCTAACTGAGTAACAACTGACCGAATATGCCATCCCCCGGTCCTTTGGGACCTTTTCACCGAGCGCTCGTAATCAATTCACACAATCATAAAGTGTTTTCAACATGAGTAAGTATCTGGGCTCCATACCATGATACCACCCTTTTCCAGAAGGAAATGGACACATCCTAAAGGGTGCTACCCCTCATAACCTTGCTGCTTCTTTCCTGTTTTGACCATTTCCGGGATGTGAGGCTCGACGAATTCACGTCCACAAAAACATACTTTATACAAAAGCCATGCTTTGGGTCAACAAATGATCAACACAATGATCACTAAGATAGACGATCAAATAAATGATCCTATCACAATAATCAACACAATGATCATTTCAGCATCACTCAGCATGTCACATTACCAAACTGGGAATATATCGCTGATAACTTCAACTATATAACCTTTGAGCTCGTACGTCTCAAAGAAGGGTGTTAAGCAAAGAATAAATTCTCCGCCACCAACAGAAATATATTTGAAAGAAATCGGCTTTATATCTCAAATTGTAATGTCAGGCATACAATCCATACAAGTCTGTTCCGGGATCGAACAAAACCGAAGGCACTTACAAAGAAGTCCTTGCAATCCGGATATTCACAATCCTGATCGGATTTCCCATCACTTAGGGAGTCTCTATACCGTTGCAACTCAGTGCAGAGACAATCGATAGGTCATCCTATCCCTTTCGCAAATACCGGGTCTTCAACACCGATCTTCAATGCTATTCACAACGACGTATCACATATTCGGAATGGGTTATACGACCCCATGGTCCTTTCCCGGTTAACCCGAATAGTGAGCGCTTATTCAAAAATAAGTGTGCATTCAAATTCAATCAATTCACATCAAATACCCATTCAAAGGGAAATATTGATAGTCGGCTATTGAACTATCAATTGATATGCATACATCACCAGATTCCAAATAATTTTCCAAATTATTTATTTTCCAAAATATCTTTACTAGATATAAAATTTCAACACTTCAAAAATAAATCAATATTTATTTTTAAAACAATTCTCCTTTTTATTTATAAATTCCATAATGAATTTATATTTCAAAATATCCATGCATATGCGATTTCAATAATCCATTTCAATTTATCTTTAAAAAGATAAATTCTAATTTTTCACTTCATATTGGAAAACATTTCCATACTTATTAAAAATAAGTAATTCACAAATCTTTTTATTTTCAACACTTAGAAAATATTCAATATACTTAAATCGAATTAAGTATATAATTCATTCTTTAAGGAAATCATTCACTTAACATATTTATTTGGGCCAAAACGAATGTTGCGTAAAACATCGTTATGACAACCCAAAATCACTAGCATAGGGATTCGAATTTAAAATAGCTATATAAATCCCAATACTTTACAAAGCATTTCCTTTCGGAAATCATTTACTATAACAACAGTGTTATAGTCCACCATTTCCTTTTATTTCTCGAAAACGTCTATTTCAACAATAAATGTTGAAATCTATGGTTTCGAATCTCAACACCTTTTAAAACATCACTAGATTGTTTTAATTCTATTTAAAACATTCACATTCAAACCATTTTCTTTAACGTGTTATTCACTATTTAAAAACGTGAATATACTTCTTTAACAAATTCCATCCTTTTATTCATTTTTAATTCAAAGGATTATTCACTGTCTAAAACGTGAATATAACTCCATTTATAAGTTATAACAATTAACTTATCAAAATAAGTCGTTTGCGAATTCATAAAACAACGTTTATAAATTCCATTTCTATTTATTTATAAAAACTTCTTTTTATAAATTCCTTTATTAACCTATTCGATTTATAATCTTAATTATAAACCAAAAGTCCAAATTTTAAGTCAAACACTTATAATTTATTTATTTGCAAAAATCGTTCCTTTGAACTTTACAAATTTTATAAACCTATTGTTTATAAAATTCCATTTATAACTTCACCGTTATATAATTCTATAAATTTCATTCATTTAGGAAATTCATTTTCACTACATTCAAACACTTATAAAAACTCGTTTTAAAATGTCAATATTTCGATTTATAAATATCCGTTTATAAATCTCTTAATATAAATCAATTAATATTATTCTTTAAAACATCTTTTAATTTCCTTTATAATTTCATCATTTCGATTTATAAAATAATCAAATTTTATAAATCCTATATTTAAACTTTTATCATATATTCAAAAATCCAATTTAACTATTTTATAAAATCATTAGTTCATATTTCTCAAAAATCGACTTTTAATCGTATTTCTAAAAATCAGCTTTATAACTATATTTCACAAAAACCATAATTTTTATAACTTTAAAAATTATAACGTTTATTTATTTATAATGGATCAATTCCAAAAATATAGTATATTTTCAAAAATCACTTTTAAAATCATTTTAAAATCCCAAAATCTGGGTCCAATGATGCTACACACCAAATAGTCAATCACGACTAACTACGATATCATATATCGATATGATAATTAATCAAATATCAAAATATCTGAAATAAAATAAATACTATTGAGGAATCCAGTTGGATCCCTCCAACCTGTTTCCCTGCATCCAAAAACATTAGCACAATACCAATTTCGCTCCAGTACGAAATTATCGCGGTACATGTTCTTATTAAATATTATCCGCTTAATAACGGCGTAATAGGGTCTCATCCGCTAAAAAATACGGGAAATCAATCAACTGCAATATATACATATGCCAATATATATATATTGATATTATATATAATACCAATTTCACTGTTTATGAAATATTCGCGGTATATGTTTTTATTAAATAACATCCGCTTACTAACGGCGCATAATGTCTATTTTAACAATCAATAATTTACAGTCATCATTCAAACATGCATTCAAATATTTTAAGTCTAACTATTTAAAATAAAATCGAAATCTATTCGATTGAGTGAGAAATTCTCACCTTGGTTTTAATTTCCGTTTTAGCTTTTATTTCGAATAAAATTAAACGCGCGTTTAATTTTACCCGAAATTCTCACTAACTCCAAACGACTCCAAACCAACTCCATCGCGTAGTGCTCGACGATACGATTCCAACGCAACTGAGTTTGCATTTTTTCGACCTCGTATGAAAAAGTTATGAATTTTTAAAGTTCGTACACGATTTTTATAACCAAATCAGCATAAACTTTTAAAATTAAAACCTACAACAATTTCAGGCCACATGATCCTTCATCACAACATCTGGACCGTCCCCCCTCATCCCCTACCTTCTTCATACGCACGCAAATGCTTCAGGAAATACAAATTTGAGGCCGAACCCATACATTCATTCTAGGGTTAAATATTACACTCTCATCGCTCAACTAGAATTCGATCGGGATACACCAACGCGAAGCACTCCTCCTCCACCATGTTCGGCCCTAGGGGTTTGATACTCGGCCATCCCTGTAGCCTTGGAACGCGTGCATGACCTGATGAGAACGGCCTCACCTAGCTCCTCCTCCTTTGCACCATTTCCGATCAACTCCGTATGAAATCAAAGCTCTCTTCGTGCTCTCCAACCTTCGTGTTGAACACATCGGCTAAATCTTGATGGATTGGAAGAGATTAAGGGTTGAAATTGGGACAATTCTGGCCATTGAATAATTAGTGGCGGCTAGGGTTTGTTAGATTAGGGTTTGTATATATTTTTTTTTTTAGAATGGTGTCTATTTATAAGAAAAGCTAGCGTAAACACTATTCATCCCGGGAATTCCGAACTCCGATTTAGACGCCGTAACCAGCGTTTCTAAGGTTTACCCCGCGTTCCGGACACAATGGAACAGGTTTCGGAAGCTAATTCGGAAGTATGTGCGAGTTATGGCTGTAAACGCTCAATTTAAATTAAACCGATTTAAGTCGATTTCTAGGCGTTTTAATTTGTACCGGACAAACGGTAAATCCAATTGACTTGACATTTGAAACCTTACAATAATATCACATTACGGATCCGATGAAACTGGTTTCGTCGAAATCCGAGACTTTTTGAAAAATGGCTATTTTGACTCGCCAAATTTAAATTAAAAATAAATCGATGCGTTTCGAGCTGCCACGATCAAACGATAGCTCCGATTGACACGAAAATTGAAATCCGGTAATAACTAACTATTACGGATCCAATGAAACTGGTTTCGTTCAATTCTGAGACTGTTCAAAAATTGGCTATTTTACAGTCGATTATTAAATATTAAGATATTCAATTTTCACAAATTAACTTTTAATTCGATTTTAAAAGTTCTAAAATATTTCTATAACTCCAGTATGATAAAATAAAATTTTCCAAATTATTTCTAATCATATTTAACTCAATTTTCAATTATTTTCATAATTTAACATATTAAATTATTGATTTAATTATTCAATTAAATCCAATAAATCAAAATAAAATTTATTTGACTTATAAATTCACTTATTAATATTTAAAATTAATTAAATATCCAAATTTTAATTTATAAAAATTCTGGGTCGTTACAATATCTTTAAACTTCCATAACCATTTACATAGTAAGGATAAATTCATATTACCCAAGTTAATAACTCCTAATCCACCTTCCATTTTAGCTTTACAAACTGTTTACCAATTTACTAAACATTTTAAACTATTATTAGGATTTTCCCCACTCCACGAGAAATCTCTTCTAATTTTATCAATTTTATCAATAACCCAATCTGGAAATAGATGCGTGGACATCCAATTTATTGGAAGGGCTGATAAAACCAAATTTATAAATACAAGTCTACCTGCTCTAGATAAAATTCTTCCATTCCAATTAGAGATCTTATTTTTGATTTTATCAATGATTATGAGCCAATCCTCATGTTTAAGTATAGTAGGTCTAATCACAAAACCTAGATATTGAAATGGAAAGTTCATTGTTTTGCAGTTTAAAGTGTTGGCAACTAATTTTTCGACTTTTTCTAAGTCATTTAAAACTAAGACTGAACTTTTGTCAAAATTTATCTTTACGCCTGATAAAAGTTCAAAGCTATATAAAATAAACTTAAGAGTAATGATGTGTCTAAGTAGATGGGAAGAAAAAAGCAATGTATCATCGGCGAATTGGAGAACCGAAATACCATTGCACGAAATGTCATAGCCAACATTTCATAGAATCCAATTTTCCGTAGCACTTTTAATAGTCCTAGCAAAAATATCGGCAACTAAGTTAAATAATAAAGGATCCCCTTGCCACAAACCTCTCTTTGATTGAATTTTATTACCTAATATGCCATTAACCATAATACTGGAATTACAAGTTTTAAGCAAATTCTTAATCCAATTAATCCATTTAAGACCAAAACCTTTAGCGTGAAATATGTCTACAAGAAAATCCAAATCTACCGAATCAAAAGCTTTAGCAAAATCTAATTTTAAAATCGCATAAGTTATGTTATCCTTACAACAGTGATTAATATACTCTTGAACAACTGCCACTCCATCAGTGATATTTCTCCCTTTGATGAAAGTTGATTGAGAACTATCAATTAAGTCATTCATTCTAATACTAAGTCTGTTAGCTAGAACCTTAAAAATGATTTTAACTGAACAATCAATCAAAGATATAGGTGGAAAATCTTTAAGGTTTTTATCTCCTACTTTTTTATGTAATAAAATAACATTTGCATTAAATCTCCCTAATTCTAAATTACAATTATAAAATTAATTAAACATATTTACTAAATAAAATTATAAAACATCCTAAAAAGTTTTATAAAATAAAATTGAAACCCATCAGGACCAAGTGATTTATCACCTGGTAAGTCATTAATAGCTTTTCTAATTTCCTCTATAGTAAAAGGACTATCTAGCTCAATTAAATATATAATAGATTCGGATGGGTATAGATCTTTTCATTTAACATTAATTCTATGTTTGATTCTAGTACCAAAAATATCTTTATAATAGTCTATAAAAGCCCTATTGAGATCACTTTGATCAACTAATTCTATATTATTAACAAACATAGAGTTAATTGTATTGCTACATTTTCTACTATTAAAAGCCCAACGCTACGAAAAGCGATAATAATAAACTATTAAAGATCCTATAGAACTGGTTTCCTCGAATGCCGAGACTGTGCCTCGGAAGGCTGTTTTAATGCGTCGATTAAATCGAGCGATTTTCAAAATCATCGAAATCGTTTGAAATTTCAAATTTTAAAACTTACTAACCTCATCCTAATTCAAAAAGAATTTATATCCATATTAGAAATCATTCCGATCCATTTTAAATCGAAGTTCAATTATTTACACTATTTCTATATATTAATTTTCACTATTAAATTAATATATAAATTTCCAATTTTAACTTATCGATTTTTAATCCCATTCAAAAGTCCAACACCATCACTCTAATTCAAACAGAGTTTGAAATCAACTTATAAACCATTTCCATTCCCATTTTTACTCAAGATCCTTATATTTACCCAATTTCAAATATCAATTTACTATTTTACCAAAACAAGTAAATCGCTATAGTTGGAATTTTAAACCATTTTAGAAATTCTTCTATATTCAAAATCAATTAATAATTCAAATTCAACATTTAAAATAAATTAAATGTTTAAACTAAACAACCAAAATTATGGGTCGTAACATTCCTCACCCCTTATAAAAATTTTGTCCTTGAACTTCGCTAAGGTCGGAAAAATGCTCCCAAACCCATTTACTTTTCCCAAACCCACTTAATTAAAATTCAATATTCGCTTTCCAAAACCTTTTGATTTTATCCAAAACAATTTGTATCCATTTCTAATTAAAAAGCCTTGATTTCTTATACAATTCAAAAATCACTTTTCTAGTTAACCAAAAAATTTCCAGAATTTTTCTAACACCCTGAATTTTCAAAATATTTTAGTAGCATTTCCTTGTACGGAGAGCCTTTTATATTATTACAAGAGAGATAAAAATACATATATCGACCCACACAGTTAGAAAACAAAATATATATATCAAAATATATTATCATTTCTTTATTTTATTGCGTAGGCGTACCTCATATTAGCGTTTTTAAGCGAGAGACTTATTTTATATGCAATTACGCAACCCAAACTCTATCCAACAACTCCCTGTGCCTGTACTTACTCAAAATAAGCACGCAAGTTTCATAAACATGAAATTTTAATAACAATTCATCTATTTACTAGCCAAACACATAAGCTTCATAACCCAAAACATGTTAATCATATATTCACAAGCAATTATAAGATTCCAACACTAATTTTAATTTTCTTCCATGGATCCATATATCATTTCATTCAATTCGAAATGGTTTACAACCAAATTTATTATATTCAATTCATACTTACAACAACCAAACTCATATTCACTCCAGTATAACTTATATGTGCTTTACTTACATAAATTCACCATTATTCAATTTCAAATTGATTCACAATCAATTTATTTTCATTCCATTTATACTCACTTCCATTATATGCAAACCATTTTACTAACTTCAATTTATTTCCTTATTTAAATTGACTCTAAATCAATATATCTAATTTCCATTTGATTCCCATTTATGCTATTCAACAAACCTTGTTTGCTTTATTTTACATTAACGCATTCCAATCCATGTTAATTTTATCTATGAAGCCATTTCATAAATAATTACTTACGTTAAGTTTCCATTGCAACCCAGTTCTAATTCATTTTAAATTGACCTCATTCAATTTCTTTCTTTCATTTACTTAGTATATCAAATTTCATACTATATCACTTGGGGAATTATTTCGTATAAATCGATTCTCGAACAACTTAGTTCAGGTTCATACACTTGCATTTCTATTTACTTTACTTCCAACTTATATTACATCTTTTCCATTCACTTCATTTAATTCACATAGTGCTATTCACTTTATTTTATAGTGAACGACATTTCATTTTAAGCCAATTTATTATAAACCATTTCACAAAATTATTTTTAGGGCCTATTATAAACATCCCATATCGCTGCTTAAGTTATATATAGCTTTTAAAACTTAAGTTCATACCCAAATTCTACTCTAAAGTCATATTTCAAAATCATATTTAATTCATTTACTCTTAAATTGAATTCATTTCTTGTTGTCAATACTTAACCTTTTAACTTGGTTATACATTTTCCTTTTCTCAATTTAATAAGTTATACAACTTATTTATTTACAATTCCTGAATTTTCCACTTAAGTTTACTCACATTCACTATTTATAACATGTAATTATATAAACACTTCACCATTCATATTATATTCAATTTACTCCATTCTAATTCACTCTCAATTTAAAAATTCAAAATTTTGAACTTCCAATTCTTTTACCCTAATACCAAACCATTTTCATTTAGGTTTTACCATTGCATTACTCAATTCATAAGTTCAAGAACCTACTTAATTAATATCTCATATTGCTTACTTAAGTCCATTTACATTTTATATTCATAACTCCTGATTATACACATCACTTAATGGTGTAAGTTTAGCCATTACATTTAACAATTATAACTTATACTTACATAACCATTTTACATTTCAGCTTTATACTCCTTTTAATTAAAATCCACATTAATTTTATTTAACTTATCTTAAGTTAAATTCAATATATCTTATTTACTTTAATTTACTCAAGGTAAATTTAATTCCAGGATTTAAAATTCGTACTTTCCTTTTCTTATCTATATCAACTTCAATTTAGAAATTCAATAACTGATTCTTCTTAACTTTTCATTTGAATAGATCCGTAGAATTCAATTACTCGGTTTTTATTTCAAATCATAAATATACATACATCACTTTGGTATATCAAGTCATACTTCTTGATTTTCAAAACAACTTTGTTTTGCCCGAAACAATTTCCCTTTTTGCATTTTCTAAAACAAAATTGTTTATCATACAAGTCTGAGCAATAATCATAGCCAATCGCTATGGTAGTAATCCGTCACTTAAAAACTCGAAATGAATACTGATGATGTGGCCATCATCACTAGGATTATTTTCCAACGACTAAAGTGAGTTCAGTGCTTCCGTACTTCCAAAATCCATTTAAAAAAAATTCCTATTCCAAAAATGTCTCAAAAAACTCCCCGTTATTCCTTTCTAACCACTTTGGAAAACATTTCCAAAATTTCCAAGATTTAGAAATTCCAAAACACTAAGTTCCAATCACAATTTAAAACATTTTTCAAAATTTTTGGTTTTTAAATTCTGGTTTAAATCAAATTTTTAGTTAAATTCTTTTATATAAATCATACTTATAAATTTCAATTTGGTTATATATATACATATTTCAATTTAATAATCTTATTTGAATATAATATTAACAACCAAACACTCCAAACATATACACTAATAACTTCAGAATATTATTTCTTTTATGTCAAAATATAATTTCGGGTAAAATTATTTCATTCATTCACTTTAAAACAATACTATGTCAGTTTACCTTGTTTAAGAGTTTAGAAACCCTATCGATATATTGTACTTCCCATACCAATTGGAAATCATAAACAACCAATTGATAAGTCAACAAAAAATAAAAGCATTGTATATTCACTAACAATTACGCGCTTATATCCATTAATACACTTAAACTCATTCTAGAGTACTACCGACTCTATCTCTCATGAGTAATTCCCACCAAAGCCTAGGTATGTCGCCAATCTAAGCTCTGATACCACAACGTCACGACCCACCCTTCTTGACCCACGAAAATCGACCTAAATACGCTCATTGTATAACATGCCGAACAATCAAGTGCCGAAAAGATAGATTGTTGAGGGAAAAGAAAGTAGGTAAAAGAAGAAGAAATAAACAAAACAGAATATCACAACGGACTGAATAACATAGAATATAAATTATTCTTTACACAAATCAAAACTGTAATATACATATCCCACATCAGAGTACACAAATCAATAATTACCAGCCTGAGCAGTTATAACAACCTGCCTCACAATTGTCGGTAATTTCAAACAAAACACCACAGCGGAATAAGACAAGTATGAGAAAATGTCTCACTCTCCAACACGTCTCCTGAGCTCCATAGCATCCTAACCTGACCTAAAATACTCGGACTGACCCGAGTATTATAATAAAATAATACCAGGATCGGTTTGGAAAACAAGCATGAGAAAACACACTCAATTTGAATTATTAAAGTTATCAAAATCCTTTGGAAATCAAAGGTATCTCTTAAGACCACGACACAAATTGTAACGTACGAGATTTTTCGTCCACGAACGCCGACATTAATACGTCCACTGTATCAACTGTCGAGCAATCGAAGGCCGAAAAACCGTACCGTTATGGTTTAAGAAGAAGGAAGAGGTAGAAGAAGAAAGAAAAAGATAGAACGGAATAATATTAGAATCTCACAATTCGCAGCGGAACAACATATAATAGATAAATGAATATTCATTAAAACAAAAGAACTGTACATTTTATAGATTACATCACATTACATTCATTATCAGAGTGTATAACAACAACAACAACAACAAAAACAATAACGGAAAAGAAATGCTATACTAGTGAATACGTCATGCCATCCATCTTGCCTCCAGCAACTCCTGAATTCCAGAATATCCTGATAAACCTTACTCTTGACTGCCTGTGTGGAAATTGGTGGGCACCCAGAGTTTAGGAAGGAAAACAATAAACTCCGAGTCAGTCATGTGACTGGTGTGAGAACTTAAAACAATTTATTTTTAAAACAAAGAACTGGATAATTTTAAAATAGAATCGCAATGCTTTATAGAAAATGAGACTACCATAAGGCCTCCCGCACACACACACAATGCAAACGCAGAATCGGAGGATATTTCTCCTTATGATAGTCAAAGATGCTTGATACGCATTAAAAAGAAACATTTGATATTATTACTAGTGCATAGTGTAGGAAAAATCATTTCGAAAATAAAGATATAAATCTTAGCCAGCATAGGCATTTCGCACTTATGCCTACTATAGCTACCATCCAAATAGTGGGGCGCCACCATAAGTGAATGATAGGTTCTACAACTAAAACCGTACAAGATCGTATTGTTTCTTTGGATTTCCAACAAATGGTCAGGCCAAGGAACTTCCCATTGCCACATGGAAACGCCTCTGGAATGACGTCCCGAGAACCTAACCGGATCTCTGCCAACACAAGGCCGGGTTACCTTTCAAACTAGGTAACTACTGACACGAATATGCCATTCCCCGATCGTAACCGATCTATCCGAGGATCCTCGATTTCCAACAACCACGAAGCAATAAATTTGCAGCAACAATATAGGTTAAATATCTGGGCTCCATACCATGATACCACCTCTATCCAGAAGGAATGCCATACACTAAAGGGGCGCTACCCCCTAATAACCTTGCCGCATCCTTCCTGTTTTGACCATTTCCGGGGTGTGAGGTCCGACGAAGTCTCGTCCACAAAGCCACGCTTTATACAAAAGCTGTGCTTTGGGTCAAAAAATGATCAAAGTAATGATCACCAAGATAAATGATCAAACAAATGATCATATCACAAATGATCAAACAATGATCATTTCACAGCAACACTCAGCATGCCACACTACCAAATTGGGAGTATATCACTAATAACCTTCAACTATATAACCTCTAAGCTCATACGTCTCAGAGAAGGGTGTTAAGCTAAAAGAATAAATTCTCCGCCACCAACAGAAATATATTTGAAAGAAATCAGCTTTATATCTCAATTTGTAATGTCAGACATACAATCCATACAAGTCTGTTCCGGGATCGAACAGAACCGAAGGCACTTCCAAAGAAGTCCTTGCAATCCGGATATTCACTAATCACGACCGGAATTCCCGTCACTAAGGGTGATAAAACCTCTATATCGGAGATCAGCCGATGTAGAGTAACTCGACGGTAATCCTTCCATTTTCACAAATATCCGGTCTTCAACACCGGTCATCAAATGCAATCCATAACGACGTATCACATATTCGGAATGGGTTATACGACCCCAAGGTCCTTTCCCGGCTAACACGAATAGTGAGCGCTTATTTTAAAAAAAATAAGTGTGGCATTCAAATTCTAACAATCACAACAAATACCTATTTAAAGGTAAATATGGATAGTCGGTTATTTAACTATCAATAGGCGTGTTCAACATCACCAGATCCCAAATTATTTCCCAAATTATTTCCTTTCCAAAATATCTTTACAAGATATATATTTTTCACACTTCAACATTTGAAAACAAATTTTCAAATCACTTTTCACATTTACCACTTTTGAAAACAAATTTCAATCATTTTCCTTGTGCGAAGTACTTTCATTTCAACATGGTTCATTTAAACCAATTAAATAAATCCTTACCGATTTACTTTATATTTACGTTCCAAATCCGTAAATTAATTCCCACACTTCAAAAATAAATCAACGTTTATTTTTAAACAATTTCCCCTTTTTATTTATAAATTCCATAGTGAATTTACAATTCCAAAATATCTATGAATATACAATTTCCAAATTGATTTCTAATATTCATTTTCCATTATCTTTAAAAGATAAAGTCTCAAAACATTCACTTCATATTGGAAAACACTTCCATACTTATTTAATAATAAGTAATTCACAAATCCATTTATTTTCAACACTTGGAAAACATTCAGTATACTTAAATCGAAATTAAGTATATATTTCATTCTTTAAGGAAAACATTCACTTAAACACATTTATTTGGGACAAAACAAATGTTGCATAAAACATCGTTACGACAACCCAAAATCACTAGTATAGGGATTCAAAATTTAGATAGATATATAAATCCCAAAACTATATAAAACATTCCCTTTCGGAAACCATTTACTATAACAACAGTGTTATAGTCCACCATTTCCTTATTCCTCGAAAACGTCTATTTCAACAATGAATGTTGAAATCTATGTATTCGATTTATAATACATTTTTAAAACATCGTTAAAACGATTAACTTCATTTTATAATATTCATTTTCCCAAGAATATCCATTTTATTTGATAATATATTCACTGTCCAAAATCGTGAATATACTTCCTTAACCAATTTCAACTTTCAATTTATCAAATTCCATGGATTTCGAATTTATAAAAAATGTCTATAAATTCCATTTCTATTTATAAGCTTCGATTTATAAATCTCCTTTATTAATCCAACTTAATTTATATAACTCAATTATATACCAAAAGTCCATATTATAAGTTAAATGCTTATAATCCATTTATTTACAAAATCGTTCTTTTAAAACTTCACAAATTATAAATCATTACTTATAAGATTTCCTTTATAACCCTATTTTCAACATTAATAGAACTCCTTTTAAAATTCTATTATTTCGATTTATAAAATATATATTTTATAAATCTCAACTATACACCATTTTTGCTTCATCAAAGATTTCAATTTAAATGCAAAAATCCGATTTATAATTTAATTCCTTAATATCTTTTGTCTTACAACATCTATTCATTTTATAACTTCACAATTCATAAATCTATAAATTTTCATTCACTTATGAATCCATTTATACTTCACTTTAACACTTATAAAAACTTGTTTTATAATTCCAATGTTTTTAATTTTAAAATATCAATTTTATACATCTTTCATATAACTCGTTTTAAAATAATTCAAAAATCCCAATTTAACTATTTTATAAATTTATAACTACTTATCTCAAAAATCACCTTTTGGTTATATTTCACAAAAATCTTAATTTTTATAACATAAGAATTTATAACGTTTTAATTATTAAAATTGAATCAATTCAAAATTTTGAATAAACGTATAATTTCAAAAATCACTTTAAAAATCCCTTTAAAATCAAAATCGTTATTTTTAAACTTAAAAAAAATGGATCCGATGATGCAACACATCAAATAGCCAATCACGACTTTCAAACATCATATATCGATATGATAATCAATCAAATATCACAATATATATATAAATAAATAAATACGGTTGAGGAATCCAGTTGGATCCCTCCAACCCGTTTCCCTGCATCCACAGACATTAGCACAGTGCCAATCCCGTTTCAAGATGGGATATCGCGGTATATGGGATGTATAATATACTATCCGCTTAATAGGCGGCGCAATAGGGTCTCATCCGCTATATAATGCGGGAAATCATCAACTCCAATATATACATATGCCAATATATATATATATATATATATATATATATATATATATTGCTATATATAGATGTATCCTACTATATCTAATATCACAACAAAACAGCAATCAATAACTGCAATCCAAATTTTCAATTTGAGTGAGAAGATCTCACCTTAGCTTTTATTTGCAATCCATTTCCATCTTGATTCGATTTTTCTTTATTCATACCTTCATGACACAGATAGCAAACAGGATCCACCCCCATCAAATTCGAACTAGGGTTCGAGTCCCCTTGTCGCCGCCGCACCTCGTCATCTACCTCGTCCTACGCGCGCACACCTACCACCTGCTTGAACAAAACTTTAGCTCCCACGCGACCGCTGCCCTCGGCCTCGAGCTTCATTCGGCTACCGCGACTTGGCTTCCCTCGCGTGCGCCGCCCCAGATCTACCTCCCTTCGATCGAACGACGAACTCGACTTTGCCACTTACCACCGCAAATCGCGACCCCCCCATCCACGCAAGCACCCACCACGTCGCGCACCCCAAATCACCTGCCGACATCGATGCCGCGATCTCCCCATTTTTTTTATATACGAATCGATTTTCTGAAATTGGAGGCGGCCATTTATTTCGTGGATTGAAAATAAGAGAGGAGGAAGCATCAATTTTGAACGGCTTCGGATCTGGGTATCAGCATCGGCCATTTTAATTTCTGGCAATTTGATTTCGATTTAAATTTTTGGTCTATAGACAAGAGGGAAGGGAATATTTAAAATTGAAAGGGCATGGGCTGCACGATTTCTACCGTGATTTTAAGCGTGGTTTTCGGCGTGGTTAAAGGAAGGTAACGTGTTTTGATTTTGACCATTAAAAAAAAATTAAATTGAATTTGATTTAATTTCAACGCGTTTTCTTACCGTGTGCTCACATAACGATTCCAAAAAATACGAAATTTGAAATCCGATAATAATTCAATGTTACGGACCCAATGGAACCGGTTTCGTCGAATTCTGAGACTGTGCCTCGAAAGGCTATTTTAATTATCGATTCAAACGATATAATTTCAAAACTTGAACAAATCACTTTCAAATTCAATTCTGAAGCTTCTATTATCTTTAGTATTATCAATATAAATTTTACAAGCCCTAGAAATATTTTTAATCGGCTTAAAATTGAAGATTCAAATTTATATTCAACTTTCAATAGATTAAACTTTATAATTTAATCGCTAAATTCAAAGTTATATTGAAAATTCAACCCAAACCATTATTCAAATATTTAAAATTAATTAAATATTTTCAAATTAATTGGTTCAAAATTCTGGGTCGTTACAATCTTCCCCCCTTAAAACAATTTCGTCCCGAAATTACAAGTTATGAAGAAATCATCCTTAACTCGTCTATTATTTTTCACAATCCAAATAGTCTTATCAACTTACGAACCTAAATCTTTTTATTAAAGATTCACTATTATTTCAACTAGCTTTCCAACTTCACTTACAAGTTTCAAACAACATTGTTTCCTTAACAATTCAAATTTAAAGTTAAATTCAAATTTTAAACTTTCAAAATTTCTCAAAATTTTTCTAACGCCCTAAATTTTCGAAAAATTTCGCCAGCGTCTCCTTTGCGCGGCTCGATGGGTATGACTACAAAATGGCACCACGGCCCCTCAGAATCAAAAAGAAAAGAAAAAGCCAAGTGGCTGGAGAAGAAAATCACCAAATTTTACACTGAAATTGAAATACGTACCTTTTTGTCGAGCAATTCAATTTTATCTTTGAAATCAAAATCCCAATTCCATTTCTTTTAATACACATATATATCCTACTAGCCATAATATCCAATTCCAACATTCAAACCATTTTGCCAATTCCATTAAAAAATATTCAATATATGCTTCTTATCTTTACTATTGAAGTTATATATTCAATTCAATTTTTTAAATTTCAATTTCATTTGAATTTAATTCACAATTTCAATTCTATTCGAATTCAATTGATCTTCTATTCTGAATATTGAATTTCATCAACTATCTTTCATTCAAAACTGCACTATTTTAAATTAGTTCCAATTACTAATTAACTACAAATTCCAATTCATTTTATTCAAATTTGTTTTCAACATTCAGTTTCAACTCCAGTTTTATTCTTTCGTTCATTCCAAAATTTATTTTCAATTCACTATTTTGGTTTATAACCACTCATATTTAACTGGATTTCAAATTCCATATGAATTTTAATTCATCTTTCATTTATAATTATTCAATTCAATTCTATTTGCTTACAAATTCGAAATGAATTCAATTTACTTCATTTACTTGTAATTATAAATTCATTCATTCATTCTCAATTTATTTCCATAATTCAATACTAAATTCCAATTCATTTTAATTACTCCAAATTTATTTTCAACTTAATAATATTCCATAAATATTTTTATATAGCATTCTAGAGTCTTTTCAACTTTTCAAAACTATTATTGAAAACAATTCAAATTATCTTTTGAATTTCAAAACCAAACCCAAAATTTTCCAAACAACTTCCATTTAAAACAGTTTGGCAGCAATTTCTCTTTTGAAAACCCGAAAATGAACATCGATGATGCTGCAGTCATTACCGAAATTATTTTCCAACGACCAAAAGACTTTAGAGCTTTTCATTCCTTCAAAACATTTTTCCAAAAACCTTTGAAATTCATTTTAAAATCAAAAAGGAATTTAAACTTTCCAAATCTCCAAAATTCCAAATTCTTTTCAAAACATTCTCTGGAGTTCCATTTCAAATTAAAATTCACATTTGTAATTTACATTCTCAAATTTCATTTGTATATGGATTTATTTCTTAACTTTTTTATTATTATGATCTCAATTCTTATTCAACTTTAATGATAATGATTTCATATTATCACTACCAAACAACCAAGCAACCATATACTATAATAATTTACAGAAAATCATTTCTTTTATATACAAAAATAGTTTTGGGCAAAAATTATTTCATTTACCCGATTCAAAACAATACTGTGTCGGTTTACCTTGTCTCAGAGTTTAGAAATCCCTATCGACACAGTTAGCTAGACTGCACCGACCAGAATCTATAAACAATCAACCGATAAGTCAACACAATACAAAACAATTTCATATTCACTAACAAATACGCGCTCATATCTATTATTACACTCAAACTCATTCTAGAGTACTGCTAACTCTATCTCTAATGAGTAACACCCAACAGAGCCATGGTTGTCGCTTAACCATATGCTCTGATACCAAATGTAACGTACGAGATTTTTCGTCCACGAACGCCGACATCAATACGTCCACTGTATCAACTGTCGAGCAATCGAAGGCCGGAAAACCGTACCGTTATGGTTTCAGAAGAAGAAAGAGGTAGAAGAAGAAAGAAAAAGATAGAACAAAACAATATCAGAATCTCACAATTCGCAGTGGAACAACATATAATAGATAAATGAATATTCATTAAAACAAAAGAACTGTACATTTTATAGATTACATCACATTACATTCATTATCAGAGTGTATAACAACAACAACAACAACAAAAACAATAACGGAAAAGAAATGCTATACTAGTGAATACGTCATGCCATCCATCTTGCCTCCAGCAACTCCTGAATTCCAGAATATCTTGATAAACCTTACTCTTGACTGCCCGTGTGGAAATTGGTGGGCACCCAGAGTTTAGGAGGGAAAACAATAAACTCCGAGTCAATCATGTGACTGGTGTGAGAACTTAAAACAGTTTATTTTTAAAACAAAGAACTGGATAATTTTAAAATAGATTCGCAATGCTTTTTAGAAAATGAGACTACCATAAGGCCTCCCGCACACACACACAATGCAAACGCAGAATCGGAGGAGATTTCTCCTTATGTTAGTCAAAGATGCTTGATACGCATTAAAAAGAAACATTTGATATTATTACTAGTGCATAGTGTAGGAAAAATTATTTCGAAAATAAAGATATAAATCTTAGCCAGCATAGGCATTTCGCACTTATGCCTACTATAGCTACCATCCAAACAGTGGGGCGCCCACCGTAAGTAAATGATAGGTTCTACAACTAAAACCGTACAAGATCGTATTGTTTCTTTGGATTTCCAACAAATGGTTAGGCCAAGGAACTTCCCATTGCCACATGGAAACGCCTCTGGAATGACATCTCGAGAACCTAACCGGATCTCTGCCAACACAAGGCCGGGTTACCTTTCAAACTAGGTAACTACTGACACGAATATGCTATTCCCCGATCGTAACCGATCTATCCGAGGATCCTCGATTTCCAACAACCACAAAGCAATAAATTTGCAGCAACAACATAGGTTAAATATCTGGGCTCCATACCAAGATACCACCTCTAACCAGAAGGAATGACATACACTAAAGGGGCGCTACCCCTTAATAACCTTGCCGCATCCTTCCTGTTTTGACCATTTCCGGGGTGTGAGGTCCGACGAAGTCTCGTCCACAAAGCCACGCTTTATACAAAAGTTGTGCTTTGGGTCAACAAATGATCAAAGTAATGATCACCAAGATAAATGATCAAACAAATGATCATATCACAAATGATCAAACAATGATCATTTCACAGCAACACTCAGCATGCCACACTACCAAATTGGGAGTATATCACTAATAACCTTCAACTATATAACCTCTGAGCTCGTACGTCTCAGAGAAGGGTGTTAAGCTAAGAGAATAAATTCTCCGCCACCAACAGAAATATATTTGAAAGAAATCAGCTTTATATCTCAATTTGTAATGTCAGACATACAATCCATACAAGTCTGTTATGGGATCGAACAGAACCAAAGGCACTTCCAAAGAAGTCCTTGCAGTCCGGATATTCACTAATCACGACCGGACTTTCCGTCGCTAGGGGTGATAAAACCTCTATATTGGAGATCAACCGATGTAGAGTAACTCGACGATAATCCTTCCATTTTCACAAATATCCGGTCTTCAACACCAGTCATCAAATGCAATCCATAACGACATATCACATATTCGGAATGGGTTATACGACCCCAAGGTCCTTTCCCGGCTAACCCGAATAGTGAGCGCTAATTTAAAAAAAATAAGCGTGGCATTCAAATTCTAACAATCACAACAAATACCTATTTAAAGGTAAATATGGATAGTCGGTTATTTAACTATCAATAGGCGTGTTCAACATCACCAGATCCCAAATAATTTCCCAATTTATTTCCTTTCCAAAATATCTTTACATGATATATATTTGTAATAACCCGGATTTCTGGGCATTGTAATTAATAATATAATTGGGTTAAGTAGTAGGAATACTGAATTTATAAATTGAACAAATGAATCTGATCAAATAAATATTTATATTTGTAATTATGTTGTATATATATACATAGATTTTAAATAGAATTATTATATACAAGTTGAAAATTGTATTTGTTTAAATATATGAATATATATCAAATTAAATCTGAAATTTAAATTGAATTTGAAATTTAATTTGGATTTGGAAATTTAAATTAAAATTCAAAAGATAGCTATATACATCTTAAATTGTACTTTGGTTTTAAAATGTATTTTATTAAGAACACAAGTAGTTTTACGGTCTTTTCTTTTTAAAAGGGTCTTATTTATATAAGTTAAAACATGTATTTATAAATTAAGAAAATGCATTAACTAAATGGAAGACAAATACTAAGATAAAAAAATCATTATGCATGCATATTTACAAGTGTGGATTAAAGAAAACTATAGATGTACAAGTGTAAGATTAATATACAAGTGGCAAGATGATTTCGTTTAAGAAATTTAAAAATAAAATAAAAATAGGCTTCTCACTTTTCTCTTCACCAAATAAAAAAAAAGAAGAAAGAAAAAGAAAATGAAAATCAGATCAAGGTAAAAATCACCTCAACTTCAAAAAAAAAAAAAAAAAAAAAACTCAACCTTCAACCTGGAAATCAAAGATTTCCAGATTTAACATTAGCTTCAGCATCAAAATAATTCCAGATTCTAAACTCGACCATGGTCCTCTGTTTTCTGGAAGCAGCAAGGGCTCAAACCAACCTGTAAACTAACCAGAGAATAAGTATGAAACAATTAAATCAACAACTTCAGATTTATCTTCAACCTGGGAATAAGGCTTCAAGAACAAAGCAGATCTGGTCCAATTCAAAGAATATTAAAAATGGAATTTTTAAAATAGGTCTCTGTTCTTTGCTCTCTGTACAACATAAGGTGAGTAAACAAATTTCTTATCTGTTTACAAATCTGATTGCAAGCAGTAAATTTGAAGTTAAGTATGCATGTTTGTTTTCAAAACATCTTCAGGATATCTCTGTTTCATAATCAACATGTGAGTAAACATATATATATATATATATATATATATATATATAATTTGATGTTGTTACCTGAAATGCTTGAATTGAAGTGAATGCATGCATATATATATGTGTATTTGATGCCTATATAATACCTGTGTGTATACGAATTGAGGCTCTGTTTTTTTTTTACAGGGTTGATTTCTTCAAAATCTATTATATCATCATAGAATCATTGATAGCCTATAATTTATAAATGAAAAGTGTTTGCAATCCTGTTATATTACTACTAAAAATAAGTTCTGGAATTTAAATTAATTATTGATTTTGGAACTTTAAAATTTACAGTGAAATCCCTATTTGGGTTAAAAAATTTAGATTCAATCTTAGGTATTGATTGCATGATTGTGTTCGAAATGGAAAATCATGAATATTAGTGTTGGTTTCTAGATTTTTAAGTAAATGGTTATTGGTAAGTGTTGAGTTGAACGGATTTAATATATTGTTCGAAATCTGGTGAATGCCGTGTTTCTGGACCACGAAACTTTGGTCAAAGGAGACTTGATGGGTCGCGATTAAGAGGAAAATGGTGATTAAATTTTTTGTGCGCCATAGTGAAGGATTGGCGAAGGTTTAGGGTTAGAAGTACGTTTTGGGGGGGAGAGGTGTTCGACCAACTATTCCGGAGTCGTGAAGAGATCGGAAGGTTCTGGTTGATGGGAATATGAAGATAAGTGTCGGCCAGAGCTTCGGGTGGAGGGTCATGGCTTCTGGTGGGTGGTGACAGCAGCGTGAGGGAGGATGATGTAATAGTTTCCTTTTGGGAAATGTCGCGAATTTCTTGTTTCCAAAATTTTGTTTGTCTTCATGAAACTGGATGGCCGGGGTATTCTACCTCATCATCGTAGACTTGTTGGAGATAGCAGCATCGGACGGAGCAGCGACATTAAGTGTGCAGGTGCAAGGTTATCAGTGTGTCTCCGTGCCTTATGTTTTGAAGGAAGGGAACGTGAGGGAAGGAAGAAGAGGAATTCTGATAGTCATGGGTTGTTGTGTTTTGGCATGAGTGGGGCATCAAGTTTATGCGCTAATGTTTCCCTGATACATTTTTTTTTAAAAAAAAAATTAAAACTGTGATAAGTTAAAAGAAGAGGAAGAGGAAGGGAAACTCGAGTCTGGTCTCGAGTCAAAGGCGGGTCGAACCCGAAGCAAGCTTGTAATGATGTTTTAAACAAATTCGAATTTTTTTTTAAGTATGGATTTAAAGTTTTCAAATCTTGTTTTAAAAATATATTTTGATTTATGTACTATTACATTAGAGTTATTTTGTAATTAGTTTATAAATGGTTTCAACTTAAATAAAATTGTTGAAATATAATTAAGATTTAAGTGAAAAGTATTTAACTTTAATAAAGGATGATGATTTCAAATAAATCAAATTTAAACATTAAGTTTAATTTAATTTAAATGAAAGTTAAGGGTTAATGTAAATAAATGATTTATCTTAATCATGTATTATTAAATAAGGCAATTACTTAATTAACTAAGATATTTAATTTGGGTAATTAAATTAAGATAAATTAATTTGTGAAGTTAATTAAGTATAGATGATCACTTAACTATGGATTGATTAATCAAGATTGACCAATTAAGAAATAATTAAGTAATAAGTAATTGAGAAGTTAATTACTTAATAAAAAAAAGAATTATTATGAATAATTACTTAATGAAGTAATCAAAGAAATTAATTACTCAGTGTAATTAATAAAGTTAAATGTGATTAGTTTTATTTAATTAATTAAGTTTAATTAATTAAAGATAATCGTTTGATGTTGGGTTAAGAATAATTACTTAGGATAATTACTGGGGTGTAATTACTCAGTGAAGTAATGAATGCATAATTACTGGATGTAATTAGATTAAAGGAAATTACTTACTGGAATGTGATTAAAGATCATTACATATGGAAAGTGATTGAGAGATAATTACTCAATGTAATTAAAAGATCAATTAATGTAATCAATCAAGGAGTTGATTTAATGAATAAAGTAATTAAGGGAAGTTAATTATTAATTAATCAGGATTGAGTAATGAATTAAACTGTTTTGAAGATTTTTAATTTGAGAAATTAATTAAAGGATTATTACTTTATGTAATTAGAGATAATTAATCAAGAATGATTAGTTAAATGGATGATTAAAGGATGATTGATTAATTAATTTATTTGTAATTAATTAAGGTGAAATAAGCAGGATTAAGGGTAGTTGAATTAATTGATTTAATTTGTTAGAAATGATATAACTAATATATTTGCTTATGAATAATTGAATAATATTGCATGCCTTAAATTGGTTGATTTCTCGAATATGTGATATGATATAATGTGCATATATGACACTCTGTATTTGAAGTTTGAATAATGTTTCATTTGAATAACTTGGGTTAATATGATGTGAGATTCGAAGAGACCGGAGTCGGGTATTAGTTAATACCCGAAACCACTTCGATTCCTTATAGGTTGATATGTGAAACCATTAGGCTGGTTTGGGATGATTTAAGTGAATTGGACCTGTTAATCTATGTTATGACACTTAGAAATTTATGTGTGAAATTTGTGATATCTATAACAACTTATGAAGCTGTAAAATTGATATTAGTTACCCGGGTTTATATAAGCTGTATGCTTTTGTCATTCATGTTAGATGGGTTTACTCACGCTGTTTCCAGCCTCACCCGGGTGTTACTTTGATGTAATGCTCGGGTCAGACCGAGTATTACAGATTTTCAGGTAAGGGCGTTGTGGAGCTCAAGAACGAGCTGGATGGTAGGAACGTTTGGAGTATTGCCGCTGGATATATTGATGCATATCTGGGACATATTGATTGCATATGTCCACTGTATATATATATATATATATATATATATATATATATATATATATATATGTTGTAACTCTGATGTATATAAATATAAATTGACAGATACAGATTTCTTTTGTATAACTGTTATTATTATTGATATTATATTTTATCCGCTGCGAATGTGAGATTGTGTGTTTCTTTCTGTTTCTTCTTCTTTCTGTTTCTTCTTTTCACTAACCATCTAGAAATTTCGGGATCGAAATTTTCGGGTCGTTACATTTTGTATCAGAGCTGAAGGTTAAGCGAGAACCTTGGCTCTGTTGGGATTACTCATTAAGGATAGGGTAAGTGGTACCCTAGAATGAGTTGAGTGTATATAAATATGAGAGAGCGTACTTGTTATTTTCTTATATAAAGGTTTTTAAATGATTTCAAAATTAAATGAATCTTATATTACAAATAGATTATTTATTATATTAAGGAAATTAGTTGTAGTATTAATTAAATTAAAAGTAATAGTAAGAATTAAATTAAGAAATAATAGAATGCAACCAAATTGAAATTGGAATTAAATAAAGATAAGTTTGAAATGGATTCAAACTAAAATTGAAATCTTGAATTGGAGAAGTATTTCAAAATAAGATGAACTAGAATTGGTTTTCAAACCAAAGAAATAGACGACTATTGTGTTTAATAATGGAATGATTGTTCTTCAATAAACAGTAAAATGTTTTAAGGAAATAACCATTTTAAAAGAGTAACTTATAAATTTGAAAGGATGTAAATTTCTGTGGGTTTCAAATTGTGCAGTTTTGAAATCTAAATTTAAACATTTGAATTGGTTTCAAAATGTTAAAGGAGATAATATTTTGAATATGATCTTATTTTAAATAAGAAATGTTATTTAATATATTCGAATGAAAGGGGTCCTATTCAAACAAAGGTTGTTTGAAATTTTAAAGGAATTTGTTTTGAATCAAAACCAAGGGTGGTTTAAATTTTAAAATTTGACTTGTTGGGCCAAGAAATAAATATGTATATATGTATGGATATACATGATATCAAGGATAATTGGAAATAAACTCTAAATATTGAGTTTTAGATTGTGAAGGACATATGAAAACCCAAAGTGATAAGTTTTTGAACTTATAGATGGGGAAGAATTTTGAAATTTGAAATGGAGAATTCAAGTTTGAGTAAGGTTAAACGGGATTGATTGAATTTAACTCGGAGGAAGTTAAATAAGTTTGAATGAACAATCTGATTTGGAAATTTCAAGATGAAATTAGGATTTAACTTGGAAAGTTAAAAGGTTAATTTGAAATTGGAGTTTGTAAGATCTCAAAATGAGTTTGAGATCTGGAAATTGAAAATTGATGGATATTTTAAAATGAATTGGGTGATATTATCCTATTGTTATTAATAATCTTTAAAATATGAATTGGATTTGTTTAAATGAATGAGAAATGGAGTATGGTAATCCATAGTTGGGATAAAAAGGTAAATTAATTTAAAGAAATTAAATCAACATTTGAAGTATTAACTCGAATTTATATAATTCGAGATGGTTTAAATTTGAAACTTGAAATTAGTTCAAATTGAATTTGATTTGAATTAATTGAAATGGTGATTGAAGATGTATGAGTATAAGATTCAAATGAAAATTTTGAATTGGATTAATTTGAAATGATTTGAAATTGAAGTAGGTTCAATTTGAAGTTAGTCCAAATTGATTTGAATAATTTGGAATGGTAATTAAAGATTGAATAGTTTTAAAATTCAAATGGAATTTGAAGTTATTTAAATTGGGATTGGATCAATTTAAATGGAAGTAGAAATTTAAATTGAATTGATGAGAATAGAGATTGGAAAGTGAACAGTTTTGACTCTGGGCTATTTTGAATATAAATTGTTTTAATATAAACCTATTTTCAAAGCTATTTATTATATATACAACTTTTCTTTTAAAAGCCAAACTAACTTATATTTGTTTACAATTATTTTTGAAACTGTTTAACAATTTTCCAACTGTTTTATAAGCTAATTACTATATTTTAACTGTTTTACAAAACTAATTACTATCATAATATTATTTTGCAATTATCTAAAATTTCTGTAATTATTTTAACTATGTTCTACCTATTTTACACCTATTTTGCAAACTAGTAATTATTTTTCAACTACTTATCTATTTTTAAATTTTTTTTTCTTTCAAAAGCTATTTTCTAAATAAACTGGTTGGAGTTTAAACTGTTATTGGTAAAATACCCAATCGAAATAGGAATAGAGGTGATAATCCAAATGGATTGAAGAAATTGTGAATAAGTGAATGAAAATCAAAGTGAATGTGAATAGAAATAGAATTGATTTGGCTAATAACCAATAAAGATAAATACGTAGGATGTACGTATGTTATTCTATTCGCATAGTGATTTGATCCAGCTTCGAACACAGAATTTCGAGATAGTTATATCGATCCGAGTGGGATTTTTCACTCGATTTTCGACGGCGAACCTGGATATGGATTGTTGATTGGTACTAGATATTCTTTATCATAGTTATGACTATGCAAGGAGAATGACGGTTTCTGATCAAGAAACCAGATCTGTGTCCGCACTAGGAAGTCGAGTGGACGATACTAGTTCGGAAGTGAAATTGTGTGATCGAGTGAGCGATCAGATTGGTATAGCGTACGAATGATATGTGTACGTCATACGGATTTGAATGAAATTGATATTGAAAAGAGTAATCAAATTTGAATATTTGATTTTGAGTAAACAGAGTTAAAAATCTTTGTTTTATAAAATGATACTCCCCTGGTTGAATCTTTTGCCAGTAGAAAAGGGTTTTTGGAAATGTTTGAAGTATAAAAGGAGTTTATACAAGTTTGAAATGATCCAAAGTTTTAAAAGATTTTATATATCTGAATATATATATATATATATATATATATATATATATATATATATAAAGGATCATACGAGAATTTTGGAAAAAGGGTTTTGGAAACCTTTGGATTTGGAAAAGGCTTTTGATTTTTGGGTAAAATCAATATGAGAATTTGAAAAGCCTAGTTTGAGAATTATCGATTTTGGAATAATCGATTTTGATTAAAGGAGCTTTGTATGAGATCATACTAGGTGTATGATTTAAAGATACTATATATGTATAGTATAAAATGTTTTGATGATGCTTTGGGGAAAAAGGCGCTCCCTTGGAATGGACTTCTCAGGAGTACCACCGGGTGGTGCTGCCTTGAGCCCCAAGAGGGGGGGTTCTAAAGTTGATCCTGTGAGGAGTCTGGACAAACTAGTTCCTGAGGATTATTGGGTAGCGAAAGTCGAGGGCGCTGATGCCTATAGGAGCATTTGGGTTATGCTGTGACGATAGTGTAACTTGATGTCACTGCGATCTACTATGGGGACCATAGCGAAAATCGTGTGGAGGATGAGTGTCAACGGTCTACACTTGATTTTGCCGGGAAGGCAACGCAACATCGGTAGACCGCGATCTATGGTCAAGTGGAGTGGAGAAGTTTCATTCTTTTGGCAGCGAAATTCAAGGGCGCTGATGCCTACAGTTATATGGGTTTTTGCTGTGATAGCTACGTAACCCCAGTTGTAGCTGCGATCTGTAGCGGGTTCCATGGCGTAATTGAGGAGTGCGGAGGCCTACAGTTATCTATGGATTTTGTCGGGATGGCAACGTAACCATCGGGTTAACTGCGACCATGGATGGGGGTGATGATTTCCAGAGCATTCTCACCAAAGACATATCCTCTAATTTCAAAAACAGTTTTCTCTATTTACAATAAAATTTATTTTCTAAGTATTTTCACTGGGTGTTGAAAATGGATCTGCTAAGTACTTATAGATTTTCAGTCCTACGCCTGATCAACGTATGACCGAATTTCTGTGAGAACGAAGATGGACTTGTTGAAACATCAAGTTATAGAATGATATTTTTATAAAAATACTTTGATAATACTATATATAGATTTTAAAGGTGTTTGAAAAATGATCAAAGAATATTTTAACTAGTCTTTAAATATTTAATAAATTCTGTCTTCATTCCTTTTCGAGGACGAAAAGATTCAAAGGGGGGAGGAATGTAATAACCCGGATTTATGGGCATTGTAATTAATAATATAATTGGGTTAAGTAGTAGGAATACTGAATTTATAAATTAAACAAATGAATCTGATCAAATAAATATTTATATTTGTAATTGTGTTGTATATATATATACATAGATTTTAAATAGAATTATTATATACAAGTTGAAAATTGTATTTGTTTAAATATATGAATATATATCAATTTAAATCTGAAATTTAAATTGAAATTGAAATTTAATTTGGGTTTGGAAATTTAAATTAAAATTCAAAAGATAGCTATATACATCTTAAATTGTAGTTTGGTTTTAAATGTATTTTATTAAGAACACAAGTAGTTTTATGGTCTTTTCTTTTTAAAAGGGTCTTATTTATATAAGTTAAAACATGTATTTATAAATTAAGAAAATGCATTAACTAAATGGAAGACAAATACAAAGATAAAAAAATCATTATGCATGCATATTTACAAGTGTGGATTAAAGAAAACTATAGATGTACAAGTGTAAGATTAATATACAAGTGGCAAGATGATTTCATTTAAGAAATTTAAAAATAAAATAAAAATAGGCTGCTCACTTTTCTCTTCACCAAATAAAAAAAAAAAGAAAAAAAAATGAAAATCAGATCAAGGTAAAAATCACCTCAACTTCAAAAAAAAAAAAAAAAAAAACTCAACCTTCAACCTGGAAATCAAAGATTTCCAGATTTAACATTAGCTTCAGCATCAAAATAATTCCAGATTCTAAACTCGACCATGGTTCTCTGTTTTCTGGAAGTAGCAAGGGCTCAAACCAACCTGTAAACTAACCAGAGAATAAGTATGAAACAATTAAATCAACAACTTCAGATTTATCTTTAACCTGGGAATAAGGCTTCAAGAACAAAGCAGATCTGGTCCAATTCAAAGAATATTAAAACTGGAATTTTTAAAATAGGTCTCTGTTCTTTGCTCTCTGTACAACATAAGGTGAGTAAACAAATTTCTTATCTGTTTACAAATCTGATTGCAAGCAGTAAATTTGAATTTAAGTATGCATGTTTGTTTTCAAAACATCTTCAGGATATCTCTGTTTCATAATCAACAAGTGAGTAAACATATATATATATATATATATATATATATATATATATATAAAATTGATGTTGTTACCTGAAATGCTTGAATTGAAGTGAATGCATGCATATATATGCGTATTTGATGCCTATATAATACCTGTGTGTATACGAATTGAGGCTCTGTTGTTTTTTTTTTGCAGGGTTGATTATTTCAAAATCTATTATATCATCATAGAATCATTGATAGCCTATAATTTATAAATGAAAAGTGTTTGCAATCCTGTTATATTACTACTAAAAATAAGTTCTGGAATTTAAATTAATTATTGATTTCGGAACTTTAAAATTTACAGTGAAATCCCTATTTGGGTTAAAAAAATTAGATTCAATCTTAGGTATTGATTGCATGATTGTGTTCAAAATGGAAAATCATGAATATTAGTGTTGGTTTCTAGATTTTTAAGTAAATGGTTATTGGTAAGTGTTGAATTGAACGGATTTAGTATATTGTTCGAATTCTGGGGAATGCCGTGTTTCTGGACCATGAAACTTTGGTCAAAAGAGACTTAATGGGTCGCGATTAAGAGGAAAATGGTGATTAAATTTTTAGTGCGCCATAGTGAAGGATTGGCGAAGGTTTAGGGTTAGGAGTACGTTTTGGGGGAGAGGTGTTCGACCAACTATTCCGGAGTCGTGAAGAGATCGGAAGGTTCTGGTTGATGGGAATATGAAGATAAGTGTCGGCCAGAGCTTCGGGTGGAGGGTCATGGCTTCTGGTGGGTGGTGACAGCAGCGTGAGGGAGGATGATGTAATAGTTTCCTTTTGGGAAATGTCGCGAATTTCTTGTTTCCAAAATTTTGTTTGTCTTCATGAAACTGGATGGCTGGGGTATTCTACCTCATCATCGTAGACTTGTTGGAGATAGCAGCATCGGACGGAGCAGCGGCATTAAGTGTGCAGGTGCACGGTTATCAGCGTGTCTCCATGCCTTATGTTTTGAAGGAAGGGAACGTGAGGGAAGGAAGAAGAGGAATTCTGATAGTCATAGGTTGTTGTGTTTTGGCATGAGTGAGGCATCAAGTTTATGCGCTAATGATTCCCTGATACATTTTTTTTTTTAAAAAAAAATTAAAACTGTGATAAGTTAAAAGAAGAGGAAGAGGAAGGGAAACTCGAGTCTGGTCTCGAGTCAAAGGCGGGTCGAACCCGAAGCAAGCTTGTAATGATGTTTTAAACAAATTCGAATTTTTTTTTAAGTATGGATTTAAAGTTTTCAAATCTTGTTTTAAAAATAAATTTTGATTTATTTACTATTACATTAGAGTACTTTTGTAATTAGTTTATAAATGGTTTCAACTTAAATAAAATTGCTGAAATATAATTAAGATTTAAGTGAAAAGTATTTAACTTTAATAAAGGATGATGATTTCAAATAAATCAAATTTAAACATTAAGTTTAATTTAATTTAAATGAAAGTTAAGGGTTAATGTAAATAAATGATTTATCTTAATCATGTATTATTAAATAAGGTAATTAATTAATTAACTAAGAAGTTTAATTTGGGTAATTAAATTAAGATAAATTAATTTGTGAAGTTAATTAAGTATAGATGATCACTTAACTATGGATTGATTAATCAAGATTGACCAATTAAGAAATAATTAAGTAATAAGTAATTGAGAAGTTAATTACTTAATAAAAAAAGAATTATTATGAATAATTACTTGATGAAGTAATCAAAGAAATTAATTACCCGGTGTAATTAATAAAGTTAAATGTGGTTAGTTTTATTTAATTAATTAAGTTTAATTAATTAAAGATAATCGTTTGATGTTGGGTTAAGAATAATTACGTAGGATAATTACTGGGGTGTAATTACTCAGTGAAGTAATGAATGCATAATTACTGGATGTAATTAGATTAAAGGAAATTACTTACTGGAAAGTGATTAAAGATCATTACATATGGAAAGTGATTAAGAGATAATTACTCAATGTAATTAAAAGATCAAATAATGTAATAAATCAAGGAGTTGATTTAATGAATAAAGTAATTAAGGGAAGTTAATTATTAATTAATCAGGATTGAGTAATGAATTAAAATGTTTTGAAGATTTTTAATTTGAGAAATTAATTAAAGGATTATTACTTTATGTAATTAGAGATAATTAATCAAGAATGATTAGTTAAATGGATGATTAAAGGATGATTGATTAATTAATTTATTTGTAATTAATTAAGGTGAAATAAGCAGGATTAAGGGTAGTTGAAGTAATTGATTTAATTTGTTAGAAATGATATAACTAATCTATTTGCTTATGAATAATTGAATAATATTGCATGCCTTAAATTGGTTGATTTCTCGAATATGTGATATGATATAATGTGCATATGTGACACTCTGTATTTGAAGTTTGAATAATGTTTCATTTGAATAACTTGGGTTAATATGATGTGAGATTCGGAGAGACCGGAGTCGGGTATTAGTTAATACCCGAAACCACTTCGATTCCTTACAGGTTGATATGTGAAACCATTAGGCTGGTTTGGGATGATTTAAGTGAATTGGACATGTTAATCTATGTTATGACACTTAGAAATTTATGTGTGAAATTTGTGATGTCTATAACAACTTGTGAAGCTGTAAAATTGATATTAGTTACCCGGGTTTATATAAGTTGTATGCTTTTGTCATTCATGTTAGATGGGTTTACTCACGCTGGTTTCCAGCCTGACCCGGGTGTTACTTTGATGTAATGCTCGGGTCAGACCGAGTATTATAGATTTTCAGGTAAGGGCGTTGTGGAGATCAAGAACGAGCTGGATGGTAGGAACGTTTGGAGTATTGCCGCTGGATATAATGATGCATATCTGGGACATATTGATTCTATATGTCCACTGTATATATATATATATATATATATATATGTATGTATGTTGTAACTCTGATGTATATAAATATAAATTGACAGATATAGATTTCTTTTGTATAACTGTTATTATTATTGATATTATATTTTATCCGCTGCGAATGTGAGATTGTGTGTTTCTTTCTGTTTCTTCTTCTTTCTGTTTCTTCTTTTCACTAACCATCTGGAAATTTCGGGATCGAAATTTTCGTGTCGTTACAATATTTTTCACACTTCAACATTTGAAAACAAATTGTCAAATCACTTTTCACATTTACCACTTTTGAAAACAAATTTCAATCATTTTCCTTATGCGAAATACTTTCATTTCAACATGGTTCATTTAAACCAATTAAATAAATCCTTACCGATTTACTTTATATTTACGTTCCAAATCCGTAAATTAATTCCCACACTTCAAAAATAAATCAACGTTTATTTTTAAACAAATTCCCCTTTTTATTTATAAATTCCATAGTGAATTTTCAATTCCAAAATATCTATGAATATACAATTTCCAAATTGATTTCTAATATTCATTTTCCATTATCTTTAAAAGATAAAGCCTCAAAGTATTCACTTCATATTGGAAAACACTTCCATACTTATGTAATAATAAGTAATTCACAAATCCATTTATTTTCAACACTTGGAAAACATTCAGTATACTTAAATCGGAATTAAGTATATATTTCATTCTTTAAGGAAAACATTCACTTAAACACATTTATTTGGGACAAAACGAATGTTGCATAAAACATCGTTACGACAACCCAAAATCACTAGTATAGGGATTTGAAATTTAGATAGATATATAAATCCCAATACTATATAAAACATTCCCTTTCGGAAACCATTTACTATAACAACAGTGTTATAGTCCATCATTTCCTTATTCCTCGAAAACGTCTATTTCAACAATGAATGTTGAAATCTATGTATTCGATTTATAATACATTTTTAAAAAATCGTTAAAACGATTAACTTCATTTTATAATATTCATTTTTCCAAGCATATCCATTTTATTTGATAATATATTCACTGTCCAAAATCGTGAATATACTTCCTTAACCAATTTCAACTTTCAATTTATCAAATTCCATGGATTTCGAATTTATAAAAAATGTCTATAAATTCCATTTCTATTTATAAGCTTCGATTTATAAATCTCCTTTATTAATCCAACTTAATTTATATAACTCAATTATATACCAAAAGTCCATATTATAAGTTAAATGCTTATAATCCATTTATTTACAAAATCGTTCTTTTAAAACTTCACAAATTATAAATCTTATTACTTATAAGATTTCCTTTATAACCCTATTTTCAACACTAATAGAACTCCTTTTAAAATTCTATTATTTCGATTTATAAAATATATATTTTATAAATCTCAACTATACACCATTTTTGCTTCATCAAAGATTTCAATTTAAATGCAAAAATCCGATTTATAATTTAATTCCTTAATATATTTTGTCTTACAACATCTATTCATTTTATGACTTCACAATTCATAAATATATAAATTTTCATTCACTTATGAATCCATTTATACTTCACTTTAACACTTATAAAAACTCGTTTTATAATTCTAATGTTTTTAATTTTAAAATATCAATTTTATACATCTTTCATATAACTCGTTTTAAAATAATTCAAAAATCCCAATTTAACTATTTTGTAAATTTATAACTACTTATCTCAAAAATCACCTTTTGGTTATATTTCACAAAATCTTAATTTTTATAACATAAGAATTTATAACGTTTTAATTATTAAAAATGAATCAATTCAAAAATTTGAATAAACGTATAATTTCAAAAATCACTTTAAAAATCCCTTTAAAATCAAAATCGTTATTTTTAAACTTAAAAAAAATGGATCCGATGATGCAACACATCAAATAGTCAATCACGACTTTCAAACATCATATATCGATATGATAATCAATCAAATATCACAATATATATAAATAAATAAATACGGTTAAGGAATCCAGTTGGATCCCTCCAACCTGCTTCCCTGCATCCACAGACATTAGCACAATACCAATCCCGTTTCAAGACGGGATATCGCGTTATATGGGATTTATAATATACTATCCGCTTAATAGGCGGCGCAATAGGGTCTCATCCGCTATATAATGCGGGAAATCATCAACTCCAATATATACATATGCCAATATATATATATATATTGCTATATATAGATATATCCTACTATATCTAATATCACAACCAAACAGCAATCAATAACTGCAATCCAAATTTTCAATTTGAGTGAGAAGATCTCACCTTAGCTTTTATTTGCAATCCATTTCCATCTTGATTCGATTTTTCTTGATTCATACCTTCATGACACAGATCGCAACCAGGATCCACCCCCATCAAATTCGAACTCGGGTTCGAGTCCCCTTGTCGCCGCCACACCTCGTCATCTACTTCGGCCTACGCACGCACACCTACCACCTGCTTGAACGAAACTTTAGCTCCCACACGACCGCTGCCCTCGGCCTCGAGCTTCGTTCGACTACCGCGACTTGGCTTCCCTCGCGTGCGTCGCCCCAGATCTACCTCCCTTCGATCGAACGACGAACTCGACTTTGCCACTTACCACCGCGAATCGCGACCCCCTATCCACGCGAGCACCCACCACGTCGCGCACCCCAAATCACCTGCCAACATCGATGCCGCGATCTCCCCATTTTTTTTTATATACGAATCGATTTTCTGAAATAGGAGGCGGCCATTTATTTCGTGGATTGAAAATAAGGGAGGAGGAAGCATCAACTTTGAACGGCTTCGGATCTGGGTATTAGCATCGGCCGTTTTTATTTCTGGCAATTTGATTTCGATTTAAATTTTTGGTCTATAGACAAGAGGGAAGGGAATATTTAAAATTGAAAGGGCATGGGATGCACGATTTCTACCGTGATTTTAAGCGTGGTTTTCGGCGTGGTTAAAGGAAGGTAATGTGTTTTGATTTTGACCATTAAAAAAAATTAAATTAAATTGAATTCGATTTAATTTCAACGGGTTTTCTTACCGTGTGCTCACATAACAATTCCGAAAAATACGAAATTTGTAATCCGATAATAATTCAATGTTACGGACCCAATGGAACTGGTTTCGTCGAATTCCGAGACTGTGGCTCGAAAGGCTATTTTTAAATATCGATTCAAACGATATAATTTCAAAACTTGAACAAATCACTTTCAAATTCAATTCTGAAGCTTCTATTATCTTTAGTATTATCAATATAAATTTTACAAGCCCTTGAAATATTTTTAATCGGCTTAAAATTGAAGATTCAAATTTATATTCAACTTTCAATAGATTAAACTTTATAATTTAATCGCTAAATTCAAAGTTATATTGAAAATTCAACCCAAACTATTATTCAAATATTTAAAATTACTTAAATATTTTCAAATTAATTGGTTCAAAATTCTGGGTCGTTACATAAATAAACATGATGGGTTTTTACCTTACAATAACTAAAAGATTTCATATCAAAATCCTATGATATTATAATAATGTCTAAGTACAACTACTTATTCAAATAGCTGAAATGCTTGCATCTCACGTTTCAGCATATTTAGTCACAATCAAAACAGTTACGGCGCTTATTGAAGAATGGATTCCATATGAATGACCAGGAACTGGGGTATCGCCTGTCACAGTTTGCGTCTAGAATAGCGTACCGAGGACCACGCCGGGATCCCCTGCTACACAAGACCGGACTATCCATGAACTGGATAGACCGAATATGCTATCATCTTGGATGTTCCCATCTTTTTTCGAGCTCCTTCCATATTGTAGTTGTAATATCCAAGGGTATCTAGAAAGGTGATAAACATACCCTACTTGGGTGCTACCCACTTAGCCTTGCTGCATCTCTCCTGCTTTTCAGTCATTCCCAGTTGATGAGGATAGAGGCTACGATTACCTTTATAGAAATATTCACTTAGAATGCTCATTGTCCTCCAATGAAAATGTACTGATAGCACTCATCCATATAAGTCCATTCCGAGTCCGAACGGAACTGAAGGCACTATTCCTACTACATCAATTTTGGTATCACCCTTAGGATTAGTAGAGACTAGCCCTTGCACTTCACTGCTCTACCTTCGACTCCATGCTCTTATCTTCATTTCAAAAACGTACTCGTAGGTTTGAATTGGTTTTTGGATAACTTATCCAATCCCGGTGTCTTCGTAACAATGTTATCTATTTCCGGTAAACTCAACCCCGGTTCTTTAGGAAATACACCGATGAAAATAAGGTCAGAGATCATCTCTTAACCGTTAGTGGACAGATTTCCTTATAAACGTCCTAGAATAACAAAACAAGTTTATACGTATAGTATAGCACCTCGAACGATAACTGTACCATATAATCCCTGTGTTTCCCCTAGATATTCCCAAAGTTATATTTATGTCCAGATTTGATAGTCGGTTATTTAACTATCAAATAAACAATCAATTAACCAAATACTTCATTTTACGCTAAAAAACTAAGTCTCCTTTTAATTTAATTTTAAATAAATAAATTCCTTTATCCAAATTATACATACATATCTTATCAAATTTAGTAAATTTACAACTATCTTTTTCAAGAATATTTGAAAACCCCTTTTGAAAATAATACAAAAAGTACCACTGTGGTATCAAACCATGGATCACAGCTCAATGGTTATGTCCTATCCCGGAGAAATCCAAAACTTAACTGCAGGCACTCACTGCCTTCGATTTACACCACATGAGTATACCATTACTTCCCGAAAACTTAATTTAAAATTTATCTCAAAATAAGGCTTATAATTTCTAAAATAAATTTCAAGTTTAATATAGGAAGAATATACTTAAATAAAAGTTATTATACAAAGCCATATTGATATTTAATAATTTATCCTTTAAAACAAAAATGCCGACTAGTTCTTAAATAATAATAAACCTTTTATAATCATGATAAAGTGACTAATTAATAATTAAATATGTTTGACAATTTAAAATAATAAAATAACTAGTTTCTAGAATATTTATAATACTTTTAAAATCTCCCAGTTAATAACTAAAAATCATCTTTTTAAAACAAGCCCAAGTCCTCGATTTTAATTTCACCTCGCAAAATGTGAAAACCTTACTTGATTCCAATATAGCCAATTTTATACTTATTTCCTAATTCACTTCTATCCTTCAAAAATATTTAAAATCTCGATTTAAAAACTTTTATATTTGACAAAGTACCATTTGAGGATTTATTATTTAAAATTCCTTTTATATACTTTTATAAAATCCTATCCACGATATCATGAAATAGTTAAATACAAATTCCAAAACCTTTTATTTTATCCAATTAATTTATCCAAAAATCTATGTGAATATTTCGATTCAAAATCCATGTTTACAATTCTTTACCAATTTTAAACCATATTTTGTTGGCATTTAAAAACACCAAAATCCAGCTAAAACTGTCATATCATTCAATCAATTTAAATCACACAACAACCTGTCACAGATTATTCAAACAAACATATCACTATATATGAAATTAAATTTTACATTTTTGAGGTTGGATCCCTCCAACCTATTTCCATGCATCAACAGATGTTAGCACAACATAAAAATACTGAACTCGCTTCGGGGCAGAATGTCACAGTATATATGTAGGGCCATTCGCTATTATACGGGGCACATAAGGTCTCATCCGCTATATATATGCGAGAATATCAATCACTCCAATATATATATACTACTATATATAATATCACATTCAACGTATAAAAATGCATCAATTCAACAAATCAATCATTTTGTAACAACCCGCATATTTGTCGATTTTTATATTTAAATATTTTATCGTTAGTCGGATTTTAGTCCGAAAAGCTACTTTTTGCATACGGTCGAATTAGGATTCGGGACCACTCCCATTGAGTTTAAAATGCCGTTTGCGACCTTTTTGAGTATAAGCTTCGATATGTTTGGAGAAAGTTGATTTTTGCTACTTTTCACTTTGGGTTTGGGTTCAGCCCTATGTTTAACTTATGCTCAAAACTGAGCCACTCTTCTCCATTCACCCTCATTTTCTTCCTCTTTTCAGTTCTAAGGCAATAATGGTGGGTGAGATTGGAAATTAAAACTCCAAAACCCTAGTTTTCTCTTGCAAATCAACTCTTGCTCCAAACTAATAGAAGAACCCATTGGTAAGCTTCTCTTCTTCTTCTCCAACTTATTCTCTTACCAATTTCAGAAATTCCTAAACCTAATTTTTGGAATGTTCTTGTTTTGAGCATAGATTCAAGCTCATTTGGGTTGTGTTGAAGAGAGGTTGATTCTCCATTTGCTTTCAAGCTTCTTCTTGTTTGATTTTGGTAAAAAGGTAAGATTTTTGTCTCACATCTTTGTCTATAATTATCTTCAATTGTTAGGTATGAATTCCTAACGTTTATTCGTGTGCAATTGATTTTGGTTTGGATTGATTTGGTGTATATTCCAATTTTTGGTGTTTTGGTCCAATTTATGGAATCCTATTATGGATATTTGGACATTGATATTTGAGGCGTATCGAAGAGCCGTTTAGGCTGGGTTGTCGTTCGACGTAATTCCTTAGTCATCGCCATTTGCTCGTTCCATCGATTTCGATATTAGTTTGGCCATTTTTTGGCCTAGGTTCAGGGAATGCCCTAAACCCTTCATTCAGACGTCTGAAACGTGATATTCAGACGTCTGAATATTGTCTGGGAAGTTTTCTATTCCCAGATTCAGACGTCTGAATATATGGTTTCAGACGTCTGAATTGGCTTATTTTCAAACAGAAAGAAAATGGGCTAAAATATGCCTATTTCAGACGTTTGAAACATTTGGTTCAGACGTCTGAATCGTGTTTTGGAAATTCTTATATTTTCAGATTCAGACGTATGAACCACTTGTTTCAGACGTGTGAAACTGCTGTGTTTTGCCTATTTTCCCTATTTGCCTATTCGCTTGAGAATTCCAATTTAAATCGATTCGTGATGATCCTATTTGTTGTTATCATTTATTATGACTTTGATGACTCCTTTTTAGGGATTTTTGAATATCCATTTCAATGGATTCTTTATCGGTTTCTTTGGATTTTATTCACGTCTTCGAATGTGAATTTTAGTAATTGATTGTTCTTACAATCTTCTTTGTGATTTGTCACTTTAAAAATATAAAGGTTTTCTATACTAGTAGTAAATATCAAAACTCTTTCTTCAAATGATTTCAACACTATTTTATTACAAAGATCGTTTTCTCAAACTGATTTCTAATCTATTAATATATACAAACCTTTACCTCACTCGTATGAGAAATATAATTTAACGGCTTAGTAAAACAAGTGGTATGAAACGCTTGCGTTTACTCCGTCGGTTAATTCTTGGACTTGTTCAATTGAACCTCTTGTGACAATTTTCTAGTGGAGATTTACAGTTTGTTCGTAAATATTTAAATTAAGCAAGTGGTTATGGAACACGAAGCTAAACTCATATATTTACTAGCTTAGTGTAATCGACACTTCTCGTTGATCATGACGATCATCTTTGTGATTTAGACTAGCAATGTGCGATGTCTCTTTGTCTACGAGGGAGACTAAACCCCGTTTTGTGGAGTTTCGACTCAATTTGGTGGGGTAGCAACCCATGGTCTTCGGGCCGTTTGTGGAGCTTCGGCTCAATTTGTGATGGTTAGCAACCATGGAATTAGCATTCCGTTTGTGATACACGTGTTGGTGAGCTTTATGCTCCCGTTTGTGATAGGCCTCCCCCCTTTTGTGATTTCTGGATTTCTTGAGATGATTTCTAGAATTTGTGTTTCACCAATTTTCGTGACTTCCATTGATAAGTTTTATCAATATTTGTGCATTGGTGAATTTGTGTGTCATTGACTTTTGTGATTGACATTGATATAATCGTCAATATTTGTGGTTCGATGAACGAAATAAGGTGTATGACATTTTCTTTGATTCTTGTGTAGAATTTGTGACATCGATTAATCTCTTGATGATTTTCAACTAATTATATATATCACAGTTTGGCATTGTGATTATTATGTGTTTAGTCATATCTCTTATTCTATATCGTTTCATCTGATATTTATAGTTAGACTGATCCGTTTATTATTTTCTTATTAAATAATACTCGGGTCAGACCGAGATGTTACAGGTGCTTCTGCTTGACTTCTCCCCAGGGATTCATTACTCTGACTTTTGGCAAACTACTTAGATTAGTAGTTTATTTTGTTGTATACACTTGAGATATAGACTCATAGTTGTATTCTTTTGTATAGCACGTGTTGCTATTCTTTTGTATTTTTGTGGATCTTTTTAGACCACTACTCTGATGCACACTTTTATGTGTAGTATTCATATCTGATTCCGCCTTTGTGATATGAATTGTCTGTGACTGATTTATGTTATGTTTATTTCTATATTTGTTTCTAAAGATACTACAGCCACTGTGTAGTAGCTTTGAGTTTGTGTCGGTATGTCGGATTTCCCTCTTGATAAAGAAATGTATGTTATACTATCTGACATACCGATGCTCGCGCAAAGCAATTACACGGATGGTCGCTCCTCAACAGCCTTATTCTCCGTGCTAGTTGACAGCATTCACCACAATGTTCTTGGCTAGTGTGGGTATAGAGGTGGGGCGTCACAGCTTGGTATCAGAGCCAAACTTCGGAACAATATGGAATATTATAACAAGGATCATCGTCCTAAGTCCATCTTAGGAGTCGTGCTTTAGGATTTAATTCGAGTCTTCGTACCGATTCATCCTATTTTCCTTATGATTCCTTGTTTATCTATCAAGATTGCTTGATATTCAATTTGGTGAATAACCTTTTTCTTCTTCTTCTTTCTTTCTAAAGGGAGAAAAATGTCTAGACCAGGCCTCCCCAGAGCCGTGCCATCTAGCACACCACCCCAGGATGGAGTTTTTATGACTGCTCAACAGCTTCTTGATTTAGTGACGAATGCTCAAGCAGCTGGAGCTAACCCGGAACCTACTCACCCAAAGTCGGGATTTGCACGCTTGTGCAGAGATTACACTAATTTGGGTGGGGAGCCATTCAAAGGTTCCGAAACTATTATTGAAGTACAGGCTTGGCTAAGGTCATGCGATCGAATCTTTTCTCGCATGAATCTTATTGACCTTCACCGAGTTCAGGTGGCCTCTAGTATGCTCCGAGAAAGAGCATTGGACTGGTACGAGCTTCTTATTTCTGAGATTAATGAAGCGGATCTCACCTGGGAGCAATTCCGGGAACGCTTCGAGTTGAAATTCGTACCGGAAGCTGAGAAAGTGACATTGGCTCGACGATTTATAGACCTTGTTCAAGGTGAGTCCTCCGTGACTGATTACGTCGCCTCCTTCGAGTCGCTTTCCAAATATGGGGTTGAATACATCAACACCCCTCTGAAGAAGAATCAGAGATTTGTTTATGGCTTAAACAAAAATCTCAAGAAGCCATTACTTCTAAAGTTAGAAGTTTCTTTTGATCAACTCGTTGATATCGCTCTTCGACTTGAAGAGGCGGATAGGGAGAATGATGTTGAAGTGGTGGGTTCCAAACCAAACTTCAACAACAAGAAGAGGCCAAATAAATTCAAAGGACCTTATCCCAATAAGAAAGGGAAGCAAGCAACCTCCGTGGCAAAGACTTCTTCCTTTGGTCGTGGGGAATGCTATAATTGTGGTTCGAAGGACCATTACGCGAACAAGTGTCCAAAGTCTCTCTCTTGTCGCTACTGCAAAGGTCCCGGTCATGTTATATCCTCATGCCCCAAGTTTCAGGGCAAGAAAGAGGGAAAGCTTAATGTTGCTCAAGCCCCTGGTAACACATCTCGTGGCCAAGGTATTTCTCATTCTATTCTGGATGGAATTATTTTATTTCATGATCATCCTATTCGAGTTCTTTTTGATACGGGTGCGTCCCATTCTTTTATATCAAAAGAACTTGTTGATACTTTTTCTTTCGATGTTTTGTGTTTAATGACTTCTTTGAGAATTACGAATCCGGTTGGTGGATCCGCGACAATCAGTTTATTGTGTAAAGATGTCGAGATTATTTTGTGTGATTTTTCTTTCCGAGCCGATTTGCATGTCATGCGTTATTTAGGCTTTGGAATGATTTTGGGAATGGATTGGCTTAACCGTTATGAAGCGCATATCCTATGTCTTGAGCGGACTATTCATCTTCGACATCCTCAATCTGTTAAGCAGATTTCTATTAATCTTAAAGATTCAGATTCCAGCTTGGTTGCATCTTTATATTCTTTAAATCCTCTTGATGACGATGATGATGATGAGGGTGATATTATTTCTCTTATTCACGTCGTTTGTGAATTTTCCAACATATTCGAGCCCGTTTTAGGATTACCACCTAAGCGAGCAATTGAGTTCAGAATTAATCTTATTCCTGGAGCTCAACCTATCACTCGTCTTCCTTATCGTATGTCCAATAAAGAAAACGAGGAGATGCATAAACAATTATCCGAATTGGATACGAAGCAATTTATTCACTCTAGTTCCTCGCCTTGGGGAGCTCCGGCTATTTTTGTGAAGAAATTCGATGGTACACTTAGGCTTTGCATTGACTACCGCAAGCTTAATGATCTTACTATCAAAAATAAATATCCTTTACCTCGGATTGATGACCTATTTGATCAGCTTAGTGGTGCTAGAGTCTTTTCGCAACTAGACTTAGCTACTGGATTTCATCAGCTTCGTATTGCAGAGGATAGCATTCCTTTGACATCGTTCCGTACTCGGTATGGATCTTATGAATGGCTTGTTATGCCATTTGGTTTGACGAATGCTCCGGCGTATTTCGTTGACCTTATGAATCGGGTTTTCAAAGATTTTCTCGACCGATTTGTTCTCATCTTTATCGATTATATTCTTGTGTATTCTAAAACCGAGGAGGAGCATGAAAAACATCTTCGGATTATGTTGGAAACTCTTAGGAGTAATCAATTAAAGGCAAAATTTTCTAAATGCCACTTTTGGCAATCTCGTGTGAAGTTTCTCGGTCATATTATTTCCGAATCCGGAATTTCCGTAGATCCTTCAAAGATTGAAGCGATTCAAGATTGGAAGAGACCGGAGAGTGTGACAGAGATTCGTAGCTTTCTGGGATTGGCAGGTTATTACCGCCGATTTATCAAAGACTTTTCTAATATTGTCGTGCCTCTCACTAGCTTGACGAAGAAAGGTGTTAAATACATTTGGTCGGACAGATGTGAAACTTCTTTTCAGAAATTAAAAGAACTTCTTTCTGATGCTCCTATTCTCGTTATTCCCGAGGGGAATCAAGATTTCGTTGTTTATACCGATGCTAGTCGCGTTGGTTTGGGTGCCGTTTTTATGCAAAGAGAACGTGTTATTGCTTATGCTTCTAGGCAATTGAAGCCTGTCGAGACTAGATATGCCACTCATGATTTAGAACTCGCGGCTATTGTTTTTGCTCTTCGGATTTGGCGTCATTATCTTTTAGGAGAGAAATTTATTCTTTATACCGATCATAAGTCCTTGAAATATTTATTCTCTCAAAAGGAACTTAATTTGCGTCAACAGCGTTGGCTCGAATTTCTTGCACCATATGATCTTGATATTCTTTATACTCCCGGAAAGGGTAATCGTGTCACCGATGCTCTTAGCCGTAAACAACAAGCTGTTGTTTCTATGATGATATTCGAATGGAACGATCTCGAGATTTTATCCTCTTGCAAAATTCGAGACCGTGTTCCCGATTTATGTTCATCTCTTGTTTTATGTAGCCTTGAGGCTCGTCCTTCTCTTTTAGACCGCATTCTTGAAGCTCAAAGGCTTGATCCCGAAATGGCTCTTCTTGGCCAAAATATTAGGGATAAAATTGATATTGAAGGTTTGAAAGACTTTGATATCGATTCTCGTGGCGGCATTCGGAGATTTGGTAGACTTATCGTACCAAATATTATTGATCTTCGTAAGGACATTTTAGAAGATTCTCATCGTTCTAAATTCACCATTCATCCCGGTAGTAGTAAAATGTACGCAGATATGAAGCGACTTTATTATTGGGAGGGAATGAAACTTGACATCGCTAACTTCGTTAAGCGTTGCATGACTTGCCAACTCATTAAGGCTGAACATCAAAGGCCCGGTGGGTTATTGCAACCTTTAGAAATTCCAATTTGGAAGTGGGACCAAATTTCCATGGATTTTATAGATGGCCTTCCCCGTTCTCGATCGGGTCATGATAGCTTATGGGTGATCGTTGATAGACTTACTAAATCCACCCATTTTATTCCCGTCCGGTCTAACCGAACCGTTCCTCTTTTGGCCAAGCTCTTTGTTAAAGAGATTGTTAAATTACATGGTGTTCCTACTTCTATAGTTAGTGATAGGGATCCATTGTTTACTAGTGGATTTTGGAAGAGCCTTCAAAAAGCTTTGGGAATGAAGCTTAATTTTAGCACCGCTTATCATCCTCAGTCCGATGGACAAACCGAGCGTGTGAATCAAACACTTGAAGATCTTCTTTGTGCTTCTGTGCTTGATTTTGGGGGAAGTTGGGAAGATCATATTTCACTTGTTGAATTTTCCTATAATAATAGCTTCCAATCTAGTATTGGTATGGCACCTTTTGAGGCACTCTACGGAAGGCCATGCCGATCTCCTTCTTGTTGGCTTGAGGCCGGTGAGAAGCTGGTTTTAGGTCCAGATTTTATTCGTGATTCCACAGAAAAGATTGAACTTATTCGACATAGGATGAAAGAAGCCCAGAGTAGACAAAAATCTTATGCCGATAACCAGAGAAGGAAGTTAGAATTTTCTGTGGGAGATCTTGTGTTCATTCGTGTGTCACCTATGAAAGGTGTTGTACGTTTCAGTCGATCGGGAAAGTTAGCGCCTCGATATATTGGGCCATTTCCTATCACTGAACGTATTGGTTCCATGGCTTATCGCCTTTTATTACCGGCTCAATTTTCTGCTATCCATGACGTGTTTCACGTTTCTCAACTTCGGAAGTGTCTTCGAGATTCTGATTCTATTCTTGAGCCCGGTGTTGTGGAAGAGATTGAAGTTTCGCCTAATTTAACTGTAACGACCCAGGATTTTTAGTAATTAAAATTTGAATATTTAATTAATTTTAAATATTAATAAGTGAAATTTATAAGTCAAATAAATTTTTATTTGAATTATTGGATTTAATTGGATAATTAAATCGATAATTTAATATGTTAAATTATGGAAATAATTGAAAATTAGGTTAAATATGATTGAAAATGATTTGTAAAATTTTATTTTATCATATTGAAGTTAGAACGATATTTTAGAACTTTTAAAATCGAATTAAAAGTTAATTTGTGAAAATTGAATATTTTAATATTTAAATCGACTAGTGAAAATAGTCAATTTTTGAACAGTCTCAGAATTGAACGAAACCAGTTCCATTGGATCCGTAATAGTTAGTTATTACCAGATTTCAATTTTCGTGTCAATCGGAGTTGTCGTTTGATCGTGGCAGCTCGAAACGCATCGAATTGTTTTTAATTTTAATTTGGCGAGTTAAAATAGCCATTTTTCAAAAAGTCTCGGATTTCGACGAAACCAGTTTCATCGGATCCGTAATGTGATATTATTGTAAGGTTTAAAATTTCGTGTCAATTGGATTTACCGTTTGTCCGGTACAAATTAAAACGCCTAGAAAATCGTTTAAATCGGTTTAATTTAAATCGACCGTCTATAGCCATAACTCGCACATATTTCCGAATTAGCTTTCGAAACCTGTTCCATTGTGTCCGGAACGCGGGGTAAACCCTAGAAACGCTGGTTACGACGCGTGAATCGGAGTTCGGAATTTCCGGGATGAATAGTGTCGTTCGTTTTCCTATAAATAGACCATAAGTCTTCATAAATTAGAAAAAAAAATAAAACCTAATTTTCTAAACCTAGCCGCCACTTTATAATTGAATGGCCAGAAAACACCCAAATTCATTCTTAATCTCTCCAAATCCATTCACAATCAAGCGAAGTGATCAACTACAAAGATGAAGAGCAAGGCGAGAGCTTTCGATCTATACGGTGATGATGGAGTTTGGTGTCGCGTGGAGGGAGCTAGGGGGGCCGATTGTGGCCAGTTGCGCACGCAACACGAGGAGGAGGAGGGGGCCGAGCTTCATTCTGCTGGTGGTGGAGGTAGCTCTTGCGAAGGGCTTCAACATGGCAGTGGTTTGATGAAGTTTAGTTGAGTATTGGTGTTGCAAGATTAAACCCTAGGAGAAGCTAATGGGTTTGTGTGTGACGGCAACAACCTGTAGAAGAAAACGAAGGAGAAGGGGTAGGGGGTATGGCCAGATCTGATGCAAAAAGAAATGGATGGTGGATGATCGTTGTATGTTTATAATTTGAATTTAAGTTGTAAATTAGTTAATATAAATACGTGTAATCTTAGAAAATTAATAACTTTTTCATACGAGGTCGAAAACGCACGAAACAAGAAGCGTTGGAATCGTATGGACGAGCACTACGCGATGAAATTGGATTGGAGTCATTTGGAGTTAGTGAGAATTTTGGGTAAAATTAAACGTCCGTTTAATTTTATTCGAAATAAATCGCTAAAACGAAATTGAAATCAAGGTGAGAACTTCTCACTCAATCGAATCAGTTTCGATTTTATTTTAAATAGTTAGATTTAAAATATTTGAATGCATGTTTGAATGATGATTGATATCTATTGATTGTTAAAATAGACATTATGTGCCGTTAGTAAGCGGATGTTATTTATTAAAAACATATACCGCGAATATTTCATAAACAGTGAAATTGGTATTATATATAATAGCAATATATATATATATTGGCATATGTATATATTGGAGTTATTGATTTCCTGCATTTGTTTAGCGGATGAGACCCTATTGCGCCGTTATTAAGCGGATAATATTTAAATCCCATATACCGCGATAATTTCGTACTGGAGCGAAATTGGTATTGTGCTAATGTTTGTGAATGCAGGAAACAGGTTGGAGGGATCCAACTGGATTCCTCAACAGTTTTTATTTGATTTCAGATATTTTGATATTTGATGGATTATCATATTGATATATGATATCGTTGTTGTCGTGATTGACTATTTGGTATGTAGCATCATTGGACCAAGTTTTGGAATTTTAAAATGATTTATAAAGTGATTTTTGAAAATATACTATATGTTTGGAATTTGATCTATTTTAAATAAATAAACGTTATAATTTTTAAAGTTATAAAAATTATGATTTTTGAGAATAATAGTTAAAAAACTGATTTTTGAGAATATGATGCTAATGATTTTATAAAATAGTTTAATCGGTATTTTAGAATTTATTGTGAAAAGTTTAAAATATAGGATTTATAAAATTTAGTTATTTTATAAATCAAAATGGTGAAATTATAAAGGAGATTAAATATGTTTTAAAGAATAATATAAATTGATTTATATTAAGAGATTTATAAATGGATATTTATAAATTGAAAATATTGACATTATAAAATGAGTTTTTATAAGTGTTTGAATGAAGTGAAAATGGATTGCATAAGTGAATGGAATTTATAAAATTATAAATGGTGGAGTTATAAATGAAATTTATAAATAGTAAGATTTATAAATTTTGTGAAATTATTAAAGAATATATTTGGATGAATAATTGAATCTTATAAGTTATAAGATTTATAATTATGAAGTTTAAAAGAACAATTTGTAAAATAATCGTTTTATAAGTATTTAACTTATAATATGAACCTTTGGTATATAATTGGGTTATGAATTGAATATAGGTTAATAAAGGAATTTATAAACGTTGTTTCATAAATTCGTAAACGACTTATTTTGATAAGTTAATTGTTGAAACCTATTAATGGAGTTATATTCACGTTTTTGACTGTGAATAATCCTTTGAAATAAATTGAATAAAAGGATGAAAATTGTTAACGTAGTTTATTCACGTTTTTAAATAGTGAATAATATGTTAAAGAAAATTGTTTTGAATGTGATGTTTTAAATTGAATTAAAACGATCTAACGATGTTTTAAATTGGGTTGAGATTCGAAACCATAGATTTCAACATTTATTGTTGAAATAGACGTTTTCGAGAAATAGAAGGAAATGGTGGACTATAACACTGTTGTTATAGTAAATGATTTCCGAAAGGAAATGTTTTGTATAGTATTGGGATTTATATATCTATTTTAATTTCGAATCCCTATACTAGTGATTTTGGGTTGTCGTAACGATGTTTTACGCAACATTCGTTTTGGCCCAAATAAAAATGTTTAAGAGAATGATTTCCTTAAAGAATGAAATATATACTTAATCTCGATTTAAGTATATTGAATATTTTCCAAGTGTTGAAAATAAATAAAGTCTATGAATTACTTATGAATAAATAAGTATGGAAATGTTTTCCAATATAAAGTGAATATTTTGAGAATTTATTTTTTTGAAGATGAATTGAAATGAATAATTGAAATCGTATATGCATGGGTATTTTGGAATATAAATTCATTATGGAATTTATAAATGAAAAGGAGAATTTGTTTAAAAATAAATATTGATTTATTTTTGAAGTATGAAATTTTATATCTTGTAAAGATATTTTGGAAAATAAATAATTGGGAAAATTATTTGGAATCTGGTGATGTGTGCATATCAATTGATAGTTCAATAACCGACTATCAATATTTCCCTTTGAATGGGTAATTGATGTGAATTGTTTGAATTTGAATGCCACACTTATTTTTGAATAAGCGCTCACTATTCGGGTTAACCGAGAAAAGACCATGGGGTCGTATAACCCATTCCGAATATGTGATACGTCGTTGTGAATTGCATTGATGACCGGTGTTGAAGACCGAGTATTTGCGAAAGCGATAGGATGACCTATCGATTGTCTCTGCACTGGGTAGCTCCTGGTATAGAGATTCCTTAAGTGATGGGAAATTCGATCGGGATTGTGAATACCCGGATTGCAAGGGCTTCGTAAGAAGTGCCTTCGGTTTTGTTCCAGCCCGGAACAGACTTGTATGGATTGTATGTCTGACATTACAAATTGAGATATAAAGCCGATTTCTTTCAAATATATTTCTGTTGGTGGCGGAGAATTTATTCTTTTAGCTTAACACCCTTCTCTGAGACGCACGAGCTCAGAGGTTATGTATTGAATGTTATCAGCGATATATTCCCAATTTGGTAATGTGACATGCTGAGTGTTGCTGTAAATGATAATTGTGTTGATTATTTGTGATAGGATCGTTTATTTGATCGTCTATCTTGGTGATCATTTCTATGATCATTTGTTGACCCAAAGCATGGCTTTTGTATAAAGTATGTTTTTGTGGACGTGACTTCGTCGAGCCTCACACCCCGTGAATGGTCAAAACAGGAAAGAAGCAGCAAGGTTATGAGGGGTAGCGCCCTTTAGGATGTGTGCATTTCCTTCTGGAAAAGGGTGGTATCATGGTATGGAGCCCAGATACTTACTCATGTTGAAAACACTTTGTTATGATTGTGTGAATTGATTACGAGCGCTCGGTGAAAAGGTCCCAAAGGACCGGGGGATGGCATATTCGGTCAGTTGTTACTCAGTTAGGGGTAACCCGGCCTTGTGTTGGTAGAGATCCGGTTTGGTTCTCGGGGATGTCCATCCAGAGGCATTCTCATGTGGCAATGGGAAGTTCCTTGGCCTGATCATTCGTTGGAAATCCAAAGAAACAATACGAGACTTGTACGGTTTTAGTTGTAGAACCTGCCATTTAATATGGTAGCTATAGTAAGCATACTATAATGGTACCTATGCTGGCTAAGATTTATATTCTACTTTCGAAATGATTTTTCTCTACACTATGCACTAGTAATAATATCAAATGTTCTTTTTAATACGTATCAAGCATCCTTGACTATCATAAGGAGAAATCTTCTTCAAGTCTGCGTTTGCATTGTGTGTGTGGCAGGAGGTCTTATGGTAATCTCATTTTTAAAAGCATTGCGGATTGACTTTAAAAATATTCCTCTATTTCTGATTTTTAAAGATAAATAAACTGTTTTGAGTTCTCACACCAGTCACATGACTGACTTGGAGTTTATTGTTTTCCATCCTAAACTCTGGGTGCCCACCAATTTCCACACGGGCAGTCAAGAGTTAAGGTCTATCAGGATATTCTGGATATTCTGGAGTTGCTGGAGGCAAGCTGGATGGCATGACGTATTACTAGTATATAGTATTTCTTTTTCCGCTGCACTGTTTGTTGTTGTTGTACACTCTGATGATGATGTAATGTAATGTATAAAATGTAATAACTGATATAGTTCTTTGTTTAAAGATTATTCATTTATTTATTATATGTTGTTCCGCTGCGAATTGTGAGATTCTGATGTTGTTCTGTTATTTTGTTTTCTGTTCCGTTCTATTTTCTTTTTGTTCTATTTCCTATTTTCCATCCTCTCTATTTTCTTTTCTTTCTATTTTCTATCTTCTTATCTCTTCTTCTTTTCTTGTTCTTAAAACCCTCAGTGTTCGGTTTTCCGTCGTTCGATTGCTCGGCAGTCGATAAAGTGAGTATCGATGTTGAATTTTCGGAAGACAAAGAATCGGGTCCTGACAATTTAACTTATGAGCAACATCCTATTCGTATCATTGCTTCGGAAGTCAAACGACTTCGAAATAAAGATGTTTCGCTTGTTAAAGTTCAATGGTCTTCAAATCCTAAGGATTGTTCTTGGGAATCTAGAGAGTACATCGAGCGAACACATCCGGACTTGCTTTCCCGTGCTCTTTAAGGTGAACATTTTATTTCAAATTTCTTTTGTGTTGAATATGCTTTTATGGTTGTTACTATATATGTTCTTCTTAAATATTGCGAGGACGCAATTTCTTTAAGGAGGGGAGTCTGTAACAACCCGCATATTTGTCGATTTTTATATTTAAATATTTTATTTAAATATTTTATCGTTAGTCGGATTTTAGTCCGAAAAGCTACTTTTTGCATACGGTCGAATTAGGATTCGGGACCACTCCCATTGAGTTTAAAATGCCGTTTGCGACCTTTTTGAGTATAAGCTTCGATATGTTTGGAGAAAGTTGATTTTTGCTACTTTTCATTTTGGGTTTGGGTTTGGGTTCAGCCCTATGTTTAACTTATGCTCAAAACTGAGCCACTCTTCTCCATTCACCCTCATTTTCTTCCTCTTTTCAGTTCTAAGGCAATAATGGTGGGTGAGATTGGAAATTAAAACTCCAAAACCCTAGTTTTCTCTTGCAAATCAACTCTTGCTCCAAACTAATAGAAGAACCCATTGGTAAGCTTCCCTTCTTCTTCTCCAACTTATTCTCTTACCAATTTCAGAAATTCCTAAACCTAATTTTGGGAATGTTCTTGTTTTGAGCATAGATTCAAGCTCACTTGGGTTGTGTTGAAGAGAGGTTGATTCTCCATTTGCTTTCAAGCTTCTTCTTGTTTGATTTTGGTAAAAAGGTGAGATTTTTATCTCACATCTTTGTCTATAATTATCTTCGATTGTTAGGTATGAATTCCTAACGTTTATTCGTGTGCAATTGATTTTGGTTTGGATTGATTTGGTGTATATTCCAATTTTTGGTGCTTTGGTCCAATTTATGGAAATCCTATTATGGATATTTGGACATTGATATTTGAGGCGTATCGAAGAGCCGTTTAGGCTGGGTTGTCGTTCGACGTAATTCCTTAGTCATCGCCATTTACTCGTTCGATCGATTTCGATATTAGTTTGGCCATTTTTTGGCCTAGGTTCAGGGAATGCCCTAAACCCTTTATTCAGATGTCTGAAACGTGATATTCAGACGTCTGAATATTGTCTGGAAAGTTTTCTATTCCCAGATTCAGACGTCTGAATATATGGTTTCAGACGTCTGAATTGGCTTATTTTCAAACAGAAAGAAAATGGGCTAAAATATGCCTACTTCAGACGTATGAAACATTTGGTTCAGATGTCTGAATCGTGTTTTGGAAATTCTTATATTTCCAGATTCAGACGTCTGAACCACTTGTTTCAGACGTCTAAAACTGCTGTGTTTTGCCTATTTTGCCTATTTGCCTATTCGCTTGAGAATTCCAATTTAAATCGATTCGTGATGATCCTATTTGTTGTTATCATTTATTATGACTTTGATGACTCCTTTTTAGGGATTTTTGAATATCCATTTCAATGGATTCTTTATCGGTTTCTTTGGATTTTATTCACGTCTTCGAATGTGAGTTTTAGTGATTGATTGTTCTTACAATCTTCTTTGTGATTTGTCACTTTAAAAATATAAATGTTTTCTATACTAGTAGTAAATATCAAAACTATTTCTTCCAATGATTCAACGCTATTTTATTACAAAGATCGTTTTCTCAAACCGATTTCTAATCTATTAGTATATACAAACCTTTACCTCACTCGTATGAGAAATCTAATTAAACGGCTTAGTAAAACAAGTGGTATGAAACGCTTGCGTTTACTCCGTCGGTTAATTCTTGGACTTGTTCGATTGAACCTCTTGTGACAATTTTCTAGTGGAGATTTACACTTTGTTCGTAAATATTTAAATTAAGCAAGTGGTTATGGGACATGAAGCTAAACTCATATATTTACTAGCTTAGTGTAATCGACACTTCTCGTTGATCATGACGATCATCTTTGTGATTTAGACTAGCAATGTGCGATGTCTCTTTGTCTACGAGGGAGACTAAACCCCGTTTTGTGGAGTTTCGACTCAATTTGGTAGGGTAGCAACCCATGGTCTTTGGGCCGTTTGTGGAGCTTCGGCTCAATTTGTGATGGTTAGCAACCATGGAATTAGCATTCCGTTTGTGATACACGTGTTGGTGAGCTTTATGCTCCCGTTTGTGATAGGCCTCCCCCCTTTTGTGATTTCTGGATTTCTTGAGATGATTTCTAGAATTTGTGTTTCGCCAATTTTCATGATTTCCATTGATAAGTTTTATCAATATTTGTGCATTGGTGAATTTCTGTGTCATTGACTTTTGTGATTGACATTGATATAATCGTCAATATTTGTGGTTCGATGAACGAAATAAGGTGTATGACATTTTCTTTGATTCTTGTGTAGAATTTGTGACATTGATTAATCTCTTGATGATTTTCAACTAATTATATATATCACAGCTTGGCATTGTGATTATTATGTGTTTAGTCATATCTCTTATTCTATATCGTTTCATCTGATATTTATAGTCAGACTGATCCGTTTATTATTTTCTTATTAAATAATACTCGGGTCAGACCGAGATGTTACAGGTGCTTCTGCTTGACTTCTCTCCAGGGATTCATTACTCTGACTTTTGGAAAACTACTTAGATTAGTAGTTTATTTTGTTGCATACACTTGAGATATAGGCTCATAGTTGTATTCTTTTGTATAGCACGTGTTGCTATTCTTTTGTATTTTTGTGGATCTTTTTAGACCACTACTCTGATGTACACTTTTATGTGTAGTATTCATATCTTATTCCGCCTTTGTGATATGAATTGTCTGTGACTGATTTATGTTATGTTTATTTCTATATTTGTTTCTGAAGATATTACAGCCACTGTGTAGTAGCTTTGATTTTGTGTCAGTATGTCGGATTTCCCTCTTGATAAAGAAATGTATGTTATACTATCTGACATACCGATGCTCGCACAAAGCAATTACACGGATGGTCGCTCCTCAACAGCCTTATTCTCCGTGCTAGTTGACAGCATTCACCGCATTGTTCTTGGCTAGTGTGGGTATAGAGGTGGGGCGTCACACATTTATTAGTTTTGTCTATATAAAATTAAAGCCAACAGTCCAAAATTGAGTGAGGTTAACTCATCTTGAGTTTTAATTTGCCAAACGTTCAAATTTTAAATTAAATCGAACACGTTCGATTTAACCCAAAATTTTAGCTCATTCCAATCGACTCCAATCTGTTCTAGCACGTAGTGCTTGTCGCTGCGATTCCGGTGTCGCTCATTTCGTCCGATTCCGGCCTCGTATGACAAAGATATGCTATTTTAAAGGTTTGAATATAAATAATATAAATAAATCTACTTTTCTTTTTTATTTTATACGCAGATCAAATCTATGCCATACATTTAAAGCTCTTGATCCTGGTCACTCATTTGCTTCATCTCCTACATTGCTTTGCCCCATTCAAAACCCATCTGCCCCCTCCTTCAAGATCCTGCCGCTGCCACCATGACCAATTGGAACACGATCGGTGTCTACCAAACGAATGCCCTCCATGCCCCCTACCTTCGGCCAGATCCACATAAAGCTCGACGCTTCCTCTAGCTCGAAAACGAGCACGAGCATGCTCCCTTCAAATCCAAACCGCTGCCACATCGAGGAACTTCAAGCGATCGTAGCCGTTCAAACTGTAGAGCTCAATGAGCTCTTTGATCTTCCAGTTGACAACAAAGCCTAATAGTTTATGGATTTATAGAGATCGAGGGAAGAAAATAGAAGAGTTTCGGCCATTGATTTTAAAATGTGGCGGCTGCATCAAGAGGAAAGCTAAGGTTTCTGTTGAGATGTGTGTGTGTGTGTGTACACACACACACGTGCACATTAATTGTTTTAATATTATTTCCAATTTTAACATGCTTTTTTCAAACGAACTCCAAACAAAACGTACACCCTAGCATTTATCATATTTTACCCCTATTCCGAACACAATGGAACAGGTTTCGAAGCCTAATTCGATCGTATATGGAAGATAGCTTTTCAAATCGAATTAAAATATTAAGTTTTTGATAATAAACTCAACGCGTTTCTGTCCCATATGATCAAATGATAACTCCCAACGCTACGAAATTCGAAATCTGATAATAATAATAATAAACTATTACGGATTCAATGAAACAAGTTACGTCGAATTCCAAGACTGTGCCCCGGAAGGTTATTTTAATGCGTCGATTAAATCGAGCGATTTTCAAAATCATCGAAATCGTTTGAAACTTCAATTTTTAAAACTTACTAACCCCATCTTGATTCAAATAGAATTTATGTCCATATTATAAATCATTTCGATCCATTTTAAATCAAAGTTCAATTATTTACACTATTTCTATATATTAATTTTCACTATTAAATTAATAATATATAAATTTCCAGTTTTAACTTATCGACTTTTTTAATCCCATTCAAAAGTCCAGTACCATCACTCTAATTTAAACGGAGTTTAAAATCAACTTATAAACCATTTCCATTCCCATTTTACTCCAAATCCCCATATTTTCCCAATTTCAAATATCAATTTACTATTTTACCAAAACAAATAAATCGCTATAGTTGAAATTTTATACCATTTTAGAAATTCTTCCATATTCCAAATCAATCAGTAATTCAAATTCAACATTTAAAATGAATTAAATGTTCAAAACTAAACAACCAAAATTCTGGGTCGTTACAAAAATAATGAGTTGATAATTAACATTAGAACGAGAAATATGGTTTCCATTCCAACATGTATTTTCAAATAGAAAATTGTTTTCTATAACATTTATTTCATTGAATATAAGATACTTAATCTAAAAATTCTCTACTGTAAATAATTTATGTAAACAAAATAAATAGCATATATTAAGTAGTTGAATGAAGCTTCATAGTTCAAATGATATTATAGTAATGGCGGAAATAGTGGGAGATGCCATATAACATTTATTGGTTACATCAAGTTATGAAAATTATTTTTGTAAAACATAAAAACATTATTTATGGAATAATGATCGAATTTTAGTGTTGACTGACAAACATAATTTTATTTTAATATGAATATTCATTAAAATATAAAACTATAGTACTGTTATTTTTGATGCAATGGAATAATACAAAAGTATCTAAATTTATTTGCGAATTATGGGATAAGCCATGGTTTTGAGAAATAATTTTTGATTATATGATTATGAATCATATGGTACTAGCAAATTATATCTCAACAATTAAGGATAAAGCACCTATTCAGTGGAAGCATGATAAGAGTTGATGACTCTTTGGGTTGATACATACAAATTTATGCAATTGCAAGTCTATTAGTACTAAAACGGTTCCACGTACTTCATTATATTCATTGATAAGTTATCACCGACATGGATATGTGTATTTGACACATCTGTAGTATGTCTATGATAAGCTCATTGGTATAAAATAGAAGTAAATAAAATAACATGTAATAGAAATAAAAATTTATTCGATTTGAACGAATAATGTGAGTATATTGGGAAACAGTTTCCAACATATCTAAAAATGAATAAATATTCAATCTCAAAAATAACTCCTTTCTATGATACATAATGATGTATTGATAAGGAGTAATCGAACTTTGTTGAAAAAAGTATGATTAATTGTGAGTGAAGTTGAGCTACTTTCTTTCTAAAAGGTCGTGTACTTAAGAGTAGTACACAAGCTTAAAATTAATTTCATCTAAAATGGTTTACAAAATCATACTAGATAAGGGTTCATAAGAAACCCCAATATATCCTAGGCCAAGGAGTTGGCACGTTATGCGAGTTGAAAAACTACACGTAATAATTTTTCATGAGGAATCTTGTATGAATTGCCCCAAAAGTAGCTTGGGAACGACTATCATTAAATGACCAATTTATGTTTTGAACATACGTATTGTAAATTAAAACTAAATCACTATTATATGTAAGACAATTCATAAAATGTTTGTGAATACTCATTTCATTGAACTGAGAAACAATCGTTGTTTCATGAAATATCAACTTCATAGTGAAGGGATTTATTTTTGAAATTATTGGTAGTGAAATGGATTCAGATACGATCTAAAGATAAAACTGACTACGATAGATGAAATGAAATTAACCAAACCTAAATGAACACAACGCGTTAGAATGTTTAATGAGTATTTTCATACATTGAAGAGAAACTATGAGTTTCTTATCAATATCAAGTCTTCAGTTGTCAATTAAGCCATTAAGAATATTGACTCTATGATATGGTATGATGCAAAAATCCGAAAAGGATTTCAAATACATTATCAAAATATGATTTTGATAGTTATACCTGTATAGATGTGGTCCATTGGCCGTGAATGTGACTTCAAGAGCTATTCTAGCGCGGTTGGAATATAATGAGCAAGAATAACATCGTAAATTTCAATTGTTGAAATTTTCTTAGTAGATTCGTTATTAAATGGGCTCAAGTTAATTTCGATTTAATTACCAAATTGTGGCTTGGCATGACTTTGTATTTGGTACATATCTATTAAAATAAAAAATTGCTAAATAATGATTTAGAATGAACTATTTTGCACATAACAACTAAAGTGTCTCAAAGTCAATGGGTCTATATTGAGTTTGTGGGTTTTAAGATATGATTCAAGAAAGTATAAATAGTATCAATTTATAAGCATCAGAGTTGAATAAGTATTTTAATAGAAATATCGGATGGTTTGATTTTCCTTTAAAATGCAGAGGAAGCATGTGTCCATAAGAAAGACCACTAAAATGTACATATATATTTCTAGACTATAAGTAAACAACATCCTATTAATAGTTAAGGATGTAGTTATTTTAATATCGGTAATAATTTGGTTATTTAATGCTCGATACTGGATTTGTAAATTATACCTTTTATATTAAGTATAAAGGAGACTGGGAATGTCCTAAACGATAAGCAACATATAAAAATGTTGAATATGGAACATGTTAGGCGGATTACTTATGTATTGACAATATTAATTATCATATATGTTTAATTGTTTACAATATTGTAATTTGCTTATGTATTTGATGCAAGAAACAAATATCAAATCCAAATTAAGATCACTAAATGGTAGCTTAGAGTATTCTCAATTATTTATGAAATACTAGAGAATTATTTATAGAAACAACGAACTCTTATCAAGGAGTGTATGAACTCAAACTTCATGAGCGATATGAGTGTAATATCTCTATATTAAATTCATGTTCAAAACTTAATTAAGAAGCTTTAAGTTGGAAATGTTCCAAACGAAAGGTTGTGGCTGATTCGTTGAAAGGCTCTTCGCCTTGAATTGCGCCGCAACAAAAGCAATGTATATAAATATAAATACATGAATTTATAACTGAGCTAGGGGTGATTATAAGTATTAAGAATATTGCATCATTATTATATGATAGCAATGTAATAATAAAAGCTCACTAAAAGTCGAGAAACGTACTCCGAATAATTGCACATGATAAAGGTAGTTTACCAATATCGGAGAGATTTGATTTACAAAGAAGTTAATTACACCAACATAGTAGATCTAGTCATAAAGAGCTTAAGTCGATCAGTTTTTATCAAACTGATTGAAGCAATGGGATAAAGATTCCATAATAGATCCAAAGTGCAAGTGGGAGATGAATAGAAATATGCCGTAGAGGCAATTTATCTAACTCGATAATCAATCTTGTTCAAAGAAAAAGGAGTTTTCTTTTTGTTATATACTTGATATAATATGTTATATTAATTAATTAATTTAATTAAAAGTATATTTAATAGAAAATCCATAAATGGTATGTTTTGTGATAGTAGTTACAATGTGTTGTAACCAAGAGTGTTTATCACAATAAAATAAACATATTGTTTTAAATATTCCTAGTCAAGATGTATTAAGACTCGTTATCGATGCATCTGTTGGGACTATAGTACATAACGCTCTCCAAAGTTGGACAGATTATTATTCATGACTTTTGGGGGCACCAAGGGGTTACGTACTAATAGTTATTGGATAACTATGGAAAGACTCACTCGATAGTTTCCAGTTGGTTAACATAACTAAGGTCGATCAAAAAATATTGATGTAACAAAATTACACAGTCCTCTTGACTTAAGAATACTGTTGATCTTCAATGTGGAAGCTCTGCTTTGATCATAGTTAAATCATGGCATGATGTCCATCGAACAACTATAGTTCGATCATGTGAAAGCATTGGAAGTGAAACATATTCAAAAGAGGATTCATCTCCTCGGTTATATGAGGTTAGTATCATGGTCAATAAAACTTGTCTCAAAGCCAAGGTCTCTGGCTAGAGCATTTCTGTTATTAATAATTATTATTATTGAATTAAGGACTTTGTGTTAGGGCTATAGAGTTGAATATGGACGATATTGGAAATTTGACCATTACCGAATTCCATAAGTCCAAAGTGATGTAGTTTTGACAAAGAGAATTGATGTAAATAATAGTCACAATCGGGTAACACATAACAAAGTAAGAAACCAAGTAAGCAATAAATTTAACCAAATGTCACACCACCTGCTAAGTGAAACGTAAACGTTAATATTTGAATAGTTCAATATTAATCGATGATCGAATTTGCACCTATAGAGTCACACAACTGAAACATTGAATACTCCTTTAACCACATGATTTATTTAATTTGTAATTGTTAAAAATTAATTAAATTAATTAATATTTATGAAATATTAGTTATAAAAATTTATTTTTATTTAATAAACAATACTAATAAATATGTTTATAATAGTTATAAATTAATCGACATGTGATATCGATACGCGCTTAAATTAGATTTAAATGCAAAAAAATTGTTTGGGCTTTAAATGGCGTTGAAGCCTGTATGGGGCGGTGTGTTTCTGCCATAACCGACCATAAGGGGTGCGGTCATACGATGGCAAGAAGGAATTGGGTTTGGATGGATAAGTGATTGAGAATGGGTAAGAGAGAAATAAGGATCTAGATCCTAACTTATCTCTCTAATCTCTCTCTAATCTCTCCTCTATAAAAGCATCTCAACCCACATTCATTTACCCTTTTTGAAGCCTTCAATTCCCTTACTTCTAGCCAAATTCATCATTCCTCCTCCCCTATTATACAAACTCAATCAAATATAATTAAACGCTATTCAATAGTTAGTGGTCATCGGTTCAAGAGCTAGCACCTTCTAGGATTCGAAACTAGTTCAAGGAGTTGATCTCATCGTTTCAAGGCTTTAGAGACAAGGTGATTTCTGATCTACAATTATAATTTTATGTTTAAATAATTCATACATTACATATTGCTTTTTTAGTTAGGTGATGATTATATTATATCGATATATCATCACATTTAGAATAGTTGTATGATTGTACGTTTATATTTATATATAAAGGAAAACAAACTCTTTTGTGACACATGCCTGCCACTAATTCTCACGGCACAAAATAAAAAACAAATATTATTTAACCGATTTAATATTCATTATTTAAATTATATTAACATAATTTAAATACAATACTTTATACCATATAAAATATGGTTTTATAATTTTATATATTTAGTTTCATACTTCAAATATTTTCGGCATAAATAAAATAATTTATATATACACATTTATTTTTATTTAAATATTATTTAAATCAACTAGTTAGATAAATTAATTATACCAACATATATATTATACAAAATATGTTTTATATTTTATACAATTAAGTTAGTACGTGACAAGTTTTCAGTAGTAAGATTAAAAAAATCATATATAATTTAAATATTTAATACTAGCCGAAATTGAAATTTGAATTTAAAATCGATTTTAAATTATGATATAAATATATATAATATTTAAAATTAAACATTACTCAGATTTTAAGTGAAAAAATTTAATTTGAAATTACCTTTCAAAAATATTTATTTTTACTAGATTTTATTAATTTATGTATGGAAATTGATATGTGTGTGTGTGTGTGTGTGTGTGTGTGTTTAAACAAATTTCAAAAAAATAACCCTTATCGTAGGCATTATAATAGGTATATATTTATTTTATATATAATATACTTATCTATGTTTCATTAAAATATATTTATAGGTATTTTATTATTAAATTAGTTATTAAGATGTGTGTATATATTTATTATATGTATATATGTTTATTTAAAAAATTGATTTTGATTTCAAATCTTCAGCAAAATAAATAAATAATTTTTTTAACATAATTTCAAATAATTTCAAATATACATATACCTAATTATAAATATATTGTAAATTATATATATATGTGTATGTATATAATTTCAAAACAATATATATATATATATGCAATATTTTAAATAAAAAATAAAGTATACAAAAATACATTTACACGATATATATGTATATTAGATGCATGTCCGTTGCGGTGTAAATCGCAGCACTCATACATAGGCATGTTATACCTTGCATGGTTTGTTATGTGACACATACACACACACACACAGATATATATATATATATATATATATATATATATATATATATATATATATGCACATATGATACACATGTATATACATAATATAATATTAATTACATAACATAATAATATATTATAAATTTAAATAAAATAATGATTTTATTTAGATATATTTAGAAATGTTTTAAATAATTTAGACTTCACAGGCCCAATAAAGATCCAAAATGGTAAAAAAATTGAAATTCACTCATTTCTTTTGCTGTGGGCTAGCTTAGTTCCAACACGAACATCAACCGAACTGCTTTTAGACTACTTTGAAACAACTAAAACAAGTAGAAAATCATCACAGTTATAGGCAACAAGCAATAATATACTATGCAAATCAGAATTAGTTTCGATTACTCTTTTCTATTTTTCTTCTTTTATAAACCAATTCAATAGGACCAGGTGTTAATTTAGGCCAATGAGCATAAAAGTTATTTCTTTCTTAATACACAATCACTGGAACAAAACTGCCTACTGTAAGTATCATTACCCAACATAAAAACAAATGGAACATCAATAGTATCAGATATGCACAAACATAAATAATATTAATCTAAAATAACAACATAAGAAAATAAAAATAAAAATATTAAATAGGCCAGTATTGGCATGCAAATGTTTGCTTGGCATGACAAATATTGTCATCACTTTCATTTCTTGTAATTCTATAAAATGCCAAAAAAATTCCCAGCAATGAATCATTTCAAAAATCCTTGCACAACATAATACAGTTATACCAATTACTACGATGAGAAAAAAACTAACAACATCCGATTCAAAATGATGTTATAACAGTCATTCAATAACAAAAAATAGATAGAAATAAATCCAACTAACTTAAAAACAAAGGAAAAATCAATTCAAATAAAAAAAACAAATATCCAAAAAAATTAATATGAAACGCTTACTTTTAACTTTAATTCAACAAAAACAGCATATAGAACAAGAAGCCGATAAAGATGAAGACGAAGAAGAGTAAATATCCTTGCTAAAACTTAAAAACGTTAAATACGAAGATGAGAAAGAATACGAATGGTAGGATTAAGAAGAAAACACAATTGAATCTGAAGACCAAACATCAATCATGCAGAATCTAAGACTTGAGATTTGCATGAATTTGAAAGTATCGACTGCTCGAATTTAAAGAGAGAAATGTAGATTTGAAAAATTAAAATTGAAAATGAATAAACAAAGATGTGAAAAAAATGAGGAAGTAATTTATCAAAAGAAAAAACTAAGGATGTGTCCCTAATTTCCTCCATATTTTAAATCATGGACGCATTTAAGTTTAAACGTTGTACTAATACAAATATCATTTGTTATTTATAATTAGTTAATTGTACGCATATCTTAGAATACATTTACTGCTGAGAAGAAGATAGAAAATAATGATTGAGACATTCACCGTTCAAATCATCCAAACATTCTAAAAATCATTCGGTAATACTAAATACAAATCATCATAGAGAAAGTGGTGAAAGCATACTTTTACATCAAAGTGAACTTCAAGACCATTAGCCCTTTCAATACATGTTTCATATAGGAACACTTCAAGTGCTAAATGTATCAAAATCACGAACATTTAATACATGTAACCCTCCATCTTAAATGTGTTGATCGTCACGACATGTTGGCCTATATTAGTCAACTACGCACATCATTACAGATAAGAAGTAGAGGGAGATGGATCTAGGTGCTTTTGTTACAACTAACAGGTCTGATTTCAAAATTTTCATACTTACTAAGATCTCACATATACAAATTCATTGGATTTCATGTTAAAAATGTATATTCTTAAGCTTAGGTAGCTGAACACGTAATTTGTAATGTTCTGAAGAATACTACTCTACCTCTTTTGTAGGCTTTTGTGCTTACTTTTGATTCCATTTCCAACCCTGAATTTTCTTTAAGCAGTTTTTTAAATCTGGCATGCCAAAGAGGAAGAATTTCATGAAAATATTTCCAGTAATATTGCAACAACGTACACTCCCGATAAGGAGATTAAAAGAAAACATAGCTTACCATTTTATTTTATTTAATTATTATTATTTAAATTGGATATTTAGCTGGTAGTATATATTAGTGATATAAATCTTAGATAGTATGTATATAACATATTACATGTCAATATATGTTCGAATCATGTTACGCAAGATTCGAACCTATGACCTCTCGCTTTGGGCAGAAGCTTGTCGTACCAAGACAAAATTGCAATGGCCGAGTAGACTGACTATTGGCAAGAGGCGAGGGGGTGATGATTAAGGCACCTAGACCTGAAAGAAGGCGAGTCTTTCATAATGCGAGCAAGGGATAGGGCGGGTTGCTTATCTTGTTGTGTTGCTCACATATCGGGCATCAACCAACACCTGCCGCCCACTGAACATGGTATGGTCCCCCTATGGGTTTCATTGGATTTGGTGAAGATGTTAGCCCGAACGAGGTGATATTTTGCTCTCGTGCTCGAAGCAAGGTGATGAGAGGTTAGAAGGCCTGCATGTCTGTCTTAATGTGAAAAAAATCAAGCAATACATATTAATTCGAGCTACATGTTTTCAATAAACTGCATTTTTGATAAAATGTATTTGGTTTTGTACTAATTAATTCTAATTGAAAACTGGGGTCCCATGAGGAAGGACCATCGAAAATTATCACGTATATGCTTATACGAGACATTAATCCTCAAACAGTGCCTATGCAATGCCTAGATAACCACTTAAGTAGATACTTGAAGAGGCTTTATAACATGCTTTGGTGAGCTGAAGCAGATGTCTAGACGATAAGCCTCGTCTAACGTCAAGCTGTAGTGTTCTTCCTACGAGGTAAACAAGGTATGAAAAGTAGAAAAATTATAAACAACTCGGATGGATATAATTTTTTACTTCTCCTAGTACGTTTTTTATATAAAAATTGTTTAAAAAAATTATGAGCAGTACAAGTTTTTTAGGCAAAAGCATTTATTGTATATATACATATATTCTATTATTATTTACATTTTAATATATTTACAAGTACAAATTTAAATGCACAAATTTATAACTCAGATAGGGATGATTTCAAGTATTAAGAATATTACATTATTGTTATATAATAACAACATAATGGTAAGAGCTTAATAGAATTTGAGAAACATACTCTAAATAGTTCCACATGATAAAAGTAGTTTATCAGCATCAAAGAAAGTTGATTGATAGAGTATATAATTAAACCAACATAGCAAATACATTCGAGGAGGATCTAACTCGATTAGCTCTCATCAAATTGATCAACGGGTATGGAATAGAGATTCCATATTTGGTCCAAAGTGCAACGGGAGATTAATAGAGTTAGAGGTATGCCATAGGGGAAATTATGTAACTATTATATATATCTAAATCGGTAATTAATCTTTTTGAAATAAAAGGTGTTTTCTTTCTATTATATATTTGATATAATATGTTATATTAATCTGTCAGCTTAATTAAAAGTATATTTAATAGATTGATAAATAGTATATTTTGTGATAATAGTTACAAAGTGTTGTAACCATGAGTAATTTGTCACAATGGAATTAAACATACCATTTAAATATTCCTAGTAAAGATCTATCGAGATTGGATATAGATACATCCGTTGAAACTAGAACACGTAACGCTCTCCAAATGTTGGATAGTGTATCACACATAACTGTTGGGGCACTAAAGAGTTACATACTGATAATTATTGGATAACAATGAAATGACACACTCGATAGTTTTCTATTGGTTAATATAATTAAGGTCAAATAGAAAATATCGATTTGATAAAATTACACAGTTCTCTTGACTTGGGAATACTATTAATATTCAATTATAGTTGGGTCAAGTGGAAGCGTTGAAAGTGAAACACTGTTCAATTGAGGATTCATCTCCTCTGTTATATAAGGTTAGTATCATGGTCAATTGAAATCAATTCAAAGTCAAAGTATCTGGCCAAAGTAGTACGATTAATAATAACTATTATTATTGAACCAAGGCATTGTGTTTAGACTATAAAATTGAATATGGACGATATTGAAATTTTGACCCTCACCAAATTCAATAAGTCTTAAGTGATATAATTTTGACGAAGATAATTGGTGTAAATAATTGTCACTGCCGAATAATGCATAATAGTGTATAATTGGATTTTATCGATGTCAAGTAAGAGATAAACATAGCCATAATGTCACATCGCCTACAAAGTGACATGTGAACATTAATATTCAAATTGTTTGATACTAATCGCTGACCAAATTTAGACCTAAGAGTCACATAAACGAAACATTGAATACTCCCATTGCCACCGGATTTAATTCGATTATAATTGTTATAAATTAATTAATTTAATTGATAACTATGAAATATTAATTATAAAATTTTATTTGATGTGTACTGAATAATACTAAAAAGTGTGTATATAATAGTTATAAATACACTTATCGATTTACGATATCGATGCACATTTAAATTGGATTTAAGCATGTTAAATATTGTTCAGGCTTGAAGTAATTTTTAGGCCATTGGAGGGCTTGTTATTTTCGGCAATGATAGGGATAAGGAGGGCCGACCATGCATTGGCATGGTAAAGGAGATTTTGAATTCAAAAAGAAAAGGAAATGTAAAAGGAAAAGAGGATCATGATCCTCCTTTTACTCTCTTGTCTCTCTTTTATTTAATCCCCTCAACCCTCACTTTTGTTTTGACTTTTTGGAGCCTCTATCTCTTTCCATTTATGACCGAAATAAAACCCATCCTCCGCTTCTCAAATTTTCAAGCCTAAACACGTCAAATTAAATGCAATTCGATTATCAGTGGTAACTGTATTCGGAAGCTAGCAACTTCTGAATTTGGAAACAGATTCAAAGAGCTTGGTTCTTCGTTTCAAGGTGTGAATTGTAGGCATAAGGTAAAGGTAATATTACTTGATTATGATTATATGAATGTCTAATAAATTTATCATACCATGTATAATTTAGATAGAATACTTATCATGAATTTGTATATATTTGTGTTGTCACACACACACATACATACATAAGTAATCATAAGTAGATAAAAAATAATTTGTAACCATAAGTAGATGCTCACGGCCTTGATTAATTAAATTATTATTTTTCAAAAATAAAATGTGCACATTAGTAAATACTTTTAGTTAAAACCAAATTCATAAGAAATAACAATGTATTAAGTATATTCTATATTTCAAAAAAATTATACTCGTATAAGATTCTGGAAATTAAAAAACCATTTTTTATATTTTTTAATTTTAAAATTAGTTTATACATATAATAAATTCATATATTTATTTATGAAAAATGTAATATTTAAGTACATAATTTTAATACAAAATATAGTGCCATTTTGTTTTTGGAAATTATAAAAAAAAATACTAATTCCGTAAGGAATTAATTAACAAAAATCTTTTTAATCATTAAATAAGTTTAAACGGAAAAAAAAGGTTTTTAGGGCGAAAGCATTTATTGTATGTATACAGATATTCTATTATTATTTACATTATAGTATTATTTTTTCGAAATGGGTAAGGGCTTTATATAGGCAATTCTAGCCCAGATCGTTTGGCCTTAGACTTAGCCCAAAAACAACATACATACAAAAGACACTTAGCTGACAGAACAACATTATACTTCACACTTTCCAAAATTTACATCGAAACTCCTTTTCTTTCCACATTCGAACTGACTAAATTCACGGCTGGAACGAATAACTCGTATTTGGGATTTCTACTGATGGACAACGCAGATCCACTCCTTTAGTTTGAGTTTCACCTCGTCCCAACTTGGTAAGTATCAGTTTTTTATTCTTCTTTAAACTAGATGCATGTCACCTTCCGCTAGCTTGCTGACCTCTTCTTTGCTTGTTTTGGAACACGCGGTGGTTCCTCGCTTTCCACACGCTCCATACAGCTATAGTGATGGAAATATCACTCAATTTGGCTTCCAGATCTTTGCAGTGGTCTCTCTAAATCAGGTAATTGACTTCTTCTTCTAAGTGAGTTGATTGAGATGATGAGTCAATTAACTTTTTACACGATTTCCACACCTCTTTCTAGAAACTGCAGGAGAAAAAAGATGTTCAAGTGATTCCGCCTCTTAATTGCATAGTACACAAACTGTACCTCTTATTATTCCCCATTTTGATAGCCTATTTCTTGTAGGTAATCTTCTGAGTATAGCTTTGTAAGCTATAAATGCCATCTTTGGATTGTTGACATGATTCCAAATGATTGTGATCCATAATACTTTATTGTCTTTGTGTCTGATCTCACTCCAAGTAGATTTAGTAGAGAATTTACTCCCAGTATGCTTCCACACCCAGATGCCACTCTCTCTCCCATTGAAAATTGGCATAAACTGAACCTTTTGCTTAACAACTAGGCTCACTGGAATGGAAGAGAAGTTCCAGTCATTGTTGGTAATCACTTCTAGCACTTTTTTGTTTGTGTAGCGACCCGAAATTCCACTCCCGGAAAATCGCATCACTAATTAAGAAAGAAAGGGATAGAAGAAGAAAAGAAAGAGAAGAAAGAGAAAACAACACATCAGAATCTCACAGCGGAACGATTTAAATATAACATAGAACATATACATAGTATCATATACATCAGAGTACACAACTAAACATCTCAATTTAGACAGTTATATCATTTCTGTCTAATACAATACAAGACATCATACAGACAACAACACAGCGGAAACTCTAATCATATCTACACGCTGAAGCCTCCTGCTCCAAAGCTCCTCCAGAATTCGTCAAGAGATAACCTGAATCACTTGACTACTCATATATAATATGAGTACCCAAGAGTTTAATAAAACAGAAAATAAACACTCGGGTCAGACAGGGGTCTGGTGTGAGTAAACGGTTTAAGATTGCTTAACTTTAGAAAATCCTTTGAAAACAAAAGGTATCACGTAAGACTTCCCACACATAAACATGGAAAAGTTTTTACCTTACGCTAACCAAAACATTTGATAGGAAATCCAGTGATATTATAATAGTGTCTAGGGTTTTCAAATAAATATGAAATAGCCGAAATTGTTACATTCATTAAATTCCAGCTACTAGCCACAAAAGTGGGTAATACAAACAAAACCGTAGGGTCTCGTAGGGAAAATGGGTTTCCAACAATGGCAGGGCTACTGGGGTACCGCCCGTCACAGTACGTGGCCTAGATCACCGTACCGAGGATTACTCCCTTCATCCCCTGCAACACAAGACCGGGACCATTCCTTACTGAACAGTCCCGAACAAGACCACCCCGCAGTTGGCTGCAGTTCCAACCGCCCACAAAGCCGAAATATAAAGGGACCTCTAGACAGGGATGTATCTTGCCCTCCAGTGGGCGCGACCCACGAAGCCTTGCTGCACCTCCCCTGTTTTAGCCATTCCCGGTTGATGAGGCTTGAGGCTGCGATTACCTTTATAGGACCAATTATCTTAGAATGCTCATCGTCCGCCTGACGATGTGCTGAAAGCATTCAATCCATACAAGTTCGTTCCGGGTTCGAACGAAACCGAAGGCACTATCTCGTTGCACTCATTTTGGAATCACCCTCAGAGTCAACGACCATAGCCCTTGCACTCTGATTCACCATCTCGAATCTATAAGCACTATTCCGTCAAACTCATTACGGAATCACCCACAGAGTTATACTGACGTATAGCCCTTACACCTCGAGTCTTCACTTGCTCCACTTGGATTAACGACCTAACGTTTAATTGGAATCGATGTGGTTTTCGGATTCCAAATATGGAAACCCGATCCCGGTCTCATCGAAACCAAACGCCATTTTAATGTCCAAGTTGTACTTAAGGGATTTAAACAATAGATATTTAGAAATATCACTTAACATAAATGGATGTATTCACAACACAAATAGATAAGCATCTATTATCACATGCATCTATGCATATCACAAAGCAGCATATATATCACAATCAGATATAGCATGTACATATCATCATCCATCAATCAATGTCATCCAACAACAACCAATATCATTACTCATCCAATGATATATCATCCAATCATTAACCATTCATAAACAAGTTTGATTCAAACTTGATTAATTTAATTAATCCTTAAATTAAATTAATCCTTAATTAAATACTTGGATTATCTTCAATCCAACTTCTCATTCATTAATTAATTACAAATTAATTAACTAACCATCACTTAATTATCCACTTCAATTAATCCTCCCTGATCAATTATCACTTAATTACTTAAGTAATTATTACTTAATTTCCATATTAATTAATCATCCTGATTAATTACTTCCAAATTATACTAAGTAATTACCTCTTAATTACTTTTAAATTAATCAACCTTGATTAATTATTCTCTAATTATTTTGATAATTATTCCTTAATTATCTTTAATTAATTACACTTGATTAATAATTATTAATTAATCACATTGATTAATTACTTTTAATTAATCATACTTAGTTAATTACTTTTAATTCATCACCTTTGATTAATTACTTTAATTACATTTAGTAATTAAAACTTAATTATAAATTAATTATTCTTAAATTTTTCATTATCAATTAATTAATTAATTAATGATTATATCATTAATTAAATTCTATCTTAATTAATTACTTAAACAAGTAATTAATAACTCTTAATTCTTTAATTAATCAATCATTAATCAAATAATTTAAACCTTTAATCAATTATTAATTAAGTCTTTAATTAATAACTAAAGTGATTAATACCTAATCACATTACTTAATTACTTTTAATAAAGTAATTATCCTTTATTTAATTACCTTTAGTAATCAATCACCTAATTACTTTAATTACTTTCCCAAGTAATTATATTAGATTAATCCAAAGTCATTATCTTAATTAATCACAAGTTAATCATTTAATTAATTATTCAACTTAATCATTTAAAATTAATTAAATGATTCTTAACTTATTATATTAAAAGATACTAAATTAAGAAACCATTATCTTAATTAAATCATTTATTAACAATTAAAGCTCGATAATTAAAATAATTTAATTATCTCAATTAACTTTACAAATTTAATTATCTTTAATTAAATCAAATTCAAACTAACTAAAGATAATCTTTATTACAATTGATTGTCAAATTCTAAATTATTAAACTTAATTTAAATAAAATATAATGATTTAGAAATCTATTAAATCTAAACATATTTTAAATTGAATCTTTAAGTCTTTAAAAACCTTTCCACATTTATTTAATAAAGTTTAATATAAACTTTATTTCAAATCTACATATTATATTTAAAACTCCCATATTTAAAATATATAAACTTGTTTAAAACATAACTTTGAAACAACTAAATTTTGAAACCTGTTCAACCTCTGTTTTGAGGACTTTACTTCCTAAAACCAAATTTCTTTGCATAGAACAACTAAAACATTAAGTTCTAAAGCCTGACCTTCTGAAAAACACGAGTAACCAGCTACAACCCGTGCCACACCCGAGTAAATCTAGTAAACAACTCGAGTCTCCCCTGCCAACCCACTACTTCGGGTCAGAACATCAAATACCCGGAGCAAACTTCGAGTTCCTCCTCCATCCTCATCCCTGAACCCATATTCCCTGATATCTCCTTGCACCGTGCAACGTGCACCACCACTCCTCCCACCGGCGACCATCGTCGCAACTCCGTTGAGTCTCTCTCGACCTCAACAACCCATCGCACCATCTAGAAAATCAAAAATGCTCGAAAATCAAAGTTCAACATTCGAACCCAACCTGTTCGAAACCCACCTCCAACAAAATCATCCACCGCCGACCACTCCCTTCACCAGAGACCACGCCTTCATCACCATAGCTTCCCCTCACACCCCAGTCCCTCTAGCACCAAGTGCGATCACCTCCAACAGCTCCATGATCCCTCAAAGTCGCGATGAACCCATCGGCCAAAATTAAGTAAATAAACCCTAACTCCTCGATTTCCAATCAACACCTTCATTAATAAATTCCATACCCATTTTTCTGATGGTCCCCTACGTCCCCTCGACCTTCGTGCTCATCCACGCCAACCAATTTGCTGCCGATCGCCCCCAATCAACCAAAATGCCCAAAACAGAAAATCCCAAAATTCTCTTAAACTAATAAAGTAAAAATCATGTTTCGAGCACTAAAATTCATGATTTCGCAATGGTAAACCAATTATAATATCAAAACTTGAATTTGAATACAAAAGTTTTGACCCAAATTTGAAATGTACTGAAAATTTGAATATTTAAACTAGTTATTCAATTTTAAAACCTACAAGCATTTTTAGATGATAAGTTAGATAATTACAGACATCTTTTATATATAAATCAAAGTCAAATTCGAATCCAATATCAAGTTATTGATTTTATCATGAGGTTGATCTGTTTTATACATGCTGAAATCTTTCAAACTGTACAGGTATTCCAACCCATATGCTCAAACATGCAATTCAAACTCTCACATATAAACATGCATTTAATTCAATCAAGTAATAGTATGATATTCATTCACAATTCAAGATAGAATCAAGTTTAAATCTGTTTTTAAAATTTATTTACTCACTTGATTAATGCAGAGGACAGGAACTGCATTTCTTCTTTCCAGGCTTATTGAATTCCACTGCATGTTGATTAATTGTTGCTGCATGTTGATGATTCCTAGCTTTGCATGTTGATTAAATTTTTCCCTGCTATTCTTTGTTTTGAACTTGCCTCTAACTTTATTTGAGAATCAAGTTTTAGCCTCTGTTGAATTTCTAGACTTCTATGCAGTTTCATGCATTTGTTTCTTCTTTCCAGATTTTACTTCCTGAACTTTGTTTTGATTTGCATTCTTTTTCACTGATTTGTTTTTCAGATCTGAATTCATGTTTTAGTTGAGAAGAAGAAAATCTTTTTTTTGCTGAAGAATGAAATCATCTTTTATTTACAATTAGAATTTAAATTAAATTATTAGAGAGGGAGACATTTGTCACATAGAAACTCCAATTAGCATACACCTATATAATTAGTTTACATTTGTCTTTAATGAACCCTAAAATGTTTACAAGTGTTATACTTGTTTTATTAATGTTTTTCTTTTAAATGTTATTTATCTTAAATAATTTTTTTAAAGTCTAATATACATGTATATGTAATATAAAATGTACATACTTATATTTTAATAGATATTCATATGAAACAAGTAATTTACATTTTAATCCAATCATGTTTATATGTTTGAAACTTCTATTTTAAATTAGATCTTATTTAAAAACTTAAAGTACATATTTATCATAAATAAGGAATTAACTTTGTTATTTTAAATTTAAATCTCAATTATCAATTTAAAGTCATTTAATCAAATTATCATTTTAAATTCCAAAACTAAATATATTCAAGTTTGAAAACTCTTATTAAATTCAAATTAATAATTTTCCTATTTCAAACATATATATACAAATATATATACACATTTCAAATAGAACATTCTAACATTAAATTTATTAATTTCCAAATTAAATTTTAAAACAAATACCAAATCACAATATATATACATTCATATATATTATAATTTGAATCTAAAGTTTTATTACATTAAAACATCTTATTTACCAAAATAAATATTTTCAAATCAGATTATTAGCTTTCAAAAGAATTAAATTTACCAATTCATATTGCCAAGAAATTTATTGATAGATATTAACAAATTGTTATCATTAACCTTTTAAAATAGATTTAACTTGTCAATTTGTAATATAAAATGATCAAATCAATTTAATTATTAACAAAGATTATTAAATTGATATTGCTCAAAATTCCGGGTCGTCACAGTTTGGAAAACCAAAATCAGAGAAAGTATTAAGCCCCAAAGTATCAATCAAGGATTCACCTTGAATCCAAGGGTCTCTCCACAAATTACTCTCCCTTCCTGTAGCTATTTCACGAGTGTAATAAGAGGCTAATGTGCTTCTTATTATCATAATTGCTTTCCAATTAGCTGATGCATTGTTGTCAATAGGCATTTGCTAGAAATTGCCTTTGGTATACCTTTGTCTCATTCATCTCCCCCATAGACTCCTACCATTGATAACTATCCAAGCTTGTTTCAGAGTGTAGACTAGCCTCATTTCTTTAAGTCTTCTAAGTCCCACTCCTCCTTCCTCCTTCGGTCTGCATAATTTCTCAATTTAATCTAGTGAAGTCCACCTTTCCATATAAAGTCTGCATAAACTTTTTTATTTCTCTATGGAAGCATCTGGAAATTGGAAAGTTTGCAACTAGAAGTTGACTTTGGATTGGATAACCGTGTGCACCAGTTCAATTCTGCCAGCTAGGGATAAGAGTCTGGATCTCCAAATCTGTAATCTATCCCTAATAGAGGATATCAAAACTGCACATTCTCTGTCAGTAATCTTATTGGAGGAAAGTGGAACACCTAAATATTTTACAGGGAGCATGCCTTCTTTCACATTTAAGGTGTCCAAAATTTCATCCTTCTTATTGCATGTTTTGTTAAAGTAACATTTGGTTTTTTGCTCATTCATTTTAAGACCAGTATATCTCTCTAGCTTAAGAAAAATTTCTTTAACCGCTTTAGTTGATGTACAACTGGATTTTATACAGATGAGAAAGTCGTCTGCATAGAGTAAGTGACTCACAATAGGCTGGAAGTTATAAATAGGCTGAATGAGCTTGTGATGTTTTGCCAGCTCCATTTGTAGCAAAATATATTCCATGGCAATTGCAAACAAGTAAGGGGAAGAGGATCACTCTGACTGATGCCTCTATTGAAGCCTATAAAACCTTTTGGTATAACATTGATCAGGATAGAAAAGGTAGGTATAGAAATACATTCTTTTATAATATACACAAACTTTGGGAACCCCATAGAAATAAGCATATGGATGATAAATTGCCTATTGATTTTGTCATATGCTTTGTGGAGGTCCACCTTAAGATAGAATTCGTCAGCACCCGGTTTGTTGAAGTTTATAATCAATTCATGTGCCATGAGAGAATTTTCAGAAATGCTTTTGCCATTGATGAATGCACTTTGACATTCTGAGATGAGATCAGGTAAAATGAGCTTCATTCTATTGCAACAGATCTTGCTTATATTTTGTAGATCACATTGTAGCAAGCAATAGGTTAGTAGTCTTCAATTTTTGATGGGTTTTCCTTTTTAGGAATAAGGAAAATGAAGGTGTGATTGATTTCTTTAACAAATTTAACACTTTGGAAAATGTCTTGCATTGCTGATATGATAATTTCTTTCAGGTCAGCCCAATGAACGAGGAAGAATTTGGATCCAAGACCATTTGGCCCTAGGCTGGAATCAATATGGATGGATTGCAAGGACTCCCAAACCTCTTCTTCAGTGATCTGCATGGACAGCATTCGTCGGCCTTTGGAGTTTACCAGCCTTCTACATTGAATGTCTGGTAAGTTAGTGTTTAATTGCACCGTAGTATTTAATTGCTTGACCCTCTATATCTGTAGTATTAATTAGTGCATTTCCATCCTGATCAATAAAGTGAATTATTATTAGTATTGCTTCAAATTGCCATTTTAGTATAAAAGAATTTAGTGCACTCATCCCCTTCGTTAATCCATTTTTCCTTGGCTTTTTGGTTAATTTCTATAGCTTTTATTCTGAGAGCCTCTTTTAGGTTGCCCTGAGTTTGGTAATACTATTTCCAAGTGTCATTAGTAGCATCACCTTTATATATCATTAAAGGTAGGTCCTTGCATTGTTTCTGTAGAATAGAGATTTGGTCTCCATCTTTAACCCATCTTCTATTCCACTCTTTTAATTTATTCTTAGCAATCATTAAGAGTCTAAACTAATTTGTACCATTGAGTGCCCTCCTTCAGAAGAATATTATTGATGTGAATGGCCTCATTATATCCTTCTATTTTCATGTCAGTGATTGGAGTACCTAAATGGTTTCCATTCTCCATCTGATTTTCCCCCTACTAGATTTACAATTTTAGGGCAGTGATCACTAGTGGAGGGAGGAAGTATATTAACTCTAATATTAAAAAATTTGTTAATGCGGTTCACATTAACAAGTGCTCTGTCAAGCTTGTAGGATATTTTCTTACATTCCTCGCTTCTCCATGTGAATTTCAGGCCACAATGGATGGGTTCGAGCAGCCCAGCTTCTATGATGCAGTTGTCAAATTCTTCAAGTTGGGATACTCTCATGGTAAGATCCCCTTTTTCTCTTCTGCCTAACAACCGAGTTGAAGTCCCCCATGACAATCCAGGATTCATTGAAATTTTTACTGATGTTTGTAATGACTTGCCAAAGATGAGTGCGGTGAGAGGCCAGGTTATTGGCATAAACATAGCTTAAAATTAGTTTAAGTCCTCCCATAATGGTAGCACTTATAGTAATTTGTTGGTCATCCTTAACCAGGAGATTGAAATTCCATGTTTTGTTATTCCATATGAGAAGAATTCGGACCTTGCCTCCAACATCATTGTTGTGAATGTAATTCCATTCATTACCTAGTGAGTTAGTAAAGAAATTTAATTTATTAGTGCTAAATTTATTTTCTAGAATATTCAAGATAGAAGGAGAATGAGTTCTCCTAAGATTTAAGAGGTCTAAACGTCTGTGTCATTGTTTAGACCTCGTACATTCCAGCTAATTATTGTCATTTCGATGGAGGAGGCCGGCCCCTCAATTTCATAGGATACACCACACGACTTATGCTCGCCTTGCCTTTAGTCTCTACTCTCTTAAATTGAATTGAATAATCTTGCTTGGGCTTTGTGAATTTGTTTATGCTACTATCTTCAGTTTCAGAATCTGAATCAAGTTTATCCAGTACAACGTTATTAATTTCACTTTCTTCTGATGTTACAGATGTGCTCTTTGATGGATTCTCAACTAGGCTATGGACCGATTCAGTATCCTCTTTCTCCATATCCTTTGTTTGAACAACATCCAAGTCTTCATCCTCTGGGACATCATTTCTTTCCTTTTGGTCATTAGACTCTGTAACTATTTGTTCTGTGTTTATATTTATGTCAGCAGCGCTAGAATCAGACTGTGCCTTATTTTGTTGTAGTAGAGGAACAGTCTGACTAGCCTCAGTTGTAATTTTTTGCCTCCATACTTGTTTGATGGGGGGACACAGTCTCACATTGGTCCAAGCAGTGACCAAAGCACTTGTAGTTGTTGCAAATAGGTGGGATATGCTCATATTCTACCTCCTTTATGTAAATGTTTCCATTTCTATCTTTAGCCCTCATCTTTTTTTAATAGTATCACTTGCTTTAATTTCTACAAGGACTCTAGCATACTTTAGTCTTTTGACATGTCTAGTATAATCATCCATAGCAAGGGGATTGCCAATTAGACTAGCGATTTTACTAATTCCACGAGCATTCCATAGACATAAGTCTAGATTCATCAATTTAACCAAGACTAGATGTGATTCTAACATGCCTCTCTCAATTCTTAGGTTTGGTTTCCATTTATTGGTAAAAATAAGTTTACTGTCAATAAACCAAGGACCGTCATCCAAAACTTTCCTACAGTCCAATTCATTGCTGAATTTGATAAGATAAAAACACTTCTCCCTAGGAAAGATATCCCATTTACCCGAAGATTTCCACTGTCTTTTAATATATGCATTAAGATGTATATAATAAGGGTGTTTTACCAGTAACGTATCTGTAGATTGAAGTGCCCCCACATATTTTTTGGAGAATGGAAGACCTCATCATCTAGGTCAATAAAGGCTCCTTCATCATCTTCTAGGTTATCATATATGTTAACCCCACCGTCAATACACGTGTTGCCAGCTATCGCATCAGCCCATGATCTAAAACCTTCTTTGAATTTCGGTTTCTTAAGGTTAAGTCCCACCTGTGCTCGATTAGGAACCCTAGATTGTTGCAGATAATCCCTGATTTGATTCTTTGCTTTATTTTTGTACCTTACCTCTTAACATCCCGTGTCATCAGCCTCATTTTCCATGGTGATAAGTTAGATTCTATGGTTTTCTACAGTTGCCATTATTTACATTAAAATATATTTACAAGTATATATTTAAATATATATATACATTATATATATAATATTTTAAATCTCATCCTTTTCATTGATTTTTAGTTCTTTAATGGTGTACTTTAAGTTTAGCACTATTGCATGGTCCAAGCATTATGCTCAGACTATTAGCATCGTGATATTTTGTTTTGCAACACTGTAATTTATTTTCTATAGCTAGAAGAGTTCAGCTTTAGACGGTTGGTTTTTGTGCACTTAAGGTGAACTGGGAAAGAATTAAAATGATTAATATACTGGAAATCAATGATTTATGATTTGATGCTTTCTAAAATGATGGGCTTTCCAAACTTCCAATATTATAAGATTCATTCATGTAACTGCGGTTTATATTCTTTAGCAAATGTTGCTCTGCATGTGTGTTGTTTATGAAATTTAGGGGCGGAAAAAAACACAATTTTCTTTATTGGACCAGGGCATTGAGTGTGTTTGGGTCGGCCTTGTATTTGTATAAAATTATAAAGAATATGTAGCAACATGTCGTTCCATACCCTTTGAGTTGATAATACTTCACTCTTATTCAACCCAAATTGTACCAAAGAGCGGAAAACTAGAGTAAAGAAGAAGAAAGAGATAGAAGAAAATAGAACAAAAATAACAACACAGAATCTCAGGAATGCAACAAAACAAAATATAACATATAATAACAGATTTTCATACAAAAGAATTTGTAACTGTTTATTACTTACAATCATTAGAGTACAAAAAACTATACATAAATCTGGACAGTTATAATAACTTGTCCTCATACAATAGAGTTATATATCATCTTGCTCGTCTCTTAAGCTCCGTAGTATCCTATCCTGAATCTATAATGATCAATCTGACCCGAGCATTATAATAAATAACACCCAAGTCAGTTTGGAAAACCACCGTTAGAAAACACACTCAATTTGAATTATTAAAGTTATCAAAACCCTTTGAAAAACAAAGGTATCTCGCAAGATCGCGTCACACATAAACACGACTGGTTTTTTCCTTACGATAACCAAAACATTTTATAGAAAATAAAGTGATATTATAATAGTACCTAAGCATAAATACTTATTCAAATAGCCGCAATTGTTACATTAATTAAAATCTAGCATACCAGGCTCTACAAATAAAACTGTAAATGCTCATATTGGAGAATGGACCCATAAACTGGGCTACTAGAGCACCGCCTATCACAGTACACCTCTAGAAAAATGTACCGAGGACCTTGTCGGGATCCACTGCTACACAAGACCGGCCTACCCCTAACCTGTATAGAGCCGAATATGTTATCACTACGGGTGTTCCTACCCTTAAAAATCGAGCGCTCCCTTTTTCATGCACAACCATATCCATAATTTATATATATTTTCGAGCATATCTAGAAAAGTGATAACATACCCTAATTGGGTGCGACCCACTTAGCCTTGCTGCATCTTCCATGTTTTAGTCATTCTCGTTTGATGAGACTTGAGGCTAACGATTACCTTTCAAGAATAATTCTACTTAGAATGTTCATCGTCCTCCAATGACGATGTTCTGATAGCATTCGTCCATACAAGTTGTCCTGGGTCTAGACAAACCGAATCACCGTCTTCACCATCTTCACGATATCCATTCGTAACGTCCAAACCGGATCAAAGTGGTTTTCAGATAATTAAATCCGATCCCATACTCTTCGAAACTGTTAATGAAATTGGCCAATATTTGATAGTTGATTATTTAACTTTCAATATAACATCCATAAGCAGTCACTAGGCCCATATTATAATTTTCCAAAATCTATTTTCAAATATCTTTATAAGATATATATTCAAATCCCTTCCAAAATTCAACATTTGAGAAAACTCAATTACTTATATCCATATCAGGATATTTCAAACCATCTCTTAACACTTAAAAAAATATTTAAAAAAATATTTTTCTAAAACCCCTTACTTCTCAACACTTAGGAAAGTCCTATTCTATTTCTCTTTTCTCATAATTTTTACAATTTTTATTGTAATTTTCTTAACTCGTTTATAATGAATCTTATAAGTTCTGGGGTTCCTTGATGATTTCCTTTAATATTTCTAACGTCAAATACCCTTGTCTATAATTTCAATTTCTCTTTTCTACTTCTTTTATTAATTCTATCTCATTTTTGAAGTTCACTCTTATTTAACTACTTTGGAAATTTCCTTACATTTTCTCAAATTCCATTTTGAGAATTCTCATATAAATTCCATCCACTGAATAAACTTTGTTTCCAAATCTTGAGAAGATTTACAAATAAATTTAAATCATTACAAAACTATATATATATATATATATAAGTATTTAAAAGTATAATAATTTATTTTTAAAACATGTTTAAGTAATTATTTAAAATATCAAACACTTTTTAATAAAACATTAATAAATCATGTCCAATCCCTTTTTAATAAAACTAATGATTTGCAAAGCCTATTATAAAAATTAGAATTTAATTCCAATTAATATTAGATATTTGAAAAATTCACTTCCAAAGTATTTCAATACTAACTAGTTTAAAATTATATAGTTAAATAAAAAATTTCCCTTTTTAAATCAAAACTTAACAAATATATTTTTAAAATCCCAAGAACCAATTCAATTTATAAATCCTCTCGATTTACCAAATATCGATCACATTCTGATTTCTAACCATCCTCACTTTTCAAAAATAGAGTTCGCTATTTTTTCCCAAAAATCTATTTTTCATGTCTCGATATAAATTCACCATGTGAAATTATATTCCAATTTATTGATGATATCTTTTCCCTATTTTTAAAACATCGTTTCTAAATTTACAACTCCCTTGGTTTTATTTGTTCATAAAAATTAATCTTATTTGTAAAATTCCACTTTATAAATCCATTTCCTTATAAATTCTATTTATTTTACAAATCCATTTTTAATATCAATTTCCACTTCTTTCCCATAAATCCAGAATACCACTTACAAATTCCACTGTTAAAAATCCTTTATATAACTTACTTTTAAAATCTCTAATTAAAATATTTTACGAATAGTTAGGTACAACTCAAAATCAAATTATTATTTTATCCAAATCAATCTCTTTTTAAAATAATCCAAATTTCGATACAAGTATTTCTTTATTCAAAATCTCCTTTTAAATCCTTTAAATTTCCAGAAAGTATACTTCTGCTATTTAAAATACCAAAATTATGCAAGTTCTACTATAGCATCCAATAATTCACATCACAACGAAAATCTATAACAGATTATTCTAACACATCATTTATTAATATATATGAAAAACAATCAAAATAAATTTGAGGAATCCATTTGGATCCCCCAACCTGTTTCCCTGCTTCCATAAATGTTAATACAACATAAAAAAATACCAATCCTACTTCGAGGGGGATATCATTGTATATAGGGTCATCCAGTATTATGCGGGGCATATTGGGTCTCATCCGCTCCAATCAGCGGGAGTAATATCCAACTACTAATATATATATATATATATATATATATATATATATATATATATATGCTACCATATATAATATAACATCCAAACTGATAAAAATATATCAATGCAACCAATCATCTAATAATTAATTTTTAATTTAATCTAGTAATCCAAATGAGTGAGATTTACTCACCTTGATTTTTATTACAATCTGTTCCAGTCTCGACTTGTTTTTTCCCAATTTTTAGCCTCGTATAAAATTTAAATGAATTAGATATTTCATTTATAAGTTAGCGATTTTCTATAATATAACTAATTGTTTAAATTTTCATCATAAATGGCTAATTACCTTCATAACACAAACCTCGCATTCATGAAAACCAAATGTCCTTCATCGCGATACTCAGAACCACACTCGACCTCTGCTGCCTATCACCTGACCGATTGCATGACCCAGAGCGTGACCTTTCCCAACAGTGAAACTTCAGTCGCCACCACTGACAACTGCTGCAATCGCCACTCCATCGCACGCGTCGCTCCAGTGCTCATCGTCGTTCATCATCGCACGCCACCATGGCCACTTCGACCTTGCCCCAGCACCCACGCGCGCTACATGCGGCCCAACAATTCCTTCCCTATGTCTCAATTGAATCCACCTGCTCGCGACCCCGTCGCGTTCTCCATCGCATCTGCTCTCCAGCCTCCCAGCATGCACTCACTATTGCAACCACTCGCGACTCCCCTCCCATTCGAACATCGATTTCGTACCCCACTCCTGGACCATCACCTTCAAGCCCAGGCGATTCGCACTCGACTCCTCTTTTGCAGCTGCCATCGTGCCTCTAGCGCTGCCGCGCTCCCCTCGAACGAAATTCTAACACAATTCAATCGCATGCTTTTTTTATTTTTTATAAATGAACGAATTGATTTCATTTTCAAACTGGGAAAAGAAGGAAGTGAGCGTGATTTGAAATTAAAGGGGATGACACGATTTAAAAGGTAAAAGGGTGTCTTCGTACGTGATAGGTGGCGTGAATCAGAAGGCAAGGTGACTTTGATTTGATCTCATTTTATTTTATAAATATTCAAAATATGCCGCTTTGCATAACTCAAAATTTCGAACCCCTATTGAGCGTGCCGCTAGACGTTTATAATGTTATACCTCTATTCCGAACGCAATGGAACAAGTTTCGAGTCCTAATTCGATCGTATGGAGAAGATAGCTTTTTGGACCCAATTATTATATTAAATTTCGATATTAATTTCAACGCGTTTCTATCCCGTACAACCAAACGATAACTCCAAACACTACGAAATTTGAAATCCAATAATAATATAATATTACGGATCCGATGGAACTGGTTTTGTCAAATTCCAAGATTGTGCCCGGATCGCTATTTTAACACGTCGATAAAATCGATGATTTCAAAAATTGACGAAACTACTTAAAATTTCAGTTTTAAAAACTTACCAACTCAATTATAATTCCAGTAGAATCTATATCAATATTAAAAATAGTTTTCGATTCATATTCTACTCCGCTTTAATTATTTAAGCGATTTCCAATTATTAATTCAACAATTAAATTTATCCAATAAATCGCTATATTTGAAACTTCAAGCTTTATTCCACTTATTTGATCGTTCAATTCCATATTAAAATTCGATTCACATTTCAAAACTCAACATTTAAAAAATTAAATGTCCAAAATCAATGACCAAAAATCCGAATCATTACAAAATAGGTAAGATGCGAAAACTTAAAAGTAAAGGTGTGGTGATAACAAAGAAAGTGTCAGAACAAGTATTCAGTACACTCAGCATGGCTGTTGCTAAAAGAGTTGACCGTAAGCCCAATTACGATAGCATTTCAAAGGTAAATGTTTAAAAAGTTAGTAACACTTAACTCTTATATGACTAATTGAAAGTTTGTTTGGGTCGAACTTATAAAGGGGATTTCCTATAAAGTGTCATCAAGATAAATATCTAATTTTGTAGTCCTCATGGATTGAAAGTTTGTTTGGGCTCAACTTATAAAGATGATTTGGTTAATTGAAAGTTTGTTTGGATCAAAAGATTTTCTGATTATGTAAAAATAATAATAGTAATAATAAAAAAAATTGACAGTGTTATTGCATGTGTAGATAGTAGCACTGTTGTTTGAGAAGTTTTCATCGTTGAGAATGGAAGTATAATCCACACTAAATACACTATCCATGGACTAATTACTCACTTATGTTAAGCACAAATAAACACTACAAAGAGTGCTTAATGTATTATTTGATTTTCATAAAGGCTTTTATTCCTTTGTACAATGTAGAGAGATCAATAAAAAGATATGCTGCATACTTTGTTGAAGTCCGAAAGCATAGATGATGACAATGATGAGGGAGGAGAGGATGCATGAACGGGTAAATATTTATTTTTGCATTGTATATTGATATATAATGTGTTATTGATGAATTTCTTTGGAATGTATTGTTAACAGTGTTGTGTTTGGATGATGTTGTATATGGAGGACTTTGAATTTGGATGACGTGTTTTGATATTGACATTGTCTAGTTAATGAACTTAGCAGTTGTGTTTATTTATGATTTAACGGTGGTGTATTGCTATATCATAATGTTATACGATGTGGATTTAGTTGAAATATTATGGAGGTATGTGGGTGTATGACCCGCTGGTCAGAAATGTAGCAGAAATGCTACAAAAATGTTTCAAGAATAACGTAGGTATGGCGTCGGCACATCGTTGGTAAATTCAAATTTGTCATTCTGAAATGGCGTCGGCATGACGTCAATAAGGATGTATAATGTGCATCGGCATGTCATCAGTAAAATGACGTCGTCGTAACGTCGATTTGATGTCGGTAAGTAAGCGTCGACGTGCCATAGCTTATAGCTTATGTCGGATGAAACTTCAAAAAAGTAAAGTTCAATAAAAGCAGACGAGATGTAGGCAAGACCGATACAAGCTTACGTCCTTGTTAGTATCCGGGAAGGAGGCCTAGAAATAGGGAGCTGTAATAATTTTAAGGCCAAATAGTCGCATTATCCACGTTTGTTACTCTATTCGTAGTCATGTCCATTTCTAATTTAATTAGACAGTGCCGTCATCTAAGTCGTATCTTTATATAGTCATATTAAAAATAGTGTAGTGCACAATTTGGAGTACATGCCGGTGGTTAGAATGTAAATGATTGCAAATGATTGTCTTGTTGCTACAAATTTGGTTGGTGATACAGAGCTATAGCAGAATTAGGGTGATTGACAATAATCTAATAACTCATGACTTTAAACTTTATCCAAGTTTATTCTCCCATATCCAATTCGTGATCTTCATCTACTTAGTTAGATGGTCTAAGACTTCAAAGAATAATTAAATGAACACATAGGTGTTTATTTGTCCAAACCTTGCTAGCTCAGACTACAAATTAGGGTGTGATGTAAATCAAACATTGAAAAAGGTTAGGACTTAGGAGCATAATCCTCAACTTCAATATAAGATACCGCAGTACAGAGAACAAAGACAAACATAGCATAATGTCAGTCAATCGAACATGTTTCTCTGTGCTACAAGTTTCAGGTTTAGATGGATATGTTAAGGAAAGGTTCAAAAATGAAAAGCAACGCTTCAAGCTTATGTACTTGCCGTGTTATGAGCAGGGAAGCATAGTTGATATCATGGAAATATCGGCAGCAACCAAAAAAAAAAAAAAAAAGAAAATCTGCAAACGGAGATTTGTAGACAGCGATAGATCATCATTTATTTCGGAGAAAATATATAATGCAACAAACTATAACAACTAAATTCCTTTTGACATTCCTCACAACTAACAAGTTAGGAATAATAATAATAATAAGAAAAAGAAAACGATGATGTTTGATTTGAACATGTCTCAATAGCTAGAACTCGTGCATGCATGTTCCCTAGGACTTGTGATTTCATGCAGACCACCTCTCTCTATATAAACAGATAAACAACTCCAATTCTATACCATCAAATTGTAACCAACAAATTAAAGAGAAAGAGTAGAAAAGAAGTAAAGGAATGAAAATGTCTTCTTGTTGTAATTATAAACCGATAGCTCTGATGATGACATTACTACTCTTGTTAGTCAGTAGTAACATGGCAGCAACCTCATCGGGAAACATCCCTGATCCGTCGACAAAAGTAAGCCCAGAAACAGCATGCAGTTATACACCGGACCCGGAGTTCTGCAAGTCCTTCTTCTCGAGTCAACCTGCACAAAACTTGTATTCGTACAGCACCTACTCCCTTTCCTCTTCCCTTTCCGACTCCACCAAATTCCTTAACTCAATCAACGAACATCTTTCTACTAGTATAAGCTCTTCTGCAGTCATGGCACTGCATGACTGCCAGCTCTTGTTTGATTTGAACATCGACTTTTTATCTTCTGCCACCTCCACTTTAACTTCTGCAACGAGTAGCCAGCTTCCTGACTCTCAAGCAGAAGCCTTCCAAGCTCTGCTCGATGCTGTTTTAACCAACCAACAAACTTGTCTGCAAAGTCTACAGGAGTCTACTGCGGCTTCCACCGTCCAGAACGATCTTTCAACTTCTTTAGCAAATGGTATGTAGTTATCGCACTAGCTACCTACCTACCTACTCTACTCACTCTCTTAAGTCTTAACTATCTATTATTTTTGATTTAATTCTCTATCAGCTCATGCATGCATGGTAGCTCCTTATTAGCATTCTTGTTATCATCTGCATCCATCATCTAGATAGATATATAGATGCCTGAATTAAGAATGAATTCCATTATTTTACATTAACAGGCACCAAGCTGAGCAGTGTCTCCCTAGCATTGTTCAAACATGCATGGACCAATCCGAATAAGAAGCCATCCACTAACAATGGATCAAAAGGTCCTTCGAGCATTCCAAAGAAGCCACAGCATAATAGCAACACACCAAGCAATGGTAGAAGACTGATGCTTTTTCATGAAGCAGAGATGGGACCTAACGGTGAACTACCTTTAAAAATGTCCAAAAAGAATCTTGCTAAATTCGAGAAAAGAACAGGAAGGAAGTTGCTTCAGTCATCCTCCGGCGGTTCGGTCTTGGTTACGGACATGGTGGTTGTCAGTCAAGACGGGACTGGTGATTTTAAGACCATAACTGAAGCCGTGAACAAAGCGCCTAATAACACAAACGGAGCAAATGGTTATCATATGATCTTTGTATCCGCTGGCCTCTACAAAGAGTATGTGTCTATAGCGAAGAACAAGAAGTATCTTATGATGGTCGGAGATGGAATCAACCAAACAGTTGTTACTGGAGACCATAACAATGTTGATGGATGGACAACTTTCAATTCTCCCACATTTGGTATGTACCATTTAATTTCCTTTAAATTTGACATCCGTCCACCGTTTCTCAAAATACACGCCAGACATAACCTTTTCATTGCATTTATTTGCAGCTGTGGTTGGCCAAGGATTCGTAGCGATAAACATGACATTCAGAAACACAGCCGGAGCTGCAAAGCACCAAGCAGTAGCTTTAAGAAGTGGAGCTGATCTATCAACCTTTCACAGTTGCAGTTTCGAAGGATATCAAGACACTCTCTACGCACATTCACTAAGACAATTTTACAGAGACTGCGACATCTACGGTACTGTAGATTTCATATTCGGCAATGCTGCGGTAGTTTTTCAAAACTCTAACATATACCCCAGGCTACCAATGAAGGGTCAAAGCAACACAATCACTGCCCAAGGCCGAACTGATCCAAACCAAAACACGGGCATTTCCATTCATACGTGTAGTGTTGCCCCTGCGGAAAATCTTGGATCGACCAAGACTTATCTGGGAAGACCATGGAAGGAGTATTCAAGAACTGTTATCATGAAATCCGTTTTGGGCAGTTTGATAGACCCGACCGGTTGGATGCCCTGGAGCAGAACCTTTGCGTTGAGTACTCTTTATTACGCTGAGTATAGCAATACGGGTGCGGGTTCGGGGACTAGTGGACGAGTGACTTGGACCGGTTATCATAAGTCCATTAGTAGCAACGATGCTTTGAATTTTACCGTCAGCAACTTCATTTCTGGAGATAATTGGTTGCCTCGAACTGGTGTGCCTTACTCTAGCGGGCTTTAATTATTATTATTGATTCAATATATAGTTTATTTTGTTTGTTTGGTTGTAAGTACTGTACAAATGATTTCTAGAATGTGCAAACTTCCATATTCTTTGTTCCCAACATCATGGTAAAAATAAAGTTGAACCAACAGACTAACAAGCAACTCTGAAAACAACAGATATCATATCAATTTTTTTTCAGCATAAGCAAATAGTGCATAAACATAAGTGAAATCATGATTGTGTATTAAACACAATTATTCTTCAAGTGAGTGATCTATGCACTTTTCACTTTTATAAGAGTGCTCGTGGATATCAATACTCCAACATCAGTGAACTCGGTACTGCAGTCAGAGTATATCTTCTTTTTAGCCTCTTCCTCGTTCAAGAAAATAAGTAACAAACGCATAGCCTCCTCATACGTATTTAGGACCACAAATAGTATTTTTGCTTTTGGAGTTTGTGGAAATATAACAAAACTTATTGAATTGCTCAATGGTCTTTGGATACAATAATGTTCAGGACAATTAGGTACGGGTTTATATCATTTGTTTCTATGCCTGCTCCAACTGAGCATTTCAAACCATTTCCACAATGAAGTTTCGAAGGGACTAAATTAAAATATTTCCGAAACTTAAATGACCATCCATTCCATCCGCATCCATCCATCTGTAATCGACTGTAACTACATTTACTCCAAAAAGCATGTGCCTAACATCTAACATAATGATACAACGAAATTACATGCTACACAAAAAACGTAACCATTCAAATTTTCAGTAAAACGATGCATCAAACCTACCTTCTAGTAACAGCAGCAAGCATTTCCCCATAAGAATTGATCATTTCCTCCTCACTTGGTTCCTTGTCATCATCAGGGAACTCCATAACAACCAACCAGTGTTGGTAGCTAGTTGTCGAGAATAATGGTATATTAAGGAGGTCTGTCGCTTTAGTTGGGCGACGGATCATTCAACGGCGAGGGCGGGCAATGGTTATGAGACGAGTCTGGTCTGCAGATGGTTGGAGGATGTATCCGATCCGATCCGATCCGATTTAGGAGTGAGATTGCTAGGCGGTGGAGTCCAAGGAGCAGGAGAGAGCGGGTGAGTAGAGAGTTCAAACTGTTAAATCAGGGTTAGCTCGAAGGAGAGTAGTTATTTTCAGGACTGTTTTGAAATGATACACCGGTACGAATTACGGTAATTGTAAATTAACCAATTAATTAACTGAATATTCATATATATATATATATATTTTTATGACGCTGGGTAAATAATAAACGGGGTTTAATGTCCATAACATTACAAGTTTAACCCTAACCGGGTTAATATCTGCATATGACAAGCACATCCGCATATCTATCATGGTAAACAAACCCTAACAGCTATATATTCTATTTACTAAAAAATAGAAAAATGGCGAACAATTTCATTATTCCTTTTCGCCTACGAAGGCTGTCAAATTCTTTCTTCCTTTAGCTCGTAATCAACAATAGCAAGCTTTGTTGCCTCTTGAGGTGGACGCTCTTTTCAGATCTGAGCGTTTTTCACTTGCAACACTACTTTTGCCACTTTGCCAATTTGATACGCGATAGATTCTTTGATTTAATTTACTTTTATAGAATCTGGTTGAAATCAAATTGATAGCTAATTCATCATCAAATTGCAGAGGATTTCTGGATGGCTGCGTGAAGGTAGAGCGGTAGTCTTTTCCCAAATTAGGTGAGAATTCCTCCACCCTTAAGTGTCCTGTCGATTTTACCAACGTCTATTGTTTTACGGCAGCTTCTGATTTGAAGAGAAGAACGGCCGCCCCTTGATGTACATGCAACCCCACTTAAATCGGAAGTAGGTTGGTGCCTTTGAGAAACATCTATAGGATATTCCCCTAAGTATGTTTCAACTTGTTCATCATAACTATCTAAATCTCGAATCTCTTTAGAAGATCAAATTTAGTTTAGTATAGGCACTTAAAACCAAACAAATAATTACATTTAGTTTACTAATTTAGATCAAATAATCTTATGTGCACTAATTTTAATTCTTATTGATCTTTTTTTTTATGTAACTAAATTGTATAGTAAAACATTATATAGTGCAAAAACATGCCCAGTTGCTTGATTTTTTAAAAATACAGTAATTTACCATGCCAGTTACGAGTTTATCGATAAACCAGCAAATCAGTAACGGCAATGGTGAGCAATTTTAGCTTACCAGTAAAAACGTTACAATAACGGTATTTGCATAATGGTATCTGTAACTACTACCATAACAACCATAGTTATTTTTAGAGAGTCGGTTATCACTTATCAAGGCTTACGGGAATCCACTCTTTATTTTCATGTTTGATAAGCAAAAACGGTGATGATCCGACTTTCCGATCATGGAATATCAACACTAATACATCCGCGGTATTTGTGTATCAAACATCCAAGTGTCGGAAAGACAGATTGTTAGGGTAGAATAAAAAGAAAAAGAATAAAAAAGAAAGAGTACAACATCATAATCTCACAGCGCACGATAACATACAATATCTAAAAAGACCTGTTTTCTTTTATTAAAATAAAATAAATTCTAGGCTTCCACTTTAATAATTCACAATTAATTATTCAAAATATATTAAAATTTCAAACCACTTTTAAAATACTCTAATATAACTTAGAAAAGACTTGTAAAAAGACTTAAGAGAAATACTTAAATAAAAGTTATTTTTAAACAAATAAACTTCAAAACAGAAACTGCAATATTTCTAGAATACTATAATTGGATGCAAAGCAAAGACAACTATTAAAAAATGTTATTGTAGAGTTCTGTAAATGACTATGAACTAGGACGGTTTTATATAGTAGAATATTTTGCCACTTTTTCGATATGCTAACAATCTTTTTAATATCCAATCCTTTTGCAGTAAAAAATATATACACAATATACATCATAATCATGGCAAGAAACTGTAGAATACACGATTTTTGTTTGATGATAATAAACATATATATAATCGTTTAAATGTATTTGTCATTGTATTATTTTATTTCTTCATATAATTAAATAAATATTTGTTGAAAAAAATAAATAACTAGGAATTCATATTTAAACAAATATTTTATTCAAATAAATATTTTATTACAAATTCAAATAGAACAAATTTAAGCTCTCACTGTATTTACACAATTCCAAATACAAGTTTCAATTACAACACAATTTCACTTTACAATGTTACATACAAGTTTCACATCGCTACATATTCACTCATCACTCGTATTTGATCTTCAACTTTGTTTCAGCATGTATGCAGCATCCGACCTATCTGCAAAATAAACATTGGCGTAGTAAAATTGAAAAAGAAATATTTAGCAGTGCACAATGAAGTGTGTGTTTGAAAATATTGTTTGCTTCAGTTATTTGGGTTGTTCGTCATCATTCTTTTAATCCATCTTTCTATTTCAAATACGCGAATAACTTGTGACATGCACAGTGTATCACTGTACATGCCACAAGGCTGTACACACCGATATACACTTGCTTGTTAAAATTTCAGGGACAAATGAGCAAAAGGTCAAAACCAAGGTAAGATCGGATTCAACTCAGGTGCAAATGCAAAAAAAAACAACACACTAATGGTGCAATGGAGCAATGCATAAAGCTACATTCAAGCATGACTACAATAACATGAATGAGCAAATGCAGACAAACACAACAGTGCACAGGAGTTCAGAAGCAAACAGCAAGTATGCACATGCACATGGGCAGTTTAACTCAAAGCAGTTGCGAACACAAGGGATGCAACACAGACCAGATCGATGAAGATTTCATTCATATGGAACCAGACTTCAAGTAGAATAGACCAGTTAAAGCACTCAGGTCCAACCAACATACAAGACAACCAAAATTGATGCCAGAGAATCAGACACACATGAATGCAAGCACTTGAGAGGACATATGAAATGGTCGTAGCAATCACGCACATATATACATACATATATGTATGTATGTATGTATGTATGTACATACATGGAGACATCATATCAGTACAAAGCAATCAAGATACAACATGAAAAAAGTTCATCACCACTGGACAACCAACAAACAACATACATATATACATATGCGTACACATAGGTATACATATACACATATATACATACATACATATATATATATATATATATATAGTGGAAATAAAACAAGTAAATATGCATCAGTTCAGTTCCCAGAAACATGCTCACAAGGTAAGAGAATGTTAAGTGCATAGAAATGTTCGGACTTAAGGCGGATGGATTCAGTGCATGTATAAAAATGCAAATGCAGTAAAAAAAAATCAATAAGGCAATATACCAATGGAAATTCAGACATGCACATATAAGACAAACAAAAATATGCACAAAGAGGCTTAAAAATTCAACGGTAGGTAACTCAAGTGAAAAATTCGAATTCATCTTTTCAGAATTCGAAGTTAATGTGATCAATCAAGTGCAAAATAGTTCAAGCATCAACGTAAAAAAGTTGGACAAAATTCAAAATATGCAGCAGTTTTGAACATGTAAACTAGGGAAATATATTCGAAATATATATGTAGAACCTTCGAATATATGAATACATCAGAGAGTCGTATATATCAAAATAGAATATGTCAGACTTCGGCAAGTCAAGTATATCTCAAATTCAAATGCAAGATGTAAGCGAATGATGAACATGTCGCAGGAGCAAAGAACGGAACCAACTCAACTATATTTAAGCAAATTCGAATTCATCAGAAATGTATGGAGTAGCATGTATATAATGAACAAATCAGAATTCTTCACAATCATTCAATCGAAAATCAAATGGCCGAGCAAAGTAACTGAAGAATTCAAACCAAAATATACGAACAAGATTATAGGGTTTCGATCCCTATAAATACCAATTTCATCATCGGCAAAAGTCATCGCAGTTCGAATTCAAGAAAAACAACAGAGCAAGCAAAAGTAAAAAAACCACATACCAAATTAGTCAATTCGAACTAAACATTGAAGCAGCTGTGAGCAATCGAATTACACTGATTGAAGAGACATCGAAGAGAATTAAGGAACGAAAGCATACCAACAATTAATTTGAACTTCAAATTCCAAGCGCGGCTTCGATTCAAAACCCTAATTTTTTAAAGAGCAACAAAAGGATCGGCTGAAGTGATTATATGAATTGGAATAAAGGGAGACAGTCTTTAACTCTGGGCCGATCTTTATTTCTATTGGGCTTAAGGATAAGGGTATTGTTATAGTTTTATTATCATTTGCAATTTTCCCTTTTAAAACTTTTTAAATTTCTAGTTGTGTAACTATGTATAAACTACGGGGCGTAGTTTGAGAATTCACAACTTAGTGGCTGAGTTGTGGATGAGTTTTGAGCTTAAAGTTAGGTTGATCGAGTTAGCGGGTGTCGCGAGTTTATGTATTTTTGTAAGCATCTGATTACCTAATTTGTAGTAGAAACCTTGGGGGTAGCACGTAGGCAGGTTTTTGCCGAAGTTGGGTATATCTATGTGTGATCTCTATTGTGTTACTTTTTGTTTTTTAGTTTTATTTCTGCACTAATTTTTAGTACACCCTATTCACCCACCCTTTAGGGTGAAAACACCCTTCAGAAGCCCCTAGACATCTCTCTATAAATATTATAGAAATTGCCGAACAAAAGGAAAATCCTAAGTGCTTCTATAGCGACTATTCTCTATAAAACGACTTCCAAACTCAAGTCTGATTCAATCCAAGTCCAACAATATGTGATTTATGTCAACGACATCATGTTTCTTTTCGTGATTTTCCTAACACTTGACAATGATCGCATGCTTTACAAATCTCGAACGCATCTTTGAAAAGTGTAGGCCAATAAAAGCCATATTGGAGCACCTTGATTTTTTTAGGACCGAAATGTCCACCACAATCTTGGTTATGACAAACGAAAGAACACTCTTGATTTCACTATCTGAGATATATCGTCAAATGATTTGGTCAGAACAATACTCAAAAATTATGGATCGTTCCAATAGAGATATTTCACTTGGGATAAAAATTTGTATTTATCTTGTTTGGACAAAAATGAAGGAGTTTCCTTAATGCATAAATACTTCACTATATTGGCAAGCCATAGATCGATGGAAACTGAAAAGAGTTGTTTGTCGGGAAAGTTCTCATTGAAAGATAAAGAAGATGGTGCGTTTGGAAGATGAGACAAGGGAACTGCTATGGCATTGTCGGATCCTTTTTTGTCTTCAATTTTAAGATCAAATTCTTAAAGTAACAGGATCTAATGAATAAAACGAGACTTATCATCCTTTTTAGCAAAAAGCCACTTAAGAGCGGAATGGTTAGTGTAGACCGTGATTTGTGAGCATATCAAATAAGGTCTAAACTTTTCTAGTGCAAAAACTGCGAGTAGAAGCTCTTTTTCGATGGTTGTGTAGTTGAGGTGAGAATCGTTCAAAGTCATACTAGTATAGTAGATGACGTGAAGGATTTTTTTGATGTGTCATTGTAACACCCCATATTTTAGTAACATTATTTAGGATATTTAATTAGTTAAATAAAATAAAATAATGTATGATGGTTAATGGATTGAGATTGTGATTAAATAAGAAGTAGTCGTGCCATGTTAAATAAGTAAACTAAAGAATAAAAAGAGAATAAAAAGGTTAGGAAATATACAAAGACAAAATAGGAACAAGGCATATCCTTATACCATAAACCCTTAACCCCTCAACATTCACGTTCACTTCATTACATAATTCAAAAATACAAGCAAAGGCCGGCCACCATTAGGAAGGGCAAGGAAGAAGAAGAATTCAGGAGGAAGAATAAAATCACTTAATCAATGTAACATATCTGATTTCTCGGCGCCCGAAAGTCGACATCGATACGTCAACTATATCAAATGCCGCATGGTCGAATGCCCAAAAACCGAATCGTTAAGGTTAAAGAAGAAGAGGTAGAAGAAGAAGAAAGAAAACAACAGCAGAATCTCACATATCGCAGCGGAACAGATATAATAGACAAATAAATATCTTTAAACAGAATCACTATATCAGTTATTACATTACATCACATTACATTATCAGAGTGTACAACAACAACAGCGGAAAGAAATATTACATATATAAGTGATACGCCTCGCCATCCAGCTCCAATTCCTGATTCCACAACAACTTCTTGACTTTGCTCCAGAATAATGATAACCTGACTCTAGGCTGCCCGTGTGGAAAATTATGGACACCCAGAGTTTAGAAAGGGAACAATAAAATACAGGTCAGTCGTGGGACTGGTGTGAGATCTTAAAAACAGTTATTTTCACAAAGAAAATAAAAAAAAGAAATCGCTATGCTTTTGGAAAATGAAACTACCATAAGGCCTCCCAGCATACACAATGCAATCGCAAACTTGGGGGAGATTTCTCCTTATGATAGTCAAACATGCTTAATACGCAAAATTCCTTTTAATATTATTATTAGTGCATAGTGTAGAAAATATTTCGAAAGTATAATATTAATCTTAGCCAGCATAGGTACCATTATATTATGCCTGTTATAGCTACCTCCTGAGGAGGCAGGTTATAAAATTGCAATCGTAAAGGGCTCGTATTGTTTCTTTGGATTTCCAACAAATGGTTATGCTAAGGAACTTCCTATGCCACATGGGTACGCCTCTGGAGGGACGTCCCGAGAACCTACCCGGATCTCTACCAACACAAGGCCGGGTTACCTCTGTAACTAGGTAACTACTACTTGAGTATGTCATCCCCCGGTCCTTTGGGACCTTTATCCGATGATCCTCTACACCAACAACCACAAAGAAAAGTATTTGCAGTAACCACAAAGGTTAAATATCAGGGCTCCATACCTGACACCACCCATTTCCAGAAGGAAATGACATACCCTAAAGGGCGCGACCCTCCTAACCATGCCGCATCTTTCCTGTTTCGACCATTTCCGGGGTGTGAGGTCCGACGAAGTCTCGACCACAAAGCTACACTTTTCACAAAGTCATGCTTTGATCAACAAATGATCAGCAGCACTTCGTATGCAACATTACCAAATTGGGAGTGCATCACTAGTAACCATCAACTACATAACATCTGAGCTCGTATGTCTCAGAGAAGGGTGTTAAGCTAAGAGAATAAATTTTCCGCCACCAACAGAAATGTATTTGATAAAAACCAGCTTTACATCTGAAAGTGTAACGTCAGACACACATCCATATAAGTCCGTTCCGGGATTGAACGGAACCGAAGGCACTTCAAAGAAGCCCGTGCAAATCCGGATATTCACAAATCACGTGTAACGACCCGTAAAATTTTGTTAATTTTTAATGGTTTTATTTAGCGTATTTAGTTTGATTTTTGAGAAATTTTAGCTAATAATATTTTGAAATAAAATTTTACATTTGGATTACGTATAGTTAAATGTGGCAAGTGATAAATTTTCATCAAAAATTAAGAAAGTATATTTTGGGGTGTGATTTTGTTCAATTTGAGTCAGTAATAATTGATGTTCATAAAATAATCTATTTTGGGAAATTCAAGGTACAACTGTTTTATTTGCCATCATTTCTTTTATTTATTTTCAAACGGTTCATTTTGCCTTTCGTTATTCCCCGTTTTATAATAATAATTGAAATTTATAGCCGTTTCAGTATATAACTTTTTACACGTTTTATACTCATTTAATTTCAGCAGTCCATTGCCTTTAATTTTTAATCTGTTCCATTTTCTTCCCAGGCAACAGCTCACATTCCATTTCGCTTATAAATCAGTTTCCACTTTTACTCACCTGCTCATCTTTTCTTCCATCTATCCGTTTAATAGTTATATATAAGTTATAATACGTTTCCCTGATTCATCTCCTTTCTTTTTTTTCATTGACATATTAATTCTGGGAAGTGAATAATTTAAAAACCCATCTTCCCCTCATTTCTTTAAACTTTCAGCTAAATTTTAGCTTGTGACCATTGCTGTATGTTTCATTAAAGAGGTACGTTACCTTATTAATCTCCGGAATTTAAGGGTGAAAATTTTATTTTTCTAACCTTTCCTTTCCTACGCTCCATGTTTCCACTTCTTTCATTATGACCGTTCATTAGATATATACACTACAGCTGAAAAGTTATAAACATATAAACTTAGATACGTTTTGTATTATCAAAAATTTAAAGCACACCTTAAATTGTTGACCTTTTGGTTTCCTTGCTTTCAAAAAAATTTGAACCATAGCCACGACAATAAATTATTATAAAATTTTCAACTTAATCTAAGATGACCGTTGCTACTAGAATCGTTACTTTTCTAATAGATTCATTCCTACTTTCACTGACCTTTTATTTCTTTATTTTTCCACCGTCAAAATAAATAAATAAATGGTTATTCATTTTGTTTTATTCAGTAATCAGCGTGACTCATGCCATTTACACCGCACCATATTTGACTGTTGATTTTCGTTCAGCATTCTTATTTTAAAAATATAACACAGAGTAACGTTGCCTTCACAATTTAAAATTTGCTTTAATAGCTCTTGAATCAATGTGTGGCTGTTACTTTGATATTTTTGCGAAATTGTGACTTTTCTCTTTCCTTCCGTTCAAATTTGAAACGTGCTACCATTTATTTGCTTTGATTATTTTCCTGAATCAACGTGAATATTTTGCCTTAAATCCTCAACTGAATCATAGCATGTGGTTGTGCTATTTCTGTGGTTACTTTTATTTAGTCGTTTCCATTTACTTTTGTTCGTATTTTCTTCCCCTCTTTTTATTTCTTCTTCCCAGATTTCTCATCTTTCCCTCTCTATTGTTTCTTCCTCTTCTATATAAACGTCTGGCACTACAAATTTCGGCCTCTCCTTCACCTTTTCCAAACTCCATCTCCTGCCTCCGCTGCCCTTGCCTCCGTTCCCCTTCTCTTCGCCACCCATGCACCACCCAGGCCTGCATCTCCTCTTTGCCAAGCATTCCTCGACTGTGTGTGCATGCTTGTATCCAAAGTCAGGTGTGCATTATATATATTTTTTGGTTATAATATGTTAGGTTATAGTAGTTTATGTTTTGATCTGTTTGTATATATATGTCAAATTACGTAAGTTTACACAGTACATATATTTTATATTAACAGTTATATATATATTTTATAGTTATATGTTTTATATTATAAGTCTTATAGTTTATATGTGTTAGTTTTGATTTTAAAGGTTTATATATACATATATGCCCACGTATGTATGTGTTTTGTTATGTTTATAAAGTTTATACATGTATGAAATTTGTAGTTATGTTTGTATATGTTTGTATACAAGTGTGATGTGAGCTTTTACTGTCTATACATATGTTTGACTTTATTCATATAAATCTATTATATATATTAGTCTTTGTTTGCTGTATACTTTACTGGAAAGAAATACGTATAGCTTTAAAGAAAAACTATATATATATATATATATATATATATATATATATATATATAAGAATATATTTTGAGTTTTATATACATATTTATACAGAAAATACTTATATAATGTTTGCATATATCTATATACCAGTGTCTATAATATATGAGGATATGGAAAGTTGAATACATTATTTACATATTTTGGTTTACTGTATGTAATATGTGCGTTTTTTTAGTATTTTTTTTTTATATATTCATACTTTATAAGCTTTTCAAAATTTAAATTTTCTGGTCTTGCTTTATTGGTTTTGAATCTTATTTATATATACAGTAAAACTATACATGTGTTTTACCTTATGAGTTAAAATTTTGATTGTATGTATTGGGTTTGAAAATGTAAATTTTATATTTACTTGGATTTTTTTTATGTATGTGTTTTTTTTGATACAATATTGGTTCCAAAATATAATATATGTATAATACGTATATGTGTAAACTTGGTTTTTCAAATTTTATGGATATAGTACGTTTTGGGATTTAACTATTGATTCAAATTTTAAATACATATAGCTATATTTTAATAACTTTTAAAAGGCTGTTATTTATTTGTATATGTTTAAAATTTGACAGTTATTTATTGATTTTAATTTATATACTGAATTAAAATAAGTTGGTGTTTCAAATTTTATATTGATTTTAGAGTAATATATAATGTATATGTTTGTTCAGTCTATATCCAGCCAATTTGATTTTTTTTTTCATCAATTCTTATCTATCAGCTTTGTCATCGTGCTTGTTTTCTTCATCGAATCGTATCCATCTAGCGTTGCTTTGGAATTCGTAGCTCATTTCTTTGTCAAAATCCATCTAGCCACGAAAGGTGAGCAATCACTCACAGTTAACGTTCTTATATTTATTAAATTTGATTTCAATTGAAACAACAATTGAAGTATGCTGCTGTAGTTATTTAAATTGTTATATTTATGTTATTATCTATAACTGTCCACTTGTGGAATATGACACCATATCCTATTGTTTATATTATACTGTTATTGATGATATATGCATGTTGTTATATTATTATCATATCTGTTATCACTCTGCAAGTGCCCTGTTAGTATAGTATTCACTATGGGTTGAAATGATACATACCGAACGGACTTTAGGATAGAAAAAAATCGTTATGGGTTGAAATGATAAACCCAAGCGATTTTCATTTAATTGAATTTGGGATTACGGGTTGAAATGATATCCACCCGTATAGATTTAGTGGACGGATTGAAATGATAAATATCCGTAGCACTTGACCATATGATAGAAAATATATACAGACACCGTTGGTCCATATATAAATATTTTGAATAATTTCTATGATTTTGGAAAGATATAAATGGTTAAATAAATATTGATTCTTAAGATGGAAATTTTATATATAGACTAAGTAGTAATATCTGATTCAAATTAGAATTGATTTAATACACATAATATGGTTAAGTATTTATGTAAATCTATATTTCAAAAGATTTTCTTGTAATAAATTGAATAATTAAGATTGGGAGATAAATTTGGATTTATTAAGAATGGTATTTAAATAAGGATTTATTTAATTAAATCGATTCGAAATTATTAAATGGGAAATCTAATGGTATGATTTTTATAACTGGATTTTTGATTTAAGTGATTTAATGAATATTTCACGTTTAAATAAATTAAAATAAAATATTGAGTAAAATGTAATTTAAGATTTCTTAAATGATATTGAATCAAATGAGGGAGCATTTCAAGACTAAATAATAATGAGGTTAATCGAGATCTTTATGAAACTGTTAAATTGAACATTTAAATATTAATGCTTTGAACTATATTGGAATTTAAATGGGTTATTTTGAGATTCAGATCTGTACTTGAAATCAATATAGTTGAATTGTTATTTAGAAAACTAAATTGAATAAATTTAATTTGAAACGTTGAATACATAAAGTTTGAAATATATTGAAATATAAAGGGGTATTTTGTGATTACAAATCCGAATTTTTAGATTGATAAAATTGAAGTGGTTATTTAGGAATTGAGTTGAATTTTTAAATTGATAAATTGAGATTTGACTAGATTTGAATTTTTGATTGGAGTAGATTTGAATCGTAATTGTGAAAGTGATCAAATTCGAAAACAAATATATTTGAAGTGAAATGATATTTTGCTTTTGAATAATAAATAAAATTGAGATGACCACGGTGACATAGTGTATATTTCTACCCTATAGATAGTTACAGGGATCCTTAGAGGATGGTTATCCCAAACATCCTCTAAGTTAATTTTATTTCAGTTGATATTTCACTTAAGTTGAATTTATTGATATAAGAATGTTAATCCTGACTCGAGTGTTTTGTGTTTTGCTTTACGCTCGGGTCAGACTGAGTGATACAGCATTGATACTCACCTTTGGAGTTTGGAGCTTCGCGTGGAGATCCAACTATCGCTTAGCTTTCAGCACTTCCAATTGATTTGTTAAGAGAAGTCATCTGTTGCATTGGAGACTTCACTGTATCTAGGATATTCTGATGTCTTTTTTTTTTCTAACTTTGTTATATAGTAGCTTCATGAACTACTATTCATTTATTCCGCTGCATATTATTGTACTACTCTGTATCTGTGATTCTGTGATTGATTTATTTACTGTATATGTTTTGCCAAATTTAAATTAACAATTCGGTATTTTGAATTATTCAAGTTGGACATGTATAGTATTATTGTCGATTTAAATGGTCCAAAATAGCGAGTCGTTGCAGCTGGTATCAGAGCTTTGGCTCTAGGCAAAACTTAGCATATATGGTAAATTTATTTACAGAATCACTTTCGCTCGAGTTGAATCTTTCCTTTTGACTCGATTTCCTTTGAACTTTGGAACGCTCCCCGTGGTTCCAAAATTCATTCTTGTCTCTCTCTATTTATATTCTTTTGATTCCGGAGTATCCATGACTCCACTAAATGATTTGTAAAGGGGGTGAAAACTCCTTTACAATCGGCATTGATTCACCGGAGATTTCTGTATCCTCGGTTTACGATGCTACTATATCTTGATACGCCGAATTCTATCTCTGGCGATCGAATGTCGATTTGTTTTGGAATTCCGCATCGATTATATTCCTGAAGTCACGGTTGACCTGGTTAAGGTCGCCCGCGGCTTATAGAAGTATATCCATCTTCTATTTTGTAATTAATTTATCTCATCTTCGATCGAGCCTATCTTCGAACCAGAATTCTATTTGATTAGAGTCCCTCTAATTTGTATCTCTATCTTTATTTGGAAATCCATCCTTAAATCATCCTTTGAAAATCGGGTTTTGTTTGTAGTTTAGAAATTGTTTATACTGAAATTATTATTTTGATAACTATGATTTTATTCTATATATAAAAAGAAAATGTTTTCGATAAGGATTATATACCTATATATAAAACAAATAAGAAATGTTATTCTATATATATATAAAAGTTTTGAAAGGATTTGAAAATTTGAAAATTTATAAGAAATGGATTTATATATAAAAAAATGATTTATAACTGTAGGGTTAAATTTGAAATTCGAGAATTGAATTCTGGTATTTTGAAATTGGTTTTAAGATTTTGGAAAATATATAAAAATAATACTATCTAAAAGTATTTTCCGAATAAGAAATGTTTCGAATGAGTTTAAATGAATTCCAATAATTTTGAAGAAATTTCAAAGAAGTTTTCAAGAAAATAGAAGTCCAAAACTCACTTATGTCGCTGGAAAATAATTTCGGTGATGAGTGCACGCATCATCGACATTGATTTTCGAGTTTTAGAGTGGGGGAGAGGCCACTTTAATGGCTTCCCTATGCGAGTGATTTTGTAAAACCGTTTTTGATTTCAAATTAAAAGTATAATTTGATATTTTCGAAAGATATATGTATATATTTGAAACAATTTAAAGTGAGACCGGTGTTCAGTCCTCGAGTTTCGGATTTAATTTGGTGTAATGCTACCTATTGAAATTGATTTATTGATTTATTGTTAATTTTCAACTCTTAAATTGGAAATTGATTTCCCTAACTATTTTAAATGTTCGAAAACTTCGAAATCGAGGTTAAATTTTCAAAGCTAAGAAATTTCGAAGAGGATAAAATATTTGATAAAGCATATAAGTTTAGTTTTGTATGCTTAAGTTTGAAACCTTTTGTTAAGTAAATGAATATGAATATTTTGAATTATACTAATATGGAATTTAGTTTTGAAATGTTTTAAAAAAAAATTGTTTTAAATAATGGTTTTCAGAATGGTAAATTGAATATTTCAAATGGAAATAAATAGTTTAAGGGTTTTAAAGGGATAATTATAAATTTGGAAACCATTTTGAGTATAATTGATTTAGAGAAAAATATTTGGTTTTGAAATTAGATTGGAATTAAAACCAGTACTTATATGGTGATTTTGGAAATGAATTTGTTGACTTGAATTGTGTTAATTTGGAAATTGGGATTATTTTCTAGACCTATTATTTTGGGAACTTTGAAACTGAATATGTTTGATCTGAAAGAAAATTTGGTGAAATCATATATGAGCTTGAAACTGAAATGTTATTGAAACGAGAAAAAATTTGAGAACCTTGATTTACTAAATACTTGATTTGGGAGTGGTCGAACCTATATTAAATGGATTTGTATAAGTATGAAGTTGATTTGAAATCTATCGATTTGAAAGGTACTCAATTTGAAAAGAGAATTTTATATAATCGAAGTCTATATAAGTATGAATTGATATACTATTGATTTGGAAAGTATTCGATTTGAAATTGGAATCCTATATATAATGGACTTTATATAAGTATGATATTTGAAAGTGATTTGAAAAGGTACTATATGATACATATATTCGAAGTAAAAACATGGAAAGTGCCTTTTGCTTGATATCCGCTTTGTGGCCACATTGTGGATTCATTCTATTGATATTATTCTCATTGATTTTTGGTTTTCCGGATGTGATACTCGAGTGTTCCCATCATGGCGTAACCCATGGTCTTTTTTTTTTCTCTCGCGACTGCATAGCGCAACTGCCTGGCTAAGTCTGGCCTAGAGGTACGGATTGTTTCCTGGGTGATCCAGGCGTAACCATTGTGTATCCTACAATCTGTGCAGGTCGCATTAGTAGCGAAACTTCCTGGCTGAGATGGCCTACGGGTACGGATTGTTTCCTAGGGACCCAGGCGTAACCATTGTGTATCCTGCACCCTACTAGTCATCATGGCGTAACTCGCAGGGCTGAGAAACTTACGGATACGGATTGTTTTCTGGGTGATCCAGGCGTAACCATTGTGTATCTGCGAACCATGGTTGGACAAAGGTTTTGGTTTGATTGTTTTGTTTGGATTGTACTTTCCATATCTGTTTTTAAAGGTTTTTCAAGTATTTTCACTGGGTGTTGAAACAGGTCTACTAAGTACTTGAAGAATTCTAGCTTTGCGCCTGATCAACGCATGGCCAGAGTCTGCAAGAACGAGGATAAACATGTTGAAACATTGAGTTATAAAAGTATTTTTGAAAGGGAAAATTCGTTTCGATATAAAAGTGTTTTATTATAAAGGTATTTCCAACAAAGAAATTTTGTGGTTTGATTTAATTATTCGAGCCGATACTATCCCTTTGAATCTACCTTATCTGCTCAGCCTTATTTATTCACCTATATTCCGTTTTTTCGAATCTACCCTCCTTTCCTTTTTGAATATAATCTTTAAAATATTGTTTATTTATATACTACATGGTTTAATAGTAAATCATTACTGTCATTAATATTTCATAAGTTATTAATTTAATGTAACATATTCAAGAAATGAGTATTAATTTATCTATAATGTTGAAAGTGTCTTAAGATAAATTAGTAAATTTATAAACTATGGATTTAATGTTGTCAAATAACTTCCTTGAAAATATAACCAAGGATGTGAATAACTGTTCCAAATAGTTTTCATATATATTTATAAAGGTGTTATTCAAACACATAAATGTTATTTACAAGGGAAGCAGGAAATTTTACAAATGGGTTTTGAAAAGTTTTAATGTATTAAAGATAATTGAACTGCAAATGAAGTTTCCAAATGAATATTTCTAGAAAAATTTATATGGTCTTAAATTAATTCTTTATCCTTATCTTTCAATCTATTTATCTTTCTGGTTGTTTCTATTCTCCTACCTTCTTCCTTTTCGGGGACGAAAATTTTGAGTGGGGGAGAGTGTAACGTCCCGTAAAATTTTGTTAATTTTTAATGGTTTTATTTAGCGTATTTAATTTATTTTTGAGAAATTTTAATTAATAATATTTTGAAATAAAATTTTACACTTGGATTACGTATAATTAAATGTGGCAAGTGATAAATTTTCATCAAAAATTAAGAAAGTATATTTTAGGGTGTGATTCTGTTCAATTTAAGTCAGTAATAATTGATGTTCATAAAATAATTTATTTTGGGAAATTCAAGGCATAGCTGTTTTATTTGCCATTATTTCTTTTATTTATTTTCAAACGGTTCATTTTGCCTTACGTTATTCCCCGTTTTATAATAATAATTGAAATTTATAGCCGTTTCAGTATATAACTTTTTACATGTTTTATACTCATTTAATTTCAGTAGTCCATTGCCTTTAATTTTTAGTCTGTTCCACTTTCTTCCCAGGCAAGAGCTCACATTCCATTTCGCTTATAAATCAGTTTCCACTTTTACTCACCTGCTCACCTTTTCTTCCATCTATCCGTTTAATAGTTATATATAAGTTATAATACGTTTTCCTGATTCATCTCCTTTCTTTTTTTCATTGACATATTAATTCTGGGAAGTGAATAAATTAAAAACCCATCTTCCCCTCATTTCTTTAAACTTTCAGCTAAATTTTAGCTTGTGACCGTTGCTGTATGCTTCATTAAAGAGGTACGTTACCTTATTAATCTCCGGAATTTAAGGGTGAAAATTTTATTTTTCTAACCTTTCCTTTCCTACGCTCCCTGTTTCCACTTCTTTCATTATGACCGTCCATTATATATATACACTACAGTTGGAAAGCTATAAACGTATAAACTTAGATACGTTTTGTATTATTAAAAATTTAAAGCTCACCTTAAATTGTGACCTTTTGGGTTCCTTGCTTTCAAAAAAATTTGAACCATAGCCCCGGTAATAAATTATTATAATTTTTCAACTTAATCTAAGATGACCGTTGCTACTAGAATCGTTACTTTTTTAATATATTCATTCCTACTTTCACTGACCTTTTATTTCTTCATTTTTCTACCGTCTAAAAAAATAAATAAATGGTTATTCATTTTATTTTATTCAGTAATCAGCGTGACTCTTGCCATTTACACCGCACCATATTTGACTGTTGATTTTCGTTCAGCATTCTTATTTTAAAAATATAACGCAGAGTAACGTTGCCTTCACAATTTAAAAATTGCTTTAATAGCTCTTGAATCAATGTGTAGCTGTTACTTTGATATTTTTCTGGAATTGTGACTTTTCTCTTTCCTTTCGTTCAAATTTGAAACGTGCTACCATTTATTTGCTTTGATTATTTTCCTGAATCAACATGATTATTTTGCCTAAAATCCTCAACTGAGTCATAGCACGTGATTGTGCTATTTCTTTGGTTACTTTTATGTAGTCGTTTCCATTTACTTCTGTTCATATTTTCTTCCCTTTTTTTTTGTTTCTTCTTCCCAGATTTCTCTTCTTTCCCTCTCTATTGTTTCTTCCTCTTCTATATAAACTTGCCTGGCACTACAAATTTCGGCCTCTCCTTCACCTTTTCCAAATTCCAGCTCCTGCCTCCGTCGCCCTTGCCTCCGTTCCCCTTCTCTTCCCCACCCATGCACCACCCAGGCCCGCATCTCCCCTTTTCCTAGCATCCCTCCACTGTGTGTGCATGCTTGTATCCAAAGTCAGGTGTGCATTATATTTTTTATTTGTTTATAATATGTTAGGTTATATTAGTTTATGTTTTGATCTGTTTGTATATATATGTCAAATTACATAAGTTTACACAGTACGTATATTTTATATTAACAGTTATATATATATTATAGTTATATGTTTTATATTATAATTTTTATAGTTTATATGTGTTAGTTTTGATTTTAAAGGTTTATATATACATATATGCCCACGTATGTATGTGTTTTGTTATGTTTATAAAGTTTATACATGTATGAAATTTGTAGTTATGTTTGTATATGTTTGTATATAAGTGTGATGTGAGCTTTTACTGTCTATACACATGTTTGACTTTATTCATATAAAACTATTATATATATTAGTCTTTGTTTGCTGTATACTTTACTGGAAAGGAATACGTATAGCTTTAAAGGAAAACTATATATATATAAGAATATATTTTGAGTTTTATATGCATATTTATACAGAAAATACTTATATAACGTTTGTATATATCTATATACCAGTGTCTATAATATATAAGGATATGAAAAGTTGAATACATTATTTACATATTTTGGTTTACTGTATGTAATATGTGCGTTTTTTTTAGTATATTTTTTTTATATATTCATACTTTATAAGCTTTACAAAATTTAAATTTTCTGGTTTTGCTTTGTTGGTTTCGAATCTTATTTACATATACAGTGAAACTATACATGTGTTTTACCTTATGAGTTAAAATTTTGATTGTATGTATTGGGTTTGAAAATGTAAATTTTATATTTACTTGGATTTTTTTATGTATGTGTTTTTTTTGATACAATATTGGTTCCAAAATATAATATATGTATAATATGTATATGTGTCAACTTGGTTTTTCAAATTTTATGGATATAGTACGTTTTGGGATTTAACTATTGATTCAAATTTTAAATACATATAGCTATATTTTAATAACTTTTAAAAGGCTGCTATTTATTTGTATATGTTTAAATTTTGAAAGTTATTTATTGATTTTAATTTAAATACGAAATTAAAATGAGTTGGTGTTTCAAATTTTATATTGATTTTAGAGTAATATATAATGTATATGTTTGTCCAGTCTATATCCAGCCAGTTTGATTTTTTTTTCATCAATTCTTATTTATCAGCTTTGTCCATCGTGCTTGTTTTCTTCATCGAATCGTATCCACCTAGCGTTGCTTTGGAATTCGTAGCTCATTTCTTTGTCAAAATCCATCTAGCCATGAAAGGAAAGCAATCACGCACGATTAACGTTCTTATATTTATTAAATTTGATTTCAATTGAAACAACAATTGAAGTATGCTGCTGTAGTTATTTAAATTGTTATATTTATGTTATTATCTATAACTGTTCACTTGTGGGATATGACACCATATCCTATTGTTTATATTATACTGTTATTGATGATATAAGCATTTTGTTATACTATTATCATATCTGTTATCACTCTGCAAGTGCCCTGTTAGTATTGTATTCACTATGGGTTGAAATGATACATACCGAACGGACTTTAGGATAGAAAAAAATCGTCATGGGTTGAAATGATAAACCCAAGCGATTTTCATTTAATTGAATTTGGGATTACGGGTTGAAATGATATCCACCCGTATAGATTTAGTGGACGAATTGAAATGATAAATATCCGTAGCACTTGACCATATGATAGAAAATATATACAGACACCGTTGGTCCATATATGAATATTTTGAATAATTTCTATGATTTTGGAAAGATATAAATGGTTAAATAAATATTGATTCTTAAGATGGAAATATTATATATAGACTAAGTAGTAATATCTGATTCAAATTAGAATTGATTTAATACACATAATATGGTTAAGTATTTATGTAAATCTATATTTCAAAAGATTTTCTTGTAATAAATTGAATAATTAAGATTGGGAGATAAATTTGGATTTATTAAGAATGGTATTTAAATAAGGATTTATTCAATTAAATCGATTTGAAATTATTAAATGGGAAATCTAAAGGTATGATTTTTATAACTGGATTTTTGATTTAAGTGATTTAATAAATATTTCACGTTTAAATAAATTAAAATGAAATATTGAGTAAAATGTAATTTAAGATTTCTTAAATGATATTGAATCAAATGAGGGAGCATTTCAAGACTAAATAATAATGAGGTTGACGAGATCTTTATGAAACTGTTAAATTGAATATTTAGATATTAATGCTTTGAATTATATTGGAATATAAATGGGCTATTTTGAGATTCAGATCTGTACTTGAAATCAATATAGTTGAATTGTTATTTAGAAAACTAAATTGAATAAAATTTGGTTTGAAACATTGAATACTTAAAGTTTGAAATATATTGAAATATAAATGGGTATTTTGTGACTAGAAATCCGAATTTTTAGATTGACAAAATTGAAGTGGTTATTTAGGAATTGAGTTGAATTTTAAAATTGATAAATTGAGATTTGACTAGATTTGAGTTTGTGATTGGAGTAGATTTGAATCGTAATTGTGAAAGTGATCAAATTTGGAAGCAAATATATTTGAAGTGAAATGATATTTTGTTTTTGAATAATAAATAAAATTGAGATGACCACGGTGACATAGTGTATATTTCTACCCTATAGATAGTTCTAGGGATCCTTCGAGGATGGTTATCCCAAACATCCACTAAGTTAATTTTATTTCAGTTGATATTTCATTTGAGTTGGATTTATTTATATAAGAATGTTAATCCTGACTCGAGTGTTTTGTGTTTTGCTTTACCCTCGGGTCAGACTGAGTGATACAACATTGAGACTCACCTTTGGAGTTTGGAGCTTTGCTTGGAGATCCAACTATCGCTTAGCTTTCAGCGCTTCCAGTTGACTTGTTAAGAGAAGTCATCTGTTGCATTGGAGACTTCACTGTATCTGGGATATTCTGATGTATATTTTTTTCTAACTTTGTTATATAGTAGCTTCATGAACTACTATTCATTTATTCCACTGCGTATTATTGTACTACTCTGTATCTGTGATTCTGTGATTGATTTATTTACTGTATATGTTTTTTCAAATTTAAATTAACAATTCGGTATATTGAATTATTCAAGTCGGACATGTATAGTATTATTGTTGATTTGAATGGTCCAAAATAGCGAGTCGTTACATCACGTCCGGAATCCCCATCACAAAGGTGATAAAAATCTCTATACCGGAGCAACCCGGTGTAGAGACATTCGACAAGTAATCCTTTCGCTTTCGAAAATACCCGGTCTTCAACACCGTCTTTAAATGCAATCCCATTTCGTCGTTATTCGAAATGGGTTTTATGACACAAGGTCCTCTCCTGGTTAATCCGAATAACGAGCGCTTATTTTTTTCAAAAATAAGTGTTCAATCAGATTTCAAACAGATCACAACAATTTCACTTTGATCCTTTAAATGAAAGATCTATCACAATCACAAAGGTTCGATGTGGTTTTCGAATATCCATTAGGAATCTGACCCTCGATCGCATCGAAATTCAAATGCCGTTTAAACAGGCCAATATTGATAGTCGGTTATTTAACTATCAATAAATATTCACAACAAACACCAAGATTTAAATAATTTTCCCAGTTATTTATTTTCAAAATATCTTTGCAAGATATATTTCACACTTCAACCACTTGAAAACAAATTTCAAATTATTTTCCACATTTCAATACTTTGAAAACAAATTTCAAATCACTTTTCCTTACGCAGAATACGTTACCAAATATTTATTAATTTCCACTGAAAATCTGCCGAGATCAAATGTTTAAAATAATTTGAATTACTTATCCAAACTTATATACTTGGAATATTCAGAATAAAAACTATTTTAAAACACTTTATCTAAACATTAGTTGTGAAGATATTATATTAAAATCTCACATAAAATTCAAGTCCAAACTAATTTTAAAATAAAATTAGTAGATAGCATATAACTATTTAAATAATCGTTTCCTAAACTAATATCAATTTTTAATCTTTAAACTAATCCTTTCTATAAGTGATTAAATAAATCCATGCTTAAAGATTTAAAACAATTTCCAAAAATAATTTGTCCAATAATATTTTTTTTTTCAAACAATTTCTAGAACTTTTAACTTATACTTCAAAAGCTACTTTAACAATATACTCGGCTTTCAAGGGAAGAATTCTCTTTCCATTTATAACAATTAATAAATCTTCTCGATTTATTTTAATTTACATTCCAAATCTGTAAATTCCTTTCACACTTTTAAAAATAACTAAATGTTTATTTTTGAAACAAATTTCCCTTTACCTTTATAAATTTCCATTGTGAATTTAAACTTCTAAATATCCATTGATATACGATTTTCAAATCGATTTCTATATATTCATTTTTAGCACCGAATTAAATTCTGAATTGATTTCCAAATTTATTTACAAATACCAAATCAATTTCCAAAATTGATTCCTTAATTTATTTCAACACCAAATTTATTATCTTTTGAAACTAATTCCCCTTTTTAAATTTATCCAATTTTCTAAAATTAATTTACGATAAGTTTCTACTAAATTTCAAAAATCCAATTTTATTTATTCCTGGTATCCTACGATATCAGAAATATATTCGGCTAAATTATAGCCTTAAAGGGTTTCAATTACAAATAATCACATACAGATTTTAAATAATCAACACACAAAATATGAAACAAATTCAATATTTGAGGAATCCAGTTGGATCCCTCCAACCTGTTTTCCTTGCATCCACAGACGTTAACACAACAATTAAATACCAATTCCACTTCGAGGTGGAATATCACGGTATATGGGATTTATAAAATATCATCCGCTATTATGCGGCGCATATGGTCTCATCCGCTATATAATGCGGGAAATCAATCACCCAATATATACTATATACTACTATATATGTGTGTATATATATAATATCATCTAGTGAATAATTATTATAAATCAATCATCCAAGCACACTGTCAACCGATTTAAATTTAACTATTTTAAATCAAATTGGAAATTTCAATTTGAACTTGAGTGAGAAGATCTCATCTTTGCTTTATATTTGCAATCCATTTTCCATTCCGGCTTGATTTCACGATTTTGAACCTTGTAACAAACATCATAGGATTTATTAATATTCGAATAAATCGAACCATTAATTTTCAGTCTAAAATTTTTCATTCAACTATTAATTTAATTCTAAACTTGTAGTTTTATTTTAAACTAATACTTTTAATTTAAACTATTATCCCTTTAAAATATTCTTTAGTATCAAAACTAATTTTAATAAGATAATTAACCAAGTTAGTCATTTAAATAAATGAACAATCAACTATCCCTTTTTTTCCTGTTTTATTGTATGTTAACTTATTGTAAAATCAAAAGATGATATATACAGTTTTTCTCCCAGTATATATATACGATAATAAATTTAAATTGAACAAAATAAAATCAAGTGATTACCTCATTGCCTCCCAGTCGATCGAGCATCTCCTATTGATGTCGCGCGCATGCGTACGCTTGCCGCGACCATAGTCGCCTCACCACGCCACCGAGAACCGCCGCCACAGTCGCGAGCCTTCGACATGGTTTCCATCGCGCGCTCGAGCTTGACACGCTAAACCCTAGTCGCCGATGCTCGTGGGCCACCATCGCGATATCCATCGTTGTCACCGAGCTCCTTCCCATCATCACGCGCGTGCGATTTCGAGAACGGTCTGCCTTGACCAGAGGGAATGCGAGATTTTTTTAATTTGGGTTTCGTTCGAACGAAACTTAAAGTGGATGCCATTTTTTTCTTTTAGGAACGAAATTGATTTCATTTGTTCGTTCGTTCCAGTGGAGAGGCTCGCGATTTTTTAACAGAGAGGAGGAAAGGAATCGATAGATTGAGAGGAAGGAGGGGCTCAAGCGAAGGGATTTCATTCTGCCATTAATTTATTTTCTTTTTTGAATTTTGATTTTGAAATGTTCGGCTGTGAAAACATTAAAGGAGAAGGAGAAACACGATAATGCTGGCTTGTACGAGTAGAGACAGCAATTTGAAGGCAAATTTTTGATTTGAAAGAAAGGCGGCGATATGTTGGGCTATAGGGGAATATATATATATATATATATATATATATATATATATATATATATATATATATCTGTGTGTGTGTGTGTGTAATTTAAATTCAAATTCAAAATGTCTCGATTGCGTGGCTTAAAATTGCGAACTCCTATCGAGGCGTGCCGCTAGGCGTTTATAAGGTTTTATCCGCATTCCGAACATAATGGAACGTGTTTCAAAGGCTAATTCGATCACACGCGCAAGTTATCGAAGTAAATGATCAATTTTAAATTAAATCGATTAAAATAGTTTCTATGCGTTTTGGGCTTTCAGGGTCAAACGACAACTCCGATTGCTACGGAAATTGGAATCCGATAATAACTAACTATTACGGATCCAATGGAACTGGTTTCGTCGAATTCCGAGACTGTGCCTCGGAAGGCTATTTTTCAATATCGACTTAAAACGATAAAATTTCAAAACTGAACAAATCATTACCAAATTCAATTCTGAAGCTTCTATTATCTTCAGTATCATCAATATAAATTTTCTAAGCCTTTAAAATATTTTTAACAAGCTTAAAATTGAAGATTCAAATTTTTACCCATCATTAATAAATTAAATTCAATAATTAAATTGCCACAATCATATTTATATCCGAAATTCAAGTTAAACTAACCTCCAAATATTTAAAATCAAATTAAATATTCCATTTCAAATGTTAAAAATTTCTGGGTCGTCACATCCTTTCCCCCTTAAAAGAATTTCGTCCCGAAATTACAAGTTAAGAAGAATGATCCTCAACCCATTTGATATTTTCCCAAACCAAATAGTTTTATCAACTTGTCTATCAAATCTTTTTATAAAAGATTCATTATTATTTCAACAAGCTTTGCAACCTCAACCATAAACTCCAAACAATATTGTTTTCTTAACCAATTCAAATTTAAATGTTAAACTTTCAAATTTTTCTCAAATTTTTTTCGAACTCCCTAAATTTTCGAAAAATTTCGTCAGCGTCTCCTTTGCGCGGCTAGCTCGGTACGACTACAAAATGGCACCACAGGCCCTCAGATTCCAAAAGGAAACAAAAGGCCAAGTGGCTAGACAAGAAAATCACCAAATTTCATACTGAAATTGAAATGCATACCTTTTTGTCGAGCAATTCAAATTTATCTTCGAAAATCAAATCCCAATTCCAATTTTCCTTTAATACACCTGTATCTCCTACTTAGCAACAATATCCATTCATAGCCTTTAAAATCATTTTTTTTTTACATTTTCTTACAGAAGTTTTCATATCTACTTCTATTCAATTAGTTTTTCCATTACCATATGACTTCAATTTATCTCCAATTCTGAATATTGAATTTTATCTTTCAATTATAACTGATTCATATTATTATTTTAATTTAGTTTCGTTCACTAATTTACTTCAATTCCAAATTTCAAATTGTTTATCGCTAACAAAAAATATTCCCAAATTTTTTCTTCCTATCTCCCAAAATTTTCGAATTTTTTTGGCAGAGTCCCCTTTGTACGGAGGAGCTTTTGCAATTTGACAAAAGATATAAATATATATACATCGACCCACCCAGTCGGACAAAACAAAAACTGTAACGACCTGTAAATTTCGACAATTAAATTTGAAAATTTAATAGCATTTTTGTAATTTAATTTTTAGTAGAAATAATAGAGGTGATAAAATTTATAGTGGAATGAACGCTAAATTAAAATATAGCAATGATAATTAAAAACTATTTATAGTAATTTGAAGAAATTCAAATGTAGGACTTAGTTATAAGTGTAAATTTATGGGTATGATAGCAAATTTGTGTAAATTACCCAATAAATTTGGTCAATTAACTAATTAGAAATCAAACTCATTTAAATGGTAAGTAATTATAATGTGTTATTGATATAAACGTTACTTTAATGATTATAAATAAAGTAACGAAAGAGTAAATGAAAACTTAATTAAACATAAATTTATTTTAAGGAAACAAGAGATATATTGTACAAATTGATGTATTAGTATAAATTTAATGGTGATTGGACAAATTAATATCATATGAGTTATTGCAACATTTATGGGAAACTATAAACCCATAAATGTGATTTAGGAAAATTAGTGACCGTTATTAATGGTTACTAGTTTACTTAGGCTATTAAACGGAGAGTGGGAATCAATTGAATTTATCAATGAAATAAAATATTGATTTATGGAAATTGAATGTAAATTGAGGTAATAAGTAATGCAGGACAATAAATAATTTATTTAGTACAATTCCCATTTTTAATTGTAAACAATTGTAAGGTTTTATTTTATTGAAATTTGAGAAATTAGGAAATAGATTCAAAATTTATACTAGATAATGAATTGCAATAATTAAAGATAATAATTAATGGATTAAATGGAATAACAATTTATTTATAAAGTGAATGTAACAAAATGAATAGGAAATGCTAATTTATTCATAAAGTGATAGTGGATGTGAAAAGGAATAGAAACTAGATGGAATGATTAATGGGATTTAGGATCTTAATTTGAATGTGTGCATTCATGTATAATGAATGAAAAAAAACCGAATCAATTAAGATATGTATTTATTTCTTTAGTATGTTGCATAAAATTTGGAAATCAGTTTGCAATCAGAGGAGATTAAGTAGCACGTTAAATGGGAAATAAATTAATTAAATACATTAGTGATGTGTAATATACTTCATTGTTAATCGCATCCATACAATGTCAATTTATTAATAGCAAGATTTTAAAATCAATAAACAAATTTATTTGGATTTAAATTTATAATTTATAACGTTCAAGGTGAAATAAATTGCCATTAATTGTCCTAACTTGTTTAGGTTTGATTTGTCATTAAAGATGGTTAATTTTATAAGATGTAAATGTTAATTTTATTTATAATGTGAAGATTGGTTGATTTAAGGAGTGAAAACGAAGATTTATTAATTTATTTATAATTTGAAACTTAATAAGTGGATTAATTTCAAATAAGTGGAATCTAATATTAAAACATTACACAAATGAAAATTTAGGTGAAAATTGAGAATGTTAATATAATGGATTTTGATTCCAATATTTATTTCATCTGTTTGTAATTATGAATTTGAATAATATGAATAAAAATTTAATTCAAAGGAATTATTGAAATATAATTTATAATTTCTAAATTTAACAAAATTGTAATTTAGCGCTGAAATTGTTAAATGTATTAACATTTATTTTGACATCTAAATTTGTTTAAAATCATTATAAATGATTAAGAAATTTTAAATAATAAGAATTGTCAAATTTTAGAATTTAAATTGAAAATTTGATTTAATTAATTTAATTATTAATTTATTTAATTAATGGAAAAATAGCCATTTTGGCCACTGACTCGGATTTTGACGAAACCAGTTTCATCGGATCCGTAACGGTGAATTATAATTGTGTTTCAAGTTTCGTAGCGATCGGACTTGTCGTTTGATCGTACGGATTCGAAACGCCTTGAAATTTATGCAATTGAAATCAATTAAAATCAATTTGGAAAATATTGTTTTTAGCATAACTTTTTCATACGACGGAATTTGAACCTGAAACCTTTTCCATTGAGTTTAAAATATTTTAAAACACCTACTTTGATATATGGGTTTACCCAATTTCGTTCCGGAGTCAGAACGGGCTTTTTGGGCCAATTATCATTAAGCACGTTTATAATTCGGATCCATCTGTCTATTCCAACTTTATCTATAAATAACCCGCTAAATCCTAGCCTCCGCCTATTCTCATTTGTCTGCGCGTAAAATTTCATCAGCTCCTTCTCCTCTTTAATGGCAGACAAAATTTCAGATCCGGATCCATTTCAAAATCAGAGTCAAAAATTCAAAGTCTTCAAAAAAATCTCAAAATAATATTTGTTAAAGCTCCCGATGAGCGTAATTCAATGGTGTAATTCGTTTCTCAATTCGACGCATCGTTTGACCAGAAATCGCGCTCAAAATTGAATTGGGCATTTTTGACTGGTGCGTCTGATCGGAAATTCCCTTTTGGGTTTTGTAGAGGGGCTAGCGCGTTGTTCATCGGCGAAGTTTAGAGTCTAATTGATGGTCGGATTGGCGGCAAAACGAGGTCAATGGTTGGTCAAAGGGGTGTAGGTGGGTTCGGTTCTAAGTTGCGTGCGTCCCTCTGTTTCATGCGTGTCTGGGAGAGAGCCATTGAAGATGGTGACGTGGCTTATATTTGGTGAGATAAATTGTTTTCTTTTTTTTTTGTTATTTTATTTTTGAAATTCAATCACAATTTTCGTAATATCTCTCGCATACGAACTCCGTTTCACGCGCGGTTTTTTTTAGGATCGTATTGAAATTCCGGACTTGATGACGCTGGTTTGGATGAATTCCAAGACGGTCAAATTTTTGGGTTTAAATTGGATTTTAATTCAGTTTAAATTCAAAAGGTGAGTGTTTTAACCTACTCACAACTTCTAAAATTTCTTATGTTTGTTAAATTGATTTTTTGATGTGTTTAAAATTTTATTTACAGCAGTTTGGTATATATTTCATTAATTTCTCAGTTAAATTGCATTCATTTAATTTGTGTGTTATTTAAATTCATTATTGCATATCAACTGCCAGTTATATTATATTTATTTTGCATATAAACTGCCAATTAACAGTTATTAAATTTATTTGAGTATAAACTGAAATTGATACCAGTTATTTATCACATGTTATATATCGATGTTTGTTTAAATTGGATGATGATTATAATTAATGATTGATGATTGATGTTTGGTGAATGGATGATGTGTACTATATTTTAAAATCTGCAAGTTATCATGTATTTCATTCATTCGGGATTGCGGTTTGAGATGATATACAACCGCATTTTTTTTATTTTTAAATTGCGGATTGAAATGATAAATATCCGTATCACTTGACCATAGGATAGAAAATTATATACAGGCACCGCGGTATATATATAAATTTTTTTTTTTTGAAATGATTTTTCTATGGTTTGGATAGGATACGGTTAATAAATATAAATTTTGATATTATATAAAATCTTATTTTATATATACATCTACAGTTAAAGTATTGAAGATAAGCTATGTATGGATTGGTTAAATAAAATAAATAAGTTGAATGATGGAGTTTGATTATTTTATATTATATGGTTAAGTACATGTTAAGATATTGAAATTACATATAATTTTAAAGGATTTAAATTAATTAAGATTGGGAGTTAAATTGGAAAATTTATTTGGAATTGAGCTTAATTAAGAAGTTAACTTCATAAGTTGATGTAAAGTTTATTAACTTGAAATTTTAGAAAAGGTATGATATTTATAACTGAATTCTATTCAAGGTGAATTAAATGAATATTTCTAGTATAAAAATTGAAGGAAATTTTCTTTTATAAGTAATTTGAGTTTTACTTAAAAGATTACGGGTTTATTATGCAATTATTATTTCAAACTAAATAATAGGACTTTAAATTGGTGAAACAGAAATTTCCAACCTTAGTTCCAATTGTTTAATATTAAAAGTTTGAAATATATTGAAACTGAAGTGGTTTATTTAAACTGAAAGCGATTTTAAATTTATGGATTTTGACTTAATCTTAAATGAAATAAATTGTAAGTCGCGGACCATTGATGCTATATACTGTTTGAATATCCAAACCATTTAAGTTTTAGAAATTATGGTTTAAAGCTATGAATTTTCGAAGTATTATAGTTTGAAAGTTATAATTCAATGTTTGCTTTCCGATTATTATAAGTTTGAAACCAATATGATTTTGGGAAAGAAATATATATTTGAAATAAAATGATATTATATTAATTAGGGGTTTTATAAAAATAATATCAAATGAGTTTGGTTTGAAAGGGAAAAGATATCGTATTTATGGGTTTTTAAATGGATAATTATATTCTGGTTTTGAAAGTATAATTATTTTTTTAAATGACCGCGGTGTTATAATAACGTTTGGTTGTTGAAGAGACCGGGATCGGAAGTTGTCATACTCTCTGCCAACTCCGAAAACCACTTTAACAACCGTGTACGCGGTGGAGATTCCAGAATGAAGTAGGATGGTGGCGGCGTTTCCTTTGAGGTAAATACGTGGACCCGACTCCCGTGAGTTGGCATAAGGTGGCTAAAATAGGAGCGATTCTCGGGCCAAGGGGGTTAGCGCCCTTTATCAGACATTCCTCTTCGATACTATACTCTGACTTTGGATTGATTCGGTGGCCACTTTTACTTTTGATTTTAGAGGGAGTTTGTTCGAGGTGGGCGGTAGCTGCGGCTACGCGTTACCACCAGCCCGGATAGCAATTGGTATATCTACTCTGGCATTGCCTAGTTGTGCCGTGTCACCTACCCTAGCGCATCTTATATGATTTTGGTTTTGCACCATACCTATGGAGTGCCATCTGACGACGCCCATTACGGGGGAGATTACGGTACTGTATAGACTATGGGAATATATTATGTGTTAAGGGGAATATTGGGTCACTCCTTAACGCTATTAAAAAATAAGTTTATTTTACAATTAGACACTATTATAATAGCGAGATATACTACATAGTAAATAGTTTAACGGATCCTTAGGAGATGAAAATCCCGAGCATCTCTTAAGTTACTGCACTCATTTTTTTTCTTGTTGATTTAACTTACATAAGATCTTTTAGTTCTGACTCGAGTGTTTTGTCTTTTCAATTCGCTCGGGTCAGTCCGAGCGTTTCAGGATTTGAAGACTTTATTTCTGGAGAAAGAAGACGAAGATTTTATTATTATTATTATATATTATATGGTTCCACTACACTGTATTCCGCTGCATTGATTTTATTGGTATGTGAACTCTGATATTTATTGTATAAAGAAGAATCAAATGTTTTGTAAACAGTTTTATGAACTGTATATTTATTATTATATTTTATCCTTTCGCTATGAGATTTTGTTTTATTTTATTTCTTCTCTGTTTTTCTTGTTTACCCCATAACAATCCGCCTTTCCGTATGGTTTAAATTGGCACGTGTGTCGATTTGAAGCTTGCAAAAAGGCGGGACGTTATAGTTGGTATCAGAGCTTTGGTTTAGCGATAAACCTTAGGTTTGTAGGGTCTGACTCTTATTTAATAGGGTAGTAATACCCTATGGGAGTCGCTGAGTGTATATATAAGAGAGCGTATTTGTTAGTGTTATAAAAAGGTTCTAATATTGTGTTAATTTGTTCCGTTTTGTATTTATAAATTCTAGTTAGTGCATGGGACGCTATGACATCAATAGGAATTTCTAAACACTTAATAGGGCAGACCGACATAATACTTATTTTTAATATAGGTGAATGAAATAACTTTGCCCATTATATTTTATATATATAAAAATATTTTATAAAGAATAATATTTGGTTGCTATAGATTGGGTGTTATGTAAAATATATATATATATATATATATATATATATATATTAGTTGAAACTAAGTTAAAAATAAAATAAATGAAAAGTGGAAACTTAGAACTTAAGTTCCAGGGTTTTTGACGATTTCTTTCAATTGATTTTGGAATATAATAATAATATTGTTAGAAGTATTTTCTGATATAAATATTTCGATAGAATTTAAAAGAAATGTTTTAAAAGAAATAAGTTGTACTCCCCTCTCCGTCGCTGGAAAATAATTTCGGTGATGGCGGCCGCATCATCGACATTCATTTTCGAGTTTCAAGGTGGGAAGGCCACTGTAGTAGTTTTACTACAAGATTATTTTGATAGACAAATAAATATTTTAAATTGTTTTAAATATAATTGGATATATAAATTTTAAGTATACATTTATCTATTATTTTAAAATGATTTTGAATAAAACCCGGTATTTAATTCTTAAGTTTCCATTAATTAATAGTCCCAATTACTGCAGTGAATTGAAACGTAGGTAATTAATAAATTAAAACCCCTAAAGGAAATGATTATTGAACATTTAATAAATTAGAAGAATTGAGAAAATTTTTGTATAACTTTCAATTACATTCTTATAGGCATATATATAACTTATCAAAAGATATAAAAGTTGAAAATGTTAATAAGAAAATGTATAGGGAAATTATACAAGTAAAATTATGTAATGAAAATATTTCAGTAAATTTCTTTTATTAATAAGAATTAAAGTATAACTGTTATGCCAAGTAACTAAAATTTAAACATGAATATTGTTAATAAATGAATAAATAAAATCGAGTAAATGAATAAATATGCAAAGGAAATTAATTTAAAAATAAATGAAATTAATAAGTATTGATGTTCTAGTTGTTATGGATTTAAGTATTATATAAAAATAATAAACTTAAGTAATAAGTTGAAGTTACCTCGGAAAAAAATAAGAATAAGAGATGAATACTGGAAAATGAATATCAACTTAAGTTAATAAATTTACCTACTAAGGAATTTGATTTAATGTATAAAAATAATGAATAAAGAGGAAATCAAACAACAATATATGGAATGAAATTAATAATAATGAACTTGCTCTATTGTTGAAATTGTTTTTGTTTGGCTTATGGTTGTTTGGGCAAGGATACTTTAATATTGTTTGGATGTGTGGATAATCTATTTAGTTTCACCTAAGACTGCTGAGTGAAGGGTATACTTAGTAGTTTATTCTCCATTCTGTACAATTTAAAGTTATGAACCCGAACAACTATTTGTTTTGTTTGATATGAATGAATGATTGATTTTATGGTTGTATGCCTTGTTGCAAGTGTTTGTTGTATTGATTTTTGTTGTGGTTGAAACAACCTTAAATATTTCATTTTATATAATTGTTAACCCTTTTAGATTGTATAAGTGAAATGCAGGTTATGGAAGCAATTGCTACTGCTTTTGGTTCCATAAATAAGCGTTAATTGCCCGACAAATAGGTACGTTTTCGGATTACGGTTTATCGCGTTATTATATTGTTTTCCCGTGTTGGGATATATATTATTTTGGAAAATATTTGTTGTATACTGTTATATTTGTATTATATTTTCTTTCGAGCCCCTCCGTACAAAGGAGACTCTGTCGAAATTTTCCGTAAAATTTTGGACTTAGAAATTATTTTGAAATGTTTTCCAAACTTTATAAATTTTAATATAAAAAGATTTAATGGTTTTAAAGTGGTATATTTTATCTAAATTAATTAATTTTATAAATTTAATTGGTTATAAAGTTTTAAATGAGATATATTGATTCCTAATTCTTTTTCCCCTTGTTTTTCCTTTTCGGGGACGAAAAGTTTTGTGTAGGGGAGAGTGTAACGACCCGTAAATTTCGAAAATTAAATTTGACAATTTAATAGGATTTTTGTAATTTAATTTTTAGTAGAAATAATAGAGGTGATAAAATTTATAGTGGAATGAACGCTAAATTAAAATATAGCAATGGTAATTAAAAACTATTTAAAGTAATTTGAAGAAATTCAAATGTAGGACTTAGTTATAGTGTAAATTTATGGGTATGATAGCAAATTTGTGTAAATTACACAATAAATTTGGTCAATTAACTAATTAGAAATCAAACTCATTTAAATGGTAAGTAATTATAATATGTTATTGATATACACGTTACTTTAATGATTATTAATAAAGTAGGAGTTAATGAAAACTTAATTAAACATAAATTTATTTTAAGGAAACAAGAGATATATTGTACAAATTGATGTATTAGTATAAATTTAATGGTGATTGTACAAATTAATATCATATGAGTTATTGTAACATTTATGGGAAACTATAAACCCATAAATGTGATTTAGGAAAATTAGTGACCGTTATTAATGGTTACTAGTTTACTTAGGCTATTAAACGGAGAGTGGGAATCAATTGAATTTATCAATGAAATAAAATATTGATTTATGGATATTGAATGTAAATTGAGGTAATAAGTAATGCAGGACAATAAATAATTATTTAGTACAATTCCCATTTTTAATTGTAAACAATTGTAAGGTTTTATTTTATTGAAATTTGAGAAATTAGGAAATAGATTCAAAATTTATACTAGATAATGAATTGCAATAATTAAAGATAATAATTAATGGATTAAATGGAATAACAATTTATTTATAAAGTGAATGTAACAAAATGAATAGGAAATGCTAATTTATTCATAAAGTGATAGTGGATGTGAAAAGGAATAGAAACAAGATGGAATGATTAATGGGATTTAGGATCTTAATTTGAATGTGTGCATTCATGTATACTGAATGAAAAAAACCGAATCAATTAAGATATGTATTTATTTTTTTAGTATGTTGCATAAAATTTGGAAATCAGTTTGCAATCAGAGGAGATTAAGTAGCACGTTAAATGGGAAATAAATTAATTAAATACATTAGTGATGTGTAATATACTTCATTGTTAATCGCATCCATACAATGTCAATTTATTAATAGCAAGATTTTAAAATCAATAAACAAATTTATTTGGATTTAAATTTATAATTTATAACGTTCAAGGTGAAATAAATTGCCATTAATTGTCCTAACTTGTTTAGGTTTGATTTGTCATTAAAGATGGTTAATTTTATAAGATGTAAATGTTAATTTTATTTATAATGTGAAGATTGGTTGATTTAAGGAGTGAAAACGAAGATTTATTAATTTATTTATAATTTGAAACTTAATAAGTGGATTAATTTCAAATAAGTGGAATCTAATATTAAAACATTACACAAATGAAAATTTAGGTGAAAATTGAGAATGTTAATATAATGGATTTTGATTCCAATATTTATTTCATCTGTTTGTAATTATGAATTTGAATAATATGAATAAAAATTTAATTCAAAGGAATTATTGAAATATAATTTATAATTTCTAAATTTAACAAAATTGTAATTTAGCGCTGAAATTGTTAAATGTATTAACATTTATTTTGACATCTAAATTTGTTTAAAATCATTATAAATGATTAAGAAATTTTAAATAATAAGAATTGTCAAATTTTAGAATTTAAATTGAAAATTTGATTTAATTAATTTAATTATTAATTTATTTAATTAATGGAAAAATAGCCATTTTGGCCACTGACTCGGATTTCGACGAAACCAGTTTTATCAGACCGTAATGGTGAATTATAATTGTGTTTCAAGTTTCGTAGCGATCGGACTTGTCGTTTGATCGTACGGATTCGAAACGCCTTGAAATTTATGCAATTGAAATCAATTAAAATCAATTTGGAAAATATTGTTTTTAGCATAACTTTTTCATACGACGGAATTTGAACCTGAAACCTTTTCCATTGAGTTTAAAATATTTTAAAACACATATTTTGATATATGGGTTTACCCAATTTCGTTCCGGAATCAGAACGGGCTTTTTGGGCCAATTATCATTGAGCACGTTTATAATTCGGATCCATCTGTCTATTCCAACTTTCTCTATAAATACCCCGCTAAACCCTAGCCTCCGCCTATTCTCATTTGTCTACGCGTAAAATTTCATCAGCTCCTTCTCCTCCTCAATGGCAGACAAAATTTCAGATCCAGATCCATTTCAAAATCAGAGTCAAAAATTCAAAGTCCTCAGAAAAATCTCAAAATAATATTTTTGAAGCTCTCGACGAGCGTAATTCAATGGTGTAATTCGTTTCTTAATTCGTCGCATCGTTTGACCAGAAACCGCTGTCAAAATTGAATTGGGCGTTTTTGACTGGTGCGTCTGATCGGAAATTCCCTTCTGGGTTTTGTAGAGGGGCTAGCGCGTTGTTCATCGATGAAGTTTGGAGTCGAATTGACGGTCAGATTGGCGGCAAAACGCGGTCAATGGTTGGTCAAAGGGGTGTAGGTGGGTTCGGTTCTAAGTTGCGTGCGTCCCACTGTTTCATGCGTGTCTGGGAGAGAGCCATTGAAGATGGTGACGTGGCTTATATTTGGTGAAATAAATTGTGTTCTTTTTTTTTGTTATTTTATTTTTGAAATTCAATCACAATTTTCGCAATATTTCTTGCATACGAACTCCGTTTCACGCGCGGTTTTTTTGTTAGGATCGTATTGAAATTCCGGACCTGATGAGGCTGGTCAAATTTTTGGGTTTTTAAATTGGATTTTAATTAAATTTAAATTCAAAAGGTGAGTGTTTTAACCCACTCACAACTTCTAAAATTTCTTATATTTGTTAAATTGATTTTGATGTGTTTAAAATTTATTTATAGCTGTTTGGTATATATTTCATCAATTACTCTGTTAAATTGCATTCATTGAACTTGCGCGTTATTTAAATTCATTATTGCATATTAACTGCCAGTTAAATTATATTTATTTTGCATATAAACTGCCAATTAACAGTTATTAAATTTATTTGAGTATAAACTGAAATCGATACCAGTTATTTATCACATGTTATCTATAATTGTTTGTTTAAATTGGATGATGATTATAATTAATGATTGATGTTTGGTGAATGGATGATGTGTACTATATTTTAAAATCTGCAAGTTAGCATGTATTTCATTCATTCGGGATTGCGGTTTGAAATGATATACAACCGCATTTTTATTATTTTTAAATTGCGGATTGAAATGATAAATATCCGTATCACTTGACCACAGGATAGAAAATTATATACAGTCACCGCGGTATATATATATAAATTATTTTTGTTTGAAATGATTTTTCTATGGTTTGGATAGGATACGGTTAATAAATATAGATTTTGATATTATATAAAATCTTATTTTATATATACATCTATAGTTAAAGTATTGAAGATAAGCTATGTATGGATTGGTTAAATAAAATAAATAAGTTGAATGATGGAGTTTGATTATGATGGAGTTTGATTATTTTATATTATATGGTTAAGTACATGTTAAGATATTGAAATTACATATAATTTTAAAGGATTTAATTAATTAAGATTGGGAGTTAAATTGGAAAATTTATTTGGAATTGAGCTTAATTAAGAAGTTAACTTCATAAGTTGATGTAAAGTTTATTAACTTGAAATTTTAAAAAAGGTATGATATTTATAACTGAATTCTATTCAATGTGAATTAAATGAATATTTCCAGTATAAAAATTGAAGGAAATTTTCTTTTATAAGTAATTTGAGTTTTACTTAAAAGATTACGGATTTATTATGCAATTATTATTTCAAACTAAATAATAGGACTTTAAATTGGTGAAACAGAAATTTCCAACCTTAGTTCCAATTGTTTAATATTCAAAGTTTGAAATATATTGAAACTAAAGTGGTTTATTTAAACTGAAAGCGATTTTAAATTTATGGATTTTGACTTAATCTTAAATGAAATAAACTGTAAGTCGCAGAAATTATTTTATTTTATAAGGAAATTTTGAATCCAAACTATTGATGTTATATATTGTTTAAATATCCAAACCATTTAAGTTTTAGAAATTATGGTTTAAAGCAATGAATTTTCGAAGTATTATAGTTTGAAAGTTATAATTCAATGTTTGGTTTCCGATTATTATAAGTTTGAAAACAATATGATTTTGGGAAAGAAATATATATTTGAAATAAAATGATATTATATTAATTTCGGTTTTTATAAAAATAATATCAAATGAGTTTGGTTTGAAAGGGAAAAGATATCGTATTTATGGGTTTTGAAATGGATAATTATATTCTGGTTTTGAAAGTATAATTATTTTTTTAAATGACCGCGGTGTTATAATAACGTTTGGTTGTTGAAGAGACCGGGATCGGAAGTTGTCATACCCTCTGCCAACTCCGAAAACCACTTTAACAACCGTGTACGCGGTGGAGATTCCAGAATGAAGTAGGGTGGTGGCGGCGTTTCCTTTGAGGTAAATACGTGGACCCGACTCCCGTGAGTTGGCATAAGGTGGCTAAAACTGGAGCGATTCTCGGGCCAAGGGGGTTAGCGCCCTTTATCGGACACTCCTCTTCGATACTATACTCTGACTTTGGATTGATTCGGTGGCCACTTTTACTTTTGATTTTAGGGGGCGTTTGTTCAAGGTAGGCGGTAGCAGCGGCTATGCGTTACCACCAGCCCGGATAGCAATTGGTATATCTACTCTGGCATTGCCTAGTTGTGTCGTGTCACCTACCCTAGCGCGCCTTATACGATTTTGGTTTTGTACCATACCTATGGAGTGCCCTCTGACGACGCCCATTACGGGGGAGATTACGGTACTGTATAGACTATGGGAATATATTATGTGTTAAGGGGAATAATGGGTCACTCCTTAACGCTATTAAAAAGTAAGTTTATTTTACAATTAGACACTATTATAATAGCGAAATATACTACATAGTTAATAGTTTAACGGATCCTTAGGAGATGAAAATCCCGAGCATATCTTAAGCTACTGCACTCATATTTATTCCTGTCGATTTAACTTACATAAGATCTTTTAGTTCTGACTCAAGTGTTTTGTCTTTTCAATTCGCTCGGGTCAGTCCGAGCGTTTCAGGATTTGAAGACTTTATTTCTGGAGAAAGAAGGCGAAGATTTTATTATTATTATTATTATATATTATATGGTTCCACTACACTGTATTCCGCTGCATTGATTTTATTGGTATGTGAACTCTGATATTTATTGTATAAAGAAGAATCAAATGTTTTGTAAACAGTTTTATGAACTGTATATTTATTATTATATTTTATCCTTCCGCTGTGAGATTTTGTTTTATTTTATTTCTTCTCTATTTTTCTCGTTTACCCCATAACAATCCGCCCTTCCGTATGGTTTAAATTAGCACGTGTGTCGATTTAAAGCTTGCAAAAAGGCGGGACGTTACAAAAACAGTTCATATTTCCTATTTTTATTGCGTAGGCGTACCTTATTTAGCATTTTTAAGCAAAGCGGTTTATTATTAGCATTTTAGCGCGACCAAATCCAGCCAAACGGCCTCCCTGTTACTCAATTTAAACACGTAAGTGACATATATAGGAAATTCATTTACGTTTCACTTATTTTTGATAATAAACACATAGTTTTCATAAGCAATGCACTCAAAATAATTCCCATAAGCAATTTATAAGGTTTCAATACAAATTTAATTGCTTACAACTAAATCACATATCATTTCTATTCAATTCCAATGGTTTACAACACACTCTCTTTCATTCAATTCATTTGTAAACGAAACGAACTCATATCCATTTCAATTGATTCAAAAATCAATTTTATTGGCTTTCATTAACTCATAGAATTTTATGCAATCACGTTTGCTTCAAATGACAACCATTTCTATGCAAATTTCGACGATATTCAGTTAATAGAATATCGAATCTAATATAACTAATTTAAATTGATACCAACTCAATTTACTCTTTATTCTATTTCATTTCCAATTGATTCCGTTCAATTCATTTTGCATTCCATATTCACATTCATTTTGATGCATTAATATTAAAAAAAATCTTTGCTTAGCATCCATTTCATAAACCTCATTTATGTATATTCAACAAACCAAGTGTGCATTCACTATGAAATTATAGCTTACAAAACAACTATACTTGGCATCAATTTTCAAAACCAAGTTCTTTTTTTTATTGACATTCAAATTCCCATCATATTAATTCAATAGTTCATTGTCAATATTTATACTTGCATTTTTAGTGCTATTCCATTCATTTGCATTTCATTAATCAAACAAGTTTCATTTGCAACCATTCCATAAAACTTGACAACAACCATTTCACAATTTTACTTAAGCTGAGATTTTATTCAATATTTACTTGAGTTATTTATTTTCTTCAAGTTATTTCAATTCAAAACTCAAATTTATTTTTCCTTGTAACACTTCACAATTTAAATCCCTGATTTGATTTTCATTTATCAAATCCATTCCATTTACTAATTTAATTCAATTAGTTTTATTCACTTATCCATTTTAAATTTCAAATTTTCCTTTCTCAATTCATCTCGAACTTATTTTATCAATAACAAGGAAATTTTCAATTTATTTCTACTTACTTGAATTTATCTGCAAATTTAACTCACAATTGAATTTCAATTTAACTAATTCAACTTTCCTATTTCATGAATTAATTAATTATCATATTAGTTTACTTGAATTCAATCCATTTTATTTTTCCCAAGTTTGGATTTTTATTCAACTGATCCAAATCAAATCTCATTCCATTTTTTCAATTCCAATCCATTTACTTACAAATGTTAACTCATTTGTTCATTCACAAATTTATTCCACACTTACTTTTATTTATCCCTTTTCAATTTGAATCTTATTTCAATCAAATTTCAAATATTTTTATGAGTCATCAAACTTATTTATATCCCGTAACATTTTAAAGAAATTTAATCTTTTGAAATTTCAATCTAAATCCTTTAATCCGTATTCCAAAAATTACTCTGGCATTTCATTTCAATTTATAAAACTCATTTATAAATTCACATTACCAATTTCATTCCATTAATGAATTTTATTTCAAATTATAAATCACACTTACAATTTACATTTACAAATCCCATTTGTATATGAATTCATCTCCAAATCTTTGGTCATACCATTATTTCTTATTAAATTTCCATACAATAATGAGGATAATTCAATATCATCACTTCCTAACAACCAAGCAACCATATACCATAAAAATTCACAGAAAATCATTTCTTTTATATACGAAAATAGTTTTGGGTAAAATTATTTCATTTACCCTATTTTAAAATAATACTGTGTCGATTTATCTTGTTTAAGAGTTTAGAAACCCCTATCGATACAGTTGGCCAGACTGCACCGACCAGAATCTATAAACAATCAACCGATAAGTCAACGCAATATAAAATCATTTTATATTCACTAACAAATACGCGCTCATATCTGTTATTACACTCACACTTATTCTAGAGTACTGCTGACTCTATCTCTAATGACTAACACCCAACAGAGCCAGGGTTATCGCTTAACTAATTGCTCTAATACCACTGTAACATATCCGATTTCTCGATGCCCGAAAGTCGACATCGATACGTCCACTGTATCAAATGCCGCACGGTCGAATGCCCAAAAACTGAATCGTTAGGGTTAAAGAAGAAGAGGTAGAAGAAGAAGGAAAGAAAACAACAACAGAAACTCACATATCGTAGCAGAACAAATATAATAGATAAATAAATATCTTTAAACAGAATCACTATATCATTTATTACATTACATCACATTACATTATCAGAGTGTACAACAACAACAACGGAAAGAAATATTACATATATAAGTGATACGCCTCACCATCCATCTCTAATTCCTGATTCCACAACAACTTCTTGACTTTGCTCCCGAATAATGATAACCTGACTCTAGGCTGCCCGTATGAAAATTGTGGGCGCCCAGAGTTTAGAAAGGGAACAATAAAATCCAGGTCAGTCGTGGGACTGGTGTGAGATCTTAAAAGCAGTTATTTTCACAAAGAAAATAAAAAAAAGAAATCGCTATGCTTTTGGAAAATGAAACTACCATAAGGCCTCCAGGCACACACACAATGCAATCGCACACTTGGGGGATATTTCTCATTATGATAATCAAACATGCTTAATACGCAAAATTCCTTTTAATATTATTCTTAGTGCATAGTGTAGAAAACATTTCGAAAGTATAATATTAATCTTAGCCAGCATAGGTACCATTATATTATGCCTGCTATAGCTACCTCCTGAGGAGGCAGGTTATACAATTACAATCGTAAAGGGCTCGTATTGTTTCTTTGGATTTCCAACAAACGGTCAGGCTAAGGAACTTCCTATGTCACATGGGTACGCCTCTGGAGGGACGTCCAGAGAACCTACCCGGATCTCTGCCAACACAAGGCCGGGTTACCTCTGTAACTAGGTAACTACTACTCGAGTATGTCATCCCACGGTCCTTTGGGACCTTTATCCGAGGATCCTCTACACCAACAACCACAAAGAAAAGTATTTGCAGTAACCACAAAGGTTAAATATCAGGGCTCCACACCTGACACCACCCTTTTCCAGAAGGAAATGACATACCCTAAAGGGCGCGACCCTCATAACCTTGCCGCATCTTTCCTGTTTCGACCATTTTCGAGGTGTGAGGTCTGACGAAGTCTCGTCCACAAAGCTACATTTTTTACAAAGTCATGCTTTGATTAACAAATGACCAGCTGCACTTCGTATGCCACATTACCAAATTGGGAGTGCATCACTAGTAACCATCAACTACATAACATCTGAGCTCGTACGTCTCAGAGAAGGGTGTTAAGCTAAGAGAATAAATTCTCCGCCACCAACATAAATGTATTTGATAGAAACCAGCTTTACATCTCAAAGTGCAAAGTCAGACACACATCCATACAAGTCCATTCCAGGATTGAACGGAACTGAAGGCACTTCAAAGAAGCCCTTGCAAATCCGGATATTCACAAATCACGTCCGGAATCCCCATCACAAAGGTGATAAAAATCTCTATACCAGAGCAACCCGGTGTAGAGACATTCGACAGGTAATCCTTTCGCTTTCGAAAATACCCGGTCTTCAGCACCGTCTTCAAATGCAATCCCATTTCGTCGTATCGTTATTCGGAATGGGTTTTATGACACAAGGTCCTCTCCCGGTTAATCGAAATAACGAGCGCTTATTTTTTTTAAAAATAAGTGTTCAATCAGATTTCAAACAGATCACAACAATTTCACTTTAATCCTTTAAATAAAAGATCTATCACAATCACAAAGGTTCGATGTGGTTTTCGAATATCCATTTGGAATCCGACCCCCGGTCGCATCGAAATTCAAATACCATTTAAAAAGGCCAATATTGATAGTCGGTTATTTAACTATCAATAAATATTCACAACAAACACCAAGATTTAAATAATTTTCCCAATTATTTATTTTCAAAATATCTTTGCAAGATATATTTCACATTTCAACCATTTGAAAACAAATTTCAAATCACTTTTCCTTACACAGAATACGTTTCCAAATATTTATTGATTTCCACTGAAAATCTGCCAAGATCAAATGTTTTAAAATAGTTTAAATTACTTATACAAACTTATATACTCGGAATATTCAGAATAAAAACTATTTTAAAACAACTTTATCTAAACATTAGTTGTGAAGATATTATATTAAAATCTCATATAAAATTCAAGTCCAAACTAATTTTAAAATAAAATTAGTAGATAGGATATAACTATTTAAATAATCGTTTCCTAAACTAATATTAATTTTTAATCTTTAAAATAATCCTTTCTATAAGTGATTAAATAAATCCATGCTTAAAGATTTAACACAATTTCCAAAAATAATTTCTCCAACAATAAAATTATTTTCAAACAATTTTTAGAACTTTTAACTTATACTTCAAAAGCTACTTTAACAATATACTCGGCTTTCCAGGGAAGAATTCTCTTTCCATTTATATCAATTAATAAATCTTCTCGATTTATTTTAATTTACATTCCAAATCTGCAAATTCCTTTCACACTTTTAAAAATAACTAAATGTTTATTTTAAAAAAAAAATTCCCTTTACCTTTATAAATTCCCATTGTGAATTTAAACTTCTAAATATCCATTGATATACGATTTTCAAATCGATTTCTAAATATTCATTTTTAGCACCGAATTAAATTCTGAATTGATTTCCAAATTTATTTACAAATACCAAATCAATTTCTAAAATTGATTCCTTAATTTATTTCAACACCAAATTTATTATCTTTTGAAACAAATTCCTCCTTTTAAATTTATTCAATTTTTTAAAATTAATTTACTATAAATTTCTACTAAATTTCAAAAATCCAATTTTATTTATTCCTGATATCCTACGATATCAGAAATATATTTGGCTAAATTATAGCCTTCAAGGGTTTCAATTACAAATAATCATATACAGATTTTAAATAATCAACACACAAAATATGAAACAAATTCAATATTTGAGGAATCCAGTTGGATCCCTCCAACCTGTTTTCCTTGCATCCATAGACATTAACACAACAATTAGATACCAATTCCACTTCGAGGTGGAATATCGCGGTATATGGGATTTATAAAATATCATCCGCTATTATGCGGCACATAGAGTCTCATCCGCTATATAATGCAGGAAATCAATCACCCAATATATACTATATACTACTATATATATAATATTATCCAGTGAATTATTATTATAAATCAATCATCCAAGCACACAGTCAACCAATTTAAATTTAACTGTTTGAAATCAAACTGGAAATTTCAATTTGAACTTGAGTGAGAAGATCTCACCTTTGCTTTATATTTGCAATCCATTTTCCATCCCGGCTTGATTCACGATTTTGAACCTTGTAACAAACATCATAGGATTTATTAATATTCGAATAAATTGAACCATTAATTTCTAGTTTAAAATTTTTCATTCAACTATTAATTTAATTTTAAACTAGTAGTTTTATTTTAAACTAATACTTTTAATTTAAACTATTATCCCTTTAAAATATTCTTTAGTATCAGAACTAATTTTAATAAGATTATTAACCAAGTTAGTCATTTAAATAAATGAACAATCAACTATCCCTTTTTATTTTATTTTATTTTCCTGTTTTATATGAATGTTAACTTACTGTAAAATCAAAAGATGATATACTGTTTTTCTTCCCAGTATATATACACGATATTAAATTTAAATCGAACAAAATAAAATCAAGTGATTACCTCACTACCTCCCAATCGGTCGAGCATCTCCTATTGATGCCACGCGCACACGTATGCTTACCGTGACCAGAGTCGCCTCACCACGCCACCGAGAACCGCCGCCACAGTCGCGAGCCTCCGACATTGTTTCCATCGCGTGCTCGAGCTTGACATGCTAAACCCTAGCCGCCGATGCTCGTGGGCCACCATCGCGATATCCATCATTGTCGCCGAGCTCCTTCACATCATCACACGTGTGCGATTTCATGAACGGCCTGCCTTGACCAGAGAGGAATGCGATATTTATATTATATTTTATTTGGGTTTCGTTCGAACAAAACTTAAAGTGGACGCTATTTTTTTCTTTTGGGAACGAAATCGATTTCGTTTGTTCGTTCGTTCCACTGGAGAGGCTCGCGATTTTTTTAACAGAGAGGAGGAAAGGAATCGATAGATTGAGAGGAGGAAGGGGCTCGAGCGAAGGGATTTCGTTCTGCCATTAATTTATTTTCTTTTCTGAAATTTGATTTTGAAATGTTCGGCTGTGAAAACATTAAGAAGAAGGAGAAACACGATAATGTTGGCTTGTACGAGTGGAGACAGCGATTTGAAGGCAAAAGTTTTGATTTGAAAGAAAGTCAACGATATGTTGGGCTGTAGGGGAATATATATATATATATATATATATATATATATATATATATATATATATATATATATAACTTAAATTCAAATTCAAAACGTCTCGATTGCATGGCTTAAAATTGCGAACTCCTATCGAGGCGTGCCGCTAGGCTTTTTAAGATTTTATCCGCATTCCAAACACAATGGAACGTGTTTCAAAGGCTAATTCGATCATATGCGCAAGTTACAGAAGTAAATGATCAATTTTAAATTAAATCGATTAAAATAGTTTCTATGCGTTTTGGGCTGTCAGGGTCAAACGACAACTCCGATTGCTATGAAAATTGGAATCCGATAAAAACTAACTATTACAGATCCAATGGAACTGGTTTCGTCGAATTTCGAGACTTTGCCTCCGAAGGCTATTTTTAAATATCGACTTAAAACGATAAAATTTCAAAACTGAACAAATCATTCCCAAATTTAATTCAGAAGCTTCTTTATCTTCAGTATCATCAATATAAATTTTCTAAGCCTTTAAAATATTTTTAACAAGCTTAAAATTGAAGATTCAAATATTTACCGATCATTAATAAATTAAATTCAATAATTAAATTGCCACAATCATATTTATATCCGAAATTCAAGTTAAACTAACCTCCAAATATCTAAAATCAAATTAAATATTCCATTTCAAATGTTAAAAAATTTCATGTCGTCACAATCAAGAACAAATCTCACATCCTTAATCAAAAAGCTAGGATGAATGATGACTACATCTCATATTTTTGACTGATTTTTGTTTTAGATAAATTTCGAAAGTATTGCAATTGTTTTGCCTTATTTTGAATGATAAATGGATAGGTATATACTTGTTAATTATTTAGGCAATTTTGTATGCATTTTGTGATGAGAATTGATTTAGAAAACCTATTAAATGACATACAATTGCCTTCCAAATTTAGATTTAGATCAGAAATGATAATTTAGAAATGAGTTTCAATTTTTATAATTTTCCGAATTAATGTGGATTTTATATGAATTTTCCAGTGAAGAAAATGCTAATTTGGATTAAAAATTGAATACGACCAAATTATAATTGTTTAGGGTCTGAAATTTATATATGTTAGAAAACATATTAAAAATGATTTTCTGGAATTTTTGTAAAATTTTCCTAAGTGTTTTAGTGGGTATATAAAATTATTTAATGTATGAGACTTAAATGTTTTATATATTAATAAAATGGAGAAGGGGTATTTTGTAAATAATTCAAATCTTTATTTCTAAAAATTGGCAGTGCTTTTAGAAAAGAATAATGTGCAACTAATCATAATTTGAAAAACAACGCAGGTTAGGTACAAACAAATAGTTTAAAAAGTCAAATCTACATGCTTTTTCCTGTTTCAATACTTTCGGCACCAGGTTCCGACTCCTTACCTCCGCCTCCGACTCCATCGAAACCAACGCACATGGTATCAGATATCTGGTAAGTAGTGAATTGGAAAAAGGCAGAAGGCATTGGGTCGAAACAAGGGGTTCCGAAGGGGTTGAAGCGTTACTTTGCTTTTAAATAAAAATGCGTCTGCTTTGCTTTCGACCGAATAGCTTTCGACTTAGTCTGCTTTCGCCTGAGTCAATGACTTTAAAAAGAATGGTTTTGAAGAGATTGTGCCATTGTATTTAAATAAATGCTCTCGACTAAGTCAAGGCCCCTGAGTGCCGTTTTTATATTTTGACCCAGATTGGTTTTGAAAGGGTAACCTTATTCTTAAAAAACCAAGCCGCTTCTCCAATGCTTTCGAAGGGATGGTTTCGATACCATCACTTCTTTACTTAGGAATGGTTTCGAAGGAGATGCTTTCGAATTAAATGTTTTAATGACCTTTTTGCTCTATAAAAAGTATAACCCAAATGGTTTCAAAAGAGATGATTTTAATAGTTTCAAAAGTTATTTCCACATGTTATAAATTGAACCCAAATGCTTTCGAAAGGCTTGACGTTTTAATGCATTCGAAAGGTTTTCGAATGGTTTTGAAAGGTAATGTTTAAGTATTTTAAAGAGGATGTCTAAGGTTTTAAAGCTTTCGAAGGAGATGTTTTTCAATTTTTGAAAGAATAAAGATGAATGATTTCGAAAGGTATGTTTTGGCCTTTGGTCTAAGGTTTTTCTTTTATCGAAAGGAATACCTTCAAAGGTTTCGAAATTGGTTCTTTCAATTGTTTCGAAAGGGTTGTTTGAAGGTTTTAAACAAATATTTCGAATGAGTTGTTTTTGGCAATATAGCCTAGGTGTTTTTAAGTTAAAAGGGCTTTAACTTATTTTGGAGGGATGGAAAAATCCATAGTAATTTCATCAACATTATTTTGGTAAAGTGTATATTTAACATGGAAAATAGCTTAGAGTAAAGAAAAGAGTATATTTTCCATGTATATGTATGATTTAAAGGTCATTTTGTAAAGGTTTTCAAGGAAAAAAATTTAAAGGGTTGTTAACCCTAAGAAAATGACTTAGATTAGAATACGGATGGGACTTGTGTATGGTCGCACCCTATACTCATTAGCTATTAGCTTCTAGATAATTTAGCCCAAAATTCTAGCATGTAGGGCTTTATCAGAAGTGAGACTAAAATTATGTTACACACAAAAAGGAATCTAAAAAAGGAAAGACATGTTATTGGTAAGCCTGCAAAATCATTAGGATCAGATGGACCGTGAGAAGTAAATAAGGACAGATCGTCCAAAAGAGGAGTATCTAACAATTTTTAGATTTTTATGTTTTCTTGTAGGACCGAGTCAGCCAAGGGTTAATAGTTAGCCAAACAAAACTGCAGTGTATGGACAGATAGTCCATATGATAATTGAAATGTACATATACATGATATTGCTTTACAGATTCAACCAGTTTTGGTTGAGGATAATAATTTACAAAATATATGTTTTAGAAAGGATATTAGTGAGGAGAAACCCATTTCGCTAAGCGATGTGTTCTCACTTAGTATCAAATAACTGATATGTATAGTATTATTCACACTAGGCTTTATATCTGACTCGAAGTTTATTTTCCTTAAACTCTCGGGTGCTCAAAAATTGATTTGAGTAGGCCGAGGGCTGAGGTTTAAAAGTTTTAGTAGGTTGACGAATAAAGCTTCTGGAGACGAGTAGGTGGCTGATGGATAGCTGATTAGCATTTTCTCTTTTATTTTGGATTGATTTCGCTATATTGTATATACAGTACTTTGGTCAACCAAGGGTGCACCATCATATGTCGCTCTTGGCGTAATATTGTAATAACTATATTTTATCTGAACCTGGGAAAACGATGGGCATATGTAGTTTGAATGTGAAACATGTATCTTGAAAAGTAATCAAAAAAATATTGTTTTTGAATCTGTGATTTTGTTTCATATTCATTTGGTTCTTATGTTATGAATACCATTAACATAGTCATATTTAGTCGCCAGAAGTTAATACTATAGATGACTGCAGCATCTGTAGCGCTTATCTTTGAGCCTTTAGATAGAGGATGTTACAGTCATCCTAGGACAACAACAACCACAAAGTTAGAAGCGTCATACATAATCTCGAAGGGGAGATCCCAATTAGGCGAGAAGATGATTGGAACATAAATGAGTTCATTTTTACGACATTCAAAAGAGGAAACACAATTAGAATTGAATAGAAAGGAACATCTTTTCCTAAGAGTGCGGTCAAGGGCCTAACAATTTTAAATAACATTAACTTGCTATAAGAAGGATCAAATGTGCTTAATGGATTTGGAAATGGGTAGATTTGAAATAACATCAACTTTTTCTTTATCTACCTCAATGCCTTTATTTGAAATGACATGTTCAAAGACTGTACCATGTTTGACTATAAAGTGGCATTTTCCTAATTTAAATTTAAATATTTCTCTTTGCATCGATTTAGAATCAACTCAAGATTATGTAAGCATTCACAAAAAGAATTTCCAAAGATAGAGAAATCGTCCATAAACACTTCTTAAAAGCATTTGATCATGTCAGAAAAGACATTAACCATGCATCTTTGGAAGTCACAAGGGCATTAAATAGTAGGAATGACATACATTGATAAGCAAAAGTGATGAAACAACACGTGAAAGTCATTTTTTCTTGATCTTTTAAGCGTCTGAAATTTGGTAAATACTGAAATAACCATTAAAAAAACAATAGAATTTATGACCGGCTAATCATTCAAACGTTTGGTCAATGAAACGAAGAGGGAAATCATCTTTACGTGTTGCAACATTTAATTTTCGATAATCAATGCAAACACGCCAACCCATTTGAGTATGGGTTGGAATGAGTTTGTTAGCATCATTTATGATAACGGTGAGTCCAGGTTTTTTTTAGTATGACGTGAGTTGGACTAACCCAAGAGCTACCAATATGGGATATATAATACAGTCATCAAGGAGCTTAAGAATTTCTTCTCGAACTGCATGTTTCATTATGTGCTTAAGCCTTCATTGCGCATCATGAGTAAGCTTGGCTTCATCAATTAAGTGAATGTGATGTTGAATAATTGCAGAGCTAATTCCCTTAATATCGGTAATGGACCATCCAATCGCTTCTTTGTTTTTCGGAAGAATTGGAAGAAGAAATGCTTCTTGGTCAAGAAATGATCAGTAGACTTAATGAGGGAAAAAGTTTTTTTATCACTTAAGTATGCATATTTAAGGTTACAAGGAAGAGATTTGAGCTCGAACCTAGGAGGTTGATCAATCAAAGAAATCGGTTGAGCTTAGGACTCAACCGTGAGAGGTTCGAAGGGAAACGTGTCTTCAATCTCGTTTGGCATGTCTTGAAACAATTTTTCATACTCTACCTTGTGTTCCTTATTAAGATCGATTGTTTCCTTTTGGAGTTTTCATGAATAGCGCTAACTTCTAAAGTATGGTCGAATGGTTCGTTTGATTGGTTTCCTAAATTGAAGATGTTAAGACCTATGGTTATGTTTGTAAAGAAAATTTTCATTGAACCATTTCGAAAGTTGATCAAGGAATTCAAGGTGGCTAAGAAAGGTCGTCCTAAAATCAAAGGAATTTGGCTAGTGATATTATTTACATGTTATGTTTCTAAGATAATGAAATCGGTAGGGAATATGAACTATCATACTTTAATCAACACATCCTCAATCTCACCTATGAGCTCTTTATAGAATGATCAACTAATTATAGCACGACTCTGATCGATTTAAGCTCACCTACGCCTAATTGTTATCACATAGAGTATGGAAGCAAATCTACACTCGCACCTAAGTCTAACTAGCAAATTTACACTTTGTTCGGTTTAACAGGTTCTTGTGTTAACAAGAAAACTTGTCAACACCCCAAACATAGTTTAGAGGATAAGTGATTCCTTTGAAACCTCCTTTCGAAAAGATGAAAGTAGTTAATACTTTTGATTAGGTGAGGATAGCTAAAAGGTCCTTTTATATAACCTTTCGACTTGGTCGAAACACCTAAATCCCTTCTAATATAGTCTTTCAAACTAGGTAAGTCGGTTTTGTATGCTTTCGAAACCCCCTTTCAAAACAGTTGGGGTGACTCAAGGGTTGGCCCTTAGGATATGAATTAGATGAAAATATTCCAAAAGCTAGCATTTCGATGACTTAGGTTAGGACCTCAGGTTCTAGGGATATCGGTTGAGCTAAAGGTTTCGACTTGCTCTAAAGGTGACCATTTGATCAAGTTGACATAAGAATACCATAAACTGAATCCAATAGGAACGTTAAATCAGCCGCATGTCAAAAAATATCATAATCTTGCTTTGATTAAGCTAAAATAGTACAAATTAATCAAATCCCCAATCTAATTTGAAAATTAGGTTTTACAATTTTAAGAAAGTACAATAATAAAGCGAATGAATTTGGATCCCCTAAACCAAACCCTTAGGTTCTTATTTATAGATGCGAGTTGGCATCTTTCGAATCAATCCTTTAGAGTTAGTCGAAAGGTGGCCCTGAAGACCTTTCGTTGTCGTCAACATTAGGGCATCCTTCTGCATTGCTTTTAAATGGACTTGAGTGCTTTCGACTTCATTGAAAGGGGTAGGTTTGCTTGTGTTGCTGTGTTGTTGCAAGTAAAAAAGGTTTGAGCTTTCGACTACGTTGATAAATAGATCTTTGAGGTTTCAAAGGTGTTGAGATGCTGAAGGTTTTCAAAGGCATACTTGTTGATTGATGCGAAACCCTTTCCTCTGGTGTAGGGGACTGCAATATTGAACTTTAGTAAGCTCTTTTTTCTTAGTTGTGAATGGTTTCGACCGGTTCGAAAGGCTTATTTATGCTTTTGAAGGGGTTGCTCTGGCAAAACATCCTTTTGTGGAATGTGAATGAAGTCAAAACCCTCAGTTTCAAAAGGTTTCACGCCCATGAGAGAGCCTATAATTTGTTACCCTCGAAGGGTGTTCCTCAACTTATTCAAAGCGTCCTCATGCATGCGGAAGTATCCGTTTCGAAAGGAAGCAATTGAAGCGAAAGGTGGTGAGATGCTGAAGGTTTTCAAAGGTGTTGAGATGCTGAAGGTTTTCAAAAGCATAAATAAGCCTTTCGAAGGTGTTGAGATGCTGAAGGTTTTCAAAGGCATACTTGCTGATTGATGCGGAACCTTTTCCTCTGGTGTAGGGGACTGCAATATTGAACTTTAGTAAGCTCTTTTTTCTTAGTTGTGAATGGTTTCGACTGGTTCGAAAGGCTTATTTATGCTTTTGAAGGGGTTGCTCTGGCAAAACATCCTTTTGTGGAATGTGAATGAAGTCAAAACCCTCAGTTTCAAAAGGTTTCACGCCCATGAGAGAGCCTATAATTTGTTACCCTCAAAGGGTGTTCCTCAACTTATTCGTCCTCGTGCATGCGGAAGCATCCGTTTCGAAAGGAAGCAATTGAAGCGAAAGGGTGCTTTTGTCCCCTTTCGACCCCTTCGAAAGCTTTTTGCTCCTCTAACTTTTGTTGTAGCATCCCATCGACTCCTACGAAAGGCTTTGTTGATGCTATCATCTCTTATAAATCCTTCTCTTCTATTCTTCTTAGTTTTTGATAAGGTTGAAGTGAAAATTGGTGATAATGCTTCCCCCCTATGAAGGGATGCTCTTGACTTTCCAAGTCTACCATTTTGAAACCTATAAAATTTCCTGCCTTTTGGTATTCCTAAATAGATCTTGACCTTTTTTATAATTTGATCGGACGACTTTCTCTACATCTGCTAATTTTATAAATTGTGCTTTCTTCTTCTCTTTTTCGTTTACCTGCCATTGAAAGCTCACAGCAAAAATCAACAATTACAACTTCTTTTTAAATTCTTATTTTCATTCAACATGAGTTCGAATTCTAGGTACATGTTTGTTGTTTTATCCTTAAAACTAATTTATCGTGCTTGATTTCGATTTCAATTTTTTTCTACGTTTGAATTTATATTCCTGTTCTGATCTTATAAAAATGATTCGAGTTTTTTGTTTGCATGAAATTATCCTTAGATTCGTTTATACGCTTATTCCATTCGATTTTATGGTATCAATTTTAAGTTGGAATTCAAATTTTATCATATTTGGGAACTGTTGTTATTGCTGCGTATGAACCCATGCTCAAACTCTATTACGCTTAATTCATATTTTTTTATACTTCAAGCTTTAAATTGGGGTTTTTATTATTGTTGAGTGTAAATTCATGCTTGATTCAACTTAATCATTGGCCTCCTGGGGTATTAGCTTAAAAATTGAATTAGGGAAAGAAGAATTTTCCAGTTGCTTCACAGAGAAGATTAAGTTGTACGAATTAGCACCTACAAATGTAATTTGACTTTTCAAACACTTTTTTAACCTCTTCAAAGGGGTTGAGGCGGTTGATTTTACTTTACTATTTCGATATTTTCGAAGGGGTCAAAAGGAGGCTGTGTGTTTACCATTGAGCAACCTCTTCGAAGGAGTTCATGTAATCGATAAGAAATGGACTCCTTTGAAAACATGAGTATGTTTCGACACTCTTCTAATACCTTCAAAGAAATCGTCTTAATGTGTTTAATTTAATGGTTACATAATGCATACTTTCGAAAGCCCAACTTTTATTTTAAAGGGTTTAAACCTAATATATAGAAGTGGATTTAACCTGTCATTTGATTTCTACCCAATTTTAATTTACTTTAGAAGGTGTAGAAAGTTAGAAATTTACATTCCTTATCATAAATTGGACTAAGAATAATATATTTTGTTAAAGTTGCGATTCTTATCAAGCCTTTCGACTTGATCGAAACCTCCCAAATCAAAACAAGTGTAGTTGTCTACATGCTTTCGAAACCTTTTCCCCTTTTCGACTTACTCGAAACCTATTATAGTTAACAGGGGTATAACTATTGTTTTTATATACACTGTCCAAATGTTCTAAAGCAATTTTTATTTGTATTAAAGTTATTTAGATTTGAATCTTTCGACTTAATGGGAATATAATGTTTCAGCAACATTCATATTCTTTAAGTAACACAATATTTGCGAGTTTCGACATTTTCGAAAGGTTTATTCGGTTTACTCGTGAAATGATGCTAATGTATATATATTCAAACTAGAAATATAAGGTTAGTTATTCCTTTTTTAGCAGTAAAATTTTCCCTGGGTTTTCGTCATTGTCAAAAGGTACTTCTAGGTGTTTTCATTCCATCCAACCCTTCAACATCATCGGAAGCCAGACGAATTTGATGACCCCAGATTGACTTTAACATCCTTCCAATGATATTGATTTTTATACTTGGTTGATATTTAAACCATTGCAATAGTTTTTTGACATCTTTGAAAGGTATTAATTATAAAACAAATTATAACTTTTGATGAAGTGATTTCACCTGGCAGAACCATGGGCTTGAAAAAGATCTCCAAGAAACCTGAAAAAGATACAGTACCAAAGGTAGAATCTTCTTCAAAGAAGATCGAAGTCGTTTTCAAACATTCTCTGGTATCTTCTCAGGATGTGGTTGATGCCATTGTGAACGACTTTGGCATCACTGTGGTAGAATCCATTCCTCCAGCAATAGCGATACCATTCAAAATCTTCCCGAAGGATGCTTCACTTATACTGCCATTCGTATTTGGAATGGTGGCTTCCTTCCCTTTCCAGACTTCTTGTCTAAGTTCCTGATTCATCTGGGAATTGCACCCATCCAGTTATCACCTAATGTCTATACAAACCTTCTCTTTTGAACTTATGGCTCTAGAATCAGGCATTCCTTCACTAAATGCTGAAGTTCTCAGCTACTTAGTTTGCCTAGTCCAACTCAGCAATCTAAACAACCAGATTTTCAGAGCCAATCTCTTGAAAAAACTAATTCCAATGGGGGTAAATAAATTTAGAGACTGGGAGACGTAGTTCTTCTTCATCAAATGTTTTCCAAACATCAATGGAGTCTTTTCCTCTCCTCATAAGTTGATCATAGTATTTACCTTTATTCAATTGCTTTCTTTTGCTAATCTACGCTTCTTTATCGGGTCCTACTGCTAAAGAACTTAGTGATGGGGATAAAAGAATTACAAAGTTGTTGACCACGACTTCCAATAACATCGGGAATAGGCTCACACTGTTGACCCCATCAAATCTTCGAAAACATTCTCTTCTCCCTGTTGGTCAGAGAGTCGTTGGACAATACCCTCTTGTCCAACATACTTCTCGGAGCAAACGTTTCTTGTTATTCGGTGATCCCAAGAATTTTTATCTTATGTCTCCAATCTACACGGACAATCCTGGTAACTTAAGCATAGTACTTGCAGCTTATTATCGTGCTACTTCTTAGATTACCTTACTAATTTTTTATTTTTAAATTTTTAGCAACTGGTCCTCTAGTCGAAACGATCATGAGTGACCCAGTTCTCCCAACTTCTACATCTAGTGCATCATCCCTGATTCAGGCCATCACTAGGTCGAAGATGATCGCCAAAAGAAAACAGGGTGAGATGGCTGCAGCGGGACCATCTCTTAAGAAAGCTAAGATTGTTGATGTCTAATATTCTCTGCCACCAGAAGTAAATGAAACCGTTGACATGGAAATTTTTTAGAGAGTCCTATTTTTGAAGCTCCTCTTGATCGATCCAAAACAACTCCCTCAAAGGACGATCCCATATCTCGTATTATCGTTTTTGATTCTCCTTATATCATCGAGTAGATGCAACTTGATTTGGTAACTTCAACTCCCTCTCAGGAGTTGAACCATTCTGACCCACATCATCAGTGCCTTCTAATGATTTTGAGAAAATTGTACAATCTATCATGAACTCCCCGTCTTTTACTTCCACTCATCCATCTTCTTCTATTCATGACCCTATAAGTCATTGCCAATCTTTAATTGAGCAACAACTTCTGGTACGTTCCATATTATTTAGCTTTCCTATTATTATTTCTTACTAAATTTTGGTCTATGTTGTACTCTTCCTTTTAGATTTCTAAAAGCTGGTTCTCTTTTCAAGACAGTGCTTCGAAATCTTCTACTGTGACATTCGAACTCCAAGAGGAAGTCTCAACTTTGAACTATCAAATTATTTCCCTTTCTACTGCCAAAGATAATGTAGTGAAAGAACAAGAAAAGTTGGGATCCTCTCTCGTTCAAGCAGAATCTATTATCTCTGAAAAGAAACAAGCAAAACAACTCTTAGCCGATGAAAATTTGGCTTTGAAAATGGCTTTGAAAGAATCTAAAGATGTGAAGGCTCGAATGGTGGTCAAATAATCCTCTCTCTGGAAGAAGATGGAGAAAAAGAAAATTCCTTAACGTTGGCTGTTAGCACTATTTCTGAAGTCAAGCAAAGGGTGTCACAATTTCTAAATACTTCCCTCAACGACATCATTGTGAACTCCTATGAGGGCACCACTATGCAAGCCTACGCCGGCAACATTGAAAAGTGCTAAGACTTGAGAGCTTTCCCTCGCTCGACCTTGCTCCAGTCAAAAGATTTATGGACGAGGTCAAAGAAATGGAACAGGGAGTCGAAGTCCCTGAAGGAGATGAGATTCATGTCTCCAAAATCTTATCTTTTGAAGTCCTTTCTATCGAAGTAGACTCTTATTTTGACGAAGAAGGTGATGATGATGAAGTCGCCGCAGAAGAAGGCGACCGTGATGATGATGATGATAATGATGATAACGAAGATAGAGGTTAGAGTTCAGGTGGCAACGGAGGTGTTCATGTCGATGTTCATGAAAAAAATGGTGATGAAATCCCTGGGCTTTCAGAAAAAGTCAAACTCAATCCGAGTCACCGTGAAACAAAACCCACCCGAACTTCTCGGGCCTTCTGACCTTCAAGAAGGGACTTCTAACATCAATGTTGAAGAATGAAAGGAGAAAAAGCAGATCCTCAAACTTCAGTTCCCGTTTCTCAGGTATGGGATTCCTTGTCTAAATGGCTTTCACTTCCAAGATAATAATAGTTGACATCTTTTATTTTAGGAGAGGAGGAAATCCATCCAACTTTATTAAAAAAAGCTTGAAAGAAAACAAGCAAAATAAATAGCTTTTATAGAGAGTTAGATATGCAATTAAAAGAACACAATACACTCTCTGACAAGTATCACAGGCTTACCAAAAGTGCTACAGTGTCAGTGTCTTTCAAAGATTAAGAAGCTGCCCCCCAATTGAAGAGGGAAAGCCTTCGATGTGATAAATTTTTGGAAGAGAATCGGGAATCAATTACACTCTTTAGGATGTTGGTTGAAGAGAGGTACATACTTGTAGACTTCCTAAGGAAAGCCTATTGCAGATATCCGACTGTAGATTTTTCATACTTGGACTATTTTAGTAGGGGTCTACTTAGGCATTTACATAGGAGATATTTGGATGAATTTGGATTTGATCCACATTCGAGGGCTTGTTGGGACTTACCGCGGATAAAACCAAACCCTCACAAGCTGGCTCCCGAAAAACTTAAATATTATAAAGATAAATTTATTTCCTGGTTATTCAAAAAGTCAATTTTGTATTAACCGGATGAACATTTATAATTATGTAATAACATTGATTTGTAAATTATCTGTTCTAACTTTCTTTTATACTTAGTTGTATTTTATTACATTATCATAGAATAAACATCTCTCAAGCAACATTGTTTCTAGAGATTATTTAAGCAAATCTGTTAGACTAAGAAGAGATATCTAGAAAAGACTTCGCTTTTGAAATCTTCAAAATTAGCCCGATACTGCTTTCTTAGAGACTTAAAGAGACTTTACATGGAACATCCCCGCCTTCGTTTCAATTTTCTTGGCGAAGAAAAAGAAAAACTTCTCAAGAAAATTCGAATCGTATGATACCAGATTAATATGTGACCGTGATAGTCCTCCTGCCGGGGAATAAGACTATAGCAAATATCCTCTAGTTATTACCCCGGAAGGATTTAAAGCCCCTTTTGATTTAACAGTTACTCTTTCAGCTAATTCCTTGAACAAAATCAAAAATGTTGTTTCTCAACTTTAAGTGTAATAAAACAAGTGTTTAATTGATACAATGAGATTGTATCTTTTTTTTTTATTTCTTCTTGAATTGTAATCTTTATTGTTGTAATGAAAAAGATTAATTATTTGAGTTTGGACTTAGTTTTTGTTCAAATAGGGATCACAATTAGCAGTCGTATAACTCTCAATGGATTCCGTATCCCATTTTACCAGCATCAAAGATAGGTTGGCTTCAGATGTTGAAAAGAGAAACCTCCTTTATGACCCTTTATTCGCTCGTCTGCAAGGCAACACTGAAGCTCTAGAATGACTAGAATTTTTTTTCTTTAGAAGACGGTCGTTAGGGACCTTAATGATAAAATTACAAGTCTCGAAGCGGACATCTAGAACAAAGACGAAATAATTTCTCAATTAAAGCATCAAGTTAAATCAAACCCTTCGATTGACTTTGATATGGATATGTCTAAGCTTCTTTAATAGATAAGTGATCTAGAGACAAAATTAAAAGATAGTCAAGCCCAATGCAAATGCCTGGAATTTATCATGGGGATAGCATTCAGAATATCAATTTACCAACTTCTATGATCGCTTTTGCTAATGTGAAATCGACAAGGTCCTCATATTTAGCTATTCAAAAATTTCCAGCTATGACTTACCCTCTGCCTGGCTTAGATGAGAGAGTAGTGGGAGAATGGTGCAAGAAGGTCAAATTTGAAATGCTGAAATATTTTGATGACCAACAAAAGTGAGGTACTCACTGCGCATAAACGAGTATGCAGCCAGGATTCAAAATCTTGAACATGATAAATATCTTCTTCGAAAGCACATTGCAGATTTAGAAATGCAAAACAAAACCTCAAAGGTGCTAATAAATCTTTCTACCGTGCTTTAAAGGCTCGCATTGATTCCATCGATGATGCTGACGAAATAAGGAAAAAGAAGCTTAAAGAGATTCTTTGTATAGCAATTCCGCATATTGTCTATCCTTTGATTGCTGAAAATCTATAAGAATACTCAGGACTTGTAAAACATAAATTTGTGTTGTATACTTTTAAATAATTTGTAAATTATGTATATTATGTAAATATCATCTAATTTGTAGTCTTTTCTTACAATGTTGTTTCTAAGTCTGCTTTCTGATAACTTAGACTATGGTTTTTTATTTTCTAGCCCATTCAGCCTTCCTTACTGATCTTATCTCCCTAAAAAGTACGAAGTAAACAATATTATTTATCGTTAACATGAAATCTATATAGAAGTTTATCCGCATTATTTGCGGAGGTTAACAGATCATTATGTAAATATATGATAATAACTAAGAATTTATTCTATAATTGAATATGGTTGAATGTCTTGGAACCCATCTTCGGTAATGATGAGAGAGAGCTAGATATTCAACTTCAACCATATTGATAGAATACCAAAAATCTAATGATAGAGAACCAAAAATTCAATTCTGGATTCAATCATAGAAGTTTAGAAATTCATCTTCTGGAGATAGCTAATAGAAAGTCAGTAATAATCGTGTAATAGAAGTCCAGAAATCATTGTTTGAAAGTTTCTAATAGAAGTCTAGTGACCCTGATTTAGGCATTAGTAGAATAGAGCATGAGCTTAATTGAAGATTATGAATTCGTAGAAATCTCAATATCAATTGCTCTAGAGCCCGGATTCGGGCATTAACGAATGAAATTTAAAAGTTAAAAGATTCGAAACCCAATTCGGGTGTTAATGGATGATAGCCAGAAATCCATAATAATAATCTCCATAATAGAAATCTAGAGCCCAGATTCGGGCATTAATGAGTGAAGCCTAGGAATTATTAGTAATAGCCCCCAAACCTAGGTTTGGGCATGATAAATACTATAGATTATTAGTAAAGACCCAATACCCTCATTCGGGTATGAATAAATGAAGTCCCGAATTTAATAGTGAAAGACCCGAAACCCAGATTCGGGTATTATGAAGACCATAGATTATTAATAAAGACCCGAAACCCTGATTCGGGTATTAATAAGCAAAGTTTAGAAATTCTTCTTTGATAATTAGTCGGAGGCTGTAGATTCTTATTTAAGCCTTCTTTTTTGTATCGCTTCCTTGGGTTTTGGCTCTTTTTACAAGTGTCACCCTTTAGGCCCTGTATATTGTCGATGTTTGATTTGCCGCTTCTCGGGCTAGGACATCTTAGCCCATTGTTCGATCTGTCGCTTCTCGGGCTTAGACGTCTTAGTCTGTTGTTTGATATGCCACTTCTCAAGCTCGGACGTCTTAGTCCGTCGTTGTCTGGTACGCTTGGTTAGCTTATCCATAAGCAGGACCCAAGGACTTACCCAACCTTCCTCTAGGAGGCGCTCCAACCAGGCCTTATATGTGAGACTGAAGGCTTGTTCGGTGTCTTGGCCAGGCCATAGCACCGCAGGACCAGGAGCTTAATCTGTCCTCCCTCTAGGAGGCCATAGCATTGCGTGATCAAGGGCTTGTTTGGTACCTCGGCCAGGCCATAGCGTGGTGGGACCAAGGGCTTACTCTGTCCTCCCTCCAAAAGGAACATTGACCTGGCCATAGCATGGTGCGGTCAATGGCTTGTCGATGCTTTAACCTGGCCATAGCGTGATGCGGATAAAGACTTACTCTAACATCCATCTAAGAGGCGCCTTAACCTAGCCAACTCAGTGCAGACAAAGGCTTTGATCGTTTAAGGTAATGTCCAAGTGCAAGGATAATTCTACACCCGACCATGCAGATTTTTCTTAATAAAGTGGTTTTTTATTGAATTCAACCAGGATCTCTTTACAAATTCATTGATTATGCTTTTCTAAAGAAACTGATCACCATTTCTTCCAGTGACCAACACATATTTTTCTCATGTCCATTCATTATGTGATAATGACAATAGGATCCTCCCCAATTCCTTTCATATTTAGGTTTTTTCTTTTGTGATGGCTAATAGTCGAGCTCTTCCTTAGTTAACAAATAAACATCATAATCATGGCTAGAAACCTTTGGAGATCTCTCTATAAATATTATAAAAATTTCCAAACAAAAGGCAAATCCTAAGTCCTTCTATAGCGACTATTCGCTATAAAACCACTTCCCAACTCAAGTTTGATTCAATCCATGTAACAACCCTAGTTTTTTGCATATAATTTAAATTTGACTTTATTTTATTTTGAAATTATTTTAAACTTGTTGTATTTCAAACATTTCATTTTTAAATATAAATTTTTATTATTATATGAATTATAATTTCAAACTGGTATAAATTGAATATTTTCCTGAAAAATGGATTTGTGGTCAAAACTGGTCAAACTTTGACTTTTAAATTTTAAATTTAAATATTTGAATTCTTTAATTTCATATTTTATTATGAAAATAGATTTAATATCATGAAAACTGCTTTTTTTTCGTTGAAATTGGATTTAAATTGTGAAAGTTATACCCTTTACAATATTGTGTGTATATAGGGTTATTTAACAATATTCTTTGTTTTAATTTATATAAATGATATTTTTACTTGATATATCTTATTATAATTTGTATATTTATGTTATATTATGCATGTTTTGACTTTTAAATATTTTTAAAGTGATGTATGAATTTTTCCAAAGCTTATTGAATTTATTTCCAAATTTTAAAGCCTAGTTTCCATTTTTCTGCTATTTTCTTTATTTAAATTATATTTAAATTAAAATTTATATATTTATTTGTGAATTCATTTTATTTTTATCTCATTATATTTGTTATAAATATTTTTACAAATCCATATAAATTTTCCAAAGTTCATTCTGCTTATTTTCCATTTTTCTAGACTAGTTTGCAATTTTGTGCTATTTTCTTATTTTTTTACATATTAATGAATAATTATATATATTTTATATTTTGTTATATTTTCGAATTTGTGACTGAAATTATTATTATTTTCAATAATATAAACTTATATAAATAAATTAAAGGTAATTTGAAAGGTTGTGACTCTTGATTTGCTTAAGGCTTTTGGTTTTCCACCTCTTTGTTTTCCAACCTCTTGCATTCATTTTGCTTGGCCGACTTCATTTCTTCTTTCAGCCAATTATTTCCCACTTCATTCATGTATCAAAAACTTTCTCATCTCAAAACAATAGCCGGCCATTTGCTTGAGAAAATTTTTGGGTAAAAACTTCTTCTTTTTCTTTGTTTTCTTCTTTGTTTCCATGGGATTTGTGCTTGCTTTTTCATCTCCATTGGATCGACTAGCACCACATTCACCACCTTGGCCGCCTCCACCACCATTCCCTCTGACCAACATCACCTTAATCCCCTTCCCATGTCCTTTCCGTGCACCTATGTGATGAAGAACCACCTTAAAATGAACCAACATCACCTATATGCAGTCTAGCCTAACACCTATTGCTTCCACCATCATCTTCCACCCCTTGGCCGCCACCTATTCCACCACCACCAGCAAATTCCGACCTGACACACCCTGCCACATCACTACCTAACCCTCTGAGCCATGGCCGTGCCCTCCTTGGTCTTGGCCGTGCCTTGTAGTTGCCTAGAATCCATACTATTGCCTTGTAATACTAGATCTTGCTTCACAAACTTGTCCACCACTTTCTCTAGGTTAGGCCGACCCATTTCAATCCATAACCTGATCCAAATAAATGTTTTGGTCGTGCAAACCTGATAAATAGCTGAAGCATATGATGTTGAAAGCAAGTGCAAGGTCTTTGGAGATGATTTATGCATTCATTCCTAGCATTGTTTATGTATATTTGAGTTTGAAACTTATGTTATATATATTTGTTTTGCTTGAATGTATCCAAGGCTATTAATCTTTGGCTCTCCACTTTCAAATCATATTCATGCTTTCATGCCTTCGAAGACCTTGTTGTGTGTAGTTGTTTGTCATCTCCAGCTAATACAAGTGAGTTATTCTCACCTGACAATATGTACGTATATAACTAGTAAATTGACCCCTTTTGAATCTGTAAACATGCATAACCATATCACACCTGCTATATTATGATTATATGATGTTCACCCACGCTTAAACACCTGTTATATCATATGTTACTATTATATTATGTTGTTCTGTTGTTTTATCAGTTTATCACACTCCAAGTTCCCTTTAGATTAGAATCACTATGGGTTGAAACGATACATACCCGAACGGACTTTAGAATAGGGGAAATCATTATGGGCTGAAATGATAGGCCTGAGCGATTTTCAATTATTTTCATTTACTTGGGACTGCGGGTTTGAAATGATAAAACCCTGGATTTTTCTTTGTAAATTACGGGTTGAAATGGTTTATTACCCGTATCACTTTACCTAGGCTAGAAAATTATATACAGATCCGTAGTTAAAAATATATTTTTCTAAAATTTTAAAAAATATGTTTGAAATGTAAATATTATAATATTTTGATTTAAAACATAATTAAAAATGATTTTTGTAAAGTATTATTGATTTCCTGGAAATTTATAAGTTCAATAAATTATGGAAAAGTTTGAAAATCTGAATTAAGTTATTTTGGAAATTTTGATTTAATTATAATTGGAAATTAAATTAAATTATGATAAATTTATGATAATTTGAATTTAAAATGAATTTAAAGTGATTTTATAATATATTAATGATTTTTGAATAAAGTTAAAATGTGAAATGAATGATTATTTAAGTTGAAATTTTGAAATATAACCAAAATGGGGATTTGTGAATTTGGCTTAAAAGTGAATTTTAAGTTAAATAAATAAAATTGAAATTAATTTATATTTTGAAATTTTAAACTTAAGTGTTAAGTTGAAATTTTATTCAATGAATTTAAAATTTAATGTTGAAATTTAATAAGTGAATTATTATTAAATCTTGATTATTGAATGGAAATTTAACTTTATAAAATATGAACGTAAGGAAAATTAAATGTTGTTTATAAATGTGAAAGTGTATGATTTTATAAGTATAAAATGTTTTAAATAAAAATATAATTGGTTGTGAAATTATATTGAATATTTAAAGTTAATTAACTGCATTTTTGAAATGCTATTAATTGCAATGTAAATGATATTACAGCATTTGTAAATGCTATAGTTGATGATAATGAACTAAAAAGCTAAATTGAAATAAAGGCTATTATAGCAATTTATGTAAGTGCTATAATTGTTGAATGTAACTAAGTTTATTTGAAATTTAAGTAAACCCTACTACAACATTTTTAAAATGCTGCCTTTTGTTAAATTGAACTGTGTTGAATGTAACTTTCCGTAGCATTTTCTAAATGCTGCGAAAAGTGAATTTTCACTGTTTTGATAAACTTAAGTGAATAAATGAACTTTGAAAGTTGAAAATTTTGGAAATTTAATAATTTAATTATTAAATACAATAACTTCAATTTAATGATTTAAAATGATTTTTGAAATATAAACTATTTTGTAATGTGAATTGACATGGTATTTTAAATTGAATGAAATGACTAATGATTTGAAATGAAGTTCTGTAAAGATATGATATTTTGATATATTAAAATGATTGGAAATGAAGTTTTGTAAAGATACGATATTTTGATATATTAAAATGATTGGAAATGAAGTTTTGTAAAGATATGATATTTTGATATATTAAAATGATTGGAAAATATTTTGATATATTAAAATGATTGGAAATGAAGTTTTGTAAAGATATGATATTTTGATATATTAAAATGATTTGAAATGAAGTGTTGGAAAGATATGATATTTTGATATATTAAAATGATTTGAAATGTGGTTTTGAAAAGATATGATATTTTGATATAGTGAAATGATTTGAAATGTAGTTTTGTAAAGATATGATATTTTGATATATGGAAATGATTGGAAATGAAATTTTTGTAAAGATATGATATTGTGATATATTAAAATGATTGGAAATGAAGTTTTGTAAAGATATGATTTTTTTAGATATTGAAATGACTGGAAATGAAGTTTTTGTAAAGATATGATATTTTGATATATTAAACTGATTGGAAATGAAGTTTTGTAAAGATAAGATATTTTGATATATTAAAATGATTGGAAATGAAGTTTTGTAAAGATATGATATTTTGATATATTGAAATGATTTGACAGGAAGTTTTGGAAAGATATGATGTTTTTGAAATGGTTTGGAATTAATTTAATCTTTATTTTGATAAAGATTTGGATTTGAAATGATATTCTATTTTGAAGTATAAATATTATTTTAAAAGTTATAACCATGGGTTATAATAACGATTGGTTGGCAAAGAGACCGAGATCGGATATCTGGCATACTCTCTGTCGATACCGAAAACCACTTTGACAACCGTGTACGTGGTGGAGATTCCAGAATGAAGTAGGATGGTGGCGACGTTCTTAAGGTATATTACGTGGACCCGACTCCCGTGAGTTGGCTTAAGGTGGCTAAAACAGGAGTGATCTCGGGCCAAAAGGGGTAGCTCCTCTGGTCGGGCACATTCCTTCGATACTATACTCTTACTTGTGATTGATTAGATGGCCATCCTCCGATTTTGATATGGGAGTGTGTTTCGAGGTGGGCGTATGTGCTGCTACGTTACCACCAACCCGTGTGCGTAATTGGTATATCTACCTTGGCATTGCCTTGTGTCCCGTGTCGCCAACCATACCGAGCCTTTACTACGAGTTTCTTTTTCTCCCGTAGCCCATGTGGTATCCTCTGATAGTTTCCCGATCTGGAGATATCATGATATTGGATGGACTACTAGGACTATTATGTGTGAAGGGTGATATGGGTAGCCCGAAACGCTATTTAAAAGTAAGTTTATTTTACTGTAGACATTATTATAATAGCGCAATATTACTACATAGTAAATAGTTTAACGGATCCTTAGAGGATGGGCGGTCCCAGACATCCTTTAAGTTACTTGTATCTTATTACAGTTCACTTGAGTTGGCTTATATTATATAAGTATATATTGTCCTGACTCGTGTGTTTGTATTTTTATTTACGCTCAGGTCAGCCTGAGTTATTCACAGATTTGGATTCCACTTTCTGGAGATTGGGATCGCTGGAGATTATCTGCTTATCCAGTTTTATCAATTTCAGTTCTGTTGTTCTATTCAGCTTGTACTTGGTTATCATCTTGAGACTTATGTTGTACTTTATTTATTCTACTGTATTTTATTTAACTCTGATTTATTTACATAGTAGCTTCATGAACTACTATCTCTTTTACTTCCGCTGCATTTCTTACTCTGTGTATGTGTTCTGTGATTATTATTTACTGTATGTTCTTAGATTTGCCAAATTTATTTACAACGTGGTATTTTGAGCATGTAACGACCTGGTATTTTCAACCATTCGCATCCATTATAAGTGTATAGGTAGACACTCATGCCGGAATTGAATTGCTCAAAATACCGCGTTGTAAATAAAATTTGGCAAATCTCAGAATATAGAGTAAATAAAATCACAGATCACAGACACAGAGTAATAATAATGCAGCGAAAGTAAAAGAGATAGTAGTTCACGAAGCTACTATATAAATATATCAGAGTTACACATAAAATACAACAGGAGAAATAAAGTATAACAGAAGTCTCACTACAAAGAAATCTACTAATACAAGAGCCGAAAGGACCAACAGACTGAAAAGATAAAACTAGACAAGCAGATAATCTCCAGCGATTTCAATCTCCAGAAAGTGAAAATCCAAATCTGTGAATACTCAGGCTGACCCGAGCGTAAATAAAAATGCAAACACTCGAGTCAGGACATACATACTTATACAATGTAAACCAACTCAAGTGAACTGTAGTAAAGGTACAAGTAACTTAGAAGATGCTTGGGACCGCCCATCCTCTAAGGATCCGTTAAACTATTTACTATGTAGTAATATACGCTATATACAGTAGTGTCAAATCGGTAAAGTATAATCATATAGAAAATAGAGTTAAGGGGATGGTGAATCTTAACGCGGTCGGATCTTTAAAACCAAAATCGTAGTGGGCTCGATATAAGGATATGACACGGCACGCGAGGCAATGCCAGGGTGGATACACCGTTTGCACTCCCAGACCGGTGGTGACGGCAAGCCAGCTGCTTCCGCCCACCTCGAACAATACCCCCGAATCAAAGTGGCGCCACGTATCGAATCACAAAAGTAATAGAATGGTTTCCGTTGAAGCATGCTCGATGAAAGGGTGCGACCCTTTGTGTAGCCCGGTATAGCTCCTGTTTTAGTCATATATGCCAACTCACGGGAGTTGGGTGCACGTAATATACCTCGAGAACGTCGCCACCATCCTACTTCATTCTGGAATCTCCACCGCATACACAGTTGTTAAAGTGGTTTTCGGTATTGGCCGGCTATAAGACAATATCCGATCCCGGTCTCTTTAACAACCAATCGTTATTATAACCCGTAGTTATAACTTTAAAACAATATTTTATACTTCAAAATAAAATATCATTTCAACCCAAATCTTTATCAAAATAAAGATTAAATCATTTCCAAACCATTTCAATATATCATCATGCCATATATTTCAATTCAAATATTTATCAAAATAAATATCAAGTCATTTCTAACCATTTCAATATATTAAATTATCATATCCTTTCAAACTTCCTTTCAAATCATTTTAATATATCAAAATATCATAACCTTTCAGAGCTTCATTTTCAAAATATCATATCTTTCAGAACTTCTTTCAAATCATTTTAATATCAAAATATCGTATCTTTCGAAACTTCGTTTAAAATCATTTTAATATATCAAGCTACCATATCTTTTCAAAACCACATTTCAAATCATTTTAATATATCAAAATAGCTATATTTTTTCAAAACCACATTTCAAATCATTTCAATATACCAAAATATCATGTCTTTCAGTACCGCATTTCAAATCAATTTAATATATCAAAAGTTATATTTCAAAACAAATTACTTCATTTTAAATCATAAAAATGAAGTTATTACATTTAATAATTAAATTATTAAATTCCAAAAATTTAAACTTTTCAATGTTCATTTATGCACTTAAATTCATTAAAACAATGAAAATTCAAGTTTCGCAGCATTTAGAAAATGCTACAGAAAGTTACATTCAAAAACAATTCAATTTAACAAAAGACAGTATTAAAAATGCTGTTAATTAACTTCAAATATTCAATAGAATTTCACAAACACTTATATTTTTATTTAAATCATTTTTAACTTATAGAATCATACATTTTCATATTTATAAGCATCATTTAATTTTCCTTAAATTCATGATTTTATAAAGTTAAGTTTCCTTTCAAAAATCAATATTTATTAATAATTCGCTTATTAAATTTCAACATTCAAATTTAAATTCATTACATAAATTTCAACTTAACACTTAAGTTTAAATTTCAAATATAACTTAATTCCATTTTATTTAACTTAACTTAAAATTTCACTTTTAACCAAATTCATAAATTCCAATTTAAGTTATATTTCCAAATTCAACTCAATATTCACTCATTAACATTTTAACTTTATTCAAAAATCATTAATATGTTATAAATAAATTAATTTAAATTCAAATTATCATAAATTTATCATATTTCAAAGTTAATTTAAATTCCATTAAAAATTAAATCAAAATTTCCAAAATAACTTACATTCAGGTTTTCTAACTTTTCCTTAATTTATTTAACTTATGGATTTCCAGAAAATCAAAAATACTTTACAAAAATTATATTTTTATTTAATTTTAAATCAAAATATTATAATAATTAAATTTGTAAAATATTTTAAAATTTTTAGAAAAACGTATTTTAACTACGGGCCTGTATATAATTTTCTACGCTAGATAAAGTGATACGGGTGTATCATTTCAACCCGTAATTTACAAAGAAAAATCCGGGTTTTCTCATTTCAAACCCGCAGTCCCAAGTAAATAAAATAAGTTGAAAATCGTTCAGGCCTATCATTTCAGCCCATAACGATTTTTCCCTATTCTAAAGTTCGTTCGGGTATGTATCATTTCAACCCATAGTGATTCTAATCTAAAGGGAACTTGCAGTGTGATAAACTAATAAAATAGCAGAACAACATAATATAACAGTAACAGACGTTATAAAAGGTGTTTAAGCATGGGTGAACATCATAAAATCATAATATAGCAGGTGTAACATGATAATGCATTTTACAGATTCAAAAGGGGTCAATTTACTAGTTATATATTGTAACGACCCGAAAATTTCGTTAACTAAATTTGTCATATTTTCCATAATTTTTAATAAAATGAATGTTAGGAATTTGGTGTTGCCATTTGTTCTTATTAAAAGTTAACAATTTAAAATGAGATTTCCAATTCAATAAAATAATGTAAATATTGTGGTTTAAATTTTGAATGGAATATGTGAAAACAAGAGTAATTATGGAATAATATGTTATTTATCTAGAGTATTGAATAAAAAAAATTTTTTAAGCCAATTTTAATTAATGATAATAATGTGATATAAGCTAATAAATTTGATCTCAATGCGATAACCATTTAATAAAGGTAATGAAACAGGATTTAGAAAAATGTATACTAGGTATAAATCAAATAGAAGGAAACAAACGTATATATCGAATTGATTTATGAATAAATACTTTGGATAGTAATTGAATGTACAGTAATGGTAATTTAAAACCTATTTATAGTAAGACTGCATAAGATTCAGTAAATTAAGTGGTGGAAAGATTTTTCCTAGATATACTTTGAAGATGTGAAATTAAAGGTGAATATTAAAATTGGTTAATGTAAAATAACATTGATTAACCGTAAATGGGAATAAATTTGAAACTAAAAATTTATGTTACAAGTGGGTGAAAGCAAAGATAAGGGTTAAGAGTGTTGGAATAGGTATATTAGAATAACTATAAAGTGTAAATGTACGTATTTATAGCAACATGAATTATTGAAGGAAAATAATTGGTAAACGGGGTTTGGGCTAAGGAAATGTTATTGATTGTTTTGAAACCTTATTTATTATGGGAAATTAATTTAGCATAAGAAAAACCAATGCAAATATCTAATTTATCAGTAAATCAATAATAATAAATAGTAATCAATGCAAATTATGTAACAATAGAATGTGAAATTTGGGGAATAGACGCAAAGTATATATGAGTTGCTAAAAGTATGCATAATAAGTGCAAATTTAATAAATCAATGTCCTGTAGAGGTTGGAGTATGGTTAGTAATAAAAGCTTTTAAAGGAAAAACCTTTAATTTATAAATGAAAATCAATGAATTAAATTAGGTGTAACTGAATGCATGTAAATAATTTTGTAAGAATAAGTTATAAACAATTTATTTGTACATACCCGATTTAATTGAAATAACAGAAAAGACAAGAACTTGATTTTCCTAGGTATATATATATTGATAAACTATAACTAAATAGAAAGATTGGTAGTAAATAGGATATAAGAAGAAAAAGGAAACTAGTAAATTAATAAATGAATTCATAATAATAAGTAGTAATTAATGCATATATATTTGGCATTAGTGATAATTACAAAATTTTACCCATTTATCTAATTTATTTAATTAAATCTAAATCTATGGCAACATTGTTGTAATGATGGTTGTAAGTGAATTTGAATGTAAAAGGGTAACAATTATTTAGGTTAACCATTTTGAGTATGTTAAGTTAAGAATGGCAATCGATTGAAATAAATCTAAATTAATTATTTTGTTTTGGTTAATGTGTTCTAGTTAATAAAGGGGAGTTTATAAGAAATGAAGCATGCACTAATGACATGTGTTATAATTCAAATGTTATTTATACCCATAAAATGTCTATTTACTGAATAGAAAGATTTTAAATCAATAAGCGAATTTATTGAGGTTCCAATTTATAATTTATAACATTTAATGTAGACTCAATTACAAAATTTACTTAAATCGTGCAGTTAGCGTAGATTTGTTTTGTAATTGGAGTAGTTAATCCTATAAGATGAAGTTAATGCTAATTCTATTTATAATTGGACCATTTGTTGATATAGATTATAGAAAGCAAGATGTATAAATTTAATTAAAGTATCAACATTCAACAATTGTAATTATTGAAAATTAAAATGGTAGTTGAGGATAATAAGGTGAAACCACGAACAAATGTTAATGTATCCTTATTACTGGTAAAAGATGAGTATATAAAAGTTTGAAAATCAAAAATAGGTTTTTGAAAACTTAATTTATAATTTCTAAATATAAGGAAGTGGAGAAATTAACACTGCAATGGATAGACTTATCAGCTTTTAATTTACATCTAAATTTGTTTAGATCAATTTGGAAATTAATAAAATTGTGGATATATTTTGAAACGTAAACGAAACGTCTAGATTTACATTTGTATATACGTTAAAATAAAATGTAAACGATAAGGAATTTATTTATTTCCTAAATCCGTAATTGTGTAATTAATATTATTTATCTTTTGGGACCACTTCCGTTTGCACGTTAAAATTCATGCACACCTATTCTTTTGCGATCTATCTATAAATAGACGATCAAAAAAAAAACCCTAGCCTCCATCTTCTATCATTTGTCTGTACATTCTTTTCTTCAACTCCTTCTCCTCTTCAAATGGATGCAAGCCTAGATCTATTTCTATTCAAATTTCAAATGAAAATTCAAATATCTCAGAAAAATTCCAAAAAAAATATATGCTGTAGATTTCATCCATACGAATCTACGCGCAGTCTCTATTTTCGAAATCGATACTCGAGTCAGCGGTAAATCGCGGCCAAAATCAGGAAATTCGAAATCTAATTCAATTTGGGCGTTTTGATTTGGAGCGACTATTTGCAATTGGTTTCTGGGTATTGGAGAGCTCGGTTAGGGAAGTCGTAATGGTGGAGGCGCGTCACCATCTGGTGGCCTGGGGCGGTCTAAAGGCACGGTCAAAGATAGGGCGTGCGTGCGTTGAAATGGGTTCATTCCCTGGACGAGCATACGTGAGTTGAGAAGAAGCTTTATGACGTGACAAGCTCTAATTAGGTTGTTGTTTAATTTTGTTTTATTTAATTTTTGTTTCAACTCATTAAAATTGAACAACTTTTTCATACGTTACCCGTTTCGTGCGAAATTTCTTTTGTTAGGATCGTAATTAAATTCCGGATCTGATGACGCTGGTTTGGACAGATTTGGAGACCGTTGGATTTTTGAGTTTAAATTGAATTTAAATTCGATTTAAATTCAAAAGGTGAGTGTTTTAACCCACTCACAACGTCTAAAAGTTTTTATGTTTGTTAAATTTATTTTAGATATGAGTAGAAATTTATTTATGATGGTTTGGCATGTTTTATTCAGCATATCGGTTAATTCGCATTTATTTAATTTAACTGTTAATTTAATTCATTTATTGCATATTAATTGACAGTTAGAATTTATTTATTTGCATATAAACTACTAGTTAAACAGTTATAAATTTAATTGAATATAAAACGTTAGTTAATAACTGTCAATTATTTCTTGTTATATTGTATATATATTGATGGTTGTTAAACTGATGATGTTTGAAATAATTTTGATTGATGATGGGTGAATGGATGTTTTATTGTATATCATTAAACTACAAGTTACCATGCATTTTTCATTTCATTCGGGATTGTGGTTTGAAATGATATACAACCGCAAATTTTATTTTTAAATTGCGGATTGAAATGGTAAATATCCGTATCACTTGACCATAGGATAGAAAATTTTATACAGGCACCGTGGTCTATATATAAATTATTTTAAAGTGATTTCTATGGTTTGGATGGGATACGGTTTATAAAAAATTTTAATTTTGATATTTTATAAATGTTATTCTTCTATATATATACATACGAAGTTAAATTTTTTGAATTTAAGCTGTGTATAAATCTATTAAATAAAAATGGGAAAATTGAGAAATGGAATTTGATAATTCATATTATATGTTTAAGTTTGGAAAATTTTAAGGTATGATATTTGTAACTGGATTTTTCCAAGATAAATTTAAAATGAATATTCTCGTATAATTTAATTGAAAAAAATATTTAATTGCTAGAAATTGGAGTTTTATTTATGGATTTTTATGTAAATATTCAAGACTAAATAATAGAACATTTAATTTGGTTGAAGGAATAAATTCCAACTTTAGTTTTGAAATATTAATACTCCAAATGGATATATATATATATATATATATATATATATATATATAAATTGAAGTGGTTTTGGAACTTGAAAGTGATATTTAAATTTTGGTTTAGACTTTAAATAAAGAAATATATTTGTAAAGCCATGGAAATTATTTTCTTTACAAAGTAACCTTAAAGTCAAACCATTTATTTTATATACCATTGAATATCCAAACCATTCAAGTTTTAGAAGTTATGGTTTTAAAATATATGAATTTGGAAATATTATGCTTTGAAAGTATAAGTCAAATATTTGGTTTCCAGATATTTTAAATTTTAAAGCAGTATGATTTTGGAAAAGAAATATATTTGGATAAAATGATATCATATTGTTTTGGGTTTTAAGATGATATCGTATTCATAGTTTGAAATGGAATTTTTATTCTGGTTTTAAAGTATAAACTATTTTAAATGACTGCGGTGTTATAATAACGATTGGTTGGCAAAGAGACCGGGATCGGATATGGACATACTCTCTGTCGATACCGAAAACCACTTTGACTAACCGTGTACGCGGTGGAGATTCCAGAATGAAGTAGGTTGGTGGCGGCGTTTCCTGTAAGGTAAATACGTGGACCCGACTCCCGTGAGTTGGCATAAGGTATCTAAAACAGGAGCGATTCTCGGGCCAATGAGGTCATTCCTCTGATCGGACACTCCTCTTCGATATTATACTTTGACTTTGGATTGATTCAGTGGCCACTTTATTTTTGATTTTAGGGGAGTTTGTTCGAGGTGGCCGGCAGCTGCGCGCTGCGCGTTTCCACCAGCCCGGATAGCAATTGTTATATCTACCCTGGCATTGCCTAGTTGTGCCGTGTCACCTACCATATCGAGCCTTTACTACGAGTTTTGTTTTGTACCATACCTATGGAGTGCCCTCTGACGACGCCCATTACGGTGGAGATTATGGTACTGTATAGACTATGCGAATATATTCCGTGTTAAGGGCTATATGGGTAACCCCTTAACGCTATTAAAAAGTAAGTTTAATTTATAAATAGACATTATTATAATAGCGCAATATACTACATAGTAAATAGTTTAACGGACCCTTAGGAGATGTAAATCCCGAGCATCTCTTGAGTTACTGTACTCATATTTATTTCTGTAAATTTTACTCACATAAGATCTTTTACTTCTGACTCGAGTGTTTTTGTCTTTTCAAATTCGCTCGGGTCAGTCCGAGCATTTCAGGATTTGAGGATTTAGCTCTGGAGGACGAAGACAAAGATTTGTATTACTAGTATCTACTATATTATTTCACTACACCATTTAATTCCGCTGCATTGATAGTATTGGTATGGGTAACTCTGATATTCATTGTACAAGTAAAATAAAATATTTTGTAAAACAGTTTCATGAACTGTATATTTGATTATTATATTTTATCCTTCCGCTGTGAGATTATGTTTTGTTTTATTTCTTCTCTTTTTTTTTCTTATTTACCCCATAACAATCCGCCCTTCCATATGGTTTGAATCGTCATGTGTGTCGGTTTAAAGTGTGCGAAAAGGCGGGATGTTACAGTTGGTATCAGAGCTTTGGTTTAGCGATAAACCTTGGCTTTGTGGGGTTTGACTCTTTGTTAATAGGGTAGTAATACCCTATGGGAGTCGTTGAGTGTATATATATGAGAGAGCGTATTTGTTAGTGTTATAAAAAGATTTTAATATTGTGTTAATCTGTTCCGTTTTGTATTTATAAATTCTGGTTGATGCATGGGACGCTGTGTCATCAATAGGGATTTCTAAATATTTAATAGGATAGACCGACATAATATCTGTTTTAATATAGGTGAATGGAATAATTTTGCCTATTATATTTTCTATATATAAAATAAATTTTTAAATGATATTATATATATATTTTTTGTTGCAATAGATTGGGTGTTAGGAATAAAATTTATATATAATAGGTAAATAAGATTGAATTTAAAATCAATGAAATTTGGAAATTTTAGAACTTAAGTCCGGGATTTTGAAATTTGCTTTCAAAGGATTTTGAAGTATAATAATATTGTTATAAATATTTTCCGATATAAATATTTCAGTATAATCCGGAAGAATTGTTTTAAAGAAGATTTTGGAGAAAATAAGTTTTGTACTTTCCTCGCTGTCGCTGGAAAATAATTTCGGTGATGGCGGCCGCATCATCGACTTTCATTTTCGAGTTTCGAAGGGGAAAGGCCACTGTGGTAAATTCTACTGCAGATTTATTTTGAAATTATTTAAATTTTTAATTATTTTAAATATAATTAGAGATATAAAAGTTGTAAGAAATTATTTATCTATTATTTTTAAAATAATTTGAAATTTGACCCGGTATTTAATTCTTAAATTTCCATTAATTAATAGTTTAAATTATTTTAGTGAAATAAAAGGTAAGTAATTAATGAATTTAAACCTCTAATTTAGGTAAGAAGATTTATGCAAAGTTATAAAGGGAAATTTGAAAATTTTAACATATGAGACAAAAAGTAATATTGTTGAACATTAAATTTAATTAAAAGAAGAGATAAAACTTGTATAAGTTCTTTTGCATTTTCTTTAACATATATAACTTACCAAATATGAAAAGTTGAAATGTTAAATAAGTGATCGGAATAGAATATTATACAAGTAGAAATTTTGGAAATAATGAAGTATTCAATGAATTGCTATTAAATGAGAATTTAATGTTATAAACTTAAGTTATAATTGAAATTTTACCACAATTAAAGGTAAGTATTATAAATAGGTGATTTTAAACTTAAGTAAATAAAATGAAACTCTTTAATAAATAAGGATTGATGTGTATGGTTATAAAATTTAGTATGATTTAAATGCTACTAGTTGAATAAAATGGAAAGTAGGTAATATAAATAAATGACTGTAAACCTTAGGTAATAAATTAATAAAATCCTTTATTTATAAGAATGGAGGTTATAAGGTTAAGAATTTAAGTGTAAAAAAAAAGGGTTACTGTAATATAATATAATAGCATGTAAGCATTTAATAAATGATTGAATTTGAGAATTGCATTAAATGTAATACAAATAAAAGAGACTTACATAACCTAAATAAAATAAAAATAATGGTAAGTAATAAGTAGAAATAAGGAAACAACCATTGAATGAGAAATAAAATTTGAAGTTTGTTAGAAATAAATGTAAATTATAAAAGGGAAAATTTATGTGGGTTGAATAAAAGAAAGGAAATCAAACAATTAAAGTATGTAATGAATTTATATAAGTTGAATTGATTTGTTGGTTTAAATCGATATTGTTAACTTTATAGTTGGCTGGGTAAGGAAATTTGAAGTTGTTGGATGAATAAATAATCTATTTTTGTCCCATCTAAGACTGTTGAGTAAATGATGCACTGGATAGTTATTTTTCATTCCGTACCATTTCAAGTTTTGAACCCGAATAACTATTTGCTTGTTTGATTGAATGGTTGTTTTGTTTTGTTGTGTATACTGTTTGTCGAAATTGATTGTTGTTAGTAGTTGAAACCATAAAAATATTTCACTTTATATAAATAGTTAACCTTTTTAGATTATATAAGTGAAATGCAGGTATGGAAGCAATTGTTACTGCTTTTGTTTCCATAAATTAAGCGTAATTTGCCCAGCAAATAGGTACGTTCCCGGTTTACGTTTTGTAGCGCTATTTTTATATATTTTCCCGTGTTGGGATGTACTATTTTGAATATTCTATATGATACTTTGTTATATTTTGGTATTATATTTTCCCGAGCCTCTCCGTACAAAGGAGACTCTGCCAAAATTTTCCGTAAATTTTGAACTTAGAATTATGTTGAAAATGTTTTCCAAACTTTAATTATTTAAGTATAAAAGGATATAATGATTATAAAACGGGTATATTTTATTTAAGGTAATAAATTTAGTAAATTACCGTTTATAAGTTAAATATTTTGAATAAGATGTATTGTTATTTAATTCTTTCTTCTCTCTTCTTTTCCTTTTCGGGGACGAAAAGTTTTGAGTGGGGGAGAGTGTAACGACCCGAAAATTTCGTTAACTAAATTTGTCATATTTTCCATAATTTTTAATAAAATGAATGTTAGGAATTTGGTGTTGCCATTTGTTCTTATTAAAAGTTAACAATTTAAAATGAGATTTCCAATTCAATAAAATAATGTAAATATTGTGGTTTAAATTTTGAATGGAATATGTGAAAACAAGAGTAATTATGGAATAATATGTTATTTATTTAGAGTATTGAATAAAAAAAAAATTAAGCCAATTTTAATTAATGGTAATAATGCGATATAAGCTAATAAATTTAATCTCAATAAGATAACCATTTAATGAAGGTAATGAAACAGGATTTAGAAAAATGTATACTAGGTATAAATCAAATAGAAGGAAACAAACGTATATATCGAATTGATTTATGAGTAAATACTTTGGATAGTAATTGATTGTACAGTAATGGTAATTTAAAACCTATTTATAGTAAGACTGCATAAGATTCAGTAAATTAAGTGGTGGAAAGATTTTTCCTAGATATACTTTGAAGATGTGAAATTAAAGGTGATTATTAAAATTGGTTAATGTAAAATAACATTGATTAACCGTAAATGGGAATAAATTTGAAAATAAAAATTTATGTTACAAGTGAGTGAAAGTAAAGATAAGGGTTAAGAGTGTTGGAATAGGTATATTAGAATAACTATAAAGTGTAAATGTACGTATTTATAGCAACATGAATTATTGAAGGAAAATAATTGGTAAACGGGGTTTGGGCTAAGGAAATGTTATTGATTGTTTTGAAACCTTATTTATTATGAGAAATTAATTTAGCATAAGCAAAACCAATGCAAATATCTAATTTATCAGTAAAGCAATAATAATAAATAGTAATCAATGCAAATTATGTAACAATAGAATGTGAAATTTGGGGAATAGACGCAAAGTATATATGAGTTGCTAAAAGTATGCATAATAAGTGCAAATTTAATAAATCAATGTCCTGTAGAGGTTGGAGTATGGTTAGTAATAAAAGCTTTTAAAGGAAAAACCTTTAATTTATAAATGAAAATCAATGCATTAAATTAGGTGTAACTGAATGCATGTAAATAATTTTGTAAGAATAAGTTATAAACAATTTATTTGTGCATACCCGATTTAATTGAAATAACAGAAAAGACAAGAACTTGATTTGCCTAGGTATATATATATTGATAAACTATAACTAAATAGAAAGATTGGTAGTAAATAGGATATAAGAAGACAAAGGCAACTAGTAAATTAATAAATGAATTCATAATAATAAGTAGTAATTAATGCATATATATTTGGCATTAGTGATAATTACAAAACTTTACCCATTTATCTAATTTATTTAATTAAATCTAAATCTATGGCAACATTGTTGTAATGATGGTTGTAAGTGAATTTGAATGTAAAAGGGTAACAATTATTTAGGTTAACCATTTTGAGTATGTTAAGTTAAGAATGGCAATCGATTGAAATAAATCTAAATTAATTATTTTGTTTTGGTTAATGTGTTCTAGTTAATAAAGGGGAGTTTATAAGAAATGAAGCATGCACTAATGACATGTGTTATAATTCAAATGTTATTTATACCCATAAAATGTTTATTTACTGAATAGAAAGATTTTAAATCAATAAGCGAATTTATTGAGGTTCCAATTTATAATTTATAACATTTAACGTAGACTCAATTACAAAATTTACTTAAATCGTGCAGTTAGCGCAGATTTGTTTTGTAATTGGAGTAGTTAATCCTATAAGATGAAGTTAATGCTAATTCTATTTATAAGTGGACCATTTGTTGATATAGATTATAGAAAGCAAGATGTATAAATTTAATTAAAGTATCAACATTCAACAATTGTAATTATTGAAAATTAAAATGGAAGTTGAGGATAATAAGGTGAAACCATGAACAAATGTTAATGCATCCTTATTACTGCTAAAAGACGAGTATATAAAAGTTTGAAAATCAAAAATAGTCTTTTGAAAACTTAATTTATAATTTCTAAATATAAGGAAGTGGAGAAATTAACACTGCAATGGATAGACTTATCAGCTTTTAATTTACATCTAAATTTGTTTAGATCAATTTGGAAATTAATAAAATTGTGGATATATTTTGAAACGTAAACGAAATGTCTAGATTTACATTTGTATATACGTTAAAATAAAATGTAAATGATAAGGAATTTATTTATTTCCTAAATCCATAACGTGTGTAATTAATATTATTTATCTTTTGGGACCACTTCCATTTGCACGTTAAAATTCGTGCACACCTATTCTTTTGCGATCTATCTATAAATAGACGATAAAAAAAAACCCTAGCCTCCATCTTCTATCATTTGTCTGTACGTTCTTTTCTTCAACTCCTTCTCCTCCTCAAATGGATGCAAGCCTAGATCTATTTCTATTCAAATTTCAAATGAAAATTCAAACATCTCAGAAAAATTCCAAAAAAAATATATGTTGTAGATTTCATCCATACGAATCTACGCGCAGTCTCTGTTTTCGAAATCGATACTCGAGTCAGCGGCAAATCGCGGTCAAAATCAGGAAATTCGAAACCTAAGTCAATTTGGGCGTTTTGATTTGGAGCGACTATTTGCAAATTGGTTTCTGGGTATTGGAGAGCTCAGCTAGGGAAGTCGTAATGGTGGAGGCGCGTCACCATCTGGTGGCCTGGGGTGGTCTAAAGGCACGGTCAAAGATGGGGAGGGTGTGCGATGAAATGGGTTCATTCCCTGGACGAGCATACGTGAGTTGAGAAGAAGCTTTATGACGTGGCAAGCTTTAATTAGGTTGTTGTTTAATTTTTTTTATTTAATTTTTGTTTCAACTCATTAAAATTGAACAACTTTTTCAAACGTTACCCGTTGCGCGAGAAATTTCTTTTGTTAGGATCGTAATTAAATTTCGGATCTGATGACGCTGGTTTGGACAGATTTGGAGACCGTTGGATTTATGAGTTTAAATTGAATTTAAATTCGATTTAAATTCAAAAGGTGAGTGTTTTAACCCACTCACAACTTCTAAAAGTTTTTATGTTTGTTAAATTTATTTTAGATATGAGTAGAAATTTATTTATGATTGTTTGGCATGTTTTATTCAGCATATCGGTTAATTCGCATTTATTTAATTTAACTGTCAATTTAATTCATTTATTGCATATTAATTGACAGTTAGAATTTATTTATTTGCATATAAACTACTAGTTAAACAGTTATAAATTTAATTGAATATAAAATGTTAGTTAATAACTGTCAATTATTTCTTGTTATATTGTATATATATTGATGGTTGTTAAACTGATGATGTTTGAAATAATTTTGATTGATGATGGGTGAATGGATGTTTTATTGTATATCATTAAACTACAAGTTATCATGCATTTTTCATTTCATTCGGGATTGTGGTTTGAAATGATATACAACCACAAATTTTATTTTTAAATTGCGGATTGAAATGATAAATATCCGTATCACTTGACCATAGGATAGAAAATTTTATACAGGCACCGTGGTCTATATATAAATTATTTTAAAGTGATTTCTATGGTTTGGATGGGATACGGTTTATAAAAATTTTTAATTTTGATATTTTATAAATGTTATTCTTCTATATTTATACATATGAAGTTAAATTTTTTGAATTTAAGCTGTGTATAAATCTATTAAATAAAAATGGAAAAATTGAGAAATGGAATTTGATAATTCATATTATATGTTTAAGTTTGGAAAATTTTAAGGTATGATATTTATAACTGGATTTTTCCAAGATAAATTTAAAATGAATATTCTAGTTTAATTTAATTGAAGAAAATATTTAATTGCTAGAAATTGGAGTTTTATTTATGGATTTTTATGTAAATATTCAAGACTAAATAATAGAACATTTAATTTGGTTGAAGGAATAAATTCCAACTTTAGTTTTGAAATATTAATACTCCAAATGGATATATATATATATATATATATATATATATATATATATAGAAATTGAAGTGGTTTTGGAACTTGAAAGTGATATTTAAATTTTGGTTTAGACTTTAAATAAAGAAATATATTTGTAAAGCCATGGAAATTATTTTCTTTAAAAGTAACCTTAAAGTCAAACCATTTATTTTTTATAACGTTGAATATCCAAACCATTCAAGTTTTAGAAGTTATGGTTTTAAAATATATGAATTTCGAAATATTATGCTTTGAAAGTATAAGTCAAATATTTGGTTTCCAGATATTTTAAATTTTAAAGCAGTATGATTTTGGAAAAGAAATATATTTGGATAAAATGATATCATATTGTTTTGGGTTTTAAGATGATATCGTATTCATAGTTTGAAATGGAATTTTTATTCTGGTTTTAAAGTATAAACTATTTTAAATGACTGCGGTGTTATAATAACGATTGGTTGGCAAAAAGACCGGGATCGGATATGGACATACTCTCTGTCGATACCGAAAACTACTTCGACTAACCGTGTACGCGGTGGAGATTCCAGAATGAAGTAGGTTGGTGGCGGCATTTCCTGTAAGGTAAATACATGGACCCGACTCCCGTGAGTTGGCATAAGGTGGCTAAATCAGGAGCGATTCTCGGGCCAATGAGGTCATTCCTCTGATCGGACACTCCTCTTCGATATTATACTTTGACTTTGGATTGATTCAATGGCCACTTTTATTTTTGATTTTGGGGGAGTTTGTTCGAGGTGGGCGGCAGCTGCGCGCTGCGCGTTTCCACCAGCCCGGATAGCAATTGGTATATCTACCCTGGCATTGCCTAGTTGTGTCGTGTCACCTACCATACCGAGCCTTTACTACGAGTTTTGTTTTGTACCATACCTATGGAGTGCCCTCTGACGACGCCCATTACGGGGGAGATTACTGTACTGTATAGACTATGGGAATATATTCCGTGTTAAGGGCTATATGGGTAACCCCTTAACGCTATTAAAAAGTAAGTTTAATTTATAAATAGACATTATTATAATAGCGCAATATACTACATAGTAAATAGTTTAACGGACCCTTAGGAGATTTAAATCCCGAGCATCTCTTGAGTTACTATACTCATATTTATTTCTGTAAATTTTACTCACATAAGATCTTTTAGTTCTGACTCGAGTGTTTTTGTCTTTTCAAATTCGCTCGGGTCAGTCCGAGCGTTTCAAGATTTAAGGATTTAGCTCTGGAGGACGAAGACAAAGATTTGTATTACTAGTATCTACTATATTATTTCACTACACCATTTAATTCCGCTGCATTGATAGTATTGGTATGGGTAACTCTGATATTCATTGTACAAGTAAAATAAAATATTTTGTAAAACAGTTTCATGAACTGTATATTTGATTATTATATTTTATCCTTCCGCTGTGAGATTATGTTTTATTTTATTTCTTCTCTTTTTTTTTCTTATTTACCCCATAACAATCCGCCCTTCCGTATGGTTTGAATCGTCATGTGTGTCGGTTTAAAGTGTGCGAAACGGCGGGATGTTACATATATGTACATACTGTCTGGTGAGAATAACTCACATGTTCAAAGCTGGAGATATCTACCAAAGCACGCAACGCAACACAATGAAGGCACGATGACATGGATATGACTTGAGAGTGGGGAGCCAAAGCAATTTGACTTGTTCAAACATTTACACAAAACAATAAAAATATATGTAAGTTTCAACACGATTTAAACATCAAATAACATTAGAATTCAAAGCCCAAAACAACATCGAATGAATTGCACTTGTTCTCAACCTCATGTACTTCAGTTAAGAAGTGATTAGCCTCAGCTAACTCAGTGAATTGGGTTTGGTTTGGGTGTGTAAGGGTCGTCCTACACATGGGTTTGAAGGCGGGTTTAGTCTAGGTGCATAAAACTAGGTGTACAGGGCTAAAACTATGCAACAAACATCATTTGTTGCTCTTGTTTGGTTCGACCAGAGGCTAGGTGGGCCCAACCAGTGGTGCAGGTGGTGGTGGGTGATGTGGCAGAGGATGGAGGTTAGATCAGAGGTGGTGGTGGTGGAGGTAGTGGCGGCTAATGGTGGTAGAAGGAGGAGATGATAAACTAGGCTAGGCTAGTGCAACAGGTGATGGTTTTTGATGGATTTTGTGGTGGTCCTTGCCATGGATGGTCTCGACCTAAAATGGAGAGGTAGTAGGATGGGTGATCGTCGGAGGGAAGGGGTGGTAGAGGTCAGGTCAGATCTGGTTGAGGAGGAGCCAAGCTATGAAGGTGAGAACAAGTACAAAATTCAAAATAGAAAAGTAGAAAAACAAAGGAAGAAGAAGATAATTTTTACCTCAACTCCTTCAAGCCATGGACGTATTTTTCTTTTTTATTTTTAGATGAGAAATGGATCTGATATCCACGTGAAAAATGAAGGAGGAAGTCATGGCTAAAAGAGAAAAAAAACAAAAAAAAAAGGTCAAAGAGTAAATGAGGAAACGGTAAAAGAAACGACTTACGTTTCAAAAGCTTTTAAAACCTTTCAAATTTCCTTAATTTTGTTTATATAACTTGATATTTCTGGAAATAATAATAATCCCAGATAAAATTTCGAAAATTTATCAAAATATAAAAATATATATAATATTTATTAATTATATAAAGTTAAATTAAGGAAAATAGCTAAAAATAGCAAACTAGTCTAGAAAATTTGAAATTAAATGAAATAAATTTTAGGAAATTCATATGAGCTTGTAATATTTTTTAAAAATAAATAATAATATAAAATAAAAGTACATTCACAAAATAAATATAAAAAAAATTAAATTTAAATATAATTTTAATTGAAGAAAATAGCAGAAAATTAGAAAACTGCCTTAAAAAAAAGAAATTAAGACAGTAAACTTTGGAAAAATTGTTTACTTCATTTTAAAATTATTATAATACAAAAATATACATACAATAACATATTGACCCAGATTAAAATGAAATATGACAATAAAATATGATTTATACAATTTAAAAATAACAAAATTGCAGAATAAACAAATTGGACTCAATATTGAAATACACATAACTTTCACAGTTTAACTCCGTTTTCAACGAAACGAACAGCAGTGTTCAAGTTATTACATCTATTTTCATAATAAAAGATAAAATTTAATATTTTAAATAATTTAAATTTGAAGTGTAAAAGTCACCGTTTGAACAGCTTGACCAAAAATTCACTTTACAGTAAAATATTCAAATTATACTAGTTTAAACTATAAATCACTTAATAATCATCATTTATATTTAAAAATGAAATGTTTGAAATAAAACAAATTTAAAATAATTTAAAAATAAAAGAAAGTCCAATTTAAATAATATACAAAAATCTAGTGTTGTTACACTCTCCCCCACTCAAAACTTTTCGTCCTCGAAAAGGGATGAGGTACGGAAAAGCACAGAAAAAGATAGAGTGAAATAGGATTAAGATAAGATGACAAGAAGATTGAAATTATATCTGATAACTGTTGTTATAGGTAAGTTTAACAAGGTGGAGATGATCTTTCCAAGATTCTCCAAAATTAAGAACACAAGCACGAAAAAGGTTGATCCAAAATGATTACCGAAGATTATCAAGGATTATAGAAAGATTTCTAAACGAAAACATTATAGAAAGATGTCTATACTAGTCTGTAGGAAGATAAGGATAATAAGGACAACAAAAAGATAGTTTGAAAAACAAAATAAGGAAATAAATTTGAAAGCATGGAAATTTCATCTTAAATAGAGAATAAATCTTTACACAAGTTAAATAAATCTTAACTATCCCAAATTTCATTATCTTATTATCCAATCATCTTAAATTAACAATTTTTAAACCATGGGTTTGAAAAATAATCATTTATTACACTCACAATGCACTTAATAAATTTATTTCTTCTTTATTCCTAATTAAAATTAAATTTATTCCTCTCAATATATTTATCACTTATGTTAAATATGCTTACACTTATTATAACTGCTTTCTTTTATTCTTAGTTCTTTTAACATTATTTTATTGTAAGTTATTCAATTACCCTTTATTATATTTACCCCTGTTAATCGTTTTATAATTAAAATTTAAGTGTATAACATTTATTATAACCACTCAAATTTTATTAAAAAAAAACTTTTTATATTGTATATTATCCAATTACATTGTTAACTTCTGAAATTAAGGTAAGTTATATTTGAATGCAATTGTATTATACAATTAAATCATTTCATACTTGAATATTCATCCAAAAATTTATTTTCTTTTTATAATTGAAATTATTCTTTAAAATAAAATTTAAGAATTAAATTTTTGATTTCTTCAACCCATTTAGAGATAAATAAATATATGTACATAATTTGTCGAATCAAATTTAAATCATATGTCTATATATATATTATAGATCAAGTCATATTTTAGAAATGCAAATTAAATTTATTTACCAAAACAAAGCTGTAGTAAGTCTACAGAGCGGTCTCTTCACTTCGAAACTCGAAAATGAATGTCGACGATGCTGCAGTCATCACTGAAATTATTTCCCTGCGACAAAGAGAGGAGCACTAATTTTTAAACTTTAAAATCCTTTGAAAACAAATTTCTATTCAAAAATACTATAAATAATATAACCTTTTAAAACTTAAACACAAGGTTTGAAACCATCGGAAATTAAATTCTCAAATTTCTTGTTCAAAATTCATTTCAGTTCCCAAATAAATTTATAAACAACTATCTATAAATTCATTTATAGAACAATAAATGATAAATTAAGTTTATCATTTCAAATAATCAATTTTAAATCAATTTATTAAGTTCCATAAATTTACTCATATATCAAAATTTTATTTCATTAACCAAATTTTAAAATAGTATTGTGTCAGTTTGTTCTGTCAATGTGTTTTAGAAATCATATCGATAGCGTTGATCAGACGAATCGATCAGAAACCCAACTCAACATCAACAACTCAAACAACACAATATATAAAAAAACATAGATATACAAGTACAATTCATTCGATGTTTTTTTGGGCTTTGAATTCTAATGTTATTTGATGTTTAAATCATGTTGAAACTTACATATATTTGTATTGTTCTGTGTAAATGTTTGAACAAGTCAAATTGCTTTGGATCTCCACTCTCAAGTCATATCCATGTCATCGTGCCTTCATTGTGCTGCGTTGCGTGCTTTGGTAGATATCTCCAGCTTTGAACATGTGAGTTATTCTCACCAGACAGTATGTACATATATAACTAGTAAATTGACCCCTTTTGAATCTGTAAAATGCATTATCATGTTACACCTGCTATATTATGATTTTATGATGTTCACCCATGCTTAAACACCTGTTATAACATCTGTTACTGTTATGTTATGTTGTTCTACTATTTTATCAGTTTATCACACTGCAAGTTCCCTTTAGATTAGAATCACTATGGGTTGAAATGATACATACCCGAACGAACTTTAGAATATGGAAAAATCGTTATAGTCTGAAATGATAAGCCTAAACGATTTTCAACTTATTTTATTTACTTAGGACTGCAGGTTTGAAATGATAAAACCTGGAATTTTCTTTGTAAATTACGGGTTTAAACGATACATTACCCGTATCACTTTACATAGCGTAGAAAATTATATGCATGCCCGTAGTTAAAATATGTTTTTCTAAAAATTTTAAAATATTTTAGAAATTTAATTATTATAATATTTTGATTTAAAATTAAGTAAAAATATAATTTTTGTAAAGTATTATTGATTTTCTGGAAATCTATAAGTTAAATAAATTATGGAAAAGTTAGAAAAACCCGAATGTAAATTATTTTGGAAATTTTGATTTAATTTTTAATGGAATTTAAATTAACTTTGAAATATGATAAATTTATGATATTTTGAATTTAAATTAATTTAAAATGATTTTATAACATATTAATGATTTTTGAATAAAGTTAAAATGTTAACGAGTGAATATTGAGTTGAATTTGGAAATATAACTTAAATTGGAATTTATGAATTTGGTTTAAAAGTGAAATTTTAAGTTAAATAAAATGGAATTAAGTTATATTTGAAATTTAAACTTAAGTGTTAAGTTGAAATTTAATGTAATGAATTTAAATTTGAATGTTGAAATTTAATAAACGAATTATTAATAAATATTAATTTTTGAAAGGAAACTTAACTTTATAAAATCATGAATTTAAGGAAAATTAAATGATGCTTATAAATGTGAAAATGTATGATTCTATAAGTTAAAAATGATTTAAATAAAAATATAAGTGTTTTTGAAATTCCATTGAATATTTGAAGTTAATTAACAGCATTTTTAATACTGTCTTTTGTTAAATTGAATTGTTTTTGAATGTAACTTTCCGTAGCATTTTCTAAATGCTGCGAAAATTGAATTTTCATTGTTTTAATAAATTTAAGTGCATAAATGAACATTGAAAAGTTTAAATTTTTGGAATTTAATACTTTAATTATTAAATGTAGTAACTTCATTTTTATGATTTAAAATGAAGTAATTTGTTTTGAAATATAACTTTTGATATATTAAATTGATTTGAAATGTGGTACTGAAAGATATGATATTTTGGTATATTGAAATGATTTGAAATGTGGTTTTGAAAAAATATAGCTATTTTGATATATTAAAATGATTTGAAATGTGGTTTTGAAAAGATATGGTATCTTGATATATTAAAATGATTTGAAACGAAGTTTTGAAAGATACAATATTTTGATATTAAAATGATTTGAAAGAAGTTCTGAAAGATATGATATTTTGTAAATGAAGCTCTGAAAGGTTATGATATTTTGATATATTAAAATGATTTGAAAGGAAGTTTTGAAAGGATATGACAATTTAATATATTGAAATGGTTAGAGATGACTTGATATTTATTTTGATAAATATTTGAATTGAAATATATGGTATGATGATATATTGAAATGGTTTGGAAATGATTTAATCTTTATTTTGATAAAGATTTGGGTAGAAATGATATTTTATTTTGAAGTATAAAATATTGTTTTAAAGTTATAACTACGGGTTATAATAACGATTGGTTGTTAAAGAGACCGGGATCGGATATTGTCTTATAGCCGCCCAGTACCGAAAACCACTTTAACAACTGTATACGCGGTGGAGATTCCAGAATGAAGTAGGATGGTGGCGACGTTCTCGAGGTATATTACGTGGACCCAACTCCCGTGAGTTGGCATATATGACTAAAACAGGAGCTATACCGGGCTACACAAAGGGTCGCACCCTTTCATCGAGCATGCTCCATCGGAAACCATTCTATTACTTTTGTGATTCGATGCGTGGCGCCACTTTGATTCGGGGGTATTGTTCGAGGTGGGTGGAAGCTGCTGGCTTGCCGTCATCACCGGTCCGAGAGTGCAAACGGTGTATCCACCCTGGCATTGCCTCGCGTGCCGTGTCATATCCTTATATCGAGCCCACTACGTTTTGGTTTTAAAGATCCGACCGCGTTAAGGTTCACCATCCCCTTAACGTTATTTTCTATATGATTATACTTTACTGATTAGACACTACTGTTTATAGCATATATTACTACATAGTAAATAGTTTAACGGATTCTTAGAGGATGGGCGGTCCCAAGCATCTTCTAAGTTACTTTTGCCTTTACTATAGTTCACTTGAGTTGGTTTATATTGTATAAGTATGTATGTCCTGACTCGAGTGTTTTTATTTTTATTTACGCTCGTGTCAGCCTGAGTATTCACAGATTTGGATTTCCACTTTCTGGAGATTGAAATCGCTGGAGATTATCTGCTTGTCTAGTTTTATCTTTTCAGTCTGTTGGTCCTTTCAGCTCTTGTATTAGTAGATTTCTTTGTAGTGAGACATCTGTTGTACTTTATTTCTCCTGTTATATTTTATGTAACTCTGGTATATTTATATAGTAGCTTCATGAACTACTATCTCTTTTACTTCCGCTACATTATTATTACTCTGTGCCTGTGATCTGTGATTTTATTTACTGTATATTCTGAGATTTGCCAAATTTTTATTTACAACGGGGTATTTTGAGCAATTCAATTCCGGCATGAGCGTCTACCTATACACTTATAATGGATGCGAATGGTTGAAAATACCAGGTCGTTACAGACCAATTCAAGTCCGACATGTGCGGATGAGAATGGTTGAAAATATCGGGTCGTTACAATCCAAGTCCAACCAATATGTGCTTTATGTCAACGACATCATGTTTCTTTTCATGATTTTTCCTAACAATTGACAATGATCACACACTTTACAAATCTCGAACGCATTTTTGAAAAGTGTAGGCCAATAAAAGCCTTATTGGAGCACCTTGATTTTCTTAGGAGCGACACCACATTCTTGATTATGACAAAATGAAAGAACACTCTTGATTTCGCTATCTGAGATATATTGTCGAATGATTTGGTCGAAACAATACTTAAAAAGTATGGATCGTCCTAATATAAATATTTCACTTGGGATAGAAATTTGTGTTTATGTTGTTTGGACAAAAATGAAGGAGTTTCCTTAATGCATAAATTGTTCACTATATTGGCAAACCACATATTGATGGAAACTGAAAAGAGTTGTTCGTTGGGAAAGCTCTCATTGAAAGGTAAAGAAGATGGTGCATTTGAAAGATGAGATAAGCGAACGGCTATGACATTGTCGAATATTTTTTATCTTTCATTATAAGATCAAATTCTTGAAGTAACGGGATCTAATGAATAAAATGAAACTTCGCATCCATTTTAGAAAAAGGTACTTAAAAGCAGAATGGTCAGTGTAGACCGTGATGTGTGAGCATATCAAATGAGGTCTAAACTTTTCTAGTGCAAAAACTACGACTAGAAGCATTTTTCGATGGTTGCGTAGTTGACTTGAGCATCGTTCAGAGTCATACTAGTATAGTAGATGACGTGAAGGATTTTGTTGATGTGTCGTCCTAGGACAATAGCAACCATAAAGTTTAAAGCGTCGCACATAATCTCAAAGGGGAGATCCAATTAGGCGAGCAGATGATTGGAACAGAAATGAGTTCATTTTTTAGACATTCAAAAGAAGAAACACAATCAGGAATGAAATAGAAAGGAACGTATTTTCCTAAGAATGTGGTCAAGGGCCTAACAATTTGAAAGGACATCAACTTGCTATAAGAAGGATCAAATGTCCTTAACGGATTTGGAAATGGGTAGATTTGAAATAACATCAACTTTTTCTATATCCACCTCAATGCCCTTATTTGAAATGACATGTCCGAGGACTATGCCATGTTTGACTATAAAGTGGCATTTTCATAATTTAAAGTTAAATATTTCTCTTTGCATCGATCTAGAATCAACTCAAGATGATGTAAGCATTCAGAAAAAGAATCTCCAAAGATAGAGAAATTGTCCATATACACTTCTAAAAAGCATTTGATCATGTTAGAAAAGATGACAACCATGCATCTTTGGAAGTCACAAGGGCATTAAATAGTAGGAATGACATACGTCGATAAGCAAAGGTGCTGAAACAACACGTGAAAGACATTTTTTCTTGAACTTATAAGTGACTGAAATTTGGTAATTTCCGGAATAACCTTCAAGAAAACAACAGATTTCATGATCGGCTAATCGTTCAAGCATTTGGTCAATGAAAGGAAGAGGGAAGTCATCTTTACGTGTTGCAACATTTAATTTTCGATAACCAATGCAAACACGCCAATCCATTTGAGTACGGGTTGGAATGATCTTGTTAGCGTCATTCATGATAACAGTAAGTCCAGATTATTTTGGTACGGCGTGAGCTGGATTGACCCAAGTGCCATCAGATATGGGATATATGATACAATCATCAAGGAACTTAAGAATTTCTTCTCGAATTACATGTTTCATTATGGGCTTAAGCCTTCGTTGCGCAACACGAGTAGGCTTCGCTTCATCAATTAAGTGAATGTGATGTTGAACAATTGCAGGTCTAGTTCACTTAATATCGATAATGGACCACCTAATCGCTTCTTTATTTTTCGAAATAATTGAAAGAAGAAATGCTTCTTTTTCAAGAAAACGATCGGTAGAAATAATGATTGGAAAAGTTTTTTTATCACTTAAGTATGCATACTTAAGGTTTCAAGGAAGAGATTTGAGCTCTAACCTAGGATGTTGATTAATCAAAAAAACCGGTTGAGTTTAGGTCTCAACCATCAGAGGTTCGAAGGGAAGCGTGTCTTTGATTTCATTTGGAATGTTTTAAAACAATTGTTCGTACTCTACCTTGTGTTCCTTAATAAGATCGATTGTTCCCTTTTTGGAGTTTTCATGAATAGCGTTAACTTCCAAAGTATGGTCGAATGGTTCGTTTGATTGGTTTCCTAAATTGAAGATGTTAAGATCTGTGGTTATGTTTCTAAAGAAATTTTCATTGAACCATTTCGACAAATGATCAAGGCATTCATTGTGACTACAAAAGGTCATCCTGAAATCAAAGGAATTTGGCCAGTGATATTATTTGTAGGTTACGTTTCTATGATAATGAAGTTGGTAGGGAATATGAATTCTCATACTTTAATCAAGGCATCCTCGGTCTCACTTATGAGCTTCTATATAGAACGATCAACTAATTATAGAATGACTCTAATCGGTTTAAGCTCACCTAAGCCTAGTTGTTAAAACTTAGAGGATGGAAGCAAATCTACACTCGCACCTAATTCTAACAAGCAAATTTACCTTTGGTTGGGATAAACAGGTTCTTTGTGCTAACAGGAAAACTTGTCAATACCCCAAAATAGAGTTTAAAGGATAAGTAATTCCTTCGAAACCTCCTTTTGAAAAGATGAAAGTAGTTAATACTTTTTTTATCAATTAAAGATAGTTAAAAACCCCTTTTATACAACCTTTCGACTTGGTCGAAATGCTTGAATCCTTTCTAATATAGTCTTTCAAATTAGCTTAGTTGGTTTAGTATCCTTTCGAAATCCCCTTTCGAAACGGTTGAGGGACACAAGGGTTGTCCTTTAGGATATGAATTAGATGAAAAGGTTCTGACTTCTTCGAAAGCTGGCATTTCAATGACTTGGGGTTAGGATCTAAGGATATCGGTTGAGTTAAAGGTTTCAAATTGCTCTAAAGGTGACCTTTTGATCAAGTTGACATAAGCAGATCATAAATTGAATCCAATAGGAATGTTAAATCAGCTGCATATTGAGAAATATCATAATCTTGCTTTGATTAAGCTAAAATAATACAAATTGATCAAATCCCAATCTAATTCAAAAATTAGAGTTTACAAATTTAAGAAAGTACAAGAATGAAGTGAACAAATTAGGATCCCTTAAACTAGATCCCTAGGGTCTTATTTTAGATGCAAGTTGGTACCTTTCAAATCAGTCCTTTCGACTTGGTCGAAAGGTTGCCCTGGAGACCTTTCGTTGAAGTCAACACTAGGGCATCCTTCTGTATTGATTTTAGATGAACTTGAGTGCTTTCGACTTCATCGAAAGGGGTAGGTATTCTTTTCCACTTTGTATTGCTGTGTTGTTGCAAGTAAGAAAAGCTACGAGCTTTCGACTCTGTCGATAAGTAGATCTTTGGAGTTTCAAAGGTGTTGAGACGTTAAAGGTTTTTGAAGGCATACTTGCTGATTGTGCAGAAACCCTTCTTCTAGTGTAGGAGATTGCAATATTGAACTTTAGTAAGCTCTTCCTTCTTAGTTATGAATGGTTTCGATCGGTTTGAAAGGCTTATTTATGCTTTTGAAGGGTTGCGCTGGCAAAACATCCTTCTATGAAATGTGAATGAAGGAGAAACCCTCAGCTTTGAACGGTTTTGTGCACATGAGTGAGCCTATAATTTGTTACCTTCGAAGGGTGTTCCTCAATTTATTCAAAGCGTCCACATGCATATGGAAGCATCCGTTTCGAAAGGAAGCACTTGAAGCGAAAGAGTGCTTTCGACCCATTCGAAAGCTTTTGCACCTCTATCTTTTGTTGTAGCATCCCTTCGACTTCTTCGAAAGGCTTTGTTGATGCTATAATCTCTTGTAAATCCTTCTCTTCTATTCTTCTTGGTTTCGATAAGGTTGAAGTGAGAATTGGTGGTAACACTTTGTGTTTAACAGGAGTGGATAGAGATAAGACTTCACTTAGACCGGCCGTTTGAAAGACTTTTTCGAGTGTGTCTCTTTTAAGTGCACAAGTCCTTCAAAAATTTAGCGTAAGTTAGGACTTGTTGGATAATATCAAAGAGAGGAATGTTCACTTTGACTTGTTTGAAAATCTCAAAAATATTTTCCATTTGATCAGAATGTTTCTTAGGACGAAGTTGATGTGGAAATGGAACTCAAAACTTAGTAGGACGATCTACTTGAGTTGAAAAAGAATTGGATTTGGAACTTGGTTCGATGTTCAACTCGATGTTTTGATCAGTGTCATTTGTTATTTTCGAAGTGTTGAGAGGAATTTACGATATGTTGTTTGGATTGATAATATGGTTGTCAATTTGTTTACCAAATCAGAAAGTGGTGATAGCATTCGTTCGATTCACATTGCTATCTTAAATGACATAATCTTGGTTTGAGCTTGTGTTATGATTCCTAGGGGTTGGAATCTATTGACTCGAGAACGTACCTTATTCCCATTCACTCATAATGCTGGCTAATCGACTCGTTTGCATTTCGAATTTAGCGATCAATTGACTCGTATTTTATATATACGAGGTTAGCAAGTTTTGCAAATTGTTGTACGACTGAAGATTTTGAGCGGTTGCTTTAGCCAACATTTTCAAACTTTTCTCAAGTGATGTCATTCATTTATTGTCTTGAGGAACAAAAGATTTCTACGCTTGGTTTTGAGAAGGTGGCACAAAGTTTTGTTGAAATTGATTTGGTTGAAAAGGAGGATTTGATGAAATGTTTGGAAATGCTTGAAATGATGTTGAACCAAACTCGTGTTCAAATTGGGTAGGATCGAATTAACCCTAAAGGGAGGTGAACAGGGTTTATAATAAATTTACAAAAATAATAAAAATTGCAGCACAGATAATAACAGAGTAAATGCAAAAAAAAGCGATACACAATTTTTTCCAGCGTCAGCAAAACCTACCTACTGCTACCATCAAGATTTCTATTGGAATTAAATAATCGATCGCTTACGGACCTTGTAAACTCATGACCATCACTAACCTGATTGTTTTAATGCTACGCTGAAAACACTACCTCAACTCTATCCCAAGTTGAGAATTTCTCAAACTATGTCCCGTGATTCGAGCCTAGTTACAAACTAAAATTTTATCAACTTAAAAAACAAAATACAATTAAAATAAAATTAAAACCCTAATACAATTTGCACCCAAAAATAACTGTTTAGAATAAGACAAGTGTATAATTTTTTGGCCCATATTCTTTTAGTTCATGCCAATCTCTTTTCCCCTTTTTCTTCATTCTCAAAAATTAGGGTTTCAATTGAAGCTGCTGAAGCCTCTAGTTAATCGATTGAAGAAATATTATCTTCGCCGATCTTGTCGGTCGATTGCTTTTATTTGCTTGCATGATGATTGCACTTGGTTGCTTTGTTATCAAGTTGGTTGATGGCTGATTTGGTACACATATTTAATTTGCCCCTTTTTGATATTTTATTCGAACTCGACTTCTTAAGTTGCTAGGATGATTTCAGTATTTACAAGGTTTGAATTCATATAATTCCCTATATATCTGTTTTGAGTATTTTGGTTTGAATATTTTAGACGCTTTCCTTGGCCGTTCGATTTTTTGTTTGAATACGTTTGTGATCTTTTGATTTGTTCATTGCTATTATATATATATGGAATTATCTGATGCCATATATGTCGAATATTTCAACATATAAATATCTCTCTAATGCGTCTTCACATATATTTTTGATGCGAATATACTTTTCTTATGCGAATACATATTTCTAATGTGAATATACTTTTATGATGCGAATACATTGAATTGGTGTTGACTATTTTATGGTGATTGATTTTCACCTGAATGTTGGCAACTCTGAAAACACTTGAGATGCTCCTTCGTACTTCACTGATTTTCTGATTATCTTTATAACTTTGATTCGAAATCAGCTACTTGATTTTGTGTGGGTTTTCTGGCGCACACTGGGTGTGTATGTCTTGTCCGTGTGTGCACATTATGTTCATTGTTACTAGTCTAAATTTGCTTTGTTCTTCAAATCGGCTTTGTATGTATGTGCACTTGCTTTTACACTTGCACTTGTTGAACCTATGCACACATCTTGTTACTAACGTGTACATGCCTATGCTGTGTTGCACCATTTCACTCCACTTGAATCTGTACTGCCATTGTATTTTTGATTGTGACTTCATTGCATTGCCAAATACATTTATCCATGCACATGCTCTTGTGTACATATGTATTTGCTGGTCTTGTCTTCTCTTCGAGTTGTTGTTTTTCTGGTTTTTGGTTTGTTGCATTGCTTGGTTGCTTGAATGTGTTGTGTGAATGTGCTTGTGCTTGTCTAATGTGCATTTGCTTGTTGGTTCGGATGAAGTTGACCTTGTTTTCACTTGAGCACTTGTGTTGAGTTTGAACTTGCTTCCTTGTCTGCTCCATTTTCTTGGTCTCGACGTTTGATGTTGCAGTCCATACTTATGTGCACATGCCTGTTTATCTGCACTTGTACTCCTTGTTTTTGGTTTTTCCTTCTGCGTGTCTTGAGTTTGTTGCTGTGTTTGTACTTGTTGCCATGCATTCGCTGTGCACTTGACCCTTTAGAATTGCACTTGTTCATGTGCACTTGTATATGCATGTATTTGAGAAAAGTTGTGCGTTTGCCTTGAGTTGAGCCTGAAATTTGTTGGGTTTGACCTCGTGTGTTTGCATTCTGTTGAGCTGTTTGGCTTGACCTCACATTTGTACCTATACTTGAATCAATGCAAGTAGGTTCTGTGTATGTGCACAGACTTATGACATATACAGTGATACATTGTGCATGATAGGTTGCTCATGTATATTATTCATATTTTTGGTGTTTATTTCGAAGTTTGGAAAGAACAAAACCAATAGATTGAGGTAATGTCTAGTTCAAAACAATTTATATATTTGTAGTTTGAATTTGTTTCCTTTTCCTTTTTACCACATTGTTATTTGACAGGAAAAGAAGTTGATTGTAGTGAAGATAGCTGAAGTAAGAAGATAACAAATCGAATTCAAGTGAATGAGTGAGTTGTATGTAAGAGTTTGCTGTACGAGAGTGAAAAATAATGTTGTACACAAAAGTATGGAAGCTATGTTGTAAATGTGTAGTATTTGAAATTGTAATGAAATAAAATCATTGGTTAAATGAAATTTGATTTATTTTTAGTTCATACTATGATATTGCAATAGTAATATAACAAACACATTAAAAATATATATGTTTATTATCATCAAACAAAAATCATAAACTATTGTGTTCTACAATCTCCCGTTTTTGATGATAACAAACATATGTTAAGATTTTAAATAAAGAAATGTGTTTGACATGATGTGATCAAGCTCCTCTTATTTACATACCCTCGCCCACAACTAGACTCCCGCTACATAGATCCATGCGATTAAAAAAAGAAAAATTGATTTGACAAAATAACTGCAAAATAGACTTTTGAATCATAAAACCAACTCTCGAATATCAGTTAGGTTATTACTCAACCACTAATATCTTAACATCTCCCCCCTTTTATTATCATCAAAATAATAATACTAATTGAAATAGTGATGAATTTTGATTAAAACCATAATTCATATAGAGAGTAATATATGATGCAAATTCCAATCGGTCAAACAAAAATCATAATACTTTATTTAGTGGACACATATTCTACTTTGGAGTGATCATGGAGTTATGATTTAGGGGAAATTTATACAGTGATTGCAATGTGGTATTTTTAATAAAGGAAAATTTTATAAATTACTCTCTTAATATTATACAAAAAACGTTAAGCATTTCTAACCATACATAACCATTAGGATTTTTAAATGAGGTTAGTAGTTACTTAAAAAAGAATGTCAAGCATTTTCTAACCATGCATAAACGCTAGGGCTTTTAAATGAGGTTAGAAACTACTTGAATATTTATCCCTCTCTAATATACGAGTTTCATCTAAGCATAGTTGTGAGGACTTCTAAATAAGAATGGAAGCACAAATATAGAGATTCTGTCTACTTATGCATAATCATGAGGACTTTTAAATGAGAGTGAATACTTTGAGATGGAATTATAAATTATAATTAAAAGTAAGATTCCTCATCTTTGAAATGTCAACTTCTGTACACTATATTAAACTTTGGTGTATGGATTACAATAAGGATGGTAGTGAAAGAAATGACCATGGAACATGAATTAATTTAAAATTGTTATAAAACTTGTTTGATTTCCATGAAATTTTTAACATATACTTTCTCCAACTATTAGTATAATTTAATCATTACCCATCACTTTCTCAATCAATATTAATAATTTTTGATAAATTTCAAAAGGTTTAAGCAGCCACCACCCATCTTTTCAGAGTAAATCCCTTACTAAATTAAACAAGAGTATTTTTAATTAAAGTAAATCAAGATAAAAATATGAATTATTTGAAAATTTTATAAATTGAAAAAATAGGTTATGAAAATCAATTTTTTATAGGGGTTTTGTAGAACAACGTCTGCTCATTTTAAAATCAGTTGAAAATGCAAATATGAAGTGATGTCTAATATCACTTGTACTTTAGTTGCCCAAAATGATATCTTATTAAACAATCACACTGTGTACTCCTCAACATCACTTGAATTAGTCCAGAAAATTTCAACAAAATCATTTATGTTAAACAAGAATGCACATGGTTAAAAATTCTTTAGCCACTGATTTATTAATCATAAAGAAAGGCTATGAAAGTTAATCGTTTTACCAAAGCAATTGACAATTCATGTTTTGGAAATTCAATCCATTTGAAACCACTTTTGAAATATTTAAGTCCATAATTTAATTCATCACAAAACATTAATGTTTTAGATATTCAAAATTTCTACTCGCCAAAATTTGTTTCAAGTCAAAACAATAAATAGTTCAAAAGTTATATCTGAAATACTATAACTTGTTTGCATAAATCGAAAAAAAATTTCAAGTGATTTGCTGAAATAATTTATAATTTTCAAGATTATAAAAAATGAATCAGCATAAACTCAAAACAATAAAGTTGTAGTTCTATCAGTTAGCTTTCAAAAACTTCATGAATTTCAAAATTCGGTATAAAGATGTTCATGTTATGATCGAATTACTACTACTGTGTTAACTAAAATTGCTTTCCAACAATATTTCGAATGACGTGCAGTTGTTCAATGGTGTGAGTTCAAACTCTAGAAAAACACATACAATAAAAGTTATAGAATTTTCTATCCATTTTTCAGATCATCTTGGCAAATTGGAGTTAAGAAGCTCAAGATATGGAAATTGTACTACAATAGTCTTAACAAAGACAAAATTAGCAATAAGGAAAGAAAATAGGGTGTAGAGATCATACCTTTACTTACCTTCGATGTCGGGTTTTGGTTTAAATTTTTTTGTAAAAGTATGTAAATCTCCACCTCATTATTCTAGGCTAAAGAACATTTAAATTATAGTTTTTCAACGATGTAGATCAACTCGAAGTCATATCTATTATAGTTTTTCCTTAGCCCATTTCAGTATCTAAATGTTAGAGGAGTCGAGCGATCCAACAAAGGATGAAAAACCACACTTATTTTCTTTTGTAGCCATTAGTACCAAAATTCATCTATATAACTAATTGTTAGCATTTACAATCGTACCCTTGAGAACCTAACTCGTTTAAATTTAAGAGAATTTACATTTGAACCTTTTGGAACCCATTTGTTTAACAGTTTTGTATTTATTTCCACTCCAATAATAATTTTGTTTGTGCCCACTTTTTCCACAAATAAAAAAATTTGTAAAACCTTTGTGAAATTTGACATTATCACAATTTATTTTTTTTAATTGGTTCAACTTTATCATACCCAAGTCCTTTTCTATTTTCAATAATAGTCCGACTTTCTAACAACAAATTTAGTGATTTTTCTTCCCTCAAAATTTTTTTTATTGTCAATTCGAGTTGTTGAACCTTAGATTTAAGAGTATTATTTTCATTCAAAAGTGAGGTGTATCTTCCGATGGAATTTTCGCTTTTTGTGTCATCTTTGTTTTTCAAGGTCAAAACATTTTCAAGAATCTCAATTTAGTTTTAGACCTATTAATTTCTTTCTCTAGAGACTAACATTTCTCACATTCTCAGTTAAACTTTTTAATGTTTTCAATCATTAGTTCTAACTCATTATTTATATCAAGTGATATTCTTATCATATTCAAGTTTATTATATTTTTCTTTAAGTTTCTCATCGCTTCCATTTAATCCGTGATATAACAGTAATAAATCAGTATGTGATAATTTTGATGCCTTGCTAGGTTCATCGTCATTGCCACTTAATTCTGCCATTAAGCACAAGTTTGATTTTTCTTTCTCATTATTAATGTTCACCTTGTCTTCTCCTTCACTCTCATCCTAAGTGGGAGTGAAACTCCTTCTCTTCTGCTTCTTTTCTTTGTCGAGTTGATTCTACGGACAACTTGGCCCGACGTCATCTGGCTTTTTACATCTATGGCGTGCGATTTCCTTCTCTTCAAAATCTTTAGAAATTTGACAATTTTGGTTTTTATTCGTTGGTTTATTGGTGGATTTCCATGCTTATAGGTTCACTTTTGAATTGCTTTATCAGTAGTGCGAGCTTAGCCACAACATCATCATTATCATCACTATCGGTTGTACCTTTTTAAAGTCTCTGTGGATCGAGTAAAACATGGCTAGCGGACCCTTAAATAGTGAAATTTAATGACGATAGATATCACTAATGAAACATAGGTATAAATATCTAGCTAACATTGCTTAAAATCCCACTGAGACACTTAAATACGTCTTTATAGGAGAGAGGCTGACCCTGTATCATTCACTTACTACCTCAAACCCGAAGCGGACCCTTCTCAAGATATCCACTACTCCTTCAAACCGATAATTCGGACCATTTAATTATTTCTGATTAGGAAAGTGGCTGGCTCTTAAACAAACTCTTAATACCTCCAATCCCTAAGCAAATCCTATATTCCCATAATCAGTTTCCATGGGTCGATTGGTGATGTCCCACATCAGTAATAAGTGTACACAACTGCTGGTAGCATCTCAGTGAAGGGTAGACTTTCATTGTGTAACTCTATTGACTTCGCTTCCCAACCCACTAAGTCCAATTAATTTTCTAAGCTTTACTAACTTAAGTCATATTATCATAGGCTTTACTATTACTAAGCTTTACCATCCTAAATTGGATATAGGATTTATCTTACTAACCTTCTTTATTTATTTAAGGCTATATAATTTACCTTAATATTCAACTTCCCATAAATCACCTTCTATCTATTTCTCCATAAACGTAATTTATCCATGATAAAAGATTACCATCGTAAGGACATTTTCTAAGACATTTATATATTTACTAATTTCCCATTAGAAATCTTTTATAACTATTCCATAGTTATTTATCTAATCTTCTATATTTATTAGTCCCATAAATCCACTTACCCTATTAATTGTAACTCTTAAGTCCATTCCTCATTTATTACCCATTAATTAGAGTTACATTCGTTCCAAATTTTCTTCATAATTCATATCCGCAAATCAATGTTATCATACGTATAACTAATATCCAACGTGATTGTTATGCATAAATCATCATATTTATTAGCGCATATAAATATGTATAAATACCTACTTCTACCAAATATATTTCGGTCACAAACATTTAACTAGAATATTCTTTCCATATATAATTTGCTGAAATTACATTTCTTAGTAAGATTCTACTTTATGATTTCCATAAATTAGTTTAAAACAAAAGATCAAAAATAAGAGGAAAGATTTGCCTCATTTAAAATTACAAGGAATGATTATTTATTTACTGGAATAGAGAGTGTAAACCATAGAGAATAAATTTGTACTTTACAAATTTCTTCCTTTTCATTAGCATATATTCCTTGTTAAATCAATCGCTACATTTTCTATGCAATTATGAAACACAAATTTTTTATAAAAATCAAATGAACATTCTTCCCCCAAATTAAACAATGGAAAATTTTCAATTCTACATAATTAGGGTAATAATAAAAATCATACTTATAATCTACTACCCAGTATCAATCTAGAACAAATTTCATACTAATCAATATTCATATTTATAACGTTTGAGACTGATTTCTAGATTAGGATGTAGCAATAATTCCTATCAGATCTAAAAACAAGAGTATGTAGCAATAGTTTTCTATGCTAATTTGAGCCTATAATTCACAAATATCACTGATTTAAGATAAAAATAAAAGGTAGGCCAACGAAGTAGATTCAAAATCATAAACAATATATGAATTTCCGACTCACTTTCTAAAGTGTCCAAATCTCCAAATCTGAAGTAAAACTTTTGATTCAACTCCATTTCCTTTTTTATGCTAATAGATACATATAAAAAGAGTAAATACATGTATTAGAATTATAGATCCGAGAAGAGATTTGGAGTTAAAGGGAAATATAAATATATAAGTGTGTGTGTGTGTGTGTGTATATATATATATATATATATATATATATATATAACCTCATTATCACATAGTGTTGATTCGCTTTTCCTTTTCTCTTATTTGATTTCTATTTTTCTCCAATTTGTATATATAAAAATATAAATTTTATATTTTCTAATTTAGAAAATAGCGGATAAGAGAAAATGGTAGAGCTTCGCTGCTACTTTTGAAAAAAATGAGAAGAGAAGAGAGTGTTAGGCCTGAATTTATAGGCACTCAAATGAACTATAGCCGTTAGATTGAAATACATTGAATCCAAGCCGTTGGGCCAAACGCAACTTTAGACTACATGCTTGAAATGGTCAACCACCCTTACCATAGGGATCAATCGCTCTACGTCGACCGACCAATAAACAGATCAGCTATGGTCCTTGGATATTTATTATATAAATGTTATTTTCTAATCTAATTATTTTCGTTCCAAATTCGTCTTTCGTCCATAAATTCTTTGTTTGGACTCCAATCGCAAAACTCCAAATATAAAAGTTGCTTAGAATCTCGCCACGAAGGGAAGTATTATGGTCAAATTCCGTCATTTCCACAAACTCCTTTTTGGATCCTAATTAACTAATTAGCTAGTTAAGAAACTAACGTAAAATTTACGGGGTGTTATAGGCACTGCTTGAAATAGGCAGAGCAAGTGCACTACCTATAAGAGGCACGGCCTCAGCGCTGCCTGTAATAGGTAGTGCCTTAGCACACTGCCTATAATAGGCAATGCCATGCACTTCTTGTAATAGGCAGTGCATACCCATTGCTGTTTTGAAACAGCAGTGCACATGCTTGTGGACTCTCAAACACGTCCGAGCTAGTCTCAGATCACCTTCGGAGGTCTAGCCTACCCCTATCTTCTTAAAGCTTCTCACTTCAAAAACCAAAATAAAGGGTTTCTTCTCTTCATTGGCCTTCATCTTTGGTTTGGATTTGTATACTTTAGCACCCAATGTTACTATGATCCTTTGCCTTACGGCTAAACATCTTTCATTAAATTTTAAATAAATGAAACTATTTGCCTCTAATATTAAACCAACTTAGTTTAATATATATTTAAATTGATCAATGCAAACTACTTTAATCAACATTTTACAATCAGCACCACTACTTTAAATCACTATATTTAACAACCATCGCATATTGCTTCCCTTCATTAAATTTAATAACCATTACATATTATATCCCTTTCATCTATATTTAGCAACCAACATTATCAATTAACACACATCCCATGGTTTACTAACCAATTTAAACATCCAGAGTTTAGCAACATTTATTTATTCTATCATAATTAGCGTTTTGGTAAATGACAATCAACCTTACTACTTAGGCCATTAAGCTACTACTCCTAATATCTTACTAACTCTTATAAAAAAAAATCATATCTTGTATTACTTTTATCCATATGAACTCAAGCTCATTCCTATTTGTAAGTTATCAAAATAAGTTTTTTTCATTTAGAAATCCTAGCTTTAACTTTACTATCTTTCTTACTTCTTTTTTCTCATTTTCTACTGTAATAATTAAGTGAGCTTATGATCATTCGAAGACCATTATTACTACTTAATATCAAGCCTACAAGTTTAGAACCCTTTCAACTTCTTATATCAAATTACTGGATTTCCCATATGCTTACTACTGCAATAAAAGTCGAATTTTTAACATTATCACTTCATTTGAACCTCACTTATACGTTTGTTTACAACAATTATAGTCATCCCATAAGCCATTAAGTTTCTAAGTACTTAATTGCTTACTAACTTTCATTACAAATTACATTTTTATCATTAATACAACATGAAATGTAGCGGCACTGACTCGACCTTCGAAAATCGGCACCGATACAACACTCATATTCAAATGCCGAAGATCCAAACGTCGAATCTGGTTCGTCGGAGCTTATAACACATGAAGTAAAACAACACAGCGAAAGAAAAAGAATGAATATCATATACAACTCCAATGAATACAATATCCATTGATATACAACAATGATCAATATCAGAGATATAAAGAAATGCTACAACAAAAAACCCATTGAACTAGCAGCGGAAATAACTAGAACTTGAACTCCAGAAGAAACTAATATCAGCAATCTCCATAGATAGCTCAAACCACCATCAAGTTGCACCAAGCTAAGCAAGTCTCGTTCAGTGAATCCAAAGACTCCAATATCCAAGATCTCCAAAGAATTAAAAAGAGAAAACTAAAAGCTACCGAATCGATATCTATATCTACTATCTAAAAAACCCAACTATAGACTGCCCGTGTGGAAAATTATAGGCACCCAGAGTTTAGGAAGGGAACAATAAACTCCGAGTTAGTCATGAGACTGGTATGAGCAAACAAATACAATTTTATCTTATAAAAAAACAAAAGAATTTAAATTGAAATCCGCAATGCTTTTTTTTTGGAAAATGAAACTACCATAAGGCCTTCCGCCACACATACCATGCAAACGCAGAATTGGAGGAGATTTCTCCTTATGATAATCAAAAATGCTTGATATGCGAAAACCATTTGATATTATTATTAGTGCATAGTGGAAAATATTTTCGAAAGTATAATATTAATCTTAGCCAGCATAGACATTCTAAACTATGCCTACTATAGCTACCATGTTCAATAGCAGGTTACCGCCACATTCCATGGCAGGTTATACAACTAAAACCGTACTGGGCGTGTATTGTTTCTTTGGGTTTTCCAACAAATGGTCAGGCCAAGGAACTTTCCATTGCCACATGGGTATGCCTCTGGAGGGACGCCCCGAGAACCTAACCGGATCTCAGCTTACACAAGGCCAGGTTACCTCTGTAACTAGGTAACTACTGACACGAGTATGCCATCCTCCGGTCGTAACCTACCTTTATCCCGGTGTTCACCAACAACCACAAAGTAATAAATTTGCAGCAACCACATAGGTTAAGTATCTGGGCTCCATACCATGATACCACCTCTATCCCGAAGGAAATGAACAGACCCTCAGGGGGCGCTACACCCAAATAACCTTGCTACATTCTTCATGTTTCGACCATTCCGGGTTGTGAAGTTCGACGAAGTCTCGTCCACAAAGCTACGCTTTTCACAAAAGCCATGCTTTGATTAACAAATGACCAGCAGCACTTCGTATGCCACATTACCAAATTGGGAATGTATCACTAGTAACCATCAACTACATAACCTCTGAGCTCGTACGTCTCAGAGAAAGGTGTTAAGCTAAGAGAATAAATCTCCGCCACCAAACAGAAATGTATTTGATAGAAACCGGTTTTACATCTCAAAGTGTAATGTCAGACACACATCAATACAAGTATGTTCCGGGTTCGAACAGAACCGAAGGCACATCCAAAGAAGCCCTTGCAATTCAGGCATGTTCAATCCCGATCGGACTCCCCATCACATATGGAGATCTCTATACCGGAGCAACTCAGTGCAGAGTCATTCGATAGGTTATCCTATCGTTCTCAAAGATACCCGATCTTCACCACTGTCTTCAATTGCTGTCCATTTACGACATATCACATATTCAGAATGGGTTATATGACACAAAGGTCCTCTCCCGGCTAAACCGAATAGTGAGCGCAATATTTAAAAACATATGGATATGGGATTTCAGTTAAGTCACAACTTAAAAATCCAAAGCTTTTCTTTTAGATGGTTAAACAAATTACCATTTCAAATCTTTAAATAAAAAGGTTTTTTTCTTTTCACAAAGTTCAACCCGTTTCACAAAGATCTATTTATAGATTTCCAAAACAATTTCCATTCTAATTGGATTAACTCATTAAATCTTTAAATTAAAGATTTAACTTTTAGCTTTCAAACCCGTTTCCAAAGATTTATATATAACTTGGAAAACCATCATTTTAGACTTGAAATCCTTTTAACACAAATTGGAAGGTCATTTGTTATGTAAAAGCTTTAATTATTTGAAAACAAATAGTTTTCGTTTTAGAAAAATCCGATTTCATTTATACAAGTTAAATATTTGGGCTAAATTTAAATTCCCAAAAACAACACTTTTAAAATGATTTAAAACCCATATAAACCCATTTATAGTTGAATAACCTTTATAAACCCTAGTTCCCAAATCATAGAATTCAATTTTCAAATTTAAATCAAATTATCTAAATTTCAAAACTAAATTGAGTTATTCAAAATAACTTTATTTTTGAAATCCATTTTCAGAAGCTTCCAATTCTAATTCCAAAACTATTTTGGATTCAAAAATTCAATTTTAAAACAATTTCAAAAATCTGTGACTTAAACAATTTCCTCGTGCACTCCATATTTGTGTGTGTATGGTGTAGTCCAGGGGTTTTACACACAATAGTGCAACAACATCAATCATCACAGATTCAATCATATTAATATTGATAAGCGGTATAACTCATAACTCTTATCTTCGTTTACAGATTCACAGATAAAGTGAATTTATCAATTACAAAGATTCACCATTACGATTCAATGTGGGTTTCGGATAACCAACTGGAATCCGACTCCCTGTCGCATCGAAATTCAAATGTTGTTCTACGGGTCAAGGGGTTTTCATATTCATACAACAGTATAGTCATCACAGACATAACAGCTCAACACAAAGCATTACATAGCACCACATTACATATCAAATATATCAATCCATCACAATAGAGCCCACGCATCCATAAGTATGATCAATTAATCCTTTTAATAATTTGAATCAGCTTAATTACTTAGGAAAAATTTACTAATTCTGGTTAATTAATATTAATCAATTAAAAATCATTTTGATTTATCATTTTTTTAATCATAAATTAGTTAAATAATAAGTTAATTAACTTTTAATTAAAATTCCTCAACTTTTAATTATTAAATAAGTATCCTTTATTAACTTCACTGGGTAATTGGCTTTCATTTAATTACACAAAGTAAATATCTTTTATTTATTTATGCTTTCATAAATAAATTTATCTTTAAATCAATTACCCTTAATTTCAATCCATCAACTTTTAATTATTAAATAATTTACCTTAAATTATTCAATTCACCATTTCATTAATCATGTTTATTCCAATCAATAATACTAATTAGTTATTCTTAAATGAATTATTGTTTGATCACTTGGTTAATCAACTTTTAATCATAAATTAGTTACTTTTAATTAAGTAGTTTTCTCTAAGAAATTAATTACCCTTAATTACTTAATTAATTTATTAATTATTTTTATTAATGAATCATCCCTTAAATACTTTAATTAATTAACCTTTAAGTCATTATTTAATTAACCCGATTCATGTAATTATTTTACCTTAATTCTTAATGGATTAATAAAATTTTAACAAATCATTTTGATTAAAACAAATACCTCTTTAATTTAAACATATTGCTAATTAATCACCTATCCTAATAATTAACTATTAAATCCTATTTAAAATCATTAAGAATAAAATACATAATATATATATATATATATATATTATTTTAAAAACAAATCAATTTTAATATTTAACTTAAAAATTAAAATTTTGAAACTTTGTCAAAAACTCATTTAATTTTCATTTTAACTTCTAAAATATGATTAATAAATTTGAAAACTTTATTAAATTCATTATTACCCAACTTGCTTTAAACATTTAATATTTTGAACCTTGTTAAACATTTAATTAAAAAAAATTAAAAGAAACTTGCTGTAATATCACTCCCCCGAGCCACACGTCCCTTTAACCGAGCCAAACCCTCAAACGTACGAACTCGACTTCGAGTTCATCCCAGAACAACCCGAGTTTTTCCTCCCCTTTTTTCTTAAACTTGTTTTGATTTAAATGTTTAGAACTTGAAAGCACATGCCTACGCGAACACCCCTGAATCACTCGAGCCCATCGTTCCTTTTCTCGCGTTCAACTTCGAGATGCCCTTCTTCTTCTCCAACCCCACTAACAACGTAAACCAGACAACCAACGTGCACGTGCACGTGCATGGCAAGTCCGGCCACCGGAGATCAGCACTTCGATCACCCACAAGTTGTCGACAACCCCACTACACCATTCGATATCCTAGATCAACTCAAGCGTCCCCAAAACAAAATCGAGCACTAAGGTCAAATTCGAACCGGAACCAGCTGATGGAAAACCCCTTCACCCCTCCACCACCATTCACCAACGAACTTGCCGCTCCACCCAAAGCAACGCCACAATCCCACGCATCCATCCCCCTACGACCGATCGCCTGAAACACTTCGACGGCGACGCGATGATATGATTTCCCAACTCAACCCAAATTAAGTTAAAACCCTAATTCATCGAACCCATCATCAAAATCGAACTATATAATAAACGAACATTTTTCTGGTGGTCATTGACACGCAAGACACCCTTACCATTGATCACACAGGCCAATTCGTCGCCAATTCTCGGAATTTGACGAAAATGTCAATTTCGATCAACTTGAATTTCCTTATTAGATTCGAGCTAAAAAAATTTGATATGATTTCCAAAAAGCATCATTTTGGAATATGAATTCATTTCCATAATCAAAATCCAAAACCCAAATATTTGATTTTTGGGTTAAGATATGATTTTTCCTGTCATTCCCTTTTTCTCTGAATTTTCTATGAAATTTATTTTTAAAATTGAGATTATACTACTATGATCAACTTTCTTTTAGAGATCATTAACTAAATTTATTTAGAATTCCATATACGATTTTTTTCTTGAAGGTTGGTTTCCTGAAGAACAACAGAATATGTATGTATCCCCAGTCATGCCTACTATATATGGCCTAACTCAATTTTATTCAAGTGAATACATCCAGAAAACACATACACACAGCATCATCACACAGGTAAATCACATGCATCAGTATCAAAGATTAAAAGTTGAAGGTTTGCTCACTTTGGTGTTGCGGCAGAGAATAGAGCAGAGAACATACATTTTTCAAAATGAGAATGGCCTGTGAATTTTCTCTAATTTTTTTTGAAGCTTAGATCTGCAAAGTTTGTAAACAATTTTTTTTCTTATTTACTGATTAACAATCTTCAGATTAAAACTTTCCAAGAGAATTTTACTTGCCTTTAATTGTTTGATAGAATCTGCACTGTCAAAACTGCAGCTCTTTTTCCTTTTTTTTCTGCAATCCTTGAATTTGGTTTATGTTAAAACTTGGTTTTGAAACCATAGATTTTAACTTTAAAGTTTAAAACTTACCTGGGATTGATCTTGCACTTGTGTTTTCTAGTGCTTTAATTTTTCAGGTTTTTGATTTCCAGGCTCTGATTTCTTTTCCATTGTTTTTGAACAGAGACTTCACTTTTGTTTTCAAGTTGTGTTGAATTCCTTTGCTTTGCTAATTGATCTCTCTTTTGATTTCATTTTCCAGATTTGATTTAAACTTTGCTTTGATCTTGTTTTGTTTCAGGTTTTAGATTGGAAAAGGGTTTTGATTTCGTTCAGATTTGGTAAAGAAAGAAAGAAAGGAAAATAAAAACTTAGTTGAGAAATGAAGAAGCCTGGTTTTTGTTTTACTAAAATTAAATCTAAAAGAAATTTGCCACTTGTTAATCAATGTAACACTTGTTATCACTTATTTTACAAATGTCTCAATATAATTCAAAATGGTTACACTTGTTATAATATAAACTTTTTATGTTTAAATCCTTTTGTTAAATTTAACTATAAATTTTGTTTTAACCCTATCATTTTATAAATTACTTTATATTCACATATGTATATTCTCAAATTATACTAATTATGTTTTAAATGTTAAAAACAATTATCTAATACTTTCTTATGCATTATTTATACTTATACAAATTAAAGAAAAATGGTTTGAAATTAAATTATACATTACTAATAAATATTTATAAGTTAGTGAATACATTTTTTTTATTTTCAATACATTTATATTTTTAAACTTAAGATATTAAACTTATTAACAATACTTATTTTAAAATTTTCATCTTAAACTTAAGTAATCATACTTATTATATTTTTGTTTCAAATATAAATTTCTTTAAGTCCAATTAAATTTCAATATATTAACATTTGAATTTCAAATTCACATTTTCAAATTGTAATCTATTTATAAAATATTCACTTTTGAACTTCAAATCAAAATATTTATTTAATATAATTTGAAAAAAATCTTTATTAATTTGAAAATATAATGTTTTCAAACCCAATATATTTATAAGATTTTTTTACTTTTGAATTTAATTCCAAGACTAAATTTATAAATATAAATAAATAACAGAACATATCTTTTATAAATCTTTAAACTTTCAAATTCTATTTATAATCCAAAAATTTTATTTATTCTAAAAATTTTCTAATTATTTCATAATTAAATTCACAACTTAATTTCAAAAATTAAATTAATTATCTAATTATTTTAACTAAAATTTCAGGGATGTTACATGAAGTGTTTCCCTCTTAATTGAACATCCATAACCATGACAAATCAATTCTACTTTAATGAAAACCTAATATCAAGCCTTCATTATCGAATTCGTACAAAGTATATACTTAAACAGTACTACAAGCTACAAGTTTAGTACCCACTCACTTAGCAATCATTAACAACTCCAAAAGCAACAAGAATCCATTCTCCAAGCTTGTTCCTCTTCATGGACAAAAATCAAATCATCTCCCAATGCTCAAATATTGATTGAAAACGTAGAGGAAGGCAAGAGAAGAATTTGGGTGATTTTAGAATTTATTTCCTTTGTTTTAATTGGAATTAGCTTGATGCTTTAGGTTTGGAAGAAAGCAAAAAAAATAAGGGGTCAACGTGAATGAATAGAAAAAGGAGAGGGGTGCGGCACTTTGACGGAAAGAAAATATGCCTTGGGCCCAACTCCACCCTTTTTACGATGACAAACCCAACTCCTTCATAACTGAAAATCTACTATCTCAAAATATCAATGTTTATACCCAAATAGATCGGAAATATCATTGTGGAAATAATGGAAGTGGTCTCAAGCATTAATTATATCGTATGCATAAGTTAGCTTTTGGGTCATTTATCAATCTACTCTCAATATGTTACTAAAAATCCACTACCTTAAACGTATCAATGTTTATATTAAAAAGAAACGAAAACATCATTACGGATATAATAAAAGTGGTCTAAGGCACCAATTCCATCATATGCAAAAGTTAGCTTTTCGGGTCAATTATCGATCGACTTCCGATATATTACTAAAATCCACTATCCCAAACATGTCGGTGTTTATACTAAAAAAGACTGCAAACATCATTTCGGGCATAATGGAAGTAGTCTCAAGCACCAATTCCATCTTCTTCAAAATTTGTCTTTTTGAGTCATTGATTAAATTAACTTATTAATATTTAAATAAATACTTTAAATATTTAGGTAGCCAGAAATATGGGTTGTTACGTCTTTTGTCATGACGAAGTTTACTTAATCAGTGCTGAGTATGGCTAGATAAGATTTCTTGACCTGCGATGTACCTTCATGAGTCACTTCAAGCGTATGTCAAATTTCCTATGCAGTCACACACTGTGAAACATGATTGTATTCAAGTTTATTTAAGGCGCAATTACTAGATTTAATACTTTTTGCATTAGGCTGATATAAACTAAGCTCATTAGGATCCCATGTATCTTTTGGCTGAGGACACTCATTACCATCTATATTTACCGTTGGTAGATTATAACCTGTTTCAGCTATATTCCATGCATTTATAGTATTCAAAATAATTTCATCCTAGTTGTCCAATATGAATTGTTATTTCCTTTAAACATGGGTGACCTAGCAATAGATTGTCCTTCAGAAAAAGAATTATTGAAATTAGCCATAGTTAAGAAAAATGAATTTGACTACCTAACTTCGATACCACTTGTAGGATCGAATTAACCCTTAAGGGGAGGTGATGAATATGGCTTATAATAAATTCATAAGAATAATAAAAACTACAACATGGATAATAATAGAGTAAAATGCGGAAATAAAAGTGACACAAAATTTACCTAGCTTCGGCAAAACTTGCTTACTGTTACTCTTAAGGTTTCAAATGGAATTAAATAATCAATCGCTTACAGACGCTGTAAACTCGCGACCGTCGCTAACTTGATTATTCTAATCCTACACTTAAAACCCTGTGTCAACTCTATCCTCGAGTAAAGAATTTCCTAAACTACACCCCGTAGTTCGAACCTATTTACAAACTAGAGTTTTATTGGACTAAAAAATAAAATGCAACAAAAATAAAATTAAACCCTAATATAATTTGGCCCAAAAAGAATTATTCAAAAAAAAAACATGGAAAGAATAAGAGATATGTATAATTTTTGGCCTGGATTCTTTTAGTTCATGCCGATCTCTTTTCCTCTTTGTCATCATTCTCAATAATTAAGGTTCGATTGAAGCCGCCAAAGCCTCTAGTCAATTGAATGAATAAAAATTAGTCTCGTCTCTCTTGTCGATCGATTACTTTGCTTTGCTTACATTATGATTGTTCTTGGTTGCTTCATCATCGAGTTGGTTAATGGCTAATTTGATACGTGTATTTATTTTGCCCCTTTCTGATATTTTTTTCAAACTCAGCTTCTTAAATTATCAATGATGATTTGGGTATTTATAGGGTTTGCATGGATATAATTTAGTACAGGTAAATAGGCACAAGGAAGAAGTTGCAAAAAAATTTAGTCTCAGGGACAACAAGTTTGCTTTCTAGTCTGAAGGACACTTTTTAGTGTAAACTGAAAATGATAGTTACAACTATCATTCTGTGATTTACACTAAAAGTGTCCTTCAACCTAAAAAAGAAACTTTTGTCCCTGAGACTAAATTTTTTTGCAACTTTTTCCTTGTGCCTAAAATCCCCAATTTAGTATATCTATTTTGAGTATTTCAGTTTGAATTTTTCAAATGCTTTCCTTGACTGTTCGATTTTATAATTAAATGCGTTTGTGATCTTCTGACTTGTTCGTTGCTGATAGATATGTTGAATTTTTTGATCCCATATATATTGAATATTTCAACATGTGATTATGTCTCTTTGATGTGTCTTCACATATATTTCTGATGCAAATATATTCAATTGATGTTGACTATTTTATGGTCAATGATTTTCACTGAAGCCATTGCAATTCTGCAAACATTTGAGATGCTCCTTTGTACTTCACCGATCTTCTGATTATCTCTATAACTTTGATTTCGAATCAACAACTTGATTTTATGTTGGTGTTCTGGTGCATGCTGGGTATGAGTGTCTTGTTTCTGTGTGTCTGCATTATGTCCATTGTTACCAATCTCGATTTGCTTTGTCCTTGATATCAGCATTGTATGATTGTGCACTTGCTTCCTCACTTGCACTTGATAAACCCACGTACACTTCGTGTTACTAACATGTGCATGCCTATTTTGAGTCACACCATTTCACTCTACTTGAATCTGTAATGCCTTTGTATTTCTGAACCTGACTTTGTTGCATTGCCTAATACTTGTATCCATGCACATGCTCTTTTGTACCTGTATATTTTCTAATCATGTCTTCTCCTTAAGTTGTTGTTTTTCTGATTTCTGGTTTTGTTGCATGGCCTAGTTGCTTGAACGTGCTGTGTGAATGCACTTGCACTTATCTGATGTGCATTTGTTTGCTGGTTCAGATGAACTTGACCTTGTTTTCACTGGAGCACTTATGTTGAGTCTGAACTTGCTTCCTTGTGTGCACCATTTTCCTGGTCTCGATATTTGATGTTGCAATCCATACTTGTGTACACATGCCCATTGATCTGCACCTGTACTTCTTGTTTCTGGTTTTTCCTTGTGCATGGTTTGGGTTTGGTTGCTATTTTTGTACTTGTTGCCATGAATCTGCTATGCACTTGACCCTTTAACTTGTACTAGTTCATGTGCACTTGTGTGTACGCATGTATTTTGGAAAATTTATGCATTTTCCTTGAGTTGAGCTTGAAATTCATTAGGTTAACCTCATGTGTTTGCACTGTGTTGAGTTATTTGGCTTAACCTCACATTGGTCCCAGCACTTGAATCGATACAAGTAGGTTTTGTGTATCTGCATGGGCTTATGACATGTACAGTGATACACTGCATCTCGTAGGTTGCTTGTGTACATTATTGATATTTTTGGTGTTTATTTCTAAGTATGAGAAAAATAAAACCAATAGACTGAGACAATGTTGAGTTAAAAACCATTTATATCATTGTAGTTTGAATTTTTTCCCCATTTTTACTGCATTATTATTTGACAGGAAAAGCGATTGATTGGAGTGAAGACACTTGAAGCAAGAAGATAGCAAATCAAATTCAAGTGTGTGAGTTGTATATGAGAGTGTGTTGTATGAGACTGAAAAATAATGTTATATATGAAAGTGTGGAAGCTATGTTGTAAGTATGTACTATTTGAAATTGTAATGACATAAAATATTTGTTTAAATGAAATTTTGATTTGTTTATTTGATTCTGTAATATTGCAATAGTACCATAACAAACGCATTAATATGTGTGTGTGTCTTTATTATCGTCAAACAAAAATCATAAACTATTGTATTTCACAAATTGTTTTGGTTTCAAGCACAATTGGGATGATTTCTCCAACCAGGATTGTATGTTTGAGAGAATGGATTATTCCTAACTTTGTTAAAAGTGTTGATTTGTTCTAACAAACGAGGACACTAGTTGGTAATGTGGTTTGGATCATTACATTTATAACACAAGACTTGAGAACATGGTTCATTTGATTTGATGAAAAAACATTATCAAATTTATTTATCACCGCATTGATTTTTGCTTCTAAGGCTAATGATGACCTATCGAATGTACGCTTGATCTTGAATAGGTTGATTTCTCATTAGATCGTTTCTATTGAGTTAATTTTCAACTATGTTTTTGAGAAATTTCCGAGTGGCATCGTGATATTGTACTAAAAGTTTACTTGACATATTAATTCAAGCATTGTTTGAAAACTACTTTCAAGTCCATCATAAAAAATTTGGCAAAGAGTTTATTTTTCAAAATTTTGTTATGAACATTTTATTAAAAGTTCCATGTATCTTTCAATATATATTTCAAAAGGTTCACCTCCAAATTGATGAAAGATTACAATTTCAATTGGAATTTTGGTTATTTTTTCTAAAGGGTAAAATTTCTTCAGGAAAACTTCTACAAATTCGTCCCATGTTTTAATCGAATTTGAAGATAAGCTATACAACCATATCTCGACGTAGTCGGTAAATACGAATGAGATTAACCTAAGTTTTATCGCATCATCGCATAATTGTTAAAGTTTTATAGTTACACAAACTTATTCAAGTTTCGCTAAAAAGATATAAGGATTGTTATTTTCAAAATTTTGGAAGTGTGTTAATATGACTTGAATGGATTTAAAAATGATTACTTGTGAGGGGGATAAGGTGATGCAAGAAAGGATAGAAACTCGATCGGGGAAAGTTTTTTCCATTAAGGTACGGGAAGGATTTTCATTTACCACGGTGGAAGGATTGTTTGTTCAAACTAAACGGTTAGTCGAAGTGTCATGAGTCCGAACACATTCACATAGGAGAAGATTAAGGGAGAGAGGAAAAGGAAAAGGTGAACAACAAAGTTAAAAGAATCAGATGGAAGTGGGTTTTTTTTTGCCTTTTTTTATAAAAGAAATTTCTACTAAAAAATGATTTTTTTTTTATTTTTGTCTTTTAGTTTTTTTTTATATGCATGAAACTAATGCAAATAAATAAATGCAAGAACTTAATAAGAATATTTATGTCCTTATTAGCTCAAAATTATAGAGTGATACATTGACTTAATTTAATGAAACAATGCTTAGCCAAATAACGGACAAGACTTATCAGTGAACCATGAATCATCATAGTAATGCAGCTGAAGGTTTAAGTACCTTCAATGAAACAATCAATATAATATCTTCTGAATTACCATAATAATGATAAATGATTGTGACTCTACCATTTCCTTATACACCAAGAGAAAGTTTGTTGAAAGAAATCAACTTGTCAAAATTCAAATTTTCCCTAAGTGAGCCCGTGACACCCTTAAGTCAAATGTCTGGTCTTTATTATTTAATTCATTTTATACAATGAAATGCAATTTATAGGTCAAGAAAGAGTGATAAAATCCCTTTTTATGTGAATTTGTGTGGCACCTTTAGAAAAAATGAAATGATGCAAAACAAAAATTAGACATGCGTACCGTTATACCACAAGTGCACGACATACAGTTATAGTGCACGGCATACAGTTATACCACAAGTGCATGGCATATAATTATAGTGCATCGATAAGTGTAACAACCTACCTTTATGGATGCTTCAAATCGATGATAAGCTACACACGTCATACTCAATCCATTAAAAATGGCTGATTGTTATGGGATAAATAAGAAAGAGCAGAGAAAGAAAGAAAACAAATACTGAATCTCGTAGTGGAATGACAAAATATAATAATCAAATAAACAGTTTATGAAGCTGTTTACAAATAATGTTGATTATTCTTTTATAATGCAGATCAGAGTTACATACAACAAGAATAAATAATAAATAAATTCAGCGGAATAACATGATGCAGTGGAATAAATAAAATACATAATAATAGTACAAAATCTTCGTCTTCATCTTCCAGAAAGCTATCTTCAATAAACTGAAAAGCTCAGACTGACCTGAGCAGAAAGACAAAACACTCGAGTCAGAACTAAAAGGTCTTATGTAAGTTAAATCAACAGTAAATAAATATGAGTATAACTGCGTCAGAGATGTTCAAGGGGTTTGATATCTCCTATCCAGTGTCTAACGTGAGTTGTAGCGACCCGAAATTTGAACATTTTAAAATATACTATTTAAAGTGATTTTAAATATAAAATATGTAAGGTTATATGATTCAAACAATACTAGATAGGATCTGGAGAGAAAAGTATACACAAAAATAGCAATATTTACCTATATCCATAAAAGTGACAAAACGCTGTTTTCAGAAAAGTAAGTTTTAATTGTTAAATAAATTATTTAAATTTATTTGTGAGTGTTTATATTTTTAAATAGAAATATAAAATTATATTTTTAAATTTGGTTTACATAAATAAATAGCTTAACTAAAACATCAAAATGCGACCGTAAAACATTTTGTCGTAAATCAATGTTTTGTCGATTAAAACTTGTCGCAACATTGTCACACCTTTGTTAACATGATTTAACATATATTTATACATTTTAATAACTAAATATGTTTTCTTTTACTAAATATAATTAGAAAATTTCTAGAAGTCATTAGTAAAAGTAAGTAAAAATTAACAAAAGTAAGAAAAAGTAAACATCAAATCAATATCACATCACAAACCAACATAATTATTATTTTACTTAGCTTATTTCTTAAGGGATTAAGACATAAAGCAAAAAGTGAAAGGATGATGTTAAGTGTTGAAAAAGTGGAGGCTGCTTTAGTTTGAAGTAAGGTTAGTTTGGTAATTTGGGAAGAGGTTATTTTGGTAAATTACCACTTCTTTCTTTTCTATAAATACCCACCTCCTTCTTCACTTTCATTCACATTTCTTCTTCTACTTCTCAAGCTTCAAGCTTCTTCATCTTCTTCCTCTCCTCTTCAATGGATTTCAAACCATAAAAATATATTAGAAAGAAATAATGCCAAAATATTTATAAAATATTCAAAAGAAATCAATATTTATTCTCTTCAAATCAAACTCATCTTTTTTCTATATTTTACATCTTCTTCTCTCGGCCGTAACTTCTTCAAAACAGAACTAAAATACAAAATTATTTACTTCAAATCATGTATTTTTTCAGTGGCTACAACTTTCATGTGGACCACTTTGTCTCATTCTAAAATTAACCATGTCAAAATTCCACTTCTTTCTAGTGCATTCTCTGGCTCAGTTTTTAAGATAGAGAATAGCCTATTTTTTTTATCATAACTTGATCCTACTTGATCCAAATTAAGAAATTATTTTTTTCAGATTATATAAAATTCTAGTGGCTATAACTTTCAGGTTGAGCACTTTTTCAGTTTTGAGGTTTGCTACACCTGAAGCTTTGAAATGCATTTTTGGGCTTCATTTTTGTCAATCCGATAATACCTCTTCTTCATTCTATCATATCTCCCTCAAAACGACTTGGATTCAAATTATTATTTTATTCAAACTCAAGAGAAGATTTTGTAACAACATTTCTAAATTTTGAGATTTAGAGGGCCTAAAATTAGATACAAGATAACCTATTTTTCGGATCTAAATCATGAGAATTCAAGTTCAAAACTCTACCGTTTCTTCTCTATCCTTTCAGCTAACCTCCATCTCAAGCCTTGGCCAATCTATTGGAAGGGAGTCGTTGTTATTTGCCAGTGTTCAATCGAGTAGGAAGTATTTAGTGAAGTGTTGGTTGATTAGAATGTTGGTAGGAAGTTTATCGCTTTGGTTTATTGTGAGAAACTCTATTTAACATCTATATTTACATATATACATGTTTGATGATGTTGATTGCTATGGATGCTTATATATGCTTTGATCATCAAAAATTCATTGTTTGATATGATTGCTAAATATTTTTACCAAGTCACGTTAATACACGTCGATACGCACAAAGGAAATCACTTTTGTTTTGAAAATGAAATGATGTATATGGAATGCTTAAACCTCTTAAATATTTTTAAAATGAGTTATAAATGTTTTATAAACATTCAAATATGTTTAAAGAAATAAAGGAACAAAATAAAGATTTCATCTTGTATATTTTAAATATGTCCAAAATAATTTTTCAGAAAAAACGCGCTTTTGTAGTAAAATGACCAAAGTTTAAAATTGATATTTTAATATTTTTTTAAATACGAAATAAATTCTAAATTCTTTTAAAATGTTTCAAAAAAGATTTAGGTTGAAAAATGGTCTTCTAAATGATATAAAAGTCGTATTGAAGAATATAGCTTTTAAAACACTTTTCGCAATGCTTTTCGCAGTAGTTATAAATAATTTTGAAATGTAGTTTTAAACTTAACAATTCTTTCCTAATTTTTTTATAAACCATTTTAAATGAATAATTAAGTAATTTAATTATGATTTGAAAGTTTTAATAAGGGTTTGAATAAACAGTTAAGAGGAACCGTTTATAACACAAACAATAATTGAAGAATATTAAATATAATAACAAATTGTGTATGCGAAAACGACTAGTATATTTTTCCTGTCTATGAGATCTGGAAAGATAAAATAAGGTGTTTAACTAAGTTTAGGGATGGAGCAACTAATGCCTTGAACTTACATGGCCTATGTTTTCTCCTTTTTGGCGAGGGGTGGAATAGATCGAAAGGAAAGCCCGAATGCTCTGAAAGATCATATTAAGTTTTTCTAAAATAAAAGAAATAAATTATTTGAATATTAATTAACCACTTAATATCTTTTTTATTCGATGAGAACCGGGATCAGATTTGGGTGATTCCTATCCAAAAAACTGGGAACGGATTTGGGTGATTCCTATCGGAAAATCCCTTCAAACTAATTTTCAAAATAAAATATATTGAAGATAATGATCGTTGATTAAAAAGATCTTCATGATGTAGATCTAGTTACCACTAGTCCCTAGAGGTGAAATTTACCATATTTAAAGCTGTAGTAATGCTTTATTATGAAAATCTTCGATTTGCAAGAATATGATTGAAGTTAAGAAGGAAATCTTTGATTAAGATTTAATAAATGATTTGAAAATATTTTCCCTAAGTTAAAAGTTATAACTTGAGTATAAGATGTAACGACCTAGAATTTTCAACTCCGAAAATCCCAGATTATTAGAGCAAAGAAGAAAAGAGATAGAACAAGCAGAAACACCAAAACACAGATTCCTACATTTGCAGCGGATTAAAATATAATATCAAATAAAATAGCATTTATACAAAGGAAAACTGTTATTGTTACTTTACATTCATTTCACCAGAGTACAACCATCTACAAATAAACTGGACAGTTATACAACATGTCCTAGACTACTAACAATACAACTCTGTTAGACAGCAGAAAACTACATACATTCCTGCCATCCAGCTCGTCTCCTGAGCTACAGAACGTCCTAAGCTGTAATAATCGGTCTGACCCAAGCATTACATCAAACTAACACTCGGGTCAGGCTGGAAACCAGCATGAGTAAACCCATCTAACAAGAAATACCAATGCGTACAACTTTTTAAAACCCGGGTAACTCATAACTTATTATGCATTCTTAACTTGCCATAATCAAAACTTATTTCACACACAATCCTTTGAGTACCCTTACATAATTTAAATGGTCCAGTTTACTTAAATTATTCCATTCCAGCCTATTGATTTCACAAATCAAATCTATAAATAATTATTGTAGATTCCAAATCGAAGTGGTTTCAGGTATTTACTGATACCCACCCCCGTCTCTTCGAATCCAAAATTATCTTTAAAAAAAGCTGTTTAAATTTAAACAATTCTATTTATATCCAGAATTACATATTTACATAGCCATTCATCATAGATAGACAAATCATATTATCATAGTTCAAACCAAACATATCATATCACATAGCATCACAAATCACATATAAGAGATATCAACTAATCTAAGGCATACAATATCATTCAATCATTCATAAGCAAGATTAATTTGTCATACCATTAATTTAAAATAAATTAAATTAATTACTTCAATCATTTTTAATCCTGCTTACTTAACATTAATTTATTACAAAACATTAATTAATCATCCCATAATTATCCTTTTTAATTACATTAAGTAATTAGCCTTTAATTAATAACACAAATTAATTAATCTTCACCCATTCACATTAATTACATTTATCCTTAATTAATTACTCAAATTAATTATCCTATAATCACTTACATTGATTAATTATTCTTTAATTAATCATACTCATTAGTTAACTAGCCCTTAACTAACTTCCTTAATTAATCAATCTTTTAATTAATTACACTAAGTAATTAATCCTTGATTACTTCCCTAAAGTATTTATCACTAATTAAATCACTTTTAGTAATTATCCATTAATTACCCTCCTTAATTAAAGACAATCAATAATTATTCTTTAATTACTTTCATTATTATCACTAATTAATTTCATTAAGTAATTATCATTAATTAATTACATTATTAATTAACCTTTAATAAATTTATCATCTTTTAATTAATTACTTAGATTAATTAATTACATCAACACTCAATTCTTAAAATAGATTACACAAATTAATTAACTTTTAATTAATTGCCCTAGTAAATAAATTTGTTAAATACTCCCTTAGCTAATTAACCATCCTTAAATAATTAATCCTAAATTTAGTTATATTATTAAAATCACCTTTGAAAACATTTAGGAATTTAATTTACGATTACCTCTATTTAAATAAAATTTTAAAACAATTTAAAACTCTTAAAATTTGTTTAAAATTCGCTAATACTTTGTTTAGAACTTGGCTTATATTTTCTTTGAAACTTATTCATTTAATAACTTTTAAAATTTGGTTCAAACTTTCTTCATTTGCCTTTGAAAACTTGGTTAACATCTGGCTTGAAAATTTATTCCCCTTACATAAATCACTTACTTGAAATCTGTACAAAATAACTTCAAATTTTAAGAACCTGGTGTCTTAAAACAAGCCCGAGCCAACCAAGAAAATTTCCTGAGTTATCACTCGGGCAACTCACAAACATGCTCTCCCATCCCTCTGCTTCAAGATGCTTACGTTAGCAACATGATAAATGGCCCCGAATAATACATCATTCCCAAACCTTACCACACCCAGGTGCATAGAAGTGCACCGTACACGTGCACGACGAAAATAAGCGACTCTGACCATCTCTTCGATCTTCACCAATCTACCGACAACCTCGCTAGTCGACTCATCAACCCAGATATCTAAATTCGAGAGAAAATAGAAATTAAGCTGTCGAACTCATCGGAACCATAAACTTCGACCATCAAAAACACTTACCGACGAAGAACTCATCCAACGGAGCATCCATTTCTCTGACCACAGCTGCATCTCATACCTACGTGAAGTTCCCCACCATTGCGATCACCTCATACGATCCAATGGCGATGCATGACCTCGCGAAACAACACCGTCCAACCCTGGCATTCGAACCCTAGTTTGACGCCGACCAGTTGCCTCTGCCATTTAAAAAACGTCTCCTTACATTTCCCGTGATCGGAAACCCTTAGGCAAGCCTCGACCACGACTACGACGAACGCCATCATGCCAATCGTCATTGATTGCCAAAAACAACAAAACCGTTCAACTCATGAATTCCCAATAATCCCAAACCTAAAAACTGTGAAATGGTTATCAAAAATCAAGATTTTCAAATATGAATCAGTCTTTATGATCTGAACTTGATATAGAGATGATCGATTTCTTACCCATTTTAAATTTTCACTATAATTCTTTTTTAAAAAAAATTTGCTAATTATTTATACCTAGAACAATTTTTAAAAATTCGTTTACAGGGTTACAATCGTTTTCTCTTTTAAGGTCGAGGTCTAAAATTAATTCGTTTAGAAGATATGAATTATTTAAGGATTTGGAGTTTGTTTATTTAACAGAGAAGATATATATATATATATATATATATATATATATATATATACACACAGAACATGTATACACAGATATATCATTTTTAACAACATGCATTCACAAAACAATTTACACTACATTACTACAAGATTTCATCATAAACATTCAAGTTAAAAACACGATTAAACTTTTTTGTTAAATAATTGTTTACTTACCTTATATAGAATAGAGGCCAGTTTTGAGCCTGGAAATGATTTTGGCTTAATTCCCCCCTTTTTCTTCAAAAAAACTGGTATCTGAAGCTTGCCTTGATTTAGTTGTTGTATTGGTTAGATTTGATCTTTGTATTGATCCGAAACTTGTCTTGAATTTATTTTGCTCCAGGTTTGATTTTTGTTTTGAAATGATCTATTTACTGCTTCAGGTTTTGATTTCTTTTGTTTTTGCTTGATTCAAATTTTTGGATTGAAAGAGTTGTTTGTGTATATTTTGTTTGTAGTTTCTCAGGTGTTGGATTTGAATAAAATTTTAAATGAAGGCAAATTGAAAGATAGGAGTAGATAGATAGGTATATATAACTTATTTTCATTTTACTTATATCTTAAAAATAAAGAAAATGATTTGCGACACTTGTTCAAACTATCTTGCCATTTGTAATTATGTATGCATATTTTTTTAACACTTGCAATTTCATTTTATTAAGAGGCTTTTTTATAGTTTAAAAGCTTTTGTATTTAATTTTCCTAATTAATAAGTACATTTCATAATTTATAAATAAAAATCTTTTTAAAGAAATAAAATAAAAACCATTTATATTCTAAACAAAAATCTTATACATATGTTTTTGAACCCAAAGTATTTTTTTAAAATATTTATCTTTTAAATTTCAAATTTAAATCCAAATTCAAATTCAAATTCAAATTAAATTTAAAAATAAAATTTAAAATCAACTCAAATTTATAGATATAAACAGACACAAATTAAATTTGTAAATAATAATTTCAATTTAAAACCTATTTATATCTATATATATAAACAACACTATTATTTTGTTTGAAAATAACAATTTTACCAATTTTAAATAATTTAATAAGGAGATTATCACATTTTAAATATCTTGAAATTTCAGGATATCACATTCCTCCCCCTTTGAATCTTTTCGTCCTCGAAAAGGAACGAAGCCAGAATCTATTAAAATACTTAATATCAGTTAAATCACTTCTTGATCAACTTTAAAGCAATTTAAAAATCTATATAATATTATTAAATTAGTTTTTACAAAAATACTTTTTATAACTCAATATTTCAACAAGTCCATCCTCGTTCTCACAGAAATTCGGTCATATGTTGATCAGGCGTAGGACTGAAAGTCTATAAGTACTTGGTAAATCCATTTCCAACACCCAGTGAAAATATTTGGAAAATATTTATTGAAAATATAGAAAACATTTTTGAAAATAGAGGAAACATCTTTGGTGAGAATGCTTTGGAAATCATCACCCCCATCCATGGTCGTAGCTAACCCGATGGTTACGTACCCGTCCTAGCAAAATCCATAGATAAATGTAGGCACTTCGCGACCCTAGATTATGCCATGGAACCAGTACGTTGCTATCACAGCAAAAACCCATATAACTGTAGGCATCAGCGCCCTCGAATTTCGCTGCCCAATAATCCTCAAGAACTTTAGTTTGTTTGGACTTCCTCACAGGATCCACTTTAGAGCCTCCCCTTGGGGCTCAAGGCAGTACCAACCTATGATACTCCTTAGAAGTTCATTTCAAGAGAGCGCCTTTTACTCTAGAGCCATTATCAAAACACTTTATACTATACACATATAGTATCTTTCAAATCATACACCTAGTATGAATCCCATATAAATCTCTTTTCTAAAAATCGATAATTCTCAAACTATGCTTTCCAAATTTTCAAAATTGATTTTTTCCCCAAAAATCAAAGCCTTTCCAAGATCCATAGGTTCCAAAACCTTTTTCAAAATCATTCTCATAAACTCCTTCATATATATATATATATATATATATATATATATATATATATATATAACTTTGAAAATCTTTGGATCACTTCATACTTGTATAAATTTCCTTTTTATACTTCAAATACTTTTCAAAATCCCTTTTCTTCCGGCAATAGATTCAACAAGGGGAGATTTGTCTTATATAACAAAGACATATAACTTTGTTTATTCCAAATCAAATATTCAAATTTTATTACTCTTTTATAAAGTTATTAACCATATTACTTTTCTATAAAAGGAGTTCTAATCATAGAATTATCCAACTCCCATTTTATTCCATATACATATTCTCAAAACATACTTCTCTTTTCAAAAATCATCTTTCATTACTTTCAAATTTCCAATATCAATTTCATTTAAGCACGTACGATGTCCATATACCATTCGTATACAATTTCAAAATTTGATCGCTCACTTTATCACACAATTTTACTTCCGAACTAGTATCGTCCACCCGACTTCCTAATGCGGACTCAGATCTGGTTTCTTGATCAGAAACCGTCATTCTCCTTGTGTAGTCATAATTATGATAGAGAATATCCAAAACTAATCAAAAATTCATATCCTGGTTCGCCGTCGAAAATCGAGTGAAAAATCCCAACTCGGATGGATATACTATCTCGAAATTATGTGCTCGAATTCGGATCAAATCACTATGCGAATAGAATAATATACATACATTCTACGTATTTATCTTCATTGATTTTCATCTAAATCAATTATCCTTCATTTTTTTATTTTATTCACTCATCCACAATTGCCCCCAATTTCCATTTGGGATAACACTTCAATTTTTATCTTAATTGTTATTTAATTATAGACAGTTTGCACTCTGACCAACTTGTATTAAGAAAATAGCTTGAAAACTTAAAATGGATAAGTAGTTGAGAAATAATTATTAGTTTGTAAAATAGCTGTAAAATAGATAAGTAGTTGTAGAATAGTTATAAAATAGTCAAATGGTTATTAAATAGTTAATAATTGAAAAGTAGTTTAAAGTAGTAATTAGTTATAAGTAGTTGAAAAATAGTAATTAGTTTATAAAACAGCTGCAAAATAGTTAAATAGTTCCAAAAATAATTGTAAAATAAGTATAAAATAATTTGGCTTTAAAAAGAAAGGTTGTATATAGTAAATAGCTTGGAAAAATAGATTCAAAATAGTTTGTATTAAAATAATTTATTTGAACATAGTCCAAAGCCAAACGGTTCAATTCCCAATCTCCATTTCCGATCAATTGCCAATTCCCAATTAACCTTCAATTTCAATTCAAATTAAGTTAACTTCCATTCCCATTCCAAATTCAAATCAACTTCCCATTTGAACTTGAACTCATTCAACTTCAATTTCATTTTATATTAATCAAATTTCAAATTTTCCATTTGAGTTTTAAACTTATCCATCTTCAATCAAAATTCTAATTAATCAGAATCAATTTCAATTTTAACTAATTTAATTTAAATCTTAACTTTAAACCATCTCGAATTATAAAAATTCTAGTTAAATTTTAAATGTTTATTTAATCCCTTAAATCAAATTAACCTTTATTTTTAGATCAACAAACTAAATCTTGAAACAATTAACTCTGAGTCAAAATTTCAAAATTCCATTTAAATTATCTTTACTTAGCTTATTTCAAAGTTTAAATAAGAGTTCAAAACAATTTAATTCTTAACATTCAAAACTTAAGTTCAAAGTAATTCCATATCCTTAATTTCAAATTTAAAGTTTAATTTCCCTCTTATCTCAATAATGGATATATTACCACACTCCATTTCTTTATTCATTTAAACAAATCCAATTCTCAGTTTAAAGATTATTAATAACAATAGGATAATATTATCCAAATTATTTTAAAACGTCCATCCATTTCCAATTTCCAGATCTCAAACCCATTTTGAGATTACACAAACTCCCAATTCAAATCTACCATTTAACTTCCCAAGTTAAATCTCAATTTCATCTTGAAATTTCCAATTCAAGATGTTTGTTCTAAACTTATTTAATTTCCCTAAAATTAAATTCACTTTTGTAACGATCCTGAATTTTGAACAATTTAAAAATGAAAATATTTAATTAATTTTAAATATTCGAATGATGATTGACTTGAATTTCAAATTTTCAGGATAAATTGGCGATTAAATTTTAAAATTTAATCTATAGAAAGTTGAATAAAAATTTGAATTCGACTTTGGAGTTGAATTTGAATATTGAATTTGTATTTAAATTTGTAACTAATGACTTTGAAAAAATAGTTTGGATTTACGAATTATTTTTATGTAAATTTATAAATTGATATTTATAGTTGAACTGCAAAACGTTTATATATTTATTAAAGAAAATAATTTACAAAACAAATTGAATTTAAAATGGAAAAAAAATAAATAATATAAAAATAAATATAAAATATAAAGAGTATGTTGCCTTACCTTATCACCGAAATCTACGCCGTTACACACGCCTTCAACCACGCTAAAATCACGTTCTTCCTTTTCTCTTTTATACCCTACCCCTTTACCCCATTCAATCGAAACCCTTCCTTTTCATAAAAAAATCAAACCGAAGAAATAATGGCGGCCACGAGTTTCTTCGTTCGTTCCTTCTCGAGATAATGGCGGCCTCGTCTCTTCGATTCCGTGCTTCAACAATTAGGGCTTCAGTTTCGATCTTCGTTCAATTGTGCTCAGTACTCTCTTCGGCTGTTTCGATTATAAAGGTGAGTTCTTTGCTCATGATTGGTTTTAATTCAAGTTTTTATATTTGTTTGAATTGAATGCTTGGTTGCATGCTATGTTTTGGGTGATATTTGCTATCAATTGCTCTGATAATTCGATTTAAACTGATGAGAACAGATACTATAATTTTGTTTTAAACTGATGAGAAACAGATGCTATTTATTTGGTTTTGAACTGATAAGGACAGATGCAATCAGACCTTGCTTTTTAAACTGATTTGAACAAGATAAGTCACTGCATGTTGGTTGTTGGTTGTTATTCTTTATCATTTGCTCTGATATTTTGAATCTAAACTAATAAGAACAGATGCAAGATAATATTGAAGTAATTTGTTTGTATGTATATGAGTTTCTGGAAATTACTATGTACTTATATAAGTATGTATACACTGTTAGTATCAGTAATTGTTGATGTTCTTAACTTAAGCTTTTAAATCTAAAATTTTGGTTGCATGATTTTATGTTGAGATGAATAAGCATTGCATGTTATTATAAGTAAATACATGATGTAAGTATTATATGTGTGCATGGCTGTGAAATTGCTTCTGTATGTTTGTTTTCCATCTGAAATACCTCTGTTTCCTGTCTTCATCCCTCAGTGAGTAAACAATCTGACTTTGGTTCTGAAATATTGTTTGATGTTGAATGTATTTAATAAGTGCAGTGGCAATTGGTTGCATGTAAGAAATTTTGGCACACATGTTTTAAATATGCAAATATAAATGGAACATATCTGAACATGCTTTGCTACTTCTTTTTAAATTTAGTTTTAAATTTTAATCTGGAAACTGTGAACTAAAATTTCATGTAGTTTTTGTTTACAAGATTTAAAAGCATATCACATCCATCCCAATCTTGCTCTTCTTTATTCCTTCTGAGACAAATTGAAAACAAGTTGAAAAATTTGTTCCTTTGAACTTGCACTAGGTCTCTGCATCAATTTAAAACAAGTCTGAAATTTTACTGTGAGTATAAGAATGGATGTGATGGATGCATGCTTGTGTATATGTATATATATGCCACCTCTGTTATGATATACAGTTTCAAGAAAAATTATAACACTGTGAGTAAAGTCTAACTTGTTTTCACTAGAATCTGGTTGCATGACTTGAAGCTCGATGGTAAATATGTTTGCATGTTGTTGAACTAAGTATACTTGTTTAAAATCTGCTGCTTGCATGTGAATGAAATATCAAAATGTCTCTCTGTTTTGAAAATGTGCAGAGTACAGGTAGAGAAAGAAAATTCATTTTCTTTTGGTTTGATCCTTGTTTGGCTATGTTTCTTAAACAGAATATGTTTGTTAAGTTTAGACCAAAATTTGAAAATAATCAAAGCAATTAAGTTAGTAATTGTTAGTAATTAAGCAAACAGAAAATTCTTTTACCCTCCTTGTTCCTGAAATATGTTAGTAATTAAGTTGAAAATTTGTTGTTTAAATTTGTATTTCATCTCAGAAATTAATCAAAGCAATTTACAAGTTTATTACTGGTAGATGTATGAATATATGCTTGCTGTTGAAAAAAATGCTCTTGCATGTTCACTTGAGTTTTGAAATTGTTGTCTCATTTTGAAAACAGTGCAGTCCCTTTGTTTTTGAGATATATGCATGTTGACTAGTTCACTTGCTCATTTGTGTTGGCTCTGTTAGCTTTGGGTTCACTGATCAGTACATGTACATGTTGAGTCTCATGACTTTGTCTCTATTTTGACCCTTGATCATTTCATGTTGACATTTACTCCACTTTGCATTTGTGCATTGCTGTCATTTAAGTTGGTCACTGTTGCATTACTTGTGGCAGTTGCTATGTTCACACGTTTTCCCATTCACTGTCACACTGTACTTGCTTCACTTGAGTTTTTGTAACTTGTACATGCTGTGTTCATTCGAGTTGCTTCACCATTGAGTGTTTCATTTCATGAACATTTGGGTCTGGTCTCTTTATCCACACTTTGTTGATCAATATACACTGCTCAGTGTACATCTCCACTACTTCATTTTGTTGCACTGTATATTGGTCTACATCCCTTTGTTTGGTCATCAGTTGTAGCTTGTTATATTGAACTTGTAGTTGTTGCCGTAAGCTCTGTTGCATTGTTGATACTCTTTGAGTTGCAGTGTTTCACCATACTTTAGTTCGATTTTGATCTGGTCTGTTGTATACTTACCACTGACTTGTGTCTGCACTGTGTATATCCATGATGTTGTGCACTGATTCTTCGCTGAACTATTCACTTACATGTTTGGTTGAGACTTGTTTGTTTATGTCTGCATCTTCACCTGGTTATTGCATTCCTCTCTTGTATCATTGGTGTCTTTGTGGCCTTGTGGCTGCATATGTACATGCTTCGAGTTGTGTTTATTCGCTTGACCCTTGCTTAGTTGTAGCTGAACAGTTCATATTGCTGTTGACATGCCTTGTACTTGTAGTTGTATTCACTGTGTAGTTGGGGCTGCTGGATTTTGTTGTACACTGCTGCCTGAGTGCCAGTTTACATTGTTCGTGTGCACTGACCATATGGTCTTTGCTTAATTGTAGCCTGTATCGGTTGTTTCCCCGCCTGTAACTTTTTTTTGTTACAGTAATGATTCAAAATCCCTATCCTTCAATTCTTTTGGAAAGAAGAAAAAAATGGAAGTGTGAGGTTCAATTCTGTGCTTTAATTATTCCTCTAATACCCTGTTGCATTTAGTTTATTTTATTGCACTCATTTTGGTCTGCACCCTGTAAACTTTGAGTTGTATTTGTGAACCGTTCGTTGCTTCATGTCTTTGGCATTTCTGAGCCTCCGCCTTTGATAGCCTGTTTCAACATTTGCTGTTTGTATTTCTTTGTCTGATGCCTTCTTGACTCTTTTATCTGTGCATTGGCCTTGAGTTGAACCCAGTTTTGAAACTTGGGTTTGACCTTGTTTTGATCTGATAGTTGTGCTTTTGTTTGGTGCACACGTGTTGGCGAGGCAGTGCACATGTGTGCAAATATACGTGTGTACTGCAGCCACACAGGATTGACAGATTTTAAAAAAATTGAAGTTGTTAATAAGAAAATCCATAATAGATTTAAATTGATTCATGTGATTCGTCATCTCTGTTACCATTTTATTCAGTTCATTACAAATTTAATTACTTGAATAAAGATTAATCCTGACTCGAGTGTTTTTGCGTTTTGCAATTAATGCTCGGGTCAGACCGAGTATTTTTACAGCTTGAAGATTTTCAGGCCGCGAAGTTAGAGAGAGTTGGGGAAATTTCTTCACTTTAGCATTTCAAAGAATTTTTGTAATTAAAAGAAATATTCCGCTGTATAAAAATTTAATGCATTGTACAAACTCTGATATATGTATAACAATTCATTTAATGTGAAATATGATGATTATTTGTTGTGATTCTGTGGCTGATTCTGTTTAAAATCTATAAACTGACTAACAATCCGTCATTTTGAACGTTTCAAGTTGGTTTAATTACCGACTGGGGGCGGTCAGAACGGCGGATCGTTACAAAAGTGGTATCAGAGCTTTGGTTTACACAAAGCTCAGTTTATGATGTTTAATATGAATAGTTACTAGAACCACTTTAAAGAAAATGTTTTTCAAATCTAAAGAAGTATAAAATTGTTTTCTTTGAAAGAATAAAAGGTATTTTGAAAATTCAATTTTTTTTCGAAAATTCCCCTCTCTAAATTTAGGATTGCGATAGTTTCTCATTCGAAAACTCATTATCGAATTGTTGAGACTTGTGAAAATAAAATTAAAGTTAAGTGAATTAATGAATTGGTTTGAATCAAATATTGTGAGTATCTACAAAATAATAATTGTGAAATAAAATGATATTTCAATTTAGTTATAGCCAAGAGGATAATTAAACCATAACTTGGGAATTTGATTCTGAATTCTTTTGAAAAATTGATTTCAAATGTTTTGAAGAACGATTTAGTAAATAAATGGATTATAAGTATTTAAACTTATAATATGAACTTTTGGTATATAATTGAGTTATATGGATTGAATTGAATTAATAAAGAGATTTATAAATCAAAGTTTATAAATAGAAAAGGAATTTATGAAGATTGTTTATAAATTCGAAATCAATTGAATTTGATAGGTAATTTGTTGTAGCTTATTAAAGGAGTTATATCCATGATTTTGGACAGTGGGTAATCCTTTAAAAAAAAAAAAAGAGAAGTTATTAAAGGAGATATATTCATGATTATGGACAGCGAATTATCCTTTACATTAGATATTGTGATAGTAAATGTTGGTTGGGAATTTTATTCATGATTTTGGACAGTGAATATATTATTGAACAAAACAGATATGTTTTAGAGAAGTGATATTATGAAATGAGGTTAATGTGGAAATATAAATTTAATGGAACTAAATCGACGAATGACTTACTAAAGAACTAGTTGATTATTTTTGAAATAGAAAACAAATGCAAAGTTCAAATAAAATTTAAATTTCAAATTTGATGTTGTCAATATGATAATCCATAATAGGTTAATAAATTCAGTGATGAATTTGAATTTAAACGCGCGGAAAAATTAAATTAAGTGAAAAACTTAATATTGAAAAGTTTGAAATTGGTTTAAAACTAATATTATGAAAAGTATGAGGAATTCAAACTATGAATTAAGTTGAAGTTGAAATTGGAAAAGTTAATGGTTTTAAAGATGTTTTAAAATGCATTAAGTATCGAATACATAGATTTCAACATTCAATTGTTGAAATAGGCATTTTCGAGAAATAAGGAAATGGTGGACTATAACACTATTGTTATAGTAAATGTTTTCCGGAAGGAAATGTTGTTTACAGTATTGGGATTTATATATCTATCTTAAATTTCGAATCCCTATACTAGTGATTTTGAGTTGTCGTAACGATGTTTTACGTAACATTCGTTTTAACTCAAATAAATGTGTTTAAAAGAATGATTTCCTTAAAGAATGGAATATATACTTAATTTTGATTCAAGTATATTGAATATTTTCCAAGTGTTGAAAATAAATGAACTTGTGAATTACTTATTATTGAATAAGTATGGAAATGTTTTCCGATATGAATGAAAGGTTTGAAATTTTATCTTTTAAAGATAAATTGAAAAATGAATATTTGAAATTTGTTTCAAATGGCTAAGTGTGAAAAATATATATCTTGTAAAGATATTTTTGGAAAATTTGAACGATCAGTTCAACTTGAATATTTTCCGAAAGATTGAATCTTGAGTTAAATTGAGTTTAACTTTGACATCAAAAACGATATAAGTTGAACTTTGAATTTTGGATAGTCGATTAGGATTGTATGTCTAGCATTGTGAATTGATGACATAGCAATTGATCTCTATTAAATATATATCTGTTGGTGGTGGAGAATTTATTCTTTTAGCTTAACACCCTTCTCTGAGACGTACGAGCTTAGAGGTTATATATCGATAGACATCAATTATGTGTTGAGAATTGACGATGTAACGTGAAATCCAAATCGAATGTGAAGTCGATAATGAATTGGATTATGAATGTGAATTAGGTTTGAGATAACCTTAAATTTTCAAATCGATTTAGAGGAAAATTTTAAGTGAAATGGAAAATTTTGGAATCCTCTATTTGTTATGAATGTGAATTGAGTTTTCGTAACTTATATATGTGAATATAATAATTCGAAAACCATCAGTTTGGAAAGACATTATTATGAAAAGTCCTGTGTAGGTTTACATAGGTATGATATGTACGAAATGTGAAATAAAGTACTATATGTATATGACATATGTTTTCTAAAAACCGAGGATATGGAAATGTACCTTCCATTTATTATTTGTGAAGGTGATTGGAACTCGGTGGAGTGTCCATTGGAAATCGTAGCTACGTAGAATTTCCATTTGTGGAATGTCCATTGGGACTGACTGAAATCCCCCACGATGGATCATCGTGTTTGGGATTATGTGAATTGATGCTGGCGTAATTCGTGGGGCGTGATGCCTACAGTTACAAGCGATTCCACTGGGATAGTGGCGCAACCGCCGTGTAAACTGCGATCTAGAAACCGAAGCGTAATTCGTGGGGCGTGATGCCTACAGTTACAAGCGATTCTACTGGGATAGTAGCGTAACCGCCGTGTGGACCGCGATCTAAGGCGACAACCATGGCGAAATTCAAGAGAGATGAGAAATCTAAGGTTACAAGCGATTGTACTAGGATAGTAGTGTAACCGCCGGGTAAACTGTGATCCATGGGGGAACGTGCTTTCCATATCCATTTTTAAAAGAATTTTTAAAAAGTATTTTCACTGGGAGTTGAAGCAAGTATATTTAGTACTTGGAGATTTTTAGTCTTGCGCCTGGCCAGCGTATGCCTAATGTCTGTAAGAACGAAGATGGACTTGTTAAACTTCGAGTTAGCAAGTATTTTCAAACTTTGAATAGAAAATCAATAGTCTGAAATTAGAATTACATAATTCTAACCTAATGAATTAAGGAAGAAGATTTTTAAAAATATCTCGAAAGCACACAACTTTAGAAAAGATATAATATGCAAATATTTAGCATGAAGAATTTCAAGTTTAAAAATATGAGTTTTGTAAATCGAAAATTTTGGTAAAAGACTTTTGTGTCTTGATTATTGAAATCGATGAACAAAACTGCTGAGATAAAATAAATGGAATGAATCCTATATTTATTTGTGAGTTTGGAACTTGGAAAAAAAATTGAGTAGGGCATAAATATCGGTGAGATTTTAGCAATCGTTTTTCCTAACTTATAATTTCGGGACGAAATTCTTTTAAGGAGGGAAGATTGTAACGATCCTGAATTTTGAACAATTTAAAAATGAAAATATTTAATTAATTTTAAATATTCGAATGATGATTGACTTGAATTTCAAATTTTTAGGATAAATTGGCGATTAAATTTTAAAATTTAATCTATAGAAAGTTGAATAAAAATTTGAATTCGACTTTGGAGTTGAATTTGAATATTGAATTTGTATTTAAATTTGTAACTAATGACTTTGAAAAAATAGTTTGGATTTATGAATTAATTTTATGTAAATTTATAAATTGATATTTATAGTTGAACTGCAAAACGTTTATATATTTATTAAAGAAAATAATTTACAAAACAAATTGAATTTAAAATGGAAAAAAATATATAAAAATAAACATAAAATATAAAGAGTATGTTGCCTTACCTTATCACCGAAATCTACGCCGTTACACACGCCTTCAACCACGCTAAAATCACGTTCTTCCTTTTCTCTTTTATACCCTACCCCTTTACCCCATTCAATCGAAACCCTTCCTTTTCATAAAAAAAATCAAACCGAAGAAATAATGGCGGCCACGAGTTTCTTCGTTCGTTCCTTCTCGAGATAATGGCGGCCTCGTCACTTCGATTCCGTGCTTCAACAATTAGGGCTTCAGCTTCGATCTTCGTTCAATTGTGCTCAGTACTCTCTTCGGCTGTTTCGATTATAAAGGTGAGTTCTTTGCTCACGATTGGGTTTAATTCAAGTTTTTATATTTGTTTGAATTGAATGCTTGGTTGCATGCTATGTTTTGGGTGATATTTGCTATCAATTGCTCTGATAATTCGATTTAAACTGATGAGAACAGATACTATAATTTTGTTTTAAACTGATGAGAAACAGATGCTATTTATTTGGTTTTGAACTGATAAGGACAGATGCAATCAGACCTTGCTTTTTAAACCGATTTGAACAAGATAAGTCACTGCATGTTGGTTGTTGGTTGTTATTCTTTATCATTTGCTCTGATATTTTGAATTTAAACTAATAAGAACAGATGCAAGATAATATATTGAAGTAATTTGTTTGTATGTATATGAGTTTCTGGAAATTACTATGTACTTATATAAGTATGTATACACTGTTAGTATCAGTAATTGTTGATGTTCTTAACTTAAGCTTTTAAATCTAAAATTTTGGTTGCATGATTTTATGTTGAGATGAATAAGCATTGCATGTTATTATAAGTAAATACATGATGTAAGTATTATATGTGTGCATGGCTGTGAAATTGCTTCTGTATGTTTGTTTTCCATCTGAAATACCTCTGTTTCTGTCTTCATCCCTCAGTGAGTAAATAATCTGACTTTGGTTCTGAAATATTGTTTGATGTTGAATGTATTTAATAAGTGCAGTGGCAATTGGTTGCATGTAAGAAATTTTGGCACACATGTTTTAAATATGCAAATATAAATGGAACATATCTGAACATGCTTTGCTACTTCTTTTTAAATTTAGTTTTAAATTTTAATCTGGAAACTGTGAACTAAAATTTCATGTAGTTTTTGTTTACAAGATTTAAAAGCATATCACATCCATCCCAATCTTGCTCTTCTTTATTCCTTATGAGACAAATTGAAAACAAGTTGAAAAATTTGTTCCTTTAAACTTGCACTAGGTCTCTGCATCAATTTAAAACAAGTCTGAAATTTTACTGTGAGTATAAGAATGGATGTGATGGATGCATGCTTGTGTATATGTATATATATGCCACCTCTGTTATGATATACAGTTTCAAGAAAAATTATAACACTGTGAGTAAAGTCTAACTTGTTTTCACTAGAATCTGGTTGCATGACTTGAAGCTCGATGGTAAATATGTTTGCATGTTGTTGAACTAAGTATACTTGTTTAAAATCTGCTGCTTGCATGTGAATGAAATATCAAAATGTCTCTTTGTTTTGAAAATGTGCAGAGTACAGGTAGAGAAAGAAAATTCATTTTCTTTTGGTTTGATCCTTGTTTGGCTATGTTTCTTAAACAGAATATGTTTGTTAAGTTTAGACCAAAATTTGAAAATAATCAAAGCAATTAAGTTAGTAATTGTTAATAATTAAGCAAACAGAAAATTCTTTTACCCTCCTTGTTCCTGAAATATGTTAGTAATTAAGTTGAAAATTTGTTGTTTAAATTTGTATTTCATCTCAGAAATTAATCAAAGCAATTTACAAGTTTATTACTGGTAGATGTATGAATATATGCTTGCTGTTGAAAAAAATGCTCTTGCATGTTCACTTGAGTTTTGAAATTGTTGTCTCATTTTGAAAACAGTGCAGTCCCTTTGTTTTTGAGATATATGCATGTTGACTAGTTCACTTGCTCATTTGTGTTGGCTCTGTTAGCTTTGGGTTCACTGATCAGTACATGTACATGTTGAGTCTCATGACTTTGTCTCTATTTTGACCCTTGATCATTTCATGTTGACATTTACTCCACTTTGCATTTGTGCATTGCTGTCATTTAAGTTGGTCACTGTTGCATTACTTGTGGCAGTTGCTATGTTCACACGTTTTCCCATTCACTGTCACACTGTACTTGCTTCACTTGAGTTTTTGTAACTTGTACATGCTGTGTTCATTCGAGTTGCTTCACCATTGAGTGTTTCATTTCATGAACATTTGGGTCTGGTCTCTTTATCCACACTTTGTTGATCAATATACACTGCTCAGTGTACATCTCCACTACTTCATTTTGTTGCACTGTATATTGGTCTACATCCCTTTGTTTGGTCATCAGTTGTAGCTTGTTATATTGAACTTGTAGTTGTTGCCGTAAGCTCTGTTGCATTGTTGATACTCTTTGAGTTGCAGTGTTTCACCATACTTTAGTTCGATTTTGATCTGGTCTGTTGTATACTTACCACTGACTTGTGTCTGCACTGTGTATATCCATGATGTTGTGCACTGATTCTTCGCTGAACTATTCACTTACATGTTTGGTTGAGACTTGTTTGTTTATGTCTGCATCTTCACCTGGTTATTGCATTCCTCTCTTGTATCATTGGTGTCTTTGTGGCCTTGTGGCTGCATATGTACATGCTTCGAGTTGTGTTTATTCGCTTGACCCTTGCTTAGTTGTAGCTGAACAGTTCATATTGCTGTTGACATGCCTTGTACTTGTAGTTGTATTCACTGTGTAGTTGGGGCTGCTGGATTTTGTTGTACACTGCTGCCTGAGTGCCAGTTTACATTGTTCGTGTGCACTGACCATATGGTCTTTGCTTAATTGTAGCCTGTATCGGTTGTTTCCCCTGCCTGTAACTTTTTTTGTTACAGTAATGATTCAAAATCCCTATCCTTCAATTCTTTTGGAAAGAAGAAAAAAATGGAAGTGTGAGGTTCAATTCTGTGCTTTAATTATTCCTCTAATACCCTGTTGCATTTAGTTTATTTTATTGCACTCATTTTGGTCTGCACTCTGTAAACTTTGAGTTGTATTTGTGAACCGTTCGTTGCTTCATGTCTTTGGCATTTCTGAGCCTCCGCCTTTGATAGCCTGTTTCAACATTTGCTGTTTGTATTGCTTTGTCTGATGCCTTCTTGACTCTTTTATCTGTGCATTGGCCTTGAGTTGAACCCAGTTTTGAAACTTGGGTTTGACCTTGTTTTGATCTGATAGCTGTGCTTTTGTTTGGTGCACACGTGTTAGCGAGGCAGTGCACATGTGTGTAAATATACGTGTGTACTGCAGCCACACATGATTGACAGATTTTAAAAAAATTGAAGTTGTTAATAAGAAAATCCATAATAGATTTAAATTGATTCATGTGATTCGTCATCTCTGTTACCATTTTATTCAGTTCATTACAAATTTAATTACTTGAATAAAGATTAATCCTGACTCGAGTGTTTTTGCGTTTTGCAATTAATGCTCGGGTCAGACCGAGTATTTTTACAGCTTGAAGATTTTCAGGCCGCGAAGTTAGAGAGAGTTGGGGAAATTGCTTCACTTTAGCTTTTCAAAGAATTTTTGTAATTAAAAGAAATATTCCGCTGTATAAAAATTTAATGCATTGTACAAACTCTGATATATGTATAACAATTCATTTAATGTGAAATATGATGATTATTTGTTGTGATTCTGTGGCTGATTCTGTTTAAACTCTATAAACTGACTAACAATCCTTCATTTTGAACGTTTCAAGTTGGTTTAATTACCGACTGGGGGCGGTTAGAACGGCGGGTCGTTACAACTTTAATTTAATCCAGACAACTTTACCAAATTTGAATTCCCATTTCAAAATTTAAATTTCATATTAATAATCTTCCCACTTAACTTTAAAAATTTATTTCACTTTGGGTTTTCACGTCACATTCCAAGGAAATTCAAAACTCAACCTTAGAGTTTATTTCAAATATACATATTTATTTCCTTTAGACACCAAGTTACTTTAAATTTTAAACCACCTTTGGTTTTATTCAAAACAAATTCCTTCAAAAATTTCCAAACATTTCTTATTTTAAAATAAGATCACATTTAAAATAGTCTGAATAATATCATTTCTTTTAACATTTTGAAAACAATTTCAAATGTTCCTAGACTTAGGATTCAAAACTTCACAATTTAAAACCCACTTCAATTTATAAGTTATACTTATCTAAAAGTTTTCTTCCCTAAAATTTTTTCATTTTGCTTTATCAATGTTTACTAGAAAACAACATCCCATTATTAAATACAATAACCACTCCATATTCTGGTTTGAAACCAATTCTAATCCATCTTATCTCTATAGTTCATTTTATACAATTCCCATTTATATATATATATATATATTCATTACTTAATTCTTATTCAATTTCAATATCCAACAACCAATTATTGCTTTATATATAAAATATAAGATTTTATAAAAATCATTCATTAAAACCATTTTTAAAACCTTATATAAGAAAATAACAAGTATGCTCTTATATATACATATACACTCAACTCATTCTAGGGTGCCACTGAGCCTATCCTTAATGAGTAAACCCACCAGAGCCAAGGTTCTTGCTTAACCTTCAGCTCTGATACCAAATGTAACGATCCAGACTTTTCAACTTCGAAAATCCCAGATTGTTAGAGAAAAGAAGAAAAAAGATAGAAGAAACAGAAACACCAAAACTCAGATTCTCACATTCGCAGCGGATAAAAATATAATATCAAATAAAATAGCAGTTATACAAAGGAAAACTGTAATTGTTACTTTACATTCATTTCACCAGAGTACAATCATTTATTTACAGTTATACAACATGTCCCAGACTATTAACAATACAACTTTATTCCACAGCAGAAAAATCCATACGTTCCTACCATCCAGCTCGCCTCCTGAGCTCCAGAATGTCCATTCCCGAAAAGCTATAATACTCGGTCTGACCCGAGCATTACGTCAAAGTAACACCCGGGTCAGGCTGGAAACCAGCGTGAGTAAACCCATCTACCGAGAAATAGCAATGCATACAACTTTTTAAAAACTAGGTAACTCGTAACTTATTACGAGTTCTTAACTTGCCATAATCAAAACTTATTTCACACACAATCCTTTAAGTACCCTTACATAATTTAAATGGTCCAGTTTACTTAAATTATCCCATTCCAGCCTAGTGATTTCATAAATCAAATCTATAAAGAATTATTTTTTATTCCAAATTGAAGTGGTTTCGGGTATTTACTGACACCCGACCTCGGTCTCTTCGAATCCAAAATTATCTTAATAAAAAGCTGTTTAAGTTTAAACAATTCCATTTATATCTAGAATTACATATTTACATAGCCATACATCATAGATAGACAAACCATATTATCACAGTTCAACCCAAACGTATCATATTACATAGCATCACAAATCACATATCAGAGATATCAACTAATCTAAGGCATACAATATCATTCAATCATTCATAAGCAAGATTAATTTGTCATACCATTTCTAATATTAAAATAAATTAAATTAATTACTTCAATCATTTTTAATCTTTCTTACTTAATATTAATTTATTACAAACCATTAATTAATCATCCATTAATTATCATTTTTAATTACATTAAGTAATTAGAAAAACAAATTAATTAATCTTCACCCATTCACATTAATTACATTTATCCTTAATTAATTACTCAAATTAATTATCCTATAATCACTTACATTGGTTAATTATCCTTTAATTAATCATACTCATTAGTTAACTAACCCTTAACTAACTTCCTTAAATAATCAATCCTTTAATTAATTACACTAAGTAATTAATCCTTAATTACTTCCCTTAAGTATTTATCATTAATTAATCACTTTTAGTGATTATCCATTAATTACCCTCCTTAATTAATGACATTCAGTAATTGTTCTTCAATTACTTTCATTATTATCACTAGTTATTTCATTAAATAATTATCATTAATTAATTACATTAGTAATTAACCTTTAATAGATTTATCATCCTTTAATTAATTTCCTAGATTAATTAATTACATTAACACTCAATCCTTAAAATAGATTACACAAATTAATTAACTTTTAATTAATTGCCCTAATAAATAAATTGTTAATTATTCCGTTAGCTAATTAACCATCCTTAAATAATTAATCCTAAATTTAATTATATTATTAAAATCACTTTCAAAAACATTTAGGAATTTTATTTATTATAAAATTACCTCTAAATAAATTTTTTTTTAAAACAATTTAAAACTCTGAAAATTTGTTTAAAATTTGCTAATACTTTGTTTAGAACTTGGCTTATATTTTCTTTGAAACTTATTCATTTAATAACTTTTAAAATTTGGTTCAAACTTTCTTCATTTGCCTTTGAAAACTTGGTTAACACGTGGCTTGAAAATTTATTCCCCTTACATAAATCACTTACTTAAAATCTATAAAAAAAACTTCAAATTTTAAGAACCTGGTGTCTTAAAAAACAAACCCGAGCCAACCAAGAAAATTTCTCGAGTTATCACTCGAGCAACTCACAAACACGCTCTCTCATCCCTCTGCTTCGAGATGGTCACGGAAGCAACACGATAAATGCCCCAAACAATACATCATTCCCAAACCTTACCACACCCAGGTGCACAAAAGTGCACCGTACGCGTGCACGGCGAAAATAAGCTACTTCGACCATCTCTCCGATCTTCACCAAACTACCGACGACCTCGCCAATCAACTCGTCAACCTAGATATCTAAATTCATGAGCAAATCAAAATCAAGTTGTCGAACTCATAGGAACCAAGAACTTCGACCATCAAAAACACATGCCGACGACGAACTCACCCACTGGAGCATCCGTTTCTCTGACCTCGGCTGCATTTTATACCTACACGAGGTTCCCCACTATTGCGATCACCTCAGACGATCCAACGGTGACGCACGACCTCACGAAACAACACCGTCCAACCTTGGAATTCGAAACCTAGTTCGACGCCGACCAGTCGCCACAGCCATCTAAAAATCGTCTCCTTATTTTTCCTGTGATCGGCAACCCTTAAGCAAGCCTCGACCACAACTATGACGAACGCCATCATGTCGATCGCTGTTGATTGCCAAAAACACCAAAAACGTTCAACTCTCGAATTCCCAATAATCCCAAACCTAAGAACTATGAAATGCTTATCAAAAATCAAGTTTTTTAAATACGGATAAGTCTTTATGATCTGAACTTAATATAGAGATGATCAATTTCTAACCCATTTTAAATTTTCACTGTAATTCTTTTTTTTTCAAAAAAAATTCTAATTATTTATTCCTGGAACAATTTTTAAAAATGCATTCATAGGTTTACAATCATTTTCTCTTTTAAGGTTGAGGTCTAAAGTCAATTCATTTAGAAGATATGAATTATTTAAGGAATTGGAGTATGTTTATTTAACAGAGAAGATATATATATATATACACACACACACATAGAGAACATATATACACAGATATATCATTTTTACCAACATGCATTCACAAAACAATTTACACTACAATAATACAAGATTTCATTATAAACATTCAAGTTAAAAACCAGATTAAACTTTTTTTAAAAATATTATTTACTCACCTTATATAGAACGGAGGCCAGTTTTGAGCCTATAAGTGATTTTGGCTTGATTTCCCCCCTTTTTCTTTTAAAAAAACTAGTATCTGAAGCTTGCCTTGATTTAGCTGTTGTATTTGTTAGATTTGAACTTTATACTTATCCGAAACAGGTCTTGAATTTTTTTTGCTCGTGGTTTGATTTTTGTTTTGAAATGATCTGTTTACTGCTTCAGGTTTTGATTTCTTTTGTTTTTTCTTGATTCAAATTTTGGATTGAAAGAGTTGTTTGTGTATATTTTGTTTGTAGTTTATCAGGTGTTGGATTTGAATAAAATTTTAAATGAAGGAAAAATGAAAGATAGGTGTAACGCCCCACCTCTATGCCCATGCTAGCCAAGGACACTATGGGGTAATGCCGTTAACTAGCGTGGAGAATAAGGCTGTTGAGGAGCGACCATCCGTGTAATTGCTTTGTGCGAGCACCGATGTGTCAGATAGAATATAGGAGGAAATCCGACATACCGACACAAACTCAAAGCTACCACACAGTGGCTATAATATCTTCGGAAACAAACATGAAATAAACATAACACAAATCAGTCATAGATATCCATATCACAAAGGCGGAAAAAGATATGAATATAACACATGAAAGTGTACATCAGAGTAGTGGTCTAACAAGATCCACAATATCACAAAAGAATAACTACAAGTGCTAGACAAAAGAATATGGATACACCAATGAGTCTATGTCTCAAATGTATGCAACAAAAACTACTAATCTAAGTAGTTAGCCAAAAGTCGGGGTGATAACCCCAGAGGTGAAGTCAAGCAGAAGCACCTGTAACACCTCGGTCTGACCCGAGTATTATTTAATAAGTAAATAATAAACGGATCAGTCTAGCTATAAATATCATGTAAAATGATATAGGATAAGAGATATGACATAAACATATGATAACCATAAAGCCATACTGTGATAAGTATGTAATTGAAAATCAACAAGAGATTAATCAATATCACCAGAATCTTCTCAAAGATCAAAAAGGAATGTCATACTCCTTATTTACCAATTCACCAAACTATAAATATTGACAATAATATCACTGCCAATCACAAAAGTTAATGACACACAAATTCACCAATGCACAAAAATTGATAACACAAATCAATGAAAATCACGAAAATTGGTGAAACACAAAAATTCCAGAAATCATTAATGGAAATCCAGAAATCACAAAAAGGGGGAGGCCTATCACAAAACGGGAGCATGAAAACTCACCAACACGTGTATCACAAAATGGAACGCTATTCCATGGTAGCTAACCATTAATTTTTGAGCCGAAGCTCCATAAAACGGCCCGAAGACCATGGGTCGCTACCCCACCAATTTGAGCCAAGCTCCACAGAAATGGGGTTTAGTCTCCCTCGTAGACAAAGAGACATCGCTCATTTGCTAGTCTAAATCACAAAAATGATCATCAACGATCATCAAGAAGTGTCAATTACAAAAAGCTAGTAAATATATAAGCTTAGCTTCATGTCCCGTAACCACTAGCTTAACTTAAATATTTACGAACAAATTGTAGATTTCCACTGGAAAATTGTCACAAGAGATTTAATCGAACAAGTCCAAGAATTTACCGACGAAGTAAACGCAAGCGTTTCATACCACTTGTTTTACGAAGCTGTTTAATTAGATTTCTCGTACGAGTGAGGTTTGTATATTTTTAAAATGACAAATCACAAAAATGATCGTAGAGACGATCAGTCATAAAAATTCACATACGAAGACGTGAAGGAAATTGCAAAGAATTCGATTCCAAATTCATCGAAGTGGAAATACCCTTGCGACCTAAAAGTCATGACTTACGACTTAACATAAGTCAACACAAGAAATCAGCGGCTCAAGAAATAGCACACGGCTTAACAGAGCAACAACATGGCGCAACCTAAGGCATGGCGCGACCTAACATGGCGCGACTCAGTAGTGGAACAGCCTAAGAGTTGCGGCCTAGGTAGTGCGACCTAAAGGGTACGCGACCTAAGGAAGAAGCGGCTTAGGTAGTGCGACCTAAGCGTTCCAAGCGGCATAATAGGCCAAGCGACCTAAAGGGGGACGACCTAGCATCCACGACCTAACAGCTGTGATGTCCCGGAAATTTAGGCAATAATTATTTAATAATTTCTCTAATAATTATTTTATAATGTGAAATATTGATTTAATAAATTAATTCAAGCTGGAATTTTCTTTTGAAAATTAATAATTATTTAGTTTGTTTAATGTTATTCTTTTCAAAGTTAAAAATATTTAAGTAATAAATTTATCTTTCTAAACTGATTTAAAAATATTTTATTTATAATGTATAATTGTTTATACATTGTAAATAGAGGATTTGGTTTTAATTTTAATTTATATTAAATAAAGAATATTTTCTAATTATTATATATTAATGTATAATGTGTAAATTGTTTTAAATTAATTTAAATAAGTATTGTAAACTTTTCAAAAGGTTTGTTTTAAAAAAAAATTCTTATATTTTTATAGAAATATAAGTGAGCATTTATTTTGGTTTATAAAATAAATATAGTTTAATTTTGTTTTATAATAAAAGTTTGATTTGTTTTATTTTAAATTGCTTTTCTTTGAATCGATTTAATTCATTCTTGTTAAAATATAACATTTGATTTAAAATCTTTTGAAATATAGTTTCATAAAGAATGTTATTTTAAAAATAATTAAACAAGCATTAAAATATAAGTTTATAGTTTTATAAAGAAACTTATATGTATTTATTTAAAAGCTAATGTTAATAAATCATTTGTAACTTGCTAAAATAAATTAGAAATGGTTTAAGACAAATTCAAATACATTTATAAATTTAGAAATGGCTTTTGAATATTAACATGCATATGTGTTAATCATTTAACTAATAGAAGAGACACTTGTAAAACAATTAGCATAATAAGTACAAGTGGCATTTGTTTTAAATCTCATTGTTTAAAATTATTGATAGGAGAAATATAGCAAATGCATTTGGATTAAAACACATTTTTTTTTCTCATTTGAAAATCTGAGAATCATATTTCTGTAAAATCAAAACCCAATTCAAACAACAAATGCATGTTTTAAAATTTGCATCCAACCTCAAAACTGCAAATTACAAATCTGCAAATAACAAATCAAATCTGCATGCTAAGTTTCATCATCAAAACTCAAATTCAACTGTAAATCTGAGATGTTTGAATGGGTCTGCATGCATCATCATCTGCAAGCATCTTCAACATGTAAAGCAAAATTCAACTGTTGCAAAGTCTAAAATCAACATCAGACAGAAAAGCAATTTCTGTAATCTAAATGAAAGCCAGGAGCATCATGCATTTCAAAATGCAGTTTCAAACAGAGTCCTGGAAATTGAAAATCTGCACTTAAGTTTGTTTCTGCATCATCAATTTAAAGGTGAGTGAACTTCTTGTTTTAAAAACAGTTTCTTTTAAGTTAAAATTTTATAAATTTCCTGAATGAAATATTAGTTCACCTTAATTAAAAATCTGGGTGATTTGAACTTCCTTGTTATCTATTTATTTATCTACTGCAAGAAGTTGAATCTATATGTTGCATGTGAATATATAAGATTGGGATGCTTGTATGATTTTATTGTAATCAATATGATGTGTGAATATATATATATATAGGCATATATATTTATGGGATTACAGTGATCCTATCTATAGTTTTCTGTTTTAAAATAAGTATTGATAGGAAACTTTATTCTCTTGAATAATTTTTGTTAGAAAATAATATGTATAAACAGAGCATGTTGTTTAATATTAATGCAGGTTTTATTAAATTATGATTTAGTTAAAATAGGTTAGGATTTGAGGTCTGTTACTCACTGGAAACAACTATACAGTAAACATTTTTGTAATAAAACAAATATATCAACATCTTTAATTATTTCAACAAGATTATAACATGAGTGTATGTTATGAATCAGAAATTTTAAAAACAAAACTTCACTTCTTCAATTTGTTGTGGGATATGCATTCTGTTTTGAACAGAGAAAAGAAATTCTAGAGTTATCTATTAGGATAGTAATGTTAGGTGTTAAGATGCTTCATGTTAGTGGAGTGTTGATGTGAGAAATGATGAAATTAGGTGATAAATGATCAGAAGTTGTTTCAAAGGAGATGGTGATTGAAATTGAGGTTTCCAGGTTTTCAAAAAAACCTGATTTTAAGTGTGCAGTTCTTAGCATTTGCATATGCTCTATGTTGTATTGAGTAGGAGGGGAATTTGGGAGGTTGCAGAAGGGTTGTAGATGGAGCTATAGCTGGAGTTGTAAGTGGTCTGGTGATCGGTGATTTGGTTGCAAGATGTTGACAGGTTGGTCTTGGTTGCAGTGTTGTACTCAGGTGAACTATATTGGTTGTGTGCAGGGTCTATTGACTCGAAGCAAACCTTGGGATTTTGTGATGTTGTCTCGAAGCAGGATGGGTTGAAACTCGAAGTAATAATATGGTTTCTCGGGTATTGATTTACAGGTTTATAAACCAGAAGCTTTTGTAGATTTTTTTTGAAAAAAATGTTGAATGGAAATCAAATTCTAGTGCAGGAGTTTGATTCATGTATAAGTTGAAACTGAATTCAAATAGAGTTTGAAATTCAAAGTTTTTAAAAATGAAATATTTAAATTTAAACAAGTTTTAAATTTGGTTTTTAAATCCATATTAGAACAGTTGCAGGTTTTAGAACCTGTAATTTTGCAGTTTGTTGTTTAAATAAAATTCATATTTTAAATTTCAACTTGATTCAAGTATAAGTTAAAAACTGAATTCAAATGTAGTGTGAAATCCAAAGTTTTTAAAAAATGAAATCTTAAATTTAAACAAGATTTAAATCTGGTTTTAAATCAAGAATTAAAACAGTTTTCAGGTTGCTCTTAAAACCAGGTTTTTGTTAGTTTTGTATGTTTTAAATTTTTGAACAGATTTGAATGTTTTAAGCAAGTTTAAACTCAGTATGAAATCAATTTAAAAACTGTTACCAGGTTTCTTTGAAACCCAGTTTTAATTTCAAAATAGTTTTTAAATTTAAAATGAATGAACATATTCAAATGTTTAAAAGTGAATTTGGAAATGAAATTTCATTTCAAATAAGTTTAAACTTGAAAAGAATTTAGTACCTTTAGTATTTGAAAGTATTTGAATTAAAATATGAAGTGTTAATTTAAATTTGAATTGAAATAATCAATTAATTTTCAAAACTTAATTTATTTTAATCAAATAAATTTGGTTTAAATCTTTCTTTATATTTAAGTGATGAATGTTTTTAACATTTATTTTATTTTTAAGGTTTACAATTATTAAATTTGGGTTAATGTTCAATAGTTAAACATTTTAAATATTAGAATTTTAAATGGAATTTGAATTTAAATTTAGAAATGTATTGTTTTAATACATTTTGAATTTAAATGAGTCATTTAATAAGTAATTAAATTATTTTGAAAATATTTAAGATAATTAAGGATTTACTTAATTATTTGATTTTTAAATAATGATTTAGATTAATATTAATTAGAAATGATTTATTAATCTAATTCAAATTTTCTTAAGTATATAATTAATGAAATGTTGTTAATTAATAATTGGTGACAATTATCTAGGGATAATTTAGTAATTAATTAATGTAATTAATTTTGATAATTAACTAGATTAATTAATTGAATCTAATTAATTGTAATTTGTTAAAGTAATTAAGGAATTAACTACTTATTGTAATTAATTTTGATATGTGATTTATTTAAGTTAATTAATTTAGTTTAAATAATTTTAAATAAATCATTTGATGATTTTTAGAGAGTAATTACTTAATGTAATTAGTGGAGCAGGATTGCTTAGGGAAATAATAATGATAATTACTGGAATGTAATTAGTAATTTGGATAATTACTTTTGTAATTAATTAAGGAATTAATTAATGATTAATTATGGGATAATTAATTTGATTAATGAGTAATTAAAGATAGTTAATTACTAAATTGAATATTAATCAAGGTGATTAATAATTAGATTAATTACTAAATGTAATTAATTTTAATTAAGTAATTTATTTAAATATTAGAGATCATTAATTATTATAATTAATGATGTAATTAAAGATTGTTTGATTAAGTTAAATTAAGTAATTAATTAAGGATAAATATAATTAATTATAATTAATTAATAAGTGAGTAATTAAATGTTAATTACTTATGATTAAGGTTAATTAATTTGTGAAATGAATTAAAGACGAATTACTTATTGTAATTAGTGAATGATTAATCAAAGTTGTTTAATCAAGTTAAATACTTAGTGGATTAATTAACTAGGTTAATTAATTAATGGATGTTAAGCAAGATTTAAATGAGTAATTAATTTAATTTAATTTAAATTAATTGGAGATGGTTGTAATTAATTTAATTCATTTTAAATTAATTATAATTGATGGTAATTAAATCATTGCTTATGGATGTTATTGATTAAATGGTTGTAATCTCAGTAATGAGATGAGTCGTATCTGTATGATATGAATGCTTGGTTTAAGTATGATGGTTTGTGATGGATTATTAGGTTGTGATGCTTATCTATTTATGGATGATACAGATTATCTGTTTATGATATGAATGTGATTATCTATTGTGAGATGTAGCTTATCTATCTATGTGAATTAGATAATAATGAAATGAATTAATTTATTGTTTAAAACACTTAAGTACAACTTGGACATTAAAATGGCGTTTGGTTTCGGTGAGACCGGGATCGGATTTCCATATTTGGAATTCCGAAAACCACATCGATTCCAATTAAACGTTAGGACGTTAATCCAAGTGGAGCAAGTGAAGACTCGAGGTGTAAGGGCTATACGTCAGTATAACTCTGTGGGTGATTCCGTAATGAGTTTGACGGAATAGTACTTATAGATTCGAGATGGTGATTTAGAGTGCAAGGGTTATCGTCGTTAACTCTGAGGGTGATTCCAACACGAGTGTAACGAGATAATGCCTTCGGTTTCGTTCGAACCCGAAACGAACTTGTATGGATTGAATGCTTTCAGAACATCGTCAGGTGGACGATGAGCATTCTAAGATTGATATGTTTTCTAAAGTTAATCGTAGCCTCAAGCCTCATCAACCGGGAATGGCTAAAACAGGGGAGGTGCAGCAAAGCTTCGTGGGTCGCACCCACTGGAGAGCAAGATTTACTCCTGTCTAGAGGTCCCTTTATATTCGGTTGTGTGGCAGTCGGTGACGACCAATCAGCGGGGTGGTCTTGTTCGGAGCTGTTCAGTAAGGAACGGGTCCGGCTTTGTGTTGCAGGGGAGTGGGAGTACTCCTCGGTACGGTGATCTAGGCCACGTACTGTGACGGGCGGTACCCCAGTAGCCCTACCATTGTTGGAAACCCATTTTCCCTACGAGACCCTATGGTTTTGTTTGTATTACCCACTTTTGTGGCTAGTAGCTGGAATTTAATGAAGGTAACAATTTCGGCTATTTCTTATTTACTTGAAAACCCTAGACACTATTATAATATCACTGGATTTTCTATCAAATGTTTTGGTTAGCGTAAGGTAAAAACTTTTCCAAGTTTATGTGTGGGAAGTCTTGCGTGATACCTTTTGTTTTCAAAGGATTTTCCAAAGTTAAGCAACTTTTAACCCCGTTTACTCACACCAGACCCCTGTCTGACCTGAGTGTTTATTTTTTGTTTTATTAAACTCTTGGGTACTCATATTACGTATGAGTAGTCAAGTGATTCAGGATTGCTTTGACGAGTTCTGGAGGAGATAATGGAGCAGGAGGCTTCAGCGTGTAGATATATTTAGTGGTTCCGCTGTGTTTGAGTTGTATCTGTTTCTCTGATGTACTTGGATTGTAATTACTAGACAGATGTTTATAACTGTCTAGTTAGTGTTGTATTAGCTGTTTAACTCTGATGTATAAGATACTATGTAAAGTTTTATGTGATATATTATAATTTATTCGATTCCGCTGTGAGATTCTGATGTTTGTCTGTTCTTTCTTTCCTTTCTTTTATCTTTTCTATCCCTTTCTTTCTTCTTAGCGATGCGACTTCCTGGAGTTTGGAAGTTGGGTCGTTACAACGTGGTATCAGAGAACTAGGTTGAGCGAATACCTATGCTCTGGAGTGGTGTCCTTCTTGAGAGAGCATATTTGTAATTTTGAATATATATATATATTATTTATTTCTACCTATTTGATTGGGTTACCTGTTCAGGTTTTCCAATATAAGTAATAAAGGTAGATAGGGTAGTGATGTGTGTAACACAACTACCAATGGTTGGAGTTCGAGTGTTTGAGATTGGAAGTGGTCTGCTAGGGCAGTTTCGGCATCTTGAGTAGTTTTGCAGTTTGGTGTGAAGGATTTCACTCGTGTGAGTGGACTCTCTTGAGTTCGGATTAGTACGAAGTTCTGAAGCCAGCAAGGGTATTTTGGCAACTTCAAGAAGGAGTTCTGTCTATATTTGAGTTTGAGACTCAGCTTGGCAGGATGTTTTGAGCTTGGTTTGGGAGCGAGTTTCCTGAGAGATATCTGTCTATCTGGAAGGCTCTATTGTGAAGAGGCTGGTGTAGCTTTGAGGTTCGATGAGCTTTTGGTTAAGGAAGTTTTGGCAGCAGTAGCAGCAGTGAATGGCCTGTTCTTCGATGGTTTAGAAATCTCTGTGATTCTTCAGTCAGTAGTACGGGCAGATGGTGGAGCTTGTCCATTCCTTCTGGAAGCTCAGTTGGGTGTGATGTTAGTGGTTGGAGATAAACCACTAGTTTCTTCTTCTGAAGGCCTTAGTTGTTCTGTTTGTTGAAGTGAGAACGATTTCTTGGAATCTGAACTGAGTGGGATCGCAAAAGTGACTTGCGATGGTTCGGAAGTTCTTTGAGTAAGCTTTGTTTGGATTGAAGCATCTCTGGTGGATGGTTGAGTTTACGAAGTGGTATTTTTTGGATATCTTCGAAGGAGTTAAGATTTGCATCCGCATCAAGAGTTTGAGTTCTGTTTCGACTTGATTCTTGGAGCTTTACCGGTGGTTCAGCATAGTAGGAGGCTCTTTGAGAGAGAGATCTGTTTAAGTTGGCAGGATTTATTGGATCAAGTTTTCTGGTTGAATTTTTGTTGTGGTGCTGTGACCGAATCGGATAGGTCACTGAGATTTTATGGGATTTGATGAACAATATTCCGGGACAAGTTGATCAAGTTTATACTTGTGTTCATCAACGGCATTCTTGAATCAGAGTTGCGCAGTGGAAGCATGGTGGCAGCTATTCCAAAATAGAAGCAGCATCCGATTCTTTGGGAATTTGAGTTTTGTCTTGGATCAAAGGATTTCTACAGGAAATTTATTTTGGATCTGGAAGCTTGATTGTTTTGTGCACCTGTTCTGTTTCAGAATAAGAGATTGGATTTTTCTGTTTTCTCTTGAGAGTTGAGTGTTTGGTCTACGGGATTGTATTGCCAGTTCGGATGGCTGGAATTTTGTTTTGTTTTTCACTTATCTCTGAGGGAGTACGTGTATGATCTACCATTGGTTTTAGAATCAGTAGTTCTGAGAGATTTAGGAATTGATCAGGACTTGTCTGTTGTCCTGTATTCTATTTAGATTTGTAGATCTAGATATATAGGAGCTCTAGATCTGTATAGTGTAGCTAGTTTAGATTTTGTAGGGCGAGTGTCCCGGTATTTGTACCTGGGAAACTCTCGGGAATCTTATCCAGAATTTTTGTCTGGATAATTAGAATTGTTTGTTTGAATTGGTTGCTATGGTTGCTAGTATTTGGTTGATAGTATATGATTGCTCTTTTTAAATTTAAAATCTGTATGGGATTATTAAATTATCTTTGCTTTTAAATTTCGGGGACGAAATTCTTTTAAAGGGGGAGGAATGTGATGTCCCGGAAATTTAGGCAATAATTATTTAATAATTTCTCTAATAATTATTTTATAATGTGAAATATTGATTTAATAAATTAATTCAAGCTGGAATTTTCTTTTGAAAATTAATAATTATTTAGTTTGTTTAATGATATTCTTTTCAAAGTTAAAAATATTTAAGTAATAAATTTATCTTTCTAAACTGATTTTAAAATATTTTATTTATAATGTATAATTGTTTATACATTGTAAATAGTGGATTTGGTTTTAATTTTAATTAAATTAGTATTGTAAACTTTTCAAAAGGTTTGTATTAAAAAAAAATCTTTCTTATATTTTTATAGAAATATAAGTGAGCATTTATTTTGGTTTATAAAATAAATATAGTTTAATTTTGTTTTATAATAAAAGTTTGATTTGTTTTATTTTAAATTGCTTTTCTTTGAATAGATTTAATTCATTCTTGTTAAAATATAACATTTGATTTAAAATCTTTTGAAATATAGTTTCATAAAGAATGTTATTTTAAAAATAATTAAACAAGCATTAAAATATAAGTTTATAGTTTTATAAAGAAACTTATATGTATTTATTTAAAAGCTAATGTTAATAAATCATTTGTAACTTGCTAAAATAAATTAGAAATGGTTTAAGACAAATTCAAATACATTTATAAATTTAGAAATGGCTTTTGAATATTAACATGCATATGTGTTAATCATTTAACTAATAGAAGAGACACTTGTAAAACAATTAGCATAATAAGTACAAGTGGCATTTGTTTTAAATCTCATTGTTTAAAATTATTGATAGGAGAAATATAGCAAATGCATTTGGATTAAAACACATTTTTTTTTCTCATTTGAAAATCTGAGAATCATATTTCTGTAAAATCAAAACCCAATTCAAACAACAAATGCATGTTTTTAAAATTTGCATCCAACCTCAAAACTGCAAATTACAAATCTGCAAATAACAAATCAAATCTGCATGCTAAGTTTCATCATCAAAACTCAAATTCAACTGCAAATCTGAGATATTTGAATGGGTCTGCATGCATCATCATCTGCAAGCATCTTCAACATGTAAAGCAAAATTCAACTGTTGCAAAGTCTAAAATCAACATCAGACAGAAAAGCAATTTCTGTAATCTAAATGAAAGCCAGGAGCATCATACATTTCAAAATGCAGTTTCAAACAGAGTCCTGGAAATTGAAAATCTGCACTTAAGTTTGTTTCTGCATCTTCAATTTAAAGGTGAGTGAACTTCTTGTTTTAAAAACAGTTTCTTTTAAGTTAAAATTTTATAAATTTCCTGAATGAAATATTAGTTCACCTTAATTAAAAATCTGGGTGATTTGAACTGCCTTGTTATCTATTTATTTATCTACTGCAAGAAGTTGAATCTACATGTTGCATGTGAATATATAAGATTGGGATGCTTGTATGATTTTATTGTGATTAATATGATGTGTGAATGTGTATATAGGTATATATATGTATGGGATTACAGTGATCCTATCTACAGTTTTCTGTTTTAAAATAAGTATTGATAGGAAATTTTATTCTGTTGAATAATTTTTGTTAGAAAATAATATGTATAAACAGAGCATGTTGTTTAATATTAATGCAGGTTTTATTAAATTATGATTTAGTTAAAATAGGTTAGGATTTGAGGTCTGTTACTCACTGGAAACAACTATACAGTAAACATTTTTGTAATAAAACAAATATATCAACATCTTTAATTATTTCAACAAGATTATAACTGAGTGTATGTTATGAATCAGAAATTTTAAAAACAAAACTTCACCTCTTCAATTTGCTGTGGGATATGCATTCTGTTTTGAACAGAGAAAAGAAATTCTAGAGGTAACTGTTAGGATAGTAATGTTAGGTGTTAAGATGCTTCATGTTAGTGGAGTGTTGATGTGAGAAATGATGAAATTAGGTGATAAATGATCAGAAGTTGTTTCAGAGGAGATGGTGACTGAAATTGAGGTTTCCAGGTTTTCAAAAAAACCTGATTTTAAGTGTGCAGTTCTTAGCATTTGCATATGCTCTATGTTGCATTGAGTAGGAGGGGAATTTGGGAGGTTGCAGAAGGGTTGTAGATGGAGCTATAGCTGGAGTTGTAAGTGGTCTGGTGATCGGTGATTTGGTTGCAAGATGTTGACAGGTTGGTCTTGGTTGCAGTGTTGTACTCAGGTGAACTATATTGGTTGTGTGCAGGGTCTATTGACTCGAAGCAAACCTCGGGATTTTGTGATGTTGTCTCGAAGCAGGATGGGTTGAAACTCGCAGTAATAATATGGTTTCTCGGGTATTGATTTACAGGTTTATAAACCAGAAGCTTTTGCAGATTTTTTTTGAAAAAAATGTTGAATGGAAATCAAATTCTAGTGCAGGAGTTTGATTCATGTATAAGTTGAAACTGAATTCAAATAGAGTTTGAAATTCAAAGTTTTTAAAAATGAAATATTTTAAATTTAAACAAGTTTTAAATTTGGTTTTTAAATCCATATTAGAACAGTTGCAGGTTTTAGAACCTGTAATTTTGCAGTTTGTTGTTTAAATAAAATTCATATTTTAGATTTCAACTTGATTCAAATATAAGTTAAAAAATGAATTCAAATGTAGTGTGAAATTCAAAGTTTTAAAAAAATAAAATCTTAAATTTAAACAAGATTTAAATCTGGTTTTAAATCAAGAATTAAAACAGTTTTCAAGTTGCTCTTAAAACCAGGTTTTTGATTCAAACAAGGTTTTTGTTAGTTTTGTATGTTTTAAATTTTCGAACAGATTTGAATGTTTTAAGCAAGTTTAAACTCGGTATGAAATCAATTTAAAAACTGTTTCCAAGTTTCTTTGAAACCCAGTTTTAATTTCAAAACAGTTTTTAAATTTAAAATGAATGAACATATCCAAATGTTTAAAAGTGAATTTGGAAATGAAATTTCATTTCAAATAAGTTTAAACTTGAAAAGAATTTAGTTCCTTTAGTATTTGAAAGTATTTGAATTAAAATATGAAGTGTTAATTTAAATTTGAATTGAAATAATCAATTAATTTTCAAAGCTTAATTTATTTTAATCAAATAAATTTGGTTTAAATCTTTCTTTATATTTAAGTGATGAATGTTTTTAACATTCATTTTATTTTTAAGGTTTACAATTATTAAATTTGGGTTAATGTTCAATAGTTAAACATTTTAAATATTAGAATTTTAAATGGAATTTGAATTTAAATTTAGAAATGTATTGTTTTAATACATTTTGAATTTAAATGAGTCATTTAATAAGTAATTAAATTATTTTGAAAATATTTAAGATAATTAAGGATTTACTTAATTATTTGATTTTTAAATAATGATTTAGATTAATATTAATTAGAAATGATTTATTAATCTAATTCAAATTTTCTTAAGTATATAATTAATGAAATGTTGTTAATTAATAATTGGTGACAATTTTCTAGGGATAATTTAGTAATTAATTAATGTAATTAATTTTGATAATTAACTAGATTAATTAATTGAATCTAATTAATTGTAATTTGTTAAAGTAATTAAGGAATTAATTACTTATTGTAGTTAATTTTGATATGTGATTTATTTAAGTTAATTAATTTAGTTTAATTAATTTTAAATAAATCATTTGATGATTTTTAGAGAGTAATTACTTAATGTAATTAGTGGAGCAGGATTGCTTAGGGAAGTAATAATGATAATTACTGGAATGTAATTAGTAATTTGGATAATTACTTTTGTAATTAATTAAGGAATTAATTAATGATTAATTATGGGGTAATTAATTTGATTAATGAGTAATTAAAGATAGTTAATTACTAAATTGAATATTAATCAAGGTGATTAATAAGTAGATTAATTACTAAATGTAATTAGTTTTAATTAAGTAATTTATTTAAATATTAGAGATCATTAATTATTATAATTAATGATGTAATTAAAGATTGTTTGATTAAGTTAAATTAAGTAATTAATTAATGGTAATTAATTAAGGATAAATATAATTAATTATAATTAATTAATAAATGAGTAATTAAATGTTAATTACTTATGATTAAGGTTAATTAATTTGTGAAATTAATTAAAGACGAATTACTTATTGTAGTTAGTGAATGATTAATCAAAGTTGTTTAATCAAGTTAAATACTTAGTGGATTAATTAACTGGGTTAATTAATTAATGGATGTTAAGCAAGATTTAAATGAGTAACTAATTTAATTTAAATTAATTAGAGATGGTTGTAATTAATTTAAATCATTTTAAATTAATTATAATTGATGGTAATTAAATCATTTCTTATGGATGTTATTGATTGAATGGTTGTAATCTCAGTAATGAGATGAGTCGTATCTGTATGATATGAATGCTTGGTTTAAGTATGATGGTTTGTGATGGATTATTAGGTTGTGATGCTTATCTGTTTATGGATGATACAGATTATCTGTTTATGATATGAATGTGATTATCTATTGTGAGATGTAGCTTATCTATCTATGTGAATTAGATAATAATGAAATGAATTAATTTATTGTTTAAAACCCTTAAGTACAACTTGGACATTAAAATGGCGTTTGGTTTCGGTGAGACCGGGATCGGGTTTCCATATTTGGAATTCCGAAAACCACATCGATTCCAATTAAACGTTAGGACGTTAATCCAAGTGGAGCAAGTGAAGACTCGAGGTGTAAGGGCTATACGTCAGTATAACTCTGTGGGTGATTCCGTAATGAGTTTGACAGAATAGTACTTATAGATTCGAGATGGTGATTTAGAGTGCAAGGGTTATCGTCGTTAACTCTGAGGGTGATTCCAATACGAGTGTAACGAGATAATGCCTTCGGTTTCGTTCGAACCCGGAACGAACTTGTATGGATTGAATGCTTTCAGAACATCGTCTGGCAGACGATGAGCATTCTAAGACTGATATGTTCTCTAAAGGTAATCGTAGCCTCAAGCCTCATCAACCGGAAATAGCTAAAACAGGGAAGGTGCAGCAAAGCTTCGTGGGTCGGACCCACTGGAGAGCAAGATTTACTCCTGTCTAGAGGTCCCTTTATATTCGGTTGTGTGGCAGTCGGTGACGACCAATCTACGGGGTGGTCTTGTTCGGAGCTGTTTAGTAAGGAACGGGTCCGGCTTTGTGTTGCAGGGGAGTGGGAGTACTCCTCGGTACGGTGATCTAGGCCACGTACTGTGACGGGCGGTACCCCAGTAGCCCTGCCATTGTTGGAAACCCATTTTCCCTACGAGACCCTACGGTTTTGTTTGTATTAGCCCCTTTTTTGGCTAGTAGCTGGAATTTAATGAATGTAACAATTTCGGCTATTTCTTATTTACTTGAAAACCCTATACACTATTATAATATCACTGGATTTCCTATTAAATGTTTTGGTTTGCGTAAGGTAAAAACTTTTCCATGTTTATGTGTGGGAAGTCTTACGTGATACCTTTTGTTTTCAAAGGATTTTCTAAAGTTAAGCAACTTTTAACCCCGTTTACTCACACCAGACCCCTGTTTGACCTGAGTGTTTATTTTCTGTTTTATTAAACTCTTGGGTACTCATATTACGTATGAGTAATCAAGTGTTTCAGGATTGCTTTGACGAGTTCTGGAGGAGATAATGGAGCAGGAGGCTTCAGCGTGTAGATATATTTAGTGGTTCCGCTGTGTTTGAGTTGTATCTGTTTCTCTGATGTACTTGGATTGTAATTACTAGACAGATGTTTATAACTGTCTAGTTAGTGTTGTATTAGCTATTTAACTCTGATGTATAAGATACTATGTAAAGTTTTATATGATATATTATAATTTATTCGATTCCGCTGTGAGATTCTGATGTTTGTCTGTTCTTTCTTTCCTTTCTTTTCTCTTTTCTATCCCTTTCTTTCTTCTTAGCGATGCGACTTCCTGGAGTTTGGAAGTTGGGTCGTTACAACAGCCGAGCGACTTAAGGAACTAACAGCCTAAGGAAATGGGTGAGAGACCTAACTGCAGAAGGCCGAGCGACCTAGTCGATGAACGACCTAGCCGAGCGACATAGGGAGTTAAGACCCAAGGGGTAAAAGCTGAGCAACCTAACAACTTAAAGGAAAAAACAAGGTCGAGCAACGACCTAAGGTGGAACGACCTAGCATGGTCGCGACCAAACGACTGAATGAATATGAGAAGGCCGAGTGACCTAACACGAGCGACCTAGATGCAGGCCGAGGGAATGCAAGCCGAACGACCTAAGGAAGCAAAGAGAGCTGAGCGACCTAGCGACCTATGGGTTACGATCTAAGCCCAAGCGACCTAGCGACCTATCGAACGAACGACCTAAAACCGAACGAGCTAACTGCAGGCCGAAAGTCACCATTGTGCAGGCAGCGCGACGTAAGGGTTTTGAAGCTCAAAACTCTCCCAATTTGCAACCCATCGAGCACGGACGCTAGGGGATTATGCCAATAGGCTACCCGGTCGTATTGGCTCCTCGGTGCATCACCAAAAACGTGTTTAAACATCAAAGATTGGATTTTTAAGGATTTGAACCCAAAACACTAAAACTTGGGATTTTTCACCAATCAATCCAAACCAAAAGCAAATGCACACGAAAAAGTGTTAGGAATTCATACCCAACAATCAAAGATAGTTATAGACAAAGATGTGAGATAAAAATCTCACCTTTTCACAAAATCAATGAAAGAGAAGCTTGAAAGAAAAGGAGAATCAACCCAAGAAGCTTGAATCAATGTCTTCTCTTTGAATTTGGAGTTAGATGTAGGATTTGCAAAGAACTAGGACTTGGAGTTTTAATTTCCCATTCCTTCCTCCATTTTTGATGAAGCTTGTGTGTTAGGAAATGAAAGTAAAATTATGAAGGGAAGGGGTTGAGTTAGAGTTAATAGTTTAGGCTAATGGGCTAAACCAAACCTAAAGCCCAAAGTGAAAAAGTAGTAAAATTCCACTAACTCCAAACATATCAAAGTTTACACTAAAAAAGATTGTAAACAGTGTTTTGAACTCAATAGAAGTGTTTCCTAGTCCTAATTCGACCGTATGCAAAAAAAGTAACTTTTCGGACTAAAATCCGACTAACGATAAAATATTAAAATATTAAAATAAAATATTTAAATATTTAATCGTAAAATATGCGGGTTGTTACAGACTCCCCTCCTTAAAGAAATTGCGTCCTCGCAATATTTAAGAAAATATATAGTAACAACCATAAAAGCATATTCAACACAAAAGAAATTTGAAATAAGAAGTTCACCTTAAAGAGCACGAGAAAGTAAGTCCGGATGTGTTCGCTCAATGAATTCTCTAGATTTCCAAGTGCAATCCTTAGGATTTGAGGACCATTGAACTTTAACAAGCGAAACATCTTTATTTCGAAGGCGCTTGACCTTCGAAGCAATAATACGGATAGGATGTTGCTCATAAGTTAAATTAGGCGAAACTTCAATTTCTTCCACAACACCGGGCTCAAGAATAGAATCGGAATCTTGAAGGCATTTCCGTAATTGAGAAACGTGAAACACATCATGAAAAGCAGAAAACTGAGCCGGTAATAAAAGGCGATAAGCTAGGAACCAATACGTTCGGTGATAGGAAATGGCCCAATGTATCGAGGCGCTAATTTTCTCGATCGACTGAAACGTACAACACCCTTCATAGGTGAAACATGGATAAACACAAGATCTCCCACAAAAAATTATAATTTTCTTCTCCGGTTATCGGCATAGGATTTTAGTCTACTCTGGGCTTCTTTCATCCTATGACGAATAGTGTCAATCTTCTCTGTGGAATCACGAATAAAATCTGGACCTAAAACCAGCTTCTCACCGGCCTCAAGTTAACAAGAAGGAGATCGGCATGGCCATCCATGGAGTGCCTCGAAAGGTGCCATACCAATACTAGATTGGAAGCCATTATTATAGGAAAACTCAACAAGAGAAATATGATCTTTCCCAACTTCCACAAAAATCAAGAACACATGCACGAAGAAGATCTTCAAGAGTTTGATTCACACGCTTGGTTTGTCCATCGGACTGGGGATGATAAGCAGTGCTAAAATTAAGCTTCGTTCCCAAAGCTTTTTGAATACTCTTCCAAAATCCACTAGTAAACAATGGATCACGATCACTAACGATAGAAGAAGGAACTCCATGCAATTTAACAATTTCATTAATAAAGAGTTTGGCCAAAAGGAAAACGGTTCGATTGGACCGAGCAGCTACAAAATGGACGGATTTAGTAAGTCTATCCACTATCATCCATAAGCTATCATGACCCAAACGAGAACGGGGAAAGCCGTCTATAAAATCCATGGAAATTTGATTCCACTTCCAAATTGGAATTTCTAAAGGTTGCAATAACCCACCGGTCCTTTGATGTTCGGCCTTGACAAGTTGGCAAGTCATGCAACACTTAACAAAATTAGCAATATCAGATTTCATTCCCTCCCAACAATAAAGTCGCTTCATATCCGTGTACATTTTACTACTACCGGGATGAATGATAAATTTAGAACGATGAGAATCTTCTAAAATGTCTTTACGAAGATTGCTAATATTTGGCACGATAAGTCTACCAAATTTTCGAATACCGTCACGAGAATCAATATCAAAGTCTTTCAAACCTTCAATATTAATTTTATCCCTAAAATCTTGGCCAAGAAGAGCCAATTCGGGATCTAGCTTTTGAGCTTTAAGAATGCGGTCTAAAAGAGAAGGATGAGCCTCAAGGCTACATAAAACAAGAGATGAACATAAATCGAAAACACGATCTCGAATCTCACAAGTGGATAAGACCCCGAGATCATTCCATTCGGATATCATCATAGAAACAACCGTCTGTTGCTTGCGACTAAGTGCGTCGGCAACACGATTTCCCTTTCCGGGAGTATAAAGAATATCAAGGTCATAAGCTGCAAGAAATTCGAGCCAACGTTGTTGACGAAAATTAAGTTCCTTTTGGGAAAATAAATACTTCAAAGATTTATGATCGGTATAGAGGATAAACTTCTCTTCTAAAAGATAATGACGCCAAATTCTAAGGGCAACAATAATAGCCGCGAGTTCTAAATCATGAGTGGCATATCTAGCCTCGGCTGGCTTCAATTTCCTAGAAGTATAAGCAATAACACGTTCTCTTTGCATAAGAACGGCACCCAAACCAACACGACTAGCATCGGTATAAACAAAAAAATCTTGATTCCCCTCGGGAACAACAAGAATAGGAGCATCGGAAAGGAGTTCTTTTAATTTCTGGAAAGAAGCTTTCCGACAAAATGTATTTAACCCCCTTCTTGGTCAAACTAGTAAGAGGCATGGAAATTTTTGAAAAGTCTTTAATAAAACGACGGTAATAACCTGCCAATCCAAGAAAACTACGGATCTCCATCACACTCTCCGGTCTCTTCCAATTTTGAATCGCTTCAATCTTTGAAGGATCCATGGAAATTCCGGATTCGAAAATAATATGACCGAGAAACTTCACACGAGATTGCCAAAAGTGGCATTTAGACAATTTTGCTTTCAATTGATTGCTCCTAAGAGTTTCCAACACAATCCGAAGATGTTTTTCATGCTCCTCCTCGGGTTTAGAATACACAAGAATATCATCAATAAAGATGAGAACAAACCGATCGAGGAAGTCTTTGAAAACTCTATTCATAAGGTCAACAAAATAAGCCGGAGCATTCGTTAAACCAAATGGCATCACAAGCCATTCATAAGATCCATAACGAGTACGGAACGATGTCAAAGGAATGCTATCCTCTGCAATACGAAGCTGATGAAAACCGGTAGCTAAGTCTAATTGTGAAAAGACTCTAGCACCATTAAGTTGATCGAATAGATCATCAATCCGAGGTAAAGGATATTTATTCTTGATAGTATGATCATTAAGCTTGCGGTAGTCAACGCAAAGCCTAAGTGTACCATTGGATTTCTTCACAAAAATAGCCGAAGCTCCCCAAGGAGAGGAACTAGAGCGAATAAATTGCTTTGTCTCCAATTCGGATAATTGTTTGCGCATCTCCTCATTTTCTTTATTGGACATACGATAAGGAGGACGAGTGATAGGTTGAGCTCCAGGGATGAGATTAATTTTGAACTCAATTGCTCGCTTAGGTGGTAATCCTAAAACGGGCTCAAAGATGTCGAAAAATTCACGAACAACGTGAATAAGAGAATAATATCTTCCTCGTCATCATCATCATCATCATCATGAGGATTTAAAGAATAAAAAGATGCAACCAAGCTGGAATCCGAATCTTTAAGATCAATAGAAATCTTCTTAACAGATTGAGGATGTCGAAGATAAATAGTCCGCTCATGACATAGGATTTGGGCTTTATAGCGGTTAAGCCAATCCATTCCCAAAATCATTCCAAAGCCTAAGTAGCGCATAACATGTAAATCGACTCGGAAAGAAAAATCACACAAAATAATCTCAACATCTTTACACAATAAAATGATTTGTGGTGTAAAACTCATCAGAGATAGGGTTAATAATACCTTAGGATGAGTAACTCATTAGAGATAGGGTTAGTAACACCCTAGAATGAGTTTGAGCAAATTATATATGAGTGCCTATTTCTTAGTGACTAATAAATTATTTTGTGTTGATTTATTGGTTGAGTGGTTTATAAATTCTGGTCGATATAAGAAGTACAACAGTATCAATAGGTATTTCTAAACTCTTAACAAGGCATACTGACACACTGATTTTGAAAAATTGGTAAATGAAATAATTTTACCTAGGATTATATTTTGAAAAGTTGAATAGTTAGCAATCAGGATTAGTGAAATTTAAATATAAACATATTGTGATTAGAATTTCACAGTTTGACTATAAGATGTTTGATAAAGATAATCAATAAGTAGAAATCTGATAAGGTAATTAAGATCTTTAATACTTAATCCAAATAATAAATTAAGAAATGATAATGTTAAGTTACTATCATTAATTGATCAATTGTTTGATTTAAAAGTTTAAATACGAATACCTTGTGAATTAAATTTCATAATTTGACTATAAGGTGTTTAATAATAAGATTTGTTTAAAGAATAAACATATAAGATAAAAATGTATTTAAAAAAATAGAAAATGATTGTGTAAAACGATAAATATAAAAGGAATGAGAATTTAAATTCAAGTAACTTAAAGAATTATGGAAATTTAAATGAAGTTAATTAATATAAGATAAAATCAATTTATAAAATAGGTTTCATAAATTAATCTCTAAAGGATTTTGAAAATTGTAATATTTTAAATAAAAAGAGTTATTTTATGATAACTAGTTCGATTGCCTTGAAAATAAACTAAAAATGGGCAAGAGATGTGTTCGAATGGTAAACACTTTTCTTAAGTATTACTCTTCTTGTTAAGAGGATATATGATACTATTAGTAGTACACAATTCCTTAGTGTTCTTTTGGCGTTACTCGATCTATATAATAGTCTTAAATTAAAGAGATAATGTGAATCATTAACTAATAAATTAAGTAGTAATATTTATAAAAGTGTACTTTAAAACAAAGATAAATTGGGATCGCCAATTGATAAGATAAAGTGGGATTCTCGATGATTTTGGACAGTCGAAAATTTCAGAATCATACCTATCTCAGAGCTAAGAAATTTGTGAAAACTTTTGGTAAAGGATTGTGAAATACTTTGAGTAAATGAAATAAAATAAGGATGATTTATAAATCTGATTTATAAAGGAAAAGGAGAGAGATTTAAGAATTAAGAGTTTGAGAATTTAAATATGGGTGGTTTTAAAATTAGTTTTTTCAAAGCTAGAAAATTAATTATAGTATTAAATAAGAAATAAGTTTTATAACTTATGAGTTTGAGATAATAGTAAATTACAACAAAGTTTAAATTTGTTAGACAGACGGATTTAAGTAAAACCAATTTGAAATTTCGGATTTGTATATACTCTTAGGATGTTAAGGTATATCATATAAATATAGATTTAAGTCATGAACTATTAAGTAAAATAATGACTCCTTAAAAAGGTAATTATAACCTGGAAAATGTTTTATTAATGAATTCTAGCATAAATTAAGAATTTGGACCTAAGTCTTTAAAATACGATTTATTTGCATAAGTTGTAAGATGAAATAAACTTAAGTAATAGTTCTACGAAATGAACTATCTACTATGTAGTATAGTACACTATTATAATAATGTCTGCAGTAAAGAAAAGTATTAAAATAGCGTTATGGCGTTACCCATATCCCCCATAACACATTTTATATGTTCATATAGTCTATACAGTATCGTACACTCCTCCATGAGATTTACGCAGAGGGCACTTCATAGGTATGGTACAAAACAAACTCGTAGAAGGCGCGATAGGGCATGTGAACACGGCACTCGAGACAATGTCAAGGTAGATATACCAATTTTCCTCCCGGACTGGTGGTAATGCATAGCAGCTACTACCGCCCACCTCGGACACTCCCATAATCAAATCGAGGGGTGCTACAAAATCAATCACAAAGTCAAGATATAGTATCGAAGAAATGTGCCCGATAGGAGGAATGACCTCACTTGGCCCGTTATAGCTCTTGTTTTAGTCACATCTAAGCTGACTCACGGGAGTCAGGGTCACATAAATACCTTACATAGAATCATTCGCCAAACTACCCTACTTCGTTTTTAGAATCTTCACCATGTACACAGTTGTTAAAGTGGTTTTCGTTATTGGCAGATAGTATGACAACATTCGATCCTGAGTAACAACCGAACGCTTATTACACACTGGATGGTTCTTTTACATTTCCAAAACCATTTCATATTAATATCAAAATATCATATTCAATTCAAACCATATCACTTTTGAAATCATAATTTCCAAATAGGTTAAACCTTCAATTCAAAATCATCATATTTACTCAACTATGTTATTTAAATCCCAACTTAGGTATTACATCATTTAATCATATTTGCTTTAACTCAAGGATTTAAATATAACTGCTTCCACTTTACAATTTATAATTTAGGAAATAGTATAAATAGTTAAAAATAGTTTAAATAGTTTAGTATAGTTTGAAAATATAATTTAAATGGTTTAAAATACTTTAAAATGATTTAAAAAGTGGGTTAAAATAGTTTAAATAGATTTAATTTAGTTAGCAGAATAAAAATAGATTAAATAGATTTAAAATAGATTAAATAGATTTAAAATAAATTAAATAGATTTAAAATAGATTAAATGGGTTAATTAGTTTTAAATAGATTAAATTGGATTAATAGAGTAAAATTGATTAAAAAAATTTAAAATAGTTTAAATTGATTAAATGGTTTGAAATATTTTAAAATAGATTATTAGTTTAATAGTTTGAAAATCTTACTAATTAGATTTAAAATAATATTTAACGCAGTTTATATTAAAATATTAAATTTGAAATTAACATCAATTTTAACTATTTCTTTCATTTCAACAAATCTGGACCATATCCAGATTTCCAATTCAAAATCCAATTCAAATCTCAAAATATCAATTTCAACCCATTATGATTTTCCCTATTCTATATGACTTCTCGGGTATGTATCATTTCAACCCCTAGGGAACTTGCAGTATTATAATAGTATAAAATATAACATCCAGTCATCCAATATCAAAAGTCAAACATCCATCACAATCATCATCGAAATCAACAAATAAATATCAATAGATAATTGATTATCATTAACAGGTATAAATTGATAATTAAATTCAATATTAAATTAAACGATGATTGGATGCAATAATAGTCAAATTTAACTAGAATGACAATTTAAATATACCAAACATCAACCAATCAATTCCAGATCACATCATAAATTAAATTTAACTAACATAAGATAATTTAGTAATTGTGAGTGGGTTAAAACACCCACAATTGTCAAATCGATTTGAAATCCAAAATAAGACCCAAAATTGAACAGTCCCAGAATTCATCCAAACAAGTTCTAAAATGTCTGGAATTTCATTACGATCGTAATAAAGTAAACCGCGCATAAATCCGAGCACGTATAGAAAAGTTATGGATGTTAGAGCGTACAAAATTTAGAATTGAATTAAATAAAATAGAGTGGAATTTATGTAATTTAGTTTACCTCTACCCTAGCCTCACACGCATAGTAACACACCTGAACTTAGGCCTGTCAATGGATACTCGAAAAATCCGAAATCCACTAGGATCCATATATGAAAAAACGAATATTATCCAATATCCGAAAAGTGGATGCGGATATCCAATACCCGAAAGGGAAATCAGATGCGGATGCGGATATGGGCATATCCGAATCTGAAAAACATCTGTTCGATCCAAAACTAATTATAATAAAAATTATTATTATTATTGATTTGCTATTTAAGATGAACTTAAAATATACTTAGATGAATTGTTCCACTTTGAAAAACTGATTAGTATTGTAGTGTGTGCATTGTCATTTGAGAAAGTGATTGTCTTAGTTCAAAAATATTAGTATAATCAAAAATCTTATTCAATTTCGGATGCGGATATTTCAGATATTTTCGAATATTCGAATATATCTGCTTTTTGTTTTTGTACGTGGATATTTTTGGATATCCCAAAAATATCCGCGGATGCGGATACAGATATTAATTCTCAGATATCCACGGATATCTGATGCGGATGCGGATTCGGATGCATATTTGAATTTTCGGATGCGGATACAGATACAGCCATATCCACATCCGTTTTCATCCGTTGACAGCCCTACCTGAACTCGTCTCGATCTACACATAGCCGCCATCAAGATCGTCCAAACGTCGACGCTCCACGCCGCGCGACTTCAATCAGGGGATGCCATCGACTAACCCTATCTCCGCTGCACCCCAGGTGAAGTCGCGGCCATCCATAGATTGCCAGAAAACGAACGTCCGTTGCACCTTTCACCTCCAATTCACGCTGAATCTGTCGACATCTAACATGAACGAACATCACCATAATGACCAGCTCGACATCAGCTTCCCAACGCCCTCTCCCAATCGTCGATTGGAAAATGATCCACCGTTGGATCGTCTTAAATCTAGAATGGACGACTATGATTCATCCTCAGTTTCTAGATAAATGGTGGTTTGATGTTAAAAATGAATTGCAGATCTAGATTACGCTCGTCGAGGGCTTCGAAACAGTATATAATTTGATATGGTTTGGAGGAGTTTGATTTTTCGATTTGATTTTGATTTGCAATTGAATTTGAAATTTAGATGGTTTGTCTGACATTGGAAAAAGGAGATTAGAAAGAAATGTATGTACAAAATAAGAAAAATGACTGCTAGGGTTTGGGAAACAAGACTATTAATATGGACAAGGCCCGATAAGAAAGAACAACATATCGAATTTGTACGAACAACGAATAGCGACCCAAAAAGCCCGTTCTGCCTTCGGAATGAAAATGGGTCATCCCATATATCAAAATAGATGTTTTCAATATTTCTTAATCCAATGGAATAGGTCTCAAGTCCTAATTCCATCGTACGAAGAAGTTAGCTTTAAAATAAGCTTATTTCAAATTGATTTCAATTAAATTTAATTAAATTGATTTGTACGCGTTTCAAGCCCGTACGATCAAATGACAAGTCCGATCGCTACGAAACTTAAAACCTTAAAATAATTCACTGTTACAGATCCAATGGAACTAGTTTCGTCGAAATCCGAGCCAGCGGTCAAAATGGATATTTTCATATTAGTTAAATAAATTATTATTAAATTGATTAAAATCACTTTTTAATTCCACTTTTAATAACTAACAAATTTTATCATTTTTGATCACTTAGACATTTACTATAATTTAAAATAAATTTACATATCAATTCAGTGTTAATTGTTACACACACCAGTGACAGTGTTCAGTTTCACCTGAAATTAAATCCAATTAAATATAATTTAATTCTAATAAATTGATATAGTTTAATTTCAATCTTTTTATTTAATCAATTATTACTCTATAGACATAGTTAACATTTGTTTATATCTTATTACACTAATATTCTACAATTATCATCTTTTATCATATTTGTTGTAGAATTTCAATTACATTGAATTATTTGTCAATTTTATTGTAATTTAATATCTCAATAAATTAATTTATCTTTGTTTCACTCTTCTTATTAAATCAATTATTTCCTTGTGAATATAATTAACATTTCTATATCGTTTATTACATTCATAATTTGTAATTAGCATCTTAACTCATATTAACGTGATATCTAATTACATTTAATTTGAAACTGATTTCAAAGTTAATTCAATGAATTAAATAAATTGGTAAAAAATGAAAATCGTTACCTTTTCTTAATTTAATAACGTTTGTAAATTTGTTATCTCCACAAAATGCCATAACTACTGCCACAACACTATTTTATCAATTGCAATTAATTATATACTATTTCATAAATTTATACATATTTAAATTATCAGTTACACTTTTATCCAATTTATCAATTAATACACACATTATTATAATTTATTTAATAATTTATAACCTACTATAACTTTTTAACCATTTTAATTCAATGGAATTACATTTAAAGCAGTTAACAGTTACTTTAAATTAATACTATTACATCTTATTCTAGTTATATTCTTATTATTAAATCACAAAATTTTATTTCTTCTAATATTACATCACAAAACTTTATTAAATTAACTATTTTTAATTATCGAAAATTACGGGTCGTTACACTCTCCCCCACTCAAAACTTTTTTCCTCGAAAAGGGAAAGAAGCACTTGAGGAATTAATATATCTTATTTAAAATATTAAATTTATAACAATTAATTTACATAAATATTTCATATTCCACTTAATAAAAGTTTGAAAAACATGTCATAAAAATTTTCTAAGTCCAAAATTCATGGAAAATTTTGGTAGAGTCTCATTTGTAGAAGAGGTCTGTGAGAAATAGTAATAACAATAATAACCATATATATCACATATTTCAAAATAATATATCCCAAACAATGGGAAAAATAATATAATATCGCTAAAAAACCATAATCCGAGAACGTACCTATTTGTCGAGAAAGTAATGCTTATTTATGAAATCAAAAGCAGTAGCAATTGCTTCCATAAACCTGTTTTTCACTTATATAATCCAAAAGAGTTAGCAATTATATAAAAGAGAAATATTTAAGTTGTTTCAATTAACCACAAGCAAAACTTTGCAACATAACAACAATCACTTGCAACAAAACGTACAATCATCACATGCAATTAAAGCAATCAACCATCCATCCACAGCAATGGAAACAAAGTGTTTGTTCGGGTTCAGAACTTCTAATCATATAAAATGATAAATAACTATGAAGTAAACCATACACTCAACAGTCATAGATTGTGACGACCCGGAATTTTTGAATATTTGAATTTGGAATATTTAATCAATTTTAAATATTTAAAAATTAAATTCTAACTTGAATTTCAAATATCACGGGTTATTGGATAATTCAATTATTGACTTTAATAATTGGAAGTTGGGTAAAATATTGAATCTTTAGTTTTAAAGCTTGTTAAAAATATTTCAATGGTTTATAAAATCTATATTGATAATACTGAAGATAATAGAAGTGTTAAAATTGAATTTAAAAGTGTTTTGTTCAGTTTTAAAAATATAGCGTTTAAATGGATATTTAAAAATAGCCTTCCAAGGCACAGTCTCGGATTTCGACGAAACCAGTTCCATGGATCCATAATATAGTATTATTATCGGATTTAAATTTTTATAGCGTTTGGAGTTATCGTGTGGTCGTACAGGATATAAACGCTCTGAAATCCATATCAAAAATTAATATAATAATTAGATCCAAAAAGTTGTCTTCTCCATACGATCAAATTAGGACCAGAAAACTTCTCCATTGCATCCGAAATAGGGGTAACATTATAAACATCTAGCGGTAGGCCTCGATCGGGGTTCGTGATTTTAACTACATAAATCGTGACAAATTGAATTTAAAATTTAAAAATATTTATCTATCCTAGTCCCTTCAGCTATACTTCTTCTACATCATAGCTTTTGCCTTCAAATTACTGTAGAAAATTGGGTGAGCACGTGAGGCAGTTTACAACACGTGTCTCCCTGGTTAACACGCTTCTCCTCCTGCCTCCCATATTCTTTCTAAAATACGCAAAGCAGATCTAAACAGAAAAAAATGGCCGAGCTAAAATTCACAAAAATTAATATCACCTTCTTCCATTCCCTATACCTTTTCAATCTCAATTCGAATTCAATTAGATCAAGCAATGGCCACAGTAAGCATGAAATTCAAAATCAAATAAAACAATGGCCGATCAAATTTCAGTTCTCTCCTTACCCCAAATCGAATCAGAAAATCGCGAGTTGGAATCGCGATGCCTGCAATTGTGAAGGAAGAAGTCATGAGTAGGGTCAACTGCATCATCATTAGGCAATCGATTGATGGCACGATGACGTCGATCGATTCGGGGGTTGGTGGAGATGGCACGGTGGCAAGATAATCGTGGTTGTGTGCAATTTAAGGCGACAATAGGGGTTCGTAATCTAGGGGTATGGTCGAAGGCCTGGAGGCTCGTGTTGGTTAAAGGGCAATGGGTCGGTTGCAACGTGGATGGTCGATTGATGGCGTAGTTCGTCGATGGTTACTAGGCTAGGTGGTTAGGTATGTGTTATACACACACACACATATCTATTTTTAAACAGTAAAACAGAAAATAATATATATATATATATATAAGATTTAAAAAATAGAAATTTTAAATGGTAATAGAGATTATTTTATAGATATATATTTATATAGATTATGGAATCTATATAAACTATTTTCAAATGGATATGTATTTTCAAAAATCAGAAAATAATAAAGATAAGAATAAATATATATTTACCAATTTTTAATTTATTTGTTTAAATTATAGGTTATGGTGATTAATTTTTTTATTAACTTTTTAATATATTTTAGTTACTAAAGGATTTTTTTTTTAAAAATTATTAGTTAGAATTAAATTTATAGTTAATCAAATTATTAAATGACAATTGATAGTTCGATTTATTTCGAGTATTAATAAACCGTAAATGTTTATACAAGGTCTAAAATCGTGGAGAATCGAGCCAGTGCGGATCGGATTGCAAATTAAAATCAAAGGTGAGTTAATCACATTCACATCTGGATTACTGGTCAATTTAGATAGTTAAAATTTAAACTATTGGTTGATTGCTTGGATTGGTGAATTATTATTTGTCTTGATGTGATATTATATACAGTATATATATGGATTGATTGATTCTCGCATTATATAGTGGATGAGACCTTATGCGCCCGACATAATAATGGATGACCCTTTATACCGCGATATCCCTCTAGAAGTGGGATTGGTATTTTATATTGTGCTAACATCTGTGGATGCAGGGAAATAAGTTGGAGGGATCCAACTGGATTCCTTAAAACATTGAATTTATTTTATATACAGTGATGTGATTTATTTGATGATCTGTGATAGACTATATTGATTATATTGAGGATTGAAATTATGGAATGTTATGCTTGGCTGAATATATAATGGTATTTTGAGAAATGGAAAATATATATAAAGTATGGATTTTTAAAGGAAATGAAGAAAATTCTTAAGTAAATAATTATTGGGAATTGAATAAATCGAGGAATAAACGGAATTTAAAACCTGGAAATCGGATTGAAATTGATTTTGTATTTTGGAAACTGTGATTTAAAGGAAAATGAGAAATGGGAATTTGTAAACTGGTTTATAAATAAAGTGGAATATTTATCAGTGGACAAATTTGAAAGTATAGATTTTCATGGAATTTATAAGAAAAGGTGGAATTCATTTTAACAATAAAAGGTGATTTTATTTTTAAAAGTTGGAAAGCATATTTTTCTGGAAAACTAAATATATTTTCAAAGAAAAGATTTCAAAGTATAAACTAGAAGTTGAAAAAAAATTTAGAATGTTTAGAAATTTATTATTTTAATTTTTTTTAAGTGAAAGGTAAATATTTATTTAAGTTAATTATGGTATTTAATTATTTTTAAAGGTAAATTAGTATTATGATTTTTGAAAAGGAATTTTAAAATAAATATTTGATATAATAACTTTATTTTGAAAGGAAATTTTGGTTTAAGTTTAACTCAGTAACTCTAATCGAATTTCTTAAGCATTATTTTTATTTAAGTAATTTTAATAGCCTTAATGTAAATAATTTAAGTATATATTTTCGAAAGTAATTATAAGGAGATGGAAATGTGTTTTAAAAATAAAAGTAGTTTTATTTTTAAAGTGTTGAAATAAATTTACGGGTTGAGACGTAAATGTAGGATCAATTTCATCCTAGAGGGGGGTGAATAGGGTGATAGTATAAATTATAAAATTAATTGCGGAAGCTTATAAAATAATTTCAACACAGATCATAGAACAATAGCAGCACAGATAATAGCAGAATAATAAATGCAAAAATAGAACGACACATAATTTACCCAGCTTCGGCAAAATCCTGCCTACGTGCTGCCCCCAAGGTTTCTACTAGAAATTAGATAGTCTCTCGCTTACACACGTAAACTCGCAACACCCGCTATTGACTAAATCTAACTCTACGCTCAAAACCCTGCCACAACTCAGCCACTAAGTTGCGAATTCTTAAGCTACGCCACGTAGCTTGTCCCCTAGTCACACGACTAGAAAATATAACAGTTTAAAATTTAAAAACAAAATTAAAAACAATTTAAAATAAAATAACCCTAATTTAAAACCAAAACAAGCTATTCTTTAACAAGGTAGGCCCCTTTTTTTATTAATTGGCCCGTCTCCTTTTGTTTGCTTCGTTCGTTTATGGTGGCCGTTCCTCTTTGCAACTTGATTAGGGCTTCGTCCCTTCGATCCCGTGCTCTAAAATTAGGGCTTTCAAATTGAAGTCGCTGCTATTGATTAGCTCGTTTCTCTGATTAGCTCTCGGCTCTTCAATTTGGATCGAGTTCGTCTATGATTTCGGTATGTACTTTTCTTCTTTTGCTTTGCTGGTTTGATGCTTACTTGAACTCGATGAATATGCCGATGATGATCTTAGGGTTTATATAGGATTCGAATTCCTATTTTTGCGTTCGTATAAAATCATTTGAATTTTTCAATAATTCACCTCGGCCACTCGATTAATTTCTGATGTTGATGATTTTACCGACTCAATCAAATTCGAATAATTGATGCTTGTTTGGTTGACACGGGTTTGATGCAATTCCGTGATGACCACAGCTTCGACTCTGTTCCTTTTTCTGTTGACTTATTTGATTAAAAAAAAATAGTGTTGACTTGGTTTGTCTATCACGGTTTTGAACACTTAATTAGCTTGCGATGTTGATTTTGTTTATGCTGGACTTCGTTCAGTAACACACGGTGTTGATCAATTTTGTGATGACCATGGCTTGACTATATTTGACTTTATTTGAACTGGATTGTGCTTCTGTGCATATTGATACTGCCATTCCATGTACGTATGTTCATACATTGGTTGGGACTTGTAGTTTTTGTGTCGACTCTGACTTTGTTTACTGGCCTAGTTTCGGTTTGCATATATTTGTGAATAGGTCGTGCTTGGATTTGAACTGCTTCATGTTTGCTTCATGTTCTGTTGACATGTGCATTTGTCTTTGCACTTGCACATTGCTGCTTGTTGCACTTGTGTACTTGGTTGAGTTCATTTGCATTCTGCAGACCTGAACTTTGATGTTATGTAACCTGGTCTAACTTCTTTGGTTGCTCTCTTTAGTTGTTCTTGTTTTTGTTGCTTAGTGCATTAGTTTGCACTGTCATGTTGTTTGCATCTGGTCTCTAACTTTGTCTTGTTCTACATTGCTTTTGGTCATTATGGTTGCATATATGTGAGTAATTCTGTTCTTTGACATTCCTTCTTGATGTTGTACTGTTCACTGTTGCACTCGATCATATTGACTTCAGTTGTATTTCTTTGAGATGCTTACAAGCTTAGTCTACTTAATGATACTGCGTGATCAATTTGTTACTGTTCGAGTTACTGTACATTCGGGTCTGCATTCACTGTGTTCATTTGAGTGCCGAGTCTTTGAGCATTGTTGTGAGTTGTTCAGTGCACTGTTGAGCTTCTGACCTTGATATCATGTGAGTTGTATTTCATTTGCGGTTGGTCTGACTTGGACTGATCATTGAAGTATGTGTGTCTGTTCGTTGCATCTATAGATTGTATTTCATGTGTTCACATTGATTATGCTTTGTCTACGGTCGCTGTTGTGCATGGCTTGAAGTCTGGTTGTTTGATATGTTGTTTTGAACCATTGTTTGCTGTGGCATTGCATTACTGTGCATTGAGCATTGTACTTGCAGTTTGCTGACTTCACGTCGCCTTAACTTTGGTTGATGCACTGAGTTGAGTAGTGACTTGACCTTTGCATTTTGTTTATTTTTCTAATTTTCACCTGAGTTGAATCCGGGTTGGATTTGACCTTGTGCTGAATGACATTGTTTTATTGCACTTGAGTTGAATCCTGTATTTGGGTTTGACCTGTGCTCACTTGTCCCTGCAAATCGATCAAGTGTATATTTCGGTGTGCACGGCCTTGTGGCATATACAGTGATACACTGTGTATGTCACAAGTTGTTCGTGTATGATGAATTCAAATTTAAATGATGACGAACAACCAAAATAACTGAGGCAAATATTATTTTCAAAAATTCACATTTTATTTTATATTGCAAAAATATTTCTTTTTCAATTTTACTGCGTTAGTGAATATTTTTGCAGATTGCTCAGATGCTGGATTCTAACTAGAATGAAGTTGAAGATAAACTACGAGTGTGAGTGATATGTAGTGATGAATTTATGTAAATTGAATTGTGATGTAATCAGAAATTGTATTATGATTGAATTTGTATCAAGATTGTATAGTGTATAGTGAGGGCTTGAATTTGTACTATTCAAAATTGTAATAAATATTTGTTTTGAATAAAATTTCTGTTTGAATTCAAATTCTGTGTTATTTAATTTTATTCAGAAATATTTATTTAATCTATGAAAATTGAAATAGTACATTAACAAATACATTTAAACGAATGTATATTTGTTTATTATCATCAAACAAAAATCATATAAGCGCATATTCAACAATCTCCCCCTATTGATGATAACAAACATATATTTAAGATTTTGAATATGTTAAATGTATTTGATCATTGATAAGCTCTAATTGCTCCCCCTATATAAATTCTTCCTCTCCACACAAAGCTCCCCCTACAAATATGCATACAATTAAATAATATGCAAATGAGCCTAGATGCAAATGGAAAATATTTGACCTTTGCTTGATTGTATTTGACAAAATCTTAACTTTTCTCTCCCCCTTTTGTTATCAGCAAAAGAATGATAGTGTTAGATAAAATAGAGATAAAATGATCGATATTAATCCAATATTAAAACTCAATCGAATATAAATATTAAATTTCAATAAAAAATCAAACAAAAATCATAAATATTTTGTTAGGTGCATATTCCACTTTTAGAATGATAGGAATGATGTCATCATATAAAACCATACAGTTGTCTCTATTTGTGGTATATTTATATCAGGAATTTGAATATCTACTAACCATGCATAGCCGTTAGGACTTTTAAATGAGATTAGTAGTATTCCAATTTTATTTAAAAAAAATGAATTCAAGTATCTTCTAACCACGCATAACCGTGAGGACATTTAAATGGGATTAGAATCAACTTGTTTATTTTAAAAATCAACTTTTGATATGCGTTCCATACATGCATAACCGCGAGGACTTTTAAATGAGCATGGAAGCACATAACAAATTCCAAGTAATTCACTCATGCATAACCGTGAGAACTTTTAAATGAGAGTGAATACTTTGGTATTTATTTATTTATTATTATTATTATAACCTCTTTTTCTTTTTTTTAAAGAAAAAAATGTAAAATGAAAAATGAACGATTCCTGCTTAAAGTACCACATATCGACAAACTATATAGAATTTTGATGAGTGATGGTCGTTAGAAATATGATAGAGATAGAGATGGTCATGAAATTTTTACCAAATTTTTTTTTTATAACTCTTGTATAAATTTCTAAAGAAATTTACTAATTATACCTTCTCGAGTCATAATATATGATAAATATCAGCACTCATCACTTTTTCAATCACTATTTTTCTTTTCGATAATCATTAGGGAGTCGGATTAGTTAAAATAGTCATTTAAAATCAAATTCAAAAATAATTATAAATCAATTTTTCTAAAAACGACCAATCTGAAAACTAGGTCAAAAATGATTTTCTAGAAGGGGTTTTATAAGAAAATTTTCTGCTATTTGAAAATTATTCGAAATGAAAAATATATGCCGATATTTTCTTTGAAAGAATGATGCAATTACTAAATGTCTCAACAATCACGTTCAACTAGTAATTTTTCTATCAACTAGATTACCAGTGTAATCTGCATCTGAATTTCTTTTTCACTCAAAAATTATCATTAATTGAATTTGATCGACCAAACCATGAAATGTGCATCAAAAATTTCAAACTCAATTTTAACAGCAATTCAAATGGCATTCTCTTGAATTTGAAATGAAGCCGTGTAAATAATCAAAAACCGTGAATATAGAGTTAGCTGAATTATAACCAAATGTATTATTATCCAACAAAACACTATTTTTAATCCAAATTAATATATATGAAGTAAATCAAAGAATCTAGAGAATTTTATAGTGTTTATGGCATAAGAATATAATTTGGCCAACTATGTTGAATAAGTCAGAATCATCATCTTTTCATCATCTCAATATTGGCTGATTTTAATTCAGAATATGGTGCAGATTATCACATTTAATATATCGTTCAAATAAATATACCATTACCTGTTTTACCTTTACGATATTTTCTCGTTGTTGTCTATTGTGATTCTGTCACCTTTGAACTAGGCTAAGGAACTTTGCTTTGTCGCCCATTGTGTTTCTGGAACAGCCAAAAATCCAGAGAGCACTATTGTTGTTCCTTAGTCTGCCACCACACCACACGATGAAAGATTTATGTGACCTATTTGTTTTTATAGGTCCATGGTTGTTAGTGGCAGAAAGTTTTGAAAAACAGTTTTGTAAAGACCCAAAAATATTTATAATTGTTCCCTTCGGCACCCAAATTTGTTTTACTTTGAGAGATTTTATATTTGTTCCTTTTGGAACCCAAATCGGTATAGTTTTCACATGTTTGGGTCTATACCAGCAATTATTGTGATTGTGTCCATATTTTCTACAAATTGTGCACATAGAATTAACTTGATTAATATTGCTTTCAACAATTTTCGAACTACTATATCCAAGTCCTTGTCTAACCATATTAACTGTTTGCTTTCCTAATAGCATGTTCAATGATTTTTTACTTTTGAAAAATTTATCTAAAGTCGTTGACAAATGTTGGACTTGTGTTTTGAGAGATTCATTTTCGTTCAACAATTGAGTGCACTTTTTGATAGAATTCTCTCTCCTAGTATTTTCACTTTCTTTTAAAATCAGAATTTCATTTTCAAGTGATTTTATATTGATTTCTGATTTTTTAATTTCGTTTTCGAATGTTAGACACTTATCACACTTAGGGATCCTACTTTGATTGGTTTTAACTAATTGGTCAAGTTGTTCATTTAATTCTATCAAAGTAACTTTTTGTGATTCAAGTTTAGCATATTTCTCCCTAAGTCGTTCAAAACAGCCATTTACTTCGTGGAAATAAATAAGTAATTTAGAGTGAGTTAGTTTTGATACCTCGCTTGGCTCGTCATCGTCGCTATCAGTTATATTCCCATGAAGGCACATATCTGCTTTCTCACTTTCACTGCTATCGTTTTTATTCCACGTGGCTGTAGCATTTCTCCATTTTGATTTCTTTTCAAAATCGCGTTGAAATCGGGGATAATTGGGCTTGATATCATAGGGTTTGTTGCAAATGATCCCGTGTTCTTCCGACTTGTCTAGAGCTTTGATTATTCTGCTTTTTAATTTTTGATTTAGAGATGGATTTCCGTATTTGTGGTTCCACCTTTCGAATTTCTTCATTATTAGTGCCAGCTCGGCTGCTCCATCATCATCATCCTCATCACAACTTCTATTTACCAATCCTGTTAAGCATATTTCTTTAACTGAGTTGGTTGTGGAGGACTTCTCACTGCTGTTGACTTTTGCACCATATATTGCATCGAAAGTATTCCAGATTTCCTGTGCATTTTTACAATGAGAGATGAAATTAAAATTATCTTGATTAATATGAGAATATAATATATGCATAGAAAGAGCGTTAATCGAGATAATTTTCTTATCTGTTATATCACACCCATTTTCAATAATATCCCAACATTTAATATTAACAGATTTTAAATAAAATTCCATTTTCAATTTCCAATTCAAAAATCGAAAATAGAAGGAATAGTATTGGAGCGACCCTCTACAAAGTATTATTAAAAGAAGCCATTTTAAAAATTCAAATTTTTAAAACAAAAACCGATTTTTAAAACACGAATTTTTAAAACAAAAATTGATTTTTGTAAAATCAAATTTTTAAAACAAAAACGGCTTTTGTTCCTAGCTTTGATACCACTTGTAGGATCGATTTCACCCTAGAGGGGGGGTGAATAGGGTGATCGTATAAATTATAAAATTAATTGCAGAAGCTTATAAAATAATTTCAACACAGATCACAGAACAATAGCAGCACGGATAATAGCAGAATAATAAATGCAGAAATAGAACGACACAGAATTTACCCAGCTTCGGCAAAATCCTGCCTACGTGCTACCCCCAAGGTTTCTACTAGAAATTAGATAGTCCCTCTCTTACAAACGTAAACTCGCGACACCCGCTATCGACTAAATCTAACTCTACGCTCAAAACCCTGCCACAACTCAGCCACTGAGTTGCGAATTCTCAACCTACGCCACGCAGCTTGCCTCCTAGTCACACGACTAGAAAATATAACAGTTTAAAATTTAAAAACAAAATTAAAAACAATTTAAAATAAAATAACCCTAATTTAAAACCAAAACCCTATTTTATTCTTTAACAAGGCCGGCCCTTTTTTTTTATTAATTGGCCCGTCTCCTTTTGTTTGCTTCGTTCGTTTATGGTGGCCATTCCTCTTTGCAACTTGATTAGGGCTTCGTCCCTTCGATCCCGTGCTCTAAAATTAGGGCTTTCAAATTGAAGTCGTCGCTTTTGATTAGCTCGTTTCTCTGATTAGCTCGTTTCTCTGATTAGCTCTCGGCTCTTCAATTTGGATCGAGTTCGTCTATGATTTCGGTATGTACTTTTCTTCTTTTGCTTTGCTGGTTTGATGCTTACTTGAACTCGATGAATATGCCGATGATGATCTTAGGGTTTATATAGGATTCGAATTCCTATTTTTGCGTTCGTATAAAATCATTTGAATTTGTCAATAATTCACCTCGGCCACTCGATTAATTTCTGATGTTGATGATTTTATTGACTCAATCAAATTCAAATAATTGATGCTTACTTGGTTGACACGGTTTTGATGCAATTCCGTGATGACCACGGCTTCGAATCTGTTCCTTTTTCTGTTGACTTATTTGATTAAACAAACAGTGTTGACTTGGTTTGTCTATCACGGTTTTGAACACTTGATTAGCTTGCGATGTTGATTTTGTTTATGCTGGACTTAGTTCAGTAACACACGGTGTTGATCAATTTTGTGATGACCATGGCTTGACTATATTTGGCTTTATTTGAACTGGATTGTGCTTCTGTGCATATTGATACTGCCATTCCATGTACATATGTTCATACATTGGTTGGGACTTGCAGTTTTTGTGTCGACTCTGACATTGTTTACTGGCCTAGTTTCAGTTTTCATATATTTGTGAATAGGTCGTGCTTGGATTTGAACTGCTTCATGTTTGCTTCATATTCTGTTGACATGTGCATTTGTCTTTGCACTTGCACATTGCTGCTTGTTGCACTTGTGTACTTGGTTGAGTTCATTTGCATTCTGCAGACCTGAACTTTGATGTTATGTAACCTGGTCTAACTTCTTTGGTTGCTCTCTTTAGCTGTTCTTGTTTTTGTTGCTTAGTGCATTAGTTTGCACTGTCATGTTGTTTGCATCTGGTCTCTAACTTTGTCTTGTTCGACATTGCTTTTGGTCATTATGGTTGCATATATGCGAGTAATTCTATTCTTTGACATTCCTTCTTGATGCTGCACTGTTCACTGTTGCACTCGATCATATTGACTTCAGTTGTATTTCTTTGAGATGCTTACAAGCTTGGTCTACTTAATGATACTGCATGATCAATTTGTTACTGTTCGAGTTACTGTACATTCAGGTCTACATTCACTGTGTTCACTTGAGTGCCGAGTCTTTGAGCATTGTTGTGAGTTGTTCAGTGCACTGTTGAGCTTCTGACCTGGATATCATGTGAGTTGTATTTCATTTGTGGTTGGTCTAACTTGGACTGATCATTGAAGTATGTGTGTCTGCTCGTTGCATTTGTAGATTGTAGTTCATGTGTTCACATTGATTATGCTTTGTTTTCGGTCGCTGCTGTGCATGGCTTAAAGTCTGGTTGTTTGATATGTTGTTTTGAACCATTGTTTCCTATGGCATTGCATTAATGTGCATTGAGCATTGTACTTGTTGTTTGCTGACTTCACGTCGCCTTAACTTTGGTTGATGCACTGAGTTGAGTAGTGACTTGACCTTTGCATTTTGTTTATTTTTCTAATTTTCACCTGAGTTGAATCTGGCTTGGATTTGACCTTGTGCTGAATGACATTGTTTTATTGCACTTGAATTGAATCCTGTATTTGGGTTTGACCTGTGCTCACTTGTCCCTGTAAATCGATCAAGTGTATATTTCGGTGTGCACGGCCTTGTGGCATATACAGTGATACACTATGTATGTCACAAGCTGTTTGTGTATGATGAATTCAAATTTAAATGATGACGAACAACCTAAATAACTGAGCAAATATTATTTTCAAAAATTCACGTTTTATTTTATATTGCAAAAATATTTCTTTTTCAATTTTACTGCATTAGTGAATATTTTTGCAGATTGCTCATATGCTGGATTCTAACTGGAATGAAGTTGAAGATAAACTACGAGTGTGAGTGATATGTAGTGAGGAATTTATGTAAATTGAATTGTGATGTAATCAGAAATTGTATTGTGATTGAATTTGTATCAAAATTGTATAGTGTATAGTGAGAGCTTGAATTTGTACTATTCAAAATTGTAATAAATATTTGTTTTGAATAAAATTTCTGTTTGAATTCAAATTCTGTGTTATTTAATTTTATTCAGCAAATATTTATTTAATCTATGAAAATTGAAATAGTACATTAACAAATACATTTAAACGAATGTATATATGTTTATTATCATCGAACAAAAATCATACAAGCGCATATTCAACAGTAAATTAAATTGGGATAAATCAAGAAGGATTTATAAGTGATTAGACGGTTATATTTGATTGGAAAGTGAATTTCGTGAAAAGCCAAGTATGTTTTCAAAGCTGATTTTTGAGTATAAGTTAAAAGTTTTAATGTTGTTTAAAGGAATGTTTAAGAGGAATTTATTATTTATTAGTTTAGTTATAGTAGTAATTATTTTTAAGGTTAATTTAGCATTACGATTTAAAAGATTGTTACTAAACATTTATACTTTATAAAAATGACTTTTATTTTAAAGGTAGTTTTGGTTAAGTTTTATTTGAAAAATTATTATAGACTTTCATAACTATTATTTTGAATAAAGTCTTTTAAGTAGTTTTGTTTTAAATATTTTAAAGTATATATATCTTTGGATAAAGTGATTTAAATTATTTAACATCTAAGTTATTAGGACTTGGTGCTTTTCAGTAGAAATGAAACGATTGTTTGGATGATTGTGTGATTTGATAGTTAAATAACCGATTATCAATGTTGACCAATGCGCTGATCGTTTCGAAGAGACCGGGATCAGGATTAATTATCTAAAATCCACTTCGATCTGGTTTAAACGTTATTGTGAGGAAGACAAGTTCTTGGAGACCAAGATGGAGCATTGAAGTGCAAGGGCTAATCGCTACTAATCCTGAGCGTGATTCCAAAATGGATGTAGCAGGAGTAGTGCCTTCGGTTTCATTCGGACCGGGAACGGACTTGTATGGATGAATGCTTTCAGAACATCGTCAGGAGGACGATGATCATTCTAAGTGGGATGCATTCTAAAAAGGTAACACATAGCCTCATCAACTGGGAATGGGTAAAACAGGGGAAGTGCAGCAATGCTATGTGGCTAGTAACCAATTAGGGTAAGGTCGTCCCTGTCTAGATATCCTTTTTTATTTAGCTGTATGGGCGGTCGCTGATCCCAACCGCGGGGTGATCTTATTCGGACTATCCAGTAAGGGGTAGCTCCGGTTTTGTGTTGCAAGAGATCAAGGTGGATCCACGGTATGCTGATCTAGACCAGGTACTGTGGAGCTTAGAAGACGAGCTGGATGGCGAGACGTATCATACGTATTTGATGTATTATCTGTTGTGTATGGTTTGCTGCATAATCAGTTTTGTGAGGACGAGTTATGATAACTGTCCAGTTGTGTGTCATGAATTGTGTTGTACTCTGATGATTGTAAGTAATATACGGTTACAGATTCTTTGATATAAAAATCCGTTGTTATATATTATATGTTGTTCGGCTGCGATTGTGCGATTCGGTTGTTGTTTTCTATATTTCTTCTTCTACCTCCTTCTTTCCCTTACGGTCTAGTTTTCCATCATTCGATTGTTCGGCATAGAGTACAGTGGACGTGTTGATGTCGATTTTCGAAAGTCGAAATTCAGATCGTTTCATTTGGTATCAGAGAAGAAGGTTAAGCTAGAATCTTGGCTCTAGTGGGGATTACTCACTAGAAATTGTGATAACCCGGAATTTCAGGATATTTGAAATTATAATATTTAATTAATTTTAAACATTTGAAAGTTAGTTTAACTTGAATTTCAAATATCATTGTTTATTTGACAATTAAATTATTGAATTTAATAATTGGAAGTTGGTTAAAATAGTGAATCTTCGTTTTAAGCTGGTTAAAAATGTTTCAAAGGCTTGGAAAATTTATATTTATAATACTGGAAATAATAGAACTTTTAAAATTGAATTTAAAATTGTTTTGTTCAGTTTGAAAATATATGGTTTAAATCAATATTTAAAATAGCCTTCCGAGGCACAGTCTAGAAATTCAACAAAACCGGTACCATCGGATCCGTAATGTTGTATTATTATCGTGTTTCAATTTTCGTAGTGTTTGGAGTTGTCGTTTGATCGTTCGTGTAACAACCCTGAGATTGCAATTACCGAATAATGAATTAAAATTATGATTTTAAGTTAAAAAGGGAGCTAAACAAATTTTTGAGAATTTAAATTTGCAATTGGTTCGCAAATTAAAATATTTTTGGGTTGAAATGGGGAATTTTTTTTATGTGATTATAGGTTAATGGGCCAAATGAGCAATTATATGGTTTTAATTAAAACTAGGATGCTTCTTAGATTTTGTTCACATGATAACCTTAGGAAAATAAACTAAGTCCTAATGGGTTTTAAAACCTCTTACCATGACCCATTAACCAACCCACTCCTATTTAATATCTCAAACCCCTCCCATAAACCCTAACCCTTCTCTTCATAAATTCCTAAACCTAGATCTAAACATAATTAATGGCCTCCATTTAGAAGCTCCATCTCCTTCTCTTCATAAATTAGTTTAATCCTAGAAGAAGAAAAAAAGAGAAGAAGAAAGGTAATGCAATCTCTCCTATTCTCTAATCCTCCTTCTTAATCCCTATTTATCTCCTCCATCTTGTTGTAATTATTGTGTATTTTTTTGTTAATTTTGGGTCCTTGAAGCCTCTTGATCTTTGCTTTGGGGTTGAGGAGTTTGGCTTGCTTGATATTGTGCACTCAAACCATTTGACACTTTGCTTCATTAAGGTAATTACTATGGATTAGTAATTATTGCTAGTTGTAATGCTAAGATTTGGCCTTGGTTTCCTTTAATTTAGTGTAATAATCATTATATGGTGATTAGTGATTGTTATTAGTGAATTTTGATGCCCAAAATTGAAAAAAACACCACTAAATGCCAAAAAAACAACAAAATTGGCTCGCTGGAATTGTACATCAGCCTGAAACAGGCTGGAATAGTGCACTGGGTGCACCAGAACAGGCCTGGGCTGCACCCAGGCACTGTAGGCTAGCCCAGCTGGGCTAGCCAAAGGCTGGCCAGCCCATGGTGGGCTGGCCGCGCCCCAACCCCCCAGCCCGGGCGGGCTGGGGGTTGCACCCCCTCCCCAGCCCGTTTAGGCTGGGGAATAGGGGACGCGGGCCACATTGGAGTTCGTCTGATACTTCGATTTTCGTGCCAAAGTTAGACTCTGGTCGCTGTTGGAAAACAGCGTGAATCTTTTTCTGGGTTCAACTTTGAGACGTCGCTGCCACTTCGTCTCAACTCGGAATCCAGAAATTCTTTTTGCATCTTAAAGTAGGGATGTCGGACTACATGCCTACCAGTTTTCATGCCATTTGGACACAGTTTGCTGGTCCAAATAAATTGCCGAACTTGGGTTCGCAGCAGTTTTTGAATGGTTTCAAACACTTAGAATATTTTTGATGATTTTCTGGTTTTCGTCGATTTCTTTGAGATTGGTCTCTGGATTTCGTACACGGGCTTTTTTATAAGGATTTTTCACTCCAAAATGGCTTTTCAAAATTATTATATAATATTATTTTAATTATTAAATTAATTACTCCATAATAGGAGAGTTTTCAAAAGCAGTTTTAAAGTGATTTCGAAATCAATTACAAATCCGCTTTACACCATTATTTTCTATAACAAAAATCTCACACTCACTTTTAGCACGTCAAGCGAAGTGGAAAGGTGCTTAAACGGTTAGGAAATCTCCGGCCTATGGAAACCGTGTGTATTTTCTTTCCGGTTAATCCCAGACCTATTCGATTGATCGTTTTGACCTTTGGGTCTAGTCTACCGATGATATGAGGTGGACTTTTTATTGATTGGAGTGTGCGCTTGCTATTGGTTAGGAAACCGTTTAGTGCGAACGTGGGGTATGGGACTCATTGTTAACACTTTACGGGTTCCTCTCCAAGAAGTTAGTGACACATTAGCCTCTGGGCGGCCAGTACTGGACCTCTGGGTCACCACGCCTCTGGGCAACCGTCTCTGGACACCTGCTCTATGAAGCAGTTTTTACGGCATGTGCCTCTGGGCCTTTATCCTTCTGGGAAGGATCTTGTCATTTCACGCGTTCCGCATCTGTACGAGTGATCGATCACAACTCAACAGTACTTGGCAACAACGACTCTGGTCGGTGCACGTGCAATATTTGTATTATCTGATGATTTTATATCCATTCGAGTATTGCCATTCGGTGTTGGTTCTATGGAACCATACGATGTAAGTGCGATTACCTTGTGGATTCATAGTGTCTCTAGACACTGCTTTTCAGTGTTTGATTTCATTGACTTTTCAGTATATCCCTATTGCTCTTTGGAGCATCGATCTTTGCTTGGGCATTGATTACTGACTCTGGTCACTCTTGGGATAATTGCCTATGGGCAACTTTATATAGCTTTGGCTACGCCGATGATATGAGGCGATTTTATTTATTTAACACTTTGGTGTTTGTATTCTCTTTGGAGATTTTTACTGTTTATTGATGATTAGGGATCGTCATTATATTCATGTAGTCCATATTACTCTTCTCTTTGGAGAAGTACTGTTTTATTTATGTACTGCATTATTATATATATCTTAGTTATTACTGATTGTTTAGCTAGCCCGACCCGAGTGTTTTCGCTCGGGTCAGACCGAGTTGTTTCAGGTTAGGTCTCTGGACTTAGCTTTCAGTGCTTCCGCTTGGACATTATCTGCTATGCTGATAGATAGCTCTTTTATTTGTCCACTATTCGGCTACTCTGTTATTTCAGACTCTTATGTACATATTTTTGACTCACATGTGTGAGAGGTGGCTTTGTACCCACCTTTTGATACTTGGATCTGTATTGACGATATATTGTACCTATGTTCTGTGACTGTTATGTGACTGTTCTGTGATGATGATGTTATCATTTAGTATTATGTTTGTTCTGAACCTATTTTCCTTAGCCATTGTACTTTCGTTATAAATATCTATTGGATATGTCGAACCACTTGAGAAAAGAAAACCACTTATTCGACGTATTCAGTAGATAGTTATAGCTTGATTACATATGGTCGCTTCCATTATACTCTATTCTCCGTTCTAGTAGACGGTATTACTCCGTAATACTCTTTACTAGAGTGGGTCTCGGAGTGGGGCGTTACATCTTGGTATCAGAGCAAGGTTCAGAATTAAGCATAACAAACACAGAACGGATACACTTAGTACAATACATTTTAATTGGATCCGAATTAAATCAAATCCCTTCCTTATGCTTATTGATAGATAAGTTAGGAATATGTGTAGGAATTTATTATATTCCGTAGTATTCCTTAATTATTTATCTATCATTGAATCATGTCTAACTCTAATTCCCGTTTGACTTTCAGTATGTCTGGAAGGGGAAGAGGGAGAACCACACGTCAGACTAGTGCTGCTGGGCAGTCCAGCAACACTCATCCAGAGGGCGTGTTCATGACTACCGACAAGATCATGGAGCTGGTTCGGAATTCTCGGTATCATTCTCAGTCTCCAGCCCCAGTTGCTGATGCTCCGCGCATGTCTGTTTTTGCGCGTCTCTGCAGTGATTTTACCCATCTCGGAGGGAAGCCGTTCAGTGGCTCCGAGAATGTCTTAGAGGTCCAGGCTTGGATTCGGATATGCGAGCGCATTTTTACTCGTATGGATATCTCGGATCATGATCGTGCTCTTATTGCTTCTAGTCAGCTTCGGAGTCGTGCCCTGGATTGGTACGAACTCCTTATTGCCTTGGTCGATGAGACCACACTTACTTGGGCTCAGTTTCGTCAGAGATTTGAGCTCAAATTCATCCCAGAGTCAAAGAAGAACTCCCTTGCTCGCCGCTTTCTTGATCTCAAGCAGGGGAAGTCTTCCGTATCCGACTATGTCTCTTCCTTCGAGGCCCTGTCCAAGTACGGCCTTGAGTTTATTGCTACCCCTTATAAAAGGAACCTCAAATTTGTTGAGGGCTTGAAGAAATATCTGAAGAGGCATCTTATGCTACAGCTTGATCTCTCATTCGAGAAGCTAGTCGATGCAGCCCTACATCTTGAGTCAGTCGAGATGGAGCATAGTGATGATGATGGTGGGGGTTCCAAAAACCCCAACCAGAAGCGGGGTCCATTTCAGAAGAACAAGCCTTGGAACAAGAAGAAGAAGACTGGCAGTTTTGCTGTCCAGGCTCAGCCTCAGACTCAGCCTCAGATTCAGTCACAGCCTAGTGGAATCCGTCCTCCGAGGAAATGCTTCAACTGCGGTTCTCCAGATCACTTTATTCGAGAGTGTCCCAAACCTCTCTATTGTACCTTTTGCAAGAAGGAGGGACACAGGATCTCCACTTGTCCTATTGCTCCAGCTAGTGCCAAGTCTGGCAAGCTTAATGCTGCCAAGGCTCCTGGATCTTCAGCTCAGCCTCGAGGTACGCATCCTTCCGTTCTCGAAGGTTCTATTTTATTTCATGATAGATCTTGTAGAGTTCTCTTTGATACGGGTGCCTCTCACTCATTCGTATCAAAGGAGCTAGTAGATGCTTTATCGTTGGATGTTACTTGTCTGGTTTCTTCACTAAGGATTGTGAATCCCATTGGCGGATCCACGACCCTTTGCTTTGTGAGAATATAGATATTGATCTTTGTGGATTTTCTTTCCGTGCGAATCTGCACGTTATGGAGTATTTGGGTTTTGATATGATTCTTGGCATGGATTGGCTCGCTCAACACGACGCAAAAATTATTTGTTCGGAGTGGATATTATTCATTCATCACCCTGATTCGTCCTCTCCGTTAGCTATTGTTCTTCAGGATGTTGGGCTTTCTGATGTTACTCTATTTTCTCTTGATTCACGAGATGAGGATTTGGACTTATCTCGTATTCCTGTTGTTCGGGATTTCCCCGACGTATTCGAGCCAGTATCTGGCCTGCCGCCAAAGCGGGCCATTGAGTTCCGCATCGATCTCATTCCAGGCTCCCACCCAGTTGGGCGTCCTCCCACGAGGATGTCTACTAAAGAGAATGAAGAACTCAGGAAGCAGTTAGTGGAGCTTGAGGCGAAGCAGCTCATTCGATCCAGTTCTTCTCCATGGGGTGCTGCTGTGGTCTTCGTTAAGAAGCCCGATGGCTCTCTTAGGCTTTGCATTGACTATCGCAAGCTTAATGAGTTGACCATCAGAAATCGTTATCCGTTCCCACGGATAGACGATATGTTTGATCAGTTGAGCGGTGCGAAGGTCTTTTCACAGCTCGACCTTGCCACCGGATTTCATCAGCTCCGAGTTGCGGAAGATAGCATCCCTCTTACCGCTTTCCTCACTCGTTATGGTTCTTTTGAGTGGTTGGTCATGCCGTTCGGCTTGACGAACGCTCCGGCTTTCTTCGTCGATCTCATGAATCGAGTATTCCGGTAATACATCGATAGATTCGTTCTGGCTTTCATCGACGATATTCTTATTTACTCTAGATCCGAGGCAGAGCATGCTTTTCATTTGCGGATCATCTTGGATACTCTTCGTCAGCATCAGCTTAAGGCCAAGCTCTCCAAGTGCCATTTTTGGGAGAGCAAGGTCAAGTTCTTGGGCCATATTGTATCATCTGAGGGTGTTTCTGTCGATCCTGCCAAGATCGAAGCTATCCAGAATTGGAAGCAGCCCGAGAACGTTCATGATATTCGCAGCTTCCTTGGTCTGGCGGGTTATTACCGTCAGTTTGTCAAGGATTTCTCTCGAGTTGCACTTCCCCTTACGACGCTGACTCGTAAGGGTGTTCGCTTTATTTGGTCTGATAAGTGTGAAGCTTCCTTTCAGCGACTGAAGGAACTTCTCACTCATGCTCCTATTCTTGTGGTTCCTAAAAGTAATCAGGATCTAGTTGTTTACACCGATGCTTGTGGTAGCGGGCTCGGTGCCGTGCTTATGCAGAAGGATCGGGTAGTTGCTTATGCTTCCAGGAAACTGCGTCCGAATGAGGTTCGCTATCCGATTCATGATCTTGAGTTGGCAGCTATCGTCTTTGCCTTGAAGACGTGGCGTCACTTTCTATTAGGCGAACGCTTCACTCTTTACACCGATCACAAGTCGCTGAAGTATCTTTTCAGTCAGAGGGATCTCAATATGAGGCAGCAGCGATGGCTTGAGTTTCTCGCCTCATATGATTTAGATATTCAGTGTACCCCTGGCAAGGGTAATCGTGTTGCAGATGCGCTCAGTTGCAAGCACTCGGTGGTAGTTTCTATGATGATTGCCGAGTGGAATGTTCTTAAGACTCTATCTTTATGTGATATTAGCGATCGAGCTTCATCTTCTGATGCTCCTGTCTTATTATTTAGCTTGGAAGCTCGTCCTATCTTATTGGATCGCATTGCCCATGCTCAGCGGCAGGATCCAGACTTATTGCATCTTATTCATCTTCTCGAGTTGGGATCCAGTGATGAGACATTGCTGGATTATTCTCTGGATTTTCATCGGTGTCTTCGTAGGAAGAACCGTATTGTTGTACCATCTGATTTATCACTTAGGCGTGACATTCTGGACGAGTGCCATCGCACTAAGTACACTATTCATCCCGGGTCGAGTAAGATGTATGCCGACATGTGTCGCCTATATTATTGGGAGGGTTTGAAGAGAGATGTGGTAAGTTATGTGAGTGGTTGCATGACTTGTCAACAGATCAAAGCCGAGCATCAGCGTCCGTCTGGTCTTCTTCAGCCGCTAGAGATTCCATTATGGAAATGGGATCAGATATCCATGGATTTTATTGACGGTCTGCCTCGATCGAGGTCAGGCCATACTTCTATCTGGGTTATTGTTGATCGCTTGACCAAATCGGCTCATTTCATTCCGATTAGGTCCACTCGGACTGCACCTCAGTTGGCCAAGCTCTATGTGAAGGAAGTCGTTCGACTTCATGGCATTCCTAGCTCTATCATCTGCGATCGAGACACTATCTTTACTAGTCACTTCTGGAAGTGCCTACAGTCAGCTTTGGGCACAAAGCTGAATCTCTCGACTGCTTATCACCCTCAGACCGACGGTCAGACGGAGAGGGTGAATCGTGTTTTGGAGGATCTTTTGCGCTGTTGTATTCTGGATTTCGGAGGTAGTTGGGAGGATCACTTACCGCTTGTAGAGTTCTCCTACAACAACAGCTTTCAGTCTAGTATCGGCATGGCACCTTTCGAGGCTCTCTACGGAAGGCCATGTCGCTCTCCTGCATGTTGGTTAGAATCTGGCGAGAAGTTCGTTCTTGGTCCAGATTCAGTTCGGGAATCTTCTGAGAAGATCGTGCTTATCCGTCAGAGAATGAAAGAGGCACAGGACCGCCAGAAATCCTACGCGGACAACCGTAGGAAGCCTCTTGAGTTCTCCATTGGCAATTCTGTCTTTATTCGGGTTTCTCCCATGAAGGGGGTTGTGCGTTTCAGCTCCACAGGGAAATTGGCTCCTCGCTATATTGGACCATTTCCTATTACGGAACGCATCGGCCCCGTTGCTTATCGTGTGGCTCTACCTGCTCACTTCTCTGGAATACACGACGTGTTCCATGTTTCCCAGCTTCGCAAGTGTGTCCGCGATCCTGATTCTATTATCGAGCCTCATATCGTACCTGATTTGGAGATCTCACCCGATCTATCTATAGAACAGCAACCTCTTCGTGTGCTTGATTCGGAGGTCAGACGTCTTCGAAACAAAGAGGTTCCGCTTGTGAAGATTCAATGATCGTCTAATCCTAAGGACTGCACTTGGGAGACCAGAGAATTTATCGAGCGTACTTATCCTGGTTTTCTTTCATCTTCCGGCACGGGTGAGCATCTATATTTTATCTTCTGTATTCCTTTTGTGGATTAGATGTTATAGATGACTTCTATATTTAAGGAATTGCGGGGACGCAATTTTCTTAAGGGGGAGTCTGCAACAACCCTGAGATTGCAATTACCGAATAATGAATTAAAATTATGATTTTAAGTTAAAAAGGGAGCTAAACAAATTTTTGAGAATTTAAATTTGCAATTGGTTCGCAAATTAAAATATTTTTGGGTTGAAATGGGGAATTTTTTTTATGTGATTATAGGTTAATGGGCCAAATGAGCAATTATATGGTTTTAATTAAAACTAGGATGCTTCTTAGATTTTGTTCACATGATAACCTTAGGAAAATAAACTAAGTCCTAATGGGTTTTAAAACCTCTTACCATGACCCATTAACCAACCCACTCCTATTTAATATCTCAAACCCCTCCCATAAACCCTAACCCTTCTCTTCATAAATTCCTAAACCTAGATCTAAACATAATTAATGGCCTCCATTTAGAAGCTCCATCTCCTTCTCTTCATAAATTAGTTTAATCCTAGAAGAAGAAAAAAAGAGAAGAAGAAAGGTAATGCAATCTCTCCTATTCTCTAATCCTCCTTCTTAATCCCTATTTATCTCCTCCATCTTGTTGTAATTATTGTGTATTTTTTTTGTTAATTTTGGGTCCTTGAAGCCTCTTGATCTTTGCTTTGGGGTTGAGGAGTTTGGCTTGCTTGATATTGTGCACTCAAACCATTTGATACTTTGCTTCATTAAGGTAATTACTATGGATTAGTAATTATTGCTAGTTGTAATGCTAAAATTTGGCCTTGGTTTCCTTTAATTTAGTGTAATAATCATTATATGGTGATTAGTGATTGTTATTAGTGAATTTTGCTGCCCAAAATTGAAAAAAACACCCCTAAATGCCAAAAAAACAACAAAATTGGCTGGCTGGAATTGTACATCAGCCTGAAACAGGCTGGAATAGAGCACTGGGTGCACCAGAACAGGCCTGGGCTGCACCCAGGCACTGTAGGCTAGCCCAGCTGGGCTAGCCAGAGGCTGGCCAGCCCATGGTGGGTTGGCTGCGCCCCAACCCCCAGCCCGGGTGGGCTGGGGGTTGCACCCCCTCCCCAGCCCGTTTGGGCCGGGGAATAGGGGACGCGGGCCTTGGCCCGCGTCCCATACCCCCAGCCCAAGCGGGCTGGGGCAGTATAATGTCCCCAGCCCGCCTGGGCTGGGGCATACGGGCGCAGGCCTTGGCCCGCGTCCCATACCCCCAGCCTAGGCGGGCTGGGGCAGTATAATGTCCCCAGCCCGCCTAGCTGGGGCATACGGACGCGGGCCTTGGCCCGCGTCCCATACCCCCAGCCCAGGCCGGCTGGCGCAGGCCGACGCGGGCCGGGCCCGCGTCAAAAAAAAAAAATCACCTCTGTTTCCAGCTTTTGACCTCCACTTCGCGATGCCGCCACGCTCGCATCGTTAGTCGGAATTTAACGTTTTTGGTCTCGTTGGAAAGGTGGAGTTCCGAACTCCATCTCTGGAAAATTTGGGCCACATTGGAGTTCGTTTGGTACTTCGATTTTCGTGCCAAAGTTAGACTCTGGTCGCTGTTGGAAAACAGCGTGAATCTTTTTCTGGGTTCAACTTTGAGACGTCGCTGCCACTTCGTCTCAACTCGGAATCCAGAATTTCTTTTTGCATCTTAAAGTAGGGATGTCGGACTACATGCCTACCAGTTTTCATGCCATTTGGACACAGTTTGCTGGTCCAAATAAATTGCCGAACTTGGGTTCACAGCAGTTTTTGAATGGTTTCAAACACTTAGAATATTTTTGATGATTTTCTGGTTTTCATCGATTTCTTTGAGATTTGTCTCTGGATTTCGTACACGGGCTTTATAAAAAGGATTTAATAGGATTTTTCACTCCAAAATGGCTTTTCAAAATTATTATATAATATTATTTTAATTATTAAATTAATTACTCCATAATAGGAGAGTTTTCAAAAGCCGTTTTAAAGTGATTTCGAAATCAATTACAAATCCGCTTTACACCATTATTTTCTATAATAAAAATCTCACACTCACTTTTAGCACGTCAAGCGAAGTGGAAAGGTGCTTAAACGGTTAGGAAATCTCCGGCCTATGGAAACCGTGTGTATTTTCTTTTCGGTTAATCCCAGACCTATTCGATTGATCGTTTTGACCTTTGGGTCTAGTCTACCGATGATATGAGGTGGACTTTTTATTGATTGGAGTGTGAGCTTGCTATTGGTTAGGAAACCTTTTAGTGCGAACGTGGGGTATGGGACTCATTGTTAACACTTTACGGGTTCCTCTCCAAGAAGTTAGTGACACATTAGCCTCTAGGCGGCCAGTACTGGACCTCTGGGTCACCACGCCTCTGGGCAACCGTCTCTGGACACCTGCTCTATGGAGCAGTTTTTACGGCATGTGCCTCTGGGCCTTTATTCTTCTAGGAAGGATCTTGTCGTTTCGCGCGTTCCACATCTGTGCGAGTGATCGATCACAACTCAACAGTACTTGGCAACAACGAATCTGGTCGGTGCACGCGCAATATTTGTATTATCTGATGATTTTATATCCATTCGAGTATTGCCATTCGCTGTTGGTTCTATGGAACCATACGATGTAAGTGCGATTACCTTGTGGATTCACAGTGTCTCTGGACACTGCTTTTCAGTGTTTGATTTCATTGACTTTTCAGTATATCCCTATTGCTCTTTGGAGCATCGATCTTTGCTTGGGCATTGATTACTGACTCTGGTCACTCTTGGGATAATTGCCTATGGGCAACTTTATATAGCTTTGGCTACGCCGATGATATGAGGCGATTTTATTTATTTAACACTTTGGTGTTTGTATTCTCTTTGGAGATTTTTACTGTTTATTGATGATTAGGGATCGTCATTATATTCATGTAGTCCATATTACTCTTCTCTTTGGAGAAGTACAGTTTTATTTATGTACTGCATTATTATATATATCTCAGTTATTACTGATTGTTTAGCTAGCCCGACCCGAGTGTTTTCGCTCGGATCAGACCGAGTTGTTTCAGGTTAGGTCTCTGGACTTAGCTTTCAGTGCTTCCGCTTGGACATTATCTGCTATGCTGATAGATAGCTCTTTTATTTGTCCACTATTCGGCTACTCTATTATTTCAGACTCTTATGTACATATTTTTGACTCACATTTGTGAGCGGTGGCTTTGTACCCACCTTTTGATACTTGGATCTGTATTGACGATATATTGTACCTATGTTCTGTGACTGTTATGTGACTGTTCTGTGATGATGATGTTATCATTTAGTATTATGTTTGTTCTGAACCTATTTTCCTTAGCCATTGTAGTTTCGTTATAAATATCTATTGGATATGTCGAACCACTTGAGAAAAGAAAACCACTTATTCGACGTATTCAGTAGATAGTTATAGCTTGATTACATATGGTCGCTTCCATTATACTCTATTCTCCGTTCTAGTAGACAGTATTACTCCGTAATACTCTTTACTAGAGTGGGTCTCGGAGTGGGGCGTTACAGTTCGTTAGATAAACCCGTTAAAATATATATCGAAAATTTAATAAATAACTGGTCCAAAAAGCTATCTTCTCCATATGGTCGAATTAGGACTCGAAACTATTTCCATTGTGTTCGGAATAGGGGTTTAACATTATAAACGCCTGGCAGCATGCCTCGATAGGAGATCGAGATTTTTTGCTCGATTTCAAGACGTTTGAATTCAAATTAAAATTAAAATTTTATAAGTGTGACTAGTCAAAAAAACAAAACATTGTGATTCAACACGTAGTTGCCTTTCAAACACTTGTCCTTCATTTTAACACGCGTCTTCATTTAAAAAAAGAGGAACTAGAAGAAACCGCATCTTCTTTCCCCAATACGGCGAATCTCTCTTCTTGTTCAACATTCAATCGAAAGAAAATAAAAAATTTAGTCTCTTTCCTCCCCTCATAATAATAAAAATGGCCGAACGCCCTTCTCATCACTCTCCTTTCAGCTCGACTCGAATCGGTCCACATCAATTTAAATAAATCGAATAAGTTTCACTTCGAAAAGGGGAATACTCCTGTTTCGAGATAGAAGAGGCATTTCCACCGATAGCAATTGCATCTAGGCTCGACCTCACATAGGTGTGAGACATCTTGATTGAAACTGAGGGAGCAGTGTTGCTTGCTAGCGAAGGCGACAGCAAGGGGATTCGCAGTGGTTCGCATTCGACTGAAGGGTTATGGGAAGCTGAGGCGTTCGAGTTTGGTTCGAGTTCTTGATGGTCGGTGATGTCGACATGCGTGGCGGGTCGAGATATCGGAGAGGTGAAATCGATTTTATTAAGGAGGTTCAGTGAATTTCTGATCGTATTTGGAGGATCGAGCCTCTCAGGAAGCTAAGGCAGGGAGGTGACAATTCCTTTTTATTAATTTAAACTGAATAATTAAATGTTTTTATATGTAGAATTTTTTTTACAATAAGGTAATGTTTTGTCTTTGTTGTTTACCGTAATTGAAAAAATATAATAATAGTAGTGGTGGTGGTAAATGATATTTTAAAGCATGGGGATTAAATCTATAAATATTATATATACACACACACACACACACATATGTGGTTTCATAGGAAATAAATACACATATATACATTTTTAAATTTACTTGTTTATTTTAGATAGTGTATTAGGGAGATTAACTTAACTAGTTATTTTCGTAACTTGAAATTTATTTATTATAGGAAAATTTAGTTTAATAAAACAATTAGTTAATTAAATTTATTTAAATGGAAACTAATTATTTTATTAGTTCAAATATTAATAAAATCATCCAATGTTTGAACAAGGTCCAAAATCTTGAAGAAATAGTCGAGATGGAAATGGATTGCAAACATCAAAATCAAAGGTGGGTTAATCTCACTAATTTGGAAAACCATTATATTTAATAGTCAAATTTAAATTATTAGTTGTTTGATTGCATTGATTATTATTATAAGTCTAGATGTGATATTATATATAGTAGTATATATAGTATATATTGGGTGGTTGATTTCCCGCATTATATAGCGGATGGGACCCTATGCGCCCTGCATAAAAGCGGATGTCCCTTTATACCGCGATATCGCCTTCGAAGTGAGATTGGTAGTCTAATTATTGTGCTAACATCTGTGGATGTTGGGAAACAGGTTGGAGGGATCCAACTAGATTCCTCAAAGGTTGAATTTATTTTAAATTCAGTACTGTGGTTTATGTGATAATCTGTGATGGATTATATTGATTATATTGGGAATCGAAATTATTGAATGCTATGGCTTGGTTGAATATATATTGGAATTTTAGAAAAATGAAATATTTATATAAAGTTTGGATTTTAAAGGAAAATAAAATGGAAATTTCTAAGTAAATTAATTATAGTGAATCCAAATAATTTAAAGGAATGATTCTGGAAAAGAGATAAAAGTTTGATTTTTAAATACTATATAATTAATTCAAGGATGGAAAAAATAGGGATTTTGAATAAATGAGAAAATTGATTTTTAGTTGAAATAAGGACCTAAGCAATATTGTTTTGCAAAGAACGAAGAAATATATTTTAAAATTTAAGATTTGAAACTAGTTTGGCAAAATAAAGAAAAAGTTGAAATAAAGTATTAAATTGTAATTTGCGATTTAAATAAGAATTTAAACCATAAGTAAAGGTATGAATATGGGATAAATGGGTTTTGAAAGAAATTTGGTTAAGTAAAAGAATTTATTTTAAAATAGAGTTGGTTTGGAAATCGATTTGAAAACTGACCAAGTGTTGAACTATGATTAAAGGAGAAGGAGATTTTGAAATTTATAAACAGGGTTTATAAATAAAGTGAAATATTATTAGAGGATAATTTGGAAGTATAAATTCAGGAGTGGAATTTATAAAGAGATGGGTAATTTGTTTCAAAAATAAATAGTGGTTTATTTTTAAAAGGTGTGGAAAAGAAATGTATTTTTTTTCTCTAAAAGGCCAAGTATATTTTCAAAGAAAGATTTTCAAGTATAAATTAGAGGTTTTAAAGGGTTTTTAAAAATGTTTCAAAAAGAAATTATTATTTAGTTGTTTTAAATTTTTAAAAGTAAATATTTATTAAGCTAATTATACAAGTAAAATATTTTAAAGGTTTAACTAGTATTATGATTTGAAAGATAATTATTTTATATTTATACCTTATAGAATAACTTTTATTTTAAAGAAATTAGTTTTGGCTTAAGTTTTACATAAGAAGTTATTATAAAGTTTCATAACTAGTGTTTTAAGTAGTTTTGATATTAAATGTTTCAAAGTATACATTTTGGATAAAGTGATTCAAATTATTTTAAAAATCTAAGTATTAAGACTTGGTGAATTTCAGTGGAAACAAACAATATTTGCAAATCTATTCCGCGAGAGACAAGTGATTTGAAAACTATTTTCAAAGAGTTGAAGTATAGAAAAATAGCTTGTGAAGATATTTTGTAATAAATAGTTTGGAAAAAAATATTTAAATCTGATGATTGTTTGTGGATGTTATTTGATGGTTAAATAACCGACTGTCAATATTGGCCAATGCGCTGATCATTTCGAAGAGGCCGGGATCGGGATTAATTTCCCAAAAATCACTTCGATCCGATTTGATCATTTTCGTGTGGAAGACAAAGCTTGGAGTCGAAGATGGAGCAGTGAAGTGCAAGGGCTAATCGCTACTAATCCTGAGGGTGATTCCGAAATGGATTTAGTAGGAGTAGTGCCTTCGGTTCCGTTTGGACCGGGAACGGGCTTGTATGGTCGAATGCTATCAGAACATCGTCAGGAGGATGATGAGCATTCTAAGTAAGATGTGTTCTAAAAAGGTAATGCATAGCCTCGAGCCTCATCAACCGGGAATGGCTAAAACAGGGGAGGTGCACACAAGGCTAAGTGGCTAGAAACTAATTAGGGTAAGGTCATCCCTGTCTAGATGTCCCATTTATTAGGCTGTGTGGGCGGTTGCTGATCCCAACTGCGGGGTGATCTTATTCGCATTGTCCAGTAAGGGGTAGCTCCAGTCTTGTGTAGCAGGGGATCTGGGTGGATCCTCGGTACGGTGATCTTGACCATGTACTTTGACGGACGGTACTCCAGTAGCCCTACCATTGATGGAAATCCATTCTCCCTACGTGCCCTTTACGGTTTAGATTGTAGAACTCAGTATTGCTGGAATTTAATAATAGCAACAATTTTGGCTATTTGAATAAGTATTTGTACTTAGAAACTATTATAATATCAGAGGATTTTGATAAGAAATGTTTTGGTTACCGTAAGGTAAGAACCCGACATGTTTATTTGTGGCGTGGTCTTACGAGATACTTTTGATTTCAAATGATGTTGAAACTTTAATAATCCAATTGAGTGTGTTTCTCACTCTGGTTTTGTTGACTGACTCGGGTGTTATTTTGCTATGATACTTGGGTCAGACTGAGTATTATAGATACAAGAAAGGATGCTATGGGGCTCAAGAGATGAGTTGGATGGCAAGACGTATCACATGTATTTGATGAATATTCCACTGTGTATAATTAACTGCATAGTTAGTTTTGTGAGGAAAGGTTATGATAACTGTCCAGTTGTGTGCTATGAATTTTGTTAAACTCTAATGTTATAATGTATACACTGATATAGTTCTTTTTGTTTAAAGATTAGTCACTTATCTATTATATATTGTTCCGCTGCGATTGTGAGATTCTAATATTGTTTCTATTCTTCTACCCCTTCTTCTTTAACCCTAATGATTCGGTTTTTGGGCATTCGATTGTTCAGCATTTGATACAGTGGACGTATTACTGTCGATTTTCGGGCATCGAAAAATTGGCTCGTTACAGAAATAGAGTCCGTAGTACTCTAGAATGAGTTTGAGTGTATTAATAGATATGAGCGTGTATTTGTTAGTGAATACAAAAATTGTTTTTATATTGTGTTGACTTATCGGTTGAGTATTTATGGATTCCGGTCGATATGTGGGATGCCATGTCACTGATAGGGGTTTCTAAACTCTTAATCAAGATAAACCAACACAATATTATTTTATAATAGGGTAAATGAAATAATTTTATCCAAATTATTTTTATATATAAAAGTAATAATTTTCAAAAATCATTATAGTATATATATGGTAGCATGGTTGTTAGGAAGTGATAATATTAAATTATTATCACTGTGTTGTAGAAATTGAATAAAAGTTGAAATGATACTAAAGGTTAAAAGAAATAATTTAAATAACAGAATGAGATTTATAATAGAATAAAAATTCTAGAGTAATGTTTGACTATAATTTGAAAGGATTTGGAATTCAAAATTTGGAAATTTAAAACTCTTTTGAGTTGAAAATGATTTTCAAAGGCTTGGAGGAATAATAGTGATATTATTTGAAAGAATATTTTTGAATTGGATTTGAAACCTAGTGAGATTTGAATTAGAAATATTTGGAAATGTTTGAGGAAAAAGCACTAAACTCTTTTCGGTCACTGGAAAATAATTTCGGTGATGACTGCAGCATCATCGATATTCATTTTAGAGTTTCCAAGGGAGGAATTGCTACCTGAATGCTTTGAATTGGGATTTGTTTGCAAACTAGGTTTGGTTTTGAAATTCAAAGAAATAATTTGATATACCAAAGGATTTTTTTTTGATATGGTTGATTTCAAAGGTGATTTTGAAATGTTGAGGAATTGCTTAAACTCTGGAAGTTAATTGTAAATGTTCATGGAATAATAAATGGGTTTGAAAAGCTTATAGAAGTTATAAATTTGAATTGAAATGGAATAAAACTAAATCAAGTTAAATAAAAAGGTGAATTTGAGGAAAAAATCTAAGTAGACTAGACAAAATGGAATGGCCACTAAAATAAAATTTATTAAGTTGGAAATAAATTTGTGAATGAACAAATTAATTTAAATTTGTAAGTAGATAGAACTGGAATTGAAATTGAAGATTGGAACCAATTTAAATTGTGTTAAGTAAATTGAATTTGTAGAATTTGTTCAAGGGAACTAAGAAAAGTAAAAGTTTGAAAATAAACTTTTTATTGAGATTTTAAATTAAATTTGAAAATGAAGTGATAAATAAAATTAGTAAGTTAAATAGATTTGAAATTGAATTTGATTGAAAACGAATTAGTGGATGAAACTAATTACAATAACCAAGAAATAAATATGGGTTGAGATATGGTTAATAGCATTCGATGGTGGAAAATTGGAAGGTAAATCGAATTCAGAATGGAATTGAAAATTTAAGTTAAATGAAATAGATATAAAGGCTTAGGTAGTGAAATGAAATTAAATATAAGAAGTATATACAATATTTATATTGACCTTATGAAATGGATGGTGAAATTCCTAAGTAAAATTTTGTGTTGGGAAAATATATTAAGCAAGCGTTTGAGTAAAAATATAATAGAGGTGTGTGAAATGATAATTGTGGATAAGTGAATAGAAATCAATATAAATGTGAATAAAAGAGAACTGATATAGCTAATAATCAATTGAGGTAAATTTATAGGATGTACGTATATTATTTTATTCGGATAACGATTTGATCCAGATTCGAGTACAGAATTTTGAGATAGTTATATCGATCTGAGTAGGGATTTTTCGCTCGATTTTCGACGATGAAATCTAGATATGGATTTTTGATTGGTTCTGAAATTCTCTATCATAGTTTAGGACAATGTAAGGAGAATGACGGTTTCTGATCAAGAAACCAGATCCGAGTCCCCATTAGGAAGTCGGGTGGACGATACTAGTTCGGAAGTGAAATTGTATGAATGAGTGAGCGATCAGATTTGGTAATGCCTATGGATAATATGTGTATTTCATACGGGTTTGAAAGAAATAGATATTGAAAGTTTTGTAAATAAATGTATAAAATGATTTTTTTTGCTGTGATTGGATATTATTTCTAATGTGGTACAGGTGTTTAAAAGCAAAGGAAAATGGATGTTAGTAATTTCAAAGATAAATTTGATTGCCCGACAAAAAGGTATGTATTTCAATTTGGCATATGAAATTTGATGATTTTCTGATCTAGCCACTTGGCATTTTTTTTTCTTTTGAAATTTGGGGGCCCGTGGAGGCATTTTGTAGTTGTACTGATCTAGCGGCGCAAAGAAGAAGCTGGCGAAATTTTTCGAAAATTTAGGGAGTTAGAAAATATTTGAGAAAATTTTGATAATTTAAAATTTGGTTTTAAATTTAAATTTGAATTGTTGAGTAAGTAATGTTGTTTGGAAACTGTAGAAGAGTTTGGAAAGTTAGTAAGGGTGATAATGTATCTTTAATAAAAGATTGTTTTAGGTGTTTTTAAAACTATTTGGTTTTTGGAAGTTGTTAAAAACTATTTGGATTGGGAAATAGTTAACGAGTTATGGACCATTCTTCTTAACTAGTAATTTCGGGGACGAAATTCATTTAAAGGGGAAGGAATGTGACGACGCGGAATTTTTGGATATTTGAAATTGGAATATTTAATTAATTTTCAATATTTAAAAATTAAATTCTAACTTGAATTTCAAATATCATGGGTTATTGGATAATTCAATTATTGAATTTAATAATTGAAAGTTGGTAAAATATTGAATCTTTAGTTTTAAAGCTTGTTAAAAATATTTCAAGGGTTTATAAAATCTATATTGATAATAATGAAGATAATAGAAGTGTTAAAATTGAATTTAAAAGTGTTTTGTTCTGTTTTAAAAATATATCATTTAAATGGATATTTAAAAATAGACTTTCGAGGCACGGTCTCGGGTTTCGACAAAACTAGTTCCATGGGATCTGTAATAGAGTATTATTATCGGGTTTAAGTTTTTATAGTGTTTGGAGTTATCGTGTGGCCCTACGGGATATAAACGCGCTAAAATCTATATCGAAAATTAATATAATAACTAGATCCAAAAAGTTATCTTCTCCAGATGATCGAATTAGGTCTCGAAAACTTTTCCATTGCGTCCGGAATAGGGGTATAACATTATAAACGTTCGGCGGCACGCCTCGATAGGGGTTCGTGATTTTAACTGCATAAATCGAGACAAGTTGAATTCAAAATTTAAAAATATTTATATATCCTAGTCCCTTCAGCTGTACTTCTTTTACATCATAGCTTTTGCCTTCAAATTACTGTAACAAATTGGGTGAGCACGTAAGGCAGTTTACAACACGTGTCTCCCTGGTTAACACGCGTCTCCTCCTGCCTCCCACATTCTTTTTAAAATACGCAAAGTAGGTCTAAATAGAAAGAAAAAACGGCTCAGCTAAAATTCACGAAAATTATTATCACCTTCTTCCATTCCCTACCCCTTTTCAATCTCAATTCGAATTCAATTAAATCAAGCAATGGCCGCAGTAAAATTCAAAATAAAATAAAATAATGGCCGATCAAATTTCAGTTATCTCCTTACCTCAAATCGAATCGGCAAATAGCGAGTTAGAATCGCGATGCCTGCAATCGCGATGGAAGAAGTCGCGAGTAGGGTCGACTGCATCGTCATTAGGCGACCGATTGAAGGCACGGTGACGTCGATCGATTTGAGGGTTGGTGGAGATGAAACAGTGGTAGGACAATCAAGGTCGCGTGCAATTTAAGGCGACACTAGGGGTTCGCGATCTAAGGGTGTGGTCGAAGGCCTGGAGGCTCGCTTTGGTTAGAGGGAAGTGGGTCGATCGCAACGTGGATGGTCGATCGACGGGGTGGTTCGTCGATGGCTATAGGGGGTGGTCGTAGGCTAGGTAGTTAGGTATGTGTTTATTTATTTATTTAATATATGTATATATATATATATATATTTGTATGTGTACATATACAGTAAGGAAAGTATAATAAATATACACACACTGATATATCTATTATTAAATAGTAAAACAGAAAATAATATATATATATATATATAAGATTTAAATAAAATTAAAATGGTACTAGAGATTATTTTATAGGTATATATTTATATAGATTTTGGAATCTATATAGATTATTTTCAAATGGATATGTATTTTCAAAAATAAAAATATAATAAAGATAAGTATAAATATACGTATACATATTTTTAATTTATTTGTTAAAATAATAGGTTATGGTGATTAATTTGTTTTATTAACTTGTTTAATTTATTTTAGTTACTAAAAGATTTTTAAAAGAAAATTATTAGTTAGAATTAAATTTATGGTTAATCAAACTATTAAATGACAATTGATAGTTTGATTTATTTCGAATATTAATAAACCGTAAATGTTTATACGAGGTCTAAAATCATGGAGAATCGAGCCGGTGCGGATTGGATTGCAAATTAAAATCAAAGGTGAGTTAATCTCACTCACATCTGGATTACCGGTTAATTTAGATAGTTAAAATTTAAATTATTGGTTGATTGCTTGGATTGGTGAATTATTGTCTGTCTGGATGTGATATTATATATAGTGTATATATATTGGAGTGATTGCTTCTCGCATTATATAGCGGATGAGATCCTATGCGCCCCGCATAATAGCGGATGACTCTTTATACCGTGATATCCCCACAGAAGTGGGATTGGTATTTTATATTGTGCTAACATCTATGGATGCAGGGAAACAGGTTGGAGGGATCCAACAAGATTCCTCAAAACGTTGAATTTATTTTGTATACAACGATATGATTTATTTGATGATCTGTGACAGATTATATTGATTATATTGGGGATTGAAATTATGGAATGCTATGCTTGGCTGAATATATATTGGTATTTTGAGGAATGGAAAATATATAAAAAGTTTGGATTTTTTAAAGGAAACGAAAAGAAAATTCTTAAGTAAATAATTATTAGGAATTGGATAAATCGAGTAATAAAGGGAATATAAAACAAAGAAATCGGATTGAAATTGATATAGTGTTTTGGAAACTGTGATTTAAAGGAAAATGAGAAATGGAAATTTGTAAATTGGTTTATAAATGAAGTGGAATATTTATCAATGGATAAATTTGAAAGTATAGATTTTGGTGGAATTTATAAGAAAAGGTGCAATTCATTTTGAAAATAAAAGGTGATTTTATTTTTAAAATTTGGAAAGTATATTTCCTGGAAAACTAAGTATATTTTCAAAGAAAATATTTCAAAGTATAAACTAGAAGTTGAAAAAAAATTAGAATGTTTTTGAAATTTATTATTTTAATTATTTTTAAGTGAAAGGTAAATATTTATTTAAGTTAATTATGGTAGTTAATTATTTTTAAAGGTAAATTAGTATTATGATTTTTAAAAAAGGAATTTTAAAACAAATATTTGATATAATAACTTTGTTTTAAAAGGAAATTTTGGTTTAATTTTTGCTCAGTAACTCTTATCGACTTTCTTAAGCATTATTTTTATTTAAGTAAATTAGTAGACTTAATGTAAATAATTTAAGTATATATTTTCGAATATAAGGAGATGGAAATGTGTTTTAAAATTAAAGTGGTTTTATTTTTAAAGTGTTGAAAGAAATGTATGGGTTGAGACATAAATTAAATTGGGATAAATCAAGAAGGATTTATAAATGATTAGATGGTTATATTGGATTGGAAAGTGAATTTGATGAAAAGCCAAGTATGTTTTCAAAGCAGATTTTTAAGTATGAGTTAAAAGTTTTAAAGTTGTTTAAAGGAATGTTTTAGAGGAATTTATTATTTAAATTGTTTTAAGATTTTAAAATAAATATTTATTAATTTAGTTATTATAGTAATTATTATTATGTTAACTTAGCATTATGATTTAAAAGATTGTTACTAAATATTTATACTTTATAAAAATGACTTTTATTTAAAGGTAGTTTTGGTTAAGTTTTACTTGAAAAATTATTATGAAATTTCATAACTATTATTTTAAGTAAGTCTTTTAAGTAGTTTTATTTTAAATGTTTTAAATTATATATATCTTTGGATAAAATGATTTAAATTATTTAACATCTAAGTTATTAGGACTTTGTGCTTTTCAGTAGAAATGAAATAATAATTGGATGATTGCGTGTTTGATAGTTGAATAACCGACTATCAATATTGACCAATGCGCTGATCATTTCGAAGAGACCGGGATTGGGATTAATTTCCCGAAAACCACTTCGATCCAGTTTGAACATTTTCGTATGGAAGACAAGAGCTTGGAGACGAAGATGGAGCAGTGAAGTGCAAGGGCTAATCGCTATTAATCCTGAGGGTGATTCCAAAATGGGTGTATTAGGAGTAGTGCCTTCGGTTTCGTTTAGATCGAAAACAGTCTTGTATGGATGAATGCTTTCAGAACATCATCAGGAGGACGATGAGCATTTTAAGTGGGATGTGTTCTAAAAAGGTAACGCATAACTTCAAGCCTCATCAACCAGGAATGGCTAAAACAGGGGAGGTGTAGCAAGGCTAAGTGGCTAGCAACCAATTAGGGTAAGGTCATCTCTGTCTAGACATCCTTTTTTATTCGGCTGTGTGGGCGGTTGCTGATCCCAACCGCGGGGTGATCTTATTCGAACTATCCAGTAAGTGGTAGCTCTGGTCTGGTGTTGTAGGGGATCAGGGTGGATCCTTGGTACGCTGATCTAGACCAGGTACTGTGACGTGTGGTACCCAGTAGCCCTGCCGTTGTATGGAATCCAATCTCCGACAAGCGCATGTATGGTTTTGATTGTGCCCAACTATTGCTGAAACGTGAGATGCAAGCATTTCAGCTAGATTCTATTTTACTCTTTATAGACACTATTATAATATCAAACGAATTTGATAAAAGATGTTTTGGTTATCATAAGGTAAAAACCCGACATGTTTATTTGTGGAGTGGTCTTACGAGATATCTTTGATTTCAATGGATTTTGGAAACTTTAATAATCCAATTGAGTGTATTTTCTCACGTGGGTTTTCCAGACTGACTCGGGTGTTATTTCACTATAATGCTCAGGTCAAACCGAGTATTATAGAATACAGGATATGATGTTGTGCAGCTCCAAAGACGAGCTGGATAGCTAGATGTATCACACGTATTTAATGTATTATCTACTGTGTATGGTTTGCTGCATAATAAGTTTTGTGAGGATGAGTTATGATAACTGTCCAGTTGTGTGTTATGAATTGTGTTGTACTCTGATGATTGTAAGTAATATACAATTACAGAGTCTTTGATATAAAAATCTGTTGTTATATATTATATGTTGTTCCGCTGCGATTGTAAGATTCTGATGTTGTTTTCTATATTTTTTTCTTCTACCTCCTTCTTCTTTCCCTTATGGTCTAGTTTTCCAGAATTTGATTGTTCGGCATAGAATACAGTGGACGTATTGATGTCGATTTTCGAGCGTCGAAAAATTGGAATGTTTAATAGATAAAACCTCATAGATCATTTATACATACATATACAATAGAAGTATCCCACTTTGAAACTCGATAATGAACATCGATGATGCGTGCACTCATCATGAAATTATTTTCCAACGACAGAGAGGGGAGTACAGAACTTATTTCCTTAAAAATTCATTTTAAACCTTCCTTCCACCACATTGAAATATTTATTCGGTAAATACTTCCAAATAATACAAATATTATATTCCAAAATCTTTCAAAAGCAGTTTCAAAATCCCAGAACATAAGTTCTTGAATTTCCATTCTATATTTACTTTATTTATAGCCCTATTTTGAACCAGTATTTATAAAAAAAAAATTACCTAACAAACAATATAGCACATCCAACTTTATTATGCAATTTATTATTTTATATATAAAATATATAAAAGGCAAAATTATTTCATTTAGCTATATTTCAAAACAATATTGTGTTAGTCTATCCTATTAAGTGTTTAGAAATCTCTAACGGTGCCACAGCGTCCCATGTATCGACCGGAATTTATAAATACAAAACAGAACAAATTAAAAAATACAAAATCTTTCATAAAACTAACAAATACACTCTCTCATATTTATACACTTAACGACTCATTCTAGGGTATTACTACCCTATTCTCTAATGAGTCAAACCCCACAAAGCTAAGGTTATCGCTAAACCAAACCTCTGATATCAACTGTAATGACCTACCTTTATGGACGGTTTAAATCGACGATAAACCACATACATCAGATTCAAACCATTCAAAAGGGCAGATTGTTATGGGGTAAATAAGAAAAAGCAGAGAAAGAAAGAAAACAAACATTGAATCTCGTAGCGGAATGACAAAATGCAATAATCAAATAAACAGTTTATGAAGTTATTTACAAATTATGTTGATTACTTTTATAATTCAGATCAGAGTTACATATAACAAAAATAAATAATAAATAAATGTAGTGGAACAATGTGATGCAGTGGAATAAATATAATACATAATAATAGTACAAAATCTTCGTCTTCATCTTCCAGAAAGCAGTCTTTGATAAGCTGAAAAGCCTAGACCGACCCATGAGGTTTACCCAGAGGGTACTCCATAGGTATGGTACAAAACAGACTCCTAGAAGGCGCGATAGGGCATGTGAACACGGTACTTGAGGTAATGCCAGGGTAGATATAAAAATTGCACTGCCGGACTGGTGGTAACACATAGCAGCTACTACCACCCACCTCGGACACACTCCCATAATCAATCGCAAAGTTAAGATATAGTATCGAAGAAATGTGCCTGATAGGAGGAATGACCTCACTTGCCCCGGTATAGCTCATGTTTTAGTCACATCTAAGCTGACTCACGGGACTCAGGGTCACATAAATACCTTATATAGAATCATTTGTCAAACCATCATACTTCATTTCTGGTATCTCCACTACGTATACAGTTGTTAAAGTGGTTTTCGGTATTGGCAGAAAGTATGACAACATATGATCCCAGTCTCTTTAACAACCAACGCTTATTACACACCAGATGGTTCTTTTACATTTCCAAAACCATTTCATATTGATATCAAAATATCATATTCAATTCAAACCATATCACTTTCAAAATCATAATTTCCAAATAGGTCAAACCCTCATTTCAAAGTCATCATATTTACTCAACTATGTTATTTAAATCCCAACATAGGTTATTGCATCATTTAATCATATTTGCTTTTAAATCAAGGATTTAAATATAACCACTTCCACTTTACAATTTATAATTTAGGAAATAGTATAAATAGTTAAAAATATTTTAAATAGTTTATTATAGTTTGAAAATATAATTTAAATGGTTTGAAATACTTTAAAATGATTTAAAAAGTGGTTTAAAATAGTGTAAATAGATTTCATTTAGTTTTAGTAGAATAAAAATAGATTAAATTGATTTAAAATTGATTTAAAATAAATTAAATAGATTTAAAATAAACTAAACAGATTTAAAATAGATTAATGGGTTAATTAGTTTAAAATAGGATAAAGTAGATTAAATTGGATTAATAGAGTAAAATTTATTAAAATAAATTAAAAATAGTTTAAATTGATTAAATGGTTTAAAATATTTTAAAATAAGTTAACTTAGTTTAATATTTTGAAAATCTTACTAATTAGAGTTTAAAATAATATTTTTAACAGTTTATATTAAAATACTAATATTGAAATTAACATCAATTTTAACTATTTCTTCCATTTTAACAAATCTGGACCATATCTAGAATTCCAAATCAAAACCCAATTTCAAATCATTTAATTTTAAACTATTCCAATTTCAATATATTTCAAAGTTAGAAATTTCAAACATTTCAATGACTAAATTCGATAAGTTTTGTTTACAATTCAAATTCAACTTTAGAACTCCAATTTGAATCCTCTAAGAAATTTACTTAATACAATTCCAAATTTTTAATTTTAATCTTTTAAACAATTCAGTTTATATGAATCAAATTCTATTCCAAAATATCATTTAGCTGAATTCAAAATTTAAAGATTTAAAATCATTTTATTTAACCAATCAGGCGTCCGTATATAATTTTCTACTCTATGGTCAAGTGATACGGATATTTATCATTTCAATCCACAAATATTTAAATTTCACGGGTATATATTATTTCAACCCATAATCCTAAAATTTATTTTAATGAAAATCACATAGGTTTATCATTTCAACCCATAACGATTGTCCCTTATTCTATATGACCGTTCGGGTATGTATCATGACCCATAGGGAACTTACAGTGTTATAATAGAATAAAATATAACATCCAGTCATCTAATATCAAAAGTCAAACATCCATCACAATCATCGTCCAAATCAACCACTAAACATCAATATATAACTGATTATCATTAACAGGTATTAAATTGATAATTAAATTCAACATTAAATTAAACGATGATTGAATGCAATAAAAGTCAAATTTAACTAGAATGACAATTTAAATAAACCAAACATCAACCAATCAATTCCAACTCACATCATAAATTTAAGTAAACTGACATAAGATAATTTAGTAATTGTGAGCGGGTTAAAACACTCACTTTGCTTTCAAATCGACTTGAAATCCAAAATAAGGCCTAAAATTGAATAGCCTTGGAATTCACCCAAACTAGTTGTAAAATGTCTGGAGTTTTTATACGTCGTAACGGAGCAAACCGCGTGTAAATCCGAGCTCGTATGGAAAAGTTATGGATGTTAGAACCTAAAAAATTTAGAATCGTATTAAATAAAATAGAGTGGCATTTATGTAATTTAGTTTATCTCTGCCCTAGCCTCAAGCGCACAGTAACACACCTAAACTCATCTCGATCTACACGTAGTCGCCAGCAACATCGTCCAAATGCCGAAGCTCCGGGCTGTGCGACTTCGGTCAAGGCTTGCCGCCGACTAATCACATCTCCGCCGTCCCCGGGTGAATTCGCGGCCATCCATAGATCACTAGAAAACGAACATCCGTCGTGCCTTTTACCTCTAATTCGCCATGAATCTGTCGACATCTAGCATGAATAAACATCACCATGATGATCTACTCGACACTCGCATCCCAACGCCCCCTCCCGATCGTCAATCTTACAACGATCCACCTTGGATCGTCTAAAACCTAAAATGGACGGCTGCGGTTCATCCTCGATTTCTTGAAAAACAGTGATTCAATAGTAAAAATGAATTTCAGATCTGAGTTATGCTCATCGAGAGCTTCGAAACAGTATATAATTTGATATGGTTTGGAGGAGTTTGATATTTCGATTTGATTTTGATTTGCAAATGAATTTGAAATTTGGATGGTTTATCTACAATTAGAAAGAGAAGATGAGAAGGAAATATACGTACAGAATAAGAAAAATGACTACTAGAGTTTGGGATACAAGACTATTAATGTGGACAAGGCTAGATAAAAAAGAACATCATATCGAATTTGTACGAACGACACTTAGCGACCCAAAAAGCCCGTTCCGCCTCCGGAACCAAAATGGATCGTCCCATATATATATATATATATATATATATATATATATATATATCAAAATAGATGTTTTCGACATTTTCAAATCAACAGGTTTCAAGTCCTAGTTCCATCGTATGAAGAAGTTAGCTTTAAAATTAGCTTATTTCAAATTGATTTCAATTAAATTTAATTAAATTGATTCCTAAGCGTTTCGAGTCCGTACGATCAAACGACAAGTCTGATCGCTACGAAACTTGAAACCTTACAATAATTCACTGTTATGAATCCGATGAAACTAGTTTTGTCAAAATCCGAGTCAGTCCCCAAAATAGCTATTTTCACGTTAATTAAATAAATTGTTATTAAATTGATTAAATCACTTTTTAATTCCACTTTTAATAACTAACAAACTTTATCATTTTGATTACTTGGACATTTACAATAATTTAAAACAAATTTACTTATCAATTCAGTGTTACAATTACATTGTTCAGTTTCACCTGAAATGAAATTCAATTAAATATAATTTAATTCCAATAAATTGATTTGATTTGATTTCAATCTTTTTATTCAATCAATTATTACTCTATTGACATAGTTAACATTTTTTTACATCTTATTACACTAATTTTCTATAATTATCATCTTTTACCATATTAGTTTCAGAATTTCAATTACATTGAATTTTTTTCAATTTTGTTGTAATTTAAAATCTCAATAAATTAATTTATCTTTGTTTCACTCTTCTTATTAAATCAATTATTTCCTTATGAATATAATTAACATTTCTATACCTTTTATTACATCCATAATTTGTAGTTGCCGTCTTAACTCATATTAACGTGATATCTAATTACATTTAATTTGCAATTGATTTCAAAGTTAATTCAGCAGATTAAATAAACTGGTAACAAATGACAATCGTTACCTTTTCTTAATTTAATAACGTTTGTAAGTTTGTTATCTACACAAAATGCCATAACTACTACCACAACACTACTTTTATCAATTGCAATTAATTACATATTATTTCATAAATTCATACATATTTAAATTATCAATTACACCTTTTCCAATTTATCAATTAATACACACATCATTATAATTTATTTACAATCTATAACTAATTATAACTTTTTAATCATTTCAATCAAATTGAATTACATTTAAAGCAGTTATTAATTACCTTAAATTAATACTATTATATTTTATTTTAGTTATATTCTTATTATTAAATCACAAATTTTTATCTCTTCGAACATTACATCACAAAACTTTATTAAATTAACTATTTTTAGTTATCAAAAATTACGGGTCATTACAACAAGTAAGGATCGACCCACAAGGAAAGCAAAATTTCAACTTACTCGATCTATTTATCCTAAATATTTTGAAAACGTTTTTAACTAAAAATTGTAGAAAAGCCAGAGTGAATTAGAATAAAAGTAAAGGGGTTAAAAGCCAATTTAGAGATAAATCCATTCTCACATTCATCTAAACCAATTGTAACGACCCGTATTTTCGCTACTTCGAAAATGAGAGATTTCGATCGATTTAAATTTAAAAAGGAGTTTAAATCTTAAATAATATGATATATATAATAAATAATAGTGAAGAAGCTATATATTCTTATAGTTAATAAATTTAAAAAAAAGTATGAATTTGGATTTTAGAACAAATCGACAAAAGTTAAGTTTTGTTAATAATAATTAAAGGCTTAAATAAATGGATTTAAATATCTATTTAAAAAGGTAAATCTTATTTAAAACATCTAATAAAGATAATAAAAGTATGTTAAAAGATTTAAAAATTTGTTAATAATCGTTTTATAAAAATAACCAAAATTTGTCGCATTTTGTCAGTTTTGCATACACGGTAAAATTAGAGATTTTGATAATAATTAAATATGATTTTAGAATATAAAGAGACTTGTTTTAATTTATTTAAAGAAGTAAAAAGTTCATTTTTAAATTTGGTTTACTTCAATACATAGTTTAACTAAAACGTCAAAATGTGACCGTAAAACATTTCGTCGAAAAACGACGTTTTGTCAATTAAAAGTTGTCGCAACGTCGTCGCACCTTTATTTTCTTATATAGGAACATATATTCAAATAGTATAAGTATTAATTAATTCACTAATCAAGTTTACTTTTACTAAACATACTTAGAAAATTCTAGAATATAATTAAGAAAAGTAAGTAAGAAAAGTCAAAAGTAAACATCAAATCAACATCAAATCAAACCAAACATAATTATTACTTTACTTTACTTACTTCTTAAGTGAAAGTGACATAAAGCATGATTTGAAATGTGATGTTAAGTTAAAAAGTAAGTAAAGGGCATTTTGGTCATTTTACATAATAATATTTTATTTCAAACTTTTTCCTATAAATAGCCATGCATACCTCTTTCATTTTCACACAAATCTTTCTTTTCTTCTTCTTCCTTTAAGCTATTTTAATGGCTTCTCTCTTAAGAGAGGTAGGAGGGTTAAAAATAGTGGAGTGCTTAAGCACTAATCCACTTGTTACTCTCTAACCTCTTCTTAATTCACTTCTTCTTCTTCTCTTCTTAAAAAAGGCCTTAGGCCATGAGTTTGGAAGTTGATAAAGGAAGGACGTGAGCAAAGCAAGTAAAGATGGAGATGGTCGAGCACTTGGAAGCATGGTTATGATAAGGTTTAGTGAAGCGTTGAATTAAATGAATGTTGGTAGGAAGTTAAACGTTTGGTTTAAAGGTGAGAAATTCTCATCGCTTTTGAATTTATATTTTGATTATGTTATAACAATCATATTTACACCCTTATGACATATGAATGTTTATACCAAATTGATTGTTAATATGGATGATTTGAAAATTTGTAAATTAAGTGAATTGTGATAATATATCCCGTTATGATATTAATAGTGAATGTTAGATTTGAAATCATATGCATGTGATTTGTTGAATGGATGTTATGTTAGTAATAAATATGAATATTGGATATGTTCATTTTGATTAAGTAATCACTTTGATTAGTAAGACCATATTTTAGTAATATGAGAAATTGTGGAAAAATAAGTCTCTTTTCATTTAGAAGTGAAATTAAAGTTAAAATGAAAGAGAATTTGAAATTTGAAGTGAAACGGATTTGAAAAGAATAGCTAATTAGAAATTGAAATTTAGATGAATAGTGAAATTGAAATTAAAATCGATTTTGAAAAAGTGAAGTTTAGTTTGAGATTAAATTGAAATTTAAATTGGAATTAGATTTGAAATCTAAGTTTTAAATGTGTTTAATTTGAGATTAGAATTGAAATTGAGTTAAAATTGGGTTGTAAAGTTTAATATTAAAATAATGGGAATATAATAATATTTTAATGTGGTAAGAGTGAAAATATATTTTAAAAGCTTTAAAAAGTGAAAACATTGATTTAAAATGGTTTCTAATGATTTTCTAAGTGTTGAAATCCAAAGTGAATAAATTATTTCAAATGTTGAAAAATAAGTTAAAACTAGACGCGTCGCGCAACGGCAGTTCGCGATTTCGCGCCGAAAAGTTCAAATAAATGTATAGAGTGGAATATTGCTCGGAATTCTTCGAGATAAGAAAATTCCGGACTATTATATCCATATCTTCTAAACGAAGAAAGAAACTCAAAGTTTCGATGAGTAGATTTTGAATTATGTCCAAATCAATTTTCTAGAAAAATCGCGCTAGTGCAGTTTAGTGACCATAACAGAAAATCTGTTCGAATGGATGTTTTTAATTATGGAAAAATATGGAATAAATTTGATAAATCTATTTAAATGATTTAAAAGAGATTTGGAATGGAAAATATGAATTATCGAATGTTTAAAAGTTGTTTTAATCAAATAGGCTTATATAGCACTTTCCGCAGCACTTTTATGCTGTGAATTCTATAACTTTTGGAATATGAGTTTAAATGTAACGACGTTTCCAAGAATAATCGTGAATGTTTTAAAAAGGATAATTAAGCGTTTTGAAAGATAATTTGGAATATTTATAAGCAATTCCAAAATGAAGTTGAAAATCTGAGTATGCGGAAACGACTAGTACATTTGTCCCGCCTGTGAGATCTGGGAAGGTAAAACAAGGTGTTTAACTAAGGTTAGGGATGGAGCAACCAGTGCCCTGAACTTACCTGGCCTATGTTTTCTTTTCTTAGGCGAGGGGTGGAACAGATCGAAAGGAAAGCCCGGATGCTCTCAAAATAAAAAGATTCTGTTAAGTTTTCCAAAATAAAAGAAGATTGGTATTATCCAAAAGTTAAGCAATCTCCAAAATGAATGATTTCTACGAACCTGTGAAGTTTAGAAAAGAATTTATAATGAATTTTAGGAATGAATTGGTAAATAAGAGTATTGGATTTTGACTTACAAGTGAGATATAAAAATGGAATTTATAAACACCGTTTTGTAAATCTGAAATCAATTTAAATTGATAAGTTAAATGTGAAAGTTATTAAAGGAATTATATTCGCGATTTTGGACAGTGAATAATCCTTTAAATTAAATGGATGTTTTGGAAGGTGATATTATAAAGGGAATGTTTTCCTTAAGTTAAAAGTTAAGAAATTTGGATCAAGAATTAAGTAGAGAAATCTGAGATATTTTCCAAAACAAAAGAATGAATTACTTAGAATTATCCTAAGTTGAAAGAAAGAGAATTTCGAAATCATCCGAAGAGAATTAAAGTGAAAAGAGACTTAATAAATCCTATATTCTCATATTCACTTTTTATCGATGATTGGATTTCGAAGGAACCGGAGTCGGATTTGGTTAATTCCTATCCGAAAACCACTTCGAACCAATGTGTACGTTCGAACGTGAAGACATGTTGAAGATGGTGATTGAAGACCGTGGATCTTCCTAGCGTGAGGACTGCTTGTTGATTTGCTCGGGTCGCACCCAATTATAGAGTTATATATAGCAGTGGTCTCCTCGTGATAGAGATTTTGCGGATTGCAAGGGCTTCTCGCCTAGTAATGGCCGAGGAAAGTACCTTCGGTTTGTCCTGTTCCTGGACAACTTGTATGGACGTTTGTCTGACGTTGCATTTCTAAAGATTACGTACATCGGTTTTGCTTGATTATGTTCAGCATGATAGGGGGTTCTCGCTTTGTGAACAGTGACGAAGCTTAGACTCTTGCCCCTACATGTCCCTAGTGTGAAAGGGTTGGTTGATAAGTCGAGAGGCTTGCCGTAAAAGCAGATCCGAGGTATCACTTGTGGTCACCTCCATGTTGAAAAGCAGGAGTACCCCCATGTTGAAAAGCAGAAGGGTAGCGGGATGGTTGAAAAGCCTACCGGGGCGGGTGCAGGAGTTGCCCGTTCGTCACACTTGGTATCAGAGCTGAAGGTTAAGCGAGAACCTTGGCTCTATTATGGGTAAATTCTCATCAGAGATAGGATTAGTAATATCCTAGGATGAGTAACTCATTAGAGATAGGGTTAGTAACACCCTAGAATGAGTTATGAGAGTATTTATATATATGAGCGCGTATTTGTTAATTTTACAAAATGATTTTGTTTTAAAGAAATTGGTAAATGAAATAATTTTACCTTGGGTTTATATTTCAATTATATTAAAAGAGATATTATTATCTTTTGGGTTAAGGATTGATTGTGTAACGACCCGTTAAGTTCGACCATTTAAAATTGTTTGTTTAATAGGATTTTGTAATTTATTTTAGTTGAAAGAATAAAGGTGGTAGATAAGTATTAAAATGAAGGCTAGAATAAATTCTATAGAAGTGACTTAGAAACCTATTTAAAGACATTTGAATAAAATTCAAATGAATTAAGTAGAGAAAGAAAGAAAAATTCTTACCTGTACATAAAATTTAATATGGGAATATTAAACCAATTTAATGCAATAAAAGATTGTGAACGATAAATTGAATAGATTAAGAAACCCCGTTATTGCAAGTCAATAAATTTGTAAAACCTAATGAACATCTCAAAATTTATAAATTTATTGAAATTTAAGACATAGCATAAGCGTAGAACTATAGGTATGATGACAAACTTTTATAAATTGTCTAATTAAGGGTCAGCAAATTTATTTGGAAATCAAACTCAATTAAGGGTAAGTAATTATGATGGATTGATGGCATAAACGTTACTAATTTTTATCATAGTAACGGAAGTGCAGATGGAAGGCAACTGTAGAAATTTAAGTACGTATTAACAATTGAAAGGGACTGTCGATTGAGTGGAGTACTTTAGGTTGTCTTACTAAATTTAGAATTTAACATAAGACAAATAGAAATAAATCAATAAACGTATAGATTTTAAGTTTATTATGATGAATTATTTTAGTGATATGACTTAGAATAAATGAAATAATTTGGGTTAATTGGTATTTAATGGAATTAAAGGTTGCAATATTCATAGGTAAGGATTTAGATGAAATAGATTGATGTATGAAAAATTTAATTTGATAAATGGCAATTAATTCCTTTAATTTGTGCAATTAATGTATGTTTAAATTGATAACGATAAAAAGTTGATTTTTTTCAGTGTAACCAACGTAAAATATTATCATAGCATGATACTTGGTTTGAATAGAAGGATTTGATTTAATGTGAAAATTTTTGTTCTAAGTATTGAATAAAATTGGGAATCAAATTTTTTTTTTATGATAATAACGTTAGTATTGGTTAATAAATAGATTTCAATGCAGTAACCAAATAAATGGAATAAGATGAGTATATATTGCAAAGAAATGAAATGATAAATTATTGATGTAATGGAAGATATAACCATGTCAATTATGCATATAAGGTAATAAGGTAATGAAACCGAGGTAAATTAATTAATTGAGACTTTAAGTAAAATTAACGTGTGGAATTGACCAAGGTTCAATAAAATGAGAATTTGATTGGTTATATTTATTGGTTGAGAAATGTAAATGTGTATTTGGGGAATAAATTTAGTCAGACTTAAGTATTGAATTTAATTAATTAATATATATGATAAATGATGATTAAATAAAAACCCAATACTCTATATATATGTATAATATTTGAGTGAAAATAATAATACACTTATAAATGTGGAATTAAGAGTTTACAACAACTATTTTAAGTAAAGAAATTGTTCATTCAAGTAAATTTGAAACATCGCAATAGGTGTAGATTAAGTGTTGCGTTAAATAAATTATAAAGGAATAAATTTATAGAAACGTAGGAACGGAAGAATGAACATTATAGTAACGTAAAACGTATTGTAGGATAATAATTAAGTATAGGCTTGTAAATTAGATGTATGACAATAAATTTTGTACGTAAATCTTTCTATTAGTTGATAAGTCTTATTTTGATCAATTTAAAGGAATACACTAAATTTTGTAGTTAGTACGGAATATTGATGAGTGAATGAATAAGATGAAACAAAGGTGGAATGTATTAGTTGAGGTTTTAAGTTATTTATGTGATAAGTTACCAAAATTACAATTTTATCTAAATACAGTAATTTATGCAAACAAAAGATGAACATTTTGAAATATTACCACAGTGATATATAAAAGAAACGTTAACTATGTAGTTGGAGAATAATTGATATATTTTGAGTTGGATAATAGAAATCAAGTTATTTATATAATTAGATTTAAGATGAGAGTATAAGTATATGATTAAATAATTGGGTTTTGCGAATAAAATTTATAATTCCCAAATAATAAGAAAACGCAGAGGTTAACACTGCGAAATTTATATACTTATAAATTTTAATTCACATCCAAGCTTGCTAAATTATTTGGAATTGATTGGATTATATAAGTAATGAAATTTGGCCAATATTTAAAGTTGAAAGAAAATTTGGATTTTATGATTTATTTTAATTTATTTAATAAATATTAAAAATAGCCATTTTTGTCACGGACTCGGATTTCGACGAAACTAGTTTCATCGGATCCGTAACGGTGAATTATAATAATGTTTCAAGTTTCGTTGCGATCGGACTTGTCGTTTGATCGTACGGACTCGAAACGCCTTGAAATTTACGCATTTTGGAATCAATTTGAAATTTTTATTTTTTTAGCATAACTTCTTCATACGATCGAATTTGGTCGCGAAACTTTTTCCATCGCGTTCAGAATATTTTGAAACACCTATTTGGATATATAGTTTTAACAAATTCGACTCCGGAGGCAGAACGGGCTTTTTGGGCCAACTATCGTTTAGCACGTTCGTTATCCGTACCCACCTAGCCTTCTTTTATCTGTCTATATATTTGCGATTATAAACCCTAGCCACTCCTTATTTTCATTTTTCTATACGTACATCTCCTTCTCAACTCCTCATTCCAATGGCAGAAAACCTAATTCCCAAATTCCAAAATTTTATTTCAAAAAAAAAAAAAAAAAAAAAAAAAAAATTTGTGGATCTGCAGCAGCTTCTGGTCGCGCTTCGGGTTTCAGAGGAGAAAACCCTAGAGCAACTTCGGGTCAGGAAGAAAATGACTCGGGTCGCTCCGGGTCGTTTTGGCGAAAACTCCAAGCAAGCATCGGGGAAATGAGGCGGCGCCCCGAAGTCGAACCCGAAGTTGACCCAGGACCAGAATTTTTCATTTTTCAAATTTTCATAACTTTTGCATACGAGCTCGGATTCACGCGCGGTTTGTTTTGCTGGGATCGTATCGGAATTTCTGACGTTTTGGCACTGGTTTGGATGAATTTGGAGACTGTCCAATTTTTGGGTTTAAATTGGATTTGAATTCAATTTAAATTCAAAAGGTGAGTGCTTTAACCCACTCACAACTACTAGAAGCTTTTATGTTTGTTAAATAAATTTTAGAAATGAATAGAAATTTATTTATGAGCTTTTGGCATGTTATTCCATTCATATCTGTTGAATTGCATTTTATTGAATGTAACTGTTAATTTAATTGATTTATTGCGTGTTAATTGGCTGTTAGAAATTTTTGGTTGCATATGAACTGCTAGTTAACAGTTATGTCAATTATCACTGAATATAAATTGTTAGATTAATAGTTGAAAAATTTAATTTGAATAAACTGCCAGTTATCACCTGTTATATATGATCATATATATAATTGTTATTGATTGATATTGCTTGATGTTTGTGATTGGATGATGGATGTGTTATTGAAGGGATGTTTTATTTGATATCATTAAACTGCAAGTTAGTATGCATTTTTCATTTCATTCGGGATTGCGGTTTGAAATGATATACAACCGCAGTTTTATTTTTTAAATTGCGGATTGAAATGATAAATATCCGTATCACTTGACCATAGGATAGAAAACTATATACAGACACCGTGGTCTATATATAACTATTTTTAATGTGATTTCTATGGTTTGGATGGAATACGGTTTATAAAAATCTTAAATTTTATACTGAATAAATGTTTTCTTCCATAGTTATATGCATATGAAGTTGAAATTTTGAAATTAAAAGGTGAATAAATTTCTTTATTAAAAATGGAAGAAAATTAAGAAAATGGAGTTTGATGATTATATCCTATGTTTAAATATTAAGTTGGAAATTTTAAAGATATGATATTTATAATTGGATTTTTTTCCCAAAATATTTTGAAATGAATATTCTAGTAAAAATTGAATTTGGAAATATATATATATATATATATATATATATATATATATTTTACTAGAAATTGAAGTCTTATTAATTATGGATTTTATGTGAATGGTCAAGATTAATTAATAGAATATTGATTTTTGAAAGGATAAAAATCCAACTTTAGTTGAAATATTAATGCTCCAAAATGGATATAAATATATATAAAATTGAAATGGTTTTGCGACTTGAAGTAATATTTTGGATTTTGGTTTAACTTTAAAAGAAGAAATATTTGGAAAGCCATGTAATTTATTTCTTTATAAAGCAACAGTAAAGTTAAACTTTTTTTTTATTCGCATACCGTTGAATATCCAAACCATTTAGTTTTGAAAATAATGGTTTTAAAATGCTATGGATTTTCGAAGAATTATGTTGAAAGTTACAAACAGAATATTGGTTATATGGGATATTAAATAATAAAAAGTGACATAATTTTTTGGAAAGGAATAATTTTATTTGGGATAAACGATATCATATTGTTTTGGGTTTTAAAAGAAGAAATGATATCGTAATATTACGGTTTGAAATGGATTATATTCTGGTTTTAAAAGTATAAACTATTTTTAAATGACCGCGGTGTTATAATAACGATTGGTTGGCAAAGAGACCGGGATCGGATATGGACATACTCTCTGTCGATACCGAAAACCACTTTGACTAACCGTGTACGCGGTGGAGATTCCAGAATGAAGTAGGTGGTGGCGACGTTTCCTGTAAGGTAAATACGTGGACCCAACTCCCGTGAGTTGGCATAAGGTGGCTAAAACAGGAGCGATTCTCAGGCCAATGAGGTCATTCCTCTGATCGGACGCTCCTCTTCGATATTATAATTTGACTTGGATTTGATTCAGTGGCCACTTCTATATTTTGATTTTGGGGAGTTAGTCCGAGGTGGGCGGTAACTGCGGCTACGCGTTTCCACCAGCCTGGATAGCAATTGGTATATCTACCCTGGCATTGCCTAGTTGTGCCGTGTCACCTACCATATCGCGCCTTGTACGAGTTTGGTTTTCTCCCGTAGCCCGTGTGGTATCCTCTAGTGGCTTCCCGATCAGGAGGGGCTATGATATTGGACGGACTACTGGGACTATTACGTGTTAAGGTGGAAAATGTAAAGCCTTAACGCTATTTAAAAGTAAGTTTATTTTATAAATAGACACTATTATAATAGCGCAATATACTACATAGTAAATAGTTTAACGGATCCTTAGGAGATGTAAATCCCGAACATCTCTTGAGTTACTGTACTCATATTTATATTCTGTTTATTTAACTCACATAAGATATTCTAGTCTGACTCGGGTGTTTTTGTCTATTCAAATTCGCTCGGGTCAGTCCGAGCATTTCAGGATAGCAGATTTTAGCTTTGGAGGACGAAGACGAAGAATAAGTATTATGTTATATATAGTATTACACCACACTCTTTCTATTCCGCTGCATTGCTTGTATTGGTATGTGTAATTCTGATATTTATTGTAAAAGAAGAATCAAGCTTTTGTAAACTGTTTATGAACTGTATATTTGTTATTATATTTTATCCTTCCGCTGTGAGATTCTGTTTTTGTTTTATTTCTTCTCTGTTTTTCTTATTTACCCCATAACAATCCGCCCTTGCGTATGCTTTGAATTGGCACGTGTGTCGGTTTAAAGTGTGCAAAAAGGCGGGATGTTACAGTTGGTATCAGAGCTTTGGTTTAGCGATAAACCTTGGCTTTGTGGGGTTTGACTCTTTGTTAATAGGGTAGTAATATCCTATGGGAGTCGCTGAGTGTATATATATGAGAGAGCGTATTTGTTAGTACTAATAAAAAGATTTTTATATTGTGTTAATCTGTTCCGCTTTGTATTTATAAATTCTGGTTGATGCATGGGACGCTATGTCATCAATAGGGATTTCTAAACACTTAATAGGACAGACCGACATAATATCCGTTTTAATATAGGTAAATGAAATAATTTTGCCTATTATATTTTCTATATATAAAAATAGTTTTATAAAGATATATATATATTTGGTTGCTATAGATTGGGTGTTAGAAAATAAAAATATCTATAATAACTGAAGCTAAGTTGAAATTATGATAAATCAAATGGGAGATTTTAGAACTTAAGTCCGGGATTTTTCCAAATCTGTTTCAAAGGATTTATGAAAAAAATGATTCGGTTTATAAGTATTTTCTTATAAAAATATTTCGTATAATTTGGAAGAATTGTTTAAAAGAAGATTTTGGAAAAGAATTAAATTCTGTACTTTCCTCTCTGTCGCTGGAAAATAAATTCGGTGATGACGGCCGCATCATCGACTTTCATTTTCGAGTTTCGAAGGGGCAAGGCCACTGTAGTAAATTCTACTGCAGATTTATTTTTGAAATTTTCTAAAAATTTTCTTTTATTGTTCTAAATATAATTAGAGATATAAAAGTTGTAAGAACTTATTTATCTATTATTTTGAAATAGATTAAAATTTGACCCGGTATTTAATTCTAAATTTTTCCGTTAATTAATTGTTTAAACTTTGTTAGTGAAATATTAAGTAAGAAAGTTAATGCTAGGGATAAGGGAAGTAAAAGTTTTTAACTGATAAATAATGGAAAAGATTTATTGAAGAATGAATGAATTGAAACCTCTAATTGAAATAAGAGAATAGCTGCAAAGCTATAAAGAGGAATTTGCATACATATGAGACAAAGGGTAATATGAATAAACATTAAATTTAATTAAAAGAATGGAGATTAAACTTGTATAAGTTCAATTGCAATTTCCTTAACATAAATAACTTACCCAAATATAAAAGTTGAAGTGTTAAATGAGTGGAATTGAATATTTTACAAGTAGGAATTTAGGAAAAATGAAGTATTCAATAAATTACTGTTATAATAAGAATTTATTGGTATAAACTTAAGTGATAATTGAAATTTTACCCAAATTAAAGGTGAGTATTATTAATAGGTGATTTTAACTTAAGTAAATAAAATGAAATTCTTTAATAAATAAAGATTGATGTGTACGGTTATAAACTTAAGTATGTTTTAAAATGCTACTAGTAATATAATAAAAAGTAGGTAATATAAATAAATGTCTGTAAACCCTAGATAATGAATTAATAAGATCCTTTATTTATAAAAATGGAGGTTTTAAGGTTAATAATTTAAGTGTAAGTAGAGGGTTACTGTAATTAAATATAATAAAACGTAAACATTAAATAAAGGAATGAAATTAAGGGTAAGTTGAAATTGTAATTTATAAAACGAATATATATTTATTGAACCATTAATAAATAAAAAGGAATTGAGAAGAAACTTGTAAATTTTCACTTGCATTCTTAAACATACATAACTTACCATATAATAAAAGTTGCAATGTTAGTAAGAAAATGTAAGGGGAAATCTTACAAGTGAAGCTTGAGGTAATTAAGGTATTCAATAAATTTGCTGTTATAAATGAGAATTAATTGTATAAACTTAAGTTAAATTGGAAATTTTACTATATAAGAAAAGGTAAGTAGTATAAATAGATGATATATACTTTAGTCAATAAATTGGAATACAAATATAATGAATTTTGTAATAAATGGAAAATAAAACTTGTAAGAACAAAGAAATCCCTCATAAAGGAAGGGAAGAAAATCAAACCACTGAAGTATGAAATAAATGTATAATAAGCTATTTTGGTGTTGATTTGAATTGTTTGGTTGATGTATGGTTGTTGGGTAAGGAATTTTGAAGTTGTGGGATGGAGAAATAATCTATCTTTGTTCCATCTAAGACTGTTGAGTAAAGGATGCACTTGATAGTTATTTTACATTTTGTATAATTTCGGAATTTGAACCTAACAACTAATTGTTTGTTTGATTGAATGATTGTCTGTTGGTGGCATGTGCTGTTTGTTAAAATTTATGGTTGTTGCATTTGATTGGATATAAATGATTGAATCTACCCAAACATTTCACTGTAAAAAAAAAAAAAAAAATTTAACCTTTTAGATTATATAAGTGAATACAGGGGTTGGAAGCAACTGCTACTGCTTTTGGTTCCAAAATAATAAGCGTTTTGCCCGACAAATAGGTACGTTTTCGGATTACGATTAAAGCGCTATTTATATATTTTCCCGTGTGGGATATTTTATTTTGGATATATGTAATATATTTGTATATTTGGATATTATATTTTCTCCAGAGTCCCTCCGTACAAAGGAGACTCTGCCAAAAATTTTCGTAAATTTTGGACTTAGAATTTGGTTAAAGATATTTTTCCAACTTTAATAGTTCAAGTATTAAAAGACATAATGATTATAAAACAAGTGTATTTCATTAAAGGAAATTAATTTAGTAAATTATTGTTATAAGTTAATATTTGAAATTAGATATACTGTTTTATTCTTCCTTCTCCCTTCCTTTCCCTTTTCGGGGACGAAAAGTTTTGAGTGGGGGAGAGTGTAACGACCCGTTAAGTTCGACCATTTAAAATTGTTTGTTTAATAGGATTTTGTAATTTATTTTAGTTGAAAGAATAAAGGTGGTAGATAAGTATTAAAATGAAGGCTAGAATAAATTCTATAGAAGTGACTTAGAAACCTATTTAAAGACATTTGAATAAAATTCAAATGAATTAAGTAGAGAAAGAAAGAAAAATTCTTACCTGTACATAAAATTTAATATGGGAATATTAAACCAATTTAATGCAATAAAAGATTGTGAACGATAAATTGAATAGATTAAGAAACCCCGTTATTGCAAGTCAATAAATTTGTAAAACCTAATGAACATCTCAAAATTTATAAATTTATTGAAATTTAAGACATAGCATAAGCGTAGAACTATAGGTATGATGACAAACTTTTATAAATTGTCTAATTAAGGGTCAGCAAATTTATTTGGAAATCAAACTCAATTAAGGGTAAGTAATTATGATGGATTGATGGCATAAACGTTACTAATTTTTATCATAGTAACGGAAGTGCAGATGGAAGGCAACTGTAGAAATTTAAGTACGTATTAACAATTGAAAGGGACTGTCGATTGAGTGGAGTACTTTAGGTTGTCTTACTAAATTTAGAATTTAACATAAGACAAATAGAAATAAATCAATAAACGTATAGATTTTAAGTTTATTATGATGAATTATTTTAGTGATATGACTTAGAATAAATGAAATAATTTGGGTTAATTGGTATTTAATGGAATTAAAGGTTGCAATATTCATAGGTAAGGATTTAGATGAAATAGATTGATGTATGAAAAATTTAATTTGATAAATGGCAATTAATTCCTTTAATTTGTGCAATTAATGTATGTTTAAATTGATAACGATAAAAAGTTGATTTTTTTCAGTGTAACCAACGTAAAATATTATCATAGCATGATACTTGGTTTGAATAGAAGGATTTGATTTAATGTGAAAATTTTTGTTCTAAGTATTGAATAAAATTGGGAATCAAATTTTTTTTTTATGATAATAACGTTAGTATTGGTTAATAAATAGATTTCAATGCAGTAACCAAATAAATGGAATAAGATGAGTATATATTGCAAAGAAATGAAATGATAAATTATTGATGTAATGGAAGATATAACCATGTCAATTATGCATATAAGGTAATAAGGTAATGAAACCGAGGTAAATTAATTAATTGAGACTTTAAGTAAAATTAACGTGTGGAATTGACCAAGGTTCAATAAAATGAGAATTTGATTGGTTATATTTATTGGTTGAGAAATGTAAATGTGTATTTGGGGAATAAATTTAGTCAGACTTAAGTATTGAATTTAATTAATTAATATATATGATAAATGATGATTAAATAAAAACCCAATACTCTATATATATGTATAATATTTGAGTGAAAATAATAATACACTTATAAATGTGGAATTAAGAGTTTACAACAACTATTTTAAGTAAAGAAATTGTTCATTCAAGTAAATTTGAAACATCGCAATAGGTGTAGATTAAGTGTTGCGTTAAATAAATTATAAAGGAATAAATTTATAGAAACGTAGGAACGGAAGAATGAACATTATAGTAACGTAAAACGTATTGTAGGATAATAATTAAGTATAGGCTTGTAAATTAGATGTATGACAATAAATTTTGTACGTAAATCTTTCTATTAGTTGATAAGTCTTATTTTGATCAATTTAAAGGAATACACTAAATTTTGTAGTTAGTACGGAATATTGATGAGTGAATGAATAAGATGAAACAAAGGTGGAATGTATTAGTTGAGGTTTTAAGTTATTTATGTGATAAGTTACCAAAATTACAATTTTATCTAAATACAGTAATTTATGCAAACAAAAGATGAACATTTTGAAATATTACCACAGTGATATATAAAAGAAACGTTAACTATGTAGTTGGAGAATAATTGATATATTTTGAGTTGGATAATAGAAATCAAGTTATTTATATAATTAGATTTAAGATGAGAGTATAAGTATATGATTAAATAATTGGGTTTTGCGAATAAAATTTATAATTCCCAAATAATAAGAAAACGCAGAGGTTAACACTGCGAAATTTATATACTTATAAATTTTAATTCACATCCAAGCTTGCTAAATTATTTGGAATTGATTGGATTATATAAGTAATGAAATTTGGCCAATATTTAAAGTTGAAAGAAAATTTGGATTTTATGATTTATTTTAATTTATTTAATAAATATTAAAAATAGCCATTTTTGTCACGGACTCGGATTTCGACGAAACTAGTTTCATCGGATCCGTAACGGTGAATTATAATAATGTTTCAAGTTTCGTTGCGATCGGACTTGTCGTTTGATCGTACGGACTCGAAACGCCTTGAAATTTACGCATTTTGGAATCAATTTGAAATTTTTATTTTTTTAGCATAACTTCTTCATACGATCGAATTTGGTCGCGAAACTTTTTCCATCGCGTTCAGAATATTTTGAAACACCTATTTGGATATATAGTTTTAACAAATTCGACTCCGGAGGCAGAACGGGCTTTTTGGGCCAACTATCGTTTAGCACGTTCGTTATCCGTACCCACCTAGCCTTCTTTTATCTGTCTATATATTTGCGATTATAAACCCTAGCCACTCCTTATTTTCATTTTTCTATACGTACATCTCCTTCTCAACTCCTCATTCCAATGGCAGAAAACCTAATTCCCAAATTCCAAAATTTTATTTCAAAAAAAAAAAAAAAAAAAAAAAAAATTTGTGGATCTGCAGCAGCTTCTGGTCGCGCTTCGGGTTTCAGAGGAGAAAACCCTAGAGCAACTTCGGGTCAGGAAGAAAATGACTCGGGTCGCTCCGGGTCGTTTTGGCGAAAACTCCAAGCAAGCATCGGGGAAATGAGGCGGCGCCCCGAAGTCGAACCCGAAGTTGACCCAGGACCAGAATTTTTCATTTTTCAAATTTTCATAACTTTTGCATACGAGCTCGGATTCACGCGCGGTTTGTTTTGCTGGGATCGTATCGGAATTTCTGACGTTTTGGCACTGGTTTGGATGAATTTGGAGACTGTCCAATTTTTGGGTTTAAATTGGATTTGAATTCAATTTAAATTCAAAAGGTGAGTGCTTTAACCCACTCACAACTACTAGAAGCTTTTATGTTTGTTAAATAAATTTTAGAAATGAATAGAAATTTATTTATGAGCTTTTGGCATGTTATTCCATTCATATCTGTTGAATTGCATTTTATTGAATGTAACTGTTAATTTAATTGATTTATTGCGTGTTAATTGGCTGTTAGAAATTTTTGGTTGCATATGAACTGCTAGTTAACAGTTATGTCAATTATCACTGAATATAAATTGTTAGATTAATAGTTGAAAAATTTAATTTGAATAAACTGCCAGTTATCACCTGTTATATATGATCATATATATAATTGTTATTGATTGATATTGCTTGATGTTTGTGATTGGATGATGGATGTGTTATTGAAGGGATGTTTTATTTGATATCATTAAACTGCAAGTTAGTATGCATTTTTCATTTCATTCGGGATTGCGGTTTGAAATGATATACAACCGCAGTTTTATTTTTTAAATTGCGGATTGAAATGATAAATATCCGTATCACTTGACCATAGGATAGAAAACTATATACAGACACCGTGGTCTATATATAACTATTTTTAATGTGATTTCTATGGTTTGGATGGAATACGGTTTATAAAAATCTTAAATTTTATACTGAATAAATGTTTTCTTCCATAGTTATATGCATATGAAGTTGAAATTTTGAAATTAAAAGGTGAATAAATTTCTTTATTAAAAATGGAAGAAAATTAAGAAAATGGAGTTTGATGATTATATCCTATGTTTAAATATTAAGTTGGAAATTTTAAAGATATGATATTTATAATTGGATTTTTTTCCCAAAATATTTTGAAATGAATATTCTAGTAAAAATTGAATTTGGAAATATATATATATATATATATATATATATATATATATTTTACTAGAAATTGAAGTCTTATTAATTATGGATTTTATGTGAATGGTCAAGATTAATTAATAGAATATTGATTTTTGAAAGGATAAAAATCCAACTTTAGTTGAAATATTAATGCTCCAAAATGGATATAAATATATATAAAATTGAAATGGTTTTGCGACTTGAAGTAATATTTTGGATTTTGGTTTAACTTTAAAAGAAGAAATATTTGGAAAGCCATGTAATTTATTTCTTTATAAAGCAACAGTAAAGTTAAACTTTTTTTTTATTCGCATACCGTTGAATATCCAAACCATTTAGTTTTGAAAATAATGGTTTTAAAATGCTATGGATTTTCGAAGAATTATGTTGAAAGTTACAAACAGAATATTGGTTATATGGGATATTAAATAATAAAAAGTGACATAATTTTTTGGAAAGGAATAATTTTATTTGGGATAAACGATATCATATTGTTTTGGGTTTTAAAAGAAGAAATGATATCGTAATATTACGGTTTGAAATGGATTATATTCTGGTTTTAAAAGTATAAACTATTTTTAAATGACCGCGGTGTTATAATAACGATTGGTTGGCAAAGAGACCGGGATCGGATATGGACATACTCTCTGTCGATACCGAAAACCACTTTGACTAACCGTGTACGCGGTGGAGATTCCAGAATGAAGTAGGTGGTGGCGACGTTTCCTGTAAGGTAAATACGTGGACCCAACTCCCGTGAGTTGGCATAAGGTGGCTAAAACAGGAGCGATTCTCAGGCCAATGAGGTCATTCCTCTGATCGGACGCTCCTCTTCGATATTATAATTTGACTTGGATTTGATTCAGTGGCCACTTCTATATTTTGATTTTGGGGAGTTAGTCCGAGGTGGGCGGTAACTGCGGCTACGCGTTTCCACCAGCCTGGATAGCAATTGGTATATCTACCCTGGCATTGCCTAGTTGTGCCGTGTCACCTACCATATCGCGCCTTGTACGAGTTTGGTTTTCTCCCGTAGCCCGTGTGGTATCCTCTAGTGGCTTCCCGATCAGGAGGGGCTATGATATTGGACGGACTACTGGGACTATTACGTGTTAAGGTGGAAAATGTAAAGCCTTAACGCTATTTAAAAGTAAGTTTATTTTATAAATAGACACTATTATAATAGCGCAATATACTACATAGTAAATAGTTTAACGGATCCTTAGGAGATGTAAATCCCGAACATCTCTTGAGTTACTGTACTCATATTTATATTCTGTTTATTTAACTCACATAAGATATTCTAGTCTGACTCGGGTGTTTTTGTCTATTCAAATTCGCTCGGGTCAGTCCGAGCATTTCAGGATAGCAGATTTTAGCTTTGGAGGACGAAGACGAAGAATAAGTATTATGTTATATATAGTATTACACCACACTCTTTCTATTCCGCTGCATTGCTTGTATTGGTATGTGTAATTCTGATATTTATTGTAAAAGAAGAATCAAGCTTTTGTAAACTGTTTATGAACTGTATATTTGTTATTATATTTTATCCTTCCGCTGTGAGATTCTGTTTTTGTTTTATTTCTTCTCTGTTTTTCTTATTTACCCCATAACAATCCGCCCTTGCGTATGCTTTGAATTGGCACGTGTGTCGGTTTAAAGTGTGCAAAAAGGCGGGATGTTACAGATTGTAATTTAGCTTAGCAAAACTAAAATATGAATATCTTGTGATTAGAATTGCACAATTTGACTATAAGATATTTCATATAGGATCAATTAGTTGAAAGCTAGAATTTAAAACTGTAATCATATACCCTTAGATACTTGGTATTAAGAAATAATAATTAAGTGATTATCATAATGGATGGATTTAAAGCTAAGTACAAATATATTGTGAAGTAAAATTCACAAAATTGATTATAAGATATTTGATGATAATATTGAAGCTAGAAGTGTAATTAGAGGAAGTAAAGTGAAAATTTACACTTAGAAAAAATTCTTGTCAATAAGATAGAAAAGATAAGCCAAAATTGAAATTTTGGGTAAATATATTATGAAAGGATAAGTTCTATAACTTATAAATGAGTTAAGGTAATTTGAAATTTAGACACTTTGATTAGAAACAAGAGGTATAAGAAATATCATCCTAATATAAAAATTTGAAATAATGATACATTTAGGGTAATATTTATAATTCAAAATGAAGTAAGATTAGAAGGAGGTAGTTTTGAATAATATGGTTAGTAGTTGAATGTTGGATGAAAATGTTTAAATAACAAATACCATGTGAATTAAGTTTCACAATTTGACTATAAGGTATTTGACGGATTTAAGGTTAAGAAATTTGATTTAGAAAATGGATAGGTAAATAAGTTAACTTTGTAAGAAAAAGGACGTACATTTAGTAAAGTTGTCTTATTAAAATATGGATTAGATAAATAATATTAACTAAATGGAGACCTTAGGTAAAAAAAAACTAGGGATTAAGTTTTATAACTTATTTATTTGGAATAATAGAATTCCACATTTGTTGAAGACGCTAATTAAAGTAAATGACGATTTGAAGATTTGGGATATGTATATATACTCTTAGGAAGTAAAGGTATATTATACAAGTTAAGTCATTTGTAAGCTTAAGTAATAATGGATTTAGAAGAAAGTAAATGGTTGTGAAATAAACTTGGATTAATAGAAGTTTGGAAGAAATGTATTAGGTAAAGATGAATGTGAATAAATACTTAAGTTAAACGTAGATCATTTTGGCACATAAATTTTGATCTAAGATTTGAGTACAAAACTTTGAGGTGTTTACACCAATCCGAAAAAGGATTTATCACTCAATTTTTGATGGCGAATATTGATGAGAGTTTGTGATTATGTACACGAGTTTTCTATCATAGTTGAGAGCTATGCAAGGAAAGCAAGGGTTTGTGATCAAGAAGTCTGATCAAAGTCCGCAGTAGAAAATCGGGGGATCGATACTAGTTCGAAAGAAAAGTTGTGGATTTGAATAATAGATCGAATCAAATATCACATATAGTATGATGTGTTGGGTCTATCAACTTAGTAGTTCGATAGTTATCTTGAATAGAAGACATAAGAGATAATGGTTAGAATTATGTTTTGGTATGTATATATATAGACCTCAGGTGTAGTACATGCTTAGGTCAAAGGATGAGTTATGTGGTTGTATTCATTTATGTTGATATAGTATTAGTTTGGTTGTTTTTGGATGTATAGTCTTGTTTGATAGTTGGATACATTATCTTAAGTGTGCAGTACGCACTAGGATGGGAAGGATAGAAGTTTGACTTGATGTATGTATATATAATCTTAAGAAAGTGATAAGTACTCAGCTTAGTGTGGGGAATCTTTATATATGTTTGGCATCATTTGTTTTAGTGTTGTTATGATATCGGCCTTCTTCTTTTCTATCATCAATAGAAATAAGTCAAAATTTTTTGAGGATATGAGTATGAGATAGATTCCTTTATCTAACTTTCATTTCGAGGACGAAATGCTTTTAAGTAGGGGAGAATGTAACGACCCGTATTTTCGCTACTTCGAAAATGAGAGATTTCGATCGATTTAAATTTAAAAAGGAGTTTAAATCTTAAATAATATGATATATATAATAAATAATAGTGAAGAAGCTATATATTCTTATAGTTAATAAATTTAAAAAAAAGTATGAATTTGGATTTTAGAACAAATCGACAAAAGTTAAGTTTTGTTAATAATAATTAAAGGCTTAAATAAATGGATTTAAATATCTATTTAAAAAGGTAAATCTTATTTAAAACATCTAATAAAGATAATAAAAGTATGTTAAAAGATTTAAAAATTTGTTAATAATCGTTTTATAAAAATAACCAAAATTTGTCGCATTTTGTCAGTTTTGCATACACGGTAAAATTAGAGATTTTGATAATAATTAAATATGATTTTAGAATATAAAGAGACTTGTTTTAATTTATTTAAAGAAGTAAAAAGTTCATTTTTAAATTTGGTTTACTTCAATACATAGTTTAACTAAAACGTCAAAATGTGACCGTAAAACATTTCGTCGAAAAACGACGTTTTGTCAATTAAAAGTTGTCGCAACGTCGTCGCACCTTTATTTTCTTATATAGGAACATATATTCAAATAGTATAAGTATTAATTAATTCACTAATCAAGTTTACTTTTACTAAACATACTTAGAAAATTCTAGAATATAATTAAGAAAAGTAAGTAAGAAAAGTCAAAAGTAAACATCAAATCAACATCAAATCAAACCAAACATAATTATTACTTTACTTTACTTACTTCTTAAGTGAAAGTGACATAAAGCATGATTTGAAATGTGATGTTAAGTTAAAAAGTAAGTAAAGGGCATTTTGGTCATTTTACATAATAATATTTTATTTCAAACTTTTTCCTATAAATAGCCATGCATACCTCTTTCATTTTCACACAAATCTTTCTTTTCTTCTTCTTCCTTTAAGCTATTTTAATGGCTTCTCTCTTAAGAGAGGTAGGAGGGTTAAAAATAGTGGAGTGCTTAAGCACTAATCCACTTGTTACTCTCTAACCTCTTCTTAATTCACTTCTTCTTCTTCTCTTCTTAAAAAAGGCCTTAGGCCATGAGTTTGGAAGTTGATAAAGGAAGGACGTGAGCAAAGCAAGTAAAGATGGAGATGGTCGAGCACTTGGAAGCATGGTTATGATAAGGTTTAGTGAAGCGTTGAATTAAATGAATGTTGGTAGGAAGTTAAACGTTTGGTTTAAAGGTGAGAAATTCTCATCGCTTTTGAATTTATATTTTGATTATGTTATAACAATCATATTTACACCCTTATGACATATGAATGTTTATACCAAATTGATTGTTAATATGGATGATTTGAAAATTTGTAAATTAAGTGAATTGTGATAATATATCCCGTTATGATATTAATAGTGAATGTTAGATTTGAAATCATATGCATGTGATTTGTTGAATGGATGTTATGTTAGTAATAAATATGAATATTGGATATGTTCATTTTGATTAAGTAATCACTTTGATTAGTAAGACCATATTTTAGTAATATGAGAAATTGTGGAAAAATAAGTCTCTTTTCATTTAGAAGTGAAATTAAAGTTAAAATGAAAGAGAATTTGAAATTTGAAGTGAAACGGATTTGAAAAGAATAGCTAATTAGAAATTGAAATTTAGATGAATAGTGAAATTGAAATTAAAATCGATTTTGAAAAAGTGAAGTTTAGTTTGAGATTAAATTGAAATTTAAATTGGAATTAGATTTGAAATCTAAGTTTTAAATGTGTTTAATTTGAGATTAGAATTGAAATTGAGTTAAAATTGGGTTGTAAAGTTTAATATTAAAATAATGGGAATATAATAATATTTTAATGTGGTAAGAGTGAAAATATATTTTAAAAGCTTTAAAAAGTGAAAACATTGATTTAAAATGGTTTCTAATGATTTTCTAAGTGTTGAAATCCAAAGTGAATAAATTATTTCAAATGTTGAAAAATAAGTTAAAACTAGACGCGTCGCGCAACGGCAGTTCGCGATTTCGCGCCGAAAAGTTCAAATAAATGTATAGAGTGGAATATTGCTCGGAATTCTTCGAGATAAGAAAATTCCGGACTATTATATCCATATCTTCTAAACGAAGAAAGAAACTCAAAGTTTCGATGAGTAGATTTTGAATTATGTCCAAATCAATTTTCTAGAAAAATCGCGCTAGTGCAGTTTAGTGACCATAACAGAAAATCTGTTCGAATGGATGTTTTTAATTATGGAAAAATATGGAATAAATTTGATAAATCTATTTAAATGATTTAAAAGAGATTTGGAATGGAAAATATGAATTATCGAATGTTTAAAAGTTGTTTTAATCAAATAGGCTTATATAGCACTTTCCGCAGCACTTTTATGCTGTGAATTCTATAACTTTTGGAATATGAGTTTAAATGTAACGACGTTTCCAAGAATAATCGTGAATGTTTTAAAAAGGATAATTAAGCGTTTTGAAAGATAATTTGGAATATTTATAAGCAATTCCAAAATGAAGTTGAAAATCTGAGTATGCGGAAACGACTAGTACATTTGTCCCGCCTGTGAGATCTGGGAAGGTAAAACAAGGTGTTTAACTAAGGTTAGGGATGGAGCAACCAGTGCCCTGAACTTACCTGGCCTATGTTTTCTTTTCTTAGGCGAGGGGTGGAACAGATCGAAAGGAAAGCCCGGATGCTCTCAAAATAAAAAGATTCTGTTAAGTTTTCCAAAATAAAAGAAGATTGGTATTATCCAAAAGTTAAGCAATCTCCAAAATGAATGATTTCTACGAACCTGTGAAGTTTAGAAAAGAATTTATAATGAATTTTAGGAATGAATTGGTAAATAAGAGTATTGGATTTTGACTTACAAGTGAGATATAAAAATGGAATTTATAAACACCGTTTTGTAAATCTGAAATCAATTTAAATTGATAAGTTAAATGTGAAAGTTATTAAAGGAATTATATTCGCGATTTTGGACAGTGAATAATCCTTTAAATTAAATGGATGTTTTGGAAGGTGATATTATAAAGGGAATGTTTTCCTTAAGTTAAAAGTTAAGAAATTTGGATCAAGAATTAAGTAGAGAAATCTGAGATATTTTCCAAAACAAAAGAATGAATTACTTAGAATTATCCTAAGTTGAAAGAAAGAGAATTTCGAAATCATCCGAAGAGAATTAAAGTGAAAAGAGACTTAATAAATCCTATATTCTCATATTCACTTTTTATCGATGATTGGATTTCGAAGGAACCGGAGTCGGATTTGGTTAATTCCTATCCGAAAACCACTTCGAACCAATGTGTACGTTCGAACGTGAAGACATGTTGAAGATGGTGATTGAAGACCGTGGATCTTCCTAGCGTGAGGACTGCTTGTTGATTTGCTCGGGTCGCACCCAATTATAGAGTTATATATAGCAGTGGTCTCCTCGTGATAGAGATTTTGCGGATTGCAAGGGCTTCTCGCCTAGTAATGGCCGAGGAAAGTACCTTCGGTTTGTCCTGTTCCTGGACAACTTGTATGGACGTTTGTCTGACGTTGCATTTCTAAAGATTACGTACATTGGTTTTTACAAACGTACATCAGTGGTGGCGGAGAAGGCAACTTCTCTTAGCTTAACACCCTTCTTGAGACATACGAGCTCAAGGGTTGTATTTTTGTGGAAGGCAATTAGTAGTTAACGGAAATGGCAATGTGGCATTCAAAGATGTGATATGTGCTTTGTGAAAAGGTAATCGTAGCCTCAAGCCTCATCAAACCGGAAATGACCGAAACAGGATTAGATGCAGCAGGGCTATGTGGGTCATTCCCATTAGGGTATGATCATCCCCTTCTAGATATATTTCTTCCCGCTATGACGTCGGGATGTTAATTAATGTGGTGTATGCTAGAGGGCCCTCGATAAAGGTCGGTAACGACCGGGGGATGACATATTCGGTACCATCTAGTTACAGAGGTGGGCCGGTCTTGTGTTGGTAGAGGGCAGATGTTCTGTGCCTCGGGACATCCATCTAGAGGTGTACCCATTTCGGAAGGTAGATCCTGCGCCTGGTCATTTGTATGGAAATCCATTCTCCAATAAGAACCTACGGTTTTGTTTGTATTGGCGTAATGAATAGCCTCGAAATGCTATATGGGTAACCATTTCGGATAAGATTAATAAGTTTATTTGCAAATGTTTTCAAAGAGATGTCATTAGAAATAATATCGAAAGTTTTGATATAAAAGTGTTTTAGTTATCATAAGGTAAAAACCCGTCCGTGTTTATGTGTGGGCGTGGTCTTATGAGATACTATTTATTTCAAAAGATTTTATCCAAAGGCTGATATATGACACTGTCATTTATTATTGAGTTTTTCTCACGCTGGTTTATCAAGCCTGATCCGGGTATTTTCAATACTTGGGTCAGATCCGAGTAGTTTCAGGATAGTCGAAGGAAGTTGAAGTTCCAGGGGAGAGCTGGAGATATTCATGGACGCATGGAGATATTCTTTCATCGCCTTTGCTTGGTGTATTTTGTTTGATGTTTGTCAGCAATTGTAAGGGCAGGTTTTATAACTGTCCAAGCTGAATCTAGGTTAGACTCTGATATTGTATTTCAAAATTTTCCGCTGTAAATATTTTTATTGAAATAATATATGTTATTCCATTCGTGTGAGATTCTGTTCTGTCTATTTTTCTTTATCACCCTTGATGATCCGTTTTTTCGTGCAATTTGAGTTGGACATGGGTGGTTTATTGTCGATTCAAAGGGTACGTGATAACGGGTCGTCACACCAATGCATAATAAATTTATAATCTCACTTTTTAACCCAAGTAGAATTAGTTAATGTATTTATTAAACCTCATGAACATGATTATGAAGTTAGAAGTAGAATCTATTTTATGCATGATCTATTTACAATCATAGATCAAGTAACATAGATCATCAAATTTTTCTTCTACTTTTAATTTCATTATCAAAATCAAATAGTTAAATGAAGATATAACTTGAGTCTATTATTGAGTAAATATACTCTATTTGTGGTTAACAACATAGGCTGTCAAATTCATTTATAAACTTAAAATTCCATCTACATCAAATTTACCTTAAGCCCAAAAATAAAAGATAACAAATGAAACCATTATGTTGATTTTATATGAATCATGAGTGCTTCGTTACCCCTAAAATGAAGGGATTTAGCCTCTCATCCATGAATTCATTTTAGAAAAAGTGGATTTCAACATTAACAAAATGAAAGGAAATACTAGTTAAAGAGAAAGGGAGCTAACTAATTGAATAAAAGTAAATCTACACTAATTTACATAAAGGAAATTTAATCGACTTGCATGAAATAAAATAGAAGTATGAAATAAAATAAAATAAAGTAAAAGCATGAAATAAAGTTGCATAAAATAAAAGGCTAAGAAGCCATTAAACTAAAGAAGAGAGCTTTTTATTTATAAATTTATGGCTATAACCATGCATATATTTCATGAATCATAAAAGCGTATTTTTATAAGTTTAAAACCCAAATATATTTTAAGGTACTACAAAAACCACCCTTCACTTTTTGTGGTCTCCAAGTAACTCTTAATGATGAAATAATTCCCACTAACGTATGTTTTTCTTTTAATTGTGGTCCATTTGCAAGTAGGTAGGTGGACTCCTCCATGAAGAATTAATTCTTTCTTTCCTACATTTTTGGCTTTCAAAACAAGGGTATACATTTAAAAACAAAATTAATGCATATAAGCTATCATTATATACATATATAACTATTATGAATGATGCTTCTTCCAATCTGCACTCAATTTCCAACAAAATAAAATTAAAATGTGCAAATAAAAATTTCCCAAAATTAATGCATACACACAAAATTACCGTTTTGTCCAAGTGAAGATGAGTGAATGCTTATTTGAAAACACTTTTATATTTTGGTCAAAACATGCAAAAATACCTTAATGTTTCCTTTATTTTAAAGATTAAGTATGAGAGTAAAAATATACATTTTTATGTGTACATCAGTATGTGTGTCTGCATGTGTAACATATAAACTCGTGCAATGTATAACATGTCCGTGTATAGAAGTTGGGATTTACATCGCAACAGACAAGTTAGCTCATCCAATATACAAGTATATGTTGTCTAAATATATGTATATATAACTATTATTTTATATATAACTGTTATAAATTATATATATATATATATATATTATGTAAGTTTAAATAGCTATATATGTACATATGTAATATATTTAAAATGTATTATGAATATTTGTATGTATATATATTATCCTATAAATAAAATTTTAGAATTATGTACATACATATTATTTTAATATATATTATTTTTTTAAATACTAAAGTATACGATTATATTTTATAAGCCATGAATAATATGTGAATATATATATATATAATAAAATAATCTATATATATATACACAAACAAATATATATATATACACTTATAATATGTATAAATTAATTAATAAAATTATTAAACATAAAATTTTATTTTATTTCCAAGTCGTGCGCATAGCATAAAAATAATTTATTTTTATTTTAAAATGCATTTTTGAATTAAATATTCATTCAAAATTAATAAGAAAATCAATGAAAATTAATTTCCGAACATTTATTTCAAGTTTAAAAATTTTAAAAGATCATAACCGATGTTTTATGGTTTGAAAAAATGTTCCACATTCTTTTTGGCTTAAATTTATTTTTGATAATTTATTTCCAATTGCACTTTCTGCTACACGGAACCAGAAACTAGAGACCATATCTTCTTTGAATGCAGCTTCGTCTTACAGCTATGGGCAAAACTGATAATAAACTTAGGATTCTTGGATGCACAGCTTTGGAATGGTGAAATTTGGGGTGCTCTGCTCAAAGTTACTAACATGACTGTAAGTAGGAATAGGATTCTTTTCTTTGCATTAAAGAAATTCCTTTCTGTTTTATGGAAGGAAAGAAATCGGCGAATCTTCCAGCCGGAGAGTTTGAGGAATGAAGATCTAATATACAGGCAACTCTCCTATGAAATTAAAGTGGGGTTGTTCAATGAAAATTTTGTTTTTGAACTGGGGATACTGGCCGCTTTCTGATTGAACTGCAGTTTTTTCCCTCAGCCCTTAGTTTCGTTTATTCTATTCAGTTTTTTTCTGTTGTTGTTGTTATTCCTTCCATATTGGTGCATCTTGTTTCCTATTCGCTATCTTTGTTTCTTGTCCGTGTGTGTGGTCTGTTCAACTTTGTATGTTTTTTTTCTTCGGTGCATTAATAAAGTGGTAGGGGACCATCCAACCCCGTCGGCTATGCCAAAAAAAAAATTATTTCCAATTAACCGTTTAAAAATTTTTACTTTGATACTAGGAAAAATAATTTTTTTTATTTCTTGGCCAAGAGCTTATCTGGTGTTAATACAATTTTATGAGATTTAAAAAAAATTCCATGACATTTTCCAATTAGTATAATTTATCAATGAAGTAAATTGAATTAAATAATAATAAAATATTTGTAAAAAATTATTTTTTACTAACAAAAATTAATATTACTATAATACATTAAAATTTAATTTTATGACTAATTTTAACAATAATATAATGTTAATACTAATTATAAGCTACATATATATGTAATTAAATGATAAATATATTAATTTAATAAAATATAAAATATATATTGTTTTATATGGCCGCACTGCACTTACTTGACGTATATTATTATAAAACCTTTGTTGGATACATATAATGAAATTAATTTGTGACAACATTAGTTGCATATTAGAATCATCACCTAACTAATAATATAATATACATATATGATAAAACAATACACAAATATTTATTAATTGTAAAAATCATACCTTAATCCCAAAACCTTAATGCACACCTTGAAAAGATTAATTCTCCATTTAGAAACACTTTCCAATTCAAAAGAATGCAAGTTCTTGAACGGTTTACCTTCAGCTATTAAATAATGATCAGATCTGACTTGATTTGAGTTTGTATTGATGGAGAGGCTAGGCTATGAATTTGGCTAGTAAAGAAGGAAAGAGGAGGTAACCAAAGATCTTATCTAATTTTGGTTAGGAATGCTAAAACAGTGGATATAAGAGAGAAAAGAGTGAATCTCATCTCATACTAATTCTCCCTCAATCTAAGCCAACCAAAATCAATCCCCCTTACACCATAATTAAGAAGCATATGTTGATACGCGAAGATTTTGATCAATGACAATGTGCTTTTACAAACAAGGAAGAAATATATGCAAATGCTAAAGGAAGATAGATGAAGACCAAACAAGCTTAAAGTATGTTTTTACATGTGTGTTAGTCTAGATGTGTCGTTAAAATCTATCCTCAAGAAGCTTGCACGAGCACTAGAAAATTTTGTTAAACTTCATTTTTTTTATTTAGTTTTAACTATGCAGGTTTTATAAGTTCGGTCGACTGAACAGGAACAGTCAGTCGACTGAAACTAGAACAAATATATAAACATGCACAGTTTCAGTCGACTGAATTTCCTGCACAGTCGACTGAATTTGGCCCCGAAAAATTTTACTTCATATTTTCAGTTGACTGAATTCCCTGCTCAGTCGACTGAATTTGAACCTGTGAATTTTCTCTGAAAAGACACCTTCTTCCTCCTAAGAGTTGCAACCTTTCATCAATGGAAATGGAAGCAATCACTATTCTCTTGCTTTAATCTAACTATTCTCTTGTTCATATTTTTCTAGATATTCTCAAAGCAATCACTAATCTATTGCTTGAATCATTGTTTTTGTTTATAACATTCTTTTGATTCATAGCAATTCACATTTCCTAAATCTTCACAAACACATTGCATACTCTCGAGGATAAGATTATAGGAATATTGTACTATATTAGACTCATTAGTGTTGACAAGAACAAAACAAGTCGATATTGTATTTTAGTAATTGAGTTGAAGTCCTCTTCGGTAGTTGAGGCAAGAAATCACGTTCGGTTGTTCGGGTAAGTTGTAAACCTATTCCTCCGGGTGAAGTGAGGGTGTTAGTTAGTGAAATTCCTAAGTGAAGCTTAGGGACTGGATGTAGGACGAGAGGTCCGAACCAGTATAAAATCTTGGTGTCTCCTTGCATTTACCTACTTTATCTACCTAGACTATTTCGTTATTCCATATTACACGATCCTACCGCATAGCCTCTTTCAATTGGTATCGGAGCAAGGCCGTCCTATAACCGTAACACCGCTATTAGACATATTGATAATATGGAAAATAATGCAAGTACAAGCACAACATCTGCCTATAGTTCTACATTTGCGGAAGGACAATCTACCCAAAGACCTCCTCTATTCAATGGACTAAACTATAACTATTGGGCTACAAGGATGAGGATTTATATGCAAGCAACAAGTTTCGAAGCCTGGAATGCTACTCAAGCAGATTTCGTTGTATCCACAACCGATTATCCTACATGGACACAAATTCAAAAGAATGAAGCTAGTGCAAATGCCAAAGCTATGAATATGCTATTTTGCGCCCTGGATAGAAATGAATTCAACCGTGTTAGCATATGTACTACTGCATATCAGATATGGAAACACTCAAAGTCATACATGAAGGCACAACCAAAGTTAAACAAACAAAGATATCCATGCTGAAGAATCAATTCCAAAACTTTAGAATGCGACAAAATGAATCCATCAATGACATGTACTCAAGATTTCAAGACATTCATCATGCTCTAATCGGACTAGGAGAAAGATACACGGACTTTGACATTGTGTCTAAAGTTCTAAATTCACTCACTGATGAATGAGAGAGAAAAGTACTAGCAATCGAGGAAGCAAATGATCTACTTACAATGAAACCAGAAGAATTGATTGGAAATCTTATGTCGTATGAATTAAATATGCAAGCTAAGAAAGATCAAGCTCAAGAAAGGAAGAATGTTCCTTTTCATGCGGAAAAGGAAGAATCAGAGTCTGAAGATGAAGATCTGGCATTTATAGCCAAAAACTTCAAGAAATTCTTAAAGTATAGAAAAGGAAACAAAAACGGATTCAAAAAGAATTTCTTGAACAAACCTTCATCCTCAAATATAGAATGCTTCAATTGTCACAAGAAAGGACACATGCAAAAAGATTGTCAAGAACAAATGAAGGAAAATCAGAAAAATTTCAACAACAAAAACAAGATGGATAAATTCAAAAAGAAGGCATTTTCTATAACATGAGACGATTCAGATTCATCTTCATTCGAAAATGATAGTGATAGCGACAATGAACAGGCAAATGTATGCTTCATGGCTCAAGAATCTGAGGTAAATAATTTAATTTTCGACGACTTAATTGAAGTAAACACTGAACTTTTAAGCACAATAAAAACTCTTAAAATGAAACTCAAAGAAACTCGTGAAAATCAAAACAAAGATGAATTTGAAAGGGATATGTTAAAAGATGAAAAGAAAATCTTAAAAGAAGAACTTGAAAAAGTTCAAGAATCTCATTCAAATTCGGAAACTCAATTATCACTCTTAAGTCAAGAAATTGAAACTCAAAAAACAAAGAATGATATAATTGTTTCTGAAAATCATGAGTTAAAAACTAAGATTAGACAAGTTGAGTTGGAAAATAATAGTCTTCAAGCTAGATTAGATGACATCACCAAAAATGTTTCTAACTTTAACAAAGGAAGAGAAAATTTATCTAAGATTTATAAAATTCTCAATTCTCTTCAAGTAAACATGCCTTAGGATATAAAAAGGAGTCAAAAATTCCTAAAAAGAAAAATACAAATTTTAAGAGGAATATGGATTCCAAACAACAAATATTGCTAAAGAAACCTATTAAAACAAAAGTAGAAAACAAGTTAGTTAAAATTTGGATACGAAAGACTAACAATGTATTAATAAGAAATAAATACATTAAAACATTTATGGATAATGTTCATCATAATGAAAATTATATTTATAAAAAGGATACTAAACCAAATTGGGTTTGGTTTCCTAAACTCTAACTTTTTAGGACCCTATTAAAAGGTGGGTACCAATAATTTCATATTTATTTTCAGGTCCCACTCAAAAAGAAGAAATGGATATTAGACAGTGGTTGTTCAAAACACATGACCGGAGACAAAGATATGCTTACAAACATCACATACTTTGATGGTGGCTCGGTTACCTTCGGAGACAATTCAAAAGGGTATATCATTGGCAAAGGAGATGTGAACAATTACGGTACATCAAATTTACCTTTTATAACAAATGTTTCATTAGTTGAAAATTTAAAACATAATTTACTTAGCATAAGTCAATTGTGTGACAAAGGTTTTAAAATAACTTTCTCGAATAATAAATGTGGTACTTTTGATCAAAACCAAAATCTTATTTTTGAAGGAAATAGAGGTAGAAATATTTATGTTTTAAATATGAATATTAATCATAATTCAAGTATGTGTTTACTTGCCAAAGATAATGATCCTTGGTTATGGCACAAAAGATTTTGTCATAAAATTTTTAAAACCATTAGAAAACTTTCTAAAAATGAATTAGTAAGAGGTTTACCCAAAATAAACTTCAAAATAAAAAATCTTTGTGATGATTGTCAAAAAGGAAAATTAACGAAATCATCTTTCGAATCTAAGAAAAATATTTCAACTTTACAACCATTAGAATTACTACATATGGATTGATTCGGACCAACACAAGTTCAATCCATTAATCATAATCGATACGTATTTGTAATAGTTGATGATTTTTCAAGATACACATGGACTATTTTTATGAAAAATAAAAGTGACACTTTTGAGCATTTTAAAACATTTGTCAAAAGAATTCAAAACACTATAGATTTGAAAATTAAAAATATTCGAAGCGATCATGGAGGCAAATTCAAAAATGAAGTTTTTGAAACGAACCGGTATTTTCAACCATTCACATCTGCACATGTCGGACTTGAATTGCTCAAAATATCAGATTGTTAATTTAAATTTGGCAAAACTTAGCATATACAGTAAATAAATCAATCATAGAATCGTAGACACGGATTAATATAATAATAATGTAGCGGAATAGATAAATAGTAGTTCATGAAGCTACTATATAAACATCAGAGTTAGAAATAAAATACAGCAGAATATCTCAAATACATTGAAGTCTCGAATACAAACAGATGACATTTCTGAACAAATCAACTGGAAAAGCTGAAAGCTGAATCGATAGTTGGATCTCCAAGCGAAGCTCCAAACTCCAAAGGTGAGTCTCAAATGTTGTATCACTTAGTCTGACCTGAGCGTAAAGCAAACACAAAACACTCGAGTCGTGATTAACATTCTTATATCAATAAATCCAACTCAAGTGAAATATCAACTGAAATACAAGTAACTTAAAGGATGTTTGGGATAACTATCCTCTAAGGATCCGTGGAACTATCTACTATGTAGAAATACACGACGTCATTATAACACCGTGGTTATTTTAAAATAAGTTATACTTCAAAACCAAAATATCATTTCAATTTCAAATATATATATTTCCAAATTATAGCACTTCCAAAGTTACAACACTGTCGAAACCAAAACATTTGAAATCATAATTCCTTGGAAAACCATAACACCTTCCTTCAAACAGTTTAGATATTAATAATAGTATATAAAATAAAATATTTCATATTAAAATAGTTAGTATACTAAAATAGTTTATATTAAATAGTTTTATATTAAAATAGTTTATATTAAATAGTTTTATATTAAAATAGTATATATATGTATTAAAATAATTTCTAAAGTAAAATATTTCCTCAAATTTCACAAATCAATTCGAATTCCAAAGTAAAATTTAATTCAATCTCAATTCATCAATTTCAATTCATCAATTTCAATTCAATTTTGTTTCTAAATAAACCATTTCAAATTCATATCGATTTCAAATACAGATTTGAATCACAAAATGGACCATTTAAATTTCAGTATATTTTAAAGCTTTAAATATTCAAAATTTCAAAACTAAATTTAACAGTTCCATATAGATCTTGATTTAACTTTATTATTTTTTAGTCTTAAAATGTTCACTTAATAAATTCAATATTATTTAAATAACCTTAAATTATATTGAACTAAATATTTCCTTCGATTTATTTAAACTTGAAATATCCATTTAATCACTTTAAATCAAAAAATCAAGTTATAAAATCATATCTTAAAATTTCAATAAGTTCCAAATCGATTTAGTTAATAAAATTCATCTTCCCAATCTTAACTTATTCGAATTATTACAAAAATCTATTTTTTTGGAAATATAAATTTTAATAAATAGTTATACATATTATATATAAATTAAATCAATCTTAATTAAATTAAATATTTCTATTAAATCTATAAATAAAATATCATTTGTATATAATATTTTTAAGAATCAATATTTATTAAAACCATATATTTATTTCCAAAACGATAGAAATTATTTTCAAAATATTTATATATAGAGCACGGTGTCTGTATAAAACTTTATATCCTATGGTCAAGTAATATGGATATTTATCATTTCAATCCGCAATTTAAATATATTAGGTATATATCATTTTAACTCGCAATCCCGAATTCAATTCGAATGAAAATCGCTTGGGTTTATCATTTCAAACCATAACGATTTTCTCATATTCTACAGATCATTCGGATATGTATCATTTCAACCCATAGGGAATTCTATACTAACAAGGAACTTGCAAAGTGATAACATATATGATAATAATAACAACAAGCATATATCATCAATAACAATAAAATAAAATATAAACAACGGGGTATGGTGTCATATCCCACAGGTGAACATATACAGATAATAGCATATATAACAATTTATGTAACATCCCACCTTTTCGCACGGTTTAAACAGACACACGTGCCAATTCAAACCATACGTATGGGCGGATTGTTATGGGATAAATAAGAAAAACAGGGAAAACTAAATAGAATCTCACAGCGGAAGGATAAAATATAATAATCAAAATATACAGTTCATGAAGCTGTTTTACAAAACCTTTGATTATATTTATACAATACATATCAGAGTGCACATACCATATAACCATGCAGCGGAACAGTATGAGTGAAGTGCAATAATAGTAGATAATAGTAATACAATCTTCGTCTTCGTCCTCCAGAGCTAAAACTTCAAATCCTGAAACGCTCGGACTGACCCGAGCGAATTGAAAAGACAAAACACTCGAGTTAGAACTAAAAGATCTTATGTGAGTTAAATTAGCATAAATAGATATGAGTACAGTAACTCAAGTGACGCTCGGGATTTACATCTCCTAAGGATCCGTTAAACTATTTACTATATAGTATCTTGCGCTATTATAACAGTGTCTAATTGTAAAATAAACTTACTTTTTAATAGCGTTAAGGGGTTACCCATATAGCCCTTAACACAAATAATGCCAATAGTCTATACAGTACCGTAATACCTCCTGATGGGGAAGCTACCAGAGGATACTCCATAGGTACGACACAAATAGAAACTCGTAGTAAAGGCTCGGTATGGTAGGTGACACGGCACAACTAGGCAATGCCAGGGTAAATATACCAATTGTTATCCGGGCTGATGGAAATGCGTAGCCGCAGCTACCGCCCACCTCGAAACAAACTCCCCAAAAATAAAAGTAAAAGTGGCCACTGAATCAATCCAAAGTCAAAGTATAATATCGAAGAGGAGTGTCCGATCAAAGGAATGACCTCATTGGCCCGAGAATCGCTCCTGTTTTAGCCACCTTATGCCAACTCACAGGAGTCTGGTCCACGTATTTACCTTGTAGGAAATGCCTCCACCAACCTACTTCATTATGGAATCTCCACCGCGTACACGGTTGTTAAAGTGGTTTTCGGAGTTGGCAGAGAGTATGACAACTTCCGATCCCGGTCTCTTCAATAACCAAACGTTATTATAACACCATGGTCCTTTAAAATAATTTATACTTTAAAAACCAGAATATAATATCCATTTCAAAACCATATAAATATGATATCATTTCCTTTTAAAACCCAAAACAATATGATATCATCTTTATTTTCCAATATATTCTTTCTAAAAATCATAATGGTTTCAAAGTAGAATATTTAGAAATAAAAACTCTTGAATATAATATTTCCAAATTTTACTACCTTGAAAACCATAACTTTGAAACAAATTCCATCTCTCAAGTGGTTAAATATTAAATTACTTTTACAAAACAAAATAGCTTCTTTACATTTCACAAATCAATTCCAAATATCGATTTAAACTTCCAAATACCATTTTAAATTTTTACGTTTCAAAGCTTTAAATATTACACCATTTCAAAAACCAACTCATTTGCCCATCCCATATATATCAAATTCAATTACTTATTATTTAAACTTGAAATGTTTACTTAATGAATTCAATATACTTTAAGTAAAACTTATAACTTCACATAATTGGATAATATTTCAATTTATTAAACTTGATATATTCATTTAAATCAACCTGATATTCATTCAAATCACTTTACACAAAAATCAAGTTACAAAAATCATATCCTTTAAAAATTCTATCTTTTCATTTAGTTTCAATTTAACTTAATATTCATCTTCCAACCTTACTCTTTTTTTTAGTCATTAAAACTCCAGAAATTTAATTTTAAATAAATTCTTAATCGTATTTGATCTCGAAAATCAAACTTTATTTTATACTTCAAATCAAATTTATACAAAGCTTAAAAACCGAAAATTTAATATATATATATATATATATATATATATATATATAACCAAATCAATATCCCATAAACCATATATATATATATAGCTTTACAAAACCATAGTAAAACATTTCCAAAGATAATTATATATATTTACCGCAGTGCCTGTATAAAATTTTCTACCCTATGGTCAAGTGATACGGATGTTTATCATTTCAATCCGTAATTTAAAATAAAAATGCGATTGTATATCATTTCAAACCGCAATCCCAAATGAATGAGATGCACGATAACTTGCAGTTTATACGATATAAAATACAACATCCATTCATCCACATATCAATCATCGACCATTTTATTACACTCATCATCCAATTTAAACAACATCAATATAGAGCATATAAATTATACTGGTAATAAATAACATGTATTAACTAACAGTTTATATAAATTTAACTACTGTTAAACTAGCAGTTTATGTGCAAAATAAAATGTAAATTTAACTGGCAGTTAATACGAAATAAAAATAAATATAACTATGACAGACAGTTAATATGCAAATAAATAAATAAATTCTAATTGTCAAATTATATGCAATAAATAAAATTAATTAACAGTTAAATTAAATAAATGCAATTTAACTGAGATGACAAATAAATCATGCCAAACAGTCATAAATAAGTTTCTACTCATATCTAAAATTAATTTAACAAACACAAGAAATTTTAGAAGTTGTGAGTGGGTTAAAACACTCACCTTTTGAATTTAAATTGAATTTAAATCCAATTTAAACCCAAAAATTGCATAGTCTCAGAATTTGTCCAAACTAGCGTCACCAAGTCCGGAATTTTATTACGATCCTAACAAAAAAATCTCGCGTGAAACGGAGTTCGTATGTGGAAGTTATCACAATTTAAACGATTTGCAGAAATTAAAATAAACAAAACAAAATAACATAACTCACTTGCCACGTCAGCGAATTCTTTCACGCCTACAGGAAACCGTCTCCCCCTTTCGTTCGAACATGAACATCTCCGGCCCATGCCACCTTGTTTAACACCTCCTGCCGCCTATCGCTCCGCTACTACCCCTCACCAGTAGCCGCCGCGAGCCTCCCTAAGCCACCTCGAACTCCCCGCGACCCGCCCTTATCGCCGAAACACCCATAGCCGTACGTAATGGAGAAGCCGCTGCCATATGCCAAAACCCTAATCGAAAAAAAATCCCTCGATCCAACCGTTAACAGGCCACGCGACCAATACTGATGCACTGCTCCCGACGTTCTCTACACAACCATGCCAACGAACCTTCATCGATTATCGTTCATCTCGCCGCGATGAACGGCTAAAACTAATTTGTCCAATTCTGACTGCAGTGAAACCCAAAACAGAAAACAAGCTGCAGATTAGACCTGCGCTCGTCGAGAGCTTCAATTTGATATATAGTTTGCTATATATTGAGGAGTTTGAATTTTTATTTGAAATTTTGAATAGAATTGGATCTGAAATTTGCATCCATTGAGGAAGAGAAAGAGGTGAAGAACTGAACGTACAGAAAAAGAGAATAGAATGGAGGCTAGGGTTTATCACAGCCTATTTATAGACAAACTGCAATAGAATAGGTGGGCACGAATTATAAACGTGTTAAACGGTAGTTGGCCACAAAAACCCGTTCTGACCCCGGAACGAAATTTGTTGAACCATATATCCAAATAGGTATTTTAAAATATTCTGAACGCGATGGAAAAAGTTTCATGTTCAAATTCCATCGTATGAAGAAGTTATGCTGAAAACAATATTTTCAAATTGATTTCAAGTTGATTTCAATTAAATCGATTTCAAGGCGTTTCGCGTTCGTACGATCAAACGACAAGTCCGATCGATACGAAACTTGAAACCCTATAATAATTCACTGATATGGATCCGATGAAACTGGTTTCGTCGAAATCTGAGTCCGTGACAAAAATGGCTATTTTTATATTAATTAAATTAAAAATTAGTAAATAAATCCAATTTTTATATTTCAGTTACAAAATTGGCAATTTTTATCACTTAAAAATTCTCAAACGTTTAAAATCATTTTTAAATGTCAATTTATTAAAGATTAAATCAATATAAATCTTAAATTTCATAAAATTCAAAATTATAGGTGAATTTCCAAAATTTCCATTAAATTGAATTAACCCATAATCATTCCGTTCTAGATTTCAAATAGAAGGGTTTCCCATTGGATTTAAGATTATCACATTCCCGTTCAACTTAATTTTCAAATTAACATAAAATTTTATAATTAATTTTAATTAATTGTATTAAATCCAAATAAATACATAAAGCTTGATTCCCGTTTAAATATTTAACTCACTTAATTACAATTAAATCTTTTTATCATAAATTAAATTCCAATATATTAAATAAACTTTATTTCCATTCCCTTTTTACTCTTAAATCATCATATTATGAAGATATTTACGTTATTCCCCATTTATTGCCTTAATTTATTTAACGTAACATTAAATTTATACCTATTGCAATGATTTCAAATTTAACTGAAGGAACTAAGTATATAACTCCAAATAGTTGTTGTAAGACTCTCAATCCCACATTTATAAGTATATTATTTCCACTCAAGTATTATAGATATTTACAGAGTATTGGTTTTCATTTAATCATTATTTATTATATATTAATTAAATAAATTCTCTATTCAAGTCCGTTAAATTTTATTACCAAATATCCATTTACCCTTTCCATCAAATTTGAATTCCATTCAATTAATATAACCAATCAAATTTCCATCCACACTTTAATATAAACCTAAAATTTGCAATTCATTATCTTGTATTAATATCATCCAATTTCTATTTATTATTACAACTTTACAATCTATATACATTCATTGATTGATTTTATACAATTACCGTTAACTCTACATTCAATTACTATTTAATGAATATTTATCCATAAATCAATCGGATATTTACTTTTCTTTCCTTCTATTTGATAAACAACTTAATATACCTTTACATTCATTCATTTATGGGTATTGCATTGAAATTTAATTTATTAGCTAATATCAACATTATTACCAATAACTACAAATGGGGTTTCTAATTTTATTCAATACCTGAATAAATAACATATATATTAATCAAATCCTTACATTTGTTTTTCACATATTCCATAAAAATCAAATTATAACATTTAAACGATTTCAATGAATAGGAATTTTATTCAAGACGTAAATTATTAACTTGCACTAATATGATTTCTTAATTTTATTCCAATTACCGTTTACAAACTTTTATTGCATTAGATCAAATTAATACTTTCATAAATTTCTCATATTAAATTTCAGGTAAGAATCTTTTTTCTACTTAATTCATTTGGGTTTTATTCAAATTCCTATAAATAGGTTTTAAGTCACCATTTACATAATTTATTTTAGCCTTCATTTTAACATTTATTTATCCCTTTTATTGTTTCTACTAAAATAACTTACAAAAATCCTATTAAATAAATAAATTAAATTTTCGAAATTTACGGGTCGTTACAATTTAATTAACTAATAGCAGTATATTTAAATTATCGTTTCAATTGAAATCAAATTTAATAAATATAAGAACGTTAATCGTGAGTGATTTCTCATCTTTCGAGGCTAGAGGGGATAGATAATGAAGTTAAGTTACAAAATGTAAGCATGACTTCCAAGGCAAATCAAGTTTTGCATGAATTCGACTGATGGAGCTGATAGATAAGAATCGATAAGAACAAGATAATCAGCTTTGATATAAATTGAAAATATATACATCATTATTATATTATATATAAATATTTTTCAATATTTTTAATTTAAGACAAATATTTAAAATAATATAAAATTTCGAAATTATTATTCAATTAACCACACGCAGTATATATGTTATAAAAAAACCAAGACTTGATAAGCCTTTTGACCTTTGTAAAATAGAAATCAAAATCATTGTTTATCATATTCAAATTAATACAAAATCAAAGCATATTTTCTGTGTGAAATATATACATACATACATACATATATATATATATATATATATATATCATATGTAAACTACCTACAACATTTCTTAAAAATCAATATGATATATGTATAGAACTATATATACTATCACATGCACCGACCCTACAGAAAATTTCACTTCAAATAGTATATATATAAACTCAATATGTAAATATATATACAATAAGAAAATCAATAATTTATAAAATAAATATATTACCATTTAAACTACACAGGTATGTATAAAGTAACTTTATACATATATCTATGGTTTATACAATATACATTCAAACCCAAACTCAGTATATATAAAATAATATATACTACATAATACAAATAGATATAAACTAGCCTATGCAACTTTATATACAAAATAGCAACTATAACTTACATATATATATAATTATTTTAAAAATCACCATACTTATATCATCCAAAATTCATTACAGACAATGTATATCTATATCAAAACAAGCCCTGTTTCAACTCAAGTATACAGTTCGCATATATATTTAAAACATTTATTATATAACATATACTGTAATTCTTATACTACATATATAAAATTTGATATAACTTCATTTATATAACATATAAAATCAATTTATGATCGTACATAAATCTTCTGTAAATCTATATATACACACTTCAAGAGATTCCAGAACCATAAATAAGCCCATTTCGAAAATATACGAATATATATAACCACATATTACATAACTTATATAAGCCTTTTTATTCCACAGACAAAACATATACAGTTTAAAAACTTTATATGTAACAAACAATATATTTTAAAAAGTACTTTTATATAACAATGGATTATATGAACCTATAGTAAACTAGACATATATAAAACATATTTTGAGATCTATAACTACTGTATAACACGTATACCTACCTAGAGAAAACAATATATATTTTAAAAATTAAAAGATACCGTATATTTGTTTTTAGGTGCATGAACCAACCATTAAAGGAAGAGTAAAAATCAAAGGGGATAGACATAGGGCGCGCATGGGAGAAGAGGAGCACACGATGTTTGTGAGCGAGGAGGCGATGAGCTGTGAGCGCCAGGTGGAGGCTAGTGGTCGGCAGTTGATGCGGCACTTGCAAGATGAAACGGGCTGAGGTAGTAGGGACATGGTTCAGAAGTTCGGTCGGAGGGGATGATGGCCGACTGGACGGTCGCGTAGCCATGCAGGCTGTAGATGTTCTGAGGAGGAGTGGGTCGGTGAAGTTGGAAAGTGGAGGAGGAGACTTGGAAAAAGAGAAAGGGTGGAGGGAAGAAAAGGTGGATGGTGGAGTTTGCCATGGCCGAACAAAATGAAAATAAATTTATGAGGGCAGGTGAAAGGTTTGGATTCTTTGGAAATGAGGAGAAGTGCTACAGGTGCAACCAAGCAATATATATCTTTCTTTGTAAACGAATAGACCGAAAAAGTGGACAAAACGGACCACCATACAGTAGATTGAAATGATGGAGATGTAACAGCTGACCATTGAATCAGCTAAAGTTACTAAAGCAATTTATTATGCTGCTTGGGCTGCACGTTCAAATTTGAAAAGGCACGGAAAAGCTAATGGTCACAATTTAGGGTACCGGTATGACGTACAGTTTTATTGTTTCTGTCGCGCACCGGACATCAAAATATAGAAATAAGTATATTAGGGTGATCAGTGCGATGAGACGGATAAGAGGAAGCAGAAATATCTGTGTCAGGACCTTCCTATCAAAAGTCCATACGGACACCGATATACGTTGCTATTCCGTACGGAAAAATCCAAACGGAGCTAGAAACGTCCGAATTTCGCGAACGAATTTCGCAGTCAGATTCAGAGTGTTCTAAACAAAATTTCTCATATTGACATATTTAGGTTTCGATATACTTTTAAGTTCAACAGTTATTAACTGATTTAAACTGAATTTCTAGCGACTGATAGAACATCTATATTATTCGATGAAAATTTGCGATTTGCTATGTCCAGATGGACGCATAGCAAATATCAGATTTCTGTCATAAAATTCTATTGTTTGTCTAAATGGTAGAAAATGAAGGGACGGGGAAATCAACGGTTAAAAAACGGATACCGATACGGTTACCGTTTCCGTATATTACACCGTGTATCGGACTTCTAAACACAGAATTGAATATACCATAGGGATCAGCTCGACGAGATGATCAAAATGGTATACTAATATCAACGATAGGATCAACCAATCAAAAGTCGATAATCGGTACTCAAAAATGATGCAAAATTGCAGGAATTAAGATAAACGGAGCAATAACAATCAAAATTCGGATAAACGAAATATGATGTCTCACTTAGAAGTTGATTTACAGATTTTCTATAGAAAAATATTCAAGTTTGGAAAACATTTTATCATCGTCGATATTAACTGATTTAAATTGAAGTAGAATTACACAATAAATAAACTTTCATATTTTCTGATGAAAATTTACCATTTACTATATTTAAATAGAAGTATTTTAAAAATAAAAATTTTATTTCAAAATTCAATTATTAAAAAATTTCATAAAATTTTGTTAACTTCGTTGTTTAAACCAATTAAAATTTATGGGTCGTTGCACTCTCATGCACTCAAAACATTTCGTCCTCGAAAAGGAAGAAGATAGGAGAATAGAAACAACCAGAAAGAAAAATAGATTGAAAGACAAGGACAAACAATTATTTTAAAACTATGTAAATTTTTACTTGAAATATTCATTTGAAAACTTCATTTGCAATTCAGTTATCTTTAATACTTTAAAACTTTTCTAAAACCCATTTGTAAAATTTCTCGCTTCCATTAAAAATACCATTTATATGTTTAAATAACACCTTTATAAATATATGAAAACTATTTGAAATTTTTTATTTATATCATTACTTATATTTACAAAGAAGCTATTGAAAACATTAATCCATAATTCATTAATTTATCTTAAGATACTTTCAACATTATTAATAAACCAATAATCATTTGCTTTAAATATGTTGTATTTAATTAATAACTTCTGAAATATTTACGACACTAGTAATTTACTATTAAAACATGTAGTTATATAAATAAATAATATTTTAAACATTTTTTAATTATTTAGAAAGAGAAATGATAAAAATATCCTTTGTATAACACTTTATCAAAATACTTTTATAACTCGATGTCTTAACAAGTTCATCCTCATTCTTGCAGACTCTGGCCATGCGTTGATCAAGCGCAAAGCTAGAATTCTCCAAGTACTTAGTAGACCTGTTTCAACACCCAGTGAAAATACTCGAAAAAACCATCAAAACCGATATGGAAAGTACAATCCAAACAAATCAACCGATCGAATCGAATCATGGATCGTAGATACACAATGGTTACGCCTGGGTCCCCTAGGAAACAACCGTACCCTTTAAGCAATCTCTGCCTTGCGAATTTGCCATGATAACAAAAAAACAGTAGACCGTGGATACATAGTGGTTATGTCTGGATCCCCCAGGAAACATCCGTACCCTTTAAGCAATCTCTGCCTTGAGGATTACGCTACGGCAACAAAATTTATAGACTGTGGATACACAATGGTTACGCCTGGATCCCCTAGGAAACATACATACCCTTTAAGCAATCTTTGCCTTGCGGATTACGCTACTAAAACGACCATAGATCGCAGATACATAATGATTACTCCTGGATCCCCTAGGAAACATCCGTACCTTTTAAGCTGTCACTGCCTTGCGAATTATGCTATACTGTCGAGTTCGTAAGACCATGGATAACGCCATGGAATTCAAAGGACACTCGAGTATCATATCCAGAAAACCCAAATCAGAGAGAATAATATCGATAGAATGAATCCAAAATGTGGCCACAAAGAGGATATCAAGCAGAAGGCACTTTCCATATCTTTACTTCGAAAATATGTATCATATAGTACCCTTTTAAATCAATTTCAAATATCATACTTATTTAAAGTCCATTATATATAATATTTCATTTTCAAATCGAGTACTTTCCAAAATCAATAGTATATCAAATCACACTTATATAGACTTCGATTATTTAAGATTTCGATTTTCAAATTGAGTGCTTTTCCAATCAATAGTTTTCGAATCAACTTCATACTTATACAAATCAATTTTATATAAGTTCGATAACTCCTAAATCAAGTATTTAGAAAAATAAGGTTCTCGATTTCAATTTGTTTAAATATCAATTTAGTTTCAAAATCATATACGATTTCACCAAATTATTTCTTTCAAATTTAATATCTTTAGTTTCAAAGTTTCCAAAATAATAGGTTTAGAAAATAATCCTAGTTTCCACATAAACATAATTTAAGTCAAACAAATTCATTTACTTAACAAAAAAGTTTCAGACTTATTTAAATCATATTACTTCATACTTAAACATATAAAACTGAACTTATGTACTTTATCAAATAATTTATACTCTTCGAAATTACTTAGCTTCGAAAATTAAACCTTCGTATGGAAGTTTTCGAACATTCAAAATATCGGAGAAATCAAATTTCAAATCCAAAAGTTGGAAATCAGCAACCAATCGGTAAATTAATTTCAATAGATAGGGTAAAATCTGAAACTCGAGGACTGAAAACCAGGCTTACTTCAAATTATTTCAAATATATATACATATAACTTTCGAATATCAAATCATACATCGAAATTTGAAATCAAAATTGGTTTCACAGAATCAATCGCATAGCAAAGCTACTAAAGTGGCCTCTCCCCCACTCTGAAACTCGAAAATTAATGTCGATGATGCATGCACTCATCACCGAAATTATTCTCCAGCGACATAAGTGAGTTCTGGACTTCTATTTTCTTGAAAACTTCTTTGAAATTTCTTCGAGATCATTAGAACTCATTCGAAGTCATTTGAAACCTTTCTTATTTAGAAAATACTTTCAAATCGTATTATTATATTTTTCAAATTCATAAAACCAATTTCAAGATACCGGAATTCAAATTCTTGAGTTTCCAATTTAGAACCCTTCAGTTATAAATCATTTTTATATAAATCAATTTCTTATAAAATTTTCAAATTTTCAAATCCTTTCGAAACTTCAAATTGTCGTTTTTAAAAGGTATATAATCCTTATCGAAAACATTTTCACTTTTATATATATAAAATATAATCATACTTATCAACATAATGATTTCGATATATAAAACAATTTCTAGAATACAAACAAACACGATTTTTCAAAGGAGGATTCAACAATGGATTTCAAAACAAAGATAGAGATTCAAACTAGAGGAACCCTAATCAAATAGAATTCTGATTCGAAAGTCTCGATCGAAGATGAGATAATTGAATTTCAAAATAGAAGATGGATATAATTAATCGCGGGCGACCTTAACCGGATCAACCGTGACTTCAGGAATATGATTGATGTGGAATTCTAAAGCAAATCTAGATCACCAGAGATCGAATTCAGCATAGCAAGAGATAGTAGCATCTAAACCATGGTATAGAAATCTCCGATGAATCAATGCCAATTGTAAAGGAGTTTTACCCCTTTACAAATCATACAAGGATTGACAGGACAGTCGATTTTTATAGAGATCATTCGAAGTGGAGTTATGGGATACTCCAGAGTCAAAAGAATACAAATTGGGAGAGACAAGAATGGGTTTCAAAACAAGTGGGAGCATTCCTAATATCAAAGGAAACCGAATCAAATAGGAAGAGATTCAAGTACAAACGAAAGTAATTCTGTAATTAATTCTACTACATATGCTAAGTTTTGCCAAAAACCAGAGCTCTAATACCAACTATAACGAACCGGTATTTTCAACCATTCATATATGCACATGTCGGACTTGAATTGCTCAAAATATCAGATTGTTAATTTAAATTTGGCAAAACTCAGCATATACGGTAAATAAATCAATCATAGAATCATAGACACAGATTAATATAATAATAATGTAGCGGAATAGGTAAATAGTAGTTCATGAAGCTACTATATAAACATCAGAGTTAGAAATAAAATACAGCAGAATATCTCAAATACATTGAAGTCTCGAATACAAACAGATGACATTTTTGAACAAATCAACTGGAAAAGCTGAAAGCTGAATCGATAGTTCGATCTTCAAGCGAAGCTCCAAACTCCAAAGGTGAGTCTCAAATGTTGTATCACTTAGTCTGACCTGAGCGTAAAGCAAACACAAAACACTCGAGTCGTGATTAACATTCTTATATCAATAAATCCAACTCAAGTGAAATATCAACTGAAATACAAGTAACTTAAAGGATGTTTGGGATAACCATCCTTTAAGGATCCGTGGAACTATCTACTATGTAGAAATACATGTTATTTACAACCAAAAGTCATAATAACACCATGGTCATTTCAAAATAATTTATACTTCAAAACCAAAATATCATTTCCATTTCAAATATATATATATATATTTCCAAACTATAGCACTTCCAAAGTTACAACACTTTCGAAACCAAAACACTTTGAAATCATAATTCCTTACAAAACCATAACACCTTCCTTCAAATAGTTTAGATGTTAATAATAGTATATAAATTAAATTGTTTATAAAATAAAATTGTTTATATTAAAATAGTTAGTATATTAAAATAGTTTATATTAAAATAGTTTTATATTAAAATAGTGTATATTTATATGTATTAAAATAATTTCTAAAGTAAAATATTTATAATTTCCTCAAATTTCACAAATCGATTCAAATCAACTCGAATTCTAAATTTAAATTTAATTCAATCTCAATTCATCAATTTCGATTCAATTTAGTTTCTAAAAAAACCATTTCAAATTTATATCGATTTCAAATACAGATTTGAATCACAAAATAAACCGTTTAAATTTCCATATATTTCAAAGCTTTAAATATTGAACATTTCAAAACCAAATCTAACAGTTCCATATAGATCTTGATTTAACTTTATTATTATTTAGTCGTGAAATATTCACTTAATAAATTCAATATTATTTAAATAACCTTAAATTACATTACACTAAGTATTTCCTTCGATTTTTTCAAACTTGAAATATCCATTTAGTCACTTTAAATCAAAAATCAAGTTATAGAATCATATCTTAAAATCTCAATTTCAATAAGTTCCAAATCGATTTAATTAATAAAATTCTTGATTAAGTACAATTTCAAATAAATTCAAATTCATCTTCCAAATCATAACTTATTCGAATTATTACAAAAATCTATTTTTTTTAAATATAAATTTTAAAAAATAGTTACAAATATTATATATAAATTAAATCAATTTTAATTAAATTAAATATTTTTATTAAATGTATAAATAAAATATCATTTATGTATAATATTTTTAAGAATCAATATTTTAAAACCATATATTTCTTTCCAAAACCATAAAAATTATTTTCAAAATATTTATATATAGAGCATGGTATCTGTATAAAATTTTCTATCCTATATTCAAGTGATATGGATATTTATTATTTCAATCCCCAATCTATATATATATATATATATATATGGCTATATATCATTTTAACCCGCAATCCTAAATTCTATTAAAATAAAAATCGCTTGGATGTAACGTCCCGCCTTTTTGCACACTTTAAATCGACACACGTGCCAATTCAAACCATACGGAAGGGTGGATTGTTATAGGGTAAATAAGAAAAACAGAGAAGAAATAAAATAAAACAGAAGCTCACAACGGAAGGATAAAATATAATAATCAATATATAGTTCACAAAACTATTTACAGAACATTTGCTTCTTCTTTATACAATAAATATCAGAGTTCACATACCAATAAATATCAATGCAGCGGAATTAAATGGTGTAGTGGAATAATATAGTAGATAATAGTAATACAAATCTTTGTCTTCGTCCTCCAGAGCTAAATCTTCAAATCCTGAAACGCTCGGACTGACCCGAGCGAATTGAAAAGACAAAACACTCGAGTCAGAATTAAAAGATCTTATGTATGTTTAATTAACAGAAATAAATATGAGTGTAGTAACTCAAGAGATGCTCGGGATTTACATCTCCTAAGGATCCGTTAAACTATTTACTATGTAGTATATTGTGCTATTATAATAGTGTCTAATTGTAAAATAAACTTACTTTTTTCTTAGCATTAAGGGGTTACCCATATAGCCCTTAACACGTAATAGTCCCAGTAGTCCATCCAATATCATAGTCCCTCCTGATCGGGAAGCCATCAGAGGATACCACACGGGCTACGGGAGAAATCCAAACTCGTACAAGGCGCGATAGGGTAGGTGACACGGCACAACTAGGCAATGCCAGGGTAGATATACCAATTACGCTTCTGGGTCGGTGGTAACGCGTAGCGCGCAGCTACCGCCCACCTCGGACAAACTCCCCCAAATCAAAGAAATCAAAAGTGAAGGTGGCCACCGAATCAATCCAAAGTCAGAGTATAGTATCGAAGGGAAGTGTCCGATCAAAGATGCTACCTTATTAACCCGTCGATCGCTCCTGTTTTAGCCACCTTATGTCGACTCACAGGAATTGGGTCCATGTATTTACCTTAAAGGAAATGGCGCCACCAACCTACTTCATTCTGGAATCTCCACCGCGTACACGGTTGTTAAAATGGTTTTCGGAATTGGCAGAGAGTATGACAACTTCCGATCCCGGTCTCTTCAACAACCAAACGTTATTATAACACCGCGGCCTTTAAAAATAGTTTATACTATAAAACCAGAATATAATTATCCATTTCAAAACCCATAAATACGATATTATTTCCATTTCCAAAACAACTCATTTGATATTATTTTTATAAAACCCAAATCAATAATATCATTTCTTTCAAATATATTTCTTTTCCAAAATCATACTGCTTTAAAATTTGTAATATCTGGAAACCAAACATTTGAATTATAACTTTCAAAACATAATACTTCGAAATTCATAGATTTAAAACCATACTTCTAAAACTTGAATGGTTTGGATATTCAAACAGTATATAGAATAAAATAGTTTGAATTTAAAATTACCTTATAAAATAATTTCCACGACTTCATAATTTTATTCATTTAAAATTTTAGGTCTAAACCTATTAAATTTAGATTCACTTTTAGTTTTAATAAAACACTTCGATTTCAATATATTCAAACTTCGAGTATTTAAAATTTTCAAACTAAGGTTGGAAATCCTATTTAACAATTTATGGTCCTATTATTTAGTTTGAAACATTCACAAAATAAATCCATAGATAAAACTCAAATCTCTAACAATTAAATATTTCCTTCACTTTATTTATACTAGAAATATTCATTTAATTTATCTTGAATTAAATTCCAGTTATAAATATCATACCTTTAAAATTTCCAATTTTAATAAGTTTACATCAACTTACGGAGTTTAATTTTTAAATAATCCCAATTCCAAATAAATTTCCAATTTATCTTCCAATCTTAATTGATTTGAATCATTAGAACTCTCTCTCTATATATATAATATCTTAAACCTGTACTTAATCATATAATATAAATTATCAAACTCCATTATTCAACTTATTTATTTACATTCAACAGATTTATATGTAGCTTAAATTCAAAATTTAACTATATATATAATAATATTTATAAAATATCAAAATTTAATAAACCGTACCCTATCCAAACCATAGAAATCATTTTCAAAATAATTATACATATATACCGACGGTGTCTGTATAAAATTTTCTATCCTATGGTAAGGTGATACGGATATTTATCATTTCAATCCGTAATTTAAAAATAAAAATGCGGTTGTATATCATTTCAAACCGCAATCCCAAATGAAATGAAAATGCATAATAACTTGCAGTTTATATAATATAGAACACATCATCCATTCACCTAATATCAATCATCAACCAATTTATTGAAATCATCATCAATTTAAACAAACATCAATAGAGCATATAAAATATAACAGGTATCAACGAACAGTTTATATTCAAAAATAAATAAATTAATAACTGTTTAACTAGCAGTTTATATGCAAAAATAAATAAATTTAACTGTCAATTTATACGCAATAATAAAACTAAATAACAATTTAATTTAAATAAATGCAATCTAACTGAGATGATGAATAAAATATGCCAAATAGTCATAAATGAATTTCTACTCATATCATAAATCAACTTAACAAACATAAGAAATTTTAGAAGTTGTGGGTGGGTTAAAACACTCACATTTTGAATTTAAATTAAATTTAAATCCAATTTAAACTCAAAAATTTGACCGTCTCCAAATTCGTCCAAACCAACGTCATAGTGTCCGGGATCTCAATACGAACCTAGCGGAGAAAACCGCGCGTGAAACGGAGTTCGAATATATGAGTGATGATTATTAGAACTAATTGAAATCGAGATTTACAAAAATAAATTAAACAAAAATAAAATACAGCGCCACATCCACTCTTCCACGTGAAAAATGCGTATGCTTCTTCTTGATTGCTAGCTTTATTCCATAATTTTTCTTTTATCTCGATTTACTTTAATTTTCCTCCTTATTATATGAATGTATGTATTTTTAAAAGGTTTGGAAAAAAAGATTTGAAAAAGAAGAATTGAAAAAGAAAAGGATTAAAATAAGAACTGAAAATGGAAGAGAAGATCTAGATTTGAAAAGAAAGAAGAAAGTTTGAAATTGAAGAAAATTTGAAGAAGAAGAAGAATATTTGAAGAGGGAGGAAAAATTAAAATGAGAGATAATAAGGAGATTTGAAGAAAAAAAAAAGAAAAGGAAAAAGAAGAAGAAGATTAGAATGGAGGCTGTAGTTTCATTTGCGTCATATCTTATTTATAAGGTTAGAGTTAGGTTTAGGGTCAAAGAGATTTGAAAAAAGAGACCTCTATTAATTAGAAATAAATGAAATGACGTTTCAGAAAATGAAGTTGGAAAATGAATGGAAAGAAATAAAGTAAATATGAATAAACTTTTAAAATTCAAATTTCAAAACAATCGTTTACTTAATAAATTTTGTTAACCCTAAACATACCGAAATTAACATCTTTTAAAGATTTAATTAACACACAATAAATGAAAATAAATTCTCCACCCAAATTTGTGTCATAAATTAAAAGAATATGCAGCATTAGGAAATCTTCATTTCTCCATCTTTGTGATTAGATTGGAAATTAAACAAAATGTTAACATTTCGATTGAATGTTTTACAAGGAATGCATTAACATACATTCCAAAATATGATAGCATAAACAAGGTAATATAAACAGGTGTATAATATATATGTACGTATTTATCGCCACTTATAGTTTACATTCATAAATAAAAGGTATGAAAATAATCCACATAAGGAGGCGATGAATGTAAGAGTAAATTAGAAAGTGAAGATGGAAAGGTATGATATGTTGCAATAAAATCTAATAAAATCTAATTGGAAAGGAAATAGTCAAGTGTAAATCTATTTTACCCCCTTTATCATCTCTTATTAATATTTAATTTAACAACGTATGAGATTTCAATATAAACTAGCATTAAATTTTGATCTAAAACATAAGTTTGAATTTAGGTATAAACATATATATAGTAAACTAGCATTAAATTTTGTTTAACACAAACGTGCATTTTTTTGTTAAATCTATTAATTACAATCATCGTTTCTTTCCTTTTAATTGAAACATTTGAACTACATTAATTGCAATCACTTACAAAGTTAAATTTTAAACAGACAACTAAAATGCATGAAAAAAAAATAGAAAATTTTTTTATACACAAGAGTAATAAGTAACTTACTAAAATATATTATTTTCCTATTCTTGTAATCAATCTGTAAGCTAAAACACAGTTCAAATAAACATATATTTCTTTTTTTAAAATCAATCATTCTATTCTATATTTTAATGAAATTAGACCTACATTCATAAATGAAACATTCATTTATTTGATGTAAATGTTCTTTTTATTAAATCAAACTTTCCTTATTTTCACAAAACATAAGCTGCTTTTAATTACACCTATTACTTTACAATTAGTATTCTCTCCTATTAATTAGAAATTTTCAATTACATTCATTTCAGTTGATTAAGTTTCAAAATGGACTAAATGAATGTAATGAGAATTAAACAATTTTTCCTATCTAATAGTAACTTAAACATATTTACATTATTGGATACAAATAGTAATTACACATTTCTCACTGAATAATAGTTACTCATCTCTACAATCAATCTTTCAGCTAATAAACATATGTTTACTCCTTTACTAAACTTATTCATGTTTATTCTTTTTGATTTACACTCCTACTATTAAATCAACAATACCTTGTGAAATTATTAACATAGGTTTCAATCTTTTTATTTCATAAATCATTGCCTTGTAAATAAAGTTTACATTTCTATACCTTTTATTATGTTGACACTACAATTATTGTCTTATTCCATATTAATGTAAAATTTATTTACGTTCAATTGCAATATATCCATTTATCATAATATAAACTACAATAAATTGATCAAACATGATTTCCATTTTTATTCAAATCAATAGTCATTTTATGATTAAAATTTTCATTGGTTACATCCTATTGAATTAACATTCTTCGATTACCAATTTAATCTACATTAATTGCACAAATTAAGTAAAACAAATTTTATGAACTAAATAAATAGGTAACTTATAACCATTATTACCCTTAACTTTTAATTACATTTAAAAGTTCATTAATTACAACAAATATTCAAATCATCTATATAATTCTAATTTCATCTTTTATTTGTGTTAACTATTTTATTTCCATTATGCTGAGATTTAGTCACTTATACACACTTAATATTCCAATTCATTTATTTATATTGGTTTCAAAATTTTTTTATTTTTTTATTAAATCAATTGTCATTTAGTCATATAATTAACGTTTCTATTGATTTTACATTCAACATTTTTCAGTTATTATCTTAACTTACATAAGGTAATGTTTAATTACATTTAGTTGCTATTGATTAAATACATTGGTAACGAACAATAGTTGTCACCATTATACATTTTATAACATTTGTAAATTTATTCTTTACCTTTTACATCCTACTATAATCAATGCACACATTAATATAACACATATTTAATCCCTTATACAATACTGATCTTATTCAATTACCCTTAACTATCTATTTCATACAATAATTAAATGTTTACATTTCTTACTTATTAATTTTTTTTAACCAAGCATAGCATGTTTAAATACAATGAATTGGAATTTCATTAAGATTGTCGATAATTAACTTGTATTAACATTGTTTCACTTTAATTTAGTTATTATTCCATTATTAAATTACAATATTTTATTTCTTTCAATATTAACTCATAAAATATTATTAAATTAACAAAATTTAAACATCGAAAATTTATGTGTCGTTACACTCTCCCCCACTCAAAACTCTTCGTCCCCGAAAAGGAAAAGAAGGGAAAAGAAGAATTAAATAAATAATACGTCTTATTCAAAATATTAACTTTATAAACAAATAATTTACAAATTTTATTACTTTAAATAAAATATACCCATTCTTTACCCATTAAATCTTTTATACTTAAATAAATAAAGTTTGGAAATCATTTTCAAAAAATTTCTAAGTCCAAAATTTACGAAAAATTTCGGCAGAGTCTCCTTTGTACGGAGAGGCTCGGGAGAAAATATAATATCAATATAACAAATATTTTCAAAATAATATATATCCCAACACGGGAAACAATATAATAGCGCTATAAACTGTAATCCGAAAACGTACCTATTTTTCGGGCAATTTACGCTTAATTATGAAACCAAAAGCAATAGCAATTGCTTCCATAACCTGTATTTCACTTATATAATCCAAAAGGTTAACAATTATATAAAATGAAATATTTAAAGTTGTTTCAAATAATCAACAAACAAATTAATCAACCATCACTTGCAACAAGCTTACAACCATCACAAAAAAATCATCACGCATCAATCATTCATTCATATCAAACAAAACAAATAGTTATTCGGGCTCAAAACTTTAAATTGTACGGAAAGAAAAACAAACTACTAAGCATACCCTTCACTCAACATCCTTAGGTGAAACTAAATAGATTATTCATACATTCCAAACAGATTTTAAAGTATCCTTGCCCAAACTACCATAATCCAAACGAACAACAATCTCAACCAATAGATTAAGTTTATTCTTATTAATTCCATTCATACTTTTGTTGTTTGATTTCTTTTTCATTCATATAATGGTTTACCTTTTTATTTTACATTTTATTTCTTACAGTTTTCATTTACCATATATGCAAATTTCTTTTATTTGCATGACATTCATTTATTTATTGCTTAATTTCACTTATTTACAGTATTCATCTTTCTACTTATTTTTAAAATAAATAACTTAATCGTATACTTAAGTCTATAATTACTTACTTACAACATTTATCTCTATCATATTTTATTATAGTAAGATCTTCATTATAACTTAAGTCTATACAATAACAACATCGATCTATATTTATTAAAGAATTTTATTGAATACTCCATTACTTCAAATTTATTACTTGTATAATATTCTGTTTAAATTTCTTATAACATTTTAACTTTTTATAGATGGTAAGTTATATATATGTTTTTAAGAAATGCAAATGAAACTTATACAAGATTTACCTCATCTTTTAATTTAAATTAAATGTTCAATAATTACATCTTTGGTTTATAAATTACAATTTCAACTTTCTTTAAATTTTATTTATAACTTAGCATTTATCTCTTATTTCAATTAAAGGTTCCAATTTATAAATTAGTTACAACCCATTTCCTACAAAAAATTCAAACAATTGATTAACGGAAACTGAAGAACTAAATACCGAGTTAAATTTCAAATCATTTTAAAATAATAGATAAATATATACTTACAACTTATCTATATCCAAGTATATTTAAAGAAATTTAAAATTCACTTTTGTTTATCAAAATAAATCTGTAGTAAAACTACTACAATGGCCTTCCCACTTCGAAACTCGAAAATGAGTGTCGATGATGCGTGCACTCATCACCGAAATTATTTTCCAGCGACAGAGATGGGAGTACAACTTTTTTTCTTTTCAGAATTTCTTTAAAACCATACTTTCAAATTATATTGAAATATATATATCAGAAAATATTTCTAAATACTATTATTATATTTCAAAATCCTTTGAAAGTAATTTTTCAAAATCCCGGACTTAAGTTCTAAAATTTCCAAATTTTCATTGATTTTATTTTCAATCTTATTTTACCTATTATTTATAAATTTTATTCCTAACAACCAATATATTGCAACCAAATATAATCTTTATAAAAATTTATTTTATATATATAGAAAATATAATAGGCAAAATTATTTCATTCACCTATATAAAAAACAAATATTGTGTCGGTCTTTCCTATTAAGTGTTTAAAAATCCCTATTGATGTCATAGCGTCCCATGCATCAACCAGAATTTATAAATACAAAACGGAACAGATTAACACAATATTAAAACCTTTTTATAACACTAACAAATACACTCTCTTATATATATACACTCGGCGACTCCCATAGGGTATTACTACCCTATTAGTAAAGAGTCAAACCCCACAAAGCTAAGGTTTATCGCTAAACCAAAGCTCTGATACCAGATGTAATGTCCCGCCTTTTTGCACACTTTAAATCGACACACGTGCCAACTCAAACCTTACGGAAGGGCGGATTGTAATGGGGTAAATAAGAAAAAAAGAGAAGAAATAAAATAAAACAGAATCTCACAGCGAAAGGATAAAATATAATAATCAATATATAGTTCATAAAACTGTTTACAGAACATTTGCTTCTTCTATACACAATAAATACAGAGTTCACATACCAATAAATATCAATGCAGCGGAATTAAATGGTGTAGTGGAATAATATAGTAGATAATAGTAATACAAATCTTCGTCTTCGTCCTCCAGAGCTAAATCTTCAAATCCTGAAACGCTCGGATTGACCCGAGCGAATTGAAAAGACAAAACACTCGAGTCAGAACTAAAAGATCTTATGTAAGTTAAATTAACAGAAATAAATATGAGTGCAGTAACTCAAGAGATGCTCGGGATTTACATCTCCTAAGAACCCGTTAAACTATTTACTATGTAGTATATTGCGCTATTATAATAGTGTCTAATTGTAAAATAAACTTACTTTTTTCTTAGCATTAAGGGGTTACCCATATAGCCCTTAACACGTAATAGTCCCAGTAGTCCATCCAATATCGTAGTCCCTCCTGATCGGGAAGCCACCAGAGGATACCACAGGGCCTACGGGGGAAATCCAAACTCGTACAAGGCGCGATAGGGTAGGTGACATGGCACAACTAGGCAATGCCAGGGTAGATATACCAATTACGCTTCCGGGTCGGCGGTAGCGCGCAGCTACCGCCCACCTTGGAAAAACTCCCCCAAATCAAAGAAATCAAAAGTGAAGGTGGCCACCGAATCAATCCAAAGTCAGAGTATTGTATCGAAGGGAAGTGTCCGATCAAAGGTGCTACCTTATTAACCCGTCGATCGCTCCTGTTTTAGCCACCTTATGCCAACTCACGGGAATTGGGTACACGTATTTACCTTAAAGGAAACGCCGCCGCCAACCTACTTCATTCTGGAATCTCCACCGCGTACACGGTTGTTAAAGTGGTTTTCGGAGTTGGCAGAGAGTATGACAACTTCTGATCCCGGTCTCTTCAACAACCAAACATTATTATAACACCGTGGACTTTAAAAATAGTTTATACTATAAAACCAGAATATAATTATCCATTTCAAAACCCATAAATACGATATCATTTCCATTTCCAAAACAACTCATTTGATATTATTTTTACAAAATCCAAGTCAATAATATCATTTCTTTCAAATATATTTCTTTTCCAAAATCATACTGCTTTAAAATTTATAATATTTGGAAACCAAAAATTTGAATTATAACTTTCAAAACATAATACTTCGAAATTCATAGCTTTAAAACCATACTTCTAAAACTTGAATGGTTTGGATATTCAAACAGTATATAGAACAAAATAGTTTGAATTTAAAATTATTTTATAAAATAATTTCCGCGACTTCATAATCTTATTCATTTAAAATTTTAGGTCTAAACCCATTAAATTTAGATTCACTTTTAGTTTCAATAAAACATTTCAATTTCAATATATTCAAACTTCGAGTATTTGAAATTTTCAAATTAAGGTTGGAAATCCTATTTAACAATTTATGGTCCTATTATTTAGTTTGAAACATTCACAAAATAAATCCATAGATAAAACTCAAATTTCTACCAATTAAAAATTTCCTTCACTTTATTTATACTAGAAATATTCATTTAATTTAATCTTGAATAAAATTCCAGTTATAAATATCATACCTTTAAAATTTCCAATTTTAATAAGTTTATATCAACTTACGGAGTTTAATTTTTAAATAAGCCCAATTCCAAATAAATTTCCAATTTATCTTCCAATCTTAATTGATTTGAATCATTAGAACTCTATATATATATATATATATATATAATATCTTAAACCTGTACTTAATCATATAATATAAATTATCAAACTCCATTATTCAATTTATTTATTTACATTTAACAGATTTATACGTAGCTTAAATTCAAATTTTAACTATATATATATAAAATAATATTTATAAAATATCAAAATTTAATAAACCATATCCTATCCAAACCATAGAAATCATTTTCAAAATAATTATATATATACAGACGGTGTCTGTATAAAATTTTCTATCTTATGGTCAAGTGATACGGATATTTATCATTTCAATCCGTAATTCAAAAATAAAAATGCGGTTGTATATCATTTCAAACAGCAATCTCAGATGAAATGAAGATGCATAATAACTTGCAGTTTATATAATATAGAACACATCATCCATTCACCCAATATCAATCATCAACCAATTTATTGAAATCATCATCAATTTAAACCAACATCAATAGAGCATATAAAATATAACAGGTATAAACGAACAGTTTATATTCAAAATAAATAAATTAATAACTGTTTAACTAGCAGTTTATATGCAAAAATAAATAAATTTAACTGTCAATTTATATGCAATAATAAAACTAAATAACAATTTAATTTAAATAGATGCATTCTAACCGAGATGATGAATAAAATATGCCAAACAGTCATAAATGAATTTCTACTCATATCATAAATCAATTTAACAAACATAAGAAATTTTAGAAGTTGTGAGTGGGTTAAAACACTCACCTTTTGAATTTAAATTGAATTTAAATCCAATTTAAACCCAAAAATTTGACCATCTCCAAATTCGTCCAACCAAGCGTCAAAGTGTCCGGGATCTCAATACGACCCTAGCGGAGAAAACCGCGCGTGAAACAGAGTTCGTATGTATGAGTTATGATTAATAGAACTAACTGAAATCGAGAGTTACAAAAATAAATTAAACAAAAATAAAATACCGTGCCACATCCACTCTTCCCATGTGAAAAACACGTATGCTTCTTCTTGATTTCTAGCTTTGTTCCATAATTTTTCTTTTATTTCGATTTACTTTAATTTTCCTCCTTATTATATGAATGTATGTATTTTTAAAAGGTTTGGAAAAAAAAGATTTGAAAAAGAAGAATTGAAAAAGAAAAGGATTAAAATAAGAACTGAAAATGGAAGAGAAGATCTAGATTTGAAAAGAAAGAAGAAATTTTGAAATAGATGAAAATTTGAAGAAGAAGAATATTTGAAGAGGAAGGAAAAATTAAAATGTCAGATAATAAGGAGATTTGAAGAAAAAAAAAGAAAAGGAAAAAGAAGAAGATTAGAATGGAGGATGTGGTTTCATTTGCGTCATATCTTATTTATAAGGTTAGAGTTTGGTTTAGGGTCAAAGAGATTTGAAAAAAGAGACCCCTATTAATTAGAAATAAATGAAATGACGCTTCATAAAATGAAGATGGAAAATGCAAGGAAAAAAATAAAGTAAATATGAATAAACTTTTAAAATTCAAATTTCAAAACAATCGTTTACTTAATAAATTTTGTTAACCCTAAACATACCGAAATTAACATCTTTTAAAGATTTAATTAACACACAATTATTGAAAATAAATTCTCCACCCAAATTTGTGTCATAAATTAAAAGAATATGCACCATTAAGAAATCTTCATTTCTCCCTCTTTGTGATTAGATTGGAAATTAAACAACATGTTAACATTTCGATTGAATGTTTTACAAGGAATGCATTAAAATACATTCCAAAATATGATAGCATAAACAAGGTAATATAAATAGGTGTATAATATATATACACGTCTTTATCGCCACTTATAGTTTACATTCATAAATAAAAGGTATGAAAATAATCCACATAAGGAGGCGATGAATGTAAGAGTAAATTAGAAAAGTGAAGATGGAAAGGTAAGTTATGTTGCAATAAATCTAATAAAATCTAATTGGAAAGGAAATAGTCAACTGTAAATCTATTTTACCCCCTTTATCATCTCCTATTAATATTTAATTTAAAAACGTATGAGATTTCAATATAAACTAGCATTAAATTTTGATCTAAAACATACGTTTGAATTTAGGTATAAACATATATATAGTAAACTAGCATTAAATTTTGTTTAACACAAACGTGCATTTTTTTTTAAATCTATTAATTGCAATCACCGTTTCTTTCCTTTTAATTGAAACATTTGAACTACATTACTTGCAATCACTTACAAAGTTATATTTTAAAACAGACAGCTAAAATGCATGAAAAAAAAATAGAAAAATTGTTTATACACAAGAGTAATAAATAACTTACTGAAATATATTATTTTCCTATTCTTGTAATCAATCTGTAAGCTAAAACACAGTTCAAATAAACATATATTTCTTTTTTCTAAATCAATCATTCTATTCTATATTTTAATGAAATTAGACCTACATTCATAAATGAAACATTCATTTATTTGATGTAAATGTTCTTTTTATTAAATCAAACTTTCCTTATTTTCACAAAACATAAGCTGCTTTTAATTACACCTATTAATTTACAATTAGTATTCTCTCTCCTATTAATTAGAAATTTTCAATTACATTCATTTCAGTTGATTAAGTTTCAAAATGGACTAAATGAATGTAATGAGAATTAAACAATTTTTCCTATCTAATAGTAACTTAAACATATTTACATTATTGGATACAAATAGTAATTACAAATTTCTCACTAAATAATAGTTACTCATCTCTACAATCAATCTTTCAGCTAATAAACATATGTTTACTCCTTTACTAAACTTATTCATTTTTATTCTTTTTGATTAACACTCCTACTATTAAATTAACAATACCTTATGAAATTATTAACATAGGTTTCTATCTTTTTATTTCATAAATCATTGCCTTGAAAATAAAGTTTACATTTCTATACCTTTTATTATGTTGACACTACAATTATTGTCGTATTCCATATTAATGTAAAATTTATTTACGTTCAATTGCAATATATCCATTTATCATAATATAAACTACAATAAATTGATAAAACATGATTTCCATTTTTATTCAAATCAATAGTCATTTTATGATTAAAATTTTCATTGGTTACATCCTATTGAATTAACATTCTTCGATTACCAAATTTAATCTACATTAATTGCACAAATTAAGTAAGACAAATTTTATGAACTAAATAAATAGGTAACTTATAACCATTGTTACCCTTAACTTTTAATTACATTTAAAAGTTCATTAATTACAACAAATGTTCAAATCATCTATATAATTCTAATTTCATCTTTTATTTGTGTTAACTATTTTATTTCCATTATGCTGAGATTTAGTCACTTATACACACTTAATATTCCAATTCATTTATTTATATTGGTTTCAATTTTTTTATTTTTTTTTATTAAATCAATTTCCATTTAGGCATATAATTAACGTTTCTAGTGATTTTACATTCAAAAATTTTCAGTTATTATCTTAACTTACATAAGGTAATGTTTAATTACATTTAATTGCTATTGATTAAATACATTGGTAACGAACAATAGTTGTCACCATTATACATTTTATAACATTTGTAAATTTATTCTTTACCTTTTACATCCCACTATAATCAATGCACACATTAATACAACACATATTATAATCCCTTATACAATACTGATCTTATTCAATTACCCTTAACTATCTAGTTTATACAATAATTAAATGTTTACATTTGTTACTTATTTTTTTTAACCAAGCATAGCATGTTTAAATACAATGAATTGGAATTTCATTAAGATTGTTGATAATTAACTTGTATTAACATTGTTTCACTTTAATTTAGTTATTATTCCATTATTAAATTACAACATTTTATTTCTTTCAATATTAACTCATAAAATATTATTAAATTAACAAAATTCAAACATCGAAAATTTATGGGTCGTTACAGCTTGGGTTTATCATTTCAACCCATAACGATTTTCTCATATTCTACAGATCGTTCGGGTGTGTATCATATCAACCCATAGGGAATTCTATACTAATAGGGAACTTGCAGAGTGATAAGAGATATGATAATAATAATAATAATAGACATATATCATCAATGACAATAAAATAAAATGTAAACAACGGGATATGGTGTCATGTCCCGCAGGTGAACAGATATAGATAATAATATATATAACAATTTAATTAACTAACAGCAATATATTTCAATTTTCGTTTCAATTGAAATCAAATTCAATAAATATAGGAACGTTAATCGTGAGTAATTGCTCAACTTTCGAGGCTAAAGGGGATAGATAATGAAGTTGAGTTACGAAATGTAAGCACGACTTCGAAGGAAAATCAAGATTGGCATGAGTTCGACTGATGGAGTTGATAGATAAGAATCGATGAGAACAAGATAATTAGTTTTGATATAAATTGAAAATATATACATCATTATTATATTATATATATACATATTTTTCAACATTTTTAATTTAAGACAAATATTTAAAATAACATAAAATTTCGATATCATTATTCAATTAACCACATGCAATATATATGTTATAAAAAAATCAAGACTTGATAAGCCTTATGACCTTTGTAAAATAGAAATCAAAATCATTGTATATCATATTCAAATCAATAAAAAATCAAAGCATATATTCTATGTGAAATATATATATATATATATATATATACACACACACTATGTAAACTACCTACACCATTTCTTAAAAATCAATATGATATATGTATAGAAATATATATACTATCACATGCACCGACCCTATAGAAAAAATTTCACTTCAAGTATATATATAAACTCAATATGTAAATATATATACAGTACAAAAATCAATAATTTATAAAATAAATATATTACCATTTAAACTTCACAGGTATGTATAAAAGTAACTTTATACATATATATATGGTTTATACAATATACATTCAACGCCAAACTCAGTATATATAAACTAATATATACAACATAATACAAATAGATATAAACTAGCCTACGTAACTTTATATACAAAATAGCAACTAGAACTTATATATATATATATATATATATATATATAGTTACTTTAAAAATCACCAGACTTATATCTTCTAAAATTCATTACAGACAATGTATATCTATATCAGAACAAGCCCTGCTACAATTCAAGTATACAGTTCGCATAAATATATTTAAAACATTTATTATATAACATATATGTAACTTCATTTATATAACATATAAAATCAATTTTTGAGCGTACATAAAATCTTCTGTAAATCTATATATGCGCACTTCAAGAGATTCCAGAACCATAAATAAACCCATTTGGAAATTATATGAATATATATATAACCACATATTACATAACTTATATAAGCCTCTTTATTCCACAGACAAAACATATACAGTTTAAAAATTTATATATAAAAGATAATATATTTATAAAAGTACTTTTATATAACAACAGATTATTTGAACCTATAGTAAACTAGACATATACAAAATGTATACTAAGATCTAACTACTGTATAACACGTATACCTACCAAGAAAAAATAATATATATTTTGAAAAATTAAAACATAACATATATTTGTTTTTAGGTGCATGAACCAAACCATTAAAGGAAGAGTAAAAATCAAAGGGGATAGACATAGGGCGCGCATGGGAGAAGAGGAGCACACAACGTTTGTGGGCGAGGAGGCGATGAGCTGTAAGCGCCAGGTGGAGGCTAGTGGTCGGTAGTTGATGCGGTGCTTACGAGGTGAAGCGGGCTGAGGTAGTAGTGACGTGGCGTTATAAGTTCGATCAGAGGGGATGAAGACCGACTGGGCGGTGGCGTCGCCATGTAGGCTGTCGACGTTTGAGGAGGAGTGGGTCGGGAAAGTTGGAAAGTTGAGGAGGAGACTTGGAAGAAAGAGAGAGGGAGGAGGGAAGAACAGGTGCATGGTGGAGTTTGCCATGGCCGAACAAAATGAAATAAATTTGTGAGGAAGAGAGCAGGTGAAAGGTTTGTAATCTTTGGAAATGAGGAGAAGTGCTACAAGTGCAACCAAGCAATCTATATCTTTCTTTGTAAATGAACAGACCGAAAAAGCGTACAAAATGGACCACCATACAGTAAATTGAAATGATGGAGATGTAACAGCTGACCATTGAATCAGCTAAAGTTATTAAAGCGATTTATTATGTTGCTTGGGCTGCCCGTTCAAATTTGAAAAGGCACGAAATAGCTAACGGTCACAATTTAGGGTACTGGTATGATGTACAATTTTATTGTTTCCGTCACGTACCAGACCTCAAAATATAGAAATAAATATAACAAGGTGATCAGCACGATGAGATGGACAAGAGGAAACAAAAATATCTGTGTCAGGACCTTCTATCAAAAGTCCATACGAACACCGATATACGTTGCTATTCCGTGTGGAAAAATTCAAATGGAGCTAGAAATGTCCGAATTTCGTGAAATGAATTTCGCAGTCAGATTCAGAGTGTTCTAAATAAATTTTCTCATGTTGACATATTTAGATTTCGGAATACTTTTAAATTCAACGGTTATTAACTGATTCAAACTGAATTTCTAGCGACTGATAGAACTTATATATTATTCGATGAAAATTTGCCATTTGCTATGTCTAGATGGACGCATTGCAAATGTCAGATTTCTGTCATAATATTCTATTGTTTATTTAAATGGTAGAAAATGAAGGGACGGGGAAATCAACGATTTAAAACGGATACCGATACGGTTACCATTTCCGTAGATTACATAGTGTATCAGACTTCAAAACACGGAATTAAATATACCGCAGGAATCAGCATGACGAAATGATCAAAACGGTATACAGATATTAGTGGTAGGATCAACCGATTTAAAGTCGATAATCAGTATAGAAAAATGCTGCAACAATGCAGGAATTAAGAAAAACGGAGCAATAACAATCAAAATTTAGAGAAATGAAATATGACATCTTACTCAGAAGTTGATTTACAAATTTTCTATAGAAAAATATTCAGGTTTGGAAAACATTTTTATCATCGATATTAACTAATTTAAATTGAAGTAGAATTACAAAATAAACTTTCATATTTTCTGATGAAAATTTACCATTTACTATATTTAAATAAACGTATTTAAAATATAAATTTTTTATTTCAAAATTCAATTATTAAAAATTTTCACAAAATTCAGTTAATTTCGTTATTAAAACCAATTAAAATTTAAGGGCCATTACAGAATATGTTATCAGTCCGGGTGTTCCCACCCTTATCGAGCGCTCTCCTTTTTCCATGCACAACCATATCCATAATTATTATAATATTTCCGAGGGTATCTAGAAAAGTGATAACATGCCCTAATTGGGTGCGACCCACTTAGCCCTGCTGTATTCCCTCCTGTCTTAGTCATTTCCAGTTGATAAGGCTTGAGGAAACGTTTTACCTTTAGAATAACATTCATACTTGGAATGCTAACACTGCCTTCTAGGCAACGATGCAATAATAGCATTCGTCCATACAAATTGTCTTGAGTCTGAACAAACCAATCTCTAAATCACTGCCTCCATTAGCTTCTTGATTTCACAATTCGTGACAGACAAACAGGATCGAAGTAGTTTTCGGATAATTAAATCCAACCCTGGTCTCTTCGAAATGATTAACAATTTAGCTAATTGATAGTCGGTTATTTAACTATCAAATAACATCCATAAGCAGTCACCAGGCCCATTTTATAAATCTTCAGAATATTCATTCCAAAATATCCTTTCGAAGTTATATATTCAAATCTCTTCCACTATTTCAATAATTGAAAACAAATTCAAATTCTTATATCCATAACAGGATATTTTCAAATCATATCAATACTTAGAATATTTTTCTGAATCCCATTTATCATTCAACATTTTGAAAATATTCTATAACAATAATTTCATGGTAGAAATACTTCAAACTCTTCATGTCCAACACTTTAGAAATATTTACAAGTATATTTGCTAAAATCATTTTATTCCAAAACTTAGGAAATATTCTATTTAATTCCTATTTCTCAAAATCATTCACAATCATTTGTAAATTACTTAACTCAGTTAAACCGAATTCTACAATTTTTCGAAATTCACTAATTAATCTCCTTTAAAATTTCCAAAATCGATTATACTCGTCTATAATCTCAACTACCCATTCTAACTTCCTTTTTATAATATTTAATTCATTTTTGTAGTTTCTATATTTAAATACTTTGGAAATTTCCTTATGTTTCTAGAATTCCGCTATGTGATTTCTCTTATAAAATCATATCCTTTAAATAACTCCGTTTATAAATCTCGAGAGAATCTATAAATAAATTTCAATCATTTCAAAACTATATATATATATACAATAAATATTTTAAAAGATTAATAATTTTCTTTAAATATCTTTAAGTACTCATTTAAAATATGAAAACACTTTAAATAAACATCGATAACTCATTTTCAAATCATTTTTAATACTTGCATAACTAACTTTTTTCAAAAATATTTGCATCTAAATAATAGTTTTAAAACTGCATAGTTTAATAAATAAGAATCTCAATAAAAATATTTTTCAATTTCTCGATTTTTTTTTTAAAAATCCAGTATGCCAATTTCAATTTATAAATTCCTCTCGATTCACTCTCCACGAGTACATCTCAATTTCATAATCACTTTCCTATTCAAAAATAGATTCCACTTTTTTTCTTCTAAAACGATTTTCATAACCTGGTATGAATTCACATTGTAAATTTATATTTAGAATTTATCAACTAATATCATTTCCATTATTTATAACAACGTTTATAAATTTATAAACTCATCTAGGTTTACTTGTTTATAAAATAATCTTATTTATAAAAGTCCATTTATTTTTCAAATCTATTTTTAATGTAGATTTTAACTTCTTTCGCTTTTCAGAAATACCATTTTAAAATCCATTGTTAAAAATTCTCTATATGATTTAATTTAAATTCTCTATTTAAAATATTTTAACGAATATTTAAGTACAAACCCAAAATCAATTATTGTTTTATCCAAATCAATTTCTTTTTCAAGTAAACCAAATTTCAATATACATATTTTTATATTCAAAATCTCCATTTAAATTACTTCAAATTTCAAAATTTATATTTATAGTATTTAAAATACCAAAATTAAGGCCAGTGCTACTATAACATTCAATAATTCAAATCATCGCATAATCTATATCAGATTATTCACACAAATCATATATCACTATATATGAAATTTAAGTCAACATTTTTGAGGAATCCAGTTGGATCCCTCTAACCTGTTTTCCTGCATCCACAGATCTTAGATAACGTAAAATACCAATCCTGCTTTGAGGTAGGATATCGTGGTAATATAGAGTCATCCGCAATTATGCGAGGTGCTTAGGGTCTCATCCGCTCCAATAGGTAGGAAATATATCCAACTACTAATATATATATATACATATATATATATATATAACATCTAGTTGATAATAATATATCAATCCAATAATATATCAACCCAACCAATGATCTAATAACTAATTTTAAATTATTATAAATTAAACTAGTCTGCCAAATTGGGTGAGATTTACTCACCTTGATTTTTATTTGCGATCCATTCCAATTTTAAATTAATTCAAACAACGTTCGGTTAAATTTAAATTTCCTTCCGACTCTGAAAAATTCCAAACCAATTTCATTTTGAAGCTTTTGTCACCACGATTGCAACGCAACTTGTTTCGTTCATTTTAGACCTCGAATGAGCAAGATATGGGATAATGAACTTTTCAATATATTAAACCATAATTATCATTAATTTAAAACATTTAAATTGCCACCTCCTCCTTGTACGCGATTCCCCATGGCCGAGCTTCGATCGTCATCCTCTCTTCCATTCCTCTACGAAAATCCAAGCGACCACCACTGGCCTCTCCGTCTTCACAAGCTCCACTCGACCTTGCAACCTCACTATGTTATTTATGGAAATCAAATCTCCTACACTTGTCATGTTTCCGATATTCTCGACTTACTCTACCCCTCCCCAGAAACAAAGCCAGGTAAGTCACTGCACTGGTTGCTCCTTGCCTAGACACTTGGGTTCCAGGTCTCACAGATAGAGGATCAATCTGCTCATCGGCTTTTAGTGCCAAGTATAGTTTACTTACTTTCCATAAATAACCCATTTAAATCATTATAAAAAATTTGAAGCTCTTTCAAAATACTTTAAACAAATATTTAAAACTTCCACCCAAATCATAACTTAAACCCATCATCTTTAAAGAAGAATATGACCAAGAGGGATGAAGCTCCCTCTTAATCAAATGAGCTAGTTAAAAGGGGTGTTATTACCTTTTAACCAAAAAGTCACTAAATGTCAATCCTAAGTAAAAAGGTTGTGTAAGTTCCCTTTAACTAAACATCAAAGTTATTGCTCATAAACTGGCCGAGCACAAATCAAACAACCAAACAAGAATAATAACAAGAATAATAACAGACTCATTATTATTAACAATTTCCAATCAATAGCTAACACAACATTTGTTAAAATGTGAATGAGTCAAAGTAAAGAGATTAAGATTACATTGACTGTAAAATAATTAAATTATACTCACAGAATAAGTTATACCCACTAAACTATGAAAACAAGGAATATACTCACTAAACTACTAAAACAAGGAATATATTCACATCATATTTGCTTTGATGGAGACTTGGAATACTTCACCATTGATAATGAAATTTAGTTCTTTTTTTTAGTTTGTGAATGAATTAAAATGAGATATGGACTTAGCTATTTAAAGTTGGAGAGAAGGGTACTTTAGTCATTTCCTACAGCCTAGCCAAATTTGACCAGATTTTGGTCCAATAGGAATCCTCCTTATCAATTGTGGTGTAACATGGTTCGACCAAATTTTGTTCCAATGACAACCATCCACATGGCATAACCTGATTCAACCTAATTTTGGTCCAATAGCCACCATCCGCATGGCAGAACCTGATTCGACCAGATTTTGGTCCAATGGTAACCATCTGCATGGAATATAATAATCATTATGCTAATTTGTTTCATTAGGTAAGTAATTATACTATTCTGTTTTATTAGGCAAGTAATTATACTATTCTATTTTATTAGGCAGGGTTAATAATTCTTTATTGTTTTATTAGGAAACTTATTCTTAAATAAATTGGTACCCCTAACCGCCTTATAACTCGAACCATCTTTAAACTAACATTTTACATCGGTTCTAAAAAATCCATTCGAGGCGTTTTATCCAAATATTTAATCATTTAAAAACATACTAACTATTCAAATTCAAATTGATTAAGTTATGGATCGTTACAGCTCCCATTGGACTTTTATGTTTCACCAAATCTTAAGTTGAAACATAGAAGTCCTTTGACTTCACTAATGGGTGTTAAGACTCGCATGCCTTGGGATTTTAACCTTAAAAAAGCTTAACAAATCATAGTGTAATGACCTAGAATTTCAGTAATTTGAATTTGGAATATTTGATTGATTTTAAACGTTAAAACATTAATCTTATAAGTTAAATAACTTGAATTTCAAACATAATGATTATTTTAATATTTGGGATTTGTTTAAATTATTGAATCTTAAAATTGATGTGAGTAAAAATGATTTTGAAGTTGATTTAAATTTTATTTGAATAAAGATATTAAACTTTAAATTTTAGTTAAAGTGATTGAAAATATTTTTAATAATAACCCGTTTTAATGAATGTGTGAAATAGCCTTCCGGGTCATGGTTTCGAATTTCCATAAAAATAGTTTCATTGGATCCGTAATGGTAAATTATCATATGCCGTCAAATTTTACGGTGATCGGACGTATCGTCTGGTCATATGAGCTCGGAACGCGTAGGAATTTATTAAAGGAATCTGAATTAATAGAATTCGATGCTGAAAGCTAACTTTTGTATATGATGAAATTGGATCCCGATACTAGTTCCATTGCAGTCGAAATAGGGGTATAACATATAGAACGTCGAGCGGCATGCCTCGTTTGGTGTTCGAAAATTTAACGAATGAATAGTGTATTGTAAATTTTTCTATAAAAGGACTTGAGATGGTTTCATTTGCAAACCAAATAACAAAACCATAGCCGTTATTTTCTTTTAAAAACAAAATCCAAGAATCTAACGCCTAAGATGATCAGAGCCACTAGGGGCCGAATCAGGAAAGGGTCCTACTAGGAAAACATTTGGCATGGTGTGGGGGAAGAAGTGGACGGTCGGATTGTCGTAATTCGATGCAAGGCAGTTGAAAATCGAGATGGATGGAGGAAATGTTTTTGGGTAAATCTCGATGGTGGTGGCATCTTAGGAGGCGAGGCCGGCGGCAAACGAAGCAAGGTGGTCGGGGCTACCCGTGGTAGGTGAGCGACGAGGGATAGTGCATCGCAACCGTGGTAGGGTGAAGGCGAAGTTTACGGTCTGGGCATGATCTTATGAAATTTGATAATGCTGAGATTAGGTTAAGTTTGATTAAGAGTGGTAATTAAAGGTTTAATTTTTATAATTAAATTTAAGTATAATTTAATTACTTCAAAACGTTTATTAATTCATAACTTTTTTTATACGAGGTAGAAATCGAACGCAACAAGTTGCTTTTTGCGCTCTTTGTAGCGAATGCTACATTATGCTGTTCGAATGGATGGGTTTGGAGCTAGTAGGAATGTAACATCCGCCTTTTTGTATGCTTTTAAATCGACAATAAACCACACACGTCAGACTCAAACCATACGTAAGGGCGGATTATCATTGGGGTAAATAAGAAAAACAGAGAAAGAAAGAAAATAAAACAGAATCTCACAGCGGAATGACAAAATATAATAATCAAATAACAGTTCATGAAGTTGTTTACAAAACATTTGATTATACTTATACAATACAAATCAAACTCTATTATTAAATTATTTTTATTAAACAAATTCATACATAGCGTAAATTTAAAAATAATATTTATGTAATACCAAAAATCAATATTTATTAAACAGTATATTTCGTTCCAAAACCATAAAAATAATTTCAAATATTTATATATAGACCTACGGTGTCTGTATATAATTTTCTATCATATGGTCAAGCGATATGGATATTTATCAATTCAATCCGTAGTTTAAAATATAAATATGGTTATATATCATTTCAAACGTCAATCCCGAATGAAATAAAATCCATAACAAATTGCAGTTTATAACAATATAAAATAGAACATCCATTCATCCAATATCAATCATCAAATATTTATCACAATCATCATCCAAATCAATCAATAACATTAATATAGAACAGATAATAAATAACAGGTATTTATGGCAGTTTATATTCAATAATAAATTAAATAACTATTTTATCTAAATAAATTCAAATAAACTGAGATGATGATTCAAAATATGACAAACAATCATAAATAAATTTCTAATCACATCATAAATCAATTTAACAAACATAAGAAATTTTAGAAGTTGTGAGTGGGTTAAAACACTCACCTTTTGAATTTAATTCCAATTTAAATCCAAAAATTCAACATCTCAAAATTCATCCAAACCAGTGCCAAAATGTCTGGAATTCCGATGCAATCCCAGCAAAGCAAATCGCGTGTGAATCCGAGCTCGTATGAAAAAGTTATGTAAATTAGAAGATTGGAAAATTCTGGTCCTGGGTCGACTTCGGGTTCAACTTCGGTCCGCCACCGCAAATCCCCGGTGCTTGCTCTGAGTTTCTTCCAAAACGACCTGGAATGACCCGCATCATTTTCTTCCTGGCCTGAAGTTGCTGCAGGGTTTTTGCCTCTGAAACCTGAAGCGCGACCCGAAGTTGCTGCAGATCCGCAATTTTTTTTTTGAAATTGAAATTAACTTTTGGAATTTGGGAATTATGTTTTGTCTACCATTAGGATGAGGAGTTGAGAAAGAAGGTACACACAGACAAATGAGAATGAGGAGTGACTACGGTTTATAATGAGGTATAAATAAGCAAAGCTGAAATTAGAATGGACCGGATTGATTTCGATCGAAAGTTGAACGATAAGTGGCCCGAAAAGCCCGTTCTGACTCCGGAACGAAAAAGGGTAAACCCATATATCGAAATAGATGTTTTTAATTATTTTAACCGCAATGGAACAGGTTTCAAGTCCAAATTCCATCATATGAAGAAGTTATGCTAAAATCAAGTTATTTCAAATTGATTTCAATTGAATTGGTTTTTAGGCGTTTCGAGCTCGTACGATCAAATGACAGGTCTGACCATTACGAAACTTGAAATCCTATAAAATTCACCGTTACGGATCCGATGAAACTGGTTTCGTCGAAATGCGGGTCGTGACCAAAATGGCTATATTCCAGTTAATTAAATAAATTAATATTAAATTAATTAAATCACTTTTCAATTCAATTTTTAAAACTTATAATTTTATCATCTTGGATTACTCTAGCAATTTATAATCCTTTATTAAAAATTTCTTATTAACTATTAATGGACATCACACAATTTATAACATTTAATTTCAATTTCAATAAATTCAGAAATTATAAATTTAAATTCCCAAATCAATCCATATATTTGATTTCTAAATCTTGTTATTGAATCAATTATCATTTTATGGGTAAAATTATCATTGGTTTGTTTTTATTACATTAACAATTTCCATTTCATCCTAGTTTTCAATTAGTATAGTAATTAATTTCAGTTACTTACCCTTAAATTCATTTATTATAGATTACATTCCCATTAATTAAAATTGATTCCAAAAATTTGATTAGGCTCAATTGCCTTCTTTATACTAGGTCCATTATTACTCTATACCTAGTTACATTAGTTTTATATCACATTACACGAATATACCCTATTTACATCTTATATTTGTATTATTGTTACTATTCCAAATGTGTGCCTTTGTCAATTGTACACTAGATTAAGGTTTAAAACCAATTAATTAACTTACCTTAGTTCCATTCTTTTACTAATTTATTACTCTATAAATACATTTACGTTTCAGTTTAATTTATACATTCACACCTTCAGTTATTGCATTAATTCTCATAAACATAACATTATTGATTTTCTATTTTAATTTTGTAGACCAATTAATTATACCAATTCATTTATTTACACAACACTTACCCTTGTTTACTTATATTCAAATTTATTCTCAAATGTAACAGTTACAATTAAATTAATAGGCTAATTGAATAGCAACTTACAATCGTTACTATTATTTTAATTCACATTAATGAATTCATTGTTCACAACAAATGTTACCCTTCTTATATACCCAATCTTTATTCACTAGTCATTTATTTCATATTAGTCCATTTATAAATTTTAATGTTTGCATTAGTTTTTCTTACATTAATTTATAGCCAAGTATACCATTTACTCTAATCCCATAAATTGTAATTTCATTCAAATAGTTAATAATTAACTTCGGTTGACCTTGTTACTTTTCATTTAATTTATTATCTCCTTATTAATTAACAAATTCTTTTCATTCTTTCAATATTAAATTACCAAAACTTTATCAAATTAAAAAATTTAAAACATTGAAATTTACGGGTCGTTACACTCTCCCCCACTCAAAACTTTTTGTCACCGAAAAGGAAAAAAGGAGGGAAAAGAAGGGATAATTAATCAATATATCTTATTCAAAAATATTAACTTTATAAACAAATAAATTTACAAAATTAATTATTTTAAATAGAATATACCAATTTATATCCATTAAATCTTTTTATACTCAAATTAATAAAGTTTGAAAAATATTTTCAAATTTTTCGAAGTCCAAAATTTACAGAAAATTTTGGCAGAGTCTCCTTTGTACGGGGAGGCTCGAAGAAAATATAATATCAAATATAACAATATATATCAAAATATCTCAATAATATATCCTAACAATGGGAAAAACAATATAATAATGCTATAAAACCGTAATCCGAGAACATATCTATTTGTCGGGCAATTAACGCTTAATTATGAAGCCAAAAGTAGTAGCAATTGCTTCCATAACCTGTATTTCACTTATATAATCTAAAAAGAGTTAATAGTTATATAAAATGAAATATTTAAAGTTGTTTCAACCACTAACAAACAAATCAATAATAATCACTTGCAATCACAACATACAACCATTATATGAAGTCAATAAAATCAACCAGCCATATATCCATAGCAAACAAACAAATAGTTGTTCGGGTTTAAAACTTTAAATTGTACAGAATGGAAAATAAACTACTAAGTGCACCATTTACTCAACAGTCTTAGATGAAACTAAATAGATTATTCATACATCCAAACAATTTTAAATTATCCTTGCTCAAACAACCATAAACCAAACAAACAATAATTTAGAACAATAGATCATGTTCATTCTTATTTATTTCATTTCATAATATTTGTTGTTTTTTTTCTTTTGTATCATATAATGATTTATCTTTTTAATTTACATTTATTTCTTGCAAATTTTCATTTACATTCAGTGATTCAGTGTTTGTTTCACTTATTTGCACTTATACTTACATAAATTCGTTTTTATTTATTCATATCATATAAATTTTCTTTTCATTGCATTACATTTATTCATTTCTCAATTTCATTTATTTTCATTCATTCATTACTTAATTTCATTTATTCATTTATTTATAATACTTACCTTTCCATTTATTTAATTAGTAGCATTTCAATTATACTTAAGTTTATAACAACTACAACATCAAATTCCTATTTATTAAAGAATTTCATTGAATACTTTCATTACTTTAAGTTTTACTTGTATAATATCCATTACATTTTCTTATTAACACTTCAAATTTTTACGCCTTTTGGTAGGTTATATATATGTTAAAGAATGCAAATTGAAAATTACACAAGTTAAACTTATTTCATTTAGAGGTTCCAATTATTAATTAGTTAGATTCCATTTCACTGAAATAGTTGAAACTATTAATTAACGGAAACATAAGAACTAAATACCGGTTTAAATTTCAAATCGCTTTAAAATAATAGATAGATGTATACACTTATAATTTATATATCCAATTATATTTAAAGCAATTTGACATTTATATTTGTTTATCAAAATAAATCTGTAGTAAAACTAGTACAGTAGCCTTCCCACTTTGAAACTCAAAAATGAATGTCGATGATGCATGCACTCATCACCGAAATTATTTTCCAGCGACAGAGAGGGGAATACAAAACTTATTTCTTTCGAAGTTTCTTTAAAGCAGTTATTTCAAATCATATTGAAATATTTATATCAGAAAATACTTCTAAATGATATTACTATTATTCTAAAATCATTTGAAAGTAATTTTCAAAAATCCCGGAACTTAAGATCTAAAATTTCCAATTTTCATTGATTTTATTTTCTTCAAATCTTGTTCCCAATCAATATTTATAAATTTTACTACTTAACAACCAATATATTACAACCAAATAAAACCTTTATAAAATTTATTACTTTATATACAGAAAATATAATAGGCAAAATTATATCATTTACCTATATTTCAAAACAAATATTGTGTCGGTCTGTCCTATTAAGTGTTAGAAATCCCTATTGATGTCATAGCGTCCTATGCACCAACTAGAATTTACAAATGCAAAATGGAAAAAATTAACACAATATTAAACCTTTTTATAACACTAACAAATACGCTCTCTCATATATATACACTCAACGACTCATCATAGGGTATTACTACCCTATTAATAAAGAGTCAGACCCCACAAAGCTAAGGTTTATCGCAAACCAAAGTTCTGATACCAGATGTAACATCCGAATTTTTTTACGCTTTTAAATCGACGATAAACCACACACGTCAGACTCAAACCATACATAAGGGCGGATTATCATTGGGTTAATAAGAAAAACAAAGAAAGAAAGAAAATAAAACAGAATCTCGCAGCGGAATAACAAAATATAATAATCAAATAACAGTTCATGAAGCTATTTACAAAACATTTGATTATACTTATACAATACAAAATCAAAGCTACACATACCAGAGAAAAATGAATAACAATGTAGTGGAACAATGTGATGCAGTGAAATAATAATAAATAGTAATAATACAATCTCCGTCTTCATCCTCCAGAAATAAGGTCTTCAAGCCCTGAAATGCTCAGACTGACCCGAGCGAATTGAGAAGACAAAACACTCGAGTCAGAACTAAATGACCTTATGTAAGTTAAATCAACGGAATAAATATGAGTGGAACGGCGTCAGAGATGTTACGAATTTGACATCTCCTATCCAGTGTCCAACGTGAGTGCAGTAACTTAAGAGATGCTCGGTATTCACATTTTCTAAGGATCCGTTAAACTATTTATTATGTAGTAATATACGCTATTATAATAATTTCCATTAGTAAAATAAACATACTTTTAAATAGTGTTAAGGGGTTACCCATATAGCCCTTAACACGTAATAGTCCCCGTAGTCCATCCAGTATCGTGGTCCCTCCTGATCGGGAAGCCACCAGAGGATACTCCACGGGCTACGGGAGAAAACCAAACTCGTACAAGGCGCGCTAGTGTAGGGACACGGCACAACGAGGCAATGCCAGGGTAGATATACCAATTACGCATCCGGACTGATGGTGACGCATAGCGTGCAGCTACCGCCCACCTCGAGCCACACCCCAAAAAAATCAAAGGGCCCCAATCAATCACAAAGTAATAGAATGGTATCGAAAGAGTGTGTCCGATAGGAGGGGCCACCTCACTGGCCCGTAAGCGCTTATGTTTTAGCCACCTTATGCCAACTCATGGGAGTCGGGTCCATGTATATACCTCAAAGGAACGCCGCCACCATCCAACTACATTCTGGAATCTCCACCGCGTACACGGTTGTTAATGTGGTTTTCGGTATCGACGGAGAGTATGCCCATATCTGATCCCGGTCTCTTTAACAACCAACCGTTATTGTAACACCACGATCATTTCAAAATAATTTATACTTTAAACCGAAATATCATTGCCATTTCAAAATCATATAAATATGATGTCATTTCCATTTCAAACTAAATAAACACGATATCATTTTATTTCAAATATCTTCTTTTCCAAATCATAGCACTTCCAAAGTTATACACTTCGAAACCCAACATTTGAAATTATGACACTTTTAAATCATAATACTTTGAAACTCGTAACTTTGAAACATGACTTCCACCACTTAAATGGTTTAAATAATAAAATATTTTATATAATAAATAGCTTCTTCAATTTCCCAACTCAATTCCAAAATAACTCTAATTCCAAAATTTTAGATTTAACCAATTCTCAAATCATAAATTCCCATTTCAATTCAGTTTTCAAATATACCATACCAAATTATATTGATTTCAAGACAGATTTGGTCCACAAAATAAACCATTCAAATTCGGTATATTTCAAACTTTAAGTATTTAACAATTTCAAAACTAAGTTTGATAATTTCATATATATCAAATTCAATTTTCTATTATTTAGTTTTGAAACATTTACTTAATAAATCCATTATCATTTAAATAAATCCCAAATTACAAATAACTAAATATTTCCTTCAATTTATTTATACTTGAAATATTCATTTAATTCACCTTACCCCAAAATCAAGTTGTAAAATCATACCTTTAAAAATTTCAAATTTAATAAATTTTACATCAACTTATTTGAGTTAAATTCTTAAATAAATTCAATTTCAAATAAATTTCCAATTTATCTTCCAACCTTAATTTATTTAAATCATTATAACCTCTATATTAAAATATAATTTAAATACTTAGCAATATTTTATTTTAATAAAATCAAACTCCATTATTAAACTTATTTTTATTAAACAAATTTATACATAGCTTAAATACAAAAATTTAACTATATATAAAAATAATATTTATATATTATAAAAAATCAATATTTATTCAACCGTATACTTCTTTCCAAAACCAAAGAAATCATTTCAAAATATTTATATATAGACCGACGGTGTCTTTATATAATTTTCTATCCTATGGTCAAGTGATACAGATATTTATCATTTCAATCCGTAATTTAAAATATAAATACGTTTATATATCATTTCAAATCGCAATCCCGAATGAAATAAAAATCCGTAACAACTTGCAGTTTATAACAATATAAAATACAACATCCATTCATCCAATATCAATCATAAAACATTTATCACAATCATCATCCAAATCAATCAATAACATCAATATAGAACAGATAATAAATAACATGTATTTATGGCAGTTTATATTCAATAATAAATTAAATAACTATTTTATCCAAATAAATTCAAATAAACTGAGATGATGATTTAAATATGCCAAACAATCATAAATAATTTTATAATCACATCATAAATAAATTTAACAAACAAAAGAAAGTTTAGAAGTTGTGAGTGGGTTAAAACACTCACCTTTTGAATTTAAATTGAATTTAAATCCAATTTAAATCTAAAATTTGAACAGTCTCAAAGTTCATCCAAACTAATGCCAAAATGTCCAAAATTCTAATACGATCCCAGTAAAACAAGCCGCGTGTGAATCCAAGCTCGTATGAAAAAGTTATGAAAATTAGAAGATTGGAAAATTTTGGTCTTGGGTCGGCTTCGGGTTCGACTTCGGTCTGCCGCCTCAAATCCCCGGTGCTTGCTTTGAGTTTTTGCCAAAACGATCCGAAATGACTCGCATCATTTTCTTCCTAGCCAGAAGTTGCTGTAGGGTTTTTGCCTCTTAAACCCGAAGTGCGACCCAAAGTTGCTGCAGATCCGCAAATTTTTTTTTTGAAATTGAAATTAATTGTTGGAATTTGGGAATTAGGTTTTTTCTACCGTTGGAATGAGGAGTTGAGAAAGAAGGTACATACAGACGAATGAGAATAAGGAGTGATTGTGTTTTATAGTGAGGTATAAATAAGCAGAGCTGAAATTAGAATGGACCGAATTGATTTGGATCGAAAGTTTAATAATAAATGTCCCGAAAAGTCCGTTCTAACTTCAGAACAAAATGGGTCAACCCATATATCGAAATAGATGTTTTCAAATATCTTAAACGCAATGGAACAAGTTTCAAGTCCAAATTCCATAGTATGAAGAAGTTATGCTAAAATCAAGTTATTTCAAATTGATTTCAACTGAACTGATTTTTAGGCATTTCGAGCTCGTACGATCGAATGACAAGTCTAATCGTTACGACACTTGAAATCCTACAAAAATTCACCATTACGGATCTAATGAAACTGGTTTCGTCGAAATGCGGGTCAGTGGCCAAAATGGCTATATTTCAGTTACTTAAATAAATTAATATTAAATTAATTAAATCACTTTTCAATTCAATTATTAAAATTTATAATTTTTATCATCTTGGATTACTCTAGTAATTTACAATCCTTTATAATAAATTTCTTATTAACTTATTATTGGATATCTCACAATTTCCAACATTTAATTTCAATTTCAATAAATTCATAAATTATAATTTAAATTCCCAAATCAATCCATATATTTGATTTCTAAATATTGTTATTGAATCAAATATCATTTTATGGGTAAAATTACCATTGGTTGTTTTTATTACATTAATGATTCCCATTTCATCCTAGTTTTTAATTAATATAGTAATTAATTTCAGTTACATACCCTCAAATTCATTTATTATAGATTACATTCCCATTAATTAAAATTGATTCCAAAAATTTGATTAGGCTTAATTGCCATCTTTATACTAGGTCCATTATTATTCTATACCTAGTTACATTAGTTTTATACCACATTACACAAATATACCTTATTTACATCTTATATTTGTATTAATGTTACTATTCCAAATGTGTATCTTTGTCAATTGTACACATCAATTAAGGTTTAAAACTAATTAATTAATTTACCTTAGTTCCATTCTTTTACCAATTTATTACTCTATAAATACATTTACATTTCAGTTTAATTTATGCATTCACACCTTCAGTTATTGCACTAATTCTCATAAACATAACATTATTGATTTCCTATTTTAATTTAGTACACTAATTAATTATACCAATTAATTTATTTACACAACACTTACCCATATTCACTTATATTCAAATTTATTCTCAAATATAACGGTTACAATTAAATTAATAGGCTAATTGAATAGTAACTTACAACCGTTACTATTACTTTAATTCACATCAATGAATTCATTGTTCACAACAAATGTTACCCTTCTTATATACCCAATCTTTATTCACTAGTCATTTATTTTATATTATTCCATTTATAAATTGTAATGTTTGCATTTGTTGTTCTTACATTAATTTATAGCCAAGTATACCATTTACACTAATCCTATAAATTGTAATTTCATTCAAATAGTTAATAGTTAACTTTGGTTAACCTTGTTACTTTTCATTTAAGTTATTATCTCCTTATTAATTAACAAATTTTTTTCATTCTTTCAGTATTAAATTACCAAAACTTTATCAAATTAACAAATTTAAAACATTGAAATTTACGGGTTGTTACAAGGAATTTGGGTTAAAATTGGACTTCTGCTCAAATTTAATTCAAACCGGAGCATTTTGACGAAACTGAAATCAATGTGAGTTAAACTAACCTTTTTGGTTAACCAGAAATATTATATAGTCGATAAAAATTATTTATTGGATGTAGAATTTTATTGTCGATTGTTATCGACTTTTTGGATGATTTACTATTTTATTTGTTGGTTTGGATATATTTCCACCCCTGTAGCGGATGAGACCCTATTACGTTCCCGTGTAAGAGAGGATCACCCTTTGTATACGATCCAGCCTCAAAGCGATAGATTTGTATCATTTGGTTATATAGTATGTAATGTTGGGGGACAGGTTGGAGGGATCCAACTGGATTCTTCACACTGTTGATTCTACTTTTCATATATATTGTGATATATGACTCGTTAGATGCCATATTTAATGACATGGGTATGATTTTGCTTATTTAATATTTTAGTAGTACTGGGCCTTATTTTTGGTGTTTTAAAATACTATTAAAATAATAATACTGATTTTAAAATGGGATTTCAAAATGATTTTTAAAATTATAAGTGTTTAATAATTAACCTTGAATTATATAGAGAACAAATTTATATGAAGTAAATAAAAAGTATGATTTCTTAAAGATTATAAATTTGTAGTTTTATAAAATATTTTAAATAGAGATTTTGATCTATGAATAAAGATTTCTAAAATCTTAAAAAATAGCCTGTGTTTTAAATTAAAAGATATGTTTAAAAAGAAGATAGGAATAGTTTTGGTATAACTATTTATTAACCGTTTTATGTAAAGTGATATATACACATACGGATATATATTAAGGTTAATTTATAAATGTGGAAGTTTAGAAATGGAATAATGTATAAATATGATTTTTACAAAAAAAGTGAAGATTTGTTAAATCTTATTTAGTAATAAAAGGATAGATTTATAAACGGTGTTTATAAATAAAGGGAAACTTTACCATTGGACAAATTAGAAAGAAATTACAAATCTAGATTTATAGTAATATGTGGAATGTTGTTTTGAAAATAGTTGATTCTATTTTGGAGTTGAAAGTGAGGATAGTTTGGAGATGTTGAACAATATTTTATAAATAGAAAGGAATTTATAAAAGAAATTTATAAATACAGAAGACGTTAAAAACGGATCGAAACTGATATTTTTAATGGAATTTTGTGAATAAGTGGTATTTATAAAGGGATAGAGTTATAAATGGGATTTTATAAATAAAAAGATTTTATGAAAACAAGGTTTTATAAAAATAGAAAGAGATTTTTAAATATATTTTTAAATTTGGAAATGATTATGTGGAAATTAAGTATGGATTTTTACCAAGGAAGTATATTTGTGTTTAAAAGTTGTTTATTTATATTAATATTGTTTTAAAGTTGTTTATCAATAGTTTAATATTTTGAAAAGTAATCATTTAAAATATTAGTATGGTTTGAAACTAATTATAATTATTTATTAATAAAGTTTTAAAAATTTATTATTGTTATTTATAATAACCTTAAAGAAAAATTATTATTGTTTTATTAAGAATGTTTTGGAATTTATTAATTTTTATTTTAAAGATACCATGAAGGTTAAGTACAATTTATTTATACTGTATATTATTATATAATGGTGTTATAAGTAAATGATTAGAATTAATTCGATATTTATAAATAGGATTTTACAAACAGATATGGGTTTTTTAACGGGAATCTTATAACCTATGTTGGAAAACTTAAAGGAAGATGTGTAAAAGGGTAAAAAGTAGTTTATAAATGTTTTAATGGATTTACAAAGGGTTTATAAATGATTTTTGAATTGTATAGAAGGGAAATCTTTCTCAGTTTTGTGAGTATACTTATAGCATTGAGATAAGTATATGGATATTTTCTAAGTATTGAAAATAGGGATTTACGAATATATCTTTGTGAAACTATTTTTATGAAAGTAATTTACAAGTGATTTTAGTTAATGAAAAAGATTAATAAAAAGGAGACTAGTGGTCGCCTATGTGCTTAACCAAGGTTGTTTTTTTCGTTTGAATACATCCCTGATTTGAATGTTCGTTTATTCGATAGTTAAATAACCGATTATCGAATTTGGACCCAAAAACATAGCTTTGGAAATATCTAGGAGAAATATGTGAGTTATATGGCACAGGCATCTCCGATGATGTAGTACTATGCGTATAAATCTTGTTTCGTTCTCTTAGGACAAACGATAAGAAAATCTATCCACTAACGGTTAGGAGGCGATCTCCGTTCTCATTTATGACTATTTATTTTCTAAAGAACCGGGGTTGAGTTTACCGAAAATTATCAAAAGTTGTTCCGAAGAGACCGGGATCGAATCTGTTATCGGAAAACCACTTCGATCCAATTAAAATATTTTGAACTAAAACATTTTGAAGATGACGGAATTGTAGATGGAGCTCAAGTGTTCTGTTCAGTTCCAGAACCAACTTTATAGATGGATGTTGGTATTGCATTGTTGCTTGGAGGACAGTGTTGGCATTCCAAGTGGGAAGTGCTATATAAAAGGTAAAACGTAGCCTAAAGCCTCATCAACCGGGAATGACTAAAACATGGGAGATGCTAGAGGGCTAAGTGGGTCGCTCCCAAGCAGTGTATAATCATCCCTATTTAGAGTTGATATTATCTTTCAATTGCATGCTTCGGGGTCCATTAACGGAGGGGTGATCATATTCAGTACTACCCGTCAATTGTAGGCCATGTGACGATCCACATTTGAAAGGTTTAAACTGATAATAATCCACACATGTCTGACATAAACAATCCGGAATGTAGATAATCAATGAGGTTAATTGAGAAAAATAAGAAAAGAAGAAGAAAACAAACACAGAATCTCGTAGCGAAATGACAAAATATAATAATCAAATAAATAGTTCATGAAGCTATTTATACTATACATTTGATTATAATTTATACAATAATTATCACAGTCATATATACATCAGATCACTAGTAATAATGTAGCAGAACAATATGATGCATAGAATAATAATAGAAATAATATACCAAATCTTCATCTTCTTCCTCCTTGAGTTGATCTCCAATGCGTTGAAAGACTTAGGACTAACCCAAGCGTAATGAGAAGACAAAACACTCGAGTCAGGACTAAAATATCCTTATGTAAGTCAAATTGACATCGCAGATAATATTAGTGTCATGGCATCAAAGATGTTTGTGAGATTTTACATCTCCTATCCAGTGTATAACGTGCGCGCAATAACTCAAATGATGTTACGGGATTTTCCATCTCTTAAGGATCCATCAAAATATTTTATATATATATAGTAGAATACGCTACATATATAACGTCTGATCGGTAAAAAAAAAATATTTCTTAGCATTAAGGCTTTACATTGATTCCCCTTCATGCATTTTTAAGCATTGTCGTACTGTAATGAACTGAGATTTTCGACCCTCGAAAATTGAAATCTATATGTTCACTAGATAACATGCTCAATATTCAAGTGCCGGAAATACCGATTGTTAGGAGTGAAGAAGAAAAAGGTAGAAGAAAATAGTAAACAATAACACAGAATCTCACAATCGCAGCGGAACAAAATATAATACATAATAAAAGATTTTTATACAAAAGAATCTGTAACTGTTTTATACCTACAATCATCAGAGTACAACAATCAATTCATTAATCTGGACAGTTATAATAACTTGTCCTCATACATCGGAAATATAAATCAAGTACAGAAATACGTCTCTGTCATCTAGCTCATTTCCTGAGGTCCATAGCATCCTATCCAGAATCTTTAACACTCAGTCTGACCCAAGCATTACAATAAAATAACACCTGAGTCGGTCTTGAAAACTAGCGTGAGAAAACACACTCAATTTGAATCATTACTATTTTCAAAATCCTTTAAAAAAGGTATCTCATAAGACCACGTCACATGTGACGCCCCACCTCTATACCCACACTAGCCAAGAACACTACGGTGTAGTGCTGTCAACTAGCATGGAGAATAAGGCTGTTGAGGAGCGACCATCCATGTAATTGCTTATCACACGGTGGCTATAAATAATCTTCGAAAACAAACATAGAAATAATCATAACACAAATCAGTCACAGATATCCATATCACAAAGGCGGAAGAAGATATGAATATATAACTAACATATGAAAGTGTACATCAGAGTAGTGGTCCATAAGATCCACGATAATACAAATGAATAGCAACACGTGCTATATAAAAGAATACAACTATGAGTCTATATCTCAAGTGTATACAACAAAAACTTCTAATCTAAACAGTTAGCCAAAAGTCAGAGTGATGAATCCCTGGGAAGAAGTCAAGCAGAAGCACCTGTAACATCTCGGTCTGACCCGAGTATTATTTAAGAAAATAATAAACGGGTCAGTCTAGCTATATATATCAGATGACATGATATAACATAAAAGATATGGCATAAACATAAAATATCCATAATGACATACCACCATAAGTATGTAAATAATGATCAACAGAAGATCAATCAATAAGAGATAATCAATATCACAAGAATCTTCTCAAAGATTCGGAAAGGGCATCATACCCCAAACTTGTACTCATAACAAGTCAATGACATAAATTCTAGAAATCAATGCAAGAAGTCCAGAAATCATAGAAAAGAGAAAGAGGCCTATCACATGACGGTCCGAAGACCAAGGGGAGCTACCCCACATGTGTGAATGGAATCACACAGATTAAGGTCCAGACTAACCAAAAAGCAAAAAGGTGTATGTGAGTGGAATCACACAAGTGGTGTCTAGTCTAACCTCGCAACAAGAGACATCGCACAGTTGCTAGTCTAAATCATCAGAATGATCGTCATGATCAACGAGAAGTGTCAATTACACTAAGCTAGTAAATATAGAAGTTTAGCTTCATGTCCCATGACCACTTGCTTAACTTAAATATTTACGAACAAACTGTAAATCTTCACTAATAAAATTGTCACAAGAGGTTCAATCGAACAAGTCCAAGAATTAACCGACGAAGTGAACACAAGCGTTTCATACCACTTGTTTTACTAAGTCGTTTAATTAGATTTCTCATCCGAGTGAGGTAAAGGTTTGTATATACTAATAGATTGGAAAACGGTTTAAGAAAAGAGCTTTGTTATTAAAAATAGAGTTGAAATTGTTTCTTAAAAGAGTTTTGATATTTACTACTAGTATTGAAACCTTTATATTATAAAGTGACAAAACACATAAGAAAGTGTAGAAACAATCAGTCACAAAAATCGCATACGGAGATGTGAATAAAATCCAAGGAAATCAGCTCAATGTTTTTCAGATAAGTGAAGACAAGCGGCCTACGACCTAAAGCAAAATGAGGTCTAACGACCTAAGGGTTCACGCGACCTAACACAATGGCCGAGCGACCTAACTGGAGTTAAGCGAGGCAAGCGACTTAAGGTCCAACGACCTACGACTCAAGCAAGCCGAGCGACCTAGTGTGGAGGGGTCGAGCGACTTAAGGAAGGCGAACGACCTAAGGTCTAACGACCTACGACTTAAAAGAGTCGAGCGACCTAAGGTAAATGGTCCAACAACCTAACTCAAACGACTTATCAGGAGCTTAGGTCGGAGACGACCTACGAGATAAACCAGGCCGACTTAGTGGACGAGCGACCTAAGGTAAATGGTCCAACGACCTAACTCGAACGACTTATCAGGAGCTTAGGTCGGAGACGACCTACGAGATAAACCAGGCCGACTTAGTGGACGAGCAACCTAAGGTAAATGGTCCAACGACCTAACTCGAACGACTTATCAGGAGCTTAGGTCGGAGACGACCTACGAGATAAACCAGGCCGACTTAGTGGACGAGCGACCTAAGGTAAATGGTCCAACGACCTAACTCGAACGACTTATCAGGAGCTTAGGTCGGAGACGACCTACGAGATAAACCAGACCAACTTAGTGGACGAGCGACCTAAGGTAAATGGTCCAACGACCTAACTCGAACGACTTATCAGGAGCTTAGGTCGGAGACGACCTACGAGATAAACCAGGGCGAGCGACTTAACGTTTGCCTAGAGATTATAGGTTGGAAACGACCTAAGACTTAAAGCTTAACTCGCGAGCGACCTACGGCTTAAGGCCTAACTCGTGAGCGACCTACGACTTAAGGCTAAACTCGCGAGCGACCTAACTCCGAAGTGCCAATACTTCCAGAATGACCTAAAGCCCTGCGACCTATGGTACTAACTCGCGAGCGACCTAACGACTTAACTCGTGAGCGACCTGACGACTTAACTCGTGAGCGACCTAATTCCGAAGTGCCAATTCTTCCAGAACGACCTAAAGCCCTGCGACCTACGACCCAGTGACCTTGCGACCTATCACCGAACGAGTCAAGTGGCCAGAACGAGCTAAGTGCAGGAAATTTCCAAAAATGCTAAAAATTGGAGTTTTTCGCCAATCCAATCCAAACCAAAGGCAAATGTGCATGCAAAAGTGATAGGGAATCATTCCCAACAGTCCAATATAGTTATAGACTAGATTTGTGAGATAAAAATCTCACCTTTGCACCAAATATCAATGAAAATGAAGTTTTAAGCAAGCAAGAATCAATCCTTCTTCTATCTAAGCACAAGAAGCTTGAATCCAATGTCTTCTTCTTGAATTTGGAGTAGAAAGATGGATTGCAATTGAATTTGAGTTTTGGAATTTTAATTTCCCATTCCCTCCACCATTAATGCCAAAGCTTGATTAGTTAGGAAATTTATGAAGAGTGAGGAGAAGAGGGTTGGAACTTGGGCGTAATAGGCTAAACTAACCCAAAGTCCAAAGCGGGAAAAGTTAGTGAAATTTCACTAACTCCAAACCTATCGATGTTTATACTTAAAAAAGTTGTAAACAGCATTTCGAACTCAATGGAAGTGGTCTCGAGTCCTAATTTGACCGTTTGCAAAAAGTAGCTTTTCGGACCAAAATCCGATTAATGAGTTAATATTTAAATAAAATATTTAAATATAAACTCGATAAATATGCGGGTTGTTACATCACACATAAACACGACGGGTTTTTACCTTACGATAACCAAAACATTTTTATCAAAAATGTTTGGTATTATAATAGTTGTCTAAACAAAGTAAATAGAAAATAGCTGAAATGCTTGCGTCTCACGTTTCAGCATAGTTGGACACAATCAAAACTGTATGGTGCTTATTGGAGAATGGATTACATACAATAACTAGGCACTTAGGTACCACCTATCATAGTACACTTCTAAAAAATATACCGAGGACCTCGTCGGGATCCCCTACAACAGAAGACCGGGCCTATCCCTAACCTGGATAGAACCGAATATGTCATCACCCAGGGTGTTCCCACCCTTAAAATCGAGCGTTCACTTTTCCATACGCAACCATATCCATAATTTTAATATATCTAAGGACATCTAGAAAGGTGATAACATACCCTAATTAGGTGCGACCCACTTAGCCTTGTTGCATCTTCCCTAATTTTATGTCATTCCGGTTGATGAGGCTTGAGGCTATGATTACCTTTCAAGAACAATTTCACTTAGAATTCTCATCGTCCTCCAATGATGATGTTTTGATAGCATTTGTTTATACAATTTGTCCTGAGTCTGGACAAACCGAATCACCATCTTCACTCTCTTCACGATATCCACTCATGACGCTTAAATCGGATCGAAGTGGTTTTTGGATAATTAAACCCGATCCCAGTCTCTTTGAAACGATTAACGGAATTGGATAATATTGATAGTCGGTAATTCAACTATCAAATAAAATCCATAAGAAGCCACTAGGCCATTGTTATAATTCCTTAAAAATTCATTCCAAAATATCTTTATAAAGATATATATTCAAATCTCTTTCAAATTTATCAATATTTGAAAACATTTTAGAATACTTGTTTCCATAACAGGATATTTCCACCTGTACCTCACTTCAACACTTAGTGAAATATTTCCAACTTTGATTTATAATCCATTACTTAGAAAATATCTCGACATAAATCCTTCACCCCTAAATGTTTTTTTTAAATCTTCCATTTCAACATATAGGAAAATATTCAAAGCCCATTTTATGAAATCATTTCTAATATCTCGTATATCCATTTACGACTTGTAATAATCACATCTGTTTCACATCTCGAGAGAGTTTATAAATAAATTAAAATCATATTCAAAACTATATATATGCATAATAAGTATTTTTTTAGAGAATGATAATTTATTCTTAAAACACGTTTAAGTACTTATTTAAATATCAAAACATGTTTAATAAAACATCAATAAATAAATTTCAACTCATTTCTTAATAAAACTAATCAATCTCCAAAGCTAATTATAAAATTTAGAATTTATTTCAATTAATATTAAATATTTGAAAAAATCACTTCTGAGGTATTTCAATACTAACTAATTTTAAATTACATGGTTTAATAAATAAAATTTTCTTTTTTTAAATAAAATTTAACTTCTTAATGAAAATATATTTTTAAATCTCAATAACCAAATTTCAATTTATAAACCCCTATCGATTCACAACACATCAATTTCATTCCGATTCCTTAACCATTTTCACTTTTAAAAACAGGATTCACTATTTTTCCAAAAACCTATTCCCATATCTCGATATAAATTCACATTACGAGTTTATATGACCAATTTACCAACTGATTTCATTTTCCCTTATTTATAAACATCGTTTATAAATTTCTAAACTCTTTTGAGTTTTCCACTTGTTTGTAAAACTAATCTCATTTATAAAATCTCATTTATAAATCCATTTCTTAATAAATTCCATTGATTTTTCAAATCTATTTTTATTATCGATTTAAAGCCCCTTATCCATATGTTTTTTTAAAATATCCCGTTTTAAAATCCATAGTTAAAATTTCCTTAGATTAATTGTCCCCTTAGAAACACTTTTCGATTCAGTAGAATGCTCGTCCTTCAACCGTTGACCTTCACCTATCAAATAGTGATTAGATCTGACTTGATTTGAGTTTGTATTGATGGTGAGGCTAGGGTAGGAATTCAACCAGCAAAGAAGGAAAGAGGAGGCAACCAAAGATCTTATCTAATTAGTGTCAGGTATGCTTAAATAGCTGATAAAAGAGAGAAAAGAGTGGATCCCATCTCATACTAATTCTCCCTCACTCTAAGCCATCCAAAATCAAACCTCCTTACGTGATATTAAGCTGCATATACCATGTATATGCGGTTGAAAAGACAACCCCTATAATGGGCCTTAAACCTATTAAAGCCCGCATAAAAATATCATGCATTTAATCCAATTTAATCGTTTATCGTTATCGTATATCAATTGATGTTAGCACCAAAATTGGTCACTAACACCCAAAGAAAGATTTGTGTAGAGAGATTAACGAAGATAGAAAATTAAAATAGAGGAATATATGCAGAATTAATTGCAAAAACTAGAACATCAGGTTTATAGTGGTTCAGCGTAACTTCCTATGTCCACTTTGAGTTTATTCTTTATTCCTTTTTCGAACAATTGAATACAGATACAATACGTACACCAACAACTTGAATACAAGTTCTAACTGAAAAGGAATAATTCTTGAAAATGCAAAGTCTCCCCAGTGTTCTCCAAAAAACGTCCCTTTTCACTATGCCCCTGCCCCTCTATTTATAGGCGAAGATAAGCTGGACTTCCATCAGGGGCCCAGGAACAAGGTATCTCGGCCCATAATAGGTCACTTCTGCACACCGAGCCAGGCATGCCGAACGAGACAGGCCGATCGAGAAATGCAGGTCAGTGAATGCCGAACGACAATCGGCCGACCCAGGAACTACGAGTCGTTGTAGCCGATCGGTGATCTTCTTAGCAAGTGACTCGAAGTTGTGAGAAATGCAGATAACGGATCTTAAGGCTAGAGTAAACACTAGAGGGGGGGTGAATAGTGTTTTAAGGAATTACTAAATCTTTTTGAGATTATGTTAATTTGAACACAAATGTATGCAATATTCAGACACAGATTTGATCACAGAATCAAACACAGACGTAGAAATAAAGTAAAAGCAATAAAGGAAAGAACACACTGGATTTTATACTGGTTCGGAGTTATCCTACATCTAGTCCCGCACACAAGTACGGATTTCCTTTCAAAAGAAATTTTTACAATTACACCCTTGATTTCAAGGCCACGAGATACACAACTCCAGATTCACAATCCTCTGGGTAGAGATACTTGATTTTACGGGCAACAAGTTCATCCAATTGATTTCACAGGCTACAATCACACATTTTCTCGCTTGATTGATATCACTACAATCACACCTTTTCTCGCTTGGTTTATTACAAAGAAGCCTATAACTCTGAATAGCACTGAGATCTTGTTAAGATAGTGATAGAGAATCAAACAAGAGATGATCTAGTTAGATTCAATAGTGATTTCGGTAGAGTAATGGTAAAAATATATATAAAGAAATGTGGAAGAAGAAGAGGAGTGAAATCAAAGAAAATATGAATGTAAATTCGTTTAAAACTACCCTTATTGATAGTAGAACAACAGCCATGCCCGTTCGTGAACGGATATGACGAATAAACACTTCTTTTGAAATTCTAATTTTTGGAATCAACTGCCACCTTGTCGACAAGGTTAGATTGGGGTTGTCGGCAAGCCTAAGGAAATTTTGGTAATTTATTTTTCTTTGAAAATAACTTCTATCTTGTATTAAAACTATTTTAAAATTTTATAAATATACTTAACTATAGCTAAAATACATAAATAAGTATAGAGAATAATATTTTGGTATATATAAGATTTTACTATAATTTTACATTTAAATCTAAGTATAAATACTTAAAGTTAAATATATTATAATTAAAAGATAGTTTAAAACCAAGGATAATTTGATTTTGAAAATAAAGATTATTTTGAGGCTAAAAGTATTCTAAAACTAGGATAGATGTTTTTGATTCTTTTAAAAGGAAGATTTTAAAATCATTTTTGAAAACAAAATATAATTTTGTAAAAATATTTTGAATAAAAATTAGTGGACACAAAACATTGTTCCACTAGATTTTTCATAGGTTCCATCCTACTTAGGGTTCCATCCCTTTATCAGGCTCGAAGTGGATTCCATTCCACGAATAAATTGGATTTTACGATGCCAGTGCTTTTCTAGGAGTTTTAACAAAATTCCTAATTAAATTACTCATTATTGAAATCTTCAACTCTTGATAATCTTGATATCTTGAATCTCTAGACGGTACAGTCTTCATTATTGGTACCTGCATGATTGAATCCTGCATGTACATATATATCTAAATTATAATGTTAGTATTTATATTTTATAATCTTATTCTAAGGTTGTTGTCATCAAAACCATCTTCTCAGGGACTAACAGAAGCAAGACCTCAAAGTATTCGAAGAAAATGGTTGGTTGACTCGAAGCGAAACCATGCCGACCACTTCACTTTGTTGTAGTCCTGATAACCTACCAACTTCTCTAGAATGCACCGAGCGATGTGCGCTGGACGTTCCACACCGAGTGACATATGTCTGTGCTTCCTCGACCGAACCACCCATGCCGAGCCGTCTTTCCCGAGCATTTAGATCGAGCCATCCCCCCTTAACTTTACTGGCCGAACGGCGATTGCCGAACGAAGGTAGCTGAGCAATATTGGTCGTGTGACTACTCCCCCTCCAAGACCGAGCGTCGATCTCCCAATCAAGGCCGAGCGAGAGATTACCGAACCACGCGGCCTTCCTTACTAAGCCACATAATCATCTCTTTATGGCCGAGCGATACGCAACTAAAGCATTTATGCTGAACGGCCAAATGCTGAGCCACCCTAGCCGAGCGATGATGGTCGACTAAAGGACGTCGAACGATGCATTTAGGCAGAACGGTGCGTTTAGGCCAAACAAGAATTATGTGTCAAACAGTGCATTCAGGTCAATAATCAGTATCTCGTGCCCAAGACAAGTAAGTAGGTAACATTTGTCCCCTAAAGCGTATCGTGAGAGTCAGTCGTGATACGCTTTAAATCACAAGCAGGTCATCTCCGATGGGATGAGTTTCTCCATTGCGCTACCATCTCCGTTGTGGTCTGGTCGACGTACAAATGCTGATCCACTCATTCGGTATACTCGTTGCCGCTCGATACGATTATTCACCGAACCAGCTAGGTACTTTGACCTGGTCCACTGGTTAACGCCTGTTGGCCTCCCCTTCCTCATATAGAAACTAACACTTCCCTTTTATTTATTTTTCTACACTCTCACTTCAACACCACATGACCTTTTACTCTATCTTCTCCCTAACTTTAGCTACCACTCAATCTTCCTTTCTCATCCTAAATCCAGTGTGTCTGCTCCGCAACTACCCCTGACGACAAATCGAAATGAACTCCAACCTCAAATCTTTTAATTCCCTAAGTCTTGACTTGCTCTCTTAGGTATGAATCTTCCATACTGCTGACCTTCTCAAGCTAAGGGTTTTGTACAAAATTCGATTTCGTGAGTTTTCTTTAGGTTACATACGGTAGGAGTTGCATAGGTGATGAAGTCGAACCCGAGGTTAGAACATGTCTTAGATTGGAACCGGTGGTTTTCCAAGATACTGGCTCCTTTTGGGCCACCAAGTGAGGGAGGAGGAAGTAGTAGTAGGTCAGTAGGAGTTAGTGAGTTCAAGAGGTGTTGGCTGAATGTTAACGACGAGCCATTAGGTCGTGGAAGTGGAACTAAGTAGGTCATCAAGGTTGTTCGGTAACCAAGAAGCGAGGGAGGAGTGAGTGTGAACGGGTCGACATTTGCTTTTTGGGTGGAAGCCGGTCAACTACGAAAAAGGTGGCTCGGCAGTCTTCATGTGAGAGTGATGTTAGGGAGGTAGGAAGTGAGTGGGTCGGTCATCATGAATGGTTTTAGAAGTTAGGGTTAGCGGCTCGGTTTCATTCGGTGTTGAGAGTGCATTGGTGAGGAGAGTGAGTGGGTCGGCGTCCTTGGTATAGAGGGTCATTCGGTCGCTTGCTTTTGGGAGTCGCTCAGCGTCTAGCCTTTAAGTGGGCAATGATAGTCAAAATCATTTTACTTGAACACAACACATGTCAAGTTCAGTTACTTCCCATGCCTAATCATAGGAAAATAAACACGGACAAGAACTTAAGCAAACAAGCATATCAAACTGATTAAGACTGATAATTCCCAGTTTCAACAACCATAAACCTGAGTTCAACTCGATAAAAAAAATAGCCTTCAACATATAGTGCTAATGTCCGAGTTCAAAACTAAAACCATCATAGGGCAGGCTTTTGGAGACGGTCAGCGATGGTGGTCTTGAAAGATGACAGTTCAATGCTTAACTTTATTTTACGAGCTTCATGACTATTAATTCTTTTACACCTATACTCGAACGATTGCACTAGTCCACACACCACATGGGGGAGCACTTTTGTCGTTATGTCTAATATTGGTTTTCTTTCATGTATAGTTCAAATAGGTGTTTATCCAAATTCGACGCTCCTTGGAGATGTCTGGAAAGTCAAGTTCTGCCATGGTCTTAGATAAATTTGAGCCAAGTTCTCAACAAGAAGTAGTGGGAACTTCGAATCCATCGACAACTCCTGCAAAGAATATCCCGAGTCCAACGATTGCGTCTGTTGACTTAGCTCCTGATGCCATAGATGGAGCAATTATCCTAGATAATCTGGCCGATTCTCAAGCTTCGAGAATCAATGAAAATGCTCTTCTTCGACTATGCTCAATACACGGAATTCATTTTGACGATGTCCTGGTTCCATCGGGACAAGATCGTCCTCACTGCCCCCAGCTGGATATACTGGCTGCAACAAGTTCATGTGCTGGGTTGGTAGCGTGCCACCATTCAACTCCTTCCTCCGCGATGTGTTGCAGTATATTGAGATCGCCCCAGCACAGCTACATCCCAACAGTCATGCGTTCATACATGGCACGTGTATTCTTTTCATGAGCATTCTATTCAGGCTCCCCACTCCCGATGACATCCGCTATATTTATCCTTTCAAGAGACGATCCGATATCCCATCTTTCATATTCCTGGAGCCACATAACAAGTGCCAAATCCTGACGGGGGCGTGAAGCAAATTCGCCCAATACAAGAAGGAGTGGTTTTACGTGTGCTGTCCCACTGGGTTTGCGAGGAGATGGTTAGAAGGGAGTAAGTTTCTTTTCTAGATCAATATTTGTATGCAGTAGAAAGTGCATGCTTTCTAAACCCTTTCCCGACTTTTACAAGTATCGGCCCATGTCCCAAAGGCTCCGGGTATTCTGAGGCCGTCGAAGCTATTTGAGCTGTTTCCACGGGAGACCGGGACATCAGATCCATCATTTCCAACGAATCACTCTCAAAATTTGGGTTGTCGGCGGAAGGTCACCGAATAAGTCTCCCTCACGGTGCCACTATAAACCAGGCTTGCGTTGGACAAAGACAAAAGGCAAGCCGGGCCTTCGATGCCTTCGACACGTGGTGCCCCCGACACCCCTAAGGAGGGCGAGATTAGAGAAACTGAGGTGTCAGAAGCACCGGATGAACTGGTGGTTGAGGCACATGGCACTGATGAACCGCCTCCCTCTCCAAAGGAAATAAGAAATTGGCCTAAAACTGAGGAAAAAGACAGTGGATGGAGCCTCAAAGGTCACAATTACTCCGATGGAGAAAGAGCCATCTCTGCAACACTTTGAGGGTTCATTGAAAGGCTTATCTGACCTCACTATTCTCGATGATCTGCTCAATTATGGCTTTAACGATCCAGAAGCCCTAAAACTCCATTCGCCCGCGAGAGGCGACGAATGCGTTCAAGCCCATAATCAAGGAGAAAAAACTCCGATAAGTAAAGCTAAAGAAACTGGTCTGTCATGGGTAAACACTAGGACACACACAATAACACTTACACCTCACCTTGCACTTAAACTTCAGCCATCATGTTATTCCTGCTAACTCGTGTTCTTTTAATTTCTATGCAGGTGATATGGGACGCTCTCATGGATTTGACCACCTTCGCGGGTCCTCTATTTTCTATCATTCCGGCAGAGATTCGGGGTCTAGCAAACGTCGAGATAGAGAAGACGATAGCGATGGGGACTATCGCCCTCGAGATTCATCATCTTGAAGGAAAATTTACATTCACTCCTTATACCTCCACGATCCTCCTTCTCAACCAAAGCAAAGTCGGGAGAAATCCGCTTACAAAGGGTCCCAGTCTGAGACTCACCGCGACCAACACTCCGGTTCATCTAATACTAGGAAATCACGGGAACCCCACAAAAAATCTGAAGTCGCTAGACAAACTTCTTCCGCTCTTGCACATGATCCATCAAAAGCAGAAAAGCTAACCGAGTTCAAGGCCACATTTCCAAAAATATGTTTCGAAGATCTGAAGTTCATTCCAATGATTCATCACATTCTGGGCAGGTTAAACAAAGTGTCATTGCTTGCAACAATGATGTCTACATTCAACACGACGCATTTGTTCATTTGGCAGAAAAAGTTTCAGAAGTTTCTATCGAACGCGAACATGAAATTGATCGTCTAAAACTCGAAGCCATCCATGACAAAGACATTATCAATGCCCAGGATGAAGAGCTTTCATCATACAAGTCTCATCTTGAAAATGCTAAAAAAAAGGCTAAAGACACAATTGAGGCAGTTAATCGTGGAGGCCGCACAAAAGAAAGAGGTCGATGAAGCGGTTCAACGCTGTGGCGCCTTAGCTTTAGAAAAAGAGTCCGTTCAAAAGGGAGAGATGCGTTCGCTCAATGACTCAAAGAGTTGGAAGAGCTACTTTTTAAAGAAAAGGAAGAAAAAATTACTGCTAATGAGGAATCGCAACGATATTGCGACGAGATTGTTGCTACGCGACTCTTGAAATAAAAAGCTCGATGAAGAACTCTCCAAGGCTGAGACGCTGAAAGATGAAGCCCATGAGGAAGGCAAAAGAATAGCGCTCATGAAGATTGATTCTCGCCTTGAGGCGGCTGCTGATGCTAGTAGGGAGGAGTTAAGTGCATGTTTGACCTGCTCATAGCCGATTACAATGCTCGAATTCTTATGCATCGCGACCTAACATTTCTTGGTGAGGACTACCTCGAATCTTTGACCGAAGCATTGGAAACTTTTTTAAAAATCAAAAAGGTCGAGTCGAGAACCGAAGAGTTTGACGAAGAAGCTTTAGTGAAGGAATTTCTCTAGGGGAATGAGCCTTCGGACTTGTCTGCAGCGAAGGCTCTTTATAGCAGAGACTCCTCCTTGCCAAAAGGAAAGAATGACATGGCCGATCAAACCGAAACTGAGTGTCCAGTTCCTCCCCCTATTCAACCAACTGGTCTCCCATCGCTTGACCCTTTCGAGCAGCACATTGGCTACGATCCAAAAGACCCTGGCCTTGATATTCATGTTATATCTCCCACTCCAGAGGGTGAAACTTCCCAGACAGTTGATAGTCAGCCGGAAACCGGTACATAACTTTTCTTCTCAAAGTTCAAAGGGTCGTCGTCTTTGGTAAGTAGTTAATGTATTCTATAATTTGTCTCTTATGATTTCGTGTAGGCTATTTTGGTCCCGAGCCAACTCCAAGGAGCAATGTCACCACGGAGAAGGAGGAGAAAATGGGAGTGGCAGTTCAAATGGGAGAGACTCCTGGACCTGACACTCAAGTAATCGAGGCGCTTAACGAAGAAAAATATGAAAATCCGTCACCCTCGAAGAACATGACGAGGTTGAAATTACAGGCGCCTCTAAGCATACTTCAAAATTGAGCATGGGGGAGCAAAACCAGGAAGAGAAGAAGAAGAAAGCTGAAATCAAGGTCGAGCCCCAAGTAGTGGAACTAGATGATCCCTTGAACAGGCCTTTGGAGGTCATACTCCTTGGTGGGACTAGGCCATTGGAAGTTCCTCATCCTTCATCGGACATCACTTCCCTTGCAAGCAAAGCGTCCAAGAGAAAACGCGTGGGGGAGGAGTCATCTGAGAAACCGAGGAAGGAAAAGAAGTCAAAGAAGTAGTTATCATGCTCATTCAACAAGAGGCTGCGTGGATTATGTGATTATTTCTATTTATTTTCATAGCAAATGTAAAATAAACTTTTGACTCCGAGTTGAGGAGGAATTATAGTGGAATTTTGTTTTGGGATTTGTGAATAAAACTTAGTTTTCTCGGTGACTTTCGCTTTTCAGCTTATTGTCTAACTTGTTGCCATAGCTCGGAATTTGGTGAGTTACACAAGCTCCAGTTCACCTCCATGTGACTCGAAATTTTTTTGAGAATCGTAGATCCTCTATTCCATGCTTCGGGAACTTACATTACTTTTAGTCTACAATCTGCAGACTTAAAGATTTTCGAGTCGTTTATACTCCAGTCCGCACTCTGGGGACTCAGAGTACTCCAGTCCACACTCTGGGGACTTGGAGATTTTTAAATCATTTATACTCTAGTCCGCACTCTGGGACTCAGAGTACTCCAGCCCGCACTCTAGGGACTTGGAGATTTTAAGTAATTTATACTCTACTCTGCACTCTGGGGACTCAGAGTACTCCAGTCCGCACTCCAGGGACTTGGAGATTTTAAGTCATTTATACTCAAGCCCGCACTCTAGGTACTCAGAGTACTCCAGTCCGCACTCTGCGAACTTGGAGATTTTTAATTCGTTTATACTCTAGTCTGTGCTCTGGGGACTCAGAATACTCAACCCGCACTCTGGAGACTTAGAGATTTTAAGTCGTTTATACTCTAGTCCGCACTCTGGGGACTCATAGTACTACAGTCTGCACTCCAGGGACTTGGAGATTTTAAGTCATTTATACTCTAGTCCGCAATCTGGGGACTCAGAGTACTCCCATCCGCACTCTGGGGACATGGAGATTTTTAAGTCATTTATACTCTAGTCCACGCTCTACGGACTCAGACTACTCTAACCCGCACTCCGAGGACTTGGAAATTTTAAGTCGTTTATACTCTAGTCCGCACTCTGGAGACTCAAAGTACTCCAGTCAGCGCTCTGGGGGCTTGGAGATTTTAAAGTTTTTGTGCGTGTTCATATGCTAGACAGAATAATGTAACTTTAATTTTTCCATAGAATTGCAACACACGGAGACATCAATAGTTCATGGAAAAGATGGCTTCAAGCCTTTATTAATGAAAATGGACCAACTTGTCTTATTACATGCCGAAAATTAAGAATCAAGGAAATAAAAAATACACTGGAAAGAATTGCAACTAAAATGCGAAAGAAATAGACTAAGTATAATAACGTCGCAGATGCTCGATATTCCATGCTTGGGGGAGTGTTACGCCATCAACGGCCACTAGCTTGAAAGTTCCCTCTGCAAGCCTCCGTGCAATGACGTATGGACCTTCCCATGTGGGATTTATAGGCGATGGGACCGGGAACACTTGCTTCAAAATGAGATCGCCCACATCAAAGATTCTTGGTCGGACTTTTTCATTATAATTTCGAGTAATTCGGTGCCTATATGCGACTGCCCTTAAATCAGCTTCTTCACGTTTTTTGTCAACAAAGTCCAATGATTCCAACAAAAGATCCTGATTAGTATTAGGGTCATAATAAGTTACCCGATGTGAAGGAATTTCAAGTTCCACCGGTATAACGGCTTCCAAGCCATATGCCAATGTGAATGGAGTGTGGCTAGTCATGGACTTGTGGATGGTTCGGTAAGCCCAAAGTGTTGTTGGAAGATCATCCACGCCTCTAGCCTTTTCCAGACATTTTTCAATATGAATTTGATTATTTTGTTCACGACTTCTACTTGTCTATTAACTTTTGGATGAGCAACTGCCGCAAACCTTTTCTCAATGCCATACTTTTGACAAAAAATTTTGAACTCCCTATTTTCGAACCGAGTTCCGTTGTCCATAAATAGTACGCGGGAGGCCAAAACAGCATATGATGTTTCGTACAACGAAATTAATGACCTTTTTGGTGGTGATTGTAGCTAATCTCTGCTTTTGCCCACTTGGTAAAGTAATTGACTACTACTATTGCATATTTTGCACCACCTTTGGAGATAGGTAAGGAACTGATTATATCGATTCCCCATATTGCAAACGGCTAGGGATTAGCCATTTGTGTGAGTTCCGTTGGCGGAGCTCTCGGGATTTTCACATAATTTGGACATTTATCACATCTTCTTGCATAGTCCGCAACATCTCGATTTACAATTGGCCAATAGTATCCATAGAGGAGGATCTTTTTTGCTAATGTTTGCCCCCCGTATGGTCACCACATTATCCTTCATGAACTTCCTTCAGGACTCTCTTTATCTCATCATGGGCAATGCACCGAAGCAAAGGGACCGAGAATCACTTACAATACATTATTCCATCCTACATTACATATCGCGAAGCTTTGCAAATGACATGTCGTCTTTCGCTCTTTCTTTCGGGCAAGACCCCATGTAGTAGGTATTGCCTGAATGGGTCCATGACTCCTTCTCGATTTTTGTTTCTAACATGAAATCTACCTCCATCTCATTTAGACTCGGAGCATGTAAGGTTTCGACGGGAACCAATCCCATTTGTTGTGCATCGCCAGTACTTGCAAATTTTGCCAATGAATCGGCTTCTCTGTTTTGTTCATGCGGGACATGTTAAATATCGTAATATTCTAGATATGCTAACAGCTCTTGAACCCGAGCAAGATATGGGGAAAGTCTCTACCCCTTTGCTTGATAGTCCCCCCGCACCTGGTACACCATCAATTGTGAGTCATAAAAGATTTCTACTGATTTTACTCCAAGTTCCCTGATAAGTTTCAAGCCAGCAATCAATGCTTCATGCTCTGCTTTGTTATTTGTAGCTAGAAAATTAAGCTTCAAAGCATAACAAATTGATCGGTTTTCAGAAGTCATAAGAATTATAATAGCTCTAGAACAACGATCGTTAGATGCCTCATCGGTGTACAGTTTCCATCGAATGGCAGGAATGACATCATGGCTGTTTGGTTCGTCTGATATGGTGAATTCTGCAATGAAGTTTGCTAGCACTTTCCCTTGTATGGCCCTTCGTGGCAGGTAGCTAATATCGAACTGACTCAACTCGGTATTCCTTTTTAACATCCTTCCAGAGATTTCTGGTCATTAAAGTACCTGTCGCAAGGGTTGATCGGTATAAACACTGATCAAGTGTGCCTGAAAGTACGGACGAAGCTTGCGTGATGCAATCACCAAACAGTAGGCCAGCTTCTCAATTTTAGGATAATTTCATTCTTCCCCCGTCAGACATTTGCTAACATAGTACACCAACTTTTGAACTCATTCCTCCTCACGAACCAAAGCTGTACTAATGGCATGTTGAGATATGGCCAAGTATACATACAACACTTCATGGTCTACATGCTTCGACAGGGGACTTTCCAAATGCCTTACCAGAGCTCGAAATGCATCCTCATAGTTGAGCATCCATTCGTAATTTCTCTTTCCTTATTTTATTACATCGAAGAAGGGAGTACACTTATCTATGGCTCTGGATATGAGTCGACTCAACGCGGCCACTTTTCCGTTCAAGCTTTGTACTTACTTTATAGTTCCAGGCACTTATATATCTCGAATAGCTTGAATCTTTTTGGGGTTAGCTACAATTCCCCGTGCATTAACAAAGAAACCCAAAAACTTCCCTGATGCAACGCCAAAGGAACACTTCAGAGGATTGATCTTCATTCCATAATATCTGAGTATATCAAACATTTCTGCCAAGTCTCGAATGTGGTCGTTTGAATGTCGTGACTTCACGAGCATGTCATCCACATAGACTTTCATTATTCTACCAATATAGTCTTTGAACAACCTATTTACTAGGCGTTGATAAGTTGTTCCTGCATTTTTCAATCGGAAAGGCATTACCACGTAACAATACAGCCCAGTGTCTGTGACAAAACTAGTGTTCTCTTGGTCTGGAATGTGCATCGGGATTTGATTATACCCTGAGTATGCATCCATAGATGACAATAACTCGTTCCCTGCAGTTGAGTCGACTAGCTAGTCAATTTTGGGTAAAGAGAAACTATCCTTAGGGCATGTTTTGTTCGGATAAGAGTAATCTACGTAAGTTCTCCATTTTCCATTTTCTTTTCTCACTAGCACGAGGTTAGACACCCATTCAGGGTAGCGGGCATCGCGGACGAACCTATTGGCTTTGAGTTTGTCTGCCTCCTTTCTGAGAGCAGCGGACCTCTCCGGGTCCATGCCTCTCCTTTTCCTCTTTACTAGTACGTACCTCGGGTCTATGTTCAATATATGACTCGTAATGGCGGGAGAAATCCCACACATATCAGAATGTGTCCAAGCGAAAACATCCATATTCGCTCGGAGGAAATCAGTGAGATCCTCGTCCATTGAAGGGTTGAGTTGTGATCCAATCTTAAGTACATGCGATGGGTCATCTCGGCTGACTGGTATGTCAATCGCCAGTTCAACCGGTGCTGCTTTTGCCTCCCTGGTTCCTCATCATCATCTCTCAGATCTATATCTCTATAGATCCGATCTTGTTGCTCGAGCCAGGGCTCGGGCACTACTTATCAATTTTCAGTGACTCGGGTGTGGACGGAGCTATCCACAACCTTTCCTTTGTCTCTTCGCTGGGCTTCTATCAGCTCAGCCACATAACACACACGACCAGTCACCTGATCGCCATGCACAATACCAACTCCTTTGTCTGTTGGAAATTTCAAGGTTAAACACCAAGGGGCCAAAGGTGCCTTAAACTCTGCAAGGCTGGTCGATCTAGAAACACATTGTACGGAGAATCAACATCCAAAATGATGAAAGGTAGGATTCGTACTCTCCTACATTCACCTTGCCCAAGTTCAACTAGCAATTCAACAAAACCCACTGCATCGATAGCTGCACCATTAAAGCCATGGATATGGGATTTATATGGTTTTAAATCCTTTGTCTCCATCTTCATTTGGTCATATGCTTTCTTAAAGATGATGTTAACATAACTTCCACAATCAATCAATATTCTTTTCGCGAACGGTGGCCCGATCGTCGTGGAGATTACCATTGGGTCAGCGGTAGGAGCTTCCACCATATCAGCATCTCTGCTACTGAACACTATACCATCTGTCATCGTTCGCTGCTGCTTAGTCGAGGACCCATCCTCTGTATTTGAACAACATTCAAAATCTGCATGCCTTAGGGAGTTAGAATACCGCTCCATTTTTTGCTAATTCTTCTCTATAGGGTGGGGTCCACTGACTATCATGTTTATGACTAGTTTACCTACCATTCGAGCTGGTTTCTCTGGATGGCACGAAGCTTGTCCGCAACCGGGGTTCGATGTTCCTTGTCTACCTTCCCGCGGGTTCTTGACAAACTCCAGCAACTTTTCTGTCGAATCAGCTTTTCTATGGCATCGTGGAGGTGTCTACACTCCTTAGTATTGTGCCCGTAAGTCTCATGGAAGTGGCAATACTACCCAGTTTGCTTTTATTCCTTCATGGACTCTTTTAGGCATGGATTTCGGTAATTAAAAGTATTACAAGTCGATAGGTAAATATTTCCAGAGATGCATTCAGAGGAGTGTATTCATTGTAAGTCGGAATCCTTAGTTTCCATTTTCCAGCTTCCCTTTTCTTTCTGGGATTTCCTCCTCCAGACCCCTTAGATTGCCCTGGCTTGTTTTGGACATTAACCTGGACCTTCCTCGAGTTATCACCAGATTGTTTTACTGCAATGTTTCTCTTCACAGTTTCTTTGCCAAGCCCTGGTGCATTGTCTCGCCTCATCCACCTGGTTTCCTCTCTTCTTATGAAATGATGCGCCTTGGAATAAAAATGTTCTAGTGTAGTTGGAGTCTTTCCTGTCAGCCAATCGCCAAATTCCGAATCTGGATCTACCCCTCGCATGACAGCCATCAGAATGGCATGGTCATTTGGGTTGCTAACTTCAGTAGCTGCAACATGAAATCTCTGCAAGTACTCCTTCAACGACTCCCCTGGAGCATAAATCATGCTCGACAAGGACATCATGTCCTTGGGGCGAGTGGCATGAATCCTGAACTGTTCCACAAATTTCGTCGCTAATTCATCAAAGCTGGAGATAGACAACGAAGGAAGTCGGGTGAACTACATGGTAGTGATTCCAGATAAAGTTATTAGGAAGCATCTACACTTAGTTGCATCATTTGCTCTAGCTGAATCCATCATCCATTCATATCTCATCACATGATGTCGGGGATCAGTCTTCCCTTCATAGATTGTAATAGTTGGCATGTTAAACTTCCTGGGGTAATCAGCCTGTAGAATAGAACTAGTGAATGGAGTACGGCTCCAGGATATCCCCCAATCATGATTGGTCAAGCCTTGATTTTCTCTCATCAGATGTTTGACTATAGCCGATAGGTCCAAGGTTTGTATGGAAGATAGTAGGTTGGAATTTGTCCTACGAAATCGTTTTGGTTGGTGTCCCCTCTTCTGGTGATCTACCAAACGTATATCGTTGGGACCGGCTTCATTAGGACCTTGGTGAGCCGGCCATCCTGCTTCCACTCGTGCTCTAGATCCTAAGTTTCCTGCTCTTGCTTGAGTGTGATTTCCTTGATATAAGTGAGGGGCCATGGCTCCAAGTAGGGAACCTAGACCATCCCTGGTTGATCGATCAGCAACTCCTACTTGTGTTGTTTTGGTTCTACGGCGTCTACGCATGGGAGGTTCATCGGATGAAGTGGAGCTGCCAGATGAGGAGTATGGAGCGGGGCTACCTCCAGCATTTTAACGCTGTTGTTGAGTATGCTGAGTCATGAGGTTGGCGTTAGCTCGAATCTGTTCGTTAAGTTGTCTCTTGCTTTCCATGAGTTCTCTCATCAGCTCGTTGAACTCTATTCTAGTGACAGCTTCCATTTGGTTTTGGGCGGCGGTAGTCCCCGCCCCTAGATTAACTTATTGATTGTTGGGTCCTACTTCTTGGACGCTAGTAGTCTCATGGACGTTCGCGTTGTGAGAGGCTGATTTGGTACGAGGTCTTCCTATTATAGAGTTATTGGTAGGAACTCTGAGTAGAATCAACGGACTTCCTGTGAATGACTTGGATCTCCTTCGGGGGATTTCTTCAATCCAATGCTACAAAGTAGATCCTAATAACCTGAGAATGTGATTTCTCAGTGAAAGCACTAAAATGTTAGCACCGAAATTGGTCACTAACACCCAAAGAAAGATTTGTGTAGAGAGATTAATGAAGATAGAAAATTAAAACAAAGGAATATATGCAGAATTAATTGCAAAAACTAGAACAACAGGTTTATAGTGGTTCGGCGTAACTGCCTACGTCCACTTTGAGTTTAATCTTTATTCCTTTTTCAAACAATTGAATACAAATACACTTCATACACCAACAACTTGAATACAAGTTCTAACCGAAAATGAATAAGCCTTGGAAATGGCAGAGTCTCCCTGGTGTTCTCCAAAAAAGGTCATTTTTCACTGCCCCCTTCCCCTCTATGTATAGGCGAAGATAGGCTAGACTTCCTTCACGGGCCCAGGAATAAGGTATCTTGGCCTATAGTAGGTCACTTCTATGCACCGAGCTAGGCTTTCCGAACGAGATAAGCCGATCGAGAAATGCCAGTCGATGAATGCCGTATGACAATCGGCCGACCCAGAACCTACGAGTCATCGTGGCCAACCGGTGATCGTCTTAGCAAGTGACTCGAAGTAAGACCTCAAAGTATTCGAAACAAATGGTTGGCTGACTCGAAGCGAAACCATGCCGACCGCCTCACATTGTTATAGTCCTGATAACCTACCAAATTCTCTAGAATGCACCGAGCGATGTGCGTTGAACGTTCCACACCGAGTGACATGTGTCTATGCTCCCTCGACCAAACCACCCATGTCGGGCCGTCTTTCCCGAGCATCCAAACCGAGCCATAACACCCTTAACTTTACTGGCCGAGCGACGATTGCCGAATGGAGTTAGTCGAGCGATATTGGTCGAGCGACTACTCCTCTGCAAGACCGAGCATCGATCTCCCTATCAAGGCCGAGCGAGAGATCACCGAACCACACGGCCTTCTTACCGAGCCATGTATCGTCTCTTTATGGCCGAGAGATAAGCGACTAATGCATTTATGCCGAACGGCCAAATGCCAATCCACCCTAGCCAAGCGATGATGGTCAACTGAGGATGTTGAACGGTGCATTTAGGCCGGACGGTGCGTTTAGGCCAAACGAGACTTATGTGTCAAACGGTGCATTCAGGTCAATTATCAGTATCTCGTACCCAAGACAAGTAACTGGGTAACAATTGACATATTTATAACTATTATAAATATATTTTGTAATAATTATTTCTCAAATCATAATCAAATTTTATAATTAATATTTCATAAATATTAATTAATTCATAAGAGTTATAATCTAATTAAATTGTTTGGTCAAAGGAGAATTCATCGTTTTGATTGTATGACTTGTTGGTTACTATAAATTTCATTAGCAATTAATACCAAACTATTCGAATATTAACATTCACGTGTCACTTAGCAGGTGGTGTGACATTTTGGCCAAATTCATCGCTTACATTGTTTCAGTAAAATCCAATTTCACTTTGTTAAGTGTTACTGGTTGTGTCTTTTATTTAGACCAATTCTTTTCGTCAAAACTATTACTTTGGAATTATGGAATATGGTAATGGTAAAAATTCCAATATCGTCGACATTCAACTCTACAGGCCAAACAAAAAGTCCTTAGTTCAATAATAACAATTATAACTAATCGAACTTCTCTGGCCCTTGACTTTGACTTTTAAGTTGACTAGAGTTGACCATGATATTAAACCATATAACTGAGAAGACGAATTCTCTCTTAAATAGTGCTTCTCTTCCAATACTTCCACTTGATGTAATTATAGTCACTCGATGGGTGCCATGCCATAATTTGACTATTATCAAAGTAGGGCTTTCATACTGAATATCGGTGGTACTCTCAAGTTGAGAGAACTGTGTAAATCAGCCACATCTATATTTTCTGTTTGACCTTAGTTATATTAACCAAGAGAAAACTATCGAGTGAGTCATTCCATAGTTATCCAATAACTATTAGTAGGTAACCCCTAGAGGCTCCCGACAGTCATGAGTAGTACATTGCCCAACATTTGGAGAGCATTACATACTCTAGTCCCAACGAATGCATTGATAGCCAGTATTGATGCATCTTGACGAGGAATAATTTAAATGGTATATTTGTTTTCCTTGTGATAAATTACTCATGGTTATTACACTTTGCAACTACTATCACAAAACATACCATTTATGGATTTTCTTTTAGGTATACCTTTAATTAAATTAATTAATTAATATAACACATTATATCGGGTATATAATAGAAAGAAAACACCTTTTTCATTTTGAACAAGATTGTTTTACAAAAAAGATATATGTACAAATTACATGATTATCTACTAGGACATACCCCTAACTCTATCGGTTCCTACCCATAACAACGATATGCATGTCGTGCATGGTCGGTACTATGCGCATGACACTTCTATGCCCGAACCTTTCCGCACCATGGATCTCGTGTTGTTTGTCGCTCCCTCTCCCATGAAATACTTTCTACCTTCGATCGAATTCAGGCTACGGAGGAGGGGGTGATCTACGCTTTGACCGCTAAGTGATGATCCACATAAAAGGAGTAATGTGCCTTATACCACCGACACCAATATTATATAAATAGAACGCTACAGTCATGCCCAACAGATATAGGACGATCAACAAGATGAATAATAACAAAAACATCATATAACATGTTATATATCTCACAGTGCATGGATAAAATATAATATCACAAATAAAACAAAAGAGAAAATAACAAGAATATGGACTGATCATCAGAGTGTAATATCCACAAAGCTATACATCAAATGTTATAGAGTATATAACATGATCAACTCAAATAAACCATCTCAACAAAAAGAAATAAGCAAGCATTGCCATTAGCTCCACAGTGTTGCTCAGCGAAAAAGCATAGAAATCCATATATATATATATATATATATATATATATATAATACGAGATAGTGCCATCCAGGTCATCTGCCGAACAGCTAATGTGCCACCTAGACCTGTTGTCTAGTCTACTCATTTAAGAGTACCCAAGATAATAAGAAGCAAAGCATAAAACCTTGGATCAAACAATAGTCTAGTGTGAGCGGTAAATGAATCTCAAAGTACTATACATGTAAATATGGTAACAAACAAGAGTACACAAACCATACACGACCTGCCCCTTCAACCAAAAAGTTAGCACATAACACTATAACATGCTACTCTACAATATCATAAATGTACTGTACAACATAGAATGATGGATGTCCATGTATCCCTATCTCTAGTACCTACATCCAATGATATCCCCAAGTAATAGCCCACTAAAGAAAGTAACTAAAGCAACCATAGCATCCATCATGCAATACCCACTATCACTCATCCATTTGCTCTGAATATATGATAACTCGTATGGCCTTCCTATGCCAGGGAAAAATGGACATCCCGGTTTTCGTTGTACTCTCATATCATGCATCCCAAAGCCCGATATGTGTCTCATAGCCCAAATCTAGACGTTAAACCCAAATCCACTGGTCCAGGGAATATATCTCCCTCAGTTGATCCATGGGCATCCCTACTTATAATACTCCTGCTTTGAGTAGTACAAAAAACAACTCTGAGTTACGAATGATTCCTTAGCACATTCACATCGAACCCTCCTTTTCTCCGTTCGTATTTCAACCCTTTCTATTGCTCAATCCGATTTCCGTTATCCAAAAACTCACCATGTTCCTCATTCTACGGCTCTCTCCTTTATGGAGCTACTATCTGCGGTACCTCCTACCATGAGTCACAAACTGAAGATATAAAGCTTTATCATGCTGTTATATCGTCACATAACCTTGATGCGAACGAGCCAACACCTCCAACACGATTTACAAGTCCCTACTTCATTCTCCAAAAGTTTCACTTTCAACGGAACTGCCAAATAACTCGGTACCGACCTAAGTAGGTCAGTACCGACTTATTTCCATAGCCGATCATTGGCTAAGTTTTCTTCCTCTCCCTCCTTGCTTCTAGTACTACATGCCTAGATGCTTTGACCCCGACCTATCCATCCAAACAATTTGGTCCTCATCCCAAAGCACTCAGTTCAAGTTCTAGAAAACAACTCGGTATCATATCCATTACTTAGTCAATTCCTTGCACCAAGCCATGAGAAAGCTCGTCTAGCCATGCTCTATCCAACCATGCCAACCGCCAATCCATTTGACAAACCAAAATAACCTGGTATCGACATGAACAAGTTGGTACCGACTTTTCTCCTTAACAAATTAGAACCCATGACTTGACCCCCAAGCTCTTCCCATACTCCAGAGTCTCCCCTCTATGTTTCGTTCAATTCCAATTATCTTTGCCTCCGATTTGCCACCTCATATCTTCCTAACATCTAAAACATTAGCAAACAACATCAAAGCACAACATATAATCATAGAATAACATGCAATTGCATTCATTCAAATAAGAAATTTTGAAATTATGAAAATGAAAAAAATTCTAATCCAGATCTAAGCAACCAATGAACATATGAATATGAACAAGGTGGATTTCAAATCCATTTCTACAAATCATATTATGATTTCTCAAATTAGGTCATAAACATATGTCAACAAGTGATTAAAGTTAGAAAAGGATCTCTATAGTTAAAAATCATGTTAAAACATATAATTCTACCATATAAACATGCATAGGATAGTGAGAAGTCATAAATCACCCATCGATTACCAAATTCAACCAATTTGAGTGTAGATCCAATATGGACAGCGATCAAAAGTAATGCAAATCAATCAAATTGATGATCTTTATATTCTAGTCAACGATCTATTCGCTAATCTTTAATTCGGTTTGATATAGAGAGTAATTTGGGTGATTATGGATAAATCTAGGGTTAATAGGATCTTAGATTTGATTTGAAAGAGTGGAAATATATTTAATTTGATTCTCCAGCCCCCTATTTGTAGTAAATCTCAAAATAGACTAACAGGCCTACTTATGGGCTTAACTAATCATACACTAATTCGGCTAGTAGTTATTACAACTTAAAACAAGCATAACTTCCTAACCATAAGTTTTTTTATATTATGACCATTCTACGAAATGGAACCCATCATCGTGAAGCAATGCAACTAGATTGAGACGCTAATTCAGCTCATATTAGAAGTTATAGTCCAAACAAGATTTTTAGGGTCAAAATGGTCATATATAAATTCAAGAAAAATCGTAAGTGTGTAAAATATCTCTAAGAGTAATATCCTAAAATTATAGAATCATACGACCTAATATGAATAAGTAAAAATATTTTATGATCCTTCGATACGTAAAATACCGGTCGTTGCATTCTACCTCTCTTTAGGAATTTTACCCCTGAATCTCTAAACAAACCAAAGTATAACAACTATAGTTATCCTACATGCCTATCAATCACAAGCAACCATCAAACATCTCAAACAAGCATCCATGCAATCAATAGTATAGGAAATCTACCCTAGCATGCAGAATACTAACCTGTCAAATATAATATATAATAGTGGAAGTAGATACGATTAAAAGTGAACTTTACCATTCAAAGAGCTCTGGACATGTAGTCCTCATCCTCTCCTCGGTCGTCTATGTACGATCATCATCACTTCTGCTCCATTGAACCTTTACTAGCCTCAACAACCTTATCCTAAGATGTTCCATTTCGTACCCAATAACACGAAGTGGCTTGCGAGATCTTAAAACTCATGGTTCTACCTCAACATATTCTAGCTGATCTAGTGTAATCATCATGCATAAGTCATGCACAAACTTAGTTAGATAAGAGACATGAAAAACGTTGTGCACGCCTACCATCTTATGAGGTAAGTCGACCCTATATGCTAGCTGCCCAATCCTCTCAACTATCGAAAAAGGACCTATGAATTTCGTTGCCAACTTCCCCTTTCTACCAAATCAAACTACATTCTTCAAAGGAGAAACCTTCATGAATACCGTATCTTTGATAGAAAACTCAAGATCTCTTCTCTCTTATCAGCGTGCTTTTCTGTCAATCCTGAGCAGTTTTAATTTGTTATTGAATAACCTCAATCTTCTACAACGTCTCTCTAATCATATTTGGCCTAAGTATCAGTTTCTCGCCTGCTTCCCACCAATATAAAGGAGCTTTACATGGTCGGTCATACCATGCTTCATATAGAGCCATGCAGATATTAGACTATAATTATTGTTGTATGCAAACTTTATCAAATGCAAATGATCATCCCGTGATCCTCCAAAATCTATAATGCATGCTCACAAGATATCTTCCAATATACGAATTATCCTTTCTGTTTGTCCATCCATTTGCGGATGATAAGTTGTACTAAGGTGCAGTTCGATCCCTAACATCCCTTATATGCTCTTCCAGCACTTGTTAGTGAACAACGGGTCTCGGTTGCTCATAATGCTCTTTGGCACACCATTAAATCATACTATTCATTTTACATACAACTCTGCCAGCCTGGATGCCATTCTACTTAACTTAACGAGTATAAATCTTGCACTCTTGGTCAATCGATCTACTATGACCTAAATGCATTGCACCTTGCTCGAGTCTTTGGCAGTCCATCAATAAAATTCATTGGTACTTTCCCCTATTTCCACTCAGGAATATTTGGCGGTTACAACTATCCACTAGTTTTCTTCTGTTCTGCCTTTACCAACTGGCAGTTCATACACTTCGAGATGAATGCCCCAACATCCCTCTTTATAACTTCCCAGTAATAAGTTCGCTTCATATCTTGGTACGTCTTGTTATCGTCAGGATGAATGGTAAGCCTGGAATGGTGACACTCTCGTAGCACTTCATCTTGTAATCCTTTAATATCGGGAACAAACAATCTCCCATTCTTAGGAAGCCAACCTTCTTGGTCGAGTTCGTATTGCTTCATGTCTTTATATTCTACTCCTTCTATCCTTGCTATGATCTCCACTGGCCTAGCATCTTGCTTCTAACTAGTACTGATCTTTTCAACTAGAGTAGGTCTGATCAACAAACTTGCTAACATCTCTAGTTTCAGCTCGTAAGGCCTGAAATCATATCCAACAATATACTCATTTGCTTCCATTCCAAGAACATCGCTCCCAAACTAGCATGTATTCTACTCAACGCATCAGTGATTGTATTCCCTTTTCCAATGTATAGGAAATAGTAAAATCATACGAGATCAAGAACTCTAACTACCATTACTGACGAAGGTTGAGATCCTTTTAAGAGAAAAGCTACTTCAAGAATTTTTTGTTCGTAAATAGCTCAAACCATTCTCCTACCAGATAATGCCTCCATATCTTCAAAGGAAAAACTATCACCACCAATTCCAAATCATAGGTCGGATAATTTCTTTCATGCGACTTTAGCTGTCGACTAGAATAGGCAAAAACTCTTCCCTACAACTTTAATATTGAACCCAATCCAGTATCACAAGCATTTGTATATACGGTTACATCTTCATTTTAACTTGGAATGGTCAATACCGGTGCACTAGTCAACTTCTCTTTCAGACTAAAAACACATGCTCACACTTTGTGTTCCAAACAAAAGTCTGATTCTTCTTCGTCAAATTGGTCATGGTGCCGCTATCTTTGAGAAGCCCTTGATAAAGCGTCTAAAGTATCCCACCATTCCTATGAAACTCCTCACATCCATAGCATTCTTGGGCTGGTTCCAAACTTGGATCGTTGCTACTTTCGTAGGATCTACTATTATACCCTATCCCGAAACGACATGACCCAAAAATCTCACTTATTCCCTCCAAAAGTGACACTTAGAGAACTTCTCTCTCAACTTGTACTTCCACAATATCTCTAGCACAATCCTCTAGTACATCTTGTGCTCCTCTTTAGTTCTAGAGTAGATCAGAATATCATACACGAACACAAGTACGAACTTGTTCAACTAGTCTCTAAAAACCTCATTTATGAGATCATAAAGTACACCTGAGTGTTGGTCAACATAAATGGCATCACAACCACTTATAGAAACCAATGAAATACGAAACACAATAAAAGGCACAATCTCCTTTGCTATTCTCGACTAGTGAAATCTCGTTGCCAAATCCATTTGAGAGAACACCTTCGCACCGTAAAACTGATCAAACAAGTCATCAATTCATGGGAGTGGATATTTGTTCTTCTTCATTACTTTATTCAGCTCACGATAATCCGCACACAACCTCAAAATCCATTCGCCTTAGTCGCGAATACTACGGGTGCACCCCACTTAGATATGCTTCTTCAAATGAACTCTCTAGTTAATAGGTCATTCACTTGCACCTCTAATTCCTTCAACTCTCTGGATACTATAGCCTTAAAGCCATAACTATAGGTCTAGATTCCTTCACTAAGTCTATCTGAAAGTCAATCTCTCTATGAGGCGACAATCTAGTCACTTCCTCAAAGACATCCGAATACTCTCTAGTGATCGGCACAGATGACAACCCCTTTCATGGAACTTATAATAAATATAGAAAGCAAACCAACACCATATCCTTTGATAGGCATCTAATCACTATCATTCGCCTTTCCACATCTTCAATTATCACCAACGGCTTCTCTCAATCCACTATAGCAGCATACCTCTTTAGACAGTCCATTCCCGAGATAATCCTGAGCCCAACAAAATTCAAAAAAGTTGTGACGACCTGGATTTTTGACCCTCGAAAATCGACATCAATACGTTCACTGTATTACATGTCGAGCAATCGAATGCCGGGAATACCATATCGTTAGGAAAAAAGAAGAAAGAGGTAGAAGGAAAAATAGAAATAACAACATAGAATCTCATAATCTCAGCAGACCAATATACAATAGATAAAAATATGTCTTTATACAAAAAGAACTACAAATTTTATTTACACATCAATAACACAGTACCGGACAGTTATAATAACTTGTCCTCATAAATGCTGAATATACATTATACAATACACAGCGGAATGAAATCAAATACAAGTAATACGTCTTCGTCACCCAGCTCATCTACTAAGCTCCATAGCGTTCCATCCTGTATCTATAATACTCAGTCTGATCTGAGCGTTATAATAAAATAACACCCAAGTCGGTCTGGAAAACCAGCATGAGAAAACACACTCTGTTTGAATTATTAAAGTTATCAAAATCCTTTGAAAAACAAAGGTATCTCTTAAGAACATGCCACACATAAAAACGATGGGTTTTTACCTTACGATAACTAAAACATTTTATATCAAAATCATCTGATATTATAATAGTGTCTATGTACAAATACTTATTCAAATAGCTTAAATTGTTACATTAATTAAATTCCAGCATACTAGGCTCTACAACCAAATCCATAAAGGTACGTATTGAAAATGGATTCCATACGAATGACTAGGCACTGGGGTACCACTTGCCACAATAATAATCTAGAAAAATGTACCGAGGAACATGCTGGGATCACCTGCAACACAAGACCGGACTATCCCTAACCTGGATAGATCGAATATGCTATCACCCCGGGTGTTCCACCATTTTTGAGTTCTTCCGTGCACCATAGTAACAATATCCAAGGGTATCTAGAAAGGTGATAAACATACCTTAATTGGGTGCGACCCATTTAGCCTTACTGCATCTCCCCTGATTTTTAGTCTTTCTCGGTTGATAAGGCTAGAGGAAACGATTACCTTTAAAGGAGTTTATACTTGGAATATTCACTGTCCTCCAATGACAATGTACTGATAGCATTCATTCATACAACTCCGTTCTGGGTCTGAACGGAATCGAAGGCACTATTCCTACTACATCCATTTTGGAATCATCCTCAGGATTAGTAGCGATTAGCCCATGCAGTTCACATCTCCATCTTAAATTAAACGCTCTTGTCTTCACTTCGAAAACGTATTCATTGGATCGAAGTGGTTATCGGATAACTTATCCGATCCCGGTCTTTTCGAAACAACGTTCGATATTTTCGACAAACTCAACCCCGGTTCTTTAGCAAATGAACAGATGAAAATAAGATCGGAGATCATCTCCTAACCGTTAGTGGGCGGATTTGCTTATCATCATCCTAGAAGAACGAAACGAGTTTATACGTACAGTATAGCACCTCGAATGGTAACTGTACCACATAATTCCTATGTTTCTTCTAGATATTTCCAAAGTTATATTTTTGGTCCAGGTTTGATAGTCGGTTATTTAACTGTCAAATAAATAATCATCCAATCAAGATTCCATTTCCTACTGGATTTCATTAAGTCTTATTCAATTTAAATTTTAATCACTTAAATCTCTTAATCCGAAATATATATTTATCTTACCGAATTTAGTATATTCACAAACTATCATTTTCAAAAATATTTGAAACCCTTTTAAAATAATAAGGAAAGTACCACTGCAGTATCAACCATGAATTCACAGCACAAGGGTTACGCCTCTATCTCAAAAAAATCCAAAATTTAACTACAGGCACCAACTGCCTTCGATTCCGCCATGAAAGTATACCATTACTTTCCAAAAAAATTATTTAATAATTTTCTCAAAATAATACTTATAAAATTTCTATATAAGTTCCATTATATAGGCAAATACTCTTTAAATAAAGATGTTATATTAGACAATATTAATATTGAATAATCTATCCTTTTAAAACAATAATACTAATTAATTTGTAATTAACTTTAAAACAAATCATTATAAAGTGACATTAATTAATAATTAAATATTCCTTTAATTAATTTTAAAATAACTACATAACTAATTTTTGAAATATTTCTAAACACCTTTTAAATTACTTAGTTTAAAAATTAAAAATCCTCTTTTTAAAACAAGCCCAACTTCTCGACAGGAATGTATTTTCAATTCCATATAACCAATCTAATATTTATAAATCACTTTCGATTTAACGCCAATTTGATTTACATCCCAATTTCGTAATTCCCTTCCTTTTTTTACATTTCCAAAGCAAAATCTATCATTTCTTTTTGAAGCGATTTACCCATCTCATTATAAATTCTTATCGTGAATTTATATCTACAATTTATAAACATCGTTTATAATTTTATAAACTCATCTAGCTTTATTCATTTATAAAATAACCTCATTTATACAATTTCACTTTATAAATCCATTTAATTATAAATTCCATTTATCTTTCAAATCTATTTTAAATATAGATTCCGATACAATATTTTTATTTTCAAAAATTCCCTTTAAAATTCTTTTAAGTTCCAAAGATAATATCTACGGTATCTAAAATACCAAAATTAAGGTCAATGCTACTATCGCATCCAATAATCCAAATCTCGACAATAATCTACAACAGATTATTCTAACACATCATATACTATTATATATGAAATTAAAATTAATTTTTTTTAAGAAATCCAGTTGGATCCCTCTAACCTATTTCCTTGCGTCCACAAATGATAATACAACATGAAATACCAATTCCGCTTTGAGGCGGGATATTGCAGTATATAGGATCATCCGCTATTATGCAGGGCGCATAGAGTCTCATCGCTAAAATATGCGGGAACAACAATCCAACAACTAATATATTATATATATAACATATAACATCCAACAGATAATAATTTATAATTTCAACCAGCATTCATTAATTAATTGTTGTAAATTAAATCCAACAATCCAAAAAGAGTGAAATTATACTCACCTTGATTCATATTTTGAAATAAATCCCCGATCGTAGCCTACATCATTTCGAATATAATACTGCCGGATTCAAGCGACTTCGACCTTGAATAACAAGGTTATTAAATCTTCAATTATCGATTTACAACTAAAAATAAGTTCAATTAATTTCTTAATCCTGCAAAATAAATTTTCATATTAACCTGAAGAGACCATGTCGAAGAGCTATCAACTCCCATACATTTTTTATCACTTCCTCTTATTCTGCTGCCTTGATACAACAACGACGATGAAACCGAAGAAGTGCTATATGTATTCATCTTTATCCTCCAAGCTCGACCCAGCCCTACTAGAAATTGCTGCCATGCTTCGGCAACTCCTCCACGACCACATCACCCTTGAGTGAGCGCCTCCAAATCAAACGCCCCAACCTACTTCGAATGCCACCATCACCATCCTGGTCCATGCACCATCGTGACGAGCGACGTCGCTTGCCCAAATTCCCAAAACTGGATCGCAGCCAAGCTCTAATCGATCAAATGTGTCCTCATCGCCCAGCCCTCGTCCTCACTTCCCCGTTATTCAACTGCACCACCACACCATCGACGACGATTCGCGTTCCCCCTTGTAGATATCAGTTTCGACTTTGATTCATGCTATTTCCTATCGCCTACCGTCGCATGCCTATGCGCGATTTATTTATTTATTTATTTTTAGTGAATTCGAACTTGATTTCGCTTCTAAACTAGGAGAGAGAGAGAGGCATGATTTTGATTTTTTTGAGTGAATACACTCAACTAGAAGGAAGGGAGAGAGAGCTCGTGATTTAAAGATAATGGGTTAGCATGTTAGAAACGGTAATGTATGCTAGTGGAAAAGGTCAACTGATGGTTGATAGGGGTTAAATCGATATGAACATATTTTATTTAATTTTGAAATATCAGAGATATTTATTTCGAACCCTAAACGAGGTGTGTTGCCTGACATTTCTAATATTATACCCCTATTTCAGACTCAATGGAACAAATCTCAAGTCCCAATTCGATCGTGTGTGGAAGATAGCCCTTTAAATCGACTATTTAAATTAAATTATGTTAAATTATTTTTAGACGTTTTCAAATCGTACGACTAATTGGTATGTTCAAACGCTATGAAATTTGAAATCCAATTATAATACGCTATTACAGATCCAATGGAACTAGTTTTGTCAAATTCCGAGACTGTGCCCCGGATCACTATTTTAAATCATCGATTAAATCGACGATTTTCAAAATTTACGAAATCGTTTGAAATTTCAATTTTAAAAACTTACTATCTAATTTTCTAATTCAAATAAAATTTATAAAAACATTAGAAATCATTTTTCTCGATTCATATTCAATTTGAATTCAATTATCTAAACGATTTTCAATTATTAATTCAGCAATTTATTTACAATAAATGGATATATTTGGAATTTCATATTCATTTTAAAATGCCAACATATATCTTCATATGCAAAAGCCAAATTATATTTCAAACCTATATTTAAAACCACTTAAATAACCCAAATCAAACGTTGGAAATTCCAGGTCGTTACAATAGTGCAATCACAAACAAAAGAGGATCCATGACTTGATAACACTATGACACAACAAACCATGCAAAGGCTAATAGAGCCTCTAATAGAGTTCATCACAATCAAGGGTCGGCCTACTTCTCAGGTTTCAATCCCAGTTTGTCTACTAGGTCACTACATATGAATGAATATGAAGCACTAATATCAAATATAATTCGAATAGGAACTTTACCAATAGAATGCATATCTTGAATAATGACCCCCTTTCCCTTCTCCTTCGTCGAGGGAGCACTCGACAAAGTCGAGATTGCATCCAAAGCATACACTTTCATAACCTATTTATCTTTTGCCGGTTCTGAACAATCCTTCTTCGAATGCATAAGCTTATCACATGTATATCACTTCTTCTTATCACTCATATTGCAGTCCTTGATCAAATGACCTTTCTCCTTGCACCCATAGCAAGTAGGTTCCTACTTACCCTTCTTTTGGCCATTCTTCCCTTGAGATTTCTTTATCTTTCCACTCCACTTCTTCTTGCCTCCACTACCTTGCTATGGTTTCGGCTCTTCCTTCTCAGTGGAAACAACTGTAGATGTCCTAGCCTTAGGATACAGATTCTCATGATAAAGTGCTTTCTCCACAAGCTCCTTAAACAGTTCATCAATGTGATATACCATCTTCTCTAAGATAGTTATCTAAGCCAAGATGAACTTCACATTCTTTCACAACGGAGTGTCGATGAATGACATCTCATACTTCTATAGAGCATCAAACTCTACCACATACTTTGAAACTAACATCTTTCCTTGCATAAGAGCGGCAAACTTTCTGAACAATACCAACTTTTGGGCAATCGGAAGGCCCTCCTCGAACCTTGTCTTAAACTTTTCCCAACTGAACTACTCTTCACGAGTAGCAATAGTCACAACGTTCCACCGATTCATGGCCCGCATACGAAGTTATCTAAAAGCCAACTTTCTCTTCATTGCATCCACTTCCATATCAATACAGATGCGCTCACAAGTATCAATCCAATCTTGCACTTCTATAGCTGATTTCGTTCCACGGAATGGCTTTCCTCCCAGAGTAGAGTAATCTTTACTCTACTTAGCGAAATCATTCCGAGGCACTTGCATGGGAGCACCTTCACCAATGGCCATACCAGGAGCATTCCTTATCATCTTTACCATTATAACATTGAAAAAATGTTGAAAACCAGGCATAGCAGCTCCTAATCTTGTTCTTTTCTTAACTCCTGAAGTAGATCTCATAGTATTCCTTATATGTCGACTCATTCTTATCTTTAACAATAATGATCAGTCTCTCATAAAGAAAACTATGTCTACAATGCTCATGTGCTTGCGACTTATTCTATATAATATTATTACATAATTTTGAAACCAAAGTATATAATAAGTTCACACTCTCTCGTATATATATATACTCTCGATCTAGTCTAAGGTTATAACACCTTCCATGTGACGCCCCACCCCAAGACCCACCCTAATAAAGGATATTACATAGTAATACCGCCTGCTAGTGCAGAGAATAGGGCCAATTAGCAGCGACATCTATGAGTTTTACTTTAAGCGAGTATCCATATGTCGGTAAATATGTTATACATTTCTTTTCTCAAGTGAAATAGACGTATACAATTTAAGATTAAAGAAAAACTATGTTGGTCATAATAAAAATCCTTAATAACATATGATAAACACAAATCACGGAATCATAGATCACTGATCACACATAACAGAATACAAGTAGATTCGAGGCTGAACCAATACAAACAGATACATGATGTAGACTACATAATACAAAAGTGCTACATTCCAAAAATATGAAAAAAGGTGTCTAGCTCGACATAAGATACATTATAAACATGATTATAACATAGTGATGACAAAAGTAAACATTTAGCTAACCGATAGGAAGGCCTCTCTAAAAGCGTCAAGCTGAAGGACCCGAAACATATCGGTCTGGCCGGAGTATTGTAAAATAATAAACGGGTAGTTTAGGCTAAAATATATGATATAGCAATATGAATGATATATTTAATGAACTAGATCTTAAATATCGCCATCAAGTCATGTATCGACAAATATCAAGCATACTTCAAAACTTCAAAAATGAAATCACCAAATATCAAGCATCTTCAAAACCTCAAGAATAAATCACCAAATATCAAAACTTAAGTTACCTTCTACTAGAAAAATACCTAAAACTAACAACACAAATAACATCAAATCTAGAAATCATAAATAGAAATCCAAAAATCTCATAAAATGGAAAAAGGTGGCAAACTCCAAGATTAGTGACTAAATTCACCTACATGCATGTAACTCCAAGATAGACGCATATGTCTAACTTCAAGATGGTTATAATTCCCATAATAACTCCAAGATAGGCGAGAGCTTGTAAAACTCCAAGATAGGTGCAAGTCCTACGAAATCAAAGATGGGAACAAGTCTTATAAACTACATGATATGTACAAGACCTTTAAGAACTCTAAGATAGGTACAAGACCAATATAACTCCAAGGGAGAGTCATAAACTCGTAAATATAAGTGTTATGTACTTCCATATAGCAATCGAATAGATAACGACCATATGTCCCATACTACACGGTTTTACTCAAATGTTTACTATACGATAGTAAACTCCACTTGTGTGTAGCAATGGTTCGGTTGAACAAGTCCGAGAATTAACCGGTAAAACAAATGCGAGCGTTCCATACCACTCGTTTTATTTAACCATTTAAATCAATTCCTCATTCGATTGATGTCGTGCAATTTTATAAAAGATTTCACTTTAAAATCATAGTGGTAAAATATTGTTTTATAAGCTAGAATATATATAAGTACACTTTTTGAACCGTTGCTCCAAATCATCTTTAAAAACCATTGTTAATGAGAATAACTTATATATATATATATGTATGTATGTATGTATGTATGTATATATATATATATATATCTATTGCAGACTTAGATTCATACTTAAAATGATTTCGATAAAATGGTTTGATTTAGAAATTAGCCTTTTATAAATCCAAGTTGAAAACGTGCATAAAAAAGTGTTACTACCAAGACCCATAAAACAATTCTATGGTATAGAAACATTAAAATAAATTCATCAATTCAAAATTCAAAATTCGAAAATGGCAATGAAATTGATATGAAATAAAACATTAAAATCAAGTACATAATATTAGGAGATCAACTTGACACAAGAGTGGCAAACGGGGCGAACGGGGAATATAAAAACACAGCCTAGGAGTCAACTCCAGGCTACGATCGGTGCACTAATCAGGTAGATCGGTCCATCGGTTACCTCGCCTGGGCTCACTCCCAAGCGGCTCCGGTGGCTCCTCGGCGATCCGATTCTGCCCATTTCTCCTTCTTTGGTTTCGTGAAGGTCTAAGGTACTGAAGTAGAAATTAAGAGCATATAAACATGTACAATTGATGCAAACCATGATTATATAAGGTAGATTTTCAGCAAACAGAGAATTAATTCAAAGTGATAAGAGATTCAATGCCATATTAAGATCATATTCACTATAGATTCAAGCAATTTCATATATCAGCAACACACATTCATTTTAACATAGAAATTGTGAGATAAACTCTAAATAAATCTAAAATTGAGGATTAAAGCTTGGATTCTCCTAGGCTTTTCTGTTTAAGGTTCAACCTAGGTTAATTTTATAAATTGGAGAGGAATGATTACAATCAAAGACTAAAACTGAAATTAATCACCAAAAGATACATAAATAGGTGGAAGAGATTACCATTTATAAATCTAACTTGAATTAATCACAAGTCCTTTGATTTGTTGCCCTACGGCTTTGAGACTTAAGAGAATTTTGGTTTTTATTTTGTTTATGGGAGTGAAATGAGAATGAGAACTTGTACATATAGGTTTCTCATTTCTTATTTCTCTTATTTAGGCTAAATGGGTTAAGGTATAGATCCAATAACAAAGTGTTGCTAACTTTCCAAAAGAAAAGTGTTACTAATTTGTTTTGTCACTTTATAACACCAACTTAGACTAAAAAATGTTTTATTTAACAAACATTGATTTCTTTAATTTTCCTAAAACAAATAACATGTCAAACTCTCATTTCTATTAATATTGAAATATCGTACAAAATTTAAATACAACTTTTAAATATAAAGGTTATTCTTAATGGTTTTAATAAAATAAACTATTAATAGAATATTCTCATTTTTAACAATAATTCTCAATGTTAATCTTTATTTAAATTTACAACACCAGTTGTGATAATTTTAAAATTGAAAGATATTTGTCATAAATCTCCTATTAAAATAAATATGCAATAAGAATTAAATTCCATAAAAGGACAATTCATTAAATTTCCAATTTATTTTATTCCAAATCCATTTAAATATAGAAATACAATAATTATAAATTCCCTAAATTTATTCAATTAATTAGTTATAATTAACTGAATCATATTTAAAATTTTAATTCTAGGTAATCTCGACCAGGGTTGTTATAGACCCCTTCCTTATAAAAATTTATCCCCGTAAATTTTCTTTAGGGAAAATCAATAACAATTCAAAATATGCATCTATTAAAAGAGAACAAAATCATAACATGGAATAATATAAAGCATGAGCCTTACTACTAATGAGCATGAGAAAATAACTCAGGTTGCATTCGCTCGTTAAACTCTTTAGTCTCCCAAGAAAAATCTTTTATATTTTTAGACCATTGGACTTTAATGAGCATAACGTCTTTATTTTGAAGGCGTTTTACCTCGATGCAACAATATGGATAGGCCTTTGCTTATATGTAAGGTTAGGTGAGACCTTAAGCTCCTCAAGGATCCTTGGCTCAAGAATAGAATCAGAATTTTGAAGCTATTTCTGAAGCTATGAAACATCGAATACATCATGAATACTGAAGAATTGGTCTGGAAGAGATACCCGATAAGCAACAGGGCCAATACGCTCAGCGAACAAGTATAGTCCAATATATCTTGAAGCCAGCTTCCTAGAATGACTGAATCGCATCAAACACTTCAATGGAGATAAATAAATGAAGACCTAATCCCTTATAGAGAGTTTCAATGCTTTCCTCCTATTATCAACATAGGAATTATGCTCGCTTTGTGCCTCTTTCATTTTCTATCGAATGAGATCGTTCTTCTCAGAAGCATCATGAACAGAGTTGGGGACTAAGATGAATATCTCCCTGGATTCAAGCTACCACGATGGTGATCGACACGGCCCTCCAAAAAGAGCCTCGAAAGGAGCCATGCCGATATTAGAGTGGAAACTGTTGTTATAAGCAAACTCGACATGATAAATATGATCTTCCCAACTCCCACCGAAGTTGACATAAGCATGAAGTAAGTCTTCCAAGATCTTATTAACTGCCTATACGTCTATAGATGATAAGCAATGCTGAAATTAAGCTTCTAACCCAATGCTTTTTGGAGATTCTTCCAGAATCCGCTTGTAAACAAGGGATCCTTATTACAAAACGATGGCAGACTAGGAATGCTATGAAGTCTCATGATCTCCTTTACATAGATATTAGCTAGCTGAGAGGCAATCCGATTGGACTTGATGGGAACAAAATGGGCTGATTTACTCAAACGATCAATAATCACCCACAAGCTATCATGGTCGGCCCTCGAACAAGGAAGACCATTAAGAAATCCATAGAATACTAAAAAGGAAAGGAAAGAACAAGATTACGGTCATTAATAGATCGACACATAAGAGGACTCAAATATGAATTTAAGCTCATAATACCTGGTCCTACTTCCACACCGAGACTTCCAATGATTGCAAAAGACCACTGGGACACTGATGCTCGAACTTAACAAGTTAAGAAGTCAAGCAACCCTTCATATACTCTGCCATATCTCATTTCATCCCTTTCTAATAGCATAGACGTTTAATATCAACATAAATCTTACTACTACCGGGATGAATAAAATACTTGGAGCAATAGCACTCTTTAAGAATATCCCTTCTAAGATCATCGACATCTGGCACCAAAAGCCTACCTCTTCTACGAATACAACTAAGAGCATCAGCTACAACACTCCTCAACTCATTATTTTGGGAAACACTATTACACTGCTAAAAAAGATAAGATACATCAGGATCACGGTTTCGGGATTCCACAACCCGATCTAACAGAATAGGACGAGCTTCCAGGCTAAAAAATAATATAGAAGAACAAGACTCTGAAATACACCTTCAAATCTCACAAGAAGATAGAACCTCAAGCTCTTTCCACTTAGTAACATCAAAGAATTAAATATCTACTACTTGCGACTAAGAGCATCTATTACTCGATTCACCTTCCTCGAAGTATACTGAATATCTATATCATAGGAAGCAAGGAATTCGAGCCATCTCTATTGTCGAATATTAAGCTCCTTCCGAGTGAATAAATACTTTGACGACTAATGGATGGTATAAAGCACAAATATCTCATCCAATAAATAATAACACCAAATCTTCAAAGTAAAGACAATAACTACGAGCTCTAAATCATGAATGTCATATCTAACCTCATTCGGCTTTAACTGTCTCGAAACAAAGGCAACAACATGGTCCCGTGGCATAAAGACGGCTTCCAAACCAAATCTACTAACGTCCATATAGACCACAAGGTCTTGGTTCCCTTTTGGAACCACAAGAACAGGATTATTGGAAAGGAGTTCTCTCAACTTCTTAAAAGAAGCTTCACACTTATTTGACCAAACATACTCGACTCCTTTCCTAGTCAAAGAAGTAAGACTTAAGATAATCTTGGAAAAGTCTTTTATGAATCGACGATAATACCCCGCCAATCCAAGAAAGCTATGAATCTCCGATACATTCTTTGGCCTTTTCCAATTTTGAATAGCATCAATCTTCAACGGATCAATAGAAATGCCTTCTTCTGAAACTACATGCCTCAAGAACTTTACTTGCCTTTGCCACAATTGACACTTAGAAAAAATTTCTTTCAACTGATTTCTTCTAAGTGTCTCCAATACAAACCTAAGATGCTCCTCATGCTCTTCCTTAGATTTAGAATAGACAAGACTATCTTCAGTGAATACGAGGACAAAACGATAGATAAATTTCTAGAAAAATCGCTTCATAAAATCAACGAAATAAGCTGGAGTGTTCACTAATCCATGGGGCAAAACAAGCCACTCATAAGATCCACAATGGGTATGGAATGATGTCAGAGAAATGCTATCCTTGCCACTCGAAGTTGATCAAAACCTATCGCTAAGTCTAACTAGGAAAAGACCTTAGTGCTGCAAAGCTAATCAAATAAGTCATCGATCCCAGGTAGAGGGTACTTGTTCTTAATGGTAAGCTCATTAAGCTTGAGATAGTCTACGCAAGCCTAAGAGTATCATCAGCCTTCTATACAAAAAACAACAGAAGCTCCCTAAGGGGAATAACAGGATTAGATATACTGCTTCGCTTCCAACTCCGAAAACTGCTTCCTCAACTCTTCATTCTCCTTAGCGGATATCATATAAGGAGACGACTAACAGGTTGAGATCCCTGGATGAGATCAGTTCAGTACTCAATCGCCTACTTGGGAGGCAACCCTAAAAAGGGTTTAAAGATATCAGGATAATCATAAACAATAGGGATTCAGGAGATATCATCCTCTTCATGAGACTCAAGAGAAAATATCAAGCATACTTCAAAACTTCAAGAATGAAATCACCAAATATCAAAACTCAAGATAGCCTCTATAAGAAAAATCCTCGACACTATTTGGTGATAACACAAATAATATCAAATCCAAAAATCACAAATAAAAATCCAAAAATCTCATAAAAGGGGAAAAGGCGGCAAACTCCAAGATTGGTGAATAAATTCACCTACATCCATTTAACTCGAAGATAAACGTATATGTCTCTAAACTCCAAGATTGTATAATTCCCATAATAACACCAGGATAGGCGAGAGCCTATAAAAATCCAAGATAGGTGCGAGACCTATAAACTCCAAGATAGGAAAAAGTACTTTAAACTACATGATAGGTAAAAGACTTATAAAAACCCCAAGATAAGTACAAGACCTATAAAAATCCAAGAGAGAGTCATAAACTCATCGATATAAGTGTTATGTACTTTCATATAGCAATCGAATAGGTAACGACTATGTGCCCTATAGAACATAGGTTTACTCAAACGTTTACTATACGATGGTAAACCCCACTTGTGTGTAGCAATGGTTCGATCGAACAAGTCCGGGAATCAACCGGTAAAACAAACACGAGCATTCCATTCCACTCGTTTCATTTAACTATTTAAATCAAGTCCTCATTTGAGCTATGTCCTGCAATTTTATAAAAGTATTCACTTTGAAACCATTCTTGTAAAATATTGGCTTATAAGCTAGAATAAATATATAATACACTTTTTGAATCTTTGCTCCAAATCATCTTTAAGAACCATTGTTAATGAGAACAAATGCTATATTATATATATAAATATATACATATATATATATATATAATTCTTTATATAGAAATTAGATTCATACTTAAAAAGAATTCAATAAAAGGGTTTGATTTAGAAATCGACCTTTTATAAATCCAAGTTGAAAACATGCATTATAAAGTTATGTATTACTCCCAAGACCCATAGAATGATTCTATGGTATAGAAACACCAAAATAAATTCATCAATTCACAAATCAAAATTCAAAAATGGTAATGAAATTGATATAAAATACAACATCAAAATCAAGCAAATAGCGTCAAGAGATCAACCGAAGAAACTAGTGGTAAAGGGGCGATCGGGGAACAGAAGAACATGCTTAGGAGTCAATTCTAGGCTACGACCGATGCACCAGTCGGGTAGAATAGTCCATCAGTTACCTCGCCTGGCTGACTCCAAGGCAGCTCCAGTGGCTCCCCAATGATCTAGCTCCAACCACTACTCCTTCGTTGGTTCCCTGGAGGTCTAGAATACTGAATTAGTAATTGTGCAAGCGTATAAACATGTACAATTGGATGCAAATCATGATTATATAAGGTAGGGTTTTCAGCAAACAGATAATCAATTCAAAGTGACAAGAGATTTAACGTCCTATTGATATCATATTCACCATGGATTCAAGAAATTTCATATATCAACAGCAAACATCCATTTTAGAATAGAAATAGTGAGATAAACTCACCTGAATAGATCCAAAATTGAGGATTAATGCTTGGATTCTTCTAGGCTTTTCTATTTCAGCTTCATCCTGGTTTAATTTTAGAAATTTGAGAGGAATGATTACAATCAGAGACTAAAATTGAAATTGATCAAAACAGATACACAAATAAGTGGGAGTTACCTTTATAATTCTAAACTAGAATTAATCATAAGCCCATTGATTTCTAGCTTTGATTTGGGGATTAGGGTTTTGAGACTTAGGAGAATTTTGGTTTTTCTAGTTTATGGGAGCGAAATGAAAATAAGAAATTGTACGTACAAGTTTCTCATTTCTTATTTCTCTTATTTGGGCGAAATGGGTTAAGGAATAGATCTAATAACAAAGTGTTGTTAATTTTCCAAAAGAAAGTGTTACTAATTTGTTTTATTTTATCACTTTATAACACCAACTTATACTAAACAATGCTTTATTTAACAACCATTGATTTCTTTAATTTTCCCAAAACAAATAACATGTCAAACTCACATTTATATTAATATTGAAATATCTTATAAAATTTAAATACAACCTTTAAATATAAAGGTTAATCTTAATGGTTTTAATAAAATAAACTATTAATTGAAAATTTTCATTTTTAACAATAAATCTCAATATTAACCTTTTTTTAAATTTACAACACTTGTTGTGATAATTTTAGAATTGAAAGATATTTGTCATAAATCTCCTATTAAAATAAATAAGCAAATCAACCTTTGGAAAAATTCATATTTTAAATTATAAAATTATTTCCATGCATTATATTTACATATTTTCTCTAAGATTGTTCTTATGTTATTAAATATAAGAATTGAATTACATAAACGGACAATTAATTAAATTCCTAATTTATTTTATTCCAAATCCATTTTAAATTTGGAAATACAATAATTATAAATTCATCAAATTTATTCAATTAATTAGTCATAATTAACTAAATCATGTATAAAATTTTAATTTTAGGTAATCTCAACCAGGGTTGTTGCATCCCTATCTCTACTGGACCACGGTATCAATTCCGGTTAATCATGTAACCAAAGCTCTGATACCAAATGTGAAGACCGCCTTATAGCACTGGCACCAACAGTGTATAAATGGTGCGCTATAGTCGTGCCTGGAAGATATAAGATGATCATCAAGATGAATAATGACAAACATAACAAATAATCCGTCATACACCTCACGGCACATAGGTAAAATATAATATCAAAGATACAACAAAAGTGACAGTAATAACAATATCAACTAATCATTCGAGTATAATATCCACAGAGTTATACATCAAATATTATGGAGTATATAACAGGATAAACTCAAATAAACTATCTCAACAAATAAAAATAAGCAAGCACTTCCACGGGCTACATAGTATTCCTCAGTGGAAAAGCGTAGAAATCCATATATGTGTATAACATGAGATAGTTCCATCCAGCTCGTCCTCAGCATAGCTACTTCATCACCTATGTAAGTTATCTAGTTTACTCATTTAAGAGTACCCATAAGAAGCAAAATATAAAACATTGAATCAAATAATAGTCTGGTGTAAGCAGTAAATGAATCTCAAAATATTTTATAGGTAAATATAGTAAGAACAAGAGCACACGAACCATGCCTAACATGTCTCTACAACCAAAGAGTTGGCACACAACACTTTAGTAGCTTCTCTATAATATCATAAAGTACCATACAACATAGAATGATGGATGTCCAGATATCCCTATCTCTTGTACGTACTCCTAATGATATCCTCGAGTGATAACCCACTAAGGAAAGCAACTAAAGGAACCATAGCATCCATCAAGCAATACTCACTATCGCTCATCCCTTTGCTCTGAATAAATGATAATTCATATGGCCTCTTTTCTGCCAGGGACTAATGGAAATCCTAGTTTTCATTTTCCTCTCATATCACATAGCCCTAAGCTCGATACGTGTCTCACAGCCCAAAGCTAGGTACTAGACCTGCCAGCAGTCTAGGATATACAAGTTCCTCAGTTGACCCATGGGCGTCCTCAATTACAATACCCCTGCTTCGAGTATAATAGAAAACACTTTGAGTTGCCAATGATTCCTTAGCACATTCATATTCGAGCCCTCTTTTTCTCCATTCGGATTCTGAGTCCTTCTATTGCTCAATCCAGTTTCCATTATCTGAGAACCCATCATGCTCCTTATTTTATAGCTCTCTCGTTTAATAAACTACTATTTTCGATGCATACTCCAACCATGAATCAAAAACCAAAGATACAAAGCTTTTGTCATGTTGTTACATCGCCAATCCAACCTTGATGCGAACGAGCCAACACCTCCAAAGTCTCACTTTCATTCCTCAAAAGTCTCACTTTCACTAGACCCACCAAAATAACTCAGTTCTGTCCTAAATAGGTTGGCACTGACTTATTTCCTTAGCTAATCATTGGCTAAGTTTTCTTCCATTCCCTCCTTGCTTCTACCATGCCTAGATGCTTTGACCCTGGCCTATCCGTCCAAACAACTCGGTCCTTACGCCAAAGCACCTACTTCAAGTTCTAGAAAACAACTCGGTGTCCTATCCAATGCTTTGTCAATTCCTCGCACCAATCCGTGAGTAAGCTCCTCTAGCCACGCTCTATTCAACCATGCCAACCGCTGACCCATTGGACCAACCAAAATATTTTGATACCGACATAAAAAAAGTTAGCACCAACTTATCTCTTTAACGAATTAGAACCCACGACTTGAACCCTAATCTCTTCCCATACTCAAGAGCCCCCTTTATGTTTCGTCCAATTCTGATCATCTTTGCCTCCGATTTCCCAAATTCACCAACCTTTCTTCCTAACGTCCAAAACACTAGCAAACAACATCAAAGCACAACATACAGTTATAAAATAACATGCAATTACATCCATTCAAATAAGAAATTCATAGAATTATAGCAATCAAACAAATTCTAATCCAAATCTGAACAATAAATGAACATATGAATATGAATAAGGTAGATTTCAAAGCCATTTCTACAAATCATATTAGAATTTCTCAATTTAGATCATAAACATATGTCAACATGTGATCAGAGTTAGAAAGGAATTTTATAGTCAAAAATCATTTTAAAACCTATAATTCTACGATATAAACATGCATGTGATAGTGAGAAGTCAAAACCATTCATCCATTACCAAATTCAACCAATTTAAGTGTAGGTAAAATATGGACAATGATTAAAAGCAATGCAAATTAACCAAATCGATGATGTCTATCTTTTAATCAATGATCTATACACCGATCTTTAATTTGTTTTGACTTAGAGAGTAATTTGGATAAATTTGTATGAATCAAGTGTTAATGGGAGTTTAGATCAGATTTGGGGGAGAGGGAAAAGTTTTAATTTGACCTCCAGCCCTATGTTTATAGTAATTCTCGAATTAGAGTAATGGACTTGCTTATGGGCTTAATTAATTACACATTAACTCTGACTAATAGTTATCAAAATTTAAAACAGGCATAACTTCCTATATATAGGTCTGTTTTTCTATTATGGCCACTCAATGAAATGAAAAACCATCATCTTGAAGCAATGGAACTAGTTTACGACTCTAATTCGACTCCTATCAAAAGTTTCAAACAAGATTTTTAAGGTCAAAATGGCCACATAGAAATTTGATAAAAATCATAGTTGTGTAAAATGTCCCTTAGAGTCATATCCCAAAATTATAGAATCATACAACCTCATATGAATAAAATAAAAATATTTTATGATCCTTCATTATGTAAAATACAGGTCGTTACATTCCCACCCCAGAGGGAAATCCCAAGGACTCACCCTCGTAAGAGGCGGGGTCATACTCAAAATCTCCTTTTGTAAATAGAAACAGGTTGCCTACCCCCGTTCTTTGTCGTTGGTCGTTGTCTCCATGCCAACGTCATGTATAACCAATTTTGGGAGGAGCCCCTACTAGGAAAGGGCCTCATGTCAAATGTAGACATGGGCCGTAAAGAAGAAATGGCGTCATTTAGACAGCAGAAGCTTAGAATCCAAACTTGAAACTATGAAAGAGAGTGCCTCTTTGATGATGAGAATGAGGAAACATTTTCTAAAGAGATACTAAAATTTGTATATGCTGGAAGTATGATTTCATTCCGATTTAGAAATGCGATAAATTTCGACCATATCATAACATTCAACTCCACCATCTGAGCTGGCTAGCTCTCCAACGAAGCCAAATGCCTCTTGTTCTCCTCTACATAGAATGAACCGGCCTTTGATTGGTTCCTGCACCTACTAACCACCAACATCCACTCCTAGGCCCAACTGTGCATAAAATTTAAAACATGTTTCTTTGCCTCGTGAAGCAAAACTGTAATGGCTAGCACACTAAGCAACATACGGAAAGAACAGACTGAGTCACTCTACTTTTACTTCAATTTCGTTAACAAGGACTGAACACGTGCAGGGGGGCAGACAAGAATATCCTAGTAGTTTCCCTTTGTTCTAGGTGAAATACTAGTCCGAAATGTGGAAAGAGCTACAAACGCAGCATGACTCATCCTTAAAAAACTTCTTTTAAAGAGCGAACAACATCATCTGGGTGGAGGAAGCTGACTTCTCCGATAGCGATGAAGAGGGTAGACGCGGCTAAAAAAGCAATTCATGTAACCAAAATGGTCGGAGAAAAAATGGCCTTTGTAAGCATAGAAAAAAGCGCTCTAGGGATAGTTCCCAATTTAAGCACAGGCATGCAAACTAAAACTATGCCTTATTATATCTTGATATGGAACCATTCATATTGCCATCAAGGATTGCAGCTCGTACCAAGGACCTACTCCTGCCTACTTAGGGTGAAAGGAGGATCCCTACAATAAACGGGAAATATTATGAATTCCATCAATTGAACATTCATTCCACCAAGAAGTATTTTCACATAAAAGACTAGATAGAGCTGCTTATCTATAAAGGTGTACTTCTGCAATATGTGAGACAACAAGTTGAACAAATTAATGAACATCAAAATCCTTCCACCTTACCTTAATGGGAGGATTTAAACAATATGGTCGTAATTAACACTGAAATCCTAACTATCTATAGTGGGTCGCACATGGCCGAAAGCGGCAAGGGGTCCCAAGATCGATTTAGATGGAAGTTTGCCCTAGTAAAACAAAAACATTAAGTAGAACTCTGGGTTTTGAAAGCATTATGAGTGAAGGAAGATGAAGCTGATAATACATTCTCGATTGAAAATAAAAAAGCATTGGCCAGTTTCACCATAACTCTATGGTTATGTAGTTAACACCCTATAAAGTTCCCATAAAATCTCTACTGTAGCAAGTAGAACTTGTAGATAGCTGCGTCTTTCAATTTAGCACTATTAAACAGTAGATCTGCTTTAAGCCCCGCTATATTTTGCCATACTCGCTAAATCAACGCCTTTTAACACCTGCTTTAGCAATATTAAAATAAAAAAGTTAGACTACTTATCTTTTAATTTGAATCAACAAAGTTAGGGTAAAAACCTAATTTTAAGGCACAAGTACTCAATATATGTTAGAAATCTATTGTAGTCACCAAATCTGGACTACACAAATCACAATATTCTTCAATTTTGTTATATAAGATTAAGAAACATTTCCTTTTCCACACAAATGATGTGAGAATGAGAATAAATTTAATTTGGATATTTGGTTTTATATCTAATGAAACTATTTGTACCTCCGTTATTTTCATTCTAGCTTTATCCTCGATATAACTTTTTGCATCTCCACCATTATAGAACTGCTAAGCGCTTTAACTGCATAGTCCTTATGGTCATCTCAATTAACATTGTCACCGTCAAAGTACATCGATTCTTAGTTGACGAGGGTAGCTCAGTTAATGTCATGTTAAAGATGTCTTCGATCAGATGAAACTCCCATCATCCAGCCTCGCTCCTTATGCTTTTCCCATCTACGGCTTTGTTAGGTTCAGATTGTCCCATTAGGTTCGACTTCGCCGTGTGGTCACCTTCAACGAGGAATCATGCTCCACTAAAATACAAGTAAATTTTGTGATAGAAAAATGCCTGTTTTCTTCTAAAGTTCTCATATATAGGCTGACACTAAATAATCTAGAGGCAGATGTAACTTATCAACGAATCATTATGAAGTTTCGTGTCAATGGAAGTATTGGAGGCATTCGTAGCATCGGCAAGGCGCTAAGGACTACTATAATATTTCTGTATAGTAAGCCAAGAAAGGAATACTCATGCTTCATCATGAGGCGAATACCATCTAAAATGGCCAACCCGAGAGTCTGAGGGAGTGAGAGCTCCCACATTCGCTTGCAGATGTCTGCCCAGGTCATGTAACCGATCGAAGCATGATCATTTCCTTGGACCAATGCGAACTAAAGCTCAATATGGGAAGCGACAATGATAACCCCTGGACGCACTCTATTTGAACAATCAACCATATGGCGGTTCCCCTATCCTACTCGGAACTGCTATATTAAATAGTGACGATTCCAACAAGGTCATCCAAATCGACATATGTAATGACCTAGAATTTTATCATTTTAACTTATGAATATTTAATTAAATTTAAATATTCATTAATGGTTTTTATTAATTAAATAGCCCTCTTTTAATTTACAACCTATAATAGGAATTTTATTTTGGTTTACATCAATAAATATTTTGACAAAAAACTGGAAATGTGGCTGAAGTGATTTTCGGATTTTCATCTTTTGTCGAATAACAAGTTATTTTTAGTCGTAATATTTTGATTTGCCTTAAAACAACACTTCAAAAATGGTAACATATTTTCTTCCAAGTGAATATAACAATATTAAACTTTTAAAATGTAAATCTTATTTAAATTCAAATACAGAAATGAAGTGACATAAAGAGAAACTTAAGGGTTAAGAAAATAGGATAAGCACATAAAAAGCACTCTTTTACCCAATGTATATAAAAAGATACCTAAACACATCTTATTATCCAACATACACTTGCATGTATGTACTATGTTAGTTAGGAGGAAATGATGGTTGAGTTCAAAAGCATCTTTTAGTTTTCTTTATTTCTTTAAAACCCCTCTTTATATAGTCATACCCCCTTTTGCCTTATCATTTTCATTTTTTTTCAAAAGCTTCATTTTTCCTAATCTTATTCCAAATTTTTTTCCATTCTTCTAAACTTAAAAATATCATCTTTTTGGTTCAAAAACTTCATTTATTCAAGAGCGTACTCTAAACAAAAAAATTATATTTCATGTTCATTATATTCATGAAAACACGGTTTTCCTTATCTTCAAAATTCGATATATCACAAACTAAGTTGAACTTGCTTATGGCATCAACTAGTAATTTTTTAATTTCTGCCCATAGTATGTTTTAAGAATAGTTTTGTATTTTTAGTTATATATATTTAGAGAAATTGGAATAATATAGTGATAAAATTAAAAGAAGAGATTTGTAGCAATCATAATTCAATGAAAGAGTTATTTTGTCTTGTTCATCTCATCGATTTGTGATTTTTAGTAACATCTGAGTGATTTTTAAGCTAAGGGTTTGGCGGGGAGGTTGAGACGAACGTATTTTGGTTAAAATCCAAATTCCAACGATCTAGTTGATGTTGGGTTGAGCAGTTGGAGGTGGAGCTGTCTGGGAATGTGGTGGTGCTAAGGTAGTGGTCGCGGGAGAGGCGGTGGCATGTGGTGCTCAATCGATATCATTCTAGGGTTTAAGGAGTTTCATTTAGTAGCTTCGGTCTTGGATTTTCTGAAGCATAAGTGGAGGCATCGGGTGGGTCGGTTTTTGGCTAGAGGTAGAGGGGATGGTGGTGGTGTTAGTGGTAGAGGTGATGTGGCCAGTAGTCGATGGTAGAGGCAGCGGTAGGTGGTTCATTGTTCATGAAATGGATGTTGGGTTCATGCCATGCTCTAGGATGGGTCGCATTAGGTTGGAGGGTGTCTGCAATGTCGACATGGGGCCTGGAAGGTTGCATAGGGATAGGAGTGTGCGTGGAGTAGGTAGCAGTGACAGCTGGTGCGGTGTGAGAGGCGTGCATATGCATGCATGCACCAGTGTGCGTGGTTATGTTCATTCTATGTTTTACTTGGAAATACTTTTATCCGAACTTGTTACTTAGGATGGAGGAGGAAATGTGTTAGTTCTTGGGTTTGGGCTGGGTATTGCTCGATTGTAGGGTAGGTTTTGGATAATTAAAATAGGTTTTGATTTATTTGAGTTAAGTTAAATTTAGTTAACTTAGAAAATCTATCTCACTAGTTCAAAATCCGTTTGACATGCAATTTCCGACGTTGGTTTTGAGTTGACTTATGGAACTCACCTATGAAATGATTTGACCCATATGTTATGGTAAAATTTAATAGTAAATTAATAAAGACCGTGTTTAATTATGTTGTTTAGTAATTATAATAAATCCCAAACATTTCTGTTAGTAGAATGAAACAACATTCTACCATTTTTAAACTGATTTTATTGGACATTTATTTAGCAAAATAAATCCCTGTTTTACTATTATGTGATCTAGACATCTATTTATCTGCCAGGGATTTGTATTGATTTGCTAACCATCGATTTATAATATGGATTTCATTTCCATATCTACTTTTTTGTAGACACTTGTGTTGTGATTTAAATGTTGACAGGAGTATAATAGTAACTTCTTTAAGTACCATTGAAATTTGCTAAGCCTTCTCTTAAATTAATAAGTAATGGATTTGAAATTAAATTTTTAGTTCTCTGATAATTTAAATTGAATTGTTAGATTTATTGGTTTTGTTAAACTTTAAATTTCATTAAAGTTATTGAAGAAATATTTAATTTCATAAAGTTAAAGTTATTTAATTAAAATGTTTTTAAATTAATTATAAACAGTTTAAAGATAATTATTATTTAATTTATTAATTAATCTAATAATGTTTTAAAAATTAATTATTATTTTAATTATTATTAAACTAATAATGGTTTAAGGCTAATTATTATTTTAATTTAAAATATTTTAGTTAAGTATTAATTTAATTAATAATGATTATGCTAATTTTCCTTTTAAATTAATGATTTTTCTTAAGTTAATTAATCTTATAATTACAAGGTTTAAACTTAATTAATCATTTTTAAAGGATGGTGTTGGCTTATTTTATTTATTTGTGGAAAATTAAGTTAATTTAATTAACTAAAGAGTATGCTTTTAAATAATAATATTGATTTACAATAAAGGGTTTAGGCAAATAAGTTTGTTTCTAAAGAATTATATTTTGGAAAAGAGATCTTGGATTTTGAAAAGAAAGATTGGGTTTATAAAGTTTTGACTGAATCAATTATTTTAATTAAGTTATGAATCAAATAAATGATTAGTCTTTCTTAATTTTGGTGGTAGGAAAGCAATTTCTCTACTTAACACCGAGGGACTAGTTATTTATTGATTCATAATTAACTGTGTTTTAAAGACTTATGATTTGATCCGTTTAAAATGTATTTGAAATAATAAGTTTTTCTCAATTGGTTTATAAATGTACTTATACCAGCGAGATGAGTATATGAACTGTTTTAGGTAGATAATCAAAGAGATTTAATTAATAAGAGATTAATTAAGTGAGATTTAATTAATAAGAAATTGACTAAATCAAGCTTATTGGTTTCCATGGAAAACTAAATCTATGTTTGGCTTGCATGTTTATTTGATAGTTAAATAACTGACTATCAAATCTGGACCAAAATATAACTCCAAAAATATCTAGGAGAAACACATGAGTTATATGGCATAGTCATCTCCAATGTGTTTGTATGTATAAGTCTCATTTTTTTTTTCCTGGGACAAATGATAAGGAAATCCATCCACTAACGGTTAGGAGGCGATCTCTGCCCTTATCTTTTGTCTGATTATTTTCTAAAGAACCAGGGTTGAGTTAACTGAAAATTGTCGAATGTTGGTTTGAAGAGACCTGGATTGGATAAGTATGAATTATCCAAAAATCACTTTAAACCAACTCAAGAGTTCAAATTGAAGACATCTTAAAGATGATTGAAGACGGTGCTCTTTGAAGTGAAAGGGGTACTTGCTAATAACACTGATGGTGATTCTAAAATGAATGTAATAGAAATAGTGTCTTTGATTTCGTTCAGACCCAGAATGAACTTGTATGGATGAATGTTGGCTTTGTATTGTTGCTTTTGAGGGCAGTGTTAGCATTCTAAGTGGGAAGTGCTAAAGAAATGTAAAGCATAACCTCAAGCCTTATCAACCGGTAAATGAATAAAGCGGGGACGTGCCGCAGGGCTAAGTAGGTCGCTCCCATTAAGGTATGATCATCTCATACCTAGATTTGGTATCTACGTATTCTTCGAGGTCCATTATAGTTGTTTGATCGCAACCAAGGGTTGATCATATTCGACGCTATCCGGTAATGGGGCAGGGCAAGTCATGGGTAGTAGAGGTGCAATGTGTTGTAGCCACCCGTACAATTTATCTAGAGGTGTACGAATTCGGCGGGTAGACCCTTTCCTTTTCATAGTTGGAATCCATTTTCTAATACGAGCCTTCAAATTTAGTTATATACCTATTATGATGGAATTTAATCAATGTAACAATTTCGGCTATGATTAATATGCATTTGTATCCTAGACACTATTATAATATCATTGGATTTTCTGTAGAAAATAGTTTGGTTATCGTAAGGTAAAAAACCGTCCGCTTTATGTGCGGCATGGTCTTACAAGATACCCTTGATTTTAAAAGGTTTTACAAGTTATACTAACAAAGTTCCTTATGATTTGAGTTCTCACGCTGGTTTTACCAGATTGATCCGGACGTTGTTTTCTTATAATGCTCAGGTCAGACCTGAGCATATTTCCATATTAGCTTTGGATGCTTTGGAGCTCAAGAGATGAGTTGGATGTCCAAGACGTATCCCTCATATATTCCTTTTTATTTCTGCTACGTTGTTTGTTGTATTTTTAGCATTTGTAAGGACAGGCTATTATAACTGTCCAAGACATAGGTTAGTATTTTGATCGTGTATATAAAACTTTTCTCTTATATTACGATTATTTTATATTATAGATTATTCCGTTGCATTGTGAGATTCTGTTCTTTCTTTTCCTTTTCTTTTTCCCAACGAATTGTCTTTCCGACACTCGAATGCTCGGCATGTGAATACGGTGGATATATTATTGTCGACTTTTGAAGGTCGAAAGGGCGGGGCGTTCAGCATAGAACTAGAGCCCGAGGTAAGAGTAGAGTTGACAGGTTTCCTCAGATGAAGCACAGATGTACTCGCCTAGGGTCGTGCCAACGTGACTAGTATAGATCCCTCCATCTTATGCAAACCCTTAACTTCGCCCCTTAGCTCACCCTATAAGCCAAAAAAGAGGCAGATTAACTCGAAGAGATACAAGGCAATGAAGAAAGAGGTAGAAGAGCACCTTAGTACTGGGTTCATATGAGAATCAGAGTACCCCATATGAGTTGATAATCCTGTACTTGTTTAAAAACCCAATTGGACATAGATAACTTGCATCGACTTCTTCGATCTCAACAAAGCCTGATCGAAGAATAGTTCCTGTCTAACACACATCAACCAACTTGTGGATGCAATCAACGGACATGAGTTGCTGATGTTTATAGATGCCTCTTTTAGGCACAATCAAATCGTCGTGCACGACCTCGATCAAGAACACACATTATTCATATCAAATCCAAATTAATATCACTAAATGATAGTTGGAGTGTTCTCTAGTATTTAACACATACTATAGAACTGTTTATAGAAATAATATACTCCTTATGAAGGATTGTATGAACTCAAACTTCCTGAGTGATATTGAGTATAATATATCAATATTAAATTCATATTCAAACTCAAGTTAAACAGAACCTTAAGTTGGAAATGTTCCACAAGGTTGTAGCCAATTCAATGAAAAGACTAGGTACATCGCCTTAAATAGCATCACAATAAAAGCAATGCATAAATTTAAATGCATAAATTTATAACTAAGCTAGGAGTGATTTCAAGTATTAAGAATATTACATTATTGTTATATAACAATGATATAATGGAACGAGCTTAATAGAATTCGAGAAACATACTCTGAATAGTTCCACATGATAAAAGTAGTTTATCAGCATCAGAGAAAGTTGATTCATAGAGTATATAATTAAACTAACATAGCAGATCCATTCACGGAGGGTCTAACTCGATCAGTTCTCATCAAACTAATCTAAGGGATGTAATTGAGATTCCATAATTGGTTCAAAGTGCAAGTGGGAGATTAATATAGTTAGAGGTATGCCACAGGGGCAATTATGTAACCGTTACATATATCTAATTCGGTAATTAATCTTTTCAAAATAAAAGGTGTTTTCTTTCTATTATATACTTGATATAATATGTTATATTAATTTGTCAGCTTAATTAAAAGTATACTTAATAGATTGATAAAATGTATATTTTGTGATAGTAGTTACAAAGTGTTGTAACCATGAGTAATTTGTCACAATGGATTAAACATACCATTTAAATGTTCCTAGTCAAGGTCTATCGAGATTGGATATAGATACATCCGTTGAGACTAGAGCACGTAATGCTTTCCAAAAGTTGGATAGTGTATTACGCGTAACTATTAGGGCACCAAAGAGTTACATACTGATCATTATTGGATAATTATGAAATGACTCGCTTGATAGTTTTCTGTTGGTTAAAATAATTAAGGTCAAGTAGAAAATATCGATCTGACAAAATTACACAGTTCTCTTGACTTGGGAATACTATTGATGTTCAATTATAGTTGGGTTAGGTGGAAGCGTTGAAAGTGAAACCTATTTAATAGTGGTTTCGCCTCCTCGATTATATGAGGTTAGTATAATGGTCAGTTAAAGTCAATTTAAAGTCAAAGTATCTGGCCAAAGCAGTATGGTTAATAATAACTGTTAGTATTGAACCAAGGCATTGTATTTGGACTATAAATTGAATATCGATGATATTGAAATTTTGACCATCACCAAATTCAATAAGTCTTAAATGATATAATTTTGACGAAGATAATTGGTGTAAATAATTGTCACTACCGAATAATGTCTAATAGTGTAAAATTGGATTTTATCGATGTCAAGTAAGAGATAAATATGGCCATAATATCACATCACCTACAAAGTGACGTGTGAACGTTAATATTCAAATTGTTTGATATTAATCGCCGACCAAATTTAGACCTAAGACTCACATAAACGAAACATAAAAATACTCCTATTGCCATCTGATTTAATTAAATTATAATTGTTATAAATTAATTAATTCAATTGATAACTATGAAAAATTAATTATAAAATTTTATTTGATGTGTACTGAATAATACTAAAAAGTGTGTATATAATAGTTATAAATACACTTATCGATATATGATATCGATGAATTGGATTTAAGTATGTTAAATATTGTTCAGGCTTGAAGTAATTTTGAGGCCATCAGAGGACTTGTTATTTTCGACAATGATAGGGATAAGGAGGGCCGACTATGTGGTTGCATGGTGAAGGAGATTTTGAATAAAAAAAAGAAAGAGAAACGGTAAAAGGGAAAAGAGGATCATGATGCTCCTTTTACTCTCTTGTCGCTCTTTTATTTTATCCCCTTAACCCTCACTTTTGATGTGACTTTTTGGAGCCTCTATCTCTTTCCACTTCTGACCGAAATCAAATCCCCCTTCGGCTTCTCAAATTTCAAGCCTAAACACGTCAAATTAAATGCAGTTCGATTATCGGTGGTAACTGTATTTGGAAGCTAGCAACTTCTGAATTTGGGAATGGATTCAAGGAGTTTGTTCTTCTTTCAAGGTGTGAATTATAGGCATAAGGCAAAAGTAATTCTACTTGATTACGATCACATGAATGTCTAATAAATATATTATGCCATGTATTAATTTAAAAAGAATACTTTTATCACGAGTTTGTATATATTTGTGTTGTCATACACACATACATACATAAGTAATCATAAGTAGATAAAAAATAGTTTGTAACCATAAGTAGATGCTCACGGGCTTGATTAATTAAAAAATTATTATTTTTCAAAAATAAAATATATACATTATTAAATACTTTTAGTTAAAACCAAATTTATAAGAAATAACAATGTATTAAGTATATCCTATATTTCAAAAAAAATTATTTACTTATACAAGTTTTGGAAATTGAAAAAATATTTTTTATATTAAGTTGCATTTATAAAATATTTTTTATTTTAAAATTAGTTTATACATATAATAAATTCATATATTTATTTATGAAAAATGCAATATGTAAGTACATAATTTAATACAAAATACACTGCCATTTGTTTTTGGAAATTATAAAAAAATTACTAATTCCGTAAGGAATTAGTAAACAAAAACCGTTTTAATCATTAAATAAGTTTAAACCGAAAAAACAAGTTTTTTTATGGTGAAAACATTTATTATATGTATACGTATATTCTATTATTATTTGCGTTATAATATATTTACAAGTATATATTTAGATATATATACATTATATATATATATATATATATATATATTATTTTAAATCTCATCCTTTTCATTGATTTTTAGTTCTTTGATGGTGTACTTTCAGTTTAGCACTATTGCGTGGTCCAAGCATTATGCTCGGACTAATATAGGACTTGTGCATATTTCTAGAAAATAGAAGAGAAATATTAATGATCTTTCTCTTTTAGTGGTGATAATTTAGTCCGTTACAGTATCATGATATTTTGTTTTGCAACACAGTAATTTATTTTCTAATAGCTAGAAGTGTTCGGCTTTAGACAGTTCGTTTTTGTGCACTTAAGGTGAACTGGGAAAGAAATAGAATGATTAATATACTGGAAATCAATGATTTATGATTTGATGCTTTCTAAAATGATAAGCTTGCCTAACTTCCAATATTATAAGATTCATTCATATAACTGCAGTTTATATTCTTCAGCAAATGTTGCTCTGCAGACGTATTGTTTATGAAATATAGGGGTGGAAAAAACACAGTTTTCTTTATTGGACCAGGGCATTAAATGTGTTTGGGTTGGCCCTGTATATGTATAAGATTATAAAGAATATGTAGCAACCTGCTGTTCGGTACACTTTGAGTTGATAACAATTCATTCTTATTCAACCCAAATTGTACGAAAGAGAGGATAACTAGAGTAAAGAAGAAGAAAGAGATAGAAGACAATATAACAAAAGTAACAACATAGAATCTAACAAACGTAGCGGAACAAAATATAATATATAATAACAGATTTTCATACAAAAGAATCTATAACTGTTTATTACTTATAATCATCAGAGTACAATAAATAATACATCTATCTGGACAGTTATAATAACTTGTCCTCATATGGTAGAGATATAAATCATGTACGGGAATACGTCTCTATCATCTAGCTCGTCTCTTGAGCTCCATAGCATCCTATCCTGAATCTGTAATACTCGGTCTGACCTGAGCATTAAAATAAATAACACCCAAGTCAGTCTAGAAAACCAACACGAGAAAACACACTCAATTTGAATTTTAAAGTTATCAAAACCCTTTGGAAAAAAAGGTATCTCGTAAGACCACGTCACACATAAACATGACGGCTTTTTCCCTTACAATAACCAAAACATTTTATAGAAAATCCAATGATATTATAATATTGTCTAAGCACAAATACTTATTCAAATAGTCAAAATTATTACATTAATTAAATTCCACCATACTATGCTCTACAAATAAAACCGTAAAAGCTCGTATTGGAGAATGGATCTCATACAATGACTGAACTATTGGGGTACCGCCCATCACAATACACCTCTAGAAAAATGTACCGAAGACCTCGCCGGGATCCCCTGCTACACAAGACTGGCCTACCCCTAACCTGGATAGAACCGAATATGTTATCACCCCGGGTGTTCCCACCCTTCAAAATCGAGCGCTCCCTTTTTCATGCACAACCATATCCATAATTTATATATATTTTTGATGATATCTAGAAAAGTGATAACATACCCTATTGGGTGCGACCCACTTAGCCATTGTTGCGTCTCCCATGTTTTAGTCATTCCTGGTTGACGAGGCTTGAGGCTAACGATTTCCTTTCAAGAATAATTCTACTTAGAATGCTCATCGTCCTCCCAATGACGATGTTCTGACAGCATTCGTTCATACAAGTTATCCTGGGTCTAGACAAAACGAATCACCATCTTCACTATCTTCACGATATCCATTCATAACATTCAAACAGATCGAAGTGGTTTTATGATAATTAAATCTGATCTCGGTCTCTTCGAAACGGTTAACGAAATTGGCCAATATTTGATAGTCGATTATTTAACTGCCAATATAACATCCATAAGCAGTAACTAGGCCCATATTATAATTTTCCAAAATCTATTTTCAAATATCTTTATAAGATATATATTCAAATCCCTTTCAAAATTTCAACATTTGAGACAACTCAATTACTTATATCCATATTAGGATATTTCAAAGCATCTCTTGTTTCAACACTTAGAAAAATATTTAAAAAACTATTTTTCTAAAACCTCTTACTTCTCAATGCTTAGGAAAGTCCCATTTTATTTCTCTTTCCTCAAAATCTTTCACAATTTTTATTGCAAATTCCTTAACTCGTTTATAACGATTCCTGTAAGTTCCAAGGTTCCTTGATAATTTCCTTTAATATTTCCAACGTCAAATACCCTTGTCTATAATTTCAATTTCCCTTTTCTACTTCTTTTATGAATTCTATCTCATTTTCGAAGTTCACTCTTATTTAACTACAATGAAAATTTCCTTACATTTTCTCATATTCCATTTTGAGAATTCTCATATAAACGTAGGATCTAGATTAACCCTAGAGGGGGGGTGAATAGGGTTATAGAAAATTTTCTTGATTTAAACACAGAAACAAACTGCAGAAATAAATATGCTGAAAAGTAAATCACACACAAAATTTACCCAGCTTCGGCAACCCCTGCCTACTGCTGCTTTCCCAGATTTCTATTAGAATTAAACAGTCTCCCGCTTACAAACACTCTAACAGACTCGCAAACCCTGCTTCCGCTTACAAACACTCTAATAGACTCGCAACCCCTGCTCCCGCCTATAGAGTTTCGCAAACTCGCAAACCCTTGCTCCCGCCTATAGAGTTTTGCAAACTCGCACACCCTGCTCACTGAACTAATTCTAACTAGACAATCTGACACTACCTACAACCTAGGTGGTGATTTACCAAGACTTTGACTCGAAAAGAAAAACAGACTTCAAAAAACAAGAGCAAAAATTAAAATACAAACTTGAGTACTAATTTTTTTTGCCCTTAAACAAAGAAACCCTAATTAAAAGATTAAAAGGCTCTTAATAAAATAAAGAATAAATCCAAAAAAAACAATTCCCCTTTAACAAGGCCGGCCCTTTTATTATTCTCTAGCCCGTTCCTTTTTCTTTTGCTATTGAAAAATTGCGGCCAATCCTCTTTTTGAAATTAGGGTTTTCTGACTTGTTCTCGGCTCTCTAATGATTGATTCTGATTTGCATTGCTCTTGCTCGCTGCTCGCTTATAATTGATTCTATGGTTTGCGTTGCTCCTCTGTTGATCGAATTCGTTGTTGCTTCGGTATGTAATTTCCCTATTTGTGCTTTTATGATTTCTCGTATTCGAACTTGATGCCGATGATGAATTTTGGGTTTGATATTTTTATGAATTCGAGACACTTGAATTTGTTCGTATCAATTCGATACTTTCCAAATTTTTGCTTTCCTGATGCGCACGACTTTGATTATGGAACGTTCAATTTTTCTTGAGTTATACGGCAGAGACTTTCCTGTTTTGATTTGTTTGACTTTCCTATTTTCGGCAATTTCCATTTTTATACATATTTGATTTCGTGTATACCACTTTACGACTCTGCATTATTTTCGGCCATCACCATTTCTTTGTGTTCATCCACTATAGCATTGTAAATTTCTCTGACTTGACTCCAGTATGCTTCACTTGTTCATGCATTCGACATTGCCATGCTATTCACTGTTTGCATCACTGGACTTTGACTTGGTTATACGGCTATGTACTTGTCAGTCTTGTATTTCTCGATGAACTTGGGTAGTTTTCATTCGGCCTGTTATATACAAGTATACTTTGTAGACTTGATCCTTGTGTTCTTCATACCATAAGTACATGTTGTTGCATTATTGATTTGTTCTTTGAGTTGAAGTGTTTCACCATACTTTGGTTGTCATGCACTATGATATTTTGATCTGGTATGTTTGTATGCTTGCCACAGACTTGTGTTCCCTGTTGCACATTCACCTGTTTACTCAAGACTATATATGTGCATACATACATAGGTATGTGTGTATGCATATATTCTTGGATTTGTACTAAGCTTGAGTTATTTGAATTGTTGTGTATAACTTGTACTACTCTGGTCTTGCTTTGTACTTGACTCTGAAATATTCTGACCTGATGCATTTGGACTTGATCATACTTGATGCACTTTACTTGAGTTTCACTGAGCTTGATATCATGGTGTACATGTGAGTAGTACTCTCTGACTTTTGTCAGGGTTCACTACTGACCTGTATTGTTCATCAGTTCATATTGTATTTGAGCATTCTGGTCTTGCTGTAGTGTTCATTTGAATTGTATCTGCATTGTCATGTTGTATACTCTCTGTATACATACTTGAGTCTTGTTCCATGCATCACTATATATTCATACTATTGGCATTCTTCATGTTTTTCAACACATGATGCTTTGTTCTTTGTTATTGATACATGTTTGAACTGACTTGTTTGGTTTGAGCTTTGCCTCCATGTGTTTTGCATTTGTTAATTCTGCATTTGTTTCACTGGTATCTTCACTATGTTGATTTAACCTGTACTTTCTGGTCTTTGTTTGCTTGGTGACATTTCTTTGTGTTCTGCACTGTGCATATGAACTTGGTCTCTGTAGTTGTAACTGGACATGTTGCTTGAGTCACTTGCATTGGTGCATTGCCTTACTGAACTTGATTTTCTGGTTGGTGCATTGCCATATAGTACATATGAACTTGGTCTCTGATCCTTTGGTGTTTCTGTGTTCATGCTTGTGACATTCATGTTGCAGCTGGTCTTTGCATCCATTCATGTTGATTTTTGAAATTTCACTTGAGTTGAATCCAGTTTCAAAACTCGGGTTTGACCTTGTGCTCGTGTCATGATTTTAAATATATTGCACGTGAGTTGAACCCGGCTTTTCATTTGGGTTTGACCTGTGCTCACCTGTCCCTGTAGCATTATCAAGTGTATATCGATGTGCACGGCCTTGTGGCATGTACAGTGATACACTGTGCATGTCACATTGTTCGTGTATGATGAATTCAATTGTGAATGATGACGAACAACCCAAATAACTGAGGCAAATCATATTTTCAAAAATCATATTTCATTTTATATTGCAAAAATATTTCTTTTTCAATTTTACTGCGTCAGTGAATATGTTTGCAGATTTCTCAGATGCTGGATTCTAACTGGGATGAAGTTGAAGATAAAGTACGAGTGTGAGTGATATGTAGTGAGAAATTTATGTAAATTGAAATTGTGATGTATTGTAAACAAAATTGTATAGTCATAGTGAGAGCTTGAAATTGTACTATTCAAAATTGTAATAAATATTTGTTTGAATAAAATTTCTGTTTGAACTCAAATTCTGTGTAATTTATTTTATTCAACGAATATTTATTTAATCTATGAAAAACATAATAGTACATTAACAAATACATTTTAACGAATATATATATGTTTATTATCATCAAACAAAAATCATATAAGCGCATAGCGCATATTCAACAATCTCCCCCTTTTGATGATAACAAACATATGTTTAAGATTTTGACTTGTGTTAAATGTATTTGATCAATGATATACTCTAATTGCTCCCCCTATTTAAATGCATCCTCTCTACATGATGCTCCCCTACATATATGCATACAAATAGAAATATACAAATGAGCCTAGATGCAAATGGAAAATTATTTGACCTTTGCTTGATTTTATTTGACAAAATCTTAACTTTTCTCTCCCCCTTTTGTTATCAGCAAAAGAATAATAGTGTTAGAGAAAAATAGAGATAAAAGTGATCGATATTAATCCAACATTAAAACTCAAATTAAATATAAATATTAAACTTCAATAAAAATCAAACAAAAATCATAACTACCCTTGTTAGGCGCATATTCCACTTTTAGAAATGAATGGAAATGATGTTCTAATAAAATCATACAGTTGTATCTACTTGTGGTACATTTATATCAGGAATTTGAATATCTACTAATCATGCATAACCGTTAGGACTTTTAAATGAGATTAGTAGTATTCCAATTTAATTTTAAAAAATGAAATAAAGTATCTTCTAACCACGCATGACCGTGAGAACTTTTAAATGGGATTAGAATCAACTTGTCTATTTAATCAATTAATTTTGATATGCATTCCATACATGCATAACCATAAGGACTTTTAAATGAGCATGGAAGCACATAATCAAAAATCCAAGTAATTCATCCATGCATAACCGTGAGGACTTTTAAATGAGAGTGAATACTTCAGATATTTATTTATTTTTAAAAAATGTGAAATGAAAAACAACTGATCCCTGGTTATAGTACCACATATCGACAAACTATATTTAAGATTTGATAAACAATGGTCGAGAGAAATATGATAGATATAGAAATGGTCATGGAATCTTTACCCAACAAAAAGTTTTATATCTCTTGTTTGAATTCCTAAAGAAATTTTCCAAATATACTTTCTTGAGTAATGTATGTTAAATATCAACACTTATCATCTTTTCAATCACTATTTATCTTTTTGATAATTAGTAGGGAGTAGGATTAGTCAAAATTTGTCATTTAAAATCAAATAAAAATGACTAATCTGAAAATATGGTCAAAAAATGATTTTCTTGAAGGGGTTATATGAGAGAAAAAAAATTTTCTGCTATTTGAAAATTATGAAAAATATGCAGATATTTTCTTCGAAAAACGATCCAGTTACTAAATGTCTCACCAAAAATCACGTTCAACTAGTAATTTTTCTATCAACTAGATTACCAGTGTAATCTGCATCTGAATTTCTTTTTCACTCCAAAATATCACTAACTAAATTTGATAGACCAGATCATGAAGTCTGCACAAAAATTCAAACTCAATTTTTCACAGCATTTTAAATGACATTCTCTTGAATTTGGATTGAAGCCATGTAAATAATCAGAAAACCGTGAATATAGAGTTAGCCGTAACCAAAAATATTATCATCCAACAAAACACTATTTTTAATCCAAACATATATGTATGAAGTATTTTGAGGAATAGTGTTTTGGCATCAATATAATTGGCCAACTATGTCGAACAAGTCAGAATCAGAAAACATCATCTCAATATTGGCTGATTTCATTCAGAATATGGTGCAGATTATCACTTTTAATTTATCGATCAAATAAATATACCTTCACCTGTTTTACCTTTACGATAATTTTTCGTGGTTGCCCATTGTGATTCTGTCACCTTGTACTAGGCTAAGAAACTTTGCTTTGTTGCCCGTTGTGTTTCTGGAACAACCAAAATCCAGAGAACACTGTAGTTGTTCCTTAGCCTGCCACCATACCTACACAATGAAAGATTTTTGTGACCTATTTGTTTTTATAAGTCCGTGATTGTTAGTGGCAGAAGCATTGTGAATAAACAATCCCTTTGGAACCCAAACTTGTTTTGTCATTTCATTCTTGTTCCAATAGACATGAAATTTGTTTGTAGAATTCTTAGGAACCCAAACTTGTATAAATTTTGTGTTCTTGTTCCTAGGACTCCAATTTTCAACACGATGTCCAATTATTTCACATCTATCAAAGATACTCTTAGCTTTTGCATTATCCTCAACTTATGTTTTCCCAAAGCCTAGTCCTTTTCTGTTGTTAGCAAAAATTTGATTTCCCAATAGCATGTTGAAAGATTTTTCGCCTCTTGAAAAGTTATTCAGAGATTTCTCAAGATTTTGGACTTTGGTTTTTAGTGTTGTGTTTTCAGTTACAAGTGAGGTGCATCTATTTATAAAATCCTTTTTCCTAGTGTCAATGATTTCCTTAAGACTCAAGTTTTCTTTTTCAAGATTCTCAAAGATATTCTTAAGTCTTGATAATTCTGAATCTAAAATTTTACAATTTTTACATTCTAGGTTTTGAATATTTTCAAGCTCAGTTTCTAACCTAAAATTTTCATGAGCAAGTTCTCTCCTATTAGATTTCAGTTATTCAATTTTAGATTCAAGAGTATCAACTTCTTTAGTAAGATCAAGACACATAAAAACAAGTTCTTTATAAGAATAGTCACCTGCCTCACTAGATTCCTCTGAGCTTGCTTCTGAATCTGATTTTGCCATAAGACACAAGTTAGCCTCCTCTGAGCTACTATTCGAAACTTCCTCTCCTTCTTCATCATCCCAAGTTGCTGCAAAGGCCTTCTTCTTCTTTTTCTTTCCTCTGTTGTTTTTGAGAAGTGGGCATTGTTGTTTGAAGTGGTCAGGCTTGCTGCTGTTAAAGCACGTCGATTCATTATCGGAATTGTCAGAATCTTTTGACCTATTACCACTTGTTTTCTTCTTGCGTGGCTTGAATCTTGACCATTTTCTAAGATTATTGACAGCCATTGCAAACTCTTCAATTGGATCTTCTTCTTCTTCATCGCTCTCTTCTTTGCTCTTTAAGGCAATCGTCTTCTTCTTTGGTTCGGAGTTGTTGCGTTCCTCTTTTGCTTTTAGCTCAAGCTCATATGTCATCAAGTTGCCAATCAACTCCTCCATGCTTAGTTTACTCAGATCTTTCGATTCATGTATTTGCCGTGACTTTTGCCTCAAAGTTCATTGGTAAAACTCGTAGCACCTTCCTCACAAGCTCTACCTCAATGAATACCTTCCCAAGCGCTCTAGCGTTGTACACCAAAGTTGAAAAGCGTCCAAACATGTCCTTTATGCTCTCGCCTTTGTCCATCACAAAGTTCTCGTATTCATTGCTGAATAGGGCTAGACGAGACCCCTTGACTTGAGAAGTTCCTTCATGTGTCACCTCCAAGGTATGCCAAATTTCCTGTGCAGTTTTACAATGAGAAATTCTATTAAATTCATTCTTATCAAGAGCACAGATCAAAGCATTCATGGCTTTGGCATTTGTAGTTTTTAATCTCTTATCGTTAGCATCCCACTTATCCTTAGGTTTAGGAATCTCAGTATCACCAACAGTTATAGTGGGAGATTTATAACCAGTTTCAATAATGTCCCAAACATCATAATCAATAGAACTAAGATAAATGTCCATCCTAACTTTCCAATAAGCATAATCATTCCCATTAAACATGGGTGGCTAACAATAGATTGCCCCTCAGAAAAAAGCATTATTTGGTGGATTCATGACTCTAAAGTTAAAGAAAAATATCGTGCTCTGATACCACTTGTAGGATCTAGATTAACCCTAGAGGGGGGGTGAATAGGGTTATAGAAAATTTTCTTGATTTAAACACAGAAACAAACTGCAGAAATAAATATGTTGAAAAGTAAATCACACACAAAATTTACCCAGCTTCGGCAACCCCTGCCTACTGCTGCTTTCCCAGATTTCTATTAGAATTAAACAGTCTCCCGCTTACAAACACTCTAACAGACTCGCAAACCCTGCTTCCGCTTACAAACACTCTAATAGACTCGCAACCCCTGCTCCCGCCTATAGAGTTTCGCAAACTCGCAAACCCTTGCTCCCGCCTATAGAGTTTTGCAAACTCGCACACCCTGCTCACTGAACTAATTCTAACTAGACAATCTGACACTACCTACAACCTAGGTAGTGATTTACCAAGACTTTGACTCGAAAAGAAAAACAGACTTCAAAAAACAAGAGCAAAAATTAAAATACAAACTTGAGTACTAATTTTTTTTGCCCTTAAACAAAGAAACCCTAATTAAAAAATTAAAAGGCTCTTAATAAAATAAAGAATAAATCGAAAAAAAAACAATTCCCCTTTAACAAGGCCGGCCCTTTTATTATTCTCTATCCCGTTCCTTTTTCTTTTGCTATTGAAAAATTGTGGCCAATCCTCTTTCTGAAATTAGGGTTTTCTGACTTGTTCGCGGCTCTCTAATGATCGATTCTGATTTGCATTGCTCTTGCTCGCTGCTTCGCTTATGATTGATTCTTTGGTTTGCGTTGCTCCTCTGTTGATCGAGTTCGTTGTTGCTTCGGTATGTAATTTCCCTATTTGTGCTTTTATGATTTCTCGTATTCGAACTCGATGCCGATGATGAATTTTGGGTTTGATATTTATATGAATTCGAGACACTTGAATTTGTTCGTATCAATTCGATACTTTCCAAATCTTTGCTTTCCTGATGCGCACGGCTTTGATTATGGAACGTTCGATTTTTCTTGAGTTATACGGCAGAGACTTTCCTGTTTTGATTTGTTTGACTTTCCTATTTTCGGCAATTTCCATTTTTATACATATTTGATTTCGTGTATACCACTTTACGACTCTGCATTATTTTCGGCCATCACCATTTCTTTGTGTTCATCCACTGTAGCATTGTGAATTTCTCTGACTTGACTCCAGTATGCCTCACTTGTTCATGCATTCGACATTGCCATGCTATTCACCGTTTGCATCACTGGACTTTGACTTGGTTATACGGCTATGTACTTGTCAGTCTTGTATTTCTCGATGAACTTGGGTAGTTTTCATTCGGTCTGTTCTCTGTAGCATATACAAGTTTACTTTGTAGACTTGAGCCTTGTGTTCTTCATACCATAAGTACAAGCTGTTGCATTATTGATTTGTTCTTTGAGTTGAAGTGTTTCACCTTACTTTGGTTGTCATGCACTATGATATTTTGATCTGGTATGTTTGTATGCTTGCCACTGACTTTTGTTCCCTGTTGCACATTCACCTGTTTACTCAAGACTATATATGTGCATACATACATATGTATGTGTGTATGCATATATTCTTGGATTTGTACTAAGCTTGAGTTATTTGAAATGTTGTGTCTAACTTGTACTACTCTGGTCTTGCTTTGTACTTGACTCTGAAATATTCTGACCTGATGCATTTGGACTTGATCACACTTGATGCACTTTACTTGAGTTTCACTGAGCTTGATATCATGGTGTACATGTGAGTTGTACTCTATGACTTTTGTCTGGGTTCACTACTGACCTGTAGTGTTCATCAGTTCATATTGTATTTGAGCATTCTGGTCTTGCTGTAGTGTTCATTTGAATTGTATCTGCATTGTCATGTTGTATACTCTCTGTATACATACTTGAGTCTTGTTCCATGCATCACTATATATTCATACTGTTGGCATTCTTCATGTTGTTCAACACATGATGCTTTGTTCTTTGTTATTGATACATGTTTGAACTGACTTGTTTGGTTTGAGCTTTGCCTCCATGTGTTTTGCATTTGTTAATTCTGCATTTGTTTCACTGGTATCTTCACTGTGTTGATTTAACCTGTACTTTCTGGTCTTTGTTTGCTTGGTGGCCTTTCTTTGTGGTCTGCACTGTGCATATGAACTTGGTCTCTGTAGTTGTAACTGGACATGTTGCTTGAGTCACTTCCATTGGTGCATTGCCTTACTGAACTTGATTTTCTGGTTGGTGCATTGCCATATAGTACATATGAACTTGGTCTCTGATCCTTTGGTGTTTCTGTGTTCATGCTTGTGACATTCATGTTGCAGCTGTTCTTTCCATCCATTTTTGTTGATTTTTGAAATTTCACTTGAGTTGAATCCAGTTTCAAAACTCGGGTTTGACCTTGTGCTCGTGTCGTGATTTTAAATATATTGCACGTGAGTTGAACCCAGCTTTTCATTTGGGTTTGACCTGTGCTCACCTGTCCCTGTAGCATTATCAAGTGTATATTGATGTGCACGGCCTTGTGGCCTGTACAGTGATACACTGTGCATGTCACATTGTTCGTGTATGATGAATTCAAATGTGAATGATGACGAACAACCCTAATAACTAAGGCAAATCATATTTTCAAAAATCATATTTCATTTTATATTGCAAAAATATTTCTTTTTCAATTTTTACTGCGTTAGTGAATATGTTTGCAGATTTCTCAGATGGTGGATTCTAACTGGAATGAAGTTGAAGATAAACTACGAGTGTGAGTGATATGTAGTGAGAAATTTATGTAAATTGAAATTGTGATGTATTGTAAACAAAATTGTATAGTTATAGTGAGAGCTTGAAATTGCACTATTCAAAATTGTAATAAATATTTGTTTGAATAAAATTTCTGTTTGAACTCAAATTCTGTGTAATTTATTTTATTCAACAAATATTTATTTAATCTATGAAAAACAAAATAGTATATTAACAAATACATTTTAATGAATATATATATGTTTATTATCATCAAACAAAAATCATATAAGCGCATAGCGCATATTCAACAATAAATTCCATCTACTGACTAAACTCCGTTTTCTAATCTTGAGAAGATTTACAAATAAACTCTATTTCCAACCTGTTTCCTGCATCCATAAATGTTAATACAACATAAAAAATACCAATCCCACTTCGAGGCGGTATCGTGGTATATATGGTCATCTGCTATTATCTGGGGCGTATTGAGTCTCATCCACTCCAATCGACGGGAATAATATCCAACTACTAATATATATACTACCATATATAATATAACATCCAAACTGATAAAAATATATCAATCCAACCAATTATCTAATAATTAATTTTAATTTAATCTAGTAATCCAAATGAGTGAGATTTACTCATCTTGATTTTTATTGCATTCCGTTCCAATCTCGACTTGTTTTTCCCCGATTTTTAGCCTCGTATAAAATTTAAATGAATTAGATATTTCATTATATGTTAGCGACCTTCTGTAATATAATTAATTGTTTAAATTTCATCATAAATGGCTAATTACCTTCATAACATAAACCTCGCATTCATGAAAACCAAATGTCCTTCATCGCGATACTCAAAACTACACGCGACCTCTGCTGCCTATCACCTAACCGAGTCCACGACCCAGAACGCGACCTTTCCCAATAGTGAAACTGCGGCCGCCACCATTGACAACTGCTGCAACCGCTACTCCATCGCACACGTCGCTTTAGTTCTCGCCGCCGCTCATCATCGCACGCCACACATGGCCACTTCGACCTTGCCCCGGCATCCACGGACACTACACGCGGCACAACAATTCCTCCCCCACATCTCGATCGAATCCACCTGCTCGCGAACCCTGTCGCGTTCGCCATCGCCTCTGCCCTCCAGCCTTCCCCTGCGCGTGCTCACTAGTGGAACCACTCGTGACTCCCTCCCAATCGAACATTGATTTCCCGCCCCACTCTAGGACCATTGCCTTCAAGCCCAGGCGTTTCGCACTCAACTCCTCTTTGGCAGCTACCATCGTGCCCCTAACGCTGCCGCGCTCCGCTCGAACAAAATTGTAACGCGATTTAATTGCGTGCTTTTTTTGTTTTTTCATAAATGAACGAATTAATTTTGTTTTCAAACTGGGAAAAGAAGGAAGTGAGAGCGATTTGAAATTAAAGGGGACCGCACGATTTAAAAGTGAAAGGGGTATCTTCGTATGCGATATGTGGCGTGAATCAGAAGGTAAGATGACTTTGATTTGATTTCGTTTGATTTTATAAATATTTAAAATATGCCGCTTTGCATAACTCAAAATTTCAAACCCTATTGAGGCGTGCCGCTAGGCGTTTATAATGTTATACGAATATTCCGAACGCAATGGAACAAGTTTCGAGTCCTAATTCGATCGTATGGAGAAGATAGCTTTTTGGACCCAATTATTATATTAAATTTCAATATTAACTTCAACGTGTTTCTATCCCGTACAACCAAAGGATAACTCCAAACACTACGAAATTTGAAATCCGATAATAATATAATATTACGGATCTAGTGGAACTGGTTTCGTCGAATTCCGAGACTGTGTCCGGATCGCTATTTTAACACGTCGATAAAATCGACGATTTCAAAATTGACGAAACTACTTAAAATTTCTGTTTTAAAAACTTAGTAACTCAATTATAATTCCAGTAGAATTTATATCAACATTAAAAATCATTTTCGATTCATATTCTACTCCACTTCAATTATTTAAGCGATTTCCAATTATTAATTCAACAATTAAATTTATTCAATAAACGCTATATTTAAAACTTTATTCCACTTATTTGATCGTTCAATTCCATATTAAAATTCTATTCACATTTCAAAACTCAACATTTAAAATAAATTAAATATTCAAAAATAACGACCAAAAATCCGGATCGTTACAGAGTAGGTAGGATGCAAAACCTTAAAAGTAAAGGTGTAGTGATAACAAACAAAGTGTCAGAACATGTATTCAGTACATTCAGCATGGCCATTGCTAAAAGAGTGGACCGTAAGCCCAATTACGACAGCATTTCAAAGGTATATGTTTAAAAAGTTAGTAACACTTCACACTCGTATATGACTAATTGAAAGTTTGTCTGGGTTGAACTTACAGAGGAGATTTCCTAGAAAGTGTCACAAAGATACCTTTCTAACTTTGTAGTCCTTATGGTTGAAAGTTTGTTTGGGTTCAACTTATAAAGATGATTTGGCTAATTGAAAGTTTGTTTGGATCAAAAGTTTCTCTGATTATATAAAAATAATAATAGTAACAAGAAAAAAATTTGACAGTGTTATTGCATGTGTAGGTAGTAGCACGGTTGTTTGGAGAAGTTTTCATCGTTGAGAACGGAAGTATAATCCACACTAAATACACTATTCATGGGCTAATTACTCACTTATGTTAAGCACAAATAAACACTACAAAGAGTGCTTAATGTATTATTCAATTTTCATAAAGGTTTTTATTCCTTTGTACAATGTAGAGAGATCAACAAAAAGAGATGCTACATACATTGTTGAAGTCCGAAAGTATAGATGATGACAATGATGATGGAGGAGAGGATGCATAAATGAGTAAGTATTTATTTTTGCATTGTATATTGATATATAATGTATTATTGATGGATTTCTTTGGAATGTATTGTTAACAGTGTTGTGTTTGGATGATGTTGTATATGGAGGATTTTGAATTTGGATGATGTGTTTTGATATTGACATTGTTTAGTTAATGAATTTAGCAGTTGTGTTTATTTATGATATAATGGCGGTATTTTGCTATGTTATAATGCTATACGATGTTGATTTAGTTGAAATATTATGGAGATGTATGATCTGCAAGTCAGAAACGTAGCAGAAATGCTACAAAAATGTTTCAAGAATAACGTAGGTATGGCGTCGGCACATCGTGGGTAAATTCAAATTTGATATTCTGAAATGGTGTCGGCATGACGTCGATAATGATGTATAATGTGCATCGGCATGTCATCAGTAAAATGACGTCGCCATAGCGCCGATTTGATGTCGGCAAGTAAGCGTCGACGTGCCGTATGTGACTTACTCCACAGAATGAGTCGATATATCGTCATAACTTTAGTTTTCAACTTTGTTTTACCGACGCCAAAAAGGGCATCGGTTACCATGTGTTTGCTGTTGTGTTCTGGCGATGGCAGCAAATGATTACCCTACCATAGTAAATTTTAGTGTCGTATATTTTTCCTTAACTACCATTGAATTTGAATATGACATAATACATTTTACATTTTTCAAACCTTGTCCAAAATAGTTCTCCCATATCCGTTTCCTGAGCTTAATGCGTTGGATGTACAAGACTTAGGGCCAATAGTCGAACAAATACATTGGGTAACCTATCAAATCCTCAGTAGCTGAACGAGGTTCCTTCTGTTTGAAAGCCTTATATGGATTAACTACTATCATAACCCTATATAAAAGGCACACATTTATCCATGTTACATTAGGACGTGACTTTTAAGCAATATCTAAATAATATTGTACAAAAGCCGTGATGATTCTATCTAAAACACAGTGAGAAGTGAGAACAAAGACAAAAATAACAGTCGTTTCTGCATATCAAATGGTTTTGTTTGCATATTAATATCACACCGAAAAGGTTTTAATACGCTCTTAAACCTGCTCGATCAGGGGTGCATAGCTTATAGCTTATGTTGAATGGAAACTTCAAAAAAGTAAAGTCCAATAAAAGCAGAGATGTAGAAGAAAAGACTGATACAAGCTTACGTCCTTGTTAGTATCCAGGAAGGAGGTCTAGAAGAAGTAGGAGCTGTAATAATTTTATGGCCAAATAGTCGCCACGTTACTCTATTCGTAGTTATGTCCATTTCTAATTTAATTAGACAGTGTCATCATCTAAGTCCGTATCTTTATATAGTCAGATTAAAAATAGTGTAGTGCACAATTTAGAGTACATGCTGCCGGTTGGTTAGAATGTAAATGATTGCAAATGATTGTCTTGCTGCTACAAATTTGGTTGGTGATACAGAGCTAAAGCAGAATTTTGTCTTAGACTTGATTTTAATGGATTAGGGTGATTGACTATAATCAAATAACTCATGACTTTAAACTTTATCCAAGTTCATTCTCCCATATCCAATTCGTGATCTTCATCTACTTAGTTAGATGGTCTAAGACTTCAAAGAATAATTAAATGAACACATAGGTGTTTTTTTGTCCAAACCTTGCTAGTTTTACAGGGTGTTATTCTTACATTTAATTTGCTTGAGAAATATAGATGGAAAACCTGAAGGAACGGTCAAGGTTCATAAGCTCAAAACATTGCTAGTTCAGACTACAAATTAGGGTGTGATGTAAATCAAACATTGGAAAAGGTTAAGACTTAGGAGCATAATCCTCAACTTCAATATAAGATACCGCAGTACAGAGAACAAAGACAAACATAGCATAATGTCAGTCAATCGAACATGTTTCTCTGTGCTACAAGTTTCAGGTTTAGATGGATATGTTAAGGAAAGGTTCAAAACTGAAAAGCAACGCTTCAACCTTATGTACTTGCCGTGTTATGAGCAGGGAAGCATAGTTGATATCATGGAAATATCGGCAGCAACTAAAAAAAAAAAAAAAAAAAAAGAAAATCTGCAAACGGAGATTTGTAGACAGCGATAGATCATCATTTATTTCGGAGAAAATATATATGGATATATGGATGCCTGAATTAAGAATGAATTCCATTATTTTACATTAACAGGCACCAAGCTGAGCAGTGTCTCCCTAGCATTGTTCAAACATGCATGGACCAATCCGAATAAGAAGCCATCCACTAACAATGGATCAAAAGGTCCTTCGAGCATTCCAAAGAAGCCACAGCATAATAGCAACACACCAGGCAATGGTAGAAGACTGATGCTTTTTCATGAAGCAGAGATGGGACCTAACGGTGAACTACCTTTAAAAATGTCCAAAAAGAATCTTGCTAAATTCGAGAAAAGAACAGGAAGGAAGTTGCTTCAGTCATCCTCCGGCGGTTCGGTCTTGGTTACGGACATGGTGGTTGTCAGTCAAGACGGGACTGGTGATTTTAAGACCACAACTGAAGCCGTGAACAAAGCACCTAATAACACAAACGGAGCAAATGGTTATCATATGATCTTTGTATCCGCTGGCCTCTACAAAGAGTATGTGTCTATAGCGAAGAACAAGAAGTATCTTATGATGGTCGGAGATGGAATCAACCAAACAGTTGTTACTGGAGACCATAACAATGTTGATGGATGGACAACTTTCAATTCTCCCACATTTGGTATGTATCATTTAATTTCCTTTAAATTTGACATCCGTCCACCGCTTCTCAAAATACACGCCAAACATAACCTTTTCATTGCATTTATTTGCAGCTGTGGTTGGCCAAGGATTCGTAGCGATAAACATGACATTCAGAAACACAGCCGGAGCTGCAAAGCACCAAGCAGTAGCTTTAAGAAGTGGAGCTGATCTATCAACCTTTCACAGTTGCAGTTTCGAAGGATATCAAGACACTCTCTACACACATTCACTAAGACAATTTTACAGAGACTGCGACATCTACGGTACTGTAGATTTCATATTCGGCAATGCTGCGGTAGTTTTTCAAAACTGTAACATATACCCCAGGCTACCAATGAAGGGTCAAAGCAACACAATCACTGCCCAAGGCCGAACCGATCCAAACCAAAGCACAGGCATTTCCATTCATACGTGTAGTGTTGCCCCTGCGGAAAATCTTGGATCGACCAAGACTTATCTGGGAAGACCATGGAAGGAGTATTCAAGAACTGTTATCATGAAATCCGTTTTGGGCAGTTTGATAGACCCGACCGGTTGGATGCCCTGGAGCGGAACCTTTGCGTTGAGTACTCTTTATTACGCTGAGTATAGCAATACGGGTGCGGGTTCGGGGACTAGTGGACGAGTGACTTGGACCGGTTATCATAAGTCCATTAGTAGCAACGATGCTTTGAATTTTACCGTTAGCAACTTCATTTCCGGAGATAATTGGTTACCTCAAACTGGTGTGCCTTACTCTAGCGGGCTTTAATTATTTTTATTGATTCAATATATAGTTTATTGTGTTTGTTTGGCTGTAAGTACTGTACAAATGATTTCTAGAACGTGCAAACTTCCATATTCTTTGTTCCCAACATCATGGTAAAAATAAAGTTGAACCCACGGACTAACAAGTAACTCTGAAAACAACAGATAAACCGTCGCTATCTATGCCGTTCCTGTAGTGTAGTGCATAGACATAAGTGAAATCATGATTGTGTATTAAACACAACTGTTCTGCAAGTGAGTGATCTATGTACTTATCACTTTTATAAGAGTGCTCATGGATATCAATACTCCAACATCAGTGAACTCGGTACTGCAGTCGGAGTATATCTTCTTTTTAGCCTCTTCCTCGTTCAAGAAAATAAGTAACAAACGCATAGCCTCCTTATACGTATTTAGGACCACAAATAGTATTTTTGCTTTTTGAGTTTGTGGAAATATAACAAAACTTATTGAATTGTTCAATGGTCTTTGGATACAATAATGTTCAGGACAATTAGGTACGGGTTTATATCATTCGTTTCTATGCTTGCTTCAACTGAGCATTTCAAACCATTTCCACAATGGAGTTTCGAAGGGACTAAATTAAAATATTTCCAAAACTTAAATGACCATCCATTCCATCCGCATCCATCCATCTGTAATCGACTGTAACTACATTTACTCCAAAAAGCATGTGCATAACATCTAACATAATGATACAACGAGATTACATGCTACACAAAAAACGTAATCATTCAAATTTTCAGTAAAACGATGCATCAAACCTACCTTCTAGTAACAGCAGCAAGCATTTCCCCATAAGAATTGATCATTTCCTCCTCACTTGGTTCCTTGTCATCATCAGGGAACTCCATAACAACCAACCAGTGTTGGTAGTTGTCGAGAATAATGGTATATTAAGGAGGTCTGTCGCTTTAGTTGGGCGACGGATCATTCAACGGCGAGGGCGAGCAATGGTTATGAGACGAGTCTCGTCTGCAGATGGTTGGAGGATTTATCCGATCCGATCCGATTTAGGAGTGAGATTGCTAGGCAATGGAGTCCGAGGAGCAGGAGAGAGCGGGTAAGTAGAGAGTTCAAACTGCGTCTGATCATCCTTGCCACTGATTGGGTTTTATGAGGTTTAGGGTTAGCTCGAGGGAGGATTTTATCAGTTTAACTGTGTTTGTTAGTTTAATCTTAAATTTATCATTTCATGCCATAAACCATCAGTTATATTTTTCTCAAACAATTAATTTATAAAACATGATATTCATGTAATATGTTTATTATGGGCATTTAAAAATAAGCAAATGATAAAATTTAGTTTGGTAATTGAGATTAAATAATATTAACCGCACTTAGTTTATTTCTTATTGATGGCTTTTTTTAAGCAACACTGTAAATTGTATAATAAAGCATTATTATAATGCAAAAACATATACTAGATATTTTTAGAACAACGGGAATTTACCATTATCAATGCAACAATTATCAGTTTATCGGTCATATCAGTCTTCGTAACATCAGTAAATTAGTAACGGTAAGAAATTTTAGTTTACCAGTGAAAATGTGTTGTTGCTCAAAATTTTCGCAAAAGTTTAATACGGCTTGGCGGCCTCCCATAGGAAGATAAACGCATCTGCCAAGCTAATCCGGCCTTTCTTGAAAAACGACCGACCCAAGAGCCGACCAATTTATTCACCCGTATTCCTCTCACATATGGACAGAAAAAACCGACTAAGTAGCTCTCAGGAGAGAGAACAATCAAACCGACAGAGAAAACATACCTACTAAAGTTCTACAGCCCTCGAAAAGCGCTAATACAGCCGTCCTACCACCAACTGCTCCCATTCGACGTGGGAAGTAGCAACAAACTCTGAGTTACGCCGCATGAAATCCTACAAAAGAAGCAACCAGAGTATGGAAAGGAAGTTTGTCACTGCATATGCATGTATCGCTGCCAACGCTCTAGCTGGCAACCATCCCACGCACCGAACTATCCCACGGTCCGATCTGCCGCACGGACCGCGAATATCCTTAGGCAATCTCAATCGCAAATCAAATGAGGCTTGCTCATATAAATACCCCACGCATTTCACCAAACAAGGGGTCGGATTCAAAAAACTTAGAAGGATAACAATTCCCACCGTACTCTTACTATGTTCAAGTATTCTCCATCATCTCCATGTCTCCATTATAATGCGCACACACACACATATACATACATACATACATATATAGCAAGAATAATATATACAGTGGATGTAGGCATTCATTTTGGTCGAACCACACTAAAATCCGTGTTTCTTTACTACTAGCATTCTATTATTAATTCACGATCATGTACTACAAAGCTAACAACATCATTAAAACCCCACCCTCTCACAATTTCTGACGATGATTAGTCATTCTGTCCCATTGATGAAATTTTTAGTCAACATTTAGGCGCTAGAAGGAGGGCCATCTCCAAAACTCTCCAGCTTCCTTCAACCTTGCCTAGACTTCACACTCAACATGATGACGAATGGTGTCAACGTGAATGACGACTCACACAATCGAGACACCAACGGTAACACACCCGCTGGTATTCCCTTCACTTTCCTTGGAGTCGCCAGCGAATTCTGGCAGACCATATCCAATCACATTGCTAGGATGGGAATCCTGAGCCAAGAAGTAAATGGCCTAAAGGCCATACTAGAAACTCACTCCATCACGGGTCCAAGATAGCCATCAACTTAGGCGGTCAACAATTTCCCAGCGTCGTTGGTCATCCGAAGCACTTGTATATTGACAGACCCTCAGAGCGCGCGGTTGGCGTCCAAAACCGCCATCCATGCCTCCCGGAGCTAGGAGACAACAACATAGTTGGGAAGAGACGAACCGCCACCGGGATGGTTAAATCTGCGAGCCGCGTCACGAGTGTCTAAGCGATCAAGCTCAAACTGTGGCCAAGGGACCCAGAGCCACCGGTGTACACTCCCACCTATAGAGGGAAGTACCTCATCCTATGCTTGGGGGCGAACAAGCTCGATTGTCACAATCACCTCTATCATGCAAAAGATCTCTTTCCCCAGGTTGCTATCATGTATCGTATTCCCCTGATCAGCCGGCATACCACAAGGAGTCTCTACCCGTCGATGCAAGATCATTCCCGCAACGGGTGGAAGCCAGCCTCACGGACGAAATGATCTGGTTACACCAATAGATCAACCCGAATAAAGGCCTGCAGCGTCGGTGGCGGCGGCCTGTCCGACGACGAGGACAAATAACCATTCTATGCAGAAATCCTTGGAACCCACCTCTCAAGACGGTACATGCTACCGTAAATAGATAAATACGCTGATGCATGGACCCGTTGGATCACCTTGCCGCTTTCAACTCAATCACTAGAGCCGAGCAACTAACCGGTAATGCAAAGTGTTTGTTATTCCCGTCCACACTTGTTGGGATAGCATCACGTGGGTTTTTACACTTAGCTTCTGGCAACATCCATTCTTGGGCACAGCTATGCTCTGAATTCAAAATTAGATTTTTCGCATCAAGAACTTATGTCATGATGGTTGGTGAGCTTGGCAATATCAGGTAGGGTTAGTCAAAAAGTCTCCGGGCCTATGTTAACTGATTCAATTGGGAATCAAACCTAAGCCCACGGGGCCGAAAAAACAATCTGACGGTCGCCTTGAAATCTCGGATGTGAAAAAACTTTAGAAGAGACCAGCCTCGTCTTTTGCATATTTCTATCAGCGCGAAAATGGAATCATGAGGATGGAGGACGCAGATTTGTCAAATAGCGATAATGAGGGATGACGCCCCCTCAAATTTTGCCAAAAAGGAAACCATGACCGAAGAGAATGGAATCGAAAAAATCATGTAAAGAGAAACCATGAAGACAACCCAAGGTACCAGGTTCGATATGCTTGCTATACTTCCCCGAACAAATACATGGCAACCTTCTTTTTCGCAACCAAAAACCAAGCGCCCTTCCAAAGGCCACAGAATGGTTGGGCGAAGGAACCGCCTAGTAGCGACAATCAATATTGTCTCTTTCATCAGATCAACGGACATTCTACTAACAGCTACCGTGTTCTAAAGGTAAAAATCTAGAGATTGATTAGGGAAGGATCGCTTGTCGAATAACTCAAACAACAAGTAGATCAAAGGATGGCCCACGAAAACCATTCGATCCAGCCTTTCCCACAATCAACCGATTCCGGCAATTACCGACATTCTTACCATATGAAAAGGGCCACACATAGTAAGGAGCAGTCGGAGGGAGCTCACCCAATATCAGAGGGAAGTCATCACCTCCGGCTAAGTATATTCGTCGGAACAACGGGCCATTAAGGCTCCAAGAACGGAAGAAGAAGATCTTCCAATCACCTTCACAACTCAAGATCAGAGGGCAATGGTGTACCCACCACCTCCCAATGCTTACAATTATGTTGATGGCTGGCACCAACATCCACCGGGCTTTCGTTGACGGGGGAAGCTCGGTCAACACCATGTAGCCTATGACACACTCAGGTTGCCGACCTCCTATCTCGCGCCTTGTGTATTGCCCACTTATGGGCTCGACGGAGTTGTGATAATCCCTCTCGAGGTAGCAACGCTCATAATTACCTTCGGTACAGAACCCACCACAATAAAGATTCAAGTCAGTTATGTGATCTTGGACTGCCCATCTACTTACAACTTGCTCACTTGGCGACCGACCTTGACCAAATTGGATGCCATCATGTCGTAAAGCCGCCTGATAATGAAAATCCCAACGACAGATGAGATTGGCGAGAATAAGGGAGACCAACCGAAAGCGAGGCAGAACAATAGGACTTCCCTTCATCGGGCAGAGAAGGGTGTCCTATTGATTCAAGAGAAACCCATCACCGATGCCAATACCTTAATGTAACCAGAGAATGCGACTTCCTTAAGCACAACCCCAGGGATGTGCGACCAAGTCATCAACATGGGATCAATAAAAGGTCATCTCCCTTTGCCAAGACAGTGTCAGCCATGCAAGTTTAGGATACCTAGACTAGGATAAGTTCTTACATGCTCATTCACCCGGTCTAGCGACAGCCCACATCCTGTCAAGAGACTGCGCAAGCTACCGTTCCCCTTCATGATAGAAGGACGGTCTCGACGACGGTGGATTACCTTGCATCTACTCCGCCTAGGCACGTCAGGGACGCCCAACGACTTGCAGGTCATCCTGGTGCTACTCGACCTTCTCTGGTAGGGAAACACAAGATATAACTCTAGCTTCCTCGGGTGCATCGACGAGCTGGATGGCGATCGCAACAATCCGACTTCCCTCGCTTATGATGCTCCTCATCCTGGCGGGATGAGACAATGTTGTGGAGAATGACGCATAGTAACTTAACGCAATGCAATGGTAGTATCCCCGAGGTCTAATGTGATGGCCCTCATTTTTAACTCTTGAAAATCGACACTAATACATTCTCGGTATTCATGTACCACAAATTAAAGTGATGGAAAGGCAGATTAATCAGGGGTAAAAATAAAATAATACAAAAGAGAGTAGAGAACAAACCCTCACATCAATGGAATAATAATATATTATTAGCCACAAAATCTATTACAGTGGAATTTTTTTAATATAATATCAAAATCTAACCCAAATTCAGCATGTAAAGTTATGACTCCTTGGTCCTTACAAATGCTGAAAAACAACAAAAAAAAGCAGCGGAAAAATAGAATACATCCATATGTTGATGAAGATCTCCAGCTCTCCTTTAGAAACTCCAAACGTCTTTAGCTAAACTTGAAACTACTCATATCTAACCTGAGTAATAAAAATACCCGAATCAGGCTTGATAAACCAGCATGAGAAAACTCGAATCATAAATGTATATGACATTGTCATAGATTAGGTTGATGCAAATAAAAACCTTTGAAAAAAGGGATATCTTGTAAGACCTCGTCGTACATAAATACGGATGGTTTTTTACCTTACGATAACCAAAATACTTTATACCAAAACAAGTTTGATATTATCATTAATGACATCGGTTTGAAAACACTTTTCAAATACATGTATAAAGAAGGTACCTTTACTCGGACAATGTCAAACGGTGTATGATACCAAAGGGGTAGCTGAAATATTCATAAAGTATTACAGCTATTTTGGAAATACAACCAAAACCATAAAGCTCGTATTAGAATTGTATTTCCAACATAGTAGGAAACTAGTGGCCATTTCTTTCGATGAGATATCCATGCATAACATCCTAGTCTCCAGTGACTATTCACTTTTCTCAAGCAAGCCTCTTTACTACGTACATTGTTAAACCACTGTGGAACAACATATTTCGACGGCTTTACTCTTTCTCAATCGAGCCTCCAATGCCATCCCATTTAAACCATTGAGGGTCCAAATATTACTGGACTCCTCCATCATCAATAAAACAAATAGCCTGAAATATATGTCATACAGACCATATAGTATCCCGCATCATTACTTGGATGTGAGGATCGTGAAGCCACGCTCTTCTTTCCACAAAGCAATGCTTTGCTTTTCACAATGCCATGCTTTCCTTTTCAGAAAGAAAATTCCACTATGAATGTCACATTGCCATTTCAAACAACACACTATTGATTTCCACAAATGTACAAACTCTGAGCTCGTACGTCTTAGAGAAGGGTGTTAAGTATAGGAGGGGTTACCTCCTACACCACTAAACAAATGTACGTTTGTAGGGATCAATGTACGTGGTTTTAGAAATGAGATACTTATCCATACAAGTTGTCCGGTTAAGAACAAACCGAAGGCACTCCTCCTACTACAACCTGTTTGGGAATCACACTTAGGATTAGTAGCGAGTAGTCCGTGCAGATCGAAGATTTTCAGAATGAAGGCACTACTGCCACCATATATATATATATATATATATATATATATATATATATATATATATATCTGTGTGTGTGTATGAGGGTGTGTGATATGGGGATTAACCTATAGGTTAGTGGAAAGCAACCATACATTATGAAGATCTTTGTTTTTCAAATCATTGTCTTCAACATGTCTTCACTTTAAAACACGTATATTGGTTCGAAGTGGTTTCCGGATAGGAATCACCCAAACCTAATCCCGGTTTCTCCGAATCAATCATCGATAAAAAGATGTCAAGTATATAAGTGATTATCAAACAATATCCAATCAGTTTACCTTTTTATCAAATCAAAAATCTTTTGGAGATATGTTCTTTTAAACTATTCCTTTATCTTTTAAGAGTATATGAAAACATTAAGCCTCATTTATCAAATTATTTGGTTAATTAAACCTCTTTAATCTTGGAATAATTTCGAATCATTTCATATTTTACTTAGGAAAAATTTTTCAAATCATTTATTTAAATCTTAACAAAGATTTCTTATTTTCAAATCATATCTTTTAATCGGGTCTAAAATGATGTTATTTAAGACATCATTAAACCCAAATCAATTAGTGTCGAGTTGTAAAGGATCCAGAAAGATTAGACTAAGTATATAAAATACCAATTTCTATATTCAACTTGTACTATTCGTCGAAAACGGTGAAATCACCTTTTTAATTCACACATATAATACGAGTTCCCTCCTTAGAATTTATTACATAGTTTAACTAGGGTATTGTCTATACCACCAAAATCATATTTTAAAATCTTTTTTAACTTGAAAAAAACTCCAAATTTCTTTTCTTTTAACTTAAGAAAATGTGGTTTGAGTATATCAAATTAACTATCCTCTCCGTCGGGCCAGCCCGGGTAGCTAGAGCGGAACGCAGACACTGGTTGTCTAAGCGCAGGTCTAGAGACTATCTCTTTGTCACCCACAAGACGGTCAAGTTATTTGATAAACTCTAAATCCTTTATATCATCTTCTTCTTTTAGTGATGATTTTCATTTACTTAACATTATTCCAAATATTGTTTGAAATAATTTTCCTTTAACCATTTATTTTAAACTCCTTTAAAATAATTATAAAACTTTTAAATCATCTCCAAAATACTTATTTATTCATTTGAAAAGATTACTAAAAATATTGGGGAAGAATAATTAAGTTCAAACAATGATTTGCAAAAGTTACCAAAAACCGTTGCAAAAACCGCTATGAATGGTGTTTTAAAGCTTTGATCAAAATACTAGTTCCATTTCGTATAAGTTTATTTTTATAACTCAAATCCTCTTTAAATATTTTAACATATTTATGGAATTTATTTCATATTTTTAATGATTTAAAAATATCTATTTTTAAAGAATTTACCATTTTGGTTTACGAACTACCAAAACATGATATTTTTGAAAACTTGATTTGGACATATTTCAAATTCTACTAATTAAAATTTTTATTTTCTTCTTTTTTTTGAAAACTATACCCACATGGGTTTGGAAAAATCTTATTTCAAAGAATTCCGACTTATATTGAATCCTACACATTGATTTAACTTTTCTAGTCGGAAAATGGCGAATTGCCGCTATTCGACGAGCTCGATTTGGCTATATTTTTCAAATTCATTAAACTTCACCGAAACTTGTTAAAATGTTTAAAATACCATAATAAACCATTTTAAATCATTCAAACTATTTTTTACAACATTAAACTCTTTTTCCACTTTATTCCATATAATAATATTACATATTCATTTTTCAATCTTTTTATATTCAAAACCATAATGAGGCTTAGTAACTCAAATATGCATATTAATAAAGAGTTATTTTTTCATGAATTTACTATGGTTAGTTAATTAGCCATTTCTATTTTGGATAATTATGATTTTTCCACTATAGGTTATATTTATCACAATCAAGTTATCAACCATATGATCAACCAATTTTCAAACATCCATATAAATCATCTAAGATAATAAATTGTCATATTATCATACTTGAAATAATTATAGATGTTATTTAATAATTATGAATGTCGAGTACTCACTATCGGTTTCCACTCCGCCAATCTTTTTTCGAAGCTTCTTGAAATAAATCTGATGGTACTCCGAAACTCCATAACAACCAATCAATGTTCGTAGTTGTCGAGAATAATGGTATATTAAGGAGGTGTGTCGCTTTAGTTGGGCGACGGATCATTCAACGGCGAGGGCGAGCAATGGTTATGGGATGAGTCTGGTTTGTAGATGGTTGGAGGATGTATCCGATCCGATTTAGGAGTGAGATTGCTTGGCGGTGGAGTCAGAGGAGCAAGAGAGCGGGTGAGTAGAGAGTTCAAACTGCATCTGATCATCCTTACCACTGATTGGGTTTTATGAGGTTTAGGGTTAGCTTGAGGGAGAGTCATGATATGACGATGCAATCCGCTGCCCTTTTTAATTCGAATCCCTATATTAGTTTAACTTTGTTTGTTACTTTAATGGTAAATTTACCATTTCTTGCCATAAACAATCGGTCATATTTTTCTCAAAACCAACGGTAACGGTGAATTACCAATTAATTTATAGCACATGGATATTCATGTAATATGTTTTACTAAAGGCATTTAGAAACAAGCAAATGATAAAATTGAGTTTGTTAATTTATATCAAATAATGTTAACTGCACTTTAGTTTATTTCTTATTGATGGCTTTTTTAAGTAACACTATAAATTGTATAATAAAGCATCATCATAGTGCAAAAACTTACACTGAATATTTTAAAAAAACGATAATTTGCTATTACCAATGCAACAGTTACCAGTTTGTCGGTCATAACAGTCTTCGATATATCAGCAAATCAGTAATGGTAAGCAATTTTAGTTTACCAGTGAAAAGGTACTGTTACTCAAAATTTTCGCAAAAGTTTAATAGGGCTTGGCGGCCTCCCATAAGGAGATAAACGCATCTGCCAAGCTAATCCAACCTTTTTTGGAAAACGACCGACCCAAGGCCGGTCGATTTATTCACCCGGGTTCCTCTCACGTAAGGATAGAAAACCAGCTACTTTAAGTAGAGAGAACAATTAGACCAATAGAGAAAAGCATACTTACTAAAGTTCTACCGCCCTAGAAAAGCGCTAATATAGCCTTTCTGCCACTAACTGCTCCCATTCGGCGTGGAAAATAGCAACAAACTCTGAGTTACGCCGCCTGAAATCCTGCAAAAGAAGCAACTAGAGTATGGAAAGGCAGTTTGTCACTACATATGCATGTATCGCTACCAACCCTCCAACCGGCAACCATCCCACGCATCGAACTATCCCATGGTCCGATCTGCCGTACGGACCGCGAATATCCTTAGGCAATCTCAACCGTAGATTAAAGGAGGCTTGCTCATATAAATATCCCAAGCATTTCACCAGACAAGGGGTCAGATTTAGAAAACTTAGGAGGATAACAATTCCCACTATACTCTTATATCTTCAAGTATTCTCCATCATCTCCATGTCTCCATTATAATACACCAGTACGTTAGGCATGTCCATTGGACGTGCGTAAAGAAAATCGAAAGCAAATTTATTTATTATGAAATAATGGTTATACACATAACTAAAGGTCTCCTTGCTTACATATATTTGCAATTGTATTCGATAGCTTAGATGTTGTCAATTTTCATGATGAGGAAATTCAAATTTGAGAACTTTCATAAAAACACCTTTTTCAAGTATCAAAATACACAATCGTCACTTCTAGAAACACGATATACAAAAAACCCCATATTTTTTAGTTTTCTGCAAATATTTACAAAGGAATCTACAAAATTTAAAAACTCTTAAATCATTATAAGTACCGATTATATGAAGCCATGAAGCTGTTGAAAAATATTTCTAGATATGTAACATATACAACGTGCAATATATACTGGAAATTTTATGTAATAATGATGATAACAAAAGTAAAATAAAAAGAAGAAAATTAAAAAAAATGCAATGGAAAGGAAATCCCATGCTAATGTAAATATTTTACATGTGAGCAAAAAGATAAATGGCAAGAAGACCTGATAATAAAAAAAAATTGCAACAAAAAACTAACCAATCATTCAGTGAATGTGGGCATCATTAGAAAAAAATAAGGGTTGATATAATAAAATTACATGTAACTAATAAAAGAATTTGATATCACACAGTCGAGTGAACACATATAATATGCATAAATAAACATGAATTCACTCAATTGTTATCACAAAAATTATTAGTTATCAATTAATAGGGTTATTAATACTCAACGCTTGATTATTTTTAGCGAAGGTGAATGATACATACAATTTATTTATATTGCATGCCCATAGAATTTTGATGCATCAAACCAATCTAATTTTAAACAACGTGCTTTGAAATATATTTTAATAGGTCATATTCAAATGGTCCGGTAGGTTGTATCATCCTAATTTGGTCCAATCTGCCAACCCACCAGCTTTTCTCGCCTTTTGCACAATTTTATTTATACCCAACTGAAAATAGCTAAAAAAATATCCTTTCAATTTATATAAGTATATTTAATGTCAATGATGATTTGATCTTAGCTCTCTTTTTGTTATGTTGTTCTATGTTTCTTGGCCATGTAAAATTATTTTGATTTTGGCTTTGTGTCCGTGACAGGTTGCATTCTATAATTTAGTTCTTCGATACTCATCACGTGCCTTATTCATGAACATAACCATGTGTAACCTTGTAATCATTTTCCCAACTTTCTTTTAATGGTATGATTACACTCTTGTTCCTATGGTTCCTTATAATATTCCAATAACCACTCAAAATGTAAAGTACCCTAAACTAAATTTACTTGTATAAAAACAGAATATAATGGGACAGACTGCATTACACATAAACCAAAGACATATCCTAGAATTTAGAAAAATTGTTTAAAATGAAATTTGGTGACTTGGGAAGCTTATTTGCAAGCAAGGTTTTCGATAAAATGATAATAGTTCAAAACTATAAGTCATAAATTTAGTAACATAGGAAGCTTTTGCTTTATTAGTAGAGATCATTGCATTATTTCAAACACCTTATATACATGAATGAAGCTACAATTTTGAATAGCAAGCAAGTAGTTATGCGTATCTCGATCATTTTAAAAAATGGAACCTTGTATGTAATAAAATATTACCAAACAACCTTTAGTAAGTTGCTTCACTTAATTCAGAATCACAGTAATTTCTATCTACATAAGCCTCTCCTTAAAGTAGTTTCTTATAATTCTTTGAAAAATAGAAAATATTAATGAACGGTAAAAATTCCCAAAAAACAGTAGAAATATTTAGCTTTCATATAGTTCAGTGAAGGCTTTACTGTCAAATGTAAATTTATTGATTTGACCGTGTCAGCCATTAATAGAAAAAAATGTAGAACCTAGTTTCAATATAACTCACATCCACTAAGAAAAGATTTATTTCTGATTCTGAACTTTGAGATCTACAGTCCATAATGAACAAAAAGGTTTGGTTTGTATGGAACAAGATTTGAAATGATTGTTTCCTTTGGTTTCCATATTCCGTGAGCAAAATGTTGATTTTCTAGTTTAAATTAAAATGAAAACTCAAATTCCCTTTATCTAATCCAGAATATGAATTAGAGGTTTAAAAATACCTCAAAGGGATCACAAAAGGATCACCATCAATTGTTTTGAGAAGTTTGTAGCGCTTTATCAATAATTTTCCACTTTGGTTAAAAAGGAAAAAAAAGATATTTTCTGAAAGGGGAAAAGATATGGGCTATTGACTGAATACATGCGTAGGTACTGAAAAAAGTGGAACAAGGTATAAAATGTCAAAAATATCCATAATTGTTCAACTTGAATTAGTAAACAATAAATGATATTTTAGTACTTTCAAAAGCTTCAAATCAAGCTATTCTCATTATATATATAGCGAGAATAACATATACAGTGGACCTAGGCATTCATTTTGGTCGAACCACACTAGAATCAATGTCTCTTTACTACTAGCATTCTTTTATTAATTCACAATCATGTACTGCAAAGCTAACAGCGTCATTAAAACCCCACTCTCTCAAAATTTCCGAGGTTTATTAGTCATTTTGTCTCATTGATGGAATTTTTAGTCAACATTTAGGCGCTAGAAGGAGGGCCATCTCCGAAACTCTCCGGCTCCTTTCAACCTTGCCCAGACTTCACACTCAACATGGTGATGAGTGGTGTCAACATGAACGACAACTCACACGATCGAGACACCAACGGTAACACACCCGTTGGTATTCCCTGCACTTTCCTTGGAGTCGGCAGCGAATTCCGGCAGACTATATCCAATCATATCGATAGGATGGGAACTCTGAGCCATGAAGTTAACGGTCCAAGGGCCATACTAGAAACTCACTCAATCACGGGCCCAAGACAGCCATCAACTCAGGCGGTCAACAACTTCCCAACATCGTTGGTCATCCAAAGCACTTGTGTATTGGCAGCCCCTCAGAGCGCGCGGTTGGCATCCAAAACCACCATCCATGTGGCTCGAAGCCAAGAGATAACGACATTGTTGAGGGAGAGACGAACCATCATCGGGATGGATAATTCTACGAGCCACGTCCTGAGTGTTTGATGATCAAGCTCAAACTGTGGCCAGGGAACCTAGAGCCGCCTCTGTACACTCCAACCTACAAAGGGAAGTACCTCATCCTATTCTGGGGGTGAACAAGCCCGACTGTCACAGTCACCTCTGTCATATAGAAGATCTCTTTTCCCAGGTCGCTATCATGTATCATATTCCCCTGATCAGCCGGCATACTACCAGGAGCCTCTACCCGTCGATGCAAGGTCGTTCCCGCAATGAATGGAAGATAGCCTCATGGACGAAATTATCTAGTTGTACCAATCGATCAACCGAATACAGGCCCGCAGACTCGATGGCGGCGGCTTATCCGACGACAAGGACAGAGAACCATTCTACGTAGAACTCCTTGAACCCACCTCTCAAGATGGTACATGCTACCGTAAATAGATAAATACGACGGATGCATGGACTCATCGGATCACCTTGCTGCTTTCAACTCAATCACTAGAGTCGGGAAACTAACCGGTAATGCAAAGTGTTTGCTATTCCCATCCTAGCATCTTGTTGGTTCTTACACTTTGCTTCCGACAGCATCCAGTCTTGGGCACAACTTTGCTTCGAACCGAAATTAGATTTTTTGCATCAAGAACTTATGTCATGATGGTTGGCAAGCTTGGAAATATCAGGTAGGGTTAGTCGAAAAGTCTTTGGGCCTATGTTAACTGATTCAATTAGGAATCAACCTGAGCCTACGGGGCCGACAAAAACAATCTGACGGTCGCCTTATGCTTAGGTGTGCTATACAAATCCCGAATGTGGAAAGAACTTCAGAAGAGACCAACCTCGTCTCTTGCTGATTTCTATCAGCGCACAAATGGAATCATGAGGATGGAGGATGCAGATTTGTCAAATAGCAATAACAACAGATGACGTCCCCTAAAATTTCACCAAAAAGGAAACCATGACCGAAGAGAATGGAATTGGAAAAATCATGTAAAGAGAAACCATGATGACAACCCGAGGTACTAGGTTCGATATGCTTGCTATACTTCCCCGAACAGAGACATGGAAACCGTCTTCCTCGCAACTAGAAACCAATCGCCCTTTCGAAGGCCACATAATGGCTGGGCGAAGGAACCTCCTCGTAGCGATAATCAATATTGTCTCTTTCATCAGATCAATGGACATTCTACTAACAACTACCGTGTTCTAAAGGATGAAATCGAGAGATAGATTATGGAAGGATCGCTTATGGAATATCTCAAACAACAAGTAGATTAGAGGATAGCCCACGAAACCGTTCGACCCAGTCTTTCCCACAATCAACCGGGGCACTCCAGCCAGTACCGACATTCTTACCATATGAAAAGGGCCACACATAGTAGGGAGTGGTTGGAGGGAGCTCACCCGATCAGAGGTAAGTCATCACCTTCGGTAAAGTATATTTGTTGGAACGACGGGTCGTTAAGGATCCAAGAACGGAAGAAGAAGATCATTTAATCACCTTCACAACTCAGGATCCGGGGGCAGTGGTGCACCCCCACCACGTCCCAATGCTGACAATCGTGTTGATGGCTGGCACCAATGTCCACAAGGCTTTCATTGATGGGGGAAGCTCGGTCAACATCATGTTCAAAGAAGCCCATGACATGCTCAGGTTGCTGGCCTTCCATCTTGCTCCTTGTGATTGCCCATTTATGGGCTCGACGGAGTTGTGATAATTCCCCACGAGATAGCAACGCTCATAACTACCTTCGGTACGGAACCCACTACATTAAAGATTCAAGTCAGTTATGTGATCTTGGACTGCACATCTACTAACAACTTGCTCACTGGGCGACCGACCTTGACCGAATTGGATGCCATCACGTTATACAGTTGCCTTATAATGAAAGTCACAATGATAAATGGGATTGGCGAGAATAAGGGAGACCAACAAAAAGCAAGACAGAACTATAGGACTTCCCTTCATCGGCCAGAGAAGGGTGTCCTAATGATTCAAGAGAAACCCACCACCGATGCCAATACCCTACTGGAACCAGAGAACGCGACTCCCTTAAGCACATCCCTAGGAATGTGCGACTAAGTCATCAACATGGGATCAATAAAAGGTCATCTCTCTTTGCGAAGACAATGTCAGCCATGCAAATTTGGGATACCTGGATAGGGATGAGTTCTTACGTGCTCATTCACTTGGTCCAGTGATAGCCCACATCCTATCAAGAGACCGTGCAAGCTACTGCTCCCTTTCCTGATAGAAGGACGCGCTCGACGAGGGTGGATTACCGTGCATCAACTCTGCCTGGGCATGTCAGGGATGCCCAACGATCTACAGGCCATCCCGGTCTTACTCGACCCGCTCTAGCAGGGAAGCACAAGATATAAATCTAGCCTCCTAGGGTGCATCGACGAGTTGGATGGCAACCCAACAGTCCGACTCCCCTTGCTCGTGATGCTCCTCATTCCGGTAGGATGAGACAATGTTTTTGAGACTGGCGCATGGTAACTTAACGCAACGCCATAATAGTATCTCTAAGGTCTAATGTGATGACCCTCCTTTTCGACTCTTGAAAATCGATACTAATACATCATCGGTATTCACGTATCGCAAATTAAAGTGCTGGAAAGGCAGATTAATCAAGGGTAAAAAGAATATAACACAAAAGAGGGTAGAAAATAGAATCTCATACAAATGGAATAATCATATATTATTAACCACAAAATCTATTACAGTGGAAGAATTTTAATATAATATCAGAATCTAACCTAGATTCAGCCTGGAAAGTTAAAACTCCTTGGTCCTTACAAATTTTGAAAAACAACAAAACAAACGCAACGGAAAAATAGAATACATCCATATGTTGATGAAGATCTTTAGCTCTCATTTGGAAACTCCAAGCGTCTTTAGCTTACTGAAACTACTCAGATCTAACCTGAATATTAAAATTATCCGCATCAGGCTTGATAAACCACATGAGAAAACTCGAATCATAAATGTATATGACATTGTCATAGATCAGGTTGATGCAAATCAAAACCTTTGAAAAGAAGGGTATCTCGTAAGAACACGCCGCACATAAATACGGAAGGGTTTTTACCTTATGATAACCAAAATACTTTATACCAAAACAAATTTGAAAATATCATTAATGACATTAGTTTGAAAATGCTTTTCAAATACATATATAAAGAAGGTACCTATACCTAGACAATGTGAAACGGAGTATATGATACCAAAGGGGTAGCTGAATGTTTGTAAACCATTATAGCTATTTTGGAAATACAACCAAAATTGTAAAGCTCGTATTGGAATTGGATTTTCGACATTATAAGGAACTAGTGGCCATTTCCTCCGATGTGAAATCCACGCATAACATCATAATCTCCAGTGACTATTCACTTTTCTCAAGCAAGCCTATGTACTACGTACATTGTTACACTACTATGGAACAACATATTTCGATGGCCTTGCTCTATCTCAATCGAGCCGCTAATACCTTTCCATTTAAACTATTGAGGGTCCAGACACTACTGGACTCCTCCATAATTAATAAAACTGATGGCCTTTAATATATGTCCTACAGACCATATAGTATCCTGCATCATTTCTGGGATGTAAGGATCGTGAAGCCACGCTCTTCTTTCCATAAAGCAATGTTTCCCTTTTATAAAGCCATGCTTTCCTTTTCACAAAGAAAATTCCACTAAGAATGCCACATTTCCATTTCTAACAACAAACTATTAATTTCTACAAAAGTGCAACCTATGAGCTCGTACAGAGAAGGGGATTAAGTATAGGAGGGGTTACCACCTACGCCACTAGACAAATGTACGTTTGTAGAGATCAATGTATGTGGTTTTAGAAATGCGATGTCAGACAATCATCCATACAAGTTGTCCAGTGAAGGACAAACCGAAGGCACTCCTCCTACAACTTCCTGTTTGGGAATCACACCTAGGATTAGTAGCGAGTAGTCCATGCAAATCGAAGATTTTCTGTACGAAGGCACTACTACCACCATATATATATGATATGGGGATTAACCTATTGGTTAGTGGAAAGCAGCCCTACATTATGAAGATCTTTGTTTTCAAATCATTTTCTTCAACATTTCTTCACTTTCAAACATGTATATTTGTTCGAAGTGGTTTTCGAATAGGAATCACCCAAATCCAACCTTGGTTTTTCCAAACCAATCATCGATAAAAAGATGTCAAGTATGTATGTGATTATCAAACAACATCCAATCAATTTATCATTTTATAAAATCAAATATCTTTTGGAGATATGTTCTTTTAAACTATTCCTTTATCTTTTAAGAGTATATGGAATCATTAAGCTTCATTTATCAAATTATATGGTTGATTAAACCTCTTTAATCTTGGAATAATTCCAAATCATTTCACCTTTTACTTAGGAAAACATTTTCAAATCATTTATTTAAATCTGAACAAAGATTTCTTATTTTCAAATCAAAACTTTTAATTGAGTCTAAAATGATGTTATTTAAGGCATCGTTTTCTGTAAACCCAAATCAGTTAGTATCGAGTAGAAAAGGATCCACAGAGATTAGACTAATTATACTCAATATCAATTTCCATATTCAACCTATACTATTCGTCGAATAACGGTGAAATCACCTTCTAAATTCATGCATATAGTACGAGTTCCCTCCTCAGAATTTAATACATTTACCTAGGGTATTCTCTATAACACCAAAATCATCTCTTTTCTTTTAACTTATGAAAATGTGGTCCTAATAGATCAAATTAACTATCCTCTCCGTCGGACCAGTCCGGATAGCTAGAGCGGAATCCAAACACTGGTTGTCAAAGCTCGGGTCTAGAGACTATCTCTATGTTACCCATAAGGTAGTCAAGTTATTTGATCAACTCTAAATCCTTTATATCATCTTCTTTTTTTCATTGATGATTTTTGTTTACTTAACACCGTTCTAAATATTAATTGCAACAATTTTCCTTTAACCATTTATTTTAAACTCCTTTAAAATAATTATAAAACTTTTAAATCATCTCCAAAATATTTATTTATTCATTTGAAAAGATTACTAAAACGAATAGGGATTAATTAAGTTCAAACCATGATTAGCAAAATTTACCAAAAACCGTTGCAAAAACCGCTATGAATAGTGTTTTAAAGCTTCAATCAAAATGCTAATTCCATTTCATATAAGTTTATTTTTATAAATCAAATACCCTTTAAAGCATTTTAAATTTATTTATGGAATTTATTTCATATTTTTAATTGTTTAAAAATATCTATTTTTAAAGAATTTACTGCTTTGGTTTTCGAACTACGAAAACGCGATGTTTTTGAAAACTTGATTTGGACATATTTCAAACTCTACTAAATAAAATATTTATTTTCTTCTTTTGTTTGAAAACTATACCAACATGGGTCTGGAAATATTATTTCAGAGAATCCCAACTTATGTTAAATCCTACACATTGATTTAACTTTTCAGGTCGGAAAATGGTGAACTGCCGCTACGCGACGAGCTCGATTTGGCTCTATTTTTCAATTTCATTAAACTTCCTGAAACTTGTTAAAATGTTTAAAATACCATAACAAACTATTTTAGATCATTTCAAACTATTTTTTACTACATTAAAAGCTCCTTTTCCATTTTATTCCATATTATAATATTACATATTCATTTTTCAATCTTTCTATATTTAAAACCATAAAGAGACTTACTAATTCATTAACACATATTAATAGAGATTTATTTTTCCATTAATTTACTATGGTTAATTAATTAACTATTTCTATTTTGGATAATTATGATTTTTCCACTATTGGTTATATTTATCACAACCAAGTTATCAACCATATGATCAACCATATAATCAACCAATTTTCAAATATCCATATAAATCATCTACGATATTAAATGATCATATTATCATACTTGAAATAATTATAGATGTTATTTAATAATTATGAATGTCGAGTACCCACTACAGGTTTCCACTCCGCCAAATTTTTTCCGAAGCTTCTTGAAATAAATCCGACGGTACTCCGGAAGCACTTCCTTCTATTTTCTTTGCTTCCGAGCTTCTCTAACTTGCTCCTCCTTCTTTGAAGTGCTCGACCAAGCTTCATGAAGGAGGTGGTGGTCGTGGATTTTAAAGAGGAAGTGGTGGAGTTTGGACTTGGTTTTGAGATGTTTTTCTTTTTGTATTTGTTTGTACATACTTATATATTATTTTACTTCTCTTTGTCTATATTTTTCTTTATAATATTTATAAGGAAGAAGCCATTAAAGTAGCTTGAAATGAAGAAGAAGAAGAAGAAGAAGTAGAATGTGTGAATGAATGAGTGGGTGTGTGCATGTATTTATAGGCTTGAACTTGAAAATATCTCTTCTCCCCTCCACCTCATGCTCACACTCGGCTACCCCCTCCCACGCCCATCCATGTGCACCTCTATGTGTTTGTATGGTGATGTGAGTGAAGAGATGGTTGCTTTATTGACTTCTTATGAAAATATCATGATATTTTCTCTTATATGTATATATGCATGTATGTATGTGTATTTGCATGTGTATGCGCATGTATGACATGTGTATATGTGCACAAGACACAAAAACAACACTGCAATGACTTTAAACAACTTTCATTGTTAAACCGCTGTGAATTCGGAATTCGATTTCTAGTCATATTTTAAGTTTTTAATCAAACTATTTATTTATGTAAATAGAACTTGAAAATAAAATTTTTATCATCTCAAAATAATTAAAACAAGATTATTTAAGTTATAAAATCATATTAAATAATATTAAAATCCACTTATAAAAATACGATGTCGATTTACCAAAATGTGATGAAGTTTGTATATCATTATAAAACAAGTTTATATGTGTAGCGACCCGACTTTCTATCACCAGAAAATCACATCACTAATTAAGAAAGAAAGAGATAGAAGAAGAAAAGAAGAGAAGAAAGAAAAACAACACATCAAAATCTCACAGCGGAATCATTTAAATATAATATAGAACATGTACATAGTATCATATACATCAGAGTACACAACCATACATCTCAATTTAGACAGTTATAACATCTTTGTCTAATACAATTCAATACATCACACAGAATAACAACACAGCGGAACTCTAACTATATATCTACACGCTGAAGCCTCCCGCTCCAAAGCTCCTCCAGATTTCATCAAGGATAACCTAAATCACTTGACTACTCATATAGAATATGAGTACCCAAGAGTTTAATAAAACAGAAAATAAACACTCGGGTCAGACAGGGGTCTGGTGTAAGTAAACGGTTTAAGCTTGCTTAACTTTAGAAAATCCTTTGAAGAAAAAGTATCACGTAAGACTTACCACACATAAACATGGAAAAGTTTTAACCTTACGCTGACCAAAATGTTTGATAGGAAATCCAATGATATTATAATAGTGTCCAGGGTTTTCAAATAAATATGAAATAGCCGAAATTGTTACATTCATTAAATTCCAGCTACTAGCCACAAAAGTGGGTAATACAAACAGAACCGTAAGGTCTCGTAGGAAGAATGGGTTTCCAACAATGAAAGGGCTACTGGGGTACCGCCCGTCACAGTACGTGGCCTAGATCACCGTACCGAGGAGCCACCCTAACTCCCCTGCCACACAAGGCCGGGACCATTCCTTACTGAACAATCCCGAACAAGACAACCCCGACAGTTGTTGCAATCAACCGCCCCACACAACTGAATATAAAGGGACTTCTAGACAGGGGTAAATCTTGCTCTCCATTGGGAGCCACCCACGAAGCCTTGCTGCACCTCTCCTGTTTTAGCCATTCCCAGTTGATGAGGCTTGAGGCTGCGATTACCTTTATAGAACACATCTATCTTAGAATGCTCATCGTCCACCTGACGATGTTCTGAAAGCATTCAATCCATACAAGTCCGTTCCGGGTTCGAACGGAACCGAAGGCACTATCTCGTTGCACTCATTTTGGAATCACGCTCAGAGTCAACGACCATAGCCCTTGCACTCTGAATCACCATCTCGAGCCTATAAGTACTATTCCATCAAACTCATTACGGAATCACCCACAGAGTTATACTGACGTATAGTTCTTACACCTCGAGTCTTCACTTGCACTCCACTTGGATTCACGGCCTAACGTTTATTTTGGATCGGTGTGGTTTTCGGATATCCAAATATGGAAACCCGATCCCGGTCTCACCGAATCCAAACGCCATTTTAATGTCCAAGTTGTACTTAAGGGTTTAAACAATAGATATTCAAAAAATATCTCTTATCATAAATGGATGATTCACATTACACAGATAAATAAGTTTTTATTATCACATTCATCCATATATATCACAAAGCAGCATATATATCACATCTTAGATATATCCCATTCATATCATCACATATCAATTAATGACATTCAATATCATCCAATCATTACTTCATCCAAAGATACTTATCAACTAGTCATTCATCATCCATAACAAGTTTAATCCAAACTTAATTAATTTAATTAATTGTTAATTAAATTAATTCTTACTTAAACACTTGGATTATCATCAATCCATCTTCCCATTCATTAATTAATTCTAAATTAATTAATAAATTTCACTTACTTTTCCACTTTAAATTAATCTCCCTTGATAAATTATTACTTAATTACTTTAAGTAATTTTTTCTTAATTACAATATTAATTAATCAACTTGATTAATTGCTTCTTAATTATCCAGGTAATTATCTCTTAATTACTCTTTTAAATTAATCATACCTGATTAATAATTATTTAATTACTTTGAAAATTATTCCTTTAATTATTATTTAAATTAATCATACCTGATTAATCTCCTTATTAATTAATCATATTTGATTAATTACTCTTGATTAATTACCTTAAATTAATCACACTTAATTAATCATTTATAATTAATTTTATTTAATTAATTACTTTTAAATTAATTACATTTGATTTATTATTTTTAATTACATTTAGTAATTAAAATTTAATTATAAATTTTATTATCCTTTAATTATTAATTAACAATTAATTAATTATTTCCATTAATTAATGATTGCTTCATTAATTAAATTTCTTTCTAAATTAATTACTTTTACAAGTAATTAATCACATAATCAATTATTTATACATTAACCATTAATCAAATATTTTAAACACTTGATTAATTTTATTAATTAATTCTTGAATTAATAACTCAAGTAATTAATCCTTAATCACATCCACTTAATTAATTTCATAAACTAATTATCTTTTACTTAATTACCTCTAGTAATTAATTACTTGATTACTTTACCAAGCAATTATACCTAATTAACTCTAAAGTGATTATCTTGAAATTAAAGACCAATTAATTTCTTAATTAATTATTTAATTAATCATTTGAATTAATTAAATGATTCTTTTAACTTCTTATATTATAAAGATCCTAAATTAAGTAAACCATTACCTTTATTAAATTATTAATATTAACCATAATACTTGATTAATAATAATTGAATTATCTCAACTATTCACAATTATTACCTTTGAATAAATCAAAATTCTAATTTACATAAGTTAAATCTTTATTATAATTTTAATCATTCAAATAAAACTTTCGAACTTTCCAAGTTATTAAATAAAATTTTAATACCAACCTATTATTAAATTTCACATATTTATATTTTTACAATTTATGCTAAAAAAAACATTGATTAAATACTTAAATACAAACACTCTTTTAAATTGAACTTCAAAATTTAATAAGGTTAATCACCTTTAAAAGAAATCATTTTAAAAACATTTTTAAATTTGAACTATAAATTTAATTTACATTTTATTCCATGGAACAAGTTAACCCTAAACAAATTTGTTTCCTTTAATAACTTGTTTATACTGGAATGCTTGATCTCATTAAAAAAACAAGTTACATTGCAGCTTAAATTTATAAAACTTATAGTACTCATACAATCAATACTTACCCAGAAAACACTACTCTATGAACCCGACAAAAACACGAATCATCACGCGTCTTCCCCCGAGTAAAACCTGCACCTTCCTCCTTCGAGTTGAACCAGAGCAAACCGAACACCTCCCGAGTAAAACCCCATCTCCTCAAATCAGCAACACAACCCAACATGGTCGTGCACGGTGCACATGCACCGACGCCACTGGCCAGCGACGATCATCGCGACCCCCAACAACCATCACACGCGACCCCAAAAACTCGATCCTCAACCCAGATTCGACAATATTAACGCGAATCAAAAATCAAACTTCCACTCGAAACCTGCTGAACAACGACCACCAAACTTTCCCCCACGGCCATCAAACCCGACGCCGATGAACTTCTCCTCTTCCACCACAGAACCGCTACGTCACGCAGCTCCTTATCCACGCGTCGCGATCCCCACCTGCCTCTCCTTCACGTCGCAAAAACCAAGACAGCAATGCCAGTCAAAAACCCATACAAAACCCTAGATGGTCCAATTCCCATCGACACAACCATTATAAAAAATCAAGGGTATTTTTCCCCTCATCTCCAACACCCAAGCAAGCTTCGCCCACAAGCTCAACCCCAAACTCCACGCCGATCAACGGCAATGGCCGAAAACCCCTATTTAGGACAAAATCCAAATTCCCACAAATTACAGACCTAAAGTTCGTGATTCCTGCATCTAAAATCATGATTCCTTATATGCAATCCAATTATGATATCAAAATTAGAAATTGAAATCATCCAATTTGAACCCAATTTAATTTCTACTGTAAATTTCCAAAATTTGAACTAAATATACACTATAAAATCTTGTAATTATTTTTGGAAGGAAGATGGCATGATTCTAAGAAACCACCTCTTACAATTCATAGGCCAATTCAAATCAAAAATTTAATTATTGAATTTTATTATGAAATTTGAAAACTGTGTTATAACACAGTGACATTTTTTTATAGGCAATCTATATAGAAAATTCCAACGTGCATCTGCTTAATTTCAGAAATCCAAACAAATCATCATTGTTTCATGCACAAGAATAAAATTGAATTTAAGATTTAAAACTGTTTTTAAATTTGCATTTACTCACCTTGTTATTTGCAGAAGATAAAACTAGTTCCAGGCTTGAAGCTTCACTGCATTTTTTTCAGGTTCAAAAATTTCTTTGCATGTTGTGTCCTACTGTAAATCCTTAATTGCATGCTGATTTAATCTCTGAGTTGTTTGATTATACTTGCTTGTCCTCTGATTTCTATTTGAAAGAATCTTGCATTTGCCTCTATTTTGAATTTGCTTTTCATCCTCTTGCTTCAGATTGAAAATCCAGGTTTTATTATTATTATTTTTTTAGATTTTACTTCCTTTGATCATTTGTTTTTGTATTGTAATTTTGTTGAGAATGAAGAAAGTAATTTTGCTAAAGATAAATTTCTTCTTTTAATTTTACAACTTAAAATTTAAAATTTTATTTTATTAAAAGAATGACATTTGTCTACCTTACATCCTTATTAGCTTACACCTATGCAATTTAATTTACACTTGTCTTTAACACATACTAAGATGTTTACAAGTGTTTAATGTTAAATTGATATTTACAAAGGTATTTTCCTAATGTTTTATAAATGTTTTAAATGTTTTATTTAGATAATTATAAAATGTTTTTATCTTATAAAAAATAAACTTTAGACTTTAATAAATGTTTTAAAAGCAAATTCATATGGGCATTTATAAATAACTTATATCTTTGATCAAATCATATAACATGTGTTTTAAAAATTTAATCTGATTCAACTCCTTATATAAAAATTTTAAAACAATTTTATTTTATGATAACATTAGAATGAAAGAAATATTTAAACAAATGAATCTTTAATTTAAATCTTATTTAAACAAAAGCTTAAAGTATATGTTTATAATAAATAAGAAATTGACTTGGTTATTTAAAATTTTAATTCTCAAATATAATTTTCAAAAACATTAAATCAATTTAACATTTCAAATTACAAAACTATATATTTATTAAAGTTTGAAATTTACTTATTAAGTTTAAATTAATAAAATTGCTATTTAAAATATATATATATACACACACAAATATACACACACATTCAAATAGAAAAACATTTTAACATTAAACTTGAAAATTACAATGTTGAATCTTAAAATACAAATCAAATCATAATATATACATATTTCATATATATTACAATTTGAATATAAAGTTTTATTACATTAAAACTTCCTATTTACAAGATATATCAATATATATATTATAAATAGATTTTGATTAACTTTTGGAAAATAAATCTTACCAATAATAAATTGCCAAAATAGATATTTCCAAATTAAAGTATTATAAATTTTCAAAAGAGTTAAATTTGCCAATTTATACTTGTTAAGAAAATTGTAGATAGATATTAACAAATTATTATTATTAATCTTTAAAATAATTTTAACTTGACAATTTATAATGTAAAATGATCAAATCAATTTAATTATTATCAAAGATTATTAAATTGATATTGCTCAAAATTCCGGGTCGTCACATTCCTCCCCCCTTAAAAAGAATTTCGTCCCCGAAATTTAAAAGCAAAGATAATTTAATAACCCAGCAAAAGAATTTAAATTTTCTAACAGCAATCACACAATCAATCATAGCAACCAATTCAAACAAATAATTTTATTTATCTAGACAAAATCCTGAATAGAACTTCCTAATATTATCAAGAGTTTCCAGTAACCTGTACTGGAATACTTGCTCTAGAGAATATTAAGTAACTATATTACTATAATCAAGAACTCTCTCTCATCTGGATCTACAAATCTGAACAAGATATCAGACTAAACTCAAAACCAGAACAACTACCAAATCCTTCTGAACTGCTGATTCTATCACTCGATGAATCATACACATATTCCTCAAAAATATGTGAAATACAATGAATTCTAGTTATCCGAACTGGCAATTTAATCCTGTAGATTCAAAATCTAATCTTCAGAGAACACAGGAAAACTCGAAATACTTCCAGAGCTAGCTCTCCAGTTTTACCTAGTCTTATATCTCTATTGATGGATAAAACTAAAAAATATATCCAAAATCCACTTCATATTCCAAATCTCCTTAATTCTTAACTGCACAACTCTTCTGATGCTCCTGAGTCACCTCCAATATTCTTGATCAACTTAACTCTTGCTGATTGCTTCTTGAAACAAACAAGACTAAGATCAAACCAATCACCTAATCCTACTCAAAAAAATGACTCCCCAAAAATTTGCTGAAATCCAAAAACACAACTCTATACCACAAGCATTAGGGGACTTTAGACCTGCATCTCCTATCTGGAATAGCCAAACAGTTGCACCTGACAACCTTACCTTCCAAATCTAGAAAATTTCTTCATACTTGAATTTCCAGTAGAAATTCTTTAATCCAAGAAACTGCAACTCCCGGTTACTCCCACTCTAGAACAACTACAATCTCGCTTCCGCTGCACAACTCTGATCTGGAGTAGATAAGAATGCTATCGAAGAACTTGAGCACAAACTTTTACCATACACTGTTCATCCGACTCATAAAATCTCAGTGACAATTCCACTTGATCAAATCATCTCAGTAGAATCTCAACTTAGAATAAGATGATCAATCCCTCTCCAAAGAATCCTGAGCTGCCTCACCAAACTCTTCTCTCTCTAAGAGTCATCCCTCTATAAGGCTGAACCATCAAAATTACTCCTGGAATCCAAGTCGATAAGAAAACTCAATCTCCAATTCGGGTAAATTCTGAATTCATCCAAAAATATCTGGAAAATCTCTGACTACTTAAGTAGCCTTTACCTCCATATGAGTTTCCTCACTTTCCAAACCAAATAATACTCAATATTCCCAAACTAATCGCAAGTCACTTTTGCGATCCTATCCAATTCAGATTCCAAACAAACTATCTCCCAAACTAGAACAGCTTTCTCCTATCAAGATCAATCTTCTCAGAATGGCTTATCTATCAGAAAAACTAATAGATCACTTCCAATAGATATCCTATTCTGCTGAGCCTCCCGAAGATATGGATAAGCCTTTACTAATTGCCTGGTCTGCTGATAGGTAGAGTCCCAAAGATTACTGAATCATCGAAGAAACAGATCCATGCTGCTGCTCCCAAACTTTACTTCAATGATACTACCAAGCCAAAAGATCATCCTTAACCCAAGCTTCCTGAAACACAAAACTATCATCCAATTCCACTAAAAATCCTTGAGATGATTAGACATCTCCTCAAGAAACTCGGCTCCAAACTAACCACCAACCACTTATTCTCTTAAGGGAAAACAAATGAGACCATGTCCGAAATGAGATAACTCATGGACCTTAGCCTAATACTTCAAAATAAATATGACATCCTTACTTAAGATCCAGAAAATTTCTAAACATCCGAATCTTCCCTGTAGTAGGCATCACAGTTCCTTCAACACTATCTAAATCTTGCTCCAGAAGAACATCTTCAGAACCATCTATGGATACTGCATCCCATCACACACCTATCCTTCTTGAAGTCACCAAGATACCCTCACCCGCTTCTACTCAGCTGATAGACTCAACTCTTGGAAATCCTGCTCACTCGAGAGCAAATCAGCCTCACATTCCAAGAATATACGCCAATCCCTAGAAATACTTCCTCTGGACTCAAAGAAATCCTTTCTACAAAACTTATTCGAGACGGTATTAGATCTACAATCTCGACATATACACCTCCAACCACAACATATGCGCCTCTTCTATTAGTGGTAGTCGCGTTCCACACACTCCTACCTTATCTACCTTTATAACCTATGTTGGAAAATCCAAACAGATAACCCAACAGATTAGGTAGATTTATAAATATATATATATATGTATATATATATATAAATTACAAGTACGCTCTCTCAAGATAGATACCACTCCAGAGTCTAGGTATTCGCTCAACCTAGCGCTCTGATACCAACTGTAGCGACCCGACTTTCTATCACCAGAAAATCACATCACTAATTAAGAAAGAAAGAGATAGAAGAAGAAAAGAAGAAAGAAAACAAACACATCAAAATCTCACAGCGGAATGATTTAAATATAATATAGAACATATACATAGTATCATATACATCAGAGTACACAACCATACATTTCAATTTAGACAGTTATAACATCTTTGTCTAATACAATTCAAGACATCACACAGAATAACAACCCAGCGGAACTCTAACTATATATCTACACGCTGAAGCCTCCCACTCCAAAGCTCCTCCAGATTTCGTCAAGGATAACCTGAATCACTTGACTACTCATACAGAATATGAGTACCCAAGAGTTTAATAAAACAGAAAATAAACACTCGGGTCAGACAGGGGTCTGGTGTGAGTAAACTGTTTAAGCTTGCTTAACTTTAGAAAATCCTTTGAAGAAAAAGTATCACGTAAGACTTGCCACACATAAACATGGAAAAGTTTTTACCTTACGCTAACCAAAACGTTTGATAGGAAATCCAGTGATATTATAATAGTGTCTAGGGTTTTCAAATAAATATGAAATAGCCGAAATTGTTACATTCATTAAATTCCAGCTACTAGCCACAAAAGTGGGTAATACAAACAAAACCGTAAGGTCTCGTAGGAAGAATGGGTTACCAACAATGGCAGGGCTACTGGGGTACCGCCCGTCACAGTACGTGGCCTAGATCACCGTACTGAGGAGCCACCCTAACTCCCCTGCCACACAAGGCCGGGACCATTCCTTACTGAACAGTCCCGAACAAGACAATCCCGATAGTTGTTGCAATCAACCGCCCCACACAGCCGAATATAAAGGGACTTCTTGATAGGGGTAAATCTTGCTCTCCAGTGGGAGCTACCCATGAAGCCTTGCTGCACCTCTCCTGTTTTAGCCATTCCCGATTGATGAGGCTTGAGGCTGCGATTACCTTTATAGAACACATCTATCTTAGAATTCTCATCGTCCACCTGACGATGTTCTAAAAGCATTCAGTCCATACAAGTCCGTTCCGGGTTCGAACGGAACCGAAGGCACTATCTCGTTGCACTCATTTTGGAATCACCCTCAGAGTCAACGACCATAGCCCTTGCACTCTGAATCACCATCTCGAGCCTATAAGTACTATTCCATCAAACTCATTACGGAATCACCCACAGAGTTATACTGACGTATAGTTCTTACACCTCGAGTCTTCACTTGCACTCCACTTGGATTCACGGCCTAACGTTTATTTTGGATCGGTGTGGTTTTCGGATATCCAAATATGGAAACCCGATCCCGGTCTCACCGAATCCAAACGCCATTTTAATGTCCAAGTTGTACTTAAGGGTTTAAACAATAGATATTCAAAAATATCTCTTATCATAAATGGATGATTCACATTACACAGATAAATAAGTTTTTATTATCACATTCATCCATATATATCACAAAGCAGCATATATATCACATCTTAGATATATCCCATTCATATCATCACATATCAATTAATGACATTCAATATCATCCAATCATTACTTCATCCAAAGATACTTATCAACTAGTCATTCATCATCCATAACAAGTTTAATCCAAACTTAATTAATTTAATTAATTATTAATTAAATTAATTCTTACTTAAACACTTGGATTATCATCAATCCATCTTCCCATTCATTAATTAATTCTAAATTAATTAATAAATTTCACTTACTTTTCCACTTTAAATTAATCTCCCTTGATAAATTATTACTTAATTACTTTAAGTATTTTTTCTTAATTACAATATTAATTAATCAACTTGATTAATTGCTTCTTAATTATCCAGGTAATTATCTCTTAATTACTCTTTTAAATTAATCATACCTGACTAATAATTATTTAATTACTTTGAAAATTATTCCTTTAATTATTCTTTAAATTAATCATACCTTATTAATCTCCTTATTAATTAATCATATTTGATTAATTACTCTTGATTAATTACCTTAAATTAATCACACTTGATTAATCATTTATAATTAATTTTATTTAATTAATTACTTTTAAATTAATTACATTTGATTTATTATTTTTAATTACATTTAGTAATTAAAATTTAATTATAAATTTTATTATCCTTTAATTATTAATTAACAATTAATTAATTATTTCCATTAATTAATGGTTACTTCATTAATTAAATTTCTTTCTAAATTAATTACTTTTACAAGTAATTAATCACATAATCAATTATTTATACATTAACCATTAATCAAATATTTTAAACACTTGATTAATTTTATTAATTAATTCTTGAATTAATAACTCAAGTGATTAATCCTTAATCACATCCACTTAATTACTTTCATAAAGTAGTTATCTTTTACTTAATTACCTCTAGTAATTAATTACTTGATTACTTTACCAAGCAATTATACCTAATTAACTCTAAAGTGATTATCTTGAAATTAACAACTAATTAATTTCTTAATTAATTATTTGATTAATTATTTAAATTAATTAAATGATTCTTTTAACTTCTTATATTATGAAGATCCTAAATTAAGTAAACCATTATCTTAATTAAATTATTAATATTAACCAATAATACTTGATTAATAATAATTGAATTATCTCAACTATTCACAATTATTACCTTTGAATAAATCAAAATTCTAATTTACATAAGTTAAATCTTTATTATAATTTTAATCATTCAAATAAAACTTTCGAACTTTCCAAGTTATTAAATAAAATTTTAATACCAACCTATTATTAAATTTCACATATTTATATTTTTACAATTTATTCTAAAAAAACCATTGATTAAATACTTAAATACAAACACTCTTTTAAATTGAACTTCAAAATTTAATAAGGTTAATCACCTTTAAAAGAAATCATCTTAAAAACATTTTTAAATTTGAACTATAAATTTAATTTACATTTTATTCCATGGAATAAGTTAACACTAAACAAATTTGTTTCCTTTAATAACTTGTTTATACTAGAATGCTTGATCTCATTAAAAAAACAAGTTACATTGCAGCTTAAATTTATAAAACTTATAGTACTCGTACTATCAGTACCTACCCAGAAAACACTACTCTATGAACCCGAGAAAAACACGAATCATCACGCGTCTTCCCCCGAGTAAAACCTGCACCTTCCTCCTTCGAGTTGAACCAGAGCAAACCGAACACCTCCCGAATAAAACCTAATCTCCTCAAATCAGCAGCACAACCCAACATGGCCGTGTACGGTGCACATGCACCGACGCCACTGGCCAGCGACGATCATCACGAACCCCAATATCCATCACACGCGACCCCAAAAACTCGATCCTCAACCCAGATTCGACAATATTAACGCGAATCAAAAATCAAACTTCCACTCGAAACCTGTTGAACAACGACCACCAAACTTTCCCCCACGGCCATCAAACCCGACGCCGATGAACTTCTCCTCTTCCACTACAGAACCGCTACGTCACGCACCTCCTTATCCACGCGTCGCGATCCCCACATGCCTCTCCTTCGCGTCGCAAAAACCATGACAGCAATGCCAGTCAAAAACCCATACAAAACCCTAGATGGTCCAATTCCCATCGACACAACCATTATAAAAATTCAAGGGTATTTTTCCCCTCATCTCCAACACCCAAGCAAGCTTCGTCCACAATCTCAACCCCAAACTCCACGCCGATCAACGGCAATGGCCGAAAACCCCTATTTAGGACAAAATCCAAATTCCCACAAATTACAGACCTAAAATTCGTGATTCCTGCATCTAAAATCATGATTCCTTATATGCAATCCAATTATGATATCAAAATTAGAAATTGAAATCATCCAATTTGAACCCAATTTAATTTCTACTATAAATTTCCAAAATTTGAACTAAATATACACTATAAAATCTTGTAATTATTTTTAGAAGGAAGATGGCATGATTCTAAGCAACTACCTTTTACAATTCATAGGCCAATTCAAATCAAAAATTTAATTATTGAATTTTATTATGAAATTTGAAAACTGTGTTATAACACGGTGACGTTTTTTTTACAAGCAATCTATATAGAAAATTCCAACGTGCATCTGCTTAATTTCAGAAATCCAAACAAATCATCATTGTTTCATGCACAAGAACAAAATTGAATTTAAGATTTAAAACTGTTTTTAAATTTGCATTTACTCTCCTTGTTATTTGCAGAAGATAAAACTGGTTCCAGGCTTGAAGCTTCACTGCATTTTTTTTAGGTTCAAAAATTTCTTTGCATGTTGTTTCCTGCTGTAAATCCTTAATTGCATGTTGATTTAATCTCTAAGTTGTTTGATTATACTTGCTTGCCCTCTGATTTCTATTTGAAAGAATCTTGCATTTGCCTCTGTTTTGAATTTTCTTTTCATCCTCTTGCTTCAGATTGAAAATCCAGGTTTTATTATTATTATTATTTTAGATTTTACTTCCTTTGATCATTTGTTTTTGTATTGTAATTTTGTTGAGAATGAAGAAAGTAATTTTGCTGAAGATAAATTTCTTCTTTTAATTTTACAACCTAAAATTTAAATTTTTATTTTATTAAAAGAATGACATTTGTCTACCTTACATCCTTATTAGCTTACACCTATACCATTTAATTTACACTTGTCTTTAACACATACTAAGATGTTTACAAGTGTTTAATGTTAAATTGATATTTACAAAGGTATTTTCCTAATGTTTTATAAATGTTTTAAATGTTATATTTACATAATTATAAAATGTTTTTATCTTATAAAAAATAAACTTTTGACTTTAATAAATGTTTTAAAAGCAAATTCATATAGGCATTTATAAATAACTTATATCTTTGATCAAATCATATAACATGTGTTTTAAAAATTTAATTTGATTCAACTCCTTATATAAAATTTTCAAAACAATTTTATTTTATGATAACATTAGAATGAAAGAAATATTTAAACAAATGAACCTTTAATTTAAATCTTATTTAAACAAAAGCTTAAAGTATATGTTTATAATAACTAAGAAATTGACTTGGTTATTTAAAATTTTAATTCTCAAATATCATTTTCAAAAACATTAAATCAATTTAACATTTCAAATTACAAAAATATATATTTATTAAAGTTTGAAAATTACTTATTAAGTTTAAATTAATAAAATTCCTATTTCAAATATATACACACACACAAATATATATACACATTCAAATAGAAAAACATTTTAACATTAAATTTGAAAATTATAGTGTTGAATCTTAAAATACGAATCAAATCATAATATATACATATATTCATATATATTACAATTTGAATATAAAGCTTTATTACATTAAAACTTCCTATTTACAAGATATATCAATATATATATATATATTATAAATAGATTTTGATTAATTTTGGAAAATAAATCTTACCAATAATAAATTGCCAAAATAGATATTTCCAAATTAAAGTATTACAAATTTTCAAAAGAGTTAAATTTACCAATTTATACTTGTTAAGAAAATTATAGATAGATATTAACAAATTATTATTATTAATCTTTAAAATAATTTTAACTTGACAATTTATAATGTAAAATGATCAAATCAATTTAATTATTATCAAAGATTATTAAATTGATATTGCTCAAAATTCCGGGTCATCACAATATGTTTATGAAACTATTATAAATCACTTATTATCATTATATAGCCGATTAAAATGAATTATTATCATTATAAAATAATTATTTGAATATTTAAACCTAAATTAAAATTCTAAAAAATATATACAAGTGATGAGATCCTTGATGATGTCATAAAGATATTTTATTTCTAAAAATAAAATAAAATAATTTTATTACATATTCTTACATAAGTGGAAACTAAGTGTATGTATCCAGTTTTGTTCGTGACTTCTGATGGTTAAAAAGCTGTTTATCGATAAAATAATTCTCAGTCATTTTATCGATAATTTTTCGAAGAATATATTTTTGTAAATACTTATCCAAAATAAGATCGCCATTATCAATTATTGTTCAAAATATTATAATTTGTGTTCTAAAATCTTACTTTTGAATATTTTTTTAAAAATAATTATTATATTTCAAAATGATAATTTTACAGGTCGTTACAGACTTCCCCCCATTAAAAGAATCTCGTCCCCAAATTTATAATCCAAAATTTATATTTTAAACTCAATTCCGTATGATATACATTGATCATCCTTACGAATTATTTGATTCGATCTCCTATTCTAATACATAACTTTAATTCCAAACTAGTATCGATCCCTTCATTCTTTAATGCGGAATCTTATCAGGCTTTCCGATCAAAACTTTAGTTTCCTTGCATATCTCTCGACTATGATAGTAAACGCAAGTACCTAACTACTAACCCTCATCAATTTTCGTCGTCAAGAATCGAGTGATAAATCCATTTTCGAATCGTTGTAAACACCTCAAAGTTTCGTACTCGAATCTTAGATCAGAATTATGTGACGAAATGATCTACGTATAACATACATACTTATTAACATTCCCAAAAATTTTATGTAAATACTTCATGGAATTTTAACTTTTAGTCTTACTCTTCGAAAAATCATTTCAAAATTTTCACCCAAAATATTTATATCTCCTTTTCAAAAGAAATCAGTTATCCTTTAGTTGGAATAATACTACTTTAATTTTATTACAAAATCCTTTTGTAATTTCTTTGTTAATAAATTCCTTATCAATATAATTCCAAAATTATTTCATGTTAAATAACTTTCCCTTTATCACTTTTAAACTTTTTCAAAGCACTAGGATATGAGTTCCCAAAATCCTTTTTTTATTGAACATATATTTCAAACCCATCTTTTAAAAAATCATTTCAATTTTGTAGATTACATTTTATTTTATAAAATATATTTTTAAATAATTTTCTTAATTACAATACTTTTTATAAAGCCATTTCTTTAAACCGTCCCTTAATTTTTTTTATTTCTAAATATCTTATTAAATTGATCTGATATAAGATAGAAGAAATGCACGGAGAGAATAATCCAAAAAGGAAGCTTATTAGTTACCATCATGTTTATACACGCACTCCTAACCCTAGCCTATATTACAAGTTTTTAGGGTTAACTCCTACGGAATACATTCTATCATACTCCACCATCATATATATATATATATATATATATAAACTTCTATACACACTGTTCTTGAACCCTTTTTGAGGTAAATGGTGCTTTATCCATGGTACCTAAGTCAACCCACCTTTTCTTTAGACAGTCCTTCATTAAATGTCTTCCTTCATAGCACCAACTGCAAGTCCATTTGGGACACTCTTTGGCTATATGTCCCTCCCCTTCCTTTGCAACGATTCAACTCTTTGCCATTCCTGACCGAATTCTGGGTTTCTTCTTTGTTTTAGGGCACTTATGTAGAAAATATCCTTGCCTTTTACACTTGCAACATAATATATCATCGCTAAAAGATTCTTCTTTCTTCCTTTTCTTTATTTTCCTATTCTTCTTTTTCTTTATTTTCCTATCCTTACACTGAACTGCATAATACCCTTCTTTACTGCATCTGTAATAGTAGATGCGAGCATAAGATCCTAATCTTAGTTTGTCTTCTGCTTCTCTTTCTGCATGTACTCTTTGTGCTTATTTTGGATTCAGCCATAACTCATCACTTGACATATAAAAAGCCATTCTACCTAAGTAATATAGCAAAATATCATCAGAAGTTCATACTATTTATTTCTGGACATAAAAACCCTTTTATCCAAATAACTTGATTCAAACTTGTTCAGATTTGAACTTGTCTTGATCCTTCAACGATAAGGAGAATAATTTACTAAGCGTACGATACCATTCGTCCAAGCCAACATCTGATCGATACTTAGAAGATTATTCCAAAATGGATCAAGGCCTTATTCATTGAACTTTCCAAAGGGAATACATCTTATAAATTTCCCAAACTACACAAATATTTATATTCTGTTTGCATATAAAATATAATCGTTTTGAAAATAGTGTGTCGGTCTTCCTTGTTTAAATATTTAGGAATCCTTATTGGTTACATGGAGCTCTTCATGCATCGACCAAAATTCATAAACCACCCAATTGATTAATCAACACAAAATATTTTTTATATCTAATAACAAATATGCGCTCTACGTATAATACTCTCAAACTCAATCTAGGGTGTTACTAATCTTATCTATGATGAGTCACTCATTCAAGGGTATTGCTAACCCTATTTATAATGAGTTTTACCCCCAATAAGCCTAGGTGTTAACTCAACCTAAGCTCTGATACAAACTGTGACGACCTGCCTTTCTGTCTCTTGAAAATCGACACCAATACATTCTTGGTATTCACATGTCGCAAATTCAAGTGTCGGAAAGGCAGTTTGATCAAGGGTAAAAAGAAAATAACATAGAATAGAGTAGAAAACAGAATTCCACATGAATGGAATAATCATATATATTAATCACAAAATCTTTTACAATGGAAAATTTTGAATACAATATCAGAGTCTAGCCTAGATTTAGCCAGGACATTCATAATCCTTGAACCTTATAAATGCTGAAAAATAACAAAATAAATGCAACGGAAAAATAGAATACGTCCATGCATTGATGTAGACCTCCAGCTCTCCTCTGGAAACTTCAACCCTCTGTAGCTAAACCTGAAACTACTCGGATCTGACCTGAGTATTAAAAATTACCTGGATCAGGCTTGATAAATCAGTGTGGGAAAACTCGAATCATAAATGTATATGACAGTGTCACAGATCAGGTTGATGCTAATCAAAACCTTTTCTTTGGACAATCCTTCATTAAATGTCTTCCTTCATAGCACCAACTGCAAGTCGGTTTAGGACACTCTTTGGGTATATGTCCCAGTCCTTTGCAACGGTTCAAGTCTTTACCCTTCCTGATCGATTTCTTGGTTTCTTGTTTGTTTTTGGGTACTCACGTAGAAAATATCCTTGCATTTTACACTTTAACAGAATATATCATCCCTAAAGATTCTTCGTTCTGATTTTTCTTTATTTTCCTATTCTTCTTTTCCTTTATTTTCCTATCCTTACACTGAACTGCATAATACCTTTCTTTACCACATCTATAATAGTAGATGCCAACATAAGATCCTAATCTTATTTTTCTTTTGCTTCTCTTTCTACATGTACTCTTCGAGCTTATTTTGGATTCAGCCATAACTCATCACTCGACATATAAAAAGCCATTCTGCCTAAGTAATTACCAAAAGATCATCAGAAATCTCATACCATTTATTTCTTGACTTAAAAACCTTTTTATCCAAATAACTTGATTTGCTCGGATTTGAACTTGCCTTGATCCTTCAATGATAAGGAGAATAATTTACTAAGCGTACGATACCATTCGTCCAAGCTAACATCCGATCGATACTTAGAAGATTATTCCAAAATGGATCAAGACCATATTCATTGGACTTTCCAAAGGGAATACATCTTATAAATTTCCCAAACCACAAAAACATCTATATTCTGTTTGCATAAAAAATATAATCCTTTTGAAAATAGTGTGTCAATCTTCCTTGTTTAAGTATTTAGGAATCGCTGTCAATTACATTGGAGCTCTTCATGCATCTACCATAATTCATAAACCACCCAACATATTAATCAACACAAAATATTTTTTATATCTAATAACAAATACATGCTCTACGTATAATACTCTCAAACTCATTCTAGGGTGTTACTAACCTTATCTCTGATGAGTCACTCATTCAAGGCTATTACTAACCCTATCTATAATGAGTTTTACCCCAACAAGCATAGGTATTAACTCAACCTAAGCTCTGATACCAAATGTGACGACCTACCTTTTTGACTCTTTAAAATTGACAATAATACATTCTCGGTATTCATATGCCGCAAATTCAAGTGTTGGGAAAGGCAGATTGATCGAGGGTAAAAAGAAAATAACACAGAATAGAGTGGAAAACAGAATCCCACACGAATGGAATAATCATATATATTAACCACAAAATCTTTTACAATGGAAAATGTTGAATACAATATCAGAGTCTAGCCTAGATTTAGCCTGGACATTTACAAATCCTTGTCCTTATAAATGTTAAAAAAACAAAACAAATGCAGCGGAAAAATAGAATACGTCCATACGTTGATGTAGATCTCCAGCTCTCCAATGGAAACTTCAAGCGTCTTTAACTAAACCTAAAACTACTCAGATCAGACCTATGTATTAAAAATACCTGGATCAGGCTTGATAAACCAGCGTGAGAAAACTCGAATCATAAATGTATATGACAATGTCATAGATCAGGTTGATGCTACCCAAAACCTTTGACAAGAAGTGTATTTTGTAAGACCATGCCGCACATAAATACGGACGAGTTTTTACCTTACGATAAACAAAATACTATATACCAATTTTTTTGATATTATCATTAATGAAATTGGTTTTGACGCAGCGGATATTCGAAAAATTAAATGAAATGGTGAAAGTATTAATCGGTGGATTGAGAATACTGCAAGGCCCAAATTCGTTGATCCGAAGATACCGAATTCTAGCTATCTCTGACGCGTTGATCGCGCACGATACCGTGAAAAGAGATCTACAATTCTTCGAGCGTTGATCAAGCGCACTTGATTCCGCGAATTAGCTTCAACGAACGTTGATTCGAGCGCACTCGAATACCATAGGTGGAGATAGGAGATCACACTCAACTACCGATTTAATGAAAGCACAAAGCTAACAAACAAGAATTTTATTCAACCAAAAAACCCCCGTAACAAATGACCCACGCGGCCTATTTATAGGCGACACACTCACTAGGTCGTTACCGACCTAACAAAACCACACGACTCAACTTAGGTCGTACGCGACCTAACAAATAAAACGACATACGACTTAACAATACAGCACATCAACGACTCAACATCACATGGCCTATCAATATAACATACGCGACCTAACTGACTCGAGTTACAACACATAGCGACTTAAAGACACACACGACCCAAAACTGGAGCGACTTAAAAGGAACAGTGGTACAAGAAATCCAAGCGGCAAGAGCTTCAGCGACCTAAAACCATCAACGACTTAAGTTTGTACGCGACCTAACATAGGTCGTAACACGTTGTCATCTTCTCGCGACCTAACGACTTAAGGCTTCAGCAACTGGATCTTCTACTCGCGACCTAACTAGGTCGTTCAACATAGGTCGTAGCTCGTCCACACCTCCTGACCGACTTAAATCTTCAATATAGCAACAATGCGGTAGACCATTAGGTCGTTGTTTGTTAACTCGTGCGTCTTTACTAGGTCGTGACTCGTTAGGTCGTGAGCGACCTAAGCCTTCTCCACTAGGTCGTGACTCGTTAGGTTGTGAACGACCTAAACTTCCCGAGCGATCTAAAACATGCTGAGTGAATAACTCAATAGGTCGAGATTCTGAACTTTCGTTAAATCGTTCGCAACTTTCATAACCTTCATTTGCTATTTGCGGTGCCTTAAAGACCTTGATAGGTCGTAACTCGCCTTCCTTAAGTCGTGAGCGACCTAAGGATCTGGAGCGACTTAACTCCATTGTTGAACTTGTAGATCGCGCTGCATCATCCTCCCCTGGTTGACAGAAATTCGACCTTGAATTTTCACTTTCTCCTTCCACAACAAGTTTATTTCCATGATATGGAATTAAATGTTTGACTTTGAAAACATCAGAAGTATGAACATCCTCTGGTAACTTCAATTGATACGCATTTTCATTGATTTTCTTCAAAATTTCAATTGGACCAATTTTTCGCGCCTTCAATTTATTATACGTTCCCACGGGAAAACGATCTTTTGTCAACACTGCATAAACCAAATCACCTTCCTTGAAATTCACACTTCTCCGCTTCTTATCCGCCAGTCGTTTGTACTTTTCATTTGATGCAAGCAACCGATCATGGAAAGTTCTGTGGCACTCCTGTAACTCATTAACGAAGTCACTAGCCTTCTTAACAACTCCCTTCTGATATGGCACTGTTGTTAGATCCAACGGCCCCTTTGGAATTGTCGAATAAACAACCTGAAATGGACTGAATCCTGTGCTTCGATTAACCGCATGGTTGTGAGAAAACTCTGCATGACACAATTTCGAGTCCCAGCTCTTCAAACTGTCCTTCACAAGACATCTTAATAAGTTTCCCAACGATCTGTTAACCACCTCCGTTTGTCCATCAGTTTGCGGATGATAAGCGCTACTAAAATTCAGCTTTGTTCCAACCATCTTCCATAAACTTAGCCAAAAATGACTCAAAAAGCGAGTATCTCTATCTGAAACAATAGACTCTGGCAACCCATGAAGTCGATAGATCTCTTTGAAATATAACTGAGCAACATGAACAGCATATGTCGTCTTCTTACAAGCAATAAAATGTGCCATTTTCGAAAATCGGTCAACCACCACATAAATGGAATCGTTCCCCCTTTGAGTTCTAGGAAACCCCAAAATAAAATCCATACTCACATCAACCCAAGGTTTAGTCGGTACAGGTAACGGCATATATAATCCCGCATCGGTAGCTGTCCCTTTCGAAACCTGACAAACATGATATCTACGCACAAACCTTTCAACTTCCCTTCTCATTGACGGCCAATAATAAGACTGAGAGACCAACTGCAATGTTCGATCTCTACCCATATGGCCTTCTTCATGTAACTCTTTGATAATATTCATTCTCAAACTGCCTTCTGGTACACACAATTGATTCCCTTTGAATAAGAATCCATCTACCAACACAAATTCATCAGTACTCCCATCCTTGAATTTCTCAACAAACTTCGTAAAGTAAAGATCTTCTTCAATCAATTCTGGCAATAGTTCAAACCCTGTCACTTCAACTTTCATTGTTTTCAACAAATGATTCCTCCTGCTCAATGCATCAGCTACACGATTCGTCACCCCTGATTTGTGCTTAACAACCAAAATAAACTGTTGTAAATACGCGACCCATGAAGCGTGTCTAGCTGAAATTTTATTCTGCCCTTGCAAATGTTTCAAAGCTTCATGATCCGTATAGAGAACAAACTCCTTCTGAAACAGATAATGTCTCCAGTGCTTTACTGCTTGAACAATTGCGTAAAAATCCATATCATAAGTGCTATATCTCAACTTGGCTCCAGATAACTTCTCACTGAAATAAGCAACTGGTCTTCCACTCTGACTCAATACTCCACCAACCCTAACTTTAGATGCATCGGTATGTAACTCGAACAACAACTGAAAATCTGGTAAAACAAGAATTGGTGTTGTCGTCAAAAGTTCTTTGATCTGTTCAAAAGAAATCCATGCTTCCTCTGACCATGCAAATTTCTTTCCTTTCATGCAATCGGTTATAGGTGCCATCACACTGCTAAAATGTGGGATGAATCTTCGATAAAAAGATACCAATCCATGAAAACTTCTTACTTCAGTAATCATCTTTGGTTGTGGCCAACTCCTGACAGCTTCTACTTTACTTTCATCCACTTGAATGCCTTCCTTTGACAGAACATACCCCAAAAACAAAACACTGTGCGTCATGAACACACACTTCTTCTTTGCAGCATAAAATTTCTCCTGTCATAGAATCAACAATACTTCATGCAAATGTTGGATGTGTTCTTCCATACTCCCACTATAAATTAAAATATCATCAAAGTAAACAACCACGAACTTCCCAATGAATGGTCTGAAAATCTGGTTCATCACTCTCATAAAAGTACTAGGAGCATTTGATAAGCCAAACGGCATAACCAACCATTCGTATAGACCCTACCTAGTTTTAAAAGCAGTCATCCACTCATCACCCGGTCTAATACGAATCTGATGGTATCCACTCTTCAAGTCAATCTTTGAAAACACAACAGCTCCACTCAACTGATCAATTAAATCATCGAACCTCGGCATAGGAAATCTGTATCTCACAGTGATCTTGTTTAGAGCCCGACTGTCCGTACACATCCTCCACGGACCATCCTTCTTTGGCACCAATAAAGCTGGCACAGCACATGGACTCAAACTCTCCTGAATACACTCCTGTTCTAACAACTCCTCCACTTGCCTCCTTAGTTCTTCATGCTCCTTGGGACTCATTCGGTAATGTGGCCTGTGAGGTAACACTGACCCTGGCACAAGATCAATCTGATGATGAATATCCCTCAACGGTGGTAACTCCGTTGGTAATTCTTCAGGAAACACATCTCTGAATTCTTCCAATACCGACTTCACTTCCTCTGAGACTTCAGCAGATTCAGTCACTTCACGTCCAATCAACAAAAATACCTCTGGACTCTCTTCTACTTCTTCAACAAATTCTTTCAAAGTCAACAAAGTCTTCAGCTCCTCAATCTCTTCTGATTTGCTTTCTCCTTGTTGTCTCTTCTTTGGAACCAAAATGATCTTAACACCTTCAAGCATAAAGCTGTAGCTATTGGTCCGACCGTCATGCTGCACTGCTCAATCATACTGCCATGGTCTTCCCAAAAGCAAGTGACAAACATCCATCTCAACTACATCACACCAGATCTCGTCTTTATATTTCTTTCCAATAGAAAATGGAACTCGAACTCGCCTGTCCACCTTCACCTCTCCTCCTTTTCTTAGCCACGCTAACTTGTAAGGATTAGGATGTTTCTCCATTTTCAACTTCAACTTTCTCACAGCTTCAGTAGAAATAATATTGTCACGACTTCCTGCGTCAATCACAAATTTACAACCCTTCCCCAGAATAGTGCATGTCGACTGAAAGATATTACTCCTCAACCAACTAGCCTCATCCTCTTGTTTCGGTGTTAAACAAGACCTTCTCATCATTAGATTACACCCTTCATCTCCTGACGCGATATCCTGTTCATTCTCCTCAACTGAACTATCTTCACCTTCATTAACATTCTCACTTTCAGCTTCAGCAATCATAGTTCGTTTCTTCGGCCTCGGACATTCATTGCTCTTGTGACCCACTTCCTGGCAATTATAACATTTGAAACTGTTGTTAACCTTTGCCTTCGCAACTTCATTCACAACTGGTTTACTAACGGCTTTAGAAACATTGGAACTCCCACTAGCACCTTTGTTCTGAATATTGGAACTTGTAAACACACCACCTCCACGCCTTCCCTGCTTCTCCCAAGCCAACGCTTTTTGATGTGCTTCTGCTACAGATCTAGGATCAAACATATTCACCATATCCTGGATCTGGATCCTCAACCCTCCAACAAACCTAGCAGTCAATTGTTCCTCCGTCTCCATAATGTCATTTCGAGCAATCAGTTGATAAAATTCGTCAGCATAATCATTAACAGTCTTTGTCCCCTGCCTTAGATTCTGTAATCTCTGGTACATAAGTGATTGATAGTTGTAAGGTAAAAATGTAGCTCTCATCAACTTCTTCATCTTATCCCAAGACTCAACCTTTGATTTTTCCATTCTCTCCCTTGTAAGTTTAGTTTGTTTCCACCATGCCAAAGCTCTTCCCCTCAACCAAGTAGCAACCAACTTCACTCGACGATTCTCCGGAACCTCTTTGAAATCAAAGATCTCTTCAACATTAGACAACCAATCCAAGAATTCTTTTGCAACCATTCCACCCTTGAATTCTGGAATTTCCATCTTCATACCCGACTCCCAACGTCGATCATCTTCAACATCCCCATATACATTTCGTACTTGGTCTCGATCTCGATAATGAATGCTAGCTCTATCACCATCTTCATCATAATCAAATGTACGTCTATATTGATCTCGACCATTATCATCCCTTCGATCATGCTTGTCCCTTCTACTATGTCTCTCTTCATCTTTATATGGCTCATCTTCAAACTCACGTGGAGTTCTTCTCTCTTCATGTCCATAGTCATGGTGATCTCTCCTTGATGAAATTGATGTTTCTCTTCTCTCTCTAAAAGATTGCGGTGATACCCTTCTCGCTTCCGTAACCGATGGCGAAACTCGGTTTCCTCCATGGTTCGAGATTGGCGATCTCCTCCTTTGAGTTTGATTCATATCAATCATAACTTCTCTAGCTTTCCAATATCTTCATCAAATTTCTCATTAATGCGTTGCTCCATCTACTCGGCTTCTTCCCTTCTATACAACGCTTCAACATTTTGATGACGATTAGCTCTTCTTGGCGGCATGATTACACACCCACAAATACTTCAACAAATACAAATGCAAACTTCAAAATTCAACTTGAACAAACAAAGCACGGCTCAAACACTTCAATTTCAAACTTCAAACTCGGCTCCAAGTCTCGGCTTAGCTATGATTGGCTAAGTCTAGCTCTGATACCAAACTGACGCAGCGGATATTCGAAAAGTTAAATGAAACGGTGAAAGTAGCAATCGGTGGATTGAGAATACTGCAAGGCCAAAATTCGTTGATCCGAAGGTACCGAATTCTAGCTATCTCTGACATGTTGATCGCGTACGATACCGTGAAAAGAGATCTACAATTCTTCGAGCGTTGATCAAGCGCACTTGATTCCGCAAATTGGCTTCAATGAACGTTGATTCGAGCGCACTCGAATACCGTAGGTGGAGATAGGAGATCACACTCAACTATCGATTTAATAAAAACACAAAGCTAACAAACAAGAATTTTATTCAATCAAAAAACCCCCGTTACAAATGACCCACGCGGCATATTTATAGGCGACACACTCACTAGGTCGTTGCCGACCTAACAACACCACACGACTCAACTTAGGTCGTACGCGACCTAACAAATAAAACGACATACGACTTAACAATACAGCACATCAACGACTCAACATCACATGGCCTATCAATACAACACACGCGACCTAACTGACTCGAGTTACAACACATAGCGACTTAAAGACACACACGACCCAAAACTGGAGCGACTTAAAAGGAACAGTGGTACAAGAAATCCAAGCGGCAAGAGCTTCAGCGACCTAAAACCATCAACGACTTAAGTTTGTACGCGACCTAACATAGGTCGTAACACGTTGTCATCTTCTCGCGACCTAACGACTTAAGGCTTCAGCAACTGGATCTTCTACTCGAGACCTAACTAGGTCGTTCAACATAGGTCGTAGCTCGTCCATACCTCCTGAGCGACTTAAATCTTCAATATAGCAACAATGCGGTAGACCATTAGGTCGTTGTTTGTTAACTCGTGCGTCTTTACTAGGTCGTGACTCGTTAGGTCGTGAGCGACCTAAGCCTTCTCCACTTGATCGTGACTCGTTAGGTTGTGAACGACCTAAACTTCCCGAGCGATCTAAAACATGCTGAGTGAATAACTCGATAGGTCGAGATTCTGAACTTTCGTTAAGTCGTTCGCAACTTTCATAACCTTCATTTGCTATTTGCGGTGCCTTAAGACCTTGATAGGTCGTAACTCGCCTTCCTTAAGTCGTGAGCGACCTAAGGATCTGGAGCGACTTAACTCCATTGTTGAACTTGTAGATAGCGCTGCATCAGGTTTGAAAGCACTTTTTAAATAAATATATAAGGAAAGTACCAATACCCGAACAACGTCAAACGGTGTATATGATACTAAGAGGTAGCTGAAATGTTTGCAAAGCATTACTGCTATTTTGGGAATACAACCAAAACCGCAAAGCTCGTATTGGAATTGGATTTCCAACATGATAGGGAACTAGTGGCCATTTCCTCCGAAGCCAAATCCATGCATAATATCCTAGTCTTCGATGACTATTCACTTTTCTCAAGCAAGCCTCCATACTACATTGTTACACTACTATAGAACAACGTATTTTGGTGGCTTTGCTCTTTCTCGGTCGAGCCTTCAATACCTACCCATTTAAACCATTGAGGATCCAGATACTACTGGGCTCCTCCATCATCAATAAAACCAATAGCCTAAAATATATGTCCTGTAGACCACATAGTATCCCGTATCATTCCTGGGATGCGAGGCTCGCAAAGCAACACTCTTCTTTCCATAAAGCCAAGCTTTGGGTTTCACAAAGCGATGCTTTGCTTTTCACAAAGCAAATTCCACTTAAAATACCACATTTCCATTTCTAACAACACATTATTGATTTCCACAAAAGTACAACCTCTGAGCTTATGCGTCTCTAAAAAGATTATTAAGTATAAGAGGGGTTACCTTCTACACCACCAAACAGATTATGTTTGTAGAGATCAACATACGTGGTTTTGGAAATGCAATGTCAGACACTCATACATACTAGTTATCCAAGTAAAGGACAAACCGAAGGCACTTCTCCTACTACTTTCTATTTGGGAATCGCCCGTAGGATTATCGAAGATTTTTAGAATGAAGGCACTACTGCCACTATATATATGATAAGGGGATTAACTAAGAGGTCAGTTGCAAGCAGCCCTGCGTCATGGAGATCTCTATCTTCAAATCATTTTCTTCAACATAGCTTCACTTTCGAACATGTATATTGATTCAAAGTGGTTTTCAGGTAGGAATTACCGAAATCCAACCCCGGATTCTCCAAACCAATCATCCATGAAAAGATGCCAAGTATATAGGTGATTATCAAACAATGTCCAATCAATTTATCTTTTTATCAAATCAAATATTTTTCGAAGATATATTCTTTTAGACCATTCCTTTATCTTTTAAGAGTATAAGAAATCATTAAGCCTCATTTATCAAATTCTCTGGTTAACTAAACCTCTTTAATCTTGGAATAATTCCAAATCATTTTAGCCTTTACTTAGGAAATGTTTTTCAAATCATTTATTTAAATCTTAATAAAGATTTCTTATTTTCAAATCATAACATTTAAACAGACCAAAAAGGATGTTATTTAAAACATCATCTACTGTAATCCCAAATGAATTAGTATTGAGTGGAAAAGGATCTATAGAGATCAGACTAATTAAACTCAATACTAATTTTTGTATTCAACATATACGATTCGTCGAATAACGGTGGAATCACCTTTTAAATTCACATGGATAGTACAACTTCCTCCTTGGAATTTAATACAGAGTTTGACTAGCGTATTTTCTCTACCATCAAAATTATATTTTAAAATCTTGTAAAACTCATAATCACTTTTCTTTAAACTTACGAAAATGCGGTTCAAGCAGATCAAATTAACTATCCCTTCCATTGGGCCGGTCTAGAAAGCTAGAGCAGAAGACATTGGTTGTCCAAGCTTGGATGTAGAGAATATCTCTCTATCACCAATAAGGCGGTCAAGTTATTTGATCAACTCTAAATCCTTTATATGAACTTTTTTAGAGATGATTTTCATTTCTTAACACAATTTCAAATATTGTTTAAAACAATTTTACTTTAACCATTTATTTTAAACTACTTTAAAATAATTATAAAACTTCCAACTCATCTTCAGAATACATATTTATTCATCTGAAATGATTACTAAAAAGACGAGGAAGAACAGTCAACTTCAAACCATGATTTGCAAAAGTGACCGAAAACCGTTGTAAAAACCACTATGAATAGTGTTTTAAAGTTTCTTTGATCTAAACACTAATTCCATTTCATATAAGTCTATTTTTATCACTCAAATCCCCTTTAAAATGTTTTAACATATTTATGGAATTTATTTCATATTTTAATGATTTAAAAAAAATATTTTTAAAGAATTTATCGCTTTGGCTTCCGAATTGCCAAAACGCGATGCTTTTAAAAAATTGATTTGGCCACATTTCAAACTTTGTTAAATAAAATCTTGATTTCTTCTTTTATTTGAAATCTATCCCCACATGGGTTCGAAAAATTCTAATTTCAAAGAATTCCGACTTATATTGAATTCAACACATTGATTTTACTTTTCAGGTCAAAAAATGATGAACTGCCGCTACGCAATAAACTCGATTTGGTTCTATTTTTCAAACTTCATTAAACTTTACCGAAACTTGTTAAAATGTTTAAAATACCATAACAAACCATTTTAAATCATTTCAAACTATTTTTACTACATTAAAAACTACTTTTCCACTTTATTTTATATTATAATATTATATTCATTTTCCAATCTTTTTATATTCAAAACCATAAAGAAGCTTACTAGCTCCTATATACTTATTAATAGGGATTTATTTTTCCATGAATTAACTATGGTTAATTAATTAACCATTTTTAATTTGGATAATTAAGATTTTTCCAATACTGTTTATATTTACCATAACCAAGTTATCAACGATATAATCAATCAATTATCAAACATCCATATAAATCATACAAGATATTAAATGTCATATTATCATACTTGAAATAATTATAAATATTATTTAATAATTACAAATGTCGATTACTCACTATCGGTATCCACTCCGCCAATCTTTTTCTTACACTTCTTGAAATAAACCCGGCGGTACTCCGACAACACTTCTCTTTTCTTTTGCTTCAAAGCTTCTCGAAATTTCTCTTTTCTTTAAAGTGCTTGACCTCCAGTTGGAGTTGTGGTGCTCGATCAAGCTTGATGAAGGAGGTGGTGGTTATGGGTTTTAAAGAGGAAGTGGTGGAATTTGGATTTTCTTTTGGGATGTGTTTCTTTTTGTAACGTATGTATATATTTATATATTATTTTGCTTCTCTTTGGCTATATTTTTCTTCATTATTTTTCTAAAGAAGAAGCCATTAAAATAACTTGAAATGAAGAAGAAGAAGAAGTAGAATGTGTGAATGAATGAGTGGGTGTGTGCATGTATTTATAGGCTTGAACTTAAAAATATCTCTTCCCTTCTCCACCTCATACTCAAGCCACACCCTAGGTCACCCCATGTGCTTAGCCACCCCCTTCAACATCCCCCCGTGCATCTCCATTGTTTGTAAGGTGATGTGAGTAAAAAGATGGTTGCTTTATTGACTTCTTATGAAGATATCCTGATATTTTCTATTATATGTATAACTGTATGTGTATTTTATGTGTATGTGCATGTATGGCATGTATATATGTGCACAAGACACAAAAACAAGGTTGCAACGACTTTAAACAACTTTCGTTTGTTAAATTGTTGTTTTCAAATTCCGGTTATGTTTTTAGTTTTTAATCAAACTATCTATCTATGTAAAAGGAACTTGAAAATAAATTTCTTATCATTTCAAAATAATTAAAACAAGATTATCTAAGCTATAAAATCATATTAAATAATATTAAAATCCATTTCTTGAAATACGACATCAACTTACCAAATACAACGAAATTTATATATCTTTATAAAACAAGTTTATATATTTTCGAAACCATTATAAATCACTTAGCACCATTATATAACCGATTAAATGAATTATAATTTTTTTAAAACAATTATTTGAATATTTAAACTTAAATTAAAATTCCAAAAAATATATAAAAGTGATGACATTCTTGATGATGTCATAAAGATATTTTTTTTCCAAAAATAAATTAAAATAATTTTTTAAATATTCTTACTTAAGTAGAGTAATAAGTGTATGTATCTAAATTTGTTTGTGAATTCTGATGGTTAAAGAGTTGTTTATTGATAAAACGATTCTCGGTCATTTTATCAATATTTTTTCGAAGAATTTATTTTCATAAATACTTATTCAAAATAAGGTCACCATTATTAGTTATTATTCAAAAGATTATACTTTGTGTTATAAAATCTTACCTTTGAATACTTTTTTAAAAATAAATATTATGTTCAAAGTGATATTTTACAGGTCATTACATCCGACATCCGTAAGTGCCTGTAAGCAAATAAGCCAGGCTTCATTTTAACCCCTGGGTGTTGGAAAGGGCACCCACAAGCAAATAAGCCGGATCCTTCCATGCAAACCCTTTGAGCATCAACTCCAACCTTGGGTGTCGAAATGGGCACCCGTAAGCAAATAAGCTGGGTCCTTCCGTGCAAACTCCATGGGCCTCAACTCCAACCCCTGGGTGTCGGAAAGGACCCCCGCAAGCATATAAGCTGGGTCCTTTTGTGCAAACCCCACATGCCTTAACTCCAACCCCTAGGTGTCGGAAAGGGCAACGACAAGCAAATAAGCTGGGTCCTACCTTACAAACCCCATGGGCCTCAACTCCAACCCTTGAGTGTCGGAAAGGGCTCCCATAAGCAAATAAGTAGGGTCCTTCCGTGCAAATCCCATGGGCCTCAACTCCAACTCCTAAGTGTCGGAAAGGGCGTCCGTAAGCAAATAAGTCGGGTCCTTCTGAACAAACCCACGGGTCTTGCTAAGGCCTCAATCCCCCTAAGATGAAACATACTCGCCACAACATACCTTGTGCCTTTCTTTTATTTACAGGTTTAATTTTATTTACAGGTTTAATAACAGAAATGAAAATCTCAAACACCACATGATGTAAAAAAAAATAGTTCATAACAAGCAGGGGGTACGGTACACAGCCCGCTGCACTAGGCGCAATCAACCTATGACAACAAAACAAAAGAGAAAAAGGGGAGAAGGGAAAGAAATGACAAAGACAACCAAGCTACAACCAACAACACGCGACAACCTCGTTACTCATTTGGTCGGGTCAGAGAGTCAATCTACTCAGCCATCAAGATGGTCGGCATAGGCTTACCCTTTTAGGTCAATCTGATGACTTCCTCCTCCCGGTACCTCTGGGCCAAAGTAGGAATCAACCTTAAGATCATAATAGGAAGGTGTAAGTTATTCATGAAAGTGCCCACTGCTATGTTAGTCAGACGAGCCGACCAATGAGCGTCCCTTTCCCGATCGACTCTCTCTTTCAACCCCTCAACGTCATCCGGGGGCAAGTAAGTCCGATAGGCATCGAAAAGCCATCGAAGACACCCTACCTCCTACTCAAATCTCTCCTCTACCCCCTTCATCCATGTAACATTTTCCATAAGCGATCCCCGGTTGGAAACAGCCCAGTCTTTGACAACCTCGGCGTTGGTCCTATAGCAGTTGGCTTCTGCCACTTCTTTCTCAGCCAACACCCTAGCCCAAACTGCATCTGCTCGAAGTGCGATCATTGACTCACAGTCCTTCCCAGCCACACCTTTGGCGGCAATAGCCGACTCATGCTCATTAGTGGCCAGCTCAGCTGCTACTCAGGCCGCTTCAACCTCCTCCCTCGCAGCTCTCAACCATTCCTTCAATTGGGCAACTATGTCATCTTCACCCGACAAACTAGCTCTGAATGCTTCCAATTTCGCCATCTTATCCACTCCGCGGGCGCTATTCTCCCCCAACGCCTCCTCCAGAGGAGTCAATCTATCATAACCTCCCCCCAGTTCGTTTGCAGTCCTCACTGTCTGCTGAGGATCACCATAAAAAGACTCCCATACTTCTTTTACGGCCTGATCCTGTTAGGTCTCGCTTGGAAATTAACAAGCTCATCGTGCACTCACATCACGCATGTGGTTATTTGCAAAAGGAGACAGAAGAATAATAAGATGGTAAACAGGCCTTACTATGGCCAGTTCCTTGCACAAGCTATCAACAACAGCCTATAATCCGTGACCTGGCCATTCAGAGCATGGTCGTTGGTAAATCCCTAAAGAATGAGCACCAACCACTTGTAAGGTTCACAGGAATCTGTCCAGACCTTCCCTGTCATATCCCAGACTGATCCGCATGGAAATCATCCCATCTTTTTATCCTCTATATTAATCCCACAATACACGGAAACATCAACATCGTCTTCATAAGCTTCGCCACGATCCATCCCCATTTCATCCACTATAGGCTCCTCTCCTCGTACGCCCCCCATCAGTCCATCCTCCTCTACCGCTGTGGTCCTCGTCTACGTGGGGACTTCTCAACAATAGACTCTTCATCAACATGAATCATGGAGCAAGAAGCGTTGGCCGCCACTTTAGGGGGTGCCAAAAGAGAGACCATCATGGCTTCCCCTAACATCTTTCCCTAGAAGATCCACGGGGTGGTCGATCGCGTCATCCATCTCCTCAAAATTGATCTGGCCCATTGAATCAAGGAAACATACCAAGTTAGAAAACTAGGAACCGACTATGGTAAAGATAAACATAATTAACTATTAGTAGGAGCCGCCGGTTTCAATTTTTAATCAGAAGTGGAAAAGGTTCATAATCATCCCCTTTATAGTCTGTAGGTCTTGCTCTTCCTATGCCCAACGGTCCAACATCACGACCCCTATTTTCAGTAAGGCCATCACTTGAGGAAGCCAAGTCATAGTTTCTCCAAGGGCCAAGGTCAGAGGCTAGCCAAAAGCTCCATCATATTTCATCGGATCATACTCCTGCTATTCCGGTGGCACATCAACAAGGGCGGCCACATCAACTATGAACCATCCCTCGGCATCCAACGGCCAGCGTAATTGTCCATACTAATAAACCTCTGGTCGGCCCCAGGAAAAGTGTGGATTCATGTAAAGGAGATAAAACAAGGCGACTACCTATGGGCTTCTTTGAAACAGTCTCCTCTTCTTCTTTGTCTTCCGGGTGGTTTCTGTGCCTTTCCCATTTTTGTGAGTGCATAAATGGACTCACCCTCCAATAGTTGCCCTAATTTTCGGAGCACCTAGTCAGTCGCTAAGTTATCCAAATCTCAAAGGGTATTATCGAACCCGTGAAGGCCCTACACTTGCCTCTTCACTAATGTCGCCTTAGCCTGGCTCAACGTTGGGGAACCTGCAATGGGAAAATTGTAAGAACGTCAAAAAGGAAAAAGAAAGAAGGGGATAAAAATCTCAAAGATAGTCTCACTAAAAGGTTGAAATGACTGAAAACGCAACCCCTCATTCACAGCCAGTGGGACAAAGAAATATTGAGATTTCCAACCGTAGACACCATTCTCTAAAACTCCAACAAAGACCACTTCTCTCTTCTTCTTCATCTGGATGTGGTAGTATGTCCCGGGGCGATGACCAGGCTCTTTATTAATATTAAAGAAGTAGGCGATAAGGCCCGTGGAAGGTGTCCCTAAATCTAAGCAATGGCATGCTACGCGAAGGCCCACCAGGTAACGATAGCTGTTTAGAGTAAGTGGACCCGTAGTGAGGCCGAGTCCGTTCAAAAGGAACACGATGGTTGGATGCAGGGGAAAGGGCACTCCGACCTTAAAGTAACTTAAGGAGAATGTGTAGTAGTTTGGTGGGCCAATGTTAGCTCGTTTGTGGGCTTTTGGAAATTGGATCAAGCCAAAGATACAACCAAATAGGTTCAACTCTCTAACCACATTGTCTGGTCTACCAACAGAGTCAGAAGGGACCATGGAAGCGAAACTTGAAGCTCTATCAGTCATCCTATGACAAGATCATAACAAAGATTAAAAACAAGCTCGATGGATGCCTTCCCCTTGGGGACTAATCGGCCTTAAAGCATGGTCAAATGAGGATGGGAACTGTTAAAAAGAGAGCAAAACCACCGAAAGGGACACCGCCAAGGGGCACCCCTCGGCAGAGAAATGGGCCATCGATGACCTGATGACAGTGAAAAATGAAAACGGAGGGACGTACCTGTTAATGGAGAATTTCGAAAAGTTTCAACATATTTACAACAATGGCAGAAGAAATAGTGAAATAGTAAAAGGAGAATAGATGGTGAAACAGTAAAAGGAGAAGAAGAGGTAGTTGCGTCTATAAATAGACCCTCACTAGCCAAATCGCGACCCTTCATCTCGAAAAGACAACCAAATTCGGAACGTGTGAAGAGATGTGAGGTTTGGGTCGATTTAGATCCTTTGCCTCAAAAGTTACATGGTAAAACAGACCACCAAAGACACCTATAGAAAGACACGTGATAGCGGAATTAATTTCACAATAAGAATCCATTAAATCACTTTACTTCGTATCTGTAAGCCCGCCCCCATTCGCAAGGGTAGGCTTGGGTGGCAAAATGTTGCTCAAAATTTTCGAAAAAGTTTAATAAGGTATGGCGGTCGTCCTTAGGGAGATAAATGCATCAGCTAAGCTAATCCAGGCTTCCTTGGAAACCGACCGACACAAGGGCCAGCCGATTTATTTATCTGGGTTCCTTTCACATAAGGACAGAAAATCGACCGAAGTGGTTCTAAGGAGAGAGAACAGTCAGACCATCAGAGAAAATCATACCTACTAAAGTTCTAACACCCTGGAAAAGCGCTAATACAACCACCCTACCACCAACATCTCTTATCCATTGTGGAAAGTAAAAATAAACTCTGAGTTACGCCGCCTGATATCCTACAACAGAAGCAACCATAGTACAAAAGTGCAGTTTGTCACCATAGATGCATTTATCACCACCAAATCTCCAGCTGGCAACATCCCACGATCCAATTTGCTGTACAGACTATGAATATCCTCAGGCAATCTCAACTGCAGACCAAAGGAGATTTGCTCATCTAAATTCCTCAAGTATTTCACCAAGAAAGGGGTCAGATTCAGAAAACTTAGAAGTATAACACTTCCCACCATACTCTTATCATCTTTAAGAATTCTCTATCATCTCCATGTCTCCATTATTATATATATATATATATATATATATATAATGAGAGTAATATGTATAGTGGACGTAGGCATTCATTTTGGCCGAACCACTCTAAAATCCATGTCTCTTTTTTACTAGCATTCCATCACTAATTCATGATCATATACTACCAAGCTAACAACATCATTAAAATCCCACTCTCTTACAATTTCCGAGGTTGATTAGTCGTTCTGTCTCATTGACGGAATTTTTAGTCAACAGGTACGGTGATGATATTTGCATAATAGTAATGGTAATCGTTAACGTAGCAGACATAGTTATTTTTAGAGAGCCAGTCATCATTGATTAAGGCCTATGGGAATCCACCACTTATTTTCATGTTTGATTCATGAAAACTATAACGATCCGACTTTTGGACCCTCGAATGTCGATACTAATACATACACGGTATTCGTGTACTGAGCACCGTAGTGTTGGAAAACCAGATTGTTGGGGTGGAAAAAAAACAGAAAAAGAAAGAAAGAACACAACATAAGAATCTCACAGTGGAACGATAACATACGATATCCAAAAAGTCATATTTTGGTCTAAAATAAACCTTCTACCTATGTAGTTAATATCAGATTTTATCATTGATATATCGCTGATATATCTCATATCTCTCATTAGACAACACTTTTTTCAAAATATCATTACCGACATATCATCTGCTATTTGCCGATATAACGTGCCAACATTTAGTGTAAAATATCTGATATTTTCTAAGGATATTGTTTATTATTGTATATGTCAGATAAATAAATTTACAAATAAATATCTTCACATTCTCATTATATGTTTTTAGTATATGGTGAATGACAATATGTTGACCATATAAGAAATCCCAATGCACTAGTTTTTTTAGTTTGAACCATATGTTTTCATTCATTTTCATTAGTCTTTGAATAAAGAAAACTCTCTTAATCCATTTTTTTTTATATTTTATTTGTATGAGGACTTTACCAATAAAATGAAGATTATGTGAGAGATACTTCTCTTTTTAGTTCGTTTTTGTTTATCGTTTTTAATCAGTAAGTGATCTTATGAAAATTCGTTTTATTTTTTATTATCACACACCAAGAACAATGTGACGACCCGACTTTCTTACCACAGAAAATCGAATCATCTTTAAGAAAGAAAGGGATAGAAAAGAGAAAAGAAAGAAGAGAAGAAAGAAACAGCATCAGAATCTAAACAGCGGAACGAATAAATTATATTAATCACATAATATATTACATAGTATCATATACATCAGAGATACACAGCTAAAACAACACGTACTAGACAGTTATAAACACATGTCTAGTTATACAACTCAAAGACAACAACTCAGAGAACACACAGCGGAATACTATATAGCTATACGCAAAAGCCTCCTGCTTCATTGCTCCTCCTGAATTCATCAAGCCAACCTAAAATCCCTTGGCTACTCGTAAAAATTTGAGTACCCAAGAGTTTAAGAAAAACAGAATAAACTCCGGGTCAGACATGGGTCTGGTGTGAGTAAACGGTTAAAGTTGCTTAACTTTAAAAACCTTTTGAAAGAAAAGGTATCACGTAAGACTTCCCACACATAAACATGGAAAAGTTTTTACCTTACGCTAACCAAAACATTTGATAGGAAATCCGATGATATTATAATAGGTCTAGGGTTTTCAAATAAATATGAAATAACCGAAATTGTTACATTATTAAATTCCAGCTACTAGCCACAAAAGTGGGTAATACAATCAAAACCGTTGGCACTTATTGGATTTTGGATTCCATACAATGGCAGGGCTACTGGGGTACCGCCCATCACAGTACGTGGCCTAGATCACCGTACCGAGGAGTACGCCCGCTCCCCTGCAACACAAAGCTGGACCTGTTCCTTACTAAACAGTTCCAAATAAGACAACCCCGGCCGACGTAGCTATTCAACCGCCCACACAGCCGAAATAAAAGAGACCTCTAGACAGGGGTAAATCTTACTCTCAAGTGGGGGCTACCCACGAAGCCTTGCTGCACCTCTCCTGTTTTAGCAATTCCCGGTTGATGAGGCTTGAGGTTACGATTACCTTTATAGGACATATCACTTAGAATGCTCATCGTCCACCTAACAATGTTTTGAAAGCATTCAATCCATACAAGTTTGTTCCGGGTTCGAACGAAACCGAAGGAATTATCTCGTTACACTCATTTTGGAATCACCCTCAGAGTTAATGACGATAACCCATGCATTCTAAACCACCATCTCGAACCTATAAGAACTAGTTCCATTAAACGCATCACGGAATCACCCACAGAGTTATACTGACGTATAGCCCTTACACCTCGAGTCTTCACAAAGCTCCACTTTGATTCACGACCTAACGTTTAATTGGAATCAATGTGGTTTTCGGATATCCAAATATGGAAACCCGATCCCGGTCTCATCGAAATCCAAAGCGTGTCTTTTAGGTCCAAGTTGTTTTAAAGTTAAACAATTCAGTTCAACTATCTATATACACACAGAATAGATAATTCAAAAGTCACAATTGATAACTACATTATCAAATAACAGATGATCCATAACCAATTAGGTAATCCACATCATTATCACAATAGATAATCTATATTACCATCACAATGCAACCAAGCATTCATACCACACAACATTACTTATCTCATTTCTTAGATTACATCCATACAAGGCAATCAATGTCATCCATTCATACATAAGCAATGATTTACTTAATCACAACATAATTAATTTAAAATTAATTAAATTAACCATCTCTATTTCTGTCTAATTTAAAGTGAATTAAATTAATTACTTCATCCCTTAATTAATTTAAAGTTAATTAAATTAATTACCTTCATCAAAATAATCTTGCTTACTTAATCATTAATTAAACAAATTAATTAATCATTATCCTAATTAATCAACCTTGATTAATTAACTCTTAATTAAGTAATTAATTCTTTATTATTTTCATTAATCATATTAATTAATGATCCGTTAATTAATTACTTCCATTTATTAATTAACTATAATTAATTACATTATTTCTTAATTAATTACATTAATTAATCATGCCTAATTAATCACTTTCAATTAATCAACTTTAGTAAATATAAACAGTAATTAATTATTCTTAATTACTTCTTAACTACTTTTTAATTACTTTATAAATTCTTTGATTTATTACACCAAGTAATAAACCCTTAATTACTTTACCAAGTAATTATCCATTTTAAATTACTTACCAATCAGTAATTTACCTTATTTCAATTACCTATGTAATTTATCAATATCTTATCTTAAGTAATTAGCCTTATCAAAACTTATTAAGTAAACATACTTAATCATTTATCAAGTGACTACTCTTAGTTAATTAACAAATTAATTAACTTACTTGATCACACTTATCTCATCATTTAAAATTGAGTAATTTATTCCATAATTACTCTTTAACAAATTAATCTTTAATCAACAGATTAATTATCATCAACTATTAATTAATAAACCTTAATTATTAATCAATCTTTTTTTTGATACAAAGTAATTAATCACTAATTACTTTTATAATTAATCAATTAACCTTGATTATCCAATTAATCATTTCTTAATCATTAATTAATAAAACTTAATTATTAATTAATAACCTTAAGTAAAATTAATTAATCCAAAATTAAAATTAATTAATTCTTAATTACAATTAATTAACCTTAATAAAAATAGTTAATTAATCCTTAATTAACTTGCATTATATATTAATAATCCTTAAATTATTAATTAAGAAAACCCAATTATTACTTAATAATACCTTTATTAAGTATTAATTAATTACTATTTTAATTAACTCTTAATTACTTAATTAATAGGTAACTATAATTTAATTAATCATTAGAAATTAATTAAATCATCATAATTATTAGTTAATTAAATTAATAATTATACTTAATTAGTTACTTAATTAACCCCTTTTAAATAATTAATTAAATTAATTAATTAACTAAACATTTCTTAATTAGTTCAATTAATTACAAATCATTAATTAATTTACTTTAATTATTAATTAACAATCCTAATTTCAAGTTAATAAATTACTTAAACCTTTTATTGTTAATTTTAAATCATTTTTCATTAACCAATAAAAACATTTCCTTATACATTCCTTTTTATACTTCCAAAATAAGTTTTGAAAATAACATTAAAATTTTTAACTTAAAAACATTTTAAACATTCATACAAATTCATTTATAAAAACAAATAAATTTAAAAAATGAATTTTAATTTAACTTAAACTATTTAAAGTTTAAACTTAACTATTTTAAACTAAAAATCTAGTTGAACATTAATTTGGGTTCAACCCATACATACTTGAATTCAAGAACAAAGTACTATCTTTCTTCTCTTTTTTGCTTAAAAAAAATTTGATTTAAAAAATTTTAGAAACTGTTTCAATTTAAAACTTAAAACTATTAACACATAACAGTTTAACCATTAGCAAATACCCAGAACCCACACGAGTTCCCTCCCGAGCCATCTACCGTAAATCCCGAGTCCTACTTCGAGAAACACAGCAAACCCCAAACAAAAACACAAACCCACTGACAACAACCAACCTCCATGCAACCTGCACCGGTGCCGGAACCATTCCGCCCAACATCGAACCCACCGACAAGTCTCTCTACAACCCTACAAACATCCCCGAACCACAGAACATCAACTCCTACCTTGATTCAAAATCGAGTACCCATTGTTGAACTGAACCCAAAACCATCATCAACAAATCCCTAAATTCCACGCCTCCGATCATCTAAAATGGCCACCACTCCAGTCAAGGCTCGTTGACTCGCCGCGCATCATTCACCCAAATTCCCTTTGAGCTCGATGCAATGAAGAAGATGCAGAAGCCAATTTCCAAAATACAAACAGAACTAGGTTAAATATTTATCTCGAGCAAATTCAAACTTCACAGAGATTTAAAAATTCTTTAACCATTTTTACTATACTCCCAATACTTCACCTAGCTCCATCAACAAACTCTAGCAATCCAGATGCACAGATCAACAGAATTGGGTAGAAATCCAATTTCCAGTAAATACCCAATTACCCACTTAATACAGTTTTAAAAATTGTGAATTTCTTTTCAAAATTTATAATTTCCAATGACACTTTAGTTTATATAATCACTTTAACCAAATTAAATACTTGGTTTCAAGCGTTGATAATAAATTTTTACTGCACAATTTGATTTCCAGGTAACTAAAAAAAACAGAGACTTTGTTCTATTTTTAGTTGTTAGTTTATACTTACTATTTTGTTTGATTTAAATCTATGATTTCACAATTGTTTAAATATAATAGCTTGAAGTTTCTGACTATATCTTAAATTTTCAGTAAGGTGAAACATGAATATAACATGCACAGATTCAAGCCTTACAACAAATTTGCAGATTTGTCTACACAAATATAAACTCATATATATAACAAACATCATCATAAACTTATATGCAATCAGATAATTACTACTTTAATTTTATAGTAAAAATGTTTACTCACCTCATAAAAGAAATGCAGACAGATTGATGATAAAACTGGAATTGCAAGACGTTTTATCCTTGATGATGAAGCCTCTTTGAAACAGAAAAGCTTCATCCCCCTTTTGTTTGTTACAGTGCTTCAGGTTTGTTTTGAATACTTGCTAGCTTAACTTCTTGCTTCAATTTCCCTCTTAAAAACTTGCATGCATAAGAAAATTTTGATGCAGACACTTGAACTTTTTGAAAACAGGCTGTGATTTTGTTTTGAGAACAAAATGCAGGCTTTAGATCATAGAATGGTTTGAGGAGATTTCAGGCATTTGACTTGAGTTTGAGGAGTGTTTTGAAAATTGTTTTGTATTTGCAAATTAAAAAGGTTACAGGTTTTGGTAAACAGAATTAAGTGTTCAGGTTTTTGTTTTGAACATGGTTTTGAAGGTTTTCTGATTTTTGGAGAGTAAAAGTTTGGCATGGATATTCAAGTTTCTTTTTAGAAATGAACAAAGAATTTTAAAGAAAAAGAAACATGAAGAGAAAAGGTGATTATATAAGCAAATTTCAGATTTAATAAATTAAAAAGAAATTAGAAAAACAAATGGACACTTGTCTTAAAATTATACAAATGTTTTACACTTGTTTGACAAAGTGATTAAGAATATAACACATGTCAAATTGAGTTTATTTTAATTCTAAAGAAATTTAAAAGCCTTTTTAAATTATTTTCCTAATTAACAAACATGTTTTCTTAATTTTTAAAAATACTTTCTAATTAAATATCTAATAAACAAATACACTTATACATTTATAAATGTATGCTAAATTTATATAAAATACAATCTTTAAAAAAAATAAAATCAAATCTAATTTAAAATTATATACAAATTGTAATACTCATTTTAAAGATGCTATTTCAAAAAGCCTTGTATTTATTTTATTAAATAAACACAAATCCAAATTTCTAAGATAAATTTTTATAAAAAGAATAATACAAAACAAATCTTATTTTTAATTAAAAACATTATCTATATATATTTAAACTCAAACTATATTATTTAATTTTAAGATGTATGCATATCCCTTTGAATTCTAACTTATATTCAATTCAAAGTTAAATTTAAAAATCCAAATTTAAAACCAATTTAAACAAATATAAATATCTATTTTAAAATAAGCTCATTATTATTTATAAATAATTTATCCTATTTAAAAATCAATTTTAAAATACACAGATATAGATGTACTTAAACACACTTATAAATTTTGAACACAATAAATCTATTTAGAATTTATTTACACAAATAAAATAAATATCCTTAATTTAAAACCAATTTATAACCATAATTAAGACATTATATTTTTATTACTTAGTTATTTATTTTTGAAAATAACATTTTATCAATTTCAAATAATTAAATTAAGAGATTATCAACATTTTAAACTTCTTGAAATTCCGGGATATTACAATCCTCCCCCCTTAAAAGAATTTCGTCCTTAAAATTTAAAAAAAAGATAATCCACAGTTTTATTTTATTTCAACCAATCCAAACATTCATATCAGCCATACACTATCAATCAAACAAACAATTTCATCCAAACAACCAATTCAATCAATCAATAACACTAGCTATCCGGACACAGATCCGGATAAACTTCCTAAAATTATCTCGAGTTTGCCGGGTACAAACACAGGAATACTCGCTCTACTAAACCCAAACCAGCTATACTGCTAAGCCACGAGTTACTACTCAGCTAGGTCTATAATCTGCAGAAGATACTAGACCACAGATAAGTCTGATCAACAACAAAATCCTTCACAGAACTACTGGTCTCAAAACCAGTGATGACCAAACACGTACTCCCTCAGAGACACATGAAATATTTTGAATTCCAGTCTTCCAAACTGGCAATTCAACTCTTCAATCCAAAACACCGATCCTTACAAAAACTCAGAAGAATCCAATATACCTCGGAGATCACCTAATCTTATTGCCCCCTTAACCAGAGAAAACCTTAACAACATCGAAGTCTCTAACTTTGAATTCCAAATTCTTCCGTTACTTATCCTTAAAACTTTCCGGATGATCCAGTCTGCCTACAGATCCTTCCTGATCAGCTCAACCTTCGCTGATACTTCTACCAACAAACTGGATTAACTCACAAACTGATCCTCACAAGATCAATCCAAAAATCAAAACCAAACTTTACTATCAACAGTAGAAAAGAACTTCTCCTATCTGGAAAAGACAGAACAGAATCACTCGCCAACTTGCCTCAGATTCTGAAAAATAAATTCAGTAGAAACCCTCTAATCCAAAACACTACAATTCCCAGTTGCTTCTATTCAAGAACAACAGCCACCTTGCTTTCGTTGCACAACTCTGATCTGGAGCAGATGAAAATGCCGTCGAAAGAACACAGGCGCAGACTAAACATCTCATCTCGGAAATAAGGTTCAACAGAAATTCCAAGAAATACAGAGCTGCTTCACCAAACAACCAACCCAGGAGACAACCTTCTACCCAGCTGTATCACGGGTATTACTCCTGACATCAAGTCGATTCAGAACTTAAACCCCAATGCAGGCAAATCTCTAACTTTCTTGAAGATATATCCAGAAAATCTTTAGCAACTCCATAACTTCTATATCCTCTAGAAATGCCACAAATACAAGCAAAAGATTATCTAAGATAATCTCCCAAACCATCGCAAGTCACTTTTGCGATCACCCAATACAATATCCAAGATACTGTTCTCCCTCCACTATTCAAAATAGTTTATCCTTGAGCAACTAATCCATCGAAGAAACAGATCCTCACTGCTGCTTCTGAATTCCACTTCCAGGAAATGCTAGGCCAAAAAGAACTTCCTGCTGAAACATAGAACACCCCCGAGCTACACCGCTAACACAGATGCCAAAGACTTCTTATCCAGAGCTCTTTGAGAAACTCGGACCTCCAAATAAACACATACATCCTGCTGAACTCAGCTACAACACTGAAGCAGACTCACCTCCTTAACTTGTTCCAAAGAAAACATCTTCGGAAACATCCATAGTCACTGCATCTCATCACGCAGCTACTACTTCCTGAGGTATCAAAATACTATCACTCGCTTCTGCTCAATCAACAAATCCAAATTCTACTCATCAAATTTCAGAAAAGAACTCCGAACCTTAACAGGTTTCCTTCAGAGATCAATGAAATCCTTCATCACTACAGAACTCACTCGAGACGGTATTAGGTCTACAGTCTTGACAAATACACTTCCAATCTCAAACATTCAAACTCTAACCATTGGTAGTCGTGCTACACACACCACTACCTCATCTACTTTTAAAACTTATATTGGAAAACCCGAACAAGTAATCCAATAGATAGGTAGAACTATGTGTATATATATATAGTTATATATAAAAATTACAAATACGCTCTCTCAAGAAAGACACACTACAGAGCCTAGGTATTCACTCAACCTAATGCTCTGATACCAAATATGATGACCCGACTTTCTTACCACAAAAAATCGCATCATCTTTAAGAAAGAAAGGGATACAAAAGGGAAAAGAAAGAAGAGAAGAAAGAAACAACATCAGAATCTAAACAGTGGAACGAATAAATTATATTAATCACATAATATATTGCATAGTATCATACACATCAGAGATACACAGCTAAAACAACACGTACTAGACAGTTATAAACACCTATCTAGTTATACAACTCAATACAACTCAAAGACAACAACTCAGAGAACACACAGTGGAATACTATATAGCTATAGGCAGAAGCCTCATGCTCCATTGCTCCTTCGGAATTCATCAAGCCAACCAAAAATCCCTTGGCTACTCGTAAAAATTTGAGTACCCAAGAGTTTAAGAAAAAAAAATAAACTCCGGGTCAGACAAGGGTCTGGTGTGAGTAAACGGTTAAAGTTGCTTAACTTTAAAAACCTTTTGAAAGAAAAGGTATCACGTAAGACTTCCCACACATAAACATGGAAAAGTTTTTACCTTACGCTAACCAAAACATTTGATAGGAAATCCGATGATATTATAATAGATCTAGGGTTTTCAAATAAATATGAAATAGCCGAAATTGTTACATTATTAAATTCCAGCTACTAGCCACAAAAGTGGGTAATACAATCAAAACCGTTGGCACTTATTGGATTTTGGATTCCATACAATGGTAGGGCTACTGGGGTACCGCCCGTCACAGTACATGGCCTAGATCACCGTACCGAGGAGTACGCCTGCTCCCCTGCAACACAAAGCCGGACCTATTCCTTACTGAACAGTTCCAAATAAGACAACCCCGACGGATGTAGCTATTCTACCGCCCACACAGCCGAAATAAAAGGGACCTCTAGACAGGGGTTAATCTTACTCTCAAGTGGGGGCTACCCACGAAGCCTTGCTGCACCTCCCCTATTTTAGCCATTCCCGGTTGATAAGGCTTGAGGTTACGATTACCTTTATAGGACATATCACTTAGAATGCTCATCGTCCACCTAACGCTGTTTTGAAAGCATTCAATCCATACAAGTTCGTTCTGGGTTTGAACGAAACCGAAGGCATTATCTTGTTACACTCATTTTGGAATCACCCTCAGAGTTAACAACGATAACCCTTGCATTCTGAACCACCATCTCGAACCTATAAGAACTAGTTCTGTCAAACTCATCACAAAATCACCCATAGAGTTGTACTGACGTATAACCCATACACCTCGAGTCTTCACAAAGCTCCACTTTGATTCACGACCTAATGTTTAATTGGAATCGATGTGGTTTTCGGATATCCAAATATGGAAACCCGATCCTGGTCTCATTGTAATCCAAAGCGTGTCTTTTAGGTCCAAGTTGTTTTAAAGTTAAACAATTCAGTTCAACTATCTATATACACACAGAATAGATAATTCACAAGTCACAATTGATAACTACATTATCAAATAAGAGATGATCCATAACCAAATAGGTAATCCACATCATTATCACAATAGATAATCTATATTACCATCACAATGCAACCAAGCATTCATACCACACAACATTACTTATCTCATTTCTGAGATTACATCCATACAAGACAATCAATGTCATCCATTCATACATAAGCAAGATTTACTTAATCACAACATAATTAATTTAAAATTAATTAAATTAACCATCTCTATTTCTAATTAATTTAAAGTGAATTAAATTAATTACTTCATCTCTTAATTAATTTAAAGTTAATTAAATTAATTACCTTCATCAAATAATCTTGCTTACTTAATCATTAATTAAACAAATTAATTAATCATTATCCTAATTAATCAACCTTGATTAGTTAACTCTTAATCAAGTAATTAATTCTTTATTATTTTCATTAATCATATTAATTAATGATCCATTAATTAATTACTTCCATTTATTAATTAACTATAATTAATTAAATTATTTCTTAATTAATTACATTAATTAATCATGCCTAATTAATCACTTTCAATTAATCACTTTAATAAATATAAACAGTACTTAATTATTCTTAGTTACTTCTTAATTACTTTATAAATTCTTTGATTTATTACACCAAGTAATAAACCCTTAATTACTTTACCAAGTAATTATCCATTTTAAATTACTTACCAATCAGTAATTTACCTTATCTCAATTGCCCCTGTAATTTATCAATTTCTTATCTTAAGTAATTAGCCTTATCCAAACTTATTAAGTAAACATACTTAATCATTTATCAAGTGACTATTCTTAGTCAATTAACAAATTAATTAACTTACTTGATCACACCTATCACATCATTTAAAATTGAGTAATTTATTCCTTAATTACTCTTTAACAAATTAATCTTCAATTAACAGATTAATTATCATCAACTATTAATTAATAAACCTTAATTATTAATTAATCTTTTTTTGATACAAAGTAATTAATCACTAATTACTTTTATAATTAATTAATTAACCTTAATTAACCAATTAATCATTTCTTAATCATTAATTAATAAAACTTAATTATTAATTAATAACCTTAATTATAAATTAATTAATCCAAAATTAAAATTAATGAATTCTTAATTACAATTAATTAACCTTAATAAAAATAGTTAATTAATCCTTAATTAACTTGCATTATATATTAATAATCCTTAAATTATTAATTTAGAAAACCCAATTATTACTTAATAAAACCTTTATTAAGTATTAATTATTACAATTTTAATTAACTCTTAATTACTTAATTAATAGGTAATTATAATTTAATTAATCAGTAGACATTAATCAGATCATCATAATTATTAGTTAACTAAATTAATAATTATACTTAATTAATTACTTAATTAACCCCTTTTAAATAATTAATTAAATAAATCAATTAACTAAAACTTTCTTAATTAATTTAATTAATTTCAAATAATTAATTAATTTCCTTTAATTATTAATTAACAATCCTAATTTCAAGTTAATAAATTACTTAAACCTTTAATTTTTAATTTTAAATCATTTTTCCATTAACCAATAAAAACATTTCCTTATACATTCCTTTTTATACTTCCAAAATAAGTTTTGAAAATAACATTAAAGTTTTTAACTTAAAAACATTTTAAACATTCATACAAATTCATTTATAAAAACAAATCAATTTAAAGAATGAATTTTAATTTAACTTAAACTATTTAAAGTTTAGACTTAACAATTTTAAACTAAAAATCTAGTTGAACATTAATTTGGGTTCAACCCATACATACTTGAATTTAACAACAAAGTACTATCTTTCTTCTCTTTTGTTTTTAAAACAAATTTGATTTTAAAATTTTTAAAAACTGTTTCAATTTAAAACTTAAAACTGTTAACACATAACAGTTTAACCATCAACAAATACCCAGAACCCACACGAGTTCCCTCCCAAGCCATCTACCATAAATCCCGAGTCCTACTTCGAGAAACACAGAAAACCCCAAACAATAACACAAACCCACTGACAACAACCAACCTCCGTGCAACCTGCACCGGTGCCGGAACCATTCCAACCAATGTCGAACCCACCGACAAGTCTCTCTACAACCCTACAAACATCCCCGACCCACAGAACATCAACTCCTACCTCGATTAAAAACTGAGTACCCATGGTTGAACTGAACCCAAAACCATCATCAGCAAATCCCTAAATTCCACGTCTCCGATCATCTAAAATGGCCACCACTCCGGTCAAGGCTCGCTGACTAACCACACATCCTTCACCCAAATTCCCTTCGAGCTCGATGCAATGAAGAAGATGCAGAAGCCAATTTCCAAAATACAAACAGAATTAGGTTAAATATTTATCCCAAGCAAATTCAAACTTCACAGAGATTTAAAAATTCTTTAACCATTTTTACTATACTCCCCGATACTTCACCTAGCTCCATGAACAAACTCGAGCAATCCAGATGCACAGATCAACAGAATTAGGCAGAAATCCAATTTCCAGTAAATACCCAATTACCCACTTAATACCGTTTTAAAAATTGTGAATTTCTTTTCAAAATTCATAATTTCCAATGATGCTTTAGTTTATATAATCATTTTAACCAAATTAAATACTTGTTTTCAAGCATTGATAATAAATTTTTATTGCACAATTTGATTTCCAGGTAAATAAAAAAAACAGAGACTTTGTTCTATTTTTAGTTATTAGTTTATACTTACTATTTTGTTTGATTTAAATCTATGATTTAACAATTGTTTAAAAATAATAGCTTGAAGTTTCTGACTATATCTTAAATTTTCAGTAAGGTGAAACATGAATATAACATGCACAGATTCAAGCCTTAAAACAAATTTGCAAATTTGTCTACATAGATATAAACTCATATATATAACAAACATCATCATAAACTTATATGCAATCAGATAATTACTACTTTAATTTTATAGTAAAAATGTTTACTCACCTCATAAAAGAATTGCAGACAGATTGATAATAAAACTAGAATTGCAAGATGTTTTATTCTTGATGATGAAGCCTCTTTGAAATAGAAAAGCTTCATCCCCCTTTTGTTTGTTACAGTGCTTAAGGTTTGTTTTGAATACTTGCTAGCTTAACTTCTTGCTTCAATTTCCCTCTTAAAAACTTGCATGCATAAGAAAAATTTGATGTAGACACTTGAATTTTTTGAAAACAGGCTGTGATTTTGTTTTGAGAACAAACTGCAGGCTTTAGATCATAGAATGGTTTGAGGAGATTTCAGGCATTTGACTTGAGTTTGTGGAGTGTTTCGAAAATTGTTTTGTATTTGCAAATTGAAAAGGTTATAGGTTTTGGTAAACAGAACTAAATGTTTCAGGTTTTTGTTTTGAACATGGTTTTGAAGGTTTTCTGATTTTTGGAGAGTAAAAGTTTGGCATGGATATTTAAGTTTCTTTTTAGAAATGAACAACGAATTTTAAAGAAAAAGAAAGATGAAGAGAAAAGGTGATTATATAAGCAAATTTCAGATTTAATAAATTAAAAAGAAATTAGAAAAACAAATGGACACTTGTCTTAAAATTATACAAATGTTTTACACTTGTTTGACAAAGTGATTAAGAATATAACACATGTCAAATTGAGTTTATTTTAATTCTAAAGAAATTTAAAAGCCTTTTTAAATTATTTTCCTAATTAACAAACATGTTTTCTTAATTTTAAAAAATACTTTCTAATTAAATATCTAATAAACAAATACACTTATACATTTATAAATGTATGCTAAATTTATATAAAATACAATCTTTAAAAAAAAATGAAATCAAATATAATTTAAAATTATATACAAATTGTAATACTCATTTTGAACATGCTATTTCAAAAAGCATTGTATTTATTTTATTAAATAAACACAAATCCAAATTTCTAAGATAAATTTCTATAAAAAGAATAATACAAAACAAATCTTATTTTTAATTAAAAACATTATCTATATATATATTTAAACTCAAACTATATTATTTAATTTTAAGATGTATGTATATCCCTTTGAATTCTAATTTATATTCAATTCAAAGTTAAATTTAAAAATCCAAATTTAAAATCAATTTAAACAAATATAAATATCTATTTTAAAATAAGCTTATTATTATTTATAAATAATTTATCCTATTTAAAAATCAATTTTAAAATACACAGATATAGATGTATTTAAACACACTTATAAATTTTGAACACAATAAATCTATTTATAATTTATTTACACAAATAAAATAAATATCCTTAATTTAAAACCAATTTATAAACATAATTAAGACATTATATTTTTATTACTTAGTTATTTATTTTTGAAAATAACATTTTATCAATTTCAAATAATTAAATTAAGAGATTATCAAAATTTTAAACTTCTTGAAATTCTGGGATATTACAAAAAAAAAGTTGAAGAGCCTATTTATGGAAATGGAAGCGGGCTAGAAGCATTAATCGGAATCAAATCCATTTTATTTGTTCGATAAATTAAGTGGAAAAGGAAATGAAGAGACTATAAATATGGAAATCTGTTAAAAGTGATATAGATGATTAGATGGATGAAGAAATAGTAAACATCATATAAAAATGGGGAAAATAATACAAATGCACATCATATGAATTTTATTAGCTTTTATGAGCCTATTTTGTGGCCTGTATTTAATATAATACCAGACCGTAATCCGAAAACTATAAATAATTGGTCTTTAATGGTAATTTGGCAATATTGATCCTAATATTTAAAAACTTAGCATCATTATAATATTATGACATAGTACAATATTGTTCATAACATGTTCTACACATGTCCGATATTATTCCGATATTATCGGATACTATCACGATATTTTAAAATATCTCATATTGGTACCTGAACTATGCATACCCGATACTGATATTAACTACTTAGCCTTCCACTTTAATAATTCATTATTAATTATTAAAAATATATTAAAATTGCAAAACACTTTTAAAGTACTCTAATATAAGTTAGAAAAGACTTGTAAAAATATTAAAGAGAAATACTTAAATTAAAAGTTATATTTTAACAATTAAAGTTTAAAACAGAAACTACAGTATTTCCAAAATACTGTAAAATGGTTTCACGGCAAAGACAGTGGCTAAAAAGTGTTATCGTAGACTTCTGCAAATGACCATGAACTAGGGCAGTTATGTATAGTAGAATGCTTTGACATTTTTTGATAGTCGATAATCTTTTTGCAAAAAATATACACAATATACATCACAATCATGGTGAGAAACCTCTAGAGATCTCTCTATAAAATATTATAGAAACTACCGAACACAAGGCAATTCCTAAGTGCTTCTATAGAAATTATTGGCTATAAAACCACTTCCAAACTCAAGTCTAATTCAATCCAGGTCCAACTGACCTATGTGCTTTATGTCAAAGCTATGGAACAAGTCATAGAAAATCATACAAGTCCAAATACACAATTACATATTCCATTTACTTTCAAAGCAATAATCACAAAATTATTCAACAGTATATAGTTAAACAATTTACTATAATTTAAAATCATATGTACACTTCATATTCATTCAAATGGTGAGATTTCTCACCCTTCAACAAGTAAATAAAAAGTTAAAGCTTCCACTTCCTGCCTCAACCTTGCAAACACCATACCCTTCTTACCTCAACCTTTTGCTCTCAGCGTAGGCAAGAAAAGCCTTTAAATGCTCACGGCCTTGAATTGTTTGGGGTCCTGTGCTCCAAATTTTCTAGCTCCAAGTTGTTAATAGTTGTTGCTAAGATGTTGTAAGGCTTATAGTAGAGTTTGGTTCAACTTTTAGTTGATTAGCGTTGCTTTGTGCTTAGAAATTTGTAAAGAGAATGAGAATGAAGAGCTTATTTTTATTTGCTTAAAAATTGTAAAAGTGTTTCTATGAACCAATGGTTAACTTATATAGGCATACACGTGGTTAACCCACCTTCCCCCTCACCTCTTTTAGCTGACCAAGCCATACCCCTCTACATGTGACTGCATGTGACTTACTTTCCACCTCAAAAGCAAAAGAAAATATATCCACTCAAATATCTCCACCTCACACCTTCTATAAGCTTTCCATAAATAAATTTAGCTAACCACATTAACATAAATTATTTTTATTAGCTATTAATGACCTCCTATGTTATTTAGAGATGTACGTAATGTTTCAACAACTTATTTTGAATAAAAAGCTGTTTATCGATAAAACGATTTTCGGTCACATTATTGATGTTTCTTCAAAGTATTTATTTTTATAAACAAATTTAAAAAAAAGTTTCTTATCATTAGTTATTAATTAAAAGGAGTTTAATAAGGTTATAAAATCACTTTTACAGCACTTAACTATATTTTAAAAGTTCCAATATTCGAAAGCGAAGTGTTCAAATTTACATGTCGCTAGAAAAACCTTCTTGAATTCAAATTACACTTCTATTTTCTTTATGGTTTTTTTATATTTTTATTTCTAAAAATTATATCTGATTTTAGTCGCTTGATTATGTGATCAAAACATATTCTCTGAATTTTTTGGAGAAATTCAAATATTTCCATTTTTTCTGCTTTAGTACTTTAAACTGCAAATATTTGCACTTTTTGAAATTAAAAATATTAACATTTTGACTCGAACAAAAATTAAGCGGGTTTTCTAAAATTTGTTTCTAAGGAGGGACGGGTATGCTTTGAAATTTAAAGAGGGTTATTGCCTGATTTTCTCGAAAATGAGTAAATGTATTCATCCGTTCAAGGCCTGACAATATGAGCCCGCACCGCACGATTCGACCAAAGATGGTCCCGACCAAATAACCAACTTGCCTTTAGTATCTCAGGTTTTCAAAGGCAGGCCGCCCCATCACCTCTTTGACTTGGGCTTCCGCCCACCAATTCACTGATATCAACAAAAGATTAAACTCTCTTGGACAATCTTATATCGCTTTTCCATTTGGATGACTAGGTCATAGCCAAAAAGCTTTACCTCCAACATCCTTGTCCGCCACCCACATCTGTCCCTAATCGTCACTCTCTTGGGAGTCCCACCTCTCTACCCATCCTACTTTGTCATGACTCGTCTAATACTTGACAATATTCTACATAAAGAGACAAAAACCATGAACTTTGACAAGATCACCATAAAACGACATTGTTCATTTGACAAAAGCATCAATATACAACCGTGACTCTCTTTACTTCGCATTCCACATAACAGGGACATTAGTATTAATTAATAGTTCTCTAGTCCACATCACATTTCTAACACAAGCACGTCATTGTACGACCCGCCAACCGACATTCAACCATGCCATTCTTTCACCTGGCATCCTAGTCGACCACTATTTGAGTCATGTGTTGCCATCAAAATGAGGAAACTTAGGTCTAGGGCTTCAATCTAAGCCATTTAATGCGATATATAAATAACGGATCCATGCACTTGTACAAGGATCGATTTTTCTCTAGGAGTAATAAATTTTAACTTAAAGGCCTTGTAACAATTCTCTCATAACTGAAATATCAAGTAATAAAACTAACAACCATAGTGGCGTAGTCTTTGTCAAGAACGAACCAATTTACAGCTTATGTATTTACTTTTTTAGGACTAGATATGTTTCTTCCTTAATTCCTTATTTACATTTTTTTTAACTATGTTATTAGTGAATTGTCTCTTCTAAAATCTATCACTAATCATAATTCTAAGGTCGCCTAGAAATCTAGTCAACTTTTGGGCATTAGAAGGAAGGTCTATTCAAAAAGCTCTCAATTTCCATCAATTTTATCCTCCTCAAAACATTTATTCCATTTAAAAAATTCACCATGCAAATTAATGGAAGAATGAAACTGATAACTCTAACGGTCACAACAATAATGGCGACAAGGAATCTAGCGCTATTAGCCCTATCCCGAGCATGAGCAATAATATATGGCTCGGCTTAGTGTATGGGCTCAGGAGAATTAGAAAAATGGCCTGCTATCGCAACGAACTCCAGGCTCGAGTAGATACCCAAGAAACCGTTAATCATGGTCTAGGAGTCCCAACTACAGTGGATAGGACCCCCTATTTAGCCTATTGTCCCTGGTGCTTTTAACGCATGCATGACACCCCTAAAAGGACCATGTTAGAAACCCTTATTTGGGTCGTTCCTGTTGGAATTGGGTCTGCTTGCAGCAGAATTTATTAATGAATTTCAAAAAAAATCCCTTACCGGGTCTTTATTGGGCATATGAAGTTAATTCATTTAGAACATGTCTAAATATTATTTAAATAAAATATTTTATTTTATTTACATTCATAAATTATATGATTTTGTTTAATTTATATACTGATATATTTATGTATATGTGCGTGTATCATATACACATATATATGTGATATACGCGTAAAAATGTATTATTTACTCTCGTACTTAATCTTCTTCTATTAAAAAATGACATATTAAAGTATTTTTAGATCTTTTGACCAAAATATAGAAGTGTTTTCAAATCATAATTCACTCATCTACATTTAGGTAAAACGGTAATTCTGTGTGTATGCATTAATTTTGAGAAAATTTATCTGCATATTTTAATTTTATTTTGTAGGAAATTAAGTGCAAATTGAAAGAAGAATCATGGGTATATGCATCACATGTCTTGGAAGCCAAATGGAAGAAGAAAATAAAGAATTAATTCTTCATAGAAGAGCCCATCCATTCATATGCAAATGGACCACAATAAAAGAAAAACACATGTTAGTGGGAATTAATTAATCATTAATAATTACTTGGATGCCATACAAATTGAAGGGTAGTTTCGATAGCGCCCTAAAATGTATTAGGGTCTAAAAATTGTATAAATACCCTCTTATAATTCATAAAAGCATGTTGTCTTAGCCAAAAAATCTAAAAAAAGCTCTCTTCTTTTCTTTATTTTATTGGCTTCTAAGCTTTTTACTTTGTGAAACTTTATTTCATGATTTTTACTTTATGTTATTTTATTTCATGCTTCTCTTTTATTTCATGCAAGTAGATTAGATTTCCTTTATGCGAATTAGTGTACATTTACTTTTATGCAATTAATTAGCTTTCTTATTCTTTAATTAGCATTTTCTTTCATTTTGTTATTGTTGAAGTCCACTTTTGTTGAAATGAATTCAAGGATAAAAGGCTAAACCTCTTCAATTTTTGGTAATGAAGCTCTAATAATTAATATAAAATTAACATAATGGTTTCATTTAATAACACTTTTTTTGGGCTTAATGTATTTTACATGTAGATGGAAGTTTAAAGTTTATAAATGAATTTGATAGCCAACGTTGTTAACCATAAATAGGCTATACTTAGTCAATAATACACTCAGTTTACATCTTCATCTAACTATTTGATTTTGATAATGAAGTTAAAAGTAAAAGAAAATTTTAATCATCTATGTTACTTGATCTAAGATTGTAAATAGATCATGCTTAAAATAGATTCTACTTCTAACTTCATAATTATTTTCATGAGATTTAATAAGTGGTTTTGGTTGATGTATTAAAATTTGATGGGTTATGTTGTATCATTTAATATTACAAATAGACCATACTTAAAATAAATATATTAACTAATTCTACTTGGGTTAAAAAGAGAGATTATAAATTTATTAAGTATTGATTTCTATGAATGTGAGAGTGGATTTATCTCTAAATTGCATTTTTACCTCATTACATTTATTCTAATTTTACTCTAGTTTTTCCTTGTGGTACGACTCATACTTGCCAACGCATTACAATTGTACGTCGTGCATTAGCAGTATTTTATTACGATAAAATTCAACGATTTTCTAATTAATAGAAATCCGTTTTCAAACATGTTTTTGGCGCTGTTGGCAAGGAAAAAAAAAATTAATTTTACTTCACTCTTCGAATTATTTTTGAAAATTTTCTTATTTTGTTTTGTGTTATTGTTCATTAAGAAAAATCTACATCGCATTTGTTACCAACTTTTGCTACAAGCATTTGATTCTTATTCCCTGTTACATTTCAATTCACCTCCTTTTCATGTTATTGTTGTTGCACTTTTTCATCTATTGCATTATTTTCTCTATTACAAATTTTTGATATATTTTTCTTAGTACACCTCACTTCCTATTCTTATTATTACCATTCTTGTTAAAATTTCACTGCACCTCCATCACTATGCAATTTTCGTCCTTCCTCTACCCAACAAATAATCTGCTTCTACTATAGATTCAACCTCCATCACTACAATTTCAGCTTATATCTATACACTTCCTCCCTTTCGTCGAACCACTAACCAGTAACCACCTTCCATCGCCACTTCATTTTCCATGCACAACCATCTTCGCAACCTCACTACAAAAACCACGACCCAAACACCTAAAATCTTAAGCACTACCCACTTCAATCAAACACCACCTCCTACAACAAACACGTCACTATATTCACTGTAAATTGCCACCACCTCCTACAACACCTGAACTCCAACACCCGCAACCCGCAACATCACAGCAGCCACCGCAAACAAAATCTGTTGCCTACTGCCACAAACTCAAACCAAAACCGCAACCAAAACACCAACCACAAGCATCATGAAATCATCAAACACAATGATCCGACTCCTACTGTAGCTCCTCTAATCAATTTTGGAATTTGCAAATAGACTTTAATCAATATTTGGAATTTGGTTTTTGGAATTATGTGAGTATTTATGTGTGTCTAATTTGTTAACTCGGAATGAATTGCACTCATAATTTCTTAAGTGCTTCCTTAGTTTGATTTTTCTCTATGTGTTATTTGTGTGTGATTTTTTTGTATGATTTGTGTGTGATTTGTTTGTTTTTGTGTGTATTTTTTCTTTTGATTTTATGTTTTGTGTGAGTCTTTGTTTTTCTTATCTTTAAAAAAATTTATGAAAAAATAAATTATATTTTCACTGCTTTTATAGGTTTCAAATTACCGAAAGCAAAAGGTGATGAATTGATTGCTAAAAAATTACTCCACTTTGCTTGCCAAAATTTGTGCTAAAAAAATCATTGCTTTTAAAAAAAAATTGCAAATAATTCTACATGCTCTGGTATTGTGCGCTTATCTCTTATTTTAATTGTTCTTGCATTGTTGGTTGCATGCATTTATAGATAAAATAAAATAAAAATTCATTTGTGGTCACATTATTAATGCACATTTAATTTCTGTTTTTCGTTATTGCATATTTGTTTTTATTTTCTAAGGACGCCACCCAAATTCACATAAGGTGGGGATTTCATCATCCTTCCTCGACCCACAAATTGTATTTCATTTTATAGCATTGAATAAGAAAATAAAGATTAGATGTTTGACTTAAGGGTGCCATGGTCTAATCTAGGAAAAATTTGTATTTTGACAATTTGATTTCTTTTAATAAACTTTCTGCTGGTTTCTAAAGAAACAACAAAGTCTTAATCATTTATAATTATCATGGTGATTCATAAGATATTATATTGATTATTTCTCTGAAGGTACTTAAGCATTCAACTACATTGCCGTGGTGATTCGTGATGCACTGAAAACTCATGTCCGTCACCAGGCTAAGGATTATTTCATTGAATTAATTAAAAGTGTAACTCTATAATTTTAGGTTAGGCGCTACTATGGACAGAAAATTTCTAATTAAGTCCTTACATTCATTTAGTTGCAATATTCTCGTGCGTATATTAAAAAAACAAAAATCCAAACAGAAAATCCACTTTCATCTTATTCTTTTACCTTTGTTGTTCACCTTTTCTCCTTTTCCTTCTATTTGTTCTTCTACCTTTTGTATAAGTGTATAGACTCGCGACACTTCGATGAACCAATTAGTTCGAACAAACAATCCTTCCACCATGACCAATGAAATTCCTTCTCGTATGCCCGTGGATAGAATTTTCCCCCATCGAGTTTTTGTCCCTTCTTGCATTACCTTACCCACCCTAATGAGTAATCATTTTGAAATCCATTCAATTCATATTAACACACTCTCAAAGTTTGGAATTTTGAAAATGATGATCCTTATATCTTTTTAACGAAATTTGTATTAGTTTGTGCAACTATAAAACTTCAACAATTATGCGACGATAGAATAAAACTTAGGTTAATTCAATTCACACTTACCGACTACACCAAAAAATGGTTGTATAGCTTGCCTTCAAATTCGACTAAAATGTTGGACGAATTTGTAAAAGTTTTCTAAAAGAAATTTTACCCCTTTGAAATTACAACCAAAATTCAAAATAAAACTGCAAACTTTCATCAATTTCGGGGTGAAGGAAAATACTTTCAAAGATTTAAGGAACTTTTAATAAAAATATCAAATAAAAATTTTGAAAAATGGACTCTTTGCCAAATTTTATAGGATGGACTTGAAAATAACTCTCGAATAATGCTTGAATTAATGCATTAAGGAAACTTTTTAGCACAACATTACGATCCCGCTTGGCGGTTTATCGAATATTTAGTTGAAAAATCAACTCAATGACAACGATCTAACGAGAAATAAATATATTCAAGATCAAGCGCACATTCGATAGGATCATCACTAGCCTTTGAAGTGAAAATCAGTGCAATGATAAATAAATTTATAATGTATTTTCATCTAATCAAATGAACCAAGTTTTTTAAGCCTTGTGTTATAAATGTAATGATCCAAACCACATCATCGATCAATGTCCTCACTCTTAGAACAAATCGATGCTTTTAACAAAACTAGGAATGATCTGTTCTTTTCAACACATAATCCCAGTTGGAGAAATCATCCTAATTTTGCTTGGAACCAAAATAATTCAAATACGAATTTGGTTCGACCATCTTTTCAAAATTTTCCAAATAATGCTTCAAATCCTCCTTTTCAACCAAACAGTTTCAATAAAACTTTGCCACCTTCTTGAAACCAAGTGCAACAATCTTTCATTCCTCAAGGTGGAAAATACATGTCAACATTCGAAAAAAGTCTTCAATCTTCGTCAAAAGAAACCACCCAAAATCTTCAACAAACAATAATTTGCAAAACCTAGTAACCTCTTACATTCAAAATATGAGTCATTCAATATCTAAACTTGAAAAGTAAATGAGTCGGTTAGCCAATACCATGAGTGAGAGAGAAAGAGGAACATTTCAAAGCTAATCCGTTACAGACATTAGGACTCAAAGCATTACTTTGAGCCAATCTCATGTGGTGCATGGTAGTCAAATTAACCAATACCATATGAATGCCATCACCAATTTGCGATCCACTAAACAAATTGACAACCAAGTTGTCAATCCCATCGACTTACTGAAAATTTCTTCCAAATCTCGAGTACCCTCAAATGAGTCTAACCCAAACATTGAGACCAATTTTGAATCTCATCCTTCACCAACTCTAGTGGACCGGCCTACTGAATTGAGAGCTCCATTTCCCCATAGACTTCGTGCTAAGAAAAATTTGAAATAAATGGAAAAGGTGTTGAAAATGTTTAAGCAAGTTAAGGTCAACATTCCTTTTTAGACATAATTCAACAAGTCCCAACCTATGTGAAGTTTTTGAATAACTTAAGCACTCAAAAGAGATATACTCAAGTGCTTAAAAGTGTCTTTTAATAGCTGGTCTAAGTGAAGTCTTGTCTCAATCTATTACTATGAAATACAAAGATCATGCTTGCCCTACAACCTCGTATACGATAGGATAAAAGAAAATCAATAAATGTTTGTCAGATCTAAGTGCTAACGTAAACTTACTCTCATATTTAATTACCAACAACTAGGTTTAGGTGAGCTTAACTAGCATCATGCTACAATTAGCTAATCATTCTATAAAGAAACCCATATGTGAGATTGAGGATGTGTTGATTAAAGTAAGAGAATTCATATTCACTATCGATTTCGTTATCTTAGAAAAACAACATGTAAATAATCTTACAAGCCAAATTTATTTTATTTTAGGACGATCCTTCTTATCTACCTTAAGTGCCTTGATCAACCGTCGAAAAGGTTCAATGAAATTTTCCTTTTGTAACACGACAATAAACCTTAATATCTTCAATTTAGAAAATTAATCAAATGGACCATTTGACCACACTTTGGAAGTTAATGCAATTTATAAAAACTTCAAAAATGAAACAATTGACTTTAATAATGAACACGAGGCAGAGTACGACAATTGTTTCAAGACATGTCAAACGTGATGAAGACACACTTCCCTTCGAACCTCTCACGGTTGAGTCCAAAACTCAACCTATTTCTTTGATTAAGTAACCTCCCAGGTTAGAGCTCAAACCACTTCCATGTTACCTTTAGCATGCATATTTAAGTGATGACAAAAATTTTCCCATTATAATTTCTTCTGATCTTTCTCTTAACTAAGAAGCATCTCTTCTTTCAATTCTTTCGAAAAACAAATAAGCAATTGGGTGGTCCATTACCAATATTAAGGGAATTAGCCCTGCAATTATTCAACACTTCATTCACTTAATTGACGTAGCCAAGGCTACTCGTGATGCATAATGAAGGCTTAACCCTAAAATAATAGATGTAATTCGAGAAGAAATTCTTAAGCTCTTTAATAACAGTATCATATATCTCATATCTGATAGCTCTTGGGTCTGTCTAATTCATGTCGTACCAAAAAATCCGAAATCACCGTTATCACAAATGAGCTAACGTGCTCGTTATAACTTGTACTCAAACGGGTTGACATGTTTGCATTGGTTACCAAAAATAAATGCTGCAACTTGTAATGATCATTTCCCTCTTCCTTTCATCAACCAAATGCTTGAAAAATTAGCCGACCATGAGTTCTATGGTTTTTTTTATGGTTATTCCGGTTATAACCAAATTCAAATCACTCCCGAAGGCTAAAAAACAAGTTCATGTGTCCTTTCAGCACCTTTGCTTATCGGTGTATGTCATTCGGACTTTGTAATGCCCCTACGACTTTCCAAAGATGCATGGTTAGCATCTTTTCTAACATGATCGAATGCTTTTTGGAAGTTTTTATAAATGATTTCTCTATCTTTGGTGATTCTTTTTTCAAATGTTTACATCATCTCGAGTTCATTCTAAATCGATGCAAAGAGAAATACTTAACTTTAAATTAGGAAAAAATCCACTTTATGGCTAAACATGGTACAGTCCTTGGACATGTCATTTCAAACTAGGCCATTGAGATAGATGAAGCAGAAGTCGGTGTTACTTCAAATCTACCCATTTCCAAATCCATTAAGGATGTTCGATCATTCTTAGGGTATGCTAGTTTTATCCACGCTTTGTTAAGGACTTTAGTAATATTATCAGGCCCTCTACTGTAGTGACCCTGACTCGATCTTCGAAAATCGACACCGAATACGACACTCGTATTCAAATGCCGTAGATTCAAACGTCGAACCCGGTTCGCCGGAGCTTATAACACATCAAGTATAACAACACAGCGGAAGAAAAGAAATAAATATCATATATAATTCCAATGAATACAATATCCAATGATACAATATGAATCGATATCAGAGATAGAAGATAACAATGCTACAGCGGAGTAACAATAAGATATAGTAGTGGAAAACAAATAGCCAAGAGATAACTCCAAACCAATGCTCCAAAGCTAAAACTCTAAACCACCAGCTCAAACCACAATCAATTTGCACCAAGCTAAGCAAGTCTCGCCCATGAATCCAAAGACTCCAATATCTAAGATCTCCAAAGAATACAAAGAGAAACCTGAGAGCTACCGAATCGATATCTATATCTACTGTCTGAAAAACCCAACTCTAGACTGCCCGTGTAGGAAATTGTGGACTCACAGAGTTTAGGAAAGGAACAATAAACTCCGGGTCAGTTGTGGGACTGGTATGTGCAAATGAAAATAGTTTATCCTTTAAAACAAACAAAAGAATTTAAATTTGAAATCCGCAATGCTTTTAGAAAATGAAACTACCATAAGGCCCCCCGGCACACACACAACGCAAACGCAGACTTGGAGAAGATTTCTCCTTATGATAGTCAAAAATGCTAGATACGCGAAAACCATTTGATATTATTATTAGTGCATAATGGAAAACATTTTGAAAGTATAATATTAATCTTAGCCAGCATAGGTACCATTATATTATGCCAGATATAGCTACCATTTTAAATGGCAGGTTCTACAACTAAAACTGTACGGGGCTCGTATTGTTTTGTTTAGATTTCCAACAAATTATCGAGGAAAGGAACTTCCCATATAAGAAAAATGGAACGCCTCTGGAGGGACGTCCCCGGACCCTAACCGGATCTCTGCTACATCAGGCCGGGTTACCTCTATAACTAGGTAACTACTGACACGAGTATGCCACCTCCCAGTCGTTACCAACCTTTATCCGAAGCGCTCCCTAACCGGCAACCACAAGCAATAAGTTTGCAGCAACCACAAAGTAAGTATCTGGGCTCCATATCATGATACCACTTATAATCCAGAAGGAAATGGACATACCGCAGAGGGCGCTACCCTCAAATAACCATGTTGCCACGATTCCTGTTTCGACCATAACCGGGTTGTGAGGATTGACAAAGTCTCGTCAACAAAGCTACACTTTTACACAAAGCCATGCTTTGATCAACAAATGATTAGCAGCACTCAGCATGCCACACTATCAAATTGGGAGTATATCACTAATAACCTTCAACTACATAACCTCTAAGCTCGTACGTCTCAAAGAAGGGGTGTTAAGGTAAGAGAATAAATTCTCCACCACCAATAGATATGTATTTGGAAGAAATCAGCTTTATATCTCAGTTTGTGATGTCATACATACAATCCATACAAGTCTGTTCCGGGTTCGAACAGAACCGAAGGCACTTCCAAAGAAGCCCTTGCAAATCTCGGTATTCACAATTCCGATCAGACTTCCATCACTTAGGGAATCTCTATACCGGCACGACTCAGTGCAGAGACAATCGATAGGTCATCCTATCGTTCTCGCAAATATCCAGTCTTCACCACCGGTCTTCAAATGCTATCCATAACATCGTATCATTATTCGGAACGGGTTATATGACACAAGGTCCTCTCCCGGCTAAACCGAATAATGAGCGCAATATTTAAAAACATATGGATATGGGATCTCAGTTAAATCACAGCTTAAAGCCCAAAACTTTTCATTCAAATGATTAAAAAAAAATACCATTCTCAATCTTTTAAACAAAAAGATTCATTTCAAAAACCTTCGATGGTTTAAACAATTTCCACATTTAAATCTTTTAAACAAAAGATTCACTTTTAAGACTCCTTTCAGATTTAAAAAAGGTTCATCAATCTTTATCAAAGATTCATTCATAACTTTCAAAACAATTCTCGCTTCAATCTTTTATATATAAAAGATACACCATTTTAAAATCCTCTTCAATTTCAAAATAGTCAATTATCTTTCACAAAGATTCAATTATAGCTTTCAAAGCCATTCTATTTCAAACTTGAAATATTTTCATCATAATTCGAAAATTCTTTTCATATATAAAAGCTACTATTATTTGAAACCATTTGTTTCCGTTCCGGAAAACCAGATTATAATTGCACGAGTTAAGACCTTTCAAATATAAACTTGGGTTAAATTCAAATTCTCAAAACCATACTTTTAAAATAGTTTAAAAACCCTTATAAGCTTGTGTGACCTTTTTACATCATAAATTTTCAACATATAATTCAATTTTCAAATTTTGAATTCAAATTTTAAATCAAATTTCAAAACTAAATCAAGTTATTCAAAAATAACTTTTACCTTTCAAATTCCTTTCCAAAGCTTTTCACTTTAAACCCAATCCATATCCATTACCATTTGGATTTAAAAATTCAATTTTTAAAATTATTTTCAAAAATCTGTGACTTAACCGATTTCCATGTGAAATCCATATTTGTTTGTGTACAGTGTAGTCCAGGGGTTTTACACACAATAGTGCAATAACATCAACTATTACAGATTCAAATATAGCAATATATATTTGATAAGCGGTATAAACTATAACGCTTATCTTTTATTCACGGATCACAGATATATATCATAGAATATAAATTACATTACAGATAATTAATTCATCACAGAATAAATTACATCACAGTTCACAAAACAAAATAATTCATATCACACATTATCACAAATCAGGGAAATCAATCAATTCAAAGCACTCCATAGAATCCTAGCATCCATGAGTAAGATCAATTAATTATCTGATTTATTTAAATCGGATTAATTACTTATGGATAAATTTCTAATCCTGGTTAATTAATCATTAATTAACTAGGATTAGAAATTTATCCATAAGTAATTAATCCGATAATTACAAACCATTTGATTAATTATTCTTTTATCATTAATAAATCAACCTTAATAAATAAATTAATCAACCCTTAATAATTAACCTTTAATTCTTTAATTTATAATCCTCAATTTCATTAATTAACCTTTAATTAATGATAATCCTTTGATTAATTATCCTTAATTAATTACAAAATTTTATTAATTAATCCTTAATTAATAATCATCCCTTAATTAATTTCATAAATTAATCACCCTTTAATTAATTTATCACATTAATTAATTACCCGTAATTAATTATAATAAGTGATCATTCTTAATCACTTAGTCATCGTTAACCATAAATTAACTAGAAATTAATTTACCTTAATTTAATTACCTTAATAATTAATCCATTTTTAATTATTAATTTATTAATTAGCCTTTAATTAACTTCTTTAATTAATTAATCTTTAATTAATTACTTTAGTTACATCACTTATCCTAATTACATTAAATCATTGAATTAAGAAATCCCTGGGTGAATCATTTCTTGGGTTTACCATTAAATTATACTTTTGAAATTAAATTAATTATCTTAATAAAACTATTATAAAATCATATTAATAGATTTTTAAAACACTTAATTCTTTAGAAATAAATCTTGGAAATCTATGTAAACCCTTGTAGATAAATTTACTTTAAAAATCTTGATTTATACCTTTTTAAAACCTATTCAATTTATTAAACTTTAAACTTGTTCAACACATATTTGAAATTTCTTTGAATCAACAAGTTTTTAACCAAAAAAACCAAGCCATTTCATGTTCTCCCCGAGTTTCCCCCGAGTCTTTTTCCTTTTTGCTTCGAGTTTCCCGAAAATCAACCCGAGTTGAACCAAAATTTTCAAACTTAAAGTTTTAATCTTTTTTTCTCAGCATATCGAAAACTTACTCGAGTTGAAACTCGAGCCATCTTCGTGTTTTCTCGATAGTAACCCCGAGTCTTCTTCTTCTCCAACCCAACATCTTCCAGATGCACCAAAGTGCACTGTACACATACACCATCCACCGGCCCACCTTCAACCAATGTTGAGATCATCCACGAGTCATTCTTGACCTCATCGACGAACTCCACAATCCAGAAACCCAGTACCACCATGAATGCGAAAGTCAATCCATTCAACCCAGACCTGTAGCCATTCCCATCGGAAATCCCCTCTTCGCCAGTGATCTCGACCGTAAGAACCCCTGCTACTCCACCTAGAGACGCGTCACCTCCCCACCTTTTGATCCCCCCACGTTCGATGAAGTCCGATACCATCCTGATGACGTGGCGATCAATATCACGACGTTAAGCAAAACATGGCTTAAACACTAGTTTAAGTCAAATCTCAAATTATGGCGAATTTAAAAATCTTCTCGCATTTTTCCAACGATCTATGATCACCCTAGAATCTCCATGCCAAAATTCGACTTTTGAAATTTAGCCGTTCACCTTGCGAATGCCACCATAATAGGCAACTAAAAATTCTAATTCTTGTTTTAAAAATCATCATTTTTGAAATAGTTTTAGGTGGTGCGATCCAATCTAGAATTTATGCAATTCGAAATTTGGGTAAACCTTGAATTTTTACTGTATAATCTATCCCCAGACAAACCATTCCATGTTCCATCAAAATTACATCTATATTTTTTTTTAACTCTGATGTTTGAACATATTTTGTTTTTGCATTACTGATGAAAAAGGATCCGAGCAATTAGAATTTTGGATTTGAACAGAGACCATGTTTGTTTTACCAGGTTTATGCATCCGATACCTTAATCATATGCTTTCAACTTACCTACAGAAATACCACCTGAATATTCACAAACAAACATCAAATCATCACAGGAGACTTTCACAAACAACAAACCAGAATTATTTTGGGGAGATGTTTACTCACATTGTTCAAAAAGGAAGAACAGGGAGGCATACTTAATCAAACATGCATAAGGATATGTACACCTATTTGCATATATGCAAACATATCCATAGACACCCATTATTCTACTTTACAAACATTCAAATAATTCACAAATCCAATTTGAATAGGTCATATTTTTGTTCACTTTGGACTGAAGACAGAGGAGCCAGTTAACAGGCATAAACCAGACATATGAGATTAAGTCCAAAAGATGCAGGCTTGCTCACAGATTCTTCAAGCATTGAATAAAAAAATGGTTTTAAAATTTTAATTTGCTCACCTGTTTTTCTGAAAGAACAAAGAAGAGGGAACAGTGGTTGCTTGATCTCTGAGTTGCTTATGAATCATATTTTAAATTCTTACTTTGACCCTGATTTCAATTTCCAAGTTTTTGATTCACTGAATTGATTCCAGACTTGAAGTTTGGTTTGATTTGCTTGATAATGTCTCTTGTTTCCAGTTTGAAGCTTTGCTTCATGAATTAAAACTTACTTCAGATTCTAGCTTCCAGCTTCTTTGATCTGTTTTGCAATTTTTCTTTTTTTAAAACTGAAACTGTTTCCTTTCTATTTCCAGGTTTAAGGATTTGTATTTTTTTCTTCTTGTTTACTATCTAAATTTTCAATTGGAAGATGAAAGTTAAAGAACACACTTGCCACTTGTCCTATAAACCATACACTTGTTAATTGTATAAAGAAAATCTTCACACTTGTTTAATTTCCTTGTCACAATGATTACACATGTTAAACAAATTCAAATTATCTTTTAAACCCTTACTCTAATTTATTTTATAAATTTTGTTTTAACCCTTGTGTTATTTATATTTGCAATTTGTATTTTTAAATCCTTTAATTATTTATATTTCAAACTATTATACCTTTAAATAAGTATTTATTCATATACATAAATAAATAAATATATATACATATATATTGGGTTAGCTTCTAGAAATTTACCATATTAAATTCAAATATACATTTATAACTTATCATATATTTATGTTTATATCTATGCATTTTCTATAAATTGTACTTATACAATTTAAACAAAAATGGTTTGGAATTAAATTATACATTACTAATAAAGATTTATAAGTTAGTAAATACAATTTTTATTTTCAATACATTTATGTTTTTTAAACTTAAGATATTAAACTTATTTCAAATATAAATTTCTTTAAGTCTAATTAAGTTTCAAGTGATTAAAATATTGAAGTGATTTCCAATTTTTATTGAAGTGATTAAAATATACATTACTAAGAAAGAAATCTCTCAAGAAAATATATTTTTTATTGAATTTAAATTCAAATCTCAAATTATAATAAAATATTCACTTTTAAATTCCAAATCATTAATCTTTATTTATTTTAAAGATAAAAACATTTATTTACAATCTTTATATATATTAATGAATCAAGTTATCAATCTTTATATCTATATATTTATTCAAATCTCCAAATAAATTCAAAATTAAATTCGTAATTAAAATATTATTCAAAAATATTTATTTCAGAATTTTCAAATAATTTTTTAAAAAAAATCATACTTACATTCATTTTCGTAAATAAACAAACAAATATTTATTAAATTTCTGGAAAACACCAGTTTAAATCATAATTAAATTCCAAAAATTAAATTTATTTCCAATTTCAATTTGATTTAAAAACGGGGATGTTACAGATTTCCCCCCTTACGAAAATTTCATCCTCGAAATTTGTAAGTAGGGAGACAACAAAGAATGGACACATAAAGATAGAGAGATAGTTTCCAAATCAAACTGGGTATCTATTCTGCATTTGGATTACCAAATCAGAATATCACTTATAATAATGAGAATGAACTCATTCAATACCAGACATTCGGGTCGCCAAATCTACGAATATACAGGGGCACTGGTTAGTTCGAAGGATAACTAACCATTCGTAGAATATACTTAGACCCAACAGAATAAACAGATATATGGATGCAATCCAAAAATTTTAGTTTAAACAACCAAAATATACCTATCAACTATAGCAACCAAAGCAAACAATTCATCCAAACAAACAATTCTGACCCATCTGGAGTTTGTGTCCCATGCAAATATATCAAAGCTTCTTCCTGGAACTACCAGGAAACTATCAAAGAAGTGAAAAGACGAATCAAAGGATATTGATAGAGAAAGTTGTTTCCGCTATTGCAGGATACTGACCATTTATAGTGGTACTCCCTTGTCCCCTATCTCATCCTCTTCTTGCACTCATACTCACTATCAGTGGATAGTAAGAGAATTTACTGAGGCATACGAATGGATATCTTAGGGATATACTCATTCTAGGGTATATTTCACCCTATCTCTAATGAGCTACTTAATGTGTTATACGCTTGAGCTAAAGTTTCAACCTTCAGCTCTAATACTAATTGTAGCGACCCTGATTCGACCTTCGAAAATCGACACCGAATACGACACTCGTATTCAAATGCCGTAGATTCAAACGTCGAACCTGGTTTGCCAGATCTCATAACAGATCAAGTATAACAACACAACAGAAGAAAAGAAATAAATATCATATACAATTCCAATGAATATAATATCCAATGATACAATATGAATCAACATCAAAGATACAAGATAACAATGCTACAGGGAATAACGATAAGATATAGCAGCGGAAAACAAATAGCCAAGAGATAACTCCAAACCAATGCTCCAAGCTAAAACTCCAAACCACCAGCTTGAACCACCATCAATTTGCACCAAGCTAAGCAAATCTCGCCCATGAATCCAAAGACTCCAATATCCAAGATCTCCAAAGAATACAAAGAGAAAGATGAGAGCTACGGATCGATATCTATATCTACTATCTGAAAAACCCAACTCTAGACTACCCTTGTGGGAAATTGTGGGCACCCAGAGTTTAGGAAAGGAACAATAAACTCCGGGTCAGTCATGGGACTGGTATGAGCAAACGAAAATAGTTTATCCTTTAAAACAGACAAAAGAATTTAAATTTGAAATCCGCAATGCTTTTAGAAAATGAAACTACCATAAGGCCTCCCGCCCACACAATGCAAAAACAGACTTGGAGTAGATTTCTCCTTATGATAGTCAAATATGCTTGACACGCGAAAACCATTTGATATTATTATTAGTGCATAGTGGAAAATATTTTGAAAGTATAATATAGGTACCATTATATTATGCCAACTATAGATACCATTTTAAATGGCAGGTTCTACAACTAAAACCGTACGGGGCTCGTATTGTTTTGTTTGGATTTCCAACAAATGATCGGGTAAAGGAACTTCCCATATAAGAAAAATGGAATGCCTCTGGAGGGACGTCCCCGGACCCTAACCGGATCTCTGCTGCACAAGGCCAGGTTACCTCTGTAACTAGGTAACTACTGACACGAGCATGCCACCTCTCGGTCGTTACCAACCTTTATCTGAAGCGCTTCCTAACCGACAACCACAAGCAATAAGTTTGCAGCAACCAAAAAGTAAGTATTTGGGCTCCATACCATGATACCACTTATAATCCAGAAGGAAATGGACATACCCTTAGAGGGCGCTACCTTCATATAACCTCGCTGCCACGATTCCTGTTTTGACCATAACCGGGTTGTGAGGTTTGATGAAGTCTCGTCCACAAAGCTACGCTTTTGCACAAAGCCATGCTTTGATCAACAAATGATTAGCAGCACTCAGCATGCCATACTACCAAATTGGGAGTATATCACTAATAACCTTCAACTACATAACCTCTGAGCTCGTACGTCTCAGAGAAGGGTGTTAAGCTAAGAGAATTAATTCTCCGCCACCAATAGATATGTATTTGAAAGAAATCAGCTTTATATCTCAGTTTGTAATGTCAGACATACAATCCATGCAAGTCTGTTCCGGGTTCGAACAGAACCGAAGTCACTTTCGAAAAAGCCCTTGCAAATCCCCGTATTCACAATTCTGATCGGACTTCCCATCACTTAGGGAATCTCTATACCAGCGCGACTCAGCACAGAGACGATCGATAGGTCATCCTATCATTCTCACAAATACCCGGTCCTCACCACCGGTCTTCAAATGCTATGCATAACGACGCATCATTATTCGAAACGGGTTATATGACACAAGGCCCTCTCCCGGCTAAACCGAATAATGAGCGCAATATTTAAAAACATATAGATATGGGATCTCGGTTAAATCACAGCTTAAAGCCCAAAAATTTTCATTCAAATGGTTAAAACAAATTACCATTCTCAATCTTTTAAACAAAAAGATTCATTTCAAAAACCTTCGATGGTTTAAACAATTTCCACATTTAAATATTTTAAACAAAAGATTCACTTTTAAGACTCCTTTCAGATTTAAACAAGGTTCATCAATCTTTATCAAAGATTCATTCATAACTTTCAAAACAATTCCCTCTTCAATCTTTTATATATAAAAGATACACCATTTTAAAATCCTCTTCAATTTCAAAATACGGTTCAACTATCTTTCACAAAGATTCAATTATAGCTTTCAAAGCCATTCTATTTCAAACTTGAAATATTTTCATCATAATTCGAAAATTCTTTTCATATATAAAAGCTACTATTATTTGATACCACTTGTTTCCGTTCTGGAAAACCCGATTATAATTGCACAAGTTAAGGCCTTTCAAACATAAACTTGGGTTAAATTCAAATTCTCAAAACCATACTTTTAAAATGGTTTAAAAACCCATATAAGCTTGTGTGACCTTTTTACATCATAAACTTTTAACATAGAATTCAATTTTCAAATTTTGAATTCAAATTTTAAATCAAATTTCAAAACTAAATCAAGTTATTCAAAAATAACTTTTATCTTTGAAATTCCTTTCCAAAGCTTTTCGCTTTAAACCCAATCCATATCCAAAACCATTTGGATTCAAAAATTCAATTTTTAAAATTATTTTCAAAAATCTGTGACTTAACCGATTTCCATATGAAATCCATAATTGTGTGTGTATAGTGTAGTCCGGGGGTTTTACACACAATAGTGCAATAACATTAACTATTACAGATTCAAATACAGCAATATATATTTGATAAGCGGTATAAACTATAATGCTTATCTTTCATTCACGGATCACGGATATATATATCACAGAATATGAATTACATTACAGATAATTAATTCATCACAGAATAAATTACATCACAGTTCACAAAACAAAATAATTCATATCACATATTATCACAAATCAGGGACATCAATCAATTCAAAGCACTCCATAGAATCCTAACATCCATGAGTAAGATCAATTAATTATCTGATTTATTTAAATCGAATTAATTACTTATGGATAAATTTCTAATCCTGGTTAATTAATCATTAATTAAATACAAACCACTTGATTAATTATTCTTTTATCATTAATAAATCAACCTTAATAAATAGATTAATCAACCCTTAATAATTAACCTTTAATTCTTTAATTTATAATCCTCAATTTCATTAATTAACCTTTAATTAATGATAATCCTTTGATTGATTATCCTTAATTAATTACAAAATTTAATTAATTAATCCTTAATTAATAATCATCCCTTAATTATTTTCATAAATTAATCACCTTTTAATTAACTTATCACATTAATTAATTACCCGTAATTAATTATAATAAGTGATCATTCTTAATCACTTAGTCATCGTTAACCATAAATTAACTAGCAATTAATTTACCTTAATTTAATTACCTTAATAATTAATCCACTTTTAATTATTAATTTATTAATTAGCTTTTAATTAACTTCTTTAATTAATCTTTAATTAATTAATTTAATTACATAACTTATCCTAATAACATTAAATCATTGAATTAAGAAATCCCTGGATGAATCATTTCTTGGGTTTACCATTAAATTATACTTTTGAAATTAAATTAATTATCTTAATAAAACTATTATAAAATCATATTAATAGATTTTTAAAACACTTAATTCTTTAGAAATAAATCTTATAAATCGATTTAAACCCTTGTAAATAAATTTACTTTAAAAATCTTGATTTATATCTTTTTAAAACTTATTCAATTTAATAAACTTTAAACTTGTTCAACACATATTTGAAATTTCTTTGAATCAACAAGTTTTTGACAAAAAAACCGAGCCATTTCATGTTCTCCCCAAGTTTCCCCCGAGTCTTTTCCCTTTTTGCTTCGAGTTTCTCGAAAATCTACCCGAGTTGAATCAAAATTTTCAAACTTAAAGTTTCTATCTGTTTTTCTCAGCATATCGAAAACTCACTCGAGTTGAAACTCGAGCCATCTTCATGTTTTATCGATAGTAACCCCGAGTCTTCTTCTTCTCCAACCCAACATCTTCCAGATGCACCATAGTACACTGTGCACATGCACAATCCACTGGCCCACCTCCAACCAATGTCGAGATCATCCACGAGTCATTCTTGACCACATCGACACACTCCATAACCCAGAAACCCAGTACCACCATGAAATCGAAATTCAACCCATTCAACCCAGACCTGTAGCCATTCCCATCGGAAATCCCCCCTTCCCAGTGATCTCGACCGTAAGAACCCCTGCTACTCCACCTAGAGACGCGTCACCTCCCCACCTTTTGATCCCCCCACATGCGATGAAGTCCGATACCATCCTGATGACGCGGCGATCAATTTCACGACGTTAACCAAAACATGGCTTAAACCCTAGTTTGAGTCAAATCCCAAATTATGGAGAATTTAAAAATCTTCTCGCATTTTTCCAACAATCTATGATCACCCTAGAATCTCCATGCCAAAATCCGACTTTTGAAATTTAGCCGATCATCAGAAAATCGAAGGAACCCATTATCCTTTAACCTTGCAAATGCCACCATAATAGGCAACTAAAAATTCTAATTCTTGTTTTAAAAATCATCATTTTTGAAATAGTTTTAGGTGGTTCAATCCAATCTAGAATTTATGCAATTCGAAATTTGGGTAAACCTTGAATTTTCACTGTATAATCTATCCCCAGACAAACCATTCCATTTTCCATCAAAATTTTATATATATATATATATATATATATATATATATTTAAACTCTGATGTTTAAACATATTTTGTTTTTGCATTACTGATGAAAAAGGATCCGAGCAATTAGAATTTTGGATTTGAACAGTGACCATGTTTGTTTTACCAGGTTTATGCATCCGGTACCTTAATCATATGCTTTCAACTTACCTACAGAAATACCACCTGAATATTCACAAACAAACATCAAATCATCACGGAAGACTTTCACAAGCAACAAACCAGAATTATTTTGGGGAGATGTTTACTCACATTGTTCAAAAAGGAAGAAAAGGGAGGTATACTTAATCAAACATGCACAAGGATATGTACACCTATTTGCATATATGTAAACATATCGATAGACACCCATTATACTACTTCACAAACATTTAAATAATTCACAAATCCAATTTGAATAGGTCAGATTTTTGTTCACTTTGGACTAAAGACAGAGGAGCCAATTAACAGGCATAAACCAGACATATGAGATTAAGTCTAAAAGATGCAGGCTTGCTCACAGATTCTTCAAGCATTGAATAAAAAAATGGTTTTAAAAATTTAAGTTGCTCACCAGTTTTTTTGAAAGAACAAAGAAGAGGGAACAGTGGTTGCTTGATCTCTGAGTTGCTTATGAATCAAATTTTAAATTCTTACTTTGACCCTCATTTCAATTTCCAAGTTTTTGATTCACTGAGTTGATTCCAAACATGAAGTTTGGTTTGCTTTGCTCGATAATGTCTCTTGTTTCCAGTTTGAAGCTTTGCTTCATGAATAAAAACCTGCTTCAGATTCTAGCTTCCAGCTTCTGTGACCTGTTTTGCAATTTTTCTTTTTTTTAAAACCGAAACTGTTTCCTTTCTATTTCCAGGTTTAAGGATTTTTATTTTTTTTCTTGCTTACTATCTAAATTTTCAGTTGGAAGATGAAAGTTAAAGAACACACTTGCCCCTTGTCCTATAAACCATACACTTGTTAATTGTATAAAGAAAATCTTCACACTTGTTTAATTTCCTTGTTAAGATGATTACACATGTTAAACAAATTCAAATTATGTTTTAAACCCTTACTCTAATTTATTTTATAAATTTTGTTTTAACCCTTATGTTATTTATATTTGCAATTTGTATTTTTAAATTCTTCAATTATTTATATTTCAAACTATTATACCTTTAAATAAGTATTTATTCATATACATAAATAAATAAATATGTATACATATATATTGGGTTAGCTTCTAGAAATTTACCATATTAAATTCAATTATACTTTTATAACTTATCATATATTTATGTTTATATCTATGCATTTTCTATAAATTGTACATATACAATTTAAACAAAAATGGTTTGGAATTAAATTATACATTACTAATAAAGATTTATAAGTTAGTGAATATAATTTTTATTTTCAATACATTATATTTTTAAACTTAAGATATTAAACTTATTTCAAATATAAATTTCTTTAAGTCTAATTAAATTTCAAGTGATTAAAATATTGAAGTGATTTTCAATTTTTATTAAAGTGATTAAAATATACATTACTAAGAAAGAAATCTCTCAAGAAAATACAATTTTTATTTAATTTAAATTCAAATCTCAAATTATAATAAAATATTCACTTTTGAATTCCAAATCATTAATCTTTATTTATTTTAAAGATAAAAACATTTATTTACAATCTTTATATATATTAATGAATCAGTTATCAATCTTTATATCTATATATTTATTCAAATCTCCAAATAAATTCAAAATTAAATTCGTAATTAAAATATTATTCAAAAATATTTAATTCAGAATTTTCAAATAATTTTTTTTTAAAAATCATACTTACATTCATTTTCACAAATAAACAAACAAATATTTATTAAATTTTTGGAAAACACCAATTTAAATCATAATTAAATTCCAAAAATTAAATTTATTTCCAATTTCAATTTGATTTAAAAACGGGGATGTTACATCGACCACATTCTTAAGAAAAAACTTTCCTTTGGATTTCAATTATGGTCATGTCTTTTCTTTTGAACATCTTAAAAATGAAATCATTTCTACTCCAATCATCTCCTAGCCTAATTAGGATCTTCCCTTTGAGATTATGTGTAACGCTTCTAACTTTGCGGTTGGTGTTATCCTTGGACAACGCATCAACAGAATACTTCACATCAACTAATACACTAACATGACTTTGAAAGACGCCCAACTCAACTACATAACCAACGAAAAGGAGATTCTAGTAGTAGCTTTTGTACTAGAAAACATTAGACCTTATTTGATAGGATAGCACATTACGGCCCACACCGATTCATCTTGCTCTTAGGTGCATTTTTGCTAAAATGGATGCTAAGTTTATTTGATTCATTGGATCCTGTTACTTCAATAATTTAACCTTAACATCAAAAGCAAGAAAAAGATCCAACAACGTCATAACCGGTCACTTGTCACATCTTAACACATCATCTTCTTTACCCATAAACGAGAACTTTTTCGATGAGCAACTCTTTTCAGTTTCCATCGATTTGTGGTTTATCTATATACTAAACTAGTTAGTCACAAAGGAGCTCATTCATTTTGGTCTAAACAAGATAAATACAAATTTCTATCCAAGTGAAATATTTCTATTAGGATGATCCATACTTGTTAGGTATTGTTCTAACCAAATCATTCGATAATGTGTCCCGGATAGCGAAATCAAGAGTGTTCTTTCGTTTTGTCATGACTAAGCTTGTAGTGGACATTTTGGCCCAAAAAACCATGGAAAAGGTGATCCATTATGGATTTTATTGACACACACTTTTCAAAGATGCATTCGAGTTTTGTAAAGCATATGATCATTGTCGAATGTTAGGAAATACCACAAAAGAAACATGATGTTGTTGACCCCAATTCTAACAATTGGAATCTTTGACGTTAGGAGAATTGACTTTATGGGACCATTTCCTTATTCATTTGGAAATCTTTATATTCTTCTTGTTGTCGATTATGTTTCCAAATTTGTTGAAGCCATTCCGTGTAAAACAAATTACCATAAGGTTGTTGTGAAATTCATAAAAGAAAACCTTTTCTAGGTTTGACACACCTCTTACAATAATAAGTTATTACAAAAACATTTTTGTAATCAATCTTTCAAAGCTTTAATGAAGAAATACTCAATAACCCACAAGTAATTCACTTCTTATCATCCTTAAATTTTTGGTCAAGTTAAATTTTCAAATCGAAAAATCAAACAAATTTTGGTGAATACTGTTCATAAAAATCGAAAAGATTGGTCTCAAAAATTGACAGATATGCTTTAGGCTTACATACTACTTTAAAAACTAACCTTGGGATGTTCTTTTTAGTTTAGTATATGGTAAACCGTGTCCATTACCGGTCGATCTTTAACATAATGCGTTATGGGAAATTAAAAAAATGATCTTGAAAAGGCTAGAAAAAATAGAAAATTTCAACTTTATGAATTAGAAGAGATTAGGAACGATGCATATGAAAATGCAAAAATTTATAAGGAAAAATCAAATGTTTTTCATGACGACTCTCAACTTCATTCATTCCACGGTAAATTAAAATCGAGATGGATAAGACCATATGTTGTATGTACTATTTTTCCATATAGTAACATATAAATAGAAAACCTTAGAGATGGATCGATTTTCAATGTTAATGGTCATCGTTTAAAGCCTCTCTTGTAAATATGTATATATTCTTCTCCTTTATGCTCATTATATTATGCTTTGATAGTGGGGACACAGTCAAAATCAAGTATGGGGGTTTCTTATGTTTTTTTAATTTTTGCATTTTCTTTCCCTTTCTTTCAAAAAAATGCATAGTAATTTAATTTTTGATTAGGCACGATAGAGTAAGCATACATTTTTTGTCACTAGACTGAAATTTTTGAGAAATTACTTGTCTCAATGAATAATAAAAAGAAAAGTTTAAATTACAAGTAACTTCGGTGTAACTAGTATATATAGTGATTCATAGGTGATGGTTATGAAGAGAATTCTATGTTATAGTCTTTGTTAAAAAAATGGTTGATTTAAAGTATGTGCATTAACATGTTTAATCTTTAAAGTTAAATGATGATAAGATGATTTTGCATAACTCTCTCTCCAAAAAAAATATAACACCTAGAGTCAGGTGTTCACACCTAAACACCTAGAGTTAGGTGTTCACACTTAAGTGTGTACACTCAGCATGCTCTGTACTCTTCTCATGTAAGCCCACAAAGCAGTGCCTGAATGGTATATCTGGCCTTCGTATACTGAGACAGGTTTATGAAAATAATAATAATGTTAATATTAACAATTTTTTTACAAATAGAGAGAGTAAGCAATTGAAATCCAAGCACTATCCCAACTTTACTGATTTGACTTGATATACAAATAGAAATGATGATACCACTTTGCAAACTCTGACAATCAATTAAAGAATTTATTTCATAATTGTACTATGTTATTAACCAAAATATAGAGTCCAAATGTAATGAAAACTTAATTTTTGTTGGATGTTTTGACTAGTAAAAGACTTAAAAATTCCCGATGATGACCAAGACTTGTATATTACTGTCTCATGTCTATTTAAAAGTAAATTCTTCTTTTTGTTAATAAAATATGCATTCATATCTTTTGCATGAGGAACTATGCATATTGCATTTGGATTTTATGGGTAGTATCCATTGAAAACCCTCACGAGACAACACTCGTCCAACTAGGGACACCTAGAGGTTGCATACGCTCAACGCAATCGTGTTTCCCATGAAAGTGGATTTATCATAGTTTTATTTATTCGAGGAGAATAAAAAGATAAGTGTGGCAGTATTTGATGTACATGTAAAAATGTATATCTTTACTCTCATACTTAATCATATTATATTAAAATAAATGATATATAAGAGCATTTTTACATGTTTTGAACAAAATATAGCAGTATTTTCAAATCTTCATTCACTCATCTACATTTGGGCGAAATGGTTATTGTGTGCGTATGCATTAATTTTCATAAAAATTTATTTGCACATTTTAATTTTATTTTATAGGAAATTATGTGCAAATTGGAAAAAGCATAATGGATTTATGCATGCATATGTTTTGGAAACCAAAAGAAAGAATTAATTCTTCATGGAAGAGCCCACCTACCCACATTCAAATGGACCATAATTTATAGAAACGCACATGCTAGTGGAACTTAATCATTAATAATTAATTCTTTCTTTTTATTGTGGTCCATTTGCATGTGGTAGGTGGACTCGTCCATAAAGAATTAATTCTTTATTTTCTTACTAATCAAAACTTTCAGCAAAAATTAATGTTTCATTACATTTGGACTCTAGCTTGGCTAGTTGTTTCAATTGATACCATGGTGCAACTATGAAATAAATTCTTTAATTGATTATCAGAGTTTGCAAAGTGGTATCTTCATTTTTTTGTATAACAAGTACAATTAGTAAAGTCAAGATAACACTTGGGTTTCAAGTGCTTACTCATTCTATTTGAAATTTTTTAACATTAATATTAACATCATTATATTTACATACTCCTAACCTAGAATACTGAGGCCAGGATACTATTTATGCACTACCTTATGGGCTTGCATGAGAATAGTACAAAGCGTGGCAAGTGTACACACTTATATGTGGATACCTTACTCTAAGTCTTTGTTATATATATAGTCTTTTAAGGAAAGAGTAATGAGAAATCATCTTATCACCACTTAACTTTAACGATTAAAAATGTTAATGCATGTACTTTAAATCAACCACTCTTTAAACAAAGACTACAATCCAGAATAGAATTCATAACCATTACCTATGAATTACCTTATATACTAGTTACACCATAGTTGCTAGTAATTTAAAATTTTATTTTTATTATTCGTTGAGATAAGTAATTTCCTAAAAATTTCAATCTAATGACCAAAACTGCATGCTTACTTTATCACGCTTATTCAATAGTAAATTACTATGATTTTTTTGTGCTTTTTTGAAAGAAAGGGAAAGAAAATGCAAAAATCAAACCGTATAAAATTAAAATAAACATGATACCCCCTAAGACTTGATTTTGGATGTGTCTTCGCTGTCAATGCATGATATAATGAGTGTAAAGGAGAGGAATATATACATATTTACAAGAGAGAGTTAAAATTCCTTACTAGAGTAGTGTGGCTCGTAAAAAAATCATGAGCTCCTACTCTTGGTCACTTGCTAATTCTAAGTAAGGCTTTAAATGATGACCATAGACCTTGAAAATTAATCCATCCCTAGGATTTCTATAGCACCATGTGGAAAAATAGTACCTACCACATATGGTCATGTCCATTTGATTTTTATTTACCAAGGAAGAAATGAAGTCGAGAGTCATACAAAAAACCATTCTTTATAATTTGGCAAAGACATTTTTTTAGGATTAAGTTTCCTTGTAAATTTTTGCATTTTCATATGCGTCATCCCTAATCTCTTCTAATTCATTGACTTGCAATTTTCTATTTTTCCTGTCCTTTTTAAGATCAAAGTTTATGTTTTTCAACCCATAATTCTTTAAGCTTGACTGGTAAGTGACGCACTTTACCATATACTAATCTGAAAGAGGACATCCCAAGATTAGTTTTAAAATAATTTATGTAAGCCCAAAATGCATTTATCAATTTTTCAGTTCTACTTTTTGTTTTTTGTCAATAGTTTTCCCTAAAATTTATTTCATTTACCGATTTGATACCTCAACTTTATCACAGGTTTGGGGATTATAAGGGATGGATAACTTGTGGGTTATTCAATATTTCCTCATCAAAGTTCCAAACAGTCAGTTACCAAAGTTGTTACGTTATCACTAATAACTATGCGAGGTGTACCAAACCTAGAAAGATGATCTCTTTAAAATAACTTCACAGTAATTTTATGGTCGTTAGTTTTACACGGAGCAACCCATATAGAAACGTAGTCGATAGCAAGAAGAATATACAGATTTTTGAAATAGTTAGGAAATGGTCTCATAAAGTCAATTCCTCAAACGTCAAAGATTTCAATCTGTTAGGATTGAGGTCAACGGCATTATGTTTCTTTTCGTTATTTTTCCTAACATTTGGCAATGATCGCAAGCTCTACAAAACTTGAACACATCTTTGAAAAGTGCAGGCCAGTAAAAGCCACATTGGATCATCTTTTCCATGGTTTCCATAGGACCAAAATATCCACCACAAGCTTGGTCATGACAAAATGAAAGAACATCCTTGATTTCGCTATCTAGGACACAACGTTGAATGATTTGATTGTAAAATCTTAAGCAAGTATGGATCGTCCTACTAGAATTATTTTTCTTGGGATAAAATTTGTATTTATCTCATCTAGACCAAAATGAAGGAGTTTCCTTAGTGACTAAATATTTCACTACATCGACAAACCATAGGTCGATGGAAACTGAAAAGAGTTTTTCGTCGAGAAAGCTTATTAGGTAAAGATGATGGTGCGTTTGGGAGGCAAGACAAGTGATCGGCTATGACATTTTCGGATTTGTCTTTGTCATTGATTGTAATATCAAATTCAAGAAGTAACAGGATCCAACAAATCAAACGAGACTTACCATCCTTTTTAGCAAAAAAGGTACCTAAGAGCAGAGTGGTCAGTGTAGATCGTGGTATGTGAGCCTATCAAATAAGGTCTAAACTTTTCTAATGAAAAAACTATTACTTAAAGCTAATTTTTGGTTGTTGTGTAGTTGAGTTGAGCGTCGTTCAAAGCTTTGCTAGCATAATAAATGATGTGAAGGATTTTATTAATGCATTAGCCTAGGACCGCACCAACCGCAAAGTTAGAAGCGTCACACATAATCTCGAAGGGAAGATCCTAATTAAGAGAGCAAATGATTAGAGAAGAAATGAGTTCATTTTTAAGACCTTCAAAAGAAGAGATACAATCAGAATTGAAATGAAAATTAACGTCTTTTCCTAAGAGTGTGGTCAAGGGCCTGGCAATTTTACTAAAGTCTTTCACAGAGCGTCGGTAAAAACCAGCATGCCTTAAGAAGGATGGAATGTCCTTAATAGATTTGAGAATGGGTTGATTTGAACTAACATCAACTTTTGCTTTATCCACCTCAATGCCTTTATTTGAAATGACAGGTCCGAGGACTATGCCTTGTTTGACCATAAAGTGACATTTTTCCTAATTTAAAGTTAAGTGTTTCTCTTTGCATCACTTTTGAGCAACTTGAGATGATGTAAGCATCAGAAAAGGAATAACCAAAGATAGAGAAATCGTCCATAAATAGTTCTAAAAAGCATTCAATCATGTCGGAAAAGATGCTTGCAATGCATCTTTGGAAGTCGCAGGGGCATTGTAAAGTCTGAATGGCATACGCCGATAAGCAAAGATACTAAAGGAACACATGAAAGTTGTTTTTTTCTTGATATTCAGGAGTGATCGAAATTTGGTTATAACTAGAATAACTATCAAGAAAAATAATTGATATTTTTTGGTCGACTAATTATTCAAGCATTTGGTCGATGAAAGGAAAAAGGAAATGATCTTCACATGTCATAACATTTAATTTTCGATAATCAATGCAAACACGCCAGCCCGTTTGATTATGGTTTGGAATAAGTTCGTTAGCATCATCCGTGACAACAGTGAGTCTAGATTTTTTTTTTTTTGGTACGACATGAATTGGACTAAACCAAGAGCGGTCGAATATGGGATATATGATACCACTATCAAGGATCTTAAAATTTTCTTCTCGAACCACATCTTTCATTTTAGGGTTAAACCTTCTTTGCACATCATGAATAGGCTTGGCTTCGTCAATTAAGTGAATGCGACATTGAATAATTGTAATAACCCGCACTTCAGTAGGCCTAGAATTTTGCTAATCTGAAAACCCAAGTCCAGCAAAATACGGATCATTGTTTTGATATCCTACAAAAGGAAAAATACCAGAGCACTAATGGTAATAACTTAAGTGAAGATAACAAAATATAATAGATCAATATAACGACCGACCAAAAATCGACATCTCAAATGTCAAGAGCCTTAGCCACAAAATTGCTCCAAATTAACATCAGTACATGCCCTTCTAAATCTTGTGGGTTGAAATGAGGAAGGGGTGCCAGAACAACATTTTGGTGACTGATGAATTATATATCTTATGCATGATACTAGCTTAAGCCGATTGTTCACTATTTCACATTAAGTTAGATTTTATTATAAGTTGCTACTATGTACAAACCATACCCATCTACACTACGTAGATCTATGTCTATGTAGGTAAATATATATTCCCTAAGTCCACTAATGGACCTAGATATTATCCCCACTAGTATCAATCGATCAAGACCTCGTAAAGATTCATCGCGATCTTATCACCGAGGGAATTATGTCATGCGCACTGACAACCTCAAATCCATAAGGTCTTAATGCTTCGGGTATTTTTCATCACCTACGCCATCCTTTTGCGTACCCTTGTCTGCTTCTTATTGTAGATTTTAGGCTACATGGACAACAACCTCGTCTATGTTTTGAAGGAACCTTTATATGGGTTAACTAGCCTTGGCCTATCAGACAAACTAACAAACATCTATGGCATTGCATGTCCCAACTAAACCAATCTTGGTAGCAAGAAAAGATCAATTAGGTGTAACCCTGTCCTTGTTAACCACAACAGACCAATGCCGAGCTCGAGGAATATGCAATTCCTCCCCTAGTATATGGTACCCAAGTATGCTAGCCTTTTATGAACACTTATTGGAACTCATTTTAGTACCTAGGCACACCAAACTTTTCGTGCCACATCGCATAAGTATAATCTCACTCACCGTCCATTTAGATTGCCTAGTGCAATCAAGGCAATGCCCCACTTAAAAATTTAAAATCTTTGAATCAGACCTAATTCGACCGTGCACCTTCAACCCTGACATAATTATGACATACATTGATAATTATGACAAACAATTTATAATCAAGGCAATAAGCATAATACGGACTTGGGGTTACCCCTCTAGTATGAAATTGTACACTCACATGGGTCTTATTGGTTAAGTACGTTTTTATCATCACAACCCAGTCCTACGACCTTCCACTGTAATTATAACAGACAATTTATCATTATTCACACCCACCATAAACGCACATCCGAGGCTACTTATATTCATATTTAGACTAATGTATACTTATTCTTATTTATTGCCTCAACACCTATTATGTTCGACTTTAAGTCTCTAGTCTTACTATGATTTTATCTTTTATTTCATTGATTTCACTTACTACTTCTCAATTTCAAGAATTAATATCGTTGCTACAACATTCATCGGTTTAGCCTTTGATTTCTATTCTAATTCTTCTTTCTTTTCCTTGTCTATAATCCAAAATTACTTTCTCATTAGTTTACATTTTCTTAACCTTTAAGTTACATTCTTAACCATTTTCTCAATAGGCTACATACGAACCGTACCCATCTACACCATGTAGAGCTATGTCTATATAGTTAAATATATATACACCCTAAGTCCACTAATGGACCTAGATACTATCCCCACTAGTATCAATCACTCAGCACCTCATAAAGATTCATCGCCATCGTATCATCGAGGAAATTCTGCCATGCGCACCGATGACCTCCAATCCATAAGGTCCTAATGCTTTGGGTATTTTTCATCACCTACGCCAGCCTTTTGTGTACCCTTGTTTGCTTCATATCATAGATTTTAGGCTTTATGCACCACAACCTCATCTATGTTTTAAAGGAACCTTTATATGGGTTAACTAGCCTTGGCCTATCAGACAAACTAAAAAACAACTGTAGCATTGGATAACCCAACTGAACCAATCCCGGTAGCCAGAAGAGATCAATTAGGTGTAACCATGTCCTTCACGTTAACCGTAACGACCGATCCCAAGCTCGCGGAATATGCAATTCCTTCCCTAATATATGGTACCTAAGTATGCTAGCCTTTTATGAACCCTTATTGAAACTCATTTTGGTACCTAGGCACACCAAACTTTTCGTACCACATCGCATAAGTCTGATCTCACTCACCGTCCATTTAGAACGCCTAGTGCAATCAAGGCAATGCCGCCACTTAAAAATGTAAATTTTTTAAATCAGACCTAATTTGACTATGCACCTTCGACCCTCAAATGATTATAACATATATTTATAATTATGACAGACAATTTATAACCAAGGCAATAAGCATAATACATACCTGGGGTTACCCCTCTAGTACTAAATCGTACACTCACCATGGGTCCTATTGGGTAAATATGTTTTTAGCATCCCAACCCAGTACAATGACTTTCAGACATTGGTCCACTGTAATTATAACAGACAATTTATAATTACTCACACCCGTCATAAATGCATATCCGAGGCTACCTATATTCATATTCGGACTTATGTATACTTATTCTTCTTTTATTTTCTTTATTGCCTCAACACCTTTTATATTCGACATTAAGTCTCCAGTCTTACTATGAGTTTATCTTTTATTTCATTGATTTCACTTATCGCTTCTCAAATTCAAGCATTAATATCGTTGCTACAACATTCATCAGTTCGGCCTTTAATTTCTATTTCAATTCTTCTTTCTTTTCCTTGCCTATAATCTAGACATAATTTCTCATTAGTTTGCATTTTGTTAACCTTTAAGTTACATTCTTATTTCAATGGTCCATTTTTGGGGTTTACTATATTTTAATAAATTAGAAAAAAACTTTAACAATTTAACTATTAGATAGTAAATTTCCATATATTATCGTAAGGATGTGGTTTGTGCGATGTTTGTAATTACAAGAAACTCTCTTTTATTTATCAAAATAGGCCATCTAAAATACAGAATCATCTCTATCTTTTATATCTTTTTCTTTTATAAGAGTATATCGCTTACTTATCACTTCAAACATCACACTTTTGTTAAGTTTGAATTTAATAATATATGGAAATCCACTTTTAATAACATACATTCTAATAAATTAAAAAATCATAAAACACCAAAAGTCTAGTTAGTTTTATTTTATACAGTCTCATTCATAAAAAAATGGGAATCTTAATCCATTATCTTTTCAGTTAATTAATCCGACATAAAACTGATAATTAAAATCATTTCGCAATTACAAAATTAAATCTAATCATTATGTAATTACATAAATAAAACTAATCATTATGTAATTGCAAAATTAAAACTAATCATTATGCTTTCGTAATTATCACTACAAATTTATAAGCAAGTTTACAGTCTTCAACATCTTATATATATGAAATCGTTTGAAATTAGATTATCAAACTCTGGCATATAGGAATAGATCTACAATGATATAATCCATTATTATATAAAAACATATAATATTCCTATTCACCTTTAATTAGCGCTTCCACATCTCTAGATTTAATCCAGATTTGACCCTATTATATGTGTTCTCCACTTTTTGACTCCTTATTCAGATCCACGGACAATATTTTATATAGATCTATTAGAGATTGGATTAGAGAGAGGAGATTTGGATTTAGATTTATTAACTAGAACCAGATCTAAAAGTTTACCTTTGATGTAGCAATCTGATTTGAACCTATTTCCTATCGTCTTTTCTTTTATATTGTTCTTCAAAGTGTATCTATGCTATCTAGATCTAATTATGTGCATTTAGAAATTTTGAAGGAGAAAGGAAAATGGCAAAGCTTCCACATTAATTAGAAAAGATAATGCGTTGAAAGTGAAGCCATAGGTTCTAATTTATAGAGGCCCAAATTATCGCTAATCGTCGGATAGGAACTGGATTATATATGGTCCACACTGCCTCCATTGACTGTCTCCACAGTGACAATGTGGGTCGAATACCCCAAACCCAAGTCGATTTCGCTCACGGTTGGCCGAGGATAGGACATGGTCAACCTGACCCATGAATTTTGGTGCATTTCGATCTCGTTTGATTTCTGGTTGATTTGTTTCCTGTAATACTCAGTTAACATTAATGAACATTATCTCCTGCCTCAATAAAATTTCTAAACCGTTAATTTTAATGGTGTTATTCAATCACTAATTTGTTTTAAATTATTTTCTTAATTGCATATATAATTATTTCCAACTACGAAAATCCGAACACTAATGACTTTTTCATTTGAATCCCGATTGGAAAAGTTTATATATGAAAATTGATGAGAAAATCACTATGAATCCAATGGTATAAGTCTCATTGCCAAATTCCATTTTCATATTTATTATTTATTAATTAATTTCTATTTTAATTAATTAACGTAAAATGGCGGGGTGCTACACCAATTGTAGGGATAATTCCCTTAATATCGGTAATGGGCCACCCAATTAATTCTTCGTTTTTGAAATAATTGAAAGAAGAGATGCTTCTTGGTCAAGTGAAAAATCGATAGAAATAATGATGGAAAAGGTTTTGTTATCACTTAAGTATGCGTAGACTAGGAAAAGGTTTAAGCTCTAACCTAACAGGTTGCTCAATTAAAGAAATCAGTTGAGTTTCATGCTCAATTGTGAGAAGTTCGAAGGGAAGTTTGACATGTCTTGAAAAAATTGTTCATACTCTGCCTCATTTTCATTATTAAGGTCAAATATTTTCTTTCTGAAGTTTTCATGAATAGCACTAACTTCCAAAGTGTGGTTGAATGGTTTGTTTGATTGATTTTCTAAATTGAAGATGTTAAGGTCAATGGTCATGTTACTAAAGGAAATTTTTATTTAATCATTTTGAAAGTTGATCAAGGCATTTGAGGTGGCTAAGAAAGGTCATTCTAAAATCAAAGGAATTTTTATAGTGAGATTATTTACAGGTTGTGTTTTTCAAATAATGAAATCGACAAGGAATATGAATTCTTCAACTTTAATCAACACATCCTCAATCTCATGTATGGATTTTTATAGAAAGATCGGCTAATTATAGCATGACTCTGGTTGGTTTAAGCTCACCTAGGCTTAGTTGTTGATACACGGAGTATGGAAGCAAATTTACACTCGCACCTAAACCTAACAAGCATTTATCGATTTTCTTGTCTCCTATCGTACAAGAGATTATGGGGCAACTAGGATCTTTGTATTTTACAAGAATAGATTGAGACAAGACTTCACTTAGCCTGGCCATTAACAATACCTTTTTCGACACTTGAATGCGTTCGTTTTGAGTGCACAAGACCTTCAAAAACTTAGCGTAAGTTGGGACTTGTTAGATGATATCTAAGAGAGGAATGTTTACTTTGACTTGTTTTAAAATATCTAAAAGCTTTTCCATTTGATCAGAATGTTTACTAGGTCAAAGTTGATGTGGAAATGGAACTTGAATCTTAGTGGAACGGTCCACTTGAATTGGAAAAGAATTAGATTTGGAATTTAGTTTGATGTTCGACTCTATGTTTTGATCAGAATCATTTGTGGTTATCGAACTTTTGAGAGATTTCTAATATGTTGTTTGGATTGACAACTTGATTATCAATCTATTTAGTAGATTGCAAAGTGGTGATAGCGTTTGTTTGATATACATTGCTATCTTGAACAACAAGAATTTGGTTTAAGCTTGTGTTTTGATTCCTAAGGTTTGGAATTGGTTGATTCGAGAACGTACCTTTTCCTTATTCTCTCAAAGTGGTAGATAATTGATTCATTTGCATTTCGAGTTAAGTGATATATTGAGTCACATGTACAAGGTTAGTACGTTTTGTAGATTGTTATTTGATTGAAGATTTTGAATTTTCGCTTTAGCCAAAGTTTCCAAACTTTTCTCAAGTGATGTCATTCCTTTTTTATCTTAAGGAACAATAGATTATTGATCTTAGTCTAGAGAAGATAGCGCAAAGTTTTGTTGAAATTTAATTGATTGAAAAAGAGGTTTTGACGCATTTTTTTGAAATGCTTGGAAAACGAGTTGAACCAAATTCGTGTTCGAATTTTTTTGGTTCCAAGCAAAATTAGGATGATTTCTCCAACCGAGATTGTATGTTGGAGAGAATGGATCATTCCTAACTTTGTTAAAATCGTTGATTTGTTCTAAAAAGTGAGGACGTTGATCGACAATATGGTTTGGATCATTACATTTATAACAAAAGACTTGAGAAGCTTGGTTCATTGTTTTAACAAAAAACATTATCAAATTTATTTATCATCACATCGATTTTCACTTCTAAGACTAGTGATGATCCTATCGAATGTGTGCTTGATCTTAAATAGATTGATTTCTCGATAGATCATTCCCATTGAGTTGATTTTTCAGCTAAGTTTTTAAGAAATTGTCAAGCGGCATCATAATATTTTTCTAAAAAGTTCTTTGACATATTGATTCAAGCATCGTTTGAAAACTATTTTCAAGTCCGTCATAAAAAAATTAGCAAATTGTACGTTTTTCAAAAATATGATGTGGACAGTTTGTTAAATATTTCTTGAATCTTTCAAAATATTTTCCAAAAGATACGCTGCCAAATTGATGAAAGTTTATAGTTTAATTTCATATATTGGTTATTTTTTCTAAACGGTGAAATTTCTTTAAGAAAACTTTTACAAATTTATCCCACGTTTTAATCGAATTTTGTAACGACCCAGAATTTTTAGAAATTAAAATTTGAATATTTAATTAATTTTAAATATTAAGAAGTGAATTTATAAGTCAAATAAATTTTAATTTGAATTATTGGATTTAATTGAATAATTAAATCGATAATTTAATATGTTAAATTATGGAAATAATTGAAAATTGAGTTAAATATGATTGAAAATGATTTGTAAAATTTTATTTTATCATGTTGAAGTTAGAATGATATTTTAGAACTTTTAAAATCGAATTAAAAGTTTATTTGTGAAAATTGAATATTTTAATATTAAAATCGACTAGTGAAAATAGTCAATTTTTGAACAGTCTCAGAATTGAACGAAACTAGTTCCATTGGATCCGTAATAGTTAGTTATTACCGGATTTCAAATTTCGTGTCAATCGGAGTTATCGTTTGATCGTGGCAGCTCGAAACGCATCGAATTATTTTTAATTTAAATTTGGCGAGTTAAAATAGCCATTTTTCAAAAAGTCTCGGATTTCGACGAAACCAGTTTCATTGGATCCGTAATGTGATATTATTGTAAGGTTTCAAATTTCGTATCAATTGAATTTACCGTTTGTCCGGTACAAATTAAAACGCCTAGAAAATCGCTTAAATCCGTTTAATTCAAATTGAGCGTTTGTAGCCATAACTCGCAAGATGTCCGAATTAGCTTCCGAAACATGTTCCATTGTGTCCGGAACGCGGGGTAAACCTTAGAAACGTTGGTTACGGCGCGTAAATCGGAGTTCGGAATTTCTGGAATGAATAGTGTCGTTCGTTCTTCTATAAATAGACCCCTACCCCTCACTAAATAAAAAAAAAATATCTAAAACCTAATTTTCTAACCCTAGCCGCCAGCCCCCATGAATGGCCAGAAATTTGTTTCGTTCCTCCCTCCAAATCTTCAAATCCGTGCAACGATTCAAGAAAGTTTCAACTAGAAACTCGTAGAGCACATCGCGAACTACCTATCCAACGGTCATGATCGTTTCTAGTGCTCCGGATTGGTGACAAATCTCGCTCAAAGGCCTGGAGTTCGGCCTCGAACTGCGTGCTACAGGGATGGCCGAGTTTAACTTGCTTGGGGCCGAGTGTAGCTTGTGCGAAGGGCTTCAAGATGGCGGTGGTGTGATGGAGTTTAGTTGAGTATTGATGGTGCAAATTGGAACCCTAGTTGGCTAAGGAATGGGTTGGGTGGTGCGGCCTTGATCTGTAGAAAAGGAACGTGAAGAAGATGAAGGGGGGGACGGCCTGGATTCAATGGGGAAGGATCATGTGGCTGTGATGAGCTTAGGTTTATAATTATAAAGTTTGTGTTGTAAATTTAAGTTATAAAATCATGTAACTTCAAAAATTCATAACTTTTTCATACGAGGTCAAAAACGCGCGAAACCAGTTGCGTTGGAATCGTATGGACGAGCACTACGCGATGGAGTTGGATTTGAGTCGTTTGGAGTTAGTGAAAATTTCGTGTAAAATTAAACGTCCGTTTAATTTTATTCGAAATGAATCGCTAAAACGGAATTAAAATCAAGGTGAGAACTTCTCACTCAATCGAATCAGTTTCGATTTTATTTTAAATAGTTAGATTTAAAATATTTGAATGCATGTTTGAAGGATGATTGTTATATATTGATTGTTAAAATAGACATTATACGCCGTTAGTAAGCGGATGTTATTTATTAAAAACATATACCGCGAATATTTCATAAACAGTGAAATTAGTATTATATATAATAGCAATATATATATATTGGCATATGTATATATTGGAGTTATTGATTTCCCGCATTTTTTGTTTAGCGGATGAGACCCTATTGCGCCGTCTATTAAGCGGATAATATTTAAATCCCATATACCGCGATAATTTCGTACTGGAGCGAAATTGGTATTGTGCTAATGTTTGTGGATGCAGGAAAACAGGTTGGAGGGATCCAACTGGATTCCTCAACAGTATTTATTTGATTATGGATATTTTGATATTCGTTGATTATCATATATGATATGTGATATCGTTGTAGTCGTGATTGACTATTTGGTGTGTAGCATCATTGGACCCAGATTTTGGGATTTTAAAATGATTTTTAAAGTGATTTTTGAAAATATAAAATATTTTTGGAATTGATTCATTTTAAAATAAATAAACGTATAATTTTTAATGTTATAAAAATTATGGTTTTTGAGAAATATAGTTAAAAAAAGAACTGATTTTTGAGAATATGATGCTAATGATTTTATAAAATAGTTTAATTGGGATTTTAGAATTTATTGTGAAAAGTTGAAATATAGGATTTATAAAATTTAATTATTTTATGAATCAAAATGGTGAAATAATAAAGGAGATTAAAGACGTTTTAAAAGAATAATATAAATTGAATTATATTAAGAGATTTATAAATGGATATTTATAAATTGAAATATTGAAATTATAAAACGAGTTTTTATAAGTGTTTGAATGAAGTGAAAATGAATTTCATAAATTGAATGAAATTTATAGAATTATAAACGGTGAAATTATAAATGGAATTTTATAAACAGTAGGTTTATAAAATTTATAAAGTCATTAAAAGAATATATTTGGATGAATAATTGAATCTTATAAGTTATAAAATTTATAATTATAAAGTTCAAAGAAACGATTTTGTAAAATAATCGTTTTATAAGCATTTAACTTATAATATGAATCTTTGGTTTATAATTGAGTTATAAAGTGAATAGGTTGATAAAGGAATTTATAAAAGGAGTTGTTATAAAATAAATAGAAATGGAATTTATAAACGTTGATTTATAAATTCACAAACGACTTATTTTGATAAGTAAATTGTTGAAACCTATTAATGGAGTTATATTCACATTTTTGACTGTGAATAATCCTTTGAAATAAAATGAATAGAAATGATGAAATTGATTAACGTAGTATATTCACGTTTTTGAATAGTGAATAATATGTTAAAGAAAATGTTTAGAATGTGATATTTTAAATAGAATTAAAACGATCTAAGGATGTTTTAAAATGTGTTAAGATTCGAAACCATATATTTCAACATTTATTGTTGAAATAGACGTTTTCGAGAAATAAAAGGAAATGGTGGACTATAACACTGTTGTTATAGTAAATGATTTTCGAAAGGAAATGTTTTGTATAGTATTGGGATTTATATATCTATTTTAATTTCGAATCCCTATACTAGTGATTTTGGGTTGTCGTAACGATGTTTTACGCAACATTCGTTTTGACCCAAATAAATATGTTTAAGAGAATGATTTCCTTAAAGAATGAAATATATACTTAATTTCGATTTAAGTATATGGAATATTTTCCAAGTGTAGAAAATAAAAAGATTTGTGAATTACTTATGATTAATAAGTATGGAAATGTTTTCCAATATGAAGTGAATATTTAGAATTTATCTTTTTAAAGATAAATTGAAATGAATAATTGAAATCGTATATGCATGGATATTTTGGAATATAAATTCATTATAGAATTTATAAAAAGAAAGTGGAATTTGATTAAAAATAAATATTGATTTATTTTTGAAGTGTGAAAATTATATATCTAGTAGAGATATTTTGGAAAATAAATAATTTGGAAAATTATTTGGAAACTGGTGATGTGTGCATATCCATTGATAGTTCAATAACCGACTATCAATATTTCCCTTTGAATGGGTAATTGATGTGAATTGTTTGAATTTGAATGCCACACTTATTTTTGAATAAGCGCTCACTATTCGGGTTAACCGGGAAAGGACCATGGGGTCGTATAACCCATTCCGAATATGTGATACGTCGTTGTGAATTGCATTGAAGATCGATGTTGAAGACCCGGTATTTGCGAAAGCGATAGGATGACCTGTCGATTGTCTCTGCACTAAGTTGCAACGGTATAGAGACTTCCTAAGTGATGGGAAATCCGATCAGGATTTGTGAATATCCGGATTGCAAGGACTTCTTTGAAAGTGCCTTCGGTTTTGTTCGATCCCGGAACAGACTTGTATGGATTGTATGTCTGACATTACAGATTGAGATGTAAAGCCGATTTCTTTCAAATATATTTCTGTTGGTGGCGGAGAATTTATTCTTTTAGCTTAACACCCTTCTCTGAGACGTACGAGCTCAAAGGTTATGTAGTTGAATGTTATCAGCGATATATTCCCAATTTGGTAATATGACATGCTGAGTGTTGCTGTGAAATGATCATTGTGTTGATTATTTGTGATAGGATCGTTTATTTGATCGTCTATCTTTGTGATCATTTCTATGATCATTTGTTGACCCAAAGCATGGCTTTTGTATAAAGTATGTTTTTGTGGACGTGACTTCGTCGAGCCTCACACCCCGTGAATGGTCAAAACAGGAAAGAAGCAGCAAGGTTATGAGGGGTAGCGCCCTTTAGGATGTGTGCATTTCCTTCTGGAAAAGGGTGGTGTCATGGTATGGAGCCCAGATACTTACTCATGTTGAAAACACTTTGTTATGATTGTGTGAATTGATTGCGAGCGCTCGGTGAAAAGGTCCCAAAGGACCGGGGGATGGCATATTCGGTCAGTTGTTACTCAGTTAGGGGTAACCCGGCCTTGTGTTGGTAGAGATCCGGTTTGGTTCTCGGGGATGTCCATCCAGAGGCATTCTCATGTGGCAATGGGAAGTTCCTTGGCCTGATCATTCGTTGGAAATCCAAAGAAACAATACGAGACTTGTACGGTTTTAGTTGTATAACCTGCTATGGAATGTGGCGGTAACCTGCTATTGAACATAGTTAGCTATAGTAGGCATAGTTCGAAATGTCTATGCTGACTAAGATTTATATTCTACCTTCGAAATAAATTTTTCCTACACTATGCACTAGTAATAATATCAAATGTTTCTTTTGAATGCGTATCAAGCATCTTTGACTATCATAAGGAGAAATCTCCTCCGATTCTGCGTTTGCATTGTGTGTGTGTGCGGGAGGCCTTATGGTAGTCTCATTTTTAAAAAGCATTGCGAATTAAATTTAAAAATATTCCTCTATTTTGATTTTAAAGATAAATAAACTGTTTTGAGTTCTCACACCAGTCACATGACTGACTCGGAGTTTATTGTTTTCCTTCCTAAACTCTGGGTGCCCACCAATTTCCACACGGGCAGTTAAGAGTTAGGTTTATCAGGATATTCTGGATATTCTGGAGTTGCTGGAGGCAAGCTGGATGGCATGACGTATTATTAGTATATAGTATTTCTTTTTCCGCTGCACTGTTTGTTGTTGTTGATGTTGTACACTCTGATGATATGATGTAATGAAATGTATAAAATGTAATAACTGATATAGTTCTTTGTTTAAAGATTATTCATTTATTATTATATGTTGTTCCGCTGCGAATTGTGAGATTCTGATGTTGTTCTGTTGTGTTCTGTTCCGTTCTGTTTTTCTTTTTCCTCTATTCTCTTTTTCTTCTATTTTAAAATGTTCTATTCTCTTTTCTCTCTCTATCTTTTCTATTTTCTCTATTTTCTGTCTTTCTTCTCTTCTTCTTTCTTTTTCTTCTTTCTTAAACCATAACATTTCGGGTTTTTGGCCTTCGATTTCTCGGCAGTCGATAAAGTGAGTATCGATGTTGAATTTTCGAAAGTCGAAAATTTACGGGGCGTTACATTTGGTATCGGAGCTTATGGTTAAGCGACAACCATGGTTCTGTTGGGTATTACTCATTAGAGATAGAGTCAGCAGTACTCTAGAATGAGTTTGAGTGTAATAATAGCTATGAGAGCGTATTTGTTAGTGAATATATAAAATTGTTTTATATTGTGATGATTGGTTTGTTGAGTGGCATATGAACTTTCGTCAGCGTGGTCCGCAAGACTATGCCGAAGGGGTTTCTAAACACTTGAACAGAACAATTCGGCACAATATTGTTTAAATTGGGTAAATGAAATAATTTTGCCTTGAGTATCTTTTATATATAAAGAAATAATTTTTCAGAATTATTAAAGTATATATAAGTTGATTGTTTAAATGTTTGAATAATTTAAATAAAAGAATAATTGTATAAGCAAAAGAATTATAAGAATTGAATTATAATTAAAGTAATTTGCAATTATGAAATAAACTTATATATATAAGGAGTGAAACTAATGGATATATATATATATGAATATGAGTTGTAAATAAAAGTGATGAATATGAACTTAAGTTATGTAAATGAAATTCAACTTTTGTAATTGAATTGAATGAATGTATCGAATGATAATCAATTGAATGTGAATAAAATTGGTACGAAATAATGGATGTACGTGTTAATTCATTTAAAATCTAATGTTCTTGGAAGTTGAATAAGTTGAATAAAAATCAATTTAATTAAACCAATTATAAGCAAAGGAATTTGGTTGTAGTTAATATACATTGGTTGTTATATGATTGTTAGATTGATTGTATATAATTCATTAAGTATTAATGAAATTGAAAGCTAAAGTAATTGAAATTCAATTGGAAGTTAAATGAATCTTAAATAGAATTGAATTTGAATTGGAAGCGAACCAACTTGAATATGAATTAGTAAATATAAACTAATTGAAAATAAATGTTAGTAAAAACATCCACTGTTAATGAATCAAATGTGATTAAATTGAAAACCATTTCATTGAATATTAATAAGAATATGAATGAATATATATTGGTTATGAATGCTTGTTGGATGCTAGTTGGTTGATGTTTGCTTTTATTGCATTTGCTATGTGACATATATAGTTGTTATGGAGATATATGTTGCTATATGTTGTATAGTGATATTATTTTCATATATGCATGTTCTCATGTTGTTTGTTGAGTGTTTAGTAGGTGCGGATCGCGTTTGCTTCGCATTTGGAGCTCGCTTTCGCGCTATATTAGCCGTATATGCTCGCTAATAAAATATAAGGTACATATCTCGGATTACATACCGTACTTTTATACTTTTTCCCTTCGGGATGCCTCATTACTTGATGATATGTATATTTGTGATATATATACTGTCATTTTTTTTCGGATCGAGCCGCGCAAAGGAGACTATGGCGAATTTTTCCGGAAATTTAAGGCGTTAGAAAAATTTGGGAAAATTGGAAAATTTTGAAAACTTTAACTTTGATTTTGAAATTGAAAGTTAAACAATAGTAGTTGTTTTTGAAAAGATAACTAAGTATGATTTGAAACTTAGTAAGTTATTATAAGAAGTTTAACTATGGATTTTAGAAAGTTAATAGATTCTGTAACTTTTCTTACTTGTTAATTTCGAGGACGAAATTCTTTTAAGTGGGGAAGATTGTAACGACCCAGAATTTTTAGAAATTAAAATTTGAATATTTAATTAATTTTAAATATTAAGAAGTGAATTTATAAGTCAAATAAATTTTAATTTGAATTATTGGATTTAATTGAATAATTAAATCGATAATTTAATATGTTAAATTATGGAAATAATTGAAAATTGAGTTAAATATGATTGAAAATGATTTGTAAAATTTTATTTTATCATGTTGAAGTTAGAATGATATTTTAGAACTTTTAAAATCGAATTAAAAGTTTATTTGTGAAAATTGAATATTTTAATATTAAAATCGACTAGTGAAAATAGTCAATTTTTGAACAGTCTCAGAATTGAACGAAACCAGTTCCATTGGATCCATAATAGTTAGTTATTACCGGATTTCAAATTTCGTGTCAATCGGAGTTATCGTTTGATCGTGGCAGCTCGAAACGCATCGAATTATTTTTAATTTAAATTTGGCGAGTTAAAATAGCCATTTTTCAAAAAGTCTCGGATTTCGACGAAACCAGTTTCATCGGATCCGTAATGTGATATTATTGTAAGGTTTCAAATTTCGTATCAATTGGATTTACCGTTTGTCCGGTACAAATTAAAACGCCTAGAAAATCGCTTAAATCCGTTTAATTCAAATTGAGCGTTTGTAGCCATAACTCGCACAGATGTCCGAATTAGCTTCCGAAACCTGTTCCATTGTGTCCGGAACGCGGGGTAAACCTTAGAAACGTTGGTTACGGCGCGTAAATCGGAGTTCGGAATTTCTGGAATGAATAGTGTCGTTCGTTCTTCTATAAATAGACCCCTACCCCTCTCTAAATAAAAAAAAAATATCTAAAACCTAATTTTCTAACCCTAGCCGCCAGCCCCCATGAATGGCCAGAAATTTGTTTCGTTCCTCCCTTCAAATCTTCAAATCCGTGCAACGATTCAAGAAAGTTTCAATTAGAAACTCGTAGAGCACATCGCGAACTACCTATCCAACGGTCATGATCGTTTCTAGTGCTCCGGATTGGCGACAAATCTCGCTCAAAGGCCTGGAGTTCGGCCTCGAACTGCGTGCTACAGGGATGGCCGAGTTTAACTTGCTTGGGGCCGAGTGTAGCTTGTGCGAAGGGCTTCAAGATGGCGGTGGTGTGATGGAGTTTAGTTGAGTATTGATGGTGCAAATTGGAACCCTAGTTGGCTAAGGAATGGGTTGGGTGGTGCGGCCTTGATCTGTAGAAAAGGAACGTGAAGAAGATGAAGGGGGGGACGGCCTGGATTCAATGGGGAAGGATCATGTGGCTGTGATGAGCTTAGGTTTATAATTATAAAGTTTGTGTTGTAAATTTAAGTTATAAAATCATGTAACTTCAAAAATTCATAACTTTTTCATACGAGGTCGAAAACGCGCGAAACCAGTTGCGTTGGAATAGTATGGACGAGTACTACGCGATGGAGTTAGATTTGAGTCGTTTGGAGTTAGTGAAAATTTCGTGTAAAATTAAACGTCCGTTTAATTTTATTCGAAATGAATCGCTAAAACGGAATTAAAATCAAGGTGAGAACTTCTCACTCAATCGAATCAGTTTCGATTTTATTTTAAATAGTTAGATTTAAAATATTTGAATGCATGTTTGAATGATGATTGTTATATATTGATTGTTAAAATAGACATTATACGCCGTTAGTAAGTGGATGTTATTTATTAAAAACATATACCGCGAATATTTCATAAACAGTGAAATTGGTATTATATATAATAGCAATATATATATATTGGCATATGTATATATTGGAGTTATTGATTTCCCGCATTTTTTGTTTAGCGGATGAGACCCTATTGCGCCGTCTATTAAGCGGATAATATTTAAATCCCACATACCGCGATAATTTCGTACTGGAGCGAAATTGGTATTGTGCTAATGTTTGTGGATGCAGGAAAACAGGTTGGAGGGATCCAACTGGATTCCTCAACAGTATTTATTTGATTATGGATATTTTGATATTCGTTGATTATCATATACGATATGTGATATCGTTGTAGTCGTGATTGACTATTTGGTGTGTAGCATCATTGGACCCAGATTTTAGGATTTTAAAATGATTTTTAAAGTGATTTTTGAAAATATAAAATATTTTTGGAATTGATTCATTTTAAAATAAATAAACGTATAATTTTTAATGTTATAAAAATTATGATTTTTGAGAAATATAGTTAAAAAAAAACTGATTTTTGAGAATATGATGCTAATGATTTTATAAAATAGTTTAATTGGGATTTTAGAATTTATTGTGAAAAGTTGAAATATAGGATTTATAAAATTTAATTATTTTATGAATCAAAATGGTGAAATAATAAAGGAGATTAAAGACGTTTTAAAAGAATAATATAAATTGAATTATATTAAGAGATTTATAAATGGATATTTATAAATTGAAATATTGAAATTATAAAACGAGTTTTTATAAGTGTTTGAATGAAGTGAAAATGAATTTCATAAATTGAATGAAATTTATAGAATTATAAAAGGTGAAATTATAAATGGAATTTTATAAACAGTAGGTTTATAAAATTTATAAAGTCATTAAAAGAATATATTTGGATGAATAATTGAATCTTATAAGTTATAAGATTTATAATTATGAAGTTCAAAGAAACGATTTTGTAAAATAATCGTTTTATAAGCATTTAACTTATAATATGAATCTTTGGTTTATAATTGAGTTATAAAGTGAATAGGTTGATAAAGGAATTTATAAAAGGAGTTGTTATAAAATAAATAGAAATGGAATTTATAAACGTTGTTTTATAAATTCACAAACGACTTATTTTGATAAGTAAATTGTTGAAACCTATTAATGGAGTTATATTCACATTTTTGACTGTGAATAATCCTTTGAAATAAAACGAATAGAAATGATGAAATTGATTAATGTAGTATATTCACGTTTTTGAATAGTGAATAATATGTTAAAGAAAATGTTTAGAATGTGATATTTTAAATAGAATTAAAACGATCTAAGGATGTTTTAAAATGTGTTAAGATTCTAAACCATAGATTTCAACATTTATTGTTGAAATAGACGTTTTCGAGAAATAAAAGGAAATGGTGGACTATAACACTGTTGTTATAGTAAATGATTTCCGAAAGGAAATGTTTTGTATAGTATTGGGATTTATATATCTATTTTAATTTCGAATCCCTATACTAGTGATTTTGGGTTGTCGTAACGATGTTTTACGCAACATTCATTTTGACCCAAATAAATATGTTTAAGAGAATGATTTCCTTAAAGAATGAAATATATACTTAATTTCGATTTAAGTATATGGAATATTTTCCAAGTGTAGAAAATAAAAAGATTTGTGAATTACTTATGATTAATAAGTATGGAAATGTTTTCCAATATGAAGTGAATATTTAGAATTTATCTTTTTAAAGATAAATTGAAATGAATAATTGAAATCGTATATGCATGGATATTTTGGAATATAAATTCATTATAGAATTTATAAAAAGAAAGTGGAATTTGATTAAAAATAAATATTGATTTATTTTTGAAGTGTGAAAATTATATATCTAGTAGAGATATTTTGGAAAATAAATAATTTGGAATATTATTTGGAAACTGGTGATGTGTGCATATCCATTGATAGTTCAATAACCGACTATCGATATTTCCCTTTGAATGGGTAATTGATGTGAATTGTTTGAATTTGAATGCCACACTTATTTTTGAATAAGCGCTCACTATTCGGGTTAACCGGGAAAGGACCATGGGGTCGTATAACCCATTCCGAATATGTGATACGTCGTTGTGAATTGCATTGAAGATCGGTGTTGAAGACCCGGTATTTGCGAAAGCGATAGGATGACCTGTCGATTGTCTCTGCACTGAGTTGCAACGGTATAGAGACTCCCTAAGTGATGGGAAATCCGATCAGGATTTGTGAATATCCGGATTGCAAGGACTTCTTTTTAAGTGCCTTCGGTTTTGTTCGATCCACAAACAGACTTGTATGGATTGTATGTCTGACATTACAGATTGAGATGTAAAGCCGATTTCTTTCAAATATATTTCTGTTGGTGGTGGAGAATTTATTTTTTTAGCTTAACACCCTTCTCTGAGACGTACGAGCTCAGAGGTTATGTAGTTGAATGTTATCAGCGATATATTCCCAATTTGATAATGTGACATGCTGAGTGTTGCTGTGAAATGATCATTGTGTTGATTATTTGTGATAGGATCGTTTATTTGATCGTCTATCTTTGTGATCATTTCTATGATCATTTGTTGACCCAAAGCATGGCTTTTGTATAAAGTATGTTTTTGTGGACGTGACTTCGTCGAGCCTCACACCCCGTGAATGGTCAAAACAGGAAAGAAGCCGCAAGGTTATGAGGGGTAGCTCCCTTTAGGATGTGTGCATTTCCTTCTGGAAAAGGGTGGTGTCATGGTATGGAGCCCAGATACTTACTCATGTTGAAAACACTTTGTTATGATTGTGTGAATTGATTGCGAGCGCTCGGTGAAAAGGTCCCAAAGGACCGGGGGATGGCATATTCGGTCAGTTGTTACTCAGTTAGGGGTAACCCGGCCTTGTGTTGGTAGAGATCCGGTTTGGTTCTCGGGGATGTCCATCCAGAGGCATTCTCATGTGGCAATGGGAAGTTCCTTGGCCTAATCGTTCGTTGGAAATCCAAAGAAACAATACGAGACTTGTACGGTTTTAGTTGTATAACCTGCTATGGAATGTGGCGGTAACCTGCTATTGAACATAGTTAGCTATAGTAGGCATAGTTCGAAATGTCTATGCTGGCTAAGATTTATATTCTACCTTCGAAATAAATTTTTCCTACACTATGCACTAGTAATAATATCAAATGTTTCTTTTGAATGCGTATCAAGCATCTTTGACTTTCATAAGGAGAAATCTCCTCCGATTCTACGTTTGCATTGTGTGTGTGTGCGGTAGGCCTTATGGTAGTCTCATTTTTAAAAAGCATTGCGAATTAAATTTAAAAATATTCCTCTATTTTGATTTTAGAGATAAATAAACTGTTTTGAGTTCTCACACCAGTCACATGACTGACTCGGAGTTTATTGTTTTCCTTCCTAAACTCTGGGTGCCCACCAATTTCCACACGGGCAGTTAAGAGTTAGGTTTATCAGGATATTCTGGATATTCTGGAGTTGCTGGAGGCAAGCTGGATGGCATGGCGTATTATTAGTATATAGTATTTCTTTTTCCGCTGCACTGTTTGTTTATGATGTAATGAAATGTATAAAATGTAATAACTGATATAGTTCTTTGTTTAAAGATTATTCATTTATTATTATATGTTGTTCCGCTGCGAATTGTGAGATTGTGATGTTGTTCTGTTGTGTTCTGTTCCGTTCTTTTTTTCTTTTTCCTCTATTCTCTTTTTCTTCTATTTTAAAATGTTCTATTCTCTTTTCTCTCTCTATCTTTTATATTTTCTCTATTTTCTGTCTTTCTTCTCTTCTTCTTTCTTTTTCTTCTTTCTTAAACCATAACATTTCGGGTTTTTGGCCTTCGATTTCTCGGCAGTCGATAAAGTGAGTATCGATGTTGAATTTTCGAAAGTCGAAAATTTACGGGGCGTTACAAATTTGAAGGCAAGTTGTATAACCATATCTCCGTTTTGTTGGTAAGTGTGAATATGATTAACCTAAGTTTTATTCCATCATTGCATAATTGTTGAAGTTATATAGCTGCACAAATTTGTTCAAATTTTGTTAAAAAATAATAAGGATCGTCATTTTCAAAATTGCCAAACTTTTAAAATCCGTTAACATGACCTGAATGGATAAAAAATGATTACCCACTTAAGCATGTCTGGTGATGCAAGAAGGGACATAAACTTGACCGGGGAAAATTATGTTCATTAAGGTATGGGAAGGATTTTCATTTGCCTTGATGGAAAGTTTTTTGTTCAAACTAAATAGTTAGTTGAAGTGTCATGAGTCCAAACACTTATGTAGAAGGGAGAAGATTAAGGGAGAGAGAGAAAAAGAAAAGGTGAACAACAAAGGTAAAAGAATAAGATGGATGCAAGTTCTTTTTAAAAAAATATTATACTAAAAAATGTTTTTTATTTTTGTTTTTTTTAATATGCATGAAAATAATGCAACTAAATGAATGCAATGACTTAATCCAAAATTTTCCATCCTTAGTAGCTCCTATCCCAAAATTGTAAAGTGGCACTTTGACTTATTTCAACGAAACAATTCCTAGCCAGGTAACGGGTAGGATTTATCAATACACCATGAATCACTATAGCAATCCAGCATGTGGTTTAAGTACCTTCAAAAAAGTGATCAATATAATATCCTATAAATAATTATGACTCTGCCATTTCCTAAGACACCAAGAGAAAGTTTGTTAAAAAGAAATCAACCTGTCAAAATATAAATTTGCCCTAAATGAGATCGTGAACTCTTAAGTAAAACGTCTAATCTTTATAATTTAATTCATTATTATACAATGAAGCAATTTGTGGGCCAAGGATTTATAATTTAATTCATTTTTATAAAATGAAGTAATTTGTGGGCCAAGGAAGGGCGATGAAATCCCTACCTTATGTAAATCTAGATTGCACCCTAAGGAATTGAAAACAAATATGAAATGATGCAAAACAGAAACTAAATTTATGTTAACAATGCAACTACAAATGAATTTTTATTTTGTTTTTTATAAATGCAATCAACCAACAATGGAAGAAAAATAAACACGAGAGATAAGGACATGATACCAGAGCATGCAGAATTATTTGCAAATTTATTAAAAGCAGCGAATTTTTTTAGCACAAATTTTAGCAAGCAAAGCAGAGAAAAGTTTAGTAAAAAATTGCTTTCGTTTTGGATTCCTGCAATTTATAACCTGTAAGAGTATTGGAAATGATTTTTTTAAAAAGAATTGATTTTTTTAAAAGAATGAATTTACAGTAAAAAAATTCAAACTCAGCCCCCAAGCACAATACACAGCTGTTATCCGGCATTCTAGCCTGGCTATATTGGACTGATTGCACAAGTTAGATCCGACTGCTATCAAGGCCGATGACTTCGGAACAATGATTGTGGGACCTGAAAGTCAAGTGCAGATGGTTATATGAAGTCAAAATTGAATGGAATTGGTAGATAAACATGTAAAATTCTTAAAATATGGAATATAGCTTAGTGAATGGAAGGGATCAGTATGAGTTAGTTCCTTGAGAGGCTTCGGCATACTTCAGCTCAGAAAGGAGGGCTCGACGTAGTTGATTAAGATGGTTCAGCACATTTTATGAAACAGGATGGATCAGTATGCTTTGGCCCATAGGAGAGAGATTGGCAATCTTCATTGGAAAATGTGGGTCGTCACACTTCACTAAATAGGGTTCGGTGTACATCGAAGTCCAAGGGTATTCTTGCATTAAATGATCAATATCTTGAGATCTACAAGTCAAAAGCATATGAATTTTGGAGAGCAAGGCATACGGATCCTAGGGAACCTACCCTAGGGATCACATATCAAATATGCTAGAAGGATCAATATACAACCCTTTAGAGGGTTCGGTAGAAATCAGTTTACAAGTCGAGTTAAATCAAAGATCAATCAATAACTTGAGCTCCAGTGATCCAAATGACATGAGAATTGAATGACCAACATATTTAAGCATATAGAAGCCACCATAAGGGTCGCTGCCTAAACATCGACCAATAAAGGGATCGGTATCTACCCCTCTTCATGTGGATTTGGGCCTAGAGAGCCCTCTGGTGGGCTCATGTGAATTAGAAGGTCCATTAGCCGAAGTTTCAAAGAGATTGGTGGCCGTCTTCACCTATAAATACTGGTGTAATGGGTCATTCTAAGGATCTTTACGTTGCTTATTACTTAAGACTTTATGGTAATCAAGGGTTCTTTATTCTCAACTGCTGTAATCAGATTTATAAGTGATCAATAAAGATAACCTTCAAAGTACACGTAGGCATGCAACATCGAACCACTATAAATCTTTGTGTTTTTTATTATTTATTTTTATCTATTATTAGCTTAATCTTTTCCTCGGTTTTAATTTTATTTTCTTCACTTACCTCTCTACAAAAATCTGTTCTTGGGTGTTCGTGACCAATTTGGTTGCCAACATTTTGGCGGTTTCACCGAGAACATGATTCTTAGCTTGCTAGGATCCTTTTGTTGCTAGTGGATTGGAAAAATCCCCGAAAGGAGATCCATAGTTATCATCATAAAGTTGCTTATACTACTAAATTTTACTAAACTTTAAGTAAGGAAAATGATAATGGTGAGACATACTAGATCCACTTCTCAGAATGTGGATAAAAATGAGACTGCTAGCATTCAACAAGGAGACCTAGGCAATCAACCAACAAATGTGAATGCTGATCTAGTTGAAATTCAGCATCCCACTTATTCTATTACCAAAGCTGGATTTCGTAATCTAATACGAGAGTTGATGGAAAGCCGTCGACAACTACATCAGCAAATTTAGACTAATATTAACTTGATGAACAAAATTACTTAGCAGCAACATGGAAAGCTAGTAGGGATCCCACTTCTTACTCGGCATCAGAAAGTTCAAGCTCATCGGATGAATATCATAGGCATAGGCATTGCAGGATTGAAGAAAATCGTGCAGAAACTTCAGAGCATTGCCCGACAGACCATTGCAGTCTACCAAGATCGATCGGTGTCGATCAATTCTTAGGGGTCGGTAACGATCCCTCCTCTATAAGAGGGATTCCCCCATACACTTGAGGAATTGCGCTGGAACTATTTCTACAGGTTTGGATGATGGAGTTCGATTGAATGCTGACCGTTTACCTCCCTATAATGATGATGAGATGAATGTACAAGATGCATATCGGGAAGATGGTGAACAAAGAAGGTGTGAGACGGCCCGTAGACATCGACCAGACCATTCACGTGAGGTTGAGTATGACCACCACTAAGCACCAATCGTACAAATGCTGGACTTATCAGTAATGGTCAGACAGTTAGTGAGATAGAGAGTCAGGGCTTGACTAATGATGATTAGGGAATCTCAAGAAGCCATACCCCGTTTACTGATAATGTTCTACATGTAGAATATCCCAGATGGTTCAAGATGCCATCAATGCCTACTTACGAGGGAAAAATCAACCTCGGGTAGCATATTATGAGATACAAATGGCTGATGGATTCTGCATGAGCCGATGGCAACCAAGTGCAGATGTTTCCCCACAACTCTTTTCGAAATGCGATGATGTGGTTCATGAGACTACCTCTGTGATCAATTTCTAGATTTGATGAGTTGGCAACCAGGATTGTGGAGCAATTTCAGATGCACGCGACTCGTCCTAAAGACGTGATGTCCCTTTCCAACGTGATCCAGGCTCCATCAGAGTCACTAAAATATTATTTGGAGGGGTTTCATACAGCTGTTACGTAGGTCAGTAATCCGAGTGATCATCCGATACTCATGGCTGTAACGAGAGGGATTGACCCAGAGTCTGATTTTAGCAATTAGCTAGCCGTTAAGCCGCCCGCAATGTTGAAGCACTTTTATGCAAAGGGGCTCATTTTTTTAGAAAAGAGGAATCCGGGTCCACTAAAAAAAAGAATGTTATGGGGCCAAGTGGAGAAGGAATGCAGAGTAATATTGCAATAATACATTCTGATGACAGTTCTGGGAAAGTCCAATTGAATGTCTAGAATAAACCAAATCTGAAAAGAGAGGTGGAGATAGGAATCAAGAGTGAAAGAGGGAGTCTGGAAGATTAAAGCCTAAGATTCCAATGTATAATAATTACACGCTGCTGAATACGTCCTTGGAGAATATCTATGTATCAACTTGCAATTCCATGTAGTATAGGAAGCCATCTCTAAAAGAATCGACAAAGAAGCAGAAACAAACCAGGAAATATTGTCAGTTTCATGAGTGTTATGGACACAACATAAATGAATGCAGACATCTTTAGGATGTTATAGAAAAGCTAATTCGAGAAAGGAAATTGCAGTAGTTTGTGAAAACGCCGCAAGATGGCGGGCAGGGGACATCTGACCCTAATCAAGGACAAGCTCCGTGTAGGGCTGAGGAGCCTGCGTAGACTGGTGGGAGACTGGTAATAAATACGATAGTCGGAGGAATGCACCTAGAGGATAGGAGTTGGCAGGAGATGGAGCGCTATGTTAGTGCGATTAGGCATGTGGATTTTGAATGTTTTTCGAATACTGAGTCTCCCACCAGTCCTATTAGCCTTGGCTCGGGAACCATAGTCGATTCTATGGAGATATAGATCCAAGAGATGACGAAGAGGAGCCTAAAGAGTCCAAGGCTGCATCGGCTGAGCTGACAATTGATATTACGACCAATCACGACGACCCATCATGTGTCCTAAAAATTGGATCGCAGCTCAGCCTCCGATGATGAAAGAACTTTTCGATTTTCTCCAAGCAAATCTAGATGTATTTGCTTGGAATCACTCTGACAATTTCACCTGCCATTGCGAGCCATGCATTGAATATCGACATGAGGTATGTCCCGGTGAAGCAAAAAGACGCGGCATGGATCTGGAAAGATCTACCACTCTTAAAGAGGAGGTGGATAAACTAAAAGACAACAGGTATATCCACGACGTCCTCTACCCTAAATGGCTATCTAATCTTATACTTGTGAAGAAAGCAAATGGAAAGTGAAGAACATGCATTGATTATTCAGATTTGAACAAGGCGTGTCCAAAAGACAGTTTTCCCCTTCTGAGGATTGACCAGCTGGTGGATTCAACCGCAGGGCACGAATTTCTATCTTTCATGGATGCATACTTGGGATATAACCAAATTCCGATGCATATCACCGATTAGGAGCACACTAGTTTCATTACCGATGTTGGATTGTACTGCTACGTAGTAATGTCGTTTGGATTAAAGAATGCAGGAGCAACTTATCAGCGCTTTGTATCTAGAATGTTTAAAGATCGAATTGGAAAGATAATGAAAGTGTGCATGGATGATATGCTTACGAAGTCACGATGATCAAGCAATCACATTGAAGACTTGGTGGATATGTTTTCCATTCTCCGACATTACAAGATGAAGATCAATCCTTTGAAGTGTTCTTTTGGTGTTGCAACGAAATCCCTACCGTACGGTGGAAATTGTATACTGATGGAGCATCTAACGATCATTGTTTCGGAGCTGAGATTGTGCTTGTAACTCTTGATAACCACTCAATCTATTATCCATTAAAGCTTGATTTCCCAGCAACAAACAACGAAGCTGAATATGAAGCACTGATTACTGGACTTAAACCTGCTAGAGAACTTGGAATAAAATCTCTCGAAGTCTTTTGCGATTCGTAGTTGGTAGTGTATCCAAGTTAGGGGAGATTATCAGGCCAATGGGCAACGGCTTGCCCCATTCCTTACCGAAGTCCAAGAGTTGTTGACAGAATTTAAGTACTATGACATTTTGCATATCCCATGAGATCGAAACAAAGAGGCTGATTCATTGGCAAAGTCTGCTAACACCGGCAATGCACATCAGATAGGTTTGGTTCCTGTCGAAGTATTAAATACCCTAAGTGTAAAAATGATGGAGGTCGACCAGATAGTGGAAGCAGATCTGGAATGGGAATCGTGGATGACTCCAATTAAAGACTATTTACTGCATGGAGTCATACCAGATAAAAGAAATGAAAAGTGACAAGTCCTTCACAAAGCTTCATGGTATATTATGCAAGAAGGAATTATGTACAGGAAAGGTTCCTCAGTCCCTCTACTCCGGTATGTTGCTTATGATGAGATAAAATGTGTTCTTAGAGAAGTTTATGAGGGGGAATGCAGCAATCACACTGGAGGGCAAACTCTAACAAAGAAAATACTCCATTACGGGTATTATTAGTCAACCGTAAATCGAGACGCAGCTGATTATGTAAGATGATGGGATAAATGTTAGATATATGCGAAAGTGGAAGGTGGAGAAGTTTCTAAAGAATGATGTGAGATGGTCACTCCTAATTAATGATTGAATTTTTGGATTTGGAAAGAGGGATGTCTTGAGAGAATAGTTAGAAGTCCACTTTGAGTCCAACCCAAAAATTAGAAATTTTTGCAAAAAATAGGAGAAGTATAAATTGTATACTTTAAAAGGATTTTTAATGAAAAAGTAAGTGAGTGTTGAATTTTGGATGTGTGTATATATGTGTGTGTATATATATATATGTATGTATATATAAAAGGTCTTGTAAGAAAATATATATAAGCTAATTTGATTTTAGTAAAGGAAATTTTATAAGAGGTTGTTTTCTTTTGAAAAGAAATGATAGAGCAATATAGCTCGTGAACCTTTCTTTTCAATGAAAGTTTTTGAGATATTAAATATTTTTATATACAGATGATATGAGTGGTATAAATATCAGAATATGGTGAATGTTATAGGAAAGAAGACTTAGAGTCTTAAAAGTTAAGCTGTAAGTGGCTACATTACAATAGTTTGAGTAAAAAAGGATAGTTAATTAAGAAAAAAGTAATTAGGATTAATTTGGGCTAAAGAACTGAGTAGTAGGAAAACAAAAGTATAAATGAAAGATAGGTTTGAATTATTGTAATTAGGTTGGGATGTTACGTATTTTAATTCATCAAAATGAAAAGAGATAACAAAATAAGTTTCTATGAATCATCAAGTTACAAATAAAGATGTTTTATTTGAAATAATAAGGAGTGTAAATGCAAAGGAAGAAATGTACAAAATATCTAAAATACTATATTTTGAACTATCTATTTCAATAAAGAAAATGAAATATAATTCCTTGTAATTTGATACAAAACACGAATCTTCTTTTAAGCGATTCATAGAGAATTATAGTGTTAACGATTCCTTTTGGAGGGAAAAGGTAGTTCTAATGCATTAAAATATAGAACCTTAAGTATAATAAAAAGCGTTAGTAAATTATAAATAATGCTAGTAATCTAATTAGAGAAGCGGAACAAAGGAAATCGACATACTCCGTTGTTATGCGCATTTATTTCTAGTCTCAGTTAGAAATCCCTCTTTTATGATATGTAAGAGAAGTAATAGAATGATAGTTGTCCTTATCTACTCCAGTTTTTATAAGTTAAAAGTTATGACAGATGTTTTAGAAACATTATAAATTCTATTTTTGAAAGAAATGTTTTGGTGGAAATAAATAAGTTTTTGGAAGAAAAACTTAATAAATGGTTGAACTAAAAATCCTAAATTTTTAATAAGAGTTAGAATGGTCTTTAAAAGAAAAAGCTGATTTGAGTTTAAACTTAGAATGGTTAACATTCCCTTTTAAAGTTTAGTGAGTAAGTTAAATTCAAAAATCTTAAAATGTAAGTTTTGAAAAGGGCTAAGACACCAAGTATTTTTGAATTTAATAAATGTTTCTATGTATCACTTTTAAAGATAGGAGTCTTGGAATTAAACATTTCAAAAATTTTGAAGTCTTAATTTTTGAAAAAAAAACTGTAAAGATTAAACTAGAATTTTAGATGTGGAGTAGATAGGAATCAGTGCCTAGATGAGACAGGGGAAAAAATAAGGCTATGAAGGAAATAGCTATGACTACTTTTGTAATAGTAAGAAGAAATCCCATTAGAGTGTAAGGTCACTAGAAAGAGCCTAAGAATGTTATGTTGATAAGTGTGTAAACCATAAAGAAATATTAAAGTACACCTCTATAAGTTTTGGATATGTTCGTAGGAGGCTTATGGATAAAGGAAATATCATGGATTTAGGATACTATCAAACGAATAGGATTAAGAGAAGGTAGTAACAGATTGTAATGAGATGATATTCACACATGGAGGATATTAGTAGACTTAAATTGAGGAAACAAGAGAGGGATTGGAAGGTTATTTCCTTAAGCTTAGTTTCCATTTAATATGAAGATTCCATAGGTTGTATCTCTTATCCACTACAGTGAGAAGAGGCATAGTGTAACGATCTGCCTTTCCTACATCTGAAAATGACACTTAATACATCCTCGGTATTTATGTGCCGATCATTTAAGTATCTGAAAGACAGGTCATTTGTGGGTAAAGAAGGAAGAAGACAGAACAAAATCTCACAAAAACGTGATAAGTAACATATAATATATAAATCAAGTCTTTACAAAAGAAAGAACTTTATTATAAACAATCATCAGAGTACACTATCCTATTTTCAGCCTGGACATTTATAACAGCCTGTCCTTACAAATGCTGATAAATTCAACAATCAATATAGTGGAAAAATAAAGAAATACGTAGATACATCTTGGGCATCCAGCTCATCTTATGAACTCCAAAGCATTTGAAGCTAATCTAGAAAATATGCTCGGTCTGACCGAGCATTAAAATAAAATAACTCCCGGATCAGTCTGGTGATGCCAAATAGGGTGAACATATAATAATTCTACAAAACCACACTGTTAATGCAGAATGGGTTTTAACCTTACAAATCTGGTTTCATAGATGAAGAAATGGAAAATAAATCAAAATTACAATCCAAATTTAAAGATAAAAATCCAAACGTAAAGAATGAACATAAATAATTAAACATTGAGAAGAATCTTAGTCACTTCTCGGTGGAATTAAGTAGGGAGTTAATTTAAAAACTTGGAATCAAGGGAAAGAATGGGGAAATTTTTCAACAAATGACCACGAGGGAGCTCCCCATTACCGAAAGTATACCTCTAGAAATATACTTGAGAACTCTAATGGCTCTCGGAAATATCCAAGCCGGACCCCGGCAACGATCGCCGAGAATCCACGTATTTCACATCTCAATGACCAAAACCGATTCCGCTCTAAAATGGATATGAAAACACCCTAATGGAAGCAACCGCACATAGCTTGCTTCCACACGCTCTTCGGGTTTAGTAATTTTCGACAAAGGATAACAAATCTCAAATGAGCAATTCATCGTCTTAGAGTGACGAAATACAAAGAAGAAAGCTGAACCGATAGATTAGAAATCAACTAGGAGGGATAATTTAAAAATGATTGTATATGGAAATTAAATTTCATAATCTTACCACTCCACGTCAATTCCAAACAAATGTTATGCTTTGGTTGAAAATGAAGTCGGGCTAGTTAAGGTAGTGTTACCTCTAGGCATTTCCTTGACGACATTTTTAACCTTCGAGATAGAAACACGTCCAGGCCCCGATGTTTAGTGTTAAAAGCATAACTAAATCCTTTCCGCATAAGAGAAACTGATCGTGGAAACATCTTTTCCATAACCGAACCAAAATTTTTGCTTTTAAAACCATACATGTGCTGGGGTTTCACATTAAAAGTATTAAATTTAAACAACTTTATCAAAATGATTGATTAACTTTAGACCAAAATTTATTACTTCGGTACCATTATTCAAAATGATCAATTAACTTTTAAACAATGGTTAATTATTTCATATATCTTTATTTAAAATAATTAATTTGCTTTAATCCCAATTCATTACTTCAAGAAAACACTATTTAAAAAAGATTAATTAACTTTAAACTTTTACTACCAAAAATAATTAATTAACCTTTAAAACCTCATTATTAAAATGGTTAATTAATCTTAATCTCATTATTAGTTAAATAATTAATTATCTTTAAGACATCATTATTAAAATGATTGATCGGTTTTAAAACATCGTAATTAAATTAATTAATTGACTTTAAATCATTATTATTAAAATAATTTATTAATTTTAAAACATTATTATTGAAATAATTAATTTGTTTTAAACTATCTTTATTTAAATAATTAATTATCTTTGTAAAACCTATGCACAAGATTTAATAAAATACTTCAAAGGGGATACCACCTCCATTCAAACTCACATAACTTAAGTGTGGGGATATGTATACAAAAGCAAATAACAACCATGCACATATAGAAAGCATGACTTGTCAAATAAAAATCTACGGGCATACAATTAAATGTCCAAACAGTATAATAGTAGAACGAGGATTTATTCTGCTAAACAGATGTCGTTTATATTTTATCTAACCAAATGATAGCAGAACGGGGTTTTATTATGCTAAATAAATGTCAACTACAATATAATTAGCAGAACAATATTATATTCTACTAAATAGATGTAATTATATTTCATATTCAATTTGGGTTACTTAAGGGTAATTGACAAAGAAATCCCCTTGGATAAAATATTCTTTAAAAGAAAGTTTGCTTTCAAACAAAACCGATCTTTTAGGAATAAAGTAGGTTTAAACTTTAAAATGTTTATTTTATAATTAAATAACATTTAAAATCTTTTAATAATAATTTAGGTCTTTAATTAATTACTAAATAACAATTATTTATTTATTAAATAATTAAATAATAATTAAATATTATTTAAAATATTAAACTATTAAATAAATCAGTATCTATTAATTAATCTCAATTAATAATTAAACAATACTTAATTAAAAATTAAATAATAATTAAACCTTTATTAAAAATGATTAAATCTTAATTAAGTTTAATTAAATCTCAACTTACTAGTAATTAATTAAACCCTTTATTAGATAAATAAATAACAATTAATCATTAGTTAATAATTAAACATAAATTAATCCTTAAATAAATAAATAATTAATAAATAATATTTAATTAATTGACTAATTATAATTAACTTACTTAACTTATAATGAAGTACTAATTACCTTTATTAACAAATGATTATGTGCTAATTACCTTAATTAATTAATTAATAATTAATTAAATAATTAGTTAATCAATATTAATTACTTTTAAAAACTTATATTAAATTTTGAAAATAGTTTTTAAAAAGATACTTAAGTTAAAATATTATAAATTCAAAAAGAGTAAATTTTTCACTAATTGCATTTATAGCGACTATCGCTATAGGACCTATAATTTATAAAACCTGATCTGTAATTCAAATCACTTTCCAAAACCTTTACTAGTCATTTTGGCTTACGTTTATAAACTTACATAAAACTTTTTGAAAACATCAATTCAAGTTTAAAACTTTATAAATTTTCTCGAAAAATCCATAAGTAAACAAGTTAGTAAACCGAGAGATTTCGATGTCACGACTAACTACTTTACCACTAACTTTCTTAGCTTAGAACATCCTAAGCAAAATTACAAACTAGATTCATAAGCACAACATATGAATATATCATCATCACATACAACAAGTCAAGTACTCTAATTACAAAACATACTAATATTCACTTACTAACTTTAGCTTACTAACTTTGCTTCAAATTTCAAGTCATATATTATCTAAACAATATGTCTATATACATCAACATCCAACAAATCAAGCAACATATTTCATAACCAATATAAACAATAGTTTAAAGTTTAGAAGTTTATATGAAAGCAAAAAAATTCTCACCTTAAGCAATCCAACCTATTCTAGAACTTGATGAACTTTTTCGACTACCTAGCTCCTAGCTTTAGCTTACGGAAAGATAAAATTTTGGAGGCTAAATGCAATAAATGGGTTCAGCGATGGGACTATTTAGGTTCGGTCTTGAAAGGTAGAGGGGCTTTGGATTATCTCAAATTCACAAAAATCATACACAAAAATGGGTCATTTTCCAAATGATTTTTTGGATAAGTTGCTTATAGAATTTAGAAAATTCATCAGAAGGAAAATTCTTGGAAATTCTATTCTCTACAATTTCAAAAATTATATTCAAATTAGACCTGTTTTGAGCGAATTATGGTCAAAAGAAGAAGAGGTATTTTCGGACTTGAAAATCTGGGTCCGAAAACGAGTCTGAAATAAATGCATTTTTGACCAACTAAAAAAATGGTGTAAGTGAAAATTGTATCCAACTCGATTCTATTAAATTTTAAAAAATATATCTTTATTTGGAATAATTTAGAGGGAGTTATGGCCATGAGAAGAGGAGGTAAATTTTGGGAAGAAAATGAAAATGAGAGCATAGAGTTGGTATTTATAACCTCATGCAAAGTGGCTTATTGCACTTATACCCTTCTATCCATGGTTGCCACATCACAATGCTTGGCTCCTCCCCTTGTCCTTGAACCACCTTCTTGTCACCCTCCCATCCCTTTGCTCCAACATGTTAAAACATGTTTTGTACTTAAGATGCCAAAATGCTTCCGATGACGTGACACTTTGTTTTTCATTTATTTATTTCTTTATACATGAAACTTAAACACATTTAAAATTAAGTATATCTATATACATATATACTAACATACACTGTCTTTTTTATATGTATATATTTATACGAAAGAGTTTACAACATTCCGAACTCTTTTAGCCGACGAAAATTCAAAAAACAAATTCCGATCATATTTTCGATTTTTTATTCAAATTAAATATTTTTTTATAATAATTTTATAAACTATTTCATCATCGTTATCTATTATTTAATAGAGTTTTATTTTAATTATAAAACCTATTATTTGAATATTTAAAATTAATTAAATATTCCTAAATTAAAGCAGTGAAATTCTAGGTTGTTACACATTCCATAATTGGGTATGAAATGGAAGAGATGAATAGACATTACTTATCGTAAGTAATGAAGAAAGGATAAGATATGAAAGCTGTGGTAGAGGGATGACATGTTAGAATTGTCTGTTCTTATAGAAGTAGTAGCTAGTGGTGTTGTGTTTCCTTCCTATTTTGGTTTTTCTTTTCACGTGTTGTAAGGATTAACTATTGCTATAAACTGCATATGTTCAGGAAAGTGTCCCTTTTTATGTGTTTTTTAGATGGACCACGATGATCGAGAAAGCAATAAAAAGAAAATTTCATAAAGGTCACTTAACTAATTTTTGAGAAAAAGAAAAAAGTTGAAACTGGACATTAGTAATAGATTAAGAAAATTTATTTGACTAACTACTAAACAAAACTAAACTGGAATACGTAGGTTTCGAAAAAATAGAAATTTTTTTGGAAAATAAATTTTAGCAAACGAAGTACAAGAGTATAAGGAGGTGTGTCATAGGTCAATGTTCCTGTTTCTCGAAGAATGAAATTTAAAATTCAACATGTGTGCTAGCTGATATCTTTTTTGGCAAAGCCATGTGTGCTAGCTGATATTAATAAGAAAGAAAAGTTTTTTGAGAACTTAAAATTTTACCATGCAATTAGGTGAAGTAGGTTATGGATGGTGGATGGTTGACTAAACATTGATATCAGAAATGCGGAAAAGGTTAATTATATGTGACGACCCAGAATTTTCAGCAATTTAAATCGGAATAATTAAGTGGTTTAAAATAATTAAAGGTAAACTTTTAACTTGAATTCAAATATTATTATATAGCAATTGAGTTATTCGATTAATAAAATTGAAATCGGGTGATTTATTGAATCTTCTGTTTTAAGCCTGTTAAAAATAATTTGAAGACTTATAAATTTATAATGATGATACTGAAGATAATAGAATGGTTGAAATTTAATTTGAAGGTGATATGTTCAATTTTGAAAATATATCGTTTAAATTGGAATTTTAAAATAGCCTTTCGAGGCACAGTCTCGGAATTCAACGAAACCAGTTCCATTGGGTCCATAATAGTTAGTTATTATCGGATTTCAATTTTCGTGGCAATCGGAGTTGTCGTTTGACCCTGGCAGCTCGAAACGCTTGGAAACTATTTAATCGATTTAATTTAACATTTATCGTTTAATTCCGTAATTCGCACATACGTTCATATTAGCCTCCGAAACACATTCCATTGTGATCGGAACGCGGGTAAAACCTTATGAATGTCTGTCGGTATGTTTGATTCGGATTTCGGGACTTCGCGTTATGCAACGAGATATTTTTAAATGTTAAATTATTTAATATAAGGCGTACTCAAGAAGCTTCTCAAAATATCTATTTTATTCCCGTTCTCCCCTCTCCATTCTAAAACCTAATCGCATCTCAAATATAAAAAAAAAAGGCCGAAGTCTTCAAAATAATAATAATATCATTCCTCATTTGACAGTAAACACATGCTTCCTCCCCTAATCCAAAGGCCACGCGTTTTCATTCATGATTTGTTTCCGAAAATCATAACGCATCGCGCTCGTCCATATGTAATGAATTCGCGAGGACACTGGAAATCGAACGAAATCAATCTCCGTCTTCGCTCGATTCTGGGGACGGCTAGGGATGCGTTCGCAATCGTGAACAAAAGGAAAGGCGCTATTGCAGGCTTGGGGATGCGATCGAGGCAAAGCGCGACATGAAGAGGCGGAGGCGCGTGGCTGTGGCTCGCGTGAATCGTGACAGGCGGGTGGCGACAGTAGACTCGAAGTGGGTTCGCGCGAGGCGTGGAGTCGAGGCCATAGTCAGGATGGGTGTGGCAGCGTTCGTCGAGATGGTTTTCTAGGGTCGATTTTGTCTGTGGTTGGAGATGGTACAGTGGCTTGGATGCGGACCACTGGAGGGTGGCGGAGTCGACAGTGTAGTGGGTGGCGGGTCGAGGTCGTGGAAAGCGACGTGATGGCGATGCCGGGATTGGATTTGTGCACGCTGAAGTGAGGGCAATCAGGATTCAGGTGAGTAATCTTCGTTAGATTGTATTCAATTTATCTCTTAGTAATAAAAAAAAGATGATTTTATCTTAAAGTTAATTAACTTTAATGATTTGAAATTCACTAAATTGTAAGGTAAATAAAGGGATTAAATAAAGAAATGAATTAATTAATGCTATGGATTAATTAATTAAATTAATAAGGTTTTTAAGTTTATGATTTGGATTAAGGTCATTAATTTAGGGAATTATAAAAAGGGGAATTCTGATTTACAGAAGAAGAAATATATATATATATATATATATATATATATATATGAAAAGAAAATTCATTTAAAATTTAATTACTTGTACAAAACCAAATTATTAGTTTAAGTTAGATAAGTAAGAAGTAAATAACTGCTCGATCAATTCAAATATTAATTAATTATATAAATATTTATATAAGGTCAAAACTTGAGAAGGAACAAGCTGGATTTGAGAATGGATGCTAATAAAGCAAAGGTGAGTAAATCTCACTCTGCCTGGTTCTTATTTAAATTTATATGGTTAAATTTAAATAATTGGTTGAATGTTTAAGTTGATTTGATATATATGGATGATGATATGACTTTGGTTTTGATTGATTCTCGAGTTAATGGTGGGTTGACTCGAAGTATATGGATTTTAAATTGTTTCAAAAATAAATCATAAATAAGAAAATAATTTCATTTTAAATTTAGTAAGGGCTTGATGTGTTGCGATTCAATTAAATGAGTAACGAATTTGAAATGCATAATTTATGGATTTAATTAATTAATGATTTGGGTTATTTGACTTAGTAATTAACGAGTTGAATAAATAAGGAATTGAGTTGTAAGTTAATTAAATAAGTAAAAGAAATTCAGAATAATCGTTTGATGGTGTGATAAAAATTACTTAATGTAAGTAATAAAATATAATTACTTGGTGTAATTGATCAAGAGATTAATTAAGATAATTATGTAAGAAATAATTAATTTATGAATAAGTAAAAATGAAGGATAGTTAATTTCGGTTTAGGATTAATCGAAAAAGGTTAATACTGTGGTTTCATTAATATAACGAAATTTGAGTAGAATAAATTAAAATATAATTAAAAATCCTTAATTTATAAAATTAATGAGGTAATCAAAATTGATTAATTAAGATTGATTAATCTATAATAAGTGACTTATGGGAAGTTAATTAGTTTAAGCAATTAAGGATTAATGTAGTTAAATAAATAAATAATTCGTGAAGAAATTAAGATTTCTTAATAATCTCGGTTGAGACTGATTAATATTGTGAAGTTAATTTAAGAAAATTTCTTGAATGTAATTGAAAGATAATTAACCCAGGGTGATTAATTAAGATGGATAATGTTGGTTTGACCAAGTAATTGATTTGAAATTAATTAATGCTAAATGAAGAAACCTAAGTGGTTGAGGTTAATAATTCAATCAGGTTCAATTAAATTAAATTTGTATGTGATTAAGTTTTGCTTATGGATGATGGAATGATATTGGATGTTTTGAATGAGTTGATCTCTATTATGAAATGTTATGAATTTCATTTGAATAACTTGGGTTAGGATAATATGGGTCTCGAGGAGACCGGGGTCGGGTATTTGGTAAATACCCGAAACCACTTCAAATATTTATATATTGATTTGTGAAATCAATAGGCTGGATTGAAATGATTTAAGTAGACTGGAATATTTATCTATGTTTTGGTACATAGAAATTAATATGTGAAATAAGTATTGTCCATAGCAAATTGTGAATTGGTTAAATTGATATAAGTTAACCCGGTTTATTTAAGTTGTTTGCTTGGGTGTTTCATGTAAGTTGAGTTTACTCACGCTGGTTTCCAGCCTGACCCGGGTGTTACTTTGGTGTAATGCTCGGGTCAGACCGAGTATTACAGAATTTCAGGTAGGGACGTTCAGGAGCTCAGGAGGCGAGCTGGATGGCAGTATCGTATAGAGTATATCCGCTGTATTATACTATTGTTAACCTGAGATAGAATAATTGTAAATATTCAGTGACTGTATATATGTAAAACTCTGATGTATATGATTGTAATCGACTGATATAAAATTCTTTTGTAAGCTATTATTATTTATTATTATATTTTATCCGCTGCGAATGTGAGCTGTTGGAGTTTCTGTTCTTATTCTTCTATCTCTTTCTTCTTTTTCATAACTATCTGGAATTTTCGGGATCGAAAATATCGGGTCGTTACATTTGGTATCAGATCTGAAGGTTAAGCGAGAACCTTGGCTCTGGTGGGGATTACTCATTAAATAGAGTTCGTAGAACTCTATAATGAGTTGAGTGTATATATATATATATGAGCACGTACTTGTTATTTTCTTATATAAAGGTTTTAAATGATTTTATATAAAAGTATATTTTGATACATAAAGCAATATTTTCTTCTAATGAAATATTTAGGTGATTGGTTGTTAAATTATTGGAATTAAGTTACGAAGTAATATAAGATACAACCAAATTAAATTAAATTAATTAAAAGTGAAATTCTAGAATTAGAACTCAGAAATTAGAATTGTTTGAAACTTTAAAATAAACAAAGTTAATTTGGTTTAAAAAGGTTAAACCAATCCTTGAGAATTTAACTCGAATTTATATAATTCGAGATGATTTAAATTTGAAGTTGGAATTAAATTCATTCAAATTGAACCCGATTTGAATTAATTAAATTTGGGATTGAAGATGTACAAGTTCAAAAATTTAAATGGAAGATTTGGATAGAATTGTAATGATTGAAATTGAAGTGGAATTGGTTTAAAATCAAAAAGGAATTTGAAATATAGATTGTAAATGTAATTTATAAATTGAAATAAACTTCATAAATAAATGAGATTATAATTTGGAATAGAATTCCAGAGAATATTTGAAAATAAACTAGGATGAAAATTCCAGAGTAATGTTTAATTATGAATTGGATGGATTGGGAATTTGGAATTTTTGGGAGAATTTAAAATTCCTTTGGATTTGAAAGTGGTTTCCAAAGGTTTTGGAGAAATAATAGTATTATTTCAAAAAAATATTTTTTTTGGTGTTGAATTTGAACTCTGGAAGATTTGAAAAAAAAAATGTTTTTAGAGAGATAAAAGCATTAAAATCTTTCGGTCACTGGAAAATAACGTCGGTGATGACTGCAGCATCATCGATGTTCGTTTTCGAGTTTCTAGAAGAGAAATTGCTACCAAATTATTTTAAATTAGAATTGTTTGTGAACTGGGTTTGGTTTTGAAATTCAAAAGGGATGAATAAATTTGCCAAAGAATTGTGGAAATTTTTTTAAACTCTGGGGTCTTGATTAAAATGTTTATGGAATAATAAAATATATTGGATAAATAAAATGTATAACTCCAAGTTAAAAGAAAAATGTGAATGTAATTGATTATAAATAGAAGTTGTAAAATTTAAATTTATAATTAAAGTTGTACAAGTTTAAAATTCAAATGGGAAATTTGTATGGGATTAACTTGAAAGGGTTATTGAACTTGAAGAGAGTTCAATTTATATTAGTCCAGATTGATCTGAATAATTTGGAATTGTAATTAAAGTGGAACAGGATTAAAATCAATTAGAATTTGATTTAAATACCCAACTGAGATAAGGATTGAAGTAATAATCCAAATGGGGATTAATGTAAAGGTGAATAAGGAATGTGAAATGGTTCTTTTGAACTGAAAGAATATTTTGAGAAATATGAAATGAATAAAGATGGAAATTGGATATTTTTATGGTTTTTGAGAGTGTTTGGAGTATAAAAGGTTTTTATACAAGAAAGTAAGGATCCAAAGTTTTAAAAATTTATATATATATATATATATATATATATCTGAATATATATAAAGGATCTTATGAGGATTTTGGGAAAGGCTTTTGATTTTTGGGAAAAATCAATATTGTGTTTTGGAAAGCCTATTTTGAGAATTATCGATTTTGGGATAATCGATTTTGTGTAAAAGAGATTTGTATGATATCATACTAGGTGTATGATTTGAAGATACTATATGTGTATAGTATAAAATATTTTGATGATGGCTCTGGGGAAAAAGGCGTCCCCTTGAAATGAACTTCTCAGGAGTGCCACTAGGTGGTGCTGCCTGGAGCCCGAGGGGGTTCTAAAGTTGATCCTGTGAGGAGTCCGGATAAAACTAGTTCTTGAGGATTATGAGTAGTGTATACCATAGCGGAAGTCGTGTGTGCCGCGGAGAGCCAACAGTTTACGTTTGATTCTATATCGGTAGACTGCGACCTATGGTATAACATAGCGAAAGTCGTGTGTGCCGCTGAGAGCCAACAGTCTGCGTTTGAGTTTATCTCGGTAGACTGCGACCTATGTAAGAGTGAAGAAGTTTCATTTTAATAGCGAGATCAGAGGCCGCGGATAGCCTGCAGTTACATGGACTTTTGTTGTGACTGCAACGTAACCCTGGATGTAACTGTGATCTGTTGTGTGGGTTCCATGGAGAAATCGAGAGGCCGCGGAGAGCCTGCAGTTACATGGACTTTTGTTGTGACTGCAACGTAACCCTGGTATGTAACTGTGACCATGGAATGGGGCTGATGATTTTCAGAGCATCCTCACTAAAGATATTTCCGCTATTTTCAAAAAAAAAACAAGAAGAAAAAACTGTTTTCGGTAATTTCAATAAAATTGTTTTCCAAGTATTCCCACTGGGTGTTGAAAACGGGTTTACCAAGTACTTATAGATTTTCAGTCCTACGCCTGATCAACGTATGATTGAATTTCTGTGAGAACAAGGATGGACTGGTTGAAACATCGAGTTCTGAGAAATATTTTATAAAAAGCTATTTTAATTGTATTATCCGAATTTAAGGCATTTCTAAATCTTCAAGTAAAAGGGGAATCCAAACTGAATTATAAAACAAAACTGAACTCAGGAAAAATTTAATGAAGTGATTTTTGAAAATTAAGTTAGAGAGAAGCTAATCAGCTAAATAAATTATTTAATGGAGTATATTGATAAAAAGTTAACTCGGTTAACTAAAATGGATTGTAAGTTGATAAGGGAGTTTGGAAATAAATTCGAATTATAAATAGAATTCGACTTGGATTTGGTAATGAATTAAATAAGAGGTGTTGTAAAACAATTAAATAAAGTTGGCTTGAAAGGGTGATGGTTTGACTTGCAAATAAAATTCAAGTGATTTGAATAATATATAGTGTAATTTGCAAGTAAATTTTGATAAAATGGAAGTGTTGAAATAAAAGCGAATTATAATAAAAATGGTTTGGGTTGCACACAAAACCCAAGTGAATAAAAATAAATTGAGAATGACCATGTATTAATAAAATAAATTCGAAATTGAATTAAATAAGTAAATTTAAAATTTAAAATGGGTTACTGGGATTATAAAATAAATGGATGAAGTATGATTGAAAAAAAAAGGAAAAAAAAGAAAAGAAAAAACTAAATCAAAGTTGTGATTGGAATTGGATTATCACACCGAACTTGAGTTCGGTAGCATATCGATTTGAAGTATAAATAAGTTAAGTATGTGTTGGATATTACTTTGATAAATTGAGAAGGTGAATTAAATTTAAAATTAAAGTGGATGGGCTAACTAAATTTAATGGGATTTGATTTGATGAGAATCAAATTTAATGGAAGTGAACTTAAGTTGAGGTAGAAATAGATTGAAGTAATTAACCTAAGTTTAAAATTTATGAAAGCTTAGCTTCGAATAAGGATAAAAGCCCATTGAATAAAAGCTCGGTCTAAATTAATTTGGGAATGGTTAGTATTACACAAGCATGGAATGTGTCGAGCTAAATAAAATGATTGTGAATAAATTAAAATGGAATTGAATTAAATAAAACTGAGTTGAAATCAATTTTAATTGGTTATAAAACTTAAATAATTAATTATTCACATGGATATTATCAAATTGCGTAGAAATGATTATCGTTTAACGTAAGCGAGTTTTAATCAAATTAAATGCTATGAATTAGTGCAAAGCGATATAATTGATTTTTGAATCAATTGAAGTGAATATGAGATTGTTTCGCTTAAAATGAGTTGAATGCAAGTAATGGTGTGTAAACCATTAAAATTGAATGAAAAGGCATATAAATTTGGTTGGAAACAATTAGATGTGCATTAAAACATATAAATTGCTTATTGGAAGTGTTTGGTGCTTGTTATTTATGTAATGCTTGTGTTTAGCTATTAAAAGTAAGTGAAATGTTAATAGATTTTCTATGTATGACACTTACGTATTTAAATTGAGTAAGTACAGGTACAGGGAAACCGTTTGGCTAGATTTGGGTATGCTTATTGCTAAAATTTATAAGCTGCTTGCTTAAATTGCTAAATAAGGTACGCCTATGCAATAAAAATAGGAAATATGAACTGTTTTTGCTTTTTCCGACCATGTGGGTCGATGTATATATATTTATATCTATTGTCAAATTGCAAAAGCTCCTCCGTACAAGGGAGACTCTGCCAAAAATTTTCGAAAATTTTGGGAGTTAGAAAATTTTTGAAAATTTTTGGTTAGCGTTAAACAATTTCAAATGGGAAACTTAAAGTAAACTAGTAAATGAAACTAATATGAATCAGTTTAAATGAAAGGTAAAAACTCAATATTAGAAACTGAAAAGAAATTGAATCCATAAGAAACGATGAAAACTAATTTAAATAGAAGTGGGTATGAAACTTATGTTAAGAGATGGATAGAATAATGTGGAAAATTGCAATTGAATATTATTGCTTGGTAAGTTATGCAAGTATTATAGGGAAAAAGAAAATTGGATTTGATTCCACAGATAAATGTGAATTGCCCGGCAAAAGGTATGTATTGAAGTTTCTGTATGAAATTGGATTGGGTTTTTGATGTAGCCACTTGGCTTTTGTTTTCTTTTGGAATTTGGGAGCCCGTGGAGGCCTTTTGTAGTAGTACCAAGCTAGCCGCAGAAAGGAGACGCTGGCAAAAATTTTTTGGAAATTTAGAGAGTTAGATAAATTCTGAGAAAATTTTTGATAATTCAAAATTTGATTTTTAAATTGAAATCTGAATGATTGAACAAAGGGGTACTGTTGAAAATTGTGGGAGAGTTTGGGAAGTTGGTAATAATGATAAGCGCTCTTTGTGGAAAAGATAGTTGGTAGGATGTTGAACTGTTTGGTTTTGGGAAAAAGGTAAACGGGTAAGGGACATTCTTTCTAACTAGTAATTTCGGGGACGAAATTCTTTTAAGGGGGGAGGAATGTGACGGCCCAAAATTTTCATCAATTTAAATCGGAATAATTAAGTGGTTTAAAATAATTAAAGGTAAACTTTTAACTTGAATTCAAATATTATTATATAACAATTGAGTTATTCGATTAATAAAATTGAAATCGGGTGATTTATTGAATCTTCTGTTTTAAGTCTGTTAAAAATAATTTGAAGACTTATAAAATTTATAATGATGATACTGAAGATAATAGAATGGTTGAAATTTAATTTGAAGGCGATATGTTCAATTTTGAAAATATATCGTTTAAATTGGAATTTTAAAATAGCCTTCCGAGGCACAGTCTCGGAATTCAACGAAACCAGTTCCATTGGGTCCGTAATAGTTAGTTATTATCGGATTTCAATTTTCGTGGCAATCGGAGTTGTCGTTTGACCCTGGCAGCTCGAAACGCTTGGAAACTATTTAATCGATTTAATTTAACATTTATCGTTTAATTCTGTAATTCGCACATACGTTCATATTAGCCTCCGAAACACATTCCATTATGATCGGAACGCGGGTAAAACCTTATGATTGTCTGTCGGTATGTTTGATTCGGATTTCGGGACTTCGCGTTATGCAACGAGGTAATTTTAAATGTTAAATTATTTAATATAAGGCGTACTCAAGATGCTTCTCAAAATATCTTTTTATTCCCGTTCTCCCCTCTCCATTCTAAAACCTAATCACATCTCAAATATAAAAAAAGGGGGCCGAAGTCTTCAAAATAATAATAATATTATTCCTCATTTGACAGTAAACACATGCTTCCTCCCCTAATCCAAAGGCCACGCGTTTTCATTCATGATTTGTTTCCGAAAATCATAACGCATCGCGCTCGTCCATATGTAATGAATTCGCGAGGACACCGGAAATCGAACGAAATCAATCTCCGTCTTCGCTCGATTTTGGGGACGGCTAGGGTTGCGTTCGCAATCGTGAACAAAAGGGAAGGCGCTATTGCAGGCTTGGGGATGCGATCGAGGCAAAGCGCAGCATGAAGAGGTGGAGGCGCGTGGCTGTGGCTCGCGTGAATCGTGACAGGCGGCGGCGACAGTAGACTCGAAGTGGGTTCGCGCGAGGCGTGGAGTCGAGGCCATAGTCAGGATGGGTGTGGCAGCGTTCGTCGAGATGGTTTTCTGGGGTCGATTTTGTCTGTGGTTGGAGATGGTACAGTGGCTTGGATGCGGACCACTGGAGGGTGGCGGAGTCGACAGTGTAGTGGGTGGCAGGTCGAGGTCGTGGAAAGCGACGTGATGGCGATGCCGGGATTGGATTTGTGCAAGCTGAAGTGGGGGCAATCAGGATTCAGGTGAGTAATCTTCGTTAGATTGTATTCAATTTATCTCTTAGTAAAAAAAAAGATGATTTTATCTTAAAGTTAATTAACTTTAATGATTTGAAATTCACTAAATTGTAAGGTAAATAAAGGGATTAAATAAAGAAATGAATTAATTAATGCTATGGATTAATTAATTAAATTAATAAGGTTTTTAAGTTTATGATTTGGATTAAGGTCATTAATTTAGGGAATTATAAAAAGGGGAATTCTGATTTACAGAAGAAGAAATATATATATATATATATATTTATGAACAGAAAATTCATTTAAAATTTAATTACTTGTACAAAACCAAATTATTAGTTTAAGTTAGATAAGTAAGAAGTAATTAACTGCTCGATCAATTCAAATATTAATTAATTATATAAATATTTATATAAGGTCAAAACTTGAGAAGGAACAAGCTGGATTTGAGAATGGATGCTAATAAAGCAAAGGTGAGTAAATCTCACTCTGTCTGGTTCTTATTTAAATTTATATGGTTAAATTTAAATAACTGGTTGAATGTTTAAGTTGATTTGATATATATGGATGATGATATGACTTTGGTTTTGATTGATTCTCGAGTTAATCGTGGGTTGACTCGAAGTATATGGATTTTAAATTGTTTCAAAAATAAATCATAAATAAGAAAATAATTTCATTTTAAATTTAGTAAGGGCTTGATGTGTTGCGATTCAATTAAATGAGTAACGAATTTGAAATGCATAATTTATGGATTTAATTAATTAATGATTTGGGTTATTTGACTTAGTAATTAACGAGTTGAATAAATAAGGAATTGAGTTGTAAGTTAATTAAATAAGTAAAAGAAATTCAGAATAATCGTTTGATGGTGTGATAAAAATTACTTAATGTAAGTAATAAAATATAATTACTTGGTGTAATTAATCAAGAGATTAATTAAGATAGTTATGTAAGAAATAATTAATTTATGAATAAGTAAAAATGAAGGATAGTTAATTTCAGTTTAGGATTAATCGAAAAAGGTTAATATTGTGGTTTCATTAATATAACGAAATTTGAGTAGAATAAATTAAAATATAATTAAAAATCCTTAATTTATAAAATTAATGAGGTAATCAAAATTGATTAATTAAGATTGATTAATCTATAATAAGTGACTTATGGGAAGTTAATTAGTTTAAGCAATTAAGGATTAATGTAGTTAAATAAATAATTAATTCGTGAAGAAATTAAGATTTCTTAATAATCTCGGTTGAGACTGATTAATATTGTGAATTTAATTTAAGATAATTTCTTGAATGTAATTGAAAGATAATTAACCCAGGGTGATTAATTAAGATGGATAATGATGGGTTGACCAAGTAATTGATTTGAAATTAATTAATGCTAAATGAAGAAACCTAAGTGGTTGAGGTTAATAATTCAATCAGGTTCAATTAAATTAAATTTGTATGTGATTAAGTTTTGCTTATGGATGATGGAATGATATTGGATGTTTTGAATGAGTTGATCTCTAGTATGAAATGTTATGAATTTCATTTGAATAACTTGGGTTAGGATAATATGGGTCTCGAGGAGACCGGAGTCGGGTATTTGGTAAATACCCGAAACCACTTCAAATATTTATATATTGATTTGTGAAATCAATAGGCTGGATTGAAATGATTTAAGCAGACTGGAATATTTATCTATGTTTTGGTACATAGAAATTAATATGTGAAATAAGTATTGTCCATAGCAAATTGTGAATTGGTTAAATTGATATAAGTTAACCCGGGTTTATTTAAGTTGTTTGCTTGGGTGTTTCATGTAAGTTGAGTTTACTCACGCTGGTTTCCAGCCTGACCCGGGTGTTACTTTGGTGTAATGCTCGGGTCAGACCGAGTATTACAGAATTTCAGGTAGGGACGTTCAGGAGCTCAGGAGGCGAGCTGGATGGCAGTATCGTATAGAGTATATCCGCTATATTATACTATTGTTAGCCTGAGATAGAATAATTGTAAATATTCAGTGACTGTATATATGTAAAACTCTGATGTATATGATTTTAATCGACTGATATAAAATTCTTTTGTAAGCTATTATTATTTATTATTATATTTTATCCGCTGCGAATGTGAGTTGTTGGAGTTTCTATTCTTATTCTTCTATCTCTTTCTTCTTTTTCATAACTATCTGGAATTTTCGGGATCGAAAATATCGGGTCGTTGCATTATACATATATTTTGAAAATGAAAAAATTTAAGAAAATTTTACTTATGAACAGTTTTCATTATAAATATATATACATATCTTTGAAAAGATTTTAAAAAGTTAAGGTTTTAAGTTTTAAAAATTTTAAAATATCACATGCTGACATTGGGGAATAGTCGGTAAGTTGATTATTGTATATTTTACTACGTAGCAGTAGTTGCAGTAAAATGAATACGGTGAGCGACAAAGAAGCTGTTTTGTTTGTGGAAGTTTTTTCAGGAACTTTATCGACGAGGAAAATTTAAAAAGATGATTTTTGAAACAACAGTGTCTTTTAACTTAAAAAAATATAAGTTACTTATGCAAACTATACTTGAGGAGGTAGGAAAAAGGATTGGAGGCAAAGGAATAGATCCCATCGTACAGTGGAAAAAGGTTACATAAGAGAATTGGTGGAAATACAGAAATTTTCATCTAGACCCTATCCAAGCACAAGAAAATAGATTTAGAAAACAAAAATTTTCTAAATTTGGATGTTAGCCGTGGTATGCAAGGAAATTGGATGGTAAGAATTTGATGAAAAATTGGTTGAACTATATTTCTACTCGTAGAAGTGTGGGAAAATCTGGATGAAAAACTTTTTTGATTTTTCAAAAAATTGCATTCATGTAAAACTGACAGTATATTTAGTATGTCAACATTATGTTTTTGAAACTAATTTAAAAAGCAATCATTCATATAGGAGGCACCAATTAAAACTCATTATTCATAAATATCATATGTATTGTGATGCACTATGCATATCTATACGGATTGCTGCAAAATTGGTTAAACACTAACCGATTGTTAGTGTAGAGTGGATGTGCGATGGTTTACATTATCGAACCCTTGTGGAATTCGAGGATGAAATTCTTCTAAGGGGGAGAATGTAACACCCCACGTTTTTACGTTAATTGATTAAAATAGAAATTATTAAATAATAAACAGTGAAAATGGAAATTTTACCAATTAAAAATTTGGCTATGAAACTTATACCATTGGATTCGTGGAGATTTTCTAATCAATTTTCATATATAAACTTTTCCAATCGGAGTTCAAACAAAAAATTTATCAATGTTTGAATTTTCATAATTAAAAATAATTATATATATAATTAAAGAAATTATTTAAAATTATTTAATGATTAATTAACACCATTAGAATTAAAAGTAGCTTAACGGTTAAGAAAATTAGTTGAGGTAAGAGATAACTCCGATTAACATTATTGAGGTAATAAAGTAAATGAATCAACAAAATTTAAGAAACGCTAAACTTTTCACAAGACGGGCCTACCCAAGTCAACGACAACCCTACCATGGTCGACCGTGAGTGCTCAATTCAAAGGCAAGGCGGTTGACCCATATACTTGTGAAGGCAGTAGTAACTCTCAACCGCATGACCCGGATTTGAACTAGCCCGATCTGACGGTTAGCACTGGTTTGAACCATTATAAATAAGAATCTAGGGCTTCACTTCCAACTCATTATTTTTCTAATGACCGCGGAAGTTCCGCCAGTTTCTTTGCTCCTTCACAATTTCTAAATACACGAAAATAGATCTAGATTGCACGGATGCAATTTAGCGAAGATTAGGAAAGAATAGATGATATGGAATAGGTTCAAATCAAGTTGCTACATCAAATGGTAAACTTTTAGACCTGTATCTAACTAATAAATCTAAATCTCTTTTCCTTAATCCAATTTCAAATTAGATATGTATAAATATTGTCCGTGGATCCGAATAAGGAGTCAAAAATAGAGAATAAAGATAATAGGGTAGATCCATATTAGATCTAAAGATGTTGAAGCCCTAATTAAACGTGAGTTGGAATATTATATATTTTTATACAATATTAGATTATATCATTACAGATCTATTCCTATATGCTTGAGTCTGATAATTTAATTTTAAATGAATTTGTATATATGAAGTGTTGAAAACTGTAAACTTGGCTATAAGGTTTTTTTGATAATTATAGAAGCATAATGAATAGATTTAATTCAGTAATTGTAAAATGATTTTAGTTATCAATTATGCATTGGATTACGTAGCTGATAACATAATGAATTGGTATTTCATTTTACGTCGGTGATTGAGACTGAAAATAAAGTTAATTGGACTTTTCGGATTTAGTGAAATTTTAATTCATTTGAATGTAAATCACTAAAAGTGTATTAGCATATACTGTCAAGTTTAAATTTAGCAAAGGTATGATGTTTAGAATGATAAGGAATAAATATATGTCTATAAAAGAAGGAGACATACAAAATAAAGGCAGGTACTCTATTTGTACCGTCTATTTCAATAAATATAAAGAGAACTCCTCATAATTACAAATATCACGCTAACCACCTCTTTGTGACAAAATATAGAAATTTACTATGTAACAGTTAATTGTCAAAGTTTAGATTCCAACTTATTAAAATGTAGTAAATCCCAAAGGTGTAATATTTAAATAACAATGAGATTGAAAACCAATGAAAAAGGAAGTCAAAGTAATAGGGAAGAAAAAGAAATAGTAAAGGAAACAGATTAAGTCTTATAATCCAATGAAACAGATTAATTTGCTTAAAATAAGTAAATTGAAAGATGTCTGGATTATATCTGATAATTAAATGAAACGGAATAGAAATTAAAGTTGAACTAATGAATGTAGTAGCAACGATATTAATAATAGAAACGAGAAGTGGTAAATGAATTTGATAAGTGAAAAGATAAATGCATAGTAAAATGAAGACCTAGGGTCAAAAATAAAAGATGAGAGGCAATAAAGAAAATGAAAGAAGAATAAATATACAATAGTCTGAAATATGTATATACATTTCCTCGGATCCGTGTTTATGATGTGTGTGAACAATTATAACTTCTAATATATAATTATAAATTTTCTGCTATAATTATAGATTGTCCGTTATAATTATAAAGAATAAATAACTGAAGGTCGTTAGATCGGGTTAGGACGCTAACAACATATCCAACCAATAGGACCCAAGGAGAGTGTACACTTGCGTATAACTAAAGGGATACCTTTAGGTTAGGTGTGCCTAGATTGAAACCTCCATAATTGTAGGCCCCAGGTGGACCTTTTATGGATGGCGAGACTGTACAAGTAGTAGTGGTCTATTTCAAATTTGTCTAAGAAGGGTATTGTCTTGATTGCACTAGGCAATCTAATTGGACGATGGGTGAGATCAGATTTATGCAATAGGGGGTGCAAAAGTCTGGCACGCTTAGGTACCAAACGAGTTGCAACAGGATGCGCAAAATGCTGGCATACGTGGGTACCAAACTTAGGGAAGGAGTTGCATATTTACTGAGCTCGTCATCGGTCCCTTGCGGTCGGCGGAAAAGAAAGGGTTATACCTAACTGGTCTATGCTACCTATTGGGATTGATTCAGTTGAGTTATGCATCGCTAAAGTTGTTTATTAATTTGTTTGATAGGGTTAGGCTAGTTAACCCATACAGAGGTTCCTTCAAAACATGGACGGGGTGGAGGTGCATGGATCGGAAATCCACCCCGTCCATTTCTATAGAACTAACAAATACATGCTCTCATATATAATATGCTCTCATATCATGGATTTCCGACCCATGCACCTCATGGACTAGAGGTCATCGATGCACATGGTAGGATTTTCTCAGGTGATATGATGATCATGATGTAGTGAGATGATGGATCATTACAAGGTGTTGACCAGTAGATACAAGTGGGGATAATATCTAGCTCCATTAGTGTACGATGAGATACACACACACACACACACACACATGGTGTAGATGGGTATGGTTCGTATGCAGCAATGGAGTCATAATGAATTAAGTATAAAAACTAACATAACATGACATGGTGAATAATTAGCATAAGCCAGTGTTATGTGTAGGATGTATAATTTACCAATTACCAATGTTGTTCTAACCCCCTTCTCATTACAATGCACAGGATTTAGAAGGGCGGGTACTGGTGTTGATTAGGAGAAGTTGTCTGGTTGAGGCTTTTGACATTTAAGATGTTGATTTTGGATTAGTAATTTATTGATCTATTATATTTACTTATTTTCGATGTGAGTTACTACCATTAGTGCTATGATATAGCTTCACTTTTGCTAGATAACAAAACAACGATCCATATTTTAATAGACTTGGGTTTTTGGGTTAGCGAAAATTTAGTCCCACAATAGTGCGGATTGTTACGGTTATCTTCTAAAAAGTTTAAAAATATTTTTTCAAAGCACTGGGATTTAACTTCTCAAATTCTTAGTTTAAATCCGTTTCTAATAAACCATACCTATATTATTTCACTTTCTTATAAAAATCACTTCACAATGGTATAACCTTGTTTGTTATAATAAATAGCTCTTATTAAAATTAAATTTTAACACAACATTAACACCAAACACCTTATGGTCAAATTGTGAAATTGAATTCACATGATATTCGTTTCAATTTTCCCAAAGTTACTATTTACCTAAACCAATCAGTGAAAAGGCAAAACTGCTGACAAACTGATGAAGCATAAATTATCAATCAATAAATGATAATAATCGAATATTACTATTTCCTAGCACTTCGTAAATCTATATATAATATATGCTCTCATATATAATATGCTCAAACTCATACTAAGGTCTCACTTGCCCTATTTCAAATAACTCTTACCCCACCAAAGTTTAGATATTCGCTCAACCTAAGCTTTGATACCACGTGTAATAATCAGCTTTTTTGATCCCTAGAGGTCGACTCTAATACATCCGCAGTATTCACATGTCAAACATCCAAGTGTCGAAAAGACAGATTATTGGGGCAAATGAAGGAAAAGACAAAATAGAATCTCACAAACATGATGAGTAACATATAACGTACCAATATCATTACAAAAAGAATTTTTTTAATATACATACACAAATCAGAGTACTAACCTATCATCATCCTAGACAGTTATAACAACTAGTCCTTACAAATGCTAATAAAAACAATATGAACAAATAGTGGAAGATAAAATATATGAATACGCCTGGGAGGATCCAGCTCGTCTCCCGAAAGCTCCAAAGTGTCCAACTAAATTTGGAAAGTATGCTCAGGCTTACCCAAACATCATAAGAAAAATAACACCCCTATCTATTTGGTAAAACCAGTGAGGAAAAAACGATCATATGTATTACTTAATGTTATAAAACCTTTCATAAATAAAGGTATCTCATAAGACCACGCCGCACATAAACACGAACATGTATTTACTGTACAAAGACCAAATCGTTTTTATTATAAAATGCAATTATATTATGATAACATTTAAGGAAAAATAAACATTAATCATTTCCAAAATTGTTGCATTAATTAATTTCTAGTATAATAGGTATACAACTAAATCCATAATGACACGTAGTGGAGATTGGATTTCCATCAATGACAAGGCTATTGGGATACCGCATACCAAAGTACACCTCTTACAAAATGTATTGAGGGCCTCACATAGACCCTCTACCAGCACAGAGCCGGATATCGCTTTAACATGACAAACTGGATTACGTCATTTCCTAGGACCAAGGCTCAATAACAATGTGCACCAGCCATGGCCCCACTCTTCATGTGCAAACCAAATCCATAAATATCGATTCTAAACATAGGTGACTACACCTAATGGTAGCGAACCACATAGCTCCACTACGTATCCCATGTTTTAGTCATTACTAGGATATAAGGCTTGTGAGGTTACGACTACCTTTTTTCTTTCTTAGTAAATCCCACTTGGAATGCTAAAACTGTCATCCAGGCATGAATGCAATGCTAGCATCGTCCATACGAGCTGTTCAGGATGAAAACAAACCAAAGGCACTACTTCTACTACATCTATTTTGGAATCACCCTCGGGATTAGCAGCAAGTACTCCTTGCACTTCAAAGAGCTCTATCTTCAATTCCATCATCTTCAAGATGTCTTCAATACGACGCTTGAGTTATTTCGAAGTGGTTTTCGAATAATCCATACTTATTCAATCCTGGTCTCTTCGAACCAACAATCAAAAGTTTTTGGTAAACTCAACTCTAGTTTTTTCAAAAATAATCAGACAATATGTAAGAGCAGAGATCACTTTCTAACTATTTAAGTTGATGGATTTCCTTTCATTTGTTCTAGAAGTACAAAATGTATGCACGGTACAACGTCATCGAAGATGACTGTGCCATATAACTCACGTGCTTCTCCTAGATATTTCCAGAATTATATTCTAGGCCAAAATTTGATAGCCTGTTATTTAACTATTAAATAACAAGCAATCAATCATAGATTTAATTTCATATGGGATCCACTAAGCCTTTATAAATAAATCTTTCAATTATTACAATCTCTTCCACTTATTTGATTCAAAATACCTTCACAAAAGATATATTCACAAACTCTTTATATTCTTTTTAATACTTGGGAAAACATTTATATACTTTTATCACCGGTATAAGTATATTCACAACCCATTGTACTTTCAATACTTGGGAAATATATCCATATACTTTTCTCAAGGGTATAAGTATATTAACAAAGTTTAAAGAATATTTCATCCTTTTCAAATTCATATTCAATAGGCCAAATTATACATCATTTAAACGTTTTTTTCCTATAAACCAAACCACCTATCTTTGGTGTTAAGTATAAAAAGAATGTTTTCATACCACCATAATAAAGAAGGATAAACTATGAAAAACAAAATTTGTTCCTTTTATAAAGTTCTCTTTTTATAGGACCATTTTATATTTACATACCTTTTATAAATCTCCAAATAAACTTTTAAAACATCATCTATAAAAATGGTTTATAAAATCCCTTCTATTTATAAAACTCTTTTTTATTAATAAAACTTTTTTTTATTTCTACCTTTATAAAAAACTTTACAGAAATCTTTTATAAAATCCTTTTATAAAAATTCTTTTATAAATCTAAACCCATTTTTATAAATCTTATCTGTTTATCACAAGCCTTTGTTATCTTTAAAATATCACTTATAAATCCTTACTTTATTTTTAAATTACCATTTACATGCCTCTTTCACAAATATCACTTATAAACTCCTTTTCAAAATGTCATTTATAAACCTCTTTTACTAAAATATCAAATCACTTTTGCCAAATATCATTTGTAAAGTACAATTCCATCTATAAAACTTTTTTTAAAAACAGCTTTATTTAATTAATTTAATCACCTTTAATATGATAAATTAATAATTTATTGATTTTAAAACAACATTACAACCTAAAATGTCCTTAATAAAGTAATTAGTTAACTCAACCCATCATTCATTAAATCGGTTAATTAACTTAATTTAATTAACTTGCATAGTATTAATAATATAATTAAATATATTTAAATAACATAATTAATTTAATTACATATTTTAAATGATATTAAATATAACTAAAAACTTTAAACATCTTTAGTAAAATTATTAAATAACTTTAAACATCTTTAATAAAATAATTAATTAACTTAAACCCAATTAATTAAATCATTTAATTAACTTTACACATCATTAATTACATTGATTTATAAATTTAAATAGCATTAATTAAATAATCAATTGACTTAAAATATAATTAGTAAATAATTCATTACTTAAACACCGTTAATTAAAAAATTAATTAACTTTAACCTCATTAAAAATATAATTAAATATCTTTAAACAACATAAATAATATAATTAAATATCTTTAAACATCTTTATAATTAAATAAGCATTTAACCTCAAATTGTCATAAAATCGAAGTTAGTTTAAATTCGTAACCTCTCATATTCGAAAAGAGGCTTAGCGACCATAACTGTACTAAATCAAATTACTATTTAATTCAATTTGACTTTTAAGTCACATAACTAGTTTTCACATAAGCAACATATATATAAATCAAATCCATGATTAACCATCAATAATTAACACATCACTTTTTCCAATATTAATTAATCCACATATTAATTAATTGTAAATGTTTAATATTATATAATAGTAGAACGGGTTTTGTTCTGCCAAATAGATGTCATTGATAATCTATTCCATTTAATTTATGGCACAATGAGATTTTATTCTGCTAAACATATGTCCAGAAATAATCTATCCAATTAAACTTAACAGATTGGTGTTTTTTTGCTATAATTAATTTAATTATGTTAACATAATTTAATTCAGACCCTATTAGTATCTCATAAAATTATACATTTTCGAATTTATCAACATGTTACACTGTAATGTTCTGCTCGTCAATATGAGTCCAACACAAAAGTCCATAGGTGAATCGGATTTAATATGGGTAAGATATCACACTTTTAACCAACACACACGTATATATAAATTAAACACACTTAATTTTAATAATTCCTCACCCCACATGAACAAGGCCCGAACCCTACCCTTCCAAGTCGACCCGCTCCAAACCTTCTCCTTCTTCTTCTTCCTCTCTCTCAAACTCAAAATGCCTGAAACCTAATACCGTGTACCACTATGCACGTGCACGACACAACCCACCCACCGTTCGCTAGACTCTAACTACCAATGCGCTTCTCTCTGCAAGGTAGGTCCACCATCCCCAACCCACCATACTAAGCTTGATGCACTCCTTACGATTGCGACTTAGGAAGTTCGATGCGACATGGCCGATGTCGTAATTTGCAGCAGGCCATTGCACACAACAAATCTTAGGCACGCGCTGCTTCTTGATGCGACAATCACCAATCCTTCCTCCGCTTCGCCTATCGACGAATGAATCACTTCAAAACCCAAACCCTAATTGCAAATCATTTACCATGCCAAACTCGAGCAAGCCAAAACAGAAACGAACAAGACAAAGAGTGTATGTAATTATAGATCTCCTCCATATGAATTCAAAGCAACTTGTTTTGTAACTTTTCATTGAATATATATCTAGACTTTGAACTTTGAATCAAGTGAGCATTTTTTAACTGGGAATAAAGAGCAAAGAAACAGAGAAGAAAGCAAAATGAAGAAAATGTGGAGTGTTGATTTGATTTCACTTTTATAAACAAATAAATTATGTTGCTTTAATCACAAGTTAACCAGTATTCTTAAGTAATACAATATTCTAAAGTCAACATTCCATCACAAGATTTGACCAATTTCATTTTGAATTTTTGTTTTTATTTTAAAAATGTTTGGAAAAAGAGAGTTTGCGGTAACCCGCTATACAGTATTTCATTCGCGTATGAACTACGAATGACAGAAATAAAAATATTGCCATGCATAAAAATGCGACACGATCATAAATCAACAATGAAATACATAAAATTACTTTATTCTATAAAATTTCAAAAAATACCATAGTTTGCCAAAAATCATCAAATGAAATTTCAGTATTTTCCTATACTAAAAATTATGGCAAATCCTATAAATCCAATTAAAAATAAGTTATTAAAAACCAAGTCATTTTATTAAATTTTGAATACCTTAATATTTATTAAATCCGAATCAAATTTGAATATTTGAATAAATTTAATATTCCGTTCGAAACGTTAAAAATTTCAGATTGTTAAATAAATCGTTCATTAAAATAAAATAACAAAATAAATAGATAAAATGTATAAACTGCAACAGTGCAACTCTAGCAAATATTTGCCAGAAAAATAAGGCAAATATTTGACATGTAAATATTTAACAAACTGAAATATTAAACAATTATATTATTATTTCAGGACTAAATCATACATTTATTGCTATATTTAGCAATAACAGACATAATACAACCTTATACTCTACCTCTTGTTAAAGTTCCACATAGAAATATCAAAGGACGACAAAAGCCGAATCCATATTTGCATGCTTTATACCGAATGAAATCCCTCTCAACTTTATGATAAGTGGGATCATCTTGAAGATCAATAATACTATAGGAATTACAAACAACCACAGCGTCATAAAAATTTCAAATGATGATATGAAAGCAAATCATTTCCATGAATTTTTTCAAGAGTTAATCCTTTTCCATATATGAAAAATTGTAATTTAAAACTACATTGTACTAAGTTCGAAATAAACGAAAAATATCTTTTGTTTTAATAAAGGATTCGATAGAATAAAATCAATAACCAAGTTCTTAACTAATATGCTAGAAATAGGAGGATGCTTAATTTAGAATAGCGGGTCCACAAGAATGATTAGATTGCATAGTCTTAATAACAAAAAAACCTAGAAGATTAAATTTTCGAGAAGCATTAACAAGACATGTGAACATTCCCATGAACAAATAGCTGTAACACACTCCTTGTCATTCTTAATAACGTACTTTATATCCAGTTTTAATACAATACATCATAAGATACAATCAAAACTCTTCAACACTGCCAGGAAATCTTTGACTAATACTAATAAATACAAGATTGCTAGACTCATTTTTTATAATTATTTCTAAAATAACTAGAATCGACCAAAAGAACATAACATGGAAGAAATAAATGAATCATGGTCAGTAAAAGAACTAGCAAATTAAGAACTATAATTACCAACTAATAGAGTTAGGGGTATGCCCTTGGGGCAACTATGTAATTTATTACATTTATCGAATTCGATAACTAATCTTGTTAGAAATAAAAGGTGTTTTCTTTCTACAATATACTTGATATAATATGTTATATTAATTAATTAATTTAACTAAAAGCATTTAGTCGAAAATCCATAAATGACATGCTTTATGATAGTAGTTACAATGCATTGTAACCATGAGTGATTTATCACAATAAAATAAACATATTGCTTTAAATATTCCTATCAAGATGTATCAAAAATGGACATTGATGCATCCATTGAGGATGGAGTATATAACGCTCTTCAAATATTGGTCAGTGTATTACTCATAACTGTTGTAGATACCAAGGAGTTATGTACCGATGGTTATTAGATAACTATGAAATGACTCTTGATAATTTTTTGTTGGTTAATATAATTAAGGTCAAATAGGAAATATCGACGTGATAACATTACACGGTTCTCTTGACTTGAGAATACTGTTGATCATTAATATGGAAGCTCCGCTTTGATTATAGTTAAATTATCGCATGGCATCCATCGAACGTCTATAGTTGAGTTGAGTGAAAGCATTGAAAGTGAAATATATTCAAGAGATGATTCGTCTCCTCACTTATATGAGGTTAGTATTACGGTCAACTTAAGTGAACTCAAAGTCACAGTCTCTGGCCAGAGCATTTTAGTTAATATTAATTGTTGTTATTGAACTAAAGACTTTATATTTGGACTATAGAATTGAATATGGATGATATTTGAATTTTGACCATTACCAAATTCCACAAGTCCAAAGCGATATAATTTTGACGAAGAGAATTGGTGTAAATAATAGTCATAATCGGGTAACGCTCGACAAAGTAAAATTAGATTTTACCAAAAATAAGTAAGTGATAAATTTTACCAAAATGTCACACCACTTGCTAAGTGAAATGTGAACGTTAATATTCAAATAGATCGATAGTAATCGTTGACGGAATCTATACCTAAAGAGTCGCACAATTGAAATGTTGAATACTCCTTTGACCACATGATTTAATTAATTATAACTATTATAAATTAATTAAATTAAGTAATATTTACGCAATATTAGTTAAAAAATTATATTTTGATTTGATGAAGAATACTAAGAAATATGTTAATAATAGTTATAAATGTATTAATCGATGTGCGATATTGATACGCATTTAAATAGGATTTAAATGCAATATATTCTGTTCGGGCTTTAAATGGGTTTGAAGTCATATAGGGGCTTATGTGTTTTGGCCATAGTAGACCATGAAGGGTGCGTCCATATGATGGCAAGAAGGATTTGGGTTTGGATGGACATGAGAAAGAGAATGGGTAAGAGAGTAAGATCTAGATCCTAACATATCTCCCTAATCTCCTCTATAAAAGCATCTCAACCCACACTCATTTATCTCTTTTTAAAGCCTCCAATTCCATTACTTCTATCTAAATTCATCATCCCTCCTTCCTCATTATACAAACTCAAATCAAATGAAATTAAACGTTATTCAATAGTTGGTGGTCATCAGTTCAGGAGCTAGCACCTTGCTGGATTGGAAAATAGTTCAAGGAGTTGATCTCATTGTTTTAAGGTGTACTAATAGGCATTGGAGATAACATAATTTCCAATCTACAATTATAATTTAATGTCTAAATAGTTCATACATTACATATTACTTTATTAGTTAAGTGACAACTCTAGTACATTAATATATCGTCATATTTAAAATGGTTGTATGATTTTATATTCTTATTTATATATTCTTTTATGACACACGCCTTCCATTAATGCTCATGGCAAAAAATAAAGTAAAATAAAAAGATTTTTCTATTGTTTAATTAATTTAGTATTCACAATTGGAATTATATTAACTGTAACGACCCGGTATTTTCAACCATTCGCATCCACACATGTCGGACTTGAATTGTTCAAAATACCGCGTTGTAAATAAAATTTGGCAAATCTCAGAATATACAGTAAACAAAAATCACAGAATCACAGACACAGAAATCAGAATACTCGCGGCGGAAATAAAATAACTTAGTGGTTCATGAAGCCACTATCACCAAGTCTCAAAATAAGTATAAATTACATAGTCCTTAAACTAATACAGTTTGGAACAACCACAGAAAATCCAAAATTTATCGTCTCAAGTACATAGACTAAGATAAAAGACTGAATAGGAAAAAGACAGCATCTTGATAAAGATGAATCTTCACAAGTCCTAGCTTTGGGAAATGAAGTCCGAACTGATACTCAGGCTGACCCGAGCGTAAAATAAAACATAAACACTCGAGTCGGGACATACATACTTATACAGTGTAAGATAATTCAAGTGAGTTGTAATATAAAGGAAAGTAACTTAAAGGATGCTTGGGATCGCTCATCCTCTAAGGATCCGTTAAACTATTTACTATGTAGTAATATTTCGCTATTATAATAGTGTCTATTTGTAAAGTAAACTTACTTTTAAATAGCGTTAAGGGGTTACCCATATAGCCCTTAGCACATAATAGTCCCAGTAGTCCATCCAGTATCAGCGCATCTCCAGATCGGGAGACTACCCTAAATACTCCACGGGCTATGGAAGAAAACCAAACTCGTACAAGACGCGCTAGGGTAGGTGACACGGCACAACTAGGCAATGCCAGGGTAGATATACCAATTAGGCATCCGGACCGGTGGTAACACGTAGCTGCTACTACCGCCCACCTCGAACAACACTCCCGAAATCAAAGGTGCGCACCAAACAATCACAAAGTAATAGAATGGCATACGAACAAGTGTGTCCGATCAAAGGTACTACCACATTAGTCCGTCAATCGCTCCTGTTTTAGCCATCTTATGCCAACTCACGGGAGTCGGGTCCACGTACATACTTTAATAGAACGTCACCACCATCCTACTTCATTCTGGAATCTCCACCGCATACACGGTTGTCAAAGTGGTTTTCGGTATCGACAGAGAGTATGCCCATATCCGATCCCGGTCTCTTTAACAACCAACGTTAGTAATACCCGTGGTTATAAAAATCCAAAATAGTTTTATATTTCAATCAAAATACTACCTTTAAAACTATTTAAAAGTGAAGTTATAATTCTTATAAAATCCAATATAAATCCCAAAGGTTTAGCCTTAGTTCATTTGTATCAACTACAGCACTTGCGCAGTGCGGAAATATCCTTTACAACAGATTTGAGTAAATTAAATTTTAGACTTCAACAAAATTTCAACAATAATTAAACCTTATATTAAACCAATTTAGTTTATATCATCATATTTTCCACTTTTGAATAGTCATTTATATTACTCAAAAATTTATGATTATTATAAAGTAGATTTTGCAAATATATATCTAACTTCTCTATACTTTACTTATTAAAATCAAGTGCAAAATTCTCTATAAATTTTACTTAATAATTAAGTTCAATTACCGCTTCAAAAAAAAACTTAATTTCTTAACTTACCTTTATTCTAAACCACTTTACATTTCTAAATTTAGTCATATTTCAACTTCCATTTTAAGTATTCACTTTTTTTTAACTATTTAATTCAAAAACAACTTAACCCTTTATTTATTTACTTATATTCAAATTTATACCAAACATCATATTTTATTTCTTAACTTGAATTCCATTTTATTTTACAAATCAAAATTTTTAAAACAAATCTATACTTTAAATTTCTAACATTTATTTATCTACATATTTAACTTGTATAATATCACTATACTTATAAAAATCATTGTTAATCCAATTTTTAAACAAAATATTATAACATTCTTATTTAAAAATATTTGATATTTCCAGAGAATATATATATATATATATATAACCACGGGTCTGTATAATATTTCTAACCTAGGTCAAGTGATACGGATAATATATCATTTTAATCCGTAATTTATAAAGAAAATCCGGGTTCTATCATTTCAAACCCGCAATCCCAAGTAAAATAAATAAATAAATAATAAATATCGTTAAGGCCTATCATTTCAGCCCGTAACAATTCTATTCTACAGGAAACTTGCAGTGTGTTAAATAGTAAATAAATAAATGGTACAACAACATAAATATAATAGTATAAAATATAACTGATGATGGGTAAATTTAATAACAGGTTTTTTTTTCATCATAAATTTTTATCACAGGCAATTAAAATATAAAATAGAATTATTCTACAATTTCACTTGTTAATAATTTACAGATCTATAAGTACGTTTGTCGGGTGAGAAATATTCACTTTTTCGAAGCTGCAGATTCTATTCAAACAACGATATCCCCTCCGAAAAAAGTGTCCAGAAGGTACGATTAATTTATAGCGGAAGCAACGACTCGATTCAAATCTTGAACAAGATAAATAAAACAAATTAGGCGGCAATTTTTTTTATAAATCAAACTGGAACAAGATTTAAATAAAAGAATAATTGACACAACTTTCTCGACCACTCCACCCCACGACTTGACCACATTCCCTCTGCTCAGCCCATTTTTTTCTGTTTGAATTATATGAATGCACACGAGTCAACAGTGGGATATTTATATGCATATGGTCTGTGATAAAAATGCAAAGTGGTGCATGCACACTTATTCTTCTTTCAAACATGCAAAAGGTGATGCAAACTTTGGTTCCAAAGTTGGACACGCATCAACATTCAGCTCATTCTTCTTCTTTTTTTTTGAAGTGACCACATCATGCACGACCAAGAACAAAATACAAAATAAGTCATGCACGACTAGATCAGGTGTATTAAGGGGAAGGGAAAGGTTTGTATTGGAGTGGTGCCGGAGGAGCTGAAGTCGGTCATGCCAAGGTGGTGGAGACGGGGGTTGAGTGGCCGATCACAAAGTTGGAGGAGACAAAGAAATGGAAACAAAGAAATGCAAAGACAGAAGAAATAAAATAGGAAGAATAGGCGGCCATACCTAATGAACTCACGCACAAATGCAGATGAAAGATGAAACTAAAACGTGGTGCAAATGTTTGATACGTGGGTTTAAATTTATAGGGTGAGTTGCATGAATCAAGAAGGAGAAGTGGCAAGAAAAAAAATAAAGTCAAATATTACTTCAGTGGTATACATACGTGACTGAGAAAAAAAAGAAACTTGCATTCTGTACATTTGAAGGGATATTATTCCTATTATAAAATAGGAAGCCAAGAAGAAGTATAGACAATTTTATTGCACGATGATTGAGTTAATGAAGAGGTAATTGCGTTAATAAATAAATTAAAGAACGCAAGAAATAATGATGTTTGAATGGTGAGGAAATATGGAATTTGCGAACGTGTTTTTTTCTTTGAAATTTAAACGAAGTATTAGCGTTGATTAATTGGAAGCAATTGGCAAGAAATAAAATTTTCTTTTGAAACGGTCAGGAGATTTCTTTGCGTGATGTTTGCGTTTATAGGATGGTGATTGCGTTAGATAGATTAAATAAAGAAACGCACGAATTAATGGTATAAGAATATTAAGAAAATAAAAGAATTTCGTTTGAACGGTAAGGAAAAATCAAAGATTTTGTTCCTATTAATTGCAATGAGTAAATGGAAAGGAAGAGACACTTATACACGTGAATTTCAAGCAATCATGAAACGGATTGTGAACGTCTAAAGAGAAATAAATTTGCTTGAAACGGCTAGGCGAATTTTTATTCCTATTATAAAAATGAGGAAAAAGGAAAGCGTAGAAATTTACACGTAACTTATCAAAGATAGATTTAAAAGAAATTGAACGGTTGGGGAAATCATTTCTTTTCCACTTGAAATTGCAAAACTACTGATAAATTTATTTATTTAGTTAAGGTAATAAATTTTATTAAGAATGCGCACTATAGATGCATTAATCAAATCAACCATATGCCCACATTTAAATAAAAGTAACGCATTTAAATTTATACGTTTTCTTATGTAGTAAATATACGTTAAAATATTCCATCAATTAACGCGCCATTTAAAGCGAAATTAACAGCCTATTAATACACTATTTATTACTAAATTTGAAATTTAAATTTGTTGACATTGATTTGATTTACTTAACATTTAACAAATAGGCTGATGTATATACGTAAAATTTATTTCCTTTCACAATATTTATTACCTACTTTAAAAGTATACTACCAATATCAGTAAACAACCGCAAAATAAGTATTATACACATGCATATCTTATATAAAAGGTTTGATTTTATTAGCTAAGGTATGAAATTTATGAGCGCTTTACTAGATGCAAAAATTTGATCGAACGTACGCTCAAATAATTGACAAAAGTAACGTGATTAGAACTATTCGTTTCTTATTTATCTCTTTTAACCAATATTAATTTCTTAATTAAAAAGGTATATAACCATAATAAATAAAACAATCGCGAAATAAATATTGTACATATATATACTTTATATGAAAGATTTGAACTTAGAACTTAGAATTTAAAATTTCAATTAGGGTTAAACTTAAACCAAAATCAAAATTACAGAAATTGCCTATATTTATTAAAATTTTGGGTAATGATTTCAAGATAAAAATGGAAAAGAATTAAAGAAATAGTTTATTAAATTGAACAAGGCTTGAAAATTTACACACAATACCACTAGCTTCGAAAATTTCTACCACACCTTAAAAAAAATAAAAATAAGTGAATAAAATAAAAAAACTGAAATAAAGTGAAAAAGAAAATAAATAATTATATTTTAGGAAAATAGAAAAATAAATAAAGAAAATAGCTTAATTTATTGAAACTAGCTTAAGAAAATTGCAAACACAATTCACTTAACTTTGGAAAATTACAACTCTTCTTAAAAATGGTTTAAAATAAATCTTTGAGAAAAAAATAAAGTGAGAATGAGAATAAAATAAGTTATTAAGAAAAATATAAAAATAAATAAAGAATTTCTTAAATTAATTGAAGTTGGAAATTAGAAATTGTAAACAAAATACAACTGACACCGGAAAATGTCAATTACACTTTTAGAAACGTTTTAAAACCAAAATATATACAAAACAAGTTATTTTACCCCTGAAAATATAAATTAGAACATTACATGACCAAATAAAATATTATTTATATAATTTAAAGTAAACAATTTTGTTAAATACAGCAAATTACACATAATAGTTAAAAAGGCATAACTTTTACATTATAAATCAGATTTCAACGAAATGAAAAGCAGTATTCTTAAAAAAAAATACTTTCAAAATAAAAGATAAAATTCAAATTTTTTAAACTTTTAAAATTTTAAATTTAAAAGTCAAAGTTTGACCATATTGACAAAATTCATATTTTCGGAAAATATTCTATTAATTCATGTGTGGAATTCTAATCCACACCAAAATTTATATTTAAAAAAAATTATCTAAATTAAATAAATAAAACATTTATTAAAATTTTTGGGTTGATACATAGATGGTTTGGATGGCAAGCAAAGTGAGAGTAAATGCTAAGAAACAGAAAAGGTATAAGTTAAGGAGAAAGAAACGTATATATGTTTTATTCTTAAATGCAAATGAAAATGAGAATTTTTGAAATGAGAAATAAATCTTCTTGTACATGATTTGCAAATGAGAAATACACGTCTAGGAAAAGAGTTTGTATGGCTAAAGCAAGAAATAAAGAGGCCATGTAGAAAAAGGCAAGAAATCAAGCAATGACCTGATAGATTTAATTAATTTCTTTCCTTTGTATTAACAGTTGTTCTTAATTATATTGAATTTGTTAAATGTGTACACTTATTATGATTGAATCCTCAAATAAATTCATTCAGACAAGTTTCATTCTTTTATATTACCTTATGAATAAAATATGCATTTCCACTTTAACATTCCTTCCTTATTTTATTACAAAGTTTATTTTTCTTCATATTAAATTACCAAAATTTTAGCAATTTTAGCAATTTTAATTATTAAAAATTTATGGGTCATTACATTAACAACATAATTTAAATACAACACCTTATACTATACAAAATATAGTTTTATAATTTTATATATTAGTTTCATACATAAAATACTTTTGGCATAAATAAAATAATTCATATATACATATTTATTTTTACTTAAATATTATTTAAATCAACTAGTTACATATATTAATTATATCAACATATATACTACATAAAATTTATTTTATATTTCATAAAAATTAAATTAGTACATGACAAGCTTTAGACAAAAAAAATAAAAAAATTATATATAATTTAAATATTCAAATACAAGTCGAAATTGGAATAGATTTTAAAGCATAATATACGTATATATATATATATATATATATATATATATATATATATATAATTTAAAAATTAAACCGCACTCGGATTTTTACTAAAAATTTTTAATATGAAATTATCTTTCAAATATTTTTTTAATTAATTTTATATATTTCTTTATTGTGTACATATATATATTTAAAAATTAAAATAAATAGAGAATAACTTTTGCCATGAACGTTATATTATGCATATGTTTATTTTATATTATATATATATTTCATTTAAATATATATATATATTATTACATTATATATAAAATATACATATATATTATATATGTTTACATTAAAAATTGATTTTGATTTCGAATTGTCACCAAAATAAATAAACAAAATTATTATTATTATTTTAAATAATTTCAAATATACATATACATAATTATATATATTCATTTTATAAATTATATATATATATTTATAAATAATTTCAAAACAATATTTATACATGCAATTTTTTGAATACATAGATTAAAGTATATAAACATACATTTAGACGATATATATATATATATCAGCAGATGAGCTGACATGTCTGTTGTGGTGTAAATCCCAGCACTTATATATGGACATGTTATACTTTGCACGGATTGCTATGTGACACCTGCAAACACACACAAAGATATATATATATATATATATATATATATATATATATATATATATGATGCACATGTGTATATATAATATAATATTAATTACATAATATAAAATTGAATTATAAATTTAAATAAAGTAATGATTTTATTAAAAAGAAATTTAGAAATGTTCTAAATAGTTTAGACTTCATAAGCCTAATAAAGATCGAAAAAAATTCTACAATTAATTCATTTCTCTTGCTGCGCGCTAGCCAAGTTCCAATAATGGTATCATAGCCAAATAGCCTATGCAGTCTAAATTAGTCATATTAGGCGGACTAATTAAGTTTACAGCCTATTTACTAGGGTGTCTTAAAAGGTAGTGCCTAGGGTGGATTGTTGGGTAATCAAGTACCCAGTCCTATCTGGCTATCGGCCAAGCGCGAACACCTATATGAGCCCAAAGATTTCCCCTAATAGAAATACCCAATTTGAATTGGGCTTCAGGCTAATTTCAAAATTGTTTAAAATTAAAAATAAATGTTTTAAATTCAAATTTTAAATTTTAAATAAAAAATATTTTTATTATTATAATCTAATTTTACAAATTGTTTTGAAAATTAAAATAAAAAATTTTAAATTTAAAAGTTGTCCTCTACCATTCATATATATTAATAGATTACTTGCGTAGTCTTTGTTTGTTGAGCTTTCTTGAAGCTGGGGATGTTATGTGTAGTACTATTTATATAAAGACTAGATGATGTAAGATACTCTTATATATATGTATATGTACTCTTATATATATATATATATATGTGTGTATGTATGTATGTATATTGAGCTTTCATCAATGTATGTATAGTATACTTTGGCTTTCGCGAAATGGTGGGTATAAGTGAATAATCTTTCTTTATTTGTTGAGCTTTTCTCAAGGTAAAGATGAGATTAGACAAGGATAACAAGGTTAGGGGTTGTATGTGATACAACGATAAGGAGTTATCCATCGTATATGGGTGTATGATTTGTTGAGCTTCTTTAAGGTCAAAATCCCAAGATATATAAGTCATAACACCAACAAGTGAAGTCGAAAGGCTTCTATGTTTCGTCTTAGGGTTTGACAAAACATAAAATACTAGTTGGAGCCTTATTAGAGAAATGAAACGGTAAGATTTAACATTTCTAATATTATAAGAACATCTACTTCGATAAATTTTTGCATTAAATAAAACTGATAAAATGTTTATCAATTAAAATATACAAGGGAACTATATTAGATATTGACAAAGAAATATTAAATATACTTACCAATAAATTTTTGCAAGTTGATCCATGCAAGTACCTAATTATAAAACCACTAAATACGCTTGCAACTTGGCCACTTGCATGTTTATTTGCCCAAGACTATGGATTGTCTTAAATGAGTTTCGAACTCTAAAAGCAATACAAGATTGTGGAAATTTGATCCATATACGGTAACTTATAAATGTTATATGGTAAAGGGTCACAATTCATAACGCACAAAACCTCAACAAAAATAGTTCATTAAAATAAGAAAGTAAACTATAGTCTGAGATCGTATATTCAATATAATCAATTATAATAATGATCTTGTTGTGTTAAATATAACACTGGACCAAAGGCAACAAGATAGATCTAAGAACTCGATTACTGAAATGTCAGTTTAATTAGTTTATGTAAAGTGTCATTTATTCGATGTCCTTAAAAAATAAATATGACTAAATGCACTTTTGTAGAGAGTTCATTATGATATTGTGGTCACGATTTCCATTGGATAGTTCTACCGTTTAGAAAGGAAATTGAACGTATAAGAGTGGATGTAACCTAAGGTGAAGTTGGTACGAAGAAAGTGAATGGGCATTTCTATTTTATAAAGAAATATCAGAAATGAGAACTATAAAGGAATGAGTTGATACTTAACATCGGAATGAGTAATATGGTTTCTATTCCAACATGTATTTTCAAATAAAAAATTGTTTTCTATGAGATTTATTTCTTTGAATTTAAGATACTTAATCTAAAAATTCTCGACTATAAATAATTGAAGTAAACGAAATAAAAACATACATTAAGTAGTTGAATGAAGCTTCATATTTCAAATGCTATTATAGTAATGGAGGAAATAGTGGGAGCATACCATATAACATTTATTGGTTGCATCAAGTTACGAAAATTATTTTTGTAAAACACAAAAACATTATTTATGAAATAATAACTATCCCTTAGTGTTGACTGACAGACATAGTTTTATTTTAATATAAATTTATTTGCAATTATTTTGGAATTATGGGCTAAGCCATGGTTTTGAGAAATAATTTTTGATTATATGATTATGAATCATATAACACTAGCAAATTATATCTCAAGAATTAAGGGTAAAGCATCCATTCAATGGGAGCGTAATAAGAGTAGTGAACTCTTTGGATTGATACACATAGATTTATGTAATTGCAAGTCTATTGATACCAAAATGGTTCCACGTACTTCATTATATTCATCGATAAGTTATCACCGACATGGATATGTGTATTTGATACACCTGTAGTATGTCTATAGTAAGCTCAATAAAACAGAAGAAAATAAAATAACACGTAATAGAAATTAAAATTTATTCGATTTGAAGGAATAATGTGAGTATATTGGAAAATAGTTTCCAACATGCCTAAAAATGAATAAAGATTCAATTTCAAAGGCCACTCCTCCCCATGATACATAATTATGTATTGATAAGGAGCAATCGAACTTTGTTGAAAAAAGTACGATTAATTGCGAATGAAGTAGAGGTACTTTGTGTACTTAAGAGTAGTCCACAAGGTTAAACTTAATTTCATCTAAAGAACGGTTTACAAATTCATACAAGATAAGGGTTCATAAGAAACCCCAATATATCCTAGGCCAATGAGTTGGTAGGTTATGCGAGTTGAAAAACTGCACATAATAATTTTTCATCAGGGATCTTGTATGAATTGCCCCAAAAGTAGCTTTGGAATGACTGTCATTGAATGACCAATTTACATTTTGAACATATGTATTGTAAAACCAAAACCAAATAAGTTTTATATGTAAGACAATTCATAAACTGTTTGTGAATACCCATCCCATTGAACTGAGAAACAATCGTTGTTTCATGAAATATCAACTTCATAATGAAGGGGTTTATTTTTAAAATTATTGGTAGTGAAATGGATTTGGATACGATCTAAGGTTAAAACTGACTACGATGGATGAAATGAAATTGACCAAACCTAAATAAACACGATGCATTAGAATGTTTAATAAGTATTTTCATACATATGAGTTTCTTATCAATACCAAGTCTTCAGTTGTATATTAACCCATTAAGAGTATTGACTCTATGATATGGTATGACGCACAAATTCGAAAAGGATTTCAAATACATTATCAGAATATGATTTTGATAGTTGTAATCGAAAGGATGTGGTCCATCGACCGTGAATGTGCCTTTAAGAGCAAGACTAGCATGGTTGGAATCTAATAAGCAAGAATAAGATCATAATTTTCAATTGCTGAAATTCGCTTAATAGATTCGTTATTCAACGGGCCCAAGTTAATTTGGATTTAATTACAAAATTGTAGCTTGACATGACTTTGTATTTAGTACAGATCTATTGAAATAAAAATACTAAATAATGATTTATAATGAACTATTTGCACATAACAACCAAAGTGTCTCGAAGTCAATGGGATCAATATTGAGTTTATGGGTTTTAAGATATGATCCAAGAAAGTATACATAGTATCATTTTATAAGCATCAGTGTTGAATAAGTATTTTGATAGAAATATCGAATCATTTGATTTTCCTTTAAAATGCAGAGGAAGCTTGTGTCCATAAGAAAGAACCACTAAAAGGCACCTATATATTTCTAGACTATAAGTAAACAACATATTGTTGATGGTTAAGGATGTAGTTATTTTAAGATCAGTAATAATTTAGTTGTTTAATACTCGATATTGGATTTGTAAATTTTATCTTTTATATTAAGTATAAAGGATATTGGGAATGTCCTAAATGATAAGCAAAAACACCATATAAAAATGTTTAATATGGAACATATAAGATGGATTCCTTATGTATTGATGATAGTAATTATCATATATATTTAATTGTTTACAATATCGTAGTTTGCTTATTTATTTGATGCAAGAAATAAATATCAAATCCAAATTAAGGTCACTAAATGGCAGTTTAGAGTATTCTCAAGAATTTACGAAATACTAGAGAGTTATTTATAGAAACAACGAACTCCTTATCAAAGAGTGTATGAACTCAAACTTCATGAGTGGCATGAGTATAATATGTCGATATTAAATTCATGTCCAAACCTTAATTAAGAAGCTTTAAGTTGGAAATGTTCCAAACGAAAGGTTGTGGCTGATTCAATGAAAGGCTCTTCCCCTTGAATTGCGCCGCAACAAGAGCAATGTATATAAATATAAATATATGAATTATAAATGAGTTAGGGGTGATTCCAAGTATTAAGAATACTACATCATTGTTATATGATAACAATATAATAATAAGATCTCACTAAAAATCGAGAAACATACTCTGAATAGTTCCACATGATAAAGGTAGTTTACCAAAATCAGAGAGATTATTTTTGCAAAGGCAAGTGGGGTATTATCCTGGTCCCTGCCAGCCCTTATTAAAAGCAAAAAAAAGATTACAAAAAAGGAAAAAGCACGGAGGGTAACAAAGAAAACAGATAGGAAAAAAACAAGGCAAGTAAACAAATATACAGGGCACGTGTCAATGCACAGCCCAAGTTCGAGTTGATGTTGTTTGCTGTTTTGTAGTCTACCACTGCATGCTTAGGGCAATATCATTTTTCCTTTCATTCAGGATATCCAATGGCGTGTGAAAATTGTTCTCAAAAACTCACATATTCCTTTCCCTCCATATTATATGAATATAAGTTTTAACTGCACAGAGCAGGGTTCTCATCTTCCTATCTTTAAGTTTTGTTTACCTGTATATTCTTCTCCATTCGAGTGTGTGATCCTGTTGCGGTGGAGGTAAATGTAAGTGGCCCATGATATCCATCCACATGGCAAATATTTCAATGCATTCGAAGAATAGATGGGAGGAAGTTTTAGGGTGTGCTTGACAGAAAACACACTTACTATCAATTATAAGTGCAAGTTTATGTAACCTATATTTGTTTAGCATGGCAGCATTATGAATCTTCCATTGGAGTAACTTATCTCGTTGTTTGTCATCTGTACACCAGATTCTTTTATACCAGTTGTTGGGTTCTAGTGTAGCATGTTGATTCAAGGCTCTATACACAAGGCCAATCGAGTGTTGTTTGCGATGTGATGTCCATAGGAGGCCTTGTATTTCAGCTTTTTGATGTTGGTGCTTGATAATCTTCCATAACTCACTGATGATAGGGTTACTTGATGTAGGAAGAGTTATAGCATCATGGTTACAGAAAGTACATACCTATGCACAATCAGGGATACCAGTGAGGCATTTGAGCTCATAGTTTAATTTCTGATGTAGTATAATTCCCAAACCACCCCAAGGATCATGCCAAAAGGAGTAGCTGCTAAGTGGGGTGGTAGTGCAAATGACACGAGGAAGCAGAATGGTTCGTATATTTAGGAGATTTCTAAAGAGCCAACTTGTGTTCAGGGGCATGTCCATGGTCTAGAAGCGTTTATGACGAAGGTAATTGTTCTCCATCCATTTGACCGGTATAGTGTTTTTGTGATTAAGTAGGGCATCAATATGTTTTGTTGCAGCAGCCATATTCCATAGCCTCAATTTTGGGATACCAAGGCCCTCGTGCTTTTTGGGTTTGCGAATCTTCTGGTAGGATATTAGAACTATTTTCCTGGAGTTACATTCTCCATGCCATAGAAAATGGTTAATTGCAGAGTTTATCATACCAATGAGCTTCTTAGGCAGCATAAACATTCTGGACCAGTAAATTGTAATGCCAAAGGCAATAGAGATAACAATGGTTAGTCAGCCAGCTTGTGAAAGGAGTGAACAAGGCCAAGTTGTAAGTTTTGAGATGATGGCTTCATATAGAGGCAAGCATTAGGAGGAAGTGATTTTAGAGGCGGTGATAGTAATACCAAGGTAGACAAAGTTGATTGGCATTGGGTTTAGGGTAGATTGGATGGTAATGTGGTTGCGATCATGTTCATTAAGCCCAGGAACAAGGATGTGTGATTTAGATTGGTTGATTTGAAGATTGGTCATAGTAGGGAACACCTGGAGGCAATGGAGGATAGAGTTAATGAGGGTGGTGTTCGGGTTAGTGAAGAGGACTAGGTCATCAACAAACGTGAGGGAGGTGATCATGGGATACCTAAATCTGGGATGTAGGGAAAAAGCCTTGCTGCGAACATTTAGCTTAATCATGCAGTCAAGAGCTTCCATCACAATGATTAATAGATAGGCAGATAGCGGCTCAGTTTGCCTGATTCCTTTAGATGAAGTGAAATATCCAGTCACTGTACCATTAACGACTATGGAGAATTTCGCCGTAGAGATGCAAGTGCAGATTCAGGCAATGCACGATTCAGGGAAGTTCATAGAAGCAAGAATGGCAATAATAGATAGCCACGAGATGGAGTGACGCAGCGGATATTAAGGAGACAATGAAATCGATGGAATGTAGCAATCGGTGATTTGAAAATACTGCAATGCCCAAATTCGTTGATTCGAAGATACCGAATTTTAGCTATCTCTGACTCGTTGATCCGAAGATACCGGGAAAGAGATCTACGATTCTTCAACGTTGATCTTGCGCATAAGATTCCGTGAATCGGCTTCACAAACGAAGATTCGAGCGCACTCGAATGACGTAGGTGGAGATAGGAGATCAAACACTCGACTACCAATTTAATGAAAGCACAAAGCTAACAAAAGAAGAATTTTATTCAATTTTCAACCCCTTTTACAAATGACATCACTTGCCTATTTATAGGCTCACAACACAACACTTACAACACACTCATAGGTCGTGAACGACCTAACAATTTCGACCTAAAACAAAACTCACGCGACTTTAAAAAAAACAATAGTACACGACTTACAACGACTTAACAAAACAGTAAACGACATAAGAATTTCCAACTTAGCGACATAACAAAACGACTAAACAAAATTCTGCGACCTAACTTCATCAGCGACCCTAAAATGGAGCGACTTAAGAAAATCTTGCGACTTATCTCTTCAGCGACCTAATGGAAGAAGTATGGCATCAGAAATGTTTGCTCGCGACTTAAGGCTTTGCAACATATGCTGGAGTTAGGTCGTAGCTTGATGGATTTAGGTCGTAGCTCGTTGGAGCATCTCGCGACCTAAGTTGGAAATCATCGCGACCTTCTGGAGCTTTGCGCGTGCGACCTAAGTGGATCTTCACGATATCAGGCTGGAGCGACCTACGGATTTTGCGACTTAGGGATTTTCGTTCCACTGTAGCTTCGCGACTTGGGGTTGGAGCGACCTAGACCTTCGCTCGACTTAAGAAGGAGGAGCGATTTACTGTAGCTTCGTTCGCGATTTTAGGGAGTGGAGAAGGAGCGACCTAGGTTGGAGCTCTGCACTGCTTCGTTCTCGCGATTCCTAACTGCTTCATTCTCACAATTCCTATCAGGTTGGTCTGCATCATCCTCCCCTGGTTGAGAGAAATTCGTCCTCGAATTTAAAAGTTCTTCCCCATTGGGTTGTTCATCTCCATAATAAGGTATAAGATGTTTAACATTGAACACATCAGAAGTTTAAACATCCCCCGGCAGCTTCAACTTATAAGAATTTTCATCGATCCGTTTTATAACTTCTACCGGACCAATCTTTCGGGCTTTCAACTTGTTATAAGCACCCACTGGGAAACGATCCTTCGTTAACACAGCATACACCCATTCACCCTCGTTAAATTCCACACTTCTTCTCTTCTTATCTGCAGCTCGTTTATACTTCTCATTCGTCTTCTCCAATCGTTTCTGGACGATTCTATGACAATCTTTCAACTCATCAATGAAATCTGACGCCCTCTTAATCGCTCCTTTCGGTTGTGGCACTACCGTTAAATCTAATGGCCCTTTTGGTAAGCTCGAATATACAATCTGAAATGGACTGAATCTAGTACTTCGATTGACAGCATGATTATGTGTAAATTCCGCCTGACACAACTTTATATCCCAACTCTTCAAATTGTCTTTCACGAGACATCTCAGTAAATTCCCCAACGATCGGTTAACCACCTCCGTTTGCCCATCAGTTTGCGGATGGTAAGCGCTACTAAAATTCAGCTTTGTTCCGACCATCTTCCACAAACTCAACCAAAAATGACTTAAAAATCTGGTATCCCTGTCTGAAACAATAGACTCCGGCAACCCATGTAAACGATAGATTTCTTTAAAGAACAACTGAGCAACACGAACAGCATCCGCCGTCTTCTTGCAAGCAATAAAATGTGCCATTTTTGAAAATCTGTCCACCACCACATATATAGAATCATTGCCACGCTGCGTTCTCGGCAATCCCAACACAAAGTCCATACTCACATCAACCCATGGTTTAGACGGTACAGGTAACGGCATATACAATCCAGCATTGGTCGTTGTTCCCTTCGAAACCTGGCAGATATGACATCGCTCCACAAACCTTTCCACTTCTTTCCTCATTGACGGCCAAAAGTATGATTGAGAAATTAACTGCAAAGTACGATCTCTACCCACATGGCCTTCTTCATGTAGCTCTTTGATAATTTTCATTTTCAGACTACTCTCCGGAATACACAATCGATTTCCCTTAAACAGAAAACCATCCACCAACACAAATTCATCAGTACTTCCTTCCTTGACATTTTCAACAAATTTCTTAAAGTAAGAATCTTATTCAATTTGTTCTGGCAACAATTCAAACCCGGTCACCTCAACTTTCATTGTTGTCAATAAATGATTCCTCCTGCTCAAAGCATCAGCTACACGGTTCGTCACCCCTGATTTGTGTTTAACGACAAAAGTAAACTGCTGTAAATAAGCAATCCATGATGCATGTCTCGCTGAAATCTTGTCTTGCCCTTGCATATGCTTCAACGCCTCATGATCTTTATAAAGAACAACTTCTTTCTGAAATAGATAGTGTCTCCAATGCTTAACAGCTTGTACCACAGCATAGAATTCGACATCATAAGTGCTATATCTCATCTTTGCTCCCGACAACTTTTCACTGAAATATGCAATAGGACGCCCATTCTGACTCAACACCCCCCCAATTCCAACCTTTGACGCATCAGTGTGTAGTTCGAACAATAACTGAAAATCTGGTAATACAAGAATTGGCTGTAGTCAAAAGTTCTTTGATTCTTTCAAAAGCAATCCCAGCCTCCTCTGTCTAAGACAATTGTTTCCCTTTCATACAATCAGTAACCGGTGCCATCACGCTACTGAAGTGTGGAATGAATCTTTGGTAGAATGACGCCAATCCATGAAAACTTCTCATTTCCGTTATTGTTCTCGGCTGTGGCCAATTCCTGACTGCTTCAACTTTATTCTGGTCCACCTGTATACCTTCTCCTGACACAACATATCCCAGAAATAAAACACTATGCGTCATGAACACGCATTTCTTCGTAGCAGCATAAAATTGTTCCTCACAAAGAATAATCAACACTTCCCTCAAATGTTGAACATGCTCCTCCGTACTCCTGCTATATATCAGAATATCATCAAAATACACCACCACGAATTTCCCAATAAATGGTCTAAAGATTTGATTCATCACCCGCATGAACGTACTAGGCGCATTTGACAAACCAAATGGCATAACCAACCATTCGTATAACCCCTCTCTCGTCTTGAAGGCTGTCTTCCATTCGTCTCCAGGTCTAATCCGAATTTGATGATATCCGCTTTTCAAATCAATCTTTGAAAAGATAGTAGCCCCACTCAACTGATCTAGCAAGTCATCCAACCTCGGCATTGGAAATCTATATCTCACAGTAATCTTATTCAAGGCTCGACTGTCAGTGCACATCCTCCACGTCCCGTCCTTCTTCGGTACTAACAAAGCTGGTACAGCACACGGACTGAGACTTTCCTGAACACGTCCCTGTTCAAGCAACTCTTCCACCTGCCTCCTCAATTCTTCATGTTCCTTCGGACTCATCCGATAATGTGGTCTATGCGGTAATACTGCTCCCGGAACAAGATCGATTTGATGTTGAATATCTCTCAGTGGCGGTAACTCCTTGGGCAACTCTTCTGGAAATACATCCTCAAATTCTTTCAAAACTGGCTTCGCTTCTTCTGGGATTTCAACCTCTTCACTACAATCTCGTCCAATTAACAGGAATACTTCAGGTTCCTCTTCAACTTTCTTAACAAACTCTTTCAATGATAGCAAAGTTTTTAGCTCTTCAATCTCCTCAGACTTACTCTCTCCCTGATGTCTCTTCTTTGGAACTAGAATAATCTTAACGCCTTCAAACATAAAACTGTAGCTATTGGTTCGACCGTCATGCTGCACTGCTCGATCATACTGCCACGATCTTCCCAAAAGCAAATGACAAACATCCATCTCAACTACATCACACCAAATCTCATCCTTATATTTCTTTCCAATGGAAAATGGAACTCGAACTCGCTTATCCACCTTCACCTCTCCTCCTTTTCTCAGCCACGCTAACTTATAAGGATTTGGATGTTTTTCCGTTTTCAATTTCAATTTTCTCACTGCTTCTGTAGAAATAATAGTGTCACAACTTCATGGATCAATCACAAATTTACAAACTTTTCCCAATATAGTGCATGTCGACTGAAAGATGTTACTCCTCAACCAACTAGCTTCATCTTCTTGCTTTGGTGTTAAACAAGACCTCCTCATCATTAGATTACACCCTTCGTCTCCCGATGCGATATCCTGTTCATTCTCCTCAACTGGACTATCTTCACCCTCAACAGCATCCTCACTTTCAACTTCGGCTATCATAGCTTGTTTCTTCGGTGTTGGACACTCATTGCTTTTATGACCCATCTCCTGGCAATTGTAGCATTTGAAACTATTGTTAACCTTCGCCTTCTCAGTCTCCTTTACTACGGGTTTACTTACAGGTTTAGAAACATTAGAACTTCCGCTAACACCCTTCACTTGATTATTAGAATTAGTAAACACACCACCTCCACGCCTTCCCTGCTTTTCCCAAGCCAACGCTTTTTGATGTGCCTCTGCCACAGATCTTGGATCAAACATATTAACCATATCCTGGATCTGCATCCTCAGTCCTCCAACAAACCTAGCGGTCAGCTGCTCTTCCGTCTCCATTATATCGTTCCTAGTAATGAGTTGGTAAAATTCATCTGCATAATCATTGACTGACTTTGTCCCCTGCCTTAGATTCTGCAATCTCTGGTACATTAGTGACTGATAGTTGTATGGTAAAAATGTAGCTCTCATCCATTTCTTCATTTTCTCCCAATCTACAATCTTCGACTTTCCCATCCGTTCTCGTGTAAGTTTAGTTTGCTGCCACCACGCCATAGCTCTTCCTCTCAACCTAGTAGCAACCAACTTCACTCGACGGACTTTCGGAACCTCCTTGAAATCAAAGATCTCCTCAACGTTAGACAACCAGTCCAAAAACTCTTCTGATACCATTCCACCATTGAACTCCGGAATTTCATCTTCATTCCCGATTCCCATCTACGGTCATCTTCAAAATCTCTGTCTCGATTTCGTACTTGACCTCGATCTCGATAATGCACACTACCTCTATCACCATCAAACTCCTCATCAAAATCTGAAGTATATCGAGGTCGACCACGACCTCCAACATCTCTACTACCACTCCTTCGATCAACATTCCTATCACGATTATCAACACTTCTATGATCTTGATCTTCTCTTCTCTCCCGATCTGAATGTATCGAAGCTCTACTCCTTCCATGGCTCGATTCAGGTGAAACCCTTCTTCGATTTTGATTCATTTCAAGCATCATCTTGTCTAATCGACCAATCCCTTCGTTCAACTTCTCAGTGAAACTCTCGTTGATTCGTTGCTCCATTTCATCGGCCTCTTCTCTTCCATACAAGGCATTAATATTGCGATGACGTTGAGCTCGTCTCGGAGGCATAATTGAACTTCAAACAAATAATTCAACAAGTCTCCAAACTTCAAAAAATCAAAACTTCAACACAAATTAAACAAGTCATGGCTCCAATCTTCAAAATAAACTTCACAAGGCTCGGCTACTTCTCACACTTCAACTTCAAACACCTTTCGTCTTTTGATCCAAGAGACTATGGATCACAAACCCCAAACTTGTTGCAACCAATGAAGAACACGATGAACAACTTCAAACTTCAAATACTTGGTTCCAAGACCCGATTTAGCTATGATTGGCTAAAACAAGCTCTGATACCAAACTGACGCAGCGGATATTAAGGAGACAATGAAATTGATGGAATGTAGCAATCTGTGATTTGAAAATACTGCAATGCCCAAATTCGTTGATCCGAAGATACCGAATTTTAGCTATCTCTGACTCGTTGATCCGAAGATAACGGGAAAGAGATCTACGATTCTTCAACGTTGATCTTGCGCATAAGATTCCGTGAATCGGCTTCACAAACGAAGATTCGAGCGCACTCGAATGACGTAGGTGGAGATAGGAGATCAAACACTCGACTACCAATTTAATGAAAGCACAAAGCTAACAAAAGAAGAATTTTATTCAATTTTCAACCCCCTTTACAAATGACATCACTTGCCTATTTATAGGCTTACAACACAACACTTACAACACACTCATAGGTCGTGAACGACCTAACAATTTCGACCTAAAACAAAACTCACGCGACTTAAAAAAAACAATAGTACACGACTTACAAGGACTTAACAAAACAGTAAACGACATAAGAATTTCCAACTTAGCGACATAACAAAACGACTAAACAAAATTCCGCGACCTAACTTCATCAGCGACCCTAAAATGGAGCGACTTAAGAAAATCTTGCGACTTATCTCTTCAGCGACCTAATGGAAGAAGTACGGCATCAGAAATGTTTGCTCGTGACTTAAGGCTTTGCAACATATGCTGGAGTTAGGTCGTAGCTTGATGGATTTAGGTCGTAGCTCGTTGGAGCATCTCGCGACCTAATTTGGAAATCATCGCGACCTTCTGGAGCTTTGCGCGTGCGACCTAAGTGGATCTTCACGATATCAGGCTGGAGCGACCTACGGATTTCGCGACATAGGAAGTTTCGTGACTTAGGGATTTGCGTTCCACTGTAGCTTCGCGGCTTGGGGTTGGAGCGACCTAGACCTTCGCTCGACTTAAGAAGGAGGAGCGATTTACTGTAGCTTCGTTCGCGATTTGAGGGAGTGGAGGAGGAGCGACCTAGGTTGGAGCTCTGCACTGCTTCGTTCTCGCGATTCCTAACTGCTTCATTCTCGCGATTCCTATCAGGTTGGTCTGCATCATGGAGTCAAAGGCCTTTTGTATATCAAGTTTAAGCATACATCAAGGAGAAATGTTACCAGTGTTATATGCTCTAAGTAGTTCATGTGTGAGGAAAATGTTGTCAGATATATTTCTCGAGGAGAGGAAAGTCGTTTGGTTCTGATCAACTATTCTCGACAAGATTGGTTTGACTTTTGTTGCTATGATCTTGGTGATGCATTTATATATGATGGTACAACATGCTATCGGTCTATATTGTTCAACAGTAGTGGAGTTTTTGATTTTGGGTATCATGGCTGACGGAGCGTGGGAAGCGAATTCGATGTTGTAAATCGAATCCGTCCGGGATCTCACACAATTAGCGGAAATAATCGGTGAATTCGACGAAGAATCGATGGATTTCAGAATACCGAAAGGCCCAAATTCGTTGATCACGAAGGTACCGTATTTTAGCAATCTTCGACACGTTGATCTATAAGCATTTTCATTGATCCGTCTTATAATTTCTACGGGTCCAATCTTTCGAGCCTTCAACTTGTTATAAGTTCCAGTTGGAAAACGATCTTTTGTCAAAACGGCATATACAAAATCTCCCTCTTTGAAGATAACGCTTCTTCGTCTCTTATCCGCCATTTGCTTATACTTCTCATTCGTTTTAAGAAATCATTCCTGTACAACTTTGTGGCATTCCTATAATTCATTCACCAAATCACTAGCTCGTTTAACAATTCCCTTCTGATACGGCACTATTGTCAAATCCAACGGTCCCTTTGGGATGGCTGAATATACAACTTGAAACGGATTGAATCCAATACTTCGATTGACTGCGTGATTATGCGCAAACTCAGCTTGACACAACTTCAAATCCCAGCTCTTCAGATTATCCTTCGCAAGGCATCTCAATAAATTTCCCAATGATCTGTTAACCACCTCCGTTTGCCCATCAGTTTGCAGATGGTAAGCGCTACTAAAATTCAGTTTTGTTCCGACCATCTTCCACAAACTCAACCAAAAATGGCTTAAAAATCTAGTATCTCGATCTGAAACAATAGATTCTGGTAAGCCATGCAATCGATACACCTCTTTAAAGAATAATTGAGCCACTCGAACTGCATCTGCTGTCTTCTTACAGGCTATAAAATGTGCCATTTTCGAAAACCTGTCCACCACAACAAATATGGAATCATTCGCCCTCTGAGTTCTCGGCAAACCCAACACAAAATCCATACTAATATCAACCCATGGTTTAGAAGGCACAGGTAACGGCATATATAATCCTGCATTCGTAGCTGTTCCCTTCGACACTTGACAGATATGACATCTCTCCACAAATCTCTCTACCTCTTTTCTCATTGATGGCCAAAAATAAGATTGAGAAATTAACTGCAATGTATGATCTCTGCCTACATGGCCTTCTTCATGTAATTCTTTGATAATCTTCATTCTTAAGCTGCAGTCTGGTATGCATAATCGATTCCCCTTGAACAAGAATCCATCAACCAATACAAATTCATCGGTATTCCCATCCTTGACTTTCTCAACAAAATTTGCAAAGTAAGGATCCTCCTCAAACAACTCTGGCAATAATTCGAATCCTGTTACTTCAACCTTCAACGTTGTCAACAAGTGATTTCTTCTGCTTAAAGCATCCGCTACACGATTTGTTACCCCTGATTTGTGTTTCACAACGAAAGTAAATTGTTGTAGATATGCTACCCACGAAGCATGTCTCGTTGAAATCTTGTCCTGCCCTTGTAGATGTTTCAATGCCTCATGATCAGTGTAAAGAACAAACTCCTTCTGAAATAAGTAATGTCGTCAGTGTTTCACGGCTTGAACAATTGCGTAAAACTCTACATCATAAGTACTATATCTCATCTTGGCTCCAGATAATTTTTCACTGAAATAAGCAACTGGTCTTCCGTTCTGGCTCAATACTCCACCAATTCCCACTTTCGAAGCATCAGTATGCAATTCAAACAACAACTGAAAATTCGGCGGTACCAGAATTGGCGCTGTTGTCAAGAGTGTCTTGATCTTCTCAAAGGCAACCCCTGCTTCCTCTGACCATACAAAATTCTTTCCTTTCATGCAATCGGTTACTGGTGCCATCAAACTGCTAAAGTGTGGAATGAATATTCGATAAAAAGACACCAAGCCATGAAAACTTCGCACTTCAGTAATTGTCTTCGGTTGTGGCCAACTCTTGACAGCTTCCACTTTATTTTCATCCACTTGAATACCTTCCTTTGACAGAACATACCCCAGGAATAAAACTCTGTCCGTCATAAGAACGCACTTCTTTGTTTGCTGCATAAAACTGCTCTTGTCGTAGAATCAACAATACTTCTCGCAAATGCTGGATGTGTTCTTCCGTACTCCCACTATAAATCAGAATATCATCAAAGTAAACAACCACGAACTTCCCAACAAATGGTCTAAAAATCTGGTTCATCACTCTCATGAAAGTACTAGGAGCATTTGACAAACCAAATGGCATAACCAACCATTCGTATAAACCCTCTCTGGTTTTAAAAGCAGTCTTCCACTCATCACCTGGTCGAATACGAATTTGATGGTATCCACTCTTCAAGTCAATCTTGGAAAACACAACAGCCCCACTCAACTGATCAATCAAATCATCAAACCTCGGCATAGGAAATCTGTATCTCACAGTGATCCTGTTTAGTGCCGGACTGTCCGTACACATCCTCCACGTTCCATCCTTCTTCGGTACCAATAAGGCTGGCACGGCACATGGACTCAAACTCTCCTGGACACGCCCTTGTTCTAACAACTCTTCCACTTGCCTTCTTAGTTCTTCATGCTCCTTCGGACTTATCCGGTAATGTGGCCTGTGAGGTAATACCTATCCTGGTTCAAGATCAATCTGATGTTGAATATCCCTTAGCGGCGGTAATTCCTTTGGCAACTCCTCCAGAAACACATCACTGAATTCTTCCAATACCGGCTTCACTTCTTCTGGGACTTCAACTGATTCAGTAGCTTCATGTCCAATCAACAAAAATACTTCGGGACTCTCCTCTACTTCTTCAATAAATTCTTTCAAAGTCGATAAAGCTTTCAGCTCCTCAATCTCCTCAGATTTACTCTCTTCCTGTTGTCTCTTCTTTGGAACTAAAATAATCTTAACGCCTTCAAACATAAAACTGTAGCTATTGGTTCGACCGTTATGCTGCACTGCTCGATCATACTGCCACGGTCTTCCCAAAAGCAAATGACAAACATCCATCTCAACTACATCACACCAGATCTCGTCTTTATATTTCTTCCCAATAGAAAATGGAACTCGAACTCGCCTGTCCACCTTCACCTCTCCTCCTTTTCTTAACCACGCTAACTTGTAAGGATTAGGATGTTTCTCCGTTTTCAACTTCAACTTTCTCTAAGCTTCAGTAGAGATAATATTGTCACAACTTCCTGCGTCAATCACAAACTTACAAACTTTTCCCAGAATAGTGCATGTAGACTGAAAAATATTGCTCCTCAACCAACTAGTCTCATCCTCTTGTTTGGGTGTTACACAAGACCTTCTCATCATTAGACTACACCCTTCATCTCCTGACGCGATATCCTGTTCATTCTCCTCAACTGGACTATCTTCACCTTCAACAGCATCTTCAGCTATCATCGTTCTCTTCTTTGGCTTTGGACATTCATTGCTCTTATGACCCATCTCCTGGCAATTGTAGCATTTGAAACTGTTGTTGACCTTTGCCTTCTCAACCTCCTTCACAACTGGTTTATTGACGGCTTTAGAAACATTGGAACTCCCATTAACCCCTTTGCTTTGAATATTGGAACTTGTAAACACACCACCTCCTCGTCTTCCCTGCTTCTCCCAAGCTATCGCTTTCTGGTGCGCTTCCGCCACAGATCTCGGGTCAAACATATTAACCATATCCTGGATCTGCATTCGCAAACCTCCAACAAACCTCGCAGTCAATTGTTACTCGGTCTCCATAATGTCATTTCGAGCAATCAGTTGATAAAACTCATCAGCATAATCATTAACGGTCTTCGTCCCTTGCCTCAAGTTCTGTAACCTCTGATACATGAGTGATTGATAATTGTAAGGTAAAAATGTAGCTTTCATCAATTTCTTCATTTTCTCCCAGTCAACAATCTTCGACTTCCCCATCCGTTCTCGTGTAAGTTTGGTTTGCTGCCACCACGCCATAGCTCTCCCGCTCAACCTAGTAGCAACCAACTTCACTCGACGATCTTTCGGTACCTCCTTGAAATCAAAGATCTCTTCAACATTAGACAACCAATCCAAAAATTCTTCTGCAACCATTCCACCCTTGAACTCTGGAATTTCCATCTTCATTCCCGATTCCCATCTACGGTCATCTTCAAAATCTCTGTCTCGATTTCGTACTTGACCTTGTTCTCGATAATGCACACTACCTCTATCACCATCAAACTCCTCATCAAAATCTGAAGTATATCAATGTCGATCACGACCTCCAATATCTCTACTACCACTCCTTCGATCAACATTCCTATCACGATTATCAATACTTCTATGATCTTGATCTTCTCTTCTCTCCCAATCTGAATGTATTGAAGCTCTACTTCCCCCATGGTTCGATTCAGGTGAAACTCTTCTTCAATTTTGATTCATTTCAAGCATCATTCTCTCTAATCGACCAATTCCTTCATTCAACTTTTCAGTGAAACTCTCGTTGATTCGTTGTTCCATTTCATCGGCCCCTTCTCTTCCATACAAAGCATTAATATTGCGATGACGTTGAGCTCGCCTCGGAGGCATGATTGAATTTCAAAAAACTCAAAAAATAAATTTCAAACACTTTCCGAACTTTGATCCAAAGTGAGATGGATCGAAACTCCCAACTTGTTGCAACTTCACGATGAACACTAAACTACTCAACAATTGCAAATACGATCTCTAAACTTCAAATTCTCGACACCCAAATCTCCAAATGATGCAAACTTCTTGCGATCTAGCTCTGATACCAAACTGACGCAGCGTGGGAAGAGAATTCGATGTTGTAAATCGAATCCGTCCAGGATCTCACACAATTAGCGGAAATAATCGGTGAATTCGACGAAGAATCGATGGATTTCAGAATACCGAAAGGCCCAAATCCGTTGATCACGAAGATACTGGATTTTAGCAATCTTCGACACGTTGATCGCGCACAATTCCGTGAAGAAAGATCTACAATTCTTTGAGCGTTGATCAAGCGCACTTGATTCCGCGAATTGGCTGCAACAATCATTTAAACGTTTCTCAAGGGTATAAGTATATTAACAAAGTTTAAAGAATATTTCATCCTTTTCAAATTCATATTCAATAGGCCAAATTATACATCATTTAAACGTTTTTTTCCTCTAAACCAAACCACCTATCTTTGGTGTTAAGTATAAAAAGAATGTTTTCATACCACCATAATAAAGAAGGATAAACTAGGAAAAACAAAATTTGTTCCTTTTATAAAGTTCTCTTTTTATAGGACCATTTTATATTTACATACCTTTTATAAATCTCCAAATAAACTTTTAAAACATCATCTATAAAAATGGTTTATAAAATCCCTTCTATTTATAAAACTCTTTTTTATTAATAAAACTTTTTTTTATTTCTACCTTTATAAAAAACTTTACAGAAATCTTTTATAAAATCCTTTTATAAAAATTCTTTTATAAATCTAAACCCATTTTTATAAATCTTATCTGTTTATCACAAGCCTTTGTTATCTTTAAAATATCACTTATAAATCCTTACTTTATTTTTAAATTACCATTTACATGCCTCTTTCACAAATATCACTTATAAACTCCTTTTCAAAATGTCATTTATAAACCTCTTTTACTAAAATATCAAATCACTTTTGCCAAATATCATTTGTAAAGTACAATTCCATCTATAAAACTTTTTTTAAAAACAGCTTTATTTAATTAATTTAATCACCTTTAATATGATAAATTAATAATTTATTGATTTTAAAACAACATTATAACCTAAAATGTCCTTAATAAAGTAATTAGTTAACTCAACCCATCATTCATTAAATCGGTTAATTAACTTAATTTAATTAACTTGCATAGTATTAATAATATAATTAAATATATTTAAATAACATAATTAATTTAATTACATATTTTAAATGATATTAAATATAACTAAAAACTTTAAACATCTTTAGTAAAATTATTAAATAACTTTAAACATCTTTAATAAAATAATTAATTAACTTAAACCCAATTAATTAAATCATTTAATTAACTTTACACATCATTAATTACATTGATTTATAAATTTAAATAGCATTAATTAAATAATCAATTGACTTAAAATATAATTAGTAAATAATTCATTACTTAAACACCGTTAATTAAAAAATTAATTAACTTTAACCTCATTAAAAATATAATTAAATATCTTTAAACAACATAAATAATATAATTAAATATCTTTAAACATCTTTATAATTAAATAAGCATTTAACCTCAAATTGTCATAAAATCGAAGTTAGTTTAAATTCGTAACCTCTCATATTCGAAAAGAGGCTTAGCGACCATAACTGTAGTAAATCAAATTACTATTTAATTCAATTTGACTTTTAAGTCACATAACTAGTTTTCACATAAGCAACATATATATAAATCAAATCCATGATTAACCATCAATAATTAACACATCACTTTTTCCAATATTAATTAATCCACATATTAATCAATTGTAAATGTTTAATATTATATAATAGTAGAACGGGTTTTGTTCTGCCAAATAGATGTCATTGATAATCTATTCCATTTAATTTATGGCACAATGAGATTTTATTCTGCTAAACATATGTCCAGAAATAATCTATCCAATTAAACTTAACAGATTGGTGTTTTTTTGCTATAATTAATTTAATTATGTTAACATAATTTAATTCAGACCCCATTAGTATCTCATAAAATTATACATTTTCGAATTTATCAACATGTTACACTGTAATGTTCTGCTCGTCAATATGAGTCCAACACAAAAGTCCATAGGTGAATCGGATTTAATATGGGTAAGATATCACACTTTTAACCAACACACACGTATATATAAATTAAACACACTTAATTTTAATAATTCCTCACCCCACATGAACAAGGCCCGAACCCTACCCTTCCAAGTCGACCCGCTCCAAACCTTCTCCTTCTTCTTCTTCCTCTCTCTCAAACTCAAAATGCCTGAAACCTAATACCGTGTACCACTATGCACGTGCACGACACAACCCACCCACCGTTCGCTAGACTCTAACTACCAATGCGCTTCTCTCTGCAAGGTAGGTCCACCATCCCCAACCCACCATACTAAGCTTGATGCACTCCTTACGATTGCGACTTAGGAAGTTCGATGCGACATGGCCGATGTCGTAATTTGCAGCAGGCCATTGCACACAACAAATCTTAGGCACGCGCTGCTTCTTGATGCGACAATCACCAATCCTTCCTCCGCTTCGCCTATCGACGAATGAATCACTTCAAAACCCAAACCCTAATTGCAAATCATTTACCATGCCAAACTCGAGCAAGCCAAAACAGAAACGAACAAGACAAAGAGGGTATGTAATTATAGATCTCCTCCATATGAATTCAAAGCAACTTGTTTTGTAACTTTTCATTGAATATATATCTAGACTTTGAACTTTGAATCAAGCGAGCATTTTTTAACTGGGAATAAAGAGCAAAGAAACAGAGAAGAAAGCAAAATGAAGAAAATGTGGAGTGTTGATTTGATTTCACTTTTATAAACAAATAAATTATGTTGCTTTAATCACAAGTTAACCAGTATTCTTAAGTAATACAATATTCTAAAGTCAACATTCCATCACAAGATTTTACCAATTTCATTTTGAATTTTTGTTTTTATTTTAAAAATGTTTGGAAAAAGAGAGTTTGCGGTAACCCGCTATACAGTATTTCGTTCGCGTATGAACTACGAATGACAGAAATAAAAATATTGCCATGCATAAAAATGCGACACGATCATAAATCAACAATGAAATACATAAAATTACTTTATTCTATAAAATTTCAAAAAATACCATAGTTTGCCAAAAATCATCAAATGAAATTTCAGTATTTTCCTATACTAAAAATTATGGCAAATCCTATAAATCCAATTAAAAATAAGTTATTAAAAAACCAAGTCATTTTATTAAATTTTGAATACCTTAATATTTATTAAATCCGAATCAAATTTGAATATTTGAATAAATTTAATATTCCGTTCGAAACGTTAAAAATTTCAGATTGTTAAATAAATCGTTCATTAAAATAAAATAACAAAATAAATAGATAAAATGTATAAACTGCAACAGTGCAACTCTAGCAAATATTTGCCAGAAAAATAAGGCAAATATTTGACATGTAAATATTTAACAAACTGAAATATTAAACAATTATATTATTATTTCAGGACTAAATCATACATTTATTGCTATATTTAGCAATAACAGACATAATACAACCTTATACTCTACCTCTTGTTAAAGTTCCACATAGAAATATCAAAGGACGACAAAAGCCGAATCCATATTTGCATTCTTTATACCGAATGAAATCCCTCTCAACTTTATGATAAGTGGGATCATCTTGAAGATCAATAATACTATAGGAATTACAAACAACCACAGCGTCATAAAAATTTCAAATGATGATATGAAAGCAAATCATTTCCATGAATTTTTTCAAGAGTTAATCCTTTTCCATATATGAAAAATTGTAATTTAAAACTACATTGTACTAAGTTCGAAATAAACGAAAAATATCTTTTGTTTTAATAAAGGATTCGATAGAATAAAATCAATAACCAAGTTCTTAACTAATATGCTAGAAATAGGAGGATGCTTAATTTAGAATAGCGGGTCCACAAGAATGATTAGATTGCATAGTCTTAATAACAAAAAAACCTAGAAGATTAAATTTTCGAGAAGCATTAACAAGACATGTGAACATTCCCATGAACAAATAGCTGTAACACACTCCTTGTCATTCTTAATAACGTACTTTATATCCAGTTTTAATACAATACATCATAAGATACAATCAAAACTCTTCAACACTGCCAGGAAATCTTTGACTAATACTAATAAATACAAGATTGCTAGACTCATTTTTTATAATTATTTCTAAAATAACTAGAATCGACCAAAAGAACATAACATGGAAGAAATAAATGAATCATGGTCAGTAAAAGAACTAGCAAATTAAGAACTATAATTACCAACTAATAGAGTTAGGGGTATGCCCTTGGGGCAACTATGTAATTTATTACATTTATCGAATTCGATAACTAATCTTGTTAGAAATAAAAGGTGTTTTCTTTCTACAATATACTTGATATAATATGTTATATTAATTAATTAATTTAACTAAAAGCATTTAGTCGAAAATCCATAAATGACATGCTTTATGATAGTAGTTACAATGCATTGTAACCATGAGTGATTTATCACAATAAAATAAACATATTGCTTTAAATATTCCTATCAAGATGTATCAAAAATGGACATTGATGCATCCATTGAGGATGGAGTATATAACGCTCTTCAAATATTGGTCAGTGTATTACTCATAACTGTTGTAGATACCAAGGAGTTATGTACCGATGGTTATTAGATAACTATGAAATGACTCTTGATAATTTTTTGTTGGTTAATATAATTAAGGTCAAATAGGAAATATCGACGTGATAACATTACACAGTTCTCTTGACTTGAGAATACTGTTGATCATTAATATGGAAGCTCCGCTTTGATTATAGTTAAATTATCGCATGGCATCCATCGAACGTCTATAGTTGAGTCGAGTGAAAGCATTGAAAGTGAAATATATTCAAGAGATGATTCGTCTCCTCACTTATATGAGGTTAGTATTACGGTCAACTTAAGTGAACTCAAAGTCACAGTCTCTGGCCAGAGCATTTTAGTTAATATTAATTGTTGTTATTGAACTAAAGACTTTATATTTGGACTATAGAATTGAATATGGATGATATTTGAATTTTGACCATTACCAAATTCCACAAGTCCAAAGCGATATAATTTTGACGAAGAGAATTGGTGTAAATAGTAGTCATAATCGGGTAACGCTCGACAAAGTAAAATTAGATTTTACCAAAAATAAGTAAGTGATAAATTTTACCAAAATGTCACACCACTTGCTAAGTGAAATGTGAACGTTAATATTCAAATAGATCGATAGTAATCGTTGACGGAATCTATACCTAAAGAGTCGCACAATTGAAATGTTGAATACTCCTTTGACCACATGATTTAATTAATTATAACTATTATAAATTAATTAAATTAAGTAATATTTACGCAATATTAGTTAAAAAATTATATTTTGATTTGATGAAGAATACTAAGAAATATGTTAATAATAGTTATAAATGTATTAATCGATGTGCGATATTGATACGCATTTAAATAGGATTTAAATGCAATATATTCTGTTCGGGCTTTAAATGGGTTTGAAGTCATATAGGGGCTTATGTGTTTTGGCCATAGTAGACCATGAAGGGTGCGTCCATATGATGGCAAGAAGGATTTGGGTTTGGATGGACATGAGAAAGAGAATGGGTAAGAGAGTAAGATCTAGATCCTAACATATCTCCCTAATCTCCTCTATAAAAGAATCTCAACCCACACTCATTTATCTCTTTTTAAAGCCTCCAATTCCATTACTTCTATCTAAATTCATCATCCCTCCTTCCTCATTATACAAACTCAAATCAAATGAAATTAAACGTTATTCAATAGTTGGTGGTCATCAGTTCAGGAGCTAGCACCTTGCTGGATTGGAAAATAGTTCAAGGAGTTGATCTCATTGTTTTAAGGTGTACTAATAGGCATTGGAGATAACATAATTTCCAATCTACAATTATAATTTAATGTCTAAATAGTTCATACATTACATATTACTTTATTAGTTAAGTGACAACTCTAGTACATTAATATATCGTCATATTTAAAATGGTTGTATGATTTTATATTCTTATTTATATATTCTTTTATGACACACGCCTTCCATTAATGCTCATGGCAAAAAATAAAGTAAAATAAAAAGATTTTTCTATTGTTTAATTAATTTAGTATTCACAATTGGAATTATATTCACTGTAACGACCCGGTATTTTCAACCATTCGCATCCACACATGTCGGACTTGAATTGTTCAAAATACCGCGTTGTAAATAAAATTTGGCAAATCTCAGAATATGCAGTAAACAAAAATCACAGAATCATAGACACAGAAATCAGAATACTCGCGGCGGAAATAAAATAACTTAGTGGTTCATGAAGCCACTATCACCAAGTCTCAAAATATGTATAAATTACATAGTCCTTAAACCAATACAGTTTGGAACAACCACAGAAAATCCAAAATTTATCGTCTCAAGTACATAGACTAAGATAAAAGACTGAATAGGAAAAAGACAGCATCTTGATAAAGATGAATCTTCACAAGTCCTAGCTTTGGGAAATGAAGTCCGAACTGATACTCAGGCTGACCCGAGCGTAAAATAAAACATAAACACTCGAGTCGGGACATACATACTTATACAGTGTAAGATAATTCAAGTGAGTTGTAATATAAAGGCAAGTAACTTAAAGGATGCTTGGGATCGCCCATCCTCTAAGGATCCGTTAAACTATTTACTATGTAGTAATATTTCGCTATTATAATAGTGTTTATTTGTAAAGTAAACTTACTTTTAAATAGCGTTAAGGGGTTACCCATATAGCCCTTACCACATAATAGTCCCAGTAGTCCATCCAGTATCAGCGCATCTCCAGATCGGGAGACTACCCTAAATACTCCACGGGCTATGGGAGAAAACCAAACTCGTACAAGACGCGCTAGGGTAGGTGACACGGCACAACTAGGCAATGCCAGGGTAGATATACCAATTAGGCATCCGGACCGGTGGTAACACGTAGCTGCTACTACCGCCCACCTCGAACAACACTCCCGAAATCAAAGGTGCGCACCAAACAATCACAAAGTAATAGAATGGCATACGAAGAAGTGTGTCCGATCAAAGGTACTACCACATTAGTCCGTCAATCGCTCCTGTTTTAGCCACCTTATGCCAACTCACGGGAGTCGGGTCCACGTACATACTTTAATAGAACGTCACCACCATCCTACTTCATTCTAGAATCTCCACCGCATACACGGTTGTCAAAGTGGTTTTCGGTATCGACAGAGAGTATGCCCATATCCGATCCCGGTCTCTTTAACAACCAACGTTAGTAATACCCGTGGTTATAAAAATCCAAAATAGTTTTATATTTCAATCAAAATACTACCTTTAAAACTATTTAAAAGTGAAGCTATAATTCTTATAAAATCCAATATAAATCCCAAAGGTTTAGCCTTAGTTCATTTGTATCAACTACAGCACTTGCGCAGTGCGGAAATATCCTTTACAACAGATTTGAGTAAATTAAATTTTAGACTTCAACAAAATTTCAACAATAATTAAACCTTATATTAAACCAATTTAGTTTATATCATCATATTTTCCACTTTTGAATAGTCATTTATATTACTCAAAAATTTATGATTATTATAAAGTAGATTTTGCAAATATATATCTAACTTCTCTATACTTTACTTATTAAAATCAAGTGCAAAATTCTCTATAAATTTTACTTAATAATTAAGTTCAATTACCGCTTCAAAAAAAAACTTAATTTCTTAACTTACCTTTATTCTAAACCACTTTACATTTCTAAATTTAGTCATATTTCAACTTCCATTTTAAGTATTCACTTTTTTTTAACTATTTAATTCAAAAACAACTTAACCCTTTATTTATTTACTTATATTCAAATTTATACCAAACATCATATTTTATTTCTTAACTTGAATTCCATTTTATTTTACAAATCAAAATTTTTAAAACAAATTTATACTTTAAATTTCTAACATTTATTTATCTACATATTTAACTTGTATAATATCACTATACTTATAAAAATCATTGTTAATCCAATTTTTAAACAAAATATTATAACATTCTTATTTAAAAATATTTGATATTTCCAGAGAATATATATATATATATAACCACGGGTCTGTATAATATTTCTAACCTAGGTCAAGTGATACGGATAATATATCATTTTAATCCGTAATTTATAAAGAAAATCCGGGTTCTATCATTTCAAACCCGCAATCCCAAGTAAAATAAATAAATAAATAAATAAATAATAAATATCGTTAAGGCCTATCATTTCAGCCCGTAACAATTCTATTCTACAGGAAACTTGCAGTGTGTTAAATAGTAAATAAATAAATGGTACAACAACATAAATATAATAGTATAAAATATAACTGATGATGGGTAAATTTAATAACAGGTTTTTTTTTCATCATAAATTTTTATCACGGGCAATTAAAATATAAAATAGAATTATTCTACAATTTCACTTGTTAATAATTTACAGATCTATAAGTACGTTTGTCGGGTGAGAAATATTCACTTTTTCGAAGCTGCAGATTCTATTCAAACAACGATATCCCCTCCGAAAAAAGTGTCCAGAAGGTACGATTAATTTATAGCGGAAGCAACGACTCGATTCAAATCTTGAACAAGATAAATAAAACAAATTAGGCGGCAATTTTTTTTATAAATCAAACTGGAACAAGATTTAAATAAAAGAATAATTGACACAACTTTCTCGACCACTCCACCCCACGACTTGACCACATTCCCTCTGCTCAGCCCATTTTTTTCTGTTTGAATTATATGAATGCACACGAGTCAACAGTGGGATATTTATATGCATATAGTCTGTGATAAAAATGCAAAGTGGTGCATGCACACTTATTCTTCTTTCAAACATGCAAAAGGTGATGCAAACTTTGGTTCCAAAGTTGGACACGCATCAACATTCAGCTCATTCTTCTTCTTTTTTTTTGAAGTGACCACATCATGCACGACCAAGAACAAAATACAAAATAAGTCATGCACGACTAGATCAGGTGTATTAAGGGGAAGGGAAAGGTTTGTATTGGAGTGGTGCCGGAGGAGCTGAAGTCGGTCATGCCAAGGTGGTGGAGACGGGGGTTGAGTGGCCGATCACAAAGTTGGAGGAGACAAAGAAATGGAAACAAAGAAATGCAAAGACAGAAGAAATAAAATAGGAAGAATAGGCGGCCATACCTAATGAACTCACGCACAAATGCAGATGAAAGATGAAACTAAAACGTGGTGCAAATGTTTGATACGTGGGTTTAAATTTATAGGGTGAGTTGCATGAATCAAGGAGGAGAAGTGGCAAGAAAAAAAATAAAGTCAAATATTACTTCAGTGGTATACATACGTGACTGAGAAAAAAAAGAAACTTGCATTCTGTACATTTGAAGGGATATTATTCCTATTATAAAATAGGAAGCCAAGAAGAAGTATAGACAATTTTATTGCACGATGATTGAGTTAATGAAGAGGTAATTGCGTTAATAAATAAATTAAAGAACGCAAGAAATAATGATGTTTGAATGGTGAGGAAATATGGAATTTGCGAACGTGTTTTTTTCTTTGAAATTTAAACGAAGTATTAGCGTTGATTAATTGGAAGCAATTGGCAAGAAATAAAATTTTCTTTTGAAACGGTCAGGAGATTTCTTTGCGTGATGTTTGCGTTTATAGGATGGTGATTGCGTTAGATAGATTAAATAAAGAAACGCACGAATTAATGGTATAAGAATATTAAGAAAATAAAAGAATTTCGTTTGAACGGTAAGGAAAAATCAAAGATTTTGTTCCTATTAATTGCAATGAGTAAATGGAAAGGAAGAGACACTTATACACGTGAATTTCAAGCAATCATGAAACGGATTGTGAACGTCTAAAGAGAAATAAATTTGCTTGAAACGGCTAGGCGAATTTTTATTCCTATTATAAAAATGAGGAAAAAGGAAAGCGTAGAAATTTACACGTAACTTATCAAAGATAGATTTAAAAGAAATTGAACGGTTGGGGAAATCATTTCTTTTCCACTTGGAATTGCAAAACTACTGATAAATTTATTTATTTAGTTAAGGTAATAAATTTTATTAAGAATGCGCACTATAGATGCATTAATCAAATCAACCATATGCCCACATTTAAATAAAAGTAACGCATTTAAATTTATACGTTTTCTTATGTAGTAAATATACGTTAAAATATTCCATCAATTAACGCGCCATTTAAAGCGAAATTAACAGCCTATTAATACACTATTTATTACTAAATTTGAAATTTAAATTTGTTGACATTGATTTGATTTACTTAACATTTAACAAATAGGCTGATGTATATACGTAAAATTTATTTCCTTTCACAATATTTATTACCTACTTTAAAAGTATACTACCAATATCAGTAAACAACCGCAAAATAAGTATTATACACATGCATATCTTATATAAAAGGTTTGATTTTATTAGCTAAGGTATGAAATTTATGAGCGCTTTACTAGATGCAAAAATTTGATCGAACGTACGCTCAAATAATTGACAAAAGTAACGTGATTAGAACTATTCGTTTCTTATTTATCTCTTTTAACCAATATTAATTTCTTAATTAAAAAGGTATATAACCATAATAAATAAAACAATCGCGAAATAAATATTGTACATATATATACTTTATATGAAAGATTTGAACTTAGAACTTAGAATTTAAAATTTCAATTAGGGTTAAACTTAAACCAAAATCAAAATTACAGAAATTGCCTATATTTATTAAAATTTTGGGTAATGATTTCAAGATAAAAATGGAAAAGAATTAAAGAAATAGTTTATTAAATTGAACAAGGCTTGAAAATTTACACACAATACCACTAGCTTCGAAAATTTCTACCACACCTTAAAAAAAATAAAAATAAGTGAATAAAATAAAAAAACTGAAATAAAGTGAAAAAGAAAATAAATAATTATATTTTAGGAAAATAGAAAAATAAATAAAGAAAATAGCTTAATTTATTGAAACTAGCTTAAGAAAATTGCAAACACAATTCACTTAACTTTGGAAAATTACAACTCTTCTTAAAAATGGTTTAAAATAAATCTTTGAGAAAAAAATAAAGTGAGAATGAGAATAAAATAAGTTATTAAGAAAAATATAAAAATAAATAAAGAATTTCTTAAATTAATTGAAGTTGGAAATTAGAAATTGTAAACAAAATACAACTGACACCGGAAAATGTCAATTACACTTTTAGAAACGTTTTAAAACCAAAATATATACAAAACAAGTTATTTTACCCCTGAAAATATAAATTAGAACATTACATGACCAAATAAAATATTATTTATATAATTTAAAGTAAACAATTTTGTTAAATACAGCAAATTACACATAATAGTTAAAAAGGCATAACTTTTACATTATAAATCAGATTTCAACGAAATGAAAAGCAGTATTCTTAAAAAAAAATACTTTCAAAATAAAAGATAAAATTCAAATTTTTTAAACTTTTAAAATTTTAAATTTAAAAGTCAAAGTTTGACCATATTGACAAAATTCATATTTTCGGAAAATATTCTATTAATTCATGTGTGGAATTCTAATCCACACCAAAATTTATATTTAAAAAAAATTATCTAAATTAAATAAATAAAACATTTATTAAAATTTTTGGGTTGATACATAGATGGTTTGGATGGCAAGCAAAGTGAGAGTAAATGCTAAGAAACAGAAAAGGTATAAGTTAAGGAGAAAGAAACGTATATATGTTTTATTCTTAAATGCAAATGAAAATGAGAATTTTTGAAATGAGAAATAAATCTTCTTGTACATGATTTGCAAATGAGAAATACACGTCTAGGAAAAGAGTTTGTATGGCTAAAGCAAGAAATAAAGAGGCCATGTAGAAAAAGGCAAGAAATCAAGCAATGACCTGATAGATTTAATTAATTTCTTTCCTTTGTATTAACAGTTGTTCTTAATTATATTGAATTTGTTAAATGTGTACACTTATTATGATTGAATCCTCAAATAAATTCATTCAGACAAGTTTCATTCTTTTATATTACCTTATGAATAAAATATGTATTTCCACTTTAACATTCCTTCCTTATTTTATTACAAAGTTTATTTTTCTTCATATTAAATTACCAAAATTTTAGCAATTTTAGCAATTTTAATTATTAAAAATTTATGGGTCATTACATTAACAACATAATTTAAATACAACACCTTATACTATACAAAATATAGTTTTATAATTTTATATATTAGTTTCATACATAAAATACTTTTGGCATAAATAAAATAATTCATATATACATATTTATTTTTACTTAAATATTATTTAAATCAACTAGTTACATATATTAATTATATCAACATATATACTACATAAAATTTATTTTATATTTCATAAAAATTAAATTAGTACATGACAAGCTTTAGACAAAAAAAATAAAAAAATTATATATAATTTAAATATTCAAATACAAGTCGAAATTGGAATAGATTTTAAAGCATAATATACGTATATATATATATATATATATATATATAATTTAAAAATTAAACCGCACTCGGATTTTTACTAAAAATTTTTAATATGAAATTATCTTTCAAATATTTTTTTAATTAATTTTATATATTTCTTTATTGTGTACATATATATATATTTAAAAATTAAAATAAATAGAGAATAACTTTTGCCATGAACGTTATATTATGCATATGTTTATTTTATATTATATATATATTTCATTTAAATATATATATATTATTACATTATATATAAAATATACATATATATTATATATGTTTACATTAAAAATTGATTTTGATTTCGAATTGTCACCAAAATAAATAAACAAAATTATTATTATTATTTTAAATAATTTCAAATATACATATACATAATTATATATATTCATTTTATAAATTATATATATATATATTTATAAATAATTTCAAAACAATATTTATACATGCAATTTTTTGAATACATAGATTAAAGTATATAAACATACATTTAGACGATATATATATATATCAGCAGATGAGCTGACATGTCTGTTGTGGTGTAAATCCCAGCACTTATATATGGACATGTTATACTTTGCACGGATTGCTATGTGACACCTGCATACACACACAAAGATATATATATATATATATATATATATATATATATGATGCACATGTGTATATATAATATAATATTAATTACATAATATAAAATTGAATTATAAATTTAAATAAAGTAATGATTTTATTAAAAAGAAATTTAGAAATGTTCTAAATAGTTTAGACTTCATAAGCCTAATAAAGATCGAAAAAAATTCTATAATTAATTCATTTCTCTTGCTGCGCGCTAGCCAAGTTCCAATAATGGTATCATAGCCAAATAGCCTATGCAGTCTAAATTAGTCATATTAGGCGGACTAATTAAGTTTACAGCCTATTTACTAGGGTGTCTTAAAAGGTAGTGCCTAGGGTGGATTGTTGGGTAATCAAGTACCCAGTCCTATCTGGCTATCGGCCAAGCGCGGACACCTATATGAGCCCAAAGATTTCCCCTAATAGAAATACCCAATTTGAATTGGGCTTCAGGCTAATTTCAAAATTGTTTAAAATTAAAAATAAATGTTTTAAATTTAAATTTTAAATAAAAAATATTTTTATTATTATAATCTAATTTTACAAATTGTTTTGAAAATTAAAATAAAAAATTTTAAATTTAAAAGTTGTCCTCTACCATTCATATATATTAATAGATTACTTGCGTAGTCTTTGTTTGTTGAGCTTTCTTGAAGCTGGGGATGTTATGTGTAGTACTATTTATATAAAGACTAGATGATGTAAGATACTCTTATATATATATGTATATGTACTCTTATATATATATATGTGTATGTACGTATGTATATTGAGCTTTCATCAATGTATGTATAGTATACTTTGGCTTTCGCGAAATGGTGGGTATAAGTGAATAATCTTTCTTTATTTGTTGAGCTTTTCTCAAGGTAAAGATGAGATTAGACAAGGATAACAAGGTTAGGGGTTGTATGTGATACAACGATAAGGAGTTATCCATCGTATATGGGTGTATGATTTGTTGAGCTTCTTTAAGGTCAAAATCCCAAGATATATAAGTCATAACACCAACAAGTGAAGTCGAAAGGCTTCTATGTTTCGTCTTAGGGTTTGACAAAACATAAAATACTAGTTGGAGCCTTATTAGAGAAATGAAACGGTAAGATTTAACATTTCTAATATTATAAGAACATCTACTTCGATAAATTTTTGCATTAAATAAAACTGATAAAATGTTTATCAATTAAAATATACAAGGGAACTATATTAGATATTGACAAAGAAATATTAAATATACTTACCAATAAATTTTTGCAAGTTGATCCATGCAAGTACCTAATTATAAAACCACTAAATACGCTTGCAACTTGGCCACTTGCATGTTTATTTGCCCAAGACTATGGATTGTCTTAAATGAGTTTCGAACTCTAAAAGCAATACAAGATTGTGGAAATTTGATCCATATACGGTAACTTATAAATGTTATATGGTAAAGGGTCACAATTCATAACGCACAAAACCTCAACAAAAATAGTTCATTAAAATAAGAAAGTAAACTATAGTCTGAGATCGTATATTCAATATAATCAATTATAATAATGATCTTGTTGTGTTAAATATAACACTGGACCAAAGGCAACAAGATAGATCTAAGAACTCGATTACTGAAATGTCAGTTTAATTAGTTTATGTAAAGTGTCATTTATTCGATGTCCTTAAAAAATAAATATGACTAAATGCACTTTTGTAGAGAGTTCATTATGATATTGTGGTCACGATTTCCATTGGATAGTTCTACCGTTTAGAAAGGAAATTGAACGTATAAGAGTGGATGTAACCTAAGGTGAAGTTGGTACGAAGAAAGTGAATGGGCATTTCTATTTTATAAAGAAATATCAGAAATGAGAACTATAAAGGAATGAGTTGATACTTAACATCGGAATGAGTAATATGGTTTCTATTCCAACATGTATTTTCAAATAAAAAATTGTTTTCTATGAGATTTATTTCTTTGAATTTAAGATACTTAATCTAAAAATTCTCGACTATAAATAATTGAAGTAAACGAAATAAAAACATACATTAAGTAGTTGAATGAAGCTTCATATTTCAAATGCTATTATAGTAATGGCGGAAATAGTGGGAGCATACCATATAACATTTATTGGTTGCATCAAGTTACGAAAATTATTTTTGTAAAACACAAAAACATTATTTATGAAATAATAACTATCCCTTAGTGTTGACTGACAGACATAGTTTTATTTTAATATAAATTTATTTGCAATTATTTTGGAATTATGGGCTAAGCCATGGTTTTGAGAAATAATTTTTGATTATATGATTATGAATCATATAACACTAGCAAATTATATCTCAAGAATTAAGGGTAAAGCATCCATTCAATGGGAGCGTGATAAGAGTAGTGAACTCTTTGGATTGATACACATAGATTTATGTAATTGCAAGTCTATTGATACCAAAATGGTTCCACGTACTTCATTATATTCATCGATAAGTTATCACCGACATGGATATGTGTATTTGATACACCTGTAGTATGTCTATAGTAAGCTAAATAAAACAGAAGAAAATAAAATAACACGTAATAGAAATTAAAATTTATTCGATTTGAAGGAATAATGTGAGTATATTGGAAAATAGTTTCCAACATGCCTAAAAATGAATAAAGATTCAATTTCAAAGGCCACTCCTCCCCATGATACATAATTATGTATTGATAAGGAGCAATCGAACTTTGTTGAAAAAAGTACGATTAATTGCGAATGAAGTAGAGGTACTTTGTGTACTTAAGAGTAGTCCACAAGGTTAAACTTAATTTCATCTAAAGAACGGTTTACAAATTCATACAAGATAAGGGTTCATAAGAAACCCCAATATATCCTAGGCCAATGAGTTGGTAGGTTATGCGAGTTGAAAAACTGCACATAATAATTTTTCATCAGGGATCTTGTATGAATTGCCCCAAAAGTAGCTTTGGAATGACTGTCGTTGAATGACCAATTTACATTTTGAACATATGTATTGTAAAACCAAAACCAAATAAGTTTTATATGTAAGACAATTCATAAACTGTTTGTGAATACCCATCCCATTGAACTGAGAAACAATCGTTGTTTCATGAAATATCAACTTCATAATGAAGGGGTTTATTTTTAAAATTATTGGTAGTGAAATGGATTTGGATACGATCTAAGGTTAAAACTGACTACGATGGATGAAATGAAATTGACCAAACCTAAATAAACACAATGCATTAGAATGTTTAATAAGTATTTTCATACATATGAGTTTCTTATCAATACCAAGTCTTCAGTTGTATATTAACCCATTAAGAGTATTGACTCTATGATATGGTATGACGCACAAATTCGAAAAGGATTTCAAATACATTATCAGAATATGATTTTGATAGTTGTAATCGAAAGGATGTGGTCCATCGACCGTGAATGTGCCTTTAAGAGCAAGACTAGCATGGTTGGAATCTAATAAGCAAGAATAAGATCATAATTTTCAATTGCTGAAATTCGCTTAATAGATTCGTTATTCAACGGGCCCAAGTTAATTTGGATTTAATTACAAAATTGTAGCTTGACATGACTTTGTATTTGGTACAGATCTATTGAAATAAAAATACTAAATAATGATTTATAATGAACTATTTGCACATAACAACCAAAGTGTCTCGAAGTCAATGGGATCGATATTGAGTTTATGGGTTTTAAGATATGATCCAAGAAAGTATACATAGTATCATTTTATAAGCATCAGTGTTGAATAAGTATTTTGATAGAAATATCGAATCATTTGATTTTCCTTTAAAATGCAGAGGAAGCTTGTGTCCATAAGAAAGAACCACTAAAAGGCACCTATATATTTCTAGACTATAAGTAAACAACATATTGTGTATGATCTCTGCCTACATAAGATTGAGAAATTAACTGCAATGTATGATCTCTGCCTACATGGCCTTCTTCATGTAATTCTTTGATAATCTTCATTCTTAAGCTGCAGTCTGGTATGCATAATCGATTCCCCTTGAACAAGAATCCATCAACCAATACAAATTCATCGGTATTCCCATCCTTGACTTTCTCAACAAAATTTGCAAAGTAAGGATCCTCCTCAAACAACTCTGGCAATAATTCGAATCCTGTTACTTCAACCTTCAACGTTGTCAACAAGTGATTTCTTCTGCTTAAAGCATCCGCTACACGATTTGTTACCCCTGATTTGTGTTTCACAACGAAAGTAAATTGTTGTAGATATGCTACCCACGAAGCATGTCTCGTTGAAATCTTGTCCTGCCCTTGTAGATGTTTCAATGCCTCATGATCAGTGTAAAGAACAAACTCCTTCTGAAATAAGTAATGTCGTCAGTGTTTCACGGCTTGAACAATTGCGTAAAACTCTACATCATAAGTACTATATCTCATCTTGGCTCCAGATAATTTTTCACTGAAATAAGCAACTGGTCTTCCGTTCTGGCTCAATACTCCACCAATTCCCACTTTCGAAGCATCAGTATGCAATTCAAACAACAACTGAAAATTCGGCAGTACCAGAATTGGCGCTGTTGTCAAGAGTGTCTTGATCTTCTCAAAGGCAACCCCTGCTTCCTCTGACCATACAAAATTCTTTCCTTTCATGCAATCGGTTACTGGTGCCATCAAACTGCTAAAGTGTGGAATGAATATTCGATAAAAAGACACCAAGCCATGAAAACTTCGCACTTCAGTAATTGTCTTCGGTTGTGGCCAACTCTTGACAGCTTCCACTTTATTTTCATCCACTTGAATACCTTCCTTTGACAGAACATACCCCAGGAATAAAACTCTGTCCGTCATAAGCACGCACTTCTTTGTTTGCTGCATAAAACTGCTCTTGTCGTAGAATCAACAATACTTCTCGCAAATGCTGGATGTGTTCTTCCGTACTCCCACTATAAATCAGAATATCATCAAAGTAAACAACCACGAACTTCCCAACAAATGGTCTAAAAATCTGGTTCATCACTCTCATGAAAGTACTAGGAGCATTTGACAAACCAAATGGCATAACCAACCATTCGTATAAACCCTCTCTGGTTTTAAAAGCAGTCTTCCACTCATCACCTGGTCGAATACGAATTTGATGGTATCCACTCTTCAAGTCAATCTTGGAAAACACAACAGCCCCACTCAACTGATCAATCAAATCATCAAACCTCGGCATAGGAAATCTGTATCTCACAGTGATCCTGTTTAGTGCCGGACTGTCCGTACACATCCTCCACGTTCCATCCTTCTTCGGTACCAATAAGGCTGGCACGGCACATGGACTCAAACTCTCCTGGACACGCCCTTGTTCTAACAACTCTTCCACTTGCCTTCTTAGTTCTTCATGCTCCTTCGGACTTATCCGGTAATGTGGCCTGTGAGGTAATACCTATCCTGGTTCAAGATCAATCTGATGTTGAATATCCCTTAGCGGCGGTAATTCCTTTGGCAACTCCTCCAGAAACACATCACTGAATTCTTCCAATACCGGCTTCACTTCTTCTGGGACTTCAACTGATTCAGTAGCTTCATGTCCAATCAACAAAAATACTTCGGGACTCTCCTCTACTTCTTCAATAAATTCTTTCAAAGTCGATAAAGCTTTCAGCTCCTCAATCTCCTCAGATTTACTCTCTTCCTGTTGTCTCTTCTTTGGAACTAAAATAATCTTAACGCCTTCAAACATAAAACTGTAGCTATTGGTTCGACCGTTATGCTGCACTGCTCGATCATACTGCCACGGTCTTCCCAAAAGCAAATGACAAACATCCATCTCAACTACATCACACCAGATCTCGTCTTTATATTTCTTCCCAATAGAAAATGGAACTCGAACTCGCCTGTCCACCTTCACCTCTCCTCCTTTTCTTAACCACGCTAACTTGTAAGGATTAGGATGTTTCTCCGTTTTCAACTTCAACTTTCTCTAAGCTTCAGTAGAGATAATATTGTCACAACTTCCTGCGTCAATCACAAACTTACAAACTTTTCCCAGAATAGTGCATGTAGACTGAAAAATATTGCTCCTCAACCAACTAGTCTCATCCTCTTGTTTGGGTGTTACACAAGACCTTCTCATCATTAGACTACACCCTTCATCTCCTGACGCGATATCCTGTTCATTCTCCTCAACTGGACTATCTTCACCTTCAACAGCATCTTCAGCTATCATCGTTCTCTTCTTTGGCTTTGGACATTCATTGCTCTTATGACCCATCTCCTGGCAATTGTAGCATTTGAAACTGTTGTTGACCTTTGCCTTCTCAACCTCCTTCACAACTGGTTTATTGACGGCTTTAGAAACATTGGAACTCCCATTAACCCCTTTGCTTTGAATATTGGAACTTGTAAACACACCACCTCCTCGTCTTCCCTGCTTCTCCCAAGCTATCGCTTTCTGGTGCGCTTCCGCCACAGATCTCGGGTCAAACATATTAACCATATCCTGGATCTGCATTCGCAAACCTCCAACAAACCTCGCAGTCAATTGTTACTCGGTCTCCATAATGTCATTTCGAGCAATCAGTTGATAAAACTCATCAGCATAATCATTAACGGTCTTCGTCCCTTGCCTCAAGTTCTGTAACCTCTGATACATGAGTGATTGATAATTGTAAGGTAAAAATGTAGCTTTCATCAATTTCTTCATTTTCTCCCAGTCAACAATCTTCGACTTCCCCATCCGTTCTCGTGTAAGTTTGGTTTGCTGCCACCACGCCATAGCTCTCCCGCTCAACCTAGTAGCAACCAACTTCACTCGACGATCTTTCGGTACCTCCTTGAAATCAAAGATCTCTTCAACATTAGACAACCAATCCAAAAATTCTTCTGCAACCATTCCACCCTTGAACTCTGGAATTTCCATCTTCATTCCCGATTCCCATCTACGGTCATCTTCAAAATCTCTGTCTCGATTTCGTACTTGACCTTGTTCTCGATAATGCACACTACCTCTATCACCATCAAACTCCTCATCAAAATCTGAAGTATATCAATGTCGATCACGACCTCCAATATCTCTACTACCACTCCTTCGATCAACATTCCTATCACGATTATCAATACTTCTATGATCTTGATCTTCTCTTCTCTCCCAATCTGAATGTATTGAAGCTCTACTTCCCCCATGGTTCGATTCAGGTGAAACTCTTCTTCAATTTTGATTCATTTCAAGCATCATTATCTCTAATCGACCAATTCCTTCATTCAACTTTTCAGTGAAACTCTCGTTGATTCGTTGTTCCATTTCATCGGCCCCTTCTCTTCCATACAAAGCATTAATATTGCGATGACGTTGAGCTCGCCTCGGAGGCATGATTGAATTTCAAAAAACTCAAAAAATAAATTTCAAACACTTTCCGAACTTTGATCCAAAGTGAGATGGATCGAAACTCCCAACTTGTTGCAACTTCACGATGAACACTAAACTACTCAACAATTGCAAATACGATCTCTAAACTTCAAATTCTCGACACCCAAATCTCCAAATGATGCAAACTTCTTGCGATCTAGCTCTGATACCAAACTGACGCAGTGTGGGAAGAGAATTCGATGTTGTAAATCGAATCCGTCCAGGATCTCACACGATTAGCGGAAATAATCGGTGAATTCGACGAAGAATCGATGGATTTCAGAATACCGAAAGGCCCAAATCCGTTGATCACGAAGATACTGGATTTTAGCAATCTTCGACACGTTGATCGCGCACGATTCCGTGAAGAAAGATCTACAATTCTTTGAGCGTTGATCAAGCGCACTTGATTCCGCGAATTGGCTGCAACAATCGTTGATTCGAGCACACTCGAATGTCGAAGTGGAGATAGGAGTCAACACTCGACTACCAATTTAATGGAGGCACAAAGCTTCACAAACAAAATTTTATTCAATTTTCAACAACCTTTACAAGTGATCACACACCCCTATTTATAGGATTACAACTCACATTACACACATACATCACAACACGACTCAGTACAAACTAATGTAACATGTATTACAACACAACATGGACACGACATAGAGCTATACAGTACAAACGACTCAACGTTCTCCTCTATGACCTAAAGAAAAAGAACGCGACTTAAAAAAAGGCAGCGACTTAATGGAGCTTCGCGGCAACGATTTATGGTAACTCGGCAACGACTCATTGCTCGCGACTTAAGAATGGCGCACGGCACAACTTCGTGACTCAAGAAATAAGTCGTTCGCGACTTATGGAGGAGGAAATAAGTCGTTCGCGACTTATTAAACTCGGCAGCGAGCTATAATGGAGTGCTTCATTCTGGAAGGGCCAAGGATAAAGTCGTTCGCGACTTACTGTTCGCATCCATTATCAGAGATATGTCGTTCGCGACATACGATAGGTCACGGTGAAGTGGGGAGCCGATTTCTCTTTGTTCGCGACCTAGATAAGTCGCTCGCCAGTTTGAATCGCGGTGGAAATTAGGCCGTTGCTCGCGACATACGAGGAGGAGGAGCGATCTAGGTTGTTCGCGAGTTATTGGGGCTTCTCGCACGCGCGACTTAAAGGGCACGACAGCGCGACTCAAGGTGGTAGTGCGACTCAGGGTGGAGCGACTCAAGGAGGGGAATCGGTGATCTCGACTTATTCGAATTAAGGTACGCTCTGCATCAATGGCTAGGCTAGTGGTATTAATACCAGTGAGGAACTTGTTTGTTCTGAAGAAATGTTGGATAGCTTTACAAAAGATAGGGGCAGTGTGATGCCAGGTATGTTTGTAGAAATAAATGTTAAAGCCATCAGGTCCTCCGGTGCTGTAGGAGTTGAGATTGAAGAGAGTAGTTTTAATTTTTTGCACTAGAAATTGGGGAGATTATGTTGCTGGCCTCAATGTTGTTAATTCTTGGCAAACCAATCGAGGGAAAGTTGGAATTGTTAATCTGGATGGATGTGTCATTGAGGGTTTGTTGAAAGAAGACAACAAAAGAATCTTTAATGTCACATGCATCATCATGTTCAACACCATGCTTGTCATAGATGTTAACAATTTTTGATTTGGTATGTTTTATCTTAAGGGCAGTGTGGAAAAAAGTGGTCTATCACCCTTAAAATGGAAGTCTTTCCCAAGCTTTTGTTTAATCATCTCAAGTTCATCTTCCATGGCTTAAACAAGTTTGGTTGTTAGCTCATGTTCATCTATGGATAGTTCTTGGTTGTATGGTTGTGCTAATATTTGTGTTTGTGTTGCCTGGAGCTGTTGTCTAATCTCTTCGCTGATCTTTGCACCCTTGCCAAAAGTAGCAGTAGCCATTGTCTTATATGTTTCTTGCAATACTTTAGCTTATGTTATAAAACAAACATTGGGTTACCTGTAGTAGTAATGTTCTTGCCCTGTAGGAAAACTTGTTCAAATTCCAAGTGTTTAGTCGAAAAATTAAAAAAAATTAAAATGAGGAAAGGTTTTGATGGGGTTGGCACCCCATTTGGCAATGATAGGGCAGTGGTCAGAAGCAGGGGGAGACTTGGAACAGTATGGAAGGCCGAGAGGACATGGCATGGTGAATAATGAAACAGTGATCTAGAGTACAAATTGTTCTAGGGCCCGGGAGTTTCTTATTATTCCAAGTAAAGGAAGGACCAGTGGTGGGTGTGGGAATGATTGCAGCTCTAAAAAGAGTTTGATTGAGAGGTGTGATGTCATGCAGGGAGAGGGGAGTGCCATTATGTTTCTGATGGGAGAGGTAAGTCACCTAGTAGGAGCCATAGGACATCAATTCAGTTGAGGGAACTAATTTGTTGAAGCATGGTGCTTCTATGATCATAATTATTTGAGGCATAAACAAAGGTGATGAAGAAGGGCGTAGAAGTCAAGATGGGTACATGAGAGATGTATGAACGGGTCAGTGGAGTGGACAGTGGTGGTGGAGTAGATGGTAGGGTTCCAAAGGACCATGGTACGGTTGTACGTGGCTGCATCAAGGTTATTTGTATATCTCCAGGAAGAATTGATGTATTTACATGCTTTTTCGGTCTTAATTTTATTGAGCTTTGTCTCAAGGACTATAATCATGGCAAGATTTTGATCGTTGATGATGATTTGTATCTCTTTTTGTTCTATAGCCAAGTGAGTGTGCCTGACATTCCATGCATAGATGTTGTCTAACATGATGGTGTTTTTGCAGCTTCCTACCAGTCTTACCAGATCTAGTATTTCTGGTAGAGGAATTCATATTGTTAAAAGTGTCTATTTCATCTTCATTTATTTATAGACCCAAGCTGCCTTGGTCATATTTTTGTTGTTTGTCTTTGATTTTACCCTTCAATGTTTTTTTCTTCTTGGCTTTTTGTTTGTTAGTGGTGAAGGTAGAAGGAATAGTGGGTTCAAAGAAGAGATGAGAGCTTAAGGATGTAGAGGTATGATTAATGGAGAAAAGTGGGGGAGAGGAGGAGGGAGAGGTGGGGGTGTCTAAAGTGATAGGAGACTTATGTAGTATAGCAGATAAGTTATTATGTTAGTCAAGGAATGTTGAAGGTGTAATGATGTTGTTATGAATGAGATCAGACGTGATGTGCGGTGGTAGGTGAATGTTAGAGTGAAGAGGGGCAGCATAATTAGTGGCGATGGTGGTTTGAGCTATGGTGGCTAAAGAAGGCAGGATGTGCTGGGCTGGGAATACTGTCTGGTGGTGTAGGATTGGTCAAGCTAGGGTTAGGTTGTTGTGTAGTAGTGCAGGACCATAGGTGTGCATGTCAGAGACCGTGCACACTATATCAGAGAGGGGTTGGAATCAATTATGCAGTGTGGTGGGAATAGGCAAGGAGTGGTTAACCAATATATGGGTAGGTTCAGCGGGTCATGGTAAAGCATCAGTGTGGTTGGTAGTGTTGTGATTGTTGATTGGTAATAAAGAAGGAGTAAAGTTGGTTGATAATGTGCTTGGAGTTTGTTTAGCAGGAGCACCGATTTTTTTGTTGTGTTGCTTCGGGACAAAGTTGGTCAAGTTAGTGGTGTAGGTAGGTAGAACAGGTCGGTGATCAATAAGAGTAGTATTGTTGGTTAACGATGTGCTTAGAGAAAAAATAGCAGGAGCATCGAGTTTTTTGATATGTTGCTTCGGGACATGGTTGGGCAAGTTTGGGTGTTGTTCAGAGGGAAGTTCAGTATTAATGACAAGTTCAGGGGTGTGTGGAGAGGCATTTATAAGCAAAGTTATAGGACACAGCATAACCGTGTGACCAAAGGCTTCACAAGAAGTGCAGATATGAGGAATCTAGCCATATGAAACTTCCACCACATTGACTTTATCTTCTTTTCCAATAATAATATGTTTAGGTAGTTCTTTTCTGGCATCAATTTCAATTAGACGTTTTGCATAACCCAGACTAGCCATTCTTTCTGTTGCTTCAATGTAACATAAGAGATCACCCAAGTGACATGATAACCAGTAGATGCTCAACAATGTCCAAGTGAGGAGTAGTATGTTGTTGAATTGAACCCAAATGGGAACTTTTTTTATTGTGATTGGATATTGCCAAAGGAAGGAGTCCAGTTGGCTACAATGAAATCTTACCTCTAATAAATAGAGGGTGATCATGAAGAATCTTATAGCTATCCTCGATTGATGTGAAGTCAAAATAATAGTGTGCATTATCTTTTGTAAGAGTGTAAGTACCTCTGAGTTTCTAGGCTCGATTGAGATGATTAACGACTGTGTGTATGGCAAGCAGTCATCCAAGAAATAAACCAACCAACCAATTTTTCCAATAGCTTTTACCTTCAATAACAACTGTAGGCGGAACAGGAAGCGGCTTGCCAGAGTAGTCCAGATCAAAGCTAATCGGAGAGTATTTTCCAGCATTCAAAGGTTTATTTTTGAAGAGGGTGGACCAAAGGAGAGGTGTTGGATCATTAGAGTTGGTAAGGTGGGAGTTAGGTAAAGTGGCGGTGTCAGTGGGTGTAGGCCGGATTGTGGTTGATTGGTTGAAATGGTAAGTGGTAAGTGGGTCAAGAGTAGACTGCTTAGTGGCAAAGGGGTGACAAGGTAGTGGGTTGGTCAGAGCAGGCGGATAGATAGGGTTGGAAGTCTGGTCAGAACTGACAACAGATGGAGGAGCAGAGAGAGTATGGGTAAGAGATGGTATAGTATGGTGGTGAGGTACGGCAGGGATGGTAAAGGCAGCGTCATGGTCAAGGATAGGGACAGAGGGTAGAGTGGAAGGGGCGCCATGAAATAAATTTGATTGACAAAGAAGTTAATTAAAGTTGATTGACATAAGTTAATTAAACCAACATAGCAGATCCAATCACGAAGGGCTTAAGTCGATCGGTTTTTATCAAACTGATTGAAGGAATGGGATAAAGATTCCATAGTTGATCCAAAGTGACGTTAGAAACTGGGGTGGCGACAACACAATGTTGGATCTTAAGGCTATTCAGACACTAGAAGTGGTGAAATGTGTATTGAGTACTTACTTATGAATATAAAACTGTATTTACTCAAATTGCAAACAGAAAGAAGTAATCAGAGAATAAGTAAGTAATAAAGTAAAATGCAGTAATGTAAATAACACCCGGATTTTTGTACTGGCTTGGATTAACCAATCATACATCCAGTCCTGCACTCTATCGTGCATAGTTCCACTATAAGCACTTGCTTTCCGCGGGTGGTAAGAATACCTTTACAATCTTGGTTTCACGGGCTACAAGACACACCCTCTTGATTTTACAGGCTACAAGAACACCTTCTCCTTATCAAAAACAACAAACTATTTCAAGTAGACGTATCTTTAATACAGATTCTTGCAGATTCGGTACAATGATCCTATAGACCTCCAATGGCAATATATCTTTGAATTCTTTGAGGAATAGGATGAAATCAGAGAGAGAATGGTGTGAATTAAAGTACAACTCTCTGATATTGTGTGGTTTGCAAATCAGTGAAGAATTGGAGTGAAACAGTATTGATTTGCAAGGAGATTGAAAGGATATGCAATAGATTTCTTTTGCAAATGTTTGGAGAAGGAGTAAGAGAAAATAAGAATTCTTTATGTTAAAATTCGTTTTCAGATGCCTTTATATAGTGGTTGAAGAGATGTGTCTTTTGGTAAAGAAGCGGAGGAAAATGTCCCTTCATTTAAAATTTGAAATTCTGAAAAACTGCTAGTATGTCGACAACCCCCTACCCCCCTTGTCGACAAGGGTGTGTTGCAAAATGAACAGCAACACTAATAAGTGTTGCGAATTTTCAGCATTTCAAATTACCTTATATTTATGGATTTTTGTGATTCGGTTGAGGTCAATGGTTGATGATCATCAAGTATAATTGCCATGAGATCTTTAACAAGATATTCTAAGATTCAACCAACTCCTCATCACTTCAAACACCTTTATCCTTCAACATTCTTCTCTACTTGGGTTTTGTTCTTCAATTGCTTTGATTAACCTTCTTCTATAATTCATATGCTTCCACTGTATTCTTGTTAATCTCTGTAATGTCTCCATAACATATCTGATATGACCGCATAACTCAAAGATATATTAGTAGTAATATTTATGTGGTTATTGTCATCAAAATCAATACCTAGGGTATGAACAATCCCCCTTTTTGATGATGACAACCATATAAATATTTGAGAGATAAAGTATAATACTTTTATATTTGACTTCCCCTACTCTATGCACTCCCCCTATCATTTTTCCTAGTATATTTATACCTTTTCTCCCCCTTTGCCATCAACAAAAAGGGCGAAAAAGAGTCGTTTAAATCACTGCTAGACAATATGTAGAGTTTGTATATAGAGATAAATGCTTATAAACAAAACACTTGAGGGGAAACCAAATCAATTCAAAACATGAAATAAACTTATCAAATAATAAGATGAGTTTTAGAGTTACCGACTTTGCTGATGCCAATAGCAAATCCTTTTTGTATTTATCCAATGTTCAATAGATTTCTTGTCATATGCTTTGAGCATCTGCTATCTGATATACATTGTTTGGTACCTGAAAAATTATAAAATATGCACACAGGTACCCTTTTTATTCTGGGGTCCATGGGGTTAAGTTTTGAGATGCCAAACCCATAAAGAGTTTGAATGTCCTCTCAAAATATAATCATTAGATGAATGAACCTTATTAATATAATCATCAATATATTTTTCTTTTTCAATATCATCCAACCTTTTTGGAACCCATAAATTAACGAATCTATTTAGAGGTTTTAACTTTAATTTCCTAGGTTTTGGTTTGAAATTGGTAGTCTTAACAAACTTAGTATTTTAAATATTATTTTTCTTTGATTTAGCCTTTTGAATATTATTTTTCTTTGATTTAGCCTTAGGGGTGTATCCAAGTCCATGTTTATTCCTAATGTGTTTAGATCCAGATAATAATTTTTCTAGATTATCCTTTCCTTTGTTAAATTTATCAATATCAGTTTTCATTTTGTCAAAATCCTTAATACGGTTAAGAATAACATTGTCCAGAGATGTTATTTTGTCCTTCAGATCAGTGATCTGTGATTTCATTGAAAGATTTTCTGATTTTAAGGATTTATTTTCACTTTTTAGTTGTTCAAAACTTCCAAGTGTCAAATCCTTTTCATCATTATATCTATTAAGTCTTTCAATTTCATCTTTTAGACATTGTTTTTCTTCAGTTAACCTTTCATTAAATATTTTTAATCTATCTATCTCTGCCAAACTATTGTTGTACTCTTTCCTAAGTATTTTATATCCCTGATTCATATCATTCAAAACATTAGTAATTTCTTTGTTAAAATTTCATACCTGGTCATCCTTTGCCATAAAGCACATGTTGGCATTTTCTGTTTCTGAATCACTATCACTTGATGATGTATCTAAATCATCCCATTTTGCATTGAATGCATGTTTCCTCTCCTTATTGAAAGTGTTTGACTTTGATTTCTTCAGTTTGGGACAGTCTCTTTTCAAATAACCGGGTTTATCACATTTGAAATACTTAACAACATTTCCATTTCTAGAATCATTGTTGTTAGTTTTTCGAAGTTTGTTTGTTATCCAATACTTCAAGAATTTCTTGAACTTATTGGTCATAAACTCGATATCATCATCAATAGCATCATCATCTGGTTTATCTTTGTCGATCATAGCATTGAGTGCTAGTGATTTCTTCTCATTTGCCTGATTCTCTTTTCTAATATGCAACTTTACTTCATAGGACATTAGGTTACTAATTAAATCTTCTATTTTCATAATACTAATATCATTGGCTTCTTCAATTGCTAGAGTCTTCTGATCCCATTCACTAGGAAGTGAATTCAGGATCTCTCTGACTTGGTCTTCTTCAGTAATTTTCTTTCCTAATGGTATTAAGGCATGTACTATATCTTGAAATCTAGAATACATATCAGAAATAGCCTTAGTTGGTTTCATTTGAAAGAGTTGAAACTGGTTAGTTAGCATATATATCTTTGTTTGTTTTACTTTATTGGTGCCTTCATGTGTGACTTGTAGAGTTCTTCAAATTTCATATGCAGAATTACAAATAAACACTCGATTAAATTCATTTCAATCTAAGGAGCAAAATAAAATGTTCATGGCCTTAGAGTTATTAAGTGCTTGTGTCTTTCGGTCTAGTGTCAATTTTGAATATTCAGTTTGAGGCTCTATGTATTCTATTTGGGTAATGTTCCAAATATCCAAACCATTAGACTACAAATAACACTTCATCCCACAAGCCCAATATGCATAATTACTACCATTAATAGAGGGGGTCTAGTGGTAGATTGCGCTTCTATAAAAGTGCTAAAAAATGTGTTACTGGTGTCAATAGCCATTTATACTTTTCAAAAACCAAGTTATGAATTTTTGAAAACCAATGCTCTGATACCAAATGTTAGAAACTGGGGTGGCTACGACACAATTTTGGATCTTAAGGCTATTCAGACACTAGAAGTGGTGAAATGTGTATTAACTACTTACTTATGAATATAAAACTATATTTACTCAAATTACAAACAGAAAGAAGTAATCAGAGAATAAGTAAGTAATAAAGTAAAATGCAGTAATGTAAATAACACCCGGATTTTTATAATGGTTCGAATTAACCAATCCTACATTCAGTCCTGCACTCTATCGTGCAGAATTCCATTATAATCGTTTGGTTTCCACGGGTAGCAAGAACACCTTTACAATCTTGGTTCTGTGGGCTACAAGACACACCCTCTTGATTTTATAGGCTACAAGAATACCTTCTCCTTATCACCAACAACAAACTATGTCAAATAGTCGTATCTTTAATACAGATTCTTGCAAATTTGGTACAATGATCCTATAGACTTCCAATGGCAATATATCTTTGAATTCTTTGAGGAATATGATGAAATCAAAGAGAGAATGGTGTGAATTAAAGTACAACTCTCTAATATTGTGTGGTTTACAAATCAGTGAAGAATTGGAGTGAAACGGTATTGATTTACAAGGAGATTGAAAGGATATGCAATGGAGTTCTTTTGCAAATGTTTGGAGAAGAAGGAGTAAGAGAAAATAAGAATTCTTGACGTTAAAATTCATTTTCAGATGCCTTTATATAGTGGTTGAAGAGACGTGTCTTTTGGTGAAGAGGTGGAGGGAATGTCTCTTCATTTAAAATTTGAAATTCTGAAAAACAGCTAATATGTCGACAACCCACGACCCCCCTTGTCGACCAGGGTGTGTTGCAAAATGAACAGCAACACTAAAAATGTTGCGAATTTTTAGCATTTCAACTTATCTTATATTTATGGATTTTGGTGATTCATTTGAGGTCAATGGTTGATGATCTTCAAGTATAATTGCCATGAGATCTTTAATAAGATATTCTAAGGTTCAACCAACGCCTCATCACTTCAAACACCTTTATCCTTCAGCATTCTTCTCTAATTGGGTTTTGTTCTTCAATTGCCCTGATAAACCTTCTTCTATAATTCATCTGCTTCCATTATATTCTTTTTAATCTCTGTAAATGTTTCCATAATATATTTGATATGACTGTGTAACTCGAAGATACATCAGTAGTAAGATTTATGTGTTAATCTCTGTAAATGTCTCCGTAATATATCTGATATGACTGCGTAACTCGAAGCTACGTTAGTAGTAATATTTATGTGGTTATTGCCATCAAAATCAATTACCTAGGGTATTAACAAGTGCAAGTGGGAGATAAATAGAGTTAGTGGTATGCCCTAGAGGCAATTATATAATTTGTTACATATATCTAACTCGATAACCAATCTTGTTCAAAGCAAAAGGTGTTTTCTTTTTGTTATATACTTGATATAATATGTTATATTAATTAATTAATTTAATTAAAAGTATATTTAATAGAAAATCCATAAATGGTATGTTTTGTGATAGTGGTTACTATGCGTTGTAACCAAGAGTTTTTATCAAAATAAAATAAACATGTTGTTTTAAATATTCCTAGTCAAGATGGTTTGAGACTCGTTATCGATTAATTCATTGAGACTAGAGTATATAACGCTCTCTAAATGTTGGACAATTTATTACTCATGACTGTTGGAGGCACCAAGGGGTTATGTATTGATAATTATTGGATAACTATGGAAAGACTCATTCGATAGTTTTCTGTTGGTTAATATAACTAAGGTCAATCAAATAATATTAATGTGACAAAATTACTCAGTCCTCTTGACTTAAGAATATTGTTGATCTTCAATGTGGAAGCTTTGCTTTGATTACAGTTAAATCATGGCATGGCATCCATCGAACAACTATAGTTCGATCGAGTGAAAGCATTGGAAGTGAAACATATTCAAAAGAGGATTCGTCTCCTCGATTATATGAGGTTAGTGTCATGGTCAATAGAAGTTGACTCAAAGCCAATGTCCATGGCTAGAACATTTCGGTTAATAATAATTGTTATTATTGAATTAAGGACTTTGTGTTTGGGCTATAGATTTGAAGATGGACGATATTGGAAATTTGACCATTACCAAATTCCATAAGTCCAAAGTGATGTAGTTTCGATGAAGAGAATTGGTGTAAATAATAGTCACAATTGGGTAATGCTTAACAAAGTAAGAAACCAAGTAAGCAATAAATTAAACCAAAATGTCACACCACCTGCTAAGTGAAACATGAACGTTAATATTTGAATAGTTCAATATTAATCGATGATCGAATTTATACCTATAGAGTCGCACAACTGAAACGTCGAATACTCAATTGACCACATGATTTAATTAATTTGTAATTATTATAAATTAATTAAATTAATTAAATTAATTAATATTTATGAAATATTAGTTATAAAATTTTAGTTTTATTTGATGAACAATATTAATAAATATGTTTATAATAATTATAAATTAACCGATATGTGATATCGGTACGCGTTTAAATTAGATTTAAATGCAAAATAATTTGTTTGGGGTTTAAATGGGTTTGAAGCCTATATGGTGCTGGTGTGTTTCTGCCATAACTGACCATGAGGAGTGCGATCATATGATGGCAAGAAGGACATGGGTTTGGATGGATAAGAGAAAGAGAATGGGTAAGAGAGAAATAAGGATCTAGATCCTAACTTATCCCTCTAATCTCTCCTCTATAAAAGCATTTCAACCCACATTCATTTACACTTTTTGAAGCCTTCAATTCCCTTACTTCTAGCAGAATTCATCATTGTCCAAATGGTTAATTGATTCGGCTTTGGTGCAAGAGGTCACAAGTTCAAAACTTGCTTTCAAACGTTTATTGACATGGGATATGTTGTCCCAATGATTTGTTGTATATAAAGTACCATTTCAAAAAAAAAACTCAATCAAATATAATTAAATGATATTCAATAGTTAGTGGTCATCAATTCAAGAGCTAGCACCTTGCTGGATTGTAAACTAGTTCAAGGAGTTGATCTCAACGTTTCAATGCTTTAGAGACAAGGTAATTTTTGATCTACAATTATAGTTTTATGTCTAAATAATTCATACATTACATGTTGCTTTGTTAGTTAGGCGATGATTATATTATATCGATGTATCGTCACATTTATAATAGTTGTATGATTGTATGTTTATATTTATATATAAAGGAGAAAAAAAATTCTGTGACATAAGACTGCCATTAATTCTCACAGCACAAAATAAAAAAAATGATTTTTTTATTATTTAACTAATTTAATATTCATTTTTTGAATTATATTAACAGCGTAATTTAAAAACAATACCTTATACTAAACAAAATATGGTTTTATAATTTTATATATTTAGTTTCATACTTCAAATATTTTCGGCATAAATAAAATAATTTATGTATACATATTTATTTTTATTTAAATATTATTTAAATTAACTATTTACATAAATTAATTATATCGACATATATAGTATATAAAATATGTTTTATATTTTATATAATTAAATTAGTATATGAGTTGTTTTCGGTAGAAAGATTAAAAAAAATCATATATAATTTAAATATTTAAATACTAGCCGAAATTAAAATTTGAATTTAAAATTGATTTTTAAATTATGATATATATATATATATATAAATTAAACCTTACTCAGATTTTAAGTGAAAAAATTTAATTTTAAATTACCTTTCAAAAATATTAATTTTTGCTAAATTTTATTAATTTCTGTATGGAAATTAATATATATATTTATTTATTTAAACAAATTTCAAAAAAATAACCTTTGTCATAAGCATTATAATAGGTACATATTTATTTTATATATATTATATATTTATTTTATATACAATGTATTTATCTATGTTTCATTTAAATATATTTATATGTATTTTATTATTAACTTATTTATTAAGATGTATATATATATATATTTATTATATATATGTTTATTTGAAATAAATTATTTTGATTTTGAATCTTCAGCAAAATAAATAAATAAATTTTTTAATATAATTTTAAATAATTTTAAAAATACATAAACCTAATTATATATATTATAAATTCTATATATGTATGTATGTATATGTGTGTGTATATATAATTTGAAAACAACATATATATATGTGCAATATTTTAAATAAAAAATAAATTATATAAACGTACATTTGAATGATATATCTGTACATTAAATGCATGTCCGTTGTGGTGTAAACCGTAGCACTTATACACATGCGTGTTATACCTTGCATGGTTTGTTATGTGAAACATACGCACACATATATATGTGCATATGATACACATGTCTATACATAATATAATACTATTTACATAACAAAAAAATAAATTATAAATTTAAATAAAATAATGATTTTATTTAGCTATATTTAGAAATGTTTTTAAATAATTTACACTTACAGGCCTAATAAAGATCCATAATGGTAAAAGAATTAAAATTCACCCATTTCTTTTTTTACGGGCTAGCCTAGTTCCAACACGAACATCAACCGAACTGCTTTTAGACTGGTTTGAAATAACTAAAACAAATAGAAAATCATCACAGTTATAGGCAACAAGAAACAATATACTATGCAAATTAGAATTAGTTTCAATTACTCTTTTCTATTTTCTCTTTCATAAACCAATTCAATAGAACCAGGTGTTAATTTAGGCCAATGAGCATATATGTTATTTCTTTCTTAATACACAATCATTGGAGAAAAACTGCCTCCTATAAGTATCATTACCCAACATAAAAACAAATGGAACATCAATAGTATTAGACATGCACAAATACATAAATAATATTAATTTAAAAGAAGAAAAACATAAGCAGAAAAAATATTTTGATTTTGAATCTTCAGCAAAATAAATAAATAAATTTTCTAATATAATTTTAAATAATTTCAAAAATACATAAACCTAATTATATATATATATATTATAAATTCTATATATATGTGTGTCATATATATATATATATATATATAATTTGAAAACGACATATATATATATGTGCAATATTTTAAATAAAAAATAAATTATATAAACGTACATTTGAACGATATATCTGTATCTTAAATGCATGTCCGTTGCGGTGTAAATCGCAGCACTTATACACAAGCGTGTTATACCTTGCATGGTTTGTTATGTGAAACATACACACACACATATATATGTGCATATGATACACATGTTTATACATAATATAATATTACTTACATAACATAAAAATAAATTATAAATTTAAATAAAATAATGACTTTATTTAGCTATATTTAGAAATGTTTTTAAATAATTTACACTTTATAGGCACAATAAAGATCCATAATGGTAAAAAATTAAAATTCACCCATTTCTTTTGCTACGGGCTAGCCTAGTTCCCATACGAACATCAACCGAACTGCTTTTAGACTAGTTTGAAAAAACTAAAACAAGTAGAAAATCATCACAGTTATAGGCAACAAGCAACAATATACTGTGCAAATTAGAATTAGTTTCAATTACTCTTTTCTATTTTCTCTTTCATAAACCAATTCAATAGAACCAGGTGTTAATTTAGGCCAATGATCATATATGTTATTTCTTTCTTAATACACAATCATTGGAGCAAAACTTCCTACTATAAGTATCATTACCGAACATAAAAACAAATGGAACATCAATAGTATTACACATGCACTAATACATAAATAATATTAATTTAATAGAAGAACAACATAAGCGGAAAAAAAATAAAAATATTAAATAGGCCAGTATTGGCATGCAAATATTTGCTTGGCATGACAAAAATTGTCATCACATTCATTTCTTGTAATTCTATAAAAGGCCAAAAAAATTACCAGCATAAAATCATTTCAAAAATCAGTGCACAATATAATACAGTTACACCAATTACTACGATGAAAAAAAAACTAACAATGTTCAATTCGACATGATGTTATAACATTCATTCAACACCAACAAATAATTAGAGTAAATCCAACTAACCTTAAACTCATTCTTCAACAAAATATAGTAAAATTCTTGATTTGATATAAGTGGTCCCTTGATGTAACTTTAATTCAACAAAAACAGCATATAAAACAAGAAGCCGATAAAGATGACGAAGAAGAAGAATAGACATCCTTGCTAAAACTGAAAAACATTGAATGCGAAGATGAAAAAGAATACGAATGGTAGGATTAAGAAGAAAACACAATTGAATCTTAAGACCAAACACGAAGATTCATGCGGAATCAAAGACTTGAGATTTGCACAAATTTGAAAGTATCGACTGCTCGAATCTGACGAGAGAACGGTAGATTTGAAATGTTAAAATTGAAAATGAATCAACAAAGATGTGAAAAAAGATAAGGAAGTAATTTATCAAAAGTAAAAACTAAGGATGTGTCCCCACTTTCCAACGTATTTTAAATCATGGATGCATTTAAGTTTAAACGTTGTACTAATACAAATATAATTTGTTATTTATAAATTAGTTAATTGTACACATATCTTGGAATGCATTTATTGCTGAGAAGAAGATAAAAGATATGATTGACACATTCATCGTTAAAGTCATCCAAACAATCTAAAAATCATTCGGTATTACTAAATACGAATCACCGTAGAGAAAGTGGTGAAAGCATACTTTTACATTAGAATGAACTTCAAAACCATCAGCCCTTCCAATACATGTTTCCTATAGGAACACTTCAAGTGCTAAATATATCAAAATCGTGACCACTTAATACATGTAATCTCCAACTTAAATGAGTTGATCATCACAAAATGTTGGCCTATATTAGTTAACTGTATACATCATTCCAGATAAGTAGTGGAGGGAGATGTGTATAGGCGCTTTTGTTACAGCTAGCAGTCAGGTTTCAAAATTTTCATGCTTACATAAGATCTCACACATACAAATTCATTGGATTTAAGGTTAAAAATGTATATTCTCAAGCTTAGGTAATTGAACATGTAATTTGTAATGTTCTGAATAATACTTCTCTTCCTCTTTGTAGGATTTCGTGCTTAGTTTTGATTCCATTTCCAACCTTGAATTTTCTTTAAGCGGTATTTTAAATCTGGCATTCCAAAAAGGAAGAATTTCATGAGAATATTTCCAGTGACACTACAACAACCTACACTCCCCATAGGGAGATTAAAAGAAAACAGAGCATACCATTTTATTTTATTTTATTATTATTATTTCTTGAAATTGGATGTTTAGATGGTAGTATATATTAGTGCTATAAATCTTAGATAGTATGTATACAACATACTACATGTAAATATATGCTTGAATCATGGTACGCAATATTTGTACCTGTGACCTCTAGCTTTAGGCCGAAGCTTGTCGTACCAAGACAAAATTGCAAAGGCGGAGCAGACTGGTTGTTGGCAAGAGGCGAGCCGGTCGATGATTAAGGCACCCAGACCAGAATGAGGGCGAGTCTTCCATAATGCGAGCAAGGGATAGGGTGGTCCTCTTATCTTGTTGCGTTGCTCATATGTCGGGAGTCAACCAACACCTGCCGCCTACTGAACACGGTATGGTCCCTCTATGGGTTTCATTGGCTTTTGTGAATCTGTTAGCCCGAACGAGGTGAGATTCTGCTCTCGTGGTCGAAGCAAGGTGATAAGAGGTTAGAAGGCGCATGTTTGTCTTAATGTAAAAAAAATCAAGCAACACAAATTAATTCGAGCTAGGTGTTTTCAATAAACGTCATTTTTGATAAAATGTATTTGATTTTGTACTAATTAATTCTAATCGAAAACTGGGGTCCCATGAGGAAGGACCATCTAAAATTAGCACGTATATGCTTATACGAGACATTAATCCTTAAATAGTGCCCATGCAATGCCTAGATACCCACTTAATTAGATACTTGAAGAGGCTTTAAAACATGCTTTGGTGAGCCGAAGCAGATGTTTGAACGATAAGCCTTATCTAACGTCAAAGCGAGACCATAGAGAAGGTTTAAGTTAATTTTCGCTCTAGAGTTCTTCGTACAAGTAAACAATGTATGAATAGTAGAAAAATTATAAGCAACTCGGATGAATATAGTTTTTTACTTATCCTAGTTTGTGTTTTAAATAAAAATTGTTTAAAAAAAATTATGAACAGTACAAGATTTTTTAGGCAAAAGCATTTATTATATGTATGCATATATTCTTTTATTATTTACATTTTAATATATTTACAAGTACAAATTTAAATATATACATTATACATAGGGTATATTTGGCATACATCCTTAATAGTTTTGAAAATACACAAAACAACCCTCCGTTTTAATTATAAGTTTCCAATCCTTAATTTTAAAGGCGACAAAAAGATTTCCCTAAATACCTTTACGTCTTCTCCGAACAAAATCCAGAGCCCTGCAAATTCTTTTCATCGATTAACATTTTAAAATAAGAAATCCTAATTGTCTGAATTATAGATCGAAATTAGTTGCTACTTCAAAAATCAATGTCCGAATCGAGTCCAGAACTAAAGAAAGTTGAGATGTAGAAGATGAAAACAACACAAATCAGAAAATCGAAGGATATCTATTAAGAAATTTTGTCATTTCAATTTTTATTCTACTTTAATAACTAAATTTGATAAATTTTTTAGATATTTGTTAGAAAGCTCAAAAACATTCACATACAAACATATTTGGTTCAACTTTTAAAGAGGATGTGACTAATTGAAAGTTTGTTTAGGTCAAGAGTTTTACTGATTACGCCAAAAAAAATTGAAATTTGGCAATGTTATAGCATGTGTAGGTAGTAGCATGGTTGTTTGGAGAAGTTTTCATCGTTGAGAATGGAAGTATAATCCACATTAAGTACACTATCCGTGGGCTAATTACTCACTTATGTTAAGCGCAGATAAACACTACAAAGAGTGCTTAATGTATTATTCAATTTTCATAAAGGTTTTTAGTCCTTTGTATAATGTAGAGAGATCAATAAAAAGAGATGCTACACACATTGTTGAAGTCCGAAAGTATAGATGATGACAACGATGATGGATGGGAGGATGCATGAATGAGTAAGTATTTATTTTTGCACTGTATATTGATATATAATGTATTATTGATGGATTTCTTTCGAATGTATTGTTAACAGTGTTGTGTTTGGATGATGTTGTATGTGGAGGATTTTGAATTTGGATGACATGTTTTGATATTGACATTGTCTAGTTAATGAATTTAGCAGTTGCGTTTATTTATGATGTAATGGTAGTATATTGCTATATCATTAGGTTATACGATGTGGATTTAGTTGAAATAATACGGAGTTATGTGGATGTGTGACCTGCTGGTCAGAAACATAGCAGAAATGCTACAAAAATGTTTCAAGAATAATGTAGGTATGGCGTCGGCACATCATTGGTAAATTTAAATTTGACATTCTGAAATGGCGTCAGCATGACATCGATAATGATATATAATGTGCATTGACATGTCATCCGTAAAATAACATCTCCATAGCGTCGATTTGATGTCGGTAAGTAAGCGTCGACGTTCTGTATGTGACTTACTCCACGGAATGCATCGATATATCGTCAGAACTTTAGTTTTCAACTTTGTTTTACTAACGTCAAAAAGGGCATCGATTACCGTATGTTTGCTGTTGTGTTCTGGCGATGGCAGCAAATGATTATCTTACCATAGTAAATTTTAATGTCGTATATTTTTCGTTAAATACCATTGAATATGACATAATGCAATTTACATTTTTCAAACCTTGTCCAAAATAGTTCTCCCATATCCGTTTCCTGAGCTTAATGCGTTCGATGCACAAGACTTCGAGCCAATAGTCGAATAAATACATTGGGTAACCTATCAAATCATCAGTAGCTGAACGAAGTTCCTTCTGTTTGAAAGCCTTATATGGATTACCTACTTTCATAACCCTAAATAAAAGGCACATATTTATCCCTGTTACATTAGGACGTGACTTTTAAGTAATATCTAAATAATACTGTACAAAAGCCGGGATGGTTCTATCTAGAACACAATGAGAAGTGAGAACAAAGACAAAAATGGTAGTCATTTCTGCATATCAGACGGTTTTATTTGCATACTAATATCACACTGAAAGGTTTTAATATGCTCTTAAACTTGCTCTATCAGGGGTGCATAGCTTATAGCTTATGTTGGATGGAAACTTCAAAAAAGTAAAGTTCAATAAAAGCAGACGAGATGTAGACGAAAAGACCAATACAAGCTTACGTTGTTGTTAGTATCCAGGAAGGAGGCCTAAAAGAAGTATGAGCTGTAATAATTTTAAGGCCAAGTAGTCGCATTATCCACGTTTGTTACTCTATTTGTAGTTATGTCAATTTATAATTTAATTAGATAATGTCATCATCTAAGTCGTATCTTTATATATACATATCAAAAATAGTGTAGTGCACAATTTAGAGTACATACCGGTAATTAGAATGTAAGTGATTGCAAATGATTGTCTTGTTGCTACTAATTTATTTGGTGATATAGAGCTATAGCAGAATTTTGTCTTAGACTTGATTTTAATGGATTAGGGTGATTGACTATAATCTAATAACTTGTTACTTTAAACTTTATCCAAGTTCATTCTCCCACATCCAATTCTGATCTTCATCTACTTAGTTAGATGGTCTAAGACTTCAAAGAATAATTAAATGAACACATAGGTGTTTATTTGTCCAAACTTTGCTAGTTTTACATGGTGTTATTCTTGCATTTAATTTACTTGAGAAATATAGATGGAAAACCTGAAGGAACGGTCATGGTTCATAAGATCAAAACATTGCTAGTTTAGACTATAAATTAGGGTGTGATGTAAACCAAACATTGCAAAAAGTTAGGACTTAGGAGCATAATCCTTAACTTCAATATAAGATACCACAGTACAGAAAACAAAGACAAACATAGCATAATGTCAGTCAATCGAACATGTTTCTCTATGCTACAAGTTTCAGGTTTAGATGGATATGTTAAGGAAAGGTTTAATAATGAAAAGCAACGCTTCAAGCTTATGTACTTACCATGTTATGAGCAAGGAAGCATAGTTGATATCATGGAAATATCGGCAACAAAACAAAAAAAAAAGCAAACGGAGATTTGTAGACAGCGATAGTGATATAGGAGCATTAATAATGAATTTAGTTGAAGTTTTTGGCAAGAAAATTGGTTAGCTATATTTTTGTCTTTTTCTTATTTGTTACAAGTTTGTTTTGCTTTTTTTTTCTTTTTAATTCAAGGAAAATGCTGTTATTAGTGTGTGGTGTGTGAGCTGGCTTTTTTCCAAGCTAAGCTAGTATAAATCAGGAAAAAGTTGTAATGCTCAAAAAATTGGAATGATTTACAAACTTTTCCCTTTCTCTTGTCTACATTCTCTGCTTCTTCCCTCCTCTTTTAAAATCTCTTTTCTGTTAGCTTTATTGTATTTTCACTTGTTTTTGTGTTGTGGAAAATACACCCTTATCATTGCTATTAGAGCCATCAACTATTGTTGGATCAAATGTAGCAACCCTGTTACTAAACGAGTGTCAAGGATGGAAGCACAATCAGCGGCCCTGGAAAAGAAAGTTGAAGAGAAGAATTCAACAACTAATCAGAAATTTGATGAGCTTCTGAAAATGGTGCAGCTCCTTAAGGAAAACATGCATGTTGTTTCGGAAATCAAATCACCCAGATTTGATGAGCGATACAAGCAGCCTAAATTGGGGTATATTCAAAAACTGGAATTCCCTATATTTGATGGCAGCAATCCTAGACTATGGATCAAAAAGTGCAGTAAGTATTTTACCCTTTGTAATATCCCGGATGATCAAAAAGTTGATTTAGCTTCATTAAAAATGATTGATAAGGCTGAAAACTAGGTATCTAGCTCTTTGTCCCCTAGAAGTGCTGTAGATTGGAATGACTTTGTGATTGATGTAAATGGAAGATTTAAAAATGAACCGGGAGTTAATGTGGTAGAGGAATTTAATAAGCTGCATCAAATGACAATACTGAGGCTTATGTTGATGAATTCGAAAATCTAAGGTCTATCATGATGCAAAACAGTTATGTATTGCCTGAAAAGTATATGTTAGAGAGTTTTATTGGTGGCCTTAAACCTAGGATTAGACCATTTGTGCGAGCCTTTAAGCCTCAAACCATTACTTCTGCAGTTGAGTATGCCAGATTATAGGAACAATCCATTACTGTCAATTCACAGAAAACTCACAAACTAAACACTACCTTCTCAAAAACTTACCATCCTAACCCCTCGTCGCAAACAGTAAACCTCCCCTCCTTCCCACCCCACAAACTAAACACCTCACCTTACCCGAACCTTTCATAAAACCTTATAAACCCACAGAATATGTCCCTGCTAATGCGAGAGCATAGAAAATAGCCAAAGGCCTTTGTTATTGCTGTGATGCACCTTATGATACAAGCCATAAGTGCCAAATCAGAGAACCATAGCTGTTTACAAGAGACATACAGGGCCTAAATGAAGTAAATGCTGCAATAGTTCAGCTAGAAGAAGCAAATGAAGTTCCTGAACTTGAACCTTGGATTTCATTAAGAGCACTAACCGGAAGTCAGAATTATAACACCATGAAGGTTAAAGCGATGGTAAATGGTAAACCCATACATACTCTGGTAGATTCAGGTAGTACACAAAACTTCTTGGATATTCACTTAGCTAATAGGTTAGGGTGCAAAATTTACGGCATCAATGGACAAGCAATCACAGTAGCATATGGTAATCATTTGATGTGCCAATCGATTTGCGGGGAGTTCACCTGGTCAGTTTGTGGGCATAAAATTACTACTGATGTTATGCTCATTCCCTCAGGAAGTTATGCTCATTCCCTTAGGAATCTGTGACATGGTTCTTGGAATCCAGTGGCTTAGTACACTAGGTTCAATTTTATGGGATTTCAAACAACTAACCATGAAATTTTGTATAAAGTGAGCTAAGGTTATGTTGAAAGGAATACCCTCAAAAAAGCTCAAGGTTCTAGAGGAGAGCCCTTCAGTAAGATCGATGAATGGGGCTGCTTAGATTTGCTTAATGCAGGTCACCGAGGTGATTGAGGAAGAAGCTCCCTCTTGTTTGTTTTAGGTTGCAGAAGAAGATACTGAACATGAAGAACTCGGTGTGCTAAAAACTCAATTGGATGCAATTTTTGAAGAACATATGGAGCTCCCACCTAGGAGAGGTGTGTTTGATCATAGGATCATTCTGGAACCTGGAATCAATGCTATTAACATCAGACCTTACATATATCTTTTAAAGTAGAAGGATATTATTGAACAATTGGTTCATGAAATGCCTGAGAGAGGCATCATTCAGGACAGCTCTAGTCCCTTTACTTCACCAGTTGTCCTTGTGGGAAAGAAAGATGGTACTTGGAGGTTGTGTGTGGATTATAGGGAACCAAATAAGAGAACTATCAAGAATAAATTACCTATTCCTGTACTAGAGGAGTTAATTGATGAGCTCTCTGGTGCAGTGGTATTCAGTAAGCTAGATCTCAAAGCTGGTTATCACCAGATGAGAATTCACCCTAATAATGTCTTTAAAACAACCTTTTAAACTCATGAGGGGCACTATGAATTCTTAGTTATGCCATTTGGCTTAACTAATGCTCCATCCTCATTTCAGAGTTGGATGAATTCAGTGTTCAAAACATTGCTCGGGAAGTGTGTTTTAGTCTTTTTTGATGACATACTTGTTTACAGCAAAAATCTCGCTGATCATTGGAAGCATCTTACTAATGTTTTTGGATTAATGGCAAAACACTCTTTATATGCAAAACTAAGCAAGTGTTCCTTTGTTACTAGAAGGGTGGAATACTTAGGACACTTCATTTCTGAAAAAGGGGTGGAAACTGACCCTAATAAAATTAATGCCAATAGTTCTTGGCCTTGTCCTAACACAGTCAAAGATTTGAGAAGTTTCTTTGGACTTGCAGGGTGCTATAGGAAATTTGCTAAGGGTTATGCCATAATCAGTAAACCCTTAATGGATTTTCTTAAGAAGGGAGCTTTTGAGTGGAATGACACAGCTTAATTTGCTTTTGATAAGTTAAAAGCAGCACTGATCAATGCCTCATTTCTTGCAGTTCCAGATTTCTCAAAGAAATATGTTGTTGAAACCGATGCTTCCAAAAATGGAATTGGAGTAGTGCTTATGAAAGACAACCATCCCTTGGCTTTGATCAGCAGAGCTTTGGGGCCAAATTGGGAAAAACTATCAGTATATGAGAAAGAGCTACTGGCCATGGTCTTTTCTATACAAAAGTGGGAGCAGTACCTGATAAGTGCTCAATTTATTGTCATGACTAACCAAAAGAGCTTGAAATGGCTCCCCCAATAGAAGATTTCAACTCCTTTTCAACAGTATTGGTTCTCAAAGTTGATGGGATTCGACAATGAAATTCAATATAAGGCAGGAAGGGAGAACATTGTTGCTGATGCTCTCTCTAGAGTTCAGGGGTCGAAACTCTTTTTGTTGGCAATCTCTATAGTGGATTCTGATCTAGCTCAGGCGATCAAAACTAGTTATGTTTTGGATGAAAATACCAAGGCCATAGTACAAAAGCTTTAACAGCGAGAAAAAATCCCCAGTTTTAGTTTTCAAAATGGATTGTTGTAAAGGCATTGAAAGATTGTTATAGGTCCACGTGAAAATCTCAAAAAGAAATTGATGCATTGGCAACATGCTTCTTTACAAGCTGGACACTCAGGTAGAGAACAGACCTTAAAAAGAATGCATGACATTTTTTATTGAAGGGGTATGACCAGAGATGTGAGCCAGTTTGTGAGAAAGTATGTAATCTGTCAAGCTTTAAAATACGACACTTCTGCCAGGCCAGGAGCATTGCAACCACTTCCTATACCTGAAAAGGTATGGACTGATATATCTATAGACTTCATTACAGGATTACCCATGTCCATGAGTAAGAATGTCATTTTTGTTGTGGTGGATAGGCTAAGTAAATATGCCCAATTCATGGCACTTAAAAACCCATTTACTGCTGTGGAAGTTGCTCAGATTTATTTGGATTATGTATTTAAGCTCCATGGGTGGCCTAGAAGCATTGTGAGTGACAGAGACTCAATTTATCCGAGTCAATTTTGGAAGGGCCTATTTTCACTACATGGCACTGAATTCGTACTCTCCTCTGCTCATCATCTAGAAACTGACAGGCAAACTAAGGTTGTAAATATGTGCCTTTAGACTTATTTGAGGTATGTTACTAGTGATAGGCCTAAGGATTGGTGCAAATATTTTCCTATGGCAGAATGATGGTATAATACCCACTATCACACATCCACCTTCAAAACACCCTATGAGATTGTTTACAGTCAACCACCTCCTCTTCATTTGCCCTACTTACTAGGGGAATCAGATAATGAAGTTGTGGATAGAAGCATGCAGAAAAGAGATGAAATGCTTAAGGTGTTGAAGGAGAACCTAGCTAAAGTTCAGCATAAGATGAAAATACAAGTAGATAAGAGAAGGTCAGAAAGGGAATTCTCTGTGAATGATTGGGTATGGCTTAAATTGCAAAATTACAGGTGGCAAACAGCGCAATATAGAAGCAATAATAAGCTAGCTACAAAATACTTTGGTACTTTCAAAGTAATTGCAGTAATTGGCAAGGTGACATACAAGCTTCAATTACCAAGTACAACTAAGATACATGATGTATTTCATATGTAATAATTGAAGCCTTTCAAGGGTGAGCTTCCTCTTGTTGCTGTTATTCCTCCTTGTTCGGATCAAACCGAAGCAACTACCCTTGTGCCGGCTACTGTCATTGACCATAGAACTGTGTAGATAGCAGGCTTCTTGTAGGAACAGTGTTTAGTGCACTAGAAGGGTAAACCCACATATGAGGCTACTTGGATGAACAAATCAGACTTTGAAGCACAATACCTTAGTTTCCTCTCTTCCTAACTTGAGGTCAAGTCCTTTTAAAGGGTGAGGGTATGATATAGGAGCACTAATAATGAATGTAGTTGAATTTTTTGGCAAGAAAATTGGTTAGCTGTATTTTTGTTTTTTTTGGTTTTACAAGTTTGTTTTTCTTTTTTTTAATTCCAGGAAAATGTTGTTGTTACTGTGTGGTGTGTGAGCTAGCTTTTGTCCAAGCTAAGCTAGTATAAATCAGAAAAAAGTGGTAATGCTAAAAAAGGAATGAATTACAAACTTCTTCCCTTTCTCTCGTCTACATTCTCTGCTTCTTCCCTCCTCTTCTACATTCTCATTTCTGTTAGCTTCATCATATTTGCATTTGTTTTTGTGTTCATAGAAATGAACCCTTATCATTGGTATCCGATCTGATCCGATTAGGAGTGGGATCGCTAGGTGGTGGAGTCGGAGGAGCAGGAGAGGGCAGGTGAGTAGAGAGTTCAAACTGCATCTGATCATCCTCGCCACTGATTGGGTTTTATGAGGTTAATGGTTTATAATATTCTGCTATAGATCATCGTTACATTTTTCTAAAAACTATCGATAATGTTAAATTTATCAACTAATTTATAGCACGTGAATATTCATGTCATGCTTTATTATAGGCATTTAAAACTAAACAAATAATAAAATTTAGTTTACTAATTTAGATTAAATAACGTTAACTACACTTAGTTTATTTCTTATTGATGTCTTTTTTTAAGTAACGCTACAAATTGTGTAATAAAGCATCATTATAGTGCAAATATATGTAAAGTTAATGGATTTTTTAGAAAAATAGTAATTTACCATTACCAATGCAACAGTTACCAGTTTATCTATACCAATCTTTAGTAACGGTAAGCAATTTTAGTTTACCCGTAAAAGGGTACGGTGATGGTATTTGTATAATAATAACTCACATAACAGGCATAGTTATTTTTAGAGCACCAGTTATCATTGACCAAGACCTACGGGAATCCACCCTTTACTTTCATGTTTGATACGCGAAAACTATAACGATCCGATTTTTCGACCCTCGAATCTCGACACAAATACATCCACGATATTCATGTTCTGAGTGCCCAAGTGTCAGAAAGACAGATTGTTAGTGCATAATAAAAATACAGAATAAGAAAGAAAGGACAAAACATTATAATTCCATGGTGGAACGATAATATACAATATCCGAAAAAATATGTTTTCGTTTATTAAATAAACTGTCTACCTTTGTTGTTAATATCAGATTATATCATTGTTATATCGTCGATATATCTCATATCTCTCATTAGTCGATACATTTTCGGAAATATCATTTAAAATATTGTTACCGATATATCGTCCGTTATTTTTCGATATATCGCACCGATATTCAGCATCAAATATCTGATATTTTCTAAGAATATTGTTTATTATTGTATGTGTTGGATAAAATAAATTTACAAATAAATATCTTCACAATCTCAATATATATTTTTAGCACAAGGTAAATGATAGTATGTTGACCATATTGGAAATCTCAATGTACTAGTTTTTTTAGTTTTAACCATATTTTTTCATTAACTATCATTAGCCTTTCAATACAGAAACTCTACTTATTCCGTTATTTTATATGTTTTATTTACATGAGAACTTTACCACTAAAAGCAAAATCGTGTAAGAGCTACTTCTTTTTTTAGTTTGTTTTTGTTTGCCCTTTTTAATCGGTAAGTTAGCTTATGAACATTTTTTAATTAGTTATCAACATACACTAAGAACAAAAGGTTAAAGAGCTTATTTATGGAAATGAAAGCGGGATAGAAGTATTTATCGACATCAATTCAACGTTACTTAATAGATATATTAAGTGAAAAAGGAAATGAAGAGACCATAAATATGGAAATATTTTGAAAGTGATATAGATGATTAGGTGGATGAAGAAATAATGAACATACTATAAAAATGGAGAAAATAATAAAGATGCACATTATACGATTTTTTTTAGCTTTTATGAGCTTATTTTGTGGCTTGTATTTAGGAGAATATCAGACTGTAATCCGCAAAATATTAGCAATCGGCCTTTAATAGTAATTTGCCAATATTGATCAAAATATTTAAACTTAACATCATTATAACATTATAACATATTACAATATCGTTCATAATATGTTCTACACATGTCTTATATTTCGCAGATACTATCCAATATTATCACGATATTTTAAAAAATCTCATATTGGCAGCTGATCGATACATATCTGATACTGATATTAACTACTTAGCGTTCTACTTTAGTTATTAAAAATATATTAAAATTTCAAACCACTTTAAAGTACTCTAATATAAGTTAGAAAAGATTTGTAAAAAGATTGAAGAGAAATACTTAAATTGAAAGTCATTTTTAGATAAGTAAAGTTTAAAGCAGAAACTACAGTATTTCTAGAATACTGTAAAATTGTTTCAGAGCAAAGACAGTGGCTAAAAAGTGTCATCGTAGAGTACTGTAATTGATTATGAACTGGGGTCGTTTTATATAATAAAATGTTTTGTCATTTTTTGATATGTTAACAAACTTTTTAATATCGAATCTTTTGGCAGTAAAAAATGCACACAATATATATCACAATCATGGAAAAACCCCCTAAAGAGCTCTCTATAAAATATTATAGAAACTGCTGAACACAAGGGAATTCCTAAGTGCTTCTATAGCGACTGCTCGCTATAAAACCACTTCTAAACTCAAGTCTGATTCGATCCAAGTTCAAACAAACCTATGTGCTTTATGTCAAGGCTGTGCAACAAGTCAAAGAAAATCATAAAAGTCCAAATACAACATTTATTTATGCCATTTACCTTCCAAAGTAAGAATCATAAAAGTATTCAACAACATATAGTTTAAACAATCATATATACACTTCATATTCATTCAAATGGTTAGATTTCTCACCCTTCAACAATTAAATAAAAGGCTCATGCTTCCAATTCCTACCTCAACCTTTTTCTCTCGGCTTAGGCTAGAAAAGCCTCAAATGCTCAGGGCCTTGAATGGTTTGGAGTGTTGTGCTCCAAATCTTATAGCTCCAAGTTGCTAATGGTTGTTGCTAAGATGTTATAACACTACACCAAATAGACCATTTTGCAACACTTTTTCTCTTCCAATTTACAATGCTAATAACCTTTACAAATTTATAACGGTTATATCCGTTACAACCATTTACAACGGTTACTACCGTTAGTAAATATGGTAATTTCATAAATAATTAAAAGCAGTATGGATTGGAGTGTAAATTCATTTTCTTTCATTCGTTATCTCATTTTCAACTATAATTGTTCATTTCTCACCTTCTCACCTTCTCTTCCATTCGTACAGCCTCCACCGTCTGCCACCGCCTCCATCGTCTGCTACCGTCGCCGTCTTCTGCCACCGCCTCCTCCATTTGTCCTATCAATTCGACGAAGATGAATGAAGAGCTGGGTTGCGAACTACATATCTAGGGTTTTGCTTTTCCATCTCCGTCTACTCAAGTATGAATTTTTTTTCAAATTCTTGTAAATTTCTTACATATGAATCCATGTCAAGCTAGGGTTTCTCAACAATTTTAGGTTTAACAAATTCTAGATTCAGATTAACACAGTAGCGGAGCCAGAAATCTTATCCACATTAACCACGACTGTACAGCTTTTATTATTAGAGAGGAAGTCTTGAATAGGAATTATTCAGGTGAGTGAGTTTTTATTATTATTTTATTTTAAAACTAGATGAACCAAACACTAAACTTAGAAGAAATTGTAAAGCACCGCCAAAATACATACTTATTGTCTGTTGGTAAGCATTGGAATCTTTTTAACAGTAAATACCTTAGAATGGAAATGTCTGCTGTAATAATGGTGTTCAACGAATCGACTAAATTACATTTTTTTGATATTTTTGAAGAATCCTACTTTACATATAATTCTAACTTTAGGTTGTTGTCCGTATAGGTTTTCTATAGTTACTCATGGATTTTGGCATTTTTATTGAAAAATTTCATAGAGTAATTGATATTCATCTGTATTTTCATCTTTTAATGAAAAGTGATATGGTTTTAAATAAATAAAAATGGAGTAGGTGGGGTTATGACTTGGTTGGCATCTTTGGGTTTTCTTTTTTTGGAACATTGATTGTGATTGTCTTTGTATACACAGAGTATCAAACTAGCATTCATGGTTTGATGGAGACGCTGTAATTATAGATAGTCTCTTTACTTCTAAACTTTGAGATTCTGCCTTTAGTTTTATCCATGTCAAAATAAATTGCATAAATACTCTGTTTGAGTAATGGTTACAGAAAAAAGCAATGGATGGTTAATGAAAATTAAAGGATTCATATTGCTGAACTGCTACTGCCAAAGTTAAGCTTTCATTTTCTATTTTTATTATATCCACATTTTGATATTCGTAGATTATGTGTTCATGTACTATCCTTAAGGATTTTGCTTCCAAAATATGTGTTCATGTAATATCCTTATAAGTGAATTATCCATTTAAAATTTTGGTCTTTTTCTTGTTCAAAAAGCAAAAACAGCTAATAAACTTACAAATGCTGTTACAGGAAGGCTCTGAGAGCATGGCTAGCATGTGAGGCAAATTTGAGTGTAGGATTAGATTAAATGATAAGTACTTAATTTAAATCCCTATAATATTATATATTTTTTGCAAAGAAAACGAGATGTATATTAAAATAAGGACATTATATACTAGTGTTAATAGCGAGGTTGATACACATAATCAAATACTGTCCAGACTAAGTACTACCGTTCCAGATTGTAACGACCAGACATTTTTAACCATTTGCATCCACACTCGTCGGACTCGAATTGCTCAAAATATCAGATTGTTAATTTAGATTTAGCAAAACTCAGTATATACAGTAAATAATTCAATCACAGAATCCCAATACAGAGTACAGAGTAATATAATGCAGCGGAATAGACAAAAACTAGTTCATGAAGCTACTATATAAACATCAGAAAATAAAATACAACAGAATATCTCAAATACAGTGAAGTCTCCAGTATAAACAGATGACCTATCAGAACAAATCGACTGGTAAAGCTGGAAACTGAATCAATAGTTTGATCTCCAAGCAAAGCTCCAAACTCCAAAGGTGAGTCTCAAATGCTGAATTACTCGGTCTGACCCGAGCGTAAAGCAAAACACAAAAAACTCGAGTCAGGATTAACATTCTTATATCAATAAATCCAACTCAAGTGAAATATTAACTGAAATACAAGTAACTTAGGGGATGTTTGGGATAACCATCCTCTAAGGATCCGAGGAACTATCTACAACGTAGAAATATACACTATAACACCGTGGTCATTTTAAATTAATTTATACTTTAAAACTAAACTATCATTTTCATTTCAAATGTATCTATTTCCAAATTTATCACTTTCACAGTTACGATTGAAATCAACTCAAATTCAAAATTCAAATTTAATTCAATCTCAATTTATCAATTTAAAGTCAACTCAATTCCTAAATAACCATTCAAATTATATCGATCTCAAACCCGGATATGAATCACAAAATAAACCATTTGCACTTCAATATATTTCAAAACTCTAAATATTCAGCATTTCAAACTTATATTAATGATTTCATATAGATTTGTTTTAATTTCATTATTTTTTTATCTTGAAATGTTCCCTCATTAAATTTAATAACATTTAAGTAACCTTATTTACTAAATATTTTCTTTAATTTATTTAAACGTGAAATATTCATTAAATCACTTAAATCAAAAATCCAGTTATAAAATCATATCTTTAAATTTCACATTCAATAGTTTCAAATCGATTTAATTAAATAAAATTCTTAATTGAATATCATTTCAAATAAATTCAAATTTATCTTCCCAACCTTACTTATTCAAATTATTACAAAAATCTATTTGAAATATAGATTTACATAAATACTTAACCATATTATATGCATTAAATCAATCTTAGTTAAATTAGTTATTATTATTAAATCTATTTATAAAATTTCCATTTTTATATATAATATTTTAAGAATCAATATTTATTAAACCATATATTTCTTTTCAAAACCATAGAAATTATTTCAAAATATTTATATATGGACCAATGGCGTCTGTATAAAATCTTCTATCTTATGATCAAGTGATACAGATATTTATCATTTCAATTCGTACATTAAATATATACAGGTAGATATCATTTCAACTCGTAATCCCAAATTCAATTCAAATGAAAATCGCTTGGGTTTATCATTTCAACCCATAACGATTTTCTCCTATTCTAAAGTCCGTTCGGGTATGTATCATTTTAACCCATTGTGATTTCTAAGTTAACAGGGAACTTGCAGAGTGATAACAGATAATATAAATTATAACAATAGGCATATATCATCAATAACAATATAATATAAACAACATGATATGGTGTCATATCCTCCAAGTGAACAGTTACATATAATAGCAAATGTAATAATTTAAATAACTACAGCAGCATATTTCAATTGTCATTTCAGTTGAAATCAAATTTAATAAATATAAGAATGTTAATCGTGAGTGATTGCTTACCTTTCGAGGTTAGAGGAATTTGATAACAAAGTGAGTTATGAATCCAGGCACGAATTCTAAAGAAAAGTGAGATTGGCATGAATTAGATGAACAAAGCTGATAAAAGGAAAATAGACGAATCAAATTAGAACAAGATCGATGAAGTAATTGGTATACGTGAACTTATATATATACATATATAACAATGTATAACTATATATATAAAGTCATATTCTAAATTCAAACATATATTATATTAAATATATGTGTTTCAAAATCCATAGTTTCAAATTAAAACACATATATTTCCATTCAAAATTCAATATTTAATTTCAGACAAATAATAAAATAATCTTTTCAACAATCAATATTTTAGCTTTAACACCTAATATATATATATATATATATATATATATATATTTAAACAGTAAATGGAAAGTTTTAAAAATCTATGCATAACATAATATATAACTTAAACTATGCAGACCAATAGTAAATATATTTATAAGCTTATACGGCCACAATATAAAATCACTATCTATCAAACCTATATTACGTTGAAATCAATATCTCAGTAAACCACTTACATCAATAAATAAAGGTCAATGTAACATGCAGACCCTATGTATATATGCATACATTTGTCTAAGATCTACGTCAACAACAGTATTCTAATATAAATGAACAATTAGGCAAACTACTACATACAACAAAATATAAGACATAGGTGTACCCTTTTAGATACCAGACATGTGTTTACACTTAAATAGTGCCATATATAACTAATATAAACCTACGTACACATCATCACTTCAAATCAATTCATATAAAAACAATATAACCTACTTTATTATACTAACCTACTTTATTATAGTAAATGCATAACTTATACAGGCCATCCCCACTTATACTCTCTATGTATTGACCGATTACACATATATTTTTGAAAAGTCAATATTAAATTAAACCACATATATTTATAAATCGAAATATATATACAAATTACGTTATAATATATGAATGGCTAACCTGACATGCAATCATCCTCGGCCCCAAGATGAAAGCTCGATCACAAGATTACTACTCTGGGAGGTAATGGATGGAGCGAAAATCAAGGGGCTATTGTGGGGTCAAGGGGGTCACATGCGTGTGGGATGGGCGTTTCTTGGAGGCGGTGCAGCCTTGGTCGGCGCGGCATGTGATGCGATGGGAGGAGAAAGGTCGGAGAAGGGTCGGGTGCCGATGCATGCGAATCCGGATAGGTGAGGCTGTAGAATAGAAGGAAGATAAAGGTGGAAGAAAGAAATGGAAGTGCTTCAGGCAAAAGGATGCACTCGTGTTATTTTTAAAGTTTGAAAAGCAAAAGTAGCGAGAGGAGAAGAGCACCAGTGTAAGAGCAATAACAACAATGTGTTTTTATATTAATTATTTCTTTCTGAAGCAAAAGCAAGAACTGAAAATAAAATGAAAGGACCAACAGTTAAAAAATATAGAGTGAAACAATGGGAATGGAAAAAGTCAGGGCACGAGAATTCAAGAATAGTAAAAGTAGAAAGGCTGTTTGAATTTCAACCATTGGAAAAATCAAATGGACACAGGAATCAAAAAGGTTTGAAATGTATCGATATGGTAAACCGTTTTACGGATTCTGCTGTGTATCGGACGTCAAAATATAGATATAAATATACCGCAAGATCAGCATGACTAGACGATCAAAACGGTCTACATATATCAGTGGTATGATTGAATTATAAAAATTCAAATTTTCGCTAGCGAAAAATGCAGCTAAAACACAGAAAAATAAGATCGATGGAGCTATAGAAGTCCAAATTTTCAAAAACAAAAGATGACCCCTCACTCAGAAGATGATTTAGAAATTTTCTATAGAAAAATATTCAGTTTTGAAAATAAATTTATTATCACCGATTATCAACTGATTTGAATTTAATAGAATTACACAATAAAATAAACTTCCATATAATCTGATGAAAATTTACCATCTGTTATGTTTTTTAAATACGTAATCCAAATATAAAAATTTTATTTCAAAATTCAGTTATTTAAAATTTCTCAAAAATTCAGTTAAATGCATTATTAAAACAAATGAATTTATTAAAATTTTACGGGTCGTTACACTCTCCCCCACTCAAAACTTTTCGTCCCAAAAAGGAACGAGGTAGGAGAATTGAAACAACCAAAAGAAAAATTGGATTTGGAAAACAAAAGGAAGCAATTAATTTAAAACCATATAAATTTCGGTTTCAATAATTTAATAGTCAATAAATTTGGTCAAACCCATTTTATTAAATCCATTTCCTTCTTTATATATATCAATTTCTTACATAAAACACCATTAATTTTACTATTAACCCATGTAGTATATAAATAAACAATATTTTAAAAGGATATATTCAAAAGGAAGGAAGATAGATTCCAAAAAACAGAATGTAGGTGAATAAATGAAGCTGAGCAGGTAAGGTAGATTCAAAAGAATAGTATCAGGCATGAATAATTAATTCAAACCATAAGAATTTTAATTTCAAATATTGATACAGAATATCTTTGTTGGAAATACTTTTATAATAAAATATCTTTATAATAAAACATTTTTATAATAAAATACTTTTATATCAAAACCAATTTTCTTTCGAAAATACTTTTATAACTCGATGCTTCAACAAGTTTATCCTTGTTCTTGCTGAATCTGGCTATGCGTTGTTCAGGCGCAAAGCTAGAATTCTTCAAGTACTTAGTAGACCTTTTTCAACACCCTGTGAAAATACTTGAAAACCCTTCAAAACCGATATGAAAAGTACAATCCAAACAAATCATCTGGATTGCAGATACATAGTGATTACGCCTAGATCCCCCAGGAAACATCCGCACCTTTAGGCAATCACTGCCTTGAGAATTACGCCATGATAACAAAAACTGTGGACCGCAGGATACATAACAATGGTTACGCCTTGATCCCCCAGGAAACATATGTACCCTTTAAGCAATCTCTGCCCTGCGGATTATGCTACCCAAAAAAACGACTATGGGTTATGCCATGGTAGGACACTCGAGTATCACATTAGGAAAACCAAAAGCAGAGAGAATAATATCGATAGAATGAATCCATAATGTGGCCATAAAGCGGATATCAAGCAAAAGGCACTTTCCATATCTTTACTTTGAAAATATGTATCATATAGTACCTTTTCAAACCAATTTCAAATATCATACTTCTATAAATTCCATTATATATAAGATTTCATTTTCAAATCGAATACTTTCCGAAATCAATAGTATATCAAGTCACTCATATATAGACTTCCATCATATAAGATTTCTCTTTTCAAATTGAGTACCTTTCCAATCAATAGTTTTCAAATCAACTTCACACTTGTACAAATCAATTTTATATAAGTTTGATAACTCCCAAATCAAGTATTTAATAAAACAAGGTTCTCAATTTCGATATATATGGTCATACCAAAACAAATCCGAAACTCGAGGACTGAACACCGGGTTCACTTCAAATCATTTTAAATATATATACATATATCTTTCGAATATAATCATACTTTGGAATTTGAAATCAATTTTTTCACAAAATCACTCGCATAGCAAAGCTACTCAAGTGGTCTCTCCCCCACTTTGAAACTCGAAAATCAATATCGATGATGCATGCACTCATCGCCAAAATTATTTTCTAGTGACATAAGTGATTTCTGGACTTCTATTTTCTAGAAAACTTCTTTGAAATTTCTTCGAAATCATTGGAACTCCTTTAAAGTCCTTTGAAACATTTCTTATTCGGAAAGTACTTTAAAGTACATTTAAATCCTATTATTATATATTTCAAAATCATAAAACCAATTTTCAAAATATCGGAGTTCAATCTCTCAAATTTCAAATTCAAACCCTTCGGTTATAAATCATTTTTTTATATAAATCAATTTATTATAAAATTTTCAAAATTTCAAAACCTTTCAAAACTTCAAATTTCTCATTTTTAAAAGGTGTATAATCCATATAGAAAACATTTCCACTTATATATATAGAATATAATCATACTTATCAAAGTAATAATTTCGATATATAAAATAATTTCTAAAATACAAACAAACCTGATTTTCAAAGGATGATTCAAGAATGTATTTCAAAACAAGGATAGAGATTCAAATTAGAGGGACTCTAATCAATTAGAATTCTAATTCGAAGATAGGCTCGACCGAAGATGAGATAATTAAATTTCAAAATAGGAGATGGATATACTTACATAAATCGCGGGCGACCTTAACCGGTCAACTGTGATTTCAAAATAAGATCGTTGTAGAGTTCTGAGGCAAGTCAACATTTGATCGCCAGAGATTGGATTTGGCATAACAAGAGATAACAGCATCTAAACCGAGGGATATATAAATCTCCAGTGAATCAATGCCAATTGTAAAGGAGTTTCACCCTTTTACAAATCACTCAAAGATTGGCGGAATCGCCTATTCTTATGGAAATCATTCGAAGTGGAGTTATGGGACACTCCAGAATCAAGAAACACGAATAGGGAGAGAAGATAATGGATTTTGGAACCACAGGGAATGTTCCAAAGTCCAAAGGAAAACCAAATCAAAGAGGAAGAAATTCAAGCTCGAACGAAAGTGATTCTGCAATAAATTTACTATATATGCTAAGTTTGCATAGAGCCAAAGCTTTGATACCAACTGTAACGACCAGATATTTTCAACCATTCGCATCCACACTCGTCCGACTCGAATTGCTCAAAATATCAGATTGTTAATTTAAATTTGGCAAAACTCAGTATATATAGTAAATAAATCAATCACGGAATCACAGACACAAAGTACAGAGTAATATAATGCAGCGGAATAGACAAATAGTAGTTCATGAAGCTACTATATAAACATCAGAAAATAAAATACAACAGAATATCTCAAATACAGCGAAGTCAAACGGATGACCTCTCTGAACAAATCGACTGGAAAAGCTGGAAACTGAATCAATAGTTGGATCTCCAAGCAAAGCTCCAAATTTCAAAGGTGAGTCTCAAATGCTGAATTACTCAGTTTGACCTGAGCGTAAAGCAAAACACAAAACACTCGAGTCAGGATTAGCATTCTCATATCAATAAATCCAACTCAAGTGAAATATTAACTGAAATACAAGTAACTTAGGGGATATTTGGATAACCATCCTCTAAGTATCCGAGGAACTATCTACAATGTTGAAATATATACTATAGCACCGTGGTCATTTTAAATTAATTTATACTTCAAAACCAAACTATCATTTTCATTTCAAATGTATCTATTTCAAAATTTATCACTTTCATAGTTACGATTCAAATCAACTCAAATTCCAAATTCAAATTTAATTCAATCTCAATTTATCAATTCAAAGTCAACTCAATTCCTAAATAACCATTCAAATTATATTGATCTCAAACCCGGATATAAATCACAAAATAAACCATTTCCACTTCAATATATTTCAAAACTCTGAATATTAAGCATTTCAAACTGATATTAATGATTTCATGTAGATTTGGTTTAATTTCAATATTATTTTATCTTGAAATATTCCCTCATTAAATTCAATACCATTTAAGTAATCTTACATTCATTTACTAAATATTTTCTTTAATTTATTTAAATGTGAAATATTCATTAAATCACTTAAATCAAAAGTCTAATTATAAAATCATATCTTTAAACTTCACATTCAATAGTTTCAAATCGATTTAATTAAATAAAATTTTTAATTAAATATTATTTCAAATAAATCCAAATTTATCTTCCCAACCTTACTTATTCAAATTATTACAAAATCTATTTGAAATATAGATTTACATAAATACTTAACCATATTATATGCATTAAATCAATCTTAGTTAAATTAAATATCATTATTAAATATATTTATAAAATTTCCATTTATATATATAAATCTTAAGAATCAACATTATTAAACCATATATTTCTTTTCAAAACCATAGAAATTATTTCAAAATATTTATATATGGACTAACGGTGTCTGTACAAAATCTTATATCTTATGGTCAAGTGATACGGATATTTATCATTTCAATCCATATATTAAATATATACGGAGGATATCATTTCAATCAGTAATCCCAAATTCAATTCAAATGAAAATCGCTTGGGTTTATCATTTCAACCCATAATGATTTTCTCCTATTCTAAAGTCCGTACGGGTATGTATCATTTCAACCCATAGTGATTTCTATGTTAACAGGCAACTTCCAGAGTGATAACAGATAATATAAATTATAACAGCATGCATATATCATCAATAACAGTATAATATAAACAACATGATATTGTGTCATATCCTCCCGGAACAGTTACAGATAATAGCAAATGTAATAGTTTAAATAACTACAGCAGCATATTTCAAATGTTATTTCAATTGAAATCAAATTTAATAAATATAAGAATGTTAATCGTGAGTGATTACTAACCTTTCGAGGTTAGAGGAATTTGATAATGAACTGAGTTACGAATCCAGGCACGAATTCCAAAGCAAAGTAAGATTGGCACAAATTAGACGAACCATGAGTTGCGAATCACGCCATGATAACCAAAACTGTGGACCACATGATACATAACAATGGTTACGCCTTGATCCCCCAGGAAACATCTGTACCCTTTAAGCAATCTCTGCCTTGCGGATTACGCTACCCAAAAAAACGACTATGGGTTATGCCATGGTAGGACACTCGAGTATCACATTAGGAAAACCAAAAGCAGAGAGAATAATATCGATAGAATGAATCCATAATGTGGCCACAAAGCGGATATCAAGCAGAAGGCACTTTCCATATCTTTACTTTGAAAATATCTGTCATATAGTAAAATATCTATCATATAGTACCTTTTCAAATCAATATCAAATATCATACTTCTATAAATTCCATTATATATAAGATTTCATTTTCAAATCGAATACTTTTCGAAATCAATAGTATGTCAAGCCACTCCTATATAGACTTCCATCATATAAGATTTCTCTTTTCAAGTTGAGTACCTTTCCAATCAATAGATTTCAAATCAAATTCACACTTGTACAAATCAATTTTATATAAGTTTGATAACTCCCAAATCAAGTATTTAATAAAAAAAGGTTCTCAATTTCAATATATAGGGTCATACCAAAACAAATCCGAAACTCGAGGACTGAACACCGGGTTCACTTCAAATCATTTTAAATATATATACATATATTTTCGAATATAATCATATTTTGGAATTTGAAATCAATTTTTTTCACAAAATCACTCGCATAGCAAAGCTACTCAAGTGGTCTCTCCCCCACTTTGAAACTCGAAAATCAATATCGATGATGCATGCACTCATCGCCAAAATTATTTTCCAATGACATAAGTGATTTCTGGACTTCTATTTTCTAGAAAACTTCTTTGAAATTTCTTCGAAATCATTGGAACTCCTTTAAAGTCCTTTGAAACATTTCTTATTCAGAAAGTACTTTTAAATCCTATTATTATATATTTCAAAATCTTAAAACCAATTTTCAAAATACCGAAGTTCAATCTCTCAAATTTCAAATTCAAACCCTTCAGTTATAAATCATTTTTTTTTATATAAATCAATTTCTTATAAAATTTTCAAAATTTCAAAACCTTTCAATACTTCAAATTTCTCGTTTTTAAAAGGTGTATAATCCATATAGAAAACATTTCCACTTATATATATATATAGAATATAATCATACTTATCAAAGTAATAATTTCGATATATAAAACAATTTCTAAAATACAAACAAACCCGATTTTCAAAGGATGATTCTAGAATGTATTTCAAAACAAGGATAGAGATTCAAATTAGAGGGACTCTAATCAAATAGAATTCTGATTCGAAGATAGGCTCGATCGAAGATGAGATAATTAAATTTCAAAATAGGAGATGGATATACTTACATAAATCGCGGGCGACCTTAACCGGTCAACCGTGATTTCAAAATAAGATCGGTGTAGAGTTCTGAGGCAAATCAACATTCGATCGCCAGAGATTGGATTTGGCATAACAAGAGATAACAGCATCTAAACCGAGGGATATATAAATCTCCAGTGAATCAATGCCAATTGTAAAGGAGTTTCACCCCTTTACAAATCACTCAAAGATTGGCGGAATCGCCTATTCTTATAGAGATCATTCAAAGTGGAGTTATGGGACACTCCAGAATCAAGAAACACGAATAGGGAGAGAAGATAATGGATTTTGGAACCACAGGGAATGTTCCAAAGTCCAAAGTAAAACCAAATCAAAGAGGAAGAAATTCAAGCTCGAACGAAAGTGATTCTGCAACAAATTTACTATATATGCTAAGTTTGCATAGAGCCAAAGCTTTGATACCAACTGTAACGACCAGATATTTTCAGCCATTCGCATCCACACTCATCGGACTCGAATTGCTCAAAATATCAGATTGTTAATTTAAATTTGACAAAACTCAGTATATACAGTAAATAAATCAATCACAGAATCACAGACACAAAGTACAGAGTAATATAATGCAGCGGAATAGACAAATAGTAGTTCATGAAGCTACTATATAAACATCAGAAAATAAAATACAACAGAATATCTCAAATACAACGAAGTCTCTAGTATAAACGGATGACCTCTCTGAACAAATCGACTAGAAAAGCTGGAAACTGAATCAATAGTTGGATCTCCAAGCAAATCTCCAAATTTCAAAGGCGAGTCTCAAATGCTGAATTACTCAGTCTGACCTGAGCGTAAAGCAAAACACAAAACACTCGAGTCAGGATTAGCATTCTTATATCAATAAATCCAACTCAAGTGAAATATTAACAGAAATACAAGTAACTTAGGGGATGCTTGGATAACCATCCTCTAAGGATCTGAGGAACTATCTACAATGTATAAATATATACTATAACACCGTGGCCATTTTAAATTAATTTATACTTCAAAACCAAACTATCATTTTCATTTCAAATGTATCTATTTCAAAATTTATCACTTTCATAGTTACGATTCAAATCAACTCAAAATCCAAATTCAAATTTAATTCAATCTCAATTACAATTCAAAGTCAACTCAATTCCTAAATAACCATTCAAATTATATCGATCTCAAACCCGGATATAAATCATAAAATAAACCATTTGCACTTCAATATATTTCAAAACTCTAAATATTAAGCATTTCAAACTGATATTAACGATTACATATAGATTTGGTTTAATTTCATTATTATTTTATCTTGAAATATTCCCTCATTAAATTGAATACCATTTAAGTAACCTTACATTCATTTACTAAATATTTTCTTTAATTTATTTAAATGTGAAATATTCATTAAATTACTTAAATCAAAAGTCTAATTATAAAATCATATCTTTAAACTTCACATTCAATAGTTTCAAACCGATTTAATTAAATAAAATTCTTAATTAAATATTATTTCAAATAAATCCAAATTTATCTTCCCAACCTTACTTATTCAAATTATTACAAAATCTATTTGAAATATAGATTTACATAAATACTTAACCATATTATATGCATTAAATCAATCTTAGTTAAATTAAATATTATTATTAAATCTATTTATAAAATTTCCATTTATATATATAAATCTTAAGAATCAATATTTATTAAACCATATTTTTTTTTTCAAAACCATATAAATTATTTCAAAATATTTATATATGGACCAACGGTGTCTGTACAAAATCTTCTATCTTATGGTCAAGTGATACAGATATTTATCATTTCAATCCATACATTAAATATATACGGAGGATATCATTTCAACCCGTAATCCCAAATTCAATTCAAATGAAAATCGCTTGGGTTTATCATTTCAACCCATAACGATTTTCTCCTATTCTAAAGTCCGTTCGGGTATGTATCATTTCAACCCATAGTGATTTCTATGTTAACAGGGAACTTGCAGAGTGATAACAGATAATATAAATTATAACAGCATGCATATATCATCAATAACAACATAATATAAATAACATGATATTGTGTCATATCCTTCCAGAACAGTTACAGATAATAGCAAATGTAATAATTTAAATAACTACAGCAGCATATTTCAATTGTTATTTCAATTGAAATCAAATTTAATAAATATAAGAATGTTAATCGTGAGTGATTGCTCACCTTTCGAGGTTAGAGGAATTTGATAACGAAGTGAGTTACGAATCCAGGCACGAATTCCAAAGCAAAGTAAGATTGGCACAAATTAGACGAACAAAGCTGATAAACGGGAAATAGACAAATCAAATCAGTACTAGATCGATGAAGTAATTGGTATACGTGGACTTATATGTATATAACTATGTATAACTATATATAAAGTCATATTCAAATTCAAACATATATTAAATTAAATATAAGTGTTTCAAAATCCATAGTTTCAAATTAACACATATATTTCCATTCAAAATTCAATATTTAATTTCAGACAAATAATAAAATAGTCTTTTCAACAATCAATATTTTAGCTTTAACACCGAGAATATATATATATATATATATATATATATATCTTAAAAAATAAATGGAAAGTTTTAAAAATTTATGCATAACATAATATATAACTTAAACTATGTAGACCAATAGTAAATATATTTATAAACTTATACGGTCACAATATTAAATCACTATCTATTAAACCTATATTACGTTGAAATCAATATCTCAGTAAACCACTTACATCAATAAATAAAGGTTAATGTAACATGCAGACCCTATGTATATATGCATACATTTGTCTAAGATCTACGTCAACAACAGTATTCTCATATAAATGAACAGGTAGGCAAACTACTACATACAACAAAATATATGACATAGGTGTACCCTTTTAGATACCAGACATGTGTTTACACTTAAAAAGTGTCATATATAACTAATATAAACCTATGTGCACATCATCACTTCAAATCAATTCTTATAAAAACAATATAACTTACTTTATTATACTATCCTACTTATTATAGTAAATGCATAACTTATATGGGCAATCCCCACTTATACCCTCTATATATTGACTGATTACATGTATATTTTTGAAAAGTCAATATTAAATTAAACCACATATATTTATAAATCAAAATATATATACAACTTACGTTATAATATATGAATGGCTAGCCTGACATGCACTCATGTTCGGCCCCAAGATGAAAGCTTGGCTACAGAATGACCGCTCTGTGAGGTGATGGATGGTGCGGAAATCAAGGGGCTATCGCGGGGTCAAGGGGGTCGCATGCGTGTGGGATCGGCGTCTGGTGGAGGCGGTGCAGCCTTGGTCGGCGCGGCACGTGATGCGATGGGAGGAGAAAGGCCGGACAAGGGTCGAGTGCCGATGCGTGCGAATCCAAGTGGGTGAGGCTGTAGAATTGAAGGAAGATAAAGGTGGAAGAAAGAAACGGAAGTGCTTCAGGAAAAAGGAAGCACTCATGTTATTTTTAAAGTTTGAAAAGAAAAGGTAAAGAAAGAGAGGAAAGAGCACCAGTGTAAGAGCCGGTTTCTAAATTTATAAAAGCAACATCAATGTGTTTTTATATTTATTATTTCCTTTTGAAGCAAAAGCAAGAATCGAAAATAAAATGAAAGGACCAACAGTTAAAAAATATAGAGTGAAACAATGGAAGTGGAAAAATTCAGGGCACGAGAATTCAGGAATAGTAAAAGTAGAAAGGCTATTTGAATTTCAACCGTTGGAAAAATCAAATGGACACAGGAATCAAAAAGGCTTGAAACGTACCGATATGGTAAACTATTTTACGGATTCTGCTGTGTATCGAACGTCAAAATACAGATATAAATATACCGCAGAGATCAACATGACGAGACGATCAAAACGGCATACATATATCAGTGATACGATTGAATTATAAAAAATCAAATTTCCGCCAGCGAAAAATGCAGCTAAAACGTAGAAAAATAAGATCGACGGAGCTATAAAAGTCCGAATTTTGAAAAATGAAAGATGACGCCTCACTCAGAAGATGATTTAGAAATTTTCTATAGAAAATATTCAGTTTTGATAAATTTATTATCGCCGATTATCAAATGATTTGAATTTAATAGAATTACACAATAAAATAAACTTCCATATAATCTGATGAAAATTTACCAACTGTTATGTTTTTAAATACGTAATCCAAATATAAATTTTTATTTCAAATTCAATTATTTAAAATTTCTCAAAAATTCAGTTAAGTGCATTATTAAAACAAATGAATTTATTAAAAATTTATGGGTCGTTCCGCAGATGATGCAATAAAGCTTGTCATAATCAAAGGTTTATATTACATATGCAATAAGCTTTTTATAATCTAATGATCTAGTATCCATATGATCTGGAATGATTATAACTTAGTAAAAAAATATGCTATCCATTTAGAATAATCTTTGTACAAAAATTTTCATTTTTTCAACTGTCTAATTTTATATGGTTTTATTGAATATTTAATTTTCTTTGAAATTCGCTTCTTAATATGTTTTATTATGTTATTTGAGCAATATAGAGCAAAATATTGACACATGGATTTTCCCATAACTGAGGATAATGCAAGGCAATAGATAACTACCTACTCAGCATAGGAGCATAAATGTAAGTTGAATGTCATAAAGTCATTCCATAGTTTAAAAAATAGTTTTCTTAAAGACTAACAAGAAATTAACTTCTTGTTGCACCAGAAAAGGACTAGCACTGATTTTAAAAAAAATGTTATATTGCCTAATATCTGCAAAATGATGATAATTATAATGATAACTAGTAAATAAATAACAATAATAAAAAAGTATACTTTCACTATAGACATTCTGGAGCCGGTCAGTTGGATATTACTGTACAAAACAAGTTGCCATATGAGCACATGAAATAGAAATACGATATCAATGCAACCGAAACTGACCATAGCATTAAAGCCATTAATATTGATTGTTTCACATACATCTAGAGAGATGTTAGGTATACTCATGTGAATACAATATATGAAACAAGGACAGTATATCAATGCAACCGAAAGCAAAGGTTGATTTTTTGTATTTTATAAGCCATATAGGTGTCAAAATTCTACACATTCCAACTATTTGTTGGGGATTTTATGGTTCGAGACAAATATGATGGCGATTGCGAAGAAGATAATGCTGTACTTTCTGACTTCAAGGTCTATGGAATAGATTCTTTCATACAATAGTTCAACCCACCAGGTACAAACGGGTTATCGAACTATCGACTTTCAGGATTCAATGAAGCCCTATAATAGCGTAATCGGATTCAAAGTTTGTACGGCTTTAATCCGACCAACAACACTTTAGTAATGGTTTCTGATGATGCAATTTGTATAGAATAGAACGAAGAGGAAGAAGAGAGCAATTCTGCGGCGTTTTCTGAGTTTGCAACACTTTGGAGACGTCATAAAACAGAGCAATGGTGGCACAGTGTTTTGTAACACTTTCTGGAGTCGCAAAATTGCTTTGGGAAGAAGAAGAAGATTCAGAATTGAAAACTTTATTTTTAACGTTTTCTGGGCATCACTATTTATAATGGTGGAGAGGTGTCTATTCACCAAGCGTCACAATCGTTTACAACGGTTCACAACTGTTACGAACGACTATGTCCATTCAACATTTAAATGCCGCGTCTATTCACTTGCAACGTTCAAAAAAAGTTACAAAATTCCCACCCTTTATTCAAATTTACAAATTCGGTTCTGGGTTCTTAACGAGCTGAAATTTGGCCTGTTACTGTTCACATATGATCCAAAAACATTTTCGGATCCAAACCCAAAACCCGTACCCGACCCGGCCCGGTTCGGTCAGACGGACAGACGGCGGCGGCGTGCGTGTGGTGTTGCATGACTTCTCTCCTCACAATAAAGCAAACACGTGGGATCCCCAAGGCCCCAACATCCACATGAGAAATTTATATTTATACAAATATATTGTATAATTTTCTAGCATGTGGGACTCATTGTTCTCTTCTTCTCTCCTTACTTCTTCTCTTACAAATCAAAACCCAAAGTTCCAAAACAATTTTTTTTGAAATTTTTTACAACAATCTCCCCCAATTTTCAAAACAAATAAATAGAATGGCTGAATCACTAGAGTGACTTCCTACATACCCAAGTGGGATCAAGCCTATGTAGTTTTAAGATCAAGTTTTGCGTCATCGTGAAAACCAACACATAAATGAAAGGTATCTTTTGGGTTTGAACCTTTACTTAGCGTAAACCATTCAAAGCCTTATCGAGATTCTATGGTGAACGAATCTTGAACCAAGTATCCCTAATGAAAACCGAAACAATCACACATGTTGATTTCCTTAGGTAAAGCGTTCCATATTGCTCAGCACGTTAATGGCCATGTGCTTAAATCCTGGTTCATGAGTCAACTTAGAAAGCGGTCTTACTTTCCTAGGAAACGGCCTAATTTCCATACTTATATAGGTAAGTCTCTTAAGGTGTTTCTGCGATACACCTTTTAAGGTTTCTAGACTTATTAAGGATATATATATATATATATATATATATATATATATATATATATATATATATCCATCCTTTTTTCTTGCAGAATCCAACACTAAATATTATGGGATTATCGATTTAGTGTTCCATAATCATTCTCTTAACTTGTTGGTACCCATTGAACTTTGTCTATCCTTTTCAAGACATAAGTTGGGTTCCTATTAAGGATGATCAACCTTCATTCACGTATCTTAGTCCCATTTCTTGTGACTTTATAGAGACCATTGCCTTTGAAAAACTCTTTGTAAGTGGGCCAGCCAAGTTTTTCTTCGTTTTTATGTAGTCAACAGTTATAACTCCTCTTTTGAGTAACTGTCTCACGATTTGATGTCTTAGACTCACATGTCTAGACTTTCCATTATATGTCTTGTTAGACACATTGTATATCGTTGCTTGATTGTCACAGTTAATCAAGACTGCTGGAAATGGCTTCTTCCATAAAGGAATTTCCATTAATAAATTCCTAAGCCATTCCGCTTCTTTACATGTATCTGCTAATGCAATCAATTCTGACAACATTGTTGAGTTAGAAATACATGTATGCTTCTTGGAAGCCCAAGACACAACAGTGCCTCCTAATCTAAAGATCCATCCAGTCATAGACTTGGATTTGGATTCTACATTGTTCCAGGTTGCATCACTATATCCTTCTATCACGGCAGGATATCCTTTATAAGATAAACCATAGTCAATGGTTCCTTTCATATAAGCTAAAACTCTGGAAATAGCTTTCCAATGTTCGAAACCTGGATTACTCGTAAATCAACATAATACACTTATAGCATGTGCGATGTCTAGTCTAGTGCAATGCATAGCATACATAAGACTCCCAATAACACTGGAATACTCTAGTTGAGAGATAGTACGTCCAGTGTTCTTTTCTAATTTAATACTATGATCTAAAGGAGTTGGTGCTGGTTTGTCATCGTAATGACCATACTTTTGTAGGAATTTCTCTATGTGATGAGATTGAGTTAATAATAACTCCCCCACTTTCCTAACAATTTTAATTCTCAAAATTATATCAGCCTCTCCTAGATCTTTCATATCGAATTTAGAAGACAGAAACTTTTTAGTTTCATTCACACAGGATATATTGGAACCAAATATTAGCATGTCATCAACGTATAAACATATTATAACACTACCGTTGTTATCCAATTTGCTACAAATACATTTATCAGCATCATTAACAATGAATCCATATGACAGTGCAACTTTATCAAATTTCTTATGCCATTGCATGGGAGCTTGCTTCAGGCCATAAAGAGATTTCACTAATTTGCAAACTTTCTTTTCTTGGCCAGGGGTTTTGAAACCTTCAGATTGTTCCATATATATCTCTTCTTCTAAATCTCCATTTAGAAAAGCAGTCTTTACATCCAATTGATGTATGACTAATTTATGAATTGATGCAAGTGCAATTAAACAGTGCATAGAAGATATGCGAGCAACTGGAGCATATGTATCAAAGTAATCTACTCCATGTCTTTGCTTATATCCCTTAGCAACTAATCTGGCTTTAAACATATCGATGGATCCATTTGTATTCAACTTTTTCTTGAATATCCATTTACATCCTATAGGTTTAGCACCAGGAGGTAAATCGGTTAAAACCCAAGTTTGGTTTAACAGTATGGAATTCATTTCATCATTGATAGCTTCTTTCCATAAATTGGAATCTCTGGAACGCATAGCCTCAGAATAAGTTTTGGGATCGTCATCGACGTTCATTACATATTTAGTCATATTAAGGACTTCGTCCTTACTGCCTTCTACAAAATATGTAACGAAGTCAGAACCATAGTCCTTCTCTATTCTTGCTCTTTTACTTCTCCGTTGTTCAGTACTATTATCTGGTACCGATACTTCCTTGCTGTTTTGAGCAGGAGCATAATCATCATCATTGATATCATTAGCCATACTAGGTTCTGGACTAGATGATCTCAATAGGATCTCAATAGTTTGATTTTCAAAAAATTCTACATCTATAGATTCTATAACTTCTAGGGTGTCAAGAATAAGGAATCTATAAGTTATACTTTTAAGTGAATATCCTATGAAAACACATTTAAATGCTCTATTCCCTAACTTTGGTCGTTTAGGGTCTGGTTTTCTAACATATGCCAAGCAACCCCAAACTTTAAGTATAGTTAGGTTAGGTTTCCTATTACGCCATAATTCATAAGGGGAAATATTATTCTTTTTAAGTGGTGCTCTATTTAAAATATAACATGCAAATAACATAACAACACCACATAGGTTATAAGGTAAGTTAAAACTTAGAAGCACGGCATTAACCATTTCTACTAAAGTTCTATTCTTCCTTTCAGCAACACCATTTTATTGTGGTGTGTATGGGGCAGTACATTGGTGAATTATACCTTGTTGTTTACAAAACAAGGTGAATTCATTTGAGAAATATTCACCACCACGATCTGAATGTAATATTTTAATTTTAACTCCTAATTGTGTTTCGACCTCTGCTTTGTAAATTTTGAATTTATCAATAGCCTCATCTTTAGTTTTCATTAGATATACATATGCATATCAAGTATAATCATCAAAGAATGTTATATAGTATTGGTTACCACCATAGGTGATATGACTTTTTAAGTCACCCACATCACTATATACCAAATCAAGCAAACTAGTTTTCCTTTCTACGGATTTAAAGTATTTTCGGTGTATTTTTGCTTAAACACATATTTCACATTTAGAGATGGTATCGAAATCACAATCAAAAATTAATCCTAATTTATGCATATTTCTAATGGAATTATAATTAACATGTCCTAATCCACCACGCCATAAATTAGTAGAATCAACAATATAAACAGAAGATTTCTTTATTAGATTCAACATAATCATGCCATTACAAGAGTATCCCTGTCCAATGAATCTACCATTCTTAGACAACACTAGCTTATCAGACTCATACACCATATCAAATCCTCCTTTGTTAAGTAGGTATCCAGAGACCAAATTCTTACACATATCAGGTACATAAAATACATTGACTAATATAAGAACTTTTCCAGAGGTGAAAGTAAGTTCTATAGTGCCCTTTCCCAAAACTTTGCTTGAAACCTTATTTGCTCCAGTAACTTCGTTGGCTTCTCCTTTATTTTCTTCGTAACTCTTGAAAAGATGACGGTCTTTACAAATGTGAATGGTTGCTCCAGTATCGAACCACCAATCATTATCATTGCCGCTAACGGAGTTCGCCTCTTGCACTACAGCCACAAGCGAGTCTTTGACCACATTCACTTTTTGTTGTTTCTTCCACGGACGGCAGTCTCGGACATAGTGGCCGAGCTTGTTACAAAAGTAACAAGCACCTTTCTTTTTTTTGTTGGTTTTGGAATGATTTTTATTCTTAAACTTATCTCATTCTTTGGCTTTAACTTATCAGCAATTTCGACATTATTTGCCTTAGAATGGGACTCAGTTTGCGAATTATCATCTAGATCGCGTTTGCGAGAGTCTTCTTCAATACGAAGATGGCGCTGTAAACCGTCTAAATTATAATCCATTTCCGCATGCTTCGTCTTTTTCTTATAATCATTCCAACCATGCGGAAGTCCAGAAATTATAACTCCAACAACAAAAGATTCAGGGAGATCAATTCCAGCATCTTTAAGTTGATTCACCAATAGTAAGATTTCGCTTACTTGTCCAATTATGGACTTGTTGGTGACCATTTTGAAATCCATAAAATTAGAAATAAGAAACTTTTAATTACTTCCCTCGGATATGCGGTACTTATTCTCCAGTGCAGTCCAGAGTGCCTTCGCTGTTTCCAAGGTCCTATGAGCATTATATACTGGGGTAGATAGCGCATTAAGAATATGACCTCTGCATAGAAAATCGTCCTTTTTGCGCTTTGCACGTTTAGCCTTTAGAGCAGCATCATCTTTATCAGTTTTCTTTGGGATTTCTTCCAAGTCATCTTCCAAAATATAGAACAACTTGACGGTGACCAGGAAAAATTTCATCGTCTCTTGCCAACGATTGAAATTGTCGCCATCAAAACGCTCCAATCGAGTTAGATGCTGATTCATAACTTGTAGAGCGCTCGAACCTTCCATGATTGAAGAATATTGTCTGAAATTTGTTGGGGATTTTGTGGTTCAAGAAAAATTTGATGGCGATTGCGAAGAAGATAATGTTGTACTTTCCGAATTCAAGGATCTATGGATTAGATTCTTTTAGACAGTTGTTCAACCCACCAGGTACAAACGGGTTATCGAATTATCGACTTTCAGAATTCAATGAAGCCATATAACAGCGTAATCGGATTCAAAGTTTGTACGGCTTTGATCCGACCAAGAACACTTTAGTAACGGTTTCTAATGATGCACTTTGCATAGAATAGAACGAAGAGGAAGAAGAAAGCAATTATGCGATATTTTCTGAGTTTGCAACACTTTGGAGACGTTACAAAACAGAGCAATGGTGGCACAGTATTAAACACTTTCTGGCGTCGCAAAATTGCTTTGGGAAGAAGAAGAAGAAGATTCAGAATTGAAAACTTTATTTTTAACATTTTATGTGCGTCACTATTTATAGTGGTGGAGAGGTGTCTATTCGCCAAGCGTCACAACCGTTTGCAACGGTTCACAACTGTTACGAACGGCTATATCCATTCAACATTTAAACGTCGCGTCTATTCATTTGCAACGTTTAGAAAAACGTTACAAAATTCCCGCCCTTTATTCAAATTCAGAAATTCGGTTATGGGTCCTTAACGGGCTGAAATTTGTCCCTTTACTGTTCACATGTGATCCAAAAATATTTTCGGATCCGAACCCGTACCCGACTCGGCCGGGTTCGGTCGGTCGGACGGACAGAGGCAGCGCGCGTGTGGTGTTGCATGACTTCTCTCCTCACAACAAAGCAAACATGTGGCAGTCCCAAGGCCCCAACATCCACATGAGAAAGCTATATTTATACAAATATATTGTATAATTTTCTAGCATGTGAGATTCATTGTTCTCTTCTTCCCTCTTTACTTCTTCTCTTCCAAATCAAAACCCAAAGCCCCAAAACAATTTTTTTCAAAATTTTACAACACTATTTTCATGAACAAATTTCTAATACTTAGATACAAAGCAAATTCACATTTATACCAACACAACAATAGTATTAATCCGTATATAAAAAACTATATTTGATGGAAACCATTTAGCTTACAATGACTTATGGAATACAATGTCTTGCATTTGTTACCAATGATCATAGACTGGTGCCTAAACTTTTTTCCCTTTGTTTTCCATTCCTATATTAGTAGTTTTAGGTTATGTTTGAAACAAATGTACTGGTTGTACTGAATTTTGCAACAATAATGCATAGTTTACGTTCTGTGGTTGTGACTGTCCAATTGTTTCTATCAGCTGCTATATATGAGCATTTCAGCATGTACTAGATTATCAAATTGATTTATACGTTTTTTTATCTAGGTAACTGCAATTCTTTCATTTGCTACTGCTTGCTCCTTTGCAGGTTCGACTGTACTGGACGTAGAGTTATGCAATTCACCTCATTGTGTGCGCTTATTGATTTTTTCATTTGCTGCTGCTTGCTCCTCTACTGGTTTCATTTTTTCTCCCATCAATATCTTTGCTTATTGATTGAAATTTACATGCTCGTTTTGCAACTTCTAAAACTGTTGGCGACTCGTTTATGGGATGCATTACATCTTTCTATATTTTGAGAGTTATAATCATTTATGGGATATATTACATCTTTGCTTATATCCCACCATCAAAATCTTACTCGTTTTACAATTACTGTGAATGGTACCAAGGCCAAACTACAAAGCATAAATCAGCCATATTGAATAGGTGCAGTTGCCATTTGCGGTTCTTCAAAAATTGGTACTTTTAGCTCAAGAATACTTGACACTTATACCATTAAATCCTCATTTATGCATTCTTTCTTTGCCTAACTCTACAAAGGTGACATGGACTAAAGCAAACAGTAAATTCTTAAAATGAAGTACTTATGGTTTTATTTTAGCTACCCAAATATTAAGAATTATAATAGTATAATGTTGAGCCACCTAAAATTATTTTTTGTGATTTTGCAACCGTTGAAGTTTTAGTTACATTTACTAATCTAATGCTGTTATTGACTAAAAATTTACATTATTTTCAAATAAACTTTTATTTTATTTTATCCCAATATATATTCAGTTGTCATACATGAATCACATGTTTAGGTAGTTCTGACAAGGAATTAATTTAAAGGACAAAAATTTGTATATTTTTAATCTCAAGGACACGAACTCAATATTTTAACCACAAGCACAAATATTCTCCTAAAAATTATTCATAAGGACAAACATTCATTCAAAACTGCTACCGAACTAAAAATTGATACCTAAAAACTACTACCGATAACTATAAACTGATACCTAAAATCTGCTATCAATAACTAAAAACTGATACCTAAAGAAAGTTGTCTTTCGGGCTAAAATAATGAAGGTCTGTCCTTGAGGCTAAAATGCTGAGAAATTTTGTCCTTGACAATAATTTCCTGAAACGAGTACCCATCAATGTCGAATTCCAAACCATCAATTTTAAACCCTTTAAATAATTTTCACGCCCTTGACCGGGTTGTTATCCTACCGTGATTTAAACTCCGATTAAAATTCCGTTCAAAATGTTTTAATTTAGATTTTATTCATATCTATAACAATAATTTTTCTTTTTGAAAAATATTACTTTTGAATTTCAACAATTGTTTTATTTTTCAAAACAATTTCAAATAAAATTTCCAAAATGAAATTCTATTATTATTGATTTAATAGCGGGACGTCTCAAAAAATCAGTTTATTAGGAAACTTATATTGCATCACTAAATATTCTGCATGGCTGTAATCACTGTACTGGGCTATGTTATAGCTGTAATCACTGTACGCTTTCATCCATGAAGTCGAAAATGTACTACTTAAGTATAATGTGACCATGTGAACTATTAGACTCAAAGTGACAGCCAAAGCGATAGTCTTGATCTATATATTTATACACAAAACCACTAAATAAGCAAATCAAAGTGGAAGCCGACACCCTAACTTGTACTAGTGAGGTTTTGGTTTCAATCAAGGTTCCACATTCCATCCGGAGTGCCGGAACTCCGCCATCTCGGCCCGGTTCCGGCGATGACCGGAACGGAATCGTCGAAAAAACCCGTTCCGTCATCAGCAGAAAAAAAAACTGTCACGAAAAATCAAAAAATAAAAAACTGTCAAAAAAACTGTGAAAAGAATCATCAGTAAAAAACAGTAATGTAAAAACCGAACAAAACAAAGCAACTTTAAATCATATCATCCATAAATCAAGCATCTTAGCAGGCTTCAATCATTTCAAGTTTAACATTTTGCTCAAAAAATCAGACAACAAATCACCGTCTCAACTTTCAAACTTGCAAAGGAATCAAATATTTAGCTATAAAAAAGCATAACAATCTCAGAATAAATACACAAAAACTCACCAATTCGAAGCCGTGAGCAACCGATACTCTGGAAGAAGGCATTTGATTTTGGAATTCGCAGCCGTGTGGAAAGCTTCGATCAAATTAAGCACGCGACTTGAAGCAGGTATTCATTTTTTTTTCTTTTTTCTTTTTCGCATCTGGTGTCTGGAAACGTGAATTGAATAGGAGTGAATTGAATAGAAGGCTTCGAACGGTAAAAACTTAGGGCAAATGATTTGGGGATAAGTAATGAAGTGGGTTGGGCTTTAAAGTTTGATTAATTGGCTGTTGGATTAGTTAACTAAAATATGACTAACGGAAGATTGAAAAAATGTGAGCTAGAAATTGGCTGTTGGCTGTTGGATTAGTTCCACTCTCTCGAATAGATATGATTTTTCAATCTTATGACTAATTGGTTGTTGGATTAATTGGCTGTTGGATTTGGACCGAGTTGTGCAAAAATATTCTTAAATAATAAATGAATTTTAAGAATGCATTAGATAGAAAAGTTTCTCTTGTCATTATTAACTAACCCACATGCTTCTCAATGATCATTTGCATGTGTAGACTGGATAAATGCATACAAACATGGGTCTGAAAGGAAAGAAACATAATTTTGTATCCTATTAAGCAAATGAAGTTTCATGAATTAGTTTGAATATAACACATCACCTGCAGTACACCCATGTTTTGAATATGTCATATGAGCATATGTTTTGAATAATGTAAGTTTATGGTCTATAGACGTGAATGTAAGTTTTCATGTGCATGTTTACTTTTAATTCGAATAATTCAAAACATACATGTAACTCGATTATTTTATATAATGTTCATTGTTTTTTATTATAATTTTTTTTAGTTAATTGAAGTTGATATTAACAAATTTATGTTTGTATAATTTTTGTTTATTAATTAGGTGCTTGAATATGGCAAATCGTGATATTGTCTGGAATTACTGTACGGTAGTCGGTATCAATAAAAAGAAAACGAAGTGCAATTATTGTCATAAAGAAATTTCTGGTGGAGGTGTAACACGTATGAAAGAACATTTGGCAGCAATGGCTAACGATGTTGCACCATGTCCAAACGTTCCTAAAGAAGTCAGAAAATTGATACGGGAACATCTAATCAAAAAAAGAAACGAACGAAGCCAGGGGAAGCTTGAAAAACAACGCGTGCAAAAAGAATTGATGAGCATGCCCGAACAACAAAATTCAAACGTTGGAAGTGATGGAAATAAAGATGATAGAGATATTCAACAGGCCTTTCAAGCAAGCAAAGAATCTTATTTTAGTGATGAAAGACGACGTTCAGGCGTAGGATCCAGTGGAGTAAAGAGCACCGATCGTTCTAAATCCTTAAGAGTGGATAATGATTTTGAGATACGTGCAGCTTCCATGATAGATTCATATGTTCAATCACGAGGAGGTAGATCTCAACCTTCAATTAAAACTGTAATAAAAGTCATTAAAGATGCCAAAAAACATATTGGACGTGCAATATCTAAATTTTTTTATTTTACCCATATTGCCCATAATGCTGCAAGTAGTCCTTATTATCAAACAATGGTTGATGTCAATGCAGAAGCTGGTCCTGGAGTCAAACCACCCACTCCAGGGGAACTTTCGAAAACTTATTTAGATTTAGAGTGTGCTGAAATCAAACAACATATTGATACTTACTCCAAATTTTGGGATGAGTATGGTTGCACATTGATGTACGATGGTTGGAGCACACAAAATAGAAGAAAAATCATAAATTTTCTTGTGTACTCCACTCAAGGAACCATCTTTCTTAAATCTGTAGATGCCACTGACAAATTTCAAAGTGCTCAGTATATTTGTGGTCTAATGGATAATGTCGTTAATTTTATTGGAGAAGATAGAATTGTGCAAATAGTAACCGACAATGGAGCAAATTATAAAGCTGCTGGTCAATTACTAATGGAAAAAAGAAGACAACTATATTGGACACCATGTGCAGCACATTGCATCGATTTGATTTTAGAGGATATTTCAAAAGAAGCCGAGGTAAAAATTATTTTTTCAAATTGCCAGTCAATAACAGGATTCATATACAATCATGGTTGGCTACTTACAATAATGAGAAAAGAAACAAACAATAAAGAATTAATTCGACCAGCGGTAACCAGGTTTGCTACTCACTTTATTGCATTAAATCCATATACACACATAAAGAGAATTTGAGAAGGATGATCTATTCGAAAGAGTGGAGTGCAAAGATTCCAAAACTCGGTCCTAAAGACAAAAAAACAGCAATTCTTGTCTATAACTTGATTCATAGCGATAAATTTTGGGTTAACATTGCTGCCATTATTCTCGTATTTGGTCCACTTGTAAAAGTTTTAAGAATGGTGGACAATGATGATAAAGCAGAGATGGGATATTTGTACGAAGCAATGGATCGAGCGAAGGAACTAATTAAGAAAAATGTTGGTTCAAGACAGTATCAAAGATGGTGGAATATAATCGATAAAAGACGGGAAAGACAGTTGCATCGCCCTATTCATGCAGCAGATAATTCTTTTAGCTATTACACAATTATACGAATGCATATCATGTCAATACCTTCTTTTAACCATTCAATTCATTAAGGTTATTTTCTTAATCCTCAAATTCAATATGGCGATAAAGCAACAAATGATGATGAAGTTTTAAATGGATGGACAAACATCCTTGAAAGAATGGTACCAGATATTGCTATGCAAATTGAAATTTCGAAAGAGGTAATAAAACATAATACTCAACTACTTATGATTCTTTTTCAAATTATGACAGGTCTATTAATAAATGTTGTGTAGGTGGAAAAATACAGAATGAAACTTGGTGTATTTGGTTCTGCAAAAGCAAAACGAGCAGTTAAGTCATGTCTTCCCGCTATGTGGTGGTCAATAATTGGCAGAGAAGCTTCTCCAAATTTAACACATTTAACAATGCGCATTCTTAGCCAAATGGTTTCTTCTTCAAACTGTGAAAGAAACTGGACAACATTTGCAATGATTCATACAAAGCTGAGAAACAGAATAAAAATGGAGAACTTTGAAAAACTGGTATTCGTACATTATAATATGCGATTTAGAGTACGACGTGCTAAACGCCAACAAACAACGACCAACTTATTGATTTGGATTACATCTTTCATAAGGAGGATCCACTTGCAGAATGGACTAGAGAAGCTGAGAATCCACTACTTGATAATGCAAGCGATAATCCTTGGTCGGACAATTATAATGTATCTGCAGAAAATACTGAAAATGATAGTTCATCAAATGATGATTCAGGTAATGTTGGTGGTGACGGTATAGGTTCTAGTGGTTATGGCGTTGGTTCCACTTTTGATGATTCTCAAAGACATATCCAAAATTATGAAGTAGATGACTATAGTCGACGAAGGGATAGAAATTTGAACGTTGTACATGAAGATCAAGGGGATTATGATGGCAGATATACTTCTAACAATGTCCCGAGTTTTAGGTATTCTACGTCTGACTATATCGGAGGTTATTCGTATTGTGGGTTAGATCAACCGTATGCTGCTGAGTCATCAAGTAGCCAAGATGAACCCTCACCCTTTGATAATTTGATGACGACATTTTTAAGTTCTGATCAGATACGGCAGTATGCTTTTCCAACATATTATAATCCAACACAAGATGAAGAGAGCGATGAACAAAATTTACATGATGCTCAGAGAAATAGCTTTTGGTATTAAATTTTTATGTTGTATGTTTTGTAACTTCTATGTCATTTGAATAATTTAGTGCAATTGACTATCAGTGTTGCATACATATTTGCGTATTTATAACAAAAATGTACCGTAATTCACAAATCGGATTTCAAACGGAATTTCCCGAAATCCCTAAACGGAACCGGAATTTTGAATTTTTCAAATGACCGGAACGGAAACGGAAACCAGAACTTTGAACCTTGGTTTCAATAACTATCTCAGGAAGTACAGTAAATTTAGTACAATCCTGCCACTAGAGGAGAGACTTGCTGGACTTGTTTCAAGCCTCAGAACTTTTCTAAGGAGTTCATGGACACTTACAGGGACTAAATATGTGTACATGTATCAAGTTGGTAGTTACCAGTTGTTTATCTATATGTTTTTCAGTTTATGTTTTCATGACATACATCTGTTTGTAAATTAGTACCAACTCTCGAGTATCAGTATATGTTTGTAAATCATATTATGCTATCCCATGTAAGTTCTGATCCATTGTTGTTGTTTACTACTATACTTCCATTCAGACGTACGTTATGCTGATACAAATTGATATGAATAGAGTCTACATTGTAGCAGAAATGATATATTCCTTGATCAACCTTAGGCGCTTGCTTAAAATACGTGGCATATGCAAAAGACTGAAATCAGGCTAATGTGCACTAACATCACTTGACCACTGTATCCAAGCTAAATGCATAACATGCATATCGTGCATAGGAAGGAAACATGAATCTGCTGTGTATATACGAAGGTCAGAATCCGAAATTCAGTTATTCTCTTGAATAAGTCTCCTCATACAACACAGCATTGCACATCTTATCAAAATCCAAACTCAGAAGATTGGATAGTCTATAGTCGGAACTGCTGCTGCTTGGAAGCTTCAACAATAGTCCAGGATCTACAGTATAATTAGCATAACTGACTGATACTTGTGTGATCAGACTAACTAATACCTAAAAAATATTTGTTTGTTTTTATATAAACATGAGAAATGAGACTTGTTGGTAAAAACAAGAATTACTTTCCACATCTAAATACAGTTCAACATGTTGGTTAGAAAGCTTATTACTTTAAAACATACCAGAAAAAAATTCAACTAATACCGACCTAGTTGTGAAGCCGAACTACAATGAAGTCGAACTACCACCAAGCGATTCGGTACTCCTTTGCTTTACCATCGATGATAATAATAGATACACCACACTCCTGTGTGTATCATCTCATACCTAAATGTGAAGCTGATGCAGCGGAAATACGAAAAATTAGATGAAACGGTGAAAGTAGCAATTGGTGGATTGAAAGATACTGAAATGCCCAAATTCGTTGATCCTAAGATACCGAATTCTAGCTGTCTCTGACACGTTGATCGCGCATGATACCGTGAAGAGAGATCTACAATTCTTCGAGCGTTGATCAAGCGCACTTGATTCCGCGAATTGGCTTCAACGAACGTTGATTCGAGCGCACTCGAATACGGTAAGTGGAGATAGGAGATCACACTCAATTACCAATTTAATGAAAGCACAAAGCTAACAAACAAGAGTTTATTCCAAAATCAACAACAAACTACAAATGAACCCCATGCCTATTTATAGGCTTCAACACAACGCGCCACACTTAGGTCGTACACGACCTTACAAGCAACATACCAGACGACCTAAAAAATCAGGCGACCCATGTCCTATCATAAGTCGGTAGCGACTTATCACACCCCAGTGACTTACGACTTAATGGTATAAGAGACACGTTACAACACAATACAAACGAACGACACGACTTACAACCTAACGAGTTACAAACGACTCACGACTAAATTACAACACAGTACAAACAAACGACACGACTTACGACTTAAAAATGACACGACTTAAACCATCAGCGACTTAACTTCCAAGCGGCTTAACTCTTCAGCGACTCTTCATAGGTTGGTAGGTCGGGTTAACGACCTTTAGAAGCGGTAACAAAGATTCTTCACGCGACCTATGAGTAAGGTCGTTCGCGACCTATCGAAGCAGCACAGGAATTCTTCGGGCGACCTAGGAGTTAGGTCGTTCAACTTAGGTCGTAGCTCGTCCCCACCTTCTGAGCGACTTAAGTCTTCACCGTTAGGTCGTTGGCTGTTAACTCGTGCCGCCTCTTTGATAGATCCCGTTGCTATAGGTCGTAAACGACCTAAAGATACCGAGCGACTTAAGACTTGGCTAAGTCGTGGCTTCTTGTCTCGTGACTCCTTAGGTCGCAGATGACCCAAAACTCCTCCTTTAGGTCGTGGCCGACTTAAGCCTGGTGAATTTGTAGCTAGCGCCGCATCATCCTCCCCTGGTTGACAGAAATTCGACCTCAAATTTTTACCATCTTCTTCCACAACAATCTCATTTCCACAATACGGAATTAGGTATTTGACGTTGAAAACATCAGAAGTATGAACATCATCTGGTAATTTCAATTGATACGCATTCTCATTGATTTTCTTCAAAATTTCCACTGGACCAATTTTCCGCGCCTTCAATTTATTGTACGTTCCCACCGGAAAATGATCTTTTGTCAACACTGCATAAACCAAATCACCTTCTTCAAATTTCACACTTCTCCGCTTCTTATCCGCCAGTTGTTTATACCTTTCATTTGACGCAAGCAACCGTTCATAAACATTCCTGTGGCACTCCTGTAACTCATTTACGAATTCACTAGCCCGCTTAACAATTCCCTTCTGATATGGCACTGTTGTCAAATCTAACGGTCCCTTCGGTAAACTTGAATACACAATATGGAATGGACTGAAACCCGTACTACGGTTGATAGCATGATTATGAGCAAACTCCGCTTGACACAACTTCATATCCCAACTTTTCAAATTATCCTTCACAAGACATCGCAACAAATTTCCCATCGATCTGTTCACAACCTCAGTCTGTCCATCTGTCTGCGGATGGTAAGCGCTACTAAAGTTCAACTTTGTTCCCACCATCTTCCACAAGTTTAGCCAAAAATGACTCGGAAAACGAGTATCTTTATCCGAAACAATAGACTCTGGTAACCCATGTAAACGATAGATCTCTTTAAAGAACAACTGTGCCACATGGACCGCATCCGCCATCTTCTTACAGGCAACAAAATGTACCATCTTCGAGAAACGATCCACTACAACATATATAGAGTCATTCCCCCTATGAGTTCTCGGCAAACCCAACACGAAATCCATGCTAATGTCTACCCACGGTTTTGTAGGAACAGGTAATGGCATATACAATCCCGCATTTGTAGTTGTCCCTTTCGAAACCTGACAAACATGACATCTACGCACAAACCTTTCAACTTCCCTTCTCATTGACGGCCAATAATAAGACTGAGAAATCAACTGCAACGTTCGATCTCTACCCACATGCCCTTCTTCGTGCAACTCTTTCATAATTTTCATTCTCAAGCTGCAATCTGGTACACATAATTGATTCCCTTTGAATAAGAATCCATCTATCAACACAAACTCATCAGTACTCTCATCCTTAACTTTCTCAACAAACTTTGCAAAGTAAGGATCCTCTTCAACCAATTCTGGCAATAGCTCAAATCCTGTCACTTCAACCTTCATCGTTGTCAACAAATGATTCCTCTTGCTCAATGCATCAGCTACACGATTCGTCGCCCCTGATTTGTGTTTAACAACAAAAGTAAACTGCTGTAGGTACGCGACCCATGAAGCGTGTCTAGCTGAAATCTTATCCTGCCCTTGCAAATGCTTCAAAGCTTCATGATCCGTATAAAGAACAAACTCCATCTGAAACAGATAATGTCTCCAGTGCTTCACAGCTTGAACAATCGCATAAAACTCAACATCATAAGTGTTGTATCTCAACTTAGCTCCAGATAACTTCTCACTGAAATAAGCAACTGGTCTTCCACTCTGACTCAATACTCCACCAACCCCAACTTTAGATGCATCGGTATGCAACTCGAACAACAACTGAAAATCTGGTAAAACTAGAACTGGCGCTGTCGTCAATAGTGACTTGATCTTCTCAAAAGCAACCCCTGCTTCTTCTGACCATGCAAATTTCTTTCCTTTCATGCAATCGGTTATAGGCGCCATTACACTGCTAAAATGTGGAATGAATCATCGATAGAAAGATACCAATCCATGAAAACTTCTCACTTCAGTAATTGTCTTGGGTTGTGGCCAACTCCTGACAGCTTCTACTTTACTTTCATCCACTTGAATTCCTTCCTTCGATAGAACATATCCCAGAAACAAAACACTGTGCGTCATGAACACACACTTCTTCGTTGCAGCATAAAATTTCTCCTGCCGTAGAATCAACAGCACTTCACGCAAATGCTGGACATGCTTTTCCATACTCCCACTATAGATCAAAATATCATCAAAGTAAACTACCACAAACTTCCCAATGTATGGTCTGAAAATCTGGTTCATCACTCTCATAAAAGTACTAGGAGCATTTGATAAGCCAAATGAGCCATTCGTATAAACCTTCCCTGGTTTTAAAAGCAGTCTTCCACTTATCACCCGGTCTAATATGAATCTGATGGTATCCACTCTTCAAGTCAATCTTCGAGAACACAACAGCTCCATTCAACTGGTCAATCAAATCATCAAACCTCGGCATAGGAAATTTGTATCTCACAGTGATCTTGTTTAAGCCCGACTGTCCGTACACATTCTCCACGAACCATCCTTCTTTGGTACCAATAAGGCTGGCACTGCACAAGGACTCTAGCTCTCCTGAACACGCCCCTGTTCTAACAACTCCTCCACCTGCCTTCTCAACTCCTCGTGTTCCTTCGGACTCATACGGTAGTGTGGTCTGTGTGGTAATACTGCCCCTGGCACAAGATCAATCTGATGTTGAATATCCCTCAACGGTGGCAACTCCGTTGGCAACTCTTCAGGAAACACATCACTGAATTCTTATAATACCGGCTTTACTTCTTCTGGGATTTCAACAGATTCAGTCGTTTCACGTCCAATCAACAAAAATACCTCTGGACTCTCCTCTACTTCCTCGATGAATTCCTTCAAAGTCAACAAAGTCTTTAGCTCCTCAATTTCCTCTGATTTGCTCTCTCCTTGATGCCTCTTCTTTGGAACCAAAATGATCTTAATACCTTCAAACATAAAACTGTAGCTATTGGTTCGACCATCATGCTGCACTGCTCGATCATACTGCCATGGTCTTCCCAAAAGAAAGTGACAAACATCCATCTCCACAACATCACACCAAATTTCGTCTTTATACTTCTTCCCAATAGAAAATGGTACATGAACTCGCCTGTCCACCTTCACCTCTCCTCCTTTTCTCAACCACGCTAACTTGTAAGGATTTGGATGCTTCTCCGTTTTCATCTTCAACATTCTCACAGCTTCTGTAGAAATAATATTATCACAACTGCCCGCATCTATAACAAACTTGCAAACCTTTCCCAGGATAGTGCACGTTGACTGGAAAATATTACTCCTCAACCAACTAGCCTCATCCTCTTGCTTCGGCATTAAACAAGACCTCATCATCATTAGATTACATCCTCCGTCTCCCGACGCGATATCCTGCTCATCCTCCTCAACTGGACTAGACTCACCTTCACCAACATCCTCACCTTCAACCTCAACAATTATCGTTCGTTTCTTTGGCTTTGGACATTCATTACTCTTGTGACCCACTTCCTGGCAATTGTAACATTTGAAACTGCTGTTGACCTTTGCCTTCTCAACCTCTTTCACAACTGGTTTACTGACAGCTTTAGAAACATTAGAACTCCCACTAACACCTTTGTTCTGAAAATTGGAACTTGTAAACACACCACCTCCATGTCTCCCTTGTTTCTCCCAAGCCAACGCTTTTTGATGTGCCTTTGCAACTGATCTAGGATCGAACATGTTCACCATATCCTGGATCTGTATTCTCAACCCTCCAACAAACCTAGCAGTTAGTTGTTCTTCCGTCTCCATAATATCATTTCGAGCAATCAGTTGATAAAATTCATCAGCATAATCATTAATAGTCTTTGTCCCTTGCCTCAGATTCTGCAATCTCTGATACATGAGTGATTGATAATTGTAAGGAAAGAATGTAGCCTTCATCAGCTTCTTCATCTTTTCCCATGATTCAGTTTTCGACTTCCCCATCCGTTCTCGTGTAAGTTTGGTTTGCTGCCACCACGCCATAGCTCTCCCCCTCAACCTAGTAGCAACCAACTTCACTCGACGATTCTCCGGAACCTCTTTGAAATCAAAGATCTCTTCAACATTAGACAACCAATCCAAGAATTCTTCTGCAACCATTCCACCCTTGAATTTTGGATTTCCATCTTCATACCTGATTCCCATCGATGATCATCATCTACATCCCGATATGAATTTCGAACTTGGTCTCGATCTCGATAATGAATGCTAGCTCTATCACCCTCTTCATCAAAATCAAATGTACGTCTATATCGATCTCGACCATCAACGTCCCTTTGATCACGCATATCTCTTCTACTATTTCTCTCTTCATCTTCAAATGGCTCATCTTCAAACTCACGTGGAGTTCTTCTCTCTTCATGTCCATAGTCATGGTGATCTCTCCTTGATGAAATTGATGTTTCTCTTCTCTCTCTAAAAGATTGTGGCGACACCCTCCTCGCTTCCGTAACCGATGGCGAAACTCTATTTCCTCCATGGTTCGAGACTGGTGATATCCTCCTTTGGTTTTGATTCAAATCATTCATCAACTTCTCTAGCTTTCCAATACCTTCATCAAATTTCTCATTTATGCGTTGTTCCATTTGCTCGGCTTCTTCTCTTCTATACAATGCTTCAACATTTTGATGACGATTAGCTCTCCTTGGTGGCATAATTGAATCAACACAAACACTTCAAAACTTCACAAATATTCTACAAATCAAACTTCAACTAGCTCGCACAAGCTCAACACTTCAATACAAACTCGGCCTACACTTCAAACCCTCGGCTTAAACAAGTGATGCACGGCTCTACCCAACTCGGCTCAAACTCAAACACCTTTCCAACTTTGATCCAAAATGAAATGGATCGGAAGCTTCTAACTTGTTGCAACTTCAAGATGAACACGATGAACACCAACTTCAAACTCCTTGGCTCCGAGACTCGGCTTAGCTATGATTGGCTAAGTCTAGCTCCGATACCAAAATGATGCAGCGGAAATACGAAAAATTAGATGAAACGGTGAAAGTAGCAATCGGTGGATTGAAAGATACTGAAATGCCCAAATTCGTTGATCCTAAGATACTGAATTCTAGCTATCTCTGACACGTTGATCGCGCACGATACCGTGAAGAGAGATCTACAATTCTTCGAGCGTTGATCAAGCGCACTTGATTTCGCGAATTGGCTTCAACGAACGTTGATTCGAGCGCACTCGAATACCATAAGTGGAGATAGGAGATCACACTCAACTGCCAATTTAATGAAATCACAAAGCTAACAAACAAGAGTTTATTCCAAAATCAACAACAAACTACAAATGAACCCCATGCCTATTTATAGGCTTCAACACAACGCGCCACACTTAGGTCGTACACGACCTTACAAGCAACATACCAGACGACCTAAAAAATCAGGCGACCCACGTCCTATCATAAGTCGACAGCGACTTATCACACCCCAGCGACTTACGACTTAATGGTATAAGAGACACGTTACAACACAATACAAACGAACGACACGACTTACAACCTAACGAGTTACAAACGACTCACGACTAAAGTACAACATAGTACAAACAAACGACACGACTTACGACTTAAAAATGACACGACTTAAACCATCAGCGACTTAACTTCCAAGCGGCTTAACTCTTCAGCGACTCTTCATAGGTTGGTAGGTCGGGTTAACGACCTATAGAAGCGGTAACAAAGATTCTTCACGCGACCTATGAGTTAGGTCATTCGCGACCTATCGAAGCGGCACAGGAATTCTTCGGGCGACCTAGGAGTTAGGTCGTTCAACTTAGGTCGTAGCTCGTCCCCACCTTCTGAGCAACTTAAGTCTTCACCGTTAGGTCGTTGGCTGTTAACTCGTGCCGCCTCTTTGATAGATCCTGTTGCTATAGGTCGTAAACGACCTAAAGATACCGAGCGACTTAAGACTTGGTTAAGTCGTGGCTTCTTGTCTCGTGACTCCTTAGGTCGTAGATGACCCAAAACTCCTCCTTTAGGTCGTGGCCGACTTAAGCCTGGTGAATCTGTAGCTCGCGCTGCATCAGAAGCCAAACTATAACTTTGGTTCACCATCGATAATGATAAGGGACTTATATACAATTTTTTATGCAATTTATATATGTGAACCAGGCTTTGTCATTGAAAGAAGTTCATATCATTTCATACCTTCATCAAGTACGTAAAAAGTACACCTCGGTCCTGCGTAATATGCAGTAAAAAATTTCGTAACATTTTATATAATATGTGTCTAACATAAGATACTAAACTGTAAAAATGGACATTGATTATTTTTGGGTTTTTGAATGATACAATAAACTAATCATCATGAATATAATTATATAAATAATAAGTAAATACATTTGAGTATCCAAAAGAGTATCCCACAAACATGTTTGAAGTAAGTTGCAACAGTAGATATAAGAATAAGATTGAATAAATCATACTTGTATCGCTTGTTAAATGATCCTATTACAGATAATTTAGATGGTCTAGGATTGTATTTTTCTATGGTTATTCTAAGTATGTAGTAAGCATGATTGCATTTTATGGTTCAAGCTTCCACGTCCGATAAAGCAGGTTCTTGTTTGATGATCTAGGTTGTCTTCTTAATTTTACTTCCATAACTTCTTGTTTCATTGTTTACACCGTCGAAGAATCCAACGTCGCTTCAACTTTCAAACTTTGACACAAAAAACTTATACAAGTTTGCTACTTAATCTCAAACTAAATTATACATGGTGATATATTAGTTTTCCATTTCAAGAAATGAGCTCTTATTAAATAAAGATAGTTTATGGCTCGTATGTATGGTTCAATGGTTTAAATTATCCCGTGAGCATTATAGAACTATATGAAAAATAATCCATCATATTGAATGAAAGCTATTCCATGTTGCATAAGATGCGCTTTCCAGCTAATCCGTAGATTTGATACATGATTGTATTGTTACCCTTAGAATTTACATTTTGATTCAGAAAATTCTTAGAGCACCTAAAATGATTTATGCATGTCATATTATGAAGTCAAAGAAAATAAATATAATACCTGATGAAAGGGGATACCATTACCTTCGGCTATGCCTAAGAGTTCATCCCAATATCTTAGAAATCTCTTTTTGTTAGTACTGCATAGTTCATGAGAACTGGGTTTTATTTTATAGGATAACATGATTTTAAACTTTAGTCCAAAATATCTCAAATAAAATGAAAATAAAAGGCCTCCACTCTTTGGTTCAGTTGTCAACCAAGTTTCAAGCTGCATAAAGAAGTAAATGCGACAAAGATTAACCTTCACTATAATAACAAGTGCGGATGATAATTCATAGGCATTATGCATATGTCTAGCAATTGAAAGAAAACCAAGGATAGCCTCATCTAGTGAATTACAAAAAAAGAAGGATTTTTACATTTTAATATTACCATTTGATCACAATATCCAGTGACTGAAAGTAAAAGTTGTCTGTACAATATAACTAAAATATTGCATAAAATCGTTTCTGTCTAAATTCATAATAAATATTATGATAGGTATTCAAATTAAGTACAAGATCATGCAATGGGAAATTTATTATAATAAAAAAATTGTTTATATTATCATCAAAAAACTATTTAGCCCTATCCTCAGATGCTAAACAATGATTCAAAAGCTTATGCAACTAACTGCACCTTAGAGTAACTCCATAAGATGATAATGATCTCGCTAAATTAGCTTAGTATAACGTATGCAAGTGCACATTAGCTTACAAGATGTTGGAATAAACCATCATACAAATTAGCTTACTTTGGTTGAAATATAAAAATAAGCAACATGGAATACCTTTTTGACGTTCAATAATCTACAACAATACATGGATGTGTTCTTGTAGTAACTGTTATCGAAAAAAAAACATTGAACAATCTACACACATAGTACGATTAGATGTTCAAAATCATCAACAACTTCATTCCTAGTCGGTTAGCCATACAAAGTTATGTCTTTTCTAAAACCATTATCGAGTATACAACCATCACATACTATTTCGACTCCTAGCCATACATGGAAATATTACAGTATCACATGTATAAACCTAATATTTGCATATTATGTCCTCCGAAACAAAATTCGCAAGAGATTCGTCTTAGGAATTAATTAATAAAAAATTGTACTACAGGAGAGTGGAACAAACTTTGACAGTCACAAGTGTAGTCCAATGGGATAAAAATCCACCGAAGATTATTTTCTAAACAAGCAATGCACTAAATGCACTTACGCTGTAACAACCCGCATATTTTACGATTGTGTATTTAAATATTTTATTTAAATATAGCATCGTTGGTCGGATTGAGTATTTGGAATATGTAAATCGAAATCGAAAAACACAATAAACCTAAAAATTGATGAATTTAATAGAGACAAAAAAGGTAATTAGGCTACCTAAAGTATGAACGCATAAGTAGGACAACGACTATCAACTCCACTAGAGGGAAATCGAAGGACAAGCGAAATTTAAGGGAAACTGTTGGTGGAGGAGAATAAATGAGGGCGAGATGAGGGAGCAGTAGTTTTGATAGAAGAGGGAAAGTGAAATTTTTGGTCAAAGTATAATCAGAAAGGCAGAAGATGATAGACACTGAAACATAAAAGTATTCTCAGCGTTTGAATGCAAGTTATTCTCTAAATGAAATAAGTTTTACTGCGTATGTTAAAATGCTGAGAGCAAGTGCAATTGAAGTAAGTTTTGGTTTTAGTGTAGGTATCTGCATGTGTATGTGTTTCCAAGCATATATGTAGACCACGAACCCTAAAATACCAGTAAATTCAACCATAATGATGTTATATAACCAAGCATCCCTATACCAATAGACCCTGTATGAATCATATACGAGTAATATCCAAGGTCAACGCTATTTGATAATCTGTAACCGATACCCATGCCAAAATGTCATTACCTGCTAAAGAAATCTATCGAGAGCCACAACTATATTATTGACTATCTTGAAAGCCAACACCTCAAAATAAGTTGACATGTAGGTTTTGTCACAACACTCTAAAGTACTACGGAACAGTGTATGACCTACTCTAAACTGACATCCCAGTCTCTCTTCGCCCCTTCTCCAGAACCACATCGGTAGGTTGTGTGCCTAAATGGTGTAATAGATTCCTTTTAAAAAACCGATATCATTCGATTGTCTATGAATAAACAAATCAAATTCAAGCTACCTAGTGTTGTTGAACTTCATTAGTGCTCCGGAGCCCCATCAAGATAGAATATTCCCATAGCTTTGCCTGAACCTACCTGGAAGCTCTTCAAGCCCAAACAACTTCTTCGAAAGGTGAACCCCGAATCCGCATGACATCACTCACAAGCTGGCCCGGCCCTAGGGGTAGGCGAGCTAGGCAGCCGCCTAGGGCAACGGAGGGTAGGGGCAACGGCGAAGGTGTTGGCGAATATGATTCTCCAAAAATAGTTAAAATTAAATAATATCTATGCATAGCTTGGACAATAATTGTGTTATATCTCAAGTGGTTCGCACATTGTTTAATGTGACTAGTGATCGGAGTTCAATTTCTACTTTATTAACTATTTTTAAATATCTTTTTTTTTAAATCGACTAGGGCAACATTCTTGTTTGGGCCGGTCCTGCTCACAAAGCAGTGTCGCTTGGCACTATCTTAGTGCAACCCGCGTAGTGTGTAACACCTGCCTGAAAAAGAAGCACCATGGCGCACTGCCTGAAACAAGCAGTGTCGTGCAATGCCTATAACAGGGACTGTCGCATACTACCTGTAATAGGCAGCGCCTCAGGGCACTGCAACAAACCGTACTTTAATGGGCCTAAATTTCAAGAAAAATCGAAACTCAAGTCCATCAAAGCATAGACCATTGGATTTGGTAGCATAAGCATTATCAGAGATTGATAAAAATCTAAACTCATAGCAAAAACAATAATAGGATATAAATAGTGACTATAGCTACTACCTTAGAGTTAATGGTATCCCTTGGATATTAGATTGCTACATCAACATTGAGCACGAGAGGAAAGAAAACTTCTCCAACAACAACTCACTTCCAACTCTAATGACATGTTCCTCTAAGTCTATCCTATGGGCTGTAATGCGAAGGGGGTCAGAACAATGTTATGACAATTGTAAAATCAATAGAGTGTCCATAACATAAATTCATACCAATTGGTTTCCATTTGACTGTCATGTCTACTATTTTAAGGTTAACCAAATTAACCTAATATTGCACACATGATATTTCGACCTAGCACAATTCCTCCACCTACCCTTTCCAATGTACGAAATATCGACGTAGGTCTATCAGCCACTTAATACTCCAAGTATGAAGTGGGCTTTGAGCATTGTCATCATTGGTCTATTGGCCCTAGTAATAGAGATCTTTGACTATTATTTATGGCTTTATAATACATAATAGCTATATTACTAATGCATCTATCATCATTAAAGTCTTAGCCATGTGGGAAACAAATCCAAGCCACTTAATACCTTATTAATAAGGACTAAGCAAACCCCTGACCATTTAACAACTATATTTTAGGAAGTCCTTTGTCATTTAATACTTAACCCCAAGGCAGACTCCTCACAAGTATTATCTAGTTGACATTGCTTAGAATCTCACTAGGACACTTAGTACTTCTTTAAGGAGAGAGAAGGACCATGTATCAATCACTTAATACCTCAAACCCTAAGCATACCTTTCCTGAGAAATCTCCTACAGCTCCTAACAGATAATTCAGATCATTTAATACTTCTTAATTAGGAAAGAGGTGGCTCTGAAACAACCACCTAATACCTCCAATCTTTAAGCAAATCTTATTATTCCTATAATCGCTTCCCATGGTTCTTATGATTGATGGTGTCCAACATTAGTAATAAGTGTACACAACTGCTGGTAGCTTCTAAGTGAAGGGCAGACTTTCGTTGTGTAAGTCTATTCACCTCGCATCACAATCTACTAAGGCCAAGTAATTTTCTAAGCTTTACAAACTTTACCCATATCATCCTAGGCTTTACTATTACTAGGCTTTATCATCCTAAATTGGATATTGGACTTAGCTTACTAATCTTCTTCTATTTATTTAATGCCATATAATTTACCTTAAATATTCAACTTCCAATAAATCCCCTTTTTATCTATTTCTCCATAAATATCAACTTGTCCATGATAAAAGATTTTCATCCTAGGATATTTAAATATTTACCAATTTCCAATTGGTAACCTCTAACAACTATTCCATAGTTATTTATCTAATCTTCCATATTTATCAGTCCTATAAATTCATTTATCTTATTAATTGTAACTCCTAAATTCATTCCTCATTTATTACCCATTAGTTGGAGTTACAACCTTTCCAAACTTTCCTTCCTAATGCCTATCGGCAAATCAATTTTTTACTACATATAACTAGTATCCTAAGAGAGCGTTGTGCATAAATCGTTATATTTATTATCGCATATAAATACGTATAAATACCTACTTCTACCAAATATATTAGTCATAAATCTTTAACTAGAATATTCTTTCCTAATTTAATTTGTTGAAATTACATTTCTTAGGAAGATTCTCCATTATGATTTCTATAAATTAGTTTAAAACAAAAGATCAAGAATAAGAGGAAAATTTTGCCTCATTTGAAATTACAAGGGATGATTATTTTCTTTTAATTAGAATAGATAGTGTAAACTATGGAGAATAAATCTGCACTTTACACATCTCTTCCTTTTCATTAGCATATATTCCTTGTTAAATCATACGCTGCATTTTCTATGCAATTTGGAAACACAAACAAATTTATAAAATCAAACTTTCGTTCTTCCCATAAATTAAACTATGGAAAATATCCAATTTAACATAATTAGGGTAATAATCAAAATCACACTAATAATCTACAAACCAATTTCAGATCTGGAATAAATTTCACACCTATTCAATATTCATATCTATAACTTATGGGACTGATTTCTAGATCAGGACGTAGCAATTATTTCTATCAGATATAAAATAAGAATATACAGGCAATAGTTTTCTATGCTAATTTGAGCGTACAATTCACAAATATTATTGATTTAGGCATAAAAATCAAATGTATGCCAACGAAGTAGATTTAAAATTATAAACAATATATAAATTTCCCTCTCGCCTTCTAAAGCGTTCCAAATATCCAAATCCAAAGTAAAACCTTTGATTCAACTCCATTTCCTTCTTATTTCAAGAAATATGTCTAAAAAGGTTATATGCATTATTAGAATTGTAGATCTGGTAAGAGATTTGGGATCGAAGGGAATTATAAATATATAAGTAGAAATATATACACAAACACACAAAGATATATATATATATATATATATATATATATATATAACCTCGTTAATGCATAGTGTTGATTTGCTTCTCTTCTTCTCTTATTTAATTTCTATTCTTCTACAAATTGTATATATACAAATATAAATATTATATTTATAATTTAGAAAATAGTGGGAAGAGAAAATGGCAGAGCTTTACTGCTGCTTTCAGAAAAATATAAGAAGAGAAGAGAGAGTTAGGCCTGAATTTATAGGCACACAAATCAACCACAGCTATTAGATCAAAATATATTAAATCCAGACCGTTGGGCCAAACGAAACCATAGCCTACACGCTTGAAGTGGTTAACCGCCCCTATCATAGGGGTCGATCGTTCCTGGTGAACCAACCCAATAAATTGGTTGATTTGTGGTTTCTAGATATTTATTATATAAATGTTGAATTCTAATTTAATTATTTTTGCTTCGAATTCGTTTTTCATCCGTAACTTTATCGTTTGAACTAAGATTGCAAAACTCCAAATTTGAATGTTGCTTAGAATTTCGCCAATAACGCAATGTTACAAGTTTCGTGGTTAAATTCCATCATTTGTACAAATTCCAGTTTTGGAGTCTAATTAACTAATTAAGTAACTAACATAAAATTTACATGGTGTTACATTCATCCCCTTTAAAAGAATTTCGTCTCCGAAATTATACCAATGACTAATTCATTGTTCTGGATCGCAATTATCCTAAAACACACAACCAATTAGTGTGCAACCAACGTGCACAAGTGCATATTGAATCATAACATCGAAAACATGTATGTAGAATGATTTTAAACCGATTGTCCTACATGAATGCTTTTCTATTGAAAATATGATGCAAACAACCTACATATATCGGCAGTTCTATATGTACGTAGATTTCGAAAAATCTTTTCACCAAAAATCCCCATACTCCTATGAATATTAAGGTGCAACCAATTTGCATCCAATTCCTACCAACAAAAAAGCTAATGGATTGAAACCTCACTTTCTAGATGTCACTCCTATGCCAGAAACGGGAATTCAGGTAGAGAGTTTTACATTCTTACCACTCTATTTGCTATCCATTTCCTGTTGTACAGTGGAAATTTCCTCGCTGCTCCGGATTTACTCTAAATTTTTCATGCACAAATTGCATAAGGAGGCTTGTTTCCAAGCTTTAAAAAGGAATTGAGTCCAAAAACTAACCCGTGCACGTCAATGACAAGGTATGGAAATAGAAGTTCCAAGCCTAAAACAACTTTTCCCTTGTTATCGCTTACAGTTCATAATCTCATTGATCCTAATGTGCCGCTAAATTCACATTTCTAATCTATTTTTCCCTTCCCTACACTTAGCATATGGCCTTCAAAATTAAAATCTTCATAAAACCCTTTTCCTCTTTTCAAATTTATTTATCGCTTGAAAAATAAATTTCCATAGTATTTGGACGCAAAATTACTCTTGAAATAAAATTTGGACAAAATTTTTGAAAATTATATGAATGTCAAAAATAATTTAAAAAACAAAACTCTTTTTTTTCATGCGAAAGTTTCTAAATCGATAGAAAATTTTCAAAATATTTTCCTTCCTAAAAATTTTGATAATTCAAGCCACGTTTTTAGCGTTAGTCGGAAGTTAGTTACGCGCTAAACGCATAAGTTCAATTCTAGCATTCTATAACTAACCTTAACCCCAAAAACTTGACATTTTACTTGAAAATGCCATCATATTCAAGTATCCAAAAAAAATTATCTTTTTAGGAACATGAGCGACGACCCATGATTCCAAAACTATTTAACATGTCCTTCACTTGCTAAAATTTCTACCTATTTAAAACTTCCAGTCTCATATTACATTTAACTGTTAGTTAAGTGTCCTTATGAGATTTTCATATTTATATCATTTCTTTCAAACATACATATAAGAGTGATTCACATATTTAGAAACAATAACGCGGTAAAATAGAAATACTTCTCATAATATCGTGAGCATCTTAAAAGAGACAACTAACAGTTACAACCCAACAACCTAAAATGTTAATAACAAATGTTGGAAGGAAATGTTACAATGAAATCTTAACTCTAAGATATTCCAACCCATAGCTGCTTTGCCAATTCCTTTAGAGTGGAATTATAACTACTTCTACAATCTGGATTCTTAGAGTCTAGTGTAAAAGTAAAAATAATAATAATAGATAGGAAAGTACGAATACGTTCTCTCAATTTATCATAATTCCTCTAGTCTACTAATCTAGGATCTAATACTAAATGTTACAACCCGCACTTTAATGGGGCCAAATTTCAACAAAAATCAAAACCCAAGTCTATCGATGCATAGATCGTTGGATTTGGTACTTAAAAATAAACATGAGCATTATAAGAGGATCATAAACATCTAAACTCATAGTGGAAACAATAATAGGATATAAATACGGACTGCGGCAACTATCTTAGAATTAATGGTATTCCTTGGACATCAGATTATCGCATCAACATTGAGCATGAGAGAAAATAAAACTTCTCCAACAACAAATCAATTCCAGCTCCAGCGACCTGTTCCTCTAAATCTATCATGTGGATTGTAATGAGAATGTTATCGAAATAACGATCTGGTCATTGGAAAATCTATACAGTGTCCATAACATAAATTCATACCAATTTGTTTTCATTTAATTAACTCAATATTGAACACACAATATATTTACCTAGCATTATTCATCTACCTATCCATCCTAAGGTATAAAATACCGATGTAAGTCTATCAACCACATAATACTTCCAAATATGAAGGGAGTTCCTAACATCGTCATTGTTAGTCTATTAGTCCTAGCTACAGAGACCTTTGACCACTATTTATGGCTTATAATATATAATAGCCATACTACTAACGCATTTATCATCACTAAAGTCTTAACCATGTATGAAAGTACCCAAGCCACTTTATACCATATTAATAATAACTATGAAGACCCTCGACCATTCAATACCTATATTCTAGGCAGGCCTTTGTCGTTTAATACCTAACCCCAAGGCGGACTCCTCTCTAGCACTATCTTGCTAACAATGCTTAGAATCTCACTAGGTCACTTAATACTTCATTGTAGAAGAGAGGCGGGACCCTGTATCAGTCATTTAATACCTCAAACCCGAAGCGAACCCTTTTCGAGATATCCACTACCGCTCCAAACCGATAATTCAGACCATTTAATATTTTTAATTAGAAAAGAGGTCGGCCCTTAAACAACCACTTAATACCTCTAATCCCTAAGCAAATCCTATTATTCCCATAATCACTTCCCATGGGTCCTATGATTGGTGATGTCCCACATCAGTAGTAAGTGTGTACCACTGATAGTAACCTCTGAGTGAAGGGTAAACTCTCATGGTGTAACTCTATTGACTTCGCATCCCAACCCACTAAGTCCAATTAATTTTCTAAGCTTTACTAACTTAAGCCATATTATCCTAGGCTTTACTATTGCTAAGATTTATCATCTTAAATTGGATATTGGATTTAGCGTACTAACTTCCTTTTATTTATTTGAGGCTACATTCCCTTAAATATTCAACTTCCAATAAATCTCCTTTTTATCTATTTATCCATAAATGTCAACTTGTCCATGATAAAAGATTATCATCCTAAGGACTTTCCTAAGCCATTTATATATTTACTAATTTCCAATTAGCAACCCTTTATAATTATTCAATAGTTATTTATCTATTCTTCCATGTTTTTCAGTCTAATAAATCCATTTACCCTATTAATTATAACTCCTAATTTCATTCCTTAATTATTACCCGTTAATTAAGAGTTACAACCTTACCAAACTCTCTTTCCTAATTCATATCCACAAATCAATGTTATTACTATGTATAACTAATATCCTACATGAGCATTATGCATAAATAGTCATATTTATTAACGCATATAAAGACATACAAATACCAAGTTCTACCAAATATATTCTAGTCGTAAATCTTTAACTAGAATATTCTTTCCTTATTGAATTTGAAAAAATTACATTTCTTAGGAAGATTCTACTATACTATTTTCGTAAATTAGTTTAAAACAAAAGCTCAAGAATAAGAGGAAATATTTTGCCTCGTTTAAGATTACAAGAAATGCTTATTTTCTTTTAATTGAAATGGATAGTGTAAACCACGGAGAATAAATTTGTACCTTACACATCTCTTCCTTTTCATTAGCATGCATTCCTTGTTAAATCAAACACTGCATTCTCTATGCAATTTGGAAACACAAACAAATTTATAAAAATCAAACGGACGTTCTTCCCGTAAATTAAACAATGGAAAATCTCCAATTCCACATAATTAGGGTAATAATCAAAATCATACTAATAATCTACAACCCAATTTCAGATTTGGAATAAATTTCATATCTAATCAATATTCATACTTATAACTTTTGAGACTGATTTAAATCAGGATGTAGTAATAATTTCTATCAAACCTATAACAAGAATGTGTAGCAATAGTTTTCTGTGCTAATTTGAGTATACAATTCACAAATATTACCGATTTAGACATAAGAACCAAATGTACGCCAACGAAATAGATTCAAAATTGTAAACAATATTTGAATTTCGCACTCACCTTCTAAAGCGTTTCAAATCTCCAGATTTGAAGTAAAACCTTTGAGTCAACTCCATTTCCTTCTTATTCCAAGAAATACGTATAAAAAGGGTGTACACATATATTAGAATTATAAATCCGAGAAGAGATTTAGGATTGAAGGAAAATATAAATATATAAGTGCAATTATGTGTATATATATAACCTAATTATCACATAGTGTTAATTCGCTTTACCTTTTCTCTTATTTGATTTCTACTTTTCTCCAATTTGTATATACACAACGGTAAATATTATATTTTATAATTTAGAAAATATGGAAGAGAAAATGGCAGAGCTTCAGTGCTAATTTTAGAAAAATATGAGAAAAGAAGAGAGTTAGGCCTGAATTTATAGGCACTCGAATCAACCGTAGCCATTAGATTGAAACACGTTAAATCCGGGCCATTGGGCTATGCGAAACCTTAGACTACATGCTTGAAACGGTTGACCGCCCCTATCGTAGGGCTCGATCACTCCAAGTCGACCGACCAATAAACGGGCCGACCTATGGACCCTGGATATTTATTATATAAATGTTAATTTCTAATTTAATTATTTTCGTTCCAAATTCGTTTTTCATCCATAACTTCTTTGTTTGGACTTCAATCGCAAAACTCCAAATATGAAAGTTCTTCAGAATTTCGCTACAAAGGCAGTAGTACAAGTTCCGTGGTTAAATCCATCGTTTGTGCAAATTTTATTTTTGGAGCCTAATTAATTAATTAAATAGTTAAACAACTAACGTAAAATTACGGGGTGTTACTAGTACTGCCTAAAACAGGCAGTGCAAGTGCACTGCCTATAAGAGGCGGTGCCTTGGCATTGCCTGTAGCAGGCATTGCCTTAGCGCACTGCTAGCAATAGGCAATGTCATGCACTGCCAGTAAGAGGCATTGCCCTTTTGTGCACTGCAGTTTCAAATAGCAGTGCACAACCATTGCTGTTTTGCAACAACAATGCAAATACTTGTAGACTTCTCAAACATACCCGATCTAGTCTCGGTCCAACTTCGGAGGTCTAGCCTACCCCTATCTCCTTATCTCCTATCTTCAAAAACCAAAATAAAGGGTTTCTTCTCTTCATTGGTCTTCATATATGGTTTGCAATTGTATACTTTAGTACCTAATGCTACTACTATGATCCTTCACCATATAACTAAACATCTTTCATTCAATTTTAAATGAATCAAACTACTTGCCTTTAATATTTCACTAATTAAACCAACTTAGTTTCATTTATATTTAAATTGATCAATGCAAACTACTTTAATCAACATTCTACAATCATCGCCACTACTTTAAACCACTATATTTAACAACCATCACATATTACTTCCCTTCATTAGATTTAACAACCATTACATATTACTTCCCTTTCACATATATTTAGAAACCATCATTATCAATTAACACTCATCGCATGGCTTACTAATCATTCTAAACGTATAAAGTTTAATAGCATTTATTTGTTCTGTCATCACTAATGTGCTGGTAAATGACAACCAACCTTACTACTTAAGCTGTTAAGCTACTACTCGTTATAGCTTACTAACTCTTATAAAAACAAAATAATATCTAGTATTGCTTTTATCAATATGAACTCAAGCTCAAGTCCTTTTGTAAGTTATCAAAACAAGTTTCTTTCGTTTAGAAATCTTAGCTTTAACTTTACTATCTTTCCTACTTTTTTTCTCATTTTCTTTTATAATAGTTAATTGAGTTTATGATCAATCAAAGATCATTATAACTACTTAACATCAAGCCTTCGGGTTTATAACCCTTTCATCTTCTTATATCAAATTACTACATTTCTCATATGCTTACTACTTCATTGAAAATCAAAATTTTAGCATTACCACTTCATTTGAACCTCACTTATATATTTGTTAACGACAGTTATAGTCATCCCTTAAGCCATTAAGTTTCTAAGTACTTAATTGCTTACTAACATTCAATAAAAATCATATTTTTCTCATTAATACAACTTGAAGTGTTTCCCCCTTACTTGCACATCCACAACCATGCCAAATTAATTCTACTTTAATGAAGACCCAACATCAGGCATTCATTACCAAATTCATACAACGTATATACTTATACATTACTGTAAGCTACAAATTTAGTATACATTCACCTAGCAACCATTAGCAACCCCAAAACAACAAGAACCCCTTCTCCAAGCCTCTTCCTCTTCATGGTCGAAAAGCAAATCATCCCCAAATGCTCCAATATTAATTGAGAAGTAGAGGAAGACAAGAGGAGAATTTAGATGATTTTAGTTTGATTCTAGAGAATTTATTTCGTTTGTTTTAATCGGATCTAGCTTGATACTTTAGGTTTGGAAGAAAGCAAAGAAAAGAACGAGTCAACGTGAATGAATTGAAAGAGTAGAGGGGTACAACACTATGAAGGAAAGAAAATGGGGCTTGGGCCCAACTCCATCTGTAAAGACCCGTAAGTCCGTACTCCTTGAATAGACACTAATCTCCTTTGTTTAATTCAAGATGAACGAAAATACGAACCCTTAGGGGTTTTAAAAAGAATTTAAGAAAAGAAAAGAGAAGAAGAGGGAAAAAGAAGAAACAAGAAGATAGAAAATTTTAAAAATAGAAGATAGAAGCATTTTAATAATAGAACGGACAGAAAGGAAACAACAGAACAACAACAGAATCTCACAATTCGCAGCGGAACAACATATAATAATAAATGAAAAATCTTTAAACAAAGAACTATATCAGTTATTACATTTCATCACATTATATTACATTACATCAAATCATCAAAGTGTACAACAACATACAACATCAAACTGTGCAGCGGAAAAAGAAATACTATATACTAGTAATACGCCATGCCATCCAGCTTGCCTCTAGCAACTCCAGAATATCCAGAATATCCTGATAAACCTAACTCTTAACTGCCCGTGTGGAAATTGGTGGGCACCCAGAGTTTAGGAAGGAAAACAATAAACTCCGAGTCAGTCATGTGACTGGTGTGAGAACTCAAAACAGTTTATTTACCTTTAAAATCAAAAAGAGGAATATTTTTAATTCAATTCGCAATGCTTTTAAAAATGAGACTACCATAAGACCTCCTGCCACACACACAATGCAAACGCAGACTTGGAGAAGATTTCTCCTTATGATAGTCAAACATGCTTGATACGCATTTAAAAAGAGCATTTGATATTATTATTAGTGCATAGTGTAGGAAAAATTCATTTCGAAAGTAGAATATAAATCTTAGCCAGCATAGGTACCATTATATTATGCCTACTAATAGCTACCATATTAAATGGCAGGTTCTACAACTAAAACCGTACAAGTTTCGTATTGGGAATTGGATTTCCAACAAATGGTCAGGCCAAGGAACTTCCCATTGCCACATGAGAATGCCTCTGGAAAGACATCCCCGAGAACCAAACCGGATCTCTGCCAACACAAGGCCGGGTTACCCCTAACTGGGTAACTACTGACACGAGCACGCCATTCCCCGGTCCTTTAGGACCTTTTCAACCGAGCGCTCGATATCCAATTCACACAATCATAAAGTGTTTTCAACATGAGTAAGTATCTGGGCTCCATACCATGATACCACCCCTTTCCAGAAGGAAATGCACATACCCTAAGGGGAGCTACAGCAACCCCTAATAACCTTGCCGCATCTTTCCTGTTTTGACCATTTCCGGGATGTGAGGCTCGACGAAGTCACGTCCACAAAAACACACTTTGTACAAAAAGCCGTGCTTTGGGTCAACAAATGATCAACACAATGATCACAAGGATAGACGATCAAATAAATGATCCTATCACAAATAATCAACACAATGATCATTTCAGCATCACTCAGCATGTCACATTACCAAAATGGGATATATCGCTGATAACTTCAACTATATAACCTTTGAGCTCGTACGTCTCAAAGAAGGGTGTTAAGCAAAGAATAAATTCTCCGCCACCAACAGAAATATATTTGAAAGAAATCGGCTTTATATCTCAAATTGTAATGTCAGGCATACAATCCATACAAGTCTGTTCCGGGCTCGAACAAAACCGAAGGCACTTCTTACGAAGCCCTTGCAATACGGGTATTCACAATCCCGATCGAATTTCCCATCACTTAGGAGATCTCAATACCAGGAGCTACCCAGTGCAGAGACAATCGATAGGTCATCCTATCGCTTTCACAAATACTCGGTCTTCAACACCGATCTTCAAATGCAATTCATAACGACGTATCACATATTCGGAATGGGTTATACGACCCCATGGTCCTTTCCCGGTTAACCCGAATAGTGAGCGCTTATTCAAAAATAAGTGTGCATTCAAATTCAAACAAATCACATCAATTACCCATTCAAAGGGAAATATTGATAGTCGGTTATTGAACTATCAATGGATATGCATACATCACCAGATTCCAAATAATTTTCCAAATTATTTATTTTCCAAAATATCTTTATAAGATATATAATTTCAACACTTCAAAAATAAATCAATATTTATTTTCAAACAAATTTCACTTTCACATATAAATTCCATAATGAATTTATATTTCAAAATATTCATGCATATACGATTTCAATTATTCATTTTCAATTTATCTTCAAAAAGATAAATTCTCTATATTCACTTCACATTGGAAAACATTTCCATACTTATTTATTCATAAGTAATTCACAAATCTCTTTTATTTTCAACACTTAGAAAATATTCAATATACTTAAATCGAATTAAGTATAAAATTCATTATTTAAGGAAATCATTCACTTAAACATATTTACTTGGGCCAAAACGAATGTTACGTAAAACATCGTTACGACAACCCAAAATCACTAGTATAGGGATTCGGAATTAAAATAGATATATAAATCCCAATACTAATCAAAAACATTTCCTTTCGGTAATCATTTACTATAACAACAGTGTTATAGTCCACCATTTCCTTTCATTTCTCGAAACATCTATTTCAACAATAAATGTTAAAATCTATGGTTTCGAATCTCAACACCTTTAAAACATCGTTAGATCGTTTTAATTCTATTTAAAACATTCACATTCAATACATTTTCTTTAACGTGTTATTCACTATTCAAAAACGTGAATATACTATGTTCACAAATTCCATTATTTCTATTCACTTTAACTTAAAGGATTATTCACTGTCTAAAACGTGAATATAACTCCATTTATAAGTTATAACAATTAACTTATCAAAATAAGTCGTTTGCGGATTTATAAAACAACGTTTATAAATTCCATTTCTATTTATTTATAAAAACTTCTTTTTTTATAAATTCCTTTATTAACCTATTCCCGTTTATAACTAAATTATAAACTAAACGTTCACATTATAAGTTAATTACTTATAAAACGATTATTTTACAAAATCGTTCTTTTTAAAGACTTTTCAATTTATAAACCTTATAACTTATAAGATTTATTTATTTAACCAAATCTATTCTTCAATTAACTTCACAAATTTATAATCTTACTATTTATAAATTTCATTTATAACTTCACAGTTTATAATTCTATAAATTTCATTCATTTATGAAATTCATTTTTACATCATTCAAACACTTATAAAAACTCGTTTTATAAGTCAATATTTCAATTTATAAATATCCATTTATAAATCTCTTAATATAAATCAAATTATATTATTTTTTAAAAACATCTTTAAATTCCTTTATAATTTCATCATTTCGATTTATAAAAAAAATCAAATTTTATAAATCTTATATTCAAACTTTTAATAATAAACTCAAAAATCCAGTTTAAACTGTTTTATAAAATCATTGGTTCATATTTCTCAAAAATCGACGTTTAATCGTATTTCTAAAAATCAGCTTTTTTTTTTACTATATTTCACAAAAACCATAATTTTTATAACTTTAAAAATTATAACGTTTATTTATTTATAATGGATCAATTCCAAAAATATAGTATATTTTCAAAAATCATTTTAAAGATCATTTTAAAATCCCAAAATCTGGGTCCAATGATGCTACACACCAAATAGTCAATCACGACTAACAACGATATCATATATCGATATGATAATCCATCAAATATCAAAATATCTGAAATAAAATAAATACTGTTGAGGAATCCAGTTGGATCCCTCCAACCTGTTTCCTGCATCCAAAAACATTAGCACAATACCAATTTCGCTCCAGTACGAAATTATCGCGGTACATGTTTTTATTAAATATTATCCGCTTAATAACGGCGTAATAGGGTCTCATCCGCTAAACAAAAAATGCGGGAAATCAACAACTGCAATATATACATATGCCAATATATATATATTGATATTATATATAATACCAATTTCACTGTTTATGAAATATTCGCGGTATATGTTTATATTAAATAACATCCGCTTACTAACGGCGCATAATGTCTATTTTAGCAATCAATAATTTACAGTCATCATTCAAACATGCATTCAAATATTTTAAATCTAACTATTTAAAATAAAATCGAAATCTATTCGATTGAGTGAGAAGTTCTCACCTTGGTTTTAATTTCCGTTTTAGCTTTTATTTCGAATAAAATTAAACGCGCGTTTAATTTTACCCGAAATTCTCACTAACTCCAAACGACTCCAAACCAATTCCATCGCGTAGTGCTCGTCCATACGATTCCAACGCAACTGAGTTTGCATTTTTTCGACCTCGTATGAAAAAGATATTGATTTTTGAAGTTTGTACGCGATTTATATAACTTAATTTCAACATTAACTAATTTATTTTATACCCAAAGCATCCTGGGCCTTAGGATCATGCTCCAACTCATCACCACCGCACCCTTGCTTCTTCCATCCCTCACGCGCAAGCTACAGACAACCACGAAGAAACAAAACCCATAAACATAAATTTAGGGTTTAATTTACAAGCCTCCTTGCTCGATGATTCTTCGATCAACAAGCGCCAAACGAAGCCCCCTCCTCTCCACCATGCTCGGCCTGAAACACTTGAAACTCGGCCCCCTTTTTCACCTAGAATCTCGTGCACGGCCTGTAGGGAACGGCCCCCTCTAACCTCCTCCACGTTGCACCAAAATCCATCATATCCGTATGGATTGAAAGCTCATCTCGTGCTCTTCATCTTTGCTTCAGAAAGTTTTTGAAAATATTGCTTGGATTTTGAGAAATTAGAGGATGAAGAAGATTAGGTTTCAGCCCTTGAAATAAGAGATGGCGGCTGGCAACATGAAATTAGGGTTTAGGTTTATTTTTTATCAAATTTATGAAGATGGTGGTCTATTTATAGAGTTTCGTTCGACACTATTCACCCGGAAATTCCGAACTCCGATTTAGACGCCGTAACCAGCGTACCTAGGGTTTATCCCGCGTTCCGGACACAATGGAACAGGTTTCGGAAGCTAATTCGGAAGTATGTGCGAGTTATGGCTGAAAACGTTCAATTTAAATTAAACCGATTTAAACCGATTTCTAGGCGTTTTAATTTGTACCGGACAAACGGTAAATCCAAACGACTTGAAATTTGAAACCTTACAATAATATCACATTACGGATCCGATGAAACTGGTTTCGTCGAAATCCGAGACTTTTTGAAAAATGGCTATTTTGACTCGCCAAATTTAAATTAAAAATAAATCGATGCGTTTCGAGCTGCCACGATCAAATGATAACTCCGATTGACACGAAAATTGAAATCCGGTAATAACTAACTATTACGGATCCAATGAAACTGGTTTCGTTCAATTCTGAGACTGTCCAAAAATTGGCTATTTTACAGTCGATTATTAAATATTAAAATATTCAATTTTCACAAATTAACTTTTAATTCGATTTTAAAAGTTCTAAAATATCATTCTAACTTCAGTATGATTAAATAAAATTTTCCAAATTATTTTAAATCATATTTAACTCAATTTTAATTATTTCCATAATTTAACGTATTAAATTATTGATTTAAATTATCTAATTAAATCCAATAAATCAAATAAAAATTTATTTGACTTATAAATTCACTTATAAATATTTAAAATTAATTAAATATTCAAATTTTAATTAATAAAAATTCTGGGTCGTTACAATCTTTCCCCCTTAAAAGAATTTCGTCCCCGAAATTACAAGTAAGAAGAGTTACAGAATCTATTAATTTTTCCAAAATCCATAGTTAAACTTTTTACCAATCTTTACTAAGTTTTCAAATCATACTTAGTTATCTTTTCAAAAACAAACTATATCATTTAACTTTCAATTCAAAAATCAAAGTTAAAGTTTTCAAAAATTTTCCAAATTTTCTCAAAATTTTTCTAACGCCTTAAATTTCCGGAAAAATTCGCCATAGTCTCCTTTGCGCGGCTCGATCCGAAAAAAAAATGACAGTATATATATCACAAATATACATCTCATCAAGTAATGAGGCATCCCGAAGGGAAAAAAGTGTAAAAGTACGATATTTAATCCGAGATATGTACCTTATATTTTATTAGCAAGCATATACGGCTAATATAGCGCTAAAGCGAACTCCAAATGCGAAGCAAACGCGATCCGCACCTACTAAACTCAACAAACAACATGAGAATCATGCACATATACAATAATCTCAATATACAACATATAGCAACATAACAACTACATAATATAGCAAATGCATTCAATAGCAATATATACAACCATCAACCAACTACATTCATATCCAATAAACATTCATTCATATTCTCATTCATATTTAATGAATTGGTTTTCACTTTAAATCACATTTGATTTATTCACATTGGATTTTATCAACTTTCATTCTCAATTCAATTAGTTATCATTACTAATTAAATCCAATTCACTTTCAATCCTATTCAAATTTATTTACTTCAAATTTGAATTCAATTTCATAGCTTCCAATTTCATTAATACTTAATGAATTACATACAATCAATCAACATCCATATAACAATCAATGTATATTAATTTCAACCAAATTCCTTTGCTTATATTCATTCTCATTCAATTTATTCAACTTCTAATAACATTAGATTTTAATGAATTAACACTTAGATTCATTATTTCATATCAACTTTATTCACATTCAATTGATTATCATTCAATTCATTCATTCAATTCAATTACTAACTCCTTTAACAATATAATGTTGAATTTCATTCATATACTCAAGTTCACATTTCTTTTATTTGGATTATTCAAACAACCTAACAAATCAACTTATATATACTTTAATAATTCTGAAAAATTATTCCTTTATATATAAAAATATACTTCAAGGTAAAATTATTTCATTTACCCAATTTAAAACAACATTGTGCCGAATTGTTCTATTCAAGTGTTTAGAAACCCCTTCGGCATAGTTTGACTGACCGTGCTGACGAAGGTTCATATACCACTCAATAAACCAATCATCACAATATAAACAATTTCATATTCACTAACAAGTACGCTCTCATAGCTATTATTACACTCAAACTCATTCTAGAGTACTGCTGACTCTATCTCTAACGAGTAATACCCTACAGAACCATGGTTGTCGCTTAACCATAAGCTCTGATACCAAATGTAAAGATCCAGGCTTTTCAACCGTCGACAGCAGTCACAACCGGTAGGCTTTTCAACCATCCCAGCCCCACCGTGGCTTACACTGGTATCCCAAACTTGCTTTTACGGCCAGCCTCTCGACTGTCACAGCTTACGCCTAACCAACCCCCTAAAAGAGGATGTGTGGGAGTAAGAGTCTCCCGTTCGCCACCAAACCACGAAGCGAGAACCCCCCATCACATAGCCCAATAGCTTAACAAGACTGGTGTGAGAACTCAAAACAGTTTATTTACCTTTAAAATCAAAAAGAGGAATATTTTTAATTCAATTCGCAATGCTTTTAAAAATGAGACTACCATAAGACCTCCTGCCACACACACAATGCAAACGCAGACTTGGAGAAGATTTCTCCTTATGATAGTCAAACATGCTTGATACGCATTTAAAAAGAGCATTTGATATTATTATTAGTGCATAGTGTAGGAAAAATTCATTTCGAAAGTAGAATATAAATCTTAGCCAGCATAGGTACCATTATATTATGCCTACTAATAGCTACCATATTAAATGGCAGGTTCTACAACTAAAACCGTACAAGTTTCGTATTGGGAATTGGATTTCCAACAAATGGTCAGGCCAAGGAACTTCCCATTGCCACATGAGAATGCCTCTGGAAAGACATCCCCGAGAACCAAACCGGATCTCTGCCAACACAAGGCCGGGTTACCCCTAACTGGGTAACTACTGACACGAGCACGCCATTCCCCGGTCCTTTAGGACCTTTTCAACCGAGCGCTCGATATCCAATTCACACAATCATAAAGTGTTTTCAACATGAGTAAGTATCTGGGCTCCATACCATGATACCACCCCTTTCCAGAAGGAAATGCACATACCCTAAGGGGAGCTACAGCAACCCCTAATAACCTTGCCGCATCTTTCCTGTTTTGACCATTTCCGGGATGTGAGGCTCGACGAAGTCACGTCCACAAAAACACACTTTGTACAAAAAGCCGTGCTTTGGGTCAACAAATGATCAACACAATGATCACAAGGATAGACGATCAAATAAATGATCCTATCACAAATAATCAACACAATGATCATTTCAGCATCACTCAGCATGTCACATTACCAAAATGGGATATATCGCTGATAACTTCAACTATATAACCTTTGAGCTCGTACGTCTCAAAGAAGGGTGTTAAGCAAAGAATAAATTCTCCGCCACCAACAGAAATATATTTGAAAGAAATCGGCTTTATATCTCAAATTGTAATGTCAGGCATACAATCCATACAAGTCTGTTCCGGGCTCGAACAAAACCGAAGGCACTTCTTACGAAGCCCTTGCAATACGGGTATTCACAATCCCGATCGAATTTCCCATCACTTAGGAGATCTCAATACCAGGAGCTACCCAGTGCAGAGACAATCGATAGGTCATCCTATCGCTTTCACAAATACTCGGTCTTCAACACCGATCTTCAAATGCAATTCATAACGACGTATCACATATTCGGAATGGGTTATACGACCCCATGGTCCTTTCCCGGTTAACCCGAATAGTGAGCGCTTATTCAAAAATAAGTGTGCATTCAAATTCAAACAAATCACATCAATTACCCATTCAAAGGGAAATATTGATAGTCGGTTATTGAACTATCAATGGATATGCATACATCACCAGATTCCAAATAATTTTCCAAATTATTTATTTTCCAAAATATCTTTATAAGATATATAATTTCAACACTTCAAAAATAAATCAATATTTATTTTCAAACAAATTTCACTTTCACATATAAATTCCATAATGAATTTATATTTCAAAATATTCATGCATATACGATTTCAATTATTCATTTTCAATTTATCTTCAAAAAGATAAATTCTCTATATTCACTTCACATTGGAAAACATTTCCATACTTATTTATTCATAAGTAATTCACAAATCTCTTTTATTTTCAACACTTAGAAAATATTCAATATACTTAAATCGAATTAAGTATAAAATTCATTATTTAAGGAAATCATTCACTTAAACATATTTACTTGGGCCAAAACGAATGTTACGTAAAACATCGTTACGACAACCCAAAATCACTAGTATAGGGATTCGGAATTAAAATAGATATATAAATCCCAATACTAATCAAAAACATTTCCTTTCGGTAATCATTTACTATAACAACAGTGTTATAGTCCACCATTTCCTTTCATTTCTCGAAACATCTATTTCAACAATAAATGTTAAAATCTATGGTTTCGAATCTCAACACCTTTAAAACATCGTTAGATCGTTTTAATTCTATTTAAAACATTCACATTCAATACATTTTCTTTAACGTGTTATTCACTATTCAAAAACGTGAATATACTATGTTCACAAATTCCATTATTTCTATTCACTTTAACTTAAAGGATTATTCACTGTCTAAAACGTGAATATAACTCCATTTATAAGTTATAACAATTAACTTATCAAAATAAGTCGTTTGCGGATTTATAAAACAACGTTTATAAATTCCATTTCTATTTATTTATAAAAACTTCTTTTTTTATAAATTCCTTTATTAACCTATTCCCGTTTATAACTAAATTATAAACTAAACGTTCACATTATAAGTTAATTACTTATAAAACGATTATTTTACAAAATCGTTCTTTTTAAAGACTTTTCAATTTATAAACCTTATAACTTATAAGATTTATTTATTTAACCAAATCTATTCTTCAATTAACTTCACAAATTTATAATCTTACTATTTATAAATTTCATTTATAACTTCACAGTTTATAATTCTATAAATTTCATTCATTTATGAAATTCATTTTTACATCATTCAAACACTTATAAAAACTCGTTTTATAAGTCAATATTTCAATTTATAAATATCCATTTATAAATCTCTTAATATAAATCAAATTATATTATTTTTTAAAAACATCTTTAAATTCCTTTATAATTTCATCATTTCGATTTATAAAAAAAAATCAAATTTTATAAATCTTATATTCAAACTTTTAATAATAAACTCAAAAATCCAGTTTAAACTGTTTTATAAAATCATTGGTTCATATTTCTCAAAAATCGACTTTTAATCGTATTTCTAAAAATCAGCTTTTTTTTACTATATTTCACAAAAACCATAATTTTTATAACTTTAAAAATTATAACGTTTATTTATTTATAATGGATCAATTCCAAAAATATAGTATATTTTCAAAAATCATTTTAAAGATCATTTTAAAATCCCAAAATCTGGGTCCAATGATGCTACACACCAAATAGTCAATCACGACTAACAACGATATCATATATCGATATGATAATCCATCAAATATCAAAATATCTGAAATAAAATAAATACTGTTGAGGAATCCAGTTGGATCCCTCCAACCTGTTTCCTGCATCCAAAAACATTAGCACAATACCAATTTCGCTCCAGTACGAAATTATCGCGGTACATGTTTTTATTAAATATTATCCGCTTAATAACGGCGTAATAGGGTCTCATCCGCTAAACAAAAAATGCGGGAAATCAACAACTGCAATATATACATATGCCAATATATATATATTGATATTATATATAATACCAATTTCACTGTTTATGAAATATTCGCGGTATATGTTTATATTAAATAACATCCGCTTACTAACGGCGCATAATGTCTATTTTAGCAATCAATAATTTACAGTCATCATTCAAACATGCATTCAAATATTTTAAATCTAACTATTTAAAATAAAATCGAAATCTATTCGATTGAGTGAGAAGTTCTCACCTTGGTTTTAATTTCCGTTTTAGCTTTTATTTCGAATAAAATTAAACGCGCGTTTAATTTTACCCGAAATTCTCACTAACTCCAAACGACTCCAAACCAATTCCATCGCGTAGTGCTCGTCCATACGATTCCAACGCAACTGAGTTTGCATTTTTTCGACCTCGTATGAAAAAGATATTGATTTTTGAAGTTTGTACGCGATTTATATAACTTAATTTCAACATTAACTAATTTATTTTATACCCAAAGCATCCTGGGCCTTAGGATCATGCTCCAACTCATCACCACCGCACCCTTGCTTCTTCCATCCCTCACGCGCAAGCTACAGACAACCACGAAGAAACAAAACCCATAAACATAAATTTAGGGTTTAATTTACAAGCCTCCTTGCTCGATGATTCTTCGATCAACAAGCGCCAAACGAAGCCCCCTCCTCTCCACCATGCTCGGCCTGAAACACTTGAAACTCGGCCCCCTTTTTCACCTAGAATCTCGTGCACGGCCTGTAGGGAACGGCCCCCTCTAACCTCCTCCACGTTGCACCAAAATCCATCATATCCGTATGGATTGAAAGCTCATCTCGTGCTCTTCATCTTTGCTTCAGAAAGTTTTTGAAAATATTGCTTGGATTTTGAGAAATTAGAGGATGAAGAAGATTAGGTTTCAGCCCTTGAAATAAGAGATGGCGGCTGGCAACATGAAATTAGGGTTTAGGTTTATTTTTTATCAAATTTATGAAGATGGTGGTCTATTTATAGAGTTTCGTTCGACACTATTCACCCGGAAATTCCGAACTCCGATTTAGACGCCGTAACCAGCGTACCTAGGGTTTATCCCGCGTTCCGGACACAATGGAACAGGTTTCGGAAGCTAATTCGGAAGTATGTGCGAGTTATGGCTGAAAACGTTCAATTTAAATTAAACCGATTTAAACCGATTTCTAGGCGTTTTAATTTGTACCGGACAAACGGTAAATCCAAACGACTTGAAATTTGAAACCTTACAATAATATCACATTACGGATCCGATGAAACTGGTTTCGTCGAAATCCGAGACTTTTTGAAAAATGGCTATTTTGACTCGCCAAATTTAAATTAAAAATAAATCGATGCGTTTCGAGCTGCCACGATCAAATGATAACTCCGATTGACACGAAAATTGAAATCCGGTAATAACTAACTATTACGGATCCAATGAAACTGGTTTCGTTCAATTCTGAGACTGTCCAAAAATTGGCTATTTTACAGTCGATTATTAAATATTAAAATATTCAATTTTCACAAATTAACTTTTAATTCGATTTTAAAAGTTCTAAAATATCATTCTAACTTCAGTATGATTAAATAAAATTTTCCAAATTATTTTAAATCATATTTAACTCAATTTTAATTATTTCCATAATTTAACGTATTAAATTATTGATTTAAATTATCTAATTAAATCCAATAAATCAAATAAAAATTTATTTGACTTATAAATTCACTTATAAATATTTAAAATTAATTAAATATTCAAATTTTAATTAATAAAAATTCTGGGTCGTTACAATCTTTCCCCCTTAAAAGAATTTCGTCCCCGAAATTACAAGTAAGAAGAGTTACAGAATCTATTAATTTTTCCAAAATCCATAGTTAAACTTTTTACCAATCTTTACTAAGTTTTCAAATCATACTTAGTTATCTTTTCAAAAACAAACTATATCATTTAACTTTCAATTCAAAAATCAAAGTTAAAGTTTTCAAAAATTTTCCAAATTTTCTCAAAATTTTTCTAACGCCTTAAATTTCCGGAAAAATTCGCCATAGTCTCCTTTGCGCGGCTCGATCCGAAAAAAAAAATGACAGTATATATATCACAAATATACATCTCATCAAGTAATGAGGCATCCCGAAGGGAAAAAAGTGTAAAAGTACGATATTTAATCCGAGATATGTACCTTATATTTTATTAGCAAGCATATACGGCTAATATAGCGCTAAAGCGAACTCCAAATGCGAAGCAAACGCGATCCGCACCTACTAAACTCAACAAACAACATGAGAATCATGCACATATACAATAATCTCAATATACAACATATAGCAACATAACAACTACATAATATAGCAAATGCATTCAATAGCAATATATACAACCATCAACCAACTACATTCATATCCAATAAACATTCATTCATATTCTCATTCATATTTAATGAATTGGTTTTCACTTTAAATCACATTTGATTTATTCACATTGGATTTTATCAACTTTCATTCTCAATTCAATTAGTTATCATTACTAATTAAATCCAATTCACTTTCAATCCTATTCAAATTTATTTACTTCAAATTTGAATTCAATTTCATAGCTTCCAATTTCATTAATACTTAATGAATTACATACAATCAATCAACATCCATATAACAATCAATGTATATTAATTTCAACCAAATTCCTTTGCTTATATTCATTCTCATTCAATTTATTCAACTTCTAATAACATTAGATTTTAATGAATTAACACTTAGATTCATTATTTCATATCAACTTTATTCACATTCAATTGATTATCATTCAATTCATTCATTCAATTCAATTACTAACTCCTTTAACAATATAATGTTGAATTTCATTCATATACTCAAGTTCACATTTCTTTTATTTGGATTATTCAAACAACCTAACAAATCAACTTATATATACTTTAATAATTCTGAAAAATTATTCCTTTATATATAAAAATATACTTCAAGGTAAAATTATTTCATTTACCCAATTTAAAACAACATTGTGCCGAATTGTTCTATTCAAGTGTTTAGAAACCCCTTCGGCATAGTTTGACTGACCGTGCTGACGAAGGTTCATATACCACTCAATAAACCAATCATCACAATATAAACAATTTCATATTCACTAACAAGTACGCTCTCATAGCTATTATTACACTCAAACTCATTCTAGAGTACTGCTGACTCTATCTCTAACGAGTAATACCCTACAGAACCATGGTTGTCGCTTAACCATAAGCTCTGATACCAAATGTAAAGATCCAGGCTTTTCAACCGTCGACAGCAGTCACAACCGGTAGGCTTTTCAACCATCCCAGCCCCACCGTGGCTTACACTGGTATCCCAAACTTGCTTTTACGGCCAGCCTCTCGACTGTCACAGCTTACGCCTAACCAACCCCCTAAAAGAGGATGTGTGGGAGTAAGAGTCTCCCGTTCGCCACCAAACCACGAAGCGAGAACCCCCCATCACATAGCCCAATAGCTTAACAAGACTGGTGTGAGAACTCAAAACAGTTTATTTACCTTTAAAATCAAAAAGAGGAATATTTTTAATTCAATTCGCAATGCTTTTAAAAATGAGACTACCATAAGACCTCCTGCCACACACACAATGCAAACGCAGACTTGGAGAAGATTTCTCCTTATGATAGTCAAACATGCTTGATACGCATTTAAAAAGAGCATTTGATATTATTATTAGTGCATAGTGTAGGAAAAATTCATTTCGAAAGTAGAATATAAATCTTAGCCAGCATAGGTACCATTATATTATGCCTACTAATAGCTACCATATTAAATGGCAGGTTCTACAACTAAAACCGTACAAGTTTCGTATTGGGAATTGGATTTCCAACAAATGGTCAGGCCAAGGAACTTCCCATTGCCACATGAGAATGCCTCTGGAAAGACATCCCCGAGAACCAAACCGGATCTCTGCCAACACAAGGCCGGGTTACCCCTAACTGGGTAACTACTGACACGAGCACGCCATTCCCCGGTCCTTTAGGACCTTTTCAACCGAGCGCTCGATATCCAATTCACACAATCATAAAGTGTTTTCAACATGAGTAAGTATCTGGGCTCCATACCATGATACCACCCCTTTCCAGAAGGAAATGCACATACCCTAAGGGGAGCTACAGCAACCCCTAATAACCTTGCCGCATCTTTCCTGTTTTGACCATTTCCGGGATGTGAGGCTCGACGAAGTCACGTCCACAAAAACACACTTTGTACAAAAAGCCGTGCTTTGGGTCAACAAATGATCAACACAATGATCACAAGGATAGACGATCAAATAAATGATCCTATCACAAATAATCAACACAATGATCATTTCAGCATCACTCAGCATGTCACATTACCAAAATGGGATATATCGCTGATAACTTCAACTATATAACCTTTGAGCTCGTACGTCTCAAAGAAGGGTGTTAAGCAAAGAATAAATTCTCCGCCACCAACAGAAATATATTTGAAAGAAATCGGCTTTATATCTCAAATTGTAATGTCAGGCATACAATCCATACAAGTCTGTTCCGGGCTCGAACAAAACCGAAGGCACTTCTTACGAAGCCCTTGCAATACGGGTATTCACAATCCCGATCGAATTTCCCATCACTTAGGAGATCTCAATACCAGGAGCTACCCAGTGCAGAGACAATCGATAGGTCATCCTATCGCTTTCACAAATACTCGGTCTTCAACACCGATCTTCAAATGCAATTCATAACGACGTATCACATATTCGGAATGGGTTATACGACCCCATGGTCCTTTCCCGGTTAACCCGAATAGTGAGCGCTTATTCAAAAATAAGTGTGCATTCAAATTCAAACAAATCACATCAATTACCCATTCAAAGGGAAATATTGATAGTCGGTTATTGAACTATCAATGGATATGCATACATCACCAGATTCCAAATAATTTTCCAAATTATTTATTTTCCAAAATATCTTTATAAGATATATAATTTCAACACTTCAAAAATAAATCAATATTTATTTTCAAACAAATTTCACTTTCACATATAAATTCCATAATGAATTTATATTTCAAAATATTCATGCATATACGATTTCAATTATTCATTTTCAATTTATCTTCAAAAAGATAAATTCTCTATATTCACTTCACATTGGAAAACATTTCCATACTTATTTATTCATAAGTAATTCACAAATCTCTTTTATTTTCAACACTTAGAAAATATTCAATATACTTAAATCGAATTAAGTATAAAATTCATTATTTAAGGAAATCATTCACTTAAACATATTTACTTGGGCCAAAACGAATGTTACGTAAAACATCGTTACGACAACCCAAAATCACTAGTATAGGGATTCGGAATTAAAATAGATATATAAATCCCAATACTAATCAAAAACATTTCCTTTCGGTAATCATTTACTATAACAACAGTGTTATAGTCCACCATTTCCTTTCATTTCTCGAAACATCTATTTCAACAATAAATGTTAAAATCTATGGTTTCGAATCTCAACACCTTTAAAACATCGTTAGATCGTTTTAATTCTATTTAAAACATTCACATTCAATACATTTTCTTTAACGTGTTATTCACTATTCAAAAACGTGAATATACTATGTTCACAAATTCCATTATTTCTATTCACTTTAACTTAAAGGATTATTCACTGTCTAAAACGTGAATATAACTCCATTTATAAGTTATAACAATTAACTTATCAAAATAAGTCGTTTGCGGATTTATAAAACAACGTTTATAAATTCCATTTCTATTTATTTATAAAAACTTCTTTTTTTATAAATTCCTTTATTAACCTATTCCCGTTTATAACTAAATTATAAACTAAACGTTCACATTATAAGTTAATTACTTATAAAACGATTATTTTACAAAATCGTTCTTTTTAAAGACTTTTCAATTTATAAACCTTATAACTTATAAGATTTATTTATTTAACCAAATCTATTCTTCAATTAACTTCACAAATTTATAATCTTACTATTTATAAATTTCATTTATAACTTCACAGTTTATAATTCTATAAATTTCATTCATTTATGAAATTCATTTTTACATCATTCAAACACTTATAAAAACTCGTTTTATAAGTCAATATTTCAATTTATAAATATCCATTTATAAATCTCTTAATATAAATCAAATTATATTATTTTTTAAAAACATCTTTAAATTCCTTTATAATTTCATCATTTCGATTTATAAAAAAAAATCAAATTTTATAAATCTTATATTCAAACTTTTAATAATAAACTCAAAAATCCAGTTTAAACTGTTTTATAAAATCATTGGTTCATATTTCTCAAAAATCGACTTTTAATCGTATTTCTAAAAATCAGCTTTTTTTTACTATATTTCACAAAAACCATAATTTTTATAACTTTAAAAATTATAACGTTTATTTATTTATAATGGATCAATTCCAAAAATATAGTATATTTTCAAAAATCATTTTAAAGATCATTTTAAAATCCCAAAATCTGGGTCCAATGATGCTACACACCAAATAGTCAATCACGACTAACAACGATATCATATATCGATATGATAATCCATCAAATATCAAAATATCTGAAATAAAATAAATACTGTTGAGGAATCCAGTTGGATCCCTCCAACCTGTTTCCTGCATCCAAAAACATTAGCACAATACCAATTTCGCTCCAGTACGAAATTATCGCGGTACATGTTTTTATTAAATATTATCCGCTTAATAACGGCGTAATAGGGTCTCATCCGCTAAACAAAAAATGCGGGAAATCAACAACTGCAATATATACATATGCCAATATATATATATTGATATTATATATAATACCAATTTCACTGTTTATGAAATATTCGCGGTATATGTTTATATTAAATAACATCCGCTTACTAACGGCGCATAATGTCTATTTTAGCAATCAATAATTTACAGTCATCATTCAAACATGCATTCAAATATTTTAAATCTAACTATTTAAAATAAAATCGAAATCTATTCGATTGAGTGAGAAGTTCTCACCTTGGTTTTAATTTCCGTTTTAGCTTTTATTTCGAATAAAATTAAACGCGCGTTTAATTTTACCCGAAATTCTCACTAACTCCAAACGACTCCAAACCAATTCCATCGCGTAGTGCTCGTCCATACGATTCCAACGCAACTGAGTTTGCATTTTTTCGACCTCGTATGAAAAAGATATTGATTTTTGAAGTTTGTACGCGATTTATATAACTTAATTTCAACATTAACTAATTTATTTTATACCCAAAGCATCCTGGGCCTTAGGATCATGCTCCAACTCATCACCACCGCACCCTTGCTTCTTCCATCCCTCACGCGCAAGCTACAGACAACCACGAAGAAACAAAACCCATAAACATAAATTTAGGGTTTAATTTACAAGCCTCCTTGCTCGATGATTCTTCGATCAACAAGCGCCAAACGAAGCCCCCTCCTCTCCACCATGCTCGGCCTGAAACACTTGAAACTCGGCCCCCTTTTTCACCTAGAATCTCGTGCACGGCCTGTAGGGAACGGCCCCCTCTAACCTCCTCCACGTTGCACCAAAATCCATCATATCCGTATGGATTGAAAGCTCATCTCGTGCTCTTCATCTTTGCTTCAGAAAGTTTTTGAAAATATTGCTTGGATTTTGAGAAATTAGAGGATGAAGAAGATTAGGTTTCAGCCCTTGAAATAAGAGATGGCGGCTGGCAACATGAAATTAGGGTTTAGGTTTATTTTTTATCAAATTTATGAAGATGGTGGTCTATTTATAGAGTTTCGTTCGACACTATTCACCCGGAAATTCCGAACTCCGATTTAGACGCCGTAACCAGCGTACCTAGGGTTTATCCCGCGTTCCGGACACAATGGAACAGGTTTCGGAAGCTAATTCGGAAGTATGTGCGAGTTATGGCTGAAAACGTTCAATTTAAATTAAACCGATTTAAACCGATTTCTAGGCGTTTTAATTTGTACCGGACAAACGGTAAATCCAAACGACTTGAAATTTGAAACCTTACAATAATATCACATTACGGATCCGATGAAACTGGTTTCGTCGAAATCCGAGACTTTTTGAAAAATGGCTATTTTGACTCGCCAAATTTAAATTAAAAATAAATCGATGCGTTTCGAGCTGCCACGATCAAATGATAACTCCGATTGACACGAAAATTGAAATCCGGTAATAACTAACTATTACGGATCCAATGAAACTGGTTTCGTTCAATTCTGAGACTGTCCAAAAATTGGCTATTTTACAGTCGATTATTAAATATTAAAATATTCAATTTTCACAAATTAACTTTTAATTCGATTTTAAAAGTTCTAAAATATCATTCTAACTTCAGTATGATTAAATAAAATTTTCCAAATTATTTTAAATCATATTTAACTCAATTTTAATTATTTCCATAATTTAACGTATTAAATTATTGATTTAAATTATCTAATTAAATCCAATAAATCAAATAAAAATTTATTTGACTTATAAATTCACTTATAAATATTTAAAATTAATTAAATATTCAAATTTTAATTAATAAAAATTCTGGGTCGTTACACCATCCTCTTCGCAATAAAAACACACCTACTTCATAACTGAAAATCTGTTGTCTCAAATATATCGATGTTTATACTCAAAAGAACTGAAAGCATCATTCTGGACACCGTGGAAATGGTCTCAAGCATCAATTACATCGTATGAAAAAGTTTGCTTTTTGAGTCATTTATCAATCGACTCTCAATACATTACTAAAAATCCGCTACCCCAAACATATCAATGTTTATACTCAAAAAGATTGAAAACATCATCAGGGACACAATAAAAGTTGTCTTAAGCACAATTCCATCATATGCAAAAGTTAGCATTTTGGGTCATTTATCAATCGACTCCCAACATATTGCTAAAAATCCATTACCCCAAGCATATCAATGTTTGCACTAAAAAAGATCGAAAACATCATTCTGGACATAATGAAAATAGTCTCAAGCACTAATTCCATCTTCTTCAAAAATTGTCTTTTTGAGTCATTGATTAAATTAACTTATTAATATTTGAATAAATCATTTAAATATTTAGGCGACCAAAAATATGGGTTGTTACGTCTTTATCACCAAGTTTTCATATTCATTGCTAAGTATGGTTAAATAAGATTCCTTGACCTACGATGTAGCTTCATGAGTCACTTCAAGCGTATGTCAAAGTTCATGTGCAGTCACACAGTGAGAAGCACGATTATATTCAATTTTATCTAAGGCGCAAATAATAGAAATCATAGCTTTTGCATTAGAACGAGATAAATTAAGCTCAGTAGCATCCCATGTGTCTTTTGAGTTAGGAAATTCATTACCATCTATATTTACTGTAGGTAGATTATAACTTGTTTCAACTATATTCCATGCATCTATATTATTTTCAAAAAATTCATCCTAGTTTTCCAATACGAATAGTCAGTTCCGATAAACGTGGTGACCCAACAATAGATTGTCCTTCAAAAAAAGAATTGTTGAAACTAGCCATAGTTTAAAAAAATGAATTTGACTACCAGCTCTGATACAACTTATAGGATCGAATAAACCCCCTATAGGGGAGAGAGTGAATAAAATTTATAATAAATTCACGAGAATAATAATAGTTGTAGCATAGATAATAATATAGTAAATGCAGAAACAAAAATACACATATATTTACCCAGCTTCGAGAAAACCTGCTTACTGTTACCCTCAAGGTTTCCAATTGAATTAAACAATCGATCGCTTATGGACGAAATAAACTCACGACCATCGCTAACCTGATTGTTCTAAGTCAACTCTATCCTCGAGTAGAGAATTTCCTAAACCATGCCCTATAGTATGAACCTAGTTATAAACAAGAGTTTTATCAAATTAAAAAACAAAATACAATAAAAATAAAATTAAAATCCAAATATAATTTAGCCCAAAAAAATTGTTCAAAAAAACATGGCCTAAATAGAATAAGAGAAATGTATACTTTTTTGGCTAGTATTCTTTTAGTTTATGCCGATCTCTTTCCCACTTTGTCTCCATTCTCTAATATTACGGTTCAGTTGAAGCCGTTAAAGCCTCTAGTCAATCGGTTGAAGAAAAATTAGGCTCGTCTCTCTTGTTGATCTATTGCTTTGCTTGCATGATGATTGCTCTTTGTTGCTTCATCGTGGAGTTGGTTAATGGCTGATTTGCTACGTGCACTTGTATTTCCCCTTTCTAATAATTTTGAAACTCAATGTCTTAAATTGTCGGTGATGATTTGGGTATTTATAGGGTTTGAATTCATATAATTCACTATATACGTTTTGAGTGTTTCAGTTTAAAATTTTCAGATGCTTTCCTTGGCCGTTCGATTTTCTGATTGAATGCATTTGATCTTCTGACTTTTTTTTGAATCAGATAAATGGGCCCAAGCCCAAAAAAGAGTACCGGGTAAAATACCCATAATCAACAACCCACACATCACAAACCCTAAAACGCGATACAATCAAACTCAGCGCCTCCACAAAACAAAACGAACAAAGCATAGATAATGGCGATCCAAATTCTCTAGCGAATCGCCCAAAAAATAGAGAAATCAAGGGGGCTTCCAATCCCTTTGAGAATTTTCCGAGGTGGGATCGCCATCAGGAGAAGCGCATCGGTTTCTCATATGCTCAGTAAAGCTTTGATCTTTAAGATCTGTAATAGTCTGTAAGACGTTGTTGACCTCCAAATCACTATTGGGATTGGAAAGCTGATGTGTTTTGCTGCCTCTGCGGTAGATTTGGTCTTCCGAAACAGCCTGAGGCTCATCCATGCAGTAAAGCTTATTCCTTTTTGCAGTAAAAGCTGGCGCCTTCTCCATTTTGTCAGAAGCGTTGCTGCTTTCCCCCATACACCACTCAGATATGTGATAAATATTACCATTCAGATTACTGATGTAGTGATATTTGTCGACCATAAGCAGATTGGTCACTAACTGATTTGTATTATCATGATTCAGGGGAGACCTCAAATTCGACACCTCCTTCTTAGTAGCGTGGTAATTTCTGCCAATATCAGGTAAGAAACCATTATTGTAGTATTCCAAATATTAAAAGAGTTATTGGATAAAGTATTTAAGCTAAAATTCTGTTTACTTCCCTTGCAGAGATTTGCTCTGGTATTGGGATCTGAATGGCCGCCTTCAAAGAATGTAGTGTTGACAAGAGTGGTATCCCTCCTCAAGTGTGTAGTTCTCGGATTAGAATTCTGAGGATGATATCTTTGGAAAAAATTATTGAGCTTCCCACTTTGTAAGTATGATTCAACCATAGTTTCTGGATTTTGAGGATCATTGCTTTCTGGGAGAAGCGTTTGATTTCTTTTGATGAAGTTTTTGTGAAGTAAAATATTAAAATTTGCTTCTATGATTTTCCAAATTTGAATTGCATCTGATTCTTTTTTGGTATGCAATCTGGCATTTCTTTCTTTCCATATGAAAAAAACAGCAGTAAAGAGCATTATGCAGGCTTCATTAAATTTCTTCGATTTGGCTTTGAGATTTTCTCTTATGAAGTTGATACTTTCCTTGATGTTTTGAGTTGAAATGTATTTGTTGAAATTGAGCTTACTTTTGGCAATATGCCAAATATGTCTGGAAAATTCACAGTCAAAGAAAAGATGCTCAGATGTTTCTTTATCATCTTTACAAAGTAGACAAACTGTTTCATTATTTTTGTTCCATTTGCTACATCTATCCCTGGTTGGCAGCCTGTTTAATAAGGCAAAATAGGCACAATGTGCCATTTTTGGACAGTTTGCTTTGTTCCAGATAACTGAATGCCAATCCATTTCTGCTTCGAAACCTTTTAAAAAATTCCATGTAGATTTGAATGAAAATTTGCCATTTTTTGAGAGCTTCCAATTCCAGCAGTCTTCACCCAAATTAATATCAATTTTAATGTTTTCAATACTCTTTTTGAATATGGAGGTTGCTGGATGAATATTTGCATTCCAAGTATGATTTTGAATGATATGCTCAACTTTTAAATTAGCACCACCAAAATATAACAAGTTATTCCAGCCTAATAAACTTATCAATGATTTTCCATTGATCCAAGGATCAAACCATAGGCTAGTATTTTTACCATCCTTGAAATTCCTTTCTAGTAGTTTGATGCCAGTATTCCTGCTTTTTAAAATATTTTTCCAAGAGCTTGAGTTATGGATTTTAGCTGGCATGGTCCAAAAGTTTTTGTTTTTGACATACTTGCTTTTCATCCACTTTGACCAAAGGGAATTTCCTTCAACAAATCTCCAAAAGAGTTTCATATTGCAAGTTTCTTGAAGATCCTTAATGTTCCTTAACCCCAACCCCCCATTCAACAAATCAAGTGAGGACACTTATTGGCAATTTGGTTTGGATCATTACATTTATAACACAAGACTTGAGAAGCTTGGTTCATTTGATTTGTTGAAAAAGCATTATCAAATTTATTTATCATCGCATTGATTTTTCGCTTCTAAGGCTACTGACGACCTATCGAATGTTCGCGTGATCTTGAATAGATTGATTTCTCGTTTGATCGTTCCTATTAAGTTGATTTTCAACTATGTTTTCAAGAAATTGCCAAGCAACATTGTGATGTTGTACTAAAAGTTTCCTTGACACATTAATCCAAGCATTGTTCGAGAACTATTTTCAAGTCCATCATAAAAATTTGGCAAAGAGTTCATTTTTAAAAATTATGACGTGGACATTTATAAAAGTTCCTTGCATCTTTCAACATATTTTTCAAAAGATTCACCTTTAAATTGATGAAAGTTTACAATTTCAATTCTAATTTTGTTTATTTTTTATAAAGGGTAAAGTTTATTCAAGAAAACTTTTACAAACTCATCCCATGTTTTAATCGAATTCATGGTAAGTTATACAACCATTTCTAGGTGTACTTGGTAAATATGAATGGGATTAACTTATGTTTTATTCCATCATCGCATAATTGATGAAGTTTTATAGTTGCACAAACTTGTTCAAATTTCGTTAAAAAGATATAAGGATCGTTATTTTCAAAATTGCCAAATTTTTAAAGTGTGTTAATATGACTTGGATGGATTTCAAAATGATTACCCGTTGGGGTGGGTAAGGTGATGCAAAAAGGGATAAAAACTCGATCGGAGAAAGTTCTGTTCATTAGGGTTAGGGGAGGATTTCCATTTACCATGGTGGAAGGATTTTCTGTTCGAACTAAATAGTTAGTTGAAGTGTCACGAGCCCAAACATTCATTCACATGGGAGAAGATCGGGGGAGAGGGAAAAAGAAAAGTTGAATAATAATGATAAAAGAATAAGATGGAAGTGGGATTTTTGTTACTTTTTTTTTTACTAAAAATGATTCTTTTTCATTTTTGTTTTTTTGTTTATACACACACACACACACACACACACACACACACATATGAAACTAATGCAATCAAATGAATGCAAGAGCTTAATAAGAAATATTATATCCTTAGTAGCTCCTAATCCAAAATTATAGATTGACACTTTGTGTAACGACCCTACCGCGATACTCATATTAGCAAAGAATATTACAAATAAAGTTACCTGCTAATCTGGAGAATACGGCTTGTTAAGGACGATCGAATGTGAATAATTTTTATAGTAATACTAACACGTCATTTTTACCTTTTTACATAATATCTGAATTGAAATTTGACTGTACAGTATTAATACAAAGTAACAGACACATCGATTTCTTAAAATCAGAACAATATATCATATATCCATCAGTCGAAGATCACAGTGGAATAATAATCTCATATACATATACAAATTGTAAGTCTACCAAATAAAACACTAAATTCACTTAATATATAAGTTTTACAATTCTCTAATCTCAATTATACATTTTATATACAAGGTCCAAATTCCTAAATGGGATAAACTAAAAGTCCAAATGTTTATCTCCTTGCTAGCATAAACATTCAAAGGTCAACTTGTCATATGACCTGAAAAGTTGCGGCCTGATTCGAGCAAAATAACACCCGGGTCAGGCTATCTCTAAATATCTAATAGGGTGAGAACAAGATATAACACAAGTACAAACAACATATAAGTAAATACAAATGTCCATGAAATAACAAGCCACATGAATTAATTTAACTTAGAGTTCATCACAAGGCACATGGTTATACATTTAAGTCACAAACACATATTAGTCACTAAACATAGAATAACAAAATTAACTTAACTTCCATCATAAGACACAAGAGCATATATTTATTTCACTAACACAAGGTACAAGAATATATATTTATTTCACTAACACAACACACAATAATATATATATATTTCATGAACACAGAATAGTCACAGAATCCAAATATTCAGAATCCAAGAGATCTTAATGCAAATCGATCATAATGATCATCCAAAACAATTGCAATGATTGTACTCAAAAACCATGGTAAACAAAAAAACAAATAGGTATCACTCGGACCGATCCGATACCAAGGATCATACTCAGACTAGGAACACAGAATGATAGAGTGATCTCAAAGATAGTCCATACCGATCAAAGTGATCATAGCAACTATGACTCGATAACTCTACATTTATTTAATATTATTATATTATTATGCTCAAAAAGAAATCCATGAATAAACTTCTTAAGGATCTAGCAGCCGCTTGTCGTACACCAAAAGAGAGTAAACTCTAAAGTTCCAAATACTATCACCTTTAGTAATCACAAGAACTTTACCAAAATGTTCCATACCATATGGTGAAATCCAAGTATGTACTAATAGTAAATTTCACTTATTACGGATACCACCGGAAAACCTGAACTGCATTCTCTTAAGGATCTAGCAACCACTGGTCCTACACCAGAAGAGAATACAATTCTAAAGTGTAAAATACTTCCTAATAGCAATCACACGAATTTAACCAGGGCATCCCATACTACTCGGTGAAATTTGAGTATTCGCTAATGGGCTAGTAAGTTCCACTCAAATATTCTATTCAATGAGTTATACCATATTCAGCGAAGTCTTATTCAAAAGCATTTAAACCAATCGATGACACTAAGTCGACTATTAGTACTCTTCAAATTATAGAATTAAAGTTCTTAAAACATTTTTCTCTTTTGCGTTTATTGTTTAAAACACTTATTATAATTTCCATAAATCCGTTCATTATTTAACTTTATAAAAATATTCACAGATTTGCTAAAATATTTCATAACTTTGAATTGTACCAAGATTTTACTTATATACACTAGGTTGTGTCAAATTTCCATATGGTTATAATATTCACAAAACTATACCTTAAAACCATACTTAATTATTCTTCTAAATCCATATTAAAATATGAGCATTTTATTTAATAATAAACTAAGTTTATTCTTTTCAAAACTACATTTCCAAATTCCATGAATCCTATGTTATTTATTTAATAAATTGTAATATTTATAATCCAAATCCATAATCACTTTTATGTAAAAATATATCAGATTTGTATTTCCAAAGTCATAGTTCCAAATACATAAATATTTTACTAAACATGCTAAATGTATCAAATAACTTGCTAAAAAATCATTTTTAATATTTATTAACTTAATTCGGAAATAATTCTAAGATTTATAATTATAAACAATCCTCTTTCGTAAAATTACTTGTATACGAAGCTTATCTATTTATTTCATTTAACTCAAATTTATAATTTAAAGATACGCAATTTCGACAACTTAAATCTCATAATTTTACAAAACATATAACATGAAAGTTGTAGATAAAATTCTTAGCTTCCAAACAAGAAAAAGATCATCCAATTAGGATTTACGGTTCAAAAGTTATGTTTTTAGATTTAAATTTATTAATTCTGTCTTTCATTGACAGGGCAGCGACAAAGAAACCAATTTTTGACCATTTAGACTTCAAAATTATGCAAAACTCAAAACGTGAAAATTATAGCAGATAATCTATGCTTTCCAAAACAACAAGATTCATCGAATTCCGATAAGTGACTAAAAAGTATGACCATTTTAATTTCAAGTTTAAACTTAGCCAACTACACAGGGCAGTGCAACACCATCAATTCCAAACTCAATTTCAACCCAATAAACATCAGAATTTTGAAAAGTGATCAAAAGAGAAGTTGTAGCTAACTGAAAGGCCTTCCTAAGACAAAATGTTTTCATCATTTTGGATTATTTTATACCAATATATCGCTATTTTACTACAGGAATTTTCACATTAAATTTGTAGCAAACAACAACCAAACAATCACTAATGTTCACATCCATATTACAAACAATTCAATCAACAAATTATTCAGCAATTATGTGCAGCAAACAATGATTTCGAAATAGATATGTGAGTGATTAACTCACCTATATAAGCTTGAATTGTTGCTAGAAACCCAAATTCTCCTATGCTAGCATCTCTCGTCAATTAGACCTTGGTCAAACTCAGAATTGAAAGAGAAAAGATTACAATCCTAGACAAAAAATAGAATTACCAATGAATTAAACCCATTAGAGGATAGAGAAAATTACCTGAGATTGAATTCTATATTCATTGAACAAAAGCCCTATGATTTGCACTAGAGTTGGGATGATTTAGGAGCTAGGGTTTGATAATTAGAAGATTTTAGTTTTCTGGTTCTTGAGATGAGAATAGAATGAAAAGAAAAGGAACATAAGTTTTATTTTATTTTATTACTCCAGCTTGTATTTGGGCCAAATAGGGTTTGGTTAGAATCCAATAAGTAAGGTATTGCAAATTCTTCTATGAGAAAAGTATTACTAATATTAGGTTTTACTTATTATAAAACACTATTTTACTCTTAACTAATGTTTACAAAACCACTTTTTCACTAAACAGATATTTTTATTACATCCTTGTTTTGATATAAATGTCTTACTTATTTAAACTAAGTATTTCATCATTTCACACTAACTAATTAACATTTTTACTTAGCAATCATTTATAAATATCAAACTATATTTTACGTTTGATTTATAAGAATTGCAATTTTAATTGACTAATTAAAAAATTATTAATTAATATGCTTCTCAAATTTGCAAATCAATGATCGAATAATTCAACAAATAAAAATCTCCAAATTCCCTTTTATTAAAAAAAATTCAAAGTAATTACAAAAAAATCCGAGTTGTTACACTTTGACTTAATTTAATGAAACAATTTTTAGTAAGATAACGGACAGGGGTTATCAGCATACCACGAATCATCGTAGTAATGTAGCTGAAGGTTAAGTACCTTTAAAGAAACAATCAATATAATATCTTATGAATCACCATAATAATTATAAATTATTGTGACTCTGCCATTTTTTATACACACCAAGAGAAAGTTTGTTAGAAGAAATCAACTTGTCAAAATACAAATTTGTCATATATGAGCCGTGACACCCTTAAGTCAAACGTCTAATCTTTATTATAATTCAGTTTTATACAATGAAATGTAATTTATGGGCCAAGGAAGAGTGACGAAGCCCCTACTTATGTGAATTTGGGTGGCGCCCTTAGAAAGAATGAACTGTTGCAAAACAAAAATTAAACTTGCATTAACAATGCAACTAGAAATGAATTTTTTTATAATTGCAAGCAACCAACAATGCAAGAAAAATAAAACAAGAGATAAGAACACAATAACAAATTATGCAGAATTATTTGTAAATTTATTCAAAAGTGAAATTTTTTAGCGTAATTTTTAGCAATCAATTCCTTTCGCTCTGGTTTCCTGCAATTTGTGACCTATAAAGTGTCGAGAATGAATTTGGCTAAAAAGAATGATTACATTAAAAAAATTCAAACTCATCCAACAAGCCTAATACATAACCCTAACTAATACCTAAATTCCTTCTTTGTTAAAAAAGTCCAATATGCAACTCTTCTCTTCTTTTAGAAAACGAGAAAAAAGGAAAACTTGATTGGAATTGGTGATGGCTTATAGTTTGTTGTGGCTTGTTGAGGGTTGCGGTCGGTGTGTAAGTGGTTCTGTGATTGAAGGTTAGTGATTAGGTTTTGGTTAGAGAAAGTGGTAGGTAGTTGATGTTGAAATGGAATTGGGTGAGGCAAGTAGGCGGAAGCACAAAGGAAATCTAATTTACTTGCATGAAATAAAAGAGAAGTTTGAAATAAAATAACACAAACTAAAAAGAATGAAATAAAGTTGAAATAAAGTTGCATAAAATAAAAGGCTAAGCCATTAAACTAAAGAACAGAAGAGAGCTTCTAATTTATAATTTTGCGGCTATAACTGCATATCTTTCATGAATCATAAAAGCGTATTTATATAAGTTTAAAACCCAAATATATTTTAGGGTGCTATCAAAAATACCCTTCACTTCATGTCGTCTCTAAGTAATTCTTATTGGTTAATTAATTTCCACTAACATATGTTTTTCTTTTAATTGTGGTCCATTTGTAAGTGGGTAGGTTGGCTCCTCCATGAAGAATTAATTCTTTCTGTTCTTCTTTTTTAGCTTCTTAAATATGGGTATACATTTTAAAATAAAATAAATGCATATAAGCCATCATTATATATATATATATATATATATATAACTATTATAAATTGTGCTTCTTCCAATCTGCACTCGATTTTCTATAAAATAAAATTAAAATATGCAAATAAAATTTCTCAAAAATGTATACATACAAAATTACCCTTTTACCGAAGTTTAGATGAATGAATGATGATTTGAAAACACTTTTATATTTTTGTCAAAACATGTAAAAATACCTTAATATGCCCTTTATTTTTAAGATTAAGTATGAGAGTAAAAATATACATTTTTACGTGAACATCAATATGTATGTGTGCATGTGTAACATATCAACTTTTGCAAGGTATAACATGCCCGTGTATAGAAGTTGGAATTTACATCGTAACGGAGACTTCAACTCATCCAAAATACAAGTATATGTCGTCCAAATATATGTATATATAAGCTATTATTTTAGCTATCATTTTATATAAATAAATATTATAAATTATATATATATTAAGTAAGTTTAAATAATTATATATATACATAATATATTTAAAATGCATTATAAATATTTGTATGTATATATATTATCTTATAAATAAAATATTAATATTATGTATATACATATTATTTTAATATTTTAATATATATAATTATTTTAAATACTAAAGTATACGATTATGTTTCATAAGCCATGAATAATATGTGTATACGTATATATAATAATAAAATAATTTATACAAACACACAAATATATACTTATAATATATATATATATTAATAAAATTATTAAACCAAATATTTTATTTTATTTCCAAGTCATGCATGCGTGTAGCATAAAAACTAATTTAATTTTTATCTTTTTATTTTAAAATTCATTTAATAAAATTCATTCAAAATTATTAACAAATTAATAAAAATTAATTTCCAAACTTTTATTTCATGTTTTAAAAATCCAAAAATTCCTAACCGGTATTTTATGGTCTAAAAAAGTGTTCCAACTTTTTTTCGGCTTAAATTTATTTTAATAATTTATTTCCATTTAGTCGTTTAAAACAATTAAGTTTTAAAAATAGGAAAAATATTTTTTTTAGCCAAGAGCTAATCTGGTGTTAATATAATTTTATGAAATTTAAAAATATTTTTCCATGACATTCCCCATTTAGTATAATTTATAAGGGAAGTAAGTTAAATTAAATAATAATAAAATATTTATAAAAAAATATTTTTTAGTAATGAAAATAAATATTATTGTAATACATAAAAGTAAAATTATACGACTAACTTTAAATTTTAAATTGTAAGCGAGGTTTTATACTGGTCCCCTAATAGATCTTATTGAATAATGAAAGTTAGAAACATGCAACAACATGAAAAACAAGAAAAACAAACAATATATAGAAAGCGAAATAATTAAAAAAGGATTCAGGTCCAAATATCCCAAATATCGCATTAATTAAATCTCCAATTAAAGCCGATCCAATGGATGGCATCCACTTCATTCTCTTGTTTACAGCCCCCTTAACTTCTGCAACAATCTCCTTCCTGCTTTTACATTTATTATTGAAAGCTCTTGTATTTCTCTCCTGCCAAACAACAGCAATGAAGCATTTCAGAATAACAAGCATTCGATTACCAAGCTCATCTCTCCACCTCGATCTCTTGAAATTTTCAAACCACTGTTGGTTGCTATTTGTATTGCCATAGTATATTCAGGCAGCAAGAATGATAGTCTTCCAAATTTGATAAATCACGGTGCATTAGAATAGCAGATGGTCTCTGCTCTCAGGGCGGTCATTGCAGAAAACGCAGTTGCTATTGATGATAAAACCATTGGCAGCTAACTTGTCTCTAGTGAGAAGGGGTTATGTATGGTTTTCCAAAGTAAGGAATTTTCGTTTTCAGATCCCATACAGTTTCATATTCTGCGGTACAATGGCAAATTAGGGCTAATACAATCAGGAAGTAATTCTTTGTATGTAGAAGAGATGGAGTGTGCACAATGCTCTCTTGACCACTGTATTTTATATGGAGTATTTATGTGTTGTTCTCTCATGATCATATTCCATAAGTTTCTAACCACCACTGAACTAGCAGTAGGCATAATTATCTTGTCATGGTAAATGAAATGTTGAATATTTGCATTTTCAGGGATGCCGGTGTAGTTCTTCTGCATATTGTCTAAGATGTCATTTAAGATAACACCTTTTGTAGCCCAAAAGAGTGCGAGAAGGATAGCTGGATATCAAAGAAGATATTGTATTTGACAAGAGGTAGTATAGTATGTCTCATAAAATACTCTTCCAGAACCAGCTAGCATTGGCAGGAGATGTCATAGTCCAGAAATGTTTGCCATACAAGTAGTTCTTGGAAATTCAGTTAACCCAAAGATTTGATTTATTACCCAGAATGTCAATGATATGTTTTGATGCAGCTGCCATGTTCCAGTAGTATAAGTTGATAATGCTAAGCCCTTTTTTTTTCTAGGTCTACAAATTTTGTTGAAAGCTATAGGAATAGGTTTACGAGAATGGCAGTCTCTATGCCATAAGAAATGGTTCATTGCAGCATTGATCAAAGAGAGTAGTTTCTTAGGAAGGACAAAAATTCGAGACCAGTATGGTGTCATTCGAAAATAATGGACTTCACAGTAGTGATTCTCGCTGCCTGAGATAAAAGATGTATATGCCAATTCATAAGCTTGGATATTTTATTTTCATACATCAGCATGCATTGTGTAGTTGTTATTCTAGAAGTGGTAAGAGGGATGTCTATGTAAGTAGAGTTCTCTGGCATAGATTGCAGCCCAGGCAGTATGGTAATGGTCTCTTTAGCGATGGTAGGGAGTTCAGCAATGATGATGTGTGATTTGTTCTTGTTGATTTGTAATCCAATAATGTTATGAAATAGGAGGAGCACCGTGTTGATAGTGGATATAGTAGTAGTATTTGGTTTTGCAAATATGACAGTATCATCAGCAATTATAAGAGATGTGATAAGAGGCTGCTTGCATTTTGGATGTGTTTTCAGTTTTTGGGCAATTGCAAGGGAGTTGATAATGGTGTTCAACAGCTCCATGACGATTATGAATAAATATGTGGAGACAGGATCACCCTGCCTGATCCCCTTGGATGATTTGAAATTGCCAGCACAATGGCCATTGACTTTAACTGTATATGTAATAGTGGATATACAATTGTATATCTACGCAATATATGTCTCAAGGAATCCCATTTCAGTCATGATGGCAACAATAACTATCCACTCAATCGAATAAAAAGCCTTATGAATATCTATTTTCATCATGCATTTAAGTGAAACATTCTTTTGATTGTAGTCTCTCAGCATTCATGTGTCGATAGGAATTATCAGTAATATTCCTGTTCATTAGAAATGCAAATTGATTAGGAGAGATAATATTACTAAGGACAGACTTGATCCTGTTACCCAGAATCTTAGTGATGCATCTATATATGACATTGCAGCATGATATAGGCCGATAGTGTGTAACTGAAGCTGGTTCATCAATCTTGTGTATCAAAGCAATATTGGTTGCGTTGATACCGCCGAGAATGGTATTTGTATGGAAGAAATATTGGATAGCTTTAAAAAAGGTAATGTCAATTACAACCCATGTAGTTTTAAAAAAATGAGTATTAAAACCATCATGACCACCAACACTGCTAGGATTAAGATCAAAAGAGCATCCTTGATCTCAGGATTTGTGACCATATTGATAAGGTTCATGGCATCAATATCAGTGATCTGGGGTAATTTGATATGTGAAATGTCAGTGTGGCCAGGTTCATGGTGAGTTTTGGAGAAACAAGTATAGAAGTAATCTATAAATGCCTTGTCAATTTGGTGCTCATCAGTTTGTATGGTGGCATTCTGGTCTTCAATAGCTTTAATATTGCCTCTGGATCTCTTGATAGTGAGAGCATTATGGAAAAAAGATGTGTTCCTATCACCCTAGAAGAAATATTCTTTGCCAAGTTTTTGTTTGGTCACATAAATTTCATGTTGAAGTATTTCTTAAAGCTGTTGGTTTAATAAATGTTCCGCATTTGATAATTCTTCATTGTCTAGATCAATAAGCATATCATTCTGAGCTTTGCTTAGTTCTTCTCGAGTTTATTTAGATTTTGATGAACCATTCCCAAAAGTGGATTTAGACCATAATTTCAAGCATTATTTTACATTCTTCGGTTTCTTTGCAATATATACATAGGATTGCCGTATGTAGTAATGTTCTATCCTTGTAAGAAAATAGACTGAAATTCTATATGGTTAGTCCAAAATTTTAAAATTTTAAACGAGGCTTGATACTTAAAAGGTTTCACCTCCAGGAGAAGAAAAGGGAGCTATGGTCTGAAATTCCTGGTTGTAGAACAGTGGATGTGAGGTTAGCCAAGAGGAAAAGGCATGACAGTTGAAGAGTGAGTGGTCTAAGATACAAAAAGTACGTCTGCCATGTCTATGGTTATTCCATGTATATAAAGGACCAATCGAAGGTATTTTGGGTATAGTAGCAATTTGAATTGATTGGAAGAAGGGTTTAATGTCAAGAAAGGAAAGTAGGTTGCCTCTAAACTTTTGAGATAAGGCATACATGCAGTTGAAATCACCCAAGAGGATCCATGGGATATTGATAGTATTTTGGGATTGTATAAATGAATGAAGCATGTTTCTAGTGTTTTTGTTGCATGAAGCATATATAAAGGTGATGTTGAAGCTAGTGGAGGATGATATATGTGTAACATGAAGGTGGATGTATTGATCCGATGATGAAATGGTGATGGTTTTATATGTCAGTGGGTTCCACAACACTAGTATTCTACCATATATCGCATCTATCAAGTTATGTTCATAATCCCGTAGGAGATTGACGAAGGAGCACATGTTTTGGTACTATTTTCATCCAGTTTGGTCTCCAGAATACCAATCATTTGTAATTTGTTTTGAAATATCAGGGTTTGACTTCCTGTTGTTTTAAGGGGAGGTGTGCACCCCTTAAGTTCCATGGTCCAATGTTGTCTAGCATTATAACTGATATGTTTCTTCTTCTTACCTGATTTTCTCAGACTAGTGTTGCTTGCCTGTGTTGTGCAAAAATTGCACATATGCGGAAAGACAATAAACAGGATCTAGACTTGTCAATTTGAACATCACCCAATCTAGCAGCAATTATTCCATTACTCCAAATAAATAGCAAATAACTATAAAAAAGAAAGAAAAGAGACACACAATATTTATACTGGTTGCACTATCATCTAGATAGTGTACGTCCAGTCCAAAGAAGAGAGATTTTATTACACTTGAGAGAATTACAAGAGATTACAAGATAAGAGTTTACATACCAAAGCCCTAAATTAGGGATAACAAGAAGAGACACTCTATCTGGAGATCGCTGGCTCAATACCAGGATGAGTTTACAATGAAGTCTACCCTCAATATATAGCCAACATAAATTCATGTGAATCATCAATCAAATTACCAAAATATGGTAAGGAGATAATGGAGGCAAATTACAATGGTAACAAATCGCGCAAACATAGCAAGTAATTCACTCGTTTCAAAGATGGAAAAAAATAATTCCAAAGCAATGCAATTACGAAGAAAGAAATAATATGCATATCTTTTTGCATATATATTATTCCATAACATGCGCATGCATATATTTCCTTGCCATCTGCAATCCAATTATTTATGCATTTCCATAATGAACAAACGTGATTACTTTCCCTTTTGCATATTTGTTTCCTTCTACTTGTGATTTTGTATCACCAAATTTAACACTCCATCTTGATGCAAAATCACATATCTCCAACACCCCACATCGACTCAAGTTCTCTTCCCAACGTAAAACTCTTCAAATCAAACTCCACCTTCAACCAAAATCTCTTAATGAGATACAGACCAAAAATGAATATTTACCCAATGGGTTCCGGCAAGGCCACCCCCCATCACACCTTGCTAACGAGCTCAGACTATGTCCCCGCCCGCCAACAAAATGTTGCAAATATCCAAAATCAAAAGAAGGTAGATACCAAAATAATCTTAAAGCCACCTAAGGCCAAAAAATTCTCTCAATCACCAATCCAGATACAGAGCCAAAAAACAAAAGCCAATAGACATAACAAGTCTAATCCAAATCTCTGTATACATGACAGATCTCTCTCCTTCCACATATCTTATCTGCCAAACAACAAATTTCCCATGGAAATTAACATAAGACTCTCACATCAACATCGAGCCATGAAGCAGATACAGGTTTTCAAATCCAGTCGTCCCTTCAACACAGTAAACTCATTATCACCAAATTTTCAAGACTGGAACGCTCTTCTCTTTCAACATAATCTCCTCCATTCTATATTGCACAAAATCTCTTTTTCCGTCCAAATGAGTAATAACATAATTACCACCGGATCTACCGCTCTTTCTAGAAGCCATTGATGCATAAATTTGAACAAATCGCCTGGATCTGATACCAATCTGTTGTGCAAAAAGTTGCACATATGCGAAAAGACAATAAACAGGATCTAGACTTGTCAATTTGAACATCACCCAATCTAGCAGCAATTATTCCATTACTCCAAATAAATAGCAAATAACTATAAAAAAGAAAGAAAAAAGACACACAATATTTATACTGGTTCCACTATCATCTAGATATTGTACGTCCAGTCCAAAGGAGAGAGATTTTATTACACTTGAGAGAATTACAAGAGATTACAAGATAAGAGTTTACATACCAAATCCCTAAATTAGGGATAACAAGAAGAGACACTCTATCTGGAGATCGCTGGTTCAATACCAGGATGAGTTTACAATGAAGTCTACCCTCAATATATAGCCAACGTAAATTCATGTGAATCATCAATCAAATTACCAAAATATGGTAAGGAGATAATGGAGGCAAATTACAATGGTAACAAATCGCGCAAACATAGCAAGTAATTCACTCGTTCCAAAGATGGAAGAAAATAATTTCAAAGCAATGCGATTACGAAGAAAGAAATAATATGCATATCTTTTTGCATATATATTATTCCATAACATGCGCATGCATATATTTCTTTGCCATCTCATTCAAATGCAATCCAATTATTTATGCATTTTCATAATGAACAAACGTGATTACTTTCTCTTTTGCATATTTGTTTCCTTCTACTTGTGATTTTGTATCACCAAATTTAACAGCCTGATGTGTCTTTCCTTCATCATCATAATAAGTATTCGGGTTGTGTAGCCGTATCTCAGCTATTGGGTAGTCATGTCCACTGCCATAGTCTTCATGCTCCTTTCCTTTTATTTTTTGTTATTCTTTTTATTCTTCTTTTTCCTATTCAGCAGTTTTGGTGAAGAAAGACACACTACTAGAAAATACTTCAATTTCCTACGCAAAGTTTCCGACGTCTTTCCTACGCCAGAAGGCGGGCGTAGCAAAGACGTAGGAAACAGGTAGAAAGAGGTAAAGGCGTAGGGAAGACGTAAGGAAATTTCCTACGTCAACTTCAATACGTAGAAAAAAAATCAAGACGTAGGAAAGGTGTAGAAAATCACCTACACCAAAATTATACCGTAAAAAAGACATAGTTAATCTTCTACGTCATTTTCACGCCTGTGTCAATTTTTTACATTTCCAGATCGACGTATGAAAGACGTAGGAAATTCCTTACGCCAAAAGTATGCCGTAAGAAGGCGAAGAAATTTTCCACGCCATCCCTGCACCCGCGGTACACTACTTTTGTTCCCCCGAAAATTTCACAGCCCGCCTTTTGTTTCCCCGAAAATTAAAATAACAAATTACTCCATTCCTCTCTCATGCTCCCAAATCCAGACCCTCGTTCTCAAAAACCCTAAATTTCGTTCGTTCGTCCACAAGGCGTCTAAAATTCAGCCTAAATTTTGAGAAAAATACACCACTTCCTGAAGCAAAAAATCTACAAATAAGACGGAATCTCAAGACTCCGAAACCGAAATGGCCGAGCTCATGGAATCTACAAAGGAAGTCCGTAAACTGTTTCCTCAACACCCTCGTTGTAATACTGGAGATTGAGGTAGGCTTCTTGTTGTGCAATAACGGTGGTTCTACTCGTACGTTCTTCTCTTTTCTTTTCTTTTTTGACTCAAATATCATTGAATTCAAGATCCTTGGCTACAAATCGTTTGTTTGAAATAAGATGTTTGAATGCTGAAGAGTTTTGAATATGAATTTGGGTTATTTGGTAGTTTGCTGAATTTTTGGATTGCAAATTCTAGCTTGTAAATTTGGATTTCTTTTTCTCCCCCTTACCCTATTTGTACTCGCATGTTTGATAATAGTAACAAATCAACTGCAACTAACTCATATCAGTCAAACTTCAATTTAAGTTTGTAATTTTAGTTGTAGTATTTCATAACTTTTGATTGCGCTTTGTGAGTTTTCATATCTTAAATTTAAGTATGGTCATAGTTCCCTTCAGTCAAAAAGAAAAAAAGCCCGAGTTATGTTCTCTGTTTGAACAACTTGTGGTGGGTTGTTGCGAAGTGTTTTGCAGAGGCAGGTGGTAGTTTGCGGGTATGTATAGGGTAAGTTGTGGTTGATGTCGATTGGAATTAGATGTTGGTGTTTTATGGAGGTTCTAGAAAAGTGAGGGACGAAGAAGGTGAACGTATTTGAAGACTTGGTTGTTGCTGGAGAAGCAGTTTGGGATTTGTTGCAGTTGAATGTAAAGGGGTAGTGAAGTGTGGTGATCTGTCATGGTGTAGGAATATTATGTGCAGTTGTATGTTTGATGGTTTGAAGAGGTTGGTGCAATGTAATGGGGGAGGAAGTGTCAGAGATAAATGAGGCAGTGGGGAAATTGGGGGAAGAAAATGTGGACAGTGTGGTGAATGCAGAGGTTGTCAGAGGGTGAAGTTGGCGATTGGTCAGTGTGTTGTAGAGGAGCAGAAAGGTGAGTGGGTTATTGCGGTTGTCGAAGTGGAGGAATGGTTTTGTTCGATGGAAAATGAAATGACAGTAGTTTTTGTCGAAGTGAATTCAGGGAGTTGCTGTCAGCAAATTTTGTGGAAAAAATGGAATTGCAATCTGAAGTTGGAATCAGCGGGGAGGCAATGAAGTAGTTAAAGGTGATATTGGCAGTTTTTACAGTGGCAACAGTTTTTAGTGGTAACTGTGGATTTGGTATATGTGAGTGCTGAGGAATGTGCTGCAGTTTTGGGATGAATACCAAGGATGGGGAGATTGAGAATTGGTGGTTGTTCTTTCGATTGTACTGGTGGTGGATACCGCTGTTAGTGTGGGGGTTGTATGTGGTTAAGGCATATGCAGTTTTGATTGGAAATGAGTTGATAGTGAAGGCAATGTTGATGAAGTTTGAATGGTCTTCGGTTTGATGAAGTGTACTTTTTTGGTTTGATGGCAGTGGTGGATGGTGAAGGCTAATGGAGTTTGAAGGGGATTATAAGGTTTGTTGAAGTGAGTTTGGGATGGTTCGTAGAAATGCCTATGCACAGCGAACAGCTCTATGCAAATTTTTTTGTACCAAAGAGGAGATGTAAATGCAATTGTAAAAAAAATGATGTAAAAGCAAATGCAAATAATAAAAATATTTATGTTTTCGAAATTGTGTGTTTTCTTTTCTTATATACATATATACATACATATACATACATACATACATACATACATACATATATATATATATATGTGTGTGTGCGCGCAAATGCAAAATAAAAAGTGAACAAGAAAACAACACACACCCAAATGCAATCAAAAATCACACAAGCACAAATATCTTTTTTTTTCTTTTTGGTTAGAGTGGTAAGAATGGTGTAGGGAAAGCGTAGAAAAACAAGACGTAGGGAAGACGTAGGTAAACGGATGACATAGGAAAGACGTGGGTAACGAAAGAAGTAAAAATGTCGTAGCAAAATCGTAGGAATAACGAGGCGTAGGAAAGACGTAGAAAAATCATGGCGTAGGAAAGACGTAGGAAACAACCCAACGGATGACGTAGGTAAAGCGTAGGTATTTTATTAGCTACGCAAGTTTTACCCACGTCAAAATTGGCGTAAGGGTTACGTAGTTAATGCATTTACCTATGCTCCGCCTACGCCATTTTGGCGTAGGTAAACTGCAGTTTTCTTATAGTGACATATATAGGATGGCTGGGGGTGGTAAGGTGGCCATTATGGTTATTGTCTGAGTAAGCATGTGTAGGAGGAACTTGTTGAAAAAGGAGCTGTAAGACAGTGTTTTGATTAACAAAAGTGTCATTATGGATGATGTTTTGTTTAATGAGTTGATTGGTGATGAGAGAGGGAAGATGGATATGTGTGTAAGGGAGAGTATGTGAGTCAATGAAAGGAATATCGGTACAGTTAGCAGCTGATAGAGGTGGAATGGTGTCAGGCATAGTAGGAGGGATAGAATTAGTGGTGGAAGGTGAAACAATGGTAGAAACAATTGGAGAAATGGTGTTTGGTATGTCGGGATGAATGGTAAAAGCCGTGCATGGAAAGGTGGTATGTTTGGTCAGAATATCAAAACTATTAGATAATGGAATAATGGAGTTAGGTGGTGGTGGGGCAGTAGAAAGGTTATGTGAGCGTACATTGAAGGTGGTGTGTAATGATTGGTTGGTGGTAGGGTGAATGAAGTGGTGAGAGTGTAATAGGAGAGGCAGAATTTCGAGCAACAACATGTCTTTCTTGTGCATGTAAAGGAGCTTGTACATGCATAGTATCATTCATATTATTGGCAGCAGTTGAGTCATTCTTATGATCTTGATATGCATCGGTTTTCTTTCTTAATCCAATGTTTGTATGTTTTATTTTTCCATACACCTGTACCGTTATTCTTTATGGCAGCATCACCTTTCCTTGCATTATCTGAATCAAATGAATCTTGTTAAGGTGGGGAATATAATGTTTTAGGCACGAGCTGTTCCTTGCATTCAGTATCATTGTGCATGCTCTGTATTTTATCAATACATGTAGTAACATCATGGCCAAAACAATTATAGTGAACACAAATTTTTGGTCTCCGGTCATAACAAACTTCAACAAAAACAACATCATCACCTTCTCCACATTTAATAAGGTCAGACATTTCCTTATCCAGAGTAATTTCTATCAGACATTTCGCTTATTAGAATAGATGCATTTTTTCAGTAGCTTCGTTGGAACAAATAAGTTCACCCAGATGACATGCTAGCTAGTTAATGCCTAGTAATGTCAAGGCAGTTGTTGGTATTTTGTGAAAATGTACCCATATAGGAATCGATTTTATTTATGATTGAGCACTTTTGAAAGTTGGTTTCCATGAAGTGATGATAAACATTTTTTCTCTAATAAAAATCAGATCTCTTTTAAGAATCTTCTGTCTATCTTCTTCATCAGAAAATTCAAAATAAAAATTTGTGCTGTCTGATTTCACCTTATATTTTCCTTTCAGTCGCCATATCCTCTGTAGATGGTTGATGACAGCATTGTATGGCAACTTATCATCTAAGAAGAATCCAACCAAATGTTGCTTCCAGTATTTAACTCCTTCAATATGAACTTCAGAAGGCATGGGCAGGGCAGACCCTTCGTATAAAAGATTGAAATATCTCAGAGAGTATCTGCCAGCATTTCTAGGCTTAGACTTGAGAAGAGAAGCCCACGACAATGTGGAAGTTGATGCTAAAGTGTAGGAAGGTAGGGTAGAAGTGGTGGGCGGAACATGGACAAGGTTGGTAGAAAAGGGAGTAGGTTGCACATCAGGTGGTATCAGAATGGGTGGAGCAAGTGGTTGTTTCAGAGGTGGTGGATTAGTAGAGGATATTGTAGGGTTGCAGAATAGGGAAATGGCCTCATGATGATCGGGTACAGGAGGAGGTGGAATGGCAGGCGGGTAAGGTACGGTGTTGAGTCTAAAAGAGGGATAGTGGAGTGGGTATGGTTGGTACGGGATGACGAAGTGATGGGTGAGGAAAGAGCGGCTAGAGAGGAAAGCATGAGAAGTTATCTTGTTGAAAAGTTATCTTGTTGGTATATGACTAACTTTAACAATAATATTATGCTAACACTAACTATAAGCTACAAATATATGTAATTACCTAATAAATATATTAATTTAATAAAATATAAAAATATATTATTTTATATGGCTACACTACACTGACTTGACGTATATTGTTAAAAAAACTTTTGTTTAATACATATTACGAAACTAATTTGTGACAGCATTGCTTGCATATTAAAATCGTCACCTAACTAATAATATAATATAGATATATGATAAAACATTACATTAATAATTATTAACTACAAAAATCATACCTTAATCCGAAAGCCTTAATGCATACCTTGAAAAGATTAATTCTCCCCTTAGAAACACTTTTCGATTCAACAGAGTCCTGGTCCTTAAACCATTGACCTTCAGCTATCGAGTAATGATCAGATCTGATTAGATTTAAGTTTGTATTGATGGAGAGACTAGGGTATGAATTCAGCCAACAAAGAAGGAAGGAGGAGGCACCCAAAGATCTTGTCTAATTAGGATTAGAGATGCTTAAATAGTGGATAGAAGAGAAAAAAAAGAGTGGATCTCATCTCATACTAATTCTCCTTCAATCTAAGCCATCCAAAATTATGCCCTCTTACACCGTAATTAAGTCACATATACCATGTATATTGTAACAACCCGGAATTTTTGACAGCATATTTAATAAATATTTAATCTAATTTAAATTAAATATATGCTTGTCAATGTTTATAATTGATGAGATCTTGATATTTAATAGTTATATGTTTTATAAAAGAAAGTTTTGATTTGAAAATTTAAATAGAATACTTCAAAACCATTAAAACAAATCTGCCTTATTTAATAAAATCAAATCAAAGATCATTATTTTATTATTTGATAATTTATATGAATACAATTTTAGTTTTTAAAATGATAAGTTTTAAAATAAACAAACATGGAAATATTTAACATAAATATGGATGTGCAAAACAATATAGGTATAAACATACAAAACTAGTATAAAACACAATTATAAAACTAAGATGTAGCTATAAATATAAATATAAAATACATAGGTGCAAATACATTACAAATCCAATATTGACAAAAATTAACTTTAAATAAACATAAGATTTAAGTACTGTTTCTCCACAATAACTTTTATAACTAAAAACAAAATAAGCTTATAAATATTTAACATGAGTTTATATATAAATATAAATACTTATAAATATGGTTATGAACATAAGCTTCTTTATATTTAACATGAATATAACATAAAGGTAGGATTACAAACGTAAGTACAAATATAATAGGTATAAGATATAAATAGAAATGAAAACTTTTAGTTCAAAACACAAATGTAAACCTGCAAACTGTATATACATAAGAAATCAAACATGCAAGCAAACATTAATTTATATATTAACATAAGTATGTTCAGACCAAACCTGCATGTATTTTTGCATAGTAAACAAAACTAGTCAGTAAAGCATTGTAGTATAAAATCATATGAAAGCACATGAGTACAAACTTAAGCCTGTAAAGATCTTTATATAAATTTATAAGTCAGCAAATACTAATTGGTGTAAACTTATATGAATACATTCAGTACAAATTTAAGCCTGCAAATATTTTTATACAAATATATGTGTCAGTAGATATTGATTGTGTTAACATAAGTAAAGACATATATATTAATTAGCACACTTTATATCTGGAAGTATTATCTTTCAGCCGAAATGGTTGAAATGTCTTGGGCTTTAGTACATAATAAAATAAGCAAGATATGATATTAAGCCAAAGCTTGTGCAAGAAGAGAGTATTATTCAAAGTTATAAATATTTGTATACATCTTCTTATTACTTAGCTCATTTGTATCTGCAAAAGCAAAGAAAACTTCACAAATCTGAGAAACAGCAAAAAAATAAAAAATAAAAAATAAACAAAATTTCAAGCTTTCAGAGGGCAGGAAGCATAGAAGTTACAGACATATTAACTTGCAAAACTGCAGTACCCTGGCATCATCAAACACTTCTCTGTTACAACAGTTTTGGTGAGTAAACATGTTTTTCAATCTAACTTTTAATTTGTATTTCATGAAGTATTGTTATGATTTAAATTTCTGGAATGTTTGGCATAGTTTTATTTGTCTACATCTTGATATTCTTACAGGTTTTAAATTTCTGTTGAGTCAAAGGAAGTAAAGGATAATTCATACTTTTATATAAAGTCATCTTGATTAGTTAGTAATTTAACTAAGTAATAGTTGTTAAAGCTTCAGTTTAAAGTTTGAAGTGATTTAAGATAACTGTATAATTTGAACACTGGAAATTTCAACTTGCAGTAAAAAAAGTAAGTAATGATCAAAAATTCGAGTTGCTTAAATTGTAAATTCAAAGTTATATCTTGAAACATCATACTAAGTTAAGAATTTTAAGACTCAAATTATAATTTTTAGTGAACAAGTTTGGGAGCAGTTTGATAATAACCCATTTTTGCTTTTCTATGAATTTCAGATGATTTATTCAATAACTTTTGTTGAAATTCGACTTGAAGCTAGAACAATGTTGTAAGATCACCAGAAAATTGTAAAAATAATTTTCGAATGTAAGAATTGTTGTGGGGAATCAAAAGTAGGGTTTAAGGTCTGTATCTTTTGGTGATCGCGACATCATAGCATCACCGAGTGACTTGAGATTTGGGTAGAGGCTCGAGAGGGGTGTTGGCAAGGATCGGCCGAAGCCACGTCACCTCAGAAGGTCGCGGCAGTGAGAACGAGGTGGTTTTTGACCACTGGGTTCGTGTTGAAGTTCGACATTTAGGGCATATTTTGATTTCGTGGTATTCGGGTATATCTGGGTTTGGATTTCGCGCGAGGGGATGCTTTGTGACTTGTGGGTGGCGTCGTGATGCGATGGCACGGTGGTGGACCGCCGTGCACGTGCATGGCGGCGGTAAAGTTGCATTGGGAAGTCGACTCGAGAATATCTCGAGTTTACTCGCTCTCGATTTCGAGTTTTGTTCTGGGTCGAAGGTGAGGTGCGCGTGTGTTTTATTAAGTCTCGACAGTTTTTAACTTAAGCTTTGATAAAAAAAAAAACAGAAGTATTAGATACAGGGGGAGAAGAAAGGTAGGAGAGTGACGCGAGAAGAGTGCTGGGTTATCTCGTGTTCGACCCGGGTTAGTCGCGTGGTTGTCTTCGGTTCGTTCTACTTCCAGGAGTTTGCTAACTATGATATGATGTTGAAGAGTAATAAGCTAAGTATCAATTATGTTATTAATTTTGTCAAATTGTTTAGGCTATAATTAAATTTATGAAGGAAGATTAACAGAAAGCAAGAATGAGTTAATAATTTACAAGCAAGGTTAATTACGCATGTAATAAAATTTATAATTGTAATTTAATAAGTAGTTCAAATGTAGTCAAATTGGTAATTAATGATTTTAATGATAATTTTGTATAAAATCATTTGTAATTAAGAATTTAATTAATCATTTGAAGTCGATTAATTAACAAATTGTAGTTAACAAATTAAGTAAATAATTAATGATTGAACTATTAAGTTAATTAATAAGTAATGATTGATTAAGCAATTAGTAATAATTAATTGGGTGATTGAGTTTATAAATCAATAATTAAGGTCATTGATTAGTAATTAAGAATTAAATCATTAATTAAGTGAATAATTAATAGGTAATTAATGAACTGAAATAAGTTAATTTATTAGTAATTGATTAAGCAAAGAACAAAATATAATTCATTCTTAAGTATGCAATTAAGTTTAAACCAAATCAAACTTGTTGATATAAATCGATGACTCTATTTGATTGCCTCTAATGTTTATCTATATCCTGTGATGTTTATGATATTCTGGATATATCTGTGATGATTGTATATGATCTATCTGTGTTAAATTATTATATGATTTATCTGATGTTATTTATCTGTGTTAAATTGCTATATGAATTCAATTGTTAACTTTAAACTGTTAAGTTAATTAGACAACTTGGCCTTTAAAATGGCGATTGGATTTGATGAGACCGGGATCGGAAGAATCAATTTGGTTCTCCGGAAACCACATCGATCCAATTTAAACGTTAGGTCGTGAATCCTGAAATGGTGGTCGAGATGGTGTATTCAGAATGCAAGGGTTATCGTCGTTGACTCTGAGGGTGATTCCAAAATGAGTGTAACGAGATAATGCCTTCGGTTTCGTTCGAACCCGGAACGAACTTGTATGGATTGAATGCTTTCAGCACATCGTCAGGCGGACGATGAGCATTCTAAGTAATATGTTCTATAAAGGTAATCGCAGCCTTAAGCCTCATCAACCGGGAATGGCTAAAACAGGGGAGGTGCAGCAAGGTTAGGTGGGTCATGCCCAAGCAGGACAAGATATTTCCCCTATCTAGATGTCCCTTTTTTATATTTCGGCTTAGTGGGCGGTTGCTAGCTACAACCGCAGGGTTTATCTTGTTCGGGACTGTTCAGTAAGGAATGGTTCCGGCCTTGTGTTGCAGGGGATGAAGGGAGTAATCCTCGGTACGGTGATCTAGGCCCCGTACTGTGACGGGCGGTACCCCAGTGGCCCTACCATTGTTGGAAATCCATTTTCCCTACGAGACCCTACGGTTTTGATTTGTATTACCCACTTTTGTGGCTAGTAGCTGGAATTTAATGAATGTAACAATTTCGGCTATTTTCTATTTACTTGAAAACTGATGAAGTTACCTCGTTCGAAGCCAATAACTCACGACTCATTCCTTTGCCGACTCATCCCCTCTGCCGACTCATCCCCTCCATCCTAAGTCGCGACCGACTCATCTATTACTCCCAGCCAAAGCCCTAAATCTATATACCGCGCGAGCTATCCTATGTCGCGATTCAAGTTAGGTCGTACACGACCTAATTCCAATCCTCTAAACCGTGAAGTACCAATTCCTCCCATAAGTCGTTGCGAGATTTCTGAGTCGCGAACGACTCATCTATAAGTCGCGGCCATTTGTTGAATCGTTACCGAGTCTTCCATTGAGTCGTAGCCGAGATAACAAGAAGTCACCGCATTTTCTTAAGTCGTGTACTGTTTGTAATGTAATTTTCTTAAGTCTTTTGTGTTGAGTCATAAACCCTATAAATAGGGATGTAATGTCATTGTAATTAGTTGTTGAAATTTGAATAAAATTCTTCTTTTGTTAGCTTTGTGCTTTCATTAAATTGGTAGTCGAGTGTTTGATCTCCTATCTCCACCTACGTCATTCGAGTGCGCTCGAATCTTCGTTTGTGAAGCCTATTCACGGAATCTTGTGCGCAAGATCAACGTTGAAGAATCGTAGATCTCTTTCCCGGTATCTTCGGATCAACGAGTCAGAGATGGCTAAAATTCGGTATCTTCGGATCAACGAATTTGGGCATTGCAGTATTTTCAAATCACCGATTGCTACATTCCATCGATTTCATTGTTTCCTTAATATCCGCTGCGTCAGTTTGGTATCGGAGCTTGTTTTAGCCAATCATAGCTAAATCGGGTCTTGGAGCCAAGTATTTGAAGTTGTTCATCATGTTCTTCATTGGTTGCAACAAGTTTCGAGTTTGTGATCCATAGTCTCTTGGATCAAAAGACCAAAGGTGTTTGAATTTGAAGTGTGTTGGAGCTGTACTTGTTTAAGGCCGAGCCGAGTTAAGGAGCTAAGTCGTGAAGTTTAAGTTGAGCCGAGAGTGGAAGTAGGCCGTGTATACTTGTGAGGAGTAGCCGAGCCTTGTGAAGTTTATTTTGAAGATTGAAGTAGTGACTTGTTGTTTGTTGAAGTTTTGTGTTTGATTTGCGTTGAAGTTTTGATTTGTTGTAGTTTGGAGTTTGTTGAATTATTTGTTTGAAGTTCAATCATGCCTCTGAGACGAGCTCAACGTCATCGCAATATTAATGCCTTGTATGGAAGAGAAGAGGCCGATGAAATGGAGTAACGAATCAACGAGAGTTTTACTGAAAAGTTGAATGAAGGAATTGGTCGATTAGAGAGAATGATGCTTGAAATGAATCAAAATCGAAGTAGAGTTTCACCACATACAGAACGGGAGAGGGAAGAAAGTCGAGATCATAGAAGTGTTGACAGTCATAGTAGGAGGAATGTTGAAGATCGGGATCGAAGGGATGTTGGTAGTAGGAGTGGTGGTGGTAGAGATGTTGGAGGACGTGAACGACAACGCTATACATCAGACTTTGATGAGGAGTTTGATGGTGAAAGAGGAAGTGTTCATTTCAGAGATAGAGATCAGGGACAACGTCAGTATCGGATTATTGATGATGATCGACGTTGGGAATCGGGAATGAAGATGGAGATTCCAGAATTTAAAGGCAGGATGATTGCTGAGGAGTTCTTAGACTGGTTGTCAAATGTTGAGGAGATCTTTGATTTCAAGGAGGTTTCGGAGAATCGCCGAGTGAAGTTGGTTGCTACTAGGTTGAGGGGAAGAGCTTTGGCGTGGTGGCAGCAAACTAAACTTACACGAGAACGGATGGGAAAGTCGAAGATTGTAGACTGGGAGAAAATGAAGAAATTGATGAGAGCTACATTTTTACCATACAACTATCAGTCACTAATGTACCAGAGATTGCAGAATCTAAGGCAGGGGACAAAGTCAGTCAATGATTATGCAGATGAATTTTACCAACTCATTGCCAGGAACGATATAATGGAGACGGAAGAGCAGTTGACCGCTAGGTTTGTTGGAGGGCTGAGGATGCAGATCCAGGATATGGTTAATATGTTTGATCCAAGATCTGTGGCAGAGGCACATCAAAAAGCGTTGGCTTGGGAAAAGCAGGGAAAGCGTGGAGGTGGTGTGTTTACTAATTCTAATAATCAAGTGAAGGGTGTTAGCGGAAGTTCTAATGTTTCTAAACCTGTCAGTAAACCCGTAGTAAAGGAGAGTGAGAAGGCGAAGGTTAATAATGGTTTCAAATGCTACAATTGCCAGGAGATGGGTCATAAAAGCAATGAGTGTCCAAAACCGCAGAAACAAGCTATGATAGCTGAGGTTGAAAGTGAGGATGCTGTTGATGGTGAAGATAGTCCAGTTGAGGAGAATGAACAGGATATCGCATCGGGAGACGAAGGGTGTAATCTAATGATGAGGAGGTCTTGTTTAACACCAAAGCAAGAAGATGAAGCTAGTTGGTTGAGGAGTAACATCTTTCAGTCGACATGCACTATATTGGGAAAAGTTTGTAAATTTGTGATTGATGCAGGGAGCTGTGACAATATTATTTCTACAGAAGCGGTGAGAAAATTGAAATTGAAAACGGAAAAACATCCAAATCCTTATAAGTTAGCGTGGCTGAGAAAAGGAGGAGAGGTGAAGGTGGATAGGCGAGTTCGAGTTCCATTTTCCATTGGAAAGAAATATAAGGATGAGATTTGGTGTGATGTAGTTGAGATGGATGTTTGTCACTTGCTTTTGGGAAGACCGTGGCAGTATGATCGAGCAGTGCAGCATGATGGTCGGACCAATAGCTACAGTTTTATGTTTGAGGGTGTGAAGATTATTTTAGTTCCAAAGAAAAGGCAATAAGGAGAGAGCAAATCTGAGGAGATTGAGGAGTTGAAAACTTTATTGACTTTGAAAGAATTTGTTAAAGAAGTAGAGGAGAGTCCAGAGGTGTTTTTGTTGATTGGACATGAAGCTACTGAATCCATTAAAGTTCTAGAGGAAGTAAAACCGATATTGGAAGAATTCAGTGATGTGTTTCTAGAAGAGTTACCAAAGGAGCTACCGCCTTTGAGGGATATTCAACATCAGATTGATCTTGTGCTAGGGTCAATTTTACCTCACAGGCCACATTATAGGATGAGTCCTAAAGAGCATGAAGAACTAATAAGGCAAGTGGAGGAGTTGTTAGTACAAGGGCGTGTTCAGGAGAGTTTGAGTCCATGTACTGTGCCAGCCTTATTGGTACTAAAGAAGGATGGGACGTGGAGGATGTGTACGGACAGTCGGGCTCTAAACAAGATCACTGTGAGATACAGATTTCCTATGCCGAGATTTGATGATCTGATTGATCAATTGAGTGGGGCTGTTGTGTTTTCCAAGATTGACTTGAAGAGTGGATACCATCAAATTCGTATTCGACCGGGCGATGAGTGGAAGACTGCTTTCAAAACCAGGGAAGGTTTATACGAATGGTTGGTTATGCCGTTTGGTTTGTCGAATGCCCCTAGTACATTCATGAGAGTGATGAATCAGATTTTTAGACCATTTGTTGAGAAGTTCGTGGTTGTTTACTTTGATGATATTCTGATTTATAGTGGGAGTACGGAAGAACACATCCAGCATTTGCGAGAAGTATTGTTAATTCTACGACAAGAGCAGTTTTATGCAGCAACAAAGAAGTGCGTGTTTATGATGGACAGTGTTTTATTTCTGGGGTATGTTCTGTCAAAGGAAGGTATTCAAGTAGATGAAAATAAAGTGGAGGCTGTCAGGAGTTGGCCACAACCCAAGACAATTACGGAAGTGGGGAGTTTTCATGGATTGGTGTCTTTTTATCGAAGATTCATTCCACACTTTAGCAGTGTGATGGCACCTGTAACTGATTGCATGAAAGGAAAGAAGTTTGTATGGTCAGAGGAAGCGGGGGTTGCTTTTGAGAAGATCAAGTTACTATTGACGACGGCACCAATACTAGTACTGCCGAATTTTCAGTTGTTGTTTGAGTTACATACTGATGCTTCGAAAGTGGGAATTGGTGGAGTATTGAGCCAGAATGGAAAACCAGTTGCTTATTTCAGTGAGAAATTGTCTGGAGCCAAATTGAGATATAGCACTTACGATGTGGAATTTTATGCTGTTGTGCAAGCTGTGAAACACTGGAGACACTACCTATTTCAGAAGGAGTTTGTTCTTTACACTGATCATGAGGCGTTGAAACATCTACAAGGGCAGGACAAGATTTCAGCGAGACATGCTTCGTGGATAGCATACCTACAACAATTTACTTTCGTTGTAAAACACAAATCAGGGGTAACAAATCGTGTAGCGGATGCTTTGAGCAGGAGGAATCACTTGTTGACAACGTTGAAGGTTGAAGTGACAGGATTCGAATTATTGCCAGAGTTGTTTGAGAAGGATCCTTACTTTGCAAAGTTTGTTGAGAAAGTTAAGGATGGGGATACTAATGAATTTGTGTTGGTTGATGGTTTTCTGTTTAAAGGAAATCGTTTATGCGTACTGGATTGCAGTTTGAGAATGAAGATTATAAAAGAACTACATGAAGAAGGCCATGTGGGTCGAGATCGTACTTTGCAGTTAATTTCTCAATCTTATTTTTGGCCATCAATGAGGAAGGAAGTGGAAAGGTTTGTGGAGCGATGTCATATCTGCCAGGTTTCGAAAGGAACTGCGACCAATGCTGGATTATACATGCCATTACCAGTGCCTACTAAACCATGGGTTGATATTAGCATGGATTTTGTGTTGGGTTTGCCGAGAACTCAGAGGGGGAATGATTCTATATTTGTTGTGGTGGACAGGTTTTCGAAGATGGCACATTTTATAGCCTGTAAAAAGACCGCTGATGCAGTCCGTGTTGCTCAGTTATTCTTTAAAGAAATATATCGTTTACATGGATTACTTGAATCTATTGTTTTCGACCGAGATACTCGATTTCTGAGTCACTTTTGGCTGAGTTTGTGGAAGATGGTCGGAACAAAGCTGAATTTTAGTAGCGCATACCACCTACAAACGGATGGGCAAACGGAGGTGGTTAACCGATCGTTGGGAAATTTAATGAGATGTCTTGTGAAAGACAATTTGAAAGTTGGGATATGAAATTGTGTCAAGCAGAGTTTGCACATAATCATGCAGTCAATCGAAGTACTGGATTCATTCCGTTTCAAGTAGTATATTCAAGCATTCCAAAGGGACCGTTGGATTTGACAACAATGCCGTATCAGAAGGGAATTGTTAAACGGGCTGGTGATTTGGTGACTGAGTTACAGGAATGCCACAAAGTTGTCCAAGAACGATTGCTTAAGACAAATGAGAAGTATAAACAAATGGCGGATAAAAAACGACGAAGTGTTATCTTCAAAGAAGGAGATTTTGTATATGCAGTTTTGACGAAAGATCGTTTTCCGGTTGGAACTTACAACAAGTTAAAAGCACGAAAGGTTGGTCCAGTAGAAATTTTGAAGAAGGTCAATGATAATGCGTATCGGTTAAAGTTGCCGGAAAATGTTCATACTTTTGATGTTTTCTATGTCAAACATTTAATTCCGTATTGTGGGGAAGATCTCATCGAAGATGACGAGAGTGTGAATTCGAGGACGAATTCTTTCCGACAAGGGGAGGATGATGAAGTTACCTCGTTCGAAGCCAATAACTCACGACTCATTCCTTTGCCGACTCATCCCCTCTTCCGACTCATCCCCTCCATCCTAAGTCGCGACCGACTCATCTATTACTCCCAGCCAAAGCCCTAAATCCATATACCGCGCGAGCTATCCTATGTCGCGATTCAAGTTAGGTCGTACACGACCTAATTCCAATCCTCTAAACCGCGAAGTACCAATTCCTCCCATAAGTCGTTGCGAGATTTCTGAGTCGCGAACGACTCATCTATAAGTCGCGGCCATTTGTTGAATCGTTACCGAGTCATCCATTGAGTCGTAGCCGAGATAACAAGAAGTCACCGCATTTTCTTAAGTCGTGTACTGTTTGTAATGTAATTTTCTTAAGTCTTTTATGTTGAGTAATAAACCCTATAAATAGGGATGTAATGTCATTGTAATTAGTTGTTGAAATTTGAATAAAATTCTTCTTTTGTTAGCTTTGTGCTTTCATTAAATTGGTAGTCGAGTGTTTGATCTTCTATCTCCACCTACGTCATTCCAGTGCGCTCGAATCTTCGTTTGTGAAGCCGATTCACGGAATCTTGTGCGCAAGATCAACATTGAAGCATCGTAGATCTCTTTCCCGGTATCTTCGGATCAACGAGTCAGAGATAGCTAAAATTCGGTATCTTTGGATCAACGAATTTGGGCATTGCAGTATTTTCAAATCACCGATTGCTACATTCCATCGATTTCATTGTTTCCTTAATATCCGCTGTGTCAAAAACCCTAGACACTATTATAATATCACTGGATTTCCTATGAAATGTTTTGGTTAGCGTAAGGTAAAAACTTACCCGTATTTATTTGTGGGGAGTCTTACGTGATACCTTTATTTTCAAATGTTTTTCAAAGTTAAACAGCCTTAAACCGTTTACTCATACCAGACCCATGTCTGACCCGGAGTTTATTTTTGTATTTCTTAAACTCTCGGGTACCCAAATTTTTACGGGTAGCCAAGGGATTCAGGTTAGATTTGACGAATTCTGGAGGAGCAATGGAGCAGGAGGCTTCTATGTTATATATATATATATATATATATATATATATATATATATATATATATATATATGGTGTTCCGCTGTGTTGATATCTCTGAGCTGTTTATCTGTATTGTATATTGACTTGTGTTAATTAGACAGGTGTTTATAACTGTCTAGAATGTGTTGTATGATCTGTATAGCTCTGATATATGTAAAATTATGTAATATTTATGTGATATATTATATTTTGTTCCTTTCCGCTGTGAGATTCTGATGTTGTTGTTCTTTCTTCTCTATCTTTTCTATTTTCTCATCCCTTTCTTTCTTAATGATGATACGTCTTTCTGGTAGCAGAAAGTCGGGTCGTCACATATATGCTGCCAACATAACAAGCCATATGATAGGCTTTAAACTCATCTAAACTAATACAAAAATATTACGTAATTTAATCCAATTTAATCGCTTTTTGATACCATATATCGATTAATATATTTATATTTATTATAAATATATTTTGTAATATTTATTTCTCAAATCATAATGAATTTTATAATTAATATTTCATAAGTATTATTAATTTAATAATTTTATAACAATTATAAACTAATTATATTGTTTGAACAAATGAGATTTCATCATTTCGGTTGTGTGACTCATCGGTGTAAGTTTGATCAACGATTAATATTGAATTATTCGAATATTAACGTTCATTTGTCGCTTAGTAGATGGCGTGACATTTTAGCCAAATTCATCACTTACTTGGTTTTGGTAAAATCCAATTTCGCTTCGTTGAACGTTACCCAATTGTAACTTTTATTTCACTAATTATCTTTGTCAAAACTATATCACTTTGGACTTATGGATATTTGTAATAGTCAAAATTCAAATATCGTCCATGTTCAATTCTATAGTCCAAATGCACAGTCCTTAGTTCAATGATAACAATTACCATTAAACGAACTGTTCTTGCTAGAGACTTTGAGTTTGAGTTGTGTAACGACCCTGAATTTAGTTGTTTTAACTAGGTAATTATATATATTTATATAGTCAATAAATAGACTTTTATTAATAAATAAACTCATTTTAATTATTAATAATGAGGGAAAAATTGTTTTTTAGATTATTTTACCAAATTAAATAGTTCGTAGAAAAATAGAAAATGTGTAACGACTCGTGATTTTCGATAATTAAACATAGTTAATTTAATAAAGTTTTATGATTTAATGTCAAAAAAATAAAAAATTTGTGATTAATAATAAGAATATAACTGGAGTGAAATGTAATAGTATTAATTTAAGGTAATTGATAACTGCTTTAAATGTAATTCCAATTAATTAAAATGATTAAAAAGTTATTATTGGTTATAGATTGTAAATTAATTGTAATAAAATGTGTATTAATTGATAATTGGATTGAAAGAGAAACTGATAATTTATATGTTGCATTGATTTAATGAAATAGTAAGTAATAAATTGTAATTGAATAAAAGTAGTGTTGCGTAAATAACTATAACATGTATGTGTAGTGACAAACATACAAATGTGAATAAATGTAGATATGGTGGCAATTGTTATTTGTTACCAATTTATTTAATCAATTATAATTAAATAAAGTTAAAATGTTACGTAAAATGAGTTAAGACGATAACTGTAAAAGGGTGGATGCTATAAAATGTATAGAAATTTTAAATATATTTACAAGGCGATAGTTGATGTAATAAAAAGAAGTGAAATCAGGATAAACTGATTTATTTTGATTTTAATTTATAATAAAATTGACAAATTCAATGTAATTGGAATATTGCTATTAATATGGTAAAAGATGATGATTCTAGAATATTAGTGTAATAAGATATAAACAAATGTTAACTAGGTCTACAAAGTAATAAATGATTAAATTAAAAGATTGAAATCAAATTAAATCAATTTATTGGAATTAAATTATGATTAATTGGATTTAATTAATGTTGAAATTAAACACTGTAGTCAGTAAAATAATTAACATTGGATTGACATGAAAATTTGTATTATATTATTGTAAATGTCTAAGTAATCAAAAATGACAATGTTTGTTATTAAATTTGAAATTAAAAGGGTGATTTAATTAATTTAATAATAATATATTTAATTAATGTGAAAATAGACATTTTGGCCACTGTCTCGGATGTGATGAAACAAGTTTCATCAGATCCGTAACGGTGGATTATTGTAGAATTTCAAGTTCCATAGCGATCGGACTTGTCGTTTGATCGTACGGACTCGAAATACGTAGGAATCAATTTAATTAAATTCAATTGAAATCAATTTGAATAATCTGATTTTAATGATAACTTCTTTATACAATGGAATTAGGACTTGAAACCTGTTTCACTGAGTTTAGAAATATCGAAAACATCTATTTGGATAAATGGGATGACCCATTTTCGTTTCGGAGACAGAACGGGCTTTACGGGTCGTCAATTCAAATCTATTCGGATGTTCATTCTTCCTTATCAGGCTTCGTTAGTATATATAGTCTTGTATCCCAAGCCCTAGCAGTAATTTTTTCTTTTTTTGTATGTACATCAACTTCTGTCTGTTACTCCCTCTCAAATGGCAGAAACCAAATTTCTAAATTCAATTGCAAATCAAATTCAAATCGAAAAATTAAAACTCCTCAAACCCTATCATATTATATATCTTTGGAAAGCTATCGACGAGTGCATCCTACTATAATGATTCGTTATTCAATTTGGTTCATCGTTTGGCTAGAAATTGAGGATGAACCTCGTCCGTCCATATTAGGGTCTGAAATTGGACGGTGGATCTTCGTCCTAGGAGCGATCGGAAGGCACTGCATCAGAGAGGGTGTCGAGGAGGGTAGATTTGTAAGGCTACTTTGGGTCAGAGGTCATCAAAATCACCTCGAACGGCATGCTCTAGGTGGTGGCGGCACAACTATTTTGATGAGTTTCAGGTAGCCGCGACTGCCAAGTGGGGTCGCCTCAGTGTGGGGGTGTTAACGGCGGTGTTGGATCGAGGGTTAGCTGGCTGTGGGAGGCGGCGTTGCGAGTTATAGGGTGGCGGTTGCACATCGAGACCGTCGCGTTTTACTGTAGTGTGGCTAAAGTTTCCTCACGTGAACAAACGCAATGGTGATGATGTGGCCGCACGTGATGGTAAATTCTTCTTTTAATTATTTATTTAATTTAAAATTTGATCTTTGAAATGTTTTAACTCTCATATCTTTTCCATACGAGCTCGGATTCATGCGCGGTTTATTCCGCTGGGATCGTATCGAAATACTGAACATTATGAAATTTGTTTGGACAAATTCTAAGACTGTTGAATTTTAGGCTATTTTGGATTTTAAATCAACGACAAATTGATGTGAGTGCCTTAACCCACTCACAATTACTAAATTATCTTTTGCTAGTTAAATTGAATTTATGATGTGATATGAAATTGATTGGTTGATGTTTGATATATATAAATCGTCATTCTAGTTAAATTTGACTTTTATTACATTTAATCCTAGTTTAATTTATTATTGAATTTAAATTGTCTATTTAATATCTATTATTGATAATCAGTTATCTATTGATGTTATTGGTTGATTTGGAGGATGATTGTGGTGTATGTTTGATTTGCTGATATGGATAACTGGATGTTATATTTTATATTTTTATAGAACTAATACTTCCCTATGGGTTGAAATGATATATACCCGAACGATCATATAGAATAGGAAAAATCGTTATGGGTTGAAATGGTAAACGCAAGAGATTTTCATTGAAATAAATTTGGGATTGCGGGTTGAAATGATATATACCCGTAAATTTAAATATTTGTGGATTGAAATGATATCTATATCACTCGACCATAAGGTAGAGAATTATATACGGACATCGGACTGGTCAAATTTAGTGATTTTAAATCGTTAAACCTTGAATCCAATTAAACGATATTTAAAATAGAATTTGAACAGATGTAAATTGAATTGTTTTAAGCAATTATTTAAAGGATTTAAATTGAAACTTTAAAGTTGAATATAAATTATAAATGACATTCATCAAAATTGGATTATTGAAATGTGAAAGCTGTAACCTTGAAAATCTATTTAAAATTAGAATAGTTAAATTTGATATTTCAAGATTTGAAATTGGGTTTTGATTTGAAATATGGATATGGTCCAGATTTGGTGAAATGGAAGAAACTGTTAAATTTGATGTTAATTCAAAATTTGTTTGCTTAATATAAACTATAAATTGTAACGGCCCATAATTATCGATAATTAAAAATAATTGATTAAATAAAGATTTTGTAATTTAATATTGGGAGAAATAAAAATTTGTGGTTTATTAATAAGAAATAACTACAATGTATTGTTAAAAATGTTAATTCAAGACATTTGATAACTATTTTAATGTAACTCCATTAATTGAAAGGATTGAAAGTTATAATTGATTGTAAATGGTAAATAAATAGTAATTGACAATTTAAAAAGTGGTATTCATTAACGAAATAGTATGTAACTAATTATAATTGCATAAAAGTAGTGTTGTGATAGTAGTTATAACATTTGTGTGTAGATAACAGACTTATAAATGTTATTAAAATAAGAAAATGTGATAGTTGTTATTTGTTACCTATTTGTTTAACTAGTTGAAATCAAGCTAGAAATAAATTGCAATAAATGAAATTAAATATAGTATAAAAATGCATTAAGATAATAACTGTAGAATATTAATGTAATAGGATAGAAACCAATGTTAAAGGTATACATAAAGCAACGAATGATTGAATATAAAGATTTAATCAAGTTTGATTAAATTACTGGAATTTAAGTTATAATAATTCGATTTATTACAATTAAATATAATTAAATATTACGTTAACGGAGATTTAGATGATAACTGTAGATTATTAGTGAATAAGATATAAATAAATGTTAACTATGTCTATAGAGTAATAATTGATTTAATAAAAAGATTGAAATCAAATTTAATCAAATCTATTGGAATTAAATTATATTTAAGTGGAGTTAATTTCAGTTGAAATTGAACACTATAACTGATGTAATAATTAATACTGAAATTATATGTAAACTTGTTTTTAAATTATTGTAAATGTTTAAGAAATCAAAAATGATGAAAATTTGTTAGTTTATAAATTTGAAACTAAAAGGTGATTTAATAAATTTAATAGTAATTTATTTAGTTAACGTGAAAATAGCCATTTTGGCAACTATCTCGGTTTTTGACGGAACAAGTTTCATCGAATCCATAATAGTAAATTATTGTAACGTTTCAAGTTTCGTAGTGATCAGACTTGTTCTTTGATCATATGGACACGAAACGCCTAAAAATCAATTTAATTGAAATCAATTTGAAATAAGCTGATTTTAAGTTAACTTCCTCATACGATGGAATTAGGAATTGAAACCTATTCCATTGAGTTTAAAACTATCGAAAACATCTATTTTGATATATGGGATGACCCACTTTCGTTTCGAAAGCGAAACGGGCTTTTCGGGTCATTATTGTCAATTCAAACCAGTTCGATAGTTATTCATTTCTTGTCAGGCTTCGCTAGTATATATTGTTCTGTTCAAACCATAGCAGTTTTTCTATTTCTTATTTCTGTACGCACATTAACTTCCTGTCTGCTCCTTTCCCCAATGGCAGATACCCAATTTGCATTCAAAACCTAAATTTCAATCTCCAAACCAATTTCAAAATCCAAACTCTCCAAACCCATCATATTATATACCGATTTGAATCTCTCGACGAGTGCAACCCAAATCTATGATTCATTTTTCTTCGATTTTGATCATGGTTTGGCCGGAATTGGCTAAAACATTCACGGCCGTTCAGAAGTGGTTGTTGGATCGGACGATAGATCTTCGTCCTAGGTTCGATCGGGTTCTATGTGGTTATAGAGGAGATCGAGGCAAGGTGATCTGGCGGTTTGAATCTCGTCTATGGTGATCGATTTTGACTGAAATCGAGTGGGTAGTGGCGGCGGCCGTGTCCAGGTGAGGATGGCCGGAGGTGAGGTCGAGGGGGGGGTCTAGGTGTGGCTCGAGGCGAAGGTTCACACGGTGGTTGCAGATCATGTCCAGGAGGTGTGTGGCGGCGACGAATTAGGATGGAAGGTGGCAGCTGTAAACCCTATGCGCGAGTGACTTCTCTTTGAGATGAGACGGTGACGTGTAAATATGACTCATGTATTTTAATTTATTTAAAAATTTATATTTCGAATGTTCTAATGTCCACATCTTTTACGTACGAGGTCGGATTTACGCGCGGTTTTCTCCGCTGTGATCATATCGAAATTTCGGACATTTTGGAACTAGTTTGGACGAATTTTGAGACCATTAGACTTTGGGCCCTATTTTCGATTTCAAATCGATTTAAAATCAATGATGAGTGTTTTGACCCACTCACAATTACTAGATTAACTTATGTTAGTTAAATTAAATTTATGATCGGATTAGAAATTAATTGATTAATATTTGGTATGTTTAAATTGTCATTTTAGTTAAATTTGACTTTTATTGCATTTAACCATCATTTAATTTAATATTGAATTTAATTGTCAATCTAGTATCTTTTAATAATAATCAGTTATCTATTGATGTTTATTGGTTGATTCAGATGATGATTGTGATGAATGTTCGGTTGTTGATATTGGATGACGGGATGTTGTATTTTTATATTGTTATAACACTGCAAGTTCCCTGTGGGTTGAAATGATGCATACCCGAACGATCTATAGATTAGGGAAAATCATTATGGGTTGAAATGATAAACTCGAGCGTTTTTATGGATTTTTATTTAATTTGGGATTACGGTTTGAAATGATATATAATCGTAAAATTTTAAATTGCGGATTAAAATGATAAATATCCATATCACTTGACCCTAGGGTAGAAAACTATATACGGACACCGGATTGGTTAAATTAAATGATTTTTGAATCTTTAAATTTTGAATTCAATTAAATGGTATTTTGGGAATAAAAATTAATTTGTATAAGTTGAATTATTTTCGATAATCCAAGCTTTAATTCTGAAATTGGAATTGATTTAATGAATTGTTCAAAGGATCTAAATTTGTAATTTCAAAGTTGAAGTGTCTAATTTAAATGAATTCATCGGAATTGAGTTATTGAAATGTTTGGATATAGCTTTGAAATCTATTTTAAACTAATTTAAACCATTTTAATCAAATAAACTATTTTAATCAATTTTGAACTATTTTAATTTATTCTAATAAACTAATTTAAACCATTTTAATTAAATAAACTATTTTAATCAATTTTGAACTATTTTAATTTATTCTAATCTACTATAACCTATTTAATCTAATTTACTCTATTTTACTTATTTTAAACTAATTAAATTTATTTAATCTACTTTAAACCTACTTAATATAATTTAAATCTAGTTAATCTATTTTAAATTTATTTAATATATTTTATATTTACTTAATATATTTTATATGTATTTAATTTATTCAAAAAATCTATTTAAGATAAATTAAAAGTCCATTTAATCTATATTAAATCCTTTTATATCTAATTAGATCAAATTTAAATCTATTTAAACTATTTTACTATTTTAAAACTACTTTTTAATATATTTTATATTATTTTCAAACTATTAAAACTATTTATGACTATCCAAACTATTTTCTAAAATTTCAAACTGTGCTAATTTGAAGTTTTTATATTTAATTCCTTGATGATGATACAACCTAAGTTGGAATTTGGAATTGATACCTTTTTGTGAAATGACATATTTGAGTAAATATAATGATTTTGGAACTAGGATTTAATTTACCTATCTTATCGATGAATTCAAAAGTGAATATGGTTTGAAGGTGAATATGATTTTGAAAGTAAATATAGCTTTAGAAGTGAATATAGTTTTGAAAGAGATATGATTTGAAATCGAATAAGATATTTTGATATCAATTGGGAATTGCGTTTTGTAATGTAAAGGAACAATGTTTTGTGAAATAAGCGTTTGGTTGTTAAAGAGACCAGGATCGGATATTGTCATACTCTCTGCCAATACCGAAAACCACTTTAACAACTGTGTATGTGGTGGAGATTCCGAAAATGAAGTACGATAGTTTGGCGAACGATTTTGTATAAGGTATTTCTGTGACCCTGACTCCCGTGAGTCAGCTTAGATGTGACTAAAACAGGAGCTATACCGGGCCATGTGAGGTCATTCCTCCTATCGGGCACATTTCTTCGATGCTATACTTTGACTTTGTAATTGATTTGGTGGCCACCCCTCGATTTTGATTATGGGAGCGTGTCCGAGGTGGGTGGTAGTAGCTACTATTGTTACCACCAGTTCGAGAGTGCAATTGGTATATCTACCCTGGCACTGCCTCGAGTGCCGTGTTCACATGCACTATCGCGCCTTCTACGAGTTTGGTTTGTAACATACCTATGGAGTGTCCTCTGATAGCCCTCCAGTTTACGGAGGAATTACGATACTTTATAGACTATGGGAATATATAAGATGTGTTAAGAAGGATATGGGTAATGCCTTAAAGCTATTTTAATGCTTTACTTTACTGTAGACACTATTATAATAGCGTATTGTAATACATAGAACATAGTTTAACGACTCCTTAGGAGATGGAAATCCCGAACATCACTTAAGTTATTGCACTCAGTTAGACGCTGGATAGGAGATATCAAACCCCGTAAACAACTCCGATGCCATTACACTCATATTTATTTACTATTGATTTAACTTACATAAGATCTTTTAGTTCTGACTTAAGTGTTTTGTCTTTTCAATTTTCTCCGGTCAGTCTGAGCTTTTCAGTTTATCGAAGACTGCTTTGTGGAGAATGAAGATGAAGATTTTGTACTATTATCTTATATTATATTTATTCCATTGCATCATGTTGTTCCACTGCATTTATTAATTTATCCTTATTATATGTAACTCTGATCTGTATTATTAATGTATAATCAAATGTGTTTGTAAAACAACTTCATGAGCTGTTATTTGACTATTATATTTTGTCATTCCGCTGTGAGATTCTGAATTTTTTTATTTCTTTCTCTTCTTTTTCTTATTTATCCCATAACAATATGCCCCTTTGAATGGTTTGAGTCTGACGTGTATGGTTTATCGTCGATTTAAACCATTTAAAAAGGGAGGTCGTTACATAAATGTTTTTTTAAATTCTAATTTTTCAACTACTAAATTAAGTTAATCTATTTTAAACCAACTTAATCAATCTAAACTATTTAATTTATTTTAATCTAATTTAACTTATTTTAAGCTAATTAACCTATTTACTCTATCTTAATCTATTTTAATTTATTTTAAATAATTTTAATATTTTAATCCATTTTAAATCATTTAAACTTTATTAAACTATATTAAACTATTTAAAATTTATTTTAAACTATTTAATCTATTTTAGTTTCATTTAAGTTATTTTAAATCTAGTTAAGCCATAATAAACATATTTGATCTATTTTAACCCATTTAAACTATTTTAAAATCCATTTAAATATTTTTAATTGATTTTAAATTAATTTAGTCTATTTTAAACCCATTTAACCTAATTTATATCTATTTTTTGATTATGTTGAACTAATTAAACTATTTATAACTATCTAAATTGTATTCTAAATTTCAGATGGTGTAGAGTGTAAATGTTTATAATTAAACCCTTGATTTTAAAGCGAATAAGGTTTAAAATGTTATAGCATAAGTTAGGATTCGAAATGATATTTGCTGGTGAAACAACATATTTAAGTAAATACAATTTGGAAGTAGTTATGGTTTTGAAAGAGATATGGTTTGAATTGAATATGATATTTTGATGTCATTGTGAAATGGTTTGGAAATGTAAAGGAACCATCCGGTGTGAAATAAGCATTTGGTTGTTAAAGAGACCGAGATTGGATATTGTCATGCTCTCTACCAATACTACAAAACCACTTTAACAACTGTGTATGTGGTGGAGGTTCAAGAAATGAAGTAGGATGGTTTGGCGAACGATTCTGTATGAGGTATTTACGTGACCCTAACTCTCGTGAGTCAGCTTAGATGTGACTAAAACAGGAGTCACGCTGGGCCAAGTGAGGTCATTCCTCCTATCAGACATGCTTCTTCCATACCATATTATGACTTTGTGATGATTTGGTGGCCACCCTTGATTTTGATTATGGGAGTGTGTTCCGAGGTGGGCGGTAGTAGCTGCTACGCTTTACCACCAGTTTGGATCCGCAATTGGTATATCTACCCTGGTATTGCCTCGAGTGCCATGTTCACATGTCCTATCATGCCTTCTATGAGTTTGTTTTGTACCATACTTATGGAGTACCCTTTGGGTAAACCGCACGGAGGAGCGTACGGTACTGTATAGATTATGGGAATATATAAAATGTGTTAAGGAGGATATGGGTAATGCCTTAATGCTATTTTAATACTTTACTTTATGGTAGACACTATTATAATACCGCATTGTACTATATAGTAGATAGTTTAACGGATCCTTAGAAGATGGAAATCCTCGAACATCTCTTAAGTTATTGCACTCACGTTGACACTGGACAGGAGATGTCAAACCCCGTAAACATCTTCGACGTCATTTCACTCATATTTATTTACTGTTGATTTAACTTACATAAGATCTTTTAGTTCTAACTCGAGTGTTTTGTCTTTTCAATTCGCTCGGGTCAGCCTGAGCTTTTCAGTATATCGAAGACTACTTTTCAAGGATGAAGACGAAGATTTAGTACTACTATTATTCATTCTATTTATTTCACTACATCATGTTGTTCCGCTGCATTATTTATCTATTACTGTTGTAGGTACTCTAATTCTGTATTGTAAAAGTGTAATCAAATGTTATTTGTAAAACAGCTTCATGAACTGTTTATTTGATTATTATATTTTGTTATTCCGTTGTGAGATTCTGTGTTTGCTTTTTCTTTCTCAGCTTTTTCTTATTTACCCCATAAAAATCTACCATTTTGAATGGTTTGAGTCTGACGTGTGTGGTTTAACGTCATTTAAACCGTCCAAACAGGTAGGTCATTACATTTGGTATCAGAGTTTTGGTTTAGCGATAACCTTAGCTTTGTGGGGTCTGACACTTTAGAAATTGAGTAGTAATACCCTAAAATGAGTCGCTGAGTGTATATATATGAGATAACATATTTGTTAGTGTTATAAATGGTTTTGTATTGTGTTAATCTATTTCGTTTTGTATTTGTAAATTCTGATCTGTGTATAGGACGCTATGACATCGATAGGGATTTCTAAACACTTAATAAGACAGACCGACACAATATTGTTTTGAAGTATAGGTAAATGAAATAACTTTTGCTTATTATATATTTTGTATAAAATAATAGATTTTATAAATGATATAGTTGGATGTAATACATTGTTTGTTAGGTAGAATTTTTTTATGAAATATCGATTGAAAAATCGGATTTACAAATAAAGTAAATATAAATTGGAAGTTTAGAACCGAACTTTCGAATTTTCGAATTTTTTTTCAAAAGATTTTGGAATATAGTATTAGTATTATTAGGAAAAAAATCAATTTTTTCCACTTCAAAACACATTTTCCTTAGCTAAAACCCTTCTCTACCACCTTGCACACCCTCCTCCGTCAAGCAACTACCCACATTCCCGCCCTACACCCCGCACCGAGCCAATAGATCATTAGGCCGTTACTAGCCAAAAATCCAAGAAAGTAACTTCCTTTTCGAGCTCTAGGGTCATTAGCATTGTCTAGTGAAAGTTAGAGTTGAATCCGTGGAATTCGGTGAGTAAACCACCTTATTTTGTAAAATATTTTTACTTTATTATAAGTCATTATTATAGTGCTAATATAATGTAGAAGTTGAATGGTAACCATGTGGTTTGATTATGATTTGGATGGTTTATTATAGCTTGATTTGGTTATGCAAATCGATGTTGTATTTTAAAATTAGTAAGAATGTGTATAGGATGTATACTTGCAACCTATGATAAAGATGGTTTGTGTTGGTAATGTATTGATTGTAAAACATGAGCTATGGCATGATTTTTGGTAAACAAAGTTAGCTACTTTGTGTAACTGAGATGGATTTGAGATCCGGTTGGAATCGAAGTTGTTTTTCGAGTTTAAAGTTTTGAAACAAATAAAAGTTTAAAGTTTAAGTTTTCTAAAGAATGTTTCAAACCATGAAAAAACAAGTATGGGGTTTTAAAGTGGTTCGCTAAGAATATGTTAGAGCGAACTACGACCATAGCGATAGTCATTATAGATGCAGTTCGACGAGATTTATCGATTTTAATTTTAAGTAGTTTTAACTTGAAATTGTTTTGTGAAAGTTTTCAAACAAACATAATTAGTAATTAAAAAGTAATTAAGCTTTGTGATTTAATTATTTAATTAATTATATAAATAATTAAAGGTAATTAGCCTTAATTAGTAGTTAAGAAGGTAATTAGTAATTAATTAACACTTAAGTCAAGTTAATGACTATTGTTGATTAATAAAGTTTTAATTGGTATTTAACTTAGTGAAGAAGTAATTAATGGTTAATAATTATTTAATTAAGTTAATTATTTAATTAATTATTATTTAATTAATATTTTAATTAATTAGAGTTTAACTAATAATGATTGATTTAACCTTAATCAAGATGCATTAGGAAGTTAATTATGGCCTAACTAAGTTCATTAAGTCTAACTAGAGTTTAATTATGATTTAATAATGATTTAATTGGATTTGGTAAGATTTAATTACGGTTTAAACTGATTTATTTATTTAAATCTTTTCCAAAGGTGATTTTAAATTAAACCGAATGTGTTTTAAACCAAAATTCTTCTCAATGTGAATTGATTCCAAACCAAATGATCTCTTGTCTGAACCATTAAGTTGCCGAAAGAATTAAAGCAGTGATTGAAAATGTTGACCCGTTTATGGAAAGTAAGTGACTTGTGTTAACACGAATGTTGGATATCGGATTGTGATAAACATAAGGAGTTTAATTTCAGTTAGCGGGTCATGAAAACCTAAGTGTGGAATATGTTTCTATATGTTAATCTCCTATATGATAGTGAAGTTGTTCGCCATCAATAACTTGACCCTTTTAAATTATCGAATGTTGGTTTGAAGAGATCGGGATCGGATGACAAGCTGTTATTAGAAAACAACTTCAAACCAACGTAAACGTTCGAATTGGAAGTATTGAAGTCATGATCAAGATTCAAGACTTGAAGTGCAAGGGATATTTGCTTCTAACCCTAAGGGTAATTCCAAAATGGGTGCAGTGGAAATAGTACCTTCGGTTCATTCATCTCCTGAACGACTTTTGTGGATGAATGCTGACATTGTGTCAACTTTGGGAGGCAATGTTAGCATTCCAAGAGGGAAGTGCTACTGAAAGGTAAAATGTAGCCTTAATCCTAATCAACTGGAAATGACTAAAATAGGGGATATGCAGCAGGGCCATGTGTTTAGCACCCATTAGGGTATTGATCATCCCATGTAAAACGAGTCCCTATTCTCATAATTAAGTCCAAGAATGGTTGTTGATCCCAACCAAGGAGATGATCGTATTCAGTACCATCTAGTAAAGGGTAGGCTCGTCCCGTGTTAGCAGGGGTCATTAGGTATGACCTTGGTACATTTTCTAGAAGTGTTCAGTGATACCCTAGTAGCCCAGTCATTAGTTGGAATCCATTCTCCAATACCAGCTTTACGGTTTTGACTGTAAACCTTAATATGTTGGAATGTGAGATGCAAGCAGGGTCATTATTATAGTATTATCGAATTTATATAGAAGGTGTTTTAGTTATCGTAAGGTAAAAACCCGTCTGTGTTTATGTGCGACGTGGTCTTACGAGATACTCTTATTTGCAAAAGAGTTTTCAAATCAATATTCTATTGTTTGAGTTTATACACATCAGATCCATGTCTGACCTGGAGTTTATTTTCTTTTCCCTAAACTCTTGGGTTCTCAATTTTTATGAGTAGTCAAGTGATCTAGGTTTCTCTCCAAAGCAAGGTGGAGGAGCTGGAGCAAGTGGCTTCATGGATAGTTATTAATATTATTAAGTATTCCGTTGTGTATGTATGTATGACCTATGTCTTTTGTGGACAAGAAGTTGTAATTGCCCTAGTATAGAACTTGTATCATTAAACTCTGATGTAATATTTTGGCGTGACTATATAATATTGTACATTATCTATTATATCTTGTTCCATGCGTGGTAAGATTCTGTGTTTGATTAGTCATTCTCTTATCCTTCTTATTTCTTCAACCCATAATGATTCGTCTTTCGAATGCAAGAAAGGTGTTTCATTACATTTGGTATCAGAGCTTAGGTTGTTTGAAACACCTAGGCATTGGGATTGAGGGTCGACTTCGAGAGTGCGTATTTGTAATTTTTATTCGTATACCTATATATATTCCTGATGGTTAATTCAGCTTGATAAGTTTAATTAGTACCATTCTTAAAGATTATCTCGTCAAAGTACCTTAAGAATTATCTTGCTATGTCCAGGTAGTAAGAAATGAGCAATAGAGGCAGACAAGGTAGGGGAGCTAGTAGTACCACGATCACCAATGGTTGAACCCCAAATCCTGGAAGAGTTGGAAATGTCGAGGATGTAGCACTAGTGTAGCCAAGGGTGAATTTTGCAACTTTATGTAAGGATTACAAAAATCTGAGAGGGAAACCATTTAAGGGAACTGAGTCTATTGTGGAAGTTCAAGCTTGGTTATGCACTTGTGAAAAGATTTTCAAAGGTCCGGATCTATCAGATGAACATAAGAGACTTTTAGCATCATGGTAATTGCAGGAAGGAGCCGCGGCATGGTGGGACTCGCTCATAGCAAATATTCCAGAGTAGGAATTTACTTGGGCTCATTTTAAGGGAGCATTTGAAGATCAGTTCCTACTTGCAGCCGGTAAGACTCGAATGTACTAAAATTTATTGGACCTGAAGAAAGGAGATTCATCTGTGGTAGAATATGAGACTAAGTTCAACGAGTTATCTTGTTTTAGTCCGGAATTGATCAACACCCTGCTAAGGAAAAATGAGATTTTTGTTTTCGGAATGAGGGAGAATTTCCATGAAAGGATGACTGCTCATGTTAAGGGTTCATTTGTGGACTCGGTAGACATGGCACTAAGGTATGACGTCTTGGACAAAAAGAAATCGACTCTAACAGCAAGAAGTGATAATGACGGTAACAACAATTCAAACAAAAGAAATTTCAAACCAAACTAGAGTAAACAGGGTAAAGGAAAAGGAAATCTATGAGGGAATAAGGGGAACAAGTTTAAAGAAACCACTTGTTATATCTGTAAGCAGAATGGTCATATTGCCAAATTCTATAAAGACTCTAAAACTTCCAAGCAGCTAGCAGGACCTATTTCTCCAATAGTTCAAAAGAGGTTATGCTTCAACTGTCACCGGCCTGGACATATGACAAAGGACTGCTCACTCATGAAGAAGGTGCAGCAGGCTAGAGTGTATGCGGTTAAGGACGAGCCATCAACCTTAGGAGATGTGAAGGGAAAGGGCATTCTTGAAGGTACACTATTAATCAATGGTTTTTTTGTTCGAGTATTGTTTGATACTGGTGCCTTCTAAAGTTTTATTTCTTTAGAAGCTGTAATGAAATTTCATTTTATCCTAAGTATAATAGAAAACCATATTTGCGTATCTAATCCTATAGGGATGTAACTCATTTGAACCTAGTATGTGAGGACGTGCCAATTTCCTATCTTTCCCATCATTTTACTTGTGATCCATATATCTTAGATTTTAAAGGATTTGACCTTATTCTTGTATGGATTGGTTATGATGTATGGAGCTCTCTTAAACTGTACAGAAAGAACTGTGACATTAATGACAAAATTAGGAGGCATTGCTAAAGTACCTTGTGAAGACCCTGGTATTCATATGTGCAGTTTCTTGTATGCCTTGGAAGCATCTCAAGAAGGGTTAGGATCAGTAGAGGTTGTTAAGAATTTTTCTAATGTGTTTGAAGAAGTTAAAAGTTTACCCCCTTATCGAGAGATAGAATTCTGTATTGATATAGTTCCTAGTGCAAGACTGGTGATTCAGCCTAAGAGAAGAATGGCTTCGAGGGAGAGAGAGGAGTTAGTAAATCAAACTCAGGATTTGCTGAGGAGGGGATTAATTAGGCCTGGTCATTCGAGCTAGGGATCTGCTGTGGTGTTTGTAACTAAGTCTGATGGATCTTTGAAACTATGTGTGGATTATAGGAAATTGAATAAGTTGACTATTAGGAATAAGTATCACTTACCCTGCATCGGTGACTTATTTGACCAATTTCATGGAGCTACGGTATTTTCCTAAATGGATCTTGCTACGGGATTTCACCAATTAAGGGTTGTTGAGGATAGTATACCCTTAATTGCCTTTAGGGGCCCAGACTTTCTCTTTGAATGGTTGGTTATATCTTTTGGGCTGACCAATGCACCCGCTTATTTCGAGGATCTTATGAATCATGTTTTCTGAGAGGTTCTAAATAATTTCGTGCTTGTTTTTATCAATGACGTTTTAATTTACTCCAAATCAGAAGAGGAACATAGATATCTTTTGGAAGTAGTTTTAGAAACCTTGAGGAGGCATGTTTTGAAAGCAAAGTTTTTTAAATGCCATTTTTGGCAATTAGAGGTAAGATTTTTAGGGCATATTGTATCAAGACATGGTATCTCAGTGGACCCAATAAAGGTGGAAGCAGTACAGAAATTGAAGCGACCTCGGACTCCTACCGAAGTTCGCATAGGATTGGCGGGTTACTATAGAAGATCCATTCACGATTATTCTAGATTCTCCTTACATTTGACCAAGTTGACTAAGAAAGGTGAAAAGTTTGAATGGACTCCCAAATGTGAGGAAGCATTTGGAGAACTGAAGAAAGACTGACCAGTGTGTCATTTCTTGCTGTCCCAGATAGGAGCAGTGGATTTATGGTTTATAGCGATGCGTATGCAGTGGGATTGGGTGTTGTTCTAATGCAGAATGAAAGGGTGATTGTGTACGCTAGTAGACAGTTAAAGCCTCATGAAAAGAATTATGCTACGCATGACTTGGAATTGTTGGCTACGGTCTTTGCATTGAAAATGTGGAGGCATTATCTGTTAGGTAAATTCTTTCCTTCATCATGGTTTTCTTCTTTCTTCTTTCTTTAGATATTCTAGTAAGTAGGATTTTCTTCTTCTTCAATTAGGTGAAAAATTCAAGCTCTATACTGATCATAAGTCCCTAAATTTTCTTTTTACCCAAAAAGACCTGAATCCCGGACATCAAAGATGGTTAGAGTTCTTGGCGACATACGAGTTGGACATTCTTTATATGCTGGGAAAAGCTAATGCAGTAGCGGACGCCTTAAACAGGAATGCAGTTTTGTCTCTTTTAGAAGTTACCCCGACTCTTCAGCTAAGGATAATGGAGAACCAAAGGAAGGATAGTGCTATGAAGAAGTTAACCCATGGAGTCAAGGAAGGTCGATGTACATATTTTGAGATAGAGCACCAAGGTGTTTTAAGAATCAAGGGAAGATTGTGCGTTCCGAATATAGATAGATTGAGACAGGAAGTGTTGTCGGAATATCACAAATCTAAATTGAGTATTCACCATGGAGTCCGTAAGATGTACAAGGACATGATGAGAGTCTTTTGGTGGCCAGTAATGAAGAAGGATATCTCTACCTTTGTGAGCAGATGTGCGAGTTGCTAAAAAATTAAGGGAGATCATCAAAAAACGACCGGATTACTTCAACCTTTGGAGATCCCTAGGTGGAAATAGGAGAAGATATCAATGGATTTCATAGATGGTTTACCCAGAACAAGGAAAGGAAACAAAGGAGTGTGGGTCATTGTGGACCGGTTAATGAAGAGTGCACATTTTATCCCCGTCAAGCCAACTAGAACGGCATCTTCATTGGCAAAAATTTATATAAGGGAAATAGTTTGTCTATATGGAGTTCTAATAAGCATAGGAAGTGATCGAGATCCTATATTCACGAGCTAATTATGAGGAGCTCTGCAAACAGCTTTGAGAATGAAGTAAAGTTAAAGTACTGCCTACCATCCTCAAACCAATGGCCAGACTGAAAGGGTTAATCCCATTTTGAAAGATATGCTGAGAGCTTGTATTCTTGATTTTGAAGGATCATGGGAGGATCATATTCACTTGGTTGAGTTCTCTTATAACAATAGCTATCAAGCTAGCATTGGAATGGCGCCTTATGAAGCTATGTACTGGAGACTGTGCAAATCGCCTGTGTGTTGGGTAGAATCTGGAGATTGTTTAGTGCTTGGTCCAGATATGATTCGAGAGGTGATGGAGAAACGTATAATGGTTAGAAGAAGGATGAAGGAAGCTTAGGATCGCCAAAAGAGTTATGCTGACAAGGGAAGGAAGGATTTGGAGTTCAAAATCGGCTATGCTATGTATGTGAAGATAACTCCCATCAAAGGAGTCATTCGATTTGGAAAAGCGGGGAAGTTGGCACCGAGATACATTGGACTATTCAAGATCATGGAAAGGATTGGACCACTGGCTTACAGAGTTGAGTTACATGAAAGGTTGTAAGGAGTCCACAATGTGTTCCATGTCTCCCATTTGAGGAAGAGCGTGCATGATCCATCTTTAGTGATAGTAACGTCAGTTTGGGATGACTTGGAAATAGAACTGAACTTGACGGTAGTTAGACATCCAGTCAGTATTGTGAATCAAGATGAGTAGAAATTATGCAACAAAGTGATGTGACTGGTTATGATTCAGTGGAGCGGTGATCCCAGATATTGCACTTGGGAAACCGTGGATCGCGTAAAGGAAGCTTATCCTGAATGAATGTTAGGATAGTTGTTGTGTATGTATCATGGATGTATTGTTATTTTGATTACCTGTATATCTTTTGTATGAATTTTATGGTATGAATCTATGATTCCTTTTGTGTTAGCTCTTGTTAGTAATTTCGAGGATAAAATTCTTTTAAGGGAGGTAGAATGTAACGACCTTGAATTTGGTTGTTTTAACTAGCAATTATATATATTTTATATAGTCAATAAATTGATTTTTATTAATAAATAAACTCATTTTATTAACTAATAATGAGGGAAAAACCGTTTTTAAAATTTGTTAACCAAATTAAATAGTTCGTATAAAAATAGAAAATGTGACCGAAGAACGTTTTTCGAAATTTCGACCTTTCAACACCGAAAAGTTGTCGGGAATGTTGTTCATCTTTGTGCACCATATGTACACATATATAGTAGATAATTAACTAAATAATAATACACTCATGAATAGATGATCTTATGTTAATTATAATTAACAGGTGATGTGACGATTGATAACTTTAAAAATAATAAACGTTATATATATATATATATATATATATATATATATATGTTAAATGTTGTCACATCTTAGTATTTTCATAATTAGACATTATTATTCATCATGAGCTTAATGATTTGACTAAGGAAGGAGGGAAGATGTGACAATAGAGAGGGGTAGGAAGGTGATGTGACTTTCAAATGTCATGACATATTATGTGGAATCATTAAGGGATAGTTTAGTAATTTTCCCCAAATCTTTTTGCCTATAAATATACAGCCACACACACACATTCTCATTTTCTTTCTCCTCTTCACTTTTTAAAACCTCCTCTCCAAAATATTCATGGCTTCCATAGTTTTCAGAAGTTAGGAAAAATTAAGTTTTTCCACTTCAAAACACATTTTCTTTAGATAAAACCCTTCTCTGCCACCACACACACCCTCCTCCATCAAGCAACTACACACATGCCCACCCTACACCCCACGCTGAGCCAATTGACCATCAGACCGAGCCCATTAGTTGCCAAAAATCCAAGAAAGCAACTTCCTTTTCCAGCTCGAGGGTCATTAGCAGGGTCTAGCGAAAGTTAGAGTTGAATTCGTGGAATTTCGGTGAGTAAACTACCTTGTTTTGGAAAATATTTTTACTTTATTATTAAGTCATTATTATAGTGATAATATAGTGTAGAATTTGAATGATAATCATGTGGTTTGATTATGATTTGGATTGTTTATTATAGCTTGATTTGGTTATGGAAATCGTTGTTGTATTATAAAGTTAGTAAGCATGTATATATGGATGTATACTTGCAACCTATGATAAAGATGGTTTGTGTTAGTAATGTTTTGATTGTAAAACATGAGCTATGACATGAGTTTTGGTAAACAAAGTTAGCTACTTTGTGTAATTGAGATGGATTTGAGATCCGGTTGGAATCGAAGTTGTTTTTCAATGTTTAATGTTTTGAAACGGTTAAAAGTTTAAAGTTTAAGTTTTCTAAAGAATGTTTCAGACCATGACAAAACAAGTATGGTGTTTTGAAGTGGTTCACTAAGAATATGTTAGAGCGAACTGCGGCCATAATGATAGTCGCTATGGATGTAGTTCGACGAAATTTATCGATTTTAATTTCCAATAGTTTTAACTTGAAATTGTTTTGTAAAAGTTTTCAAACAATAATTAGTAATTAAAAAGTAGTTCAGTTTTGTAATTCAATTATTTAATTAATTATTTAAATAATTAAAGGTAATTAGCCTTAATTAGTAATTGAGAAGGTAATTAGTAATTAATCAACACTTAAGTTAATGACTATTGTTGATTAAATAAATTTTAATTGGTATTATCTTGGTTAAGAAGTAATTAATGGTTAATATTTATTTAATTAAGTTAATTAGTTAATTAGTTATTATTTAATTAATATTTTAATTATTTAGGGTTTAACTGATAATGATTTGATTTAACCTTAATCAAGATGCATTAGGAAGTTAATTATGGCCAAACTAAGTTCATTAAGTCTAACTAGAGTTTAATTATGATTTAATCTTGATTAATTTGGATTAATTAAGATTTAATTAGGGTTTAAACTGATTTATTTATTTATTTATTTAAATCTTTTACAAAGGTGATTTTAAATTAAACCGAAGGTGATTTAAACCTATATTCTTCTCAACGTGAATTGATTCCAAACCAAATGATCTCTTGTTTGGACCATTAAGCAGGCAAATGAATTAAAGTAGTGAATGAAAATGTTGAACCATTTATGGAAAGTAAGTGACTAATGTTTAGCACGAATGTTGGATATCGGAATTGTGATAAAAAATGGAGGTTAATTTCGGTAAGCGGGTCATGATAACCTAAGTATGGAATATGTTTCCATATGTTAATCTCCCACCTGATAGTGAAGTTGTTCACTATCAATAACTTGACCTTGTAAATTATTGAATTTTGGTTTGACGAGACTGGGGTCAGATGACAAGTTGTCATCTGAAAACCACTTAAAACCAACGTAAAAATTCTGATTGGAAGTATTGAAGTCATGATCAAGATTCAAAACTTGAAGTGCAAGCGCTATTTGCTTCTAACCCTGAGGGTGATTCCAAATCGAGTGTAGTAGAATTAGTACCTTCGGTTCATTCATCTCCTGAATGACTTGTATGTAGAAATGCTGACATTGTGTCAACATTGGAAGGCAATGTTAGCATTCCAAGAAGGAAGTGTTATTGAAAGGTAAAACGTGGCCTTAAGCCTCATCAACTAGGAATGACTAAAATAGAGGATATGTAGTAGGACCATGTGGGTCACACCCATTAAGATATTGATTATCTCATCTAAAACGAGTCCCTATTCTCATAATTAAGTCTCAGAATGGTTGTTGATCCCAACCAAGGGGATGATCATATTCGGTACTATTTAATAAGGGGCAGGCCAGTCTTGTATTAGTAGGGGTCGTTAGGAACGACCTCGGTACATTTTCTTGAGGTATACTATGACGAGCGGTACCTCAGTAGCCCAGTCATTAGTTGAAATCCATTCTCCAATACCAGCTTTACGGTTTTGATTGTAAACCTATTATGTTGGAATGTGAAATGCAAGTATTTTAGCTATGTTTTCTGTTTACTTTAGACCATTACATATTATAATTATATCATCGATTTTATATAGAAGTTTTTTAGGTCATCATAAGGCAAAAACCCGTTTGTGTTTATATGTGACGTGGTCTTATGAGATACTCTTATTTCCAAAAGAGTTTTCAAATCAATATTCTATTGTTTGAGTTTACACACACCAGACCCATGTCTGGCCTGGAGTTTAATTTCTTTTCCTTAAACTAGTGCTCAATTTTTATGAGTAGTCAAGTGATCTAGGTTTCTCTCAAAAGCATGGTGGAGGAGCTGGAGAAGATGGCTTCATGGATTGTTATTAATATTATTAGATATTCCGCTGTGTATGTATGTATGTATGACCTATGTCTTTTATGGACAAGCAGTTGTAATTTCCTAGTCTAGAACTCGTATCACTGAACTTTGATGTAATATTTTGGCTTGACTATGTAATATACTACATTATCTATTATATGTTTTTCCATGCATGGTAAGATTCTTTGTTTGATTAGTCTTTCTCTTATCTTTCTTATTTCTTGAACCCATAATGATTCGTCTTTCGAATGCAAGAAAGGCGGTTTGTTACAAGTTGACTTGAGTTGATCATGATATTAATCCGATATAAACAAGGAGACGAACCCTCTCTTGAATAGCGCTTCACTTCAAATTCTTTCATTCTACCCAACTTTAGTTACTCGATGGACGCAGTGCCATGATTTGACTACATTCAAAGTGGAACTTTCATATTGAAGATCGACAATATTCTCAAGTCGAGAGAACTTTGTAAATAAACCACATCGATGTTTTCTGTTTGATCTTAGTTATATTAACCAATATAAAACTAGCAAGTGAGTTGTTCTAGAGTTATGTAATAACCATCAATACCTAACTCCTAGATGCCCCCAGCAGTTATGAGTAATACACTTTTCAACATTCTGAGAGCGTAATGTACTGTAGTCTAAACGAATGTATAGATATTCAGTCTCGATGCATCTTGACTAGAAACATTTAAAATGGTACATTTTTTGATTTTGATAAATTACTCACGGTTACAACACCTTGTAACTAATATCACAAAATATACCATTTATGGATTGTCTATAAGGTATATATTTAACTAAACTTATTAATTATTATAATACATTATATCAAGTATACAATAAAAAGAAAACACATTCAATTTCGAACAAGATAGTTTATCAGTTAGATATATGTAACAAATTACAAAATTGCCCCTAGGATATACCTCTATCTCTATTAATCTCCCACTTGCACTTGGAGCCAATCATGGAATCTTTTTCCAACCTCTCCAATCAGTCTACTCAAAACCAATTGGGCCGGTCCCTAACTGATGGGTATGGTATTATGTTTCGATCATCTACTCTGTCAATCAACTCTCTCCAACGCTGGTAAACTACCTTTGTCATGTGGAACAATTCAGAGTAGTCTCTTAACTTTCAGTGAGCTCTAAGTTCTGTTATGAACTATATAGTGACATTGTTATCATATAACAATGTTATGAAATTCTCAACATTTGGAATTACCATCGGATCAGTTTTAAATTTATGCATTTATATTTATGTACATGGTTTTTATTGCGGCACTATTCAAGGTTATGTGCCTAGCCTTTTTCACTGAATTGGTCATAGTCTTTTGTTTGGAACATTTACAACTTAAAAATTCTTAACTTGAATTTATTATTGACATATTATACTAAATATCACTTATGAAGTTTAAGTCCGAACACTCCTTCATAAGGAGTTCATCGTTTCTACAAATAATTTTCTAGTATTTTGTAAGTACATGAGAACACTTCAAACTATCATAGCGATATTAATTTGGATTTGGTATTTGCTTCATACATACAATACATAAACAAATCATGATATATTAGACAACATAACATTTATGATAATTTCTGTTACCAATGCATAAGGAATCCATCTTACATGTTCCATATAAAATCTTTTAATAAGGTATCCTTGCATATCGTTTTGGGACATTCCCAATATCCTTTATACTTACTATAAAAGACATCATTTACAAACTTTAAGTATTAAAACAACTAATTATTTTATAACGTACATCATTAACAATCAGTATCCGTTGTTTATTTATGATTTAAGAATATCTATGTACCTTCTAATGTTCTTTCTTATGAACACACATTTTCTCTACATTTTGACTGATATTAGAACTATTTGATACATCAACCAAAGATTTTTCCAATTTTTATTCTTTTCATAATGATACTTTCACATACGTTCTCAGATCACATCCGAAAATCCAAAACTAAGTATCGCTTCCATTAACTTCGAGACACTTTGGTTATTATGTGTAAATAGTTTACTCTAAATCATTATTTATAATTTTCTATTTAAACATATGTGTACCAAAACATAAAGTAATACTATGTGAAAATTTTATAACTAAAATCTGAACCTACTTGAGCACATAAAATGGTGAATCTATCATGTGAATTACAACAATTGAAATTCACAGTAATATTTTAATCAATGTGGCTCACTATATTTCGATTGCATTTGTCTTTCCCATAAAGATATATTTATGGGCAATGAATCATATCCCTTCGGATACAGATATGAAAATCATATTTTGATAACGTGCTTTAAATATATTTCGGATTAACACATCATACCATAACATAGAGTCAATACTCTTAATGGTTTAATTAAATAATCGAGGATTATTTATTCTTGATATTGACAAGAAACTTGTAGTTTCCTTTTAATGTACAAGAACAATCATTAGACATTCATATGTATTTGTATTCATTTAGGTTCGATCAATTTCATTTCTTCCCTCATAATCTATTTTATTATTGGATTGTATCCAAATTCATTTTGTTGAAATAATTTCTTAAAGAAATTCCTTCGCTACGAAGTTGGTATTTCTTGAAACAACTGTTGTTTCTCAGTGCAACGGAATAGGCATTCATAAACATTTTATTAATTGTCTTATATAAAACTGATTTTGCATTAGTTCATAACATATTTATGTTAAAATAATATATTCATCTATTGACTATCATTCCCAAAACTTTATTGGGACGATTCATATAAGTTCCTACACGTACAATTATTATGTGCAGTCTTTCGATTCATATATCCTGCCAATTCCTTAGCCAATGATATATGGAGGTTTCTTATAAACCCTTATCTTGTATGGTTCAGTAAACTATTCTTTGGATGATATTAATTTTAACCTTGTGTACCACTCTTAAGTACATATCCTATAGAAAGAATTTAACTCAGCTTCACTAATCTTTAATCGAGCTTTGTCCAACAAAATTCAATTACTCCTTATCAATGTATCATTATGTATTATAGGGAGGATCAGCCTTTAAGACTGAATCTTTATTCATATTAGGTACATACGGTACTATTTTCAATATACTCATCCATTCGATCAAATCGAATCAATTAAGTTGCATGTTATATTAGTTACTTTGTTTTATATTCTATTAGCTTATCATTGACTTATACATACATATCATATACACATGTTTATGTCTGTTATAACTCATTGGTGAATATAATAAAGTACGTGGAATCATTTTGATATTAAAAAACTTACGATTTTATCCATATATATTTATATATATATCAATCCAAAGAGTTCATCAATCCTTATGAAGCTCTCACTAGTTGGGTGTATAGCCCTAATTGTTTGAGGTGTTATTAAACAGTATTATGTGATTCAAAATCATATAATAAAATTATTTTTCAAACTATGGCTTAGTCTATAATTCCAAAATAACTATAAATGATTTTAGACACTTCAGTATTTTCTAATACATTACTATTGTTATGAAAACGAATACCACATTATAGTTTTATTTCATAATGAATATTCATAATATTTACATTGGAATATAAAAATATCTATTTTTCAGTCGACACTGAAAAAAGTCATTATTTCATTAATAACCGGTTCACGAAAACAATTTTAGTAAGTTGATGCAATTAATAAGGGCTATGTAGTATACTCCCACTATTTCCGCCATTACTATAATAGTGTACTAAATTCGGAGGTCCATCATTCACTTAATATAAATTATTTATTTCATATAACATAGCTAGTTTATAGCATAGAGTTCTTTGATCAAATATCTTGAATTTGAAGAATTAAATTCTCATAGAAAATAATTTTCTATATGAAAATACATTTTGGAATAGAAATCGTAGTTGTTATTCCAATGTTAAGTATTTAATTACTATTATTATAATTCTTGTTTCCAATGTTTCTTTAAGAAGCAAAGTGTATATTCACTTTCTTCGTCTCAACTGTACCTTAAATCACATCTACTCTTGCACACTCATTTTTCATTTTAAATGGTTTAATCATTCAAGAGAAATCGCTTACTAAAACATCATAACGAACTCTTTACAAAAGTGCACTCGATCATCCTTATCATTTGAGGATATCTAATATGTTTCACTTCGCATAAACTGATCAAATAGACATTTCAGTGATCAAGTTCTTAGATCCATCTTGTAGTTTTGTTTTAGTGTTACATTTAGCATAGTACTACTTTTATTGTAATCAATCAAATTGAATACTCGACTTCACAGTACGGTTTATTTTCTTCTTTCAGATAAACTAATTTCATTTAAATATCGTACATAGAAACTATGACTGTTCCCATATAACACTTATTTACGATAGTATATGGATCAAATATCCATAGTTTTTTATTGCTTTTAGATTTTGAAACTCATATAATGCAATACATAGTCTCCACAAAATAAACGCATAAGCGACCAAACTATGAATGTATTTAGTAGTTGTAAAATAAGATACTTGCATGGGTATAGAAAACATTAACATGTAAGAAGTATTTAATAGTAAGTTTATATTATATTTCCTTTTGTCAATCTTCAACTTAGTTCATTTGTATATCATAATTGATAACGTTTTATCAATCGTATTAGATGTACAAATTTATTAATGTAAATTATTGTAACATCGTATAGCATATGTTCTTACAATATTAGAAAGGTTAAATGTTATCATTTCATTTTTCTTGTTAGGCTCCCACTACAAAACCAAAGTCGAAACGTAGAAGTCCTTTAACTTATTTAGTGGGTGTTAGGACTTGCATGCCTTGAGATTTTGACCTTGATAAAATCTTAACAAATCATAGGCTCACATACAATGGATTACTCTTTATCAGTTATATCACATCATGTATACTTATGTTAATTTAACTTTTTAAAACAACATAACATATATCATAATATACAATGCATGTATATAAGCGATAACCCAGATTTTTGGACATCTGGTAATTGGGTAATTAACTGATTTTTTCTCTATTGAGATACTAATTTTGTTTGATTGAGCAAAATAAATTCTAAAAAATTATAAATTAAATATATATAGATGAATTTGAACAATAATAAATGTTAAATTAATATCTGGATAAATATGTATTTGATAATCTCCTGATATAATTGTTGAATTCGACAATATTAGTTTAATGATCTTCTTTTATAAATACATACATGCAAAACTTATCATATGAAAGCCATTTTACAAACTAATAATTATTTTTCAACTATTTATCTATTTTTAAAATTTTCAAGCTATTTTCTAAATTTAAGCTGGACAAAGTTCAAATTATTTATGATCAAGTATCCATTTGAGATAAGAATTGAGGTGATAATCCAAATGGGATTGAAGCAATTGTGAATTAAGTAATAGAATCAAAGTAAAGGTAAATAGAAAGAAGATTGATTCGGCTAATAATCAATGAAGATAAATACGTAGGGTGTACGTATATTATTCTATTCGCATAACGATTTGATCCAGATTCGAGCACAAATTTTCGAGATAGTATTTCGATCCGAGTTGGGATTTTTCACTCGATTTTTGACGGCGGACCTGGATATGATTTTTTGATTGGTTCTGGAAATTCTCTATTATAGTTATGGCTATGTAAGGAGAATGACGGTTTCTGATCAAGAAACCAAATCTGAGTCCGCACTAGGAAGTCGGGTGGATGATATTATATCGGAGGTGAAATTGTGTGATTGAGTAAGCGATCAGATTGATATAGCATATGGATAATATATGTACATCGTACGGATTTGAATGAAATTGATATTGGAAATTGTGGACAAGAACTGGAAGATGATTTTCGAAATGGAATGGTATATTTGATTAATAAATGGTTCTTGAAATGAAAGATATATTTTGTGAAATATATGATGAAATAAAGTAGAAATTAGATATTTCTGTGGTAGAAATTTACTTTATGGAAGTAAGTAATATGGTAAGTGACTTTATAGAGTAATCAAGCTTGAATATTGATTTGGCATAAACAAAGTTACGCATATATAATTGATGAACTCCTCTTGTTGAATCTATTGCCAGAAGAAAAGGGTTTTTGAAACTATTTGAAGTATAAAAAGGGAATTTATACAAATATGAAGTGATCCAAAGATTTTCAAAAGTTATATATATATATATATAAGGATTTTATGAGAATGATTTTGAAAAAGGATTTTGGAACCTATGAATTTTGGAAAGGCTTTTGATTTTTGGGGAAAAATCAATTTTGGAAATTGGAAAAGCCTAGTTTGAGAATTATCGATTTTGGGATAATCTATTTTGAGAAAAGGAGATTTATATGGGATTCATACTAGGTGTATGATTTGGAAAATACTATATGTGTATAGCATAAAGTTTTTTGAAAATGGCTCTGGAGAAAAAGGCACTCCCTTGAAATGAACTTCTTAGGAGTAGCATAGGTTGGTACTGCCTTGAGCTCCAAGGAGGAGATTCTAAAGTGGATCCTGTGAGGAAGTCCGGACAAACTAAAGTTCCTGAGGATTATTGGGTAGCAAAAGTCGAGGGTGTTGATGCCTACAGAGGTATTTGGGTTATGTTGTGACAACAGTGTAACTCGATGTCGTTGCTATCTACTGTGGACCATAGTGGAAATCGTGTGGAGGTGAGAGTCAACGGTCTACGCTCGATTTTGTCGAGATGGCAACATAACATCGATAGACTACGATCTATGGTCGAATGGAGGAGTTTCATTCTTTTGGTAGCGAAATTCGAGGGCGCTGATGCCTATAGTTATAAGGGTTTTTGCTGTGATAGCAACGTAACCCCAGATGTAGCTGCGATTTGTAGCGGGTTCCACGGCGTAATCGAGGGGCGTGGAGTGCCTATAGTTTGCGATAGACTGCGAGCGATAGACTGCGATCTATGGATTTTGCCGGGATGGCAACGTAACCATCGGGTTAACAACGACCATGGATGGGGATGATGATTTCCAGAGCATTCTCATCAAAGATGTTTCCTCTATTTTCAGAAGAAAAAAATGTTTCCTATATTTTCAACAAAATATTTTTCAAGTATTTTCACTAGGTGTTGAAAACGAGTTTACCAAGTACTTATAGGTTTTCAGTCCAACGCATGATCAACGTATGACCGAAATTCTGTAAGAACAAGGATGGACTTGTTGAAACATCGAGTTATAAAAAGTATTTTTATAGAACTATTTTGACAATATTAAATAGATTTTAAAATGTTTTAAAATGTTCAAAGAGTAATTTTTCTGATATTAAGCATTCTACTAAATTCCGGCTTCGTTCCTTTTCGGGGACAAAAAGATTCAAAGGAAGGAGGAATGTGATAACCCGGATTTTTTGACATCCGGTAATTGGTTAATTAATTGATTTTTTCTCTATTGAGATACTAATTTTGTTTGATTGAGCAAAATAAATTATAAAAAAATATTATATATTACATATATATGTTGAATATGCGCTTATATGTTTTTGTTTGATGATAATAAACATATATATATTCATTTAAATGTATTTGGTAATGTACTATTTTGTTTTTCATAGATTAAATAAATATTTGTTGAATAAAATAAATTACACAGAATTTGAATTCAAACAGATATTTTATTCAAACAAATATTTATTACAATTTTGAATAGTACAAATTCAAGCTCTCACTATACATATACAATTTTGATTCTAATTACATCACAATTCAGTTTACATAATTTTCTCACTACATATCACTCACACTCGTAGTTTATCTTCAACTTCATTCCAGTTAGAATCCAGCATCTGAGAAATCTGCAAACATATTCACTAACGCAGTAAAATTGAAAAAGAAATATTTTTGCAATATAAAATGAAATATGATTTTTGAAAATATGATTTGCCTCGGTTATTTGGGTTGTTCGTCATCATTTACATTTGAATTCATCATACACGAACAATGTGACATGCACGGTGTATCACTGTACATGCCACAAGGCCGTGCACATCGATATACACTTGATAATGCTACAGGGACAGGTGAGCACAGGTCAAACCCAAATGAAAAACCGGGTTCAACTCACGTGCAATATATTTAAAATCACGACACGAGCACAAGGTCAAACCCGAGTTTTTGAAACTGGATTCAACTCAAGTAAAATTCCAAAATCAACATGAATGGATGCAAAGACCAGTAATGCAATAGTGATATGCATAGATGCATTCAAAGTACAAACCAGTTGCAACATGGTGAACAAGACACAGTGCAGAGCACAGGCAAACTGAAACGAGTTCAAATACAACAATGTGTAGCAGAAATTACAAGGAACCAAATAACTCAGCATTGAAGTGGATGTACAGAGCTCAAGTTCAATCCCAAAGCAACCAGCAATGCATGCAAGTGCCAACCAGAATGAAGACCACAAGTAAATGAGACAGCAGTGATGCAGTCAACAACTACACAAGCACTTAAACAAAGATGGCCAGAGCCAAAGTTCACAAGTGCAGACCAAATGCAGTGACACAACAGTTTTTTAACAAGAAAAACAGTGACATACTGCAACAACCAAAGCCAAGATCACAAGTAAATCAACACAGCAACTCAAAGACCACAAGTGTACAACAACTCCAAGCAGTGACAAAAGTGCAGACAGATTTGGAGAAATGACACAGCAAAAATGGAATCAACATGAATATCACAAGTATGAACAGTGCATGCAAGTGCGGACCAACCAGAAATTCAAAGCAACTGAGAGGTGAACAACAGTGCATCAGTATGGAAAAAGCTCGAGGCAATATGAATGCTGACATACACATATATACATACATGAATGTATGTATACAAATGATCAGAAAAATTGAAGTAATGATATCAGATCAATGCACAACAACATGAATGCAGTAACAACCAGAATGGATGTAAACATACATGAAGACTGAATCAAGTACACAAATGTACACAATCCAGGCAGCAACTACATCATGAAACCAAAGTGAGAATGCACTAGTGAAACCAATGCAAAACTCAAGCCTGGTCGAGAATGGGTACAAGTGACTCAGGAAAATGCAATATAATTGAACACAGCAAACTGTCACATAACCAAAGTCAAATAGAGGCATATACATATATGCACAGGAACAAAGACAGTGAGCTACATGATAATCAAAGTAACTCAAGTCAACAATATCAAGTACAAGCCAATATATCAAATATGAATCAATTCATATGAGGAATGGCCAGAGACGAAGCTCACATGGATGAACACAACGATGGCCGAAGCCGTGCCAGTCACGAAGTAATACACAGTAAAGCCGAAGTCAGATACGTCTTTGAAAATGTCAAAGCAAAGTAAAAAAGGAAAGTTTCTGCCGTATGACTCAAGAAGAAAATCGAACGTTTCAAAATCAAGACCGTGTGCATCAAGTAGTCGCAAATATCAGGAAAGCCGTGCGCATCAGGCAATCAAAAAATTAGGAAAGTGTAAATGAATACGAGCAAATTCAAGTGACTCGAATTCATATAAATATCAAACCCAATTATCATCATAGGCATCGAGTTCAAGCAAGCAATTTAACCAGCAACGAAAGAAGAAGAAAATTACATACCACAACAACGAACTCGATCAACAGAGGAGCAACGCAAACCAGAGAATCAATCATAAGCGAAGCAGCAAGCAAGAGCAACGCAAACCAGACAATTGATCATCAGAGAATCGAAAGCCCTAATTTTTTCAAGGGGACAAAGCCCTAATTTGGACGAACGAAGAGTAACAAAGCCGCCATTTTTTTTCCACAAGCCAGAGAAAAGAACGGGCTAGAGAAATAAACATTGGGCCGGCCTTGTTTTTATTAAAGGGGTTTAGTGTTTAATTAGGGTTTATTTTTAAAGGGGGGTTTTAGTTTATATTCAAATAGGGTTTCAAGTTTAAAGTTGTTTTTTATTTTGTTGTTTTTACTTTTCGAGTCAAAGTATTGGTAAATCACCACCTAGGTTGTAGGTAGTGTCAGATTGTCTAGTTAGAATTACTTCAGTGAGCAGGGTGTGCAAGTTTGCAAAATTCTATAGGAGGGAGCAAGGATTTACGAGTTTGCAAAACTCTATAGGCGGGAGCATGGGTTGCGAGTCTATTAGAGTGTTTGTAAGCGGGAGCAGGGTTTGCGAGTCTGTTAGAGTGTTTGTAAGCGGGAGGCTGTTTAATTCTAATAGAAATATGGGAATGCAGCAGTAGGCAGGGGTTGCCGAAGCTGGGTAAATTTTTTGTGTGATTTACTTTTCAGCATATTTATTTCTGCAGTTTGTTTCTGCGTTTAAATCGAGAAAATTTGCTATAACCCTATTCACCCCCCCTCTAGGGTTAATCTAGATCCTACAAGTGGTATCAGAGCCAGGTATTTTTCTTTAACTCTAGAGTCATGAATCCACCAAATAATGCTTTTTCCGAGGGGTAATCTATTGCTAGGCCACCCATGTTTAATGGGAATGATTATGCTTATTGGAAAGTGAGGATGGGTATTTATCTTAGTTTTGTTGATTATGATGTTTGGGACATTATTGAAACTGGCTATAAATCTCCCACTATAACCGTTGGTGATACTGAGATTCCTAAACCTAAGGATAGGTGGGATGCTAATGATAAGAAATTAAAAACTACAAATGCTAAAGCCATGAATGCTTTGATCTGTGCTCTTGATAAGAATGAATTTAATAGAATTTCTCATTGTAAAACTGCACAGGAAATTTGGCATACCTTGGAGGTGACACATGAAGGAACTTCTCAAGTCAAGGAGTCTCGTCTAGCCCTATTCAGCAATGAATACAAGAACTTTGTGATGGACAAAGGCGAGAGCATAAAGGACATGTTTGGATGCTTTTCAACTTTGGTGTACAACGCTAGAGCGCTTGGGAAGGTATTCACTGAGGTAGAGCTTGTGAGGAAGGTGCAACGAGTCTTACCGATGAACTTCGAGGAAAAAATCACGGCAATACAAGAATCGAAAAATCTGAGTAAACTAAGCATGGAGGAGTTGATCGGAAACTTGATGACACATGAGCTTGAGCTAAAAGCAAAGGAGGAACGCAACAACTCCGAGCCAAAGAAGAAGACGATTGCCTTAAAGAGCAAAGAAGAGAGCGATGAAGAAGATCTAATTGAAGAGCTTGCAATGGCTGTCAATAAACTTAGAAAATGGTCAAGATTCAAGCCACGCAAGAAGAAAACAAGTGGTAATTGGTCAAAAGATTCTGACAATTTCGAAAATGAATTGACATGCTTTAACTGCAACAAGCCTAGCCACTTCAAACAACAATGCCCACTTCTCAAAAACAAAAAAGGAAAGAAAAAGAAGAAGAAGGCTTTGCAGCAACTTGGGATGATGAAGAAGGAGAGGAAGTTTCGAATAATAGCTCCGAGGAGGCTAACTTGTGTCTTATGGCAAAAACAGATTCAGAAGCAAGTTTAGAGGAATCTAGTGAGGTAGGTCACTATTCTTATAAAGAACTTGTTTTTATGTGTTGTGATCTTACTAAAGTAGTTGATACTCTTGAGTCTAAAATTGAAAAACCGAAATCTGATAGGAGAGAACTTGCTCGTGAAAATTTTAGGTTAGAAACTGAACTTGAAAATATTCAAAGCCTAGGCTGTAAAAAATGTAAAATTTTAGATTCAGAATTATCAAGACTTAAGAATAGCTCTGAGAATCTGGAAAAAGAAAACTTGAGTCTTAAGGAAATCATTGACGCTAGGAAAAAGGATTTTATAAATAGATGCACCTCACTTGTAACTGAAAACACAACACTAAAAACCAAAGTCCAAAATCTTGAGAAATCTCTGAATAACATTTCAAGAGGCGAAAAATCTTTCAACATGCTATTGGGAAATCAAATTTTTGCTAACAACAGAAAAGGACCAGGCTTTGGGAAAACACAAGTTGAGGATAATGCAAAAGGTAAGTGTGTCTTTGACAGATGTGAAATAATTGGACATCATGTTGAAAATTGTAGTCATAGGAACAAGAACACAAAATTTATACAAGTTTGGGTTCCTAAGAATTCTACAAACAAATTTCATGTCTATTGGAACAAGAATGAAATGACAAAACAAGTTTGGGTTCCAAAGGGTTTGTTTATTCACAATGCTTCAGCCACTAACAATCATGGACCTATAAAAACAAATAGGTCACAAAAATCTTTCATCATGTAGGTATGGTGGCAGGCTAAGGAACAACAACAGTGTTTTCTGGATTTTGGCTGTTCCAGAAACACAACGGGCAACAAAGCAAAAGTTCCTTAGCCTAGTACAAAGGTGACAGAATCACAATGGGAAACCATGAAAAATTATCATAAAGGTAAAGCATGTGAAGGTATATTAAATGTGATAATCTGCACCGTATTCTAAATGAAATCAACCAATATTGAGATGTTGTAAAGAGATGATTTTTTGATTGATTCTGACTTGTTCAACATAGTTGGCCAATTACATTTATGCCAAAAACACTATTCTTTGATTTACTTCATACATATTAGTTTGGATATAGTGTTTTGTTGGATGATAATATTTTTGGTTATAATACGGCTAACTCTATATTCACGGTTTTCTGATTATTTACACGGCTTCAATCCAAATTCAAGAGAATGCCATTTAAAATGCTGTTTGAGTTTTCATGCACACTTCATGATCTGGTCTTTCAAATTTAGTTAGTGATATTTTGAAGTGAAAAAGAAATTCAGATGCAGATTACACTGGTAATCTAGTTGATAGAAAAATTACTAGTTGAACGTGATTTATGGTGAGACATTTAGTAACTGCATCGTTTTTCAAAGAAAATATCTGCATATTTTTCATTACAAATAATTTTCAATTAGCAGAAACTTTTTTCTCATATAACCCCTTTGAGAAAATCGTTGTTGACCATATTTTCAGATTAGTCATTTTTATTTGATTTTAAATGACAAATTGTGACTAATCCGACTCCCTACTAATTATCAAAAACATAAATAGTGATTGAAAACGTGACAAGTGTTGATATTTAACATACATTACTCAAGAGAGTATATTTGAAAATTTTCTTTAGGAATTCAAACAAGAGTTATAAAACTTTTTGTTGGGTAAAGATTCCATGACCATTTCTATATCAATCATATTTATATCGACCATTGTTTATCAAAGCTTAAATATAGTTTGTCGATATGTGGTACTATAATCAGGGATCATTTGTTTTTCATTTCATATTTTTTTTAAAATAAATAAATATCCAAAGTATTCACTCTCATTTAAAAGTCCTCACGGTTATGCATGGGTGAATTACTTGGATTTTTGATTATGTGCTTCCATGCTCATTTAAAAGTCCTTACGGTTATGCATGTATGGAACGCATATCAAAATTAATTGATTAAATAGACAAGTTGATTCTAATCCCATTTAAAAGTCCTCACGGTCATGCGTGGTTAGAAGATACTTGATTTCATTTTTTAAAATTAAATTGGAATACTACTAATCTCATTTAAAAGTCCAAACGGTTATGCATGATAGTAGATATTCAAATTCCTAATATAAATGTACCACAAGTTGATACAATTGTATGATTTTAATTAGAACATCATTTCCATTCTTTCTAAAAGTGGAATATGCGCCTAACAAGGGTAGTTATGTTTTTTGTTTGATTTTTATTGAAGTTTAATATTTACATTCAATTTGAGTTTAATGTTGGATTAACATTGATCACTTTATCTCTATTTTTCTCTAAAACACTATTATTCTTTTGCTGATAACAAAAGGGGGAGAGAAAAGTTAAGATTTTGTCAAATAAAATCAAGCAAAGGTCAAATAATTTTCCATTTGCATCTAGGCTCATTTGTATATTTCTATTTGTATGCATATATGGAGGGGGAGCATCATGTAGAGAGGAAGCATTTAAATAGAGGGAGCAATTAGAGTATATCATTGATCAAAAACATTTAACGCAATCAAAATCTTAAATATATGTTTGTTATCATCAAAAGGGGGAGATTGTTGAATATGCGCTTATATGTTTTTGTTTGATGATAATAAACATATATATTCATTTAAATGTATTTGGTAATGTACTATTTTGTTTTTCATAGATTAAATAAATATTTGTTGAATAAAATAAATTACACAGAATTTGAATTCAAACAGATATTTTATTCAAACAAATATTATTATAATTTTGAATAGTACAAATTCAAGCTCTCACTATACATATACAATTTTGATTCTAATTACATCACAACTCAGTTTACATTATTTCCTCACTACATATCACTCACACTCGTAGTTTATCTTCAACTTCATTCCAGTTAAAATTTCATTCCAGTTAAAATCCAGCATCTGAGAAATCTGCAAACATATTCACTAACGCAGTAAAATTGAAAAAGAAATATTTTTGCAATATAAAATGAAATATGATTTTTGAAAATATGATTTTCCTCAGTTATTTAGATTGTTCGTCATCATTTACATTTGAATTCATCATACACGAACAATGTGACATGCACAGTGTATCACTGTACATGCCACAAGGCCGTGCACATCGATATACACTTGATAATGCTACAGGGACAGGTGAGCACAGGTCAAACCCAAATGAAAAACCGGGTTCAACTCACGTGCAGTATATTTAAAATCATGACACGAGCACAAGGTCAAACCCGAGTTTTTGAAATTGGATTCAAATCAAGTGAAATTTTAAAAATCAACATGAATGGATGCAAAGACCAGTAATGCAACATTGATATGCACAGATGCATTCAAAGTACAAACCAGTTGCAACATGGTGAACAAGACACAGTGCAGAGCACATGCAAACTGAAATGAGTTCAAATACAACAATGTGTAGCAGAAATTACAAGGAACCAAATAACTCAGCATTGAAGTGGATGTACAAAGCTCAACTTCAATCCCAAAGCAACCAGCAATGCATGCAAGTGCCAACCAGAATGAAGACCACAAGTAAATGAGACAGCAGTGATGCAGTCAACAACTACACAAGCACTTAAACAAAGATGGCCAGAGCCAAAGTTCACAAGTGCAGACCAAATGCAGTGACACAGCAGTTTTTTAACAAGAAAAACAGTGACATACTGCAACAACCAAAGCCAAGACCACAAGTAAATCAACACAGCAACTCAAAGACCACAAGTGTACAACAACTCCAAGCAGTGACAAAAGTGCAGACAGATTTGGAGAAATGACACAGCAAAAACGGAATCAACATGAATATCACAAGTATGAACAGTGCATGCAAGTGAAGACCAACCAGAAATTCAAGGCAACAGAGAGGTGAACAACAGTGCATCAGTATGGAAAAAGCTCGAGGCAATATGAATGCTGACATACACATATATACATACATGAATGTATGTATACAAATGATCAGAAACATTGAAGTAATGATATCAAATCAATGCACAACAACATGAATGCAGTAACAACCAGAATGGATGTAAACATACATGAAGACTGAATAAAGTACACAAATGTACACAATCCATGCAGCAAGTACATCATGAAACCAAAGTGAGAATGCACCAGTGAAACCAATGCAAAACTCAAGCCTGGTCGAGAATGGATACAAGTGACTCAGGCAAATGCAATATAATTGAACACAGCAAACTGTCACATAACCAAAGTCAAACAGAGGCATATACATATATGCACAGGAACAAAGACAGTGAGCTACATGATAATCAAAGTAACTCAAGTCAACAATATCAAGTACAAGCCAGCATATCAAATATGAATAAATTCATATGAGGAATGGCCAGAGACGAAGCTCACAGGGATGAACACAACGATGGCCGAAGCCGTGGCAGTCACGAAGTAATACACAGTAAAGCCGAAGTTAAATACGTCTTTGAAAAAGTCAAAGCAAAATAAAAAAGGAAAGTTTCTGCCGTATGACTCAAGAAGAAAATCGAACGTTTCAAAATCAAGACCGTGTGCATCAAGTAGTCGCAAATATCAGGAAAGCCGTGCGCATCAGGAAATCAAAAAATTAGGAAAGTGTAAATGAATACGAGCAAATTCAAGTGACTCGAATTCATATAAATATTGAACCCAATTATAATCATAGGCATCGAGTTCAAGCAAGCAATTTAACTAGCAACGAAAGAAAAAAAATTACATACCGCAACAACGAACTCGATCAACAGAGGAGCAACGCAAACCAGAGAATCAATCATAAGCGAAGCAGCGAGCAAGAGCAACGCAAACCAGACAATTGATCATCAGAGAATTGAAAGCCCTAATTTTTGCAAGGGGACAAAGCCCTAATTTGGAAGAACGAAGAGTAACAAAGCCGCCATTTTTTTTCACAAGCCAGAGAAAAGAACGGGCTAGAGAAATAAACATTGGGCCGACCTTATTTTTATTAAAGGGGTTTAGTGTTTAATTAGGGTTTATTTTTAAAGGGGGGTTTTAGTTTATATTCAAATAGGTTTCAAGTTTAAAGTTGTTTTTTATTTTGTTGTTTTTACTTTTCGAGTCAAAGTATTGGTAAATCACCACCTTGGTTGTAGGTAGTGTCAGATTGTCTAGTTAGAATTAGTTCAGTGAGCAGGGTGTGCGAGTTTGCAAAACTCTATAGGCGGGAGCAAGGGTTTGAGAGTTTGCAAAACTCTATAGGCGGGAGCAGGGGTTGCGAGTCTATTAGAGTGTTTGTAAGCGGAAGCAGGGTTTGCGAGTCTGTTAGAGTGTTTGTAAGCGGGAGACTGTTTAATTCTAATAGAAATCTGGGAATGCAGCAGTAGGCAGGGTTGCCGAAGCTGGGTAAATTTTGTGTGTGATTTACTTTTCAGCATATTTATTTCTGTAGTTTGTTTCTATGTTTAAATCGAGAAAATTTGCTATAACCCTATTCACCCACCCTCTAGGGTTAATCTAGATCCTACAATATATCCTTTGAATTTGAACTATAATAAATACTGAATTAATATCTGGATAAATATGTATTCGGTAATTTCCTAATATAATTATTAAATTCGACAATATTAGTCTAATGATTTTCTTTTATAAATACATATATGAAAAACATATCATATGATATCTATTTTACTTTTACATACATTTATGGTTTATGAATAAAACTTGGATTTGAAAATTTAAAGTAATATCTTGAGAATAAATTTACAACTAGTATATGCAGATATTTGGTTATTATTTGATATATAATTAGGTTTCATATATATATCCATTTTTCTTTTATTTTAGAAAGATGATAAAATCAGATTATATGTATACTCCTTCTTTTCTCTCATTTTCTTTTATCACATATTTTCAAAAACAAAAGTCTGTAAAACAAAGGAAACCAGGAAAAGGAAAATCAGAAAAGAAAAATAATGGATTAACTGAAAAGAAAAATTAGAGGATGATCAAGCTAGCAACAACTTCTTCAGTTTCAAGTTTCAGCAATGCTTGAATTTGATTCCTGGATCAATCAAAATCAACATGAATCAAAATCCAGATTGAATCAGAGTTTCCTGATCAAACTAAATAGCATTTAACAGGTTCCATGCCTCTGTTCTATATTAGGTGAGTGAACAATTATTTTTAAAACTTTAAATCATTTGATAACCTGATAAATGAGATAATCTTTGCATTTATGATGTGAATTATGTTTTGCAAGAATGTATAAAAGCATAAATACATATGGATAAACAGGAATGCCTGGATATTGTCTGTATGTACATATCCTCTGTTGTTTTTTACAAGCTTAGGATCATGTTTAAAATTATTTACTTCCCATCCAATAAATTTTAGGTTCTGATGTATAAGTAGAATTTGATTATAACAATGTTATATAAATCCTAAAACAGTTTCAAGCATTTTAACATAAAAATTAATTCAAGAATAGGAAATGTCAGAAAAAAAATCATCAATAAGTTAAAATTCAAGTTTCACGATTTCAAGTTTGGAATTCGTAGATTGATTCATGTTAGAAAATGATGATTTTTGATATAGAAATCGGGATTTTTAAGATTGTATGTATGTGGAATTTCTGAGTTGAACATATTAGGGATTTTCGTCGATCGCCGTCGAACGACAATGAGTTTTGCATCAGGCATGGTACTGGAAGAAGCTGATAGTCGGGTGGTCCATGGAAAAATACCGGACAAATTTCTTGAGTACTATGGTGGCCGATCGAAGGTGAACTAGGGTTCTGACTTGTGATGGAATCATGGTTGTTCTCGAAACCATTGAGACTTCATCGTTGGATCAGACATCATGGATTGTGGAGGAAAGGCAGAGGATGGTCAGACGAATCTAAGATCTTGACGACAGGGATGATGGTGGTCGGTGTGGCCGTCGGTAGGGCGAGTTTGTCGAAGAGGTTGGTTTCAGGATGGGTTCATTAGCTCAAATTTGAATGCGTGTTCGAACTATCGATTTTGTGGTCGAGATTGAAGGGGCTGGTCATCCACGATTCATCGGCGATGATAGTGGTGGCCGGAACACCAACTTCGATCTGTGTACGAGCACATGGCTCTGGCGTATCTGGGTTTGCTTGAGATAGGGTCAGGTATGAGAGAGTGCTCGAGGAAGATGGGTTTTGGCACGAGTTTTTCTCAAGGAAAAATAAGTGGCATTTGGAACGGGTATGACTCGGGGTTTTGGTGCTTTGACTCGAGTTTTATGAAGTTTTATTTGCTTTGGCCGAAAATATGATTTGGTTGTTTTGAATGATTTATTTAGGAAAATTAATTATGTAATTAATTTGTGGATGATAAATTAATTAAGGTTAATTAACTATTGTAACTGATTAAGGGTATTTAATTAATAAAATTAGGTAAAGGTAATTAGTAAATTAATTATTTATTGAAAGGGTAAATTAATTTAGTGAATAGTTAATGAATGTATTTAAGGGAAGAATCATTAACTAGTGATTAAGTGATAATTAATTAATTAATGTAATTAAATTAAGTTAACTAATTAGTTTAAACTAATTAAAGATAATCACTTAATGTAACTGATTAAGTATAATTACATAGTGAAGTAATTGATGGATAATTACTAAATGTAATAAAAGAGTAATTACATAGGTAAGTAATTGAATGGTAATTACTGAAAGTAATTAAACAAAGGAAATTATTTAAATAAAGTAACTAGAAGACAATTACTTAATGGAAGTAATTAAGGATTAATTACTTAGTGTGATTAATTAAAGAATTAATTAATGTGATTAATTTAAGTATAATTAGTTAATGTAATTAATTTAAAGATAATTAATTACTGAATGTGGTTAATTAAGGTTAATAAATGAATGTGATTAGTTAAAGATTACTTGTTAAAAGTAAGTAATTAAAAGAAGAACTAATTAATAAAAGTAATTAGAGAATCATCAATTAATGTAATTAATTAATGAGATTAATTTAAGATAATTTATGATAATGGTTAAAGATTATTAATTTACTTAATTAATTAAAGGTTAATTACTTAGTGTAATTAAAGAGTAATTAATCAAGAACGATTAATTAAAATAGACAATTAAAGGATAATTACTTAATGTAATTAAAGGATAATTAATCAAGGATGATTAATTAAGATGGAGGATTAAAGAATGATTTATTAATTAGGTTATAATTAATAAATGTTGGGTATGCAGGATTGAAATAATCCAAGTAACTAAAGTTGGTAATTAATTTAATTGGAGATTAATTAAATTAATTTGGAATTATATATATATACATATAAATCTAATAATCTTGCTTATGTATGGATGATTGATATTGGATGAATTGGACTATTGATGTCTCTGATGAGCGATTAAGATGTGCTGTGATATGAATGGGTTGAACTGTGATGATGTGGGTTACCTATTTGAGTCGAATTTTTGTATGATATCTTGTATATGATTTGTATTGTTTTAAACTTAACAACTTGGATTAGAAATGACATTGAATTCGAAGAGACTGGGGTCGGGTATCAGTAAATACCCAAAACCACTTCGATTCTTTATAAATTTGAGTTTAGAAGCAAACAGGCTGGAATGAAATAAGTTAAGTATCATGGATATTTAAAATGGATAACGATTAATGGATATTGTTTTGAGATAAATGATTGACATAAGTAAGATTAGAACTCGTAGAAAAGTATGGGTTATCCTGGTAATTAATTTTAAGTCATATAGCTTGGTATATCATATTATATGGGTTTACTCACGCTGGTTTCCAGCCTGACCCTGGTGTTACTTTGATGTAATGCTCGGGTCAGATCTAGTATTATAGCTTTTCAGGTAAGGACGTTTTGGAGCTCAGGAGGCGAGCTGGGTAGCAGGAACGTATGGAGTATATTCCGCTGTGATATATTATAATTTATCTGGGACATGTTGATTTTAACTGTCCAGTGTTTTGGGTAAATGTTGTAACTCCGATTTTTTGATGTAAATTAACTAATACATTTTCCCTTTGTATAACTATTATTTTATTTGATATTATATATTGATCCGCTGCGAATGTGAGATTCTGTGTTTTGGTGTTTCTGTTTCTCATTCTTCTGCTATCTCTTTTCTTCTTTTCTCTTTCTGGAATTTTCGGGATCGAAAACTCCGGGTCGTTACAATATATTTAATTACTAATTAACTTATTTAATTAACATATTTTATTAATCTTATTAACAATTTTTACAAATTCTGAAATTAATTTATATTAATTTACAATCATTTTAAAAATTTCATTATATTATAACATTTATAATATGTATATAATATATTTTAAATTTAACTTTAAAATGCTTATTTTTATGTTTCAAAAATATTTGAAAAATCTATATTATAACATCTATAATATTTTCTTATTTAAAATTTAACTATAAAATTCAAAATTTTATTTTTTATTTCAAAACAATTTTTAAATTAGCCCAAGGCCCAATTCTTGGGCCTTTTTTATTAAGGATACCCTTTTGGGCTTACCTTATCATTTTGGGTTGGGCAAGTACCAGGTAGGGCAGAGTACTTAATTACCCAAACCCAACCTTAAACATTATTATACTTAACACCCTACTATATAGATAAGCTTTGATTAGTTAACCGTAAAATGACTAATTTTGGAACGTAAAGGCTATTAGGCTCCGATATAATTGTTAGAATGAACCCAACCTGCAGCGGAAGCTATGGATGAATTTAAAAAAAAAATGTCATTAGATCTTTATTGGTCCTATGAAGTCTAATTCATTTAAAACAATTCTAAATATTATTTAAATTAAACCTTTTATTTAATTTAAATTTGTAAATTTTATGGTTTTGTTTAATTTATATATTATATATATAAGTGTATCATATACACATATATGTGTCTATGTGTATATTCATGTGTAACATGTCAACTCGTGTAAGGTCTAACATGTCTGTGTATAGATGTTCAGATTTACATCGCAATAGATATGTTAGCTCATCCAATATACAAGTATATGTTGTCCAAATATATATATATATATATATATATATATATATATATATATATATATATATAGACACACACACACATATATGCAAGCTATTATTTTATATAACTATTATAAATTATGAGTACATATGCACGCCCAGTTGGGCCTGCATTTAATCACAACGTGCATGCATTTTTAATTGTAACCGTGGAAGTAGATTTGATAGTAGGATCCCTATATTTGAATTCCGCCTAGGCAAAAGTCGCTATTTTTTTGTTTAGACTACAATAATTTCTTAAAATACTAACCGGAATCAGGCGGCACTTCGACCGATGAACTCCCATCTAAATTATAGATAATAAAGAACACTCGGATACTTCATCTAGTGAACTTATATCGTAGTTGTCCATGGTGACTAATAGTTGTACTTGGGAAATAACAGGCTGCATCCTCGTATTTGAACTCCGCTTAGGCAAAAACCGTTATTTTTTGTTCATATTGCAATAACTTTTTCATACTAACTCGGAATCGGATGAAACTACTAACGATAAACTCCCACCTAAATTAAGGACAATATAGGACACTCGGATACTTTAGCTTATGAACGTATACCATAGTCCTCCATGGAGATTAATAGTTATACATAGAAAATAACAGGCTATATCCTCACTTCAACACTCACTGTAGTTCTCCATGGCGACTAACAGTTGTACTTAGAAAATAAAATGCTACATCCTATAGAAAATAACAGGCTACATCTTCATATTTGAACTCCGCCTAGGCAGAAGCCATTATATTTCTTCTTCGGTAAGCAATAACTTCTTCATGCTAACCCGAAATCAGGAAAAACTTCGACCGATAAACTCCCACATAAATTACAAACAATATGGTACACTTGGGACTTCATCTAGTGAACGTATACCATAGTTCTCCATGGTGACTAACAATCGTACTTAGAAAATAACAGGCTACATCCTCTTATTTGAACCCCGCCTAGGTGAAACTACGACCGATGAACTCCCACCTAAATTACGGAAAATATAGAACACTCGGATACTTCAGCTTATGAACGTATACCACAGTTCTCCTTGGTGATTAATGGTTGTACTTAGAAATTAAGATGCTATATCCCCACTTCAACGCTCACTGTAGTTCTCCTTGGTGACTAACACTTGTACGTAGAAAATAACAGGCAACATCCTCATATTTGAATTCCGCCTAGGCAGAAGCCGTTATTTTTTTCTTCAGATTGCAATAACTTCTTCATACTAACTCGAAATCAAGAAAAACTTCGACCGACGAACTCCCACCTAAATTGCGGAAAATATGGTACAATCAGATAATTCATCTTGTGAACGCGCACTAAAGTTATCCATAGTGACAAACAGTTGTACTTAGAAAATAACAGGCTATATCCCCACTTCAACGCACACTGTAGTTCTCCATGGTGATTAATAGTAGTCCTTAGAAAATAACAGGCTATATCCTTTTATTTGAACTCCGCCTAGGCAGAAGCTGCTAATTTTTTCCTTCGGACTGCAATAACTTATTCATACTAACTCGGAATCAAGTAAAACTTCGACCGACGAACTCCCACCTAAATTACAGACAATATGATACACTCGAATACTTCATCTTGTGAACGTATACTGTAGTTCTCTTTGGAGACGAACATTTTTCATAGAAAATAACATGCTACCACTTCCCCATAAAATAACTCCGCCTAGTGTAAAAGCCGCTATTTTTTTTGTTCAGGCCGCAATAACTTCTTCATAAAAATTCGGAATCTAGCAAGACTTCGACCGATTAACTCCCATCTAAATTACTGATGATATGGAACACTTGGATACTTGACACAGCGGATAAATCGAACAAAACTTCAATCGGTGAAATGTAACAATCGGTGAGTTGAAGATACCAAAATGCCCAAGTTCGTTGATCCAAAGATACCGAACTCTAGCTATCTCAAACACGTTGATAGCGCACTATACCGTGTTCAAAGATCTAGATTCTTCGCACGTTGATCTAGCGCACTAGATTCCGTGAATCGGCTTCAACAAACGTGGATTCGAGCGCACTCGAATGACGTAAGTGGAGATAGGAGATTACACTCAACTACCAATTGGAATGAAAGCACAAAGCTAACAAAAGAGAATTTTATTCAAAAATCAACAACCCAAAAATATACAACACACCCTCTATTTATAGCTTGACACAACCGGCCCCTTTAACCCGTTGCCGACTCATAAGCTCCGACACATCATAAGTCGTTACCGACTTAGCACACAACATACCTGTGTACAGCATACGACTCATCGATGTACGACTCAAAGCAAACGACTCAAGACTTACAACATACAACAGTGCACGACACATTACAACAAACGACTCAACAAGCCCAGCCTCATCACCTCCGACTCAAGAAAACATGACGACTCACGACTCAACTTCCTCCGACTCAAGCTTCCCTGCGGCACATCCCTTCCAACCGAGTCAACACCGAACGACTCATCTAGGTCGTAACCCGTCCCCGCCTTATGGATTTCAATTACCGGAACCCCTCTTTGTCTCCTGATGAGTCGTGGACGACTCATAGTCATGCAGTTAGCTTTTCCCTTCTTCATCTTAAGTCGCTGACGACTTATACGTTGAGTCGTGGACGACTCAATTCCTCCCCCTTGTAACTCCTTAAGTCGGAAACGACTCATGCCTTTAGTGAATCGTGGACGACTTAATTCCGTTGCCTTGTTATCTCGGTTTAACTTCTCCCATGGCTTGTTAGATCGTGGACCTCCTTCCTTAGCTCGGGACCGACCCAAACCTTCACTGAGTCGTGGACGACTCAACACACTACACCACAAACTCATGTTTTCAGAAATTAAAGTTTGCACAACTTCTTCTCTGGCCTTAGCTGCATCATCCTCCCCTGGTTGAGAAAAATTCGTCCTCGAATTTGCAACTTCTTCCACAACAATCTCACCTCCATGATACGGAACTAAATGTTTGACGTTGAAAACATCAGAAGTATAAACATCATCTGGTAACTTTAATCGATATGCATTCTTATTGATTTTCTTCAAAACTTCAACTGGACCAATTTTCCGTGCTTTCAATTTATTGTATGTTCCTACCGGAAAACGGTCTTTTGTCAACACTGCATAAACCAAATCGCCTTCGTTAAATTCAAAATTTCGTCGCTTCAAATCTGCAGTCTTCTTATATTTCTCATTCGACTTTTCCAATCGTTCCTGAACGATCCTGTGGCACTCCGTTAAACCTTCAACAAAATCAGCAGCTCGTTTAACTATCTCTTTCGATTGAGGTACCACTGCTAAGTCCAACGGTCCCCTGGGTAAATTTGAATATACGATCTGAAATGGACTGAATCCCGTGCTACGATTCACTGCATGATTATGGGCAAACTCAGCTTGGCATAATTTCATGTCCCAACTTCTCAAATTATCCTATACAAGGCATCGCAACAAATTTCCCAATGACCTGTTAACAACTTCCGTCTGTCCGTCTGTTTGTGGATGATAAGCGCTGCTAAATTTCAGCTTCGTTCCCACCATCTTCCACAAACTCAACCAAAAGTGACTCAGAAAACGAGTATCTCTATCCGACACAATAGACTCTGGCAATCCATGAAGTCGATAAATCTCTTTGAAAAATAACTGTGCTACTCGAACTGCGTCCGCTGTCTTTTTGCAAGCAACAAAATGTGCCATCTTCGAGAACCTGTCCACTACAACAAATATCGAATCATTTCCCCTTTGAGTTCTAGGCAAACCCAAAACGAAATCCATGCTAATATCAACCCATGGCTTAGATGGTACTGGTAATGGCATATATAACCCTGCATTCGTTGCTGTTCCCTTTGACACCTGACAAATATGGCATCTCTCCACGAATCTTTCAACCTCTTTTCTCATCGACGGCCAAAAATAGGACTGTGAAATCAACTGCAAAGTACGATCACGGCCCACATGCCCTTCCTCGTGTAACTCTTTGACAATTTTCAACCTCAAGCTACAGTCTGGAATACACAAACGATTCCCTTTAAACAGAAAACCCTCAACCAACATAAATTCATCGGTACTCCCATCCTTCACTTTTTCAACATATTTCATAAAGTAAGGATCTTCTTCAATCATTCCTGGCAACATTTCAAACCCCGTCACTTCAACCTTCATTGTCGTTAATAAATGACTCCTCCTACTCAAAGCATCAGCTACCCGATTTGTCACCCCTGATTTGTGCTTAACGACAAAAGTAAATTGCTGTAAATATGCAATCCATGATGCATGTCTTGCCGAAATTTTATCCTGTCCCTGTAAATGCTTCAAAGCTTCGTGATCAGTGTACAGAACAAACTCCTTCTGAAATAGATAGTGCCTCCAATGCTTAACAGCTTGTACAACAGCATAGAATTCAACGTCATATGTACTGTATCTCATCTTTGCCCCTGACAACTTTACGCTGAAATAAGCAACTGGCTTCCCATTCTGACTCAGAACTCCTCCAATACCAACCTTCGAAGCATCAGTATGCAATTCAAACAATAACTGAAAATTCGGTAAAACAAGAATTGGTGCAGACGTCAACAATTCCTTGATCTTCTCAAAAGCAACTCCCGCTTCTTCTGACCATACAAATTGTTTCACTTTCATGCAATCAGTTACTGGAGCCATCACGCTACTGAAGTGTGGAATGAATCTTCGGTAGAATGACGCTAGCCCATGAAAACTTCTCACTTCTGTAATTGTCTTTGGCTGTGGCCAATTCTTGACTGCTTCAACTTTACTCTGGTCAACTTGAATACCTTCTCCTGAAACAACATACCCAAGAAATAAAACAGTATGCGTCATAAACACACATTTCTTCGTAGCAGCATAAAATTGTTCCTCACGGAGAATAATCAATACTTCCCTCAAATGTAGAACATGCTCCTCCGTACTCCTGCTGTATATCAAAATATCATCGAAGTAAACCACGACGAACTTCCCAATGAATGGTCTAAAGATTTGATTCATCACCCTCATGAATGTACTAGGTGCATTTGACAAACCAAATGGCATAACCAACCATTCGTATAACCCCTCTCTTGTCTTGAAAGCTGTCTTCCATTCGTCTCCAGGTCTGATTCGAATTTGATGATAACCACTCTTCAAATCAATCTTCGAAAATATAGTTGCCCCACTCAACTGATCCAACAAGTCATCCAACCTCGGCATAGGAAATCTATATCGGACAGTGATCTTATTCAAAGCTCTACTATCTGTGCACATCCTCCATGTTCCGTCCTTCTTTGGTACTAATAATGCTGGCACGGCGCAAGGACTCAAGCTTTCCTGAACACGTCCCTGTTCCAACAACTCTTCCACCTGCCTTCGTAACTCCTCATGTTCCTTCGGACTCATTCGGTAGTGTGGTCGATGTGGTAACACTGCTCCCGGCACAAGATCAATCTGATGTTGAATGTCTCTAAGTGGCGGTAATTTCTTAGGCAACTCCTCTGGAAAGACATCTTCAAATTCTTTCAAAATTGGCTTTGCTGCTTCTGGAATTTCAACTTCTTCACTACTCTCTCTCCTAATCAACAAAAATACTTCAGTCTCTTCCTCAACTTCCTTGACAAACTCCTTCAAAGTCAACAGAGTTTTCAATTCCTCAATCTCTTCTAGCTTGCTCTCCTTCTGCTGTTGCTTCTTAGGAACCAAAGTGATTTTAGTACCCTCGAACATGAAACTGTAACTGTTGGCACGACCATCATGTTGTACTGCTCTATCAAACTGCCACGGTCTGCCCAACAACAAGTGACAAACATCCATGTCCACTACATCACACCAAATTTCATCTTTGTACTTCTTCCCAATAGAAAAATTAACACAAGCTCTTCGACACACTTTCACTTCACCACCCTTCCTTAACCATGCTAGCTTGTACGGTTTAGGATGCTTCTCAGTCTTCAAGTTCAATTTCCTCACTGCCTCTGTAGAAATAATATTATCACAACTTCCCGCATCAATAACGAACTTGCAAACTTTCCCCAGAATAGTGCATGTCGACTGAAAAATATTGCTTCTCAACCAACTACAATCCTCCTCTTGCTTTGGTGTAAGACATGACCTCCTCATCATAAGATTACAACCTTCATCTCCAAACAATTCTTCTTCCTCCTCAACATAAGGTATATTTGAACATTCTGCCTCCTCATCATCATCCTCCTCAACTTCTGCAACCATGGTTCTCTTCTTCGGCTTCGGACATTCATTGCTTTTGTGACCCAACTCCTGACAATTATAACACTTGAACCCACTGCTAACCTTCGCCTTCTCAGCCTCCTTCACCACTGGCTTTGAAACAGGTTTAGGAACATTAGAACTTCCACCAACACCCCTTGCTTGATTATTGGAATTAGTAAACACACCACCTCCACGCCTTCCTTGCTTCTCCCAAGCCAACACTTTCTGATGTGCCTCTGCAACTGATCTAGGATCAAACATATTAACCATATCCTGGATCTGCATTCTCAATCCCCCAATGAATCTAGCAGTTAGCTGTTCCTCCGTTTCCATAATATCATTTCTGGCAATGAGTTGGTAAAATTCATCAGCATAATCACTAACAGACTTTGTCCCTTGCCTCAGATTCTGCAACCTTTGGTACATAAGTGATTGATAGTTGTAAGGTAAGAAAGTAGATCTCATCAACTTCTTCATCTTATCCCACGATTCTATCTTTGACTTTCCCATTCTCTCCCTGGTAAGTTTAGTTTGCTGCCACCACGCCAAAGCTCTCCCCCTCAACCTAGTAGCAACCAACTTCACCCTTCGATTCTCCGGGACCTCCTTGAAATCAAAGATCTCCTCCACATTAGACAACCAATCTAAGAACTCTTCAGCAACCATCCCTCCTTTAAATTCCGGAATCTCCATTTTCATACCCGACTCCCATCGACGATCATCTTCAACATCCCGATAAGAATTTCGAACTTGGTCTCGATCTCGATAATGAATACTAGCTCTATCACCTTCTTCAACAAAATCAAAAGTACGTCTACATCGATCTCGACCATTATCATCCCTTCGCTCATGCATGCTTCTTTGACTATGTCTCTCTTCATCTCTATATGCTTCATGTTCAAATTCACGTCGACTTCTTCCCTCTTCATGTGCATAGTCATGATGATCTCTTCGTGATGAAATTGACGTTTCTCTTCTATCTCTACAAGAATGTGGTGATACCCTCCTCGCTTCCGTAACCGATGGCGAAACTCGGTTTCCTCCATGGTTTGAGTTTGGTGATCTCCTCCTTTGATTCAAATCATTCATCAATTTCTCCAATTTACCAATGCCTTCATCAAATTTTTCATTAATACGTTGTTCCATAAGCTCGGCTTCTTCTCGACGATACAAAGCTTCAACGTTTTGATGACGATTAGCTCTCCTTGGTGGCATGATTGAAAACTTCATAAACTTCTACAATTCAAACACAAAACTCCAAAGTTTCAACAAGTTATGGTTCAACACTTAACTCGGCAAGGCTTTAGCTCGGCAATGGTTCAACACGGCTCAACCTTGACTCGGCTATGACTTGCCTCGGTCCAACTTGTCTCGGTTACAAATTCAAGCACTTCAAACCTTGACGCGCAAAAACCCAAGATAGATCCCAACAATTTCCAACTCCTCGATCCAAAAGGAAATGAATCAAACACTCTAATGTTGTTACAAATTCAACAAGAACACAATGAACTCCTTCAAACTTCAAAAACTTCAAAAACTTCAAAAACTTGGCTCCAAGAATCAACTTAGCTATGATTGGCTAAGTATGGCTCTGATACCAATAATGACGCAGCGGATAAATCGAACAAAACTTCAATCGGTGAAATGTAACAATCGGTGAGTTGAAGATACCAAAATGCCCAAGTTCGTTGATCCAAAGATACCGAACTCTAGCTATCTCAAACACGTTGATAGCGCACTATACCGTGTTCAAAGATCTACGATTCTTCGCACGTTGATCTAGCGCACTAGATTCCGTGAATCGGCTTCAACAAACGTGGATTCGAGCGCACTCGAATGACGTAAGTGGAGATAGGAGATTACACTCAACTACCAATTGGAATGAAAGCACAAAGCTAACAAAAGAGAATTTTATTCAAAAATCAACAACCCAAAAATATACAACACACCCTCTATTTATAGCTTGACACAACCGGCCCCTTTAACCCGTTGCCGACTCATAAGCTCCGACACATCATAAGTCGTTACCGACTTAGCACACAACATACCTGTGTACAGCATACGACTCATCGATGTACGACTCAAAGCAAACGACTCAAGACTTACAACATACAACAGTGCACGACACATTACAACAAACGACTCAACAAGCCCAGCCTCATCACCTCCGACTCAAGAAAACATGACGACTCACGACTCAACTTCCTCCGACTCAAGCTTTCCTGCGGCACATCCCTTCCAACCGAGTCAACACCGAACGACTCATCTAGGTCGTAACCCGTCCCCGCCTTATGGATTTCAATTACTGGAACCCCTCTTTGTCTCCTGATGAGTCGTGGACGACTCATAGTCATGCAGTTAGCTTTTCCCTTCTTCATCTTAAGTCGCTGACGACTTATACGTTGAGTCGTGGACGACTCAATTCCTCCCCCTTGTAACTCCTTAAGTCGGAAACGACTCATGCCTTTAGTGAATCGTGGACGACTTAATTCCGTTGCCTTGTTATCTCGGTTTAACTTCTCCCATGGCTTGTTAGATCGTGGACCTCCTTCCTTAGCTCGGGACCGACCCAAACCTTCACTGAGTCGTGGTCGACTCAACACACTACACCACAAACTCATGTTTTCAGAAATTAAAGTTTGCACAACTTCTTCTCTGGCCTTAGCTGCATCAATACTTCATCTTGTGAACGCATATTGTAGTTCTCCATGGGATCTGACAGTTATACTTAAAAATAACTGGCTACTACATACCCATATTTGACCTCCGCCTAGTGCAGAAGCCGCTATTTTTTTTGTTCAAACTGCAATAAATTCTTCAAACTAACTCTGAATTAGGGGATACTCCAACCGATGAACTCCCACTTAGATTACGGACAATATGGTACACTCGGATACTTCATCTTGTGAACGCACACTATAGATCTCCATAGTGACTAGTAGTTGTACGTAGAAAATAACATGCTATATACCCACTTCAACGCTTACTATAGTTCTCTGTGGTGACTAATAGTTATACTTAGAAAATAGAGGCTACATCCTCATATTTGAACTCCGTCTAGGCAAAAGCCGCTATTTTTTTCTTCAGACTGTAGTAACTTCTTCATATTAACTCGGAATCAAGAAAAAATCGACCGATGAACTCCCACCTAAATTACAGATAATATGATATACTCGGATACTTCATCTTGTAAACACACACTATAGTTCTCCATAGGGATCAAAAGTTTACTTAGAAAATAACATGGTACCACATCCCAATATTTGAACTCCTCCTAGTGCAGAAGCCGCTATTTTTTTTGTTCAGAGTGCAACAACTTCTTTATACAAACTAGGAATTCAGCGAGACATCGACCGACGAACTCCTACGTAAATTGCGGACAATATGGTACACTCGGATACTTCATCTTGTGAATCCACACTGTATAGGGAATGACGGTTTAAATAGAAAATAGCATGCAACCACATCCCCATATTTGAACTCCTCCTTGTGCAGAAGCCGCTACTTTTTTTGTTTAGAGTACAATAACTTCTTCATACTAATTCGAAACCCGACGAGACTTCGACTGATTAACTTCCACCTAAATTACGGACAGTATGGAACACTCGGACACTTCATCTTGTAAACTCACACTGTAGTTCTACATTGGGACTGACGGTTGTACTTGTAAAATAATAGGCTACCACATCTCCATATTTAAACTCCGCCTAGTGCAGTAGCCGCTAATTTTTTTGTTTAGACTACAATTACTTCTGCATACTAACTCGGAATTAGGCGATACATCGACCGATGAACTCCCACCAAAATTATGGATAATATGGTACAATCGGATTCTTCATCTTGTGAACGCACACTATAATTCTCCATGGTGAATAACAGTTGTACTTAGAAAATAACAGGTAATATCCCCACTTCAACGCTCACTGTAGTTCTCCATGGTGACCAATAGTTGTACTTAGAAAAAAATAGGCTACATCCTCATATATGAACTCGTCTAGAAAGTAGGCTTTATTTTTTTCTTTAGACTACAATAACTTCTTCATACTAACTCGGAATCAGGAGAAACTTCGACGGATGAACTCCCACTATATTACGGACAATATGATACACTCGGATACTTCATCTTGTGAACGCACGCTGTAGTTCTCCATGGGGACTGACTATTGTACTTAGAAAATAACAGGCTACCCATCCCCATGCCTAGTGTAGAAGCCGCTATTTTTCTTGTTCAGACTGCAATGACTTTTTCATACTAATTCGAAATCTAGTGAAACTTCGACCGATTAACTCCCACCTAAATTACGGACGATATAGAACACTCAGATACTTCATTTTCTGAACGCACACTGCAGTTCTCCATGAGACCGACAATTGTACTTAGAAAATGACAGGCTACCACATCCCTATATTTGAACTCCGCATAGTGCATAAGCCGCTATTTTTTGTTGAGACTACAATAACTTCTTCATACTAACTCAAATTAGGTGATACTTCGACCAATGAACTCCCATGTAAATTACAAACAATATGATACACTCGAATACTTCATCTTGTGAATGCACACTGTAGTTCTCCATAGGGACTGACAGTTTACTTAGAAAATAACATGCTACTACATCACCATATTTTAACTCCGCCGGGTGTAGAAGCTGCTATTTTTTTATTCCAAGTGCAATAACTTCTTCATACTAATTCAGAATTCGACGAGACTTCGACCGGTTAACTCCCACCTAAATAACGGACAATGTGGAACATTCGGATACTTTATCATGTGAATGCACACTATAGTTCTCCTTAGGGACCTCTATTTTTTTTCAAACTGCAATAACTTCTTCACACTAACACGGAATTAAGCGATACTTCGACCGATGAACTCCCACCGAAATTACGAATAATATAGCACACTCGGATACTTCATCTTGTGAACGCACACTATAGTTCCCTATGGTGACTAGCAGTTATACTTAGAAAATATCATGTTATATCCCCACTTCAATGCTCATTATAGTTCTCCTTGGTGACTAATAGTTGTACTTAGAAAATTACTGACTAGTGCTGAAGCCACTATTTTTTTGTTGAGACTACAAAAACTTCTTCATACTTACTTGGAATAAGGCGATACTTCGACTCTTCGACTGATAAAACCCCACGTAGATTACGGACAATATGGTACACTCGGATACTTCATCTTGCGAACGCACACGGTAGTTATCCATGGAGATTGACAGCTTACATAGAAAACAACATGCTACCACATCCCCAAATTTGTACTTCGCCTAGTGTAGAAGCGGCTTTTTTGTTCATAGTGCAATAACTTCTTCATACTAATTCGAAATCCGACGAGACTTCGACCGACTAACTCACAACTAAATTGCAGACAATATGGAACACTCGGATATTCATCTTGTGAACGGATACTGTTGTTCTTCATGTGGACTGACAGTTGTACTTAGAAAATAACAGGCTACCACATCCGCATATTTGAACTCGGCTTATTGCAGAAGCCGCTATTTTTTAATTCACACTGCAGTAACTTCTTCATACTAACTCGGAATTTAGCGATACTTCGACTGTTGAACTACCACCTAAATTACGGACAATATGATACACTCGGATTCTTCATCTTGTGAACGCACACTGTAATTCTTAATGGTGACTAACAATTGCACTTAGAAAATAACAAGCTTTATCCCCACTTCAAAGCACACTGTAGTTCTCCATGGTGACTAATAGTTTTACATTTAAAATATTAGGGCACTTTATTATATTTGAACTCCGTTTTGGCAGAAGGCTTTAATTTTTTCTTCAGACCACAATAACTTCTTCATACTAACTCAGAATCAGGCAAAACTTCGACAGATGAACTCCCACCTTAATTGCGGACAATATGATACACTCGGGTACTTCATCTTGTTAATGTGCATTGTAGTTCTCCATGGGGACTCACAGTTTACTTAGAAAATAACAAGCTACCACATCCCTATATTTAAACTCCTCCTAGTGCAGAAGCCGCAATTTTTTTCAGACTACAATAATTTTTTCATACTAATTTGAAATCTGGCGAGACTTCAACCGATTAACACCCACCTAAATTACGAACGATATGGAACACTCGGATACTTTATCTTATAAACACACACTGTACTATGGGGACTGACAGTTGTACTTAGAAAATAACAGGGTGCCACATCCCCATTTTTGAACTCCACCTAGTGCAGAAGCCACTATTTTTTGTTGAGACTGCAATAACTTCTTCGTGCTAACTCGGAATTAGGCGTTACTTCGATCGATGAACTCCAACCTAAATTACGGATAATATGGTACACTCGGATACTTCATCTTATGAAGGTCACTGTAGTTCTCCATGGGGAATGACAGTTTACTTAGAAAATAACATGCTACCACATCCCTATATTTGAACTCCGCCTAGTGCAGAAACAGCTATTTTTTTGTTTAGACTACAATAACTTCTTCATACTAAATTGGAATTAAGCGGTACTCCGACCGATGAACTCCCACCTAAATTACGGACAATATGGTAAACTCGGATACTTCATCTTATGAACACACATTGTAGTTCTCCATGATGATGAATAGTTGTATTTAGAAAATAATAGGCTATGCACTCACTTCAACGTTGATTATATTTCTCCATGGTGACTAATAGTTGTACTTAGAAAATAACATGCTACATTCTTATATTTGAACTCCGCATATGTAGAAGCCACTATTTATTTTCTTCAGACTACAATAACTTCTTCATACTAACTCGAAATCAGGCAAAACTTAGACCAATGAACTCCCACCTAAATTACAGATAATATGATACACTCGGATACTTCATCGTATGAACGCACACTGTAGTTTTCCATAGGACTGACAGTTTATATAAAAAATAACATGCTACCACTTCCCCGTATTTGAACACCGCCAAGTGCAGAAGCAGCTTTTTTTCAGACTGCAATAACTTCTTCATAATAATTCGAAATCCGGCTGACTTCGATCCATAAACTCCCACCAATATTACGGAAGATATGGAACACTCGGATAATTCATTTTGTGAATGCACGCTGTAGTTTTTCATGGGGATTGACTGATTTACTTGGAAAATAATAGGCTACCACATCTCCATATTTGACATTCGTCTAGTGCAGAAGCATCCGCCTAGTGCAGAAGCAGCTACTTTTTGTTCAGACTGCAATAACTTCATCATAATAACTAGGAATTAGGCGATACTACGACTGATGAACTCCCATCTAAATTACGGACAATATGGTATATTCGGATACTTCAACTTGTGAATGTACATTGTAGTTCTCCATGGTGACTAACAGTTGTACTTAGAAAATAATAGGCTATATCCCCACTTCAACGCTCACTAAGTTCTCCATGATGACTAATAGTTGTGCTTAGAAAATAACAGGCTACATCCTTATATTTGAAATCCACCTAGGCAGTAGCTGCTATTTTTTTTCTTTAGACTAGAATAACTTCTTCATACTAACTCAAAATTAGGAAAAACTTTGACCGATGAACTCCCACCTAAATTACGGACAATATGATACACTCGGATACTTCAGCTTATGAACGCACACTATAGTTCTCCATGGAGACTGACAGTTTACTTGAAAATAGCATGCTACCATTTCCCCATATTTGAACTCGGCCTAGTGCAGAAGCCGCTATTTTTTGTTCAAACCCAATAACTTCTTCACACTAATTGGGAATCCGGCTAGACTTCGATCGACTAACTCTTAACTAAATTACGGGCGATACGGAATAGTCGGATACTTCATTTTGTGAACACACATTGTTGTCCCCCATGGGGACTGACAGTAATATTTAGAAAATAACAGGTTACCACATTCCCATATTTGACATCCTCCTAGTGCAGAAGCCGCTATTTTTTTTGTTTAGACTGCAATAAATTCTTCATACTAACTCGGAATTAGGTGATGCTTCGATCGATGAACTCCCACCTAAATTATGGACAATATGGTACACTCGGATACTTCATCTTCGAAACGCACATTGTAGTTCTCCATGGTGACTAATAGTTGTACCTAGAAAATAACAGGCTATACCCCCACTTCAACGCTCACTATAGTTCTCCATGGCGACTAATAGTTGTACTTAGAAAATAACAAGCTACATCCTCATATTTGAACTCCATCTAGACATAATGCTTTAGATAGAAATAACTTCTTCATATTAAGTCGGAATCAAACAAAACTTCGACGGATGAAATCCTACCTAAATTACGGACAGTATGATACACTCTTTTACTTCACCTTGTGAACGCATACTGTAGTTATCCATGGGGACTGAAAGTTTACTTAGAAAATAACATGCTACCACATCCCCATATTTGAACTCTGCCTAGTGCAGAAGCTGCTATTTTTTTGTTTAGACTGCGATAACTTTTCATACTAATTCGAAATCCGGTGAGACTTCGAACGATTAACTCCAACCTAAATTATGGACGATATGGAACACTCGGATACTTCATTTTATGAACGCACACTATAGTTCTCCATGGTGACTGATAGTTGTACTAAGAAAATAACAGGCTACCACATCCCCATATTCGAACTTCGCCTAGTGCAGAAGCCGCTGTTTTTTTGGTTAAGACTAAAATAACTTCTTTATACTAACTCGGAAATAGGCGATACTTCGACCGATGAACTCCCACATAAATTATGTATAGTATGGTACAGTCGAATTCTTCGTCTTGTGAATGCACACTGTAGTTCTCTATGGGGACTGATAGTTTACTTAGAAAATAACATGCTACCACATTCCTATATTTGAACTCCGCCTAATGCAGAAGCCGCTATTTTTTAGAGTGCAACAACTTCTTCATACTAATTCAGAATCCGGCGAGACTTCGATCGATTAACCCCCACTTAAATTACGGACAATATGGAACACTCAGATACTTCATCTTGTGAACACACACTACTGTTCCCAATGGAGACTGACATTTGTGCTTAGAGAATAACAAGCTGCCTTATCCCCATATTCGAACTCCGCCTAGTGTAGAAGCCGTTATTTTTATGTTCAGTCTGCAATAACTTCATCATACTAACTTGGAATTAGGCAATACTTCTACCGATGAACTCTCTCCTAAATTATGGATAATATGGTACACTTGGACACTTCATCTTGTGAACACACGCTGTAGTTCTCTATGGTGACTAACAGTTGGTCTCGGAAAATAACATGCTATATCCCCACTTCAACGCTCATTGTCGTTCTCCATGGTGACTAATAGTTGTGTTTAGAAAATAATAGGCTACATCCTCATATTTGAACTCCGCTTAGGAAGAAGCCGCTATTTGTGTTTCTTCAGACTGCAATAACTTCTTCATATTAACTCAGAATTAGGCAAAATTTCGACCGATGAACTCTCACCAAAATTACGGACAATATGATACATTTTGACACTTCATCTTGTGAACACACACTGTAGTTCTCTATGGGGACTGATAGTTTGCTTAGAAAATAACATTCTACCACTTTCTCATATTTGATCTAAGCCTAGTGCAGAAGCCGCTTTTTTTTGTTTAGAGTGCAATAACTTCTTCATACTAATTCGGAATTCAGCGAGACTTCGTCCAACTAACTCCCACCTAAATTACGGACATTATTGAACACTCGGATACTTCATCTTATGAACGGATACTTCATCTTTCGAACTACGCCTAGTGTAGAAGTAGCTAATTTTTTTGTTCAGACTGCAATAATTTCTTCATACTAACTTGGAGTTATGCGATACTTCGATCGATGGATTCCCACCTAAACTATGGACAATGTGGTACACTCGGATTCTTCATCTTGTGAACGCACGTTGTAGTTCTTCACGGTGAGTAATAGTTGTACTTAGAAAATAACTGGCTATATCGCCACTTCAACGCTCATTGTAGTTCTCCATGGTGACTAATAGTTGTACTTAGAAAGTAACAGGCTACGTCCTCATATTTGAACTTCGTCTAGGCAAAAGGCTTTTTTTTCCTTCAAACTACAATAACTTCTTCATACTAACTTAGAATCAGGCATAACTTCGATGTATGGACTCTCACTTAAATTACCGACAATGTGATACACTCGGACACTTCATCTTGTGAACACACACTATAGTTCTCCATGCGGACTGACAGTTTACTAAGAAAATAAAATGCTACCACATCCCTTTATTTGAACTCCGCCTAGTGCAGAAGCTGATAGTTTTTTTTGTTCAGACCGCAATGACTTTTTCATACTAATTAGAAATCCTACGAGACTTCGACCGATTACATCCCACCTAAATTATGGACGATATGGAACACTCAGATACTTCATTTTGTGAACGAACACTGTAGTTCCTAATGGGGACTGACAGTTGTACTTAGAAAATAGCAGGCTTCCACATCTCCATATTTGTACTCCGCTTAGTGCAGAAGCCGCGATTTTTTTCGTTGAGACTGCAATAACTTCTTCATACTAACTCAGAATTAGGCAATACTTCAACAAATGAACTACCACATAAGTTACGAACAATATGATACACTCATATACTTCATCTTGTGAACTTACACTGTAGTTCTCCATGGGGACTGACAGTCTACATAGAAAAAAACACGCTGCCACATCCACATATTTGAAATCCGCCTAATATAGCAGCCGCTATTTTTTTTGTTCAGAGTGCAATAACTTCTTCATACTGATTTAGAATCCGATGAGACTTCGACCGATTAAATCCAACCTAAATTACAGACAATATGGAATACTCGGCTACTCCATCCTGTGAACGCACACTATAGTTCTCCATGTGACTGACAGTTGTACTTAAAAAATAACAGACTATCAAATCCCTATATTTAAACTCAGCTTAGTGTAGAAACCACTATTTTTTTGTTCAGACCACAACAACTTCTTTATACTAACTCGGAATTAGGCGATACTTCGACTGATGAACTCCCTCCTAAATTACGGATATAATGGTACACTCGGATATTTTATCTTGTGAAAGCACACACTAGTTCGCCATGGTGATTAACAGTTGCACTTAGAAAATAACATGCCGTATCCCCAATTCAATGTCATTGTAGTTCTCCATGTTGACTAATAGTTGAACTTAGAAAATAACAGGCTACATCCTAATATTTGAACTTTGCCTAGGAAGATGCCACTATTTGTTTTCTTCAGACTGTAATAACTTCTTCATTCTAGCTTGAAATCTGGCAAAACTTCGACTGATAAACTCCCACCTTAATTACGGACAATTTGATACACTCTAATACTTTATCTTATGAATGTGCACTATAGTTCTCCATGGGGACTGACAGTTTACTTTGAAAATAACATATTACCACTTCCCCATAGTTGAACTCCGCCTAGTGCAAAAGCAACTATTTTTTCTGTTCAGACTGTAAGAACTTCTTCATACTAATTTGGAATCCGGTGAAACTTCAACCGATTAACTCCTACCTAAATTACGAACGACATGGAACACTCAGATACTGGACTGACAGTTTTACATAGAAAATAACAGGCTACCACATCCCCATATTGGACCTCCGTCTAGTGCAGAAGCCACTATTTTTTTTGTTCAGATTGCAATAACTTCTTTATACTAACTCAGAATTAGGCGGTACTCCGACCTATGAACTCCCACCTAAATTACGGAAAATATGGTACACTTGGATACTTCATCTTGTGAACGCACACTATAGTTCTCCATGAGGACTGACAGTTTACTTAGAAAATAATATGCTAGCACATCCCATATTTGAACTCCACCTAGTGTAGAAGCTGCTATATTTTTTGTTCAGACTGCAATAACTTCTTCATACTAACTCGTAATTAGGAGATACTTCAACCGATGAACTCCCACCTAAATTACGGACAATATGGTACACTCGGATTCTTCATCTTGTGAATGCACACTGTAGTTCTCCATGGTAAGTAACAATTGCACTTAGAAAATAACAGGTTATATCCCCACTTCAACGCTCACTGTAGTTCTCCATGGTGACTAAAGTTGTATTAGAAATTAAAAGGCTACATCCTCATATTTGAACTAGGCAGAAGGCTTTATTTATTTTCTTCAAACAATACTAACTTCTTCATACTAACTCATAATCATGTAAAACTTCAATGGATGAACTCCCATCTAAATTACGGACAATACGATACACTCGGATACTTCATCTTGTGAACTCACACTATAGTTCTCCTAGGGGACTGACTGTTTAATTAGAAAATAACATGCTACCATATCCCCATATTTGAACTCCGCCTAGTGCAGAAGCTGCTATTTTGTTTTTTTAGACTGCAATAATTTGTTCATATTAATTCCAAATCCGGCAAGACTTCGATCGATTAACTCCTACCTAAATTACGGACGATATGGAACACTTGGATACTTCATCTTGTGAACGCACACTGTATTTCTCCCTGGGAACTGACTATTATACTTAGAAAATAACACGCTACTGCATCCCCATATTTGAACTCCGCCTAGTGCAGAAGCTGCTATTTATTTGTTGAGACTGCAATAACTTCTTCATACTAACTCGTAATTAGGCGATACTCTGATTGATGAACTCCCGAGTAAATTACGGACAATACGGTACACCCAGATATTTCATCTTGTGAACACACACTGTAGTTCTTCATGTTAACTGACAGTTTACTTTGAAAATAACATGCTACAACATCCCCATATTTGAACTCCACCTAGAGTAGAAGCCGCTATTTTTTTGTCCGTACCGTAATAACTTCTTCATGCTAACTCGTAATCCGGCGAGACTACAAACGATTAACTCCCACCTAAATTACCGATAATATGGAACACTCGGATACTTCAACTTGTGATTACACACTGTAGATCTCCATGGGGACTAACAGTTGTACTAAGAAATTAACAGGCTGCCACATCCCTATGTTTTAACTCCGCTTCGTGAAGAAACCGTTATTTTTTTGTTCAGACTGCTATAACCTTTTCATGCTAATTCGAAAATCAACGAGACTTTGACCGATTAACTCCCACCTAAATTACGGACGATACGGAACACTCGGATACTTCATCTTGAGAATGCACACTATAGTTGTCCATGGTGACTAACAGTTGTACATAGAAAATAACATGCTATAACACTACCTCAACGCTCATTGTAGTTCTTCTAAGTGACTACTAGTTGTACTTAGAAAATAACAGGCTACATCCTCATATTTCAACGCCGCCTAGGTAGAAGGCTTTTTTTTTCTTTAGACTGCAATAACTTCTTTATACTAACTCGGAATTAGGAAAAACTTCGATCAATGAACTCCCACCTAAATTATGTACAATATGATACACTCATATACTTCATGTTGTGAACGCACTATAGTTCTCCATGGGGACTAATAATTTTCATATAAAATAACATGCTACCACTTGCCCATGTTTGAACTCCACTTATTTCAGAAGCATCTATTTTATTTGTTCAGACTGCAATAACTTCTTCGTACTAATTAGGAATTCGGCTAGACTTCGACCGATTAACTGTCACCAAAATTACAAACTACATGGAAAACTCGGATACTTGATCTTGTGAACACACACTATAATTCTCCACGGGGATTGACAGTTTTACTTAGCAAATAACAGGCTACCACATCCCCATATTTAACCTCCGCTTTGTACAGAAGCCGCTATTTTTATTGTTCAAACTGCAATAACTTCTTCATACTAACTCGGAATTAGGCGATATTCTGACCGATAAACTCCCACCTAAATTATGGAAAATATGGTACACTATAATACTTCATCTGGTGAACGCACACAACAGTTTTCCATAGGGACAAATAGTTTACTTAAAAAATAATATGCTACCACATCACCATATTTGAACTCCGCCTAGTGCAGAAATCGCTGTTTTTTTGTTCAGAGTACAATAACTTCTTCATACTAATTCGGAATCCAGCGAGACTTCGACCGAATAACTCCCACCTAAATTACGAACAATATGGAACACTCAGATACTTCATCTTGTGAACGCACACTGTAGTTCTCCATGGGGACTAACAATTGTACATAGAAATTAACAGGCTACCACATCCCATGTTTGAACTCCGCCCGGTGTAGAAGCCGCTAATTTTGTTGTTCAGACTGCAGTAACTTCTTCATACTAAGTCGAAATTAGGTGATACTTCGACCGATGAACTCCCATCTAAATTACGGACAATATGGTGCACTCGGATTCTTCTTCTTATGAACAGACATTGTAGTTCTCCATGGTGACTAACAGTTGTACTTAGAAAATAACAGGCTTTGTCCCCACTTCAACGCTCACTGCAGTTCTCCATGTTGACTAACAGTTGTACTTAGAAAATAACAGGCTACATCCTCATATTTGAACTCCGTCTAGGTAGAAGGATTTATTTTTTACTTCAGACTACAATAACTTCTTCACACTAACGGAATCAGGCAAAACTTCGGCAAATGAACTTCCACCTATATTACGGACAATAGGATGCACACAGATACTACATCTTGTGAACGCACACCATAGTTCTCCTTGGGGACTAACAAATTACTTTGAAAATAACATGCTACCACATCCATATATTTGAACTCCGCCTAGTACAGAAGTTGCTAATTTTTTGCTTAGACTGCAATAACTTTTTCATACTAATTCAGAATCCGACGAGACTTCAACCGATTAACTACCACCTAAATTACGGACGATATGGAACACTCGGATACTTCATCTTGTGAATGAACACTATATTACTCCATGGGGATTGACAGTTGTACTTCGAAAATAACAGGCTACCACATCCTCTTATTTGAACTCCGCCTAGTGCAGAAGCCGCTATTTTTTTGTTGAGACTGCAATGACTTCTTCATACAAACTCGTAATTAGGCAATACTTCGACCGATGAACTCCCAAATAAATTACGGATAATATGGTACACTCGAATACTTCATCTGGTGAATGCACACTATAGTTTTCTATGGGGACTAACAGTTTACTTAGAAAATAACATGCTACCACATCCCCATATTTGAACTCCGCCTAGTGCAGAAGCCATTATTTTATTTGTTCAGAGTGCAATAACATCTTCATGCTAATTCGGAATCCAACATGACTTTGACCGATTAATTCCTACCTGAACTAAGGATGATATTGAACACTCGGATACTTCATCTTGTGAACGCACACTGTAGTTCTCCATGGGAACTGATAGTTGTACTTAGAAAATAACAGGCTACCACATCCCCATATTCAAACTCCTTCTAATAGGCAAGCCACAATTTTTTTGTTCATACTGCAATAACTTCTTCATACTAACTCTGAATTAAGAAAAACTTCGACTGATGAACCCCACCTAAATTACGAACAATATGGTACACACCGATACTTCATCTTGTGAACTCACACTGTAGTTCTCCATGTAATGACAGTTTACTAAGAAAATAACATGCTACCACATCCCCGTATTTGAACTCCGCCTAGTGCAGAAGCCACTATTTTTTTGTTTAGACCACAATAACTTCTTCATACTAATTCAGAATCCGCCGAGACTACAACTTATTAACTCCCACCTAAATCACGGACAATATGGAACACTCGGATACATCATCTTGCGAACGGATACCGTTGTTCTCAGCGGTGACTGACAGTTTACTTACAAAATAACATGCCACAACATCCCCATATTTGAACTCCGTCTAGTGCAGAAGCCGTTATTTTTTTGTCCAGAGTGCAATAACTTCTTCATACAAATTCGAAATCCGGCGAGACTTCGACCGATTAACTCCCATCTGAATTACGGACAATATGGAACACTATGATACTTCAACTTGTGAACAGACACTGTAGTTCTGTATGGGGACTAACGGTTGTACATAGAAAATTACAGGCTACCATATCTCTATATTTGAACTCCGCCAAGTGTAGAAGCCGCTATTTTTTTGTTCGGACTGCAATAACTTCTTCATACTAACTCGGAAGTAGGAGATACTTCGACCGATGAACTCCCTCCTAAATTACTTATAATATGGTACACTCGGATACTTCATCTTGTGAATGCACATTGTAGTTCTCTATGGTGACTAAAAATTGTACTTAGAAAATAACATGTTATATCCCCACTTCAACGCTCACTATAGTTCTCCATGGCGACTAACGGCCATACTTAGAAAATAACAGGCTACATCCTTATATTTGTACTCGGTCTAGGCAGAAGCTGTTTTTTTTCTTCGGACCGCGATAACTTCTTCATACTAACTCTGAATCAAGCAAAACTTTGACCGATGAACTCTCACATGAATTTCAAACAATATGATATACTTGGATACTTCATATTGTGAACGCACAGTGTAGTTTTCCATGGGGACTGACAGTTTACTTAGAAAATAACATGCTACCACTTTTCCATATTTGAACTCTGCCTAGTGCAGAAACCACTATTTTTTTTGTTCGGACTGTAATTACTTCTTAATTCGAAATTCTACGAGACTATGACCGATTAACTCCCACCTAAATTATGAACGATATGGAACACTCGGATATTTCATCTTGTGAACGCATAGTGTAGTTATCCATGTGGAAAGACAGATTTACTTAGAAAATAACATGCTAGCATATCCGCATATTTGACCTCCGCCTAGTGCAGAAGCCGCTATTTTTTTGGTCAGACTGCAATAATTTCTTCATACTAATTCGAAATTAGGCGTTACTCCAACCGATGAACGCCCATCTAAATTACGGACAATATGGTACACTCGGATACTTCATCTTGTGACCACACATTGTTGTTCACCATGGTGACTAATAGTTGTAGTTACAAAATAACAGGCTGTATCCCCACTTCAACGCACACTGTAGTTCTCCATGGTGACTAATAGTTGTACTTAGAAAATAACAGGTTATATCCTTATATTTGAACTCCGCCTAGGCAGAAGCCGCTATTTTTTTCCTTCAGACCACAATAACTTTTTCATATTAACTCGGAATCAGGCAAAACTTCGACCAATGAACTCCCTTTAAATTACGGACAATATGGCACGCTTTGATACTTTATCTTGCGTACACACACTGTGGTTCTCCATGGCGACTGGCAGTTTACTTAGAAAATGAAAAGCTACCACATCCCCATATTTGAACTCTGCATAGTGTAGAAGCCGCTATTTTTTTGTTTAGACTGTCATAACTTCTTCATAATAATTTTGAATTTGGCGAGACTACGTCCGATTAACTCCCACCTAAATTACGGACAATATGGAATACTCGGATACTTCATCTTGTGAATGGATACGGTTGTCCTCCATGGGGACTAACAGTTGTACTTAGAAAATAAAAGGCTACCACATGCCCATATTTAAACTCCGCCTAGTGTAGAAGCCGCTATCTTTTTTGTTCAGACATAAGAACTTCTTCATATTAATTCGGAATTAGGCGATACTTCGATCGATGAATTCCCATCTAAATTATGGACAATATTGTACACTTGGATTCTTCATCCTATGAACGCACACTGTTGTTCTCCATAGTGACTAACAGTTGTACTTAGAAAATAACATGTTATATCCCCACTTCAACGTTCACTGTAGTTTTGCAGGGTGACTAATAGTTATACCTAGAAAATAACAGGCTGTATCCTCATATTTTAACTCCACTTAGGCAGAAGGCTTTATTCTTTTTGTAAGACTGCAATAACTTTTTCACACTAACTCGGATTCAGGAAAAACTTCAGCAGATGAACTCCCGCCTAAATTACGGACAATATGGTACATTAGGATACTTCATCTTGTGAATGCACACTATAGTTCTCCATGGGGACTGACAGTTTACCTAGAAAATAAAATGCTACAACATCCCTATATTTGAACTTCGTCTAGTGCAGAAGCCGTTATATTTTCGTTCAAAGTGCAATAACTTCTTTATGCTAATTCGAAATCCAACGAGACTTCGACCACTTAACTTCCACCTAAATTACGGATGATATGGAACACTCGAATACTCCATCTTGTGAACGCAGGCTATTGTTCTCCATGGGGACTGACAGTTGTACATAGAAAATGACAGGCTACCACATCCCCATATTTGAACTCCGCTTAGTGTAGAATCAGCTATTGTTTTTGTTGAGACTACAATAACTTCTTAGTACTAACTCGGAATTAGGCGATATTTCGACCAATGAATTCCTACCTAAATAAGGACAATATGGTACACTTAAATACTTATTGCCCATGGCGATATTTTATGAACGCACATTGTAGTTGTCTATAGTGACTAATAGTTGTATTTGGAAAATAATAGGCTATGTACCAACTTCAATGCTCACTGTAGTTCTCCATGGTGATTAATAGTTGTACTTAGAAAATAACAGGCTACATCCTTATATTTGAACTCCGCCTAGGCAGAAGCGGCTATTTTTTTCTTTTGACTGCAATAAATTCTTTATACTAACTTGGAATCGGGCAAAATTTCGACCGATGAACTCCCACATAAATTACGAACAATATGATACACTCGGATACTTCATCTCGTGAATGCACATTGTGTTTCTCCATGTGAACCGACAGTTTACTTGGAAAATAACATGCTACCACATCCTCATATTTGAACTCTGCTTAGTGCAGAATTCGCTATTTTTTTGTTCAGACCGCAATAACTTCTTCATACTAATTCATAATCCAGCGAGACTTCGACCGATTAACTCCCATCTAAATTACGAACAATATGGAACATTCGCATATTTCATCTTGTTTCACTATGGGGGTTGACAGTTGTACTTAGAAAATAAAAGGCTACCACATCCCCATATTTGAACTCCACCTAGTGCAGAAGCCGCTATATTTTTGTTCAGACTATAATAACATCTTCATACACTCATAATCAAGCAAAACTTCGACCGATGAACTCCCACATAAATTACGGACAATATTGTACACTCGGTTACTTCATCTTGTGAATGCACAATGCAGTTCTCCATGGTGACTAACAGTTGTATTTAAAAAATAACAGGATATATCCTAATATTTGAATACTATTTCTCTATGAGATGTAAAAGGGTAGATTTGGATTTTTTAAAAGACACTGATTAAATCTATTCAATGAATTCTCTTTATTAGTAGTAAAGATAAACAAATATATATATATATAAGGAAGGTTTAAAGAATTATATATATGTAATAAACTAATAAATATTTGTGTTTGTGTATATATATATATATATTATCTTATAAATAAAATATTACTATTATGTATATACATGTTATCATAATATATTAATTTAAATATGTATAAGTTATTTTAAACATTAAAATATAAATTTATATTTTTTAAGCCATGAATAACAAGGGTATACATATATATAATAATAAAATAATATATATATATATTCACATACAAATATATATATTTTTGTAATATATATATATATATATAACACTTCAAGTAAATATTATTTATTTTATTTCTAGGTTTCTAGGTGTTGTGCATAGCACAAAAATTATTTTTTATTTTAAATTTTAAAATTCATTTTTATTAAACATTCATTCAAAATTAATATAATACAAATAAAAATTAAGTCCCCAACTTTTATTTCAAATTTCAAGAAAATCTTAACTAATATTTTATGCTTTTAAAATAATTTCCATATTTTTTCTACTTAAATTTATTTTTTATAATTTATTTTCTTTTAGATATTTTAAACAATAAAATTCTAAAAATAGGAAAATTAATTTTTTATTTTTCGTCCAAGAGCTTATCTGGTGTTAATATAATTTTATGAAATTTAAAACCAAATATCTGGCATTTTTGAACTAATATAATTTATTAATGAAGTAAATTTAATTAAATAATGATAAAATATTTCTAAAATATTATTTTTTACTACCAAAAATTAATATCGTTGTAGTACATTATAAATCAAATAATATGACTAATTTCAACAATGGTATAAAGTTAATATTAATTATAAGCAATACATATATAACTAAATATTGTATATATTGATTTAATAAAATATAAAAATTATATTATTTTATATGGCTGCATTGACCTAACATATATGATTAAAAAACCTTTTTAAGCATAAATATGTACATACATATAACCAAACTAATTTATGATAACATTGCTTGCATATTTGAATCGTTACCTAACTAAAAATATAATATACATATATGAAAAAAATATTATACTAATAATTATTAATTGAAAAAAATCATACCTAAATCCGAAAGCCTTGAAGTACACTTGAAAAGATTAATTCTCCCTTAGAAACACTTTTCGAGTTCGCGAAATGTTATCCTTCAACCGTTTACCTTCAGCTATCGAATGGTGATCAGATCTAACTTGATTTAAGTTTGGATTGATGGTGAGGCTAGGGTATGAATTCGACCAGCAAAGAAGGAAAGAGGAGGCAACCAAAGATCTTATCTAATTAGGGTTAGGGATGCTTAAATAGTTGATAGAAGAAAGAAAAGAGTGGATCTCATCTCATACTAATTCTCCCTCAATCTAAGCCATCCAAAATCAAACCCCCTTACACAATAATTGAGCTGCATATACCATGTATATACGGTCGAAATAACAATCCCTATCATTGGCTATAAACCCATTTAAACCCACATAAAAATATCATGCATTTAATCCAATTTATTCATTTATCGATATCGTATATCGATTGTTATATTTATAACTATTTTAAATATATTTTGTAATATTTATTTCTCAAACCATAATCAAATTTAATAATTAATATTTCATAAATATTAATTAATTTATAACAATTATAAACTTATTAAATTGTTTGGTTAAAGGAGAATTCATCGTTTTGGTTATATGACTCGTCAGGTACTGTAAGTTTGGTCGGCGACTAATATCGAACTATTCGAATATTAACATTTATACATCACTTAGAAGGTGGTGTGACATTTTGGCCAAATTCATTGCTTACTTGGTTTAAATAATCCGCTTTCACGTTGTTAAGCACTACCAGTTGTGCCTTTTATTTACACCAATTCTCTTCGTCAAAACTATAACTTTGGACTTATGGAATTTGCTAGTTGTAAAAATTCCAATATCGTCCACATTCAAACTATAAACCAAACATAAAGTCCTTAGTTCAAAAATAACAGTCATAATTAACTGAACTGTTCTGGCTAGTGACTTTGACTTTGAGTTGATTGTAGTTGACCATGATATAACCCATATAACCGAGGAGACGAATCTCTCTTTAATAGTGCTTCACTTCCAATACTTCCACTTGATGTAACTGTAGTTACTCAATGGACGCCATGCCATAATTTGACTACAATCAAAGCAAAGCTTTCATATTGAAGATCGATAGTACTCTCAAGTCGAGAGAACTATGTAAATCAGCCACATCAATATTTTCTGTTTGACCTTAATTATATTAACAAACAGAAAACTATCAAGTGAGTCATTTCATAGTTATCCAATAACTATCAGTACGTAACCCTTAGAGGCCCCCCGGAAGTCATGAGTAATACACTACCCAATATTTGGAGAACATTACATACTCTAGTCTCAATGACTGCATCGATGTCCAGCCTTGATGCATCTTGACTGAGGATATTTAAAATGGTATATTTGTTTTCATTTTGATAAATTACTCACAATTACTACACTTTGTAACTACTATCACAAAACATACCATTTATGGATTTAATATTAGGTATGCTATTAATTAAAATTTAATATAACACATTATATTAGGTATATAATAGAAATAAAAAAAATTCTTATTTCGAACAAGATTATTTTTCGAGTAAGATATATGTAATAAATTATATAATTGTCCCTTGGATATACCCCTAACTTTATCAGTTCCTACCTGTAACAATGATACGCATGTCGTGCATGCTTAGTACTATGCCCATGACACTCCTATGCTCCAACCTTTCCCGCACGAAGAATCTCATGTTATTCACCGCTCTCTCTCCCATGAATTACTTTCTACCTTCAATCGAATTCACGCTGCGGAGGAGGAGGTGATCTACGCTTTGACTGCTAAGCGGAGATCCACATGAAATGAATAACGTGCCTAAAGAATTTTTTTGTTCATTCCCTTTGACGACTGCCCTATACCACTGGCACCAATATTATATACATATAGCGCTACAGTCATGGTCGGCAGATATAGGACGATGAATAATAATAAACACATCATATAACATGTCATATATCTCAGAGCGTATGGATAAAACATAATATCATAAATACAACAAAAGAGATAATAATAAGAATGTGAACGAATTTTCAGAGTAAAATATCCACAAAGTTATACATTAAATGTTATAGAGTATATAACATGATCAACTCAAATAAACTGTCTCAACAAATAGAAATAAGCAAGCACTGCCACTGGCTCCACAGTGTTGCTCAGTGGAAAAGCATAGAAATCCATATACGTATATATTACAAGGTAACGCCATCCAGGTCATCCACCGAACAGCTACTACGTCACCTAAACCTGTTGTCTATCTACTCATTTATGAGTACCCAAGAAAATAAGAAGCAAAACATAAAACCTTAGCTCAAACAACATTCTGGCATGAGCGTTAAATGAACCTGAAAATACTATACATGTAAATATGGTGAGGAACAAGAGTACACAAACACATCCCTACAACCAAAGAGTTAGGACATAACAATATCATATGCTATACTACAATATCATAAATGTATTGTACAACATAGAATGATGGATGTCCAGATATCCCCATCTCCAGTACCTACTCCTAATGATATCCCCAAGTGATAGCCCACTAAAGAAAGTACCAAAGCAACCATAGCATCTATAAAGTAATACTCACCATCACTCATCCATGTGCTCTGAATATATGATAACTCGTATGGCCTCCTTATGCCAAGGACTAGTGGATATCCCGGTTTTCGATGTACTCTCATATCATGCAGCCCAAAGCTCGATACATGTCTCATAGCCCAAAGCTAGACACTAGACCCAAAGCCGCTGGTCTAAGATATATAGGTCTCTCAATTGACCCATGGGTGTCCCCAATTATAATGCACCTGCTTTGAGTAAAACAAAAAACACTCTGAGTTACCAACGATTCCTTAGCCCATTCACATCCAAGCCCTCCTTTTCTCCATTCAGATTTAGATCCCTTCTATTGCACAATCTAGTTTCTATTATCCAGGAACCCGCCATGTTTCTCATTCTACATCTCTCTCATTTATAAGCTGCTGTCTTCGTTACCTACTCTTACCATGAGTCACAAACTGAAGATACAAAGCTTTTATCATGCTTTTACATCGTCATCTAACCTTGATGCGAATGAGCCAATACGTCCAGCTTGATCTACAAGAAACTACTTCATTCTCCAGAAGTCTCGTTTTCAGTGGACCCACCAAAATCGATACCAACCTAAATAAGTTAGTATCGACTTATTTCCTTAGCCAATCATTAGCTATGTTTTCTTTCTCTCCCTCTTTGCTACTAGTACTCTATGCCTAGATGCTTTGACCCCGACCTATACATCCAAACAACTCGTTCCTCATCCCAAAGCACCCACTTCAAATTCTAGAAAAAAACTCGGTATCATATCCAATACTTGGCCAACTTCTTGCACCAAGCCATGAGCAAGCTCCTCTAGCCATGCTCTATCCAACCATGCTAACCACCGACCCACTGGACCAACCAAAATAACTTGATATTGACATAAACAAGTTGGTAGCGATTTATCTCCTTAACAAATTAGAACCCATGGCTTGAACCCCTAGCTCTTCCCATACTCCAAAGCCTCCCCTTTAAGTTTCATCCAATTCCGGTCCTCTTTGCCTTCGATTTTCCACCAACCTATCTTCCTGACATCCAAAACATTATCAAACAACATCAAAGCCCAAAATACAATCATAGAATAACATGCAATTACATCCATTCAAATAAGCAATTTATGAAATTACGGCAATCAAACAAATTCTTATCCAACTCTAAACAACCAATGAACATATAAATATGAACAAGGTGAATTTTGAAGCCATTTCTACAAATCATAGTAGAATTTCTCAATTTAGGTCATAAGCATATGTCAATAAATGATTAAAGTTAGAAAAGGAATTTTATAGTAATCAATCATGTTAAAACCTATAATCATACCTTATAAACATGCATAGGATACTGAGAAGTCATAAATCACCCATCGATTATAAAATTCAACCAATTTGAGTGTAGATCAAATATGGACAGCGATCAAAAGCAACGCAAATCAACCAAATCGATGGTCTCTATATTCCAACCAATGATCCATTCAGTAAACTTTGATTCGGTTTGATTTAAAGAGTAATTTGGGTTGTTTTGGGTAAATATAGTGTTAATGGGAGCTTAGATATGATTTGGAAGGGAGGAAAAAGTTTTAATTTGGTTCTCCAGCCCCCTATTTGTAGTAAATCTCAAAAAAGACCAATAAGCCTACTTATGGGCTTAATTAATTACACACTAATTCGGCTAGTAGATGTTAAAACTTAAAATAAGCATAACTTCCTAATCATAAGTCTTTTTTCTATTATGACCATTCTACGGAAGGGAAACCATCATCCTGAAGCAATGAAATTAGTTTGAGACCCTAATTTGGCTTCTATCAAAAGTTATAGCCCAAATAAGATTTTAAGGGTCAAAATGGTCACATAGAAATTCAAGAAAAATTATAGGTGTGTAGAATATCCCTGAGATTCATATCCCACACTATAGAATCATACAACCTCATACGAATAAAATAAAAATATTTCACGATCCTTCGATATGTAAAATACCAGTCATTACATTTTTCCACTCTTTAGGAATTTCACTCCCGAAATCTTTAAACAAGCCAAAGTATAACAACTATAGTTATCCCACATGCCTACCAATCATAAGAAAGCATCAAACATCTCAAACTTGCATCCATGCAATCAATAATATAGGTAATCTACCCTAGCATGTAGAATACTAACATATCAAATATAATATATAATAATGAAAGTAGATACGATAAAAGGTGGATTTTACCATTCAAAGAGCTATGGAAACGTAGTCCTCATGCCCTCCTCGGTCTTCCATTTACAATCGTCATCACTTTTTCTCCATTGTACCTTTACTAGCCTCAACGACCTTCTCCTAAACTGTTTCGTATTGTACCCAACAATACGAAGCGGCTTGCGAGATCTCAAAACTTATGGTTCTACCTCAACATATTTTAGCTGATCCATTGTAATCATCATGCCTGAGTCATGCACAAACTTCCTTATATAAGAGACATGAAGAACGTTGTGCACACCTTCCATCTTCTGAGGTAAGTTGACCCTATACGCTAGCTTCCCAATCCTCTCAACTATCGAGAAAGAACGTACGAATTTCAGTGCTAACTTCCCCTTCTAACAAATCAAACTGCATTCTTCAGAGGAGAAACCTTCATGAATACCGTATCTCTGATAGAATACTCTAGATCTCTTCATCTCTTATTAGCATAGCTTTTCTGTCGATCCTGAGTAGTTTTTTAATTTGTTTCCAAATGATCTTAATCTTCTACAATGTCTCTCTAATTATATCTAGCTCAAGTACCAGTTTCTCGTCTATTTCCCACCAACATGAAGGAACATTGCATGGTTGGTCACACAATGCTTCATATAGAGCCATACCAATACTATACTGATAATTATTTTTGTATGCAAACTTTATCAAATACAAATGATTATGTCTTGATCGTCCAAAATCTATAATGCATGCTCGCAAGAGATCTTCCAATATACGATTTACCCTTTCTATTTGTGCATCCATTTGCATATGATAAGCTATACTAAGGTGCAGCTCAATCCCTAACGCCCCTTGTATGCTCTTCCAACACTCACTAGTGAACAATGGATCTCGGTTGCTCAGAATGCTCTTTGGCGCACTGTGAAATCATATTATCCACTTTACATACAACTCCGCCTGCTTGGATGTCATTCTATTGACTTAACGAGTATAAATTTTGCACTCTTAGTAACCAATCTACTATGACCTAAATGCCATTATACCTTGCTTGAGTCCTTGGCGGTTCATCCATAAAGTCCATTGGTACTTGCTCCTATTTCCACTCAGGAATATCTAGCGGTTACAACAATCCACTAGGTTTCTTATGTTCTACCTTTACCAACCGACATTTCATACACTTCGAGATGAATGCCCCAACATCCCTCTTCATAATTTCCCAGTATAAGTTTGCTTCATATCACAGTACATCTTGTTACCGCCGGGATGAATGGTTAGCCTGGAATGATGACACTCTCATAGAACTTCATCTCATAATTCCTTAATATCGAAAACAAAAATCTCCCATTCTTATGAAGCCAACCTTCTTGATCGAGTTCGTATTGCTTCATGTTTTTAGATTCTACTCCTTCTTCTACCCATGCTATGCTCTCCGCTAGCATAGCATCTCACTTCTAACTAGTACCGATCTTTTCAATTAGAGTAGGTCTGGTCAACAAACTTTCTAACATCTCTGGTTCTAGCTCGCAATGAGGCCTAAAATCATATCCAACAATATACTCATTTGCTTCCATTCTATGAAAATCACTCTCAATCTAGCATGTCTTCTACTCAATGCATCGGCCATTGTATTACCTTTTCTCGATGTATAGGAAATACTAAAATCATAAGAGATCAAGAACTCCAACCACCCTTACTGACGAAGGTTAAGATCGTTCTGAGAGAAGCTCATGCTTTTTTCCTAGTAGATAATGCATCCACATCTTCAAAGCAAAAACTATAACCACTAATTCTAAATCATGAGTCAGATAATTTCTTTATTTGACTTTAGCTGTCGACTAGCATAGGCAACGACTCTTTCCTTTGGCTTCAACACCGCATCCAATATAATACCACCGGCATCTGTATATACTTCCTGCTCCTAATATTCACTTGGAATGGTCAATACCATTGCACTTGTCAACTTCTCTTTCAGACTCACAAATTCATGCTCACACTTCGCATTCCAAACAAAAGTCCGATTCTTCTTCGTCAAATTGGTCAATGGTGCCACTATCTTTGAGATTCCCTTGATAAAGCATCTAAAGTATCTCTCCAATCCTAAGAAACTCATCACATCCATAACATTCTTGGGTTGGTTCCAATCTTAGACCGCTACTACTTTCATAAGATCTACTGCTATACCCTATCCCAAAACGATACGACCTAAAAATATCACTTCTTCCTCCAAAAGTGACACTCGGAGAACTTCGCTCTCAACTTGTGCTTCCTCAATATCTCTAGCACAATCCTCAAGTATGTCTTGTGCTTCTCTTCGGTTCTGGAGTAGATCAGAATATCATCCACAAACACAAGTGCGGACTTGTTTAACTAGTCTCTTAAAACCCAATTTATGAGATCCACAAAGTATGCTAGAGCAATGGTCAACCCAAATGGCATAACCAACAACTTATACAAAACCTAATGCCATACGAAGCCCAATAAAAGGCACAATCTTCTTTGCTACTCCCAACTGGTGAAATCCCATGGCCAAATCCATTTAAGAGAACACCTTCGCACCATAAAACTGATCAAACAAGTCATCAATTCATGGGAGTGGATACCTGTTCTTCTTCGTCACTTTATTCAGCCCACGATAATTCATACACAACCTCAAAGAGCCATTGGCCTTAGTCATGAATACTGTAGGTGTGCCCCGCATAGAAATGCTTCTTTGAATGAACTCTCTACTTAATAGGTCATTCACTTAAACCTCTAATTCCTTCTGCTCTTTGGGTGCCACATCCTTGAAGGCATAATTATAGGTCTGGCTTCCTTCACTAAGTCTATCTGAAACTCAATCTCTCTATGTGGCGGCAATCTAGTCACTTCCTCAAAGACACACGGATACTCTCTAGCAATTGCCACAGATGACAACCCTTCCTATGGAACCTCTGATGAATATAGAGAGAAAACCATCAGCCTATCATTTGATAGGCATCTTATCACTGCCGTTCGCCCTTCCACATCTTTCGATTATCACCAACAGCTTTTCTCAATTCACTATTGCTACATACCTCTTTATCCAGTCCATTCCTAAGATAATCCCGAACCCAATAGAATTCAAAACTGAGCATCACAAAAATAGAGCATCCATGACTTGATAACACTATGCCGCAACAAACTATGCAAAGGCTAGTAGAGCCTCTAACCGGGTTCATCACGATCAAGGGTCGGTCTACCACTTCGGGTCTCAATCCCTGCTCGTCTACGAGGTCACTACATATGAATGAATGTGAAGCCCCAGTATCAAATAGAACTCGAACATGAACTTCACTAATAAAATGCATACCTTGAATGGTGACTCTATTTCCCTTCTCCTTCGTCGAGTGAGCAATCAACGAATTCAGATTTGCATCCGAAGCATACGCTTTCACAACCTACTTATCCTTCACTGATTCTGAACAATCCTTCTTCAAATGCACAAGCTTATCACACCTATATCACTTCTTCTTATCATGCACTTTATAGTCCTTGATCAAATGATCTTTCTCTTTGCACCTATAGCAAGTAGGTTACTACTTACCCTTCTTCTAGCCATTCTTCCCTTGAGATGCTTTATCTTTCCATTCCACTTCTTCTTGCCCATACCACCTTACTATGGTTCTGGCTCTTCCTTCTTAATGGAAACAACCATAGATGTCCTAGCCTTAGGATACAAATTCTCATGACGAAGTGCTTTCTCCATAAGCTCCTCAAACGGTTCATCAATGTGGTCTACCAGCTTCTCTACAAGATAGTCATCTAAGCCAAGATGAACTTTGCATTATTTCTCAATGGAGTGTCGATGAGTGACATCTCATACTTTGACAAAGCATCAAACTCTGCCACATATTTAGAAACTGACATCTTTCCTTGCCTACAATTAACAAACTTTCTGAACAATACCAACTTTTGGGCAGCAGGAAGGAACCTCCTTGAACCATGTCTTAAAATTTTCCCAAAAAAATTGATCTTCAAGAGTATCAATAGTCATAGCGTTCCACAAATTCATGGCCAGTCCCTGAAGTTATCTAAAAGCCAACTTTCTCTTCACAGCATCATCCACTTCCATATCAATAAAGATAGGCTCACAAGTATCAATCCAATCTTGCACTTCTATAGTTGAATTCGTTCCATAGAATGGCTTTCCTCCCAAAGTAGAGTAATCTTTAGTCAACTTAGCGAAATTTAGCCCTTGGCATTTACATGGAGCACCTTCACCAATAGCCATACCTGGGGCATTCCTTATCATCTATGTCATTATAACATTGAACATAGCTTGAAAACCAGACATATTAGCTCCTAATCCTTCTCCTTCCTCAACTCCAGAAGCAGATCTTATAGTATTCGTTGTATGCAAGCTCATTCTTATTTGTAACAACAATGATCAGTCTCTCATAAAGAAAACTATGTCTATGGTGCTCATGTGCTTACGACTTATTCGATATAATATCATTAAATAGTTTGGAAAACCAAAGTACGTAACAAGTATACACTCTCTCGTATATATATATACACACTCTTGATCTAGTTTATAACGATAACACCTTCCATGTGACGTCCTACCCCAAGACCCGCACTAACAAAGGATATTACAGAGTAATACCGCTTACTAGTGCAGAGAATAGAGCCGATTAAGAGTGACCATCCATGAGTTTTTCTTTAACCGAGTATCGATACGTCGATAAATATGCTATACATTTCCTTTTCTCAAGTGGAATCGACATATGCAATTTGAGCTTAAAGAAAAATTACGTTGGCTATAATAAAAATCTTAAACAACGTATGTCAAATACAAATCACATCATAGATCACTAATCATACATAGTGTAATACAAATAGATACAAGGCTGAACCGATACAAACAGGTACATGACATTGACTACATAATACAAAAGTGCTACATCCTAAAAATACGAATATGTACTCAAAATGAGTCTAGCTCAGCATAAGATACATCATAAACATGAATATAACTAGTGATGACAAAAGTAAACATCTAGCTAACCGATAGGAAGTACTCTCCAGAAGCATCAAGCTTAAGGACCTGGAGGTTTGGGGTATTGAATTAACAATCATGAAAGCATATAAAAACATACGATTGGATGCAAATCATGATTGTATAAGGTAGGTTTTCAGCAAACAACGAATCAATTCAAAGTGATAAGAGATTCAATACCCCATTGAGATCATATTCACTATAGATTCAAGCAATTTCATATATCAGCAATACACATCCATTTTAACCTAGAAATTGTGAGATAAACTCACCTAAATAAATCTAAAATTGAGGATTAAAAATTGGATTCTTCTAGGCTTTTCTATTTCAGCTTCAACCTAGGTTAATTTCAGAAATTGGAGAGGAATGATTACAATCAGAGACTAAAACTAAAATTGATCAATAATAGATACACAAATAGGTGAAAGAGATTACCTTTTATAAATCTAAACTCGAAATGATAATAAGAATATTGGTAAATTTTTTCCTAGTTTATGGGAGTGAAATGATAACAAGAACTGGTACGTACAGGTTTCTTATTTCTCCTATTCGGGTAAAATAGGTTAAGGTATAGATTCAATAGCAAAGTATTGCTAATTTTCTAAAAGAAAATTGTTACTAATTTGTTTTGTTTTATCACTTTATAACACCTTTTACTAAACCATATTTTATTTAACAACAATTGATTTCTTTAATTTTCCCAAAACAAATAACATATCAAACTCTGATTTCTATTAATATTGAAATACCTTATATAATTTAAATACAACTTTTAAATATAAAGGTTATTCTTAATGGTTTTAATAAAATAAACTATTAATTTGAAATTTTTAACAATAAATCTTAATATTAACCTTTATTTAAATTTACGACACCTGTTGTGATAATTTTAAAATTGAAAGATATTTTTCATAAATCTCCTATTAAAATAAATAAGCAAATAAACCCTTGGAAAAATTCATATTTTAAATTATAAAATTATTTTCATATACTTTGTTTACTTATTTTCTCCAAGATTATTTTTATATTATTAAATATAAAAATTAAATTATATAAAAGGACAATTCATTAAATCCCTAGTTTATTTTATTCCAAATCCATTTTAAATTTGGAAATACAATAATTATAAATTTCCCAAATTTATTCAATTAATTAAATACAATTAACTAAATCGGATTTAATATTTTTATTTCAGGTAATCTCGACCAGGGTTTTTACAGACCCATCCCTTATAAAAATTCATCTCCGCAATTTTCCTTAAGGAAAATTAGATAACAATTCAAAAGATGCATCTATTAAAAGAGAATAAAATTATAAGCATGGAATAATATAAAGCAAGATTCTCACCACTAATGAGAATGAGAAAATAACTCAGGATGCGTTTGCTCAATAAACTCTCTAGTCTCGTAAGAACAGTCCTTTAGATTTTCAGACCATTAGACTTCAATTAGCGGAACGTCTTTATTTCAAAGTGCTTAGCCTCTAATGCAATAATATGGATAAGCTTCTACTTATATATAAGGTCAGGTGAGACCTCATGCTCCTCAAGGATCCTTGGCTTAAGAATAGAATCAGAATCTCAAAGACATTTTCGAACCTGTGAAACATGGAATACATCATGAATATTGTTGGATTGGTCTGGAAAAGATACCCGATAAGTAAGAGAGCCAATACGCTCAGTGGTCGAGTATAGTCCAACCTTTCTCGAAGCCAACTTCTCAGAACGACTGAAACGCATCACACCTCTTAATGGAGACACATGAATGAAGATCTGATCTCCTACAGAGAATTCTAATGCTTCCCTCTTATTATCTGCATAGGATTTCTGCTTGCTCTGTGCCTCTTTTATTCTATGTTGAATGAGATTGATCTTCTCCAAAGCTTCACAAATAGAGTCAAGGCCTAAGATGAATTTCTCCCCAGACTCAAGCCAACACGAAGGTGATCGACATGACTTTCCATAAAGAGCCTCGAAAGGATCCATGCCGATAGCTCTAATTCTTGTATAAAAAAAAGCAACAATCTTTTATTCTTAAATTGAATAATTTATCGATCTAATTAAACGTTAAAAATAACTTAGTGCCTGATGTGGGGAAGGGGTCTCCTGTAAATGGAGCTTTGATTCTTTTTTTAAGAATAAAAAAATCCTACCTATTTTCTATTATGAATTGGAACTAATGTGTAGAAGAAACAATATACTGACAAAAAAAAATCTAGACTTGAAACTGTTGTTATAAGAAAATTCAACAAGATTGGTATGATCTTCCCAACTTCCACCGAAGTCGAGGACACAAGCATGAAGTAAGTCTTCCAAGATCTATTAACTCGCTCCGTCTACCCATCCGTCTATGGATGATAAGTAGTGCTTAAAGTAATCTTTGAACCAAATGCTTTTTGGAGACTCTTCTAGAATTCGCTTGTAAACAAGGGATCGCGGTCACAAATGATGGTACTAGGAATGCCATGAAGTCTCACGATCTCCTTAACATAGATCTTAGCTAGCTAATAGGCAGTCTGATTGGACTGGATGGGAATAAAATGTGCTGATTGACTCAAACAACCAACACTCGCCCATAAGCTATCATGGTTGGCCCTTGAACGAGATAGACCAACCATTAATGAAATCCATAGAAACCTTAAAAGGAAAAGAAATAACAAGATTACAATCATTACTAGATCGACACACAAAAGGATTCAAATATGAATTTAAACTTATAATACCTCATCCCACTTCCACACCGGGACTTCAAATGGTTGCAAAAGACCATTGAGACACCGATGCTCGGCTTTAACAAGCCGGCAAGTCAAGCAACCCTTCATATACTCCACCACATCTAATTTCATTCCTTCCTAATAGTAGAGACGCTTCATATCAATATATATCTTACTACTACTCGGGTGAATAGAATACTTGGAGTGATGGCACTCTTCAAGAATATTCCTTTTGAGATCACCGACATCTAGCACCAAAAGCCTACCTCTTTTGCGAATACAACCATGAGCATCAACTACAAAATCCCTCAACCCATTAACATGGGAAACACTACTACATAGGTAAAAAGGTTAAGATAGATCAGGATCATACTTCTAGGCTTTCGCAATTCAATCTCAAAGATTAGGATGAGCTTCTAGGCTAAACAATAATATAGAAGAACAAGAATCTGGAATACACCCTCTAATCTCACAAGAAGATAGAACCTCAAGATCTTTCCACTCAACTAACATAAAAGAAATAACTGTGTGCCGCTTGCGACTAAGAGCATCTGCTACTCGGTTCCCCTTCCCCGGAGTATACTGATTACCGACATCGTTGGAAGCAAGGAATTTGAGCCATCTCTGTTGTCGCATATTAAGCTCCTTCTGAGTGAATAAGTACTTTAACGACTAATGGTTGGTATAAAGCACAAATCTCTCATCCAATAAATAATGATATTAAATCTTCAAAGCAAAGACAATGGCTACAAGCTCCAAATCATAAGCAACATATCTAACCTCATTCGACTTGAACTGCCTCGAAACAAACACAACAACACGGTCCCGCTGCATAAGGACAACTTCCAAACAAAATCTACTAGAGTCCGTATAACCACATGGTCTTGGTTCCCTTTCGAAAACACAAGAACATGAGTATTGGAAAGGAGTTATTTCAACTTCTGAAAAGAAGCTTCATACTTATCCAACCAAACCCACTTGACTCCTTTCCTAGTCAAAAAAGCAAGAGGTAAGATGATCCTGGAAAAGTCCTTTATGAATCGATCGTAATATCCCGCCAATCCAAGAAAGCTACGAACCTCCAATACATCATCGTGCACGAAGAACAAAAAGTTGAAGAGCCTATTTATGGAAACAGATGTGGGCTAGAAGTATTAATTGGTATCAAATCAATGTTACTTATTCGATAAATTAAGTGGAAAAGAGAATGAATAGACCATAAATATGGAAATCCTTTAAAAGTGATATAGACGATTAGATGGATGAAGAAATAATGAACATAGTATAAAAATGGAGAAAATAATAAAGACACGCATTGTACAAATTTTCTTAGCTTTTATGAGCTTATTTTGTGACTTGTATTTGATAGAATATCTTGATAAACCTATTGTAATCAGCAAACTATAAGCAATCGGTATTTAATAGTAATTTCGCAATATTGATCCAAATATTTAACAAACTTAACATCATTATAACATTATAACATGGTACAATATTGTTTATAACATATTCTATACATGTCCGATATTTTGTTAATACTATCACGATATTTTAAAATATCTTATATTGGTACCTGATCGATACATACCTGATACTGATATTAACTATCTAGCCTTCTACTTTAATAATTCATAAGTAATTATTAAAAATGTATTAAAATTCCAAATTACTTTTAAAATACTCAAATATAAGTTAGAAAATACTTATAAAAAGTTTTGAAGATAAATACTTAAACTAAAATCATTTTTAAACAATTAAAGTTTAAAAAAGAAACTAATGTATTTCCAGAATACTGTATACTGGTTTTAGAGCAAAGACAACGGCCAAAAAAGTGTTATCGTAGAGTTCTGTAAATGATTATGTACTGGGATGGTTTTATGTAGTAAAATGTTTTGCCATTTTTTCGATATGCTAAAAATCCTTTTAATATCCAATCATTTTGCAGTAAAAAATATACACAATATATATCACAATCATGGCGAGAAACCCCTAGCGATCTCTTTACAAAATATTACAGAAATTGCAGAACATAAGGCAATTCCTAAGTGCTTCTATAGCTATTCGCTATAAAACCATTTCCAAAGTGAAGTGCGATTCAATCCAATTCCAACCAGTCCTTATGTGCTTTATGTCAAGACTATGCAACAAGCCATAGAAAGTCATACAAGTCCAAATACATCATTTACATATGTCATTTGCTTTCCAAAGCAAGAATCACAAAAGTATTCAACAATATATAGTCAAATAATTAACTACAGTTTAAACAATCATGTATACACTTCATATTCATTCAAATGGTGATATTTCTCACCCTCTAATAAATAAACAACCAAGCTCAAGCTTCCACTTTCTACCTTAACCTTGCAAACACCAAAACCCTTCCTACCTCAGTCTTATGCTCTCAGCTTAGGCTAGAAAAGCCTCCAAATGCTCACGACCTTGAATGGTTTAGTGTGTTGTGCTCCAAATCTTCCAGCTCCGAGTTGCTAATGGATGTTGCTAAGATGTTGTAATGCTTATACTAGAGTTTGGTTCAAGTTTTAGTTGATTAATGTTGCTTTGTACTAGAAATTTATGAAGAGAATGGGAACGAGGAGCTTATTTTTATTTGCTTAAAAATTGTAGAAGTGTTTCTATGAACCAAGGGTGCATTTATATAAGCATTCAAGTGGTTATCCTACCCTTCCCCTTACCTCTTCTAGCCGGTCAAGCCTTGCCCCCATCTATGTGCCTCCATGTGACTTACTTTCCACCTTAAAGGCAAAAGAAAATATCTCCACCTCACACCTTCTCGAAGCTTTCCATAGATAGATCAGTTAACCACATTAACACAAATTATTTTTATTAGTTATTAATGACCTTTTAGGAAATTTAGACATGTACAAAATGTTTTGATTTGAATAAAAAGTATTTTACCGATAAAATAATTTTCGGTCACATTATCGATATTTCTTCAAAGTATTTATTTTTGTAAACAAATTTCAAAAACAAGTTTCTTATCACTAGTTAATAATTAAAAGGAGTTTAATATGGTTGTAAAATCACTTTTATAACACTTAAATATATTTTAAAAGTTCGATATTCAAAGATGAAGTGTTCAAATTTACGAGTCGCTACAAAACCTCCCTGAAAGCATGCTTAAAATTACATTTCTATTTTCTTAAGGGTTTTTATATTTTTTTTATAAAAATTAAATCTGATTTTAGTCTCATGCTTATATGACCAAAACATTTTTTTGAATTGTTTTGGAAAAAATTCAAATATTTGCATTTTTCTACATTTGCACTTTAAACTGCAAATACTTGTGCTTTTTGAAATCGCAAATATTTACATTTTCGCTCAAACGTAAAATAAGTGTGCTTTCTAAAATTTGTTCCTAGGGAGGGAAGGGCATATCTTTGAAATTTAAAAGAGGTTATTTCTTGATTTTCTTGCAAATGCTATATGTTCCCATTCGTTCAAGACCCGACAATATGAACCCGCATCGCATGGTTTGACCAAAGATGGTCCCAGACCAAATAACATGCTCGCCTTCAGTATCTCAAGTCCTAAAAGGCAGGGTGGCCCTTTTACCTCTCGGACTTGGGCATTCGCCCGCCAATTCACTTCTATCAATAAAAGATCAACCTGTCTCGGACAATCTCATATCGCTTTGCTATTTGGACGACTAGGTCGCAGCCAGAAAGCCTTGCCTCCCACATCCTTGTCCACCACCCACATATGTCCCTGCTCTTCACTTTCCCGGGCATCCCATCTCTCTGCCCATCCTACTTTATCATGACTCATCAAAAACTTGACAAAATTATCTGCATAAAAAGACGAAAACCATGTGCTTTGACAAGATCGGCATGAACAACAATATTCATTTGACAAATGCGTCATTATACAACTGCTCGCACTCCACATGATAGGGACGTTACTATTCATTAACAGCTCTCAACTTTGTCACATTTCTAACACAAGCATGTCATGGCACGACATGCCAACTGGTATTCATCCAAACAATCCTTTCCACCTAACATCCTAGTTGGCTGCTATTTGAGTTATGTGTTGCCATCAACAGACACAGAAACTCAAGGTCTAAGGCTTCAATCGAGCCATTCAATGTTTGATCCCTAGAAATATAAATAAACGACTCATGCACTTTTACAAAGATCGATTTTCTCTATAAGCAATAAATTTTAACTCAAAGGTCTTGTAGTAATTATCTCGTAACTGAAATATCAAGTAATAAAACTAACAACCACAGTGACGTGATCTTTGCCAAGAACGAACCACTCTATTCTTGTGTTATTTACTCTTTTAGCACTAGATATATTTCTTCCTTGATTCCTCATTGACACTTTTTAACTATGTTATTACTGAATTGCCTTTGCTAAACTCTACCACTAATCATAATTCTGAGTTTGCCTAGAAATCTAGTCAACTTTTAGGCATCAGAAGGAAGGCCTTTCTTAAAATATCTTTGTTTCCATCACTTTTCTCCTCCTCAAAACATTTATTCCACTTAAACAGTTCACCTAACGGCTAAATGAGACCGATAACTCTAACGGTCACAATAATAACAACAATATGGAAGCTAGCGCTATTTGCCTCATCCCGGGCATGAGTAGTGGTATATGGTGTTATCCCACCTTTTGGTCAAAGCCGGAATATCAACAAATTGGTAAGGAATGATGGATATTGGGATTGGAGATCGATTGGAATCAAGGCTGCAATCGATGTCGTCAAAATTTGGTTGAGCTCCGATCGGGCCGGAATCGGTTGGAGATGATGATGAGGACTAGGAGAGGCTATATTTCAAATTTCAGGTTAATCGGAGTTCGTATTAAAGAGATATGATCGATGCAAGGTAGGAAGAGCATGATGTTCGTATCCATCGATGCAAAGATTGGTTCGTATCGATGTGTTTCGCATCGATCAGGAGGATAGCGTTTCGAATCGATAATGTTCGTATCAATCAAAGGCAGGGCATGGTAGTGGTTCGAATCGATACATTTCGTATCGATCAAAAAGTAAGGACTTCGAATCGATACAGTTCGTATCGATACAGTTCGTATCGATCGGCACAGGTTCGACTCAATGACTTCGTACCGATCAGATAGGAAGGCTAGATGGATTTCGACTCGATGGCAACACACCCAAATTGGTAGGCAAGCTTGCGGAGGTTTGTTCGAATCGATACATTTCGTATCGATCGGGATGTGGACAGGTGGTACATTTCGAGTCCATGATCTCGTATCGATCACTGGAGCTCAGTTCGACTCCATCAGGTAAAATCTCGCTCGTATCCATCAAGTAAGGCTTCGTTCGTATCCATCATTGAGTTTAGTTTCGTACCCATCTGTTGGCCTTTCATTCGTATCGATCAAATTCACCATTTCGTATCGATCGGTTCATAGATCGATACGAAATACACTCCTGCAATCGATATGAGAGAACATGCGATGCAAACAGTTGAGTACAAACGTTCTGGAGAAGTGATGGACACGTACAAACGTGAAGCGTGGATACGTGCACGAATCCAAGGAAGAAGCGTTCGACTCAGCGCACAAAGTGGATCAACCCAGTCAACTCGCCACAGAGTTCGGATCGATCTAGGAGATTAGCGCCACGTCATTGCACGTGTGTGCTTCTGATCGAGTCGAATAGGATGGATTCGAACAAGTGGATACGAACGCAACAGCACTAACGAAAATGCAATTCGCATCGATCATATCTCCCAAACCGTTGATCCAAATGCAACGAAATTTTCGCAGCAGCTTGCATACAAGGTAAAGAATGTTCCTACTAAGTTTCATCTCGATTGGATCAATTCTAGATGGATACGAAATCAATTCGTACCGATCACAGATCGAGTCGAAATTTGGTGGGGTTGGTCGCGTGGGCCCACTCACGTTCCAGAAGAAGTCTCCCGAAGTTTGAGCGCGATCTCGTCCTCCTACGCCTATAAATAGCCTCCTGAAGCTTACAGAAAAGGGACCTTCTATTCAACGTCCAGACTCTACCGGATTCATTTCTACACTTCAATATAACTATTGTACTCGAAATTGTTCATTACTACTACTGTAATCATCTGTAACCAGCAAGGATAATCAATAAAAGGATAAAACTTTGAAGTGGACGTAGGCCGGAGATAGCCGAACTACTATAAATCCTGTGTTTCTGATTATAATTTCTGAATTGCTGTTTTTATTTGCTGAGATCTGATATTTGTGCTTGAATATTGTTGATTTGTGTCCATACATTGGTGCTTTCACGGTATTTGGGGTTTGTGACCATTTTTGGCGCAAACACTTTGGTGCTTTCACTAAGAAGGACAAGCACCCTCTACATCGGATTGAAGTTTGGATTGGAAGAGCGTGAAGAATTCAGACTTAGAGAAAATGACTAGACAAAACAGTAGAAGGCAAAGGGCTGAGAGAAGCCAACTGGATGGAAGTCAAGAAGCTTCCTCCGGAGCTGGAGAAGGATAAGCTTCCATCTACATCATTGGAGATGAAATGGAAGATATGGCGAATTCTTTGCAAGAGAGATTGTTGAAAAGTCAATAGGAAATGATGCAGACTTTCTTTGAGCAGATGAGAGCTGCAGGGACGCAGAACTTAGGAACAGCTACAGCGGCTGTGGATGTGGAACAAGGATCTAGAGTTTTGGAACCCAATGGAGGACAAGATATAGAACCGGAAGGCTATCAGCGAGGGCTTGGGGCAGGCCCACAGGATCCAACGCAGGAGGACCTTTGGAAGGAGTTCAACAGGCTAGAGCCAACGTTGCTGAGCCACATGAAGAATATTTGCCGGAGTTCCCTCGGGAGCATGGGGGGCAACCCCGGACAGACAATACTGGATTAGTGGAGATCATTAGAAAAACCATGTGTGGAGGCTTGACTAACAGAGACTTGGAAGGAGTGAACATGAGTCCGTTCGCTCGGGAAATAAGGGTAGCTCAGAATCCACCTAAGTTTAAGTTACCTAGCGTGGAAGTATATGATGGCAAGGCAGACCCAACTGATCACTTGATGAGATACACCAGACACATGGAAGTGTTGGGGGCATCGGAGGAAGTGATGGCCTGATGCTTCCCTTTGTACTTGACGGACTTAGCTGCAATGTGGTTTAGGCAGTTGGAGGAAGGATCTATCAGGACTTGGAGGGAATTGGTGGATAGATTTTTGGGACAGTTTCGGGTTCATATCAAGAGACCAAAGAACGTGATGACGTTAACGACAAAGGAAGGATGAATCACTTAGAGCTTTTCTAACTCGATTCAATGCGGCAGTTGCTTCGGTGGATCGGCCGGATCCATCAATGGTTTTAATGGCGGTAGTGTCAGGAGTCAGGGAGGATTCATATTTCAAGGTATCTTTAATATGAGACCCACCACTAGATCTCGGGGAATTCTTTCACGAGGCAGAGAGGTTCCTCCAACAAGAGGATGCATGTGTAGATTTAAAATTGAAGGAAGTGAATGCAACTGAGGGTGGAGGACCATCCAGTAGAGGTTCGGATAAGGATAAAGGAAAGAGGAAGCTGGATGATGATCCAGGAAAAGCCAGAAAGCGATGGAAGGATCCAAAGTTTTCCACATACACAGGATTAAATGAGACGCTGGAGCGGATATACCTGGATACTCGGAATCGCCTTCCCTACCGAAGGCCAGCTAGAAGAGAGCCTTCTGAACGAGAAAAGGCATCAAGAAGGCACTGCCTCTTCCATGATTTGGATGGACATGATACCAACAGCTCCAGACACTTAAAGGACATAATTGAGGAGAATGTAAGGAATGGACAATTGAGGCAGTTTGTTGGGACACGGAATGCAACGGTGGAGCAAGAGCAGCCACCGTCTACCTCACACCATGAGGATGTGAGGCCCAGGAATGATGGTCGATTGGTTATCAATTGACCTGGATAATATAAAATAAGTAACAAATCTTTGGCGAGCGACTAAGTCATTTACACATGTACGGGGACGGAGATAGCCCCTAGGCATGCTCTGAATGATGACAAACCGCGAAGCTATGGTTTGTGAAATCTATCTTTGTTTTTGGATTGGATACTTGATTTCTCTGGTTTGGTTTTGGAGTTTGGATTGAACTCCTAGTTTTGTTTGCTTTCTGATTTGGATCGCTTGGATGATTATTTTCTGTTTTGGATGCTGGTTTGGATTTCTGATTTCCTAGTTTTGATTTGGATTTTGGATTGTATTTTGATTAGATTTTTATCTGGTTTTTGATAAAAGGTCGTCGGGTATGGATTATGCCTGGCAAGGGGTGAGTCACTTTGCCCGAACGTGGTAAATTGACTCATTCAGGTCGTTGAGTATGGACTATGCTCAGTAAGGGTCCGGAGTGACCAAGATTCGGCCTAAGACAGGCCCTATATTATCAATTATTATTTTCAGGTCGTCGAGTATGGACAATGCTCGACAAGGGTCCGGAGAGACCAGGATTAGGCCTAGGACTTAGGCCCTGTATTATCAATTGTTATTTTCAGGTCGCTGAGTATGGACTATGCTCAGCAAGGGTCCGGAGTGATCAGGATTTGGCCTAGGACTTAGGTCGTTGAGTATGGACTATGCTCAACAAGGGTCCGGAGAGACCAGAATTCGGCTTAGGACTTAAGCCATGGCATTGTACAACGTCCAGGGACACTAGACCACGGTCGTCAAGTGTGGACTGCGCTTGGCAAGAACCCGAAGAGGTTAGCTCAACATTCAGGGACACTGGACCATGGTCGTCAGGTGTGGATTACGCTTGGCAAGAGCCCGGAAAGGTTATGGATTTGGATATCGACCCGAAGAGGTCCTAGATTCGGTTATCGGCTATTGGATAAGGATGGATTAGGACTTGGTTGTCGAGTTCGGATGGATATGGAATTGGCTAAGGCTTTGGTTATTGGATTTGGAATTGGGCATCGACTCTGAACGGTCAAGGATGATATACTCAAACGATATGGCTATGGACTTCTGATTCGGAACTATTCAAAACACGCCTTCTTATCACAAGGCATGTTTTGAGGGGAAAATGTTATCCCACCTTTTGGTCAAGGCTGGAATATCAACAAATTGGCAAGGAATGATGGATATTGCGATTGGAGATCGATTGGAATCAAGGCTGCAATCAATGTCGTCAAAATTTGGTTGAGCTCCGATCGGGCCGGAATCGCTTGGAGATGATGATGAGGACTAGGAGAGGCTATGTTTCAAATTTCAGGTTAATCGGAGTTTGTATTAAGGAGATATGATCGATGCAAGGTAGGAAGAGCATGTTGTTCGTATCCATCAGTGCAAAGGATTGGTTCGTATCGATGTGTTTTGCATCGATCAGGAGAAGAGTGTTTCGATTCGATAGTGTTCGTATCAATCAAAGGCAGGGCATGGTGGTGGTTTGAATCGATACGTTTCATATCGATCAGAAAGTAAGGACTTCGAATCGATACCGTTTGTATCGATCGACACAGGTTCGACTTAATGACTTCGTATCGATCGGATAGGAAGGCTAGATGGATTTCGACTCGATGGCAACACACCCAGATTGGTAGGCAAGCATGCGGAGGTTTGTTCGAATCGATACATTTCGTATCGATCAGGATGGGGACAGGTGGTACATTTCGAGTCCATGATCTCGTATCGATCACTGGAGCTCAGTTCGATTCCATCAGGTAAAATATCGCTCGTATCCACTAGGTAAGGCTTTGTTCGTATCCATCATTGAGTTTAGTTTCGTACCCATCTGTCGGCCTTTCATTCGTATCGATCAAATTCACCATTTCGTATCGATCGGTTCATAGATTGATAAGAAATACACTCCTGCAATCGATACGAGAGAACATGCGATGCAAACAGTTGAGTACAAACGTTCTGGAGAAGTGATGGACATGTACAAGCGTGAAGCGTGGATACGTGCACGAATCCAGGGAAGAAGCGTTCGACTCGGCGCACAAAGTGGATCAACCCAGTCAACACGCCACGGAGTTCAGATCGATCCAGGAGATTAGCGCCACGTCATTGCGTGCGTGCGCTTCTGATCGAATCGAATAGGATGGATTCGAAAAAGTGGATACGAACGCAACAGCACTCACGCAAATGCAATTCGTATCGATCATATCTCCCAAACCGCTGATCCAAATGCAAAGAAATTTTCACAGCAGCTTGCATACAAGGTAAAGAATGTTCCTGCCAAGTTTCATCCCGATTGGATCAATTCTTGATGGATACAAAATCAACTTATATCGATCACAGATCGAATTGAAACTTGGTGGGACCGGTCGCGTGGGCCCACTCACGTGCCAGAAGAAGTCTCCCAAAGTTTGAGCGCGATCTCAGCCTCCTACACCTATAAACAGCCTCCTGAAGCCTACAGAAAAGGGACCTTTTGACTATTCAACGTCCAGACTCTGCCGGATTCATTTCTACACTTCAATATAACTATTGTACTCGAAATTCTTCATTGCTACTGCTGTAATCATCTGTAACCAGCCAGGATAATCAATAAAAGGATAAAACTTTGAAGTGGACGTAGGCCGGAGATAGCCGAACCACTATAAATCCTGTGTTTTTGATTATAATTTCTGAATTGCCATTTTTATTTGCTGAGATCTGATATTTGTGCTTGAATATTGTTGATTTGTGTCCATACACTGGCGTTTTCACGGTATTTGGGGTTTGCGACCATTTTTGGCGCAAACATATGGCTTGGCTATGTATAGGCTCACGCGCATTCGACAAATGGCCTGCTATCTCAATGAACTCCAGACTCGGGTGGATGCCTAAGAAACCGTTAATTATCATAAAGGAGACCTAACTATACTGGATAGGACCTCTATATAGCCCATTGTCCTTAGTGCTATTAACACATGCATGACACCCCCGAAAGGGCCATGTTGGAAACCTAGATTAGGGTTGTTCCTTTTGGAAATGGGTCAGCCCGCAGCGGAAGTTATCAGTGAATTTCAAAAAAAAATCCATTATTAGATCCTTATTGGGTCTGTAAAATCTCTCATTTAGAACATTTCTATTGATATATGTGTGTGTGTGTGTGTGTCATATACACATATATATGTGATGTATACGTAAAAATGTAGTTTTTAATTCTCATACTTATTCTTCTTAAATTAAAGGACATATTAGGGTATTTTACATGTTTTTACCAAAATACAAAAGTGCTTTCAAACCGTCATTCTTCATCTACATTCTGGCAAAACGGTAATTTTGTGTGTATGCATTAATTTTGAGAAAATTTATTTGCACATTTGAATATTATTTTATAGGAAATTAAGAGCAAATGGAGGAAGCATCATAGGTTTATGGATGAACATGTTTTGGAAGTAAAAAAGATGAAAAGAAAGAATTAATTCTTCATGGAAGAGTCCACCTACCTACAAGAAAACGAACTTCAACTAAAGGAAAAGCGCACGTTAGTGGGAATCAATTAATCATTAATTATTATGTGAAGGCCACAAAAAGTGAGTAGTAATTTTGGTAGCAGCCTAAAATATATTAGGGTTTTCAATTTGTATAAATACACTCTTACGGTTCATGAAAGCATGTAGTTGTCGGCACAAAATTATAAATAAAATTCTCTCTTCTTTTCTTTAATTTAGTGGTTTCTTAGCCTTTTACATTTTGCAACTTTATTTCATGCTTTTTTACTTTGTGTTATTTTATGTCATGCTTCTCTTTTATCTCATGAAAGTAGGTTAGATTTTCTTTTTTAAATTACTGTAGATTTACTTTTATGTAATTAATTAGCTCCTTTTCTTTCTAATTAGTACGTCCTTTCATTTTGTTAATATTGAAATCCACTTTTGTCCAAATGAATTCAAGAATAAGAGACCATACTTCTTCAATTTAGGGGTAATGAAGCTTTCATAATTCATATAAAATCAGCATAATGATTTCATTTATTATCTCTTGTTTTTTGTCTTAATGTAAATTTTTATGTTGATAGAAGTATAAAGTTTATAAATGAATTTAATAGCCTATGTTGTTAAACACAAATAGGCTATACTTAGCAATTATAGACTTAAGTTACATCTTCACCTAACTATTTGATTTCTATTTCTAACTTCATAATCATTTTTATGATATATCATAAATGAGTTTGTTTGATGTATTAAAATTAGACGGTTTATGTTGTTTCATTTAATATCACAAATAGACTACACTTAAAATAAATAGATTAACTAATTCTACTTGTGTTAAAAAGAGAGATTATAAATTTATTCATATAAATATGAGAGTGAATTTATTTCTAAATTGCCTTTTAACCTCATTATTTATTTTTTCTAATTTTATTCTTGTCTTTCTACAATTTTTAGTTAAAAATTTTTCAAAATATTTGGTACAATTTGATTGTGTAAGTTGAAATTCTTGCTTTCTTTGTGATTCGATCCGTACTTGCCGATGCACTACAATTGTGCACCATACACTTGCGGTATTTTATTGCGATAAAATTCGGCGGTTTTCTAATCGATAGAAATTCTTTTATGAATAAGTTTTTGGCATCGTTGCTGAGGAAAAAAAATTATTTTATTCTTCGAATTAATTTTATGTTTATTTTATTTTATTTTGTGTTGTTGTTCATTAACAAAATCTACATTGCATTTGTTACAAACTTTCGTTACAAGCATTTGATTCCTGTTCTCTGTTACATTTCAGTTCACTCCTTGTTCTTGTTCTTGTTGTTACATTTTCTTCTCTGTTACAATTTTGTTCTCGGTTACAAACTTTTGTTACGTTTTTACTAGTGCACTTCACTCCCTGTTCTTTTTGTTACCGTTCTTACCATGCTTATTAACACTTCAATGCACCTCCATCACCATCCAGTTTCCTCCTTTCCTTTTCCTAACAAACTGTTGGAATTCCTAAAGAGCAAAGTGAATGAAAAATACAAGTCCCACATCTCCAAATTGTGAGAGCTATATTGGTCTAAATATAGCTTTCTCATGAGGAGGTTAGGGGCCTGGGGCTCCCAAATGTATGCTTCGTTGTGAGGAGGGAGATCATGCATCACCAACACACACGCGCGCGCGCGCCGCCGCCGCCGTCCGTCCGACCGGACCGGGCCGGGCTCGGGTTCGGGTTCGGGTTCGGGTTCGGGTCTAAAATGACCATTCTTTTTACTAGGCCATTGTTTAACGGTTTTGGGCTTCGTCTGAAACTGGGCTGGGCCTGGAATTTAAAGAGAAGCGGGCGGGTGAACAGACGCAGGGTTTTTTCCTGAGGAGATGCGACTGTTCATAAGCGGACGCGAATAACTGAAGAGGCGCGACCCGTTAGAGGCGAACAGTAGCGGGTGCGGCCCGTTAGAAGCAAACAGATGCGGCCAAACGCGAACGGGTGCGACCTGACTGAAGCAGTGCAGGCGAAACAGTACCAGGCGGTACGAATGGGTGCAAGCCAGTAGCGAGCGGGTGCGACCCGTTAACGAACAGCAGCGACCAAAAGGCAACGGGTGCGACCCGTCAAGCGGACGCGACTGTTCGAAGGGATGCGGACGAAATTATAAATAGGAGAGAATACTGATCACATTCTCATCCAATTCCAATCTAATTTCTTCTGCTTCTTTGCTCCACTGCTCTATATTCCATATATATCACTGAGTTGACATACTCATTACAATCTCGTGCAGATTACGTCTGTTGTATCTTGGGAGAGTTTTGAAATAAAATTCTTAAGGAAATTGTTACGACAAGCCTCAGACGAAATTTTCTTTATATACTGGTTAGATTCACTGTAATCTTTCCCGTTTATAAGTTGTGCTATTTCTTACAATAGTATAACGTTCTTGTTGTAATTTATTTACAACGTAACTTATTGTTACATTTATCTAATACAGAATTCCAGCGTAGTGGAATTCTAATCAATAAACTTGTGCGACGAGTTTATTGTTGTAGCATGCTATCTGTTTTAGTACACTAGACATATAACATCTTAAGAATTTTATGTGATTCAAGATGGTGTTTGAGTCAGAAAAGATGGTTCTGTCCAAAGCTGGAATGTATATCGGAAGGGGATATTTATGTGATGGCCTATTTAAGGCAAATATAGCCGTTACCGGCAATAAATCTATGTATTCTGATTGTGCTAATAATAAAATTGAAGTCTCGTACTTGCTTGAGCATGAAATTTTACTATGGCACGATAGATTAGGACACATAAACTTCCGAAAAATGAAGAAATTATCAAACTTGGGATTGATTCCAAATTTCCAAGTAGATAAGAACTACAAATGTGAGACATGTGTAGAAGCAAGAATGGTCAAACAACCATTTAAATCTGTTGACAGAAGCACCGAACCATTAGGTTTGGTACATACAGATTTATGTAATTTTAAGTCATTACCTACAAGAGGTGGGAAAAAGTATTTTATTACTTTTATTGACGATTATACGCGATATTGCTATGTATATCTTTTAAATAGTAAGGATGAAGCAATAACTGCGTTTATAAAATACAAGGCTAAGGTAGAAAATCAGTTAAACAAAAAGATCAAGATATTGAGATCTGATCGAGGTGGAGAATATGAATCACCATTTGAACAAGTTCTGTGCCAAAAATGGTATAATTCATCAAACAACGGCTCCATATTCACCACAACAAAATGGTGTAGCCAAGAGGAAGAACAGAACGTTAAAAGACATGATTACTGCCATGCTTTTAACTTCTGGTCTACCGACGAACTTGTGGGGGGAAGCCTTAAATATGTCTAATCACATATTAAACAAAGTTCCTCACAATAAAACGGGAACAATTCCATATGAGATATGGAAAGGACACAAACCAAGCTTTAAATACCTCAAAGTGTGGGGGTGCTTGGCAAAAGTTCCAGTTCCGCCTCCTAAGAGAGTCAAACTTGGACCAAAAACAGTAGATTGTTATTATCTTGGGCCAGCCCAAAATAGTAGTGCCTATAGATTTTTGGTATTCAAGTCTGATATAAATGATATTCATGTAAATACAATCATGGAATCAAGAGATGCCTCGTTATTTGAAGATGTGTTTCCACATAAAAGAAACGATGGAAATCCTGTCCCAAAAAGGACAAGAGATAACAGAGATGAGACATGTGAAGATGAAACTCATCAGGACAACGAGGAGGTTGAACCAAGAAGAAGCGTAAGGGTAAGAACTTCCAAAACATTTGATTCGGATTTTTTAACTTATATGTTAGAACACGAACTTCAAACATACAAGGAAGCAATGTCATCTTCTGAATCTTCATGTTGGAAAGAAGCAATCCAAAGTGAGATTGATTCAATTCTAAGTAATAAAACTTGGGAAATTGTTGATATTCCACCAGGAATAAAACCAATTGGCTGCAAATGGATTTTCAAGAAGAAAATGATCGACAAGTATAAAGCCAGATTAGTAGCCAAAGGATATCGTCAAAAAGAAGGAGTAGACTTCTTTGATACCTATTCACCGGTTACACGAATAACCTCTACAAGAATGTTAATAGCAATTTCTTCCATATATAATCTGGAAATTCATCAGATGGATGTCAAAACAGCATTCTTAAATGGAGATCTCGATGAGGAGATTTACATGGAGCAACCTGAGGGTTTTATTTCCAAAGGAAATGAAAACAAAGTATGTCGGTTAGTGAAATCACTATATGGACTAAAACAAGCTCCAAAACAATGGCATGAAAAATTTGATAGTGTCATGATGAAAAATGGTTTTCGTATAAATGAATGTGATAAATGTGTTTATTACAAACAGGTTGGACAATCATATGTGATGATTTGTCTATATGTAGACGATATGCTAATCTTTGGTCCTAATACTAAAGTAATAGAGACTATAAAGAAGATGTTAATCAACAATTTCGATATGAAAGACTTAGGAGTTGCAGACGTTATTTTGGGAATCAAAATAATAAGAACACCTAATGGAATTGAACTATCTCAGTCACACTATGTAGACAAAGTGATTGAAAAATTCCAAGAGTATGGAATTAAAGGAGTAAGGACACCTTTTTACTGCATAAAAACACTGATGAGAGTGTAATGCAACTGGAATACTCTCGTGTAATAGGATGCTTAATGTATCTGATGAATTGTACCAGACCAGATATTGCTTACGTGGTAAGTCGACTAAGCAGGTATACAAGTAATCCAGGGAAGGAACACTGGAAAGCACTAATGAGAGTGTTGGGATATTTAAGGAATACCACTAATTTTTCCTTACATTATGGAAAATATCCCGCCGTCTTAGAAGGATATAGTGATGCAAACTAGATTGCAGATTTAGAGGAATCAAAATCCACAAGTGGTTATGTCTTTACCCTAGTAGGGGCAGTGGTGTCATGGAAATCTACTAAACAAACATGCATAGCTCGATCCACTATGGAATCAGAGTTCATTGCATTAGATAAAGCAGGCGAAGAAGCAGAATGGCTTCGTCACTTTTTAGAAGATATTCCGTTTTGGCCTAAACCTGTACCAGCCATATGCATACACTGTGATAACCAAGCAGCGCTAAGCAGAGCGCAAAACTTTATGTATAATGGAAAGTCACGACATATTCGTCGACGTCATAATATAGTTAGGCAGTTACTCTCAAATGGAACTATTTCCATAGATTATGTGAGAACAAATGATAACCTAGCGGATCCATTTACTAAAGGTTTATCAAGAGAGAAAATTGACCGAGCATCGAGAGGAATGGGTTTAAAAGCCTAAACCAACAAAAGTTACCTTATACGGAAACCTATCCTAGCGACTGGAGATCCCACGGACTAGGATCAATAGGCAAACCAGTTATGAGTAACTCAAGAAGTAATGCATTTGTCTGGACTTGGTCCTACTCCATTCCTATGGTGCAAAATATAATGCATGCCTACAGAAGTTTTAAAGGTTAAAGCTATGTTTTTTAATGATGACCATATCTTGGAAATAACAAGTGGGGTATAGGTAGGAAACTCTTAATGGTTGCGATCACCTATGTTAGTGTGAGCTGGGTCGGCTCTATGAGAATATTAAAAGGCTTTTATTCTCTAAAAACACTCGCAGAACCAAAAATTGTTCAGGACCAAAATGAACACAACCAAGAGATTGGATGAGAAGGGAATCAATGCTTCGTAAAGCTTATTGTCTGGATATACAATAAAGGCCGACGGTTCAAGATGAAATAATTCACCGATTAGCCAAGTAGGTCCGATAAGTTTTAACTAGGGAAAGTTCAAAGTGAAATATCTACTTATCCACGATAAAGCATTATTCCATATGTACTCTGTGATAGTTCGCTTCGTGTAGAGGATATGTATATTATCATTCATGTGGGGGATTGTTGGAATTCCTAAAGAGCAAAGTGAATGAAAAATACAAGTCCCACATCTCCAAATTGTGAGAGCTATATTGGTTTAAATATAGCTTTCTCATGAGGAGGTTGGGGGCCTGGGGCTCCCAAATGTATGCTTCGTTGTGAGGAGGGAGATCATGCATCACCACAACAAGCGCGCGCGCGCGCCGCCGCCGCCGTCCGTCCGACCGGGCCGGGCTCGGGTTCGGGTTCGGGTTCGGGTTCGGGTCTAAAATGACCATTCTTTTTACTAGGCCATTGTTTAACGGTTTTGGGCTTCGTCTGAAACTGGGCTGGGCCTGGAATTTAAAGAGAAGCGGGCGGGTGAACAGACGCAGGGTTTTTTCCTGAGGAGATGCGACTGTTCATAAGCGGACGCGAATAACTGAAGAGGCGCGACCCGTTAGAGGCGAACAGTAGCGGGTGCGGCCCGTTAGAAGCAAACAGATGCGGCCAAACGCGAACGGGTGCGACCTGACTGAAGCAGTGCAGGCGAAACAGTACCAGGCGGTACGAATGGGTGCAAGCCAGTAGCGAGCGGGTGCGACCCGTTAACGAACAGCAGCGACCAAAAGGCAACGGGTGCGACCCGTCAAGCGGACGCGACTGTTCGAAGGGATGCGAACGAAATTATAAATAGGAGAGAATACTGATCACATTCTCATCCAATTCCAATCTAATTTCTTCTGCTTCTTTGCTCCACTGCTCTATATTCCATATATATCACTGAGTTGACATACTCATTACAATCTCGTGCAGATTACGTCTGTTGTATCTTGGGAGAGTTTTGAAATAAAATTCTTAAGGAAATTGTTACGACAAGCCTCAGACGAAATTTTCTTTATATACTGGTTAGATTCACTGTAATCTTTCCCGTTTATAAGTTGTGCTATTTCTTACAATAGTATAATGTTCTTGTTGTAATTTATTTACAACGTAACTTATTGTTACATTTATCTAATACAGAATTCCAGCGTAGTGGAATTCTAATCAATAAACTTGTGCGACGAGTTTATTGTAGCATGCTATCTGTTTTAGTACACTAGACAAATAACACAAACATCCTGCATCTCCTATACATTCAACATCCATCGCAATATCACAACACTTTCAGCTTATAACCCTACACTTACTCTCCTCTTCCGAACCATCAACTAGCGACCACCTTCCTTCACAACTTCATTTTCCACCCAAATCCACCTTTGCAACAACTACGACCCGAACACCCAAAACCTTACACAATCGCCCACTGTAGTCAAACATCACCTCCTACAAAAAACACAGCGCAATATTCTCTATAAATTGCCACCACTTCCTACAACACCTGAACTCCAGCACCCTCAACTCGCAACCCGCAACCTCACAGTAGCCGCCGTAAACAAACTTTATAGCCTACTGCCACAACCCAAACCAGAATCATGACCAAAACACTAACTACAAGCTCCACACAATCACCAACCGCGATAACCCAACTCCAACTGCAACTCCTTAAAAAAAATTTAGAATTTGCGAACAAACTTCAATCAGTTTTTTAAATTTGATTTTTGGAATTATGTGAGTGTTTTGTTTGTGTGATTAATTAACTCGGAACGAAATAACAAGTTTTTTGACTCATGACGAATTGCTTCTTAATTTGGTTTTTCTCTATGTGTTATTTGCGTGTGATTTGTTTGTGTGTAAGTGTTTGGGTTTATGTGTTATTTTTCAATTGATTTTAAGTTTTACTGTGTGAGTCTTTGGTTTTCCGTCTATTTAGAAAAATTTATTTAAAAATTAAATTGAATTGTCGACACTTTTACAGGTTGCAAATTGTATGAAACCAGAAAGAATTGCTTGTTAAAAATTGCTTTGCTTTGCTTGCCATAAATTTTGCTAAAAAATCGCCGCTTTTCAATAAATTTGCAAACAATTCTACGCGTCCTGTTATATGTTATTATCTATTATTTTTGTTGTTCTTGCATTGTTGGTTGCGTGCATTTATGAAATAAAAATAAAAATTCATTTGTAGTCGCATTGCTAATGCACGTTTAGTTTTTATTTTGCATTATTTCATATTTTTATTTTTATTTTAAGGCAGTCAACCAAATTCATATAAGGTGGGGATTTCATCACCTCTCTTTGGCCCAAAAATTGCATTTTATTGTATAAATTGAATTAAATAATAATGATTAGACGTTTGACTTAAGGATGTATAGGCTCATCCAGGACAAATTTGTATTTCGACAAGTTATTTTCTTTTAACAACACTTCTCTTGATGTCTAATGAAACGGCAGAGTCTCAATTGTTTATAATTATTATGGTCATTCGTAATATTTATTTCTTTGAAGTTATTTAAGCCTTCAGCTGCATTGCTATGGTGATTCGTGGTGCACTAATAACTCATGTCCGTCACCCGGCTAAGAATTTTTTTGTTGAATTAAGTTAAAGTGCCACTCTAAATTTTGGGTTAGGAGCTACTAAGGATAGAAAATTTTTGATTAAGTCCTTGCATTCATTTAATTGTATTAGTTTCATGCATATAAAAAAACAAACAAAAATCTAAAAACACATCTAAAAAAAAATCATTTCCATCTTATTCTTTTATCTTTGTTTTCACCTTTTCCTTTTCTATCTCTCCCCCTAATCTTCTCCCTTGTACATGAGTGATTGGACACGTGACACTTCGACGAACATTCTAGCTCGAATAAATAATCATTCCACCATGGAAAACGAAAATCTTCCCCATACCCTCATGAACAGAGTTTTCCCCGATCGAGATTATGTCTCTTCTTGCATTACCTTACCTGCCCCAACAGGTAACCATTTTGAAATACATTCAGGTCATATTAGCACACTTTCAAAATTTGGCAATTCTGAAAATGATGATCCTTATGTCTTTTTAATGAATTTTTAACAAGTCTGTGCAACTATAAAACTTTGACAATTATGTGATGATGGAATAAAACTTAAGTTAATTCCATTCGAATTTACATATTGTGCCAAAAAATGGTTGTATAGCTTTGCTTCAAATTCGATTAAAAAATTGGACGAGTTTGTAAAAGTTTTCTTGACAAAATTTTACCCCTTAGAGAAAACAACCAAAATGCAAAATGAAATTGTAAACCTTCATAATTTGGAGGTGAATATTTTGAAAAATACTTTGAAAGGTTTAGGGAACTTTTGATAAATTATCCACGTCACAATTTCGAAAATTGGACTTTTTGCCAAATTTTGTATAACGAATATGAAAATAGCTCTTAAACAATGCTTGAATGTGTCAAGAAAAACTTTTAGCACAACATCACGATGTAACTGGCAATTTCTCGAAGACTTAGCTGAAAAATCAACTCAATGGGAATAATCTAATGAGAAATCAATCTATCTAAGATCAAGTGCACATTCGATAGGATAATCATTAGCCTTAGAACCGAAAATCGATGTGATAAAAAATAAATTTGATAATGTTTTCATCTAAGCAAATGAATCAAGTTTCTTAAGGCATGTGCTATAAATGTAATGATCCAAACCACATCATTAATCAATGTCCTCACTCTTTAGAACAAATTAACGCTTTTAACAAAATTTATCGGTTGTCTTCTATATACAGTCCCGGTTAGAGAAATCATCCTAACTTCGCTTAGAGCCAAACCAATTCGAACACAAATTTGGTTCAACTATCCTTTCAAGTATTTCCAAACAATACTTCAATTCTCCTTTTCAACCAAATCAATTTCAACAATTTGCACCATCTTCTCAAAACCCAGCACAACAATCTTTCATTCCTCAAGATGACAAACGCTTATTAACACTCAAAAAAAGTCTTGAATCTTTAGCGAAAGCGGCCACTCAAAATATTTCATCGAACAATAAGTTGCAAAACCTGCTAACCTAGTACATGCAAAATACAAGTCAATTAATCTCTAAACTCAAAATGAAAATGTGTCAATTAGCCACTACCGTGAGCGAGAGAGAAAAAGGCATGTATTCTAGCTAACCCATCACAAACCCTTGGAATCTAGGCATTACTTTGAGCCAATCTCATGTGGTGCAAGATAGTCAAATTAACCCATCTATGTGAATGCTATCACCAATTTTCGATCCAGTAAGAAAATTGATAACCAAGTTGTCAATCCCAACGACTTACTAGGAATTTCTTCTTAATCTCCAATACCGTCGAATGAGTCAAACCGGAATATTAAGAATTTTTTTGAATCTCATCCTTCACCAAGTCAAATAGACCGATCTATTGAGTTGTGAGCTCCATTTCCCTATAGACTTCATGCTAAGAAACATTCAAAACAAATGGAAAAGGTGTTAAAAATTTTAAGTAAGTTAAGGTCAACATTCTCTTTTTAGACATAATTTAATAAGTCCCAACCTATGCAAAAATTTTGAAGGACTTATGCACTCAAAGGAGACACTTAAGTATCGGAAAAAGTCTTTTGGCAACTAGTCTAAGTGAAGTCTTGTCTCAGTATATTCCTATGAAATTCAAAAATTTTGGTCGCCCCACGATCTCATGTACAATAGGATACAAGAAAATCAATAATGATTAGATCTAGGTGCTAGCGTAAACTTGCTACCATATCCATTTTACCAACAACTAGGTTTATGTGAGCTTAAACCGACCAAAGTCATGCTATAACTAGTCGATCATTCTGTAAAGAAACTCAAAGGTGAGATTGAGGATGTGTTGATTGAAGTAGGAGACTACATATGTTTTGTCAATTTTTGTGTTAGAAACACAAATTTAAACAATCTTATGAGCCAAATTCCTTTGATTTTAGAATGATGCTACTTAGCCACCATGAATGCCTTATCAACTATCGAAAGGATTCAATGAAAATTCCCTTTGGTAACATGACGATAGATCTTAATATCTTCAATTTAGAAAATCAATCAATGAACCATTCGACCACACTTTGGAAGTTAGTGCAATACATGAGAACTTAGAAAATGAAACAACTGACCTTAAAAGCAACATGAGGAAGAGTACGAACTATTGTTTCAAAGCATGCCAAACGAGATCGATGCCATGCTTCCCTTCGAACCTCTCGCGGTTGAGTCTTAAACTCAACCGATTTCTTTGACTGAGCAACCTCCTACGTTAGAGCTCAAACTTCTTCCTTATCACCTTAAGTATACATACTTAAGTGATAACAGAATTTTTCCCATCATAATTTATTCTGATGTTTCTCTTGAACAATAAGCATATCTTCTTTTAAACTTTCAAAAACAATGAAGCGATTGGATGGTCCATTACCAATATTAAGGGAATTAGCCTTGAAATTGTTCAACATCGCATTCACTTAATTAATGAAGCCAAGCCTACTCGTGATGTGCAATGAAGGCTTAACCCTAAAATGAAAGATGCATTTCAAGAAGAATTTCTTAAGCATGTTGATAATCGTATCATATATCCTATATCAAATAGTTCTTGGGTCAGTCCAATTCAAGTCGTAATAAAAAAATTCAACCTCATGTTATCATGAATGAAGTTAACGAACTCATTCCAACCCATACTCAAATGGGTTAGTGTGTTTACATTGATTATCGAAAATTAAAAGCAGCAACCCATAAAAATCATTTCCTCTTCCTTCCATTGACCAAATGCTTGAACAATTAGCCAGCCATGAATTCTATTGTTTTCTTATTCAGTTATAACAAAATTCCAATCGCTTTCAAAGATCAAGAAAAAAATGACTTTCACGTGTCTTTTTGGCACCTTTGCTTATCAACATATGTCATCCAGACTTTGTAATGCGCTGTGACTTTCCGAAGATTCATAGTTAGCGTCTTTTCTAACATGATCAAATGCTTTTTAAAAGTTTTTAAGGATGAGTTCTATATCTTTGGAGAGCCTTTTTTGAATGCTTACATCATCCTAAGTTCATTCTAAATCAATGCAAAAGGAAACACTTAACTTTAAATTGGAAAAAATGCCATTTTTTGGTCAAACAAGGCATAGTCCTCGGACATGTCATTTCAAATAAGGGCAATGAGATGGATAAAACAAACGTTGATGTTATTTAAAATATACTCATTCCCAATTTTTAAGGACATTCAATCATTCTTAGGGCATGCAAGTTTTTATCTTATCTTTGTAAAGAATTTTAGTAAAATTATTAGGCCATTAACCATACTCTTAGAAAAAGATGTTCCTTTCGATTTCAATTATGATTACGTCACTTCTTTTGAAGGTCCTATAATGAACTCATTTTCACTCCAATCACCTGCTCACATAATTGGGATATTTTCTTCGAGATTATGTGTGATGCTTCTACCTTCGCGGTCAGTTTTGTTTTAGGACAACATATCAACAAAATCATTCACATTGTCTACTATACAAGCATGACTTTGAACGATGCTCAACTCAATTACACAACCACTAAAAAAGAGCTTCTAGCCATAGTTTTTACAATAGAAAAGTTTAGACCTTATGTGATATGCTTGCACATCATGGTCTATACTGACCTTTATGCACTTAGGTACATTTTTGCTAAAATGATGCTAAGTCTTATTTAATTCTTTAGATCTTATTACTTTAAGAATTTGATTTTACAATCAAAGATAAAAAAGGATCCAACAATGTCATGTCGATCACTTTTCTTGTCTTTCGGACGCACCATCTTTTTTATCCATCAATGAGAGCTTTCCTGGCAATAACTCTTTTAAATTTCCATCAATCTATGCCAATATGGTGAACTATTTAGTCACTAAAGAAACTACTTCATTTTGGTCCAAAGAAGATAAATGCAAATTTCTGTCCTAATCGAAACATTTCTATTAGGACGATCCATAATTGTTTAAATATTGTTTTGACCAAATCATTTGACGACGTGTCCCAGATAGCGAAATTAAGAGCGTTATTTTGTTTTGTCATGTCCAAGCTTGTGGTGGATATTTCAATTCGAAGAAAACCATGAAAATGGTGCTCCAATGTGGCTTTTATTGCCCTAAATTTTCATAAAGCATGTGATCGTTGTCAAATGTTAGGAAAAATAATGAAAAGAAACATTATGCCATTGACCCCAATTCTAACAATTGAAATCTTTGATGTTTGGGGAATTGATTTTATGGGACTTTTTACTAACCCATTTGAAAATCTTTCTATTCTTCTTGCCGTTGATTATGCTTCCAAATGGGTTGATGTCGTTCCGTGTGAAACAAATGGCCATAAGTTTACTGTGAAATTCATAAAAGAAAACAACTTTTCCAGGTTTAGCACACCTGCATTATAGTAATTAATAACAGAATTTGTTTTTATAATTAATCTTTCAAAGCTTTAATGAAGAAATACTCAATAACCCACAAGTTTACCCATACCAGGCAAAAGTAGAGGCAACTCGAAATTTTTTGCAATGTGGCATTACAAGAAAAAAAGATGCTAGAAAACAGATTCGTTAGAGAAGTGATTTATTTGAAATGGCTAGCAAATTTGATTTTAGTTTGGAAATCTATGTATTGATTATATGTATTTGACCAATGCATGCCCCATTGAGTATTACCCTCACCCAAGAGTCGATCAGCTAGCAGATGCCACAAGCGGTCATAAATTATTATTCTTCAAAGATGCATATTCATGGCATGACCTATTCTCATGTTTAAGCTTGATAAAGAACATACCAACTTTATGATCGATTGGGGAACGTATTGCAACAAAGTTATGTCATTCAGGTTGAAAAACGCAGGGGCACATACCAAATATTAGTGAATATAATGTTCCAAATCAAATTAGAAAGAACATGAAAGTTATGTAGATAATATGCCAGTAAAATCTAAAAATGAGGATGACCACGTAGAGGACATGAACGAATATTAACAATATTGAGGAAATATAAGATGAAGCTGAATCCATAAAAATTCTCATTTGGAATCCAGTCTAGAAAATTTTCGAGGTATATCGTAAATGAATAAGGAAGAGAAGCTAACCTCGATCAAATTAAGGCATTCCAGGTCATGGCACAAGCAAAACTAGTAAAGAGGTAATGAGATTAAATGGGTGAGTTGCATGACTTAATTGATTCATATCTAGCGCTACTTATAAGTGTATTCCTTTCTTTGATGTGATCAAAAAAGGAAAGATCTTTTAATGGATGAAGGAATACCAAAGGGCTTTCCAAGAGTTAAAGGACCATTTGGAAAAGCCATCGATATTTTCTAATTCGTTAGAAGGAGAAGATTTCTTCCTATATATGACAGTATCAGAATATGCAATCAATTCGGTCCTGATCGGAGAAGAGGGCGGAATTCAGTTTTGGTATATAACGTAAGTAAAAGGCTAAAAGACGTCGACATTAGATATCTGGTCATAGAGAAGCTAGCCTATTTCCTACTATTATTGGCATTGAAATCAAGGTCACATTTTCAAGCACACCCAATTAAGGCTGTGACCAATTAGCTATTCAGACAAATCCTTAGTAAACTTGAAACATCGGAAAGATTGATAAAATGGGGGGATGGAGTTAAGTTAATACGATATCGAGTATCTGCCACGAGTTAAGTAGTTAATATCGGTATTATATACGTATCAGTAAAGTATTCATATGAGATGTTTTAAAATATCGGGCTAATATCAGATAATATCAGCCAAATACCAGACACGCGTATAACATATCATAAATGATATTTTATCGTGTTTAATGTTATAATGATCTTAAGTTTTTAAATATTTAGACCGGTATTTTCATATTACTATTAAAGACTGATTGCTTATGGTGTATGAATTACAATTTATTTACCATGGTATTTTATTAAAAAGAAGTCATAAAATAGGCTCATAAAAATTGAGAAATTTGTATAATGTGCATCTTTATTATTTCTTTCATTTTTATATTGTATTCATTTTTTTTAAGTCATCTAATCTTCTTTATTTCTTTCCAAAATTTTCCATACTTATAGTTTCTTCGTTCCCGTTGTCTTAACTTATTGAACAAATAATGTGATTTGATATCGATTACTACTTCTAGCCCATTTAAATTTTCATAAATAAGTTATTCAACTTTTAGATTTTATTGCATGATAATAACTTTAAGATAAAATTTCATAAGCTACCTTAAATATGGATATGGTGAACTAAAAAATAACTAAAAAGAGAAGTAACTCTTTACGATCTTGTTTTTAGTGGTTAAATCTTCACATAAAATAAAATATATAAAATAATCGAATAAGTAGAGTTTTCTTTATGAAAGAAAAATGAAAAAGAACGAAAAAAATATGATTAAAACTAAAAATTAATCGGGGTTTCTAATATGGTTTGCATATTTTCATTCAATATATAAAAAAATATTAGGAATGTGAAGATATTTGTTCGTTAATTTATTTTCTCCAGACCATACTATTTAAATAATATTCTTAAAAAAATATCGGGTATTTTGCACTAAACATCGAAGTGATATATAAGCATATGTCAAATGATATATCGACAAATATATTTTAAGCGGTATTTTATAAAAATATCCGCTAAGGAGCGATATGAGATATATTGGTGATATTTCAGCAATATTATCCAATATTAACTACATAGACCTCGAGTATTGATCAAAGGACAAGCCTTGGCTGACTTTATAATAGAGTTTGTAGGGTTTATTGATGAGCAACAAGAAAAAATGAAGCTTGAACCAGAATGGAAGATATATTTAGATCGAGCATCAAATAAGCTAGGAGCGGGTTATGTAATAATTACATCTGATGGATATAGGCTACATTATGCAATGAAGTTGCAATTTTTTTACAACTAATAACATGGTTGAGTATGAGTCCATGAAAGCAGGATTAACCTGAGCCCAGCAGTTAAAGATTCTACGAATTGAGATTTTTAGTGATTCGCAATTAATAGTGAACCTACTAAATAAGGATGCTTGGTTAGCTCAGCACGTAAAGAAAATTCATGAAATGTTGATCAGTTGGAAGACTTCTTTATACATCAAATACCAAGGGAGAAGAATGCTCAAGTGGATCCTTGATGAAATTAGCAAGTCTTAAGAAGGCACCTGAAGTCAAAATTGTCCCATTTGGGTTTCAAAAAAATACCAGTATTAAGTTAGGAATGGAGGAGTTAAATAACGTACCCTTAGCTCTAATTCGGTCTCAAGTCCAAAAATCGATGTATGCAAGAAAAATGTCAAAGAGAACAGCAATTGTAGGGAAGCCTCCGATAGAATAAGAACAAAAGATTACAAGGACAAATATTCCAACAGTTGGATGATACACTTGGTTAAATATTTATACGAAGGCATACTACCCAATGAAATAAATGAAGGCAAAAATTAAGGTATCAATCCCCTTTGTATACTATAGTTGATGGAGTACTATATAGAAAAGGATACGCAACAACTTGCTTGAGATGTATCACCCCTAAAATGAGGGCTATGCTACAAAAGGAAGCCCATGATCGGTTTTGCGAGGACCATTCCAATGAAGATAAATTAGAAAATAAGGTAATGAGGTAGGGATATTATTGGCCCCACATTATAGACCATTTTTTAACCTATGTTAAAACATGTGACGAAGGTCAAAAGTTTTTCGGAATTCTGCAATTATCATCGAGTGAATTAACCATAATTTCTAGTCTATGGCATTTTAATGTATAGGGATTAACTTGATTGGGACTCTTTTGATCTTAAAAAGAGGAGAAAATTTGTGGTACTGGCTATTGATTACTTTGCCAAGTAGGTGGAGGGTGAACCATTACCAAATATTACTGCTAGAAAGTTTTGATGTATGCACTGTTTCATATCTCGAAAATATTGATCGATATCTTGGCCAAGATCAAGGTACGATCTCCCCATGAAACAAAACAACAGATCTCAATGTAAATCTCATTTTAAATATATCGGCCGAGATATTGCAATATCGCCGACATATCAGCCGAGATGAGATATTGAAATATTTGCGGAGATTTCAATTTTTTTTTTGCTAAAATTTAAGCCCTATCCAATCCAAAACAGCAATTAGAACATTTGAAGTCTGAGTACTTTATGCTACTGCTTTTTCAATAGTTAATCCCTCCTCTTTTAATTACTAAAATTAACCCTAAAAATTCTCTAACTCAAACAACCCTATGCGAGACATCTAAATCAAATTTTGAGTTACTTGAAGAATAGCCTTTTAAATTATATATTAATGATCCTTTTTGCTAGTTAGCTTGTAACGTAAAAACTTTGTTTTATTTTGGTTTACCATTATACCCTTCTTGTGTATTTTATATGTAAATAGAAGTGTTAAAAATAATCATGTTTAATCTTTAATGTTGCATGTACATTTTAAATATTATATGTTCTACAATCTTTTTCATTTTCATGTTCATCGTTTTTTTCATGCGTTTTACTTATGAATGCATGTGTTTTATCTTCTACTACTGTGTTATTGTTTAATGTTTTGGATCTTTTTCATGTTCTATATCTAATAATAATTTATGTTCATGAATTATGAGTTGTAGGCTATATTCTATTTGTATTGTGTCATTCTGTTAGTTTAAGCATATTACGATTTATGAATATGAATGTTCTTTCATATATTAACAATAATGGAGTGATTTTGCAAATCAAGTTTAAGTTATTTATGGTAGCATCTATAAAAATTGTTATGTAAGAATATCAATTTTTAACATATCATATACCCTGAGATGGTTTCGAGATGAGCTTTAAGACCTGAGATGGAACTCCAAGATAAACACCCAAGATGGACTCATCTTGTCGAGATCTCCACCAATATGTAGTCAAGTCTATAAAATCTCCAAGATGAAACATGACCAAAATCCAAGATTTAAAACCTTGGAAGTGTGTAATTAAAAATATATAATCACTAGATTTGGACACCTAAATAAGATTATCTTTGACAATGGAACTCAAATTGAAAGCGAAGAATTCACTCAATTATGTGAGAAGAATGGAATAATAAAAAGCTTTTCATCAATAGCTCACCAAAAAGCCAATGGGACGATAGAGTTAGCGAATAAAACCATTAAGAATATCTTAAAGAAGTGATTAGGTAAAGCTAATGGAAATTAAGTAGAAGAACTTCCTCTCGTTTTATGGTCATATGGAAGTTCTACAAGAATGGATACTGGACATATTCCATATTTTTTTAGTATGGATTTGAAGATATGTTATGAGTGGAGATCAAAATCCCCTCATGTCAAAGAATTGCTTATACTTATGAAACAGATAAAGAAATAAAGAAAGAATTACCGATTCATTTAACGAAATAAGTGATCAAGCTGCCATTTGAATGGCTGAACACCAACGAAGAATATCCACATAATATAATTCAAAGTTAAAAGGAAGAGCATTCAAGAAGGGAGATCGAGTTCTGGTAAGAGTACTGACTAATACTAAAGATCCCGTGGATGGTCCATTGGGATCAAACTGGGAAGGGCCACTAGTTGTCCAAAGAGGTTATTCCCTAAGGAACTTATCCTTTAAGCAAACCAGATGGTAACGTGATATCGAGAATGTGGATGTTGACCATTTAAGATCATACTTTACAAAATTGGATGAATAAACTGGATTATCGAAATACTTTTTCTCCTAGATAAGTGCCCTTGGACCTAGATGCAATATATTTAACTTAACTCCAAAACCGATGAGGTTAGTGAGACTTGTTAGCTAGAAGCACACATTATCTTTAGAAAAGGAGATCTAAGCCTTTAATTTGGTCAAGACATAAGTCCTAGCCAAAGCAACTATCCAAAGAGCGATGGTCAATTAAGCATTTGATCCTACCACTGGGCCTGGTCAAAACACCCATCAAAGGGAGGTTGGAGTGAAGGCTTTGGTCTTGTCGTAAGGCCTGGTTAATGCAATCATCTAAAGAGTGATGGTCAAAAAAGCTTCTGATCCCACCATCAGGCCCAATCAAACCAGCCGCCTAAAGGAGATGAACGAGAAGCTTATAGTCCCACCCCAAGGCCTGGTCAATGCATCTATCCAAAGAGTGATGGTCGATAAATATTTGATCCCCATGTCGGGCCTAGTCAAAACACCCTTTTAAGGGAGATAGATGAGAAGCCTTTGGTACCACCCCAAGGCCTGGCCAAAGCAACCATCTAAAGAGTGATGGTCAAAGAAGCCTTTGATTTCACAGTCGAGCCTAGTCAATGCACCCATCTGAGAGAGATGGATGAGAAGCCTTTAGTCCTACCCCTAAGGCCTAGCCAAAGAAGCCACCCAAAGGGTGGTGATCAATTAAGCCTTTGGTTCAATCGCCAAGCCAAGCCAAAACACCCATCCGAAGATGGAAAACAATAGAAATTTCGATGATCAAACAGGGTCTTCGAAAGTAACTGACCAAAGAAGGATGAACAACCAAACTCAGAATAAGCAAGTACAAAGTAAACTCCCTCGAGAGTACTAGAAATTCGTACAATGCGATGACGGCAATTTATTTCGATATTAACTACATTCAGAATATTTCAAGAGGATTTCCTTATTTGTAAAATCTCTTTTTTGTAAATCATACTTTCATGACTATATATATTAAATCTTTGTATAAAATGATTTCTAAATTTATGGAAATTTTTGGAACAAACCAAAGTCATTGATAGCTAAGGAGCACAAGCGACCAATCGTGAAAGAGCATGACAATGTGGAATGATAACTTGGTAAAAGATGAGTAGAAAATAAGAATGGAAGTTTACTTAAGCTAAAACATTAGAAAACCTCTTGTGGGTAGGGGAAAGTGGTATTCCTAAAAATCTAAGGATGAATACAGTGTGGTGCCATAAAGGATGAAAAATAAAGCTATCATAAATAGATGAATATAGGCTATCAAATGTTAGCAAAGTAAAGCTATCAAATATTGCAGATGAGCCTTCATAAGTTAATAAAACAAGCTAAGGAGGGATGGCATTCCAAGACCATCAATTGATAATCCAAAGAGCCATCGAAGACATATACTTTTAAGCTATCGAACGTTGATCCCACAAGCCATCAAAGATCTAGATATCTGAGTCATTGCATGTTGATCCCATAAGCCATTGTAAATTAAGAATTCTTAAAAGATTAATAAAGGCGCTATCAAAGGATGAGGTACTTGAGTTATCGAATGGTGACTCCTTATTGCTACCATAAGATGAGATGTATGAGCCATCACATGATGACTTCTCAAACCTACCGAAGGATGAAATATATAAGCCATCGCATGATGACTTCTCAAAGCTATTAAAGGATGAAATATGTGAACCATCATATGATGACTTCCTAAAGTGCGAAGGATGAGATAATTGAGCTATTGCATAATGATATCTTGAGCTATCAAAGATGAGGTGTTCGTGCTATCAAGTGGTCACTTCTAAAGCCATCGAAGTTTAAGTTATTCAAGCTCTCAGGCTGTGTAGTTAATGCCCCGCTTTACCCCGCTATATCTCATAGCGGATTTCTACCGCTACGATTTTTCCACATAGCCCCAAAATATAGCCTTTCCACTTTAATCCCCGCTATTTCCGCTATATCCCGTTATTCCCGCTATATTTTGTTATTTCCGCTATATCTTCTTTAATAAAATGAATTAAAAAATTGCAATTATACATTATAAAAATTATGAAACTAATTTATTTAATTTAATTTTTAATATATTTTCAGAAATGAAAATTTTCTAATATTCTACTAAATTCAATTATGTTATATAACAGTTTTATGTTTATTTAAAGTATATTCGCACATATTTTTTGTTTAAAATTATTTATGTATTAATTATAATTCAATTCGATGACAATTTTTCATTTAGTTACCATTTATATATTTGTAAAAACATTAAGTATGAGTTTTATATGCTATTTTAGAGCCATTCGCTATATCCCGTTATATCCTCGCTGTATCCCCGCTTTGACTTTTTGCACCTCCACCACTTCGAATCTGCCGAGCGCTTTAACTGCACAGCTCTCAGGTGATGATTTTCAAAGCCATCGAAGGTTGAGGTATCCAAGCTGTCAAGTGATGATTTCCAAAGCAATCGAAGGAGGTATCCAAGTTATTGAATAACAACTTCCAAAGCCATCGAAGGATGAGGTATTATAGTTGTAGCATAATGACTTCTTAAAGCTATTGTAAGATGAGACAATTGAGCTCTCGCATGATGACTTTTTCAGCTATCAAAGGTAGAAGTGATCGATCTATCATATGTTAAGTTTATAAGAAATACGTTGCAATTCATTGTTTTTCAGGGAATTCTTGCTATTGTATGATGAGTACCAAAGCTCTTGCCATGACATTGAATCTCGACCATCCATCTATTTTGGATGACATGTGTCAAGAATCTAAGGGCTAGAGTTTTCTATAAATAGGCATGTAGTCCCTACTAGAAAGGAGCACGTTCCAAATTGATATTCTTCCTTATTTTGATTTTCTTTTTTTCATAATAAAGAAAGCTCGATTTAGTCTGTTAATGGCCGAATCGTCAATAAAGACTTTATGACTTCACATTTTAGAACTCTAACATTATACTAATTACATAACGACTCTACATAAGCCCGATTCCAACTTGCTTGACTAAGGGTCCCATTTTACTCAAGTACCTTTACTTATCAAAATCAAGGAACCTTGCCTGAATCTAAAAAGGACAAAGCACCTTTAAGATTAGCAGGATCCTCTTCTACTATATAAGCATAATATCATGGACCAAAATCTTATGTTCTTCTAACTCTATTAGTTCTCCTAGGTTCATACTCAATTTCCCTTGATTTGTTCATTGTTTCTACTTATAGGAATATTAGCATTAGATGTGACCCCATTATTCCTTAGTTTAAATAGAAATTTAAGTTCAAACAAATCAATATCATTCAACTCAATAATAAAACAAGCATCCAAATCAAAAATCTATAAGATTTACTACTAATTGTGTATCCAATAAAAACACATTCATATGCTCGATATGCTAATTTAATTCTTTTAGGGTTAGGAATACACACATATGCTAAACATACCCAAGTTATAAATCAAGAAAAATTAGGTTTATGATTTTTTTGGAACTCAAAGGGTAAAGTTTTACATTTAGATTTAGAAATTCTATTTAACATATAGAAAATGTCAATAAAATTTCCTCCACCAATTTGATGCTACACCTGAATTTAATAAATAGCTACAACAGATTCGATAAAGGTCATTTTTTTCTTTCAGCTTTACCTTTCATTTCAAGTGAGTAGGGTGCAGCTCTCTCATGAATTTTACCATGTAAATTATAAAATTCGATGAATAAGCTAGATTCATATTATATTCCTCTATCACTATGAAATATGTTAATATTCTTATTAAATTGGTCTTCAATTTTAGTAACTAATAACTTAAACATATCTAGTCATCACTTTTATTATTCATGAGATAAACATAAATAAAATCAGAATTTTCATCGATAAATGTAATAAAGTAGCGTTTACCATCTTAATTAATGTACCATCAAGTTCACATATATCAGATTGTATTAAATCTAAAGGTTCTGACTCTCTAAACATAGATTTATCCAGGGTCTTAATCATTTAGCTTGGCTACAAAATTCACACTTTTGTGAATCATTTATTGAACTTTAAAGACTAATCCTAAATTGCACATGTTATGAATAAGTCATTTATTAACATGATAGAGTCTAGCATGTTAAATATTAAAATCACACATTATACAAGCAGAAGAACCAACTTTACTTCATTCAACATTCAAATTAAACATTCCATCTACATCATAACCTTTACAAATAAAAATGTCACTTTTAGTGATGGTGCACAAATTAGACCCTATAGTTTGAGTAAAACCAACTTTATTTAACAAAAACTTAGATATTTAATTCATTCTCATCTCTATAGTATGTATAACATCTTTCAGCAATGAGGTCTTTCGGAAGGTAAACTTCAACTCCATAATCTAGTTCCTACAATATAATAGTGTTAGAATTTCCCAACATCACTTTCATACAATCTACAACACTATACGCTTTTAACACATCACGATCATAGAAGACATGGTGAGAAGCACTAATGTCTACCTACCACTCTTCTAATCCATCGACTAGGTTGATCTTAGAAATTGTAGCTTCTAGGGGCTCTTTAGTCATATTAGCATGTGGTGTAGGATTAGGCATGTTTAGATACTTATGTGTCATATGGCCTAATTTTCCATAGTTGCAACATAAGAACAACTATCTAGCAACATTCTTTAGGGGAAGTTTGTTGTTTTTTTCGAGATTGGTTGTTGTGATTCTAATTCTCTTTTCGGTTCTAGTGTTTAAAGATTTTAATTGTGGGTTTTAGAGCTACATTTGTGGGCTTTTTGCGCTGCTGTTAGAAATAACAATCAACTCGGCTTTCTGATCCTGATGTCGGGCCTTCTCCTCAATACAGAGGCAAGTAATCATACTTTCTAAGGAAAATAACTTTGCCTTATGCATGGGAGTTCTTTTAAAGTCTTTCCAACTAGAGGGTAATTTATCTATCAAAATAGCTACTTGAAATTGTTCATCTAAGGCCATACCTTTGGAGACGATTTCATATACAGTCTTTTGAAGCTCATGGGACCACACTTCTATAGATTTGTAGCATCATAGTGAGTGGACTCATCGGTTATTCAAGATATGATTAAGAAATGTCTTAAAATTGTTGAACCAGGACCAAAAAGCTAAATTGTTTGCATTGTTGAGTCACGTACTTTGTCACTTTCATTATGATGTTTTGTTGCTCTTCCCAAGTTATGCACGGCAGACTATAAGCAGAGTCGTGATGTGCACGTAAATGTGCATATTTTTACCACTATATTTATTCTATTTAAATTAAATAAATGATCATATTGGGTATTTTAACTTGTTTTAACCAAAATTCCTTTTAATTCCAAATTTTCACATATTCATCTTCATATAGGGGCAAAACGGTCATTTAAGTGCATATATTTCTTTGAGAAAAATTGATTGGAAATTTATATATATTTTTGTAGGAAAATGGTCTCAAATAAGAGTGGTTTCATGAAGAAATATGCATGCACAAAGAATATAAAGGAATGAAGATGGAAATAATTCAAAGTGAAGATCATGGAGGACCCCACCTACCCACCTACCTTAATGTACAAATTAAAGGCTAATGCACATGCTTTTGGACTTAATGGCTTCATGTACACTTAATGGGGGATTAAGACATGTTAATGATTACTTGGCCTCCACACTTCCTAAGGGGCATTTTGGGCATTCCCCCAAAAAGTGAATTAGGGTTTCATACATGTATAAATACCCATATGTTTCATGTAACATGATCTCTTCTTTAGTCTCTCTTAGGCCTCCTTCTCTTTAGTTTAGTTTAGATCAAAAATAAAATGAAAGCTCCTCTTTCTCTTTTCATGGCTACTTAGCCATTTTTTATTTTATGTAATCTTTTTTATTTTATGCAATTTAATACATGCTTTTTCCTTTTCATGTTCATTTACTTTCATGTTGTAGTGTAGATCTCTTTTATTTTATGCAAGTAGAATAATTTTTCCTTTCATTTTTCTCTCTTTTTCTCTTCTTGTTTAATGTTGTTTTCTGCATTTGTTCATATAATAACAAATATGAGAGCTTAATCCCTTCAATTTAGGGGTAATGAAGCTCTCAAGTATGTAGATCCAACATTTTGTTGTTTATGCTCTCTTTTTGTGCTTAATGAGAATGATTGAAGTGGTCTAATGATGTTGTTTAGCTTTGAATTTGATAGTCTATGTTGTTTATAACAAATAGGCTATGCTTAAACAAACATAACACAAATTGCCTCTTCATCTAAATATGATTATGGCAAAGAAGTGAATGTTGAAATTGAAATTTGATAGCCTATATTTCTAAACAATAGTTAATAGGCTATGCTTAAAATAGATTTTGCTTTCAACTTTGTTGTCATATTTCATGAGAGTTAAATGTGTATTAGTGGTTGTGTTATAGTTTGATGGTTTATATTGAGCTAATTAATAGCACAAATATACCATACTTATGATAAGCACATCAACTAATTCACTAATGACAAGAAAAGAGAGATCATAACTTCATTTTGTTGATTTATATGATCTAGAGAGTGGATTTATCTCTAAATTGTTCTCTTAACTCTCATATTTTTATCATTTTCTTTTGCTAGTTTTTGTTAGTTTCTTACATTTCTAGCTATTCACTCTCGACTTCGGTATAATTTGATTGAATAGAATTTTAAAATCATCAATTCCCTGTGGATCGACCCGTATTCGCCGCGTGCTACATTCGTACACCGTGCGCTTGCAGTTATTTTTATTTCTAAATTCGTTCGACGGTTTTCTAAACCGATAGAATTTCCGTTCGACGAACAAGTTTTTGGCGCCGTTGCCGGGGAATTGTTTTGATTTTATTTTCTATTCTTCGGATTAATTTTGTTTGATTTTGTGTGTTTGTTGTGTGTGTTAATTTTCTTTTTTTTTTAAAAAAAAATTGTGTGCTTGTGTGATTTGTGTTTGCATTTGATTTAGTGTTCTAGTTTGCTTTGCGTTGGAATTTAAAAAAAAAAACATTCACAATTTCAAAACAAAACCAAAAATATTTCATTTCCATTTAGTTTACAATTTGTATTTCTTTTTACTCTTTACATTTCATTTTACAATTTACATAAATCAAAAAACAAAACAAAAAAGCATTGCATTGCCTTTATTTGCTCTCCTCTGTCTCTCTGTTTACTGCACCTGCATACTTCACCATCATTTCTGTCACAAAACTGCACAATTCCCCCATAACAATAACATCCCTGTCTTTCCCTCCACCAACATCACACCATTTCACTGAGCATATCTCAACAACCATCTCAAAACCCCCCCTGTCCAAAGTCATCACAACCACCACAACAACTCACGACTTCACAAATCCAACCCGCGACGTCACAACACTTCTTCCACACACAACCAAACCTTCCATTCAACTTGCAAAAGCACCACCAACCCATTGCAGATCACCATCACATACATTCTTACCCACTGCATCCTCACAAGCCATCACTGCAGCAAACCCGAAGTTGCAAACAACACAAACATACCACCATTCCTCACCACCAAAACTGCAGAGTGCCACAGACCTGATATTTCACCAGTTCCAGTCCTGGCCAGAGACCACCAATCAAGTCATCTCCTCACCAATTCATATTATTTCATTTCAACATCCACTCCGATCATTGCTACTGTTCCCATATAACATTCTTCATTCTACTGCAACCTTCCACCATACATTTACTGCTCAAAACTCTCTGACCATCTCCATCTACAATATAGCTCCTGCACACTATCTACCAAATACTTCTTGACTGCCTGAACCACCATTCAGGCAATCCTCATTACACCTTCTCCACAAACAAACACTACCCATACAACCAGCACTGTTCCAGTCACCACATTTCTTCCCTTCACAACTCTCTACGACTTCAATACATCTTCAATCACCTCCTTCAATACTGTCATTTTCCTACAGCAAGCAACCAGACAACAAACTTAATTCCTCCAGCTGACTGCCTTGCAAAACATCACAACACACTTCAACTTCTCAACATACACACAACTCAACCATTTCACCATTTCTTTCAACTGCACCCCTCCACTGTCACGACAGACTGTACCGCCAATCATCCTCAAATCACCCACCCACCATCTCCAACAGCACTGTCCTGCCCAATATCACAGTGTACATTCAAACTACACTGCATCAATTGCCTATAAACAGACTTCTCCATACGTTTCACATAACAGCCTTCAGTTCCCTTACCATCACCATCAATTCAACACTACTGCTACTTCTGTCTACATTCACAGCAACCACCACTTCAACCAACAAAACCTTCCTCTTGCCACTGATAGAGCACCTGTCCACATCACAACCAAGACCATCAACTTGCTACTTACCTTCAACATACTTACTCCTATCACCGAATTCAACAACCACCCATCATTGCTTACCACTGCAATTCTAGCTTCATTACCCTCAACTGCAAAATCGAACTGGCTTCAGGCTTTCGCCCACCACCACGAACCAATTCACGCGATCAACCCAAATCACCAGACAAACGCGGACCCAAACATTCGACTCACCTCCGAACTTCCGAAATCGCCGCCACCTCCCCAAGGTCTTGCAGCTTCCACGAACGCCTCATTCAACTCGGACACCTCTGCCTGAACCCCATCGCAACTTCGAACCAAAACCACCCACAATCACCTGACAAAATCGCGAATTGATACGACCCAAATTGCAACAGTTAACCACCACGATCACCTCCGCAATTTCCAGTTCAATTCCACAACCACGTCAATATTCTTCTGTGTTTAATTTCCAAATCGATGTCAATTCTGAGATCGGAAGTGTTTAAGTTTTGATTTTGAAATTTGGGAAGTGAAAACTTGTTTTAGTCGATTGAAATAGGATTTTTTTACTTCTGTGGTATCTTAGTTTTGAAGAGGAAAAAAAAAAAGAGAAGACGATTATTTGCATATTGGGCCGGGTGGGCTTCTTGTTTTGTGTTTTTATTTTATTTCTTTCATCTTCTTTTGTCTTCCTAAAAAAAAAAAAATAAGTTTCAATTGCTTCCATTTGCTTTGTTTTAGTTCTTCCTTGAAAAAAAAAAACCCTTGTTTTGTTTTTCATTTATTTTTGTTTTCTCTTTGATTAAAAAGAAAGAAAAAAAAATTGTTCGATTTTTTTTTTTTATGTAAAACCCTACTTTTCAATTTCCTTTCAAAAAAAAAAAATTGTATATATCTTAGTTTTTAATTTTCAGGCTGCCAAGGCAGGAAATAAAGGAAGAATAGCTTGCTCAAAATTGCTTCCTTCGCTAGCCAAAATCAATTGCTCTGCTTGCTAAAAATTCCGCTTTCATTTCTAGTTTTATTTGAATTGTATTGTAGATTGCTTGCATTTGCATTTTAAAAAATAAAAAATTCATTCGTAGTTGCATTGTTAATACACGTTTAGTTTTTGTTCTGCATTTCATCTTAGATTTTGATTAATAATAACGGTTAGACATCGATAACACTTAATTGTATATTGACAATTTGTTTTTTTTGAACAATTTAATTTCTTGGTGTCTAGGCTACGGCAGAGTAATAACCATTTATAAATATTACGGTGATTCGTAAATATTATAGTGGTTGTTCCTCTGGAGGTACTTAAACCTTCGGCTGCATTGCTACGGTGATTCGTGGTGCACCGATAAATCCTGCCCGTTACCTGGCTGAGAACTATCTTGTTTATCTAAGACAATTTGTGAATATACAATTTTGGGTTAACTTAGGATAAATCATTTGTAATTAACCCTTGCATTCATTTAGTTGCATTAGTTCATGCATATTTTTAAAAAAAAACAAAAAAAATTTCAAAACCCAAAACTAAATTTTTTTTGTAAATATTCCTTTTCCTTTGAAATTTTTAAATCCTTCTTCCTTGAAATTTCAAAAATCCAAAAAAATTAGAAAAACAAAAATCCAAAATTTTTTTTTTAAAACTTTTTCAAAAACAAAAAAAAATTAATTTCCCTTTTGAAAAATAAATTCTATTTGTAAATATTTTTCCTTTATAAAGAAAAAAAAAGAAATTTCTTGAAAATGTCCGAATTTCCATATTCACATGAATTTTACGATAGTTGTGAAAATCAATATAATCCATATGAGTTCACTCCAAAGTCGTATGGATATTTTAACAACTTTTGTGTAAATAATTCAAATTTCGGACAACAAAGTTTTCAAAACAATGATCAACCCTCAAATCTCGGAAATAGCATTTCAACTTTACTTGAACTCTCTACACAACAAAATCAAAGTGTAAACAATTTGTGTAACTCATATTTGTGTAATATTTCAAGTCAAAATAATCAAAATTTGAATTCACTTCAAAATTCAAATGATTTCGAGTATAACCCATGCCAATTCAATTTCGAGCTTCAAAATGAATTTCAAAATCAAGATGAAAATGTGAACCAATTTTCAAATAATTTTGGCAATGGAAATAGTTTCAATAAAGATACAATTGAAAACTTTGGTTATCAACAAATTCAAAACGAATATTTTCAAACTAATAATCATGAACTTGATTTTGTTGGCCAAATGGAAAAAGATAACGGGGATTTATTACTTGAAAAATACAAAACTTTTCGTGAAAATCATAATCAAATCCCAACTTCCGAAGAATCAAATCCACCATTTATTGAAATTGGCGATTCTTGTCCTCAACAAGTACAAATCAAAAGTTTTCAAGTTGCTAATCACAAATTTGACTTTGTTGAACAAATGAATGAAATGTACAATGGTCACATGGATTTGGTGTTCGAAACATATTTGAATCAACGTGATAAACATACTCAAATCCCAACGTGTGACAAGTCAAGTGCTAATCCACCTTTTACCCAAATCGACGATTTTCAAATAACAACTTTTGAATTTGATAATGACGATCTTAATCAAGTTGTTGAAAATACGGCAATTGAGTTGGATTTCAATTCTTTTGAGGGTGCGAAACTCGATTTAAAATTCGATCTTCCTTTTCTCGGTTTCGAAAATTTGAATACAACAACTTTGGATTTTGAACTTGAGATATGTAATAAAGTTGTTGATAATCCAACAAAGGAAGACGAATGTAATGAACACGAATTTTTTGGACTTTTGGATGACGAGTTGTTAAATTCCGACGAGGAAGATGAAAATCACCATCTTGATTTTGAAATCAATAACTCTGAAAATGTTTTCAATAATAAACTTGAATTTCAACTTAGTGAAAATAAATGTGAATTTCAACCAATTGTTTTATCAACCCCAAAAATCATTGTAAACAAAACAACTCGTTCAATTTTTAATAAAACAAAATTTGTTTTTCCAAATCCACATTCAACTTCGAAATCTTTTACGATTTGGTTTTTCGATCTTAGGATGTGTCTCGTGTACTCGACGAGACAAATGAATCGATTTTTGGAAGACCGTTTTATTTACTTTTTGACAATATACTTTCTGATCTCGTGTAAATACCGTTCGTTTTCATGTAAATAATAATAAACATCCCTTTCACTTGGGTTGACTGTGGGGACGCAGTCAAAATCAAGTGTGGGGGGAGACTCATCTTCATTCTTTTTTTTTTCATGGTTTATTTTTACTTTAAAATCACAAAAACAAAAAAAATAAAAACAAATAAAAATCCCAAAAACAAATTTTCTTTTGATTTATTTTTAAAAGAAACACTATAAGATAAATATATGGCTTTGGTTTATTAAATTGAAATTTTTGGAAATTTATTTGTCTAAACAAAAATAAAATTGAAGTTTGATTACAAATAATAATGGTTTAACTAGTATATAGGAAGATTCATGGTGTTAATTATGAAGTATATCCTAATTGAAAATCTTTGTTTTAAAAAGTGGTTGATTTAAAGTAAAGGATATAACATTTTTTTTGTCTTCTAAGTTAAATGGTGCTAAGATGATTTTGCAAAACTCTCTCTCTCTCTCTCTTAAAAAAATAATAATAAAAATAATAAAAAAATAATAACATCCAAGTATTCACTCTCATTTAAAAGTCCTCACGGTTATGCATGGGTGAATTACTTGGAATCTTTGATTATGTGCTTCCATACTCATTTAAAAGTCCTCACGGTTATGCGTGTATGGAACACATGTAAAAAAAACATAATAAAAACCACCTACGGTCGATAGGTGTATGCACGAAAGTGTGTGCACTCGCCATGCTCTGTACTCCCCTCACATAAGTCCGTAAGGCAGTGCATGGGTGGTATATCTGGCCTTAGTTTATCTGAGCTAGGTGTGTAATTTTTCTTGAAAATAATGAGGGAGCAAGCAATTGAAATCCTAGCACTATTTTTACTTATTTGATTTGATTTGCAATTGAAAAGAAATGAAAATACCACTTTGCTAAACTTTGATAATCAACTAAGGATCCATTTTATAATTACACTTTGTTATCAACCGAAACAACAAGTTAAACTATTGTCTATTTGTTATGATAACTTGATTTTTGTTGGAAATTTTGACGAGTAAATGACATAAATTCTCAAGATAATAACCAAAACCTATATTTAACTTATTCGTGTCAATTTAAAAATAAATCCTTCATTGTAAATATTTTCAAAAACTTGCATTCATCTCTTTGTAAATAAATCTTGCATTTGTAAATATTTTCATCCTGCATTTGGATTTTGTGGGTAGTATCCGCTGAAAACCCTCACGAGACAACACTCGTCCTACTAGGGACACCCAGAGGTTTAACGGCTTATTGCATACGCTCAATGCAATCGTGCTCCCTACGAAAACGGATTTATCTTAGTTTTAGTTTATTCGAGGACGAATAAAAAGATAAGTGTGGGGGTATTTGATGTGCACGTAAATGTGCATATTTTTACCACCATATTTATTCTATTTAAATTAAATAAATGATCATATTGGGTATTTTAACTTGTTTTAACCAAAATTCCTTTTAATTCCAAATTTTCACATATTCATCTTCATATAGGGGCAAAACGGTCATTTAAGTGCATATATTTCTTTGAGAAAAATTGATTGGAAATTTATATATATTTTTGTAGGAAAATGGTCTCAAATAAGAGTGGTTTCATGAAGAAATATGCATGCACAAAGAATATAAAGGAATGAAGATGGAAATAATTCAAAGTGAAGATCATGGAGGACCCCACCTACCCACCTACCTTAATGTACAAATTAAAGGCTAATGCACATGCTTTTGGACTTAATGGCTTCATGTACACTTAATGGGGGATTAAGACATGTTAATGATTACTTGGCCTCCACACTTCCTAAGGGGCATTTTGGGCATTCCCTCAAAAAGTGAATTAGGGTTTCATACATGTATAAATACCCATATGTTTCATGTAACATGATCTCTTCTTTAGTCTCTCTTAGGCCTCCTTCTCTTTAGTTTAGTTTAGATCAAAAATAAAATGAAAACTCCTCTTTCTCTTTTCATGGCTACTTAGCCATTTTTTATTTTATGTAATCTTTTTTATTTTATGCAATTTAATACATGCTCTTTCCTTTTCATGTTCATTTACTTTCATGTTGTAGTGTAGATCTCTTTTATTTTATGCAAGTAGAATAATTTTTCCTTTCATTTTTCTCTCTTTTTCTCTTCTTGTTTAATGTTGTTTTCTACATTTGTTCATATAATAACAAATATGGGAGCTTAATCCCTTCAATTTAGGGGTAATGAAGCTCTCAAGTATGTAGATCCAACATTTTGTTGTTTATGCTTTCTTTTTGTGCTTAATGAGAATGATTGAAGTGGTCTAATGATGTTGTTTAGCTTTGAATTTGATAGTCTATGTTGTTTATAACAAATAGGCTATGCTTAAACAAACATAACACAAATTGCCTCTTCATCTAAATATGATTATGGCAAAGAAGTGAATGTTGAAATTGAAATTTGATAGCCTATATTTCTAAACAATAGTTAATAGGCTATGCTTAAAATAGATTTTGCTTTCAACTTTGTTGTCATATTTCATGAGAGTTAAATGTGTATTAGTGGTTGTGTTATAGTTTGATGGTTTATATTGAGCTAATTAATAGCACAAATATACCATACTTATGATAAGCACATCAACTAATTCACTAATGACAAGAAAAGAGAGATCATAACTTCATTTTGTTGATTTATATGATCTAGAGAGTGGATTTATCTCTAAATTGTTCTCTTAACTCTCATATTTTTATCATTTTCTTTTGCTAGTTTTTGTTAGTTTCTTACATTTCTAGCTATTCACTCTCGACTTCGGTATAATTTGATTGAATAGAATTTTAAAATCATCAATTCCCTGTGGATCGACCCGTATTCGCCGCGTGCTACATTCGTACACCGTGCGCTTGCAGTTATTTTTATTTCTAAATTCGTTCGACGGTTTTCTAAACCGATAGAATTTCCGTTCGACAAACAAGTCGCCTTTAGGATAAAACAATCGAATACAGTTTTTACCCCTGGATCGAGGTTAATAATCATAATTTCACCCATGATGATTAAAATATTGCTTTTTTACAAGAGGAATGGAAGATAAGAGAAATGGCAGAGAGATAGTTGTATGTTCTTTTTTCTGTTTTGTCGATTCATCAATTTAGTAGATGGAAAACTGAAATAGCATTATTGTTTCAGTGGAAGAAAATGCAGGAGCATTAAAAAGTTTTATTACTATTTTATTAATGAAAAAACGGATCTAAAAATGGAAGTTATAAAACATTCTCAAAATCAGTGGGTCATAAATATCCATTTTATTAAGTTGAACCAAAAGTATTAAACATTAAGTTAATGTTGTAAAACATTTAATAACCATTTGAAAAAACATTAAATGCATGTATTCAAATGTTTTATTAATTTATATTAAAAGCATAAAATGTTTTTTCTTAATAATCCCTATGGTATGAGATTCAAACAATAAATTACTTATTCAAACCCATTTATTAATTTTTTAAACAATTCAATGTTATAAAATGTTTTATGACCATTTGTAAAAATATTAAATGCACTTATCCAAACATTTTATTAGTTTATACCAAAAGCATAAAACATTTCTCTTAATAATCCTTTTGGTGTCGGAATTACAGCAAATTCCCTTATTCAAACCTTTTTATTGATTTTTTATGATATAAAACATTCTATGACCGTTGCCAAAAACATTAAATGCACTTATTCAAACTTTATATAAATTTGTAACAAAACAATAAAAAATTTCTCTACGTAATCCCTATGGCGTGGGACTCATGAAATATATGCACTTTTTCAAGCCCTTATATTAATTTTTCAAATAATTATAACAACAACGTTTTATAATATGTAATACAAAAGTTTGTAGCTATATATTGATATTGTCGTAGTGTGTTACCTAATTTTTTTGTAAATAAGTAGGTAGACAAATCAAGGTTCCTTAGCTTAATCCGCTTCGTTCCGGGCCAGCATAGGTCCAGGCCAGCCTACGACAAGCTATTGGAGAATAAAAAATAAGCCAGCAAGTATCCCTTAACTACTGTCATGTTGGACCCCTGTCAACCGTTCTCGCCATGGCACTTCAGATCAGCCCCTCAGCCAGTACAAGGTGAAGGAACAACCATTGGCCAGCTCATCAAGAAAAGCAAGGCATCCACATTGCTTGACCCCGTCCCTATCGTTCGACACTCCTCATATGACCAGTTGGCTCACAAACAGTCTTTCTACTCAAGTTGCTCCCTCGTTCCTAAAATTCTAAAGGATCTAGAGTATTATGAATTAATTTTAACTTGAGGTAAATATACAGATAAATAAATAATTAAAATAAGGTATGATCACCCTAGAATTTTGTACTGGTTTGGACCCTCCATCCTACGTCTAGTCTCTAAAAGTTCTTAGGAATCTCACTATCAACAATTCTCACTTCGTTCGAAAGAATAGTTTCACAATTTCCTGGGTAGCCAAACATGACTTTACACAACCATATAGCAAAAGCTTTGCCTAATGACTTCAAGGTGTTTTCCATGACACGAATAAGTCAAGTTTGAGTACTCCCTTCCTATGATATAATTTGATGATTATGAATTAAACATGCATAAATGTAGGAAGCAGAGAATCGTTTAAAGCACTTTAGATTTAGAAAAGAGTAATAAAGATTTCGAGCAAGAGAGATGAAATCAAAAATTGAATCCGACCTATATTTATAGTGTTAAAAAATTATGTTGCAAGGTCATGATCATTCAAATAATCTCATTCAAAATAAAATTGTCTACTTATTCTTAGATGTTTGAGTTGTATGGTCAGAGTTTGACTCATAAATACAAAATCCTTTTAAACCTAGTAAAAGTGTAAAATAATCGGTCAGATGTCCTAACATATTCTAGAAAGAAACTTGTTCATTTTTAGAATTTTTTTAGATGTTTGCTTTATAGGTTTAGTCGTCTGACCGTTTTTATATGAAAATAGTTTAGCAAAAGGTCACACATTTGGGTTAATAGCTCAGATGTCTAGCAAATTTTCAAAAAGAAAATAGCTCAAGTAGAACTTGATTCAAATGTTTGGTTTGTTTAATCATATGTTTGATACGCTCATCAGATGTCTGATCAAACTAGTCAGATGTCTAAATGGTTTCGAAAATCAAAGTTTATATCTCAAACGTATGGAAAAATAAAAAAGACATCTGAATTTTAATAGGATTGTTTGTCGAAAGTTTCTAGACCAAAATTAATTTATTCGGACATTTGAAAAAATAGGTCAGATGCCTAACTCTTGGCAAAATGCAAAAATGATATTCATTGAAAATTTCGGGTTTGAAAAGCTATTTCAATCATTGATAAAAAGTATCTATGTGTGTGTGTAAATCATCAAAGGATATTGTACAATTTTTCTACAATTATTATGACAACGATTCTCTTGATTGTTGATCTTCATTACTTAAGCACAACAGCTATTCGTCCTTTGTTGTTGAAGTATTCTATAAAGATTAACTTGTAGAATATTATAGATATGTAGTTGTGCCATCAAAACTAAAAAAAGAAGGATTTAACAAGCCCATCCACCGGCCAATTAGTCCATGGATTGGCTCGGGCGCTGCCCATCGTAAACCCGGCTCTGATGTAGTCCCAACAAGCAACTTACAGTTGGTCCTCCACATCATTCTGAGTAGTGTAGCTAGACTTTCCCAGCTCAGCCCACTCCTTCAGTGCTACTTCTGGCAGTTTCCTACCTCTTTCCATATCATTGGAAAAATGATGGCTTACCAAGTCACCCTCACCACATTAGCACGCAGGCAGGGTCGACAAAAAAGTACAACCAAGTGTGTCCTCTTTTGACTCAGAGCATGCTGTGCAACATTCTACCACTATGCATGAACATTACCCGAACAGTAAGAGCATGGCATGTATCATACAGTGTTTTTCCAGTTGATGTAGACCTCAATCGCTGATTCAATTTACTTTGCCAACTATACTCCATTAGCCAGATGTATGGCACAACGCCTTTCCAGTCGATTTTATGGCATCATCTTAGCTGTCCCCGCATCAGTTTCAATCACTATAAGTACAACATGCATGGAAACTTCAAAGAGTTTGTTGGTTTCCACCCGCTAAGGGTCAACTACTCAGTTGTTGGTCGCCACCCACCAATGATCGAATATTTGGTTGTAGGTCGCCACCAGCTAAGGGCCAACTAATTCAAAAGGTTGGACACCACCCACAAGTGTCTATTTATTCAAGGGATCCACTAGCCACTCGTGATCCCACATCCTTTGCGTAACATCAAGCAGAAGATTCTTACAATAGCCCACCATTCATTGTTCTAAGCTTAACAAGCACCCAAGATTAGCAGCAACATTATTCTTGAGCCACCTATTTTATCTTGTTATATATCTTGTAATTCCTGTAACTGTAAGAGAGTCGTATAATAAAAGGAATTCATGGACATAGGCACCTCTGCCAAAACACTCTATATCTTGTGTCATGTACCCATTAAATGCTCATTTTAGCTCATAAACAGGACAGTTAGCAAGTAACCTTTACTTTTTATGGTACAATTCTGAGATTGACAAACAATATAGTCAACATTCTAGCATTAGAAGGAGGGTCGAACTTTTGGTCTTGTAGTTAGTAGCTTCTAATGCAAGCTCTTTTCACACTTGGTATCCCACATCTGGCATAAAGTACGACAACTGCTAGTATGATCTTGCTTGCCCCTTTGATCTCCAAAAAAACCTCGGTATAGGGAATGAGCCTCCCACTGCACACCAAGCATGTCCCCTTGAGATGCCCTGATCAATCTGCCTTATGACTAGACCTAGGGTAGGATAGCCATTGTTAATGATCTTGATATCTGCCTTGCTCCTCCTTGAAATTCCCTGAGACCTACCACTTATGTCAATACCCAAAGTAGCTCTCCATAAGCTACCGAATGAATCCTTCCTCCATCTTCACCCTTAAATTTTACCGAGTGCAACAGGATTCCCATCTACATGTCTAGGGCATCCGAGATCAGTGGCCAATGACTCTCTCAAGCTTGCTCCTAAGCCTCTGGCCTCATGGGAAGAGAGAATTAACGTCTTCAGAGCCCACATTATTCTACATTGCTACCAAGGCTATCAAACAAGGATGATTTTTCATGTGTTCATTACCTTTGTGGATACCTCTACCTTTCATCACCCAAGACCACACAAGCCGTAGCTCCCCTTGGCCGGTAGGCTATCCACGAGGATGAATTACCAAAGATTTATTTCCTTATCAAGAAATGCCTGGGTTATCGAATGAGGATGAGTTTTCAGGTGCTCATTACCTTGTTTGTGGACCACCGCCCTTCACTGCCTACGACTACGCGAGCCATCACTTCCCTTCTAGATGGCTGGCTCTCTGTAATGATGAATTACCGAGGGTTTAAGGGAAAGCCTTGGCTATTCAACAAGGATGAGTTCTCATATTCTCATTACCTTGTTTGTGGACCATCGTCTAGGACTGCATGAGTCGTTGCTCCCTTCTTGGTCAACAAGCTATCCATGAGGATGAATTATCGTGAATTTATTTTCTTTTTAAGCAATTCCTAGGCAATCCACTGAGGATAAGTTTAAGGATGAGTTTTCATGTGTCATTACCTTGTCTAGAGACCACCGCACTAGGTCACTCAGGACTGCATGAGCCATCGCCCCTCTCTTGGCTAGTAGGCTATCCACAATGGTGAATTACATAGAAATGATTACCTTATTGGGGAATGTCTAGGCTATGGAATGAGGGCGAGTTTTCATTTTCTAATTACCTTATTAGGGGACCACCTCCCTAATCCTCACGCGAGCCATCACTCCCTCTTGGCCGATAGGCTATCCACGAGAATGAATTACTGAGAATTCATATCCTTTTCGACGATTTCCTTAGCTATCAAAAGAGGATGAGTTTTACATGTTCCTATTACCTTTTTTGGGGACCCGGCCCATCGCCTCATAGGATTGCATGATTCATCGTTCCCCTCTTGGCCGGTAGGCTATCTGCGAGGTTAAATTACCGAGAATTCAATTCTTATTGGGGATTGCCCGGCTACCAGCAAAGTTGAATCGCCATGCGTTCGTTTCTTTATTTGGGATTGTTCCTGCCCCTGGGCTCTAGGTAAGACATCTCTCCCTTTTGCATTAGGATGCATCAGCAATTGAATGCACAACTATAATGTCTGTACTCCTCATCCATGATGTCACTCATCCTCTGAACAAGATGAGACAATGTTTTCTAGACCGGTGCTATTAGACTAAGTTATGTTGAATTCCGGCATCCGTAGTGTTCTTATGTAAGAATAAGTCGAGGCGGCCTCCCCTTGCATCATGTCACTCAGGGATACATTTAAGATGCTCAGCGCTTAGGTTCGAATAGAGACCACCTGCGATCAAAGCAGTGCACATATAAGTTTTCTTTTAACAAATTTTATTTGCTAAGTTCTTATGAATGACGGCCCCAACCACCCATCTCACCACATCACTCCATCATACAGGAGGGCTCGAGCCAGCCATGTACCCTAGTTGAGCCGAGCTCTGCAGTCCATTATGCATTAGGCAACATGTCACACGTGACAACCCTCGAGCCCTGTGTGCTCTAGTTCGAGCTAGGGCTTATCTACCACTATGCTAGTGTCATCCACCACTCGATGATTGGCAGGCACTCGACTCCAATGAACAAACAATTGGGCTCAGTCCATTGCATGATAATTTTTCCACTTAGCACATTTTAAATTGATTTTTTTCTAGAAATAATATGGAAACGTCCTAGGCATTGCATTACCCAAGAGAACCTCCTAAGCCCTCAATGCTTAGGATTGGCTTGGGAGTGCCTATCGGCAAAGCAACACAGTGGGGCTAAACTGCTGCACACTGGCCTCAGCATCGAACATACACCCGAGTAGGACGACTAATGCTCGCTTTCAAGTCCCTCGATGTACCCGAGTAGTCAACCAAAGATATTTGGTCAGACCAACACAGAAGACTACTAGCTATTCGAGATATGCTACCCTACAACTCAAAAGCAAGAATAAATTGTTGTAGCTAGTTACTTAAATAATAATTTTGCAACAAAGAATCTTTTTATACGGTTCAATAGTGCACAGGGGAACAATGCCTATCCCACTAGGTTTACAGTAGTTTTCAATCGCTAATAAGTTGAAAAGAAGAAAAGGGCAGAGAAAAAGGAGCATGCCAACAGCGCTCTTCTAGAGCTGGCAAGCCCGTACTCTTATCACTGCCTAAAAAGCACATGACATGGGAAATAATCAAGGAACCGAGTAATCTCTCATCCTCTAAGCACTTCATATGCTTCAACTAATCCAAAACTTACTGAAGAAGGAGTGTGCTGCCATCACAAATGCCTTCAATATCGATTCTCAGAAGAGATCGTGAAGAGGTCCTAAGAAATCTCATCAAGATGTAGACCAAAGCCTTAGCGGTGACATCTGAATCATAGGCAACAAACCCTAGTGTTTCCATAAGGGCACAACAGCTTCCAAATCGACATAAGGTCTGAAAATAGGAGTATCAAAGCAAGGAAGCACCCCAGCCCCCTTGGATCCATGGCTTGAGGCTGACGTACGACGTTAGAAATTTTGCCAGAGGACCTACGTCCCAACTAAATGCAAGTTCCATCTCAAGCAGTCGAAATTGTAAAGTAACGGTTCGAAGCGCCGTCAGTAAACATAGTTTAGCACCCGATAAGGTTACCTCCCATATGAGTCCGATTAAATCTAAGTGAAATCCCAAACAATTTTAAGATAAAGCTAAATTCCCAAGGGCATGGGAAAGGAACTGGAAGGCGAAGTAATATGTGCTTTACCTTAAGAAAGCTATGCAATGTTCAAATATTCAGAAGAAATTACATGGCCAAAGATCCATAGGTTTGAAATGGAATAAGCAGTGGGTATTTGTATGCCTCTCCCTTTAATCACAGTGGCTATAATCGAAAAGCCAAAAGAAATCTCGACCATTCAAAGATGATAAGTGCTAAGTCACACCACGCACGTGGGGGAAGAGACACCATTCTGCCTTATCTGAGAAGCACAACCCTCACCACTATTGGAGTACGACCACATGGATAGTACTTTAATTGCATAGAAGGGCCGTCAATCGATGGATGTTTTCTAGATTTTACAAGCTCACGCCCGCTTATAGGCATAGGCTTGGGGCCAAAATGTTATTTTTCATAAATAAAAAGATATGCTAATCAAGGTTCCTTAGCTTAATCCGCTTCATCCCGAGCCAGCTTGGCCTTCGTCGGCCTATCGCAAGCTACTCGAAAATAAAAAGCAGGCTAGCAAGTCTCCCTCGTTCGTCGTCCAAGTTGGACCCCTACTAGTGTAACACCCTACGAAATTCACCGATAATTTATTTAAAAGAAATTGACTATTTTAAAATAAAGTTAAAAAGGGAATTTGAGCAACCATCAGAATTTGTGTAACACCCGCTTTAAATTACAATTATATATGCAAATAATTTAATTAAGTTATATACGTTTGAAATTTTAAAACGAAGAAATGTTTGTAAATGGGGCAACTAATTAATGTTATTTGGAATACATATATCATTGTGTAACAAATAAATTAGGGAGATAAATTATATAAAATCAGTTAATAGGGAAGATTAATTGAGGTGTTTGTTCAAAAGGGAAATTAATATTCAACTAATTAGTAGAGGTGATTAATTGACAGGAACTGACAAGAAAGGGAACATATATTGTACCAACTAATTAATATGATTAGAAACATATATGTTAGTGCAAGAGAATAAAATGGAGGAAGAGTAATTTATGCAAGTCAAGTGTCAATTAATAAACATGGAGACTTATGGTAACATATATAATTAAGATTGTGATTCAAAATTCAATTGTAGAATATATACATGCAACAATTATGGGAATAAAATAAATTATTATGCACATATATGACGAATTAATATGGTGTTGATTGGTATACTAATTTGGTATGAAATCACAATGTGTGTAGGGATTAATTGGATAGTAAATTAATTCTGGGTATATATAAAATCTATTAATTGGGTGATTAATAGGGGAACCTTATTTAAAAGAAATGTAACATTTAAAAATATGTGTTTTCATAGATTGCGAGAGAGAAGGGAAAAGTGATTAATGAAAATATTGTTGAAGAATTAATTTGAAATAAAAACAGACGCTGAAGAAAACATATTAATTTACTGTCCATACACTGAGTGCACGCATTAGATTTTAAGGTTTTAGATCTAATGGTTAGCACTGATTTGAACCACTATAAATATAGGTGCAGAGCCTCATTTTTATTCTCATTAATTTTCTTTGGCATACAAAAGCTCTGCCAATTTTCTATCTCTTCTACACTTGCTTAATAACAGTATTTTAGATCTAATTCACACGAATTTTGATCTAAATAGAAAGAGAATAGAATTAATTAGGGAATTAAGAATTGGTTCAAATTAGAAGGTCATGTCATAGGTAAGACCCTAGATCTGAGTTTTACTTACTATTTCTAATCCAGATCTCTTCTTTTTCTCTTTCAAATATTATAGGTTTGTAAATATATCATTTTTAATTCCAAATAGGGATTACAAGGGAGGGGAATATAGATGTTAGGGGCGGACCTTTATGACATATTATCATTAAATTCTCGTTAAATAATTTTATTCAGTATTTTAGTAATTGATTCTGTTAATTATTTATACTGAACTGTAAGAAATTTACAGTTATTTGCATCTAATTTGAAGTTATAATTATCCTAAATGCTAGTTTATGTTTATTCCCTTTGTACGCGTATAATATACTTAAAAAGAAAATTCACGATTATGGATTAAAATGGGAAAATAGTAGATTAGATGTAAAACAAGAAAAGTTGGAATAAAGCTAGAAAAATGGAATTCTGCAATAAATTACGCTAAAACAGGAATAATAATCTAATATCTTAATTTGGAAGTAAGTAATAGATTAATTGGTTGGTTTAGAAAATATGATATATTTCTATAATTTAATATTTAAAAGATAACGATAAATGTAACTGTAAGAATAAAAGAAAGAAAAAGGGAACTAGTGTAAAATAGAGAAACCACTGTATCTACACTATTCCAAAATAATAAAAGAAATACCTTACGGTTACAAATTGTTGTTTATATTATTATTTAGTATTAAAATATGGAAATTGATTTTTAGTATAGTTTTCATACCCACCAAATAAAATAGAAATACTTCCTACAATAGAAGAAAATAAAGTAAAGTATGAAAGGAATCAAGTAATTTTTTAGAAATGAATTTGAACCTGTAAACGATAATGAACCTAGATCTGCATTTACCGCACAGACTATATAATAAGACAGTTATTATGATAAGTGAATTATATAATATAAGAGAATTAAAGAGAATTATATATCATAATAAAGAAGATAGCTAGAAAAGAAGAGACACGCTTGTAGTCATATACAGATCATAAAAGAAGATAAAAGTGGCAATTACAAGTAAAATAATAACACATGTTATAATTAAATTTGAAAGAACAGAAAGGCTAATATAAGATTTGAATTAAGTTAATAAGCAAATAGAACAGAGATAATAGAAGATGTGTATTTAATAAACTTAATACTTAAATTGAGTTAAATAAGTAAGGTAATAGAAGTGGCAGTACCAACGGTATTCCCTATTAGATCAATGGTGGTCTCACAATAGCCATAAGTGAGGCAAGGGCAAGAATATGCTAATTAGGGTAAATAAGTAGCCAAAAGAATAAGAAAAGTAAACTAAACACAAATTAAAAGATTGGACTTAGGGTCTAATAAAAGAGTGAGATGCGTTTGAGTAGCCCAAAGGATGAAGAGCCTAACAAAGCAGTTCATCACAGATTTCAGCAAATAAGAAGCACATCCAACTTAGTTATTTTGGACTAGAAGGAAGCACAACACTTCAATGGGACGTGAGGATACTCTAGGATGGCCCTATGGGTAGGCCTAACGGAGCTGCATCCCCGGAGGCAGGTCTGTAGGTGTTCCATCAAGAGAGTATGCCTTGACTACTTTTTGCATAGAAGGACCATTGTGGGTGGTCAGAAAGGGTTGGTGTTTGGAGTAGGATATTCGTTTGTCCCAATACTTGCAAGTAAGTTTAGCAGGCAAGACCCAAAAGGATAATCGCATGTGGATATCGGCCAACATCAAAACCAAGAGCGAGTTCGGGAAAGACTAGAGTTAAAACCAAAAGTCTAATGATTCTTTCACTATCGAGACATTGGATGAGGGGCACCGCCAATTGGATGTTAGATTGTGTACAGTAGGGCACGACCACTTAAATCTTTAGAGGTCTTTCAATTTTTTGAGGGGTGGCTACATTGGGCCATAGCTATAATGAGAAAAGAGACATACCAACTAGAATATGTGTATTGTAGGCCTTACAAAGCTGTCCTTTATAGATATAGAAAATCGCCAACTAAATTCCATACAAGGTAGGCCTTATTAGCGCAATTCAGAGAGTAAACAGAATGATTACGTATAGCCCTCAATGTACGCACTGGGTTGTACGTTGTGGTTGTCCGAGCATTAGTATAGACTAGTGCAGACGCATACATTTTCATAGTAGGCGACAGAACAACTGTATTGTAAGCCTCACGAAGCTATCCTTTACAGATGTAGTCATAGAACACTATAGGAGCAAGATGATGGAATCCTTTGCAAGGAGGATACAGAAGGTACTATGGGTAGTACCTAGGACCAATATGGTTATTGGGCGTATAGCTACATATATATGTAGCAGTTATTAGGTTTTAATGTACTAAGGAGTAGATGGGTACGATTCACCCACAAAGGCGAGAGTATGATAAACCTAGTGAACCTAATATAATAGTAAATGGAAATAAAACGATATATGTAGAATTAATCTTAAAAGTGCATAATTTATCCATTCACCAGAACTTTAGTTCTAACCCCCTCCTCATAACATCCTACAGGTTAGGTAGATGGCGGAGACTTTCCAGCTTTAAGACACTTGTTGAGAAAGTGTTATTGTATTGGTGAGTATTTACTTACTATTATATTTTAGTCAACTCCGCTGTGAGATATTTAATTGATGTAACGACCCGTAATTTTCGATAATTAAAAATAGTTAATAAGGTTTTGTAATTTAAGATAGGACGAAATAAAAATTTATGATTTAATAATAAGAATATAACGGGATTGCAATGTAATAGTATTAATTTAAGTTAATTTATAACTGCTTTAAATGTAATTCCAATTTAGTTAAATGATTAAAGAGTTATAATTGGTATAGATTGTAAATAAATTATGGTAATGTATATATTAACCGATGATTGGATTAGAAGAGTAATTGATAATTTAAATGTTGTATTAATTAAAAAGTATGTAATAAATTGTAATTGAATAAAATTAGTATTGTGGTAGTAATTATAACACTTGTTGTGGATAATAAACTTATAATAAAAGTTAATGTTGACAATTATTATATGTTACCTATTTATTTAGTCTGTTAAATTAAAGTGGAAATCAATTGCAATTAATTGATTTAAGTAGCACAGTTAATGTGGATTAAATTGATAATTGTAGATTATCAATTCAATAAGATGTAACCCAATGTATATTCTAGTCATAATACACCAATTGACTGAATAAAAAGAATTAAAATCAAGTTTGATCAATTTATTGGAATTTAAATTTTAATAAATGAATTTATTAAAATTAAATATAATTAAATATTACATTAATGAAGATTAAGATGATAATTGTAGAAAATAAGTGTAATAAGATATAAACAAGTGTTAATTATATCCATGAGATGACAATTGATTAAATAACTAGATGAAAAGGCAAATAGATGGATTTATTGGAATTTAAAGTAATAATTACTGTATTTATTTCAGTTGAAATTGAACACTGTAACTAGTGAATAATTAACACTGAATTGGTATGTAAATTTTTTTAAATTATTGTAAATGTCCAAGTAATCAAAAATGGGAAAAATTGGCTAATTATATAATTTGAATTGGAAAGTGATTTAATTTATTTAATAATAATAATTTATTTAATTAACGTAAAAATAGCCGTTTTGGCCACTGCCTCAGATTTCGACGATACTAGTTTCATTGGATCCGTAAAGATGAATTATTGTAAGGTTTCAAGTTTCATAGCGATCTGACTTGTCGTTTGATTGTACGGACTCGAAATGCGTAGAAATAAATTTAATTAAATTCAATTATAATCAATTTAAAATAAGATAATTTTAAAGCTGACTTCTTCATACGATGGAATTATGACTTAAAACCCATTCCATTGAGTTTCAAATTACCAAAAACATCTATTTTGATATATGGGATGACCCACTTTCGCTTCGGAAGGCAGAACAAGGTTTTGGGTCGCGTAATCGGTTCGATTTGTCCATTCGTTCTTATCTAGCCATGTCTATATAAATAGCTTTGTTTCTCAAAATTTAGCAACCGTTTCTTATTAACTATACATTCATTTTATCCACCTCCTCTTTCTTAAACGACAATCAATGGTAGGAACCAAATTCCTTAATCCAAACCCTAATTTCAATTTCAAATCAATTTCAAAAAAATTCAAACTCCTCCAAGCTTGACATATATATACCGTTTTGAAGCTCTCGATGAGCGTAATCTACTGGTGCAATTCGTTTCTCGAATTGAATCACCATTTGTCTAGAAATTATCGAATTAATTTCGGCTGTCCATTTGAACTTTTGACAATCCAACGGTGGATCGTCGACCGATCGACGATCGGGAGGCGACGTTGGGAAGAGGAGGCGATGCAGGTCTCGGTGTTGGGTTTTGTTAATGGATTAGGCGTCGGAATTCGCCAGGATTGGTGGTCAAGTAGTGCGATGGTTGTGGTTGCTTGGGCGAGGTGGAGTAGGTCGCGAGTACGGCGTGGTGTCGGCCGGAGGTGTGTGTGACGGTGGAGCTCTCTGATCCAGTGGTAGAGGCGTGAGGTGGTCGGCATTTTGGAACGAAGGTGGCGGCTCGATTTGCTTCAGTATGGTCGTGTGCATTTCTAGGTATGGCTAGGGTTCGATTAGAAGGCGATGACATGTACAAGTGTTATAATATTATTTTATGGTTTTAAATTGAAATCATATATCTTCTAATGCTAATAGCTTTTACATCCAAGGTCCGTTTTATGTGCGATTTGTTTCATAGGGATTGTATCGAAATTTATGACAACATGGAACTAATTTGGTTGGATTTTGAGACTGTTTGAATTTTGAGCCTAAATTGGATTTTAATTCGATTTAAAATCAAAGGTGAGTGTCTTCACCCACTCACAACTACTAGATTATCTTATGTTAGTTAAGTTTAATTTATGATGTGATTAGAAATAAATGGATTGATGTTTGGTATGTTAAAATTGTCATTTTGGTTAAATTTGACGTTTATTGCATTTAATCATCGTTTAATTTAATACTGAATTTAATTGTAATTTAATACCTGTTAATGATAATCGGTTTTCTATTAAAGTTTATGGGTTGATTTGGAAGATGATTTTGGTAGATGTTTGATTGTTGATATTGGATGACTGGATGTTGCATTTTTATATCATTATAACACTACAAGTTCCCTATGGGTTGAAATAATACATACCCGAACGATCTATTGATTAGGGAAAAATCGTTATGGGTTGAAATGATAGACTCGAGCGATTTATGGATTTTTATTGAATTCGAGATTGCGGTTTGAAATGATATATAACTGTAAAATGTTAAATTTCAGATTGAAATGATAAATATCTGTATCACTTGACCATAGGGTTGAAAATTGAATACAGACACCGGATCTGTTAAATTAAATGATTTTAATTCTTTAAATTTTGAATTCAGTTAACTGGCGAGATTGATTTATATAAACTGAATTTTTTTCAATAATCCAAGCGTTAATGCTAAAATTTGAATCTATTTAATGAATTATTTAAAGGATTTTTAAATTGGAATTTCAAAGTTGAAGTGTCATATATAAATGAATTTATCAGAATAGAGTCATTGAAATGTTTGGGTATAACTTTGAAATCTAATTTAAACCGATTTATAAACAATTTTAATCAATATAAACTATTTAATTTATTTTAATCTAATTTAACCTATTTTAAACTAATTAATCTATTTAATCTATCGTAATTTATTTTAATCTATTTATTCTATTTTAATATATTTTAACTAATTTAAACTATATTAAACTAATTTAATTAATTTTAAACTATTTTAATTTATTTTAACTATTTAATCTATTTTTAATTCTATTTAATCTAACTTAAATTCATTTAATCTTTTTAAATCTTATTAATCCATAATAAACCTAATTAATCTATTTTAAACCATTTGAACTATTTTAAATCTATTTAAAGTATTTTAATCTATTTTAAATTTATTTGATCTCTTTTAAACCTATTTAACCTAATTTATATCATTAAACCATGTTAAACTAATTAAACTATTTATACTATATAAATTATTTTCTAAAAATTCAAATAGTGTAAAGTGGAAATGTCTATACTTAAATCTTTGATTTTAAGCGAATAAGGTTAAAAATGTTATAACATAAGTTGGGATTTGGAAAGATATTTGCTAGTGAAATGACATATTTGAGTAAATATGATGATTTTGAAATAAGAATCCTAATTGTGAATGTAATTTCAAAAGCGATACGATTTGAATCGAATATGATATTTTGATATCAATTATGAATTTGTTTTCGAAATGTAAAAGAACGATCCGGTGCGAAATAAGCGTTTGGTTGTTAAAGAGATCGGGAACAGATATTGTCATACTCTCTACCAATACCGAAAACCACTTTAACATCTATGTACGTGGTGGAGATTCTAGATATAAAGTAGGATGGTTTAGTGAACGATACTGTATGAGGTATTTACGTAGCCCCGACTTCCGTAAGTCAGCTTGATATGGCTAAAACAGGAGCTACGCCAGGCCAAGTGAGGCCGCACCTCCGATCGGACACATTTCTTCGATACCATATTATGACTTTGTGATGATTTGGTGGCCACCCCTCAATTTTAATTTAGGAGTGTCTTCTGAGGTGGGTGATAGTAGCTGCTATGCGTCCCATCAGTTTGAATCCGCAATTTGTATATCTACCCAGGCATTGCCTCGAGTGCCATGTTCACATGCCCTATCACACTTTATGGGTTTATTTTATGTCGTACCTATGGAGTGCTCCCGGATAGCCCACCTGTGGATGGAGTTTACAGTAATTGTATAGACTATGGCATTGTATAAAATGAGTTAAGAGGGATATGGGTAATGCCTTAGCGCTATTTTAATACTTTACTATAGACATTATTATAATAGTGCATTGTACTACATAGTAGATAGTTCAACGAATCCTTAGGAGATGGTAATCCCGAACGTCTCTTAAATTATTGCACTCATGTTAGACACTAGATATGAGATGTCAAACCCTGTAAATATCTCTAACGCCGTTACACTCATATTTATTTAATTTTAATTTAACTTACATAAGATCTTTTAGTTCTGACTCGAGTGTTTTGTCTTTTCAGATCGCTCAGGTCAATCTGAGCTTTTCAGTTATCGAAGACTGCTTCTGGAGAATGAAGACGAAGATTTTGTACTATTATACTTATTATATGTATTCACCTACATCCCGTTGTTAAGCTGCATTTATTTATTTATTCCGATATTATGTAACTCTGATTTGGTGTTGTAAAAGAGTAATCAAAATGTATTTATAAGACAGCTTCATGAACTATTATTTGATTATTATATTTTATCATTCCACTGCGAGATTCTGTATTTATTTTATTTCTTTCTCTTCTTTTTCTTATTTACCCCATAACAACCTGCCCCTTTGAGTGGTTTGAGTTTGACATGGATGGTTTATCGTCGATTTAAACCGTCCATAAAGGTGGGTCGTTACAATTGAGCTCTGACATATTTGTCACTGCTTATTTGTAGGATGCCAGATTCCCAACTCGGGTTTCAGTGGGCTTGGGTTTTAGCATTTTTGCGAAAAAATCCGGACCCACTGGAATTCGGGTTGTTACATTTAGTACCAGAGCCAAGATTTTGGATTCCTAGGTAGATAGTGAGTGAATGTATTTGTATTTTGAAGAAAATATAAATATATTATGTACTAAAATCCAAATAGTCCCCAACTATAGATTTTAACATATGGAAAGTTTTTAGAAATATATTTGTGCATAGTTTGCTAGTTGGGTTTGGGATGACCCAAATATGTAGAGCCCTATGTTATTACCGATTTATAGTATACATATAAGCTATGTTTTGAGGGAAAATTTGTACGCATATGTTTTAGGAAGTAGGAAAGTTCCTTAGGGAGAGTGTTTTTATTTTGGGAAGAATAAGACATTTAGTATGAAGAAAATCCACTTTATGTCTAACCCAATAAAAATGAAAATTTTGAAATAAAAAAGTTGTAAAATATAATTGTTAATATATTTGAGGAAGTAAATATTGGATTTTTGAAAAAATAAGTGGTATGAAATTTAAATTGGTTTTTATATGATGTAAATTTTTTTAAAAGTGAAATTCTTTTTGAAGAATTATAGAGCACGTATAGCTCGCTAGTTTCTTTGTAGGTAAACAAAGATTTTAAATATAAAAACCTAGAGTGTGTTAAGTATCGAAAACATAGATTACAATATTTGTTGTTGTAATAAATATTTTCAGTAAAAATAATGGAAGCATAGACTATAACACTATTGTTATAGCAGGTGGCTCCCAAAGTAAATGTTTTCACGTAGCATGTGGGATTTATTAATATTTATTTTAATTGAATGCATATATTAGTATTTTTGGGTTGTAGTAACGGTGTTTTATACAACATCTGTTTTGACCTAAATGATTTTCAAAGGTAATTTCTAAAGTAGTTTGTATGTACACTTATTATTTAAATAAGCGTTGAAAATATTTTCTAGTTATAAAGAAGTTTCAAAAATGAGTTCTTTTGAAAAATAATGTACGATAAATTAACGAATTTAGTAGGAAATATCTTATGTAAGTAAATATAGAGTAAACATACCATAATCTATTGGAATGAAATGAATAATGATATAATTTTCTATGAATCACAAATAAAGATGTTTTGTGCAAGCAATAAGGAATACATGAAAGAGGTGTACAAGGAGTGAAAAGCACAATATTTTGTATAGCCTATTTCGATAAAATATAAAATAAATTCCTTATAAATTCACATAAACATGAAATTCTCCTTTAAAGGATTCATAAAAGGATTTAGCGTTAATGGTTTCTCATAAGAGAAAGTAATTCCAATACATTAAGGTATAAAACCATTAAGTGTAGTAAATTAATAACTCCTTCAAGGTTAAGTAATTGGAAGAGTAGGAAAGTTAAGAGATTTTTAATAAAATAATTGTTCTTATTTACCCTAGTTTTAGTAAATTTGAAAATCTATAAAAAAGAAGAAGGATATTTTGAAAACATGTGAGGACATTTTTTTAAAGTCAAGAAAAAAGAAAAATGTTTTAAGAACAAGCAAGACATGTTTAAAAAATGATAGTTTATTGGAAAAGTAAATAAGTTTTTGGAAAGTTAAAATTTTGAAGTTTTAATTTTTAAAGGAAAATTGATAAATACCAAATCAAATAAGACTTTTGAATATGGAGTAGATAGGAATCATTTTCTAGGTGTAACGGGAAAAGTATAAGGTTATAGCAGTAATTATTCTTAGTAATAATAAAAGTTCTTGTAAGGTGTATATGACACTAGTGAAAACCTAGAAATGTTGCTTCATGTGTGCAGACTATAGAAGAACTGTGAAATGATATTAGTAAGATGATAAGACACGTGGTTGGGATAAAAAGACCTTGGTTGGGGGAAAATGAAAGGTAAAGAGAAAATTTCCCCAAGCTTAGTTGTCTATTTAGATAGAGACTGCATAGATTGAAACTCTTATCCATTGCAGTAAACGAGACTTGGTTATTCCTTTTTGAGTGTGGAATAAAAGAGATGAATAGATCTTATTCATCATGAGAAATACAGCGTAAGTTGATAACAAGTAATAGGCGGTAGGAGGAGCATATAGGTTACTTGGATTCCTAGGGTAGGACTTTTCTGTATCAAAGTGGATATAGTCCTAGGCCTCCTTGCCCTAGATGATAGCTGTGTTTAGTTGCTATAAAAAAAGAAAAAAAAGAGAGTAAAAGTAGAATATGATAACTAAAAGGAAAATAAAAATTTAAAGAAAGCGACCGAAACGTCAACAGAAAGTTAAAAAAGAGATATTTTCTTTTGTAAACTATGCCTGGGGAAGTAAATATATTTTTTAGAATAGTAGCCTAAATCCCAAGTACATAGGAAGATGTGCGCAAAAGAAAATCGAAGAAATATGGAGTTTTTCATTTTCCACCTTTATAACATAAGAAATCGAATTTGGAAAATTAGAATTTTCTAGAATTCAAAAATTAAAAGTTGTGTGGTAGGTTTGGACGTAAAAATTTGTTGAACTATGCTCCTATTCAGTAGGAGTATGGGAAAAATGGAATGAAAAATGTTTTGAGTTTTCAAAAGATTGCATTCATATAGAAATTGCAAGTATATTTAGGATGTGTGCATCATGTTTTAAAAAGAATTCCTAAAAGAAAAAGAATTCATATAGAAGGTACCATATAGAAATTCTTATACATGGATATATTTATGACGTATTGCACTTTGCACTATGCACGGATTGTTGCAAAATTGGATGTACACAAAATGGATGTGATTAATACGAGAAATTACATAATTGGAAAATTACATAATTTCAAGGATGAAATTTCCTGGGGGGCGGAGAATGTTACACCCCATGTTAAATTACAATTATATATGCAGATAATTTAATTAAGTTATATACGTTTGAAATTTTAAAACGAAGAAATGTTTGTAAATGAGGCAGCTAATTAATATTATTTGGAATACATATATATTTGTGTAACAAATAAATTAGAGAGAAAAATTATATAAAATCAATTAATAGGGAAGATTAATTGATGGTGTTTGTTTAAAAGGGAAAATAATATTCAGTTAATTAGTAGAGGTGATTAATTGACAGGAACTGACAAGAGAGGGAACATATATTGTAGCAACTAATTGATATAATTAGAAACATATATGTTAGTGCTAGAGAATAAAATTGAGGAAGATTAGTTTATGCAAGTAATCAAGTGTCAATTATTAAACGAGGAGACTTATGGTAACATATATAATTATGCTTGTGATTCAAAATTCAATTATAGAATATTTGCACGCAATAAGTATGGGAATAAAATAAATTAATATGCATATACGTGACAAATTAATATGGTGTTAATTGACATATTAATTTGGTAAGAAATCACAGTGCAGGTAGGGATTAATTGGATAGTAAATTAGTTCTAGGTATATATGAAATCTATTAAATAGGTGATTAATAGAGGTATCTTATTTAAAAGAAACGTCACATTTAAAAATTTATGTTTCCATAAATTGCAAGAAAGAAGGGGAAAGTGATGAATGAAAAGATTGTTGGAGAATCAAGTTGAAATAAAAACAAACGCAGAAGAAAACATATTGATTTAATGTCCATAGGTTGAATGTACGCTTTAGATTTTAGGGTTATATATCTAATGCTTAGCACTGCTTTGAACCACTATAAATATAGGTGCAGAGACTCATTTTTATTCTCATTATTTTTCTCTTGCCTACAGAAGCTCTTCCATTTTTCTATCTCTTCTACAGTTTCTTAGTAACAAAATTTTAGATCTAATTCACACGAATTTATATCTAAATAGAAAGATAATAGAATTAATCAGGGAATTAGGAATTGGTTCAAATTAGAAAGCTATGTCAAAGATAAAACCCTAGATCTCAGTTTTATTTGTTATTTATAATCCAAATCTCTTCCTTTTCTCTTTCAAATATTATAGATCTGCAAATACATAGTTTGTAATTCCAAATAGGGATTACAAGGGAGGTGAATATAGATGTTAGGGACAAATATGAAATTAAAACAGAGAGATTTGGAAAGCTAGCAATGTGAGTGGATTTAACTATATCTTTTACGTTTATGATATATTATCGTTAAATACCTGTTAAATATTTTATTCAGTATTTCAGTAATTAATTCTACTAATTAGTTATGCTGATCTGTAAGAAATTTACAGTTATTTACAACTAATTTGAAATTACAATATAGCTTAAATGCTAGTTTCATTTTATTCTCTTTGTAGGCGAATAATATAGTTAAAAAGAAAATTCGCGATTATGGATTAAAATGGGAAAATACTAGATTAGATGTAAAATAAGAAAAGTTGGAATAAAGCTAGAAAAATGGAATTCTGTAATAGATTACGCTAAAAGGGGAATAATAAATTGATCTAATAACTTGATTTGGAAGTAAGTAATAGATTAATTGGTTGGTTTAGAAAATATGATATATTTCATTAATTTAATATTTAAAAGATAACGATAAACATAACTGCAATAATAAAAGAAATAAAAAGGGAACTAATGTAAAATAGAGAAACCACTGTATTTTACACTATTCCAAAATAATAAAAGAAATACCTTACGGCTACGAATTATTGTTTATAGTATTATTTAGTATTAAAATATGGAAATGAACTTTTAGTATACCTTTCATACCTAACCAAATAAAATAGAATTACTTCTTAGAATAGAAGAAATAAAGTAAAGTATGAAAGGAATTAAGTAAATTATTAGAAAAAAAAATTGAAGCTGTAAACGATAATGAACCAAGATCCGCATTTACTGTGTAGACTATACAATAAGACAGTTATATGATAGGTGAATTATATAATATAAGAGAATTAAAGAGAATTCTATATCACAGTAAAGAAGATAGTTTAGAACAGAAGAGTGACACTTGTAATCATATACAGGTTATAAAAGAAGATAAAAGTGACAATTACAAGTAAAATTATAACATATGTTATAATTAAAGTAGAAAGAACGGAAAGGCTTATTTGACATTTAAATTAAGTTAATAAGCAAAAAGAACAGAGATAATAGAAGATGCTTATTTAATAAACTTAAGACTTAAATTGAGTTAAATAAGCAAGGTAATAGAAGTGGCAGTACCAACAGCATTCCCTATTAAATCAGTGGTGGTCTCATAATAGGTAAAAGTGAGACGAGGGAAGGAATATGCTAATTTGGGTAAATAAGTAGCCAACAGAACAAGAAAAGTAAATGAACTGCAAATTAAAAGATTAGACGTGTGGTCTAATAAAAGAGTGAGACGCATTTAGAGTAGCCCAAAGGATAAAGAGCCTAACGAAGCAGTTCAGCATTGATTTCAGCAAAGGAGAAGCACGTCCAACTTAGTTATTTTGGGCTAGAAGGAAGTACGATACTTCAACGGGACATGAGGATAGTCTCGGATGGCCCTGTGGGTAGGCCTAACGAAGCTGCATTCCCGAAGGCAAGTCTATAGGTGTTCCATCAAGAGAGTATGTTTTGACTATTTTTTGCATGGTAGGACCATTAAAGACAGTCAGAAGGGGTTAGTGTTTGGAGTAGGATATTCGTATGTCCCAATACTTTCAAATAATTTTAGTGGCCAGGACCCAAAAGGATAGTCGCATGCGGATATCAACCAGCATCAAAACCAAGAGCGAGTTTGGGAAAGACTAGAGTTGAAACCAAAAGTCTAGTGATTCTTTCACTATCGAGACATTGGATGAGGGGCACTGCCAATTTGATGTTAGATTGTCTACAGTAGGGCACGACCACTTGACTCTTTAGAGGGCGTTCGATTAGTTGAAGGGTGACTGCGTGGGGCCATAGCCACGATGTGAAAAGAGACAAACCAACTAGAATATTTGTATTGTAGGCCTAACGAAGCTGTCCTTTAATGATATAGAAAATCCCTGACTGATTTCCGTACAAGGTAAACCTTGTTGGCGGGATTCAGAGAGTAAACAGAACGATTACATGTAGTCCTCATTGTATGCACTGGGTGGTACATTGCGGATGTCCAAGCATTAGTATAGACTAGTGCGGACACAGTTTTATGTTTTCATAGTAGGCAACGGAACATCTGTATTGTAAGCGACACGAATCTGTCCTTTACAAATGTAGTCATAGAACGCTATAGGAGCAAGACGATGGAGTCCTTTGCGCAGAGGATATGGAAGGTGCTATGGGTAGTACCTAGGACCAATATGGTCATTGGACACACACACACACACACACACACACACACACACACACACATATATATATATATCGGTTATTAGGTTTTAATATACTAAGGAGTAGATAGGTACGATTCACGCATAGAGGCGAGAGTATGATAAACCTAGTGAACCTAATATAATAGTAAATGGAAATAAAACGGTACATGTAGAATTAAGCTTAAAAGTGTATAAATTATTCATTCACCAGAACTTTATTTCTGACCCCCTTCTCATAACATCCTACAAGTTAGGTGGATGGCAGAGACTTTCCAGCTTTAAGACACTTGTTTAGAAAGTGTTATTATATCGGTGAGTATTTACTATTATATTTTAGTCAATTCCGATGTGAGATATTTAATTGAGCTCTGATATATTTTTCTTTGTCTATTTGCAGGATACCAGATTCCCAACTCGGGTTTCAATGGGCTTGGTTTTGAGCATTTTTTCGAAAAATCCAGACCCACTGGAATTCGGAATGTTACAATTTGGCTACGGAACTTGCACTATTGTGTTCGTGGCGATTTCTTGGGCAATTTTCATGTACAAAGTTTGTAATAGGAGTTCATACATAAAATTTATTAGCATTAAAGTGTTGGACATTGAAAATAATTAAAAATACATTCAAGGAAACAAATTAAAAAATACGAACATTAAAAACATAACTTATATTTATATATCAACCAGTCGATTGCGTTACTGAGACCCGTCGAACATTAACGGTCGACTTCGCCGAATAAACCGGCCGGCTGTTAAGAAAATGTTGACACGGGTTAGCCGAACAACTCGGGTTTTATAATAATGAATGTAATGGCCGAATCAAATCCTATGTTTATAAATAGAGACGAAACCTTCATCGCTATTATTTTTATTTCTGAAACTCTAACATCAGTCAATACATCAAACTTCTCTTCACTTCAAAATTACTTTATCACCTTAAAATTTTCCCCTTAAAATAAACAAATAAAGATTAAATTTGAGATAAAACCAATAATAAAGGAAGAAGAGGAGATCAAAGGCAAGCTAGGAAGGAGAAGGAGTGTTAAAGGGTGAATGGGTTGATTATAAAAATATGTTGATTTACAAGTAATTGGGTTCATTTATGTCTCTATTTGAACTGGAAATTTTATGAATTAAATTTGAGATAGTAGTTTCTGATTTAAAGATACTTAACTAAGTAAATAAAAATTATATATAAAAAGTACCGAGATGCCTAAATCATATGAAAATAACCCAATTGGATATAACATGATTAAAATTGAAGAAGTTGATTTGGAGTTGAATTGAATCTAAGATTTAAAGTATATACATCGTTTTACTTCATTTTGAAATTGGTTCTGAGATTTTAATATGTAAACACCCTTTGATTTCGCCTTGAACCGATTTTGATATGTATACACCCTTTTATATCACTTTATACTAATGTTAAGATATAATATACATATATAATTATGAAGTTGATAAGTTGAAATTATGTAAATAAAACTATAAATTATACATGAAAAATATTCCAATTATAGGCAGTATCATAATATGAAAAATTAATTATAAATATACTGCTAAAAATATAGTTAACTTAAAGTAACGGAAACAATTTATGCAAAACAAAAGTCCGACCGGTCGATCGCTACATTAGCAAGCGGTTGACCGGTTAATGAATTTTACACGCAGGTTGAACCTTAGCCTATGACCCGGGTTTATATATATATATATATATATATATATATATATATATATATTTATTTATTTATGTGTGTGTATTAGTATATATAATAGTATATATGTTATATAACTATGAGAAGCTAGTTCCCTAAAACTTCACTTTTGAATACTACGGGACCAAAGTAGACGCGTATGCAGGCAACTAGGCCTAAACATTATTTATTCTGCATATTTGTTAATCGATATAAGGTGGTTTGATCACGAGGGTATTCTAAGCACATAACACTACTAGGAGGTTCCCCGGTGTACACAATGTTGTTGGTGAACGCTTGGTATGGTGCATTGTCTGACACTAATGGGAGGTTTCTCAACGCATACAATGATTAGGATGTGACACTGCTACTGAATGCTCGGAGCAGTGAAATAAGTGGCATAACCATTGATTTACCGGACACAGATGCTTAAGTAGACCCTAAGTCATTTTTAACGCGAGTCGGCATTGTAGGATCTTCTCAATGTGTAAGTGTGATATGTGTAGTCATTGTTTGGGTAATGTAGTTCCAAGGGTGATACTTTATGCGATCTTATGTTAGGAGAAATCCCAATGTTCATTAGTTTGATCCGTTGATAATCAATTGTCTGATCCATTGTTGATCAGTGGTTCGAGTGGTTGTTCGACCCCTAGGTATAAACCACCACAAGATGTCTGAGTGTAAATGTATTTGGAACCATATTACTTAAGATAATGTGACTAACCCTAGTAAGTGATTCACAAATACAAGTAAGACACCCTATCTAGGATTTTATCCTTGCAACCATATCCTATAATGTTTTAAAAACTTCTAGCCTCTTGGCACAACGCGAGTCTGAAATTCACTCTAGGCTTTGGATTGGTGTGTTTGAAGGTGTGAATTATTAGAGTTAGTATTAGAGCTAGGTTCAAGATTCCTTAGGAGTTGGGCACATATTGAGGGAATGTACTTGAATATTTAGAAAGAAATGCAAAGGGTTTTCTAAATACACAAACACATACACAGACACACATATATGTATAGTTTCTAGAATTTTCAAAACATATAGTTTTCCAAAGATTTTACATAAAAAACACAATCATTTATTCTTGTTAACACTATCTATAGGAAAGTTGCAAATAACTCTGAATCATAGATAGAGAAATGAGCAATTCTACTGGATGGGCTTAAGTGAAGTAGCTGAGATTTTGGTTGTGAACATCTCGATATGGTTTCGTTAGTATCTACAAGCAAAAGGATAAGTTGAGCTTAACCCAAATAAGCGCTAGGTGCAGTTCTTGCCAATCCACATGTCACTGATTTCACCAAGCTATGTAAGGACTTTATGAGTTTAAGAGGGAAGCCATATGTAGGGACTGAATCTTTTTTATCTCAAAGGCATGGATTTGTACTTATGAGAGGATTTTTGGACAGTTGAGCCTTGGAGATGCTGTTAGGAGACAGCTTGCTTTCTTGCATTTATAAGGGGAGGCTCTAAATTTGTGGGACATGGTACTGGCAGAAATCAATGAGGAAGATATAAATTAGGGAGAGTTTAGGAGGCATTTTAAGATGATATTTCTTTCCGTAGTAGAGCAATGAGTGCAGTTGGAGAATTTTATACATTTATAGCTAGGAGAGATATCAGTGAGTGGCTACGTAAATTAGTTCAATAACTTGGCTAGGTTCGGACTAGGCGTGATAAATACCCCTCATATGAAAGCTATGAAGTTCGCAAAGAGGCTGAATCAACCTCTTCAAGGTTTAGCCCTTAGTCACATTCCTATGGGAGATGACTTATGAGAGTTTGGTGGCAATGGCTTTGCTAAACACCATTTTTCAAAGAAGAGATAAGGAGTGAGCCCAAGAAGTGATGACAAAAGACACCCCGGTAGACTCAATGCAAGGGCAGAGTAGGACCCATGGAAAGTTTAAGAATCAAGAAATCAAGCGCTGAAGATATGGCAGGATGGGACATTTGTGAAGGATTGCAGGGTGGACATTTCAAAGGTCAAATGCTACAACTATAATCAACTTGGGCACATGAAGTGGGACTATCTTACTGCACCGAAGACCTCTACCAAGTGGTTTTAGCTTAAGCACTGGTTTTTTCCCATTATAAGTGCACCTCAAGTAGCAGACAAGGGAAGATGGTTATAATTGAAGGTTTCTTAACTTTATCTGGTTTATCTATTTGTACCTGATTTGACATCGAGCATCACACTCTTTTATTTTGAGTAGACTTGTCGATGAGTTGCACTTAGACGCTAGAATAGTTACTATCGTAGTAGTTGCATCAAACCTTGTTGGAAGATTGACTTGTTTATCTATGGTCTATAAGGGTTTGAAATTGTATATTTTTAGGATGAGTTTGATTGTGATGCTTTTGTCCCTGAATTTTATGGGTTTGATTTGATTTCGAGTATAGACTAGATGACCATTGTTCATGAAGGAAAATTATATTGACTAGAATACCATCGAAAATGTAATAATAAAACTGTGAGCGCACGGCGTATAATTGTAGTACGTACGTGAGTATGGGTCGATCCACAGGGGAAGTACTGATTCGAAGATTACTCAATCAAGATAGCCCAAAGTTGAAAGGAGATTATTAACTAAAAATTGTGTAAAAATGAAACTAAAGTGAATATGAGAATAAAACTATGAGATTAAAGAATAATTTAGAGGTAAATCTATTTCCAATCTTTCAAATAAATCAAGCACCATATGAATATGTAGTCTCTCATTTAAATTCAAGCAGAAATGACTGATGTGCTTATTATAAGCATGGCCTATTCCTAATTAGCATATCTTAAACCATCAAACTCTAGCACACCATTCAAACCCGCTTCTATAATCTCATGAAAATGAAAATGGAACTAAAAATAAAATCTAATTCAAGCATGATCTATTTGCTGTTTGTAGATTAGTGACATAGAACATCAAATATTGATTTCACTTCTAATTCCGTGCTCAAAATCACTTAGGCAAATAATCAAATAGTTTATGTTAATATTGGATTAAGCATAGCCTATTTGAATATGTCAACATAGGCTATCAAATTCACTAATAAATAATAAACTACCATCATTATTAGCTTCCATTAAGAAAAAAACAAAAGACTACAAATGAAACCATTCTATATCGATTCAATATGATTCATGAGAGCTTTAGTACCCCTAAATTAAAGGGGTTTAGCTTTCATAATTGAAATCATCTCAACACAAAATGATTTAAACATAAAAAGCAAGGAAAATGAGAACTAATCAAAAGAAAAGAGAGTTTACTACTTAAATGAAATGAAACTAAACTGATTGCATAAACTAAAACTAAGCACTAACATGAAATAAAGAAGATAAACTAAATAAAAGAGCATGAAAGGAAGAAAAGCATGCAGACAATAAAAGGAAATAAGAAGAGGCTTAAGAAGCCATTTTATTTATCATTGAACGTGCGACTACAAATTGCATAAAAGAGAAGAGACTTTCTACATGAGACATATGAGGGTATATATACACGCATAAAACCCTACTACAGTTTTACGGAGCTACCCAAAATGCCCTTGAGTTTATGCAGCCTCTAAGTAATCATTAAGGAATTAATTAATCTTCATTTGCATGTGCTTTTCCTTTTAATCTCCATAAACATATGCATATATTTTTAATTGTGGTCCATTAGTTAGTGCATTGGTGGGCTCTTCCATGTTGCATTTTTGTTTTCCTTTATTATTTAGCTTTGAATATTTGTGCATGCATATATCTATGAAGCTTCATCCAATTTGCACTCAATTTCCTATAAATATAAATAAAAATGTGCAAATAAATTTTATCAGAATTAATTCATACACAAAATTACCATTTTACCCCCAAATGAAGACGAATGAATGATGATTTGATAACAATTTAGATTTTTCTTTAAACATGTAAAAAATACTTTAATATGCTTATTTATTTTAATAAAAGAAGATTAAATACGAGAGTAAAAATATGCACTTTTGCATGCACTTCAAATACCTCCACACTTATCTTTTTATTCCTTCTCGAATAAACTAAAAGTAGGATAAATCCATTTTCATAGAAAACACAATTGAATTGAGCACATGTAACAAGCCGTTAAACCTCTATGTGTCCTTAGTAGGATGAGTGTTGTCTCGTAAGGGTTTTCAGCAGACACTACCCACAAAATCTAAATGCAATAGTGCAAAGTTCCTAATGCAAGTTATATTTACAAAATGAAGAATTTACTTTTAAATTGACATAGAATAGTTATATATAATTGTAACATCCCATATTTTTGGTAACATTATTTAGGATATTTAATTAGTTAAATTAAATAAAATATTGTGTAGGTTAGAGGATTGAGATTTGACTTAATCAAAGGGTAGTCGTTCCATTTAACCTATGAATTAAAGTAAGAGTTAAATTGAAATAGGGGAGGGGTAAAATAGGAAAGAGGCCATCCCTATATGCCTAAAACATAGTCGTGTATTCCTTTACACGTTCACTTCATTTTATCAAAATTTTAAATAAGAGGTCAGCCACCATTAATAAGAAAACGAGGAAAAAGATAGAGAGAAGCTAGGAAGAAGCTTAAGCAAATCAAATACATTCATATCTCAATCTCTTTAATCTCTAAAGCTAAGGTGAATAATGTTTGCATCTCATATTTCTTTTGTTTTTGGTTTTAGGATGAAATCCAAACCTATATGTAATGATTTTCCATGCTTTTGGATAATGGAATGATTATATATACATGTTGATAATTTATGTATGTTCATATTGATTTTATGATATGTTTTAAAGTGAAAACCCTACTAAATGACATCCAAATTCCATGAGAATTTTTATACAGAACAGAAATATTATTTTGGACATGGGTTTCAATTTTCAAAATTTTTAGAATTTTTATGGAATTTATATAAATTTTCTTGTAAATAAAATGTTAATTTGTGTTATAAATTATTTATGGTTAAATAATAAAAGATTTGGGTCTGAAATTTTTGTATGTTGGACATATATTAAAAGAGATTTTCTGGAATTTTTGTAGATTTTTCCAAAATGTTTTAATGGATATATAAAATTATCTAAGGTATGAGACTTAAATGTTTTATATATTTATATAAGGAGAAGGAGCTTTTTGCAAATAATTCAAATAGTTAGTTTTGAAAATTGCAGCACTTTTTAATAGTAAAGAAAAGAGGCAACCAATTAAAATTTGACACGTAAAGCAAGTTAGGTGAAAATAACTATTTACTACATGTTGTTTTTACTGTTTTGTGCTTTCGGCACCTGCTTCCGCCTTGGTTGGCTTTCGACCAAGTCCCTCCGCCTTCAACACCACCGAAACAAATGTGCTTGATATTAATATATTGTATGCAGCGAATTGGATGGAAGGCGAAAGGCATGAGGTCGAAACCAGGGGTTCTAAAGGAGTTGAGGCATTACTTTCCTTTTAAAAAGAAAATGCGCCTGCTTGCTTTCGATTAAATTACTTTCGACTAAGAAGCTTTCGACTTAGTTGGCTTTCGACTAGGTCAAATAAATTTAAAGGAAATGGTTTTGATTGGGTTGCACCTTTGTTTTTAAATAACTGCTTTCGACTAAGTCAAAACCTTTAGCTTCTGCCTTTCTACCTTTCGACCAAGATGGTTTCGAAATGGTTACTTTGTTTTCTAAAATTTGGCCACTTTTCCAATGCTTTAGAAAGGATGGTTTTGTCACCATCACCTCTTTACTTAGCTATTATTACCATTATTATATCAGTTTAATTAACCAGTTTTGTTACAGGAAAGGATTGCAAAATCTATGATTTAAAGAGGATATTAGTGAGGTGAAACCTGTTCCGCTAGCGGCATGGTTTCATTTAATATCAGTAAACCGAGATGTAACAGTATTATTCACACCAGACTTTACGTATGACTCAAAGTTTTTGTTTCCTCATAAACTCTCGAGTGCTCAAAATTTATTTGAATAGGCTGAGGGTTAAGGTTTTTAGGTTTAGAAATTTTGACGAATAAAGCTTCTAGAAACGAGCAGGTGGCTAATAAATAGCTAATTATGGGTTATAGTTTTATCTTGTTTTGATTTCGTTGTGTATATTAAGTTAGATATGACTATATTAACTCTGATCAACCAAATGGGAATCGTCATATGTCGCTCTTGGCATATTTTTAATAATTATATTTAAACTTTAACTGAAAAACAATTATAGGATTATATAACTTGGATATGAATTTGTTTTGAAATCAATAAAATGTTGTTTTTGGAAATCTATGATTTTGTTTTATTCAAATGCTTCTGATATTATGAATACCATTAGCATTATCATATTTTGTCACCAGAAGTTAAACTATGGATGACTGCAGCATCTGTAGCGCTTACCTTTTGGCCTCCAGATACGGGATGTTACAACTTGGTATTGAAGCATAGGTTAATGAAATTTTTTGAAATAAAAATGTTTTTAAAACATAATCCTTAGTAATTAGAGTAAGATTGGGTATGAGATAACGCCATAGAAACGTACTTGTGTTTCCTATATATAAGCATATGCTTTATCTCTAGTCTGCTATCTTTTTTAGGTTATCTATCTATATCTCATGAGGTTTGAATACATATATAGATGGAAGAAGAGGAAGAATTAACCCAGGAGAAGAGGGCGCCAATGGGAATGCCAGAACTAGTACCAAGATGACCCAAGGTTAGGCACAAGTAGAGAATGTTGGTGCTGGAGTCCCATAAGTGGACATGGGAGTTATGTATCAGTTTTTCATGAATATGATGCAAGCTGGAATTGCACCTAGAGTGGTAGGAGGAGAAGCTATAGGAGTATAAGTTCTTGAGATTCCAGTAGTTAATAATTATGCTAAGCTTGGAGGGAAGCCATTTTTAGGAACAATGGATGCCATGGAAATGGAGAATTGGTTGCTACACTACGAGAGAATCTTTGCAGATTTAGGGCTCAATGATGAGCAGAAGAGGAGGCATGCTTCGAGATAGCTCCAGGGAGCAACTTTGTTTTAATGGAAAGTGTGATGGCTGGTGTGGATGAGAAAACCTTGACATGGGCAGATTTCAAGGAGAGGTTGCAGGAGAGGTTCATGTCTGCAATGGCACAGTCATCCCTAATCAGAAAGTTTGCTAAGTTAGAGCAGGTAGAGATGTCTTTTCTGGAGTATGCTAAGTGGTTTGAGGAGTTGGCCAGATATGAGTATACTTCAGTAGATACAGTAATGTAGAGGAGTGAGAAGTTTATCAAGGGGTTGAAGCCTGAGTTAGCAAGGGCTACATTATCTCATATTAGAGATCCTTCTGATTTTGTAGTGGAGATGGCTTTAAGGCATGAGGAGATTCTTGATTCTCTAGAGAAGAATGGGGCTAAAGAAGTCCATGTTGGGGAGAATCAGAAGAGGAAGTTCTTTCCTAAAAAGGGTGCTCAGAAGGGTTAAGCAACTAAGAAAGAGAAGTTAGAGATTGTTTTCTTCAAGTGCGACAAGAGGGGGCACTTTGCTAATGAGTGTCATGATGGAAAGGCAAAGGAGGTAGCCGAAAAGATGAATGTTAGGTGCTTTAATTGTGACCAGTTTGTAGGATCGATTTCATCCTAAAGGGGGGTGAATAGGGTGATACTATCAATTATAAAATTTATGCAGAAGAATATGAAATATTTGCAACACAGATATAGTCGTGTAACAGCAGCACAGATAATAGCAGAATAAAAAATGTAGAAAATAGCACACACAAATTTACCCAGCTTCGGCAAAACCCTGCCTATGTGCTGCCTCCAAGGTTTCTACTAGAAATTAGATAGTCAGATGCTTACACGCGTAAAATTGCGACACCCGCTATCGACTAACCTAACTCTACGCTCAAAACTCTGCTACAACTCAGCCACTGAGTTGCAAATTCTCAAAATATGCCATGTAGTTTGTCCCCTAGTCACACGATTAGAAAATATGATTTTTCAGAAAAAAGAAAATACAAATTAAAATAATGAAACCCTAATTTTTTAAAGGCCCATAAATAATTGTCGGCCTATACAAAATATAGTGTTAATAATTCCCTTTCTCCTATTATTTTGTTCGGCCCAACTTTCTCTGTAGAAAATGGCGATTTCTTTAGCTCGTTCGTTCCTCTTTCTCTAGTAACTAGGGCTTTTGAAAATTGAAGGCGTCGGCTTTGTCGATTTAATTAATGATCTTTCGATTTCTTTTCTTCGATTGATTCATCCACGGCTACTTCAATTTGGTCGAGTTCGATTGTCAAAATGATAAGCAATTTTTTCTTTTTCGATATTGATTCTGCTCGACCTTTTTGATACGAGTTGAATGATTGTTCTTTGTTGCTTGAACTCGAATGATTTTTGCTGCCAATGATGATTATGGGTTTTATAGGATCTGAATTCCTATATTTTCGTTCGTTTGAATTTAGTTGAATTCATCGATTATTTTGTTTTGACCATTGATCTTCGTTTGGATGCTTAAGATGATTACTGACTTGTTTAATTCATATATATTCGTTTCTTGATTGACACAGCTTGATTTCTTACCTGTTTGACTTCCTTGGTCATCACGGTATTGTATTCTCTGTTGACATCGGCTTTGACTTTGATTAAGTTAACTTCGGCCATTTTGATTTGTTAAAATGTTGGTGATATTGTTCGAACTATACCATACTGTTCCATGATTTCGGTGACCGATGAATTCTGGTAGCACTTGAGTATTGCCTCTGTTTTGAAATTTCTGACTTCGGTCATTTTTGAAAATTCCTCTTGATCGATCACCTTGTTTGTTGTCTGGTCTTGCTTGCATTATTGGTTCATCACTTGTGTCTACTGCTAACATGTACATATATCCACTTGATTTTGAGACTGCTGCACTATTGCTTGATTTTGACTCAGCCTTGAACACTACATCCCACCCGCTGTTCTTTTCTCTGTTCATTTGATGCTGTGGCCATTTCCACTTGTTCAATGTATGATCTAGTTCATTTAAGTCATGTGCATTAAGCTTGATTGCTTGCATATTGGTGTTGCTTCATTTTAGTTTTACTGGTGCATGTTGTATCTACATTCTCCACCGTTTGTACACTTTCATTTTGACCTGAGGAGGTTGCAATTTGATGTGCACTGTCTTTGCTTTTAAGGTTGCTGCACCGCCTATACGTATACATGATGTTTCATGCATGTAGATATGTATGGTTGTAGTGTTTTACTTGAATGTTGATTGCACTGTGTATATCCCCACATCTCTCAGATGTTTGCACTGGCCACTGGTCTCTGTTGAACTTATATTGCTTTGACCAGTTTCATTTATGTCTTTGAGCTTCAGATATTTGCTTGGGCTCGAATTCATATATGGCGGGTCTTGTTGTATTGAGTTGCACCAGTTTTTGATGGTGTTGCATTCATTAGCTTGGTTGCAATCCTCTGATCTTCATTGTATTTTGTATTTGCAATTGTATTGGTTTCCTTTGAACTTCATGTTGATTTTTAAAGTCGCAACTGAGTTGAACCTAGCAAAAAGCTCGGGTTTGACCTTGCGCTCGAGTTGTGACTTTATTTTTATTGCACTTGAGTTGAACCCGGCTTTTCATTTGGGTTTGACCTGTGCTCACCTGTCCCTGTAATTTTATCAAGTGCATATATCGGTGTGCATGGCCTTGTGGCATGTACAGTGATACACTGTGCATGTCACAAATGTTCGTGTATGATGAATTCAAATTTAAATAATGATGAACAACCCAAATAACTAAGGCAAACAATATTTTCAAAATTGCATTATATTTTATACTGCAAAAATATTTTATTTTCAATTTTACCGCGCCAGTATATATTTTTGCAGATTGCTCAGATGCTGAATTCAATCTGGAATGAAGTTGAAGATCAATAGGAGTTTAAGAGTGATATGTAGTGAGGTGCAAATGTAAATGATAAATTATGATGCAATCGAATTTGTATTGTAATTGAAAATTGTATATATAGTGAGAGCACAAATTTGTACCATTCAAAATTGTAATAAATATTTGTTTGAATAAAATATCTATTTGAATTTAAATTCTATGTTTTTTATTTTATTCAGCAAATATTTATTTAATCTGTGAAAATAAAATAGTACATTAACAAATACATTTAAATGAATATATATATATATATATATATGTTTATTATCATCAATCAAAAATCATATACTCACATATTCAACACAGATTGGCCATTTATAAGAACCAGTGCAAGGAACCCGCGAAGGATGGAAAGCGAAAAGTGTAACCCTTGCTATTTCAAAGCCAATAGCTCAGGAGAAGGGAAAGGCAGTTTTGGGAGGAACACTTCAGATTCATGGTATGTCTGTTAGCGTTCTATTTGATACTACTGCAACGCATTCTTTTAAATCTACATATTTAATAGATAAGCTTAACCTAGAATCCACAAATTTAGTTACTTCCTTACGGGTTGCGAACCCAATAGGAGGATATGCAACTCTAGGGTTGAGATGTGACCAATTAGATTTTAACCTGCTAGGTTATACTTTTGTTTGCAGTTTGCATGTATTTGATTATGTGGGGTATGGGATTATTCTTGGGATGGATTGGTAAAGTGAGTACGATGCTAGGATATTTTGCTAAAATAGAAAAATATTGCTTAGACACCGTGATTATAGTGATCGAATAGTTTATATAGTAGAAGGTTCTAATGGTGAGGTGAATGCTATATTGGGTGTTATGGAATTGGATTTGAGTTGAACCGAGTTTTCGTGGTTAGAGAGTTCGTAGATGTTTTTGAGCATGTAGTTGGATTGCCACCGAGACGCACCATTGAGTTTCAGATAGATTTAGTTCTGGGAGCAGAATCAGTGAGTAGGCCGCCGGGCAGGACGACCCCTTCAGAGATGAGGGAGTTGAAAGTGCAGTTAGTGGATTTGGAAGGCAAGAGTTTTATCAGCCCGAGCAGTTCGCCATAAGGAGCAGCAGTAATGTTTACTAAGAAGCTGAACGAATCGTTAAGGCTATGTATTGACTATCATAAGTTGAACGAGAGGATGACAAAGTTTCGATATCCATTACTAAGGATTAACGATTTGTTCGACCAGTTGAGTGGAGCCAAAGTGTTTTCCCAGTTGGATTTAGCGAAAAGTTTCCATCAGCTCATAGTAGCAGAGGATAGTATACCTTTAATGGCATTTAGGACTAGGTATGGGTCGTACGAATGGTTAGTTATGCCGTTCCTACTGGCTAATTCGCTAGCATTCTTTATGGATTAAATGAACCGAGCTTTCCGAGAGCACTTGGATAGGTTCATATTGGTTTCCATAGAAAATATCTTGATATACACTAAGGATTAGAAGGAGCATGAAGTTCATTTTAGAGTGGTGCTTGAGACACTGAGGTAGCATCAGCTGAAGGCGAAGTTTTCAAAGTGTCATTTCTAGAAGAAGGAAGTGAAATTTCTTGGTCATGTAGTCTCAGAGAAAGGGTTGTCAGTAGATTCGACTAAGATTGAAGTGGTGAATAGTTGGAAGAGACCTGAGATAATGACGGAGATAAAGAGTTTCCATGGGTTGGCTGGTTATTACCAAAGGTTCATTAAGCATTTTCGTGGATAGAGGCACCAATGACCAAGGTAATGAGAAAGGATGTGAAGTTTGTGTGGATCCATAAGCGTGAGGAAGTATTCCAGAGTTTGAAACACTTATTGATCCATGCACATGTGTTGGTTGTTCTGGGAGGGAATCAGGATTTGGTGGTTTATACGGATGCGTGTGGAATAGGATTAGGAGCCATGCTGATGCAGAAGGTTAAAGTGATTTCCTATGCTTCTAGACAGCTGAGACCGCATGTGGTCAGGATTCGACGCATAATTTGGAATTTGCAGCAGCGATTTTTGCATTGAAGGTGTGGAGACATGATCTTTTGGATGAGAGGTTTGAGTTATATACATATCATAAATCGCTGAAGTATTTGTTCTATTAGATGGAGTTGAACATGAGACAGTAGAGGTGGTTAGAGTTTATTTTTGCTTATGATTTGGGGTTGAGTACACACCGAGGAAAGGAAACAAGGTTGCAGATGCAGTTAGCATGAAACATTACAATGCAGTGTTGGCGATGATTATTGAGTGGAAAGATTTGGAAGCATTAGCAGATTGCAGAGTGCAATGGAGATTTGAGGCTAGGTCTAGCGGAGAAACCGTAGTGTTATCTTGTTTCAAAGTTCAACTAGTGATGATTAAAAGGATTTCTTCTAAACAAGAGGAGGATCCAGTGTTTGTTGAATGGATCAAGAAGTTAAGAGATGGAATCGAGAGCGATGACTTGAAAGATTTCAGTTTTCACCAGAAAGGGAGGTTGAGCAAGAAAGGAAGATTGTGTGTTCCGAGTGTAGCAAACATAAGAAAAGAAGTCTTGGAGGAATGCTATCGTTCGAAGTTCTCTATTTATCCAGGAGGAACTAAGATGTATCAAGATATGAAGAGGAGTTTCTTCTGAGAAGGTATGAAGCGGGATATTGGCTTATGGGTAAAGCAGTGCTTGATTTGCCAACAGGCAAAGGCCAAACACCAGAAGCCAAGTGGGTTGCTTCAGCTATTAGACATTTCGATATGGAAATGGGATTTTATATCTATGGATTTTATTGATGGGTTGTCAAGGTTAAACAGAGGAAATGATAGTATATGGGTCATAGTGGACAAACTAACCAAAAGTGCCCATTTTATTCCAGTTAAGTTAAACAGGGCGGCACCTATTTTGGCAAAGTTGTTTATGAAGAATGTGATAAGACTGCATGGACTTCATTTTAGTATAGTAAGAGATATAGATCCCTTATTCACTAGCGAGTTCTAGAAGAATCTGCAGGAAGTTTGGGAACCAAACTCAAGATGAGTACCACTTACCATCCGTAGATAGATGGGCAAACTAAAAGTGTTAACAAAATCTTTGTTAAGAGCTTGTGTATTAGATTTCGGGGGATCATGGAAAGACCATCTGCATATAGTTTCGAGTTTTTGTAGAACAACAGTTATCAAACTAGTTTGGGATGGAACTATTTGAAGCTTTGTACGGAAGGCCATGCAAATCTCCCGTATGTTGGCTAAAGACCGAGGATAAATTGGTTCATGGTCCAAATTTGGTTAGGGAAGCTGTAGAAAAGATTGAGGTCATTCGAGCTAGAATGAAGGAGGCCGGTCTAGGAAGAAAAGTTATGCAAATAAAATACGGAAAGATTTAGAGTTCTCAGTTAGAGATCAGGTTTTCGTCAAAGTGTCACCGATGAAAGGTGTGATTAGATTTGGGTAATCAGGAAAGTTAGCACCGAGATTCGTTGGACCTTTTCCTATTGTTGAAAGGATCGGGAAACTCGCATATAGAGTTGAGTTACTGAGCATTTTAGTAGGAGTCCATGATGTTTTCCATGTTTCTAATCTCAGAAAGTGTGTTAGAGACCCGGAGACTGCTATTGCATCGACTGCGCTAGACGACTTAGTAGTAGGATCGGATTTGACTATGGTGAGGAAGCTTACTCGCATTTTTGCGATAGAGAGAAGAGGCTTAGAACCAAGATGGTTAGATTAGTCAAAGTCTAGTGAAACGACGATGACAGGGACTGTACTTGGGGGATTGAGAGCAGGCTAAGAGATATTTATCTTGACTTGTTTGATGGTATGTTTTAACTTTTTGATTGATGTGTTGTGTACCTTATCATAAATTCGAGGATGAAATTCTTTAAGGATGGAAGTTTATAACACCCCATATTTTTGGTAACATTATTTATGATATTTAATCAGTTAAATAAATAAAATAATGTGTTGATTAGGGGACTCAAATTTGATTTAATCAGAGGGTAGCTGTGCCATTTAACATATGAATTAAAATAAGAGTTAAATTGAAATAGAGGAAGGGTAAAATAGGAAAGAGGCCATTCCTATATCCCTAAAAACTGGCCGTGTATTCTTATATATGTTCATTTCATTTTATCAAAATTTTAAACAAGAAGCCGGCCACCATTAATAAGAAAAGGGGGAAAAAGATAGAGAGAAGCTAGGAAGAAGCTTAACAAATCAAGTCCATTCACATCTCAATCTCTTTAATCTCTAAAGCTAAGGTGAATAATGCTTACAACTCATATTTCTTTTGTTTTCGGTTTTAGGATGAAATCCGAACCTATTTGCAATGATTTGCTATGTTTTTGGATGATGGAATTATTATATATACATGTTGATGATTTATGTATGTTCATATTAATCTTAGATATGTTCTAAGGTGAAAACCCTGTTAAATGACATCCAAATGCCTTGCAAATTTTTATATAGACTAGAAATATTATTTTGGAGATGATTTTCAATTTTTAGGATTTTCTGAATTTTTTTGGAAATTATATAAATATTCTAGTAAAAAAATGTTAATTTGGGTTATAAATTATTTATGGTAAAATAATAAAAGATTTGGATTTAAAATTTTAATATGCTGTAAAACATATTAAAAGTGATTTTCTGGAGTTTTTTTTAGCTTTTTCATAAGTGTTTTAATGGATATATAAAATTATCTAAGGTATGGGATTTAAATGTTTTATATATTTATAAAAGGAGAAAGGGGTCTTTGCATATAATTCAAATAGTTAGTTCTGAAATTTGTAGCGCTTATAGTGGTAAAAAAAAGAGGCAACCAATCATAATTCGACATGTAAAGCAGGTTAGGTGAAAAGAACTATTTGTACATGCTTTTAACTGTTTTGTGCTTTCGGCACATGCTTCCGCCTTGGTTGGCTTTCGACCAAGTCCTTCCGCCTTCAACACCATCGAAACCAATGTGCATGGTTTGGTACGTGCCGAATTGGATGGAAGGTGAAAGGCATAAGGTTGGGGGTTCGAAGGAGTTGAGGCATTACTTTTCTTTAAAAAAGAAAAGGCGCCTGATTGCTTGCGACAAAATTGCTTTCGACTAAGAAGCTTTCGGCTTAGTTGGCTTTCGACTTGGTCAAATGGATTTAAAGGAAATGGTTTCGATTAGGTTGCACCTTTTTTTAAATAACTGCTTTTGACTAAGTCAAAACCTTTTGCTGCTGCCATTTTACCTTTTGGGATGGTTATGAAAGGGTTACTTTGTTTTCTAAAATTTGGCCAATTCTCCAATGCTTTGGAAGGGGTGGTTTCGGCGCCATCACTTCTTTACTTAAGAAATGGTTTCGAAACTGATGCTTTCGATTTAAATGTTTTAAAGACCCTTTTTCTATGATTGAAGTAAAATGCAAATGGTTTCGAAAGAGATGGTTTTAACTGGTTTCAAAACAGATGCTTTCGACTTTAATGGGTTTCTGATCATTTTGCTCTACTTGAAGCATGATCCAAATGGTTTCGACCGAGACGATTTTCAAAGGTTTCGAAGGGGTACATTTTTGAATGGTTTCCACATGTTTTAGATTGAACCCAAAGGCTTTCGAAAGGTTTAGTATTTTAATGCTTTTGAAAGGGTTTAGTGAATGGTTTCGAAGGGGTGGTTCCCAAGGGTTTTGAAAGGGTTGAAAGGAAAGATTTTTCCTATGTTTTCGAAAGGAAAATTTTAAAGTTTATAAAGAGGGATGTCTAATGTTTTAAAACTTTCGAAGGAAAGGATTTCAATGGTTTCAAAAGGATCACTTTCAATGGTTTCGAAGGGGTTACCTTCAAGGGTTTCGAAAGGGTTGTTAAATGATTTTAAACAAAGCTTTCGAATGTATCAAAAAGGCAATATAGCCTAAGTATTTTCTAGTTAAAAAGGGTTTTAACTTGTTTTAGAAGGGTAGCTAATCCTCGTTAAAATTCATCAACATTATTTTGAGTAAAGTATACATGGAAAAATAGCTTAGAGTAAAGCTAAGAATATATTTTCCACGTATAAGTATGATTTAAAAGGTTAAATCATTTGAAAAGCTTTTCAAGGAAAAAGACGAAGGGTAGTTAACCCTAAGAAAATGATTCGGACAGATAATCCATTTTGAATTGGGCAGTCAGCCCAGTTTACGGGCAGTCAGCCCAGTTTGCGGACAGATAATCCATTTACTACTTATGGACAGATAGTCAATTGGTTACCTTATTATATCTTAATGGACTGAGCTATTATTACCATTATTATATCAGTTTGATTAACTATTTTGGTAGCAGGGAAGGATTTGCAAGATATATGTTTTAAAGAGGATATTATTGAGGGGAAACCCGTTCCGCTAAGCGATGTGGTCTCACTTAATATCAGTAATCCGAGATGTGACAATATTATTCACACTTGACTTTATGTTTGACTTGAAGTTTTTGTTTCCCCTTAAACTCTCAGGTGCTCAAAATTAATTTGAGTAGGCTGAGGGTTAGGGTTTTTAGGTTTAGAAATTTTAGCGAATAAAGCTTCCGGAGACAAGCGAGTGGCTAATAGATAGCTAATTATGGGTTATAGTTTTATCTTGTTTTGATTCCGATGTGTATATTAAGTTAGATGACTATATTGACTCTGATCAACCAAGGGGTCATCGTCATATGTCGTTCTTGACATATTTTATAATGATTGTATTTAATCTTTACTTGGGAAATGATTATGGGATTAAGTAACTTGGATATGAATTTATTTTGAAATGTAATCAGTAAAATGCCTTTTTTGGAAATCTATGATTTTTTTTCATATTCAAGTGCTTCTGATAGTATGTATACCATTAGCATTACCGTATTTTGTCACCAGAAGTTAATACCGTGGATGATTGCATCATATGTAGCGCTTAGATTTTGGCCTCCAGATACGGGATGTTACAATAAGTCCCGCTCATTTTCAAGAAATTTCGGTCCTTTACCAATCAAAACTTCCAGAAAAAATTAAGTTCTCATCACAATCGGACTTTGGCTTGGCTTATTGCTTCAGTTAATAACATAGTGCAACTATGAAATAAATTCCATAACTTGTGTAACGACCTAGTATTTCGAACCATTCGCATCCACACATGTCGGACATGAATTGTGCAAAACAACAACATGTTAATTTATATTTGGCAAAACTCAGTATATACAGTAAATAAATCAATCACAGAATCACAGACACAGAGTAATATAACAGTAAGCAACGGAATAGATAAATAGTAGTTCATGAAGATACTATAAACATCAGATTCTGAAATAAAATACAACCAAATCTCAAATACAAATGAATCTCCAATACATAAGCAACTGACAAGTCTGAACATAAATGACTGGAGTAAACTAAAATAACTGAAAGCTGGATAGATAGATGGATCTCCAAGCGAAGCCCAAACTCCAAAGGCGAGTCTCAAATATTGTGACACTCAGTCTGACCCAAGCACAAAGCAAAACACAAAACACTCGAGTTAGGATTAACAGTCTTATATCGAAAATTCATCTCAAGTGAAATGTCAACTGAATAAGTAACCTAAAGGATGTTTGGGATTTCCATCCTCTAAGGATCAGTGGAACTATCTAATACGTAGTAATATACACTGTTATACTATGTCTATATTAAAGTAAACTATTAAAATAGCGTTAAGGCGTTACCCATATCCCATTAACACATTTTATATATTGCCATAGTCTATACATATTCTGTAAACTCCACTCGCAAGTGGCCTTTCAAGAAGCAATCCATAGGTACGACACACAAAAAAATCGTAGAAGGCACGATGAGGCATGTGACAACGCATGCGAGGCAATGTCAGGGTAGATATACCGTTTGCGGATCCGAAATGGTGGTAACGCATAGCAGCTACTACCGCCCACCTCGTGACATACTCCTAAATCAAAGATGCCCCCAATCAAATCACAAAATAATAGAATGGTATTGAAGAAGTGTGCCCGATCGTAGGAATGACCTCACTTGGCCCGACATGGATCCTGTTTTAGCCACATCAAGCTGACTCACGGGAGTCAGGACTGCGCTAATACCTCATATAGAATCGCCACCAAACAATCCTACTTCATTCTAGAATCTCCACCACGTACACAGTTGTTAAAGTGGTTTTCAGTATTGGCAGAGAGTATGACAATATCTGATCCCAGTTTCTTTAACAACCAAACGCTTATTTCACACTGTGGTCATTTCTTTTTAAATAGTTCATACTTCATATCAAAATATCATATTCATTTCAAAAACCATATCAATTTGATATCATTTTTCACTTTGAATAATATTCATTTCCACAATCGTAACACTTTCAAAATCATAACACTTTTGAAATCATAACATTTTGAAAATCATAACACTTTCAACTTAAACAGTTTAGATATTGAAAATAGTATATATAATAAATGTTATAAATTTAAAATAGTTTATATATTAAAATAATTTATGTATTAAAATAGTTTATATATTAAAAATACATTATATAATAAAAATAGTTTCCTTCAATTTCACAAATCGATTTAGATCATCTTAAATTCCAAATATTCAATTTGAATCAATTTCGATTTAACCATTTTAATTTAAAGTTCAAAGATTCAAGTTTAAATATTCAAACTTTTACAATATATAAATTTCATTTATGCTTCAACTTTTAGCTTTAATTTTTATTCAAATTGGAAAATATTCACTTAACCATTTTAATAACAATTTATTTAAATCCCAATTTATATATTTAAATCAATATGTATTCAGTCTCCATTTTATTTAAAATTGAGAATATTCATTTAATCACTTTATATCAAATTAAGTTATAAATCATATTTTTCAAAATCTCAAAATTAATAAGTTCAAATAAATTCTTATTTGAATTCAATTATTAACCAATTTAAATTCCAAGTCAACATTAATTTATCTTCCAAACATTTATTATTAAAGTTATAAAAAATCTATTTTCAAAAATATTAATATAAGTTTAAAGAATATTTAAACATATTATAAACCAATTAAGTTAAATTTTATTAAACTAAATCTTATTATTAAATGTGTTTTGTATTAAATCTTGTTTTATATATTTTTTTAAAAAAAATTATAAGAAAAATATTAAAAATTTATATTTTCAAAATTTAAATTTTCCAACACATATAATTTTAAAAATCTAAATTTTACACATATATTAAAATAAATTCTTTGTATTATAATTTAAAAATCAATATTTAACAAAACCATATATTTCCTTTCAAAACTTTGGAAATCATTTTCAAAATATAGACCAACGGTGTCCGTATATAATTTTCTATCCTATAGTCAAGTGATACAGATATTTATCATTTCAATCCGCAATTTATATATCTATGGGTATATATCATTTCAACCCGCAATCCCAAAACTTCAAAATAAATGAAAATCGCTTAGGTTTATCATTTTAACCTATGATGATTTTCTCCTAGTCTATAATATCGTTTGGGTATGTATCATTTCAACCCATAGAGATTTCTGAACTAACAAGAACTTGCATAGTGAGAACATATATGACAAAAAACTATAACATCTCAACAACCGACATATCATAAATAAAAAATTTAATTATAATATAAACAACAGGTGATGGTGTCAGCTGCCATAGGTGAAAAGATTACAGATAATGGCATATCATATGTAACGATAAAATAATAAGTAGTTCAAATTTACCAGCATATTTCAATTGTCATTTCAATGTGAATTAAATTCATTAAATACAAGAATGTTATTCATGAGTGATTGTTGACCTTTCGAGGCTAGAGAAATTCGATAACGAACTGAGCTGCGAATTCGGGTAACGAATTCCAAAGTAAAGTACGATGAACACGAATTTGACGATCAAAACAAAGCTGGAAGTTTGGATTTGCGGAGGGAAAATCAAATTTAGCTTAATATAAACTAAGCAAAGATATGTTATTTACATATATAATTTTCTCTAAATCACTTTAAACATATATTTAAAATATATTCTCCATATATATATTTTCAAATCTAAAAAATTTATTTTAATCAAAAGAATATATCTCTATATATTTTTGCTAACCAAACTCATGGATATACAAACTACAAATAATATAAACTGGAGAGATCAAACAGCTTGCCATATTATTTGATAAACAAAAATTTGTAAACATAAAACCTTGTAATATCCTTATATAAACACACACACACATAACAACATATAAAATACAACTTATATAAACTTTTGTATATAAATCGATCTATAGTATACATAAACTTTTATATATAGCAAATAGGAATTATACCTTATATATCAACCGATTTAATATGCAAGCTAATACATGCAAACGGTTCAAATATATTATCACTAATGTAATCATAACATACCTATATATTAAAATTTACTCTAAAATCACAACATATATTGATTTATAGAATATATATATAACTAAATATATATATATGCACAATGTATATGCGTGTGCAGGCTAACAAGACTGGCATATATCTGGACTACATATATGCAACAATATATATATATATATATGCATGTAAGCTACAAAATCAAAATATATATTACCTTATAAAACAAATACCAATAAATATGTATACTAAAGTAAACCATTTTATTTAGAACACAATATAAAACTTCATAATATATTTGTATGTATCTTGAAATATATAACAGGTTTATAACAAGTCCAACTGTATATGTATACACTTGATATCAATTACATATATGAAGTCCAATATACGCAAAATGTATATAAAACATTAAAGTCAAGTAAATATATAACCTTCTATATATTACTATTTTTTTTCAGCAAAGAAAGATTAGAGAGGAGAGGAGAGGAAGCACTGCCGCGTTGTGGAAGGAAAGCAGAGCCAAGGGAGGTCGGTACAAGGAAGTTTCCGGTAGGTTGGAGGGGTGGCTATGCTTGGAAGAGCAAGGCGAAGGTTGCAAATGGGTTTAGTGTTGTTGGTGGTAGGTTAGGCGGCACAAGTGAACGTGGATGGAAGTATGAGCCGAAGAATGGAGGGCTAAACATGGACGGTCATGGGAAGGAGGTGGTGGTCGGCTGATGGACGAGGTGGAGCACGATCAAGCGATTGGGAGGGTGAGGGTTGTTTGCGTGTGGTGCTGGTGAAGGGCAAAGGGGAAGTGGCGCACTGGGGTTGAGGTAAAGGGTGGTGCTCACTTGGGTAGTAGGTGCTGGAAAATGGGTAGGGAGGTGTGTGAAGTTGCGGGTCGGTAGAGGAAAGGAGAGCTTTCAGCCATGAGCAGCTACAGAAATGAAGTGACGAATTGGCTTCTTCATATGCAAATATAATAATACACAACTTTGTATATATTAACATTCTTATTAGAAATGGCTGAACGGTTTCAACTGGGAAGAAGATGAACCGAGTTTGGTGAGTAATAGAAGAGGTACGTTTTCTCAGGAAATTTTAAGTATGAACCTAAGATATTATAAACTTTATATATAATATTATTATATTTTTATTTCTAAGAGAAGAGCAAAGGGTTCAATTAGAAAAGACGTGGATGAAAGGGTAGGTTATAAAACAGTTATGTGAGCAAACAACTGATACATTGGAAAGAGGAGAGGAAGCAGTATTAACGTAAATATATAATTTTATATTATATTTATATTTTCAAAACAAGAGCAGATTTAATGAGCCGGGGAAATTGAATCAACAAATAATATCGAACTGGCGGAATAACAAGTGTCAAAAGGTTGGACTCAGCAAATAATAAAGGCGAGTGGCTATTTATTTTATCATGTGAGTAATTTAATAATCGCGGAATACAAATGGACTCGAACGGATACAAATACGGCAGACCGTTTCACGGTTTTTCCCCGCGTAACGGACATCGAAATGCACAAATGAATATACTACGGAGATTAGTACGACGAGACGAACAGAATGGTAGATATAAATGATACAACTATTCTATCAAAAGTCGATATTCGGTACAGAAAATACTGCTAAAATGCCGAAAATAAGATAAGGCTAGAGAAGTCCAAACTTGGCGAAACGAAATATGACGTCTCACTCAGAAAATAGTATACATTTTTATTATATAAAAATATTCATGTTTCGAAAGCATTTAGTTTCTATAAATTTTTAACTGATTTAAATTGAAATAAAATTACATATCAAAATAAACTTGCATATTATCTGATGAAAATCTAACATTTGCTACTTTTTAATAGACGCATTCCAAATATTAAATTTTTATTTCCAAATTCAATAATTTAAAATTTCACAAAAATTCAGTTAATTATGTTATAAAAATCATCAAAATTCCCGGGTCGTTACACTCTTCCCCACTCAAAACTTTTCGTCCTCGAAAAGGAACGAGATAGGAGAATAGAAACAACAGAAAGGAAATATAGATTAGAAATACATATTACCAGATAAAATAAAATTCAAAACCATATAGATTTTTAAAATTGATTTATATTATGCAAATTTGGTTTCAATTCATTTTATTCAATCAATAAATAGTCATTGGATTCGTATTTGGTTGGTTATAATTCAATATATTTCAATCAATAGATTTTATTTCAATTTTATTAAGGTTTGTTACAAAATCTCCTTTCAAAACAAAATTTATTTGATTTGACTCATTTATTAAACCTATTTATCTTCAGTTCAGTTGATTCCACTAAAAATTCAATTTCAGCTATTCTTAATCCCATATTTATTTAATTAAATAGTATTTTCTTCTTCTTTTTTCAATTTATTTTACTGACATATCTTGCAATATAAGTTAAGTGTATAGCATTTATTATAATTATCCAAAAAAATTATTTATAAGTTCCCTAACAATATTTATTTTGGGCATCTTATTTATTATTTTATATTATTCCATTACATTCAAATCCTTCCAAGTAAGTTTTATTAATGTATTTGAATATAATTGAACCTTATATAACTTAACCTTTATTTACAACATTTTAAGCAAGATTTTAGTTTGAACAATTTACTACTTAAATTTCCTCTTGTCTAACCTTCATTAACAGTTTAACCTTTTTGAATAATTCAGTATGTTATATATTATAGAATGCAATTTAGATTAGACGATTAACTTTTATCCTAGTTAAACTGTTTCTAGTTATTTAAATTCTATTTCAATTTTAAGCACTTCAAATATTTCAAAATTTTCTTTCAATAATTGAAAGCTCTAACTTAACACAGAATTTAAGAATTAAATTTCTGGTTTCACTTCCAACCATTATGAAATAAATATATACATATACCTATATATTTTATAAATGAAATCATATTCAAGAAGTTTAAATCAAATCCATTTTCGAAAACAAAAGTGTAGCAGAGCTACTAAGTGGCCTCTCTACTTTGAAACTCGAAAACGAATGTCAATGATGCTGCAGTCATCACCAAAACTATTTTCAGCAACAAAAGAGGAGAGTACTAGCTTTTAAAGTTCTTTGAAATAATTTCCATTCAAAATACTTCCAAATAATATATTTTGGAAGCCAAATTTAGAAAAGCACCAAAAATCCAATTCCCAAATTCTTAATTTAAATTCATTTCATTTTGCAAATCAGATCTATAGACCATATTTATAAAATTTCAACACCTTGTAACACACAACAATAGTTAATGGTTTAGGATTGTTAACAAAACAATAAGTGATAATCTAGTATTATCATTCCTAACAACCAAATTAGTTACTATCCAATTTCATAAAATTATACTTTTATATATAAAATATAACCACACATAAAATTATATCATTTGCAAATTTTGAAACAATATTGCATAAGTTTGTTCTGTTCAAGTGTTTTCGAATTCCTATCGATCGCGTTGGCTAGACGAATCGATCGGAACCTAAAATCAAACTTAACAACTCAAACAACACATTATAAAACATTTTTGTATTAATTAAAAATACACTCCCTCACATGATGATTCAAGAATAGATCATAGAACAAGGATAGAAATTCAAATTTAGAGAAACCCTAACCAAAGTGAATTTTAACGACTAAGATAGCTCGAAAGGATAAAAGATAATTGAGTTACAGAAGAGAAAAGATTGATAGACTTATACTAATCGCGGACGACCTTAGTTAGGTCAACCATGATTAAGAAAATATGAAAATATCATCAACAAAAATAGGATAATCCCTAGCTATTGGAGAAGTCAAGAGTACTAGGCTGATCATCAAGTGAAAAGATAAACTACTTACAACCATTCCGAGGCAATCGACATGGGATCACAAGAGAATTACCCAGGTCGTCTACTAGAGAAACATTCGGGCATTTCAAGAGATAACAACATCAAAACCAAAGACGTAGAAATCTTCAGTGAATCGATGCATATTGTTAAAGAGTTTCACCCTTTCACAAATCATAGAGAGGTTGGCGGGACCACCGATGTAATTAGTCATACTTAAGGATAAAGCCGCTAATAGAATTGGCAAGATGAGCTCAAATTGATTATAGAGATCCATAGAAATAGAGCTATAGGATGCTCCAATATCAAGAGAACACGAATAGGAGAAGACAAGAATGGATTTCAGAACAGAAGGGTAAAGGTTCCAAAATCCTAAAGAAAATCTAAGCAAAAAGAATTCTAACGAAGAAATTCAAGCTCGAACGAATATGAATCTATGATTAAATTTTTACTCCATATGCTAAGTTTTGCCTAAACCAGAGCTCTGATACCACTTGTAACGACCTGGTATTTCGAACCATTTGCATCCACACATGTTGGACTTGAATTGTGAAAAACATCAGATTGTTAATTTATATTTGGCAGAACTCAGCATATACAGTAATATATCAATCCTAGAATCACAGACACAAAGCAATATAACAATAAGCAGTGAAATAGATAAATAGTAGTTTATGAAGCTACTATAAATATCAGAGTCTGAAAAAAATACAACCGAATGTCAAATACAAATGAATGACCAATACATAAGCAAGTGACGAGTCTAAACATAAATACTGGAATAAACTGAAATAACTGAAAGCTGGATAGATAGATGGATATTCAAGCGAAGCCCAAACTCCAAAGGTGAGTATCAAATGCTATGACACTCACACTGACCCGAGCATAAAGAAAAACACAAAACACTCTCGAGTCAGGATTAACATTCTTATATAGAAAATTCAACTCAAGTGAAATGTCAACAAAAATACAATTAACTTATAGGATATTTTGGATTTCCATCCTCTAAGGATCCATGGAACTATCTACTATGTAGTAATCTACGCTATTATACTAGGTCTATAGTAAAGTAAACTATTAAAATAGCGTTAAGGTGTTATCCATATCCCCCTTAACACATTTTATATAACGCCGTAAGTGGGCTATTAGGGAGCACTCCATAGGTACGATACAAAACAAACTCGTAGAAGGCGCGATAGAACATGTGACAAGGCACGCGAAGCAATGCCAGGGTAGATATACAGTTTGCGGATCCAGACTGGTGGTAACACATAGCAGCTACTACCGCCCACCTCGTGACACACTCCCAAATCAAAGGTGCACCCAATCAAATCACAAAGTAATAGAATGGTATCGAAGAAGTGTGCCCGATCGTAGGAATGACCTCACTTGGGCCAGGGTGGATCATGTTTTAGCCACATCAAGCAGACTCACGGGAGTCAGGACTGGGCTAATACCTCATAAGAATCGCCACCAAACATGCTTACTTCATTCTGGAATCTCCACCGCATACACAGTTGTTAAAGTGGTTTTCAGTATTGGCAGAGAGTATGACAATATCCGATCCCGGTCTCTTTAACAACCAAACGCTTATTTCACATCATGGTCATTTCTTTTCAAATAGTTCATACTTCATATCAAAATATCATATTTGTTTCAAAAACCACATCATTTCAATATCATTGTTCATTTTAAATAATATTCATTTCCAGAATTGTAACACTTTCAAAATCATAACACTTTTGAAATCATAACACTTTTGAAATCATAACAATTTTGAAATCATAACACTTTGGAAATCATAACACTTTCGACTTAAACAGTTTAGATATTGAAATAGTATATATAATAAATAGTTGTAAAATTAAAATAGTTTATATATTAAAATAATTTATATATTAAAATAGTTTATGTATTAAAAATAGCTTATATAATAAAAATTGTTTCCTCCAATTTTGCAAATAGATTCAAATTATCTTAAATTCCAAAAATTCAATTTGAATCAATTCCAGTTTAACCATTTTAATTTATAGTTCAAAGATTCAAGTTTAAATATTCAAACATTTACAATATATAAATTTCATTTATATTTCAGCTTTTAACTTTAGTTTTTATTCAAATTGGAAAATATCCACTTAACCATTTTAATAACAATTTATTTAAATCCAAATTTATATATTTAAATCAATATTAAATATTCAATCTCCATTTTATTTAAAATTGAGAATATTCATTTAATCACTTTGTATCAAATCAAGTTATATACTATATTTTTCAAAATTAATAAGTTCAAATAAATTCTTATTTAAATTCAATAATTAACCAATTCAAATTCCAAGTCAACATTAATTTATCTTCCGAACCTTTATTATTAAAGTTAAAAAAAATCTATTTTTAAAATATTAATATAAATTTAAGGAATACGTAAACATATTATAAACCAATTAAGTTAAATTTTATTAAATTAAATCTTATTATTAAACGTATTTTGTATTAAATCTTATTTTATATATTTTAAAAAAATAAAATTATAAGAAAAATCTTAAAAATTTATATTTTCAGAACTAACTTATAAATTTAAAATTTCCAAAACATATAATTTTAAAAATCTAAATTTTACACATATATTAAAATAATTTCTTTGTATTATTATTTAAAAATCAATATTTAATAAAAACCATATATCTCCTTTCAAAACTTTGGAAATCATTTTCAAAATATAGACCAACGGTGTCCATATATAATTTTCTATCATATAGTCAAGTGATGCAGATATTTATCATTTCAATCTGCAATTTAAGTATCTACGGGTATATATCATTTCAATCTACAATCCTAAAATTTCAAAATCAATGAAAATCGCTTGGGTTTATCATTTCAACCCATAACGATTTTCTCCTAATCTATAATATCGTTCGGATATGTATCATTTCAACCCATAGAGGTTTTTGAACTAATAAGAACTTGTTGAGTGAGAACAAATATGATAAAAAAAATTATAACATCTCAACAACAGACATATCGTCAATAATAAATATAATTATAATATAAACAACAGGTGATGCTGTCAGCTGCCATAGATAAACAAATTATAGATAATGACATATCACATATAGCAATAAAATAATAAGCAATTCAAATTTAACAGCATATTTCAATTGTCATTTCAATGTGAATTAAATTCATTAAATATAAAAATGTTAATCGTGAGTGATTGCTCACCTTTTGAGGCTAGAGAAATTTGATAACGAACTGAGCTGCGAATTCGGGCAACGAATTCCAAAGTAAAGTATGATGAACACGAATTTGATGATCAAAATGAAGCTGGAATTTTGGAATTTGCGGAGGGCAAATCAAATTTAGCTTAATATAAACTATATGTTTTATATATATATATATATATATAACTTTCTCTAATTCACTTTAAACATATATTTAAAATAAATTCTTCATATATATGTATACACACAACACACATATTTTCAAATAAAAAAAAATTAATTTAATCGCAAAAAAATATCTCTATATATTTTTGCTAACCAAACTCATGGATATACAAACTGCTAATAATATATAAGCTTGAAAGATCAAACAGCTTACCATATTATTTGATAAACAAAAATTTGTAAACATAAAACTTTTTAATATCCTTATATATATATATACACACACACAGACACATAAAAACATATCAAATACAACTTATATAAACTTTTATATACAAACCAATCTATAGTATAATAAACTTTTATATATAGCAAATAAGACTTATACCTTATAAATCAACTGATTTAATATGTAAGCTAATATATATGCAAACACTTCAAATATATTATCACTAATGTAATCATAACAAATCCATATATTATAATTTACTCTAAAATCATAACATATATTGAAAAATATATTGATTTATAGACTATATATATATATATATATATATATATATGCAGACCCAATATATAAATACAACTAAACGTAATATGCAGGTTAATGTAGACACAATATATATATATAACTAAATATATATGCACGATGTATATACATGTGCAGGCTACAAGACTGACATATATCTAGACTACGTATATGCAATAATATATATGTATATATATATATATATGCATGTAAGATTCAAAATCAAGATATATATTACCTATTAAAACAATACCAATAAATATATATACCAAAGTAAACCCCTTTTTTTAAGAACCCAACATAAAAATTCATAATATATTTGTAAGTATCTTGAAATATATAACAGGTTTCTAACAAATCTATCTGTATACACACACGCACACGATATCAATTACATATATGGAATCCAATATATGTAAAATGTATATATAACATTAAAGTCAAGTAAATATATAACCTTGTGTATATTACCTTTTTTTCAGTAAAGAAAGATTAGAGAGGAGAGAAGAGGAGAGGAAAGGGAGCACTACCACATTGTGGAAGGAAAGCGGAGCCAGGGAGGTCAGCGCAAAGCAATATGGAAGAGCAAGGCGAAGGTTGCAACTGGGTTTAGTGTTGTTGGTGGTGGGTTAGGCGGCACAGGTGAAGGTGGATGGAAGTATGGGCCGGGGGATGGAGGGCTAAACGTGGACGGTTATGGGAAGGAGGTGGCGGTCGGTTGATGAACAAGGCGAAGCACGGTCAAGCGAGTGGGAGGGCGAGGGCTTTTTGCATGCGGCGCTGGTGAAGGGTGAAGGGGAATTGGAACACTAGGGTTGAGGTAAAGGGAGGTGCTCACGTAGGTAGTAGGTGCTGGAAAATGGGTAGGGCTGCGGGTCGACAGAGGAAAGGGGAGCTTTTGGCCATGAGCAGCTACATAAATGAAGTGACGAGTTGGCCTCTTCGTATTCGAATATAATAATATACAACTTTGTATATATTAACATTCTTAATAGAAATGGCCGAACGATTTCAACTGGGAAGAAGATGAACCGAGTTTGGTGAGTAATAAAAGAAGTACATTTTCTCAGGAAATTTTAAATATGAACCTAAGATATTATAAAATTTATATATAATATGATTATATTTTTATGTGTCAGAGAAGAGCAAAGAGTTCAAGGTGAAAAGACGTGGAGGAATGGGTAGGTTATAAAACAATTAGGTGAGCAAACAACTGATACATTGGAAAGAGGAGAGGAAGCAGTATTAACGTAAATATATATTATTTTATATTATATTTATATTTTCAAAACAAGAACATATGTAATGAGCCGAGGAAATTGAATCAACAAATAATATCAAAATGGTGGAAAAACAAATGTTAATAGGTTGGACTCAGGAAATAATAAAGGTGAGTGGCTATTTATTTTCTCATGTGAGTAATTGAATGATCGCGGAATACAAATGGACTCAAACGGATACCAATACGGTGGACCGTTTCACGGTTTTACTCCACGTACCGAACACCGAAATGCACAAATGAATATACTGTGGAGATCAGCATGACGAGACGAATAGAATGGTGCACAGATATAATTGGTACGACCATCATATCAAAAGTCGATATTCGGTACCGAAAATGCTGCTAAAATGCAGAAAATAAGATGAACATGGCAAGAGAAGTCCAAATTTGACGAAACGAAATATGACGTCTCACTCAGAAAACAATATAAATTTTTATTATATAAAAATATTTAATTTTCATAAATATTTAACTTGTTTAAATTGAATAAAATTACACAACAAAATAAACTTCCATATTATCTGATGGAAATAAGACATTTGTTATGTTTAAATAGACGCATTTCAAATATCAAATTTTTATTTCCAATTTCAATAATTTAAAATTTCACAAAAATTCAGTTAATTACGTTATAAAAATCGTTAAAATTCTCGGGTCGTTACAACTGGTCACTAAAGTTCGCAAAGTGACATCTTTATTTCTTTTTGTATAACAAGTCAAATTAATTAAGTGAAGATGGTGCTTGGGTTTAATTTCTTATTCTCTCTTTACTTTGAAAAATATTAACATTATTATTATTTACATATACCTAACTCAAATATATTATGTGTGTACATTTGACTCTAGGTGTGTTTTTTGTTTGAAAATTTTGTTTTTCCCCTTTTTGAATTTTTTTAAAAGAGAAATGAGAGTTGTGTAAAATCATCTTAGCACTAGTTAAGTTAATGATTAAAAATGCTAATGCATGTACTTTAAATCAACCACTTTTTTAAACGAAGACTACAATTTAGAAAACACTTTGTAATCATCACCTATGAATTTCTTTATACTAATTACACCATAGTTGCTTGTAATTTAACTTTTACTTTTATTATTCGTTGAGATAAATAATTTTCCAAAAAATTCAATCTAAGACAAAAACTGTATGCTTACTCTATCATGCCTGTCCAAAAATATATTATGATGCAAATTTTTTTAAAGGACAATGCAAAAAAAAACCATAAAAAATCAAAATAAACATAAGACTCCCTCCAACTTGATTTTGACTGTGTCCGCACAGTCAACCCAAGTGAAAGAAGAAGGATAGAAATATGACATATATTTACATGAGAATGAAACAATTATTATTCACACTACATCAAAAAATATAAAGTTAACGAGTAATTGAAACGATTTTCTAAAGGACAATTCATTTGCCTCATAAAGTACAAGCGACATAGCTTAAATTCAGAAAACCAAACCACAAAAGGTTTCAAAATTAAAAGTTGATTTGGAAAAATGAATGTCATTTTATTAATCGTATGAGTTGTTTTCTTTTCGATGATTTATTGGGGTAGATAGAATAATTGGTTGAAGTTCATGTTTTCACTAATTTTAAATTCATGCTCACCGTTGATCAATTCTTTAAAATTATTGATTTTAAAATCAAAATGGTGATTTAAATCTACTCCTTCAGAATTCAGCAACTCCTCTTCGGAAAGTCCAAAAAATTTGTGTTCACTAAATTCATTTTCTTTTGTTGAATTATTCACAACTTCTTCATTTTCAATTTGTAAAGTTGTTTGAAATTCGTTATGGACAGAAAAAGGAAAATTTTAAATTGATTTTCTCACCCTCAAAAGAGTTGAAATCCAAATCAATTATGCATTTTTAAAAACTTCATTAAGATTGTCATTTTAAAGTTCAAAAGTTGTTATTGAAAATCGTCAATTTTAGTAAAAGGTGGACTATCATTTGACTCGTCAAACGTTGTATTGTGTATGTTTCAAACAACAAATCCGTATGAGCTTTTTCATTTTCTTCCATTTGCTCGACTAAATAAAATTCATTATTATTACTTTGAGAATTTTCAATCCGAAATTGTTGAGAACAAATTTTTTTAATCGTGCCATAATTGAAACTATTCACATTGCCATAATCATTTAAAATGTGTTCACATTTCCATTTTGATTTTGAAATTCATTTGAAGTTCGAAATTATATTGACATGGGTTATAATCCAAATCATCAAAATCTTAAAGTGAATTAAAATTTTGATTATTTCAAAATCTTTGATTTGAGTTATTGCACAGATATGAATTGCGTATGTTAACCCGCCTTTTGTCAAAGCCATAAGTAGGCGGACTCAACCTAACTAACTTCATGACTATCGTGGTTGGAGTGTGATGGATTTGGTTTCGGAGATGAAGTTTACATGGATATGTCACTTGGCCAAAAATGGAGGTAATGCACGGCATAAGTACTTCATTCAGTCTAGACTCCTTGTTCGGCCTAAATCTCGTTGGGCATTGGATGGATCGTTCGGCATCAGGGAGCGTTCGGCATATCTCACCTCACTCGGCATTGCACCTTGCACCTCCATACCTCGGTAGATCCATACCTCCATACCTCGGTAGATCCATACCTCCATACGTTGGTTGATCCAACCTCGGTAGATCCATACCTCGGTAGATCCATACCTCCGTACCCCGTTAGATCCATACCTCGGTTGATCCATACCTCGGTAGATCCATACCTCCATAACTCGGTAGATCCATACCTCGGTAGATCCATACCTCCACACCTCGATAGATCCATACATCGGTAGATCCATACCTCCATACCTCGGTAGTTCCATACCTCGATAGATCCATACCTCGGTAGATCCATACCTCCATATATCGGTAGATCCATACCTCGATAGATCTGTACCTCGGTAGATCCATACCTCCATACCTCGGTGGATCCACACCTCCATACCTCGGTAGCTCCATACCTCGACACATCGGTAGCTCCATACCTCGATACCTCGGTACCCTTGATGGGCCCAAACTACTCAGGAGACCCAACAAGCTGGTTTTGCCTATAAATACAGCATGTGGGTCTCCAGATGGGGGATCTTCTTCTACTTCTTCTTCTTCTCCTCTGCTTTCTGACTTTCTATTTTCTAAGATTAAGGCTAGCCTACCACTTTGTAACTGTATTTGATTCTCATATCAATAAGAAAGAAAACTTCTGGAGTGGACGTAGCCCATAGTTAGCCGAACCACTATAAAATCTGTTGTTCTTTACTGCTTTCATTTTAATTTCAACTGTTCTTCATATTATTACTCTCTACACACACTCTATCTGTTATCAGTAACTGTGAATCGATGCTTTCATTTATATTTGGGTGTTAGTGACCAATTTTGGCGCTAACATTTTGGTGCTTTCACTGAGAAGGCAAGCACTCAGGGATTTTGGAGCTAGGAACTTGGACTCTAGAAAGCAATGGCTAGGCCATCAACAAGAAAGAAAGTAACAGAAAGGAGCAATCAGGAGGGAAGTCAAGAGGCTTCTTCAGAAGCGAATCAGGCATCGATATTGCATGGGGGCACCACACTTGGAGCATGTTGATCCAATCCCATAGAGAGAGATAGGGGCCTCTGAGCAACCTGGTAAGGAATGAACGCTCGGCCAGGGGGCAGGTAAAATTCCCTCGCGAACTCGGGGGCAGGTCGAAAGCGATGAACAAGTCGCAAACCTCTCACTAACACGGTTAAATCATTTACACATGTGAGCGATCGCGCACGATCCATAGGCATGCTCTGAATGACTACTAACCGCACCATAGTAAGAGTTTACGCTTTGACACCCTCGTCTTGCTCTTGCTTTGATTTTGATTTGAACATTCCTATTGTGGAATTCGTATGATCATTGCTTTGATATTTGCAATTCTGTGAAAGAATTTACGTGTATGCTCGTTGGATCGTGAACGGTCCACGAGCACCTCTTGTATGGCGATGAGCCGCCAAAGTCTTTGATTCAGAAACTCCCCCGAACATGGAACATGGTATAGATAATACTAAGTACCCCCCGGGCACACTCATTTGCCTCGAACGGCACCCGATCTCGAACGGTCACAATTCGCCTCGAACGGCACCCGACCTCGAACGGTCACAATTCGCCTCGAACGGCACCCGACCTCGAACGGTCACCATTCGCCTCGAACGGCACTCGACCACGAACGGTCACAATTCGCCTCGAACGGCACTCGATCGCGAACGATCACAACTCGCCTCAAACGGCACCCGACCACGAACGGTCACAATTCGCCTCGAACGGCATTAGATCGCGAACGATCATAACTCGCCTACGGTCACAGTTCACCTCGAACGACACTAGATCGCGAATGATCACAACTCGAATCAAACGGAACCCGACCGTGAACGGTCACAACTCGCCTCGAACGGCACCAGATCGCGAATGATCACAATTCGACCTTGAATTTTCACATACCACCCCGAATGACATACGATCCCGAACGATCGTCATTCGTGGTCAGATAAGGCTATTAATTTCTTTGCAAGTCGTTGACAAGATACGAACATCTAGCTTATAGAACTACAAAACACACCTTCCATTAGCAAGGCATGTTTTGGAGGGCAAAGTATTAACCCACCTTTTGTCAAAGCCATAACTAGGAGGATTCAACCTAACTATCTTCACGACTTTCGTGGTTGGAGTGTGATGGATTTGGTTTCGGAGGATGAAGTTTACATGGATATGTCATTTGGCGAAGAAATGGAGGGAATGCACGGCACAAGTACTTCGTTCGTTCTACACTCCTTGCTTGGCCTAAATCTCGTTCGGCATTGGATGGATCGTTTGGCATCAGGGAGCGTTCGGCATATCTCACCTCACTCGGTATTGCACCTCGCACCTCCATACCTCGGTAGATCCATACCTCCATATCTCGGTAGATCCATACCTCCATACCTCGGTAGATCCATACCTCCATACCTCGGTAGATCCATACCGCCATACCTCGGTAGATCCATACCTTGATAGATCCATACCTCCATAACTCGGTAGATCCATACCTCGGTAGATCCATACCTCCATACCTCGGTAGATCCATACCTCAGTAGATCCATACCTCGGTAGATCCATGCCTCCATACCACAGTAGATCCATACCTCCATACCTTGGTAGATCCACACCTCCATACCTCGGTAGATCCATACCTTCATATCTCGGTAGATCCATACCTCGGTAAATACTGTTGAATATGCGCTTTGCGCTTATATGATTTTTGTTTGATGATAATAAACATATATACATTCGTTTAAATGTATTTGTTAATGTACTATTTTATTTTTTATAGATTAAATAAATATTTGCTGAATAAAAATAAATACACAGAATTTGAATTCAAACAGAAATTTTATTCAAATAAATATTTATTACATTTTTGAATATTCAAATTCAAGCTCTCACTATACTTATACAATTTTGTTATAATACATCACAATTCAATTTACGTAAATGCCTCACTACATATCACTCACACTCGTAGTTTATCTTCAATTTCATTCCAGTTATAATCCAGCATCTGAGCAATCTGCAAAAATATTCACTAACGCAGTAAAATTGAAAAAGAAATATTTTTGCAATATAAAATGAAATATGATTTTTGAAAATATGATTTGCCTCGGTTATTTGGGTTGTTCGTCATCTTTCACATTTGAATTCATCATACACGAACAATGTGACATGCACAGTGTATCACTGTACATGCCACAAGGCCGTGCACATCGATATACACTTGATAATGCTACAGGGACAGGTGAGCACAGGTCAAACCCAAATGAAAAGCCGGGTTCAACTCAGGTGCAATAAAAATAAAATCTCGACTTCAGCACAAGGTCAAATCCGAGTTGTGAAACTGGATTCAACGCAGTGACTCAAGACAAGCTACACAACTATATACATGGACACAAAAGAAAGCTGTTGTATTCAAGTAACCAGAAATGCAGACCAACTGCAGAATGCAAATGAACTCGACCAAGTACACATTACAACAGGTTATAGTGCATATCAAACTCAACAGTGGATCAAATTGAAATGTCGAACCAAGACCATGAAGCAAAACCAAAGCCAAGACTACAGTGACACAACTACAGGAAGCAGTTCAATACTCAAGACAACATGAAGTGGACAGCACTGACTCAAGTGCACAAACAACAAGCAACAGTATGCAAGTGCATACACAAAGAGGCAACAAAGGTCAAGGACCAAGTAAAGCATGTACATGTGTATGAAAACCAAAGTCAACAGCAAATACAAGTTGTACAAGATAACAATAACAATGAAAATCAGATTATTGTGCAACATGGTCAGAACCACGGCAACAGATATAGCAATACTTCAATGATCAAACAGAGGTCAAAACAATAAGCAAACCAGTGGCAATCAATGATCAAATAGAGGTCAAAACAATAAGCAAACCAGTGGCAACATGAATGTCACAAGCATGAACACAGAAACACCAATGGTACAAGAGAGTGAACAACAATGCAACATAGTGAGAAACACAAGTGCAACAATCGACAGTACAAATCTCGAGTTCAATCCCAAAGCAACCAGCAATGCATGCAACAGAGATCCATATGTACAGTGTGGCAATGCACCAACCAGAAATTCAAGGCAACAGAGACCAAGCAATGAACAACGGAGTGCATCAGTATGCAAAGAGCTCGAGCACAAGATATGGCAACTCACAATGCAATGCACAGCAAAATATAACAAAGTCAAGGGCACATGAAGACCAACAGCAGCAAGTTACAAATATAAATGGATCGAGCAAGTGCAGACACAAGTAGTGATACAGTAGTAGAAATGAAACAATGAATAGGATACACAATGAAACACAATGCATCATGCAAGCTATCAAGACTCACTGCAGCTAGCAACTACATCCAGCAAGTTCATATAACAAAAGTGCATAAGGGAAGTATAATAATGAAACTCAGAAATAAACATGTTCGAAGTCGAAGAATTTAATGCAGACGCAAACAAAATTCATGTTTAAAAAGTCAAGTGCCGAAGTCCAGATGAAATAGAGTTGATGCCAGAGAAATCGAATTCAAAAAATCAAATACGTATCTTTGAAAAAGTCAAAAAGTAAAAGAGGAAAGTTTTTTCGTATCATTCAAGTAAAAATCGAACGCTACAAAATCAAGACCGTGCACATCAAGTAAGTCGCAAATATCAAGCAACCGAGAATTAGGAAAGTGACAAATCAGAAGAACGTATTAAAGGAAATCGAAATCCATATATAAACCCACAGTCATCATTGGCAATGATCATCGAGCCAAGCAAGCAATTAAACCAGCAACGAAAAAGATTACATACCACAATCTATCGAACTCGATCAGAGGAGCAGCTGCGAACAAGTAAAAGCAACCAGAGAATTGATCATCAGAGAAGCCGCGAGCAAGAGCAACACAAACCATAGAATTGATCATCAGAGAAGCCGCGAGCAAGCGCAACACAAAACAGAGAATCGAAGTTGAAGAAAGCCCTAATTTTGCAAGGGAACAAAGCCCTAATTCAGATCGAACAGAGCCGCCAATTTCTTCACAAGCCAAAAAGAGGAACGGGTTAAAGAAATAGAAATGGGCCGGCCTTGTTTTTATTATAGAGAGGCTTTAGTTTATTTGCTCTAGTTTATTTTTAATTAGGGTTTTTTTAGTTTGAAATCGTTTTTAAGTTCGTTTTAAATTTAATTTCTCTTTTAAGGTTGTCAAAGCTTGGTAAATCACCACCTAGGTTGCAGGTAGTGTCAGATTGTCTAGTTAGAATTAGTTCAGTGAGCAGGGTGTGCGAGTTTGCAAAACTCTATAGGCGGTAGCAGGGTGTGCGAGTCTGTTAGAGTGTTTGTAAGCGGGAAACTATTTAATTCTAATAGAAATCTGAGAATGCAGCAGTAGGCAGGGGTTGCCGAAGCTGGGTAAATTTTGTGTGTGATTTACTTTTCAGCATATTTATTTCTGCAGTTTGTTTTTGTGTTTAATTCGAGAAAGTTTGCTATAACCCTATTCACCCCCCTCTAGGGTTAATCTAGATCCTACAATTGGTATCAGAGCACGGTATTTTTTCTTTTTAACTCTAGAGTCATGAATTCACCAAATAATGCTTTTTCTGATGGGCAATCTATTGTTAGGCCACCCATGTTTAATGGAAATGATTATGCTTATTGGAAAGTTAGGATGGGTATTTATCTTAGTTCTGTTGATTATGATGTTTGGGACATTATTGAAACTGGCTATAAATCTCCCACTATAACCGTTGGTGATACTGAGATTCCTAAACCTAAGGATAGGTGGGATGCTAACGATAAGAAATTAAAAACTAAAAATGCTAAAGCCATGAATGCTTTGATCTGTGCTCTTGATAAGACTAAATTTAATAGAATTTCTCATTGTAAAACTGCATAGGAAATTTGGCATACCTTGGAGGTGACACATGAAGGAACTTCTCAAGTCAAGGACTCTCGTCTAGCCTTATTCAGCAATGAATACGAGAACCTTGTGATGGATAAAGGCGAGAGCATAAATGACATGTTTGGACGCTTTTCAACTTTGGTGTACAACGCTAGAGCGCTTGGGAAGGTATTCACTGAGGTAGAGCTTGTGAGGAAGGTGCTACGAGTTTTACCAATGAACTTTGAGGCAAAAGTCACGGCAATACAAGAATCGAAAGATCTGAGTAAACTAAGCATGGAGGAGTTGATCGGCAACTTGATGACATATGAGCTTGAGCTAAAAGAAAAGGAGGAACGCAACAACTCCGAATCAAAGAAGAAGACGATTGCCTTAAAGAGCAAAGAAGAGAGCGATGAAGAAGAAGAAGATCCAATTGAAGAGCTTGCAATGGCTGTCAATAATCTTAGAAAATGGTCAAGATTCAAGCCACGCAAGAAGAAAACAAGTGGTAATAGGTCAAAAGATTCTGACAATTCCGATAATGAACTGACGTGCTTTAACTGCAACAAGCTTGGCCACTTCAAACAAGAATGCCCACTTCTCAAAAAAAACCAAGGAATGAAAAAGAAGAAGAGGGCCTTTGTAGCGACTTGGGATGATGAAGAAGGAGAGGAAATTTCGTATAGTATCTCAGAGGAGGCTAACTTGTGTCTTGTGGCAAAATCAGATTCAAAAGCAAGCTCAGAGGAATATAGTGAGTGAGGTGACTATTCTTATAAAGAACTTGTTTTTATGTGTCTTGATCTTACTAAAGAAGTTGATACTCTTGAATCTAAAATTGAGAAACTGAAATCTGATAGGAGAGTACTTGCTCATGAAAATTTTAGGTTAGAAACTGAACTTGAAAATATTCAAAACCTAGAATGTAAAAAATGTAAAATTTTAGATTCAGAATTATCAAGACTTAAGAATAGCTTTGAGAATCTTGAAAAAGAAAACTTGAGTCTTATGGAAACCATTGACACTAGGAAAAAGGATTTTATAAATAGATGCACCTCACTTGTAACTGAAAACACAACACCAAATAACAAAGTCCAAAATCTTGAGAAATCTCTGAATAACTTTTCAAGAGGAGAAAAATCATTCAACATGTTATTGGGAAATCAAATTTTTTCCAACAACAGAAAAGGACTAGGTTTTTGGAAAACACAACTTGATGGTAATGCAAAAGGTAAGAGTGTCTTTGATAGATGTGAAATAATTGGACATCGTGTTGAAAATCGTAGTCATAGGAACAAGAATACAAAATTTATACAAGTTTGGGTTCGTAAGAATTCTACAAACAAATTTCATGTCTATTGGAACAAGAATGAAATGACAAAACAAGTTTGGGTTCCAAAGGAATTGTTTATTCACAATGCTTCAGCCACTAACAATCATGGACCTATAAAAACAAATAGGTCACAAAAATCTTTCATCGTGTAGGTATGGTGGCAGGCTAAGGAACAACAACAGTGTTCTCTGGATTTTGGCTGTTCCAAAAACACAACGGGCAACAAAGCAAAGTTCCTTAGCCTAGTACAAAGGTGACAGAATCACAATGGGCAATCACGAAAAATTATCGTAAAGGTAAAACAGGTGAAGGTATATTTATGTGATCGATATATTAAATGTAATAATCTGCACCGTATTCTGAATTAAATCAGCCAATAATGTGAGATGATGATTTGATTCTGACTTATTCAACATAGTTGGCCAATTATATTTATGCCAAAAACACTATTCTCTTAATTACTTCATACATATATGTTTGGATTAAACATTGTGTTTTGTTGTATGATAATGCATTTGGTTATAATACGGCTAACTCTATATTCACAGTTTCTGATTATCTACACGACTTCAATTCAAATTCAAGAATGCTGTAAAAATTTGCGAGTTTGAGTTTTCATGCACACTTCATGATCTGGTCTATCAAATTTAGTTAGTGATATTTTGGAGTGAAAGAGAAAGTCAGATGCAGATCATACTGGTAATCTAGTTGACAGAAAACTTACTAGTTGAACGTGATTTAAGGTGAGACATTTAGTAACTGCATCGTTTTTCAAAGAAAATATCTGCATATTTTTCATTACAAATAATTTTCAAATAGCAGAATTTTTTTTCCTCATATAACCCCTTCGAGAAAATCATTTTTGACCATATTTTCATATTAATCATTTTTATTTGATTTTAAATGACAAATTTTTGACTAATCCGACTCCCTACTAATTATCAAAAAGATAAATAGTGATTGAAAAGATGATAAGTGTTGATATTTAACATACATTACTCAAGAGAGTATATTTGGAAAATTTCTTTAGGAATTCAAACAAGAGTTATAATACTTTTTGTTGGGTAAAGATTCCATGACCATTTCTATATCTATCATATTTCTATCGACCATTGTTTATCAAAACTTGAATATAGTTTGTCGATATGTGGTAATATAATCAGGGATCATTTGTTTTTCATTTCATATTTTTTTGTAAAAATAAATAAATATCCAAAGTATTCACTCTCATTTAAAAGCCCTCACGGTTATGCATGGATGAATTACTTGGATTTTTGATTATGTGCTTCCATGCTCATTTAAAAGTCCTTACGATTATGCATGTATGGAACGCATATCAAAATTAATTGATTAAATAGACAAGTTGATTTTAATCCCATTTAAAAGTCCTCACGGTTATGTGTGATTAGAAGATACTTGAATTCATTTTTAAAATTAACTTGGAATACTACTAATCTCATTTAGAAGTCCTAACGGTTATGCATGATTAGTAGATATTCAAATTCCTGATATAAATGTACCACAAGTAGATACAACTGTATGATTTTATATGAGAACATCATTACCATCATTCTAAAAGTGGAATATGCGCCTAACAGGGGTAGTTATGATTTTTGTTTGATTTTTATTGAAGTTTAATACTTATATTCAAATTGAGTTTTAATGTTGGATTAATATTGATCACTTTATCTCTATTTTCCCTAACACTATTATTCTTTTGCTGATAACAAAAGGGGGAGAGAAAAGTTAAGATTTTGTCAAATAATATCAAGCTTTCCATTTGCATCTAGGCTCATTTGTATATATATTGGTATGCATATATGTAGGGGGAGCATCGTATTTTTTTGGAAGCATTTAAATAAGGGGAGCAATTAGAGTATATCATTGATCAAATACATTTAACACAGTCAAAATCTTAAATATATGTTTGTTATCATCAAAAGGGGGAGATTGTTGAATATGCGCTTTGCGCTCATATGATTTTTGTTTGATGATAATAAACGTATATACATTCGTTTAAATGTATTTTTTAATGTACTATTTTATTTTTCATAGATTAAATTAATATTTGCTGAATAAAATTAAACACACAGAATTTGAATTCAAACAGAAATTTTATTCAAACAAATATTTATTACATTTTTGAATAGTACAAATTCAAGCTCTCACTATACATATACAATTTTGTTTACAATACATCACAATTCAATTTACATAAATGCCTCACTACATATCACTCACACTCGTAGTTTATCTTCAATTTCATTCCAGTTATAATCCAGCATCTGAGCAATCTGCAAAAATATTCACTAACGCGGTAAAATTGAAAAAGAAATATTTTTGCAATATAAAATGAAATATGATTTTTGAAAATATGATTTGCCTCGGTTATTTGGGTTGTTCGCCATCTTTCACATTTGAATTCATCATACACGAACAATGTGACATGCACAGTGTATCACTGTACATGCCACAAGGCCGTGCACATCGATATACACTTGATAATGCTACAGGGACAGGTGAGCACAGGTCAAACCCAAATGAAAAGCCGGGTTCAACTCAGGTGCAATAAAAATAAAATCTCGACTTCAGCACAAGGTCAAACCCGAGTTGTGAAACTGGATTCAACGCAATGACTCAAGACAAGCTACACAACTATATACATGGACACAAAAGAAAGCTGTTGTATTCAAGTAACCAGAAATGCAGACCAACTGCAGAATGCAAATGAACTCGACCAAGTACACATTACAACAGGTTATAGTGCATATCAAACTCAACAGTGAATCAAATTGAAATGTCGAACCAAGACCATGAAGCAAAACCAAAGCCAAGACTACAGTGACACAACTACAGGAAGCAGTTCAATACTCAAGACAACATGAAGTGGACAGCACTGACTCAAGTACACAAACAAGAAGCAGCAGTATGCAAGTGCATACATAAAGAGGCAACAAAGGTCAAGGACCAAGTAAAGCATGTACATGTGTATGAAAACCAAAGTCAATAGCAAATACAAGTTGTACAAGATAACAGTAACAATGAAAATCAGATTATTGTGCAACATGGTCAGAACCACGGCAACAGATATAGCAATACTTCAATGATCAAACAGAGGTCAAAACAATAAGAAAACCAGTGGCAATCAATGATCAAACAGAGGTCAAAACAATAAGCAAACCAGTGGCAACATGAATGTCACAAGCATGAACACAGAAACACCAATGGTACAAGAGAGGTGAACAACAATGCAACATAGTGAGAAACACAAGTGCAACAATCGACAGTACAAAGCTCAAGTTCAATCCCAAAGCAACCAGCAATGCATGCAACAGAGACCAAGTACATATGTACACTGTGGCAATGCACCAACCAGAAATTCAAGGCAACAGAGACCAAGCAATGAACAATAGAGTGCATCAGTATGCAAAGAGCTCGAGCACAAGATATGGCAACTCACAATGCAATGCACAGCAAAATATAACAAAGTCAAGGGCACATGAAGACCAACAGCAGCAAGCTACAAACATAAATGGATCGAGCAAGTGCAGACACAAGTAGTGATACAGTAGTAGAAACGAAACAATGAACATGATACACAATGAAACATAATGCATCATGCAAGCTATCAAGACTCAATGCAGCTAGCAACTACATCCAGCAAGTTCATATAACAAAAGTGCATAAGGGCAGTATAATGATGAAACTCAGAAATAAACATGTTCGAAGTCGAAGAATTTAATGCAGACGCAAACAAAATTCATGTTTAAAAAGTCAAGTGCCGAAGTCTAGATGAAATAGAGTTGATGCCAGAGAAATCGAATTCAAAAAATCAAACACGTATCTTTGAAAAAGTCGAAAAGTAAAAGAGGAAAGTTTTTTCGTATCATTCAAGTAAAAATCGAACGCTACAAAATCAAGACCGTGCGCATCAAGTAGGTCGCAAATATCAAGCAACCGAGAATTAGGAAAGTGACAAATCAGACGAACGTATTAAAGGAAATCGAAATCCATATATAAACCCACAGTCATCATTGGCAATGATCATCGAGTCAAGCAAGCAATTAAACCAGCAACGAAAAAGATTACATACCATAATCTATCAAACTCGATCAGAGGAGCAGCTGCGAACAAGCGCAAGCAAAAGCAACCAGAGAATTGATCATCAGAGAAGCCGCGAGCAAGAGCAACACAAACCAGAGAATTGATCATCAAAGAAGCCGCGAGCAAGCGCAACACAAACCAGAGAATCGAAGTTGAAGAAAGCCCTAATTTTTGCAAGGGAACAAAGCTCTAATTCAGATCAAACAGAGCCGCCATTTTCTTCACAAGCCAAAAGGAGGAACGGGTTAAATAAATAGAAATGGGCCGGCCTTGTTTTTATTATAGAGAGGCTTTAGTTTATCTGCTCTAGTTTATTTTTAATTAGGGTTTTTTTGTTTGAAATCGTTTTTAAGTTCGTTTTAAATTTAATTTCTCTTTTAAGGTTGTCAAAGCTTGGTAAATCACCATCTAGGTTGTAGGTAGTGTCAGATTGTCTAGTTAGAATTAGTTCAGTGAGCAGGGTGTGCGAGTTTGCAAAACTCTATAGGCGGTAGCAGGGTGTGCAAGTCTGTTAGAGTGTTTGTAAGCGGGAGACTGTTTAATTCTAATAGAAATCTGGGAATGCAGCAGTAGGCAGGGGTTGCCGAAGCTGGGTAAATTTTGTGTGTGATTTACTTTTCAGCATATTTATTTCTGCAGTTTGTTTTTGTGTTTAATTCGAGAAAATTTGCTATAACCCTATTCACCCCCCCCCCTCTAGGGTTAATCTAGATCCTACAGATACCTCCATACCTCGGTAGATCCATACCTTCATAGCTCGGTAGATCCATACCTCGGTAGATCCATACCTCCATACCTCGGTAGATCCATACCTCCATTCCTCGGTAGATCCATACCTCCATACCTCGGTAGCTCCATACCTCGACACCTCGGTAGCTCCATACCTCGACACCTCGATACCTCGGTACCCTTGATGTGCCCAAACTACTCAGGAGACACAACAACCTGGTTTTGCCTATAAATACAGCATGTGGGTCTCCAGATGGGGGATCTTCTTCTTCTTCTTCTCCTCTGCTTTATGACTTTCTATTTTCTAAGGCTAAGGCTAGCCTACCACTTTATAACTGTAATTGATTCTCATATCAATAAGAAAGAAAACTTCTGGAGTGGACGTAGGTCAGAGTTAGCCGAACCACTATAAAATCTGTTGTTCTTTACTGCTTCCATTTTAAATTCAGCTGTTCTTCATATTATTACTCTCTACACACACTCTATCTGTTATCAGTAACTGTTAATTGGTGCTTTCATTTACATTTGGGTGTTAGTGACCAATTTTGGCACTAATAGCGTAAATTATTTATCATTCGATATTTTTGTGTAGAAATTTCAAATATGGATTCAATAGTTTCAATACTCTTTCAGGAGTTGAGGGTTGGCCATTATTTTGAAAATTTTGTGGTGCAAAATTCGAATTGTTTGTGAAATAACTATTATTGAAATGTCCATAAGAATTTGATGTGAAATTATATGGATTATATTGATTTTTACAACTATTATAAAACTCTTGCGAGTAAGAAAATTCAGACATTTTCAAAATAAAAGGACTTTTTTCTTTTGTTTTTTTGTGTGTTTTTTATACATGCATGAACTAATGCAACTAAATGAATACGCAGACTTAATTATAAATTTTCTTTCCTTAGTATCTTTAACCCAAAACTGTATAATCACACATTGACTTAATTCAACATAATAGTTCATTGCCAGGTAACAGATAGGAGTTATCAGTGCACTATAAATCACCATAGCAATGCAGCCAAAGGTTTAAGTACCTTTAGATAAACAATCACTACAATATTTATGAATCACCGTAATATTTATAAATGATTATTATTATGTCGTAGCCTAGACACCAAAAAATAAATTATATAAAGAAATACAGCTTATCAATATACAATTTTTCCCTAGATGAGCTTGCGAGTCCCTTAAGTCCAATGTCTAACCGTTATTATTAGTCAAATTCTAAGACGATATGCAATTTTTGGGCCAAGGAAGGAGAGATGAAATCCCCCACCTTATGTAAAGTTTGGTATTGCCCTTAAAAAAATGAAATGAATGCAAAACATAAATTAAACGTGTACTAACAATGCAATTACAAATGATTTTTTTATAAATGCAAGCAACGAATAATGCAAGAAAAAATAAAAGCAGTAGATAAGAACACGATATCAGAGCGTGTAAAATTATTGGTAAATTTTATTATAAAGCGGTGATTTGTTTTTAGCTCAGGTTGTTTTGGCAAGCAAGTAAGCAGGGTAGTTTTGCAATAATTCCTCCTTTTCTTTTTTAAAACCCGAAAAAGTATTGAAAACGATTTTTTTACAAGGACAGAAAAATTAAAAGTTTTAAGAAAAGAAAACCAAAAAAATTTAACTAAAACAAGAATTTCCAAGCGAATTTTTTTTCAAACAAAACAAAACTTAAACAAAAGTTTTAATCAAAAGAAAACCTAAACAGAATTTTTTTTGAAAGAAATAAATAAAACAAAACAAACGCAATTTTATTATTATTATTACTATCTGTAGTGAGCAATTGAAATTGTTTGAAATATAAAAATTAGATTTTGTTTAAGTACTTCAAAATCAGCCCAATATGGGTGCTCAAGCCCAAAATCAAATTCAATACGCTACTCTTGATATCCTAATCACCTTCTCTGCTAAAAAAAAAGTAAACAACGCGAAATACCTAGAAGGAATGCGATTTTTAATCACTCCATTTCCAAATCAAAATTCTTAAAAAGGGAAGGAGTGCAACTGTTCAATCGATTGCTATAGGCATAGGAATTGAATTGGGATGACGAAGGTTGTGTTAAGGTACTGAAAGTTGCGATCGGGGAATTGGTGTAAGATCACAGTGAATCGCAGGTCATTGAGGTGGTTTGGCTGACAGTAAAGTGTTTTAGGCTTCAGTTTGGGATTAGGTTGGTCGATCATGGTTCGATGTAGGCATAATCGACGGATTTGGGTAATGGTTTTGCGGAGGCAATGATTGAGAATGGTGGTTCGATGTTGGAGCTTGGGTGATGATGGTGCTGTTTTGGAGGTGAATGAAGGTAAGTGACAATGAGAGGTTGAAGGTTTTAGGTTTGGGTGACGTGATTGCGGGATTAGCTGTGGTTTGTTTGGACTTGCAGGCACGTGGTTGGTGATTGGATGGAGATGGTTAGAGGTTGGTGAGGTTGTCAACGGTTGTGGCAGTGATGGCTGCTTCAGTGGCGATTGAAGGCTGGAATTTGGTTGTACAGTTGGGACTTGGGTGATGGTTGTTGAAGGCAGTTGGGTGGTAATTGATGCAGAAGTTGAAGGAGTTTAGGGAACTTGGTGGTTGCTGCAATGGTGGGAGAAGTGTTGAGAGTTGTTGTTTTGGTTATTGTTGTGGAGTGTATTGGTTGGGATTTATCGTTGGTGGGGGAGCGGAGGTTGCAGGCAGAGTTGCAGTTGCTTGAGGAGGTTAAGGAGGTGGAGGGTGGTTTGCTTTGGCAGAGGAAGTGATAGTGAATTGGACAATGAAACGTATTAAATGCAGTGAAATTCTTCAAATGAAATGAAATGAAATGCAAAATGTTTGGTGAAATATGGGGAGAAGTGTGACAATTAAAATGGAAAATGTAACAGACGATGTAACCAGATGGACAGAGAATGAAATATAAGATTGTAAAAGACAGTGCAATACACAGAAAGGTGAAATAAAATTTTTATGTTGTTTTTTTATATCTTTAGTAATAGTTGTAATATCTTTGTTGTCACACTTTTTTGGTATCAATATGAACTACCAAAAATGCCCCTCTACATATATAATTAAATATTAATATTACTTAAAAATAGGATCTAATAATTACTTTTTTTTACCAATTCAAAACGCACTTATTTTAGTATCACTTAAAAATAGGATCTAACGAATAGATTTTTGTTTAAAGTCGTATTTTACTAATTAATAAAGAAATAAAAAATTTAACCAACAAAAAATTAAATTCATTCTTTAGTAACTAATATCAAAAATAAAAATTCAAACTAACAAAAAAATAGATGGTACAATTTAGAACGAAAAATGAAAACTAAGTGCATATAATTTCAACGCAAAAATATGATCCAATATTAATTATCTTTTACAAATTCAAACGCCCTTAAAAGTGAGATCTAACAAATAAACATTTTTTCTAACTGATTTAAACACATACATTTTATATTAAAAAAAAATCACGCGTCAAGCGCGTGCCATTACACTTAAGAATAAACAACAATGAACAACGAAAACACTCTGACAATAAAGTACAAGGGGACAAAATAAACTACGCAAAAATGCAATAGAGAACTAAATGAACACAAAATGCAATGCTGAAATTGATAGCAAACGACAATGCAAAAAAATGAAAACAAATGCAATGGATTTTTTTTTAACGAAAAATAGCACTAAACAAAACAAAAAAAAAATATAAAAAAAATTCGAAGAGGAAGATTAAAATTAATTTGTTTTTCCCGACAATGGCGCTAAAAACTCGCTCGTGGCAGAAAATTTTATTGATTTGAATACCGTCGAAAATGTAATAACAAAAACCGCAAGTGCGCAGTGTATAATCGCAGTACGTATATGAGTACCGGCCGATCCATAGGGAAAGTACTAATTCCAAGATTACTCAATCAAATTAGCCTAAAGTTGAAAGTGGATTGTTAACTAAAATTGTCTAAAAATGAAACTAAACTAGAGTGAATATGAGAATAAAACTATGAGATTAAGGAAAATTTAGAGGTAAATCTATTTTAAATCTTTCATATAAATCAAGCACAAAATGAATCAACAGTCTCTCATCTAAATTCAAGTAGAAATGATTGATGTGCTTATTATAAGCATGACCTATTTGCGCTATTAATAAGCACAACTTAAACCATCAAACTTTGGCACATTATTCAAACCCACTTCTACAATCTCATGAAAATGAAAATGTAACTAAAAATGAAATCTAATGCAAGCATGATCTATTTACTATTTGTAGACTAGTAATATAGAACATCAAATATTGATTTCACTTCTAACTCCATGATCAAAATCACTTAGGAAAATGATCAAACAGTTTATGTTTATATTGGATTAAGCATAGCCTATTTGAGTTTGCCAACATAGGCTATCAAATTCACTAATAAACAATAAACTACCATCATTATTAACTTCCACTAAGCACAAAACAAGAGATTACAAATGAAACCATTCTGTGTTGATTCAATATTATTCATGAGAGCTTCATTTCCCCTAAATTAAAGGGGTTTAGCTTCTCATAATTGGAATCATCTCACCACAATATAATTTAAACATAAAAAGCAAGGGGAATAAGAGTTAATCAAAAGAAAACAGAGTCAATTACTTGCATGAAATGAAACTTAACTAATTGCATAAATTAAAACTAACTACTAGCATGAAATAAAGAAGCATAAAATAAGTAAAAGAGCATGAAAGAAAGAAAAACATGTAGACAATAAAAGGAAATAAGAAGAGGCTTAAGATGCCATTTTATTTATCATTGATTTTGTGACTACAAATTTCATAAAAGAAAAGAGACTTTCCACATGAGGCATAAGAGGGTATATATACATGCATAAAACCCCAATCCATTTTAGAGAGCTACCCAAAATGTGATTGAGTTTGTGTAGCCTCCAAGTAATCATTAAAGAATTAACTAATCTTCACTTGCATATGCTTCTCCTTTTAATCTCCACTAACATGTGCATATGTTTTTAATTGTGGTCTATTAGTTAGTGGATATGTAGGCTGCTCCATGTTGAATTAATGTTTTTCTTCCCTTCATTCTTTAGCTTTGAATATTTATCCATGCATATATGCATGAAGCTCCATCCAATTTGCACTTTATTTTCTATAAATAAAAATAAAAATGTGAAAATAAATTTTCTCAAAATTAATTCATACATAAAATTACCGTTTTGCCCCCAAAATGAAGATGAATGAGCGATGATTTGAAACAATTAGATTTTGGTTTAAACATGTAAAATTATCTTAATATGCTTATTAGTTTTAATGAAAGAAGATTATATATGGGAGAAAAATTATACACTTTTATGTGCGCATCAACCATGTATGTGGTAGTCGTACATTGTGATAGGAAGGTCGTTTATTTGGGTAATTGTAATAAACATGCCTTAAGGTTTATTGTGACCTTAGAAGTTCAATTATGTGGAGTTACCTATATTCTTTAGACATATCACATGTTGAGTTAGCTTTAGTGTTATCAGTTCGAGACTACCCGGACGTCTTATCTGAAGTTACCAGTCTTTCACTCCAAAGAGAGATCAAATTTACCTTAAGGAGAATGCTGGACTAGTTGTCTTACCTTTGAGGCATATAACTCCTAAAGAAAGACATGATTTGAATAAGCATGTGATGAGCTACTAGAGAAGGGCTCTATTAGGAGGACTATTTTAGAGTAAAGAGCACCAGTTGTCTTTGCTACCAAAGTAGATAGCTCTATAAGGCTTTGCATCAATTACCATGAGCCGAATAAACTGATAAAGGAGAATCACTACCTATTGCCATATGTAGATGATCTCTTTGATCAATTAGTTGGAGCGAAGGTGTTCTTTCAGCTTGACTTGGCTATCAGTTTCCATCAATTGTGTGTAGCCAAAGATAGTATTTTAGAAAACTGATTTTTGCACACTTGACAGACTTTATGAGTGGTTAGTCATACCCTTTGGATTGAGCATTGAACTGCATATTTTTTTGAACTGATAAGTCAAGTTTTTAGAAGGTTTCTTAATAATTTCATAGTGGTATTTGTTGATGATATATTGTTCTATTCGAAAAGCAACGAGGAGCACAAGTTGCATTTACGAGAAGTGCTCAATACTCTCCACTGGAATAAGTTGAAGGCAAAGTTTTTTAAATATCACTTTTACCTTAAGAAGGTTCGCTTTTTGAGATATGTTGTCTTTGAGCATGGGCTGACGGTCGATCCTAGTAAAGTTGATGCAGTACAAGATTGGCATATATCGAAGAATGCCACAGAGGTGAGAAGTTTCCTTAGAGTTGTGGTCTATTAGGAGGTTCATTAAGGAGTTCGCTAAAATTTCTCCTTTGACCTGCCTTACCAAGAAGAATTTGGTTTTCTTGTAGTATTCAAAGTGTGACGGTGCTATTATTAAGCTAAAGGAGTCGTTCGCTAGTGCGCCTATTTTGTTACTACTTAAAGATTCGAAGGCATTCATAGTTTGTATTGACCCTTGCAGTATAGGACTGGATGTGGTTTTAATGCAGGCAGGGAGAGTGATGGGCTATGCTAGTTGAAAAATAAAAGTCCACGAGAGAAACTATCCTACCCATGATCTCGAGTTGGCAGCCATTATTTTTGCACCTAAGTTATAGAGATATTATCTACCAGGAGAGAAGTTTGAGTTGTTCATAGATCATAAATCTCTGAAGTATTTGTTCTTCCAAAATAATTTGAATTTTAGGCAGTAGAGGTTATGAAGTTTGGTATCTCCTATCATTGAGTTAGGGTATGCCTTAGGGGTAATTATGTAATTTGATACGTATATCTAACTCGTTGACTAACCTTCTTGGAAATAAAGGTGTTTTCTTTCTATTATATACTTGATATAATGTAGTTATATTAATTAATTGATTAATTAAAAGTATATTTAATAGAAAATCCATAAATGGTATATCTTGTGATAGTGGTTGTAAAGTATTATACATGTGAGTAATTAATCATAATAAAAATTAATATACCATTTTAACTATTCCTAGTCAAGATGCATCGAAACTGGATATCGGCATATCCATTGAGACTAGAGTACGTAAAGCTCTCCAAATATTGGGTGGTGTATTACTCATAACTGCTAGAGGAACCTAGGGTTACGTAGTAATAGTTATTGGAAAACTATGGAACGACTCATTCAATACTTTTCTGCTGGTTAATATAACTTAGGTCAAACAGAAAATATCGATGTGAATAATTTACAAAGTTCTTTCGACTTGAGAATACTTTGAATCCCCAATATGAAAATCCACTTTGATTATAGTCAAATCATGGCACTTCATCCATCGAGTGACTATAGTTGGGTTGATTTTAAGTAATTGATATAAAGCACTATTCAAGAGAGGATTCGTCTTCTCAGTTATACGGGGTTAGTATTATGGTCAACTCAAGTCAACCCGAAGTCAAAATCTCTGGCCAGAGTAGTTTCGTTTTTAATAATTATTATTATCGAACCAAGAACTTTGTATTTGGACTATAGAGTTGAATGTAGATGATGTTGGAATTTTTTACCATTACCAAATTCAGTAAGTCCAAAGTGTATAGTTTTGGCGAAAAGAATGGTGTAAATAATTGTCACAACTGGTTAACGCTTATTAAATTAAAATAATATTTTTTTGAAAATGAGTAAGCAATAAATTTGGCCATAATGTTACACAACTTTCTATGCAAAATGTGAACATTAACGTTCGAATAGTTCGACGTTAATCGCTAACCGAATTTACACTCAAGAGTCAAATAATCGAATCAATGAATTCTGTTAAGACCGAATGATTTAATTAGTTTATAATTGTTATAAATCAATAATTAATTAATATTTATGAAATATTAATTATAAAATTTGGATATGATTTGAGAAATAAATTCGTTGCATGTATTTATAAAAAGTTATAAACATGTTGATCGACATGAAGATATCGACAACAAATTTAGTTCAATATAATCGTGTATATTTAAATTGGATTAAGTGGGTTCATAATCCATGAATTTTAGAGGTGAAAATCGTTGGTTTTGATAGAGGATGGAGGCAGCTACTACGCATGAGATTAGGGTTTTGAGATGTGCGGTTGAGATCATTATTTTCTCTCTTATCCTACCAATGTAAAAGCTAATCTCAAAACCCAATTCAAAGGCTAATTCATTTTTGAGCCACCACTTTCTTCTTCTTATTCCACATTTTAATGGCAACAACTCTTCTCTAAAATCATCTCAAAAATTCTTGAATCTAATTTAAATTAAAAATACTAATTTGTAGTAGGAGGTCTCCAATCTCAAATTAGCAACCTGATGAATTGGGAATTGTTCTTAGAAGAGAATTCATTGTTCAGCATGGATTCAAAGTGTAACAACCTATAATTTCGCTACTTTGGAAATGAGAGATTTCATTTGTTTTAAATTTAAAAAGAATTTAAAAATTAAATAAATAATTTATATATAATAGATAACAATGAAGAAATCATTTATTATTATAGTTAATAATTTAAAAAGTATAAATTTGGATTTTAGAACAAATCAACAAAGGTTAAGTTTTGTTAAAAATAAATAAAGGCATAGATAAATAGGTTTAAATATTTATTTGATAAGTTAAATCTTATTTAAAACATCTAATATAGATAATAAAAGTATATTAAAAGATTTAAAAACATGTTAATAATCGTTTTACAAAAATAACAAAAATTTGTCACATTTCGTCAGTTTTACATACATTGTAAAATTAACGATTTTGATATTAGTTAAATATGATTAAAATATAAAGAGATATGTATTTTAAAAATTTTCGTTTTCAATTTGGTTTACATAAATGAATAGTTTAACTAAAACATCAATATGTGACCTAAAACATTTTGTCGAAAATCAACGTGCTGTCGATTAAAAGTTGTCGCAACATTATTGCACCTTTATTTTCTTATATGTGAACATATATTCAAATAGTATAAATGTTATTTAATTCACTAATCAAGTTTACTTTTACTAAACAAGTTTGAAAAACAATTAGCAAAAGTAGACACAAAAGGACAAAACATGTCACATCAAATCAACCAAATCTTTACTTTTCTTTACTTAAATATTAAGTAATTAAGATATAAAGTAATGATATGATAAGATGATGGTATGTATTGAAAAAGTAAGATAAAGTAAGGATATTTTAGTAATTTTGTAAAGGGTTAGTTTTGTAATTTAACACTCCTTACTTTTTCTATAAATACATATCCATTCTTCTCATTTTTTCACACAAATCATTCTCTTCGTTTTCTTTCTTTAAGCTATTTTAATGGCTTCTCTCTTTAAGAGAGGTAAGAGGGTTAAAAATTGTGGAGTGCTTAAGAATTAATCCATTTGTTACCCTCTAACATTTTGTTAATTCACTTCTTCTTCTTCTCTTCTTAAAAAATGGCCTTAAGCCGTGAGGATGAAGACGTCTAAGGGCTTTGGTCGAGAGCAAGGTGGTGGAGGCGGGTCATGGCCGTGAGAAAAGCAAGTAGAGGTGGAGATGGTAGAGCACTTGGAAGCATGGTTTAGTGAAGTGCTGGTCTGGAGAAGAATTTTGGTAGGAAGCAAAACATTTTGGTTAGAGGTGAGAAAATTCTCATCGCTTTTAAAAGATCATATTTTGATTTTATTATAATTATCATCTTATTACATGCAAGTATACACCCCTTTAAAATGTTGTTATGGATGTTTGGTTATGCTTGTGTTATGTTTGAATAAGTAGCAAATGTTTATGGTTGTGATTATTTATTATGTTAGCTTATGTATGGACCATAATTATGTTAGTGACAAATTTGACTCGATTATGTTCATTTTGATTTAATAATCCCTTTGTTAATAAGACCATATTTTAGTGATATGATATATTTTGAAAAAATAAGTTTCTTTTCAATTAAAAGTGAAATTAAAGTTAAAATAAAAGAGAATTTGAAATATGAAGTGAAATAGTTTGAAAAAGATAGTTAAATTGAAATTAAGACGAATAGTGAAATTAAAATTGAAATCGATTTTGAAAATTGAAGTTGAGATTAAGAATGAATTGAAGTTTAAATTGAAATTAGAATTGAAATCTAAGTTTTAAATGTGTTTAATATGAAGTAGAATTGAAATTGAGTTGAAACTGAAAATTAAAATTTAATATTAAAATAATAGAAATAAAATAATATTATAATATGGTAATAGTGAAAATATATTTTATATACTTTAAAAAGAGAAATTATTGATTTAAAATGATTTGTAATGATTTTATAAGTATTAAAATTCAATTTGAATAGATTATTTCAAGTATTGAAAAATAAGTTAAAATTAGGTGCGTCGCGCAACGGTAGTTCGCGATTTCGCGTCGAAAAGTTCAAATGAATGTGTAGAGTGAAATATAGCTCGGAATTCTTTGAGATAAGAAAATTCTAGACTATTACATCCATATCTTCTAAATGAAAAAATAAAATCAAAATTTCGTTGAGTTGATTTTGAATTAAGTCCAAATCAGTTTTCTAGAAAAATCACGCTAGTACAATTAAGTGACCATAATAGGAAATCCGTTTAAATGAACGTTTTTAATATTGGAAAAATATGAAATAAATTTGATAAATATATTGAAACGGTTTAAAAGAGATTTGGATTGGAAAATATGAATTATCGAATGTTTAAAAGTTGATTTAATCAAATAAGCTTATATAACACTTTCCGTAGGTTATGCTAAGAACGGTATAACTTTTTAAATATGAGTTTAAACGTAACGATTTTTCCCAGAATCAACTGTGAATGTTTTTTAAAAAAGATAATAAAGCATTTGAAAGATAATTTGGAACCTTTATAATCAATTCCAAAATAAGTTGATAACTGAGTATGCAGAAACGACTAGTACATTTGTCCCACCTGCAAGATCTGGGAAGATGAAACATGGTGTTTAACTAAGGTTAGGGATGGAGCAACCAGTGCCTTGAACTTACCTGGCTTATGTTTTCTTTCTTTGGCCAGGGGTGGAACAGATCGAAAGGAAAGTCTGGATGATTTTAAATAAAAAGATCGTATTGAGTTTCAAAAATAAAAGAAGATTGGTATAATCCCAAATTTAAGTAATCTCCAAAATGAATGATTTCTATGATCCTATTTACTCAAAAATGTTGCCTAAGATTGATTTTAGGGATTATCATAAACGGTGTCTTAAATAACATTGTTTTTGACCTGCCTAAAAAGTAAGAAATTTGGATCGAGAGTTAAGTGAGGAAATTTGAGATATTTTCCAAAGCAAAAGAATGAATTACTTAAAATTATCATAAATCAAAATAAAGAGATTTCGAAATATTCTGAAAAGAACTAAAGTGCAATGAGGCTTAACAAATCCTATATACTCATATTCACTTTTTATCGATAATTGGATTTCAAAGGAATCAAGGTCGGATTTGGGTGATTCCTATCTGAAAACCACTTCGAACCAACATATACGTTCGAATGTGAAGACACGTTGAAGATGATGATTATTAAGGATCGTGGATCTTCGTAGCGTCAAGACTGCTTGTTGAACATGCTTTGGGTAGCTCCCATTATAGAGTTATTTATAGTAGTGGTCTTCTCGTGATGGAAATTTTTCGGATTGCAGGGACTACTCGCTGCTAGTGATAGTAGGAGAGTGCCTTCGGTTTGTCCTATTTATGGACAACTAGTATGGACGTTTGCCTGATATTACATTTCTAAAGATTACGTACATTGGTTTTACAAACGTACATCAGTGGTGGCGGAGAAGGCAACTTATCTTAGCTTAACACCCTTCTTGAGACGTACGAGCTCAAGGGTTGTATTTTTGTGGAAGGCAATTAGTAGTTAACGGAAATGGCAATGTGGCATTTAAAGATGTGATATGTGCTATGTGAAAAGAAAATCGTTGCCTCAAGCCTCATCGAACGGAAAATGACCGAAACAGGATTAGATGCGGCAAGGCTAAGTGGGTCATTCGTAAGTAGGGTATGATCATCCCCTTCTAGATATATTTTTTCCTGCTATGACGTTCGAGATGTATATTAATGTGGTGTATGGAAACAAGCGCTCGGTTAAAGGTCGGTAACGACCGGGGAATGACATATTCAGTACCATCTAATTACAAAGGTAGGTCGGTCTTGTGTTGGCGAAGGTTCCTTTGTGCTATTCCTCGGGATCCATCTAGAGGTGTACCCATTCGGAAGGTAGAACCTTCACCTGGTCAATTGTATGAAAATTCATTATCCAATAAGAACCTACGGTTTTGTTTGTAGAACTTAGTATGCTAGAATTAAATAATGGTAACAATTTCAGCTAAGATTAATAAGTTAATTTGCAAAATTTTTCAAAGGGATGTCATTAGAAACAATATCAAAGGTTTTGATATAAAAGTGTTTTAATTATCATAAGGTAAAAACCCGTCCGTGTTCATGTGTGGACGTGATCTTATGAGATACTCTTTCTTTTTAAAGGATTATTATTCAAAGGCAGATATATGACATTGTCATTTATTATTGATTTTTTCTCACACTTGTTTATCAAGCCTAATCCGAGTATTTTCAATAATTGGGTCAGATTCGAGTAGTTTCAGGTTTTGTTGAAGACGGTTGGAGTTTTCAAAGGAGAGCGGGAGATATTCATCTACGTATAGACATATTCTATTATCCGCTGTACTTATTTGTTTTTGTTTGATGTTTGTCAGCAATTGTAAGGACAAATGTTTATAATGTCCAGGCTCAGTTTAGGTTAGACTCTGATATATGTATTTTAAAAGTTTTCCGCTGTAAAGATATTTGTTCAATATTATATGTTATTCTATTCGTGTGAGATTATGTTCTATCTTATTTTCTTTATTACCCTTCATGTACCGTATTTTCGTGTAATTTGAGTTGGACATGTGTGGTTTATTGTCGATTGAAAGGGTATGGAATGGTTCGTGACATTTGGTATCAGGACTGAAGGTTAAGCGAGAACCTTGGCTTTGTTATGGGTAAAGTCTCATTAGAGATAGGGTTAGTTATATTCTAAGATAAGTAACACATTAGAGATAGGGTTAGTAACATCCTAGAATAAGTTTGAGCGTATTATATATGAGTACGTATTTGTTAATTTTATTAAAATGGTTTTCTTTTCAAAGATGGTAAATGAAATAATTTTACCCTGGGTTTATATATTAAAAAGGGATATTATTATTTTTGGTTAGAAATTTAGGATTGTTTGTAATTAAGTTTAGCAAAACTAAAGTATGAATATCTTACGATTAGAATTGCATGATTTCACTATAAGATATTCCATATAGAATCAATTAGTTTAGAACTAAAATTTAGAACTGTAATCATATACCCTTAGATATTTAGTATTAAGAGATAATAATGATTAAGTGATTATCATAATTGGTGGATTTAAAGCTAGGTATAAATACCTTGTGAAGTATAATTCACAATTTGACTATAGGATATTTGACAATAATATTGAAGTAAGAAGTTGTAATTGGAGAAAGTAAAAAAGAAAATGCATACATAGAATTTTTTTTTTATCAACAAGATAGAAAAAGATAAGCATAAATTGAGACTTTGGGTAAATATAATATAAAAGGGTAAGTTCTATAACTTATAAAGGAGATAAGTTAATGTAAAATTTAGACACTTTGATCAGGTTAAAATCAAAGTGAAATTTAGGAACAAGAGGTATAAGAAATATCATCCTAATATAAACTTGGAATTAGTAATACATTTAGGGTAACATTGGTAATTCAAAAGGAAGTAAGATTAGAAGGAGATAGTTTTGAATAATATTGTTAATAGGTTGATTGTTGGATGAAATTTTTTAAATAACAAATACCATGTGAATTAAGTTTCACAATTGACCATAAGGTATTTTATGAATTTAAGGTTAAGAAATTTGATTTAGAAAATGGATAGGTAAATAAGTTAAGTAGTTAATCATAAAATCAATAAGAAAAAGATGTACACTTAGCAAAGCTGTCTTATTAATATATGGATAAGATAAACGATGTTAGCTAAATTAAGACCTTAGATAAATAAAACTAAGGATTAAGTTTTATAACTTACTAATTTGAGATAATAGTAAAATTCCACATTAGTTAAACACCCTAATTGAAGTAATAATAGTTTGAAGTTGGGGATATGTATATATACTCTTAGGAAGTAAAGGTATATTATGCAAGTTTAAGTCATATTTGTAAGCTTAAGTAATGATGGATTTAATACAAAGTAAATGGACGTGAACCAAATTGGATGAATAGAAATTTTAAAGAAATTTATTAGGTAAAAATGAATGTGAATAAATACATAAGTTATATGTAGATCATTTTAGCACATAAAATGTGATATAAGATTTGAGTATGGAACTTTGAGGTGTTTACACCAATCCGAAAAAGGATTTATCACTAGATCCTTGACAGCGAACATTGATGAGAGTTTATGATTATGTACACGAGTTTTCTATCATATTGAGAGCTTTGCAAGGAAAGCAAGAGTTATGATTAGGAAGTCTGATCAAAGTTTGCACTAGAAAATCTGGAGATTGATACTACCTCGGAAGTAAAGTTATGGATTCAAATAATAGATAGAATCAAATATCACATATAGTTTGATTTTGTGGTCTGTCCACATGGTAGTTGGATAGTTATCTTAAATAGTAGACACTAGGATATAAAGGTTAGATTTATGTTTTGATATACGTATATATATATATACACACACACACACACACGTCAGGTGTAGTACATGCTCAGGTCAGGGAATGAGTTATATGGATGTATTCAATTATATTGATATAGTATTTGTTTTGTTGTTTTTGGATGTATAGTCTTGTTTGATAGTTGGATGTATTATCTTATGTATCCAACATGCACTAGGATAGGTACGATAGGAGTCTGACTTGATGTATGTATATATAAACTTAAGTACATGATAAGTACTCAAGTTAGTGTAGGGAATCTCTTTATGTATGTTTAGCATCAATTGTTTTAGTGTTGATATTGACCTTCTTCTTTTCTATCATAAGTATAAATAAGTCAAATTATTTGAGGATATGAGTATGAGATAGATTCCTTTATCTAACTTTCATTTTGAGGACGAAATGCTTTTAAGTAGGGGTGAATGTAACGACCCGTAATTTCACTACTTTGAAAATGAGAGATTTCATTTGTTTTAAATTTAGAAAGAATTTAAAATTAAAAAAATAAGTTATATATAATAGATAATAAAGAATAAATCTTTTATTCTTATAGTTAATAATTTAAAAAGTATAAATTTGGATTTTAGAACAAATGAAAAAGGTTAAGTTCTGTTTAAAATAAATAAAGGATTAAATAAATAGGTTTAACTAATTATTTGATAAGTTAAATATTATTTAAAACATCTAATAAAGATAATAAAAGTATTTTAAAAGATTTAAAAATATGTTAATAATCGTTTTACAAAAATAACCAAAATTTGTCGCATTTTGTCGGTTCTATATACACCGTAAAATTAGAGATTTTGATATTAATTAAATATGATTTTAAAATATAAATACATATGTTTTAATTTATTTAAAGAAGTGAAAATTTTCATTTTAAATTTAGTTTGCATAAATGAATAGTTTAGCTAAAACGTCAAAATGTGACCGTAAAATATTTTGTCAAAAATCAACGTTTTATCGATTAAAAGTTGTCACAATGTTGTTGCACCTTTATTTTTTTTATATATGAACATATATTAAAATGATATAAGTATTATTTAATTCACTAATCAAGTTTACTTTTACTAAACAAGTTTAGAAAATAATTAGCAAAAGTAAACACAAAAGGACAAAACATGTCACATCAAATCCAACCAATCTTTACTTTTCTTTATTTAAATATTAAGTGATGCTGACATAAAGTAATGATGTGATAAGGTAATGGTATGTATTCAAAAAGTAAGATAAAGTAAGGATATTTTAGTAATTTTGTAAAGGGTTAGTTTTGTAATTTATCTCCTTACTTTTCCTATAAGTACCCATCCATTCTTCTCATTTTTTCATATAACTCATTCTCTTCTTCTTGCTTTAGGATATTTTAATGACTTCTCTCTTTAAGTGAGGTAGGAGGGTTAAAAATAGTGGAGTGCTTAAGCACTAATCTACTTTTTACTCTCTAGTCTCTTCTTAATTCACTTCTTCTTCTTCTCTTCTTAAAAAATGGCCTTAGGCCATGAGGATGAAAGTATTTGAGGGCTTAGGCCAAGATCAAGGTGGCGAAGGCGGATCATGGCCGTGAGCAAATCAAGTAGAGGTGGAGATGATCGTGCATTTGGAAGCATGGTTATGATAAGGTTTATAAATGTTTTGTGAAGTGTTAGTTTGGATAAGAATGTTGGTAGGAAGTAAAATGTTTTGGTTAGAGGTGAGAAAATTCTCATCGCTTTTAAAAGATCATATTTTGATTTTGTTATAATAATCAACTTATTACATGCAAGTATACACCACTTTAAAATGTTGCTATGGATGTTTGGTTATGTTTGTGTTATGTTTGAATAAGTACCAAATGTTTATGGTTGTGATTATTATCATGTTAGCTTGTGTATGGACCATAATTATATTAGTAAAAATGTTAACTCGGTTATGTTCATTTTGATTTAATAATCCCTTTATTAATAAGACCATATTTTAGTGATATGAGACATTTTGGAAAAATAAGTCTCTTTACAATTAGAAGTGAAATTAAAGTTAAAATAAAAGAGAATTTGAAATATGAAGTGAAATGGTTTGAAAATGATAGATAAATTGAAATTGAAATTGAGATGAATAGTGAAATTGAAATCGATTTTGAAAAATAAAGTTGAGATTAATGATGAATTGAAGTTTAAATTGAAATTAGATTTGAAATCTAAGTCTTAAATGTGTTTAATTTGAAGTAGAATTGAAATTGAGTTGAAATTGGAAATTAAATTTAATATTAAAATAATAGGAATAAAATAATATTATAATTGGTAATAGTGAAAATATATTTTAAATACTTTAAAAAGCAAAAATGTTGATTTAAAATGATTTTATATGTGTAAAAATTCAATTTGAATAGATTATTTTAAGTATTGAAAAATAAGTTAAAACTAGGTGCGTCGCGCAATGGTAGTTCGCGATTTTGCACCAAAAAGTTCAAATGAATGTGTAGAGTGGAATATAGCTCGGAATTCTTTGAGATAATAAAATTCCAGACTATTATATCCATATCTTCTAAAGGAAGAAAGAAAATCAAAATTTTATTGATTAGATTTTGAATTAAGTCCAAATCAGTTTTCTATAAAAATCGCGCTAGTACAGTTAAGTGACCATAACAAAAAATCTGTTTAAATGAACGTTTTTAATATTGGAAAAATATGAAAAAAATTTGATAAATATATTGAAATGGTTTAAAAGAGATTTGGATTGGAAAATATGAATTATCGAATTTTTAAAAGTTGATTTAAGCAAATAAGCTTATATAGCACTTTCCGTAGGTTATGCTACGAATGGTATAACTTTTTAAATATGAGTTTAAACGCAACGATTTTTCTCAGAATCAACTGTGAATGTTTTTTAAAAGGATAATTAAGCATTTAAAAGATAATTTGGAACCTTTATAATTAATTCCAAAATAAGTTGATAACTGTGTATGCAGAAACGACTAGTACATTTGTCCCGCCTATGAGATCCGGGAAGATAAAATAAGGTGTTTAACTAAGGTTAGGAATGGAGCAACCAGTGCCTTGAACTTACCTGGCTTATGTTTTCTTTCTTTGGCAAGGGGTGGAATAGATCGAAAGGAAAGTCTGGATGATTTTAAATAAAAAGATCGTATTGAGTTTCCAAAATAAAAGAAGATTGGTATAATCCCAAATTTAAGTAATCTCCAAAATGAATTATTTCTATGATCCTATTTACTCAAAAATGTTGCCTAAGATTGATTTTAGGGATTATCATAAACGGTGTCTTAAACAACATTGTTTTTGACCGGCCTAAAAAGTAAGAAATTTGGATCGAGAGTTAAGTGAGGAAATTTGAGATATTTTCCAAAGCAAAAGAATGAATTACTTAAAATTATCATAAATCAAAATAAAGAGATTTCGAAATATTCTGAAAAGAACTAAAGTGCAATGAGACTTAACAAATCCTATATACTCATATTCACTTTTTATCGATAATTGGATTTCGAAGGAATCAAGGTCGGATTTGGGTGATTCCTATCTGAAAACCACTTCGAACCAACATATACGTTCGAATGTGAAGACACGTTGAAGATGATGATTATTGAGGATCGTGGATCTTCGTAGCGTCAAGACTGCTTGTTGAACATGCTTTGGGTAGCTCCCATTATAGAGTTATTTATAGTAGTGCTCTCCTCGTGATGGAGATTTTTCGGATTGCAAGGACTACTTGATACTAGTGGTAGTAGGTAGTGCCCTCGGTTTATCCAGTTTTTGGACATCTAGTATAGACGTTTGTCTGACATTGCATTTCTAAATATACGTACATTAGTTTTTACAAAAGTACACCAGTGATGGCTGTGATAACCCGAATTTCTGGACATCTGTTAATTGAAAATTAGCAGGATTAAAATTGTTAAAATACTTATTTGTTAATTGAACAAATGAAATTCTGATATATATAGATATCTGGATATATAAATGAATTTAAAATTTTAACAAAAGTTGAATTATAAATATTTGAAAATAATAAAGATTGAATATATATATATATATATATATATATATATATATATATAGATAAGAAGATTTTAAGTAGAGAAATTTTTATTTTTGAAACAAATTTAAGATGTGTTTGCTTTTTATTTTGAATTAGAATTGGAATTTTGGATTTAAACTGAAAATTTAAAAAAATAAATACTTTAAACTATTTTTGATTCAAAATAGTATTTGTCTTATATTATTTTATTTAAAGGAAACCTTCTTTAAATTAATTAAGAAAGTGATTGTTAATTGATAAAATAAATACAAAAGCATTATAAACATTTTAAATAAATATATCGTGCATAATTACAAAAGTAAGTTAATAAATAAAATTTGAACAAAGAAAAGTTTGATTATTAAACACACTTAAGATATTATTAGTATAAAACTAAAATTTAACTATAATAAGATATATATATATATAAATAAATATAAAAGTTTTGGAAATTAATTTGTTAATTACTAGTGTATTTGTATTAAGGAATGGATTTTAAAAACATTTATAAAATTTAGAAATTTATGTTAATATTGTAATAGAATATGTGTAAGGTTATTATATATGAGGAAGCCACTTGTAAATCACTCTACTACTTATTGTAACAAGTGGCATTTGTGTTATTTATTTTTGAAAACATTTTATTCAAAATATGTTAAGTAGAAAACTTAGCAATTTATTTTAGTTCAACACATTATCTTCAAAAGAGAAAAACTGAAATCAGATTTAGGAGAAATTCAAAACCAAATACAACCCAAAATCTAGAATTAGTTCAGCTTAAAAATCTGCAAAAAAAATTCCACTACAAATCTAAATCAGTTTCAACTTCAAAAAGAAGATCAACTCAAGACCATCTGCATGCATTTAAGTCTAGGATCATCTTCATCAAGTTCATCAACATGTAGTTTTAAAATCAAAATAGTTGCAAAAATTTAATCAACTACAACAGCAAGCAGGTTCAAACTCCAGATTCAAAATTCAGAGCAAAATCAGTTTCAGGAAAATGAAAATGCAACAGAGTGTTCTCTGCTTCTATAAATAGGTGAGTAAACAAGACAACATCTGGTTATTTTGGTGTATATGATGACTTTAAGGATCAATGTTGTGGTAATAGATTGCATATGTGAATTTAACCCTTCATGTTATAAATATAAAGTAATATGTGTGTGCATGTATCTATACACTTCTGTTTCTAAATTACAGGTTAGAAATACAGTGAGAATTCAAACATTCCTTATTAAATTGATTCCTATCTCCTTAAACACTCAACATTAGGCTTTGGATCCTGAAGATAAAATGTGAAGAATAGTATGATTTTGTTTTTAATAATAGTTTAAGAAAATTATATTTAATCATTAGACCGTAAATATTTGGATTACAGTAAAAATCGAGTTTTGGAAAAAAATCAATACCAACATTTTTCCTTTTGAATTATATAGATTGAATCGTCTTAACGAATCATGAATTTTAGTAAAACTCTTGTGATTTTTAATATTGCTGTGATCGAGAATTTGTGGATTTCTTGGTTTGTGGTTTTTGGCGAATTACCGTTGAATGGCATCGATTGGAAATTCGAGCTTTGGCTCGAAGGAGAATGGAGTAGTGTAGCATGAGAGAAAAATGTTGTTGGATTTTTCTTCTGGTTGTATCGATCGATTTTCGACGAACTAAGGTTTTTGGGTAAGGTTCTGTGGAGTGTAATGGCGGGGTGTTTTCGTTTAGATCAAAGCATCGAGTTCGACTGTAATATACCGGAATTTCCAAGAGTTTAAAATGCTGGCAATCTCTTTATTTAAAATTATTTGAATTGGTAAATTGTTATTTTCACAGATAAATTAACCAAGTAATATTTTAATTATTGTTATAAAATGGTTTTATAATAAGAATAATTATTTTGTTTGTGTAAATAAATTCTAAATTGGTATATTGTTTTCAAAATTTATAAGTGTGTTTAAAATGTATTTAAATCTGTGTATTTTAAATTGATTTTAAAATAGGATATATTATTTGAAAATAATAATAAGCTTATTTTAAAATAGTTGTTTATATTCATTTAAATTTATTTTAGATTTGGTTTTTAAATTTGACTTTGAAATGAATATAAATTTGAATTCAAAGATATACATGCATCTTAAAATATAAATAATAATATGGTTTGGTTTTAAATATATAGATAATGTTTTTAATTTAAAATAAGATTTGTTCTATATAAATTTGATTTGTATATGTTTAATAAAATAAATGAAAGGCTTTTGAAATAACATTTTAAAGTAAGGTTGAAATGTTGTATAATTTTATTTAAATTTTTATTTAGTTGCATTTCTTTTTAAAGATTGTATCTTATATAAACTAGCATATATTTATAAATGTATAAGTGTATTTGTTTAGAAAAGTATTTTTTTAAAATTAGAAACATATTTGTTAATTAGGAAATTTATTTAAAAGACCTTGAAAATCAATTATAAATAATATAAAAATAAACAAGGACAAGTGTTAAAACTTTAATCTCTTAGATAACATGTGTTACCATAATAATGAAAGTTGAAGACAAGTGTCCTTTGTTTTTCTAATTTCTTTTTAATTTATTAAATCTGAAATTTATCCTATAAAAACCCTATTTATCATTTTCTTAAACCTTTGTTCATTTCTAAAAGAAAACCTAAAATCTTCATGCAATCTTCATTCATTATCCAAAACCTGAAAATCCTCAAAATTTAAATCTAAATCCTGAAGCACTCCTCAACTCAAACACATTCATTAAAACAAAAGCCTGCAGTTTTTCTTAAATCAAAATCTACATTTAATTTCCTCAAACTAAAATTCTGTAATGCTCAAAGCCTGTTATCATTTCCTCCAAAACAAAACTGCATATCTGCAATTTACTCTCAAAATCAAAGGCTAGTGCAATGAATTCTACATTTTGAATGTCTGCATCAAATTTTCAAGTGCATGCAAGTCTCAAGGCTTCAGTTTCTTAAGTTTCAAGCTCAAATGTTTCCCAGTTTTTCAAATGCAAACATGAGGCATCTCTGTTTCAATGGCTTCAACTTCAAGTTCAAATTCTTTTGCAATTTCCAGTCATCTTCAAAACTCTGCACTTCTAATTTGAGGTGAGTAAACATTCTTCAAAATTTAAATAATAGTTTTATGTTGTATAATTTTTGAGATGATGTTTATGTTATATACACATAAGTGTTTCTGTGTTGAAATTGATATGCAGAGGAGTTTATATGTTGAATCTGTGCATGTCATTTTATTTTTCTTTCTTCTCTGTTTTTTTTTTCTTTTGAACCTGAGACAAAGACTAAATTTTCAAACAATCCATTCAAAAATTGTTAAATCACAGTTTCAAACTAAACAGGTTAGTGCAAGTATAAACTGTGAAAGGAAAAAAAAAATAGAATAAAAGTTATTCTCTGGTTTGAGAGGTACCTGGGAATCAAAAATGCTGCAAACAATGTATTATCAAATGTTGAAACCAAATATCATTATTTGATGAAATAACTATATAATCTAGATTGACATTTGAAAGTATGAATTTTGGAAAAAAGTTTAAAATTTTAAAATTTGTAGTGATGGAGTATTTGGGTTTTTACTGCAAACTTGGTTTTGATCTGTAACTAACGATCCTTGCATTTGAACTGCTTGGAATTCTTCTTGGAGTTAGGTGATGCGTTAGTGAGAATTATAAAAATGGTTTATGAATTTTTAAATCACTGAGAAGTTTGGAATTTGCACAAATTAAATTTTTAACCTAGTTTTGGGGTCTGTTGTTAATTGATGACTGCAACCCCAAACTTGCATCGAGTGGTGTGATTTTTGGGGAGGAGAATGCATGGTGGATCAGTGATCTATGGCCGGAGATATGGTGCCTAATGATGATCAAAGGTGATGATTTTGGGTTTACTGATGAGGGTGTTAGGGGTTCTGTTCGACAATGGGTGCTTGATTTTGAATTAGGATAGATGTTAGGGTTTTGATGGTCGTGGAGGCCTGTGGAGAGGTGGGATGACTTGTCGGTGAAGTCGTCGTTGATCGGCGGTGGTGATGGCACCGGTGCAGGTGCACGAGAGTGGGGTGGGTGTCTGAACATTTGGGTTTTGTTTTGTTTGTGTTTTCTGGAAGTAGCTCGGGAAGGAGGGGAGATGACTCGGGGGAAAACTTGAGCATTTTTGATTGTGGCTCGGGTTTATACCCATGTTAATCTGGGCATATAGGTGTAGTGTTAACTGTTAGTTTAACAGTTTTAAATTTAAAAATTTAAACAGTTTTTATAAAAGTATTTGTATGAAAGGGAGTTGTGCTTGTTTTCTTAGATTCATGTATGTAGGTTGAATCATAATGAAAATACTTAACAAAATTTGAATTTAAAATAAGTAAGTTTAAAATCTTAAATTGTTTAAGTTAAATTAAAATTCATCCTTTAAATTTATTTGTTTTTATAAAAGTATTTGTATGAATGTTTTAAATTTTTAATGCTATTTTCAAAACTTACTTTGGAAATATAAAATAGGAAATTTATAAATGATTATTATTTAACAATTGAATGTTTAAGTAATTATTGAACTTGTAACTAATGATTGTTAAATAATAAATTAAAGATAGGTAATTAATAATTTCTTTACAATTTAATTAATGAATTAAGTTAAATAAGGTTTCAAGATTTATTTAAGATAATATTTTATCTTAAATAATTAATTAAGTATTAATAATTTGTATTTAGTTGATTAACTAAAGAATTTAAAGTTAATTCATTTATTTAATTTTTATTTTAAAAAGGGGTTAATTAAGTGATTATTAAGTATAATTAATTATTTAATAAACTATTAATTAAAATGTTGATTTTATTAATGATTAATGATTAATTAAGATGTAATTACTTAGTTATTTAAGTAATTAAGAGTTAATTAAAATTAATAAATTAATAAAGGTTTTATTAAGTTTTAATTGGGTTTTCTTAATTTATAATTAAGGTTATTAATTTATAATGAAAGTTAATTAAGAATTAATTAACTGTTTTTATTTAGGTTAATTAATTTGTAATCAAGATTATTAATTAATAATTAAGTTTATTAATTAATGATTAATAATTGATGAATTAGTTAATTAAGTTTAATTTATTAATTATAAAAGTAATTGGTGATTAATTACTTTTGATTAAAGAATTGATTAATAATTAAGGTTTATTAATTAATAGTTGGAGATAATTAATCTGATAATTAAAGATTAATTTGGTTAATGAGTAACTAAGGAATGAATTACTCAATTTTGTTTATGAGATGAGTTTGATCAAGTAAATTAATTAATTTTTTAATTAATTAAGCATAGTCACTTGATAAATGATTAAGTATTATTACTTAATAAAGTTTTGATAAGGTTAATTACTTAAGATAAGTAATTGATTAATTACAGAGGTAATTAAGTTAGGTAAATTACTGATTGGAAAGTAATTTTTAATAGGTAAATTACTTGTTAAGTAATTAAAGGTTTATTACTTGGTGTAATAAATCAATGAATTTATAAAATAATTAAAAGTAATTAAGAAGTAATTAAGAATAATTAATTACTGTATTTAAGTTAATTAATTAAAAGAAATTAATCTAAGCATGATTAATTAATTAAGATTCATTAATTGATACGATTAATGAAAATAATTAAGGATTAATTACTAATCAAGGTTGAATAGGATTAATTAATTGATTTAGCTAATGTTAATTTAAGCAAGATTTATTTTGATGAAGGTAATTAATTTAATTAATTTTAAATTAATTAATAAGTAACTAATTTAATTCACTTTAAAAAAATTAGAGATAGTTAATTTAATTCATTTTAAATTAATTATGTTATGGTTTGAGTTAATCATTGCTTATGAATGATTGGATGACATTGATTGTCTTGAATGTCGTGTGATCTCAGTAATGAGATAAGTATGGTTGTGTGATATGAATGCTTGGTTGAATTGTGATTATCAATTTGGAATGTTGATATATGGATTATCTATTATGATATGGATTATATGAATTACTTGTTATTTGATAATGTTGATTATAAATTGTGGCCTGTGAATTATCTATTCTGTGTATATGTAGATAGTTGAATTTAATTGTTTAAAAACCTTTAAAACAACTTGAACTTAAAAGACACGCTTTGGATTTCAATGAGACCGGGATCGGGTTTCCATATTTGGATATCCGAAAATCACATCGATTCCAAATAACGTTAGGTCGTGAGTCAAAGTGGAGCTTTGTGAAGACTCGAGGTGTAAGGGCTATACGTCAGTATAACTCTGTGGGTGATTCCGTAATGAGTTTGACGGAATAGACCTTATAGATTCGAGATGGAGAATTAGAGTGCAAGGGTTATTGTCGTTAACTCTGAGGGTGATTCCAAAATGAGTGTAACGAGATAATGCCTTCGGTTTCGTTCGAACCCGGAACGAACTTGTATGGATTGAATGCTTTCAGCACATCGTCAGGTGGACGATGAGCATTCTAAGTGGTATGTCCTATAAAGGTAATCGTAACCTCAAGCCTCATCAACCGGGAATGGCTAAAACAGGGGAGGTGCAGCAAAGCTTCGTGGGTCGCACCCACTGGAGATTAAGATTTACCCCTGTCTAGAGGTCCTTTTTTATTTCGGCTGTGTGGACGGTTGAATAGCTACAACCGTCGGGGTTGTCTTATTCGGAACTGTTCAGTAAGGAACGGGTCCGGCTTTGTGTCGCAGGCGAGTTAGGGTGGCTCCTCGGTACGGTGATCTAGGCCACGTAATGTGACGGGCGGTACCCCAGTAGCCCTGCCATTGTATGGAATCCAAAATCCAATAAGTGCCAACGGTTTTGATTGTACTACCCACTTTTGTGGCTAGTAGCTAGAATTTAATGAATGTAACAATTTCGGCTATTTCATATTTATTTGAAATCCCTAGACACTATTATAATATCATCGGATTTCCTATCAAATGTTTTGGTTAGCGTAAGGTAAAAACTTTTCCATGTTTATGTGTGGGAAGTCTTACGTGATACCTTTTCCTTTCAAAGGTTTTTTAAAGTTAAGAAACTTTAACCGTTTACTCACACCAGACCCATGTCTGACCCGGAGTTTATTCTGTTTTTCTTAAACTCTTGGGTACTCAAATTTTTACGAGTAGCCAAGGGATTCAGGTTAGGATAGGGTTGGCTTGATGAATTCTGAAGGAGCAATGGAGCAGGAGGCTTCTGCGTATAGCTATAGAGTATTCCGCTGTGTGTTCTCTGAGTTATTATTTTGAGTTGTATTGAGTTGTATAACTAGACATGTGTTTATAAATGTCTAGTATGAGTTGATTATGCTGTGTATCTCTGATGTATATGATACTGTGTAAAGTATTATGTGATTAATATAATTTATTCGTTCCGCTGTTTAGATTCTGAGGTGTTGTTTCTTTCTTCTTCTCTATCTTTTCTCTTTCTATCCCTTTCTTTCTTACAGATGATGCGATTTTTCGGGAGTGGAATGTCGGGTCGTCACATTTGGTATCAGAGCGTTAGGTTGAGTGGATACCTAGGCTCTGTAGTGGTGTCTTTCTTGAGAGAGCGTACTTGTAATTTTTATATATAACTATATATATATATATATTTCTACCTATCTGTTGGGTTACCTGTTCGGCTTTTCCAATATAAGTTATAAAGGTGGATAGGGTAGTAGTGTGTGTAACACGACTACCAATGGTTGGAGTTTGGATGTTTGAGGTTGGAAGTGTATTTGTCGAGACTGTAGACCTAATACCGTCTCGAGTAATCTTTGTAGTTTGGTGTAAGGATTTCATTTGATCTCTGAAGGAAACTTGTTAAGGTTCGGAGTTCATCTTTGAAGTGTAAGTTTGTTTGCGCTCGTGTGAGCGGAATTTTGAGAGTTTGGATCTGTTGGTTGGGCAGAAGCGAGTGATGGTATTTTGATACCTCAGGAAGTAGTAGCTGCGTGATGAGATGCAGTGACTATGGATGTCTCTGAAGATGTTTTCTTTCGGAGAAAGTTTAAGGAAGCGTGTCTGTTTCAGAGTTGTAGCTGGGTTCAGTAGGATGTTTATGTTTAGTTGGAAGTCCGAGTTTCTCCAAGAACTTTGGATAAGAAGTCTTGGCATCTATGTTAGCGGTGTAGCTCGGGAGTGTTTTGTGTTCCAGCAGGAAGTTCTTTTTGTCTTAGCATTTCCTGGAAGTGGAATTCAGAAGCAGCAGTGAGGATCTGTTTCTTCGATGGATTAGTTGGTTAAGGATAAATTGTTCTGATTAGTGGAATAAGGGCAATATCTTGGATTTGGATTGGTTGATTGTAAAAGTGACTTGCGATAGTTGGTGATTATCTTAGATAGTTTTTGCCTGGATTTGTGGCATCTCTAGAGGATGTAGTAGTTATGGAGTTGCTGAAGATTTTTCATGGATATATCTTCAGGAAAGTTAGAGTTTTGCCGCATTGGAGTTTGAGTTCTGAATCGACTTGATGTCAAGAGTGATACCGGTGATTCAGTTGGGTAGAAGGTTGTCTCCTAGGTTGGTGGCTGGGTGAAGCAACTCTGTATTTCTTGGAATTTCTGTTGAACCTTATTTCCGAGATGTGATGTTTAGTCTGTGCTTGTGTTCTTCTACGGCATTTTCATCTGCTCCAGATCAGAGTTGTGTAGCGGGAGCAAGGTGACTGTTGTTCTTGAATAGAAGCAACTGGGAATTGCAGTATTTTGGATTAGAGAGTTTCTACTGAATTTATTTTTCAGAATCTGAGGCAAGTTGACGAGTGATTCTGTTCTGTCTTTTCTGGATAGGAGAAGTTGTTTTCTACTGTTGATAGTAGAGTTTGGTTTGATTTTTGGGTTGACCTTGTGAGGATCAGTTTGTGAGTTGATCTAGTTTGTTTGCAGAAGCATCAGCGTAGGTTAAGCTGATCGGGAAGGATCTATAGGCAGCCCGGATCATCCGGGAAGTTTTGAGGTTAAATAACAGAAGAATTTGGAATTCGAAGTTGGAGACTTCGATGTTGTTGAGTTTCCTATGGTAAAGGAAGTAATAAGATTTGGTGAGATTTTGAGGTGATCTCCGAAGTATATTGGATTCTTCTGAGTTTTGTAGAGATCAGTGTTTTGGTTTATCACTGGTTTTTGAGACCAGTAATTCTGTGAAGGTTTTAGTTGTTGATCAGACTTGTCTATGGTCTGGTATCTTGGGTAGATTATAGATCTAGCTGAGTGGGAACTCCGTAGCTTATAAGTATAGATAGTTTGGGTTTAGTAGAGCGAGTATCCCTGTGTCTGTAGTGGGGAAACTCGAGATATTTTAGGAAGTTTACCCGGATCTGTGTCCGGATAGCTAGTGTAGTTTGATTGAATTGGTTGTTTGCATGGAATTGTTTGTTTGATTGATAGTGTATGGCTGTTATGAATGTTTGAATTGGTTGAAAATAAAATAAAAACTTTAGATTATCTTCGTTTTAAATTTCGAGGACGAAATTCTGTTAAGGGGGGATGATTGTAATATCCCGGAATTTCCAGGAGTTTGAAATGCTGGCAATCTCTTTATTTAAAATTATTTAATTTGGTAAATTGTTATTTTCACAGATAAATTAACCAAGTAATATTTTAATTATTGTTATAAATTGGTTTTATAATAAGAATAATTATTTTATTTGTGTAAATAAATTCTAAATTGGTATATTGTTTTCAAAATTTATAAGTGTGTTTAAAATGTATTTAAATCTGTGTATTTTAAATTGATTTTAAAATAGGTATATTATTTGAAAATAATAATAAGCTTATTTTAAAATAGTTGTTTATATTCATTTAAATTTATTTTAGATTTGGTTTTTAAATTTGACTTTGAAATGAATATAAATTTGAATTCAAAGATATACATGCATCTTAAAATATAAATAATAATATGGTTTGGTTTTAAATATATAGATAATGTTTTTAATTTAAAATAAGATTTGTTCTATATAAATTTGATTTGTATATGTTTAATAAAATAAATGAAAGGCTTCTGAAATAACATTTTAAAGTAAGGTAGAAATGTTGTATAATTTTATTTAAAATTTTATTTAGTTGCATTTCTTTTTAAAGATTGTATCTTATATAAACTAGCATATATTTATAAATGTATAAGTGTATTTGTTTAGAAAAGTATTTTTTCTAAAATTTAGAAACATGTTTGTTAATTAGGAAATTTATTTAAAAGACCTTGAAAATCAATTATAAATAATATAAAAATAAACAAGGACAAGTGTTAAAACTTTAATCTCTTAGATAACATGTGTTACCATAATAATGAAAGTTGAAGACAAGTGTCCTTTGTTTTTCTAATTTCTTTTTAATTTATTAAATCTGAAATTTATCCTATAAAAACCCTCTTTATCATTTTCTTAAACCTTTGTTCATTTCTAAATGAAAACCTAAAATCTTCATGCAATCTTCATTCATTATCCAAAACCTGAAAATCCTCAAAATTTAAATCTAAATCCTGAAGCACTCCTCAACTCAAACACATTCATTAAAACAAAAGCCTGCAGTTTTTCTTAAATCAAAATCTGCATTTAATTTCCTCAAACTAAAATTCTGTAATGCTCAAATCCTGTTATCATTTCCTCCAAAACAAAACTGCATATCTGCAGTTTACTCTCAAAATCAAAGGCTAGTGCAATGAATTCTGCATTTTGAATGTCTGCATCAAATTTTCAAGTGCATGCAAGTCTCAAGGCTTCAGTTTCTTAAGTTTCAAGCTCAAATGTTTCCCAGTTTTTCAAATGCAAACATGAGGCATCTCTGTTTCAATGGCTTCAACTTCAAGTTCAAATTCTTTTGCAATTTCCAGTCATCTTCAAAACTCTGCACTTCTAATTTGAGGTGAGTAAACATTCTTCAAAATTTAAATAATAGTTTTATGTTGCATAATTTTTGAGATGATGTTTATGTTATATACACATAAGTGTTTTTGTGTTGAAATTGATATGCAGAGGAGTTTATATGTTGAATCTGTGCATGTCATTTTATTTTTCTTTCTTCTCTTTTTTTCTTCTTTTGAACCTGAGACAAAGACTAAATTTTCAAACAATCCATTCAAAAATTGTTAAATCACAGTTTCAAACTAAACAGGTTAGTGCAAGTATAAACTGTGAAAGGAAAAAAAAAATAGAATAAAAGTTAGTCTCTGGTTTGAGAGGTACCTGGGAATCAAAAATGCTGCAAACAATTTATTATCAAATGTTGAAACCAAATATCATTATTTGATGAAATAACTATATAATCTAGATTGACATTTGAAAGTATGAATTTTGGAAAGAAGTTTAAAATTTTAAAATTTGTAGTGAGGGAGTATTTGGGTTTTTACTCCAAACTTGGTTTTGATCTGTAACTAATGATCCTTGCATTTGAACTGCTTGGAATTCTTCTTGGAGTTAGGTGATGCGTCAGTGAGAATTATAAAAATGGTTTATGAATTTTTAAATCACTGAGAAGTTTGGAATTTGCTCAAATTAAATTTTTAACCTAGTTTTTGGGGTCTGTTGTTAATTGATGACTGCAACCCCAAACTTGCATCGAGTGGTGTGATTTTTGGGGAGGAGAATGCATGGTGGATCAGTGATCTATGGTCGGAGATATGGTGCCTAATGATGATCAAAGGTGATGATTTTGGGTTTACTGATGAGGGTGTCAGGGGTTCTGTTCGACAATGAGTGCTCGATTTTGAATTAGGATAGATGTTAGGGTTTTGATGGTCGTGGAGGCCTGTGGAGAGGTGGGATGACTTGTCGGTGAAGTCGCCGTTGATCGGCGGTGGTGATGGCACCGGTGCAGGTGCACGAGAGAGGGGTGGGTGTCTGAACTTTTGGGTTTTGTTTTGTTTGTGTTTTCTGGAAGTAGCTCGGGAAGGAGGGGAGATGACTCGGGGGAAAACTTGAGCATTTTTGATTGTGGCTCGGGTTTATACCCGTGTTAATCTGGGCATATAGGTCTAGTGTTAACTGTTAGTTTAACAGTTTTAAATTTAAAAATTTAAACAGTTTTTATAAAAGTATTTGTATGAAAGGAAGTTGTGCTTGTTTTCTTAGATTCATGTATGTAGGTTGAATCATAATGAAAATACTTAACAAAATTTGAATTTAAAATAAGTAAGTTTAAAATCTTAAATTGTTTAAGTTAAATTAAAATTCATCCTTTAAATTTATTTGTTTTTATAAAAGTATTTGTATGAATGTTTTAAATTTTCAATGCTATTTTCAAAACTTACTTTGGAAATATAAAATAGGAAATTTATAAATGATTATTATTTAACAATTAAATGTTTAAGTAATTTTTGAACTTGTAACTAATGGTTGTTAAATAATAAATTAAAGATAGGTAATTAATAATTTTTTTTACAATTTAATTAATGAATTAAGTTAAATAAGGTTTCAAGATTTATTTAAGATAATATTTTATCTTAAATAATTAATTAAGTATTAATAATTTGTATTTAGTTGATTAACTAAAGAATTTAAAGTTAATTAATTAATTTAATTTTTATTTTAAAAAGGGTTAATTAAGTGATTAATTAAGTATAATTAATTATTTAATTAACTATTAATTAAAATGATGATTTTATTAATGATTAATGACTAATTAAGATGTAATTACTTAGTTATTTAAGTAATTAAGAGTTAATTAAAATTAATAAATTAATAAAGGTTTTATTAAGTTTTAATTGGGTTTTCTTAATTAATAATTAAGGTTATTAATTTATAATGAAAGTTAATTAAGAATTAATTAACTGTTTTTATTTAGGTTAATTAATTTGTAATCAAGATTAATAATTAATAATTAAGTTTATTAATTAATGATTAAGAATTGATTAATTAGTTAATTAAGTTTAATTTATTAATTATAAAAGTAATTAGTGATTAATTAATTTTGATTAAAGAATTGATTAATAATTAAGGTTTATTAATTAATAGTTGGAGATAATTAATCTGATAATCAAAGGTTAATTTGGTTAATGAGTAATTAAGGAATGAATTGCTCAATTTTGTTTATGAGATGAGTTTGATCAAGTAAATTAATTCATTTGTTAATTAATTAAGCATAGTCACTTGATAAATGATTAAGTATTATTACTTAATAAAGTTTTGATAAGGTTAATTACTTAAGATAAGTAATTGATTAATTACAGAGGTAATTGAGTTAGGTAAATTACTGATTGGAAAGTAATTTTTAATGGGTAAATTACTTGTTAAGTAATTAAAGGTTTATTACTTGGTGTAATAAATCAATGAATTTATAAAATAATTAAAAGTAATTAAGAAGTAATTAAAAATAATTAATTACTGTATTTAAGTTGATTAATTAAAAGAAATTAATCTAAGCATGATTAATTAATTAAGATTCATTAATTGCTATGATTAATGAAAATAATTAAGGATTAATTATTAATCAAGGTTGATTAGGATTAATTAATTTATTTAGCTAATGTTCATTTAAGCAAGATTTATTTTGATGAAGGTAATTAATTTAATTAATTTTAAATTAATTAAGTGATTAAGTAACTAATTTAATTCACTTTAAATTAATCAGAGATAGTTAATTTAATTCATTTTAAATTAATTATGTTATGGTTTGAGTTAATCATTGCTTATGAATGATTGGATGACATTGATTGTCTTGAATGTTGTGTGATCTCAGTAATGAGATAAGTATGGTTGTGTGATATGAATGCTTGGTTGAATTGTGATTATCAATTTGGAATGTTGATATATGGATTATCTATTATGATATGGATTATATGAATTACCTGTTATTTGATAATGTTGATTATAAATTGTGGCCTGTGAATTATCTATTCTGTGTATATGTAGATAGTTGAATTTAATTGTTTAAAAACCTTTAAAACAACTTGAACCTAAAAGACACGCTTTGGATTTCGATGAGACCGGGATTGGGTTTCCATATTTGGATATCCGAAAACCACATTGATTCCAAATAACGTTAGGTTGTGAGTCAAAGTGGAGCTTTGTGAAGACTCGAGGTGCAAGGGCTATACGTCAGCATAACTCTGTAGGTGATTCCGTAATGAGTTTGACGGAATAGACCTTATAGATTCGAGATGGAGAATTAGAGTGCAAGGGTTATTGTCGTTAACTCTGAGGGTGATTCCAAAATGAGTGTAACGAGATAATGCCTTCGGTTTCGTTCGAACCCGGAACGAACTTGTATGGATTGAATGCTTTCAGCACATCATCAGGTGGATGATGAGCATTCTAAGTGGTATGTCCTATAGAGGTAATCGTAACCTCAAGCCTCATCAACCGGGAATGGCTAAAGCAGGGGAGGTGCAGCAAAGCTTCGTGGGTCGCACCCACTGGAGAGTAAGATTTACCCCTGTCTAGAGGTCCTTTTTTATTTCGGCTGTGTGGACGGTTGAATAGCTACAACCGTCGGGGTTGTCTTATTCGGAACTGTTCAGTAAGGAACGGGTCCGGCTTTGTGTTACAGGGGAGTTAGGGTGGCTCCTCGGTACGGTGATCTAGGCCACGTACTGTGACGGGCGGTACCCCAGTAGCCCTGCCATTGTATGGAATCCAAAATCCAATAAGTGCCAACGGTTTTGATTGTATTACCCACTTTTGTGGCTAGTAGCTGGAATTTAATGAATGTAACAATTTCGGCTATTTCATATTTATTTGAAAACCCTAGACACTATTATAATATCATCGGATTTCCTATCAAATGTTTTGGTTAGCGTAAGGTAAAAACTTTTCCATGTTTATGTATGGAAAGCCTTACGTGATACCTTTTCCTTTCAAAGGTTTTTTAAAGTTAAGCAACTTTAACCGTTTACTCACACCAGACCCATGTCTGACCCGGAGTTTATTCTGTTTTTCTTAAACTCTTGGGTACTCAAATTTTTACGAGTAGCCAAGGGATTCAGGTTAGGATAGGGTTGGCTTGATGAATTCTGAAGGAGCAATGAAGCAGGAGGCTTCTGCGTATAGCTATAGAGTATTCTGCTGTGTGTTCTCTGAGTTGTTATTTTGAGTTGTATTGAGTTGTACAACTAGACAGGTGTTTATAACTGTCTAGTATGAGTTGATTATGCTGTGTATCTCTGATGTATATGATACTATGTAAAGTATTATGTGATTAATATAATTTATTCGTTCCGCTGTTTAGATTCTGATGTGTTGTTTCTTTCTTCTTCTCTATCTTTTCTCTTTCTATCCCTTTCTTTCTTAAAGATGATGCGATTTTCCAGGAGTGGAAAGTCGGGTCGTCACATCGACCGCGAGTGTTGGTATGGCTTCAGGGCTCGTTGACGAGGCCGTGGTCAGAGGGATGTAAATTCTAGTTGTTGTGATCGTCGTGGTGATCCAGATTTGACCTTGGTGGTTGGGTTCTGTCCTCATTCGAAGGCTCGATTTCGAGTCAGGTTGAAATCTCGATATCTCGATCGTCGTGAGCAATGTCTAGTTCGTTATCGACTTGCCGGAGACCAGAATAATGGCCGAAGGAGGCGGTGCTTCGGTACACGTGCACCGTGCACGTTTGCGTATCTGATGTTGAAGAAATTTTTTTTGGGGAAGAAGCACGACACTCGGGTCGTGCTCGCGTGTTTTGCTGTGTCGACTCGAAGAGATGATGGGGAGGCCTTGTTGTTTGTTGCCGTGAGTTACTCGAGTGCTGTCTCGAGTTTGCCTCGAGAATTCTTGGTTTGGTTCGGAAACATTTTTGTTTCCAGTTTGACAAGTCCAGATTTTTAAACTTAATGATTTCAAAATTTTTAATGGCAAGTTTAAATAAAAGTTTTAACCTATATTTTAAATGAATAAAATGTTTAGATTTAGAAAATAATGTTTAAATCAAATATAAGATTTTAAGTTTGGATTTTTAAATTTAAGATTGTGTTTTAAAAAAAAAATAGTTTCGATTTGTTAAATTATTACATTTTGTTTTATATATTTTAAATCATTGATTCCTAAATGATTTTATAACGGTATAATTAAGTAATTAATTAAGATAAAGAATTTATTAAGGTTATGATAAATTCAGAATAATTAACTAGTGGAATTAATTAAAAGCTAATCACTAAATGAAAGGGATTTAGGACTAATTACCTGGTGAAATTAATATGAAAAATAATCACTTAGTAGAAGTAATTAATAATTATTTACTTGGTGAAATTAATTTAAAATGTACTTTAATTATGGAAAGATAATTAAGTGATGCAATTAATTAAGAGCAATAAATTACAAAATGAGATTAATAAAGGGTGATTAATAATATAACTAATTAAGATTAGGCATAATTACTTAAGGTAATTATTGGGGTGTAATTCCTTAGTGAAGTAATGAGTGGATAATTACTAGATGTAATTAATTAAAAGAAAATTACTTGATGGGAAGCAATTAAAGGGTAATTGCTTGATGGAAGGAACTGAGTGATAATTACTCAAAATAATTAGATGATTAATTAATAAAATTAATCAAGGAGTTGGTTAAATTGATGGAGTAATTTAGAAAAGATAATTTCTAATTGTGATTATTCAAGTTTGTTTAATGAATGTAATTAAGTTAAAGGTTAATTATTAATGAATTTTAAGAATAATTAACTACAAAAGTAATTAGAGGATCATTAATTAATATAATTAGAGGAAGAGATCAATCTTGCTTATTAACGATTGAATGATGATGAGTGCTTTGGACTGGTTGATATCTTTGATATGAATTGCTTTGTGATATGATATTTTGGATAGATGGTGATAATGTGATTTTCTATCAATTATGAATTAAAGTGTAAAAATGTTATATGGTATTTAAGTTGAATTGTATTTAATCGTATAACTTGGTTTTAGATGACATTGGATTCGAAGAGACCGGAGTCGGGTATAGTGAATACCCGAAACCACTTCGATTCTATATAGATTTGATATGTGAAATAAATAGGCTGATATGGAATGATTTAAGTGAATTGGACCATTTAATCTAAGTTGGCACTTAGAAATTAATGTGTGAAATAGATGATGTCTATAAATTGAAATTGATATAAGTTACCCCGGGTTTCATATAGGTTGTATGCTTTTGTATTTCCATATTAGATGGGTTTACTCACGCTGGTTTCTAGCCTGACTCGGGTGTTACTTTGATGTAATGCTCGGGTCAGACCGAGTATTATAGATTTTCAAGTAGGTACGTTCTGGAGCTCAGGAGACGAGCTGTATGGCAGGAATGTTTGGAGTATTTTCGCTGTGATATTGTTGCATATCTGGGACTTGTTGATTGTATATGTCCACTGATTATATATATATTGTAACTCTGATGTATTAAAATATAAATTTACAGGTACAGTTTTCCTTTTTATAACTGTTACTATTATTTAATATTATAGTTTATCCGCTGCGATTGTGAGGTGTTGGTATTTCTGTTCTTCTTTTCTTCTATCTCTTTTCGTCTTTTCCCTAACTATCTGGAATTTTTGGGATCGAAAATTCTAGGTCGTTACATTTGGTATCAGAGCCAGGTTAAGCGAGAACCTTGGCTCTGGTGAGATTACTCGTTAAGGATAGGGTAAGTGGTACCCTAGGATGAGTTGAGTGTGTGTGTGTGTGTGTGTATGAGAGCGTACTTGTTATTTTATTATATAAAGATTTTAAATGATTTTATATAATAATATATTTTGATATATAAAGCAATATTTCTTTCCAATAAATATTAAGGGAATTGGTTGTTAAATCTTTGAATTAAATTAAGAAGTAATATAATACAACCAAATTGAAATATGGAATTGGGATTAATTAAGTGGTATTAGAAATACGACCAAACTGAAATCAAATAAAGATAAGTTTGAAATGGATTCCGACTGAAATTGAAATCTTAAATTAGAGAAGTGTTTCAGAATAAGATGATAATGAATGGCTTTAGATATGATAATCTTGGTTATTATCCTAAATGATAGTTGTGTGTTTAATAATAAGATGTGTATTAATGAGTAAGCAAAATGAAATATTCTAAAGAAAAAAACATTTATGTAAAGTATGACTTATAAATTGAAACCGAAAATACCTAAATTGTGGAATTTTAAATCTAAGTCCATAAATTTGAAAGGTTGTTTCAAAGTGCTAAAAGAATAAGTATTATTTGAATAAAAGAGACTTGTTGTAAACAATGAGTTGTTTGAAGATTGGACTTGAACTTAAAACCAAAGGTGGTTAAAATTTTAAAACATGGCTGGGAGGGCCAAGAAATAAATATGTATATATGTATGGATATACATGATATCAAGGATAATTTGAAATAAACTCTAGATGTTGAGTTCTAGATTTGGAATAAGATGTGAAAACCCAAAGTGATAAGTTTTTGAACTTAATAAGTGGGAAGGTTATTTATGAAAAGTTCAAAATTTAAGATGGAAGTTCAAACTGGGTAAGGTTGACTGGATTAAGTGAATTGAGTTTAACTATGGAAAGGTTAAATAAGTTGGAATGATCAACATAATTTGAAAATTTCAAGATGAAATTAAGATTTAACTTGAGAAGTTGACTGGTTGATTTGAATTAGGAAATTTGAGTGATCTCAAAATGGGTTTGAGGTCTGAAAATTGGAAATGGATGGATGTTTTAAAATAATTAAATGATACCATTCCGTTGATATTAATAATCTTTAAGCTGAAATTGGATTTGATAAATGAAGAAATGGACTGTAGTAATATATCTATTATTGAGATAAAAAGAAAATTTAACTTTAATTTGAAAATAGAGAAATGGAATCACTTTGGACTTGAGATTTGGGTGTTTAAAATAGAATTTCAACTGAAATTGTTGAAAATTGGTTTTAAGGTTGAATTTGGTTAATAAATTGGTTTTTGAAAGATTAAGTTGATTTGAAATGAAATTCTAGATTGTGGACTTAATTTATATAATTCGAGATGGTTTAAATTTGGAATTTGAATTGAAATTAGTTCAAATTGAATTTGATTTGAATTAATTTAAATTGTGATGAAGATGTATAAGTATAAAATTCAAATGGAAAATTTGAATTGGATTAATTTGAGATGATTTGAAATTGAAGTGGGTTCAATTTGAAGTTAGTCCAAATTGATTTGAATAATTTGGACTTGTAATTAAAGTTGAATAGTTTTAAATTCAAATGGAATTTGAATTGAATTTGGGGAGAAGTCAAGAATAATTCAACTTGATTTGGAAATGGAGTTTGAAATTGAGATTAATTCAAACTGGAGTTAAAATGAACTGAAATTGGAACTAGTTCAATTGAGATTTATTTGAATTAGTAGAATTTGAGATCAAGGTTGAATAAAGTTAAATTTGGAAAGAAACTTAGGTTAATTCAACTTGAATTGGGGTTGAATCAATTTCAATGGAAATTGAAGTTATTTAAATTGGAATTGGGTCAATTTAAATGGAAGTGGAAATTTAAATTGAATTGATGAGAATGGAGATTGGGAAGTGATCAGTTTTGACTCTGGACTATTTTTAATATAAATTGTTTTAATATAAACCTATTTTTTTCCAAGCTATTCATTATATATAGAACCTTTCTTTTAAAAGCCAAACTATCTTATACTTGTTTTACAATTATTTTTGAAACTGTTTAACAACTTTATAACTGTTTTATAAACTAATTACTATATTCCAACTATTTTACAAAAACTAATTACTATCTTACTATTATTTTTCTATTATCTAAAATTTCTATAATTATTTTAACTATTTTCTAACTATTTTACACCTATTTTACAAACTAGTAATTATTTTCCAACTACTTTCTATTTTTAAAAATTTTTAAAGCTATTTTCTAAATAAACTGGTCAGAGTTCAAACTGTTATTGGTTAAATACCCAATCGAGATAAGAATAGAGGTGATAATCCAAATGGATTGAAGCAATTGTGAGTAAGTGAATGAAAATCAAAGTGAATGTGAATAGAAGTGGAATTGATTTGGCTAATAACCAATAAAGATAAATAAGTAGGGTGTACGTATGTTATTCTATTCGCATAATGATTTGATCCAGTTTCGAGCACAGAATTTCGAGATAGTATGTCGATCCGAGTTGGGATTTTTCACTCGATTTTCGACGGCGAACCTGGATATGGATTGTTGATTGGTTCTAGATATTATCTATCATAGTTATGACTATGCAAGGAGAATGACGGTTTCTGATCAAGAAACCAGATCTGAGTCCGCACTAGGAAGTTGGGTGGACGATACTAGTTCGGAAATGAAATTGTATGATCAAATGAGCGATCAGATTGGTATAGCGTACGGATGATATGTGTACATCGTACGGATTTGAAGGAAAATGATATTGGAAAGAGAAATCAAATTTGAATATTTGATTTTGAGTAAACAAAGTTAAATATCTTTGTTTTATAAAATGAAATTCCCCTTGTTGAATCTTTTGCCAGAAGAAAAGGGTTTTTGAAAATGTTTGAAGTATAAAAGGAGTTTTATGCAAGTTTGAAATGATCCAAAGTTTTAAAAAAATTATATATATATATATATATCTGTATATATATAAAGGATCTTATGAGGATTTTAGAAAAGGTTTTGGGAACCTTTGGATTTGGAAAGACTTTTGATTTTTGGATAAAATCAATATGAGAATTTGGAAAGCCTAGTTTGAGAATTATCGATTTTGGAATAATCGATTTTGTGTAAAAGAGCTTTGTATGAGATCATACTAGGTGTATGCTTTGAAGATACTATATGTGTATAGTCTAAAATGTTTTGATGATGGCTCTGGGGAAAAAGGCGCTCCCTTGAAATGAACTTCTCAGGAGTGCCACCGGGTGGTGCTGCCTTGAGCCCCAAGGGGGGGGGGGGTTCTAAAGTTGATCCTGTAAGGAGTCTGGACAAAACTAGCTTCTGGGGATTATGAGTAGAGTATACCATAGAGAAAGTCGTGTGTGCCGCTGAGAGCCAACAGTCTGCGTTTGATTTTATATCGGTAGACTGCGACCTATGGTAACATAGCGAAAGTCGTGTGTGCCGCTGAGAGCCAACAGTCTGCGTTTGATTTTATATCGGTAGACTGCGACCTATGGTAACATAGCGAAAGTCGTGTGTGCCGCTGAGAGCCAACAGTCTGCGTTTGATTTTTTATATCGATAGACTGCGACCTATGTAGGAGTGGAGAAGTTTCATTTTGACAGTGAAAATCAGAGGCCGTGGAGAGCCTGCAGTTACATGGACTTTTGTTGTGATGGCAACGTAACCCTGGAATGTAACTGCAATCTGTTGTGGGTTCCATGGCGTAACCGAGAGGCCGCGGAGAGCCTGCATTTACATGGACTTTTGTTGCGATGGCAACGTAACCCTGGAATGTAACTACGACCATGGATGGGGGTGATGATTTCCAGAGCATTCTCACCAAAGAAATATCCTCTATTTTGAAAAAAAAATGTTTTCTATATTTTCAATAAAATTATTTTCCAAGTGTTTGCACTGGGTGTTGAAAATAGGTCTGCTAAGTACTTATAGATTTTCAGTCCTACGCCTGATCAATGTATGACCGAATTTCTATGAGAACGAAGATGGACTTGATGAAACATCGAGTTATAGAATGATATTTTTATAAAACTACTTTGATAATACCATATATAGATTTTAAAGGTGTTTTAAAAATGATCAAAGGAAAATTTATCTGATTTTAAGCTTTTTAATAAATTCTGGCTTCGTTCCTTTTCGAGGACGAAAAGATTCAAAGGGGGGAGGAATGTGATAACCCGAATTTCTGGACATCTGTTAATTGGAAATTAACAGGATTAAAATTGTTAAAATACTTATTTATTAATTGAACAAATGAGATTCTAATATATATAGATATCTGGATATATAAATGAATTTAAAATTTTAACAAAAGTTGAATTATAAATATTAGAAAATAATAAAGATTGAATATATATATATATATATATATAAGCAGTTTTAAGTAGAGAAATTTTTATTTTTAAAACAAATTTAAGATGTGTTTGCTTTTTATTTTGAATTAGAATTGGAATTCTGAATTTAAATTGAAAATTTAAAAAAATAAATACTTTAACTATTTTTGATTCAAAATAGTATTTGTCTTATATTATTTTCTTTAAAGGAAACCTCCTTTAAATTAATTAAGAAAGTGATTGTTAATTGATAAAATAAATACAAAAGCTTTATAAACATTTTAAATAAATATATCATGCATAATTACAAAAGTAAGTTTAATAAATAAAATTTGAACAAAGAAAAGTTTGATTATTAAATACACTTAAGATATTATTAGTATAAAACTAAAATTTAACTACAATAAGATATATATATATATATATATATATATATATAAAAGTTTTGGAAATTAATTTGTTAATTACTAGTGTATTTGTATTAAGGAATGGATTTTGAAAACATTTAAAAAATTTAGATATTTATTTTCATATTGTAATAGAATATGTGTAAGGTTATTATACATGAGGAAGCCACTTGTAAATCACTCTACTACTTAATATAACAAGTGGCATTTGTGTTATTTATTTTTGAAAACATTTTATTCAAAATATGTTAAGTAGAAAACTTAGCAATTTATTTTAGTTCAACACTTATCTTCAAAAGAGAAAAACTGAAATTAGATTTAAGAGAAATTCAAAACCAAATACAACCCAAAATCCAGAATTAGTTCAACTTAAAAATATGCAAAACAAATTCCACTATAAATCTAAATCAGTTTCAACTTCAAAAAGAAGATCAACTCAAGATCATCTGCATGAATTTAAGTCTAGGATCATCTTCATCAAGTTCATCAGCATGCAGTTTTAAAATCAAAACAGCTGCAAAAATTTAATCAACTACAACAGCAAGAAGGTTCAACTCCAGATTCAAAATCCAGAGAAAAATCAGTTTTAGGAAAATGAAAATGCAATAGAGTGTTCTCTGCTTCTATAAATAGGTGAGTAAACAAGACAACATCTGGTTATTTTGGTGTATATGATGACTTTAAGGATCAATGTTGTGATAATAGACTGCATATGTGAATTTAACCCTTCATGTTATAAATATAAAGTAATATGTGTGTGCATGTATCTATACACATCTTTTTCTAAATTACAGGTTAGAAATACAATGAGAATTCAAACATTCCTTATTAAATTGATTCCTATCTCCTTAAACACTCAACATTAGGCTTTGGATCCTGAAGATAAAATGTGAAGAATTGTATGATTTTGTTTTTAGTAATAGTTTAAGAAAATTATATTTAATCATTAGACTGTAAATATTTGGATTACAGTAAAAATTTGAGTTTTGGAAAAAAATCAATACCAACATTTTTCCTTTGGAATTATATAGATTGAATCGTCGTAACGAATCATGAATTTTAGTAAAAATCTTGTGATTTTTAATATTGTTGTGATCGAGAATTTGTGAATTTCTTAGTTTTGGGTTTTTCGCGAATTGTCGTTGAACGACATCGATTGGAAATTCGAGCTTTGGCTCGAAGGAGAATGGAGTAGTGTAGAATGAGAGAAAAATGTTGTTGGATTTTTTTTTTGGCCGTATCGATCGATTTTCGACGAGCTAGGGATTTTGGGTAAGGTTCTGTGGAGTGTAATGGCGGTGTGTTTTCGTTTAGATCAAAGCATCGAGTTCGACCGTGAGTGTTGGTATGGCTGCAGGGGTCGTCGACAAGGCCGTGGTCAGAGGGATGTAAACTCTAGTTGTCGTGATCGTCGTGGTGATCCAGATTTGACCTTGGTGGTTGGGTTCTGTCATCATTCGAAGGCTCGATTTCGAGTCAGGTTGAAATCTCGATATCTGGATTGTCGTGAGCAATGTCGAGTTCGTTATCGACTTGCCGGAGACCAGAATAATGGCCGGAGGAGGGCGGCGCTTCGGTACACGTGCACGTTTGCGTATCTGATGTTGAAGAAATTTTTTTTGGGGAAGAAGCATGACACTCGGGTCGTGCTCGCGTGTTTTGCTGTGTCGACTCGAAGAGATGATGGGGAGGCCTTGTTGTTTGCTGTCGTGAGATACTCGAGTGCTGTCTCGAGTTTGCCTCGAGAATTTTTGGTTTGGTTCGTAAACATTTTTGTTTCCAGTTTGACAAGTCCAGATTTTTAAACTTAACGATTTCAAAATTTTTAAAGGCAAGTTTAAATAAAAGTTTTAACCTATATTTTAAATGAATAAAATGTTTAGATTTAGAAAATAATGTTTAAATCAAATATAAGATTTTAAGTATGGATTTTTAAATTTAAGATTGTGGTTTTAAAAAAATAGTTTTGATTTGTTAAAATATAACATTTTGTTTTATATATTTTCAATCATTGATTCCTAAATGATTTTATAACAGCATAATTAAGTAATTAATTAAGATGAAGAATTTATTAAGGTTATGATAAATTCAGAATAATTAACTAGTGGAATTAATTAAAAGCTAATCACTAAATGAAAGGGATTTAGGATTAATTACCTGGTGAAATTAATATGAAAAATAATCACTTGGTAGAAGTAACTAATAATTAATTACTTAGTGAAATTAATTTAAAATGTACTTTAATTATGGAAAGATAATTAAGTGATGTAATTAATTAAGAGTAATAAATTACAAAATGAGATTAATCAAGGTTGATTAATAAATATAACTAATTAAGATTAGGCATAATTACTTAAGGTAATTATTGGGGTGTAATTCCTTAGTGAAGTAATGAGTGGATAATTACTAGATGTAATTAATTAAAAGAATATTACTTGATGGGAAGCAATTAAAGGGTAATTCCTTGATGGAAGGAATTGAGTGATAATTACTCAAAATAATTAGAGGATTAATTAATAAAATTAATAATGGAGTTGGTTAAATTGATGGAGTAATTTAGAAAAGATAATTTCTAATTGTGATTATTCAAGGTTGTTTAATGAATGTAATTAAGTTAAATGTTAATTATTAATGAATTTTAAGAATAATTAACTACAAAAGTAATTAGAGGATCATTAATTAATATAATTAGAGGAAGAGATCAATCTTGCTTATTAACGATTGAATGATAATGAGTGCTTTAGACTAGTTGATATCTTTGATATGAATTGCTTTGTGATATGATATTTTGGATAGATGGTGATAATGTGATTTTCTATCAATTATGAATTAAAGTGTAAAAATGTTATCTGGTATTTAAGTTGAATTGTATTTAATTGTATAACTTGGTTTTAGATGACATTGGATTCAGAGAGACCGGAGTCGGGTATAGTGAATACCTGAAACCACTTCGATTCTATATAGATTTGATATGTGAAATAAATAGGCTGATATGGAATGATTTAAGTGAATTGGACCATTTAATCTAAGTTTTGACACATAGAAATTAATGTGTGAAATAGATGATGTCTATAAATTGAAATTGATATAAGTTACCCCGGGTTTTATATAGGTTGTTTGCTTTTGTATTTCCATATTAGATGGGTTTACTCACGCTGGTTTCCAGCCTGACCCGGGTGTTACTTTGATGTAATGCTCGGGTCAGACCGAGTATTATAGATTTTCAGGTAGGTACGTTCTGCAGCTCAGTAGAGGAGCTGGACAGCAGGAATGTTTGGAGTATTTCCGCTGTGATATTGTTGCATATCTGGGACATGTTGATTGTATATGTCCACTGATTGTATATATGTTGTAACTCTGATGTATTAAAATATAAATTTACAGATACAGTTTTCCTTTGTATAACTGTTATTATTATTTAATATTATAATTTATCCGCTGCGATTGTGAGATGTTGGTATTTCTGTTCTTCTTTTCTTCTATCTCTTTTCTTCTTTTCCCTAACTATCTGGAATTTTCGGGATCGAAAATTCCAGGTCGTTACAGTGGCGAAGAAGGCAACTTTTCTTAGCTTAACACTTTCCTTGAGACATACGAGCTCAAGGGTTGTATTTTTGTGGAAGGCAATTAGTAGTTAACGGAAATAACAATGTGGCATTCAAAGATGTGATATGTGCTATGTGAAAATGTAATCGTTGCCTCAAGCCTCATCAAACCGGAAATGACCGAAACATGATTAGATGCGACAAGGCTAAGTGGGTCATTCCTAAGTAGGGTATGATTATCCCCTTCTAGATATATTTCTTTCCGCTACGACGTTTAAGATGTAAATTAATGTAGTGTATGGAAACGAGCGCTCGGTTAAAGGTCGATAACGATCGAGGGATGACATATTCGGTACCATCTAGTTATAGAGGTAGGCCGTCCCTGTGTTGGCAGAAGTTCCTTTGTGTTGTTCCTCGGGACCTCCATCTAGAGGTGTACCCATTCTGAAGGTATATCCTTCTTCTAGTCATTTGTATGGAAATCCATTCTCCAATAAGAACCTACGGTTTTGTTTGTAGAACCTACTATGCTGGAATTTAATAATGGTATGTTAATTTGCAAATGTTTTCAAAGAGATGTCAGTAGAAATAATATCGAAGGTTTCGATATAAAAGTGTTTTAGTTATCATTAGGTAAAAACCCATCCGTGTTTATGTGTTGGCGTGATCTTATGAGATACTCTATCTTTTCAAAGGATTTTTATTCAAAGGCTGATATATGACACTTTCATTTATTATTGATTTTTCTCACGCTCGTTTATCGAGCCTGATCCTGGTATTTTCAATAACTGGGTCAAATCCGAGTAGTTTCAAGTTTGGTTAAAGACGGTTGAAGTCCCCAGAGGAGAGCTGGAGATATTCTTCTACGTGTGAACATATTCTATTATCCGTTGCACTTAATTGTTTTAATTTGATGTTAATCAGCAATTGTAAGTACAAATGTTTATAACTATCCAGGCTGAATTTAGGTTAGACTTGATATATGTAGGGCTGTCAATGGGTCGGGTCGGGTTTGGATCGGGTCAAGTCGGGTTTGGGTTGATTTTAAATGGGTCGGGACAACCCGTTTATTAAACGGGTCATAAAAACTCAACCCAAACCCGACCCGTTTATAAACGGGTTGACCCGACCCGACCCGTGTAACCCGATTATAAACGGGTCGGGTCGGGTCGTAAATGGGTCGGGTCAACCTGTATAAGGTGTAAACGGGTCGTAAACAAGTCGGGTCAACCCGTATAAGGTATAATTGGGTCGTAAACGGGTCGGGTTAACCCGTATAAGTATAAATGGGTTGTTAACGGGTCAATTTCGGGTTAGCGGGTCAACCCGAAACCCACCCGTTTATAAAAGGGTCAAATTCGGGTTGACCCAAAAATGACCCGCCAACTTAAACGGGTCGGGTTAACCTGCTAATTTCCGTGCGAGTTTCGGGTCGTGTGGGAAATCGACAGCCCTAGATATATGTGTTTTAAAAGTTTTCCGCTGTAAAGATATTTGTTCAATATTATATGTTATTCCATTCGTGTGAGATTATCTTCTATCTTATTTTGTTTATTACCCTTCATATACCGTATTTTCGTGCAATTTGAGTTGGACATGTGTGCTTTATTATCAATTGAAAGGGTATGGAAAAATGGTTAGTGACATTTGGTATTAAGGCTGAAGGTTAAGCAAGAATCTTGGCTTTGTTATGGGTAAAGTCACATCAGAGATAGGATTATTAATATCCTAGGATGAGTAACTTATTAGAGATAGGGTTAGTAACACCCTGGAATGAGTTTGAGCGTATTATATATGAGTGTGTATTTGTTAATTTTATAAAAATGGTTTTCTTTTAAAAGATGGTAAATGAAATAATTTTACCTTGGGTTTATATATTAAAAGGGGATATTATTATTTTTGGTTAGAAATTAAGAATAGTTTGTAGTTTAGCTTAACAAATTAGAGTATGAATATCTTGTGATTAGAATTGCATGATTTGACGATAAGATATTCCTTATAGAATCAATTAGTTGAGAACTAAAATTTAGAACTTTAATCATATACCCTTAGATATTTAGTATTAATAAATAATAATGATTAAGTGATTATCATAGCTGGTGGGTTTAAAAGCTAAGTATAAATATCTTGTGAAGTAAAATTTACAATTTGACTATAAAATATTTGACAATAATATTGAACTAGAAGTTGTAATTGGAGAGAGTAAAAATAAAATGCATACATAGAATTTTTTTTATCAACAAGACAGAAAAAGATAAGCCTAAATTGAGAGTTTGGGTAAATATAATATAAAAGGGTAAGTTCTATAACTTATAAAAGAGTAAGTCAATTTGAAATTTAGATACTTTGATTAGGTCAAAATCAATGTGAAATTTAGGAACAAGAGGTATAAGAAATATCATCCTAATATAACTGGAATTAGTGATACATTTAGGGTAACATTGGTAACTCAAAAGGAAGTAAGATTAGAATGAGATAGTTTTGTATAATATGGTTAGTAGGTTGATTGTTGGATGAAATTTTTTAAATATCAAATACCATGTGAACTAAGTTTCATAATTTGACCATAAGGTATTTTATGAATTTAAGGTTAAGAAATTTGATTTAGAAAATGGATAGGTAAATAAGTTAAGTAGTTAATCATAAAATCAATAAGAAAAAGATGTACACTTAGCAAAGCTGTCTTATTAATATATGGATAAGATAAACAATGTTAGCTAAATTAAGACCGTAGATAAATAAAACTAAGGATTAAGTTTTATAACTTGCTGATTTGAGATAATAGTAAAATTCCACATTAGTTAAACACCCTAATTGAAGTAATAATATTTTGAAGTTTGGTGATATGTATATATACTCTTAGAAGTAAATGTATATTATACAAGTTTAAGTCATATTTGTAAGCTTTAGTAATAATGGATTTAGTAGAAAGTAAATGGTCGTGAACCAAATTTGGATTAATAGAAATTTATTAGGTAAAAATGAATGTGAATAAATACATAAGTTATACATAGATCATTTTGGCACATAAAATTTGATCTAAGATTTGAGTATGGAACTTTGAGGTCTTTACACCAATCCGAAAAAGGATTTATCACTCGATTCTTGGCGGATGAGGGTTTATGATTATGTACACGAGTTTTCTATCATAGTTAAGAGCTATGCAAGGAAAGAAAGTGTTGTGATTAGGAAGACTGGTCAAAATCTGCATTAGAAAATCGGGAAATCGATACTACCTCGAAAGTAAAGTTGTGGATTCAAATAATAGATAGAATCAAATATCATATATTATGATTTTTTGGTCTGTCCACATGGAATTTCGATAGTTATCTTAAATAGTAGACACTAAGATATAAGGGTTAGAATTATGTTTTGATATACATACATACATACATACATACATACATACATATATATATATATATATATATATATAGACCTCATGTGTAGTGCATGCTCAGGTCAGGGAATGAGTTATGTGGATGTATTCAATTATATTGATATAGTACTTGTTCGGTTGTTTTTGGATGTATAGTCTTGTTTGATAGTTGGATGTATTATCTTATGTATGCAGTATGCACTCGGATGGGTACAATAGAAGTCTGACTTGATGTATGTATATATAAACTTAAGTACATGATAAGTACTCAGGTTAGTGTAAGGAATCTCTATATGTATGTTTGACATCATTTGTTTTTGTGTTGATATCGACCTTCTTCTTTTCTATCATCAGTATAAATAAGTAAAATTATTTGAGGATATGAGTATGAGGTTGATTCCTTTATCTAACTTTCATTTTGAGGACGAAATGCTTTTAAGTAGGGAAGAATGTAACGACCCGTAATTTCGCTACTTCGGAAATGGGAGATTTCATTTGTTCTAAATTCAGAAAGGATTTAAAATTAAATAAATAAGTTATATATAATAGATAAAAATTAAGAAATCATTTATTCTTATACTTAATAATTTAAAAAGTATAAATCTAGATTTTAGAACAAATGAAAAAAGATAAAATTTTGTTAAAAATAAATAAAGGCTTAAATAAATAGGTTTAACTATTTATTTGATAAGTTAAATCTTATTTAAAACATATAATAAAGATAATAAAAGTATATTAAAAGATTTAAAAACATGTAAATAATCGTTTTACAAAAATAACCAAAATTTGTCGCATTTTGTCGGTTTTATACACTGTAAAATAGAGATTTTGATATTAATTAAATATAATTTTAAAATATAAAGAGATATGTTTTAATTTATTTAAAGAAGTAAAAAAGTTCATTTCAAATTTGGTTTACATAAATGAATAGTTTAGCTAAAACATCAAAATGTGACCGTAAAATATTTTGTCGAAAATCAACATTTTGTCTATTAAAAGTTGTCGCAACATTGTTGCACCTTTATTTTCTTATATATGAACATATATTCAAACAGTATAAGTATTATTTAATTCACTAATCAAGTCTACTTTTACTAAACAATTTTAGAAAACAATTAGCAAAAAGTAATCACAAAAGGACAAAACATGTCACGTCAAATCCAACCAAATCTTTACTTTTCTTTACTTAAATATTAAGTGATTAAGACATAAAAAAATGATGTGATAAGATGATGGTAAGTATTGAGAAAGTAAGGACATTTTAGTAATTTTGTAAAGGGTTAGTTTTGTAATTTACCACTCCTTGCTTTTCCTATAAATACCCCTCCATTCTTCTTATTTTTTCACACAAATCATTCTCTACCTTTTCTTCCTTTAAGCTATTTTAATGGCTTCTCTCACTAAGAGAGATAGGCAGGTTAAAAATAGTGGAGTGCTTAAGAACTAATCCACTTGTTACAATCTAACCTCTTCTTAATTCACTTCTTCTTTTTCTCTTCTTAAAAATGGCCTTAAGCCGTGAGGATGAAGATATTTAAGGGCTTCGGTCAAGAGCAAGGTGGTGGAGGCGGGTCATGGCCGTAAGCAAAGCAAGTAGAGGTGGAGATGGTCGAGCACTTGGAAGCATGATTATGATAAGGTTTAGCAATGTTTAGTGAAGTGTTGGTTTGGATAAGAATGTTGGTAGGAAGTAAAATGTTTTGGTTGGAGGTGAGAAATTCTCATTGCTTTTAAACGATCATATTTTGATTTTGTTATAATAATCAACTTATTACATGCAAGTATACTAACCTTTAAAATGTTGCTATGGATGTTTGGTTATGTTTGTGTTATGTTTGAATAAGTAGCAAATGTTTATGGTTGTGATTATTTATCATGTTAGCTTGTGTATGGATCATAATTATGTTAGCGACAAATGTTAACTCGGTTATGTTCATTTTGATTTTAATAATCCCTTTGTTAATAAGACCATATTTTAGTGATATGAGATATTTTGGAAAAATAAGTCTCTTTTCAATTAGAAGTGAAACTAAAGTTAAAATAAAATAGAATTTGAAATATGAAGTGAAATGGTTTGAAAAGGATAGTTAAATTGAAATTGAAATTGAGATGAATAGTGGAATTGAAATTGAAATTGATTTTGAAAATTGAAGTTGAGATTAATGATGAATTGAAGTTTAAATTGAAATTAGATTTTAAATCTAAGTTTTAAATGTGTTTAATTTGAAGTAGAATTGAAATTGAGTTGAAATTGGAAATTAAAATTTAATATTAAAATAATAGGAATAAAATAATATTATAAATGGTAATAGTGAAAATATATTTTAAATGCTTTAAAAAGTGAAAATATTGATTTAAAATGATTTTATAAGTATTAAAATCCAATTTGAATAGATTATTTCAAGTATTAAAAAATAAGTCAAAACTAGGTGCGTCGCGCAACGGCAGTTCGCGATTTCGCGCCGAAAAGTTCAGATGAATGTGTAGAGTGGAATATAGATCGAAACTTTTTGAGATAATAAAATTCCAGACTATAATATCTATATCCTTCGAACGTAGAAGTAAAATCAAAATTTCGTTGAGTAGATTTTGAATTAAATCCAAATCAGTTTTTTAGAAAAAACGCGCTAGTACAGTTAAGTGACCATAATAGGAAATCCATTTAAATGAACATTTTTAATATTGGAAAAATATGAAATAAATTTGATAATTATGTTGAAATGGTTAAAAAGAGATTTGTATTGGAAAATATGTATTATCGAATGTTTAAAAGTTGATTTAATCAAATAAGCTTATATAGCACTTTCCGCGGGTTATGCTACGAACGGTATAACTTTTTAAATATGAGTTTAAACATAACGATTTTTCCCAGAATCAATTGTGAATTAAAAAAAAAGATAATTAAGCATTTGAAAGATAATTTGGAACATTTATAATTAATTCCAAAATAAGTTGATAACTGAGTATGCGGAAACGAGTAGTACATTTGTCTCGCCTGTGAGATCTGGGAAGATAAAACAAGATGTTTAACTAAGGTTAGAGATGGAGCAACCAGTGCCTTGAACTTACCTTTCCTATGTTTTTTTTCTTAGGAGAGGGATAGAACAGATCGAAAGGAAAGCCCGGATGCTTTTAAATAAAAAGATCGTATTGAGTTTTCAAAATAAAAGTTGATTGATATTATCCAAAATTTAAGCAATGTTCAAAATGAATGATTTCTATGATCCTATTTACTCAAAAATGCTTGCTAAACGATGTCTTAAATAACATTGTTTTTGGCCTGCCTAAAAAGTTATGAAATTTGGATCGAGAGTTAAGTGAGGAAATTCGAGATATTTTCCAAAGCAAAAGAATGAAATACTTAGAATTATCATAAGTCAAAATAAAAAGATTTCAAAATCAGCCGAAAAGAATTAAAGTGAAAAGAGACCTATAAATCCTATATACTCATATTCACTTTTTATCGATAATTGGATTTCGAAGGAACTAGGGTCGGATTTGGGTGATTCCTATCCGAAAACCACTTCAAACCAATATATACGTTCGAATGTGAAGACATGTTTAAGATGATGATTATTGAGGATTGTGCATCTTTATAGCATGAAGACTGCTTGTTGAACATGCTTTGGGTTGCTCCTATTATAGGGTTATTTATAGCAGTGGTCTCCTCGTGATGGAGATTTTTTGGATTGCAAGAACTAGTCGTTACTAGTGGTAGTAGGAGAGCGCCTTCGATTTGTCCTGTTCTTGGACAACTAGTATGGACGTTTGTCTGACATTGCATTTCTAAAGATTACATACATTGGTTTTTACAAACGTACATCAGTGGTGGTGGAGAAGGCACCTTCTCTTAGCTCAACACTCTCTTTGAGACGTACGAGCTCAAGGGCTGTATTTTTATGGAAGGCAACTAGTAGTTAACGGAAATGGCAATGTGGAATTCAAAGATGTGATATGTGCTACGTGAAAATATAATCATTGCCTCAAGCCTCATCAAACCGGAAATGACCGAAACAAGATTAGATGCGGCATGGCTAAGTGGGTCATTCCCAAGTAGGGTATGATCATCCTTTCTAAATATATTTCTTCTTGCTATGACATTCGGGATGCAAATTAATATGGTGTATTAAAACGAGCGTCCGGTTAAAGGTCGGTAATGATCGGAGGATGACATATTCGGTACCATCTAGTTATGGAGGTAGGCCGATCTTGTGTCGGTAGAGTTTCCTTTGTGTTGTTCCTCAGGACATCTATCTAGAGATGTACCCTTTCGGAAGGTAGATCCTTCACCTGGTCATTTGTTTGGAAATCCATTCTCCAATAAGAACCTACGGTTTTGTTTTTAGAACCTAGTATGCTAAAATTTAATAATGGTAACAATTTCTGCTAAGATTAATAAGTTTATATGTAAAAAATTTCAACGAGATGTCATTAGAAATAATATCAATAGTTTCGATATAAAAGTACTTTTGTTAACATAAGGTAAAACCCGTCCATGTTTATGTGTGGGAGTGGTCTTATGAGATACTCTTTCTTTTCAAAGGATTTTTATTTAAAGGCCGATATATGACACTGTCATTTATTATTGAGTTTTTCTCACGCTGGTTTATCAAGCCTGATCCGCGTATTTTCAATACTCAGGTCAGATCCGAGTAGTTTCAGTTTTGGTTGAAGACGGTTGGAGTTTCCACAGGAGAGATGGAGATATTCATCTACGTATGGACATATTCTATTATCCACTGTACTTAGTTGTTTTAGCTTGATGCTTGTCAACAATTGTCAGGACATATGTTTATAACTGTCCAGGATGAATCTAGGTTAGACTCTGATATATGTATTTTAAAAGTTTACTGCTGTAAAAATATTTGTTCCATTCGTGTGGATTCTGCCCTGTTTTATTTTCTTTGTTACCCTTCATGTTCCGTATTTTCGTACAATTTAAGTTGGACATGTGTGATTTATTGTCGATTCAAAGGGTATGGAAAAATGGTTCGCAACACAAAGGCTTCATTAGGAGGTGATCTTTTATTTATTATTATTGTTATGATTTCAAGTTTATCATATGAATGTTGATTTACATCCAAATCTCTTGATTATATTCAGATCCGTTTATTACTTAGATTTGGTAAGATTTTTTTAGGTACATGTGTTTATTACAATTGGATTGGTTATGGATTATTGTAGTATTTTATTTATTGATTTATTATCGAATGTTTAAAAAAATTAATTTTGGTTTATATAAATATATATAAATAGATCTAGATTAAATGTATACGGATTTGCAAATTGTCTATATGTATAATTGTATATATATTTTTATCTTGTATATATTTAATCTAATTTTTTTATGATTTTTATACATATGGTGAATTATAAAATATAAATTATTTTATTAAACATGCATATACATATTTTATTATCATTAAATGATTTTTAGAATTATTTGTTATGTATAAATTAATTAATGGTTCAAAATTTCAATTGTATATTTTTATATTTTTTGCGCCATGTATGATGCTTACTGTAAAATTTTAAGATTTTTTGAACTTATTTTATTATTTTTTAAAATTAATTTACTTCCGGCTTGAAAATAATTATTTAACAATAAAATTTAATTGATAAAATTCTAGAAATTTTTCACAGCATTAGATATTTCATAGGTACCTTCAGGAAAAATTTCAAATTTTTGAAAATTAACTAAGAATTTTTATAATTAATTTATTTTTGAACTATAGTTAATTCTTTAATTAAAAATATAATTTCAATTGAGAAAATTTTAGAAAATTTTCCTAAGTCCAAGGCATGTCTCATTTACCTTTAAGAAAAGTTTCAGAATTCTTTTACGTGATTTCATATTTTTAAGAGTTAATTTGACTGAGGGCTATTATCAACTATTTAATAATAAATATAATTTTAATCAAAAAAAATCCATAAATTATCCTTAAGCCCGAAGTATGTTTTCAAATTTTCTAAATTTATAAAACTTGTATTTTTTTCATGTGATTTTTTTTTGTTGATTTATTATGGCAGAAACTTTTTTATTCAATATATATATGTATATATATTCATACTTATATACTAATATTCTGTTTTGACATATTATATAAGCACAGACGTAATGAATTATAGTACACACATAATGAGCTAATGTGTCTTTTGTAATATATATCCTAGCATCTATATATGAGCACATTATACCCTTCATGGATTATGATGTTACACATGCACATACATATGTATGTATGTATGTATGTATGTATGTATGTATGTATGTATGTATGTATATGGTTCATATATATATATATATATATATAAATCTCAAGCTATAATTTGTACAGTTAGAACACATATGGACATAGCAATAAATTATTAATCAAGTACATTTAATGTATCGATCAATTCAAATTAAAGAGAGAAAATGAAAAGTTTCTTTCTTCATTTAATGCAATTAATACTCTCAATTAATTCTTATTTTAGGGATAGAAATGAAAGGTTTCATTTCCTATACATTAAATAAATGTTAGGTGTATTTGATACACTATACATTTGAAATTAAAAACTTCCCTTTAGCTAATTTAAATAAAATAAATGATTTTTTTAAAACAAATTTAGAAATTTTCTAAATAATTTAGGATTCACAGTCCCAACTAAGATACAATAGGGTAAAAAAACCCATTCCATCCACTGCGGGCTGGCCTAGGTCCTTCAATGGTAACAAAGCGCAGTAGCCTATGCGGTATAAATTAGTCATATTAGGTCTAACTAATAAAGCTTGTCCACTTAGTACGGTGTCTAGAATGGTAATATCTAGGATTGGAATTGGGTAATCAAGTACCTTGTCCTACATGGTTATCAGCTTGGCTTGAAAGGTGAAGTAAGCCCAAAGGTTACCCCTAATAGAAAAGGCCCAACTTGAATCGGGCCTTGGCTAATTTTCAAAAGGCTTTGAAAAGTAAAGTTAAAGATTTTAAATTTAACTGTTAAATATAAAATAAAATATGTTTATTATAAAAGTTATAATATGACATAATTTCTCAAAATGCTTGAAAAATAATTTACATTAATTTCAAATTTCAAAATTTTAAATCAGATTAATAATAGTAAATTAATTAAATAAGTTAATTAATTAATGAACATGTGCTTGTATTATATATTGAGATATATGTTATGTTGTTTTTAAATTGTTTAAAATAACATAAGTATACACGTATGTATGTGAACTGAATTTTGAAATTAAGATAATTTGATTAAAATAGTTTAATTAAATAAATTATTAAAGGTTAATTAATTAAAAAATATATTTATAAGATATATGTGTTATATTATAAAGGTTACAACATACACTACAAAAGTTATAGTAGATATATCCAATATAAAAGTTATATCGGAATACTAATACAAATTAATTAAAGAGTTAGCTAATTAAAATTAATTAAATAAGATTTACTTAATATAATGTTATACATAAGACTATTATTATATAAGTAGAATGAAATATAAGAGCTATATAATAATAAAACTTATATAATATGAATGTATAATTGAAAATGGAACATTAAAAAACCCTAAATAGACTCAAGGAATAAATACATACCTATATGTACGTATACCGTGATTTATGATGTGTTTGACACTTGAATCATAGGAGATTTAATAAGAAATACATTATTCCATTAGTTGATGTCACTCGATGTAATAAATTGAAGATTGTTAGCACTAAAATTTATCACTAACACCCTTGAATAGAATTATGTAGAGAGATAAATGAAGAAACTAAATTAAAGTAGAGAAGCAACACGATCGAATATTAAAACAATAACAGAAATGAGAACACCAGATTTATAGTGGTTCGGCGTAATTGCTTACGTCTACTTTGGATAGAATCTTTATTTATTTTTCAATCACTTGAGTACAGATACAATCCTTAAATAGACAGCATGAATACAAGTTTGAGCAGAAAGAATGTTAGTGTAGAAAAAAGCAGAGTTTCTCTGGAGTTCTCGAGAAAAGGTCCCTTTCATTGTACCCCTGCCCCTCTATTTATAGACGAAGATAGGATGGTTCCCTACGTAGGCCCATAACCAAGATACTTCGACCCACAGTAGGCAACCCCTGCACAACGAACCAAGCAGACCGAGCCTCCAATATCGTATGGTGGTCATCGACCCACTTTAGCAGATCCAGTAGTTGTCTCATTGCTGACTTGAAGCAGACTATAAAAGGATTCGAAGCAAGCGATAATGTGACTCGAAGTATAGAAATGCTGGTCGCATCACTCCGTTGTGAACCAAATAAGTTGTTTACCTCTTCAAGGTTCACCGGTCGAGATATGCCAACCTACACGCGTCGAACCATCAAAGCCGAGCCATGGGTGCTGAACCATAAATGATCAACCCATCTTGACTTTGCTTCCTTGACCGAGCGGTGCATGCTGAACTTTTATAACCTCTTCCCTTTGCTGACAGAAACATGACATCCTATGTGACCGAACGACACACGACTTCCCTTTCTTGGCCGAGCGACACAACACCTTCAACCCTTGTTTGGCTGAGCCACGTTTACAGGTCGAGTCGTATATATAGGCTGAACCATATATATAGACCAAGCCATATATATAGGTTGAGCCATATATACAGGCCGAACCATATGTATAGGCTGAACCTTGTGTTTTTCATATTACTGAGCTACATCGGACCCTCATATTTCTACATCTCACTTGGCTTGAGTGTTGTTTGGACCCAACCATAGCCTTCGCAACTATCGCTTTGTAGCTAGACCACATAGCTGGGTAACACTTGCCCCCTAAAGTGCGTCGTGTGGATCAACATGACACACTTTGAATCAGCAGTCAATCCTTGCTTTCAGAAACTTAGCTCATTTGGAATGATAATCGTCTGTCGCTTAGATCTTGTTTTTAACATTTCAAGAGCAGGGTGTATACAACCTCTTGAAGGCTGAGTCATGGTGGATTTTCTGAAAATAACACATGCATATATTTATACACACATATTCGTATATACATATATATTCATGTAAGTATATATATACCTTTATTTATTTATTATTATTTGTTTTCATTTATTATTACCATTACTTCTCTTTTTTTCAACAAATTTGGGTCAGCACATGGGGGCCGACCCACACGCTTGGTTCCTTTGGTAAAAGGTGGACTGGCACACCAATACTGATCCACATGGTTGGTGCTTGCTTCACCGACTTAGCAAATTGTGCTGACCGGTCCCATCGGGTATAGCCTGTTCAACTCTTCCCCTCATCATATAAAAGCTCCACCCTTTGTTCCTTTTTCTCCTTCTTATTTTCACTTTACTTTCACAAGCCTACTAACTTATTTCATTTTAACCCTTACTTATCATTAAACTCATCCTTCCTCCTTTTAAACCCAGACCACCTACTTAGTAACTCCAGACACCATCGAATTCGATCAATCCTCGGCTCGAAGTCCCACCATTCCCAAAAGATTCTAGTTTCTCTCATAGGTATGGATTCCTCATTCAACCCATCCTCTATAGTTTGGAGTCTTGTTCGAAGTCTGAGTACATAGGTTCGGTAGGAGATGGTGGTGAATAGTGAGTCAAGGGGAATATAGGAACGTGTTTTAGGATTGTTAGAAGAAGTAGTGTAGCATTAAGGTCGACGATGTGAAGAGAAAGGAAGTGGAGTCGGCAAACTTTTGGAGTAGAGCTGGGTCGGTAAATCTTTGGTGGGAGCAAGTCGGTTATTAGAGAAGGCGTGAGTCGATATTTCGTATGAGAATGATATGAGTTGATAGGAGTCATGCTACAGAAAGGCTAGGCATTCTGAGAGGGAGTGTCGATTGTTTCTGAGAGAGAGAGAGTAGGTCGGTCAGTACATACTTAGGAGTATGGGTCGTTCGGTACCGACAGAGCTTTTATAGGTCAGCGGGAGCCTAGGGTAGTGGCTCGGTATAGATTGAGAAGGGTGGAGGAGAGGAAGAGAGTGAGTATGGCTTGGCATCTGGTGAGGTAACGTAGGTCAGCTGGAATCTAAGTGAGGATGGGTCGGTTGTTAGGGGAAGATAGCGAGTAAGTGGGTTAGCATTAGCAATCAAAATCGTTTTAACTCGGACACAACATACATTTGGGTGACTTACGCCCACACCCCAGCATAGCATAATGTGCAATGACAAGTGACAAATTATACAAGCCTAAGGACCCGGTTTGAACTAACTACCTCATAGTTTGAATAATCTTAAATGCAAACTTAACCCAAAAAATGATAATAACAGCCTTCGCACTTTATGATGCCAATGCTCGATTTCAAGACTTCTACTGCCAATCACGCGATAAATTGCCGGAGACAGTCAGCGATGACGGTCTCCAATGACGACAGTTTAAAGTTTTATCATGTAACGCCTGCCTTTTAAACTTTACTTTCTCTGCACTCATGTTTGAGTCATCGCACTAGTTCGCACACCACATGGGAAAATACACTGTCGTTATATCAGATATCGATTGTCTTTCAAGTACAGTTTAAATAGGTATCCATCCACATTAAATTTTTATTGAAGATGTCTAAAAATTCAAGCTCCACTACCATTTTTGACAAGCCTAAGCTAGGCTTTCAGCTGGAGGTAGTGAGAACCTCGAATCCACCGTCCACCTCCACATCTGGAATTCTAGATTCACTTGCTGTAGTTATAGGCTCGGCTCTTGATGCCGTAGATGGAGCTATTATTCTAGATAACCCTTTGATTCACAAGCCTCAAAATCGACGAAGCCGCTCTTTGTCGGTTGTTCTCAATTCACGGAATCCCCTTTGATGACGTTTTGGTTCCATCAGGACAAGATTGGCCTCACCTACCCCCATCCGATTATACTACGTGCAATAAGTTTATGTGTTGGGTCGGGAGTGTGCCATCCTTCAATTCATTCGTTCGTGAAGTGTTGCAGTATATTGGGATTTCTCCGGCACAGCTACACCCTAACAATCACGCGCTTATTCATAGGCACCTGTGTCCTCTTCATTTGCACCTTATTCAGATTCCCTACTCCTGAGGACATCCGTTATATTTACCGCTTCAAGAGACATTCCAACAGTCCATCCTTTATATTTCTTGAGCCGTACTCCAAATGACAGATTCTGATAGGTGTGTGGCGTAAAATTTTCCAGTATAAGCAAGAGTGGTTTTACGTACGCTGCCCCCTCAGTTTTGCAAGGAGATGGCTGGAAGGGAGTAAGTTTCATTTTCAGTCTAATATTTGTTTAAGGCTCAAAGTGCATCCTTTTTGAACTTCTTTCAACCCTTAAAGGTGTTTGCCTATGACCCAAAGGCGCTGATTATTCTGAGGCCATCGAGGTCATTCTTGCTATTCCCGTTAGAGACCGGGACATCAAATCCGTTTTCTCTAATGAGTTGGTTTTGAAATTCGGATTACTGGAGGAAGACCGTCGAACTAGCCTTCCAACTAGCATCGCTACGACCTTATCTGCTGCAAAAAAAGGCAAAAAACAAGCCGGACCTTTGGTGCACCCTGCAAGAGGGGCCCCCGATACAACTGAGGAAGGTGAAATAAAAGAAACCGAGGTGCTAGAGGCGATCGATGAGAACATAAGTTCCTGCCAAGTGCCAGAGTCTGATGCACCCGGTGTTGATGAACCACTTCCTCCTCCAAAGAGGAAGAAGAGTCAGGCTTACAAATTGAAAAAGAAAATGGTTGGTGGAACCTCAAAGGTTAAGATAACTCCGATTGAGAAGAAACCATCTTCCCAGAACTTAGAAGGCTCACTAAAGGGTTTGTACGACTTGACTATCCTTAAGGACATATTGGACTATGGTTACCAATCCTGAGGCAATGGGACTTGATTCGCACATGAGGGGGATGAAGGCGCTCAGGCTCATTGTCAGGGAGAGAAAACCCCAATTAGTAAAGCGAAAAATTCCGTTCCATCGGGGGGGGGGGACACATTAGGACACACATAAACACTTACACTTAACCACGCATTTGAAATTCTCTCATTGCTTGATTCCCACTAACTCGTTCTCGTTTGGCTTTCTATGCAGGTGATGTGTGGCATACACACAACATTGACCGCCTTCGCTGATCCACTATCTTCTACCATTCCAGTCACGATTTAGGATCAGGTAGATGAAGAGACAGGGATGAAAGTGGTGATAGAGATTGTTATCCCAGAGAATCGTCGTCTTCGTGAAGAAGAACTAATAGCCATTCCTCATACCCAAACGATCCTACCCCTCAGTCAGAGCACAGTAGGGAAAAATCCGCTCAGAAGGGATCCCAATTTGTAGCTCCTCACAATCAACACTCTGGCTCGTCGAGCACCAATCAATCTTGTGAGGCGCATAAGAAATCCATCGCTCCACTAGGCAGACTCCTCCAACCTCCGCGTTTGACCCATGGACAGCAGAAAGATTAGCTGAGTTTAAGGCTACATTCCCGAAGATATGCTTCGATGGATTGAAGTTTCTTCCTGCGATTCATCCTATTCCTGGACATGTGAAACAAAGTTCCATCGCCTATAACAACAATGTTTATGTCCTGTATGATGCATTTGTATACTTGGCGGAGAAAGTTTCAAAGGTTTCCGCGGAACGTCAACATGAAATTGATTGCATGAAACTTGAAGCCATTCACAACAAAGATATCATCAAAGCCTAGGATAAAGAGCTATCCTCATACAGATCTCAACTTGAGGCTGCCCAGAAAAATGCTAAGGAAATGGCCGAGGCAGTTAGTCGCTTGGAGTCAACTCACCAAAAAGAAATCGATGATCCAGTCCAGCGCGGTGGTACTCTAGCTTTAGAGAAAGACTCTATCCAGAAAGAAAAGGATATTCTTGCCTGACGGGTTAAAGAGCTGGAGGAGAAGCTCGTTAAAGATAAAGAAGAGAAAGTTTCCATGCAGGAAGAGTCACAACGATATTACGATGAAATTATTGCAACACGACTTCTAAAGACGAAGCTCGATGAGGAACTTTCCAAGGTCTAAGCACTAAAGGAGGCGACTTGTGGGAAGGGTAAGAAAATGACACTCACTGAAGTCGACTCTCGCCTCGAGGCCACCACTGAGGCCAGCAGAGAATAAATTAAATGCTTATTTGATCCGCTCATTGCTTAGTACAATGCACGAGTCTTTATGCACCGTGGCCTATCTTTTCTAGGCGACGGCTATCTCGAATCATTGGCCGAAGCATGGGATACTTTGATAAAGATTAAAAGAGTTGAGCTAGGCATTAAAGACATTGGTGAAGAAGCTCTTGTGATGGAAGTGCTTCGAGGAAATGAGCCCTCGGACTTATCTGCAGCAAAATTCCTCTTCGGAAGAGATTCCTCATCATCAAAGGATAAGGATGATATAGCTGGCCCATCCGGTGCTGAGCCTCCAATTCCTCTTTCTGTTTAGTCGGCCGATAGCTCGTCACTTAGGCCTCTCGAACTGCATGTTGGTTATGATCCAGAGAAACCTGGGCTTGGTGTTCACATTCTATCCCTATTCTTGAGGGTGATGCTCCGAAAACCACCGGGAGTCATTTGGAAGCCGGTATGCAGCTTCACTTTTTTGAGTTTAGGAATTCCTTGCATTTGGCGAGTGATGAATGCGTTCTAACACTTGTTTCTCATGAGCTCGTACATGTCACTTTGAACCCGAGCCGACTTCAGGGGGCAAAGTCACCACAGAGCTAGAAGATGAAGTGGTTGAGGCACCTCACGCTGGGGATACCCCTGGACCCGATGATTAAGTGATTGAGGCGCTAGATGAGGATAAACTTGAGAATCCCTCACCCGTAGATGAACATGATGAGGTCGAAATCATAGGAACCTCCGAACATACTTCAAAACTCAGAGTGAAGGAGCAGATAGAGGAAGAGGAGAAAAAGAAAGCCGAATTTAACCTTGAACCTCAGGTGGTGGAACCTAATAACCTCATAAATAGGCCTCTGAGGGTCATCCTCCAAGGTTGGACCACGCCTATAGAGGTCCATCCTCCTCCCTCGGATACCACATTGTTGGGAATCAAAGGGTCCAAGAAGAAACGTTCAGCCGAGGAGACCTCGAAGAAGCCAAAGAAAGAGAAAAAGTTAAAGAAGTAGCTATCCCCTAGACATATCTTGCTCAACTTAAATAAATCTAAGTCATGTAGTTGTTTCTTTTCTTTTTTATAGTCATCGTAGATAGACTTTTGCTCCGAACTTCGGAGAAGTTGTAATGGAACTTAATCTTTGATTAGTAAAAAAATTTGTTTCTTTGTTTTCAATGATTTTCATTGTTTAACTTATCACTTAACTTGTGATTGAAATCCCAAGTTTGTGAGTCATGTAAGCGCCAGTCCGCTTTCTCATGACTTGGAGATTTTTAAATTATTTATACCCTAATCCACACTCTGGGGACATAGAGTACGCCAGTCCATGCTTTGGGGACTTAGAGATTTTTTGAATCGTTTATACACTAGTCCCAATTATGGGTACTCAGAGTACTTCAGTCCGTGCTCTGAGGGACTTAGAGAATTTTGAATCGTTTATACCCTAGTCCACACTCAGGGGACTTGGAGTATTCCAGTCCGCGCTCCGAGGAGTTTGAGATTTTTGAATTGTTTATACTCTAGTCCACACTCCGGGGACTCAGAGTACTCCAGTCCGTGCTCCAAGGGTTAGAGATCTTTGAATCGTTTATATTCTAGTCCGCACTCCGGGGACTCAGATTACTCCAGTCCACGCTCCGGGTACTTAGAGATTTTTGAATCATTTATACTCCAGTCCACATTTCAGGGACTCATAGTACTCCAGTCCACACTCCAGGGACATAGAGATTTTTGAATCGTTTATACTCTAGTCCACACTACAGGGACTCAGAGTACTCCAGTCCGCACTACGGGGAGTTAGAGATTTTTGAATCGTTTATATTCCAGTCTGCACTCCGACGACTCAGAGTACTCTTGTCCGCGCTGTGGGTACTTAGAGATTTTTGAATCATTTATACTCTAGTCCGCACTTCAGGGACTCAGAGTACTCCAGTCCACGCTATGGGGACTTAGAGATTTTTGAATCGTTTATACTCTAGTCTGCACTCTGGGGACTCAGAGTGCTCCGGTCTGCGCTACGGGAACTTAAAGATTTTTGAATCGTTCATACTACTGTTCGCACTCTTGAGATTCAAAGTACTCCAGTCCACGGTCCGGAGACTTAGTGACTTTTGGATTGTTTTTACTCTAGTCCGCACTCTGGGGACTCAGAGTACTCAAGTCCATGCTTCAAGGACTTAGATATTTTTGGATCGTTTATACTCTAGTCCACACTCCGGGGACTCAGAGTACTCCAGTCCACGCTCCGGCAACTTAGAGATTTTTGGATCGTTTATACTCTAGTCTGCACTCTGAGAACTCAAAGTACTCCAGTCCATGCTCTAGGGACTTAGAGATTTTTGAATCGTTTATACTCTAGTCCGCACTCAAGGGACTCAGAGTACTTCAGTCCATGCTCCAGGACTTAGGGACTTTTGAGTCGTTTATACTATAATCCACACTCCGAGGACTCAGAGTACTCCCGTCCATGCTCTGGGGTCTTAGAAAATTTTCAATCGTTTATATTCTAGACCGCACTCTAGGGACTCAGAGTACTCGAATCCATGCTTTGAGGACTTATAGGTTTTTGAATCGCTTATAATCTAGTCCACACTCTGGGGACTCGGAGTAATCCCGTTCGTGCTCCAGGAACTTAGATATTTTTTAATCGTTTATACTCCACTCCGCGTTCCTGGGACTCAGAGTACTTTAGTCCATGCTACGGGGAATTAGAGATTTCTGAATCGTTTATCAATCGACTTTTAATTTTATGTGTGCATTCGCACGCCAGACAGGTTAACGCAACTTAATTTTACCACGGATTTGTAATACACAGAACATTAATAGTTCATAAAAAACAGCTTCAAGCTTTTATTGATTAAAAAAAAGGAACAAACTGAATTGTCTTATTACATGTCAAAAACAGAGAACAACAAACGAAATGCATACTGAAACAACCGCTATTAAAATGCGAAAGAAACAGACTAAGTGTAATAACGACGCAAATGCTCGCTATTCCATGCTCAAGGAAGCATCATTCCATTAACAGTTGCTAGCTAGAAGGTTCCTTCCCTAAGCTTCTATTCGATGACGTACGGACCATCCCATGCCCAGTTCATATGTGATGGGACTGGAAAAACTCGCTTCAAAACAAGGTCACCCACATCAAAGGTTCTCAGTCAGACTTTTTCATTATAATATTGAGCGACTCGGTGCCGATAAGAAGCCGCCCTTAAATCAGCTTCTTCATGTTTTTCGTCGACAAAGTCCGGTGATTCCAATAAAAGATCCAGATTCGTACTAGGATCATAATGAGCCACCCAGTGAGAAGGAACTTCAAGTTCCACGGGTATCATAGCTTCAGTGCCATATGCCAAGGCGAATGGTGTATGGCCAGTCGCCGATTTATGGGTAGTTCTATAAGCCTAGAGTGCTGTCGGAAGCTCATCCACCCACTTGCCTCTGGCCTTCTCCAATTTTTTTTCAATATAGACTTGATTATTTTATTTATGGCTTTAACTTGTTCATTGGCTTTAGGTTGAGTGACTGCCGTAAACCTTTTCTCAATGCAATATTTTTGACAGAATTCTTTAGACTCCCTACTCTCAAATTGGGTTCCATTATCGGTATTGATAGTTCGTGGAAGGCCAAAATGGCATATAATGTTGTACAACAAAATCAATTACCTTTTTGGTGGTGATCGTAACTAAGGGCTCCGCTTCTGCCCACTTAGTAAAATAATCGACTGCGATAATTGCATATTTCGCACCACCTTTGCAGATCGACAAGGAGCTGATTATATCGATCCGCTATATTGCAAATGGCCACGGACTAATCATTTTGTGAGTTCCATTGGCGGGGCTCTCAGGATCTTTGCATACTTTTGACATTTGTCGCATCTTCTTACATAGTCTGCGGCGTCTCGATTCACGGTCGGCCAATATTATCCATAGCGGAGGATCATTTTGGCAAGCATCTGCCCCCCCAGTATGGCGCTACATTCTCCTTCATGAACTTCTTTCAAGATCCATTTTATCTCATCATGGGCGATGCATCGAAGTGAGGAAACTGAGAATCCTTTCTGATACATTATTCCATCCTGTATTATATACTGAGAAGCCTTACGAACGACTTGTCATCTCTCGTTCCTTCTCTCAGGCAAAGTTCCATGTAGCAGGTATTCTTTGAACCGGGTCACTCACGACTCCCTTTCGATTTCCGTCCCTAATGCAAAAATCTACTTCAATTTATTTATATTCGGGGCATGTAAGGTTTCGACGGGAACCAAGCCCATCTGTTGTGCGTCACCAATACTTGAAAACTTCGCCAATGAGTCGATTTCCCCATTTTGTTAACGCAGGATATGCAAAATATCGTAATATTCAAGGTTTGCCAACAGTTCTGGAAACCGAGCAGGTATGTGGCAAGTCTCTACCCCTTTGCCTGATAATCTCCCCGTACTTGGCACACTACCAATTGTGAGTCACAAAAGATTTCAACCGATATTACTCTAAGTTCCTTGGTAAGCATTAAGCCAACAATCAATGCTTCATAATCGGCTTTGTTATTTGTAGCTAGGAAATCGTGTTTCAAAGCATAAAAAAATGATCGATTTTCGAGAGTTACAAGAATAACACCAGCCCCAAAACAATGGTCGTTGGATGCTCCATCCATATATAGCTTCCATCAAACAGCGGGAATTACATCACTGCCACTTGGCTCGTCTGATATGGTTAATTCTACAATGAAGTCTTCTAGCGCTTGCCTTTGGATAGCCCTCTGTAGCAGGTAAGTGATATCAAACTGACTCAGCTCAACGTTCCATTTGAGCAGCCTTCTAGAGGTTTCTGGTCTTTGGAGCACCTACCGTAGAGGTTGGTCAGTATAAACACTAACCGGATGTGCCTGAAAATAAGGACATAACTTGTGTAATGCGATCACCAAGCAGTACACTAGCTTCTCAATCTTAGGGTAATTTCTCTCTGCCCCATCAAACACTTACTAACATAATACGATGCCTTTTGGATTCAGTCCTCTTCACGAATCAATGTCGCACTGATGACATGTTGAGATACTGCCAAGTAAAATATAGTCCCTCATGATCTACATGCTTTGACAGAACCGGGGGCCTCTCCAAGTTTTTCATTAGAGCTTGAAATGCATCCTCGCAGTCGGACGTCCATTTAAATTTTCTCTTCCCTTTCCTTATCACATCGAAGAAAGGAATACACTTATCGGTTGCTCTAGATATGAATCGACTCAACGCAGCGACATTTCCATTCAGGTATTGTACTTGCTTCATAGTTCTGGGTGCTTGTATGTCTCGAATAGCCTGAAACTTTTCTAGGTTGGCTTTGATTCTCCATGCATTGACAATGAAACCCAAAAACTTGTCCGACACAATGCTAAAGGAACATTTTAGTGGATTGATTTTCATTCCGTAGCACCTGAGTATATCGAACACCTCTGCTAAGTCTCAAATATGGTCGTTTGACTGTCGTGACTTCATGAGCATGTCATCCACATAGACTTCCATTGTTCTACCAACCTGGTTTTTAAACATCCGATTGACCAAATGTTGATAAGTTGCTCCTGCATTCTTCAACCCGGAAGGCATCACTACATAATAGTACAATCCATCGTCTATGACAAAACTAGTATGTTCTTGATTTGGACTGTGCATCGGGGTCTAATTGTATCCCGAATACGCTTCCATAAATGTCAATAATTCATGTTCTGCTGTCGAGTCGAACAACTGATCAATTCTGGGTAAAGGGAAACTGTCCTTGGGGCTTTCCTTGTTTAGGTCTGATTAATCAATAGAGGTCCTCCACTTCCTATTGGCTTTTCTCACCAGTATGGGGTTGGGCATCGCGGACGAGCCCATTGGCCTTTAGTTTATCCACCTCCTCTCTGAGAGCAGCGTATCTCTCTGGGTCCATGCCTCTCCTTTTTTGCTTCACTAGCACATACTTCGGGTCAACGTTCAACACATGACTTGTGACGGCGGGAGAAATCCTGCACATATCAGAGTGGGTCCAAGTGAGTACATCCAAATTCTCTTGGTGAAATCAGTAAGATCCTCAATCATCGAGTGGTCGAGTTGTGATCCAATCTTAAGCACCCGTGATGGGTCATTATTGCTGACTGGAATGTCAATCATCATTTCAGCCGGTGCTGCTTTAGCCTCCTCATAGTCTTCATCATTATCTCTCAGATTTATGTCTCTATAGATCCGACTCTGTTGCCCGAGCCAAGGGTCGGGCATTACTTGTCAATTTTCAGCAACATGGATGCAGATAGAGTTGTCCACACCCTTCCTCTTCTCTCTTCGTTAAGCCTCTTTTAGCTCAACCATATAACATGCACGGCCAGTCGCTTGATCGCCATGCACTACACAAACTCCCCTATTCATCGAAAATTTCAAGGTTAAACACCATGGGGCCAAAGCTTCCCTAAACTCCCCCAAGGTCGGTCGGCCCAAAAACACATTATATGGGGAATCAACATCTAAAAAATGAATGGTAGGATCCGTACCCTCATACGTTCACCTTCTCCTAACTCAACTGGCAATTCAACGAAACCTGCGCATCAGTTGCTACACCATAAAAGCCATAAATGCGAGCTTTGGATGGTTTCAAATCCTTTGCCATCATCTTCATTCGGTCGTATGCCTTTTTGAAGATAATATTAACAGAAATCCCACAACCAATCAGTATCGTTCTAACGAACGCCAACCCAATCGTGGCTGAGATGTTTGTCGAGTCAATAGTAGGTGCCTACACCTGATCGGCATCCCTACTCCAGAATACTATATCATCTATCATCATTCGCCGCTGTTTCGCTGGGATCCCGTCTTCTGTGTTCGAGCGACATTTGAAATCCGCATGCTTTAGGAAACTAGCATAGCATTCCATTTCTTGCCAACTTTTGTTTGTCGAATGAGGCCCACCGACTTTTGTGTTTATAACCAATCTACCTCCATTCCAAGCGAGTTCCTCAAGTTGATGTAGAGCCTACCCGCGATTAGGGTCGAATGTCCCCTGTCCGCCTTCCTGCGGATTCTTAATAAACTGCTGTAACTTCTTCTGTCGAATCAGCTTTTCTATAGCATCATGGAGGTTTCTACATTCTTCGGTATTGTGCCCATAAGTCTCATTGAAAGGACAATACTACCTAGTCTGCTTTTGTTCCTCGGTGGATTCCTTTGGGCGCGGCTTTTGACATTGGAATGTGTAAGTTGATAAATAAATATTCTTCAGAGATGTGTTCAGAGGAGTGTATTCTTTATAGGTTGGGATCCTTAGCTTCCAATTCCTGCCACCCTCTTTCTTTCGAAATTTCCTCCTCCTGATCCTTTAGACTGCTCCAGCTTACTTTGAACATTGATGTGGATCTTGATAGAGTTTTTTCCAGATTGCTTTATCGCAATGTTGCTTTGCACTGCTTCCTTGTTGGGCCCTGGCGCACTGCTTCACCTTGTCCATCTGGCCTCTTCTCTTCTCATGAACTAGTTCTCCTTTGAATAAAAACATTCCAAGGTAGTCGGTGGTTTTTCTGCCAGCCAATCACAAAACTCTAAGTCCGGATCTACCCCTCGCATCACGGCCATAAGAATAGCATGGTCATTCAGTTTTTAACTTCGGTAGCAACAATGTGAAATCTTTGCAAATACTATTTTAACGATTCCCTTAGAGCCCGGATCACACTTGATAAAGACATCACGTCCTTTGGGTGAGTAGTATGGATCCTGAACCACTGCACAAATTTCATCGCTAACTCATCAAACATGGAGATCGATCATGGGAGAAACCCGGTGAACCACATGGTAGCGATTCCGGATAAGATTATTAGGAAGCATCCACATTTAGTTGCATCACTTGCCCTAGCCGAGTCCTTCATCCACTCGTATCTCATTACATGCTGTCGATGATCAATCTTCCCTTCATAGGATGGAATAGTTGGCATATTGAACTTTCGGGGGGTACTCAGCCTATAGGACAACACCTGTGAATAGAGTATGACTCCTAAATGTACCCCAATCATCACTGGATAAGCCCTGATTTTCCCTCATCAGTTGTCTGACCATAGCTGATAAATCTGGGGTCTGGATGGGAGGTGGCAATTCGAACTCCGTCCTGCGTGATCACTACGGTTGGTGCCTCCTTGTAAATGATCTCCCAAAATTCATATTATGGGGACCTGCTTCGCTACGACCCTGACGAGTTGGTGGACCAGCCTCCACCGGTGCCCCAGATCTTACGTTTCCCACTCCAGTTTGAGTGCGATTTCCCAGGTGCTGGTGAGGGGTCACGGTTCCAGGTAAGGAACTTGGACCATTTTTGTTGGATTATTCTGCTGCACCTACTTATGTCGTTTCAATCCTACGGCACCTATGCCTATGATGTTCATCTAATGAAACGGAGCTATCAGATGACGAGTAGGAAGCAGGGCTTCCTCTAGCATTCTAATGTTGTTGCTGAGTGATCTGGATCATAAGATTGATGTTAGCTTGAATTTGCTCGTTAAGCTATCTTTGCTTTCCACGCGTTCTCTCATCAACTCATTGAACTCTACCTTGGTGATAACTTCTGATTGTTTTAGGATGGTGGCGGTCCCTGCACCTAGCTTAGCTTGTTGATTGCTGGGTCCCACTTACTGGACGTTGGCAGTCTCGTTGACATCCGCATTATGGGAGGCTGATCTGGTACGTAGTCTTCCCATCTTAGAGTTATCTGTTGGAACTCTGAATAGAACCTACAAACTCTTTGAGAATGAACTTGGATCTCCTGTGGGGGGTTTCCTCAATCCAATAGTGACAAAGTAGATCCTAACGGCCTGAGACTGCATGTTTTGAGTGAAAGCACCAAAATCTTAGCACCAAAATTGGTCACTAACACCCTTGAATAGAGTTATGTAGAGAGATAAATGAAGAAAGTAATTTAAAATAGAGAAGTAACATGATTGAATACCAAAACAATAACATAAACGATAATACCAGATTTATAGTGGTTCAGCGTAATTTCCTACATCCACTTTGGATAGAATCTTTATTGCTTTTTCAATCACTTGAGTACAGATACAATCTGTAAACAAATGGCTTGAATACAAGTTTGAGCAAAAAGAAAGTCAGTGTAGAAAATGGCCGAGTCTCTCTGGATTTCGCGAAAAAAGGTCCCTTTCACTGTACCACTGCCCTTTTATTTATAGACGAAGATAGGCTGATTCCCCTACGCAAGCCTATAACCAAGATACTTCGGCCCACAATAGGACTGAACCAAGCAGAGCGAGCCTCAAATACCAAATGGTGGTCGTCGACCCACTTTAGCCGTTCCAGTAGTTGTCTTGTTGCTGACTCGAAGCAAGCGATAATGTGACTCGAAGTATAGAAATGCTAGTCGCATCACTCCATTGTAAACCAAATAAGTTATCACTCTCTTCAAGGTTCGTCGGTCGGGGTATGCTGACCCATACACGTCGAACCATCAAAGCCGAGCCATGGGTGTTGAACCATAAGTGACCCCATCTTGACTTTGCTTCCTTGACCGAGCGGCGTGTGCCAAACTTCTATAACCTCTTTCCTTGGCCGACCAACACATGCCATCCTATGTGACCGAATGACACACGACTTTCCTTCCTTGGCCGAGCGACACAACACCTTCATCCCTTGTTTGGCTGAGCCCAGTTTATAAGCCAGGCCATATATATAGGTCGTATCATATATACAGGTCGAGCCATATATATAGGCTGAGCCATATATACAGGCCGAACCATACATATAGACCGAACCATGCGCTTTTCATACTACCTGAGCTACACCGGACCCTCATATTTCTACATCCCTCTTGGCTTGAGTCTTGTCTGGACCCAATCGTAGCCTCCATAACTATCGCTTTGTAGCTAGACTACATAGTTGGGTAACAAAGATATTGAATATTTAATATAAAATTATCCTCTACCATATACATTTTAATAAATTACTTGCATACTCTTTAGTTGTTGAGAAAACTCAAGCTAGAGACGTATTGTGTAATATTATCAATATATCAAATTGATGAAGTAAGATAACTATATGTATTTATTGAGCAAACTCAAGATACATATATTATACTTAAACCGTCACGATGTGGTAAGTATGAGTGAATAATCTCTTTCGATTTGTTGGGCAAACTCAAGGTCGAAATGTGGTTAGGGCAAGGTAATATGGGTTAGGAGTTGTATATGATACAACCCATAAGGAGTTATCCATTGATCGTGGAGCTATGAATTGTTGAGAAAACTCAAGGTCATATTCTAAGATGGACGAGTCTTAACACCCACTAGTCAAGTTGAAAAACTTCTGTGTTTCACTTAGGGTTTGGTGAAACATAAAAGAGTAGTGGGTGCCATATTAAAAAAAATGAAATAATAATATTTAATCTTTCTAATATTGTAAGAACATATGCTATATAATGTTATAATAATCTATTGATAAATTTTTGCATTTACAAATGTTTATCAAATGAGATATACAAATGAAATGAAGACTGACAAATAGAAATATTACATATACCTACCAAAAAATATTATTGCATATTAACTTTCCAATAGCCATGCATGTGCCTGATATTACAACTACTAAATAGATTCGTATTTTTGTCACTTACGCATTTATTTCATCCAGACATGTATTACATTCGATGAGCTTCGAAATCTAAAAGAAATACAAGCGTATGGATATTTTGGTCCATATACAATCACATATAAATGTTACATGATGAATGGTTAGAGTTTGTAATGTAAAATATTTCAATGAACTTTTCATCCAAAAAACTAAATAAACCTTAGTGCAAGATCAAGTATTCAATTTGATTGATTACAAAAGGATCATACTGTGTTAACTATAACACTAGACCAACACTGCAATATGAATCTAAGAACTCGATCCCTAAAATATCAATTAGATTAGTTTATGCAAAGCATGGCATATTTGATGTTCTTAAAAGTTAAGGATAATCAAATGCACTTTTGTAAAGGGTTCATTAGGATATTACAGTAAGGATTTTCTTTTGAATGTAATAACTCCAATGGGAAGAAAAAACAAGGCGTTAAAAGACCTCCTGGCCCAACCCTAGACACTCTAAGATCCTTTTTCAAACCTTCTCCCATTTTGACGTTTGATCATTTTGAAAGGAAAACGAATGTACAAGAGTAAATGTGATTTAAGGTTTAGTTGGGACGAAGAGAGTGAACAATCACTTCTACTAAATAAAAACATCGAAAATGAGAATTGTAGTAATAATGTTTGATACTTAACGTTGGAATAAGAAATATGATTTCTATTCCGAAATATATTTTCATATAGAAATTATTTTCTATGATATTTATTTCTCTTGAGTTCAAGATATTTGATCAAAGAACTCTTCATATTAAACTAGTTCAGTATGTGAAATAAATAAATCTTGACTACTAATAATAAGAATTTATTGTACATGATTTGGACGTGTCTTTTGGATGTACCAAAAATGCCCTTTTCGTTTACAATTTTTTTTGCTTTTTCATTCTTATTCTCTCCGCTTCATCTCAGACATATTTTATTCCACTTTCTTGCTAAACCTAATCTCCAAAACATTATCAATTAATCACTAATTGATCGACATATGACTACAATCACCAGATCGATCGCAGTCTCCCATCACAAATTCACAAATCGATCGAAGTGCCTTTGCATTCCCCAAATCGATCGACGTTTCTTATTATTGAACTAGTCGACGTCATTATTATCACCAAGCCGAATGATGTTGCCTAGTGATTATTGAGAGGAAGAAGGCTAGGTTGGTCGTCGATAAGGTGATCAACGAGGATAATTAGCTTTAGATATTGATGTTAAAGTTTAGACCTGATTTGACTTAATTATGTTTTATTTCATAGTAGCAAGGGGAAGAAGGACTATGTCATGGTGATTATTGGGCGAAAGAAGGGTGCGAATAGGTGTTCATCGATGAGGCGGTCAACAACAATAATTCGGTTGCTGTGATGAATCCTATGACCATGGAAAAGCTTCAACTGTTTCATGGTCATACGATTTTGCTAAAGGTGTCTTTCTCTTCTTAATTTTTTTTAATGTGATTGGATACTAGGTTTTTTATTACTTTTCTTCTTTATTGATGATTACATAAGAAGGTCACATGGTACAAGAATAAAAGGATAAGTATTTAGATTTTTAGATCCAGTTGTTTTTATTACCTAAAACTGCTACTTTTATCTTGCAAAAAAGACAACTAAGTACTGTATGCACTATCATAAGATAAAATGGTTTCAATCTAGATAATGAATGTGTAACATCCCGCCTTTTTGCACACTTTAAAACCGACACACGTGCCAATTCAAAGCATACGCAAGGGCGGATTGTTATGGGGTAAATAAGAAAAACAGAGAAGGAATAAAACAAATAGAATCTCACAGCGGAAGGATAAAATATAATAATAAATATACAGTTCAAAACAGTTTACAAAACAGTTATTTCACTTATACAATGAACATCAGAGTTACACATACCAATACAACAATGCAGCGGAATATAGAGAGTGTGTGGTGCAATACTATATATATAAAATAATGCTGAATCTTCGTCTTCGTCCTCCAAAGCTAAACCTGCTATCCTGAAATGCTCGGACTGACCCGAGCGAATTTGAATAGACAAAAACACCCGAGTCAGACTAGAATATCTTATGTGAGTTAAATAAACAGAAATAAATATGAGTACAGTAACTCAAGAGATGTTCGGGATTTACATCTCCTAAGGATCCGTTAAACTATTTACTATGTAGTATATTGCGCTATTATAATAGTGTCTATTTATAAAATAAACTTACTTTTAAATAGCGTTAAGGCTTTACATTTTCCACCTTAACACGTAATAGTCCCAGTAGTCCATCCAATATCATAGCTCCTCCTACTCGGGAAGCAACTAGAGGATACCACACGGGCTACGGGAGAAAACCAAACTCGTACAAGGCTCGATATGGTAGGTGACACGGCACAACGAGGCAATGCCAGGGTAGATATACCAATTGCTATCCAGGCTGGTGGAAACGCGTAGCCGCAGTTACCGCCCACCTCGGACTAACTCCCCAAAATCAAAATATAGAAGTGGCCACTGAATCAAATCCAAGTCAAAGTATAATATCGAAGAGGAGCGTCCGATCAGAGGAATGACCTCATTGGCCTGAGAATCGCTCCTGTTTTAGCCACCTTATGCCAACTCACGGGAGTTGGGTCCACGTATTTACCTTACAGGAAACGTCACCACCACCTACTTCATTCTGGAACTCCACCGCGTACACGGTTAGTCAAAGTGGTTTTCGGTATCGACAGAGAGTATGTCCATATCCGATCCCGGTCTCTTTGCCAACCCATCGTTATTATAACACCGCGGTCATTTAAAAATTGTTTATACTTTAAAACCAGAATATAATCCATTTCAAAACCATAATATTACGATATCATTCCAAAACCCAAAACCATATTTTTCCACTTATTCCAAATATAATTCCTTTCCAAAAATTAAAAGGCTTTAGCTTCATAATATCTGAAAATCGAATATTTTCAAAGCTTAATATTTTTGGAAATCCATAATTTCAAACCATAACTTTTAAACTCAAATGGTTTGGATATTCAACGGTATGCGAATTAAAAAGGTTTAACTTTACTGTTGCTTTATAAAGAAATAAATTACACGGCTTTCCAAATATTTCTTCTTTTAAAGTTAAACCAAAATCCAAAATATTACCTCAAGTCCCAAAACCATTTCAATTTTATATATATTTATATCCATTTTTGAGCATTAATATTTCAACTAAAGTTGGATTTTTATCCTTTCAAAATCAATATTCTATTAATTAATCTTGACCATTCACATAAAATCCATAATTAATAAAACTTCAATTTCTAGTAAAATATATATATAAATTTTCCAATTCAAATTTTTTTACTAGAATATCCATTTCTATTTATTTTGGGAAAATCCAATTTCAAATATCATATCTTAAAATTTCCAACTTTACATTTAAACATAGGATATAAATTTACCAACTCCATTTTCTAAATTTCTTCCATTTCAATAAAGAAATTTATCCACTTTTAAATTCCTAAATTTTAACTTCATAGGTATATAAATATGGAATAAAATATTTATACAATATAAAATTTAAGATTTATAAACCGTATTCAATCCAAACCATAGAAATCACATTTAATAGTTATATATAGACCGCGGTGCCTGTATAAATTTTCTATCCTATAGTCAAGTGATACGGATATTTATCATTTCAATCCGCAATTTAAAAATAAAACTTTGCGGTTTTATCATTTCAAACCACAATCCCGAAAATGTAAAATGCATGCTAACTGGCAGTTAATGATATCCACATAAATCATCCATTCAACAACACATCCATCACCCAATTTCAACCATCAATCAATATCAATCCATATCAATCAATAACAATATTAGTTCGATAATATGCAACGGGTAATAACTGTCAGTTTATTCAAATTAAATTTCAACTATTAATCTAACCATTTATATTTAGAGATAATTTATATAACTGTTAACTAGCATTTCATATGCAAACAAAATTCCTAACAGCGAATTAATACGCAATTAATCAATTTAATTAACAGCTAAATTCAATAAATGCAATTCAACAGATATGGATGAAATAACATGCCAAAAGCTCATAAATAAATTTCTATTCATTTCTAAAATTTATTTAACAAACATAAAAGCTTCTAGTAATTGTGAGTGGGTTAAAACACTCACCTTTTGAATTTAAATCGAATTCAAACCCGATTTAAACCCAAAAATTCGCCCGTCTCAGAATTCGTCCAAACCAGCGTCATCGAGTCCGGAATTAAATTACGATCCTAACAAAAGAAATTTCGTGTGAATTGGATGTCGTACGTAAAAGTTATTCGAATTTACGTGCTTGAAAATCAAAATAAAAATTAAAACAAAAAAAAACAAACCTTACCCTCTCATAAGCTTCCACGTCATCACGTCCTTCCTCTCCCCAGAAAACGCAACCCAACCTACCGAAACACGCTATCCCCTTGACCGCCTTTGACCGGCGCTTCCACTTCACCGAAGACCGCCTGAACCACGCCGACCCCATCACCACGTTCGCCGAGCTTCCCCCTACGCTCCTCCCTGACGCACGACTCCCTGGTGCCGGCCGCCGCCGCCATCAATTTATGGTTAGCCGAACCCTATTTCGCAAATCCCTGTCGCCACGCTTCAATCTAGACCTAGCAACCACCACCATCCAACTCCACGCGCCTCCCTCTCCAAAACCCATGTTTCAATTTCGCAAATTGAAGCCTAAATCGAAAAGCCCCAAATCGACCATAATGGGTTTCGAAATTTGACCTTTGACCGAATTTTTCTGGCTGGAATGAACGCCAATAGCGGAAACAAACACCACCCGTGGATTCGTGTTGATGAAATCTACAACATATATTTTTTGTAGAATTTTCTGAATTTTTTTTTTTTTTTTTTTTACTTTTGACTTTTGATTCGATTGTAATTGGATCTAAAATTATTGTCTGCCATTGAGGAGGAGTAAGAGCTGAGATATACGTACAGCCAAATTAAAAATGAGGGGAATTAGGGTTTATAGCGATATATTTATAGACAAAGTTGAAATAGGCTGGAACGGATATGATAGATGTACGCGCTACACGATATATGGCCCGAAAAGCCCGTTTCGACTCCGGAGCGAAATTGGATAAACCCATATATCGAAATAGGTGTTTTCAAATATTCTGAACGCGATGGAAAAAGTTTCACGTCCAAATTCGATCGTATGGAAAAGTTATGCTGAAAACAAATTTCCAAATTGATTTCAAATTGATTTTAATTAAATCGATTTCAAGGCGTTTCGCGTTCGTACGATCAAACGACAAGTCCGATCGATACGAAATTTGAAACCCTATAATAATTCACCGATACGGATCCGATGAAACTAGTTTCGTCGAAATCCGAGTCCGTGACAAAAATGTCTATTTTTAATATTTATTTAATCAATTTAATAAATCATAAAATCCCATTTTATTTTTCAACTTCTATTATTGTCCAAATTCATTACTTAGATAATTCAATCAATTCCAATTGATTTAACAAGCTTGGATTTGAAATAAAATTTATAAGTATATTCATTTGCAGCGTTAATTTCTACATTTTTTTTTTATTTGGGAATTATAAATTTTACCTTCAAAACCCACCTATTAAACTTATTTTCTTATACCCTCATTTTAAGTCAAATTAAATAAATGACTTGAATTCCATTTCAACTCATTTGATTGAAATTAACCTTTTTACCATAAATAAAATTTCAAATTATCAATAGACTTTTTATTCCCATTTATTTGCCTTAATTTATTTAAGGCAATCCTAGATTAATATCTATTTCAATGATTGCAAATATCATTCCCTTATTTTTCTTAACTATTCTAATTCCAATCTAAGTTCAATAACGTAAAAATTTACGTTAGAATCCATTTTATATGTAGCAAATACCATTTGTTGAATCAAATGCTCAAATTAATCCTAAAATCTTGTTTTCTAAAGTTATATCAACAATGGTCAAATAAAAATTTGAATTAGCTTTAACTTTATTCTATGGTATTAACTATTGCAATAAATCCAAATTAATGAATGGTCTTGACTCCTATATTAACTTCTTTGGTTTCAATTAACATTTTATGGTGAATATGAATTTCAATGTATAATTGAAACCTTTATATCTATTTTATTTCATTATTCTATAAAAAAAATTATCATTTGGTTCATACCTTTTTACAAATAACTCCCATTTCTTCCAAATAATAATTACATAAACTATTAAATATTAAATCCATTAAATTTGCAATAAATTCAATTGATTGCAATTGGTTTCCAAATAAATTTTGATTTTTATTTGGTTATACACAAAATTTCTGTTATCACTTGCCTAACAGAGTTACTATCACTTAAGATCTCATTTCATCCCCATTTCCCCCTATCATTTACTGATTTCTTTATTTTATTCTACATAAATTATTATAAATAAGATTTCCTTTGTTATGCATCTTATTTATATTTATATTAATCAATCACCAATCCATCTCACTTTAACTGCAGTAAATTGGCGGATAAATTGAATAATTTCCAAAGTTTTAAATAAATAAGAAACAAGAATAGGTAACATACAATAGCCGTTAAATCTAAATTCTAGTCACCTAAATAGGCTTTTATTACTTGCAAATAAATATTACTATTTATTTTCATAGTACAAATCTCAAAAATTACCCCTTTTAATTTGCTTAGGCCATTTATTTCACTATACATATCTACATAAATGGACAATTTATTCAATTCATTAGGTATCAATTTTATTAAGCCCTGTTTATTTTTATGCATTCTTCTATTACCTTACAAAAAGAATAACTTTTAAACTCATACACTTAATAACAAAACCGTTATAAATCCAATAAATTCCAAATCGAAGTTTGTACATATTTTACACAACTATTATGATTCCTCACAAAACGTTGAATTTATTAAATGACCATTTATTAAAATTTAATTCCCTTAATTGAACCAGATGCTTATTAATATATATTTTCATTCTTACCATTTCTTCCCGTTATAAATTCATTTACGTATTTACACATTTCTATCTTTCAATTATCAATAACCAAACTGATTACAAACACTGTTTCTATCAATTTCCATAAATTTGTTCAAACTATACTTTTGTTTACATATAGTAAATTTTTATGTTTCTATTAGATTTTTCCCTTCTCACTACAGACATTAAATTATTACTATCTACACTAATTACATCTTTGTATTAATGAACGCCATTCAAGTTAATATTTATACTAACATTCACAATTTCAACATTTAGTTGTTTCTTATAATTAACTTTAAATCAAGTTGTGACCATTTACATTATCCCATCTATTGTCATAAAATTTTATAGTTACACTGAATTGCAACTACTATACCAAATCTCTACATTTATTCTTAAACAAATTAGAAATTATATTAATTTAACTTATTAAATATTATTAATTTGACGGGTCGTTACAATCTCCCCCACTCAAAACTTTTCGTCCCCGAAAAGGAAAAAAGAAGGGAGAAGAAAGAATAAAACAGTATCTCTTATTTCCAATATTAACTTATATTTTACTGGATAAATTTCCTTTAATGAAATATACTTGTTTTATAACCAATCATATCCTTTAATACTTGAATTATTAAAGTTGGAAAGAAAAAATTTAACAAAATTCTAAGTCCAAAATTTACGAAAATTTTTGGCAGAGTCTCCTTTGTACGGAGGGACTCTGGAGAAAATATAATATCCAAATATACAAATATATTACATATATATCCAAAATAAATATCCCACACGGGAAAATATATAAATAGCGCTTTAATCGTAATCCGAAAACGTACCTATCCGTCAGGCAAAACGCTTATTATTTTGGAACCAAAAGCAGTAGCAGTTGCTTCCAACCCCTGTATTCACTTATATAATCTAAAAGTTAAATATTTATTTTACAGTGAAATGTTTGGGTAGATTCAATCATTTATATCCAATCAAATGCAACAACCATACATTTTAACAAACAGCACACACCACAAACAACAATCATTCAATCAACAACCATTAGTTGTTCGGGTTCAAATTCTGAAATTTTACGGAGTGAGAAATAACTATCAAGTGCATCCGTTACTCAACAGTCTTAGATGGAATAGAGATAGATTATTGTTCCTCCAACAACTCCAAAATTCCTTACCCAACAACCATACATCAACCAAACAATTCAAATCAACACCAAAATAGCTTATTTTACATTTATTTCATAATTTAGTGGTTTGATTTTCTTTCCTTCATTTATGGAGGAATTTCTTTATTTCTTACAAGTTTTACTTTCCAATTATCTCACAATTTATTATATTTGTATTTCCTTTTTATTACTTAAGTCTATAAAATAAATTCTCATTAATAACAACAAATATTTTTGAATATCTTCATTTCCTTACTCTTCACTTGTAAGATTTCTCCTTTACATTTTTTTTTTACTAACATTGCAACTTTTATTATATGGTAAGTTATGTATGTTTAAGAATGCAAGTGAAAATTTACAAGTTTCTTCTCAATTCCTTTTTATTTATTAATGATTCAATAAATATATATTCGTTTTATAAATTACAATTTCAACTTACCCTTAATTTCATTTCTTTATTTAATGTTTACGTTTTATTATATTTAATTACAGTAACCCTCTACTTACACTTAAATTATTAACCTTAAAACCTCCATTTTTATAAATAAAGGATCTTATTAATTCATTATCTATGTTTTACAGACATTTATTTATATTACCTACTTTTTATTATATTACTAGTAGCATTTTAAAACATACTTAAGTTTATAACCCTACACATCAATCTTTATTTATTAAAGAATTTCATTTTATTTACTTAAGTTAAAATCACCTATTAATAATACTCACCTTTAATTTGGGTAAAATTTCAATTATCACTTAAGTTTATACCAATAAGTTCTTGTTATAACAGTGATTTATTGAATACTTCATTTTTCCTAAATTCCTACTTGTAAAATATTCAATTCCAGTTCCTCATTTAACACTTCAACTTTTATATTTGGGTAAGTTATTTATGTTAAGGAAATTGCAATTGAACTTATACAAGTTAAATCTCCATTCTTTTAATTCATTGATTATTCACTAAGTCTTTACCAATATTCATAAGTTAAAATATTTATCTTACTTTATCCTTAGCATTAATTTTCTTATTTCAATTAGGGGTTTCAATTCATTTATTACCTAACTTTTATTTCACTAAAATTTTCAATTAGTTAACGGAAAATTTTAGAATTAAATACCAAGTTGAATTTCCATTTATTTCAAAATAATAGATAAATAAGTTCTTACTACTCAATATCTCTAATTATAGTCAGAACAATAAAAGAAAATTTTTAGAAAGTTCTAAAATAAATCTGTAGTAGAATTTACTACAGTGGCCTTTCCTCTTCGAAACTCGAAAATGAAAGTCGATGATGCGGCCGTCATCACCGAATTTATTTTCCAGCGACAGAGAGGAAAGTACAGAATTTAAATTTTTCCAAAATCTCCTTTAAAACAATTCTTCCAATTTATACGAAATATTTATATAAGAAAATACTTATAAACCAAATCAATAAATTTCACAAATTCTTTGAAAGCAGATTTGGAAAAATCCCGGACTTAAGTTCTAAAATCTCCAATTTGATTTATCATAATTTCAACTTAGCTTCAGTTATTATAGATATTTTTATTTTCTAACACCCAATCTATAGCAACCAAATATATATATATCTTTATAAAACTATTTTTATATATAGAAAATATAATAGGCAAAATTATTTCATTCACCTATATTAAAAACAAATATTATGTCGGTCTGTCCTATTAAGTGTTTAGAAATCCCTATTGATGACATAGCGTCTCATGCATCAACCAGAATTTATAAATACAAAGCGGAACAGATTAACACAATATAAAAATCTTTTTATAACACTAACAAGTACGCTCTCTCATATATATACGCTCAGTGACTCCCATAGGATATTACTACCCTATTAACAAAGAGTCAAACCCCACAAAGCCAAGGTTTATCGCTAAACCAAAGCTCTGATACCAACTGTAACATCCCGCCTTTTTGCACACTTTAAAACCGACACACGTGCCAATTCAAAGCATACGCAAGGGCGGATTGTTATGGGGTAAATAAGAAAAACAGAGAAGGAATAAAACAAATAGAATCTCACAGCGGAAGGATAAAATATAATAATAAATATACAGTTCAAAACAGTTTACAAAACAGTTATTTCACTTATACAATGAACATCAGAGTTACACATACCAATACAACAATGCAGCGGAATATAGAGAGTGTGTGGTGCAATACTATATATATAAAATAATGCTGAATCTTCGTCTTCGTCCTCCAAAGCTAAACCTGCTATCCTGAAATGCTCGGACTGACCCGAGCGAATTTGAATAGACAAAAACACCCGAGTCAGACTAGAATATCTTATGTGAGTTAAATAAACAGAAATAAATATGAGTACAGTAACTCAAGAGATGTTCGGGATTTACATCTCCTAAGGATCCGTTAAACTATTTACTATGTAGTATATTGCGCTATTATAATAGTGTCTATTTATAAAATAAACTTACTTTTAAATAGCGTTAAGGCTTTACATTTTCCACCTTAACACGTAATAGTCCCAGTAGTCCATCCAATATCATAGCTCCTCCTACTCGGGAAGCAACTAGAGGATACCACACGGGCTACGGGAGAAAACCAAACTCGTACAAGGCTCGATATGGTAGGTGACACGGCACAACGAGGCAATGCCAGGGTAGATATACCAATTGCTATCCAGGCTGGTGGAAACGCGTAGCCGCAGTTACCGCCCACCTCGGACTAACTCCCCAAAATCAAAATATAGAAGTGGCCACTGAATCAAATCCAAGTCAAAGTATAATATCGAAGAGGAGCGTCCGATCAGAGGAATGACCTCATTGGCCTGAGAATCGCTCCTGTTTTAGCCACCTTATGCCAACTCACGGGAGTTGGGTCCACGTATTTACCTTACAGGAAACGTCACCACCACCTACTTCATTCTGGAACTCCACCGCGTACACGGTTAGTCAAAGTGGTTTTCGGTATCGACAGAGAGTATGTCCATATCCGATCCCGGTCTCTTTGCCAACCCATCGTTATTATAACACCGCGGTCATTTAAAAATTGTTTATACTTTAAAACCAGAATATAATCCATTTCAAAACCATAATATTACGATATCATTCCAAAACCCAAAACCATATTTTTCCACTTATTCCAAATATAATTCCTTTCCAAAAATTAAAAGGCTTTAGCTTCATAATATCTGAAAATCGAATATTTTCAAAGCTTAATATTTTTGGAAATCCATAATTTCAAACCATAACTTTTAAACTCAAATGGTTTGGATATTCAACGGTATGCGAATTAAAAAGGTTTAACTTTACTGTTGCTTTATAAAGAAATAAATTACACGGCTTTCCAAATATTTCTTCTTTTAAAGTTAAACCAAAATCCAAAATATTACCTCAAGTCCCAAAACCATTTCAATTTTATATATATTTATATCCATTTTTGAGCATTAATATTTCAACTAAAGTTGGATTTTTATCCTTTCAAAATCAATATTCTATTAATTAATCTTGACCATTCACATAAAATCCATAATTAATAAAACTTCAATTTCTAGTAAAATATATATATAAATTTTCCAATTCAAATTTTTTTACTAGAATATCCATTTCTATTTATTTTGGGAAAATCCAATTTCAAATATCATATCTTAAAATTTCCAACTTTACATTTAAACATAGGATATAAATTTACCAACTCCATTTTCTAAATTTCTTCCATTTCAATAAAGAAATTTATCCACTTTTAAATTCCTAAATTTTAACTTCATAGGTATATAAATATGGAATAAAATATTTATACAATATAAAATTTAAGATTTATAAACCGTATTCAATCCAAACCATAGAAATCACATTTAATAGTTATATATAGACCGCGGTGCCTGTATAAATTTTCTATCCTATAGTCAAGTGATACGGATATTTATCATTTCAATCCGCAATTTAAAAATAAAACTTTGCGGTTTTATCATTTCAAACCACAATCCCGAAAATGTAAAATGCATGCTAACTGGCAGTTAATGATATCCACATAAATCATCCATTCAACAACACATCCATCACCCAATTTCAACCATCAATCAATATCAATCCATATCAATCAATAACAATATTAGTTCGATAATATGCAACGGGTAATAACTGTCAGTTTATTCAAATTAAATTTCAACTATTAATCTAACCATTTATATTTAGAGATAATTTATATAACTGTTAACTAGCATTTCATATGCAAACAAAATTCCTAACAGCGAATTAATACGCAATTAATCAATTTAATTAACAGCTAAATTCAATAAATGCAATTCAACAGATATGGATGAAATAACATGCCAAAAGCTCATAAATAAATTTCTATTCATTTCTAAAATTTATTTAACAAACATAAAAGCTTCTAGTAATTGTGAGTGGGTTAAAACACTCACCTTTTGAATTTAAATCGAATTCAAACCCGATTTAAACCCAAAAATTCGCCCGTCTCAGAATTCGTCCAAACCAGCGTCATCGAGTCCGGAATTAAATTACGATCCTAACAAAAGAAATTTCGTGTGAATTGGATGTCGTACGTAAAAGTTATTCGAATTTACGTGCTTGAAAATCAAAATAAAAATTAAAACAAAAAAAAACAAACCTTACCCTCTCATAAGCTTCCACGTCATCACGTCCTTCCTCTCCCCAGAAAACGCAACCCAACCTACCGAAACACGCTATCCCCTTGACCGCCTTTGACCGGCGCTTCCACTTCACCGAAGACCGCCTGAACCACGCCGACCCCATCACCACGTTCGCCGAGCTTCCCCCTACGCTCCTCCCTGACGCACGACTCCCTGGTGCCGGCCGCCGCCGCCATCAATTTATGGTTAGCCGAACCCTATTTCGCAAATCCCTGTCGCCACGCTTCAATCTAGACCTAGCAACCACCACCATCCAACTCCACGCGCCTCCCTCTCCAAAACCCATGTTTCAATTTCGCAAATTGAAGCCTAAATCGAAAAGCCCCAAATCGACCATAATGGGTTTCGAAATTTGACCTTTGACCGAATTTTTCTGGCTGGAATGAACGCCAATAGCGGAAACAAACACCACCCGTGGATTCGTGTTGATGAAATCTACAACATATATTTTTTGTAGAATTTTCTGAATTTTTTTTTTTTTTTTTTTTTACTTTTGACTTTTGATTCGATTGTAATTGGATCTAAAATTATTGTCTGCCATTGAGGAGGAGTAAGAGCTGAGATATACGTACAGCCAAATTAAAAATGAGGGGAATTAGGGTTTATAGCGATATATTTATAGACAAAGTTGAAATAGGCTGGAACGGATATGATAGATGTACGCGCTACACGATATATGGCCCGAAAAGCCCGTTTCGACTCCGGAGCGAAATTGGATAAACCCATATATCGAAATAGGTGTTTTCAAATATTCTGAACGCGATGGAAAAAGTTTCACGTCCAAATTCGATCGTATGGAAAAGTTATGCTGAAAACAAATTTCCAAATTGATTTCAAATTGATTTTAATTAAATCGATTTCAAGGCGTTTCGCGTTCGTACGATCAAACGACAAGTCCGATCGATACGAAATTTGAAACCCTATAATAATTCACCGATACGGATCCGATGAAACTAGTTTCGTCGAAATCCGAGTCCGTGACAAAAATGTCTATTTTTAATATTTATTTAATCAATTTAATAAATCATAAAATCCCATTTTATTTTTCAACTTCTATTATTGTCCAAATTCATTACTTAGATAATTCAATCAATTCCAATTGATTTAACAAGCTTGGATTTGAAATAAAATTTATAAGTATATTCATTTGCAGCGTTAATTTCTACATTTTTTTTTTTATTTGGGAATTATAAATTTTACCTTCAAAACCCACCTATTAAACTTATTTTCTTATACCCTCATTTTAAGTCAAATTAAATAAATGACTTGAATTCCATTTCAACTCATTTGATTGAAATTAACCTTTTTACCATAAATAAAATTTCAAATTATCAATAGACTTTTTATTCCCATTTATTTGCCTTAATTTATTTAAGGCAATCCTAGATTAATATCTATTTCAATGATTGCAAATATCATTCCCTTATTTTTCTTAACTATTCTAATTCCAATCTAAGTTCAATAACGTAAAAATTTACGTTAGAATCCATTTTATATGTAGCAAATACCATTTGTTGAATCAAATGCTCAAATTAATCCTAAAATCTTGTTTTCTAAAGTTATATCAACAATGGTCAAATAAAAATTTGAATTAGCTTTAACTTTATTCTATGGTATTAACTATTGCAATAAATCCAAATTAATGAATGGTCTTGACTCCTATATTAACTTCTTTGGTTTCAATTAACATTTTATGGTGAATATGAATTTCAATGTATAATTGAAACCTTTATATCTATTTTATTTCATTATTCTATAAAAAAAATTATCATTTGGTTCATACCTTTTTACAAATAACTCCCATTTCTTCCAAATAATAATTACATAAACTATTAAATATTAAATCCATTAAATTTGCAATAAATTCAATTGATTGCAATTGGTTTCCAAATAAATTTTGATTTTTATTTGGTTATACACAAAATTTCTGTTATCACTTGCCTAACAGAGTTACTATCACTTAAGATCTCATTTCATCCCCATTTCCCCCTATCATTTACTGATTTCTTTATTTTATTCTACATAAATTATTATAAATAAGATTTCCTTTGTTATGCATCTTATTTATATTTATATTAATCAATCACCAATCCATCTCACTTTAACTGCAGTAAATTGGCGGATAAATTGAATAATTTCCAAAGTTTTAAATAAATAAGAAACAAGAATAGGTAACATACAATAGCCGTTAAATCTAAATTCTAGTCACCTAAATAGGCTTTTATTACTTGCAAATAAATATTACTATTTATTTTCATAGTACAAATCTCAAAAATTACCCCTTTTAATTTGCTTAGGCCATTTATTTCACTATACATATCTACATAAATGGACAATTTATTCAATTCATTAGGTATCAATTTTATTAAGCCCTGTTTATTTTTATGCATTCTTCTATTACCTTACAAAAAGAATAACTTTTAAACTCATACACTTAATAACAAAACCGTTATAAATCCAATAAATTCCAAATCGAAGTTTGTACATATTTTACACAACTATTATGATTCCTCACAAAACGTTGAATTTATTAAATGACCATTTATTAAAATTTAATTCCCTTAATTGAACCAGATGCTTATTAATATATATTTTCATTCTTACCATTTCTTCCCGTTATAAATTCATTTACGTATTTACACATTTCTATCTTTCAATTATCAATAACCAAACTGATTACAAACACTGTTTCTATCAATTTCCATAAATTTGTTCAAACTATACTTTTGTTTACATATAGTAAATTTTTATGTTTCTATTAGATTTTTCCCTTCTCACTACAGACATTAAATTATTACTATCTACACTAATTACATCTTTGTATTAATGAACGCCATTCAAGTTAATATTTATACTAACATTCACAATTTCAACATTTAGTTGTTTCTTATAATTAACTTTAAATCAAGTTGTGACCATTTACATTATCCCATCTATTGTCATAAAATTTTATAGTTACACTGAATTGCAACTACTATACCAAATCTCTACATTTATTCTTAAACAAATTAGAAATTATATTAATTTAACTTATTAAATATTATTAATTTGACGGGTCGTTACAGAATGAATAGGAACATTTTAAAAACAAAATAAACCTTTCATTCTGCAACTTCACTTTGGATTTGGCCAGTTGAATTATGATGTAATTATTTCAGGGTTTCACGTCGATTTTTAGGTTTGTTATTAGTGTTAACCTGAAGCTAGTGACAGTATATTTAGTCAATTTAGTTGTTTTTAGTGTATGGGGATAGGAGAAAAATATATCCAGAATTCCGATGTTGTTAGGTTATTACGTATTTGAAACAAAGAATTAAGTCGTTGATGTTTGTTTGGATCTTTGAATATAGTAGTTTGGAAATTTGAATTTTGAAGTTTGTTTTTGGTTGTATTATATCTAACAAATGGTAATTTTAATGGATGTTTGCATTTTTTGTTGGTAATTACTAATTTTTGAGACATTAACTTAATCCTTATAAAATGTTATGATGGGGATCCTACAATGGTTGTTTGGTAATACAATCTCTAAAACTGAATTATCTGTTTATGATGAGAGGATACATATGGTCATTCTTGAATCTTATTTTTTTTCAACTCATGAAACGACATAGATAATAATCTTTTTAAGTAGTGTATTATGAATATAAGTTTGTATCATAAAAACAAGCAGTACAAGATCAAGTAGTGAACCTAATAGTATTTAGAGACAATGTTTGATAGACTAAATGTAGAAATTGTGCAATCAGCACCGATTATCCAGTGGACAGTAAGAAATATGTATATTTAGTTTGGATTCAGCGGAATTTTAGTGGACTAACTGTAATAAACAGTCTGAGTCATTACTAGGCATTGTAAACTTACATGCCTCTTTCTAGTATAGGTATTTTTTTAACACTGTGCCTTGATTTATTAATGTGACCTGCATTTTTTATTTTCTCTAAATAGTGACTCCTTATAGTCAAACAAGATTTCAGATAATACTATTTTTATTTTAGCATTCGCAATTTTCCTCAATTTTAATTTAATTTTTACATTCAGTGGATTTTTGGTTACATTAAAGGACAATTCGTTTATAGCTTAAATAGTATTTGTCATTAGTTATCATTTTTATGTATTAATATACTAGCTTGGATAGACAGTTCTCTTAGTTTTAATTTGCAGTTTAAACGACTTTTATCATTCCAATTATTTCATGCAAACATATTGAATAATAAGATGCTTGAACATATGAGCATGGACTATGCACTCTCTCATCAGATTGTTAACAGGAATATGTTAATAAGCCATTTGAAATTCTAATGAGTGGAGTAGCTAGAGGATAACTTGATATATTAGGTAAAATATCACACATATCTCAAATATAATTTATAAGATTAAGTTGATTATAGGATCTTATTGTGATATTTTCTCATGTTCTCAACTATTTTGTAACTTGCATTATTAATATTCTACAGCTAAAATAAGACAAGTACATCAAATGTACATGGTTGACACATTGATTACATGTTGATATCAAAAGTTAAATATTTGATATTAGCTTACTGCTTATAAACAAATCGTCCTTAATAATATTGGTTTTCAGCTAAAGCATTGTATTAGACTTAATAAGATAATTAACTAATACAAAGGATACATATCTTTGTTTTGGACTTTATTCTGCACTGTTATTATCTTGAAACATTTCTGGTTACATGTTCCTAGATATGTATGAATTTTAAAAATAATAATGGTGTGAGACAAATCAAGGTGAATAAGCATGCTAAACTTTTAATTAGCATCATGGTTCTAGCTATGTTTATGATTTTAGGTGGTCAGGAGTGTTTTGTATCATAAAGGTTCAGATATTGATTTCTTTCTAAAAGTTTCCCTCCTTTTAGAGAAATGAACCTATGTTATAACTCAGAATATCATATATGTTACAATAGAGTATTACATTTATGCCCTCACATTGTATTTGGGTTTAGAAAATAATAAAGGGGTAAAAGTGTGAAAGTATTTGTTAGAACATAGGTAATTTTATGTGTTATATGGTAACTCATATCGCTTACTACAAATAGTTTCAAGTTTTCTATTGGACCTATATTATTTGATTAATTACGTCAAATTTGCTTTTGAACTGATAGTTTGTTAAAGTAAGAGGTAGATATGTAAAATGAATAAGTTTTCAATATTCCTATTCATACAACAATGTTACGTATCCAAATTTTATTCATAATGTTTCAAATTATTCTTGCAAAACCTAAAAGGAGAACACTAGAGAAAGCAACTTCTCAATATCGATGTTGAACCGATTCGTGGTGGTAAAAGCAAGGCATTCAGTACTATCAGAGTAAGTGAACCATGAAATAATTTTTCTTACATTTTTAGTCTACATAGCACAGAGGCACTTTTGATCTATTAGCCATGAAAATGTGAACGAAAATTTTAATGATGTTGTCAAAAATTAAAACAGAAGCAAGTTATTCTAATTAATACTAAAAGAAATGCTATAAACACTAACGGTTAAAGTAGGTGTTCATATACTTACCTAAACCTATCTCTTTAAAAGTTGTTCCATGATATTAAATAACAGCGTAAAACTTTCACTGTGTTTGCATATTATTCATTATACATGAATAATAATGTCAATTTAGTTTAGTAGAATCCTTTTAGACATAAAACTATCAGCATTTCAAATTACATATTACTGGGGATTAAGATTATGAACATAGAGAGTGTACTTAAGAAGTATGTATGCTCGAGAAGGTATTTTTCCCCCATCATCGATATGTTATAATATGCATGTTACATTTAACAAATTTAATTTTAGTCTTATGAATGGTTCACTGAGCATAGGAATATTTTGGTAATATCTTTGGAGGAATATTAAAATGAATGGATATCAAAATGTATAGCAGTGCCACATTTTAACTTCTCAGCAAGTTTTTAATGCATGTTTATATTTTGGCTTTAGTATTAGATTATATAGTTGATTAATTAAAATACAAAATGATTACAGTGTCTAGCTTTATCAAGATGACAGTGCTAATGTTGTAATTCACGAATACAAATCGAGGACATAACAAAATAACAAAGCCTGGGTTGAAAATGAAATAAAAGTTTCACAGTCGGAACGGTATGAATTCCAAGACGATTGCATGCAATAGGATCAAATTCAACATGATAGTGTTGATACCGATGAACATGAACAAAGAATTTTACCATATTTGATTCGTCCATGACTAGATTAGTCAAGAAGACGATGATACTGCATCAATTAGAGCTAAAACCAGTTAGAAGACAAGTAAAAAAGTTGCACTCAAGGATGAGATTTTTCAATTAAAGGCTACTGCTTTAGGAGATGTTATTGAAAACCTGTTAGAGAAACTTGATTGCTAAGTTAAATCAAAGACAAGGAAATCAAAACGTTCAATAGTAACTGGTGTTGGCTCTTACCTCATTATTTTAGTATCAAACTTAATAAAAATAAAAGGTTAGAAGATAATTTTATTTAGTTGCTATAACAATAAATTATGTGGCACATGTATAAATATTTTAATGCTTTTTCAATAGAACTGTTGTAAATGAGATTTAAGCTTATTGCTGTTTAATACTATCATGCTAATAATACTATATTTGCCTATATTTGCTTATTGTGGTTTACCTATATTTGCTGTTTAATACTCATATCTAAAGAAAAATTTAGTGAATTTTTTTAAGCTGTTAATTTTACTACTGGAGGGGGGTAGATGTTTAAATTCAAAATTTTACTATAGGAGGAGGGTAAATGTACCAAAATTTTATTATAAAGATATATCTAATGTAAACATATTATTCTTTAGACAAGTGTACTAACTAGCAATAAAGATAGTTGATTTCAGTAGCTACACTGAAAATCGTATAGTAACAGTTTGACATTTTTATGAAATAATTTGATATTCTAACATTGAAAATAGTTTAATTTAATATAGAATGTGGAATATCTACTTTATCAAATGATAATAATGATGGTTAATAGTCATTTGGCTGATTTTAGTAGCTACACTGAACTTTGTGTAGTATATATTTTGATATTGTATAACAAAGTCAAACTATTTGATAGTGTTAAAAATACTTAAAACATGGTCAAACGAATCACAATATCATTCTATTTTTTAAAATATCAAACTCTTTTATCAACTATTTTGTCTAACAATAAAATAGTTTGATATTTGATATTGATAATGGTTTGATATCGTATGTCAACAATAATGAAATTGTATACTAAATAGTCTGATAGTATATAAAATAAAATATCAAATAGTTTTGACTTTGCTTTTTTTCACCATATTAGTTGTATATTAGTAACTCTAATGCATGGTTCGATTTTTACAAGTTAAACATTGCAATATAGTTGAACTTCTACGCCACTTTGATTTTTTATAAAATAGTTTCATAGTTTATCAAATAGAAAATAATTTAAATTCTATACGACTTTGATTTTTTTACACAAAATAGTTTGTTATTTTACGACATCAAATATCAAATAGTTTAACTTGTGCGCAACTTGATTTTTTTTTACAAAATAGTTTAATATTCTATAAAATTTCAAATAGTTTTCTTAGTGATTATTTTTAACCAATTATATACTATTTTGATTCTCCGATCCATGTTTCCATTTTTTTCCACATTAATCATTTCAACATTGAATAAAAGTCTACTTCTACCTTGGGTATGATTTGGTTACTGTATTTTATTTTTTAAATCTATCAAAGGAGTTCACTCAATGGTTGTATATAATTTTCATATATTTTGCATTTACATATTCTTTCTTACATGAATTTGGTTTCATCGAAGATATTTCAATTCATTAGAAAAAATGAAATTCACAATTGATTTAACTTTTTTCCCTCTTAAATTTCACATGTTTTAAATAATCTTCATCATATTAAAACAATTTCTTCGTGGCCTTACTTTTCTAATTATGTTTATAAAACAGGTGTTACTTTTAGACCTAGAAAGGATAAAAAAATTGTTGCTAAATTAACATTGTTTTGGATGATTTTTAAATTTCACTACTATCTTTTTTGTTGAAAAAAAGCTTTAAAATATTTAGACCCATTCCATCTCCATTTTCGATAGTTCAATCATTATCTAAGTGCGTATTACTGATGATGAAAACACAAATTTAGAATAGGAAGCTGTCGGGCGGTTGTTATTCCACTTGCAGATTGTTTTTTGGGTACCTTTTCAATTGGTATATGATTTTGGTTTAATTTGATTGTTTACAGATTATTTCATCTCATTTGCAAGTCAATGAGTTTGGTTATTTTGTATGCAAGTTAAAGAAACTTGCTAACTACGAAAACATTTTAATCTAAGGCTATAATTCTCATTTTCTCGATCTTACTAATTGCTTAAGTTATGATTATATATTTTTAATATAAAAATATATGTTTTAAGAGCAAGTGATGAAAAACTAGATAGGGACATCAACACTCATTAAAAGCAAATTGTTTTTGATGAGGATGGTGACTAAGTCTTGATAGGAATCTCTTGCTTCCTTTTCTATTTCATGATCTTTTAGGTATGGAAACTTCATTTTATCATGCATTCATTGCATTAGTATTAGATAGTACATAAAAAATGATTCTTTATTATGTTGTCACTACCGCTGAAGATGCAAGGTTTCACTCCACTATTTTAATTTATTTGTCTTCTATAATTTAAATTTTTTACTAAATTTCAAATTGGTGAATTACTTATACAAGTGATGATAAAATAGATAGTGCCTCAGAACACCCCTCATTAGTCTAATTAGAATGAATGTTGATAGCGGTCTAAATTTGAATGCTCTGGTGCATTTTAATATTCGATTGATTGGTACAATATCATTTCAATTTTTCTTTGGCTTTGATTAAAATATTTTTAGGTCTCCATTGTAGTTGTATGCCTACCTCAAGTATTTATGACTGCAAATGCTGATAAAATAGATAGAGACTATACTATTTTAGTGTTTTACTTTTGGGTTTCAGGATAAGTTCAGAAAATGCCTGCATTCAAAATGCAATAGTCGTGCCATGTGCATTTGCATTTTGTACTATGGGTGCATTGAAATAATCGTGAAATTCCATTTACTTTCCCTATCTTCCCCTTTCATTTTACTGATTACAAGTAATGAATGTTAATAGGGTGTTATGTAAGAATTTATTGTACATGATTTGGACGTGTCTTTTGGATGTACCAAAAATGCCCTTTTCGTTTACAATTTTTTTTGCTTTTTCATTCTTATTCTCTCCGCTTCATCTCAGACATATTTTATTCCACTTTCTTGCTAAACCTAATCTCCAAAACATTATCAATTAATCACTAATTGATCGACATATGACTACAATCACCAGATCGATCGCAGTCTCCCATCACAAATTCACAAATCGATCGAAGTGCCTTTGCATTCCCCAAATCGATCGACGTTTCTTATTATTGAACTAGTCGACGTCATTATTATCACCAAGCCGAATGATGTTGCCTAGTGATTATTGAGAGGAAGAAGGCTAGGTTGGTCGTCGATAAGGTGATCAACGAGGATAATTAGCTTTAGATATTGATGTTAAAGTTTAGACCTGATTTGACTTAATTATGTTTTATTTCATAGTAGCAAGGGGAAGAAGGACTATGTCATGGTGATTATTGGGCGAAAGAAGGGTGCGAATAGGTGTTCATCGATGAGGCGGTCAACAACAATAATTCGGTTGCTGTGATGAATCCTATGACCATGGAAAAGCTTCAACTGTTTCATGGTCATACGATTTTGCTAAAGGTGTCTTTCTCTTCTTAATTTTTTTTAATGTGATTGGATACTAGGTTTTTTATTACTTTTCTTCTTTATTGATGATTACATAAGAAGGTCACATGGTACAAGAATAAAAGGATAAGTATTTAGATTTTTAGATCCAGTTGTTTTTATTACCTAAAACTGCTACTTTTATCTTGCAAAAAGACAACTAAGTACTGTATGCACTATCATAAGATAAAATGGTTTCAATCTAGATAATGAATGAATAGGAACATTTTAAAAACAAAATAAACCTTTCATTCTGCAACTTCACTTTGGATTTGGCCAGTTGAATTATGATGTAATTATTTCAGGGTTTCACGTCGATTTTTAGGTTTGTTATTAGTGTTAACCTGAAGCTAGTGACAGTATATTTAGTCAATTTAGTTGTTTTTAGCGTATGGGGATAGGAGAAAAATATATCCAGAATTCCGATGTTGTTAGGTTATTACGTATTTGAAACAAAGAATTAAGTCGTTGATGTTTGTTTGGATCTTTGAATATAGTAGTTTGGAAATTTGAATTTTGAAGTTTGTTTTTGGTTGTATTATATCTAACAAATGGTAATTTTAATGGATGTTTGCATTTTTTGTTGGTAATTACTAATTTTTGAGACATTAACTTAATCCTTATAAAATGTTATGATGGGGATCCTACAATGGTTGTTTGGTAATACAATCTCTAAAACTGAATTATCTGTTTATGATGAGAGGATACATATGGTCATTCTTGAATCTTATTTTTTTTCAACTCATGAAACGACATAGATAATAATCTTTTTAAGTAGTGTATTATGAATATAAGTTTGTATCATAAAAACAAGCAGTACAAGATCAAGTAGTGAACCTAATAGTATTTAGAGACAATGTTTGATAGACTAAATGTAGAAATTGTGCAATCAGCACCGATTATCCAGTGGACAGTAAGAAATATGTATATTTAGTTTGGATTCAGCGGAATTTTAGTGGACTAACTGTAATAAACAGTCTGAGTCATTACTAGGCATTGTAAACTTACATGCCTCTTTCTAGTATAGGTATTTTTTTAACACTGTGCCTTGATTTATTAATGTGACCTGCATTTTTTATTTTCTCTAAATAGTGACTCCTTATAGTCAAACAAGATTTCAGATAATACTATTTTTATTTTAGCATTCGCAATTTTCCTCAATTTTAATTTAATTTTTACATTCAGTGGATTTTTGGTTACATTAAAGGACAATTCGTTTATAGCTTAAATAGTATTTGTCATTAGTTATCATTTTTATGTATTAATATACTAGCTTGGATAGACAGTTCTCTTAGTTTTAATTTGCAGTTTAAACGACTTTTATCATTCCAATTATTTCATGCAAACATATTGAATAATAAGATGCTTGAACATATGAGCATGGACTATGCACTCTCTCATCAGATTGTTAACAGGAATATGTTAATAAGCCATTTGAAATTCTAATGAGTGGAGTAGCTAGAGGATAACTTGATATATTAGGTAAAATATCACACATATCTCAAATATAATTTATAAGATTAAGTTGATTATAGGATCTTATTGTGATATTTTCTCATGTTCTCAACTATTTTGTAACTTGCATTATTAATATTCTACAGCTAAAATAAGACAAGTACATCAAATGTACATGGTTGACACATTGATTACATGTTGATATCAAAAGTTAAATATTTGATATTAGCTTACTGCTTATAAACAAATCGTCCTTAATAATATTGGTTTTCAGCTAAAGCATTGTATTAGACTTAATAAGATAATTAACTAATACAAAGGATACATATCTTTGTTTTGGACTTTATTCTGCACTGTTATTATCTTGAAACATTTCTGGTTACATGTTCCTAGATATGTATGAATTTTAAAAATAATAATGGTGTGAGACAAATCAAGGTGAATAAGCATGCTAAACTTTTAATTAGCATCATGGTTCTAGCTATGTTTATGATTTTAGGTGGTCAGGAGTGTTTTGTATCATAAAGGTTCAGATATTGATTTCTTTCTAAAAGTTTCCCTCCTTTTAGAGAAATGAACCTATGTTATAACTCAGAATATCATATATGTTACAATAGAGTATTACATTTATGCCCTCACATTGTATTTGGGTTTAGAAAATAATAAAGGGGTAAAAGTGTGAAAGTATTTGTTAGAACATAGGTAATTTTATGTGTTATATGGTAACTCATATCGCTTACTACAAATAGTTTCAAGTTTTCTATTGGACCTATATTATTTGATTAATTACGTCAAATTTGCTTTTGAACTGATAGTTTGTTAAAGTAAGAGGTAGATATGTAAAATGAATAAGTTTTCAATATTCCTATTCATACAACAATGTTACGTATCCAAATTTTATTCATAATGTTTCAAATTATTCTTGCAAAACCTAAAAGGAGAACACTAGAGAAAGCAACTTCTCAATATCGATGTTGAACCGATTCGTGGTGGTAAAAGCAAGGCATTCAGTACTATCAGAGTAAGTGAACCATGAAATAATTTTTCTTACATTTTTAGTCTACATAGCACAGAGGCACTTTTGATCTATTAGCCATGAAAATGTGAACGAAAATTTTAATGATGTTGTCAAAAATTAAAACAGAAGCAAGTTATTCTAATTAATACTAAAAGAAATGCTATAAACACTAACGGTTAAAGTAGGTGTTCATATACTTACCTAAACCTATCTCTTTAAAAGTTGTTCCATGATATTAAATAACAGCGTAAAACTTTCACTGTGTTTGCATATTATTCATTATACATGAATAATAATGTCAATTTAGTTTAGTAGAATCCTTTTAGACATAAAACTATCAGCATTTCAAATTACATATTACTGGGGATTAAGATTATGAACATAGAGAGTGTACTTAAGAAGTATGTATGCTCGAGAAGGTATTTTTCCCCCATCATCGATATGTTATAATATGCATGTTACATTTAACAAATTTAATTTTAGTCTTATGAATGGTTCACTGAGCATAGGAATATTTTGGTAATATCTTTGGAGGAATATTAAAATGAATGGATATCAAAATGTATAGCAGTGCCACATTTTAACTTCTCAGCAAGTTTTTAATGCATGTTTATATTTTGGCTTTAGTATTAGATTATATAGTTGATTAATTAAAATACAAAATGATTACAGTGTCTAGCTTTATCAAGATGACAGTGCTAATGTTGTAATTCACGAATACAAATCGAGGACATAACAAAATAACAAAGCCTGGGTTGAAAATGAAATAAAAGTTTCACAGTCGGAACGGTATGAATTCCAAGACGATTGCATGCAATAGGATCAAATTCAACATGATAGTGTTGATACCGATGAACATGAACAAAGAATTTTACCATATTTGATTCGTCCATGACTAGATTAGTCAAGAAGACGATGATACTGCATCAATTAGAGCTAAAACCAGTTAGAAGACAAGTAAAAAAGTTGCACTCAAGGATGAGATTTTTCAATTAAAGGCTACTGCTTTAGGAGATGTTATTGAAAACCTGTTAGAGAAACTTGATTGCTAAGTTAAATCAAAGACAAGGAAATCAAAACGTTCAATAGTAACTGGTGTTGGCTCTTACCTCATTATTTTAGTATCAAACTTAATAAAAATAAAAGGTTAGAAGATAATTTTATTTAGTTGCTATAACAATAAATTATGTGGCACATGTATAAATATTTTAATGCTTTTTCAATAGAACTGTTGTAAATGAGATTTAAGCTTATTGCTGTTTAATACTATCATGCTAATAATACTATATTTGCCTATATTTGCTTATTGTGGTTTACCTATATTTGCTGTTTAATACTCATATCTAAAGAAAAATTTAGTGAATTTTTTTAAGCTGTTAATTTTACTACTGGAGGGGGGTAGATGTTTAAATTCAAAATTTTACTATAGGAGGAGGGTAAATGTACCAAAATTTTATTATAAAGATATATCTAATGTAAACATATTATTCTTTAGACAAGTGTACTAACTAGCAATAAAGATAGTTGATTTCAGTAGCTACACTGAAAATCGTATAGTAACAGTTTGACATTTTTATGAAATAATTTGATATTCTAACATTGAAAATAGTTTAATTTAATATAGAATGTGGAATATCTACTTTATCAAATGATAATAATGATGGTTAATAGTCATTTGGCTGATTTTAGTAGCTACACTGAACTTTGTGTAGTATATATTTTGATATTGTATAACAAAGTCAAACTATTTGATAGTGTTAAAAATACTTAAAACATGGTCAAACGAATCACAATATCATTCTATTTTTTAAAATATCAAACTCTTTTATCAACTATTTTGTCTAACAATAAAATAGTTTGATATTTGATATTGATAATGGTTTGATATCGTATGTCAACAATAATGAAATTGTATACTAAATAGTCTGATAGTATATAAAATAAAATATCAAATAGTTTTGACTTTGCTTTTTTTCACCATATTAGTTGTATATTAGTAACTCTAATGCATGGTTCGATTTTTACAAGTTAAACATTGCAATATAGTTGAACTTCTACGCCACTTTGATTTTTTATAAAATAGTTTCATAGTTTATCAAATAGAAAATAATTTAAATTCTATACGACTTTGATTTTTTTACACAAAATAGTTTGTTATTTTACGACATCAAATATCAAATAGTTTAACTTATGCGCAACTTGATTTTTTTTTACAAAATAGTTTAATATTCTATAAAATTTCAAATAGTTTTCTTAGTGATTATTTTTAACCAATTATATACTATTTTGATTCTCCGATCCATGTTTCCATTTTTTTCCACATTAATCATTTCAACATTGAATAAAAGTCTACTTCTACCTTGGGTATGATTTGGTTACTGTATTTTATTTTTTAAATCTATCAAAGGAGTTCACTCAATGGTTGTATATAATTTTCATATATTTTGCATTTACATATTCTTTCTTACATGAATTTGGTTTCATCGAAGATATTTCAATTCATTAGAAAAAATGAAATTCACAATTGATTTAACTTTTTTCCCTCTTAAATTTCACATGTTTTAAATAATCTTCATCATATTAAAACAATTTCTTCGTGGCCTTACTTTTCTAATTATGTTTATAAAACAGGTGTTACTTTTAGACCTAGAAAGGATAAAAAAATTGTTGCTAAATTAACATTGTTTTGGATGATTTTTAAATTTCACTACTATCTTTTTTGTTGAAAAAAAGCTTTAAAATATTTAGACCCATTCCATCTCCATTTTCGATAGTTCAATCATTATCTAAGTGCGTATTACTGATGATGAAAACACAAATTTAGAATAGGAAGCTGTCGGGCGGTTGTTATTCCACTTGCAGATTGTTTTTTGGGTACCTTTTCAATTGGTATATGATTTTGGTTTAATTTGATTGTTTACAGATTATTTCATCTCATTTGCAAGTCAATGAGTTTGGTTATTTTGTATGCAAGTTAAAGAAACTTGCTAACTACGAAAACATTTTAATCTAAGGCTATAATTCTCATTTTCTCGATCTTACTAATTGCTTAAGTTATGATTATATATTTTTAATATAAAAATATATGTTTTAAGAGCAAGTGATGAAAAACTAGATAGGGACATCAACACTCATTAAAAGCAAATTGTTTTTGATGAGGATGGTGACTAAGTCTTGATAGGAATCTCTTGCTTCCTTTTCTATTTCATGATCTTTTAGGTGTGGAAACTTCATTTTATCATGCATTCATTGCATTAGTATTAGATAGTACATAAAAAATGATTCTTTATTATGTTGTCACTACCGCTGAAGATGCAAGGTTTCACTCCACTATTTTAATTTATTTGTCTTCTATAATTTAAATTTTTTACTAAATTTCAAATTGGTGAATTACTTATACAAGTGATGATAAAATAGATAGTGCCTCAGAACACCCCTCATTAGTCTAATTAGAATGAATGTTGATAGCGGTCTAAATTTGAATGCTCTGGTGCATTTTAATATTCGATTGATTGGTACAATATCATTTCAATTTTTCTTTGGCTTTGATTAAAATATTTTTAGGTCTCCATTGTAGTTGTATGCCTACCTCAAGTATTTATGACTGCAAATGCTGATAAAATAGATAGAGACTATACTATTTTAGTGTTTTACTTTTGGGTTTCAGGATAAGTTCAGAAAATGCCTGCATTCAAAATGCAATAGTCGTGCCATGTGCATTTGCATTTTGTACTATGGGTGCATTGAAATAATCGTGAAATTCCATTTACTTTCCCTATCTTCCCCTTTCATTTTACTGATTACAAGTAATGAATGTTAATAGGGTGTTATGTATGATTATAGAAATTTTCAGCTGCTATAGATGTAATCCCTCTTTTCTTGAAGTCATCCTAAATAGCACATCGATGACAAGGAGTCGGTAACCTCACCCGAAGTATTACATCAAGAAAACCAGTTTTCTTGATGAGTGGTCAGTGTCAATCACATCCCAAGTGGCACAACTTTCTAGTGTTCAGGTAAAATTTCCATGATTTAATTTTGAAGTTGATTAGACAAATTTATGAAGACAAACATTCTGCCAACTTTACTGAAAATATTTACGCGAGCGAAACGAGGCAGTTTGCAAATAAATTGAAGGCAAGCAACTGATTAAAAGCAAAGCTTTTGGTGCTTGCAAAGGAACATGGTGTTTTAGACATTGGTAAATTGAAAGGGGAAGATAGGGAAAGTAAAGGTATTGTTGATCTTAGCTAGAAATCAGAACATGAAATTAGATTCCCTTAGAAATTAGAATACTGGATTCTTTTTGATGGATTGTCATTGTGTTTTATGTTCAATTCTTGGAACTTTATTATTGTATTATTATGGCGTTTGTACTAAATGGTTGTTGCATTTTGGGAATTGTCATCACCTTCTACATGCTCAAATTGTTCAATTCCATTTGTTGGTTTAGTAATTTCTATTGAGTTAGAAAATGCTTGAATATCATATTAAAATCTGTTAGAATTGTACATTGATGGTTCATTCTTAGAGAAAGCTGTGATCTTGAAAATTTTTCTTATATTGTAGTGTTTCCTAAACACAAACACTCGAAAAATGTAAGAAGCAAATGGTGAAATTTGAACTTTAGGCGATTCAACTACTATTATTTAATCTATTATTTGGACATTTTATTGCTACCAATTTTAGTTTTTCTTTTCTTGGTATCCTTTTAATTCCGCTGCTTTCAAAAGCTATTAGTTGTTTTTAGCTAGATTGGGGTATATTTACTCTTTGTAGACCTAAGAAAGTCTAATCCCTTTATTGCAAATTACTTTATTTGATACATCATATGCTGACTGTTTGCTCTGGGTTCAGTTCTTTAGTTTTTATTTTTCTTTGTTACAGGATAAGTTGCATGTACTATATAGCTTATAATGCTTCCGTGCCTACAATTTGTTGTTTGTTATTTGTTTTTATTCAAATTTTTTATTGTTGTTGCTATCTATAATTTTCCTTTATGTGTGTTTTAATCTTTAATAATAAACATATGTTTTACAAGAAGTGGTAAGTTGATGATACATATAGATGCTCATTCAAAACCTGGAGTTATAAACATTTCCACTTAAACGACTTATGAAAAGTATGTGATGTATATGTTTGGTAAACTCACCAGGCACCTTCCATGTGTGTTAAAAACAAGCCGGTGATACAGTAAATAGATAAAACTGACATATTGAGGTAGAATTAAATTGAAGAGTGTCATACGCAGTTTTTCTAAAAGTCATCGGTAATGGAATAAATGTTGACATCAATATTTCTATTTGAGACATGCATACAATGCAATAAAATGCATAAGGAGACTCGATGCATTAGAATATTAGAGTGGGACACTAGGATAAATATTATTCATTGCTTAAAATGTTAGATTTTTATAAATGAATGTTTCGCAAATACATTTTAAAAATAAAAAAGAAAACTATATATATATTTTATATAATAACCCGAAGTTTGAACTATTCTGAATATATTTTTTCCTTTATAAGTTTTCCTGATTATCCGAAAAATGTAATTTTGTTAATATATCTCCAACCCATAAGCTTTACTAGAGAAAGAAGTCTCCACTAGCATAATTTTTCTACCATAGAAGACTGTTAAAAATAACACCAGTTAAAATGGACATTAAATCTACAATATTGAAAAACATTAGTAAAAAAAAACTAAAATTTTTGAATCTTTGTAAAACTTCAATTTTTAGTCTCCATATTTATTTTTTTCTAGCTTATTCATTTGATGCAGGTCGGCCTACCGCCTTCCCATTAAACTTGAATAATCTCAGTAAAACTTGAGATTAGTTTCATAAATAACATTAATAAAATGATTAAATTTATAGTAATGTTATGAATTTAGTATATATGGATTTTGACTCAAAATTAATAATTTAATTGGTTTACACTTGCATTTATTGCCATATACATTTTGAAGTTGTTCAATGGTCCCATTTGTTTATGTTGATGCAGCTAATGTTTGATGCTATTTCTATAGCTTTTTTTAATGCCTCGCAATATTAATGCAGTATTAATGGACCTTATTTGCAAAGGTTATTAATTTTAGAAAATTATAAAAATATAAATTTAATAGTTTTTGCATTATTAAATAAGTTATAAAAGCAGAAAAATAGGCGTCAATATATTACGTGTCTGACGCCTCCGCTTCTTTCCCCCGCATTCACACAATGGTGCTGGGAACGGGGGTATGCCGTTGTCGTGTCTGACATCAAGAACAGAAACGGGCTATTTTATTACCGCGAACACTATCTTATACTAACGATTCTACAAATTGATGATGTAGGTTTTTGAGATCAATTCACATTCATATCAATTGACTTTGCTGAAATAATCTTTAGAAAATTATCATAGTCCTCAATCTTTTAATACTTTGATGATGGAAGTTGTTGTCAAAATTAAAAAAATTACCATACTGCTGACATAGTTGTTAATTTTATGCTACAAATTGATTCATAAATTGATGTGATAAATATATAACCTGATAATTTAAATTCACTTGATATTTTGTTTGAATATGCTATTAAATTATGCAAAAAAATAATGTGGATGTGGTAAGCTACAATGTTAATGTCCTCGAGAAAATTAGAAATGGTGAAAAATGATCACTGCACTAATTTATTATCTTTTTTGCAATAGCTATACTGTAAAAATATGGTTCAGCAATCAAATGCAGGTCCAGCTAGATGTGCATATATACTCTTCTATATTAAGTGAATGATGGACCTTCGAATAAAGCATGCTCTTATGGTAATGGCAGAAACAGTGGAAGTGTACCATATAACACTTACTGATTGCATTATATTACGAAAATTGTTTACGTAAAACGTGCCGAACATTATTTATGAAATAATGACTATTTTTCAGTATCAACTGAGAAATAGACATAGCTGTATTTCAATTTGAATATTCGTTATGTAATAAAACTATAATGTGGTATTTGTGTAACAGCCCTAGTTTTTAGCTATTTATTTCTTTTAATTTTTTTGTTTTTAGAAATATAATTTATATAAATTGTGTTTACCAATATTGTTTAAATATTTAATTTAGAGAATTAAACTCGTTAATTTAATATGATTTTTGTAACTAAATTTAAGAAGAAGAAAAAAAAAAGGAAATTTTTTATAATGTATAATGAAGTGAGTGGTAACTAAATGTTTTGGATATTATCATAATATCTGTTGTTATACCCATTCCCTAAAAATAATGAAAAGAAGAAAATTTGTAACATATTAAAGTAGTTAATTAATTATGTTAATTTGGTAGGTTATGACATGCAAATCATGTTGGTGGAATATTCTCAATTTTGACATATTAATTATGTTAGCAGTGAACATTGTTAAGCAATTTAAAACAATGAAACTTACAATCAATTTATTTGATAAATCTACCTTATTCCTAGTTAGCAATTCAAAACTTGAATAAAGGCACATACGGATATTTTAAAATGGAGTTAATGACAATTAATAGATATTTCAAAAAGAAATTTATGACAATTAATAGAGAAATTAATTGTAAAATTTCAGTAGTTGACCAGAATTAATTTATCGAATAATTAATGCAAATTAATAAAATTGATGAAAGATAAATAAGTTAATTCTTTTGGTTAATGGCATGAGGACACGAGGTTAATCCCCATTTTGTAGGAGAAATCTGCCCGTGTAACCAGTCCGGCTACCAGTGCCTACAAAGCGGACGGATTAATGTGAGACGTCGCAGGATTGATAATTAACAAAAAGGGTTAATTAACTAATTAAGTTAGTAACCAAATTTGAGTATGTAATTAAAGGAGGATAATTAATTGGTAATATGGTAATTAATTGAAATCAATTAAGGAGGGTAATTAAAAGGGATAAGGTAATCAATTGAAATCAATTAAAGGCAATTAAAGGGGAATTAATTGATTAGAAGAATATGGAAATCAAATTTGCCTTCCTTTGCGCGTGACACAAAATTTTATTCTTTTAACATTTTGACATTTGCCTCTTACCATTTGTTTCTTGAGCATGTCACTGTATTCATTTATTCACGCAGCCTTATCCACAAAAATATCAACTCTTCCAATTGCCATTTTTCCTCTCACCTAAATTAAATGCATTCAAAATTTAATCTTGCCTATCTTTGCAAATTTTCGCATACCCATTATATCTCTCTGTTTCCACTGCGTTTGTTTTGCAATAAATAAATTTTTCGAACCATTGATCAAGTAAATATTTATGTAAGCATTTATTACTTTTGCCTTTTCAGTTAAAAGCTTTTTCATTGCTTACCATAAATCACGCAAGAGCTCAAGTTTTGCTTCCTCAATCAAATCTGTTCAAATTTGCAGTAACGCATGCTTTAAATTTAGATTATAACTGGTATAAATCACGCAAGCTATCTAAAAAAAAAAAAATAATAATCCAAAAGAGTGATATCGTTCAAACATAAAACTGGAAAGAGAAATCAACGCATGCATTTATCACAATTTTCGTGTAGCGTTCAAACAAGAAGAACTGGAAATAAATCTCTTGCCTAAACGCATGCACTCAAAAATCAACGCTTGCATTTATTTCTTACGTTTTCAAACCTGCCTATTTATCTCCCCTTTTTATTTCGCAAGTTTATCTATAAATACTTTGCCTCATTCACATAAGTTTTCATATCTCCTTGTTTGTCCCTCTCTGGTACAAGCTTCTATCAGGTAAATAATTTGCATTGTTTATTTCTTTGCTTCTTCCAATTTTCCTTCCTCCTTCTTGTGTTCTCTGATTTCCTTGCTCGGCTACTTCCCCATCATGCCGTGCCATTTATAAATACATATAGAACTTTGTTAGTAGTAGGCTGGAAGAAATGATATAAATTGATTGTAGGAAGCTAGACTATGGAATTAGTGTAGTTATGATGTAGTTAGTGGTATTGTGGATTTGGATAAGTGCAGTTTGAAGAGGAAGGCATTGAAAAAAAAAAAGAATTACAATTTAATAATGGAGAAGATAAATTGATAAGGAGAAAATGATATGAAATGTTGTTTAATTCAAATAAACAATATTGTATGAATAAATCTTGGGTGAATATAATAAAATGACATTTATTTCAATTTTTAATGGTTGAAATAAATTTAAGATGGTTAAAAATAAATTTAACTACTTATTTGAGAATTTGGGTGGATAAATATCAATGGATTGTATTTATTATGGTTAATAAAAGGATATTGGTGATGTATACCAATAATCACCTTTTAATGTTTAATAATAAAAGTAAAAGAAGAAATAATTTGCCTAAACATGATGAACATGTATGTGAAATAAAGTATTATTTAATGAATTCGAATGTAGTTAGTGGCTACATTTGATTAAATCGAATAATTTGAACAGTATTGTGTTTGTTGCCAATATTGTCATTTTATTTAAATAAATATATATGAGAATGAAAATAATTGATCATGATAAATATGATTAAAAATGTGAGAAATAATTTAATAATGTCTAAACATGTATTTGTTTTGTTTGGGTGCATAACATCTTTTTATTCAATCAATTGTATTAAATTTGCAATTTATTTTGCAATTTATTCAATTTATTTTATGCATGCGTACGGTTGAAGTATGGGCCTAGGATATGTTGAGACGGTTAGCGGGTTGTAGTAGTCGAGCAAGTTGAACTAAATTTCTTTTATTCTATTCGTTCCAGTTGTTCTGAAATTTTGCTTTGACCGAAATTTTTAAATTCGCATACTTGGTATTTGGATCTTATAGATTTAAGTCAAGGCTTTGCATCCGCCGAAGTTTGATCGTGCTTTCCGTTTTTTTTTCCGAAGTAGATACCGTGTTTGATTTAGATCCACTGCAGCGTTTAAGGTGAGTATTTCTCACCAGACATATGTACATATATTTTGTGAATTATCGCAAGTGTATGTGTAAAAATTTTATTTAAATATTATCTGTCTGTAGTATAACGTAGAATGATGAATCCCATTTAAATTAACACCTCATCAGTTATTATCTGTTGTATTATTTCTGCAGTTATATTATATTATTGTTTATTTACTGCTTAAATCACCACTGCAAGTTCCCTGTTAAATTTAGATTGTTGTGGGCTGAAATGATAGGCCTAAATGATGATTACTGTGCTATTATTATGTTAACTGTTTAACTGTTAACTTGGGATTGCGGGTTTGAAATGATAGAACCCGGGGTTTGTAAATTACGGATTGAAATGATATAAATCCGTATCACTTGACCTAGGCTAGAAAACTATATACAGGCCCGTGGTCCTTATAATATTTTCTGAAATATTTAAAATTATTTTGGAAGTTAAATATTTGATTTAATATCTTTAAAGGATTTTATATTGATTTTGAATGAGTTATAAATGTTAATAAATAAATAAATAAATATTTGAATAAAATTTTGGAATATAACTTATTTTGGAAATTCTGGATTTTTGAAAGGATAAGATTTCAGTTAAGAAATATATATATAAGTTATATTTGGAAATATTTATTAAGTTAAACAATCTACTAAAGCATTTAAATGCTGTCTTTTGAAATTGGACTAGTTTTACCCGTAACTTTAGGTAGCATTTCCTAAGTGCTATAGAATCTGGAATTTGATTGTTTTGAAATTTAAGGAATTTGATAAATTATATTTATGTTTAAGTTTTGGAGACCTTTAAGATATGAGATTTATAACTGGATTTTTCTTAATAAATTTAAGATGAACATTCTAGTGTTAAGTAAATTTTGAAATTATTTAATGGCATAATTTTGGAGTTTTATCTATGGAATTTATGGGAATATTCAAGACGAAATAATAAACACTAATTTGTTGAAAGAAAAAATATCCAACCTTAGTTTTGAATATTAATACTCCAATTGGATATATATATAGGAATTGAAATGGTCTTGGGAACATGAAGTGATATTTAAATTATGGTTTAAAATAAAGAAATATATTTGTAAAGCTATGTAAATTATCTTCTTTACAAAGTAACCATAAAGTTAAACCATTTATTCTATATACCGTTGAATGTCCAAACCATTGTGTTTGGGAGTTATGGTTTTAAAGTAAAATTTCCAAAATATTATGTTTTGAAGATATAATTTAAATATTTGGTTTCCAGATATTATAAATTTTAAGCAGTATGGTTTTTGGAAAAGAATTATACTTGAATATAACGGTATCATATTGTTTTGGGTTTTGAATGATATCGTGTTTATAGTTTGAAATAGAAATGTTTATTTTGGTTTTAAAGTATAAACTGTTTTAAAAGACCACGGTGTTATAATAACGATGGGTTGGCAAAGAGACCGGGATCGGATATGGACATACTCTCTGTCGATACCGAAAACCACTTTGACTAACCGTGTACGCGGTGGAGATTCCAGAATGAAGTAGGTTGGTGGCGACGTTTCCTGTAAGGTAAATACGTGGACCCGACTCCCGTGAGTTGGCATAAGGTGGCTAAAACAGGAGCGATCGACGGGTTAATGAGGTCATTCCTCTGATCGGACACTCCTCTTCGATATTATACTATGACTTTGGATTGATTCAGTGGCCACTTCTATTTTGATTTGGGGAGTTGTTTCGAGGTGGGCGGTTGCTGCGGCTTCGCGTTACCATCGGCCCGGATGCGTAATTGGTATATCTACCCTGGCATTGCCTAGTTGTGCCGTGTCACCTACCATACCGCGCCTTGTACGAGTTTAGATTTCTCCCGTAGCCCGTGTGGTATCCTCTAGTTGCTTCCCGATCAGGAGGAGCTATGATATTGGATGGACTACTGGGACTATTACGTGTTAAGGTGGAAAATGTAAAGCCTTAACGCTACTTAAAAGTAAGTTTATTTTATAAATAGACACTAGTATAATAGCGCAATATACTACATAGTAAATAGTTTGACGGATCCTTAGAGGATGGGCGGTCCCAAGCATCCTTTAAGTTACTTGCTCTATATTACAGTACACTTGAATTAGCTTACATTATATAAGTATGTATGTCCTGACTCGAGTGTTATGTTTTATTTTTACGCTCGGGTCAGCCTGAGTTGCAGTTTCAGTTTCTCTCCGGAGTTATGTCATCCCGTAGATCATTCATACTGCCGGAAGCCTTTCAGTCTTTATCTTATTTGCAATCAATCAAATTGGAAGACTCTGTTTCTATTTATGTCTACAGCTGTATTGCAGATTCTAAACTATGTAAATTCTATTTGGTTAAAGTTTTATAGTGGCTTCATGAACCACTGTATATTTTATTTCCGCTGTGAGTTCTGATATATGTATGTGATTCTGTGATTTATTTACTACATATTCTGAGTTTTGCCAAATTTATTTTACAACGCAGTATTTTGAACAATTCAAGTCCGACATGTGCGGATGCGAAGGGTTGAAAATACTGGGTCGTTACATTTGGTATCAGAGCTTTGGTTCTAGGCAAAACTTAGAATGTATGGTAAATTTGATTTACAGAATCACGTTCATTCGAGATTGAACCACTCTCTTTTCGAATTTTGGAACATTCCCTACGGTTCCAAAGCTCATTGTATCCCTCACTTTTTCATCTGCTTTAGATTCTGGAGTATCTCATAACTCCACTTCGGATGATCTTTATTGTAAATTGGCGGTCTCGCCATTATTCTAATAAAGGGGTGAAACTCCTTTACCATTAGCATTGATTCACCGGAGATTTATATTTATCCTCGGTTTATATGCTAGTATCTTTGGTTATTCCAAATTCTATCTCTTCGGATCAAATGTAGATTTACCCCAACCACATCGATATGGCTCTTTAAGTCACGGATGACTAGGTCAAGGTTGTCCGCGACTTATATAGACTTACCCAGTTTCCTTATTCTGATCTTCTGATTTCAATTTATCTTGAATTCTATTTGATTTGAGTTCATCAAATTTGAGTCTCTATCCTGGTTTGAGAAGTTTATTCCTATATTTGAAATTAAAATCTAATATTATATATATGAGTATAATTTTCAAAATTTTATAATTAATTTAACTAGTTGTCAAGAGATAATAGTTTTGATTTTATTTATGGTGTTGTAAGCCATGTGTTTGTCTAATAAATAAGTGAATATAAAACAATGGTTATAAATTAATTTGGAAACAGAAATGAATTTAAAACTAAAACTTGAGAATTAAATTTCTGATGATTTCAAACCTTGTGTTTAAATTTTAAAAGGATGTAATAAGTATTTTTGTATAGAAATTTGTTTCCAAAGAAATTTTAAAATTAGTGCTTTTCTCTTTGTCGCTGGAAAATAATTTCGGTGATGACTGCAGCATCATCGACATTCATTTTCGAGTTTCGAAGTGAAAAGACCATTCTGTAGTCTGGCTACAGTGTTTCCTTGAGATTTTAATTGATTTGAATTTCTAAAGTATGACTTAATATATATAGATATATAATTTAAATTTGATTTGACATATTAGGTATATATATTTAGTTATCTCTAAATGGTTTGAAGGGAATCAGGAATTTAATTCTTAAAGTTTATCTTGAGGAAGGAAAATAAATATAATAACAAAAATTTGAATAAAAAGGTTCCAATTGGAGATAATTAAATTGAAAGTTTTATTTGTATAACACCCAATTTCATTTAATATAACTTACCTTGATTTTCAAAAGTTAACATGTAATTGGATAATATACAATATAAAAGGATTTTATGAATAAAATTTGAGTGGTTATAATAAATATTATACACTTAAATTTTAGTTATAAAAGATTAATGGGGATAAATAAGGAAAAGGAATTTAAGGAATTTTATTCAAATGTCTTAATAATCAAATTAATTTAATATGGAGCCGTAAATCTAACCAAGAGATTTTAATAAAAGGTTATTTCCTGAAATGAATATGTTTGTGTAATAAACAAGGTATCTTTGAATAAGGAAAATATATTTGAAAGGGATATTTTTGGAGTAAGGATTATATATCTTCAAATCATAGTTTAATTGATGTCTAAATAAATAGTTAAGACGTATTCTAATATCACTAAATTTTGATAATTGAGAATTGGTTTTCAAATGGAAATTCAAGGGTAACTTATTGAAGGAATATCTTATTTATAAGATAAGTATTTTTAATAAAGTGTTAGGTTATTTGTTAAAATTCAGAGTTAAGTACATAATAAACTGATTAGGAATACTATTATATCTACTATAGCATATTATGAGTGCTGCTGTTTCTAAAAATAAAATGTTTTGGAAATTTTTTTTTTTTTATAAATGAACTTAGGAATATTTCAACCTTGAAATGAATATTGTTTGGCATTGAATTTAAAAGGTATAAATGAAGATTATTTTAAAGGTATTATGATTTTAGTAGCATGATTTCCAAATTTATAAATTTAATGATTTCAAAGCATTATGATTGCAAATTTATTATCTTATTTGTTTTCAAACTATCTTTAAGTGTCCTTGGTTTCCCTATCTGCTACAGAATGAGGAGGCTATTGCTTATACCAGTCTATTTAGAAATCTTTTCTATAATCTTTAAAAATCTTTGTTACTCATCGGGGCCTGAGCACCGCTTACCACCCATAGACCGACGGTCGAACTGAAAAGAGTAAAACCGATTCTAGAAGATCTTCTTCGTGCTTCAAATCCGGAACTATTCGTTTAAAGTTCTTGTTTATCTAGCTTATCTTCCTTTGTTTCTTTTCTTTTGTTCCTTTTCGAGGACGAAAAGTTCTTAAGTGGGGGAGAGTGTAACAGCCCTAGTTTTTAGCTATTTATTTCTTTTAATTTTTTTGTTTTTAGAAATATAATTTATATAAATTGTGTTTACCAATATTGTTTAAATATTTAATTTAGAGAATTAAACTCGTTAATTTAATATGATTTTTGTAACTAAATTTAAGAAGAAAAAAAAAAGGAAATTTTTTATAATGTATAATGAAGTGAGTGGTAACTAAATGTTTTGGATATTATCATAATATCTGTTGTTATACCCATTCCCTAAAAATAATGAAAAGGAGAAAATTTGTAACATATTAAAGTAGTTAATTAATTATGTTAATTTGGTAGGTTATGACATGCAAATCATGTTGGTGGAATATTCTCAATTTTGACATATTAATTATGTTAGCAGTGAACATTGTTAAGCAATTTAAAACAATGAAACTTACAATTAATTTATTTGATAAATCTACCTTATTCCTAGTTAGCAATTCAAAACTTGAATAAAGGCACATACAGATATTTTAAAATGGAGTTAATGACAATTAATAGATATTTCAAAAAGAAATTTATGACAATTAATAGAGAAATTAATTGTAAAATTTCAGTAGTTGACCAGAATTAATTTATTGAATAATTAATGCAAATTAATAAAATTGATGAAAGATAAATAAGTTAATTCTTTTGGTTAATGGCATGAGGACACGAGGTTAATCCCCATTTTGTAGGAGAAATCTGCCCGTGTAACCAGTCCGGCTACCAGTGCCTACAAAGCGGACGGATTAATGTGAGACGTCGCAGGATTGATAATTAACAAAAAGGGTTAATTAACTAATTAAGTTAGTAACCAAATTTGAGTATGTAATTAAAGGAGGATAATTAATTGGTAATATGGTAATTAATTGAAATCAATTAAGGAGGGTAATTAAAAGGGATAAGGTAATCAATTGAAATCAATTAAAGGCAATTAAATGGGAATTAATTGATTAGAAGAATATGGAAATCAAATTTGCCTTCCTTTGCGCGTGACACAAAATTTTATTCTTTTAACATTTTGACATTTGCCTCTTACCATTTGTTTCTTGAGCATGTCACTGTATTCATTTATTCACGCAGCCTTATCCACAAAAATATCAACTCTTCCAATTGCCATTTTTCCTCTCACCTAAATTAAATGCATTCAAAATTTAATCTTGCCTATCTTTGCAAATTTTCGCATACCCATTATATCTCTCTGTTTCCACTGCGTTTGTTTTGCAATAAATAAATTTTTCGAACCATTGATCAAGTAAATATTTATGTAAGCATTTATTACTTTTGCCTTTTCAGTTAAAAGCTTTTTCATTGCTTACCATAAATCACGCAAGAGCTCAAGTTTTGCTTCCTCAATCAAATCTGTTCAAATTTGCAGTAACGCATGCTTTAAATTTAGATTATAACTGGTATAAATCACGCAAGCTATCTAAAAAAAAAAAAAAATAATAATCCAAAAGAGTGATATCGTTCAAACATAAAACTGGAAAGAGAAATCAACGCATGCATTTATCACAATTTTCGTGTAGCGTTCAAACAAGAAGAACTGGAAATAAATCTCTTGCCTAAACGCATGCACTCAAAAATCAACGCTTGCATTTATTTCTTACGTTTTCAAACCTGCCTATTTATCTCCCCTTTTTATTTCGCAAGTTTATCTATAAATACTTTGCCTCATTCACATAAGTTTTCATATCTCCTTGTTTGTCCCTCTCTGGTACAAGCTTCTATCAGGTAAATAATTTGCATTGTTTATTTCTTTGCTTCTTCCAATTTTCCTTCCTCCTTCTTGTGTTCTCTGATTTCCTTGCTCGGCTACTTCCCCATCATGCCGTGCCATTTATAAATACATATAGAACTTTGTTAGTAGTAGGCTGGAAGAAATGATATAAATTGATTGTAGGAAGCTAGACTATGGAATTAGTGTAGTTATGATGTAGTTAGTGGTATTGTGGATTTGGATAAGTGCAGTTTGAAGAGGAAGGCATAGAAAAAAAAAAAGAAGAATTACAATTTAATAATGGAGAAGATAAATTGATAAGGAGAAAATGATATGAAATGTTGTTTAATTCAAATAAACAATATTGTATGAATAAATCTTGGGTGAATATAATAAAATGACATTTATTTCAATTTTTAATGGTTGAAATAAATTTAAGATGGTTAAAAATAAATTTAACTACTTATTTGAGAATTTGGGTGGATAAATATCAATGGATTGTATTTATTATGGTTAATAAAAGGATATTGGTGATGTATACCAATAATCACCTTTTAATGTTTAATAATAAAAGTAAAAGAAGAAATAATTTGCCTAAACATGATGAACATGTATGTGAAATAAAGTATTATTTAATGAATTCGAATGTAGTTAGTGGCTACATTTGATTAAATCGAATAATTTGAACAGTATTGTGTTTGTTGCCAATATTGTCATTTTATTTAAATAAATATATATGAGAATGAAAATAATTGATCATGATAAATATGATTAAAAATGTGAGAAATAATTTAATAATGTCTAAACATGTATTTGTTTTGTTTGGGTGCATAACATCTTTTTATTCAATCAATTGTATTAAATTTGCAATTTATTTTGCAATTTATTCAATTTATTTTATGCATGCGTACGGTTGAAGTATGGGCCTAGGATATGTTGAGACGGTTAGCGGGTTGTAGTAGTCGAGCAAGTTGAACTAAATTTCTTTTATTCTATTCGTTCCAGTTGTTCTGAAATTTTGCTTTGACCGAAATTTTTAAATTCGCATACTTGGTATTTGGATCTTATAGATTTAAGTCAAGGCTTTGCATCCGCCGAAGTTTGATCGTGCTTTCCGTTTTTTTTTCCGAAGTAGATACCGTGTTTGATTTAGATCCACTGCAGCGTTTAAGGTGAGTATTTCTCACCAGACATATGTACATATATTTTGTGAATTATCGCAAGTGTATGTGTAAAAATTTTATTTAAATATTATCTGTCTGTAGTATAACGTAGAATGATGAATCCCATTTAAATTGACACCTCATCAGTTATTATCTGTTGTATTATTTCTGCAGTTATATTATATTATTGTTTATTTACTGCTTAAATCACCACTGCAAGTTCCCTGTTAAATTTAGATTGTTGTGGGCTGAAATGATAGGCCTAAATGATGATTACTGTGCTATTATTATGTTAACTGTTTAACTGTTAACTTGGGATTGCGGGTTTGAAATGATAGAACCCGGGGTTTGTAAATTACGGATTGAAATGATATAAATCCGTATCACTTGACCTAGGCTAGAAAACTATATACAGGCCCGTGGTCCTTATAATATTTTCTGAAATATTTAAAATTATTTTGGAAGTTAAATATTTGATTTAATATCTTTAAAGGATTTTATATTGATTTTGAATGAGTTATAAATGTTAATAAATAAATAAATAAATATTTGAATAAAATTTTGGAATATAACTTATTTTGGAAATTCTGGATTTTTGAAAGGATAAGATTTCAGTTAAGAAATATATATATAAGTTATATTTGGAAATATTTATTAAGTTAAACAATCTACTAAAGCATTTAAATGCTGTCTTTTGAAATTGGACTAGTTTTACCCGTAACTTTAGGTAGCATTTCCTAAGTGCTATAGAATCTGGAATTTGATTGTTTTGAAATTTAAGGAATTTGATAAATTATATTTATGTTTAAGTTTTGGAGACCTTTAAGATATGAGATTTATAACTGGATTTTTCTTAATAAATTTAAGATGAACATTCTAGTGTTAAGTAAATTTTGAAATTATTTAATGGCATAATTTTGGAGTTTTATCTATGGAATTTATGGGAATATTCAAGACGAAATAATAAACACTAATTTGTTGAAAGAAAAAATATCCAACCTTAGTTTTGAATATTAATACTCCAATTGGATATATATATAGGAATTGAAATGGTCTTGGGAACATGAAGTGATATTTAAATTATGGTTTAAAATAAAGAAATATATTTGTAAAGCTATGTAAATTATCTTCTTTACAAAGTAACCATAAAGTTAAACCATTTATTCTATATACCGTTGAATGTCCAAACCATTGTGTTTGGGAGTTATGGTTTTAAAGTAAAATTTCCAAAATATTATGTTTTGAAGATATAATTTAAATATTTGGTTTCCAGATATTATAAATTTTAAGCAGTATGGTTTTTGGAAAAGAATTATACTTGAATATAACGGTATCATATTGTTTTGGGTTTTGAATGATATCGTGTTTATAGTTTGAAATAGAAATGTTTATTTTGGTTTTAAAGTATAAACTGTTTTAAAAGACCACGGTGTTATAATAACGATGGGTTGGCAAAGAGACCGGGATCGGATATGGACATACTCTCTGTCGATACCGAAAACCACTTTGACTAACCGTGTACGCGGTGGAGATTCCAGAATGAAGTAGGTTGGTGGCGACGTTTCCTGTAAGGTAAATACGTGGACCCGACTCCCGTGAGTTGGCATAAGGTGGCTAAAACAGGAGCGATCGACGGGTTAATGAGGTCATTCCTCTGATCGGACACTCCTCTTCGATATTATACTATGACTTTGGATTGATTCAGTGGCCACTTCTATTTTGATTTGGGGAGTTGTTTCGAGGTGGGCGGTTGCTGCGGCTTCGCGTTACCATCGGCCCGGATGCGTAATTGGTATATCTACCCTGGCATTGCCTAGTTGTGCCGTGTCACCTACCATACCGCGCCTTGTACGAGTTTAGATTTCTCCCGTAGCCCGTGTGGTATCCTCTAGTTGCTTCCCGATCAGGAGGAGCTATGATATTGGATGGACTACTGGGACTATTACGTGTTAAGGTGGAAAATGTAAAGCCTTAACGCTACTTAAAAGTAAGTTTATTTTATAAATAGACACTAGTATAATAGCGCAATATACTACATAGTAAATAGTTTGACGGATCCTTAGAGGATGGGCGGTCCCAAGCATCCTTTAAGTTACTTGCTCTATATTACAGTACACTTGAATTAGCTTACATTATATAAGTATGTATGTCCTGACTCGAGTGTTATGTTTTATTTTTACGCTCGGGTCAGCCTGAGTTGCAGTTTCAGTTTCTCTCCGGAGTTATGTCATCCCGTAGATCATTCATACTGCCGGAAGCCTTTCAGTCTTTATCTTATTTGCAATCAATCAAATTGGAAGACTCTGTTTCTATTTATGTCTACAGCTGTATTGCAGATTCTAAACTATGTAAATTCTATTTGGTTAAAGTTTTATAGTGGCTTCATGAACCACTGTATATTTTATTTCCGCTGTGAGTTCTGATATATGTATGTGATTCTGTGATTTATTTACTACATATTCTGAGTTTTGCCAAATTTATTTTACAACGCAGTATTTTGAACAATTCAAGTCCGACATGTGCGGATGCGAAGGGTTGAAAATACTGGGTCGTTACATTTGGTATCAGAGCTTTGGTTCTAGGCAAAACTTAGAATGTATGGTAAATTTGATTTACAGAATCACGTTCATTCGAGATTGAACCACTCTCTTTTCGAATTTTGGAACATTCCCTACGGTTCCAAAGCTCATTCGTATCCCTCACTTTTTCATCTGCTTTAGATTCTGGAGTATCTCATAACTCCACTTCGGATGATCTTTATTGTAAATTGGCGGTCTCGCCATTATTCTAATAAAGGGGTGAAACTCCTTTACCATTAGCATTGATTCACCGGAGATTTATATTTATCCTCGGTTTATATGCTAGTTTCTTTGGTTATTCCAAATTCTATCTCTTCGGATCAAATGTAGATTTACCCCAACCACATCGATATGGCTCTTTAAGTCACGGATGACTAGGTCAAGGTTGTCCGCGACTTATATAGACTTACCCAGTTTCCTTATTCTGATCTTCTGATTTCAATTTATCTTGAATTCTATTTGATTTGAGTTCATCAAATTTGAGTCTCTATCCTGGTTTGAGAAGTTTATTCCTATATTTGAAATTAAAATCTAATATTATATATATGAGTATAATTTTCAAAATTTTATAATTAATTTAACTAGTTGTCAAGAGATAATAGTTTTGATTTTATTTATGGTGTTGTAAGCCATGTGTTTGTCTAATAAATAAGTGAATATAAAACAATGGTTATAAATTAATTTGGAAACAGAAATGAATTTAAAACTAAAACTTGAGAATTAAATTTCTGATGATTTCAAACCTTGTGTTTAAATTTTAAAAGGATGTAATAAGTATTTTTGTATAGAAATTTGTTTCCAAAGAAATTTTAAAATTAGTGCTTTTCTCTTTGTCGCTGGAAAATAATTTCGGTGATGACTGCAGCATCATCGACATTCATTTTCGAGTTTCGAAGTGAAAAGACCATTCTGTAGTCTGGCTACAGTGTTTCCTTGAGATTTTAATTGATTTGAATTTCTAAAGTATGACTTAATATATATAGATATATAATTTAAATTTGATTTGACATATTAGGTATATATATTTAGTTATCTCTAAATGGTTTGAAGGGAATCAGGAATTTAATTCTTAAAGTTTATCTTGAGGAAGGAAAATAAATATAATAACAAAAATTTGAATAAAAAGGTTCCAATTGGAGATAATTAAATTGAAAGTTTTATTTGTATAACACCCAATTTCATTTAATATAACTTACCTTGATTTTCAAAAGTTAACATGTAATTGGATAATATACAATATAAAAGGATTTTATGAATAAAATTTGAGTGGTTATAATAAATATTATACACTTAAATTTTAGTTATAAAAGATTAATGGGGATAAATAAGGAAAAGGAATTTAAGGAATTTTATTCAAATGTCTTAATAATCAAATTAATTTAATATGGAGCCGTAAATCTAACCAAGAGATTTTAATAAAAGGTTATTTCCTGAAATGAATATGTTTGTGTAATAAACAAGGTATCTTTGAATAAGGAAAATATATTTGAAAGGGATATTTTTGGAGTAAGGATTATATATCTTCAAATCATAGTTTAATTGATGTCTAAATAAATAGTTAAGACGTATTCTAATATCACTAAATTTTGATAATTGAGAATTGGTTTTCAAATGGAAATTCAAGGGTAACTTATTGAAGGAATATCTTATTTATAAGATAAGTATTTTTAATAAAGTGTTAGGTTATTTGTTAAAATTCAGAGTTAAGTACATAATAAACTGATTAGGAATACTATTATATCTACTATAGCATATTATGAGTGCTGCTGTTTCTAAAAATAAAATGTTTTGGAAATTTTTTTTTTTATAAATGAACTTAGGAATATTTCAACCTTGAAATGAATATTGTTTGGCATTGAATTTAAAAGGTATAAATGAAGATTATTTTAAAGGTATTATGATTTTAGTAGCATGATTTCCAAATTTATAAATTTAATGATTTCAAAGCATTATGATTGCAAATTTATTATCTTATTTGTTTTCAAACTATCTTTAAGTGTCCTTGGTTTCCCTATCTGCTACAGAATGAGGAGGCTATTGCTTATACCAGTCTATTTAGAAATCTTTTCTATAATCTTTAAAAATCTTTGTTACTCATCGGGGCCTGAGCACCGCTTACCACCCATAGACCGACGGTCGAACTGAAAAGAGTAAAACCGATTCTAGAAGATCTTCTTCGTGCTTCAAATCCGGAACTATTCGTTTAAAGTTCTTGTTTATCTAGCTTATCTTCCTTTGTTTCTTTTCTTTTGTTCCTTTTCGAGGACGAAAAGTTCTTAAGTGGGGGAGAGTGTAACAGCCCTAGTTTTTAGCTATTTATTTCTTTTAATTTTTTGTTTTTAGAAATATAATTTATATAAATTGTGTTTACCAATATTGTTTAAATATTTAATTTAGAGAATTAAACTCGTTAATTTAATATGATTTTTGTAACTAAATTTAAGAAGAAAAAAAAAAGGAAATTTTTTATAATGTATAATGAAGTGAGTGGTAACTAAATGTTTTGGATATTATCATAATATCTGTTGTTATACCCATTCCCTAAAAATAATGAAAAGGAGAAAATTTGTAACATATTAAAGTAGTTAATTAATTATGTTAATTTGGTAGGTTATGACATGCAAATCATGTTGGTGGAATATTCTCAATTTTGACATATTAATTATGTTAGCAGTGAACATTGTTAAGCAATTTAAAACAATGAAACTTACAATTAATTTATTTGATAAATCTACCTTATTCCTAGTTAGCAATTCAAAACTTGAATAAAGGCACATACAGATATTTTAAAATGGAGTTAATGACAATTAATAGATATTTCAAAAAGAAATTTATGACAATTAATAGAGAAATTAATTGTAAAATTTCAGTAGTTGACCAGAATTAATTTATTGAATAATTAATGCAAATTAATAAAATTGATGAAAGATAAATAAGTTAATTCTTTTGGTTAATGGCATGAGGACACGAGGTTAATCCCCATTTTGTAGGAGAAATCTGCCCGTGTAACCAGTCCGGCTACCAGTGCCTACAAAGCGGACGGATTAATGTGAGACGTCGCAGGATTGATAATTAACAAAAAGGGTTAATTAACTAATTAAGTTAGTAACCAAATTTGAGTATGTAATTAAAGGAGGATAATTAATTGGTAATATGGTAATTAATTGAAATCAATTAAGGAGGGTAATTAAAAGGGATAAGGTAATCAATTGAAATCAATTAAAGGCAATTAAAGGGGAATTAATTGATTAGAAGAATATGGAAATCAAATTTGCCTTCCTTTGCGCGTGACACAAAATTTTATTCTTTTAACATTTTGACATTTGCCTCTTACCATTTGTTTCTTGAGCATGTCACTGTATTCATTTATTCACGCAGCCTTATCCACAAAAATATCAACTCTTCCAATTGCCATTTTTCCTCTCACCTAAATTAAATGCATTCAAAATTTAATATTGCCTATCTTTGCAAATTTTCGCATACCCATTATATCTCTCTGTTTCCACTGCGTTTGTTTTGCAATAAATAAATTTTTCGAACCATTGATCAAGTAAATATTTATGTAAGCATTTATTACTTTTGCCTTTTCAGTTAAAAGCTTTTTCATTGCTTACCATAAATCACGCAAGAGCTCAAGTTTTGCTTCCTCAATCAAATCTGTTCAAATTTGCAGTAACGCATGCTTTAAATTTAGATTATAACTGGTATAAATCACGCAAGCTATCTAAAAAAAAAAAAATAATAATCCAAAAGAGTGATATCGTTCAAACATAAAACTGGAAAGAGAAATCAACGCATGCATTTATCACAATTTTCGTGTAGCGTTCAAACAAGAAGAACTGGAAATAAATCTCTTGCCTAAACGCATGCACTCAAAAATCAACGCTTGCATTTATTTCTTACGTTTTCAAACCTGCCTATTTATCTCCCCTTTTTATTTCGCAAGTTTATCTATAAATACTTTGCCTCATTCACATAAGTTTTCATATCTCCTTGTTTGTCCCTCTCTGGTACAAGCTTCTATCAGGTAAATAATTTGCATTGTTTATTTCTTTGCTTCTTCCAATTTTCCTTCCTCCTTCTTGTGTTCTCTGATTTCCTTGCTCGGCTACTTCCCCATCATGCCGTGCCATTTATAAATACATATAGAACTTTGTTAGTAGTAGGCTGGAAGAAATGATATAAATTGATTGTAGGAAGCTAGACTATGGAATTAGTGTAGTTATGATGTAGTTAGTGGTATTGTGGATTTGGATAAGTGCAGTTTGAAGAGGAAGGCATAGAAAAAAAAAAGAAGAATTACAATTTAATAATGGAGAAGATAAATTGATAAGGAGAAAATGATATGAAATGTTGTTTAATTCAAATAAACAATATTGTATGAATAAATCTTGGGTGAATATAATAAAATGACATTTATTTCAATTTTTAATGGTTGAAATAAATTTAAGATGGTTAAAAATAAATTTAACTACTTATTTGAGAATTTGGGTGGATAAATATCAATGGATTGTATTTATTATGGTTAATAAAAGGATATTGGTGATGTATACCAATAATCACCTTTTAATGTTTAATAATAAAAGTAAAAGAAGAAATAATTTGCCTAAACATGATGAACATGTATGTGAAATAAAGTATTATTTAATGAATTCGAATGTAGTTAGTGGCTACATTTGATTAAATCGAATAATTTGAACAGTATTGTGTTTGTTGCCAATATTGTCATTTTATTTAAATAAATATATATGAGAATGAAAATAATTGATCATGATAAATATGATTAAAAATGTGAGAAATAATTTAATAATGTCTAAACATGTATTTGTTTTGTTTGGGTGCATAACATCTTTTTATTCAATCAATTGTATTAAATTTGCAATTTATTTTGCAATTTATTCAATTTATTTTATGCATGCGTACGGTTGAAGTATGGGCCTAGGATATGTTGAGACGGTTAGCGGGTTGTAGTAGTCGAGCAAGTTGAACTAAATTTCTTTTATTCTATTCGTTCCAGTTGTTCTGAAATTTTGCTTTGACCGAAATTTTTAAATTCGCATACTTGGTATTTGGATCTTATAGATTTAAGTCAAGGCTTTGCATCCGCCGAAGTTTGATCGTGCTTTCCGTTTTTTTTTCCGAAGTAGATACCGTGTTTGATTTAGATCCACTGCAGCGTTTAAGGTGAGTATTTCTCACCAGACATATGTACATATATTTTGTGAATTATCGCAAGTGTATGTGTAAAAATTTTATTTAAATATTATCTGTCTGTAGTATAACGTAGAATGATGAATCCCATTTAAATTGACACCTCATCAGTTATTATCTGTTGTATTATTTCTGCAGTTATATTATATTATTGTTTATTTACTGCTTAAATCACCACTGCAAGTTCCCTGTTAAATTTAGATTGTTGTGGGCTGAAATGATAGGCCTAAATGATGATTACTGTGCTATTATTATGTTAACTGTTTAACTGTTAACTTGGGATTGCGGGTTTGAAATGATAGAACCCGGGGTTTGTAAATTACGGATTGAAATGATATAAATCCGTATCACTTGACCTAGGCTAGAAAACTATATACAGGCCCGTGGTCCTTATAATATTTTCTGAAATATTTAAAATTATTTTGGAAGTTAAATATTTGATTTAATATCTTTAAAGGATTTTATATTGATTTTGAATGAGTTATAAATGTTAATAAATAAATAAATAAATATTTGAATAAAATTTTGGAATATAACTTATTTTGGAAATTCTGGATTTTTGAAAGGATAAGATTTCAGTTAAGAAATATATATATAAGTTATATTTGGAAATATTTATTAAGTTAAACAATCTACTAAAGCATTTAAATGCTGTCTTTTGAAATTGGACTAGTTTTACCCGTAACTTTAGGTAGCATTTCCTAAGTGCTATAGAATCTGGAATTTGATTGTTTTGAAATTTAAGGAATTTGATAAATTATATTTATGTTTAAGTTTTGGAGACCTTTAAGATATGAGATTTATAACTGGATTTTTCTTAATAAATTTAAGATGAACATTCTAGTGTTAAGTAAATTTTGAAATTATTTAATGGCATAATTTTGGAGTTTTATCTATGGAATTTATGGGAATATTCAAGACGAAATAATAAACACTAATTTGTTGAAAGAAAAAATATCCAACCTTAGTTTTGAATATTAATACTCCAATTGGATATATATATAGGAATTGAAATGGTCTTGGGAACATGAAGTGATATTTAAATTATGGTTTAAAATAAAGAAATATATTTGTAAACCTATGTAAATTATCTTCTTTACAAAGTAACCATAAAGTTAAACCATTTATTCTATATACCGTTGAATGTCCAAACCATTGTGTTTGGGAGTTATGGTTTTAAAGTAAAATTTCCAAAATATTATGTTTTGAAGATATAATTTAAATATTTGGTTTCCAGATATTATACATTTTAAGCAGTATGGTTTTTGGAAAAGAATTATACTTGAATATAACGGTATCATATTGTTTTGGGTTTTGAATGATATCGTGTTTATAGTTTGAAATAGAAATGTTTATTTTGGTTTTAAAGTATAAACTGTTTTAAAAGACCACGGTGTTATAATAACGATGGGTTGGCAAAGAGACCGGGATCGGATATGGACATACTCTCTGTCGATACCGAAAACCACTTTGACTAACCGTGTACGCGGTGGAGATTCCAGAATGAAGTAGGTTGGTGGCGACGTTTCCTGTAAGGTAAATACGTGGACCCGACTCCCGTGAGTTGGCATAAGGTGGCTAAAACAGGAGCGATCGACGGGTTAATGAGGTCATTCCTCTGATCGGACACTCCTCTTCGATATTATACTATGACTTTGGATTGATTCAGTGGCCACTTCTATTTTGATTTGGGGAGTTGTTTCGAGGTGGGCGGTTGCTGCGGCTTCGCGTTACCATCGGCCCGGATGCGTAATTGGTATATCTACCCTGGCATTGCCTAGTTGTGCCGTGTCACCTACCATACCGCGCCTTGTACGAGTTTAGATTTCTCCCGTAGCCCGTGTGGTATCCTCTAGTTGCTTCCCGATCAGGAGGAGCTATGATATTGGATGGACTACTGGGACTATTACGTGTTAAGGTGGAAAATGTAAAGCCTTAACGCTACTTAAAAGTAAGTTTATTTTATAAATAGACACTAGTATAATAGCGCAATATACTACATAGTAAATAGTTTGACGGATCCTTAGAGGATGGGCGGTCCCAAGCATCCTTTAAGTTACTTGCTCTATATTACAGTACACTTGAATTAGCTTACATTATATAAGTATGTATGTCCTGACTCGAGTGTTATGTTTTATTTTTACGCTCGGGTCAGCCTGAGTTGCAGTTTCAGTTTCTCTCCGGAGTTATGTCATCCCGTAGATCATTCATACTGCCGGAAGCCTTTCAGTCTTTATCTTATTTGCAATCAATCAAATTGGAAGACTCTGTTTCTATTTATGTCTACAGCTGTATTGCAGATTCTAAACTATGTAAATTCTATTTGGTTAAAGTTTTATAGTGGCTTCATGAACCACTGTATATTTTATTTCCGCTGTGAGTTCTGATATATGTATGTGATTCTGTGATTTATTTACTACATATTCTGAGTTTTGCCAAATTTATTTTACAACGCAGTATTTTGAACAATTCAAGTCCGACATGTGCGGATGCGAAGGGTTGAAAATACTGGGTCGTTACAATTTGTTTTTATAACAAAATTGATGCATTGGAAAATATAGAAGTATCTAATATTATTTATAGTTATTTTGGAATTGTATACTAAGCCATAGTTTTGAGAACATAATTTTATTACATGATTTTGGCTCATGTGATACTGGTTAATTATATTTCAAACAATTAAGGGCTATGCACCCATTCAATGGGAGCATCATAAGAGTTGATGAACTCTTCAGATTGATACCTATTGATATATGCAATCGTAAGCCCATCAATAAAAAACGGTTCCACGTACTTCGTCATATACACCGATGAGTTATCCCAGACAGGGACATGTGTATTTGATACACATGTAATATGTTTATGGTAAACTCACAAAGTATAAAACATAAGTAAATAAAATAATATGCAATTGAAATGATTCAATTTAATCAAATGAGAGTATATTGGAAAAAGTACCGAACGTACCTAAAAATGAATAAAGATTCAATCTCAAAAGTCAATCCTCTATGTGATATATATCGATGCATCAATAAGGATTAATCGAACTCTATTGGACAGTGTATGAGTAATTATGAGTGAAGTTGAATTAACTTCTTTCTATAAGGTCTTTTACTTAAGAATAGTACACAAGGTTAATATTATTTCATCTAAACAATAGTTTACAAAATCACATAAGATAAAGGTTTATAAGAAACTCCAACATATCCTAGACCATGGAGTTTGCAGATTGTGTGAGTTGAAAGATTGCACGTAATAATCATTCATGAGGAATCTTATATGAATCTCTTGTTTTAAGGAAAGAAATGAAAGGTTTCATTCCCTATACATTAACTAAATGTTGGTGTATTTGATACACTATACATTTGAAATTAAAAATTTCCTTTTAACTGAATAAAATAAAATAAATGATTTTATTTAAAACTAATTCAGAATTTTTCTACATAAATTAGACTTCATAGGCCCAACTAAAACCCAATATTAAAATTCACTCATTTCTTTCGCTATGGGCTTGTCTAGTTCCTTCATCCTATACCCCAAGCAAAGGTATTGTTATATCCAATGCCCTGAGTAGGAAGCGTGCGATGTTGAGTCCTATGTTATTAAAGTGGAAGCACTTGGAGTTTATTTCTATATTCGATTTTCAACCTTTGACAAACATCATTTTAGATTGTTAGTAGCTTTGGATATGCAGCCTATGCTTATGGACCGCATTGGGTCAAGATAGGAACAAGATATAGAGTTTTTGGATATTTTCAAGAAGCTTGGTAAAGAAAAGGAATGAGTCATTTGATGCGTCATACCGTTGACTCGAAAAGTTGCTTACCGAGAAATGGTAGACTATGTATTCTTCTCATTATGCATTTGATTGATAGAGTACTAGTTAAGTCCCATCATTCTAGGATGACCATTCATTCGATCGAGACTATATGAAGAAAGCCTTTTATTGGCCTGGTATGAAGAGGCATGTGGCAAACTATGTGTCTAAATGTATGACTTTTCGAAGGGTAAAGGAGGAACAAAGGAGGCCGAGCAGATAGTTGTAGCAAATAAATATTCCGCTGTGGAAGTGGGAGAGTGTTTCTATAGATTTCATTGATGGACTACATAGAAGTAGGAGGCGAAATGAGTGTATATGGATTATAGTCGATCAGCTGACCAAATGCGCTCACTTTGTTTTGGTTAGAAGCATGAGGACTACTGCGTCTTTGGCGACTCTATATGTGAGGGAGATAGTTCGATTACACGAAGTTTCTTCTAGCATTGTCAGTGACTGAAACCTGTTTTTCAGTAGTGAATTTTGGAGGAGTCTTTAGGTGGCTTTAAGCACTAAGCTGAGTTTGAGTACTGCTTACCACCCAAGGACTGATGGATAAATAGAGAGGGTGAATTTATATTGGAGGACTTACACTGGATGTGCATTTTGGATTTTGGATACTTCTGGGAGGATCACTTACCACCAGTGGCGTTTGCTTATAATTATAGTTATCAGGCAAGTATTGTAATTGAACCATTTGAGGCATTATGCGGGATACCTTGTAGGCCATCATCTTATTGATGGAAAATTATGGATAAAATCATTCTTGGACCATATATGGTATATGATCTTTAAAGAAGATAGGCTTGATCCATTGGAGGATAAAGACCGCACAAATAAGCAAAAAACTTATGCTGACAGAAGACACACATAATTGGAGTTTGTGACGACCGCCCATGACTCCCGCACCATAACAGGGAAAATAATGCGCTGAAAGGCGTGCCAGGTAGCCATGGACGATAGTCAGGGTAAAATAAAATAGAAACTCTATCGTACAACTCACAGCGCATGGATAAAATACAATAGAGAAATATATAGTGAAACCCCATATCAGAAAAATCATCATATAAGCATCGTAGTAGTTTTATACAAACATGAATCATCCATACATCAAAGCCTCACTACAAACACTCAATTAGATATAACAGCGGAACACCCAGTACATATAGTAAGAAAACTAGTATGCAAAGCCTCCTGCTCGTCTTCGTCATCATCAGCGTAGATCTCTAAGAACAGCACCTGTCACCTGCTACCTAGTCTGCCCATCCCAACATGGATGAACAGCCCAAGGTAATAAGAGGAGACATAAAACCTTGAGTCAGACAAAGTCTTAGTGAGCAGTAAATCAACTATCAAACATACCAAAAGAGCATAAAGGATAAAAGGAATAGGAACCAAACCATCCCACTCCACCTCTTTCTACAGTGATAGCCCCCAGACACACACTAAGGAGAAGCAAGCATAACATGGCAGATAATTAAGGTGAAGCAATAATCACTCGAGTCAAGGACGATGTTTTCCAAATACAAACCCCCAAGGCCTAAACCAAGATCAGATAAGCACCCGGAAAATACCGCTCTTGAGACCGAATGATGATACAACCAAACGTCCAAACATCCATGACTCTGGCTATCACTGTTATCCTTGCCTTGATTTCACCATTAATTGAATGACCATCCGTCAAGGGCTAATGGTAACCCCGGTTCTAGACATAACTCCGCACACTGCCTTGTGCCTAGGACTTATCTACTTTGCCCAGAGTACTCGACTACCTACCTGTAGTCTTTTGGGTGTCCCGACTACCTACCTGTAGTCGTTATGGGCGCCCCATGTACTCTTGCTTTTGAGCATGCTAGAACCTTCAACAACGATGAGATCCAAGCCTCCTAGTCATCCTTCTCGACGACTATCCTCATACTAGCTCAAGCTACCTCTTGAGCAATCCATTATCAACCAACTCGAACCATCCCTCGAGTTATCAACATGCTTGGAATGATCCCTGCCTGGATTACGCCAAGTCTACGTCCCATCATACTTCGCTTTATCACACCATAGCAAAGTTTCAACTCAACAACATGGTTTGCCTCATCGCATTATGACAAAGTTCCATCTCAACATCATCCAATCCATACATATGAGCTTCAATATCCGCTACATATGTCTCAAGCAGCTTTCACCATTCAAGAGCCTTTCCACTTAGCTTTCGAATCACCTTCAATCATCTTGTTCCAAATCAACTACTAGCTAACTTGGAAACAATCAAATCAATCATACACTCAAGCAATCAATCATTCAAACAAGATCTAATAAGCAATATTAAACATAATGGCAATTTCGTAAATAAATGAGCATAAGTCCAACATGCATAATTCATAGGTTTTTAGCATAGATCTATCAAATATAAAACATGAGTTTTGTCTCTAATACTTGTTAAATGAACTTGCATAAGTAAACATCTTCATAAGTAATGGATCTGCACTTGGATCTAAGGAAAAATGCATAAAAATCACTATCTACAACACTCCAACAAACCACCAAACCAATATACTCCTTTGGGTCCGCGTGAGAGATAACCACCACTCACCAAATCACTCAAACACCTCAAAAACTAAACACTTCAGATCTGGACAGCGAAGAACAAGGCTTGATCCGGCTAAATCTCGCTTAAAACGATGAAATTTAGCTCGAACGGATGAAGATCTTCAACTTTGGCTCTTGGATCTTCGATCTTGGATGGATGTTAGAACTAGATTGGAATGGAGAAAAGAAGATGAAGAAATGTTGTAGTCGAGTTCTCAAAATGGCAGCACTTCGTTGCTTCAAAAACCGGTGCCAAAAAGTGAGCCAAACCCCTCTATTTATAGGCTGAAAACTCCATGAGTCGTCTGCCCATGAGTCGTTGCCGACTTATGCCATGAGTCGTTCACGACTCATCCAACCCTATGACCTATCAGCATAAGCCACCACACGACTCAATTCCTTGCCGACCTTAAACTCAAACCCAATGGCATACGACCTAGCAAGCTACGACTCATCTACCAACCACTAGGTCGAACTCTCTATAGGTTTAACACGACTCATCCCCTTAACCCGGTAACGACTCAACCTATCCCGTTAAGTCATATTAACGACCTAACATACTCTCGACTCATCAGGGTTAACAACCTACGACTCATCGCCCCAGCTACCTAACGACTCAACTGGGGAAACGACTTATCCTAACCCACTAAGTCGTAACAAGATGACTCGGCCATACGACTCAACTACGATGCCGACTCATGACTTAGCGCTACACAAAATCGCACGACCTAACACTAAGTCGTCAGGACGACTCAACTACCACCCGACTCAACTACCCATGAGTCGGCAACACCACTATGCCACAAACCATTGAGTCGCATGCTATCCTAAGTCATCTAAGCCGTATCCTACTGAGTCGGCCCTCTATGAGTCGGCCACGACTCAAGACCCAAACTCCCTAACCCGCCAATTACCTTAACTCAACTAAGCCTATGAGTCGGTCACGACTCAACACTTTAACACACGAGTTACTTCTCTAAACGACTCAGGCTAGAGACAACATAAACAATACTAACGACCTGTAAATTCTACGATTTATCGACACGTAAAATACGGGTCGTTACATTCTCTCCCCCTTAGAAATTTCGCCCCCGAAATTCCAAGCAATCAACAGCAATCAAAATTATTCCGCATTCCTATCATCCATAGCAACCAACAAACCATGCATCCAATTCTAACCTAGCATGCAGAATTCTAAGACTTAGAACAAGCTACAAATTCATGAGATGTCACGACACTTTAGGGCCATACCTCGAAGAGCTCAGGATGAGCTGCCTTCATCCTCTCTTCCTCCTCCCACGTACAGTCGTTAACATCATCACTCCATTGTACCTTGAGCAACTTGACAACCTTCCTCCTAAGCTGTTTCGCGTCGGTTGCAACAACACGAAGTGGCTTACGAGGTCTCGAAACAACTGGATCAACTTCTAAGTCTTCACAGCTATCAGCAGAAACCACTGTAGTTGGGTCATGCACAAACTTCCGTAGATAAGATACATGAAAAACATCGTGCACACCCGCCATCTTTTCCGGTAACTCCAATCTGTAAGCGAGCTTTCCAATTCGCTCGATAATCGGAAATGGTCCAACAAATCTCGGAGTTAATTTCCCTTTCTTCCCGAATCTAATAACACTCTTCAAAGGAGAAATCTTCACAAAAACCATATCACCTACGTCGAATTCCAAATCCTTTCGACGATTATCGGCATAACTCTTCTGACGATCTTGGGCTGCCTTCATTCGTCGCCGAATGATCTCTATACAATCCGAAGTCTGTCGAATCATCTCTGGCCCAAGTATCAGTTTTTCTCCAGTTTCCAACCAACATGTCGGAGAGTTACACGGTCTTCCATATAATGCCTCATATGGTGCCATACCAATACTCGACTGGTAACTGTTATTATAAGCGAACTCCACCAAATGGAGGTGATCTTCCCATGATCCTCCGAAGTCCAAGACACATGCTCTAAGGAGATCTTCCAAAACCCGGTTGACTCTCTCAGTCTGACCATCTGTTTGAGGGTGATAAGCTGTACTCAAACACAACTCGGTTCCCAAAACTTCCTGGAAGCTCTTCCAAAATCCACTAGTGAACAATGGGTCTCGATCGCTCACTATACTCTTCGGAATACCATGGAATCGAACTATCCACTTAACATAAAGCTCAACCAACTTCGATGCAGTCCTAGTTGATCGAACAGGAATGAACCTTGCACTCTTGGTCAAACGATCTACTATGACCCAAATCCCTTCATTTCCTGCCCTGGTTCTAGGTAAACCATCAATAAAATCCATCGACACTTGCTCCCACTTCCATGTAGGAACCTCTAATGGCTGAAGCAATCCACTGGGCTTCTTCTGCTCAGCTTTCACCAACTGGCAATTTATACACTTGGAAATAAAATTTCCAACATCCTTCTTCATACCTTCCCAGTAATAGGCTCTCTTCATATCCCGATACATCTTATTCCCACCTGGATGAATTGTCAACTTCGAGTGATGACTTTCCCTCAGAACTTCATCTCTCAATCCATCTACACCGGGAACAACCAATCGTCCTTGCTTCCGAAGCCAACCCTCTCGATCGACCTCGAATCCTTTATCCTTCTCTGGTTCCAATCCAAATTCCAAACCACGGATAATCTTGACAAGCTTATCGTCTTGCTTTTGGCTCTCACCAATCCTTTCCACAAGAGTAGGCCTTATCGATAAGTTTGCCAACATTTCAGGTTCTAACTCACATCTAGGCCTGAAATCAAATCCAGCCAAATACTCAAGACTCTTCCATTCCGAAAACATGGCTCCCAATCCTGCATGTCTTCGACTTAACGCATCAGCCACTGCGTTACCTTTTCCCGGAGTATAGGCTATACCAAAATCATAAGATGCCAGAAACTCTAGCCACCGTTGCTGTCGAAGATTCAAATCCTTTTGGGAGAACAGATACTTTAACGACTTATGATCTGTAAATAACTCAAATCTAACTCCCAATAGATAATGTCTCCACATCTTCAAAGCAAACACAATCGCCGCCAACTCCAAATCATGAGTCGGATAGTTCCTTTCATGCGGCTTTAGTTGTCGACTTGCATATGCAACAACTTTATCCCTCTGCATTAGCACCACTCCCAGTCCAGTACCACATGCATCGGTGTAAACCACCATCTCATCATTCCCACTTGGAATAGTCAAAACAGGAGCACTCGTCAGTCGCTCTTTCAGGATTACGAAAGCTTGCTCACACTTGTCATCCCATCTGAACACTTGGTTCTTCTTCGTCAATCATGTTAACGGTGCAGCTATCTTGGAAAAGTCTTTGATAAACCGACGATAATATCCTGCTAATCCAAGAAAACTCCTCACATCAGATGCATTCTTAGGTCTAACCCAATGCTGGATTGCTGCCACCTTAGCGGAATCAACTGCTATTCCATTTCCAGAGATAACATGGCCTAAGAACCTCACTTCACTCTTCCAGAAGTGACACTTCGAAAACTTAGCCTTCAGCTGATGTTTCCGCAAGATTTCCAAAACAATTCTCAAGTGCATCTTGTGCTCTTCCTCAGTTCTGGAGTAAACCAAAATATCATCCACGAACACAAGCACGAACTTATTCAACTGATCTCTGAACACTCTATTCATAAGATCCACAAAATATGCTGGCGCATTAGTCAATCCAAACGGCATTACCAGCCACTCATAAAATCCGGATGGTGTCCTGAAAGCAGTCTTCGGCACACTATCCTTCACCACTCTCAACTGGTGAAATCCCGTTGCCAAATCCATCTGAGAAAACACCTTAGCCTCGTGAAGCTGATCAAACAAGTCATCTATTCTTGGCAATGGATACTTGTTCTTCTTAGTCACCTTATTCAGCTCACGATAATCCACACACAACCTCAGCGATCCGTCTGCTTTAGTTGCGAACACAACCGGTGCACCCCATTCGGACACACTACGCCGAATGAATCCTTTCTACAAAAGGTCATCAACCTGCACCTTCAACTCTAACTGCTCCCTAGGCGCCATCCGCCTAAGAGGCATCACAACAGGTCTGGCTCCCTCAACTAGATCGATACGAAACTCGATCTCCCTATGCGGCGGCAACCCTTTGACTTCGTCAAAGACATCCTCAAATCCATTCACAATAGGCACTGATGACAGTCCATCCCGCGGAACAACCAGCGAATACATGAAGCTCATGAAGACACCTTCCTCATGCTTACATCGTATCACAACCTTTCGCCCTTCCACATTCCCGACTGTCACCTCAAGCCTCTCACAATCAATCCTTGCCGCATACTTCCTAAGCCAGTCCATACCCAAAATAATTCCGAACCCCGCAAAGTTCAGAACAAAGCAATCACAATCAAACGAGCAATCATGACTCGACACAACTAGACCACGGCATATCATACACAAACATGACGAACCCCCAACTGGATTAGTCACAACCAATGGCCTATCAACAATATCCGGTTTCAAACCTAACCGGCCTACCAAATCATCACAAACAAAAGAATGCGACGCTCCAGTATCAAACAACATTCTAACTGGAATACCACAAATAGAAAGAGTACCTTGAACCACCACACTCTTCCCCTTCTCTTCAGCGGTAGGAGCTTTCGAAGATGACGGCACAGCTCCTAAAGCATAAGCTTTCACAATCTGCCTGTCTTTCCTCGGCTCTGGGCAATCCTTCTTGATATGTCCCATCTTATCACAGTTGTAACACTTTCCCGGTACCTTGGGATTCTTACAATCTTTAGAGAGATGGCCCTTCTACTGACAGTTGTAGCAGGTCACTTCGCCCTTCGGCTTCTTCTGGCCATCCTCACTCCTCTGTTGCTGCTGCTTCCTTTTTCTGTTTCCATTCTGCTGTGGTTTAGATCCTTCTTTGGCTATAGCAACAACAGATACTTCCTTAGGAAACAAACTCTCGTGCCTGAGAGCTTTCTCCACAAGTTTCTCAAATGGATCGTCCAGATGATCCACCAACTGCCTTCCCAGATAAGCATCCAAACCGGTCACAAACTTCTCGTTCTTCTGGTAGGGAGAGTCAATATACGATCTAGCATACTTAGACAAAGCTTCGAACTCAGAAATATACTCAAGAACTGGTCTCCCACCTTGCTTGAGCTCTACAAACCTCTTGAACAAAACAGACTTCTGAGCCGTAGAGATGAACTTGGCTTCAAATCTAACTTGGAATTGCTCCCAAGTGATCTCTTCTTCTGGAGTATCGATGGTGATAGAATTCCACCAATCAGCAGCTCTTCCCTGAAGCTGTCTCGATGCAAGCTTCCTCTTAGTTGCATCCTCGATCCCTAAGTCACCAAAGATCCTTCGGCAAGCATCAATCCATCTCTGCACTTCAATGGTCGACTCTGTCCCCAAGAAAGCTTTTCCTCCAAGAGAAGTATAATCCTTGCAAAGCTTAGCGAAATCCACCGGTCTTGGAGCTTGAACTTGAACTCCCACATCCACTGATGATCCTGAAGCTGGTATCCTTCTCATGATCGGAGTCATCATCGCTTCGAACATAGTTCCATAATCAACAGCTCCTTCAGTAGCATGGCTTTCCCTTGCAGCTGGTCTCCCTCTTCGACTCATCCTTAATATCTGTAATAAGAATGATTAGAACACCTTAAGAAACAACTGCATAAGGAGTTCAAATCCTTCTAAGCTACTATATTATATATAGTAATCATCCATCAAAATACAATTACGTCTCTCATACGTAGTTACGTTAGCGAGCGTTGGCTAAAATCGATTAACCAAAGCTCTGATACCAAATGTGACGACCGGCCATGACTCCCGCACCATAACAGGGAAAATAATGCGCTGAAAGGCGTGCCAGGTAGCCATGGACGATAGTCAGGGTAAAATAAAATAGAAACTCTATCGTACAACTCACAGCGCATGGATAAAATACAATAGAGAAATATATAGTGAAACCCCATATCAGAAAAATCATCATATAAGCATCGTAGTAGTTTTATACAAACATGAATCATCCATACATCAAAGCCTCACTACAAACACTCAATTAGATATAACAGCGGAACACCCAGTACATATAGTAAGAAAACTAGTATGCAAAGCCTCCTGCTCGTCTTCGTCATCATCAGCGTAGATCTCTAAGAACAGCACCTGTCACCTGCTACCTAGTCTGCCCATCCCAACATGGATGAACAGCCCAAGGTAATAAGAGGAGACATAAAACCTTGAGTCAGACAAAGTCTTAGTGAGCAGTAAATCAACTATCAAACATACCAAAAGAGCATAAAGGATAAAAGGAATAGGAACCAAACCATCCCACTCCACCTCTTTCTACAGTGATAGCCCCCAGACACACACTAAGGAGAAGCAAGCATAACATGGCAGATAATTAAGGTGAAGCAATAATCACTCGAGTCAAGGACGATGTTTTCCAAATACAAACCCCCAAGGCCTAAACCAAGATCAGATAAGCACCCGGAAAATACCGCTCTTGAGACCGAATGATGATACAACCAAACGTCCAAACATCCATGACTCTGGCTATCACTGTTATCCTTGCCTTGATTTCACCATTAATTGAATGACCATCCGTCAAGGGCTAATGGTAACCCCGGTTCTAGACATAACTCCGCACACTGCCTTGTGCCTAGGACTTATCTACTTTGCCCAGAGTACTCGACTACCTACCTGTAGTCTTTTGGGTGTCCCGACTACCTACCTGTAGTCGTTATGGGCGCCCCATGTACTCTTGCTTTTGAGCATGCTAGAACCTTCAACAACGATGAGATCCAAGCCTCCTAGTCATCCTTCTCGACGACTATCCTCATACTAGCTCAAGCTACCTCTTGAGCAATCCATTATCAACCAACTCGAACCATCCCTCGAGTTATCAACATGCTTGGAATGATCCCTGCCTGGATTACGCCAAGTCTACGTCCCATCATACTTCGCTTTATCACACCATAGCAAAGTTTCAACTCAACAACATGGTTTGCCTCATCGCATCATGACAAAGTTCCATCTCAACATCATCCAATCCATACATATGAGCTTCAACATCCGCTACATATGTCTCAAGCAGCTTTCACCATTCAAGAGCCTTTCCACTTAGCTTTCGAATCACCTTCAATCATCTTGTTCCAAATCAACTACTAGCTAACTTGGAAACAATCAAATCAATCATACACTCAAGCAATCAATCATTCAAACAAGATCTAATAAGCAATATTAAACATAATGGCAATTTCGTAAATAAATGAGCATAAGTCCAACATGCATAATTCATAGGTTTTTAGCATAGATCTATCAAATATAAAACATGGGTTTTGTCTCTAATACTTGTTAAATGAACTTGCATAAGTAAACATCTTCATAAGTAATGGATCTACACTTGGATCTAAGGAAAAATGCATAAAAATCACTATCTACAACACTCCAACAAACCACCAAACCAATATACTCCTTTGGGCCCGCGTGAGAGATAACCACCACTCACCAAATCACTCAAACACCTCAAAAACTAAACACTTCAGATCTGGACAGCGAAGAACAAGGCTTGATCCGGCTAAATCTCGCTTAAAACGATGAAATTTAGCTCGAACGGATGAAGATCTTCAACTTTGGCTCTTGGATCTTCGATCTTGGATGGATGTTAGAACTAGATTGGAATGGAGAAAAGAAGATGAAGAAATGTTGTAGTCGAGTTCTCAAAATGGCAGCACTTCGTCGCTTCAAAAACCGGTGCCAAAAAGTGAGCCAAACCCCTCTATTTATAGGCTGAAAACTCCATGAGTCGTCTGCCCATGAGTCGTTGCCGACTTATGCCATGAGTCGTTCACGACTCATCCAACCCTATGACCTATCAGCATAAGCCACCACACGACTCAATTCCTTGCCGACCTTAAACTCAAACCCAATGGCATACGACCTAGCAAGCTACGACTCATCTACCAACCACTAGGTCGAACTCTCTATAGGTTGAACACGACTCATCCCCTTAACCCGGTAACGACTCAACCTATCCCGTTAAGTCATATTAACGACCTAACATACTCTCGACTCATCAGGGTTAACAACCTACGACTCATCGCCCCAGCTACCTAACGACTCAACTGGGGAAACGACTTATCCTAACCCACTAAGTCGTAACAAGATGACTCGGCCATACGACTCAACTACGATGCCGACTCATGACTTAGCGCTACACAAAATCGCACGACCTAACACTAAGTCGTCAGGACGACTCAACTACCACCCGACTCAACTACCCATGAGTCGGCAACACCACTATGCCACAAACCATTGAGTCGCATGCTATCCTAAGTCATCTAAGCCGTATCCTACTGAGTCGGCCCTCTATGAGTCGGCCACGACTCAAGACCCAAACTCCCTAACCCGCCAATTACCTTAACTCAACTAAGCCTATGAGTCGGTCACGACTCAACACTTTAACACACGAGTTACTTCTCTAAACGACTCAGGCTAGAGACAACATAAACAATACTAACGACCTGTAAATTCTACGATTTATCGACACGTAAAATACGGGTCGTTACAGAGTTCATAGTGAATGACGTGGTCTTTGTGAAGGTCTCGCCGCTTAGAAATGTCATGAGGTTTGGTGGTTCAGGAAAGTTAGCGCTAAGGTTTATAGGGCCTATTCTAATCATAGGTAGAGTATGCAAGTTAGCTTATCGGGTGGAAACTCTTGAAAAATTGGCGGGAGTATATGAATGTTTTTCACATGTCATATTTGTGAAAGTGTCTACACATCCAAAAACCATGGTCAGGCCGAGTCAGCTAGGAGAGGAGGTAGTGGAGAGGGATTCACTTGCTTGCGTGCTCCTACCCGTATCATTGAGCATGGTACAAAGCGTATCCACAATAAGGTCATTAAGCTGGTTAAGTCCAATGTGGCGACGATCCAATGGAGAGTACATGGGATCCAGAAGAGAAGATCCAAGCTACGCATCCAGAACACTTTATGGTACGTTCCCATTTTAATTAATATATTTTACTACTTATGCACTTAGCTAGGCTTTAGCTTAGTGTACCCCATATGTAAAGCTACTAGATGCTAGGAATGGTTATGAATGTGCTGCTAGGACAAGTTTTTGATGATGGTTGCCTATAGATGTAGTTATTAAGTAAATCTTTGCACATATAGGCTAATATATTCAAGTTAGCCTACACTTATATCATCACTTATTTTATTTTATTTTTTGAGTACATATGCTTGTTGCATATTTATTGAATGGTTGTTCATTTATATAGAATTGCAAGTATAGTGAATTGCATACATGTTGGACGCATGGCAAAAACATTTGCATTTTAGGAGGCTGACTAGATCAGGAGGCCACCTAATTTTTGCATTAATCATAAGTTCATATGCATTCCATACCTATATGTACATGTTGCAATAGAAATTTAAACCGATAACAATGGTTTCCAATGGTTGATGGTTGATTAGATGGTTGTAGACATTGGTTTTCGAATTTTTCTTTTGTCCATCCTTAGAGATTTCTTGGACAAAATTCTTTTAAGGAGGGAATATAACACCCACGAAATTTGTCGATAATTTAGCTAAAAGAAATTCACCAATTTAAAGCAAACTTAAAAATAATAGCAAATGCCATAATTTGGCAACAAAAATTGCAATATTGTTTTCGTGATGATTTTTTGGAAAAACTTCATATATAAAGTTTTATGTTCGGAGTTCATATGGAAAGGTTATTAACATTTAACGATTTGAAACTTAAAATAATTTTAAATATATTAAAGGAATCAAATTAAGAAACTATAAATGTTAAAAACATAACTTATATAAATCAACCAAACAACAGCCTTATCGGGACAGTTGACCCTATGGTCGAACGCCCTTATAAACTAGTCAATCGGTAGGCAAATGTCAGGTAGGGTTTACCAAGGCCGACCCTCATGGATTTTATAACAATTAATGTAACGGTTGAGATTATGTTTGTATATAGAGATGTAACCTTCATCACTATTATTTTTATTTCTTAAGCCTTACTAGTAGTCAATACGTTAAAACTCTGCTTCTCTTTAAAATTACTGTCTCTTTAAATTTTCTCCCCCAAAACCAAACAAAATAACCATCAAATTGAAGATAAAACCAACAATAAGGGAAGAAGAGGAGATTAAAGGCAAGCTAGGGAAGAGAAGGAGCGTTAAGTGGTGAGTGGGTTGATTATTAAAATATGTTGATTTAAAAGTAATTGGGTTTATTTATATCTCTATTTTATCCATAAATTTTATGAACTAAATTTGAGATAAATTCTTTTGATTTGAAGATTATTTATTCAGTAAATTTTAATTATATATAGAAGATAGGATTGGGAAGCCTAATATGAATATAACCCCAATAGGATATAACTTGATTAAAATTGAAGAAGTTGATTTGGAGTTGAATTGAATATGAGATTTAAATTATATACATCATTTAACTTCATTTTGAAATCGATTCTGTGATTTTAAAATATAAACACCCTTTGATTTCACCTTGCATCGATTTTGATATGTGTAATAACTTTGATTTTAGTGTTGCTTGAATAAAATAAATACAGATTTAAATTGAAAATTTAAATGAGAAATATGATTTCTCAAGTATTGATATTGGAGAAATTAGAATTTTAATTGTTTATTTGAATAATAATTGGAATTTGAATTTGACATAAGGATTCTAAAAATGTATATTTTATTGGAAAATAGTATATGGAATTTAATGATATATATTCATGATTTAATCATGTTAGAAAATAAGTTAGTTGTGTTCAAATAATAAAAGTGTTATACTTGGCCCCTTTATTGAAAATAAAAACATTGTCATGTTTTTGATACTTAAAAGGAGATCGAATAATTATTTATATTATGGTTCTTTTTTTAATGAAAATTAATTGATTGAAATACATTTTTGTGTTTATATATGAATTTTTGGAGTTAAAAATCAATTTAAAATATAAGATTAAGAGTTAAATATGGTTTATTTCTTTTATTTGATTGGGTTTGGGCTTAAATGGTATTTCATCCCATTTGTGTATGAGAAAAATGATTTCCTCTCTTCTATACTTGGCAAATGAACTATACATTCATTTTTCCATTTATAGTAAACAGAAACCATCCCCTTCGTTATACTTCTCAAACCTAGATTTCTCAAAAATAAAGATTTTAAATGAAAATAAATTCCATAAATTTGTGATAAAATTAAAGTAAGACCTCCTAGTTCTAATTCACTCTTTAATCTAATTGATTTCAGCTATAATATATTTTGGTTGTTGTTTGTTCTTCTTTTGGTTTGAGGCAAAATGTTAGGGTTTCTCAATTTATAATTTTTGGCTGCTGCAGAAGTATGGTTCCCTAGTCTAAGAAAGAGGGGTGAGTAGAAAACTCACATCTATCTCTATTTAAAATTTATTTACTGATTTGGTTGTTAATATGAATTTTTGTTGAATCAGTTTCAATTTGGTTGTGATAATTGCATAATTTATTGCCCTATTCTCTATTAGCTAAAACCCTAGACTTCCCTTACATAATTAACTCTATGATATTTGTGCTTCAAAATTCATCACCCAAGAGACCAAAACAAATTACAGTTCGAAAATTACCGAAAACGGACCACCAGGGAGGCTGAGGCACTGCCTGGGACTCAACCTAGGTAGTACCACCGATCCACTTGGATCCATGCACCAGTCACTACTTGGGTAGTCCCACGTTGTGCCAAACCACTTCCTTGATAGCCCGTTTTGATCGTCCATTTGCCTGGTTTATTCTCAGTGTCTTATGTCTTCCTTCTAATGCCTATTTTATGATGATTTGGATGCATATTTTCAAGATTTAAATCCTTGAATTTGTCAATTCATTTTGATGATTTAATTCCATAGAAATACTTCTATGGATATATGATGATATGTATGACATTGCACATAAGTTTTATTACGCAATTTCAACTAATGTTTCCGAATGAACGATTTCTAATCTAAATGTTTTCCAAATTATTTCAAGTATGAATACATTTTCTACTAAGGATACTTAAAATATATATTATATTTAATTATTATAGCAATGATTTTAAATTTGTTCAGATCAATGTTTTAAAATTATATTTAAAAACACCAATGTATAAATTTACAAAGGCTTTCTAATACATATACATGTACCCACATATATATGTATGTATGTGTGTATGTCTGTATGTATTTTAGTTTATAAGATAATGTTTTCAAGAAGGATGTCAAAGTAAACTATTTTATAAAACTGCATGACATTAATCGAATTAGGAACTGATTTAAATGTTTTTGATAAAATGAGTGGTATGAACCGCTCGCGTTTGTTTTGCTAGTTAATTCTTGGACTCGTTAGATCAAACGTTTATTTACACATTAGTGAAATTTTCTAACTTTTAATAAAAATTCAAGTGTCTTCGAGTGGTTATGGGACATTAGTATTGACAATCAATTGTGATAGGCCTTGGTTCTATAAAGCCAAGAGCAATCATTTGAGATGGACCTGCGAAAAGCAGTCATCTATGTTAGACTTGCGAAAAGAAGTCATCTATATTAGAATTGTGAAGTGCAATCATTTGTATTGACTTGCAAAGTGCAGTCATTTGGGATGAACCTTGGTCCTAGAATTGCAAAGAGTGGTCATTGGAGTTAGATTCGCGAAGTCTGGTCATTTGGGTAAACAAGCAAAGTACTTGCCTCTATATATTCGACATGCAAAGCGCTCTCTCATGTTGGTTTGAGAAGTGCATATCATTATTGATATGATGGATTTATATCATGCTTTCATACCAGTTTATTGAGATAATATGAGTTGATTGATAACTTGAGTATGGTGGATGTTGATTATAAACGTGTGGTTTTAATTTAAGATAAATCCAAAAGAACTTTTTAAGTTGAAGTGCAATTTGTTAAGTACAAATTTTTAGAGAAATTAATCTTTAAAAATGGAACAATTTGCAAAGCATAAATTTTTAGGAGGAATTAATATTTGGAGAAATCAATTTTTGGAAAAGATTAAGCAAAGTCCATTTAAGATATTGATTTAAAGGAAGTGAATTTTATAAAAGAAGTAATTAAATAGGAAATTGATTGAGAAAATATAATTCCTTGAAATAACTTGGATGAAAATGTAAATTGGATGTTTAATCTTTTGAAAAGTAAGTCTAAATATTTTATTTGAGTATAAATACGAGAATCTTCTTGTATCTTGCATGATTATTTTTTTGCTTGGATGCTTGGTTGTTTTAGTGCAAGTATATATTTAGAAAAAAATGGAAATACTATTGCAGTAATATATTTCTGTTGATTATAGACTTTCTCTGATTCAGAAATTGCGAGGACATAATTTCTTTAAGGAGAGAAGTCTATAACAACCTAGATTTTTAGTGTTGAATAAACAAAATAAATAAAAATTTAAATTGAAAATTTAAATAATAAAATTGATTTCTCAAGTATTGATATTGCGGAAATTAGAATTTTAATTGTTTATTTGAATAATAATTGGAATTTCAGTTTGAAAAGAGGATTCTAAAAATGTGTATTTTATTGGAAAAACAATATATGGAATTTAACGATAAATATTCATGTTTTAATCATGTTAGAAAATAAGTTAGCTTTGTTTAAACAATAAAGTGTTATATTTGAAAACATTGTCTTATTTTTGATATAAAAAAGAAGATCGAATGATTGGTTAAATTATGGTTCTTTTTTAGTTAAAAATAAGTGACTGAAATACATTTTTATGTTTATGCATAAATTTATGTAGATAAACCTCGATTTAAAATATAAGATCAGGAGTGAAATATGGTTTATTTCTTTTATTTGAGTGGGTATGGGCTCAAATATGTATTTCAACCCATTTGTGTGTGAAAGAAATGATTTCCTCTCTTCTATACTTGGAAAATGAACTATACGTTTAGTTTTTCCATTTATAGTAAACATAAACCATCTCCTTCGTCATACTTCTCAAACCTAGCTCTCTCAAAAATCAATTTTTAAATGAAAATAAATTCTAGAAAATTATGATAAAATTAAAGTAAGATCTCCTTGTTCTAATTTGCTCTTTAGTATAATTATCTTCAGTTATAATAAGTTTTAAGTTAAGGAAAAATGCTAGGGTTTGTCAATTCCTAATTTTGGGCTGCTGTAGAAGTATAGCCGCCTAATTCAAGGAAGAGAGGTAAGTTGAAAACTCACATCTTTCTCTATTCCTAATTTATTTACTGACTTGGTTGTTGGATGAATTGTTACTGAATTAATCTCAATTTGTTTATGATAATTGCATATCATTTTGCTAGTTCTCCATTAGTAGAAACCATAGACCTTCAATCCCTTGTAGAATCAATTCCATGATGTTTATGCTTCAAAATTCTTTACTTAGAGACCAAAACAAATCGTAGTTCGAAAACCATCGCATATGGACCACCGGGGAGGCCGAGGTACTACTTGGAACTTAACCCAGGTAGCAACACCAGTCCACCTAGATCGGTACACCGGTTACGGCCTAGGTTGAGTCCCACGCTATGCCAAACCACTTCCCCGATTTCCTCTTTCGACTGCCAGTTTTCCCGATTTAATATGAATGCCTTGTGTCTTGTTTATAATGCTTATTTTGTGATGATTTGGATGCATATTTTCAAGATTTAAATTCTTTAATTTTTGAATTCATTTTGATGATTTAATCCCATAGAAATATTAGTACGGATATATGATGATATCCATGACATTACTCATAAGATTTATTGCATGATTTCAACTAATGTTTCCAAAAGAATGATTTCCATTCCAAACGCTTTCCAAATTATTTAAAGTATGAATATATTTTCTACAAAGGATATTTAGAATATATATGTGTAATATTTAATTATAATATTAGTAGTTTTAAATTGGTTTGGATAAATGTTTCAAAATTGTATTTAAAAACATCAATGTATAAATTTATAAGGGCTTTCTAATATATGTATGTATGTATGTACATATTCTAGTTTATAAGATAATGTTTTCAAGAAGGATGTAAAGAAAACTATTTTATAAAATTGCGTGACATTGATCGAATGAGGAATCGATTTAAATGGTTTAATAAAACGAGTGATATGAAACGTTCGCATTTGTTTTATCAGTTAATTCTTGCACTCATTAGATTGAGCATTTATTTAAACATTTGTGAAATTTGCTAACTTTTAGTAAATATTCGAGGCTCTTTAAGTGGTTATGGGACATTAATCGGCACTCTTATGATTACTAATTGAAAGTGGACAACACTTATCTATTTTTCGAGTTTTCAGACTCGATCTTGGGTAAATCCGTTTAGGCTGATTAAATGGGTTTTCAGGCCCATCTTGTGATACTCACTTTCAAGAAAGTTATAATTTACGAAGTGCAACCCCTTGTGTTCGTACGCAAAGTGCATTTTTCTTGTATTGATTTTCGAAGTGCATGACTACTACTTGCATATATGGTTGTGATCTATGCTCTTATTATAGTAGTTGCTTTGACTTTGATGAATGTGGTAAATGAGCATGGACTTAACTATAAACTGTGAATCATTAAATGAAGTATTGTTATGTTAATGAAGTACAATTTGTGGATATTTATCCTCGATATTTATGCAAGTTTGTTATTATAGTATCTCAACTTTTGTGATAATTAGAGATAGTATGACCCGGGTGTTATTCTAATGCTCGGGTAAGACCGAGACTTGACAAGTATAACGACTCAGTGGCCTTGGATGTGAGCCAGCTTTAGTACTTTTATTCAATGTTGTTAATAGTTTAGATGCACCATTTGAGTCTTGTTTATATGCTTGTTCCATGCTTGTACATGTTGTAGACTTTTGTAGTCATGTATAATTGAGATATGTCAGTGTTTATATATGCATATGTATATAAATACGAGTTTAGTATTTTCTTTTGCAGACCCATACTTTTGAGAGATATTGATGTATATTATTTCTGTTGAGGCATCTGTGTTGTATATTATGTTATGTATTGTTCTGAATTACATAAAACCTCCATATTATTTTTTTCTCCTGGATCGGATATGTCAAATTACCACTTGTAGAACAGAAAGAAAAATATAGTCACATTATTTGACGTATTCAATACTTGCCCAAAGCAATTTTATAGATGGTTGCCCCTAACTAGCCCTATTCTCTACACTAACGGACATTATTACCTAGTGATACCCTTTGTTAGTGTGATGACCCGGAATTTTGGGCAATAGCAATTTGATAATCTGCATTAATAATCATTTAACTTAGGTAATACTGGTTTAATAATTTTCATTTATAAATATTTAATTTGGCAAAATTAATCTTTTAAAAAGCTAATAATACTTAATTGGTAAAATTTATCTTTCAAAGCTAATAAAAATGTATTCTATTTATAATGTATATATGTATAGACACTGTGAACAGGAAAACTTTAGTTTGAATTTAATAAAAATATTTTCTAATTATAATATATACATATATTGTGATTGGAAGCCTTGTTTTAAATTCAATATAATACCTTTCAAAGGCTATTTAAAAGTTAATCATGTATTTTCAAAAAAACTAAGGTAAATATTTATTTAATTAAAAAGTATTTTAGCTTAAGTTTTAATAAGATTAACAGAAGGTTTGTTTTACTTTCTTTTTAAATATTGCTTGATTTAACTATGATTTGTAAATGTATATAAAAGTTTAGAATATAATTTATTTCAAAACATTTAAAACATATAAAACATATAAAACATAAGAAAATATTTAAATTAAAGATTAATGCTCTTTCTTTTTAAAATACACATGAATTTAGTATATATATAAAGAAAACATAACATATATTAATAATAAAACATTAGTAAATATTTAAAAGGAATTAAGACATTTGTAAGACCATTATAACATGCAAAATACATTTGTAAGCTAAGGATCACTTGTAGTTAACAATGGCAACATTTATTTTCTCTTAAAATCAAACTATAAATAATAAGTATTAGAGAAAATTGACCATTTTTATTTCAGTTCAAAATCTTCTCAACTGTTTTCTCTTCATCTTTTCAAACTTAAAACAAACCTGAAAACTAAAATCAAAGGAAGATCAAATTTCAAAGAGCTGTTCAACATCAAGCAGAAAATCTAGCTAAGTTCAACTCAACATAAAATAGAATTCAATTCAACTAGTAAAATAAAGTCAAGAACAATTCAAACTCAGGCAATCAAGTTCCAGATTTTCTCAAATCAATTTGTAGATCAAAGAACAGAGTCTGCTCCCTATTTTCTTTCTGAAACGGTGAGTAACTTTTAAACTTAGTCTGATTTATCTTTGATTCATGTGGTAGAATCTTATAGTAATGTAGTAAATGAAGTTTACATGTGTGAAATGAATGTGGATGTATGTATATATATTGTCATATGTCTGGGGATATCTGTATATATTTATATATAAGCCTCTGTTGTTTTCACAAGCTTAAGAACAGCCTTTAAAAATCCATATCTTCTCATGTATTCGATTTTAGTCATTGATTCCTAAACGAAAAATGTTTATAGCAATGTAAAATCCATTCTAAAAATCGTTTCAGGTATTTAAATATAGTAATTATTTCAATAATTGGAAATTACAGTAATAAACATATATATGTCGAAAATAAATATTCTTAATTTCATGCTTCGATTATCTAAACTGAAATGTGTTGTGAAATGATGATTTTTGACATTAATATCATGATTTTTAGCATTGTAATTGATGAGATATTCTAGGTTGATCAGATTTGACATTTGTGTCGATTGCCGTTGAACCGCGACGAGATTTTCATCGGTGTTTGGTCTGGAGATGGCCGGTGCATTGAGGATCGAAGGAAAATGGCTAGAGATTTTTTCGATGGCCGAGACGGTTCGTCGGAGGTGAATCAGAGTTTAAGGATCAGTTTATCCTGTCGATGTTGTTGTGGGTCGCACGTCGTTGTTGGATCACCGAAGTGGATCAAATGAGGGGGAAACGAAGTTGGAAGTCGAGGTGCAGCTATGGCTAAGGTGGCGTGGGTTCCAGTGGATTGGATCGTCAGAGCGAGGCGAAATTGTCGAGGTGTTAGGTTCCTGTAATATGCTGAGTTGTTCGTTTTCATTTCACAGGCGAGTTCGTCGAATCAGGGGGTCGTTTAGGTCGACGAGGTTGACGATGGCGTGTGGATGGCCTCGACGAGGTGTCGAGGTCGATTAGAACGACGTGCACATGTACACGTGCACGCGTGCACGTTTGTGTCCGGTGAAGTTTGAGATGGGGACGATGATGGGTTTCTCGGGGTTAAGCTCGAGGCATTTGAGGGAAGACTCGAAGTGGAAGGAGATTGCGAGTTGCTCGGTGCTTGGCAAGTGTAGGTTTCTTTTTGGCTCGGGTTTGTTAATAAGTTTCAGGTTTTAAATTAAAAAAATGTGTATCAGGTTTTTAAATTTTGGAGCATTCCAGGTTTGAAATTCAAAGGGAATCATGACCAGATTTTAAAAATTAAAATGAGGAAAAATGTTTAGACAAAGTTTTAAAATTTTAAAGTTATAAAGATATTTTAGTTTTCAAAGAAATGTAACTAAGTTTTAAAAGTGTATTTTAAATAAATATGTTTTCAAAGCAAAAGTAAATCTAATTTCAAAAATATATTAACTAGTTTAAAAAAAGCAAGTTTAAATCAAGTTTTAAAGTTTAATTAAAGTGAATAAGTTTTCAATAGAAATGATACCAAGTTTCTAAGTAAAATTTTCAAACAAGTTTTAGAGATTTAATTTTAAAGTTAAAATATGTTTTATTTTAAAATAATTATGTTAGGATAATTAGCTTAATTAATTCCTAAATGTTTCAAATATGATTTAATGATGAATTAGGAAGTGATTAAACTTTAGTTAACCAAAAAGATTTCAAAATGATTTTTGTATGTTAATAACAAATCACTTTCAAGTATTTAATTTAATAAGATCTAAATGGGAAATTAAGTAATTAATTAAGATAAATAGTTTATCTTTGATAAATTAAGGTTAATTACTTAATAAAAATTAGTTAGAGGATAGTTAGTGAATGTAATTAATTTAAGGTTCGTTAACTAGTGATTTAGCGATAATTAATTAATGTAAATAATTAAAGGTAATTAATTGGTTTAATTAATATAAAAATAATCACTTATGAAATTGATTAAGTATTAATTACTTAATATAATTAATTAAGTAATAAGTTGGTGTAACTAATTAATGAATAATTACTGAATGTAATTACTTAAAGGGAAATTACTTAAGGGAAGTAACTAGAGGAAAATTACTTAATGGAAGTAATAAAAAATTAATTACTTGGTGTAATCAATTAAATGATTAATTAATATAATCAATTAAAGAGTTGGTTAATTAATGTAAGTGATAAAAGGGTAGTTAATCACTGAATGCGATTAATTAAGGTTAATTAATGAATATGATTAATTAAAGATTACTTGTTAAATGTAATTAGTTAAAAGAGTAATTAATTAATGAAAGTAATTAGAGGATCATTAATTAATGTAATTAATAAATTAATGAGAGTAATTAAGGGTTAATTAATGTGAATGGTTAAGGATAATTAATCTATATGATTGATTAAAGGTTAATTACTTAACGTAATTAAAGAGTAATTAATCAAGGATGATTAATTAAGATGGATAATTAAAGAATAATTAATTAGTTGGTTTGTAATCAATTAATGTTAAGAAAGCAGGATTAAAGGTAATCTAAGTGATTAAAATTAGTAATTAATTTAATTAGAGATTAATTAAATTAATTAGGTGTTAATCAATCTTGCTTATGGATGATTGAATGATATTGAATGCCTTGGAATATTTGATATCTCTGAGATGTGATATGCGTTGCTCTATAATATGAGATGCTTTGGTTGAATTGTAATGATATGGATTATCTATCTGTGATAATGTGAATTAACTATCTGTATGAATACATTATTCTAAATATCAATTAATTGAATTAAACCTTAAAACAACTTGGACTTTAAAACGACGTTTTGGATTTCGGTGAGACCAAGATCGGATTTCCAAATTGGATATCCGAAATCCACATCGATCTAAAATAAATGATAGATCGTGAAATCTCAAGTGAAGATCAAGATGAAGACACGAAGTGTAAGGGCTATTTGTCGTTAACTTTGAGGGTGATTCCAAAACGAGTGTAACGGAGATAGTACTTTCAGTTTCGAGATGAAGATATAGAGAGCAAGGGCTATTGTCTTTAACTCTGAGGATGATTCCAAAATGAGTGTAGCGAGATAGTGCCTTCGGTTTCGTTCGAACCCGGAACGGACTTGTATGGATGAATGCTTTCAGAACATCATCAATGGAGGATGACGAGCATTCCAAGATATGTGTTCTAAAAAGGTAATCATAGCCTCAAGCCTCATCAACCGAGAATGGCTAAAACAGGGGAGGTGCAGCAAGGCTACGTGGGTAGCACCCAAGTAGGATATGATTTTCCCTTGTCTAGAGGTCCCTTTTATTCGGCTGTGTGGGCAGTTGGTCACGCCAGCTGTAGGGTTGTCTTATTCGGGAATTATCCAGTAAGGGATGGTTCCGGCCTTGTGCTGCAGAGGATCAGGGAGGATCCTCGGTACTCTAATCTAGACCAGGTACTGTGATGGGCGGTACCCCAGTAGCCCTGCCATTTATGGAATCCAATCTCCAATAAGTGATCTTGGACTTGATTGTATACCTATGTATGCTGGAATTTAATGAACGCAACAATTTTGGCTATGTGAATATTTATTTGAAAACCCTAGACACTATTATGATATCACTAGATTTCCTATCAATGTTTTGGTTATCGTAAAGTAAAAACCCGACATGTTTGTGGCATGGTCTTACGAGATACCTTTGTTTTCAAATGATTTTCAAAGTTAAACAAATTTAACCCGTTTACTCACACTAGACCCATGTCTGACCCAGAGTTTATTTTCTGTTTTCTTGAACTCGTGGGTACTAAAAAATTTACGAGTAGCCAAGGGATTCAGGTTAGCTTTGACAAATTCTGGAGGAGATATGGAGTAGGAGGCTTCAGCGTATATAGATATTGTGGTTCCGCTGTGTTAATCTCTCTGTTGTATGTTGAGTTATATGATGGACAGGTCTTCAAGACTGTCTAATATGTGATGTATAAGCTGTATAACTCTGATCGATGTTGTATATTATGTATTAACTATGCGAATAATATATTTTATTCGTTCCTCTGTGTGAATCTTATATTGTTTGGTTCTTTCTTTCCGATCTTTTCTCTTTTCTATCCGTTTCTTTCTTAATAATGATACGTCTTTCTATGGGATGAAAGACGGGTCGTTATAGGTGGTATCAGAGCTCCAGGTTGAGTGAATACCTAGGCTTTGGAGTGATATCTTTCTTGAGAGAGCATACTTGTAATATATATATATATATATGTACCTAATTTGTTGGGTTACCTGTCCGGGTTTTCCAACATGAGTTCTAGAGGTAGATAGGGTGGTGGTGTTTTTTGCACGACTGCCACTGATGGAAGAGGCCCATATGTTGAGGTTGGAAGAGTATCTACCGAGGCTGTAAACTTTCAATACTGCCTCCAGTGAGCTTTGCAGCATGATGTAAGGATTTTACCTATCTTCGAAGGAAAATCTTTAAAAGTTCAGGGCCCGTTATTGAAGTGTAAACTTGGTTGAGCTCGTGTGAGCGAATTTTCAAGTGTTTGGATATGTTGACTGAGCAAAAGAGAGTGATGGTATCTTAGCAACTTTTGGAAGGAGCGGGGTAAGGGGAAACCCGGTAGCAACGGTGCAGCTCGGAAGTGTTATGTGTGCCGACAAGAAGGTCTTTGGCTAAGTAGTATCCTAGAGGTAAAGTCCTGAAGCAGCAAAGTGGACCTATTTCTCTGATGGTTCTGAAGTCTTTATGTTTTAACTGTCAACATCCTGGGCATTCGGTAAAGTTTTCCCACTTCTTCAGGAAGCTCAGTAGAGCAAGGTGTTTGCTATTGAAGGAGGACCACCAGCCCTTATGGTAGCAAAGTCGTTCTTGAAGGATTCGACCTTTATTTTAATGGATTGGTTAGTTAAGCTTAAGCTATTCTGATTTGTGAAGAGAGAACAGTTTCTATGGGAAGTGAACTGGGTTGGATTACAAAAATGACTTGCAATAGTTCAGAAGCTCTTTAAGTAATCTTTTGCATGGGATTGAGGCGTCTCAAGAAGAAGTAGAAGCTATTGAAGTTGTCAGAGATTTTCCAGATGCCTTCGAGGGAGTCAAAGGTTTGTTCGCATCAGGAGATTGAGTTTCCGCATCGACTTGGTTCCAGGAGCAATATTAGTGGTTCAACCAGTAGTAGGATGGCTCTTAGAGAGAGCAATGGGTGAAGCAGACTTAGGATTTCTAAAAGAAGGATTGATCAAACCTAGTTTTCTAGTTGGCGTTCTGCTGAGGTGTTTGTGACCGAGTCGGATGGGTCACTAAGATTTTGTGGATCTGATAAACTGTGTTCTTCGGGATGTGTTGAACAAGTTTGCGCTTGTGTTCATTGACGACATTCTCATTTACTCCTGATCAGAGTTGCGTAGTGGAAGCGAGGTAGCAGCTATGTAACAACCCGGAGTTTTGTAACAATTAATTATCGTCAAATGATGATTTAATTTGGTTGCTAATTTGAGTTTTTAATCGACTGAAATTCTTTTAAATATTTGTCAAGTGTTAGTGGGCTTTAAAAATCAATTTTTGGTCCATGTTTGTGTGGGTGCCGTTTATATTGAAGCAGACCATCCCCCTTTTCATTTTGATTCGTTCAAACCCTAGACAACATGCGAAAAAATAGAAATGGTGGTGGCTCGTTCTCCTTTCTCCCAATTAGGGTTTTCGTGCAATTTGTGGACGCCGAGGGTTGCTCGATCACGTGTTGTCGATCGACTATCTCTGGTTTGCTTTGGCCGATTCTTCTTTGTTTAGTTCGCCTTCGCTTTGTTCTAAGGTGAGTAATTTTATTTACTCACATCTAATTCGAGCTTCTAGTGCTTCCTAGCTTGTTCAAATTTGGGATTTTTGGTTGCTTGAGTAACTGATTTTCATGGTTTTGAAATTGCTACTTCCTAGTTGACTTCGGCCCCTTTGATTTGTTAAATCGCTTTGCTGTGATGATGATTTCCAGGTTCACTTATTGCAAATTTCTGGCAATTGATTTTTTAGGTTGATTTTAGCAATGACTTTGGTTTGAAATCTACAGTCATAATTTTGTGAAATTGTTCGTTTGACTTCGGTTTTGATTTCGTGTATGTGACACCATAGCTTTGATCAGTAGCTCATGGCTTCAGCTGGTTTTGATATTAGTACGATTTTGATTTTTTTTGTATCTGCTATGAGAATTGACTTCGATCGTTTTTTTGAAAATTCTGATTGCGAATTTCTTTTGTTCGAATTCCTTTTGATAACTCACGGCATCTGACCAATTTTGATTCGAATCCCCTTATACTTGCTGTGTCATGCGTGATCCTTGCTACTCTATCCATATGGATTCATTTAGTTTACTGTGCATTCTCTAGGGCTGTAGTGTTGTTTCAATTACTTCTTTAACCTTTTATATACTTGAATATGTTGCATAAGTGTGGCATATCCAACTCGGTTTTCTCGACCACATTTGGTTTATCTTTGTTACATGAGTTTTCTTTCGAGACACCACGGTTGCATTTTGTTGTAGTCTTTGTATTGTTGTCAGTTTCTTAGACTCTGTTCACTTTGAGTTGTATACTGTGTACTGTGTACAATGTAGTGATGTACTTGTATGTGGTCTTGTTAACATTGTTCACTTGTTCGATCATCCTGCTGTTCCATGGTCTATTTGGTGTCTAGGTTGCTGCACTTTTCATTGGTTCACCACTGATACTTTGAGTCATGTTGAACTGTTTACATGCAGCTTGATTTGGTTTGATTGCTTTTGAGTTATAGCCTCAGGCTCGTTTTTGGTTTGATGTGCACTGTGCTTCGAGTATATGTACTCAAGTGTGATCTGGGCATTTTGATGCAGTCTTGTTCTCGTGATGGCATTTGGTATGTTATAATTGTACACTTGTGGCTTCACCTCAGTTGCTTGTATATATATACAAGTGTCCACTTGATTCATTGAGTTTGCATCTAGGTTGTAGTTGCTGTCCTTGACTTCGTGTTGCACTGCCACACGATGCTTGATGTATCTGGACTTGTTTGATTCTGACCCCTGCTTTGGGTACTTTAATTGTTATTTGCAATTTCCAGTTTCAATTAGTTGCAACTGTTCCATTTCCCTAGGTTGAGTCTTGTGGTCTTTTGTTGCATTGAGTTGCACTGCATCGAGTTCATGTTGTTGCTATTAACTTGAACTCAGTTCCATTTGTCTGGTTCAGTCTCGTACCACTTGTTGCTCTTTTCTCTTTTCATTTGATGTTGTGGCCATTTCCACTTGTTCAATGTAGGATCTGGTTCATTTAAGTTATGTGCATTGATCTCCTGTGTAGTTTGGTTCGATATTGATTTATGGTTCATGTATGAACCTTCCAGTCAGGTCTGGTTGCTTCATATGCATGCTCTGTCCACTGCCTTTGTTTACGAATCTGATACATTGCATTGATGCTTTGTATTCATTTGCATTTGGTCACTGTGCTTCACTGCTGACATTATTTCAAGTAAGGTTACTCTGCGTCTTTTTCTGTTGTGTGTTGTGGTGCCATATCCTTGGTGGTCTCACCTTCAGTTTGCTGTCTTCCTGTAGTTGTACCACTGTTGTCATCTTCTCTTGACATTTTGGAACTTGAACTGTGGCATCCTTGCGATGACTGCAGTTTCGTTTGTATGCAGTCTTACCCTTGTTGGTTCATTTTGATCTTGAGTTGGTGCCAATTGCTTTTGATCCATTGATCTTTTTCGTAATTCATCACTGTAGTGGCGAGGCAGTGCACGCGTGCTTGTACTGCAGCTACACAGTATTATAGTTTTAATTGAAGTTTCAATTGCTGAATTGTTTTCTGTGTCCAATTCAATATTTTGAAATTATCTTTGATTTGATTTGATTCGATCATTTAGTTGTTGTCTAATTATCTATGTGATAATTAGCTTATGAGTTTCTAATTATTTATTCAATAATTAGATTTTGTTGTCAATGGCCAATTAGGCAATTCTGATGTTTTCTAAATTATCTTCATTGATAATCCTTTTATTTATCTTTGTTGATGAATTTGAATTTGCTGATTTGTTGTTTAACACTGTTACGTGTTATATCCACCATTATCCGATTCTCTTATTGAAGGGTTGGATAGACGAGATTTATTTTGATTGTTGTCTAATTGTTGTTTAATTATTATTGCTTCTGTGCCTGGGTTTGAATTAGACTGACCCGTGTATTATTTTCTTTTGAATGTAATACTCGGGTCAGACCGAGTTATTGCAGGTTGTAGATATCTTGCTTTGGGTTGCTGCTAGAGCTGTGAAGTCTTTTCATACTTTTGGAGTAGTCATTGCCTTAGTATAGGATGTTATGTATTCATGTATATCAATCACGATAATGTACTTGTGTATATATAACTTCCTGATTAGACAGTTGTAGTTGTATCATATGTATTGTATCAAATGTATTGTAACTGACATCAGTTATTATATATATGAGACTTTTTATTTATCTGTGATCCGCATTTAGATTATCTGTGTTATTATTATATATCTTGTCCTAAACTATTATGAACCATCGTAGTTCGTTTTATACTGGAATTGAATATGTCGATGGGAGTAAATAAATAGAGATGAAAATTTGAAAATATATACCACTCCTATCGAGATAATCAATACTAGTGTAAGGCCTAACTACGGATGGCCGCTCCTATTCAGCCTTATTCTTCGTAATAACAGACAGTGTTTTTTTAATACTCTTTGTTATTGTGAGCATAGAGGTGGGGCGTCACAGTTGGTATCCGAGCTTGGGGTTTATGGACATAATATAAAACATAACTTAGATGGAACATGTGTTACAACTATTTGTCGATGTTTTATTGTGCCTTGAGTCAAAACTAAGGTTTTGAAATTATGATGAATTTTTTAAATATCTTTATTTAAAAATTAAAGTGAAATTGTGATTTGATGATTTGATTGATTTGTGTTCTGTTTAGCAGAGTGCGCAGCGAAAACAGTGAGACTGCTTCGCTGAGTACAACTGATAATTATTTTGATTCAAAAGGTCAATCTATGAAAATGAATTTAGTTTCATTATGTTGTTTAACCAGTGGTTTTTGATTTGTTGAAATTCTTGCTGGTTTTCTTTGATGCTTATCACATGTTGATTAGAATTTTTGCTGTTTTAAAATATCTTCATTGAAGACATAATAGAATGATTTCTTTGTTCATTTTGTAGTGTGCGTGCAAACATGAGTTGCACGTTGCTACATTAATTTTACGTTGAACCGATGCTTGGTTATGAAACATATTTTGTTGCCGTTATTTCTATAACGGGACTTTTACACCTATGCTAAATCTTGAAGCATGGTGTTTTGTTGACATTTTGATGAATGAAAATTCACTGGTATTATATTTTGATGCGAATGATTTTGATGAGATTTTGATGTATAAAAACTACTGTCGCTTTGGCTTCAGTAACCGTCAATTTTAAAGTGGATTTTCAAGCGGTTATCTCGCAATGCCGATTTTGAGATCCGTTTTTACAGTGTTTTGAGAAGTACAATTTCCTTATAAAAATTGTTACAGATGTTGCTGTTTTGAGCATGGGTTTTCAAATTGTTTCAAAACAAAAATTGTTTCCAAAAATTTGCAGTTTACGCTTTCAAAAGAATGAAGAAGCGATTTAAACGATTCAGCAAAATCGAGGACTATGAACCCTTTCTTTTACTGATTCGCTTAATTCCGGACTTGTTCGTTTGAGAATGTAAATTGTTACTTTTATAAAATAAATGAAATTGTTTTCAAAAGTTTTGCAGTTTGCGCTTTCAAAAGAATGAGGAAGCGATTTAAACGTTTCAGCAAAATCGAGGTTATGACCCCTTTCTTTTACTGATTCGCTTAATTCCGTACTTGTCTGTTTGAGAATGTGAAATGTTATTTTGAATACACAATTTTGCACTTTCAAGGAAACGATGAAGAGAATCAAACGATTTAGTAAAACTCGTGGTATGGGACATGTGTGTTTGCTATTTCGGTTAATTCCGGACTCGTTAATTGAAATATCTGCTGTTTTGATGATTCTGATGATTTTATTTGGGTTTCGAGCCACTCTGATGGACCTTCAGGTTATATGTTGGACCTTCGGGTCATATGATGGACCTTTGGGTCATTTGTTGGGCTTTTGGGCCACTCTGCTGGACCTCCGGGTCATTTGTTGGGCTTTCGGGCCACTCCGCGGACCTTCGGGTCAAATACCAGTACTAGACGTTCGGGTCACTCTGCGGACCTTCGGGTCAATCTGATGGGCGCTAAAAATTTATAGTACTTGGTAGGCTTCGGCCACTCTGTGATGCACGTGCGGCGTAGCTAAAACTCGCCATCTGATGGGATCGGTCCAACCTTTTATGTTGATTTTCTAGAGTATCTTAATTGATTTCTTGATATTTGTGTTCCAATTATCTGCAGGTAATTGGATATTTGTTGTTTCTGATTATCGCTTGTGATAATTAGATATTTAAGATTTGATTAACGTTTTTGATAATTAAAAATTTGTTGTTTCTGATTATCGCTTATGATAATTAGATATTTGAGATTTGATTATCGTATTTGATAATTAAATATTTGTTGTTTCTGATTATCGCTTGTGATAATTAGATTTTTGAGATTTGATTATCGTTTTTGATAATTAAATATTTGTTGTTTCTGATTATCGCTTGTGATAATTAGATATTTAAGATTTGATTATCGTTTTTGATAATTAAATATTTGTTGTTTCTGATTATCGCTTGTGATAATTAGATATTTAAGATTTGATTATTGTTTTTGATAATCAAATATTTGTTGTTTCTGATTATCGCTTGTGATAATTAGATATTTGAGATTTGATTATCGTATTTGATAATTAAATATTTATTGTTTCTGATTATCGCTTGTGATAATTAGATATTTGAGATTTGATTATCGTGTTTGATAATTAAATATTTGTTGTTTCTGATTATCGCTTGTGATAATTAGATATTTGAGATTTGATTATCGTTTTTGATAATTAAATATTGTTGTTTCTGATTATCGCTTGTGATAATTAGATATTTGAGATTTGATTATCGTTTTTGATAATTAAATATTTGTTGTTTTTGATTATTGCTTGTGATAATTAGATATTTAAGAGTTGATTATCGTTTGTGATAATTAAATATTTGTTGCTTTGAGATTTGATTATCATTTGTGATAATTAAATATTTGTTGATTTAAGATTTGGTTATCGTTTGTGATAATTAAATATTTGTTGCTTTGAGATTTGATTATCATTTGTGATAATTAAATATTTGTTGATTTAAGATTTGATTATCCTTTGTGATAATTAAATATTTGTTGATTTAAGATTTGATTATCGTTTGTGATAATTAAATGTTTGTTGCTTTGAGATTTGATTATCATTTGTGATAATTAAATATTTGTTGATTTAAGATTTGATTATCATTTGTGATAATTAAATATTTGTTGATTTAAGATTTGATTATCGTTTGTGATAATTAAATATTTGTTGCTTTGAGATTTGATTATCATTTGTGATGAGTAAATATTTGTTGATTTAAGATTTGATTATCGTTTGTGATAATTAAATATTTGTTGCTTTGAGATTTGATTATCATTTGTGATAATTAAATATTTATGGATTTAAGATTTGATTATAGTTTGTGATAATTAAATATTTGTTGCTTTGAGATTTGATTATCATTTGTGATAATTAAATATTTGTTGCTTTAAGATTTGATTATCGTTTGTGATAATTAAATATTTGTTGATTTGAGATTTGATTATCGTTTTTGATAATTAAATATTTGTTGATTTGAGATTTGATTATCGTTTGTGATAATTAAATATTTTTTGATTTGAAAATTCTGATTATCGTTTTTGGAGATTAGATTGTTGTTGTTTTCCAATTATCTGATTGATAACTAGATATTGGCAATTTTGCGAATTGTGATCTATGTTTCCTGATTATCTTTGTTGATAATTAGATATTGCTGTTTTGTGATTTCTGTATTCTAATTATCTAATTGATAATTGAATATTGCTGATAATTACATTTATTCAGTTTTGTTGTTTTTTGATTATCTATTTGATGATTGGATTTTGTTGAGAATTTATGAATTTCTTTTATGAAATTAAAAGATTTCTGTGGCATTTGTTTTATTGACCTTTATTTTTCTAGCTTAACCAGTTATGTTATAAAAATAATTGTTATTGACGACTCTAATTATGAAAATTGCGGGGACGCAATTTTTATAAGGAGGGGAGTCTGTAACTACCCGGGGTTTTGTCACAATTAATTATCGTCAAATGACGATTTAATTTGGTTGCTAATTTGAGTTTTTAATCGACTGAAATTCTTTTAAATATTTGTCAAGTGTTAGTGGGCTTTAAGAATCAATTTTTGGTCCATGTTTGTATGGGTGCCGTTTATATTGAAGCAGACCGTCCCCATTTTCATTTTGATTCGTTCAAACCCTAGACAACATGCGAAAGAATAGACATAGTGGCGGATCGTTCTCCTTTCTCCCAATTAGGGTTTTCGCACAATTTGTGGACGCCGAGGGTTGCTCAATCACGCGTTGTCGATCGACTTTCTCTGGGTTGCTTTGGCCGCTTCTTCTTTGTTGAGTTCGCCTTCGCTTTGTTCTAAGGTGAGTAATTTTATTTACTCACATCTAATTCGAGCTTCTAGTACTTCCTAGCTTGTTCAAATTTGGGATTTTTGGTTGCTTGAGTAACTGGTTTTCACGGTTTTGAAATTGCTACTTCCTAGTTGACTTCGGTCCCTTTGATTTGTTAAATCGCTTTGCTGTGATGATGATTTCCAGGTTCACTTATTGCAAATTTCTGGCAATTGATTTTTTAGGTTGATTTCAGTAATGACTTTGGTTTGAAATCTACAGTCATAATTTTGTGAAATTGTTCGTTTGACTTCGATTTTGATTTCGTGTATGTGACACCATAGCTTTGATCAGTAGCTCATGGCTTCAGCTTGTTTTGATATTAGTACGATTTTGATTTTTTTGTATCTGCTATGATAATTGACTTCGATCATTTTTTTTGAAAATTCTGATTGCGAATTTCTTTTGTTCGAATTCCTTTTGATAACTCACGGCATTTGACAAGTTTTGATTCGAATGCACTTATATGTGTTGTGTCATGCGTGATCCTTGTTACTCTATCCATATGGGTTCATTTAGTTTACTGTGCATTCTCTAGGGCTACAGTGTTGTTTCAATTACTTCTTTAACCTCTTATATACTTGAATATGTTGCATAAGTATGGCATATCCAACTCGGTTGTCTCGACCACATTTGGTTTATCTTTGTTACATGAGTTTTCTTTCGAGACACCACAGTTGCATTATGTTGTAGTCTTTGTATTGTTGTCAGTTGCTTAGACTCTGTTCACTTTGAGTTGTATACTGTGTACAATGTAGTGATGTACTTGTATGTGGTCTTGTTAACATTGTTTGATCATCTTGCTGTTCCATGGTCTATTTGGTGTTTAGGCTGCTGCACTTTTCATTGGTTCACCACTGATACTTTGAGTCATGTTGAACTGTTTACATGCAGCTTGATTTGGTTTGATTGCTTTTGAGTTATAGCCTCAGGCTCGTTTTTGGTTTAATGTGCACTGTGCTTCGAGTATATGTACTCAAGTGTGATCTGGGCATTTTGATGCAGTCTTGTTCTCGTGATGCCATTTGGTCAGTTATAATTGTACACTTGTAGCTTCACCTCAGTTGCTTGTATATGTATACAAGTGTCCACTTGATTCATTGAGTTTGCATCTAGGTTGTAGTTGCTGTCCTTGACTTCGTGTTGCACTGCCACACGATGCTTGTATGTATCTGGACTTGTTTGATTTTGACCCCTGCTTTGGGTACTTTAATTGTTATTTGCAATTTCCAGTTTCAATTAGTTGCAACTGTTCCATTTCCCTAGGTTGAGTCTTGTGGTCTTTTGTTGCATTGAGTTGCACTGCATCGAGTTCATGTTGTTGCTATTCACTTGAACTCAATTCCATTTGTCTGGTTCAGTCTCGTACCACTTGTTGCTCTTTTCTCTATTCATTTGATGCTGTGGCCATTTCCACTTGTTCGATATAGCATCTGGTTCATTTAAGTTATGTGCACTGATCTCCTATGTAGTTTGGTTCGATATTGATTTATGGTTCATGTATGAACCTTCCAGTCAGGTCTGGTTACTTCATATGCATGCTCTGTCCACTGCCTTTGTTTACGAATCTGATACATTGCATTGATGCTTTGTATTCATTTGCATTTGGTCACTGTGCTTCACTGCTGACATTATTTCAAGTAAGGTTGCTCTGCGTCTTTTTCTGTTGTGTGTTGTGGTGCCATATCCTTGGTGGTCTCACCTTCAGTTTGTTGTCTTCCTGTAGTTGTATCACTGTTGTCATCTTCTCTTGACATTTTGGAACTTGAACTGTGGCATCCTTGCGGTGACTGCAGTTTCGTTTGTATGCAGTCTTACCCTTGTTGGTTCATTTTGATCTTGAATTGGTGCCAATTGCTTTTGATCCATTGATCTTTTGCGTAATTCATCGTTGTAGTGGCGAGGCAGTGCACACGTGCGTGTACTGCAGCTACACAGTATTGACGTTTTAATTGAAGTTTCAATTGCTGAATTGTTTTCTGTGTCCAATTCAATATTTTGAAATTATCTTTGATTTGATTAGATTCGATCATTTAGTTTTTTTCTATTTATCTATATGATAATTAGCTTATGAGTTTCTAATTATTTATTCAATAATTAGATTTTGTTGTCAATGGCCAATTAGGCAATTCTGATGTTTTCTAAATTATCTTCATTGATAATCCTTTTATTTATCTTTGTTGATGAATTTGAATTTTCTGATTTGTTGTTTAACACTATTACGTGTTATATCCACTGTCATCCGATTCTCTTATTGAAGGGTTGGATAGACGAGATTTATTTTGATTGTTGTCTAATTATTGTTTAATTATTATTGCTTCTGTGCATTAATAACTTGGTTTGAATTAGACTGACCCGTGTATTATTTTCTTTTGAATGTAATCCTCGGGTCAGACCGAGTTATTATAGGTTGTAGATATCTTGCTTTGGGTTGCTGCTAGAGCTATGAAGTCTTTTCATACTTTTGGAGTAGTCGTTGCCTTAGTATAGGATGTTATGTATTCATGTATATTAATCAGGATAATGTACTTGTGTATATATAACTTCCTGAGTAGACAGTTGTAGTTGTGTCATATGTATTGTATCAAATGTATTGTAACTGACATCAATTATTATATATATGAGACTTTTTGTTTATCTGTGATCCGCATTTAGATTATCTGTGTTATTATTATATATCTTGTCCTAAACTATTATGAACCATCGTAGTTCGTTTTATACTGGAATTGAATATGTCGATGGGAGTAAATAAATAGAGATGAAAATTTGAAAATATATACCACTCCTATCGAGATAATCAATACTAGTGTAAGGCCTAACTACGGATGGCCGCTCCTATTCAGCCTTATTCTTCGTAATAACAGACAGTGTTTCTTTTAATACTCTTTGTTATTGCGAGCATAGAGGTGGGGCGTCACAAGCTGTGCAAAAGAGGAAGCAACCTCAGACTCCTCTGATGTTCACAGTTTTCTTGAATTAGAGGGTTTCTACAGGAAGTTCATTCAGGATCTGAAGGCTAGGTTGTCTAGTGCCCCTGTTTGGCTTTTTCGGATGAGTGAACTAAGTTCGAAGTCTACTGATGCTTGTGGAGTGAAGCTTATGTTTTGGATATCAATGGATCTTGAGAGGACCATCTTGTTGAGTAGAATCCAGAGTTCATCTTATTCTTGGTCCAGATTTGTTTCGAGAGGCATCTACTTTGGTGGACCTGATCAAGGAAGGACAAAGACAGCCCAGGATCGTCAGAAGAGTTATGCGGATAAGAGACAAAGGAATTTGAAATTCGAAGTTGGAGATTTGGATTTGGTCAAGATTTCTCTGATCATAGGATTGGTACTTTGGCCTACTGGATTGAATTGCCAGTTCGGATGGCTAAGATTTATAGTATATTTCTATCTCATCTTAGGGTTATGTGCTTGATCCATCATTAGTTACAGAACCAAAAGTTCAGGAGGATTTTGGAAGTTGAGCATGACTTGACTCAGACATCCTGTGTAGATTGTAGTCGAGATGAGAAGGAGCTTAGGAACCTAGTGGTGTAGTTAGTTGAGATTCAAAAGAGCGAGGATTCCAGAGGTTATACCCGGGGAACTCTAGATCGTATTAGGAAGGCTTACTCTAAATTATGTCAGAATAGTTAGATTTGTTTGTTTGAATAAATTGGTTGCTATGACTGATATGTATGCTTTGTTGTTTGAATATAAAAGTTTTTAGTTGGATTATTAAATTATCTTTGCTTTTAAATTTTTGGGATGAAATTCTTTTAAGCGGGAGGAATGTGATGACCCAGAACTTTGGGCAATAGCAATTTGATAATCTTCATTAACAATCATTTAAATTTGGTAATATAGTTTTAATAATTTTCTTTTATAAATATTTAATTTGGAAAAATTAATCTTTTCAAAAGCTAATAATATTTAATTGGTAAAATTTATCTTTGAAAGCTAATAAAAATGTATTCTATTTGCAATGTATATATATGTATAGACATTATGAATAGGAAAATTTTGGTTTGAATTTAATGAAAATATTTTCTAATTATGATATATATATATATATGTATGTATGTATGTATATGTATATATATTGTGATTGGAAGCCTTGTTTTAAATTCAATATAATACCTTTCAAAGGGTATTTAAAAGTTAATCATGTATTTTCAAAACAACTAAGGTACATATTTATTAATTAAAAAGTATTTTAGCTTTAGTTTAAATAAGATTAAAAAAAGGTTTGTTTTACTTTCTTTTTAAATATTGCTTGATTTAACTATGATTTGTAAATGTATATAAAAGTTTAACCATAATTTATTTCAAAACATTTAAAACATATAAAACATAAGAAAAGATTTAAATTAAAGATTAATGCTCTTTCTTTTTAAAATACGCATGAATTTAGTGTATATATATATAAAAAGATAACATAACATATATTAATAATAAAACCTAAGTAAATATTTAATAAAGGAATTAATACATTTGTAAGACCATTATAACATGCAAAATACATTTGTAAGCTAAGGATCACTTGTAGTTAACAAGTGGCAACATTTATTTCCTCTTAAAATTAAATTATAAATAATAAGTATTAGAGAAACTTGACCATTTTTATATCAGTTCAAAATCTTCTCAACTCTTTTCTCTTCATCTTTTCAAAATTAAATCAAAACCTGAAAACTAAAATCAAAAGGAAATCAAATTTCAAAGAGCTGTGCAACATCAAGCAGAAAATCAAGCTAAGTTCAACTCAACATAAAATAGAATTCAACTCAACTAGTAAAACAAAGTCAAGAACAATTCAAACTCAGGAAATCAAGTTCCAGATTTTCTCTAATCAATTTCCAGATCAAAGAACGGAGCCTTCTCTCTGCTTTCTTTCTGAAATGGTGAGTAAACTTTTAAACTTAGTCTGATTTATCTTTGATTCATGTGGTAGAATTTTGTAGTGATGTAGTGAATGAAGTCTGCATATGTGAAATGAATGTGGATGTATGTGTACTTTTTGTGATATACCTGGGTATATCTGTATATATTTATATATAAGTCTTTGTCGTTTTCACAGGCTTAAGAAGAGCCTTTAAAAATCCATATCTTCTCATGTATTCGATTTTAGGCTTTGATTCCTAAATGAAAAATGTTTATAACAACGTAAAATCAATTCTAAAAATAGTTTTAAGTATTTAAATATAGTAATTATTTCAAGAATTGGAAATTACAGTAATAAACATATACATGTCGAAAATCAATATTTTTAATTTCATGCTTCGATTATCTAAACTGAATAGTGTTGTGAAATGATGATTTTTGACATTAATATCATGATTTTTAGCATTGTAATTGATGAGGTATTCTGGGTTGATCAGATTCGACATTTTTGTCGATTGCCGATGAATGGCGACGAGATTTTCGTTGGGGTTTGGTCTAGAGATGGCCGGTGTGTTGAGGATCGAAGGAAAATGGTTAGATATTTTTCCGTTGGCCGAAGCGGTTCGTCGGAAGTGAATTAGGGTTTAATGATCAGTTTATGTCGTCGATGTTGTAATGGGTCGTGCGTCGTCGTTGGATCACTGGAGTGGATTGCATGAGGGGGAAACGAAGCTGGAAGTCGAGGTGCGGCTCTGGCCAAGGCCGCATGGGTTCCAGCAGATTGGATCATCGGAGCAAGGCGAAATTGTCAAGGTGTTAGGTTCCTATAGTACGTTGAGTTGTTTGTTTTCATTTCGAGGGTGAGTTCGTCGAATCAGGGGTTCGTGTAGGTCGGCGAGGTTGACGATGACGTGTGGATGGCCTCGGTGAGGTTTCGGAGTCGACCAGAATGACGTGCACGTGCACGCGTGCACGATTGTGCCTGGTGAAATTTGAGATGGGGACGATGATGGGTTTCACGGAGTTAAGCTCGAGACGTTTGAGGGACGGCTAGAAGTGGAAGGAGATTGCGAGTTGCTCGGTGCTTGGCTTGTGTAGATTTCTTTTTGGCTCGGGTTTGTTAATAAGTTTCAGGTTTTAAATTAAAAAAATGTGTATCAGGTTTTTAAATTTTTGAAGCACTCCAGGTTTAGAAATTCAAAGGGAATCATTACCAGAATTTAAAAATTAAAATGAAGAAAAATGTTTAGACAAAGTTTTAAAATTTTAAAGTTATAAAGATATTTTAGTTTTCAAAGAAATGTTACTAAGTTTTAAAAGTGTATTTTGAATAAATATGTTTTCAAAGCAAAAGAAAATCCAGTTTCAAAAATATATTAACTAGTTTTAGAAAAGAAAGTTTAAATCAAGTTTTAAAGTTCAATTAAAATGAATAAGTTTTCAATGCAAATGATACCAAGTTTCTAAGTAAAATTTTAAAACAAGTTTTAGAGATTTAATTTTAAAGTTAAAATTTGTTTAAAATTTGTTTTGTTTTAAAATAATTATGTTAGGATAATTAACTTAATTAATTTCTAAATGTTTCAAATATGATTTAATGATGAATTAGGAAGTGATTAAACTTTAGTTAACCAAAAAGATTTCAAAATGATTTTTGTACGTTAATGAAAAATCAATTTGAAGTATTTAGTTTAATAACATCTAGTAGGTAAATTAAGTAATTAATTAAGATAAATAGTTATCTTAGATAAGTTAAGGTTAATTATTTAATAAAAATTAATTAAAGGATAGTTAATGGATGTAATTAATCTAAGGATCATTAACTAGTGATTTAGAGATAATTAATTAATGTAATTAATTAAAGGTAATTAATTGGTTTAATTAATTTAAAAATAATCACTTATGGAATTCATTAAGTATTAATTACTTAATATAATTAATTAAGTAATTACTTGGTGTAAGTAATTAATGAATAATTACTGAATGTAATTAATTAAAGAGAAATTACTTAAGGGAAGTAATTAGAGGATAATTTTTTTTTGGCAAGGCCAGCCGGTTTTATAGTGGACCGTCCACTTTTTATTACGAAACGTAATAAAAGTTGAAGTACAGGAGAAAGGTAGAAGCACCTTAACTACTATGAAAAGAAAAATATACAGCACAGGAGCGTGAAAGAAATATCACAACTACTATAAGAATATCATAATCAAGAACTACTCCTCCGAAGAGGTAGACTCACCTTCATGCCCAGGAACCAGGCGGGACTCCAATGGGACATTTCCCAACAGACTAGCAAAGGGGCGGAAGTGAGATGCAAGACACGGATCATACGCCATAGAATCTGGTGAGTACACAAAAGATCGGTCCCAGGAACAATCAGCAAGCAAGAAAGAATTCTTATCCGCAAAATGACCGTCCAAATCAAGTACCAAAGAGTCCCCAGAAGGTCGATAATAAAGGCATCTAAGGTCAAACTGATCATCAGTAATGAATCTAAAGTAAGACTTGGCCAATGGGTTAAATCTCATATCCGAAATGTAATCAACCCAACACCGCTCAGCTTCATCCCAAACAATTGATGGACAATGGCGTCCAAGATCAGGAGCATCACCTGGAAACGCCGGAACATCACTGGAGTCCAAAGGAGCAGATAAGGAGGTAGGGCCAGAAGTAGTAACCGAAGGCTGGCCCAAGGCAGGCGCAGGAACATCAAGTGGAGGGACAATAGGGGAGACAGATACTTTAGGAACCCATTTCCTGATCAGGGGACGAGGCAGTGGGATCTTAGGAGCAATGGCAGAATCCACCGTGTGCGTGCAGGCAATAGCTAAGTGGCCAAAAGAATGGCAGGAGGAACAGATATCTGGAACCCAACCGTAGCGAACACGGACCTCGACAACATGTCCAACAACAAGCTGAATAGGTATAGAAGATGGAAGCGGCTTATTAGGGGAAATCTCAATCAAGGCCTTAGCATACATAAGCTTATCACGCGCGACAGTATTAGAATCAAAACATCTCAGCTTTCCTACGTTACAAGCTAACCAGTTCAAACCAATCAAAGGTTGAAGTGCAGAGGGGATTTGCGAAAAATAGGCCCAAATAGGAATAGAAAGAACTTGTTCACGCGCACTAGCCACGGTAGGAGACCAAGGAGTAACTATAAAGGGTTGCCCATCAAAAAAAGACGGATCAGCCTCAAGCACAGAACTACGTTCCTCGGGGGAGGAAAACTTAAGAAAGTACAAAGAGTCAACCAGTTTAACACTTAATTTACCACGAAGCTTCCAGGTCCTACGACAAACAGTAGCCACATCGCGGGGGCAGTTGTTAGGGTCCAAAAAGAAACCAACTAAATAATCTGACCAAAAGTCCAATCCGGCTTGTAATACAATAGGAGGAGGGATCATTACTCCATTCTCAACAACAATTTCAAATTCAATAGGCTTGTAGTCGCCAGCGTTACGGGGGAGAGAGGTGAAAAGAGAGGACCATGATCTGTTGCCAACAAAGGGAGAGGCAGTTGGTACAGAGCCAAGATTCTCCGTGTCATGACCAACTGATACAATTTTTGGCGAACAACTAATGCTAGCATTACAAGGAAGTGGATTATTCAGAGGAACGGTATAATGAGACAAAACAACAGGAGCTAAACTGCCCAAGCAATCAGAACAAGTTTCACCGCAGGCAATCTCATTGGCTTTATCACAAGCACTATGAGTGCATCGCACAACACAAGTAGAATCATTGGAATCACTACGGAATACACGGCTGTGCAGACCATCTGTCGTACCAATTGGATCGGAGACTGCTATATCCTCACCCAAGCCATTAATATTGGTTACAGAAACTAAGTCATTTCCCACAGCCTTATTTGAAATTCCAGCATGGCCCAACACATCACTACTCACAACGAGAGAGAGGGGGGACTCACCAGGGTCACACGCAGCTTGAAGGCCGACAACAGCAGCCACACAAATCGATGCATCAGGGCTCAAAAGGGGGCATGCGGCAGGTGGAGTGGGAGATGTTTGAGGTAGGGGCAAAGGAGGAAAATTGTCTACTGAGAGGAGAAGAGACGTAGATCTCAAAGGCGAAGGCGGCAGCGGCATGACATTGAAACAGCGCCCAGATCTAGTGGTGGAGCAAGAGGGGGACGAGGCGAAGCGGAGGGGGAGGTGGAAAGGAGAAGCAGGCATACAAGATGGGAGGCAGAGGGGTGGAGGACGGGGAAGAAAAGTGAAAGCGCAGGAATCAAGGGAGGGAAAAGATAATCGAACAGGGGAAAGTAGCCGTCGCCATTCTCAACTTTTGTAATTACTTAATGGAAGTAATTATGAATTAATTACTTGGTGTAATTAATTAAAGGATTAATGAATATAATCAATTAAAGAGTTAGTTAATTAATATAAGTGATAAAAGGGTAGTTAATCACTGAATGCGATTAATTAAGGTTAATTAATGAATATGATTAATTAAAGATTACTTGTTAAATGTAATTAATTAAAAGAGTAATTAATTAATGAAAGAAATTAGAGGATCATTAATTAATGTAATTAATAAATTAATGAGAGTAATTAAAGGTTAAGTAATGTGAGTGGTTAAGGATAATTAATCTATGTGACTAATTAAAGGTTAATTACTTAAAGATTAATTAATCAAGGATGATTAATTAAGTTGGATAATTAAAAAACAATTAATTAGTTGGTTTGTAATTAATTAATGTTAAGAAAGCATGATTAAAGATAATCTAAGTAATTAAAATTAGTAAATATGTAATTATCAGGAATTTTTAGGATCGAAAAAAGTAACGACCCGAAATTTCCGATCCCGAAAATTCCAGATAGTTAAGAAAAGAAGAAAAGATGTAGTAGTAGAAAACATGAAACAAAACTCAGATTCTCACATTCGCAACGGATAAAATATAATATCAAAAATAGTAGTTATAAAAAGAAATTTATATTTGTTAATTTACATCAATTCATCAGAGTTACAACATTTACACAAACACTAGACAGTTGAAATCTACTTGTCCCAAATAAACAACAATAATATACACAGCGGAATACTCCATATGTCCTGCCATCCAGCTCGCCTCTTGAGCTCCAAAACGTCCTAACCTGGAAATCTATAATACTCGGTCTGACCCGACTTGGATAAGACCGAGTATTACAGATTTTCAAGTAAGGATGTTCTGGAGCTCAGGAGGCGAGCTGGATGGCAGAAATTTATGGAGTGTATTCTACTGTGATATATTATTATTTACTTGGGACAAGTTATTTTAACTACCGAGTGATTGTGAAATGTTGTAACTCTGATGTATTAATGTAAATGAACTGATACATTTTCTCCTTGTGTAACTGTTATTTTATTTGATATTTTGATCCGCTGCGAATGAGAGATTCTGTGTTTCATTTCTATTTCTTCTTCTATCTCTTTTCTTCTTTTCCTAACTATATGGAATTTTCGGGATTGAAAATTCCGGGTTGTTACAAATTAATCTAATTAGAGATCAATTAAATTAATTAGGAATTAATCAATCTTGCTTATGGATGATTGAATGATATTGAATGCCTTGGATTATTTGATATCTCTAAGATGTGATATGTGTTGCTCTATAATATGAGATGTTTGGTTGAATTGTGATGATATCGATTATCTGTCTGTGATAATGTGAAATAACTATCTGTATGAATACGTTATTCTAAATATCAAATTGAATTAAACCTTAAAACAACTTGGACTTTAAAACGGTGTTTTGGATTTCGGTGAGACCGAGATTGGATTTCCAAATTGGATATCCAAAAACCACATCGATACAAAATAAACGATAGGTCGTGAAATCTCAAGTGAAGATCAAGATGAAGACTCGAAGTGTAAGGGCTATTTGTCGTTAATTCTGAGGGTGACTCCAAAACAAGTTTAACGGAGATAGTGCTTTCAGTTTCGAGATAAAGATATAGAGTGCAAGGGCTATTATCATTAACTCTGAGGGTGATTCCAAAATGAGTGTTGCGAGATAGTGCCTTCGGTTTCGTTCGAACCCGATGTAGATTTGTATGGATGAATGCTTTCAGAACATCGTCAATGGAGGACGATGAGCATTCCAAGATATGTGTTCTAAAAAGGTAATTGTAGCCTCAAGCCTCATCACCCGGGAATGGCTAAAACAGAGGAGGTGCGGCAAGGCTATGTGGGTAGCACCCAAGTAGGATAAAAAAATTCCCTGTCTAGAGGTCCATTTTATTCGGCTGTGTGGGCGGTTGGTTGCGCTAACTGCGGGGTTGTCTTATTCGGGAATTATCTAGTAAGGAATGGTTCCGGCCTTATGTTGTAGAGGATTAGGATGGATCCTCGGTACTCTGATCTAGACCAGGTACTGTAACGGGCGGTACTCCAGTAGCCCTGCCATTGTATGGAATCCAATCTCCAATAAGTGATCTCAGACTTGATAGTACACCTATGTATGCTAGAATTTAATGAATGTAACAATTTCGGCTATGTGAATATTTATTTGAAAACACTAGACACTATTATATTATCACTAGATTTCCTATTAAATGTTTTGGTTATTGTCAAGGCCCGTTTTCCTGTACCCTTTGAATCGACAATAAGCCACACATGTCCAATTCAAATTGCACGAAAATACGGAACATGAAGGGTAATAAAGAAAAATAGATAGAACAGAATCTCACACGAATGGAATAACATATATTATTGATCAAATATCTTTATAGCGGCAAACTTTCAAATACATATATTAGAGTCTAACCTAAATTAAGCCTGGACAGTTATAAATATCCGTCCTTACAATTGCTGACAAACTTCAAACAAAATACACTAAGTACAACGGATAATAGAATACGTCTATACGTCGATGAATATCTCCAGCTCTCCCATGGAAACTCCAACCGTCTTTGACTAACCTTAAACTACTCGGATCTGAACAGAGTATTGAAAACACCCAGATCAGGCTTGATAAACCAACGTGAGAAAAACTCGATAATAAATGACAGTGTCATATATCAACCTTTTTATAAATCCTTTGAAATAAAAAGTATTTTATAAGACCACGCCCACACACAAACAGAGACGGGTTTTTACCTTATGATAACTAAAACACTTTTATATCAAAACATTTGATATTATTTCTAATGACATCCCTTTGAAAACATTTGCAAATAAACTTATTAATCTTAGCTGAAATTGTAACCATTATTAAATTCCAGCATACTTGGCTCTACAAACAAAGCCGTAGGTTCTTATTGGAGAATGGATTTCCATACAAATGACCAGGCGAAGGATCTTCCTTCCGAAATGGGTACACCTGTAGATGGATGCCCCGAGAAACCATCACACAGCTTCTCTACCAACACAAGACCGGCCCACCTCTATAACTAGATGGTACCGAATGTGTCATCCCCCGGTCGTTACCGACCTATAACCGAGCGCTCGTTTTCCATATACCACATTAATTTACATCCCGAACATTATAGCGGGAAGAAATATATCTAGAAGGGTATGATCATACCCTAATTGGGAATGACCCACTTAGCCTTGCCGCATCTAATCCTGTTTCGGTCATTTCCGGCTTGATGAGGCTTGAGGCTACGATTACCTTTTCACAAAGCACATATCACATCTTTAAATGCCACATTGCCAATTCTCTTAACTACTAATTGCCTTTCACAAAAATACAACCTTTGAGCTCGTATGTCTCAAGGAGGGTGTTAAGCTAAAAGAAGTTGCCTTCCCCGCCACCATTGATGCACGTTTGTAAAAACCAATGTACGTAATCTTTAGAAATACGATATCAGATAAACGTCCATACAAGTTGTCCAGGAAGAAGACAAACCGAAGGCACTCTCCTACTATCACTAGTAGCGAGTAGTCCTTGCAATCCGAAAAATCTCCACAACGAGGAATCAATTACTTCACCTTTTAAAATATATGTTTGTTAGATATATTCTTTTCGATTTATTCCATTTTCTTTTCAAGAGTATAAGGAATCATTAAGCCTCATTTACCAAATCATTTGGTTTATTTAAACCTTTCTTAAATCCTGAAATAATTCTAAATTATTTTCTCCTTTACATAGGAAAACCTTTCCAAATCATTCATTAAATCTTAATTAAAGATTTTTCTTCTTAACTTTTAACTTAGGGAAAATATTCCCCATTTTATAATATCACTTTCCAAAACATCCATTTAATTTAAAGGATTATTCACTATCCAAAATCATGAATATAATTCCTTTAATAAACTTTCACATTTAACTTATCAATTTAAATTGATTTCAGATTTACAAAACTGTGTTTATAAATTCCATTTATATTTATAAACTTCATACACAAAATTTCTTTACTAACAAATTTCATTTATATCTCACTTATAAGTCAAAATCCCATTACAATTTAATTACTTATAAAACTCTTATTTATAAATTCATTCCTTTCAAATCTTATTATTTCTAAAATCCATTATAAATTCTTTTCTAAATTTCAATTGCAAACCTATATATTGATTACAATCCCATTTCTAATATTTATAAAACACTTTTATAATTCCATTACTTTAATTTATAAAATATCAACTTTATAAATTTTTATATCTAGACCATTTATAATAAATTCAAAGAATTTAGTTCTTTTCTTTTATCGTAGAAAAACTTAATTATGAGCTTTTATAGCATCCGGGCTTTCCTTTCGATATGTTCCACTCCTTGCCTAAGAAGAGAAAATATAGGCCAGGTAAGTTCAGGGCACTAGTTGCTCTATTCCTAATCTTAGTTAAACACCTTGTTTTATCTTTCCAGATCTCACATGCGGGACAAATATACTAGTCGTTTCCACATTACTCAGTTTGTTATTATATTTAATCTTCTTCACTTATTGTTTAAGTGGTATAAACAATTCCTCTTTCCCATTTATTCAAACTCTCATTAAAACTTTCAAATCATCTTTAAATGACTTAACTATTATTTTAAAATCATTTACAAATTATATAGGAAATAATTGTTAAGTTTAAAACTGCATTTCAAAAGTTATTTCAAACTGCTGCGAAAAGTGTTGCAAATAGCGTTTTAGAAACTATATTCTTCAAAATGACTTTCATATCATTTAGAAATACATATTTTCAACTTAAATCTCTTTTAATACATTTTAAAAGATTTTTAGGATTTATTTCATATTTTTAAAATATTTAAAATATCAATTTCAAACTTTGGTCACTTTACTGCAAAAGCGCGATTTTTTCTGAAAATTTGTTTTGGACATATTTAAAATATACAAGACAAAATATTGATTTTCTTCCTTTATTTCTTTATACATATTTAAATGTTTATAAAAAATTTCTACCTCATTTTAAAACTATTTTCAAAAGGTTTAAGCATTGCATATACACCATTTCATTTTCAAAAGGAAAGTGCTTTCTTTTGTGGTTATCGACGTGTATTAACGTGACTTGGTAAAACAATTTGACAATCATTTCAAACAATCAATACTTGATGATCAAAGCATATATAATCATCCATAGCAATCATAACACAACATCAAACTTGTATTCTCACCACAAACCAAAGCAATTAACTTCCTACCAACATTCTAATCAACCAACACTTCACTAATTAATTCCACTCCATTAAACACTAGCAAACAACACCCTCTCCCTTTGAATAGCTTGGCCGAGGCTTAAGATGGAGGTTGGCCTAAAATATAGAGAAGAAGCGATAGAGCTTTGAACTTGAATTCCCAAGATTTAGATCCAAAAAATGGGTCACATTCTCTCTTGTTTTTGAGTCTCTTACTCTCAAAATTTAAAAAACTTATTAATTGAAAAGTTATTGAAAATTCTTTTCTATTGAATTAAAAAATAATAATCATTTGAATCCAAGTTGTTTTGAGGGAGATATGATAGAATTAAGAAGAGGTATTGTCGGATTGACAAAAATAAAGCCCGAAAATGCACTTCAAAGAATTGAGTTTCAGGTATAGCAAACCTCAAAACGGGAAAAAGTGATAAAATAAAAGTTGTAGCCACAGGAATTTCATATGGTTTTAAAAAAAGGATTTCTTAATTTGGATCAGTTATGATCAAGTTTTGATCAAAACAAAATGACATATTCTCTGGTTTAAAAACTAGGCCAAAAAATGCACTTAAAATAAGTGTATTTTTACATACTTATCTTTAGAATTAGATAAAGTGGTTAACATAAAAGTTGTAGCCACTGGAAAAATACATGATTTAAAAAAAAGATTTTTGCATTTTGATTCAGTTTTGAAGAAGTTATGGCAAGAGAAGAGGAGGTAAAATATGGAGAAAAAATAAGTTTGATTTGAAGAGAATGAACATTGATTTCTTTTTAATATTTTGAAAATATTTTGACAATATTTATTTCTAATTTTTTCTACGGCTTGGAAGCCATTAAAGAGAAGAGGAAGAAGATGAAGAAGTTTGAGAAAAGATGAAGAATAAATGTGAATGAAAGTGAAGAAGGAGGTGGATATTTATAAAAAAAGAAAGAAGTGGTAAATTTACCAAACTAATCTCTTACCAAATTACCAAACTAACCTTACTTCAACCTAAAGCAAACTCTAATTTTTTAATACTTAACATCATCTTTCACATCCTTACTTTATGTCTTAGTTACTTAAAGATTATGTAAAGAATATCATAATTATGTTGGTTTTGATTTGATGTGATTTGATGTTTACTTTTTCTTACTTTTGTTAACTCTTACTTACTTTTACTAATGACTTCTAGAAGTTTTCTAATCTTATTTAGTAAAAGCAAACATATTTAGTGAATTAATTAATACATACATTATTTGAATATATTTTCCTATAAAAGAAAATAAAGGTGCGACAACGTTGCGACAACTTTTAATCGACAAAACGTCGTTTTCGACAAAATGTTTTACGGTCACATTTTGACGTTTTAGTTAAACTATTTATTTATGTAAACCAAATTTAAAAATAAATTTGTATAATGTTATTCAATTCCTCATAGGCGGGACAAATGTACTAGTCGTTTCCGCATTACTCAGTTTGTTATTATATTTAATCTTCTTTACTTATTGTTTTAGTGGTATAAACAATTCCTCTTTCCCATGTATTCAAACTCTCATTAAAACTTTCAAATCATCTTTAAATGAGTTAATTATTCTTTTAAAATCATTTACAAATTATATAAGAAATAATTGTTAAGTTTAAAACTATATTTCAAAAGTTATTTCAAACTGCTGTGAAAAGCCTTGCGAAAAGTTTTGCAAATAGCGTTTTAAAAGCTATATTCTTCAAAGTGACTTTTATATCATTTAGAAATACATATTTTCAGCTTAAATCTCTTTTAATACATTTTAAAAGATTTTTAGGATTTATTTCATATTTTTAAAATATTTAAAATATCAATTGTAAACTTTGGTCACTTTACTGCAAAAGCGCGATTTTTTCTGGAAAATTGTTTTGGACATATTTAAAATATACAAGATAAAATGTTGATTTTCTTCCTTTATTTCTTTATACATATTTAAATATTTATAGAACATTTCTACCTCATTTTCAAAAGGTTTAAGCATTCCATATACACCTTTTCATTTTCAAAAGGAAAGTGCTTTCCTTTGTGGTTATCGACGTGTATTAACGTGATTTGGTAAAACAATTTAACAATCATATCAAACAATCAATACTTGATGATCAAAGTATATATAAGAATCCATAGCAATCATAACACAACATCAAACATGTATATATATATATATATATATATATATATATATATATATAAATAGAGATGCTAAATAGAATTTCTCACCATAAACCAAAGTGATTAACTTCCTACCAACATTCTATTCAACCAACACTTCACTAATTAATTCCACTCCATTAAACACTAGCAAACAACACCCTCTCCCATTGAGTAGCTTGGCCGAGGCTTAAGATGGAGGTTGGCCGAAAATATAGAGAAGAAGCGATAGAGCTTTGAACTTGAATTCCCAAGATTTAGATCCGAAAAATGGGTCATCTTCTCTCTAGTTTTTGACTCTCTTACTCTCAAAATTTTAAAAACTTGTTAACTGAAATGTTGTTGAAATTCTTTTCTCTTGAGTTAAAAAAAGAATCATTTGAATCTAAGTTTTTTGAGGGAAATATGATAGAATTAAGAAAAACTATTTTTGGATTGACAAACATAAAGCCCAAAAAAGCACTTCAAATAATTGAGTTTCAGGTATAGCAAACCTCAAAATTGAAAAAAGTTATCAACAAATAAGTTGTAGCCACAGGAATTTCATATGGTTTGAAAAAAGTGTTTCTTGATTTGGATCTGTTATGTCATGTTATGATCAAAACAAAATCACCTATTCTCTGACTTAAAAACTGGACCAGAAAGTGCACTGTAAAGAAGTGTACTTTTGACATAGTTAACTTTAGAATTAGATAAAGTGGTCAAAATGAAAGTTGTAGCCACTGGAAAAATACATGATTTAATTTTTTTTTCATTTTGGTTCAGTTTTGAAAAAGGTATGGCTGAGAGAAGAAGAGGTAAAATATGGTGAAAAAATGAGTTTGATTTGAAGAGAATGAACAGTGATTTCTTTTGAATATTTTAAAAATATTTTGACAATATTTATTTCTAATTTTTTCTATGGCTTGGAATCCATTAAAGAGAAGAGGAAGAAGATGAAAAAGCTCGAGAAAATAAGAAGAAGAAATGTGAATGAAAGTGAAGAAGGAGGTGGGTATTTATAGAAAAAGAAAGAAGTGGTTAATTAACAAAAATAACCTCTTACCAAATTACTAAACTAATATTACTTCAACCTAAAGTAAACTATAAATTTTCAATAATTAACATCATCTTTCACATCCTTACTTTATGTCTTAGTCGCTTAAAAATTAAGTAAAGAATATCATAATTATGTTGGCTTTGATTTGATGTGATTTGATGTTTACTTTTTCTTACTTTTGTTAACTCTTACTTACTTTTACTAATGACTTCTAGAAGTTCTCTAATATTATTTAGTAAAATAAAACATATTTAGTGAATTAATTAATATATATACTATTTGAATATATTTTCCTATATAAGAAAATAAAGGTGCGACGACGTTGTGATAACTTTTAATCGACAAACGTCGTTTTTCGACAAAATGTTTTACGGTCACATTTTGACGTTTTAGTTAAACTATTTATTTATGTAAACCAAATTTAAAAATAAATTTGTATGATGCTATTTAAAAATATAAACATTCGTAAATAAATTAAGATAATTTATTTAACCATTGAAACATTCTTTTCTGAAATCAGCATTTTGTCACTTTTGTCATTATATGCAAATGTTACTATTTTTGTGTATAATTCTCTTTCCAAATCTTATCTAATATTGTTTGAAGCATAAAACCTTACCTATTTTACATTTAAAATCACTTTATATGTTATATTTTAAAGTGGTCAAATTCTGGGTCGTTACATTCTCCCCTACTTAAAAAAATTTCGTCCTCAGAATTACCCAAACAAAAGTTTGCCTAAAACATTTATCTTTTAAACTTAATTCCATATAATATACACAGATCATCCATATGAAATATCTTATTCGACCTCCTATTCGAATACACAACTTCTTTCCGAACTAGTATCGATCCCTCGATCCTCTAGTGCAGAATTTAATCAGGCACTTTGCTCAGAAACCTTTGCTTTCCTTGCATAGCTCTCACTATCATAGAAAACTAAAGTACCTAATCAAAAATCCTCATCAATGTTCGTCATCAAGAATCGAGTGATAAATTCTTTTCCGGATCAGTGTAAACACCTCAAAGTTCCAATCTTAGATCAAAATTGTGTGATGAGATGATCTACATATAACATATGTATTTATTAACCCTCAAAACATTCATAAACTTTTATCTTAAGCTCAAACACTTTATAAAGGTGTTTTTTATGTAATCCCTTTAATTATTTATTTTCAAATATATTTATTAAAGGAATATATTCCAAAGAAATCATTTTTCACTCAAAAGATAATTTATCTTTATAAGAAAGTCTTCCCACAATCTTCTAACTCAGTATATTTTCTTTAACACTAATATTATTTTTGGACCGTTTTATAAATCTATTACTTAAGTTTATTACATCTTATAACTTATGTAAATCAGTTACTTTTAAAAGCTTAAGTCCAAATTCTTAATTAATGCTTGAATTCATTAATAAAACATTTTCCAGGTTATAATTACCTTTTCGAGGAGTCATTATTTTACTTAATAGTTCATGATTTAAATCTACATTTGTATGATATACCTTTACATCCTAAGAGTATATACAAATCCCAAATTCCAGATTGGTTTTACTTAAATCCGTCTGTCTAACAAATTTAGACTTTGTTGTAATTTACTATTATCTCAATTCATAAGGTACAAAACTTATTTCTTATTTAATATTATTGTTAATTTTCTAGCTTTGAAAGACAAATTTTAAAAACACCCGTATTAAAATCCTTATACTCTTAACTCTTAAATCTTTTTTTTCTTTATAAATCAGATTTATAAATTATACTTATCTTATTTCATTTACTCAGCATTTCACAATGGTTTATCTTTTACCAGAATATTCCATAAATTCCTTAGCTTTGAGTTTGATGCGATTCAGAAATTTTCGACTGTCCAAAATCGTTGGAAATTCCGCTTTATTTTAGCAATTAGCGATTCCAAATTTATCTTTACTTTAAACACTTTTATAAAGATTACTAATCAATGGTTCATATTATTTCATCAACTTAAGAAAATTATATAGATCGAGTAACTCTAAAACAATCCAAGGAACTGGGTACTACCAATAGTGTCATATATCCTCTTAACAAGAAGAGTAATACTTAAGTGAAGTGCTTACCATCCGAACACATCTCTTGCCCATTTTTTGTTTATTTTCGAGTAAATCGAATTAGTTATCATAAAATAACTCTTTTTATTTGAAATAATAATATTTTCAAAATCGTTTAGAGATTACTTTATAAAACCTATTTTATAAATTCATTTTATAAATTTATCTTATATTAATTAACTTGATTTAAATCACTACAATTCTTTTAAATTACTTGAATTTTAAACCTTCGTTCCTTTTATATTTTCCTTTTTACACAATCATTTTCTATTATTTAAATACATTTTTATTTTATATGTTCATTCCTTAAACCAATCTTATTATCAAACATCTTATAGTCAAATCGTGAAACTTAATTCATAAGATATTTGTACTTTAACTTTTAAATTAAACAGTTGATTAATTTATGATAGTAACTTAACATTATCAATTCTTAATTTATTATTTTGGAATAAGTATTAATGATCTTAATTACCTTATCAGATTTCTTACTTATCGATTATCATTATGAAACATCTTATAGTCAAATTGTGAAATTCTAATCACAAGATGTTCATAGTTAAATTTCACTGATCTTGATTTCTAACTATACAACTTTTCCAAATATATACTTTATATTCAAAATATAATCCTAGGTAAAATTATTTCGTTTACCATTTTTTTTAAACAAAACCATTTTTATAAAATTAACAATTACGTGCTCACATATGTATAACACTCTCATAACTCATTCTAGGGCGTTACTAACCCTATCTCTAATGAGTTACTCATCCTAGGATATTACTAATCCTATCTCTGATGAGTCTTTACCCATAACAAAGACAAGGTTCTTGCTTAATCTTCAGCTCTGATACCAAATGTCACGAATGGGTTTTTTCGGACCCGCCCAGGTAGGTTTTTCAACCATCTCGCTACCCTTCTACTTTTCAACATGGGGCACTCCTGCTTTTCAACATGGAGGTGACAACATGTAGTACCTCGGATCTACTTTTACGGCAAGCCTCTCGACTATCAACCAACCCTTTCACACTAGGGACATGTAGGAGTAAGAGTCTAAGCTTTGTCACTGTTCACAAAGCGAGAACCCCCTATCATGCTGAACATAATCAAAAAAATCCGACACCTGGTTCCTTCGAAGCCAATTATCAATTTAAAAGTTGTTAAGTTTATATGTGGATACCAACCATCAATCAAGTACTTCATCTTTTATAAAATATCTTTGTCAGATATATTCTTTTCGATTTATTCCATTTTCTTTTCAAGAGTATAAGGAATCATTAAGAATCATTTATCAAATCATTTGGTTTATTTAAACCTTTCTTAAATCCTGAAATAATTCTAAATTATTTTCTCTTTTACTCATGAAAACCTTTCCAAATCATTCATTAAATCTTAATTAAAGATTTTTCTTCTTAACTTTTAACTTAGAGAAAATATTCGCCTTTTTATAATACCACTTTCCAAAACATCCATTTAATTTAAATGATTATTCACTGTCCAAAATCATGAATATAATTCCTTTAATAAACTTTCACATTTAACCTATCAATTTAAATTGATTTCAGATTTACAAAACAGTGTTTATAAATTCCGTTTATATTTTATGAACTTCAATATACAAAATTTCTTTACTAACAAATTCCATTTATATCTCACTTATAAATCAAAATCCCATTATAATTTAATTACTTATAAAACTCTTATTTACAAATTCATTCCTTTCAAATCTTATTATTTCTAAAATCCATTATAAATTCTTTTCTAAATTTCAATTGCAAACCCACATATTGATTACAATCCCATTTCTAATATTTATAAAACACTTTTGTAATTCCATTACTTTAATTTATAAAATATCAACTTTATAAATTTTTATATCTAGACCATTTATAATAAATTCAAAGAATTTATTTCTTTTCTTTTATCTTAGAAAAACTTAATTATGATCTTTTAGAGCATCCGGGCTTTCCTTTCGATATGTTCCACCCCTCGCCTAAGAAGAGAAAATATAGGCCAGGTAAGTTCAGGGCACTAGTTGCTCCATTCCTAACCTTAGTTAAACACCCTGTTTTATCTTCCCAGATCTCATAGGCAGGACAAATGTACTAGTCATTTCCGCATTACTCAGTTTGTTGTTATATTTAATCTTCTTTACTTATTGTTTAAGTGGTATAAACAATTCCTCATTCCCATTTATTCAAACTCTCATTAGAAATTTCAAATCATCTTTAAATGACTTAATTATTATTTTAAAATCATTTACAAATTATATAGGAAATAATTGTTAAGTTTAAAACTGCATTTCAAAAGTTATTTCATACTGCTGCGAAAAGCCTTACGAAAAGTGTTGCAAATAGCGTTTTAAAAACTATATTCTTCAAAATGACTTTTATATCATTTAGAAATACATATTTTCAAATTAAATCTCTTTTAATAGATTTTAAAAGATTTTTAGGATTTATTTCATAATTTTAAAATATTTAAAATTCAATTTTAAACTTTGGTCACTTTACTGCAAAAGCACGATTTTTTCTGGAAAATTGTTTTGGACATATTTAAAATATACAAGACAAAATATTGATTTTCTTCCTTTATTTCTTTATACATATTTAAATGTTTATAAAAAAATTCTACCTCATTTTAGAACTATTTTCAAAAGGTTTAAGCATTGCATATACACCATTTCATTTTCAAAAGGAAAGTGCTTTCCTTTATGGTTATCGACGTGTATTAACGTAACTTGGTAAAACAATTTAACAATCATATCAAACAATCAATACTTGATGATCAAAGCATATACAAGCATCCATAGCAATCATAACACAACATCAAACATGTATATATATAAATAGAGATGCTAAATAGAGTTTCTCACCATAAACCAAAGCGATTAACTTCCTACCAACATTCTAATTAACCAGCGCTTAACTAATTAATTCCACTCCATTAAACACTAGCAAAAAACACCCTCTCCCTTTAAATAGCTTGGCCGAGGTTTAAGATGGAGGTTGGCCGAAAATATAGAGAAGAAGCGATAGAGCTTTGAACTTGAATTCCTAAGATTTAGATCCAAAAAATGAGTCATATTCTCTCTTGTTTTTGACTCTCTTACTCTCAAAATTTTAGAAACTTGTTAACTGAAAAGTTGTTGAAAATTATTTTCTCTTCAATTTAAATAAATCATCATTTGAATCCAAGTTGTTTTGAGGGAGATATGATAGAATTAAGAAGAGGTATTGTCGGATTGACAAAAATAAAGCCTGAAAATGCACTTCAAAGAATTGAGTTTCAGGTATAGCAAACCTCAAAATGGGAAAAAGTGATAAAAAAAAGTTGTAGCCACAGATATTTCATATGTTTTGAAAAAAAGGATTTCATAATTTGGATCAGTTATGATCAAGTTTTGATCAAAACAAAATGACCTATTCTCTGACTTAAAAACTGGGCCAGAAAATGCACTGGAAAGAAGTGTTTTTTTCATTATTATCTTTAGAATTAGATAGAGCGGTCAACAGGAAAGTTGTAGCCACTGGAAAAATACATGATTTAAATTTTTTATTTTTTTTTTGCATTTTGGTTCAGTTTTGAAGAAGTTATGGTCGAGAGAAGAAGAGATAAAATATGAAGAAAAAATGAGTTTGATTTGAAGAGAATGAACATTGATTTCTTTTGAATATTTTGGAATTATTTATTTCTAATTTTTTATATGGCTTGGAAGCCATTAAAGAGAAGAGGAAGAAGATAAAGAAGCTTGAGAAAATAGGAACATGAAATGTGAATGAAAGTGAAGAAGGAGGTGGGTATTTATAGAAAAAGAAATAAGTGGTAAATTTACCAAATGTAACGACCCAACTTCCTATGCCCAGGAAACCGTATCGTTTTTAAGAAAAGAAAGAGGTGGGAAAGTAGAAAAGATAGAGAAGAAGAACAACAACATCAGAATCTCACAGCGGAACGAATAAATTATAATAATCACATAAGTATTTACATAATATACAACTTCAATCAGAGTTATACAGATAATACATCACATACTAGACAGTTATAAACACCTGCCTAGTTAATACAACACAACTCAAACAAATAACTCAAAGATACCTACAGTGGAACTATAAATATATATATCTATGGCGCTGAAGCCTCCTGCTCCATTGCTCCTTCAGAATGCGTCAAAGCTAACCTGAATCCCTTGGCTACCCGTAAAAATTTGGGTACCCGAGAGTTTACGAAAAACAAAAATAAACTCCGGGTCAGACATGGGTCTGGTATGAGTAACAGGTTAAAGTTGCTTAACTTTAAAAAAAATCTTTTGAAAACAAAAGGTATCACGTAAGACTTCACCACACATAAACATGGAAAAGTTTTTACCTTACGCTAACCCAAAACATTTGATAGGAAATTCTGTGATATTATAATAGTGTCTAGGGTTTTCAAGTAAAATACAGAAATAGCTGAAATGCTTACATCTCACATTCCAACATAGTTGGGCACAACTAATTCGTACGGCACTTATTGGAATTTGGATTCCATACAATGGCAGGGCTACTGAGGTACCGCCCGTCACAGTACGGGGCCTAGATCACCGTACCGAGGATTACTCCCTTCATCCCCTGCAACACAAGGCCGGAACCATTCCTTACTGAACAGTCCCGAACAAGATAAACCTCGGCAGTTGTCATGACCAACCGCCCACACAGCCGAAAATAAGGGACATCTAGACAGGGGAATATCCTTGTCCTGCTTGGGCATGACCCACCTAACCTTGTTGCACCTCCCCTGTTTTAGCCATTCCCGGTTGATGAGGCTTGAGGTTGCGATTACCTTTAGAGAACATATTTCTTAGAATGCTCATCGTCCGCCTGACGATGTGCTGAAAGCATTCAATCCATACAAGTTCGTTCCGGGTTCGAACGAAACCGAAGGCATTATCTCGTTACACTCATTTTGGAATCACCCTCAGAGTTAACGACGATAACCCTTGCACTCTGAATCTTCATCTTCACTTCAGATTCACGACCTATCGTTAATTTGGAATCAATGTGGTTTTCGGATATTCCAAATAAGGAAAACCGATCCCGGTCTCATCGAAATCCAAAACGTGTCTTTTAAGGCCAAGTTGTCTATTTAGTCTTAACAGTTTAATTCAATATAATCAACATACACACAGATGGATAATTCACAATATTATAATAGATAATTACAGATAATCTCATAAACAGATAATCAGTATTATCATCTAAACAGATAACTAATATTATCATATTTAAACCAAGCATCCATGACACATAGATATAATTCATGCTAGTTCACAATCATTAAATGAAATATCAATATCATTCATCCATAAGCAATGATTTATAATCATACCATTTGTAATTAATTTAAAATGAATTAAATTAACTACTTCTATATCTAATTAATTTAAATAAATTAAATTAATTACTTCATCTATAAATCCTGCTTATACAACCATTAATTAATTATAAATCAAATTAATTATTCATCCTTTAAATATTCACCTTGATTAATCATTTACTAATTACAATAGGTAATTAGTCTTTGATTAATTTCACAAATTAATTATCCTACATCATTCATAGTAATTAACATGTAATTACTTTATTATTAATTAAATATAATTAATTACATTTATTCTTAATTAATTACAATAATTAATCACCGCATTGTTAGTTATTCCTTAATTAATTCATCATTAATTATATTAATTAATGATTTCTAATTATATTTACATTAATTACTTCATTAAAATTACATTAAATGATTCATCTTTAATCAAACTCAATTATTAATCACTCTTGATTAATATCAACCAATAATTAACTATCATTAATTACTTATATTAATAATTTAATTATTCCCATAATTAATTATCTCCATTAACTAATCCCAAGACTAATTATAAAAGTAATTATCCAAATTACTTTATTATCTCAACATTTTTCATTAATTACATTCAGTAATTAACGTTAATTACTTTCTTAAGTAATTGTGCTCCATTGCATGCACTTATCAATTATCAAATGATTTTCTTAAATTAATTAAACTAAATTAATTAACTTAAATTAATCATTTATCAAAATTAATTACAATAGGTAATTAATTACTTTTATCAAGTAATTACATTTAACAAATTTACAATAGATTATCTAACAAATCTGATTAATTATCAAAATTAATCTCATAAATAAATTAATTAGTAATCTTTAGTTAATTATCTTTATTAACTGATAACATTACTTAAATTACTTTTTATTTTATCTTTATTTATAAATTAATCAAAATTATTAATTTATAAATTTAATAAATTACCATTCCTTAATTATCTTATTAATCAAATCATTTAATACATTAATTATTCTTAAGATAATTTATTTCTTATTTAATGACTTAATTAATATAAAATTATATCAGAACATTACACTTTTAAATTGAAATCCAAATTCCATTCTGAATTTATGATTCAAAAAGATTATTTATTAAACATTATTCAAATTTAAATTCAATTTAAAATCTTGTAAATATGTTAATCTCTAATTTAAATTTCCAAAATACATTAATTTTTAACTTGTAATTTCAAGTTAAACAATTTTATTTAACATCCTTTCAAAAGAACTTGTAAAATCCCAATTTAAACATTTAATTGCAGACAAATTCTTTTTAAAACGAACTATTTGAATTTATCCTTGATTTATACATTTAGATTTTAAACTGATTTATATTTTCAGATTTTAAATTCATTAGTTTAATTTAAATTTTAAACTTGGTTTTAACTTGCTTTGAAAAACTTGGTTTTTAATTTTTTATTTAAAATCCAAATTTGTTTCTAAAAACTTATATTCAAAAGTTCACTTGGATCAATATTTGAACTTTTAAATTTTCAAACACAAATTAAGTTTGATTCAGATTTTAAATTAAATCTTACATCTGAAACTATAAGGTTGTAAACCTGACAGGAAACCCATATTTTAATTGTTTTAAAACTTTATTTTAATTTAAATTTGAATTCAAAGGTAAACTAGAATTCGAACATAAAACTGGTTTTTTTTTTTTTTTTTTTACATGTTAAAATTTATTATTTATTTCAAGTTCATTTAAATTTTAGAACAAAACTCTGTTTCCAGTTTTACAAAACCTGAACAAAACAGACTCGACGCAAACCCAAAGTGCTCCGAGACTTTAACCCCCTTGCTTCGAGTCATCTGCTTGAGTGACTCGAGTTCGTCCCGAGGTCAAAACCCTGCACCCACAAACTGCGACAGTCAAAACCTGGAAACAGCACAACCCCCTCCACATCCAAACCTGTCAACACGTCGTTCGCCAACCTCCGACCACCTGAAAGTCAACCCTTCCAGCCTCGACTTCCCCTTCACGCCTACTACCAATTCCCAAAGACTCGTTGAACTCGATCAACAATAGGGATCACGGTGATCGTTTTTCCCTAGCTTAGAAAAAATAAGGGTTCTAGACTTCAAATGCCAACCACCACTTCCCCACTGATGTAAAACACCATCAGGCAATTTTGCCGAAGGCCCTGATCGTTCACCCCTCTCCAGAAAGAATTACAACTCTCCAGATCGTCTAGATCACCAGAGAAGCCCAAAAACTTGATTTCCAGTCATCACAAAGTAACACATCCAATGTTACATTAAAAATTATAAATTTGTTATTAAAAATCATATCTTCCATAGATGATTTCAGGTATATAATTATATCAACAATTTACAAGATTTGATTTTTGACATATTTCAAGTTTGCACTGTGTTTTCTTCTACCAGACAATGCTTCTAACTAAAACTCTTGCAACTTATTCTTCTAAAGCTCAGTTAAGTTAAAACAACTAACTTTGTTTTAAATACTTAAGCCAAAATGAAATTAGAGTGTGAAGTATTTTTGAAGTTAGATCTAAGTTTAAATCCCTGGAACATTAAAACAGAGATGGTCACAAGCATTATCTAACATACTCACAGTTTACAGAGGCTTAAAAACCATCATATAATCATAATTTCAAGTATACATCACAAGTTACTTCAATCATAGGTCGTATGCATCAAAATAAAGAGGTGTCTCATGTTAACAGTTTAAAGGCAGAGACTTATCTAAGATCAGAGAAATTTTAGTATCAACAGATATGCACACATACATAAGTTCACAAAGCATTGCACATACACATACATATAAACAAACATAATCACAGAAATTCTCAGAGTATTTAAGTTTTTGTTTAAAAGTTTACTCACCAATAACTAAATTTCAGAGGGAACATATAGCAGAATAAATATACTTCACATTTATAGATGTGATGTTACTCACCGCAAAGCAAAACAGAACAAGTTCTATGCAGGCAAATTAGAATTTGCAGGTTTTGAAATAACAGAGTTTCATCACAAAACAACCATAGAATAATGAAGAAATAAATATTCACACCATATATTTAAGCATTTAAATATCAACATGCAATAGTTTTAAAACTTTAGTAAAATTTAGAAGTGTTACTCACCTGAAAATGTAGAGGCCTTTTGAACTGGAATGAAACTTTGCATGCTTTGTTTTGATTTCAGACTTGTATTTGAAACATGAGAGCTTGCAACAGATTTAACATAAAAACCATAACTTGCTTTGCTTTTCTTTAACCTCCTTGTTTTAGTTTATAGAAGTAGTTTAGGTTTGTAAAAAAATAAATAAGAATTTACTTATGTTTTTTCTTCTTCTGATTTTGTTTATGTTTTATAAACAAAAAGAAGTGGAAGATACGTATACTTATAAGGAAAGATTTCAGAGGGAGGTGTTAACTGGTATGCTCTATACTGGTACAATATTATATTTAATCATGGATTTAGTTTTTGTTTTATCAGGCAGATATGTTTCAAAGGGAGGCTGATATGCTTTACTAGATTTTGAATTGACTTATTTGTATGCTGAAATGAAAGTATTAAATGCCTTTTGTACTTTTTGTTTACTCTTATCTAATTAGTACATGTTGAACTTAACTAAGCAGATAATCTAAACTTCCTATCTAAGCTTCTTACCTGTTTTCTTACGTGTACTATCCTTGCCTGTTCTTGCCTTGTATGTTATTTCGCAGGCAAAAGTATTACAATGTCAGGTTTATGTTTATTTTTGTTTAACTTAGATGCTAAGCATACTTACCCTATTCTATTTGAATGTACTGAAGTGAATTTTTTTTTTTTTTTTTTACTTGCCTTATCTATTACCAGGTACTTATGTGATTTCTCTCTAGCCTGCAACATACACCTTGCTATAGTGTATAAATATTTTACTTAAATTTTACTATAAAATTGATATGGTTATTGTTATTGTTAGCTTGTTATTCATTTCTATCTCTAACAATAAATGTGTTTATTTTTATTTTAAGACTTAAACTATCAAATATATAATTACCCACTATTATTATTTTATTTTATACTTACTTTAAATATTTATAATGTATATTTATTATATATATAAAATTTTATGAGAGATTTATATAAATTTGAAAACCATAACTTCTTTTAAAAATATATATAACAATTTTCATTTATAATAAAATCTACTTGTATAGACATTATATTATAAATAAAGCTCATCATTACATATAAATAATATATAAAAGAAATTATCACTTTATCACTTATTTTATCAAGCTATACTTTTTTTTTTTAAAAAAACACAACCTTTTATTTAATTTAAATTTAAGCTAAAATCATTTAGACAATTTTAACTTAAATCTTGAGTATATTTTAAAGCCAAATGGTTATTTGTTTAATATAGAATTTAAATCAAATTTAAAACAGACATTGACTATTTACAATATATACAAATATATATATAAATAAATAGAAAACAATTTATTAGCCTTTAAAAGATAATTTATCAGTTAAATATTCATTTAAAAGAAAATTATTAAATCAATTCATATCTTATTAACAAAGATATATCAAATCAATTTAATATTTTATATGGATTATTAAATTGATATTGCTCGAAATTCCGGGATATCACACCAAACTAACCTCTTACCAAATTACCAAACTAACGTTGCTTCAACCAAAAGGAAACTCTACTTTTTCAATACTTAACATCATCTTTCACATCCTTACTTTATGTTTTAGTCACTTAAATATTAAGTAAAGAATATCATAATTATGTTGGTTTTGATTTGATGTGATTTGATGTTTACTTTTTCTTACTTTTGTTAACTCTTACTTACTTTTACTAATGACTTCTATAAGCTTTCTAATCTTATTTAGTAAAAGCAAAAATATTTAGTGAATTAATTAATACTTACACTATTTGAATATATTTTCCTATATAAGAAAATAAAGGTGCGACAACCGTTGCGACAACTTTTAATCGACAAAACGTCGTTTTTCGACAAAATTTTTTACGGTCACATTTTGACGTTTTAGTAAAACTATTTATTTATGTAAACCAAATTTAAAAATAAATTTGTATAATGCTATTCAAAAATTTAAACATTCATAAGTAAATTAAAATTATTTATTTATCCATTGAAACATACTTTTCTGAAATCTGCATTTTGTCACTTTTGTCGTTATAGGCAAATGTTACTATTTTTGTGTATACTTCTCTTTCCAAATCCTATCTAATATTGTTTGAATCATAAAACCTTACCTATTTTACATTTAAAATCACTTTATATATTATATTTTAAATTGGTCAAATTCTAGGCGTTACAGTTATCGTAAGGTAAAAAACCGACATGTTCGTGGCGTGGTTTTACAAGATACCTTTGTTTTCAAAAGATTTTCAAAGTTAAACAACTTTAACCCGTTTACTCACACCAGATCCATGTCTGATGCAGCTCAGACCAGGGTCGAAGAATTGCAAGCTATCATTTTCCAAGGCTTAAGTCGTCCATGACCTAAGCAAGGTGAAGACTTAGGTCGCCCACGACCTAAGGAGGAAAATTTAAGTCGTTTCCGACCTAACTGGAACACAGAAGGTGAAGGCCTAGGTCGTCCATGACCTAAGGAGGAAAGTTTAGGTTGTTCCCGACCTAACTGGAGACCAGAGCGGAAGTTGCACCGAGTTCACGACCTAACTCAAACGGGTTACGACCTAAGGATGTTAAAGTCGTTCGAACGACCTAACGGGCTACGTTCAAACGAGCTACGACCTAATGAGCTACGATCTAATAGTCTACGACCTAAAGAGTTGAGTCGCTGCTTGGTTATGCCGCACTGGAAGTAAAGCTGCTCTGGAAGTTAACTTGTTACCGACCTAAGAGCTTAAGTCGCTGGGAGTTTTAAGTCGTAAGTTGGGATGTTTGTATTTTCTTAAGTCGTAAGTCGTAAGTCATTAGGTCGTATACGACCTAGGTGATGTAAATATTTGCGTGTGTTGTAACTTGAATCTTGTACCGTTGGGTCATAAGTCGTCACTTTTGTGTTTTTTTAGATCGTGTACGACCTAAGTTGAGTCGGCATTGTGTTGTAACTGATAAGTCGTGTTCGTTGAGTCGCTGCCGACATATGATGAGTCGTAAGTCGTGAACGACTTAAGGCACCGGTTGTGAAATGCTATAAATAGGGAGTGTGTTGTACATTTTGAGATGGTTGATTGTTGAATAAAACTTTGTTTTGATTCATCTAAATTGGTAGTTGAGTGTGATCTCCTATCTCCACTTTCGGTTATTCGAGTGCACTCGAATCAACGATCGTTGAAGCCAATTCACGGTATCAAGTGCGCTTGATCAACGTCTGAAGAATTGTAGATCTTCTTTCACGGTATCGTGCGCGATCAACGTGTCGAAGATGGCTAGAATTCGGTATCTTTGTGATCAACGAATATGGGAATTTCAGTATCTTCAATCCACCATTTGCTACTTTCATCGATCTATATCGTTTTGTTATTATCCGCTGCGTTAGTTTGGTATCGGAGCTAGACTTAGCCAATCATAGCTAAGCCGAGTCTTGGAGCCAAGGAGTTTGAAGTTGGGGTTCATCGTGTTCATCTTGAAGTTGCAACAAGTTAGAAGCTTTCGATCCATTTCATTTTGGATCAAAGTTGGAAAGGTGTTTGAGTTTGAGCGAGTTGGGTAGAGCCATGCATCACTTGTTTAAGCCGAGAGTTTGAAGTGAAAGCCGAGCATAACTTTGTGTTAAGTTTGGGCCATGCATCAGTTTGGTATCATTGGTTGAAAGTTAGGGCCGAACTTGTTGAACTTGTGCGAGCTAGTTGAAGTTTGATTTGTGAAGTTTTGAAGTATTTGCGTTGATTTAATCATGCCACCAAGGAGAGCTAATCGTCATCAAAATGTTGAAGCGTTGTATAGAGGAGAAGAAGACGAACAAATGGAACAACGCATTAATGAGAAATTTGATGAAGGTATTGGAAAGTTAGAGAAGTTGATGAATGATTTGAATCAAAATCAAAGGAAGAGATCGCCAATCTCGAACCATGGAGGAAACAGAGTTTCGCCATCGGTTACGGAAGCGAGGAGGGTGTCGCCGCAATCTTTTAGAGAAAGAAGAGAAACATCAATTTCATCAAGGAGAGATCACCATGATTATGGACATGAAGAGAGGAGAACTCCATGAGAGTTTGAAGATGAGCCATATCGTGATGAAGAGAGACATAGTAGAAGAGACATGTGTGATCGAAGGAATGTTGATGGTCGAGATCGATATAGACGTACATTTGATTATGATGAAGAGGGTGATAAAGCTAGCATTCATTATCGAGATCGAGACCAAGTTCGAAATTCATATCGGGATGTAGATGATGATCGTCGACGGGAATCAGGTATGAAGATGGAAATTCCTGAATTTAAAGGTGGGATGGTAGCTGAAGAGTTCTTAGACTGGTTGTCCAATGTTGAAGAGATCTTTGATTTCAAAGAGGTTCCAGAAAATCATCGAGTGAAGTTGGTTGCTACTAGGTTGAGGGGTAGAGCTATGGCGTGGTGGCAGCAAACCAAACTTACACGAGAACGGATAGGGAAGTCGAAGATTGAGTCATGGGATAAGATGAAGAAGCTGATGAAGGGCACATTCTTACCTTACAATTATCAATCGCTCATGTATTAGAGATTGCAGAATCTGAGGCAAGGGACAAAGACTGTTAATGATTATGCTGATGAATTTCATCAACTGATTGTTCGAAACAACATTATGGAGACAGAGGAACAGCTGACTGCTAGATTTGTTGGAGGGTTGAGGATACAGATCCAGGATATGGTGAGTATGTTTGATCCAAGATCTGTAGCAGAAGCACATCAGAAAGCGTTGGCTTGGGAGAAGCAGGGAAGACGTGGAGGTGGTGTGTTTACAAGTTCCAATATTCCAAACAAAGGTGCTAGTGGGAGTTCCAATGTTTCAAAAGCTGTCAATAAACCAGTTGTGAATGAAGTTGCAAAGGCGAAGGTCAACAACAATTTCAAGTGTTATAATTGCCAGGAAGTGGGTCACAAGAGTAATGAATGTCCAAAGCCGAAGAAACGAACTATGATTGTTGAAGTTGAAGATGAAGTTGTTGGGGAAGGCTATTCTAGTCCGGTTGAGGAGGATGAATAGGATGTTGCGTCAGGAGATGAAGGATGTAATCTAATGATGAGGAGGTCTTGTTTAATACCGAAGCATGAAGAAGAAGCTATTTGGTTGTGGAGTAACATCTTTCAGTCAACATGCACTATTCTGGGGAAGGTTTGTAAATTTGTGATTGACGCTGGAAGTTGTGACAATATTATTTCTACCGAAGCTGTGGGAAAGTTGAAGCTGAAGACGGAGAAGCATCCAAATCCTTACAAGTTAGCGTGGTTGAGAAAAGGAGGAGAGGTGAAGGTGGACAGACGACTTCGAGTTCCATTCTCCATTGGTAAGAAGTATAAAGACGAGATTTGGTGTGATGTTATGGAGATGGATGTTTGTCACTTGCTTTTGGGAAGACCATGGCAGTATGATCGAGCAGTGCAACATGACGGTCGTACCAATAGTTACAGCTTTATGTTTGAAGGTGTTAAGATCATTTTGGTTCCAAAGAAGAGACAGCAAGGAGAGAGCAAGTCAGAAGAGATTGAGGAGTTGAAGACTTTATTGACTTTGAAGGAATTTATTGAAGAAGTAGAGGAGAGTCCAGAGGTGTTTTTGTTGATTAGACATGCAGCTACCGAATATGTTGAAGTCCCAGAGGAAGTAAAGCCGGTATTGGAAGAATTCAGAGATGTGTTTCCTGAAGAGTTGCCAACGGAGTTACCACCGTTAAGGGACATACAACATCAGATTGATCTAGTGCCAGGTGCTGTTTTACCTCAAAGGCCACATTACAGGATGAGTCCAAAAGAACATGAGGAGTTACAAAGGCAAGTGGAAGAATTACTAGAACAAGGGCGTGTGCAGGAAAGTCTAAGTCCTTGTGCGGTTCCAGCCTTGTTGGTGCCAAAGAAGGATGGAACATGGAGGATGTGTACCGATAGTCGGGCGTTGAATAAGATCACTGTGAGGTACAGATTCCCAATGCCTAGACTGGATGATTTGCTAGATCAGTTGAGCGGGGCTACTATCTTTTCGAAGATTGATTTGAAGAGCGGATATCATCAAATTCGAATTAGACCAGGAGATGAATGGAAGACGCCATTCAAGACGAGGGAAGGTTTATACGAATGGTTGGTTATGCCGTTTGGTCTATCGAATGCACCGAGTACATTTATGAGGGCGATGAACCAAATTTTCAGACCGTACATTGGGAAGTTTGTGGTAGTTTATTTTGATGATATTCTGATCTATAGTGCTAGTACAGAAGAGCATATTCAGCATTTGCGGAAGGTGTTAATTATTCTTCGTGAAGAGCAGTTTTATGCAGTAACAAAGAAGTGTGTGTTCATGATTCGAAGTGTTTTATTTTTGGGGTATGTTGTATCTGAGAAGGGTATCCAGGTGGATCAAAGTAAAGTTGAAGCCATTAGAAATTGGCCACAACCGAGGACTATCACTGAAGTTAGAAGTTTTCATGGGTTAGTATCTTTCTATCGAAGATTCATTCCACATTTTAGTAGTGTAATGGCGCCTGTAACCGATTGCATGAAGGGAAAGAAGTTTGAGTGGTCAGAGGAAGCAGGAGTTGCTTTTGAGAAGATCAAGTCACTATTGACAACAGCGCCAATTCTAGTATTACCGGATTTTCAGTTGCTGTTCGAGTTACATACCGATGCATCTAAAGTTGGGATTGTGGAGTTTTGAGTCAGAAAGGAAGACCAGTTGCTTATTTCAGTGAGAAGTTGTCTGGAGCTAAGTTGAGATATAGCACTTATGATGTTGAGTTTTACGCAATTGTTCAAGCTGTGAAGCACTGGAGACATTATCTTTTTCAGAAGGAGTTTGTTATCTATACGGATCATGAAGCTTTGAAGCATTTGCAAGGGCAAGACAAGATTTCAGCGAGACATGCTTCATGGATAGCATATCTACAGCAGTTTACTTTTGTGGTAAAGCACAAATCCGGGGTGACGAATCGTGTAGCAGATGCTTTGAGCAGAAGGAATCACTTGTTAACAACGTTGAAGGTTGAAGTGACTAGATTCGAACTATTGCCAGAGTTATTTGAGAAGGATCCTTACTTTGCAAAGTTTGTTGAGAAAGTTAAGGAGGGAAATACTGATGAATTTGTGTTGATTGATGGTTTCTTATTCAAGGGGAATCGATTATGCGTACCGGATTGTAGCTTGCGAATGAAGATAGTAAAGGAGCTTCATGAGGAAGGACATGTGGGTAGAGATCGAACATTGCATTTGATTTCTCAATCTTACTTTTGGCCGTCAATGAGGAAGGAGGTTGAAAGGTTTGTGGAGAGATGTCATATTTGTCAGGTTTCGAAGGGAGCTGCGACCAATGCAGGATTATATATGCCGTTACCTGTACCAACTAAACCTTGGGTTGATGTGAGTATGGATTTTGTTTTGGGTTTACCTCGAACTCAAAGGGGAAACGATTCCATTTATGTAGTGGTTGACCGATTTTCAAAAATGGCACATTTTATTGCTTGTAAGAAGACGGCGGATGCTGTTCATGTTGCTCAGTTATATTTCAAAGAGATCTATAGACTTCATGGGTTACCAGAATCTATCGTTTCGGACAGGGATACCAGATTTTTAAGTCATTTTTGGCTAAGTTTGTGGAAGATGGTGGGAACGAAGTTAAACTTTAGCAGCACTTATCATCCGCAGACAGATGGACAGACCGAAGTTGTTAACAGATCGTTGGGAAATTTGTTGCGATGTCTTGTTAAGGACAATCTGAAGAGTTGGGACATGAAGTTATGCCAAGCAGAGTTTGCTCATAATCATGCAGTGAATCGTAGTACGGGATTCAGTCCATTTTAGATTGTATATTCAAATTTACCAAGGGGACCGTTGGACCTAACGGTAGTGCCACAACCGAAGGGACGGTTAAACGAGCTGTAGATTTTGTTGATGGGTTGGCCGAATGTCATAAGATCGTTTAGGAACGATTGGAGAAGGCAAATGAGAAGTATAAAAGATCCGCAGATCTGAAGCGAAGAAATGTTGAGTTTAATGAAGGGGATATGGTGTATGCTGTGTTAACAAAGGACCGTTTTCCAGGGGGCGCTTATAACAAGTTGAAAGCCAGAAAAATTGGTCCTGTAGAAGTTGTGAAACGGATTAATGAAAATGCTTATAAATTGAAGCTGCCAGAGGATGTGTACACTTCTGACGTGTTCAATGTTAAGCATCTCGTACCATATTATGGAGATGAACGAGGCGATGTGGAAGAATTTACAAATTCGAGGACGAATTTTTCTCAACCTGGGGAGGATGATGCAGCTCAGACCAGGGTCGAAGAATTGCAAGCTATCATTTTCCAAGGCTTAAGTCATCCACGACCTAAGCAAGGTGAAGACTTAGGTCGCCCACGACCTAAGGAGGAAAATTTAAGTTGTTTCCGACCTAACTGGAACCCAGAAGGTGAAGGCCTAGGTCGTCCACGACCTAAGGAGGAAAGTTTAGGTCGTTCCCGACCTAACTGGAGACCAGAGGGGGAAGTTGCACCGAGTTCACGACCTAACTCAAACGGGTTACGACCTAAGGATGTTAAAGTCGTTCGAACAACCTAACGGGCTAGGTTCTAACGAGCTACGACCTAACGGGCTACGATCTAATAGTCTACGACCTAAAGAGTTGAGTCGCTGCTTGGTTATGCCGCACTGGAAGTAAAGCCACTCTGGAAGTTAACTCGTTACCGACCTAAGAGCTTAAGTCGCTGGGAGTTTTAAGTCGTAAGTCGGGATGTTTGTATTTTCTTAAGTCGTAAGTCGTTAGGTCGTATACGACCTAGGTGAGTAAATATTTGTGTGTGTTGTAACTTGAATCTTGTACCGTTGGGTCGTAAGTCGTCACTTTTGTGTGTTTTTAGATCGTGTATGACCTAAGTTGAGTCGGCATTGTGTTGTAACTGATAAGTCGTGTACGTTGAGTCGCTGCCGACATATGATGAGTCGTAAGTCGTGAACGACTTAAGGCACCGGTTGTGAAATGCTATAAATAAGGAGTGTGTTGTACTTTTTGATATGGTTGATTGTTGAATAAAACTTTGTTTTGATTCATCTAAATTGGTAGTTGAGTGTGATCTCCTATCTCCACTTTCGGTTATTCGAGTGCGCTCGAATCAACGATCGTTGAAGCCAATTCACGGTATCAAGTGCGCTTGATCAACGTCTGAAGAATTATAGATCTTCTTTCATGGTATCATGCGCGATCAACGTGTCGAAGATAGCTAGAATTCATTATCTTTGTGATCAACGAATTTGGGAATTTCAGTATCTTCAATCCACTGTTTGCTACTTTCATCGATCTATATCGTTTTGTTATTATCCGCTGCGTGATACTGAAATGCCCAAATTCGTTGATCACAAAGATACCGAATTCTAGCTATCTTTGACACGTTGATCGCGCATGATACCATGAAAGAAGATCTACATTTCTTCAGACATTGATCAAGCGCACTTGATATCATGAATTGGCTTCAACGATCGTTGATTCGAGCGCACTCGAATAACCGAAAGTGGAGATAAGAGATCACACTCAACTACCAATTTAGATGAAAGCACACAACAATCAAAACAAATTTTTATTCAACAATCAACCATCTCAAAATGTACAACACACTCCCTATTTATAGCATTTCACAACCGGTGCCTTAAGTCGTTCACGACTTACGACTCATCATATGTTGGCAGCGACTCAACGTACACGACTTATCAGTTACAACACAATGCCGACTCAACTTAGGTCGTACACGATCTAAAAACACACAAAAGTGACGACTTACGACCCAACAGTACAAGATTCAAGTTACAACACACACAAATATTTACTCACCTAGGTCGTATACGACCTAACGACTTACGACTTAAGAGAATACAAACATCCCGACTTACGGCTTAAAACTCCCAGCGACTTAAGCTCTTAGGTCAGTAACGAGTTAACTTCCAGAGCGGCTTTACTTCTAGTGCGGCATAACCAAGCAGCGACTCAACTCTTTAGGTCGTAGACTATTAGATCGTAGCTCGTTAGGTCGTAGCTCGTTAGAACGTAGCCCGTTAGGTCGTTCGAACGACTTTAACATCCTTAGGTCATAACCCGTTTGAGTTAGGTCGTGAACTCGGTGCAACTTCCCCATCTGGTCTCCAGTTAGGTCGGGAACGACCTAAACTTTCCTCCTTAGGTCGTGGACGACCTAGGCCTTCACCTTCTGGGTACCAGTTAGGTCGGAAACAACTTAAATTTTCCTCCTTAGGTCGTGGGCGACCTAAGTATTCACCTTGCTTAGGTCGTGGATGACTTAAGCCTTGGAAAATGATAGATTGCAATTCTTCGACCCTGATCTGAGCTGCATCAATGTCTGATCCAGAGTTTATTTTCTGTTTTCTTAAACTCTTGGGTACTTAAATTTTTACGAGTGGCCAAGAGATTCAGGTTAGCTTTGACGAATTCTGGAAGAGATATGGAGCAAGAGGCTTCAGCATATATAGATATTGTGGTTCCGCTGTGTTAATCTCTGTGTTGTATCTTGATTTGTATGATGGACATGTCTTCAAGACTGTCTAATATGTGATGTATAAGCTGTGTAACTCTGATAGATATTGTATATTATGTAATAACTATGTGATTAATATACTTTATTCATTCCGCTGTGAGAATATGATATTGTTTAGTTCTTTTGTTCCTATCTTTTCTCTTTTCTATCCCTTTCCTTCTTAATAATGATACGTCTTTCTATGGGATGAAAGGCAGGTCGTTACAGATAGTGTGGGTCTTAGTGTGGGGCGTTACAATATGTATACACCTTTTTATATCACTTTGAATTAAGCTTGAGATATAAATATACATATATAATTGCAAAGTTGATATGTTGAAATCGACTTCTTTAATATAATTAACTTAAATTAATGGAAAAACAATTTATGCAAAACAAAAATCCAACCAATCGACGGCTCACTATTGTCGGTTGCTAGCTAGCAGTTGGCCGCTACAGTAGCAAGCGATTAACTGATTAATGAATTCAGACATAGGTTGAACCTCGACCTATGGCCCAAATATATATATATATATATATATATTAGCATACATAATAGCATATATGTTATATAAGTATGGGAAGTTAGTTCGCTAATTCTGAGATTTTTAATACTACAAGACTAATTATGCCTAGACACTACTTATTTTACGAATTTGATATTCGATATAAGGCGGTTTAATCGTAAGGGTGCGCTAAGAACACGACACTAATAGGAGGTTCCTCGATGTATGTGATGTTGTTGATGAGTGCTTAGTGTGGTGCATGTCCGGCACTAATGGGAAGTTCCTTGGTGCATATGACGATGGGGGTATGAGACAGTTAGTGGATCCCTAGTGCAGTGCAATAAGTGGTGTTACAATTGAGTTATTATACATGGATGCTTAAGTAGACCATAAATCGTCTTTGACGCGATATGGCATTGCGAGATCCTCTCAATTAGTAAGTACAATACATGTAGTCATTGTTTGGTAATGCAATCCTAGGGTTGGTATTTTGTGCGATCTTATGTTAAGAGTGGTCTCAAAGGTTACTTGTTTGAACCATTATTGATTAGTTGTCCAATCCGTTGTTGATCAATGGTTCGATTCATTATTCGACCCCTAAGTTTAAACCTACACAAGATGTTTGGATGTAGGTGTATTTGGAATAGTGTTCCTTAAGAGTAAGTAATTCAAAAATACTAGTAGGACACCTTAGGTCACATAGATTATAAATGAAGTCAATTACATGTAATCACCATACACTAGTAATACAAATCATTCTCCATACATTTTTGACCGGCTCCTTTCCTTTTTCCCTCGCCATAGGAAGACATGGCAATATGTGATTGGCCCAGATCTAGTACGTAGAGAAGCAAGCTTGGCATCCGCATTGCATATTATTTTTCATTATTCTCCATGTAACGCTCTATTGTAGCATCTATCATTTTATACTATATCTTGGAAACTCTGGATTTTTGTATATTTTGAGGCTATTTTTTTTGGCATATTTTTATGAGATGATTATTTTCTACATTTATATTTTATTGTCTTCCGTTGTGAAATTTGAAAGAGTAGAATGTCTTAGATTTCATCCTTGTAACCATATCCCGTGATGTTTTAAAAACCGATATCCCGTACTTCTTGGCACGACACGGGTTTGGATGTCACTCTAGGCTTTGGGTCGATGTGTCTAGAGGTGCATGTAGGCACAACCAGTCCATCCTCTCTATAGCACTTCAAATCGGCCCCCGGCTAGTGCACCTCGAAGCAATGGCCAACTCGTTAAGCAAAGTAAGCATCTACACTACACTACCCGGTCCCAATCGTCTGAACCCTCTCTTATGACCAACTGGCTCCCAAATAGCCTATTTACTCGAACAATTCCCTCGATCCATCTGTCGATTAACGTATCACAGGATTCGCTCGGACACAAATCATGCTAGCCCAACTTTGATGGATCCCCTAAACAACCTTACCATTGGTCCTCCGTATCATTTGAAACAGTGTAGCCAAACCCGCCTGACTCGGCCTGCTTCTTCAGCTCTACCCTTGGTAGTTTCCCACCACTTTGCATATCTTTGGGAAAAGGTTGGTCTACGTGGTCTTCTTTGCCACATCACCACACAGGTGGAGCATACAAAGAAGTACAACTAATATGACATAGAGCATGTTGCACAACATGCCGCCACAATGTGTGAACATTACATGAATAGTAAGAGTAGGGCATGTATCTTACATGGTTTATCCTATTGATGTTGACCAGCACCGTTGATTCCCTTCACTTCTCCAACTATCCCTCATTAATCAGATCTATAGCATAGCGCCTTTCCAGACGGTTTTATGGCACCATCACACCCATCTCAGCATAAGTTTCAACCATGATAAATACCCATGCATGGCAATGTTAAATGGATTGTTGATCGACACCCGCCAAGCATCTCCTATTCGGTTATTGGTCGCCACCCACCTAGGTTGGATTATTCGGGTGTTGGTCGCTACTCCCTAAGGGTCAACCATTAAATTATTGGTCGCTATCAGCCATGAGTCAACTATTCGATTATCGATTGCCAATCGCAAAGAGTCGACCATTCAGTTGTTGGTTGTCCCCATCAAGGATCAATTAAACAAGAAGGTTGGTCGCCTCCTACAAGGATCGATTTATTTAAAGGGTTTATAATTCATTAGCGATCCCGCATCCTAAGTTTAGAACGAAGTAGCAGATGAAAGGGAGTGCGGATTAAGGATCTTAGGGCTAATTTAACACTAGGGGTGAATAGTGTTTAATGGATTCTAAGACTTATAGGGACTAAATTAAAATTATGACATAAACAAATGAAGAACTTAATCATAGAACAATCATAGAATCAAACACAGATGTAGAAAGTAAATAAAAAGCAGTAAAAGGAAAGAACACACCGGTTTTATATTGGTTCGGAGTTACCCTACGTCCAGTCCTGCATCAAGGCGAACACCTCGTACAGATTTTTATTAAACCAATGTTGAGATTACAATCCTCAATTTCTAAGGGCCTTGAGGTACCCTCCTATCTTCGAGTCTGGGGCAAACTCTCGTGATTTATAGGACACAAGATCACCCAATTGATTTTCAGGCACAACCACACCTTATAGAGAGACTCGATAAACTTTTGATTACAAATTGATCCTATCACTCTAAATAGCACTTTGATCTTCGAGAGAGGGCAAAGAATCAAACAAGAATGAGATTCTAATTTGATTCACTTGAGAATTCGGCAGAATTTTGGCACAATCTTAAAAATATGAAAATTTTAGAATGTGGATTTATGGAGAAGTAGGAGTGAAGAAAATGAGAAAATAGTTAGTTAAAAAATTCGTTTGTGAAGCCTATTTATAGATCAGTAACGGTCATAACCATTCATGAAGAGATTTAAACGAATAGACACTTCTTTTGAAAATTGAAACTGTTGAATTTAATGGCCACCATGTCGACATGGGGTATCCCATGATGTCGACATCCCTTAGTTAAAAACATTGTAAAATTTGTTTTAAAAATGGTATCGAAAGGAAAACAAGGTAAAACGATTTTGGAGTAAAATAAACAAAATTTTCTATGTTTTAAAATAAAGAAGAGCAGAAAAATATATTTTTGGAATGTATATATAAATTGGATTTTAAATCTCAAGTATATATATTATAAAGAATATTTAAAAATCAGAGGATAATTTTGAAAACAAACTAAGTTTAAAACAAGAGTTTAACAAAACCAAAAAATATTTTAAGGCTAAAACATCTTTTTGAAAATCATTTGAAAAGATAATTTTTACAGCTAAAACATTTTGAGAAGCATTTTTGAAAATCATTTTGAAAAACCATTTTGAAGCAGTTTTGCAAGCTTCTTTCTGCAGAATATTTCATCACATCAGGACTCGAGAAATTATACAAAACCAGGATATTCATGGGGTTGTAAGCCACTTGTCGTAGGTTTGTAAGCTATTTGTCATGGGTTTGTAAGCCACTAAGAAGGTAGAAATGAGTTCCATCCCATATGAAATTGGAATGAAGATTTCCATGCTATTATGAAGTTCTAACAAAACTGGACACTTATCTTGAAATCTTGATCTTGTTACTCATGAGTCTTCAAACTTGATTTCTTCATTCTTGATCTTTATACTGTACAGTCTTCAATAATCAGTACCTGCCTTATATATATCCTGCATAATAATATTCATAAATATCTAAACAATAGTGTTAGTATATAAGTTATAGTAAAATAAGTTACAAGGGTTGTTGTTATCAAAACCACTGTCTCCGGTTCCTAATAATCTCCCTCTTTTTGATGATGACAACCTTATAAAATATACTTACCACTTCGATCATACCATAGCTCCCCCTTACATCAACTACTCCCCCTTACTCCAAGCCTACTATTTTATATAACTTCTTCCCCTTTGTCATCAACAAAAATAACCTATAAACCTTGAACTTATAGAAATGAGATAAACAAACATATGACATAAGAATAATAACTATGTATGAGTGAAATATAACATCCTAAGTTAAATGGAATTCAAGATTTTATATGCAATGATTGTTTTTAGAAGAACATTAATTATGATAACACTTATATATGTAATATCCCGGAATTTTTAACAATATCAATTTAATAATCTGTATTAAAAATTAAATTGATATTGATATTTTTGTTAATAATAATTCAAATTGATTTAATAATCATCTTCAATAAATATTTAAATTGGTTATTTTATCTTTTGAAAATAATAAATTGGCTTCTATTTATAATATAAATATATGGTTTAAATTGTAAATAGAATAGTATTGTTTTAAATTTAACAAATAAAGCATATTTTTCTAATTCTTATTATTTGTAGTAATTTGAAAATTTGTTTTTATTTAATATTTAAGATTTCCAAAGTTAAATAAATAAATCTTGGTTTAAACTTAATAAGTGAATCATGTTTTAAAAATTCTAATATATACATTTTAATTTGGAAATTTTGATTTAAATTAGTATTGAGTTTTCAAAACTATTTAATAAATAAATATATGATTTTAAAATTGATAAGAAAAATATTAAATGTTTAAAATAATTTGGCTTGAGTTTTAGATTTAGAATAAATTAACAAAAAAAGTTTTATGGCTTAATAAAATAGATAAATTATTAATAAAAATATAATTTCTTTTAAAATGATCTTATTTTAATAATGAGTCATTTCTAAAAATAATATCAATAGTGTATTGTTTTACAAACAGGTTTTGAATAAAATTTGCAATTGTTATTTCAAACTAAATTTATATACATAACTTGTTTTGAAAATAATTGATTTTGGATTTGATTTGAATTTAAAATTCCAAAGCATAAATCTTAATTGTTTTAATTTTTATATGTATAAGTTTTATTTATAAACATGATTTGTTTTTATTTCTTTTTTTGGCAAGGCCGACGGGGTTGGATGGTCCCCGACCACTTTATTGTAGCACCAAAGAGTACAAACACAAACAACAACATGAGCTAAGCTCATAGAATACAGAGGAACACAAGTGCCACAAACACAGTAGAAGCCACAGGAAAAAAAACAAAAACAAAGACACAAACAATATAACATTACTACAGTAGATTTGTTTTTATTTCTTTTTACAAATTTATATACATATTTAAATATTAACTAACAAATCAGTTAAGCTTAATACATATACATATATATACATATATATTAACATGTTAATTAATATGCAAATTACATTTAAAAGAGACGTGTGTTGTACTCTTAAAGCCTTATTTAACAAATGTTTGAAAGATAAACACTCAATTTGACAAATGTTGAATATTTTACAAGTGTCATTTGGTTTTTAATTTTCTTTTATTAAATTAAATCTGAAAACTACATCTATATAAACTTGCATTTCATTCATACTTGTTTTTTTCCATTTCCTAAAATCAAAAGAAAAACTTCAAAACACCTCTTCAAAATTCTTCATATCTAAAATCAGTCAGTTCACTTCAAAAAAAAAAATCAAACACTACATATTCAAAATACTTGCATCTTCAATTCCTGCATTTGCTATCCTAAAACAAATCTGCACATCCTCAAAATCAAATAGGCCTGCATTCTTTTTATAAATCTGGAAATGATGGATCTTCATACATTTGGAAATGAACAAATCTGCATCTTCTCTCTACACAACTTCAAATTTGAAGCCTATTCAAAAGCAACAACATGCAAACAGTTTTTTTTTTAAAAGTAATAGGGGAAGAAAACATATCTGCTGCAAATTCAAAAAGGGCAAACAGAAGCTCTGCTTTCTTCCAAAATAGGGGAGTAACATTTTAAAAAATTTTAAAAGCTAAATTTTGGTTGCATGATTTTATGTTGAAGATGAAATAAGCATTTGCATGTTATCATAATTAAATATCTGATGCAAATATTATATGTATGAATGATGTATATATGATCTATTGAACCCTGTTTAAAAATCTATACTTTAATCCTTATCTCTTAAACTAATTTCTGATAGAATTAAAATTTATGAAGTAAAGTTGTTTGAATGTCTGAAGTTAATAATTAAAACTTAAGTAAGTTAAAAATACACGATGTTGTCTTTGTAAACACAGGAAACATCATGCATGTGATTTTTACCAAAACCCAAACATGTTAGATTAGTAATTCAGTATCATAAATCACAAGTACTAACTGAAACTTGATTTTTAAATCAAGAAAGAGAAAGATAAGCTGTTGTTTAAAGGAGTTTCTATGGGCGAAGTACACTCAGATTGATACAGTGATATCATGATTTATACCATTAATCGGAATTATTTACACCATCAATCAGACAAATAATGATTTAAAAAATGAAAAAAAAATGGTATAAACTTATGCCACACAAAATAAATTAGAGATGAAACTAGAAGTTATCATCCTCGAGCAACATAAAAAACAACACATTACCTCAGATAATCAATAGAATTTGCAATCGATTAATGAAACCTCAAACAAAATCGCGAGAGCAAGCGCAAGCTTCAGGCAGTAGAGCAATTTTTCGTCAAACAACATCACACATCAGCACTAATCCAAATCCGGCAACACAAGAAAACAAACACAAGCATCAACGGTAGACAGCAAGACATACGACACTAATTAGGGTTTGAAAACTGAATCGAGCGAGACGGATTAGGAATTCAGGGAGAGAGAGTGAGCCGACTTCATGTTACTAGGAAACGAAAAATGAAATTGAAATTAGGGTTTGGGTTTTAGACGAGTAAAGGGGTAAGGCGGGTTGTATCCAATTTTTTGTGCGCTGAACGGGTATGGACCCAGTAATAAAAATTATTGAACTAGCTTTGACCCAACCCTATTAAAATTGGGCTAAAAGGCCTGGGTTAAAGGGTTAGGTTGAATTTTGACAGCCTTAATGGGTGGGAATGCGAGTGTCTGGGATGACCCTTGGCTCAGCCATGGTGTCATCCTCAACAACATATTCACTAATCAGCAAATACCTCAAATTGGTATTGGTTTTAATGATAATGCACATGAGTTTCTTCACGATAGCCATGTTATTTTTCCTTACTCTTTTAATTAGATTATTAGACATATCTGGACATATTATCAACAAACTACGATCAATCTGCCATAGGAGGGGTGTATTTTATGAACTATCAAAGATGTCCAATTCAATATTAGTAATGCGTATTATGCAATCAAGATTACAACTCTTTCCGCTGTTCGGTTGGAACAAAAGAGTTTGGTGCAAACATAATAATGAAAGAGAGAATATAACCTTTTGGAAATTATAAATAATGTTGTTCATACTAAGGCATATGTTATGGCTAAAAGATTTGTGGTTAACCAGAATTGTGTTCTATGCAATAGTGCTATAGAGGATATCTTGCATATATATTTTCTAACTGTCCTTATGTCTTCAATCTTTGGTCCAATCTTATGTCTCGGATTGAAAGGCAAAATGAAGAATATATTACAGCATGAAATCAGCTATAACCTAACAATAAATAAGAATAAATACCAAATTATTAATACCCTGTATGTTTGAAATTTTAAACCGAATGCTCATGGGGAAAATCTCGAAATATAGTAGGATAAATCACCACACCTTATTCTTAGGAATTATTTAAAATAAAGCTATTAGAATCATATATAATACCATTGGGATTATTCAAACCATTATATTCAAAAAAATGGAAAGAGGCAAACAAAAATCAACTAATATATGGGTTCAAAATATATAGTATGAGCATGTAAGTAGTTCAAAAAGAAGGGGACAATAGTCAATGGTATTTTGAAATGAAGTCAGTGGCATCATCAAGATATGGTTTCGAATTTCGATGATTCAATAAATAAAGTTAACACCACAAAGAAGCTTATGGACCTTATATTGTGATAATGGAGGTTTTTTTGTAGTTTAAAATGTAATAAAATAGATGATAAACAATAAGACGAGAACTAGAAGGTGAAAGAAAAATAAGGTAACAACAGTGGTTGACTTGCATATTCAAAACCAGTTAGGTAACAACTATGTGCATAAATGATAGTATGGTACAAAACGCATGTAAAAAAAAGAAGCAAATGTAAACACCATGGTAGAGAACGAAAATAATGAACATGAATATAAATTTACCTTCATTCAGTGTTAATGGTACAGTCCTTGTTTAAAATGGCAAGTGGACAGTGCACCTGTACAAATTTTATTTGCACATTCAAAATTTCCACTTTCTACTAAAATTTCTATGCAAAACATTCCTTTACTAAAATATTTTGCCTCTGTCTTTTAAATTTACACCTGATCCATTCAATAGGCTCTATTTTCTCACCATCTCACTCATCAAAGATTGCTCAGTCACTATAATACAAATAGAATAAGCACCCCTCTATAACGCAATAAACACAATCTCCATTGAATTCTTTTTCTTTAGCTTATAATTATTAATAATATTGTAAGAGGAAAGAGTGGGATAACAATGTTAACTAATATTAGAAAGAAAAAACCCTTAAATTAGAAACTAATTATGAGTCAAATAAATAACTTAGTTACTAATAAATCTTCAGCTATTTTAAAGATTTTTAATTGCACCAAGTTAATGATCTCACATAAAACATAAATAAGGAACTTTTGTTAAACAACCACTTTAAGTTTCAAATGCACAACCGTTCTTTATTAAAAATAGGTTTTGAAAAACACTACTATTTGTAATCTCAACCAAACTTCAAATACTAGTAATTCAAACCATAGATATTTATAGTGAAAACTGCAAATAGTTGCACTTTGCTATCAGTATACATCAATAAACCCAAACATTACCTTATGATTTAGGTTTGGATTTAGTAAGGTTTAAGTTTAGTGATGTATCATGATTTTTGTATGTATCTTCAAAATAGATGCAATTATAGTTAGAATTACATGTAAACATAAAAAAGTTTCTCTTTGGCAGTTGGTACCTACTTAAATTTGAGCAATATCAACATTTAAAAGCATACCCTCATACGTATTTGCATCACATTCATAACAACACAAATAATTGGCAAAAACAACCTTAGTAGTTAATAATTTCTTTTATAAAACCAACTTGATCATATTAGCATACTCGCTTATATTGTTGACTATAGTTAATTAAAATTTGCTACCATTACCTATTGCAGCATTTATTTCACCTAACCCCAAGCATTACCTTCAAATTTAGGTTTGGATTTAGCAAGGTTGAAGTTTAGCGACGTATCATGATTTTCGTACGTATCTTGAAAACAAATGCAATTATAGTTAGAATTACATGTAAACATAAAAAAATTCTCATTAGCAGTTGGTTTCTATTTAAATTTGAGCAATATCAACATTTTAAATGCATATCCTCATTTGCATTTGCATTACATTCATAACAACACAAATAATTAGCAAACAAACAAAATTAGCGGATAATAATTTATTTTATAAAACCAACTTGATCATATTAGTATACTTTCTTTTATTCTTGACTATAGTTAACTAAAATTTGCTACTATTACCTGTGGCAGCATTTATTTCACCTAACCCCAATGAATGAGAAGCCTATAGTCATGACTTCCCTTTGAATGGTTAATATAATTTATTTTACATGCTAGTTAATCATAAGTTCAAGAGCACTATTGAAAAATATATCAAGACAAAGTTGCACATTAGTTTGCTAAATCTCTTATGTTGATAGGAATAGGTCCTATGAATTTTATCTATTATATATATCGGACTGGTCTAATATTCATATGGAGAAGTTGTCATGTCACATTTAGAACTCGAAGTCCATAGTTAATCAAGAACAAAAAAGCTTGCAAGATGGAAGATGGTATAGTTTTTAATCAATCAATACTGCTTTACTTGTTGGTTTATAATAGCTATCCACAACCTTAATCCAGTGAAGTATTCATAACTATGCAGTAACATCATATAATTTGAAACAGCTCATAATGTTAAAATACATACAAAATTAAAAACATGGAATATATTTTGTTAAACTTTATTAAGCAGTTTGATGTGAAAAAAGTTGCAAATGCCTAAGAATGGGTAAACTTAATATTTGTGTGTGTGTGTGCATATAATTTATAACAGAAAATGTCATGGATTTATTACAAATGCCTAATGAATAGGTAAACCTATAACGTACGTGTAGCTTAAGATGATGCTAGTATAGTATATAAAGTTTATTAAACATGTCTTTGGATATATAAACTCAAAAGAGGAACTTTATCAATTGTAGAAGATACCGGTTGGTCCTATACTAAGAAGAAAAAACATTTAAATGAATATAAAGATAGCATAGATAATAGCTCACTAAAACAATTTCACAATAAGAGGATGTTGAATGGATCAGGTTTAAAGTTTAGTTGGTTGATTTCTATATTGAAAATCATATAAGTAATAATTATGTGCATAAATGATGGTATGGGTACAACATGCATGCAAGAAGAAGATGCAAATGTAAACACAGTGGTAGGGAACAAAACCAACGAAATGGACAATGCTTGCAATGGATACAGAGACAATCTACTAATTCAGCATAAGCAGCCATAAAACCACCATAACAGAAAATTCATACCTAAATATAATAAGATCTAGATGATTTAAGGGAGCGATCAATGGAAAAAACCAAACTATGGTAGCAAATTGGCGATTTAATTGAAAGACAAGTGAATAAGCGATTCAGAAGTAGTAATACAAATGAAGCAAAAAATAACCAAGCAGTTTGCCTGATGTAGATGCAGTCGTGAGGATGAATACGGGAAAAAATGATTTGTGGAGTACAAATGAATAGGGAGAAGTATGGCGATGCTTTCATCTAGAAGAGACTATCCATCTTCGTTTTCGCCATAAGGTTTGTGGCGACGGTTTCTCTTTGGCAATTGGTGCTTACTTAAATTTGAGCAATATCAATATTTTAAATGCGTACCCTCATAAGTATTTGCATTACGTTCATAACAACACAAATAATTGGCAAACAAACAACCTTTATTAGATAACAATTTCTTCTACAAAACCAACATGATCATAGTAGAATACTCGCTTACAATCTTGACTATAGTTAACTAAAATTTGCTACTATTATCTATGGCAGCATTTATTTCACCAAACCCCAAACATTACCTTCAGATTTAGGTTCGGATTTAGTAAGGTCTAAGTTTAATCGCGTATCATGATTTTTGTATGTGTCTTGAAAATAAATGTAATTATAATTAGAATTACATGTAAACATAATTTTTTTTATCTTTGGCAGTTGGTACTTACTTAAATTTGAGTGATATCAACCTTTTAAATGCATACGCTCATTTATATTTGCATTACCTTAATAATAACACAAATAATTGGCAAACAAGCAACCTTGATATATAACATTTCTGTTATAAAACCAACTTGATCATATTAGTATACTCGCTTATATTCTTGACTATAGTTAACTAAAATTTGCTACTTTTATCTATGCAGCATTTATTTCACCTAACTTCAAAGAACGAGAAGACCTATAGTCATGACTTCCCTTTGAATGGGTAACACAGTTTATTTTACATGCTAATTAATCATAAGTCCAAGAGCACTATTGAAAATATATCAAGGAAAAGCTTCACATTAGTTTGCTAAATCTCTTATGTTGATAGGATTAGGTCCTATGTATTTTATCAATTATATATATTAGACTGGTCTAATGTTATATGAAGAAGTTGTCATATCACATATAGAACTTGAAGTCCATAGTTAATCAAGAACAAAAAGGCTTGAAAGGTGGAAGATGGTATAGTATTTAATCAATCAATACTGCTCTATCCACAACCTTAATCAAGTGAAGTGTTCATAAATATGCAGTAACAATATACAAATTATTTTGAGACAGCTCATAACGTCGATATATAGACAAAATTAAATATAGGGAATATGTTTTGTTTAGACTTTATTAAGCAGTTTGGTGTGAAAAGAGTTACAAATTCCTAAAGAATATGTATACTTAATATATATATATGTGCATGTATGGATTTATTACAAATGCCTAAAGAATAGGTAACCCAATAACTGTGTACCTTAAGGTGATACTAGTATAGTACATAAAGTTTATTATAGAAGATACCAGTTGGTCCTGCACTAAGAAGAAATAACATTTAAATGAATATAAAGATAGCACATATAATAGCTCAATAAAACAATTTCACAATAAGAGGCTATTGAATGGATCAGGTGTAAAGTTTAGTTGGTTGACTTTCATATTGAAAATCAGGTAAGTAACAGTTATGTGCATAAATGATGGTATGTCTGCAACATGCATGCAAGAAGAAGATGCAAATGCAAACACAGTGGTAGAGAACAAAACTAATGAAAATGGACAGTGCTTGCAATGAATACTGAGACAATATACTAATTCAACATAAGCGGCAATAAAACCACGATAATAGCAAATTCATACATGAACAGAAGAAGATCCAAATGATTTGAGGGAGCGATGAAACGGGCAAAACCAAACCGCGGCAGCAAATCGGCGATTTAAAAGATAAGTGAATAAGCGATTCAAAAGTAGTAATACAAATGAAACAAAAATAACCAAGTAGTTTAACTAATGTAATTATAGTTGTGAGAAAGAATACGGAAAAGAAAAATGACTTGTGGAGTACGAATGAATAGGAAGAAGTATGGCGACACTTTCATCTGAAAGAGACTATCCATCTTCGTTTTCACCATTAGGTTTATGGCGACGATTTATCTTTGGCAGTTGGTACCTACTTAAATATGAGCAATATCAATGTTTAGAATGCATACCCTCATATGTATTTGCATTACATTCATAATAGAATAAATAATTGTGAAACAATCAACCTTAGAAGAAACAATTTCTTTTATAAAACCAACTTGATCATATTAGTATATTCGCTTATATTCTTGAATATAGTTAATTAAAATTTTCTACCATTACCTATGGCAGCATTATTTCACCTAACTCCAACCATTACCGTCATATTTAGGTTTCGATTTAGCATAGTGACGTATCATGATTTTTGTATGTATCTTGAAAATAAATGCAATTATAGTTAGAATTACATGTAAATATAAAAAGTTTCTCCTTAGCGGTTGGTACCTACTTAATTTGAGCCATATGAACATTTTAAATGCACATTCTCATATGTATTTGCATTACATTCATAACAACACAAATAATTAAACAAACAACCTTAGCAGATAACAAATTCTTTTATAAAACCAACTTGATCATATTAGTATACTCGCTTATATTTTTGACTATAGTTAACTAAAATTTGCTACTATTACCTATGTCAGCATTTATTTCACCTAACCCCAAAGAATGAGAAGACCTACAGTAATGACTTCCCTTTTAATAGGTAACATAATTTTATTTTACATGCTAATTAATAATAAGTCCAAGAGCACTATTAAAAAATATGTCAAGACAAAGTTGCACATTAGTTTGCTAAATCTCTTATGATGACAGGAATAGGTCCTATGAATTTACTCTAATATATATATTGGACTAGTCTAATGTACATATGGAGAAGTTGTCATGTCACATTTAGAACTTGAATTCCATAGTAAATCAAGAACAAAAAAGCTTGAAAGATGGAAGATGGTATATTTTTAATCAATAATTACTACTTTACTAATTGGTTTGTAATACCCATCCACAACCTTAATCAAGTGAAGTGTTCATAAATATGCAGTAACAATATAAAAATTATTTTGAGACGACTCATGATGTTAAAATTCAGATAAAATTAAATATATGAAATATGTTTTGTTGGACTTTATTAAGCAGTTTGGCGTGCAAAGAGTTACAAATGCCTAAAGAATAAGTATACTTAATATATATATATATATATATGTGTGTGTGTGTGTGTGCATATAAAATTTATTACAGAAAATGTCATGGATTTATTACAAATGCCTAAAGAATAGGTAAACCAATAACGTACATGTACCTTAAGGTTATGCTAGTGTATTATGTAAAGTTTATTAAAAATGCCTTTCGGTATACAAACTCAAAAAGAGGAATTTTATCAATTGTAGAAGGTACCAGTTGGTCCTGCACTAAGAAGAAAAATCATTTAAATGAATATAAAGATAGCACATATAATAGCTCACTAAAACAATTTCACGATAAGAGGCTATTGAATGGATCAGGTGTAAAGTTTAGTTGGTTGACTTTCATATTGAAAATCAGATAAGTAATAATTATGTGCATAAATGATGGTATGTGTACGTCATGCATGCAAGAAGAAGATGCAAATGCAAACATAGTGGTAGAGAACAAAACCAATGAAAATGGACAATGCTTGCAATGAATACAGAGACAATATAATAATTCAATATAAGCAGCCATAAAACCAGATAACAACATATTCATACATGAACGTTTTAAATGCATACCCTCTTACATATTTGCATTACATTCATAACAACACAAATAATTGGCAAACAAACAACCTTAGTAGACAACAATTTCTTTTATAAAACCAACTTTATCATATTAGTATATTCGCTTATATTCTTGACTATTGTTAATAAATATTTGCTATCATTACCTACAACACCATTTTTTCACCTAAACCCAAGCATTACCTACAGATTTAGGTTTGGATTTAGCAAGGTTTAAGTATAGTGATGTATCATTATTTTTGTATGTATCTTGAAAATAAATGCAGTTATAGTTAGAATTACATGTAAACATAAAAATATCTCCTTAGCGGTCGATACCTACTTAAATTTGAGCAATATCAACATTTTAAATGCATACTCTCATATGTATTTGCATTACATTTATAACAACACAAATAATTGGCAAACAAACAACCTTAGCAGATAACAATTTCTTTTATAAAACCAACTCGATCATATTAATAAACTCGCTTATATTCTTGACTATAGTTAACTAAAAAAAGTGAAAATTAGCCACAAGGGCCTCTTTAGCAACTGCAATTAGTTTCTAGGATACAAAACTAAAATAATTACTTTTAAGGACAAAATGTAAAATATTTAGTTTCTAAGGCCTAAAAACCTATGGAATTATGTCCTTAAAAGTAATTGGACTGCTGACTTTGTCCTTAAAAGTAAATATTCTGCTGACTTTGGCCTTGAAATTAATTTCTGTAGATGTGTATCCTAGAAACCAATTGGACTACAAATTTTGTCCTTATAGTGAAATGCCCCAAAAGTGGAAATTATTTCACCTAATCCCAAAGAATGAGAAGACCTATAGTCATGACTTCCCTTTGAATGGGTAACATAGTTTTACTTTACATGCTAATTAACAATAAGTCCAAGAGCACTATTGAAAAATATATCAAGACAAAGTTGCACATTAGTTTGATAAATCTCTTATGATGATAGGAATAGGTCCTGTGAAATTAATCTATTATATATATATATATATATATATATATTGGACTGGTCTAATGTTCATATGGAGAAGTTGTCATGTCACATTTAGAACTTGAGTTCCATAGTAAATCAAGAGGAAAAAAACTTGAAAGGTGGAAGATGGTATAGTTTTCATCAATCAATACAACTTTACTTATTGGTTTATAATACCTATCCATAACTTTATTCAAGTAGTGTTCATAAATATGCGGTAACAATATACAAATTATTTTAAGACAACTCATAAATATATGGAATATATTTTGCTAGACTTTATTAACCAGTTTGATGTGAAAAGAGTTACAAATCCCTAGAGAATAGGTAAACTTAATACATACATACACACACATACATACATACATACATACATATATATAAATGCGCATATAAAATTTATTACAGAAAATGTCATGAATTCATTACAAATGCCTAAAGAATAGGTAAACTAATAACGTACGTGTACCTTAAGGTGATGCTAGCATAGTATGCAAACTTAATTAAATATGTCTTTGGATATACAAAATCAAAAAAAGGAATTTTATCAATTGTAGAATGTACCAGTTGGTCCTGCACTAAGAAGAAATAACATTTAAATGAATACAAAGATAGCACAAATAATAGCTCACTAAAACAATTTCACAATAAGAGGATATTGAATGGATCAGGTGTGAAGTTTAGTTGGTTGACTTTCATATTGAAAATCGGATAAGTAACAATTATGTGCATAAATGATGGTATGTGTACAGCATGCATGCAAGAAGAAGATGCAAATGTAAACATAGTGGTAGAGAACAAAACAAACGAAAATGGATAATACTTGCAATGAATATGGAGACAATCTACTAATTCAACATAAGCGGCCATAAAACCATGATAACTGCAAACTCATATCTGAATAAAAGAAGATCTAGACGATTTGAGGGAGTAATCAAATGGATGAAACCAAACCATGGCAGCAAATCGACAATTAAAAAGATAAGCGAATAAGCGATTCAGAAGTGGTAATATAAATGAAGCAAAATTGACCAAGCAGTTTACCTAATGTAAACGCAGTCCTGAAAAAGAATACGGAAAAGAAAAATGATTTGCGGAGTACGAATGAATAGGTAGAAGTATGGCGATGCTTCATCTGGAAGAGATTATCCATCTTTGTTTCCACCATTAAGTTTATGGTAACGGTTTCAACTGTTAGTGACCGAAATTGGGGAAGACGAAAGGACTTGAGTAAAATTTGAATAATTGAAATGGAAGGGAATGAAAGCAGCATTTACTAAAATTTAATTTGTCGGGCATGGAAGGGAAATTTTTGTTTGAATGGCTAAATTGTGAAATTTCACTCAAAAGGCCAAGGGCAAAGGATTTAAGCTGTGAACAAAAAGGTGCAAGGAAAAAAAGTCAACATCATATTGGATTTCTTATATAATAGAATAGATTAGTTATCATACCTGACCAAAAGCATCAGAAGGCTATATTTATAAATTAATTATCGAAAATTACTTTTTAAGTAGTAATTACTTGATTGAAACTATATAATGCTTAATTATTGAGGTAATAAATTCTAGCAATGTCAACTTAGGCACTATATTAACTTTGTAATTATAAATTAATCGTTTGACGAAAATATTTGCATTTTATTGTATCTATCTTGGTTTTGTATTGCGTTTAATAGAGAACGACATTGAAAGAAAAAATTGGCTATTGATACATAGTGAAAATGGGAAGAGGATTAAAAAACAATTAGGGTAATAAGTTGAAAATTAGTAAAACTAAAATGAATATGCTCACGAATTTAAGTGACTGGATATAGAGCACAAATATAGTAGCATATGAAAAGCGTCCATCTATATTGCAAGATTTATCCACTCGATAAAGCCTAAATTAAACCACAACTACAATCCACAACCCCACCACAACACAAAACCCAAAAACCCACCAAAAAAGAGCGATGAAGTGTTAGGTGAATGCTCTAATTGAAATAAAAAATAAAGTACATCAAATAGAAAGGTTTAGGGCTATATAGAGTTAAAGTAATGATAGGTCTGGTGATCAATGCAACCTTAATTTGCATAAAAGCTCGTTCGTTAAAGAAAATATAGAGGAAAGAAACATTCAAGTATGAGAAATAATAAAGTCATTAAAATGATTACTATATCTAAAATGATAGGACAAGTCGCCTAACAACCCCAATTTCGTACCATTCAAATCGACAATAATCCACACATGTCGGACTTGAATGATGCGAAATAACAGATTGCAAATAAATTTGGAGCAAATAAAATCAAATATACATAATCACAGACACAGAACAAACAAAATAACTCGCAGCGGAAAATAAAAATACATAGTAGTTCGTGAAGCTACTACGGTAGAGTCTCAAACCAAATACATAATACAGTCTGAAAAAAACATAATAGATATCCCAAATACATGGAAGTTCGCTAATACATGAGATAAACTAGAACAGCTGAAACAAAAGTAGATAAAAATGTAGATAAGCAAAAACTCTAGCAAAGACCAGCTCCAGAAAGAGAATCCAAAGTTGTAAACACTTAGGCTGACCCGAGCGTAAAGCAAAACACAAACACTCGAGTCAGAAATATATACTTATATAATGTAAACCAACTCAAGTGAACTGTAATAAAGATACAACTAACTTAAAGGATGCTTGGGACCGCCCATCCTTTGAGGACCCGTCAAACTATTAACTATATAGTAATATTTTGCTATTATAATAATGTCTACAGTAAAATAAACATACTTTTAAATAGCGTTCCGGGCTACCCATATCACCCTTCACACATAATAGTCCCAGTAGTGCATCCAGTATCAGCATATCTCCGAGAGACTACCCTAAATACTCCATGGGCTACGGGAGAAAAACAAACTCGTAGTAAATGCTCGATATGGTAGGTGACACGACACACAAGGCAATGCCAGGGTAGATATACCAATTACGCACACGGGCTGGCGGTAACGTAGCAGCCACTACGCCTACCTAGAACAACACTCCAAATCAAGGGGTGCATCCAAATCAATCACAACAGTAATAGAATGGTATCGAAGAAGTGTGTCCAGTCTAGAGGTGCTACCTCCTTTGACCCGAGATCGCTCCTATTTTAGCCACCTTAAGCTAACTCACGGGAGTTAGGTCCACGTAAAGTAACTTAGGAACGTCGTCACCATCCTACTTCATTCTGGAATGTCCACCGTGTACACAGTTGTTAAAGTGGTTTTCGGTATCGACATAGAGTATGTCCATATCCGATCTTGGTCTCTTTAACAAACAATCGTTATTATAACCCATAGTTATAATTTAAAAATGGTATTTATTTTCTCAAAATCCAATATCATTTCAAATCCATTTCAAAATATCAAACTTATCATCAAATCTATTTCAAAATATCAAACTTATCATTTCATTCGAAAAAAACATATTCATTTTATTCAATTTAAAAACACCATTTCAATTCACATTTCAAAATAGTTCAATTCCAAACAATTTACTTCATTTAAATCATTTAAAAGTGAAGTTATTACATTTAATAATTAAATTATTAAATTTTCAAAATTTTGAACTTTCAAAGTTCATTCATTCACTTAATTTATCAAAACAGTGAAAATTCGACTTTCGCAGCATTTGGAAAATGCTACAGAAAGTTATATTCAAAACAGTTCAATTTTAACAAAAGACAACGTTTAAAATGCTGTAATATTGTTACATTAGTTTCAAAGAAAACTTAGTTTAATCCAACAATTATAGCATTTATAAAATGCTATAATAGCCTTTAATTCAATTTATCTATTTAGTTCACTTATCAACTACAACATTTACAAATGCTGTATTATCATTTACATTATAAATAATAGCATTTCAAAAATGCAGTTAATTAACTTCAAATTTTCAATATAATTTCACAACAATTATATTTTTCTTTAAATCACTTTTAACTTATAAAATCACACGTTTTTGCTTTTATAAACACCATTTAATTTTCCTTAATTTCATGATATCATAAAGTTAAATTTCCATTTAAAAATTCATATTAAATACTAATTCACTTATTAAATTGCAACATTCAATTTTAAATTCATTACATTAAATTTCGACTTAACACTTAAGTTCAAATTCTCAAATATAACTTAATTTTATTTTTATTTACTTAACTAAAATTCACTTTTAAGTCAATTTCATAAATTTCCAATTTTAGTTATATTTCAAAATTTCAACTTAAATATTCATTCATTTCCCATTTCAACTTTATTAAAAATCACTTTAAATTCATTTAAATTCAAATTATCATTAGTTTATCATAATTTCATATTCAATTTAATTTCCAATTATAATTAAATCAAATTTTCCAAAATAACTTACATTTAAAATTTTCTAACTTTTTCATTAATTTATTTCACTTATAATTATTCAGAAAATCAATAATATTCTACAAAAATCGTTTTTAATTAGATTTAAATCAAAAAAATTTAATATTTACATTTCTAAAATAATTTTAAATTTTTAGAAAAACATATATTAACTAAGGGTTTGTATATAATTTTCTACACTAGGAAAAGTGATACGGGTAATATATCATTTCAACCAGTAATTTACAAAGAAAATCCGGGTTTTATCATTTCAAACCCGCAGTCCCAAGTAAATGAAATAAATTGAAAATCATTCAGGCCTATCATTTCGGCCCATAATAATTTTTTCTTATTATAAAGTTCGTTCGGGTATGCATCATTTCAACCCATAGTGATTCTAATTTAAAGGGAACTTGTAGTGTGATAAACTGATAAAAATAACAGAACAACATAATATAACAGTAACAAATGTTATAACAGGTGTTTAAGCATGGGTGAACATCATATAATCATAATATAGCAGATATAACATGATAATGCATTATACAGATTCATAAGGGGTCAATTCACTAGTTATATATGTATATATTGTCTGGTGAGAATAACTCACTGGTTTGTGCTGGAGACACGACGACGAATGCACGAATGAGATCCAAACAAGCATGGTAACACGATTCAAATATGAGTGGAGGAGCCAAAGTATCAAATCCCTTGAAAACAAGTCACATAAACAATAATAATATACATAAGTTTCAAATGCAAATACGATAAACGATGATAGAATAGACTACACAAATCAAAGTGGAATTGTTTTGCTCCTGCTTCCAACTTCCATTGGCTCAGCCATGGCTAGAAAGTACACGACTGTGGCATGTTCTAGGGTCTGGTTGTGGACCTATAGGGGTCGGCCATGTATAAAAAAAATAGTGCACTAGTTGGTGATGCAAAAGGCTAACATTTCAAGGCAAAAGCATGGATTTCAAGGCAACTTATGGGCTCGGCCAAGGCATGGAGGGCAGGCTATTTCAGGTGGAGTCAGTAGGTGGTGTGTAGAGGTGTCTCAGGTCTGGAACAGGGTTGGTGGTGGTGGTGTTTGGTCGGCCATGTAGAGATTTGGAGGTGGTGGACATGGATGGTGAAAACAACATAACAAGGCAACAAGTACAAGGCAAATTTCAACATCTCTAGGCCACAATAGGTTTCGTCCAGAGACTATGTGGGCCCAGCCAGTGGTGCAGGTAGTGGTGGGTGACGTGGTAGAGGGCAGTGGTCAGGTCTGAGGTGGTGGTGGTGGAGAAAGTGGCGGCTAATGGTGGTAGAAGGTGATGTTAACAAACTAGGTTCGGTTTGCCTACTAGGTGATGGGTTTTGTGAATTTTAGTGGTGATCCATGCCATGAATGTGCTCTGCCTGCCATGATGGTGGACTAGGGAGGTTGCTGGTCAGAGTATCAGGTGGTGGAGGTTGGCCTTGGGCTGGAGGAGGAGTGGCCGATCCATATATGGTTGAGAACCAATGCAAAATCAAAGTAGAAAATAGAAAAACAAAGAAAAAGAAGAGAATAAGTTTACCAAACTTTCTTCACAAGGCCATGGCCGAAATTTTCTATTTGAGGAATGAAAAATAATGTACGTGAATGAGAATAAGGTTGGTCGGCTGAAAGATGTGAATATTAAAAGCTAATTGATGAATAGTTATGATAAATACGAAAGGGTGGAAGATAAAGGGTCATTAGAAACCCAAAAGTCAAAACCCTTTCAAATTTCTTTTAATTTATTTATATAAGATTAAATTACTAAAAATAACAATTATTTCAATCATAATTTCGAAAATTTAACAAAATATAAATAATATAAATATTTATTAATTATATAAGCTTAAAATGAGAAAATAGCATAAAATTGCAAACTAGACTAGGAAAATTTGAAAATAACAGAATAAATTCTAGAAAATTATATGGACTTGGAAAAATATTTATAAAAAAGATAATAACATAAAAATAAAAATTCATTCACAAAATAAATAAACACAATTTAATTAAATATAATTTATATGAAAAAAGTAGCAGAAAATTAGAAAACAGCCTTTAAAAATAGGAAAAAATACAGTAAATTTTGAAAAAAATTCTATTATCATTTTCAAAATATTTAGAAATGAAATATCAAAAATAAAACAAATTTAAAAATAATTTCAAACAAAATAAAGTCAAATTCAAATTTATAGTCAAAAATCTAGGGTTGTTACACTCTCCCCCACTCAAATCTTTTCGTCCTCGAAAAGAATGGAAAGGAAAAAATATAGAGAAACGAGATAGAAAAGCAAAATAGTACCTGAAACAAATAATTCCGGAATCGAAGCACGAATGCTCTCCTCCGTTTCCCGGGTACAATCTCGATCATCGATACTCCACTGTACTTTGACCAGATTAACAGATTTCCTTCTGAGCTTCTTCGTATCTCTACCAACAATACGAAGTGGCTTCCTCTCAACAGTCAGGTTAGGCTCAATATCCAAACTATCAAGAGCAGAAGGCTGGACAATAAGAGATGGATCATGAAGATGACGGCGAAGATGTGAGACATGGAATACATCATGCACTCCAGAAAGCTTCTCGGGCAAATCCAGACGTTAAGCCAAAGAACCAACTCTTTCCACAATGCCTAAAGGCCCAATGAACCTAGGAGAAAGCTTCCCTCTATGACCAAAGAGAATGACATTCCTCAAGGGCAAAACCTTAAGGAACACCCGATCACAAACAGCAAATTCCAAATTCCTCCTACGCCTATCAGCACATTTCTTCAGCCTATCCTGAGCGACTCTCAACCTCTTCTTAACCTCTTCAACTCTCTCAGAAGCTTCCAAAATCTCTTCAGGACCAAGAAACAAACGATTACCGGATTCAATCTAGCATGATGGAGATCTACAAGGTTGTCCATATAGAGCAGCAAACAGATACATTTTAAGACTGGCCTGAATGCGAATATAGAATGAGATAGATAAAGAGATCAAGAATAGACTGAAAAATAGATTATAAGATTTATACCTGATAGCTATTATTGTAGATAAATTCGGCAAGATGGAGATAATCTTCCCAAGATCCTCCATAATCAAGCACACAAGCACGAAGAAGATCCTCGAGAATCTGATTTACTCTTTCCGTTTGACCGTCGGTCTGTGGATGATAAGTAGTGCTCAGATTCATACGAGTACCAAGAGATTCCTGAAAAGCCTTCCAGAACCGACTGGTAAAGATAGGGTCACGATCACAAACAATACTGAGAGGAACAACATGGAGACGAACAATCTCTCTCATGTAGATCTCAAACAAGCTAGAAGTAGAACGAGTAGACTTGACCGGAATAAAATGAGCGGACTTGGTCAGTCTATCCACAATAACCCGGATACTCTCATTACCCTTCCGAGTCCTCGCTAAACCATCGATGAAATCCATGGAAACCTGTTCCCACTTCCAATTAGGAATCTCAAGGGGCTGCAACAGACCAGGGGTCTTCTGGTGATCGGCTTTGACTTGCTGACAAGTCGCACGCCGACTAACAAAGATAGAGATATCCCTCTTCATCCCCTTCCACCAATAAAGCCTCTTCATATACTGATACATCTTCGACACACCAGGATGAATAGAAAGTCTGGATCGATGATTCTGCTAAAGCAACTCCTACCTCAAACCATCAACATTCGAGACACAAATCCTGTCATTAATCCTCAAAATACCTCTATTATCAATCTGAGTTCCACTCCTCCCACTACTACTACCACCAACTCTGCTACGAACACTCTCCTTCATCAATCTAAGCATCTCATCCTCATCCTGCTTAGCCATAATGCGATCCAGAAGAGGAGAAGAAGAAACAACAAGCTGACACAACAAAGCCTTCTTCCGACTCAGAGCATCGGCCACAACATTAGCTTTACCAGGATTTTAACTAATATCGAGGTGTTAAGAAGCCAAAAACTCAATCCAATGAACTTGCCTCTGATTCAAATCCTTCTGGGAGAAGATATATCTCAGAGACTGATGATCTGTGAAAAGCTCAAACTTGGTTCCAAGAAGATGATGCAGCATAATTTGCCTCATGGGTTTTCAACTGACGGCTGGCATAGGCAATGACCTTACCATCCTGCATGAGAACAACACCCAAACCCTCACGACTAGCATCAGTATAAACTGTCAATCCCTCACTTCCATTCGGAACAGTAAGAACTCGTGCGGAAGTTAGCTTGCTCTTCAAATCACTGAATGCAGCCCTACACTGATCAATCCAGACAAACTTAGCATTCTTTCGAGTCAAAGCTGTGAGAGGTGCAGCAATACGAGAAAAATTCTCAATGAATCTCCGGTAGTAACCGGCAAGGCACATAAAACTACGATTATCTGATGGAGTCTTTGGAGTTTTCCAATCCTGAAACAGAATAAGGGGGAAAATAAGGACAACAGGAAAGATAGAATTATTAAAATGATAGAGAAAATAGAAGAAAGAAAGACTTACATTGATCGCAGCGATCTTGACTGGATCAACATAAAATCCATTACTAGAAACAATATGCCCGAGATATCGGACTTCAACCTTCCAGAAATGGCATTAGAAAATTTAGCCTTTAACTGATGATTTCTGAGAGTCTCAAGAACATATTTCAAATGCAACTCATGCTCTTCCTGGGTCTTAGAGAGACAAGTATATCATCAACAAAGACTAGCACAAATTTATTAAGCACATCACGAAAAACACGATTCATCAAATCAATAAAGAAAGCAGGAGCATTAGTCAAACCGAAAGGTATGACTAACTACTCATAAAACCCATTCCTAAGACTGCGGAAAGCAGTCTTAGGAATGTTATCCTCAACAACCCCGAGCTGATGAAATCTTGTGGCAAGATCAAGCTGAGAGAAAATAGTGGCACCATAAAGCTGATCAAACATATCATTGATACGAGGCATTGGATATCTGTTTTTTATAGTGAGCTTGTTCAGTTCCCTATAATCAACGCACATCGGAAGAGAACCATTAGATTTGGTGACAAAAACCACGGCAGCTCTCCATTCAGAAAAACTAGGCCTAATCAGACCTTTGGAAGATAAGTCCTCAATTTTGCTTTCCCATCTCAACCCTCACTCGGGGTGCCATTCTTCTAGGAGGAAGAGCAACAGGTCGAGCACCAGGAATAAGATCAAACCGAAAATCAATTTCCCGCTTCAGAGGTAAAAAAGTGACTTCACCAAATACATCGGGATATAGTCTAACCACAGGAGTAGAATCAAGATCACTGGGAGAAGAATCCAAAGAATAAATAAAGTTGCCAGCAAAATCCAGAGGCATGCGGCACTGAATAATCAAGGAATTCCCTTGATCATCAACAAGACGAACAGACCAGGCTTTACAAGAGATACGAGCATCATGATTCACTAACCAATCCTGACCAAGCAATAAATCAAAAGCATCAAAGCCCAGAATATAAAAATCACCACTAAAGTAATGATCAGAATGTAGAAGTTTCACTTCTCAATAAATCCGATTAAGGTTAGCAGGACCCCTAATAGGAATTGAAACACATAATGGAACAAAAGCATACTCAGGAGATAAGAGATTCTCAAACTTATCACACAAATCGACAGAAATAAAACTGTGTGAAGCACCGGTATCAAACAACACACGAACAGGATAATGAAATAAAGTAAATGAACCCTGGAGTGTACCTTAGTCATCACTAGGAGCAGGAGCAGGTGGAGGAACTGGAGATGAGGCAGAAGTGATAGCAAATATACCAGAAGGAGTACCCCTTTGTTGGGTAGGGCAGTCCTTCTTAAAATGACCGGGCTGGAGACAGATATGGCAGAGATCACGTCTAGCCCACTGAGCGGGTGGAGGAACCGCAGCACCAGATAATGTGGGACAACTATTGGCATAGTTCCCTTTCTGGTCACACCTAAAGCAAGTGATGGAGGTGAGTTCAACTGGTTGCCTCTGAGCAGGAGCAAGTGATGAAGATCCTAAACCAGGACGCTTTAGCCAATTCTTCTTCTGCTGGAGGAAATTTGGCTTACGCTTCTTGGAATTAGCAGAGGAAGACTGAGCTGGAGAAGCACTAGAAGCAGCAGGACCTTTGGATGTGGGATTCTAATAGCGAATAGCCATATCCATAAGCTGGGTGAAAGAACCATGAACATGAGAAATAAGGCGACTATAATACTCTGGACGAGCACCAACAATAAATTTCTCATTCTTCTTGAGAGGAGTATCAATAAGGCTAGGACCAAATTTGGAAAGTTCATTGAACTTCCTCTCATACTCAGCAAAAGACATGGTACCCTGCTTCAAATCCATAAACTCACGATAAAGCTGAGATTTTCCGGCTTCTAGCATCCATTTTGCCACAAAAGCCTCCCTGGAAAAGAGATACAGAAAACAAGCTTAAGATAGATTCAAAGAAAGGAAAAATAGGAACAAAATTAAGATAACACAAAGGATACCTAAACTGCTCCCAAGTGAGATCAGCCTCAATGGTGTTAGCCGTAACGGACTCCCACCAATCTAAAGCAAAATCACGCAATTGCCAAGCTGCTAATTGACGCTGCTGGGCATCAGTAATATCAAGACCAGTAAATATCCTCTCAAAACTCCGCAACCACTGCTGAGCCTTAATAATAGTCTCTAAACCGATGAATCGGGTTCCACCTAGTTGAGAGATTTCCTTACAAAGAACAGTGAACCTGACTGAAGCAACAGGTTGAGGAGCTGGGGTAATACCACGACCCCTACCTCAAGCATTTCCTCGATTCGTCTTGAAAATAATAATCAAGAATGAATTTAGGACAAGAATAAAGACAAGATAATACACTGGGATGAATATCTTAAAGAAAGAAAAACCCTAACAAGGTAGATATGAAAGAAGGAAGTTAGAAAAAATTTGAAAATCCTTTAAAAGCAAGAAAATTAAATATCAAAATAATCTTTGAAAATCCTTTTGAAAATATTTTGAAAAACCATTTTATACTTTGAAAATACGTCTCTCACAAAGATATGATTCTGTGATTGATTTCACTCATTCTAGGGTAGAAATACCCTATCTCTAATGAGTTTTTGCTCCGTAGAGGCAATGGTTTGCCAAAGACCAAAGCTCTGATACCACTTGTAACAACCCCAATATCGTACCATTCAAGTCGACAATAATCCACACATGTTGGACTTGAATGATGCGAAATAATAGATTGTAAAAAAATTTGGAGCAAATAAAATCAAATATACAGAATCACAGACATAGAAAAAGCAAAATAACTCATAGAGGAAAATAAAAATACATAGTAGTTCATGAAGCTACTACGGCAGAGTCTCAAACCAAATACAAAATACATTCTGAAAACAAGATAATAGAAATCCCAAATACATAGAAGTTCGCTAATACATGAGATTGTTAGGAACTGAGTTGATGATGTTTTGATGACAACAACTTATATAGTTATTATACTTTACTTTATAAAATATATACTAACATTTCCATATATGTGTGTGTGTGTGTGTGTGTAGGAAGTATATGCAGGTATCATCGAAGGCTGATCAGTATAAAGACTCAAGCATCAAGATGAAGATTAGAGATTCAAGACTCTATAGAATCAAGATTTCAAGATCTCAAGATAAGTGTCTAGTATTTTGTTAAAACTTCATAATAGCACTCTCATCTTTCTTTCAATTTTCTTTTGAGATGGAACCCAATTTCTATCGAAACCAGTGGCTTACAAATCCACGACAAGTAGCTTACAAACCTACGACAAGTGGCTTACAAACCCACGAAAATCAAAATCATTTAAACTACTTTGTACAAGTTCTCGAGTCCAATGGAGGAGCTCTGTAGGAAGGTTCTTGCAATTTCAGTTTGAATAGATTTTTCAAAATGTTTTTAAATCTGTTTTCAAAATGTTTTAGCTTTCAAAATCATGTTTTCAAAAATATTTTCAAACTTTGTTTTAGCCTTGAAATATTCCTCTATTCTGATTTTAAAAATTTCTATTTTTTTAAACATCAAAACTTATTCTGATTTTAAATATTACTTATATAATTGACGGTCTATATCAATTATATATATATATATATATATATATATATATATATATATATAAATTTAAAATAATGTTTTATATTCATTTTCTATCTCAAAATATGGTTTAAACACTTTACTTTGCTTCAGAGAAGTTTCAACTTATTTTAAATTCAATTGTCTTTACAAAACAACATCTCTATAATTTTGAACTAAGGGATGTCGACATAAGGGGATACCCCACGTCGACATGGTGACAATTGGATTCAAAATTCAATTTTCAAAAGAAGTGTCCATCCGTTTGAAAACCTTTCGCCAATGGTTATGACTGTTGTGCATCTATATAAAGGCTTCCAAAACGATTTTTTTAACAACTACTTTCTTATTTTCTTCACTCTTTCTTCTCCACCATTCCATATCCATAAAACTTCATATTTTCAAGATCGTGCCATCATTCTGCCAAATTCTCAATAGGAAATCATTTAGATACTCTCTCTATTTGATTCTCCATCATTCTACTAAAGATCAAAGTGCTATTCAGAGTTATAGAATTAATTTGTATTCAAAAAGTCCATAGAGTCTATCCATTCAAAAAGATTATTATTAAGAAGTATTAGGGTGATCTTGTGTCCCGTAAATCAAGAGAGTTTACCCCAGACTCGGAGATAGGAGGGTTCCTCAAGGCCTTAGAAATCGAGGGTTGTAATTTGGATATTGGCTTATAAAAATCTATACAAGGATATTAGCTTGGTGCAGGACTGGATGTAGGAGGATTCCGAACCAGTATAAAATCCGGTGTGTTCTTTCATTTTACTTGCTTTACTTTACTATTTGCATTTGTTATATGTTCTGTGATCATTCTGTGTTAGAATTCTTTTTATATTTGTGTTGAAAGTTTTAATTTAGTCATATAGTTCATATATTCTTTAAAACACCATTCACCCCCCCTCTAATGTTATTTTTGCCTTAAGATCCTTAATCTGCATCCCTAACAATTGGTATCAGAGCATTGGTTTTCATTGTTTTCATAATCTGAAACTTGAAAAATATAAAAATGGAATTTTTGGAAAATTGTGTTAAAATTGTTTTGAATATATGCATTTTATCAAAGTATCATAAGTCTGCATATAGTTATTTTGAAAAATCAAGTTATCTATCGAATTGGTGTGTTATGCAGGGACAGACATGTTATGTGGCTTTTGACGAATCAACACCCAATGGACAAACTGTGCAAATTGAGAAAGATAAATGGATACTTGATAGTGGCTGTTCGAGGCACATGACCGGAAATCCCGAGATACTCAAGGACATTACTTATCAAGATGGTGGATTAGTCAATTTTGGTGACAACTCTAAAGGATATGTGGTTGGCGTCGGCAATGTCGGTAACTCTAAAACTTTACTTATTTCTGATGTTTTATCAGTTAGGAACTTAAAACATAATCTGCTTAGTATAAGTCAACTTTGCGATAAAGGTTTTAAAATTAAATTTGGAAAAGATAAATGTCACATTGAAGATGATAAGTCTAATATAATTTTTGAAGGTATTAGGAAGAAAAATATTTATATCCTTAGTATGAAAATTTCAAATGATAATCTATATCTTTTGGCTAATACAAGTGACCCTTGGATTTGGCATATTGGCCATTTGAATTTCAAATTATTATCTAGGATATCAAAACTTGACTTAGTTAGAGGTCTACCCAAGTTAAACTTTAAAGTAGATAGTATTTGTGATGTTTATCAATTAGGAAAACTTAAGAAAAGTTCATTTAAATTAAAAGATGATATTTCTACCTCTAGTCTTCTAGAATTACTTCATTTAGATTTATTTGGTCCATCTTAAGTTCAATTAATTAACCATAGTAAATATGTTTTTGTTATAGTAGATGATTATTCAAGATATACTTGGACAATCTTTTTAAAACATAAAAGTGATGCTTTTGAAATATTTAAAAACTTTTCTAAAAGAGTTCAAAAACAACATTCTTTCAAAATTAAAACTGTTCGACGTGATCACGGTGGTGAATTTGAAAATGAAAATTTTGAGAATTTTTGTACTCAAAAGGGAATTACTCGCAACTTTTCATTTCCAAGAACTCCACAACAAAACGGAGTAGTAGAACGTAAGAATAGAACGATTCAAGAGTGTGCTCGTACAATGCTTTCTGATAGTAATTTACCTAAATATTTTTGGGCTGAAGTAGTTGCTACAGCATGTTATATATTAAATATAATTTTAATTAGACCATTAACAAATAAAACCCCATATGATATAATAAGAAACCTATAGTTGCTTATTTTAAAGTCTTTGGGAGTAAATGTTTTATACATAATACAAAAGATAATTTAGATAAATTTGAACCAAAAGCTGATAAAGGATTCTTTATTGGTTATTCTAATAGAAGCAAAGCATTTAGAGTTTTTAATTTAAAAACTAATACTATTGAAGAAACTATGCATGTATCTTTTGATGAAAACCTTAAAGATATTGTACAAATAGATGTGAAGAAGATTTTATAAATTTAAATCAATCTAATGAAACTATTAGTGAAATAAATCAACCTAATAAGAGATTTAAAATATCAAAAGATCATCCTATAGAAAATGTTTAAGGAAATATTGAATCTGTAGTAAGAACTAGAAATCAATTAAGTAGTATGAGTAATGTAGCCTTTATATCAACAATTGAACCTAAAAATCCAAAGGAAGCATCGTCTGATGATTCATGGATTCTTGCTATGCAAGAAGAATTAAATCAATTTACCAGAAATGATGTATGGGAACTTGTTCCTAAACCTGAGGATAAAAGTATAATTGGAACAAAATGGGTTTATAAAAATAAAATGAATGAACTCGGTGAGGTCGTAAGAAATAAAGCTCGTTTAGTCGCGCAAGGTTATTGTCAAGAAGAAGAAATTGACTATGATGAAACCTTTGCCCCCGTAACAAGATTAGAAGCTATAAGAATTCTACTTGCTTTCGCTAATTATAATAATTTCAAATTATATAAAATGGATGTTAAAAGTGCTTTTCTAAATGGTTTTGTAAAAGAAGATGTCTATGTTGAACAACCTCCACTTTTTGAAGATAATAAATTTCCAAAACATGTATACAAGTTAAAGCAAGCTCTATATGGTCTAAAGCAAGCTCCTAGAGCCTGGTATGAAAGACTAAGATCTTATTTACTTCAATCTGGTTTTGAAATTGGTAAAGTAGATACAATACTTTTTATTAAAAGAAATAATCAAGATATTCAATTGGTTCAAATATATGTATATGATATAATCTTTGGATCAACTAATAACATAATGAATAAAGAATTTTCAGATATAATGACTAAAGAATTTGAAATGAGTCATATGGGAGAATTAAGTTTCTTTTTAGGGCTTCAAATTAAACAACTAGAAAATGGAATCTTCATAAGTCAAGAAAAATATGCTAAAGACTTAATCAATAAATTTGGTTTAAGCACCTCTAGTGGGAAACCAACTCCAATGTCAACAAATGTAGGTTTAAGCAAAGAAGATAAATCAAAAGATATTGATCAAACTTTATATAGGGGAATGATTGGTTCGCTACTCTATATAACAGCGAGTCGTCCTGATATTATGCATAGTGTTTGTCTCTGTGCAAGATAACAATCACAACCTAAAGAAACTCACTTAAAAGCTGTTAAAAGAATTTTAAGATATGTAAAATACACTTTAGATTATGATTTATTTTATTCTAAAAATAATACTTTTGATTTAATATCATATTGTGATGCTGATTATGCTGGTTGTAAATCAGACCGAAAGAGTACAAGTGGAACTTGTCACTTTCTAGGACATTCACCGGTTTCCTGGTTCAGCAAGAAACAAATACTGTTTCCTTGTCAACAATTGAAGCAGAGCATATATCTGCTGCTCTGGCCTGTTCACAAGTCATATATATGTAGCAAACTTTAAAAGATTTTGGAATTAACATAAGTAAATCACCAATATACTGTGATAATACTAGTGCAATAAATCTATCTAAAAATCCAACGCATCATGCTAGAACTAAACATATTGATATAAGACATCATTTTTTTAGAGATAATATAAGTAAAGAAATAATAACTCTAGATTATATAAATACTGAAAAACAAATTGCTGATATATTAACTAAACCATTAACCGAACAAAATTTTACTAAATTTAGAAGAGAATTAGGTATTTGTTCAAAATCTGAAATATAAAATAAAATAATAAAATAATAAATAAAAATTCAAAATAAAAATTACACCTTTTTGAAGAACATGTCGACATTCCCCATCTCATGATGTCGACATACCCAACAAAAATTTGAAAATTAAATTTCCCTCCAAAGTTAGTTATTTGGTTATTTATCTATTTATTTCGTTTTCTCTCCTCTTTCTTCACTATATTCTCTGTAAATAACTTCTGAAACAATAAAATAATGGCCTCCTCTTCTACTAATGAACCCACTTCACCCACATCTCCTCATTCTGGTCCATTTCAACGAACTACACATGCTCGAATGATTAAATTGTAAGAGAAGATGAAAGATATCCTTCAATTGATGACTGAAATTCAAGTAAGTCAACTTAGGATGGCTAGAGAACAACAAAGGCAAGGGAATATTATTAGGAATGTATAAAAATTCCTTATGGATAACCGTACAAATCCTATTAATATTGAAGACTCTTCACAAGCCATGGAATCCGAGGAAGAAGAACCTATAGAAGAACCACAAGAAGACCAAGAGGAAGATCAACCTTTACCTCAACCCGAAGTCCCTATGAATACGGACGAGTGCGTTATTTGCGTTGGTGAGATCCTTGTTGATACTAATGGAAACATAATTGAACAACGTGGAAACTTTTGTCTCCACTACCCCAATTGTTCGATTCATAAGTCTCCTATAGTTAAGGATCGCCATTAAAGCGTACTTTCATTTTATTCTTTGATTTAAATTGTTTTGTTTGTTCGTGTTTATGTATGTTCTTATATATGTTGTAATAACTAAAATGTGTTCACTTGTACTCATTGTTTCATGCTTATTCTATACATATTATTTGTTCATACTAATCATTCTTGAATTCTTAAGTAGTTAATAGTTTTTGTTGATGACAAATGGGGAGAAAGTTATAAAAATATATGTGCTTGGTGTAAAGGGGAGTCATGGAGTAAGGGGGAGTTGTAGTTTTAAGAAGAAATCACGGAGTAAGGGGGAGTTATGGTATGGTAAGAATATTTTATAAATAAAGGTTGTCATCATCAAAAAGGGGGAGATTGTTAAGAACTGAGTTGATGATGTTTTGATGACAACAACCTTATATAATTATTATACTTTACTATATAAAATATATACTAACATTTCCATATATATATGTATATAGGAAGTATATGCAGGTATCATCGAAGACTGATCAGTATAAAGACTCAAGCATCAAGATGAAGATTAGAGATTCAAGATTCAAGACTCTAGAGAATCAAGATTTCAAGATCTCAAGATAAGTGTCTAGTATTTTGTTAAAACTTCATAATAGCACTCTCATCTTTCTTCCAATTTTCTTTTGGGATGGAACCCAATTTCTATCGAAACCAGTGGCTTACAAACCCACGAAAATCAAAATCATTTAAACTACTTTGTACAAGTTCTCGAGTCCTATGAAGGAGCTCTGTAGGAAGGTTCTTGCAATTTCAGTTTGAATAGATTTTTCAAAATATTTTTAAATCTGTTTTCAAAATGTTTTAGCTTTCAAAATCATGTTTTCAAAAATATTTTCAAACTTTGTTTTAGCCTTGAAATATTCCACTATTCTGATTTTAAAAATTTCTATTTTTAAAACATCAAAACTTATTCTGATTTCAAATATTACTTATATAATTGACGGTCTACATCAATTATATATATATATTTAAAATAATGTTTTATATTCATTTTCTATCTCAAAATATGGTTTAACACTTTACTTTGCTTCAGAGAAGTTTTAACTTATTTTAAATTCAATTGTCTTTACAAAACAACATCTCTATAATTTTGAACTAAGGGATGTCGACATAAGGGGATACCCCATGTCAACATGGTGACAGTTGGATTCAAAATTCAATTTTCAAAAGAAGTGTCCATTCGTTTAAAAACCTTTCGCCAATGGTTATGACTGTTGTGCATCTATATAAAGGCTTCCAAAACGATTTTTTTTAACAACTACTTTCTTATTTTCTTCACTCTTTCTTCTCCACCATTCCATATCCATAAAACTTCATATTTTCAAGATCGTGCCATCATTCTGCCAAATTCTCAATAGGAAATCATTTAGATACTCTCTCTATCTGATTTTCCATCATTCTACTAAAGATCAAAGTGCTATTCAGAGTTATAGGATTAATTTGTATTCAAAAAGTCCATAGAGTCTATCCATTCAAAAGGATTGTTATTAAGAAGTATTAGGGTGATCTTGTGTCCCGTAAATCAAGAGAGTTTACCCCAGACTCGGAGATAGGAGGGTTCCTTAAGGCCTTAGAAATTGAGGGTTGTAATTTGGATATTGGCTTATAAAAATCTGTACAAGGATATTGCCTTGGTGCAGGACTGGATGTAGGAGGATTTCGAACCAGTGTAAAATCCGGTGTGTTCTTTCCTTTTACTTGCTTTACTTTACTATTTGCATTTGTTATATGTTCCGTGATCATTCTGTGTTAGAATTATGTTTAGATTTGTGTTGAAAGTTTTATTTTAGTCATATAGTTCATATATTCTTTAAAACACTATTCACCCCCCTCTAGTGTTATTTCTGCCTTAAGATCCTTAATCCGCATCCCTAACAGAGATAAACTAGAATAGCTGAAACAGAAGTAGATAAATATGTAGATAAGCAGAAACTCCAGCAAAGACCAGCTCCAGAAAGAGAATCCAAAGCTGTAAACACTCAGGCTAACCCGAGCGTAAAGCAAAACACAAACACTCGAGTCAGGACAATATATACTTATATAATGTAAACCAACTCAAGTGAACTGTAATAAAGATACAAGTAACTTAAAAGATGCCTAGGACCACCCATCCTTTAAGGATCCGTCAAACTATTTACTATATAGTAATATTTCGCTATTATAATAATGTCTACAGTAAAATAAACATACTTTTAAATAGCGTTCCGGGCTACCCATATCACCCTTCACACATAATAGTCCCAGTAGTCCATCCAGTATCAGCATATCTTCGAGAGACTACCCTAAATACTCCATGGGCTGCGGGAGAAAAACAAACTCGTAGTAAAGGCCGATATGGTAGGTGACACGGCACACAAGGCAATGCCAGGGTAGATATACCAATTACGCACACGGGCTGGCGGTAACGTAGCAGCCACTACGCCCACTCAGAACAACACTCCAAACCAAGGGTTGCACCCAAATCAATCAAAACAGTAATAGAATGGTATCGAAGAAGTGTGTCCAGTCTAGAAGTGCTACCTCCTTTGACCCGAGATCGCTCCTGTTTTAGCCACCTTAAGCTAACTCACGGGAGTTAGGTCCACGTAAAGTACCTTAGGAACGTCGTCACCATCCTACTTCATTCTAGAATCTCCACCGCGTACGCAGTTGTTAAAGTGGTTTTCGGTATCGACAGAGAGTATGTCCATATCCGATCCTGGTCTCTTTAACAACCAATCGTTATTATAACCCATAGTTATAATTTAAAAATGGTATTTATTTTCTCAAAATCCAATATCATTTCAAATCCATTTCAAAATATCAAACTTATCATCAAATCCATTTCAAAATATCAAACTTATCATTTCATTTAAAAAAACATATTCATTTTATTCAATTTAAAAATACCATTTCAATTCACGTTTCAAAATAGTTCAATTCCAAACAATTTACTTCATTTAAATCATTTAAAAGTGAAGTTATTACATTTAATAATTAAATTATTAAATTTTCAAAAGTTTCAACTTTCAAAGTTCATTCATTCACTTAATTTTATCAAACAGTGAAAATTCAACTTTCGCAGCATTTTGAAAATGCTACAGGAAGTTATATTCAAAACAGTTCAATTTTAACAAAAGACAGCGTTTAAAATGATGTAATATTGATACATTAGTTTCAAAGAAAACTTAGTTTAATCCAACAATTATAGCATTTATAAAATGCTATAATAGCCTTTAATCAATTTAGCTATTTAGTTCACTTATCAACTACAGCATTTACAAATGCCGCATTATCATTTACATTATAAATAATAGAATTTCAAAAATCACACATTTTTAAATCACTTTTAACTTATAAAATCACACATTTTTACTTTTATAAACACCATTTAATTTTCCTTAATTTCATGATATCATAAAGTTAAATTTCCATTTAAAAATTCATATTTAATACTAATTTGCAACATTCAATTTTAAATTCATACATTAAATTTCAACTTAACATTTAAGTTCAAATTCTCAAATATAACTTAATTTTATTTTTATTTACTTAACTAAAAATAACTTTTAAGTCAATTTCATAAATTTCCAATTTTAGTTATATTTCAAAATTTCAACTTAAATATTCATTCATTTCCCATTTCAACTTTATCAAAAATCATTAATATGATATAAAATCACTTTAAATTCATTTAAATTCAAATTGTCATAAGTTTATCATAATTTCGTATTCAATTTAATTTCCAATTATAATTAAATCAAAATTTCCAAAATAACTTACATTCAAAATTTTCTAACTTTTTCATTAATTTATTTCACTTATAATTATTCAGAAAATCAATAATATTTTACAAAAATCATTTTTAATTAGATTTAAATAAAAATATTTTAATATTTACATATCTAAAATAATTTTAAATTTTTCAGAAAAACATATATTAACTACGGGTCTATATATAATTTTCTACACTAGGAAAAGTGATACGGGTAATATATCATTTCAACCAGTAATTTACAAAGAAAATCCGAGTTTTATCATTTCAAACCCGCAGTCCCAAGTAAATGAAATAAATTGAAAGTCATTCAGGCCTATCATTTCAGCCCATAACAATTTTTCCTTATTACAAAGTCCGTTCGGGTATGTATCATTTCAACCCATAGTGATTCTAATCTAAAGGGAACTTGTAGTGTGATAAACTGATAAAAATAACAGAACAACATAATATAACAGTAAAAAATGTTATAACAGGTGTTTAAGCATGGGTGAACATCATATAATCATAATATAGCAGATATAACATGATAATGCATTATACAAATTCACAAGGGGTCAATTCACTAGTTATATATGTATATATTGTCTGATGAGAATAACTCACTGGTTTGTGCTGGAGACACGACGACGAATGCATGAATGAGATCCAAACAAGCACGGTAACACGATTCAAATATGAGTGGAGGAGCCAAAGTATCAAATCCCTTGAAAACAAGTCACATAAACAATAATAATATACATAAGTTTCAAATGCAAATACGATAAACGATGATAGAATAGACTGCACAAATCAAAGTGGAATTGTTTTGCTTTTGCTTCCAACTTCCATTGGCTCAGCCATGGCTAGAAAGTAAACGACTATGGCAAGTTCTAGGGTCTGGTTGTGGACCTATAGGGGTCGGCCATGTATAAAAAATAAATAGTGCACTAGTTGGTGATGCAAAAGGCTAACATTTCAAGGCAAAAGCATGGATTTCAAGGCAACTTATGAGCTCGGCCAAGGCGTGGAGGGCATGGCTATTTCAGGTGGAGTCAGTAGGTAGTGTGCAGAGGTGTCTCAGGTCTGAAACAGGGTTGGTGGTGGTGGTGTTTGGTCGGCCATGTAGAGATTTGGAGGTGGTGGACATGGATGGTGAAAACAACATAACAAGTACAAGGCAAATTTCAACATCTCTAGGCCACAATAGGTTTCGGGCAGAGACTATGTGGACCCAGCCAATGGTGCAGGTAGTGGTGGGTGATGTGGCAGAGGGTAGTGGTCAGGTCTGAGGTGGTGGTGGTAGAAGGTGATGTTAAGAAACTAGGCTCGGTTTGCCTACTTGGTGATGGGTTTTGTGAATTTTAGTGGTGATCCATGCCATGGATGTGCTCGGCCTGCCATGGTGGTGGAATAGGGAGGTCGCTAGTTGGAGTATCAGGTGGTGGAGGTTGGCCTTGGGCTAGAGGAGGAGTGGCCGATCCATATATGGTTGAGAACCAATGCAAAATCAAAGTAGAAAATAGAAAAACAAAGAAAAGGAAGAGAAGAAGTTTACCAAACTTTCTTCACAAGGCCATGGCCGAAATTTTCAGTTTGAGGAATGAAAAAATAATGTACGTGAATGAGAATAAGGTTGGTCGGCTGAAAGATGTGAATATTAAAAGCTAATTGATGAATAGTTATGATAAATATGAAAGGGTGGAAGATAAAGAGCCATTAGAAACCTAAAAGTCAAAACCCTTTCAAATTTCTTTTAATTTATTTATATAAGATTAAATTACTGAAAATAACAATTATTTCAGTCATAATTTCGAAAATTTAAAAAAATATAAATATAATTATTTATTAATTATATAAGCTTAAAATGAGAAAATAGCATAAAATTGCAAACTAGACTAGAAAAATTTGAAAATAACAGAATAAATTCTAAAAGAATTATATGGACTTGGAAAAATATTTATAAAAAATATAATAACATAAAAATAAAAATTCATTCACAAAATAAATAAACATAATTTAATTAAATATAATTTATATGAAAAAATAGCAGAAAATTAGAAAACAGCCTTTAAAAATAGGAAATAAATACAGTAAATTTTAGAAAAATTCTATTATCATTTTAAAAATATTTAGAAGTGAAATCTCACAAGTAAAACAAATTTAAAAATTATTTCAAACAAAATAAAGTCAAATTCAAATTTATAGTCAAAAATCTAGGGTTGTTACAAGTCGTAGGGTAGAAGCAATGAAAAACACAAAATTTAGAGATTGCACGAGAGAAAAAGGACATGAGATATTTTTTGGACTAGAAACTTTTGGATCTGAGCTAGCATGTAGCGGGGTAAATGAGTACATTTCAAAAAGAAAATTCATTTTTTATTATGTCTATGAAATCTAAATTTATTTAGATCTCATCTAATTAAATTGAAATAAAATCAATATTTTATTTGAGTTTGTAAATAATGTTATTTTTAATGTTATATAATACAATACAATATAATATAGCATTTGTATTATATACACAAGTGTGTATACGTAAAAATACAATATATACAATGTACGCAGTTTAACATGCCCGTGTATAAGTGCTTGTATTTACAGCGGAACAGACATATTATCCCCTCAATATGCAGACGTGCTATATATACATGTGTGTGTAGTTTTATATAATGTAAAATAATATATGTAAAACATACATATTTATATAAATACACGCACACACACGCACACATACATATACATACACACACAAAAATATATACATACACACACACACACACACACACACACACACATATAGTTGACATTATAATATGAAATACTGTGAATATTAATATAAATAATTTTGAATTTAAATACAAGTTAATATTTAAATTTTAAATATATATACATATTATGTATATTTTAAAATATTTTTTTACTTAATATACATATACATATACATATATATATTAAATTTATATTTATAAATATATATGTAATAAAATATATATACAAAGATGTAATAAATATATATATAAACAAGTTTAATGTAAACAAATAGTTAAATCATTAAATTAATATATATTTACATATACATAGCTTTAATAATATTCGTCAATATATGTGTTTTTGACTAATATAAGCTTATGCTTTAAAATATTTTTTTATCTGAGGATTTTCGAACAGAAATCGTAAAAAAATTAAATATTTTTATTACGAAAACTATTCTGAAATATATGCATATTTTTATTGTACATATAAATGTAATTTAATATATATATGTATTTACTTTATATTAATTACATATAATACTAAAATATATTATATATGCATATAAAATTAAAATATGTTATATATATAAGAATTTATACACACACATATTTTATAGTTTCGGAAATCATAATGCGTATATATATATATATACACATTAACAAAATTTTAATATATATTTTATATGAGTATGTTTGTATTTTAAACCGATTTTGTTTTAAAATCATTTTAAAATATTATTTATATTCAAATTATTTTTAATAATATGGGTATAAGCTATTTGTTTATATATACATACAATATTTTTTATGCAATACATATGTATATAGATATTATCATCCAATGCAGACAACATAGACATATGTGGAATCAATATCCATAATCCAAAAAGAGCTACCAATTTGAAAGCAGCAACTACTAACCTACTACTTGTATTTAAACTGTGTTTTAAAAGCTTGAAAATTGAGGAGCAATGGCAAAGGGAGGCCAGCCATATCTGGTCTAGATGGAGAAAAAGTCAAGTACCTTAGAATGGTTTTTTTAGTTGTTTGAATAGTAGAGATTCAAAGGAGTTAAAAGGGGATTTGGATCCACATTCTTCTCTTACTATCTTCTACATTTTTGTACCATTATCGGACCCCACTCCAATCTGGCCACTATATGCCCAATTTGGACCTCGAAATTACTTCATACCCAATCAATAATAAATTATTTAAATCTAATTCAAATACCCATCGATATCGTATATCGATACATGTGTATATGAATTTTATATACGCACTATTTTAATACTGATCAACACAAATTAAATAAAATTTTATAATTAATATTCACAAATATTATCTTTTTTGACCAATTTAATTAATTTATTACATTATAATTTATTAAATCAAGTGGTAATGGGAGTATTCAATGTTTCAGTTGTGTGACTCTTATGTGTAAATTGGGTGAACGATTATTATCGACTAATTTGAATATTATTGTTCGCACATCACATTCTCTAGTGGTGTAACATTATGTTCAAATTTGTCATTTACATAGCTTCGATAAAAATCAATTTTACTTATTAAGCGTCACCCATTGGTGATAATTGTTTACACTAATTCTGTTTGTCAAAACTATATCACATTAGGACTTATAAATTTGGTAATGGCCAAAAATCCAACTTTATAGTCCAAACACAAAGTCCTTGGTTTAACGATAACAATTACTTTTAATCGAACTACCCTTACTAGAGACTCTGACTTTGAGTTAACTTCAGTTGACCATGATGCTAATCTCATATAGCCGAGCCAACGAATCCTTCATTGAATAGTTCTTCACATCTAATGCTTCCATTCGACCCAACTTTAGTCATTCAATGGTCATTTGACCTGATTTATCTATAACCAACGCAAAGTTTACATATTGAAGCTCAATGGTATTCAAGTCAACAGAATTATGTAATATTATCAATCGATATTTTCTATTTGACCTTAGTTATATTAACCAATAGAAAACAATCGAGTGAGTCATTCCATGGTTATCCAATAACTCTCGGTACATAATCACTTGGTGTCCCCAACAGTGATGAGTAATATATAGCCCAACCTTTTAAGAGTGTTATGCACTATAGTCTTAATGGATGCATCAATATCTAGTCTCGAAATATCTTAGGTGTGAATATTTAAAATGACATGTTTACTATATATATTGTAATAAAATGTTTATGATTACAACAATTGTAATTACTATCAAAAACACACCATTTATTAATTTTCTATTCAAAAAATATAGATTAAATAATTAATTAATTATAATACATTATAATAAATATAAGATAGAAAAAACACCATTTATTTTGAAAGAGATTTTGTTACAGAGCTAATAGTTTACAATATATTATAAAATTTCCTCAAGGTCATACCTATAACTTTATCAATTTCCCATTTGCAGTTGGGGATAACTATAGTATCTCAATCCCATGCCTTCAATCAGCTTCCCGAGAACAGACCGAGCTAGTCTCTTTGTGAATGGATCTGCTATGTTGTCCTTTGTATCTACCCTTTGTATCACGATTTCTTCTCAACGAATTCTCCAATTAGGTGGAACTTTCAAAGAATATGTCATGACTTGTTATGTGCTCTAGGGTCCTTTACGACAGGCATCGCCACATTGTTGTCATAGTACAATGCCATTGGATTCTTCTAGTCGAGAATCACTTCGAGCTCACTTAATAACTTGCACATCTAGACCGCTTCTTTAGGTGCTTCATTAAGGCGACTTACTTGGCCTCCATCATGGAATCAGGTATCGTTTCATGTTTGGAACTTTTCCAACTGACACCTCCATCGTTGATAGTAAAAACTTAACCCGACACTGACTTAGTATCATCAATATCACTTTCAAAGCTTGAATCGGTATACCTTTTCATAAGGAGGTCACCATTCCAATATATTGGAAATAAGTCCCTAATATTTCTAAAATACTTTAGTATGGACTTTACATCCATCCAATGTTTTTTTTCTAGGATTAGACTAGCATTAACTTACACATACTAATGTCTATGCCACATCTTGTCTAGTACATAGCATAGCGTACATTATTGAACCGATCGCCAAAAAATATGGTATCCTCTTTATGCGTTCTTTCTCCTCATCTGTTCGAGGAGCAATTTTCTTAGAAAGGATGATTCAAGATTCTGTTGGAACATTTCCACGCTGGGAATTCTCCATATTAAAAATTTTTAGTATGCCATCTATGTACGGGTGTTACTCAATTTTTTATATGTATGCAGAGGGTTTAATCAAGGTATCTCAAACTGACCTAGTCCAGTCCAAATGACTAAGGCTAAGTCTACTTGCAAGCCAACCGCTGGGGGCCAATCGACTAGATTTCTTATTTGTGATGATATCATGACTTAAGCCTAGGCCTGCATCGACACCTCTAATCAATTGCATGTCATGCCTTTTGCTGGTGAAACCTCCAACGCAATAACCAGCTCATCCATCAAAGCAAAGAGCAAGCCCTACTTAGCCTATCTCCCATTGGCTGACGGACTCTCTCCCTCCGACCTGCTTGTAACTCAGAAATAGGCCAACCCACTTGCTCAAGCATCTCTCCTTCAGTTATCTTTCGATTGACATAGTTTAAGACTATCTCTAGGGTGGCCTATCATCGACCAAGTTTTGATACTACTGCATGCGAGCTACACTCTATCCTATCTCGCCCGTCTTGGGCCCTCGGCTCTTGCAAGGTCTCCATCGCTTTTATGGTCTCAACAGGCCAACTCAACCCTTTCTGTCACCTTGGCATATGGTAGAAAAGCGATAAGAGGTATAGCCTGGCTTATCTACTTCTAACAAGAAGCATGTCTAATTTCCTACAATCATGCTGCAAGTACAAGCGCATTTAACACAAAGCATTAATGCACCTGGCATAGTTCTTCTGTTGGCCTTCATCTCAGCCACACATTCCTCTCTTTTATTAGCTACTCTTATTAAGACCATTTAGCTAGAACAATGGCCAGGTGTGCTTCATGTCTGTTTTGTAGGCCAATATTAGCCATCAAAGCATTAGTTCAATTGCTATAAAAAATCTCATGCAAGACCACTTCAAAAGGGTTGGGCCCCTGCTAGAGGGGATCCTAGATTGGGTTCGATCGCGATTGGCTGGACTCTCGGTAGTTTGGATCCAAGTTTTTTGGGACCCTCTGCCATTTAAGCACCTTGAGATCAGTAGCTCCCTAAGATTAGCAACATCAATAGTCTTAGGCGAGTCATCTTTTCTTATTATTCTCTTGTAATTTCTTGATTGTAAGAGAGTCATATAATAAGAGAAATTCAAAGTGGACGTATGCAACTTGGCCAAACCACTACACATCTTGTGTCCTTTGCCTCTAAAGAGAACCTCTTCGTTTTTCCATCATCCAGTCGAGTGATTAGCAAGTAAACTTTTCTCTTCAAGCCTCATTTTCATAAATATGAGATTAATGAAAAATATCAAAAAAATTCTAGCACTAGAAGGAGAGCATGGAGGGCCACCTTTGATCTCATGGTTAGCAGCTTCATGCGCAAGCGCTTTCCCGGCTTGGTACCTCGCATCCAACATCGACGGTAAAAGTGGTGGATGATGCTCTCCTCCTCCTCCTCCTCCAGTCACCAAGAAGATTCCTTAACTCATTTTGGCTTCGTGTAATGCTCAGTTGTTGTACATACCCGCTCATCTCCTTACATTGTTGTTAGTATCAACCAAATTATGGAAACCATGCATGTACTAAGTGTGAAGGTTGCACCCATCTTCTTAGACCTCTATCATAAGGTTTAGACCATCCTGGGCAGCCTGCCTCATGGAAAAACTTAGGGGTAGGGTAACCACCTATAAAATATTGGTTGCACATCGAGCACTCAAGCATAGAAATTTTATGGACCCAACACTCCAGTTATTGCTCGAAGCAGCCCCACAGTGGGTCGCCGGATAGTTCGCATTTGTCTCCTCCCTCAACAATGTCCTAAAGCGACATGCCCACATGCCTAAATTTACCCAAACTCCGCTACTAGCACTGTAACATCCCATATCGAGCGGCCAAAAGCTAAGCACTATAGATGATGTAGTCATCCATTGTATCAACTTTTGGTGACAAAAAAGGGTAATGATAATGGTATCCATAATAACATAAGCACTTGAATATGAACAAAATCATAGATTTCCAAAAACAACATTTTCCTGATTACATTTCAAAACAAATTCATATCCAAGTTACATAATCCTATATCGTTTCCCAGGTGAAGATTAATTATAATCATTACAAAAATACGCCAAGAGAGACATGCGACGATGCCCCCTTGGTTGATCAAAGCAACATAGTCATATCCGAATTAATATACACAACAGAATAAAAAAAATGAAACTGCAAATCCTAATTGGCTATTCATTAGCCACGTGCTCATCTTCGAAAGCTTTATTCGCCAAAAAACTAAAACCTGAAAACCTTAACCCTCAGCCAACTCAAATCAATTTTTGAGCACTCGAGAGCTTAAGAAGAAATAAAAACTTCGAGTCAGGCATAAAGCCTGGTTTGAATAATTCTGTTACATTTCGGTTTACTGATATTAAGTGAGACCACGCCGCTTAGCGGAATGGGTTTTTCCTCACTAATATCCTCTTTAAAACGTATATTTTGCAAATCCTTTCCTGCAACCAAACTGGTTATTTCAAAATAACAATATCCTTTATGCTAATAAATGGATTATCTGTCCAAAAATAGTAAGTACACTACCTATCCACAACATAATAGAAAGGTCCATTATGCTACAAATGGACAATCTGTCTATACAGCAGGACTGACTGCATACAAACTAGACTAACTGTTCGAATCAAAATGGACAAACTATCCGAATCATTTTCTTAGAGTTAACTACCCTATATCATTTTTCCTTGAAAATCTTTTCAAAACGATTTAACTTTTTAATCATATACTTATACAAGAAAAATATATTCTTAGCCTTACTCCAAGCTATTTAGCCATGATACACACACACACACACACTCTTTACTCAAAATGATATTAAGGAGATTTAATGAGGATTAACGATTCTCCCGGAACAAGTTAATACCCTTTGTAACTTGAAACTACTTAGGCTACATTAACCATTTAATAAATTCAAAACCTTTATTTAAAACCGTTAAACAACCATTTCGAAACCATTAAAAGACCCTTTCGAAACCATTAAACATTGCCTTATGAAAACGTTGGAAAAACCTTTCCTTTCTTTTCTCCGAAAGTGTCAAAATATTAGACATACTCTTTTAAAATCTTTAAAATGTTTATTTTCGAAAACATAGGAAAAACGTTTCGACCCTGGGGAACCAACCCTTTCAAAACCATTAATTAAAACCTTTTGAAACAGTCAAAACTCAATCCTTTCGAAAGCACTTTGGGTTCAATTTAAATATATGAAAATCTTTTGAAATCATTCATAAATTTTCTCTTTTGAAACCTTTGAATAACGTCTCAGTCGAAAACATTTGGATTCTGCCTTCAAGTAGAGCAAAAAGATCAGAAACCCATTAAAGATGAAAGCATCTATTTCGAAACCATTTAAAACTATCTCTTTCGAAACCTTTTGGGTTTTACTTTCACTTATAGAAAAAAGGGTCTTGAAAACGTTTAAGTTGAAAGCATATGCTTTGAAACCATTTCCTAAGAAAGAAGTGATGGTGTCGAAATCATCCCTTTCGAAAGCTTTGGAGAAGTGGCTAGGTTTTTAGAAAACAAAACAATCCTTTTGAAACCATCTGGATTGAAAGGTAGGAAGAGGTAGCTAAAGGCTTTGACTCGGTCGAGAGCAATCATTTAAAACAAAAGCGCAACCCAATCGGAACCATTCCTTTTAAAACCATTGGAATTGGCCGAAAGCTACTCAATCGAAAACCATTTTAGTCGAAAGCAAGCAGGCGCATTTTTAATTTAAAAACAAAGTACAACATCAACCCCTCGTTTCGACTCCATACCTTCATCCTACATCCAGTTTACTATATACTGGTAAACTAATACCATGTGCATTGGTTTTGATTATGTCGGAAGCTAAGATGAGGAGGCGGAACCTGATGCCGACAGTGTCAAAACAGTGGAAAATATGTAGCAAATAATTCTTTTCACCGAACCTGCTTCTCGTGTCAAATTGTGGTTGGTTGCCTCTTTCTTTACCAATAAAAAGTACTACAATTTTTCAAAGTGTTATCAACTTTCCAGATTTATTAATTTAAATTATTTTACAAAAAGCCCCTTCTCCTCTTTAAATTATATAAAATATTTACGTCCTACACATTAAATAATTTTATATAACCATTAAAACACTTAGGAAAAATTTACAAAAATTCTAGAAAATCTCTTTTGATAAGTTTTCTAACGTATAAAAATTTCAGACCCAAATCTTTTATTATTTAATTGAAAATAATTATTAATCCAAATTAACAATTTTTTACTAGAAAATTCATATAAATTCCACATAATTTCAGAAAACTCTAAAAATTTAAACCCATCTCAAAAATAATATTTATGATCTTCACAAAAATTCGCAAGGCGTTTGGATGTCATTATATAGGGTTTTCACCTTAAAACATATCATAAAATCAATATGAACATACATTAATCATCAGTAAGTATATATAATTATTTCATCATTCAAAAACATGGCAAATCAATGTAAAATACTCGACATTCATCTAAAAGCCGAAAACACAATCAAAAATGATATCTAAAAATTATTTACCTTAGCTTTAGAGATTATAGAGATTGAGATGTGAATGGATTTGATTTTAATTAGATTCTTCATTAGCTTTTCTCTATCTTCTTCCTCTTCTTGTTAGTGGTGGCTGGTGTTGAGTTATAAAAATTTTCAAATGAAAAATGAAAGTGTATGGATACACGACCTAAGGGTTTAGGGTATAAGAATAGCCTCTTTCCTATTTTACCCTCCTCAATTTTAATTTAAACTTCTTATTTTAATTCATTGTTTAAATGGAATGACTACCCTTAATTAAAATCAAATCTCAATCCCCTAATCAGCATATTATTTTATTTAATTTAGCTAATTAAATATCATAAATAAATGTTACCAAAAATCTATGGTGTAACAACTCCTCTCCTTAAAGGATTCTGTCCTTGAAGTTACAATAAGGTGCAAACCAAATCAAACAAGAAGGTAAAACATACCATCAGACAAGTTAGGATAAGTATCCCTAATCCTGCTCTCAATCTCCCAAGTACAGTCCCTGTCATCGTCGCTCCTCTGAAATTTGACTAATCTGAGCATCTTGGTTCTAAGCCTCTTCTCATATCTTGCAACTATGCGAACTGGCTTCCTCACTATAGTCAAATTCCGATCTACTACTAGGTCATCTAGCACAGTCGGTGCAGTAGCAGTCTTCGGGTCTCTAATACACTTTCTAAGATGAGAATCATGTTAAACATCTTGGAATCCTACCAAACTGCTCGGTAAATCAACTATATATGCGAGTTTCCCGATCCTCTCAACAATAGGAAAAGGTCCAACAAATTTCGGTTTTAACTTTTCAGATTTCCTGAATCTAACTAGGCCCTTCATCGGTGATACTTTAATGAAAACCTGATCTCCAACTGAGAACACTAAGAATTTCTGTCTCTTATCTGCATAACTCTTCTGCCTAGATTGATCCTCTTTCATTCTAGCCCGAATGATCTCAATCTTTTCTACAGCTTCTCTGATTAATTCTGGACCAAGGACCAGCCTATCCCCAATCTCTAACAAAAATACGGAAGATTTGCATGGCCTTCCATACAAAGCTTCAAATATTGCCATCCCAAACTAATAGCTGTTGTCATACGAAAACTCGACTAAATGAAGATGGTCTTCACATGCTCCCTCGAAATCTAGAACACAAGCTCTCAACAAATCTTCTAATATTTTGTTATCTCTTTCCGTTTTCCCATATGTTTGCGGATGGTAAGCGGTACTCATCTTGAGCTTGGTTCCCAAAACTTCCTGCAGACTCTACCAGAACTCAATAGTAAATAAAGGATCTCTATCACTAGCTATGAAACTAGGAATTCCATGCAATCTAACCACATTCTTCATAAACAAATTACCAAAACAGGTGCCATTCTTGTTGACTTAACTAGAATGAAATGGGCACTCTTGGTTAATCTATCCACTATGATCCGTATACTATCATTTCTCCTATTCGACCTTGGCAACCCGTCAATAAAATCCATAGAAATAGAATCCCACTTCCATACCAAAATATCTAATGGATGAAGCAATTGGTTTCTAGTGTTCAGCCTTTGCCTGTTGGCAAATCATGCACTGCTTCACACAAAACTCAATATTCCGCTTCATACCTTCCCAGAAGAAACTCCTCTTCATTTCTTGATATATCCTAGTACCTCCTAGATGAATAGAGATCTTCGAATGATGGCATTCCTCCAAGAATTCTTTCCTTATGTTTCCTACACTTGGAACACATAATCTCACTTTCTTTCACAACCTCCCATTTTGGTCAAGACCGAAATCTTTCAAGTCATCGCTCTCAGTTCCATCTTTTAACTTCCTGGTCCGTTCAGCTAACTGGGTCCTCATCTGTTTAGAAGCAATCCTCTCAATCAACACCGGTCAAACTTCCAAACAAGATAACACTATGGTTTCTTCGCTAGATCCAGCCTTAGATCTCCACTGAACTCTTCAATCTGCTAATTCTTCGAAATCTTTCCACTCAGCAATCATCACCGATACCTCATTCTAATATTTCCTGCTAAGTGCATCTACAACCTTGTTGCCTTTCCCTCGTGTGTACCTAATCCCGAAATCATAAGTGGCAATATACGCCAACCATCTCTGCTGTCTCATGTTCAAATCCTTCTTCAATCAATAATCACTATAGCCAATTCTAAATCATGCGTTCAATATCTGACCTCATGTGGTCTAAGCTGTCTAGAAGCATAGGCAATCACTTTACCCCTCTGCATCAGCACAGCTCTTAAGCCTGTTCCACAAGCATCCATATAAACCACCAAATCTTGATTCCTTTTCGAAAGAACTAACACCTGAGCATGGATCTTAAGTGTTTCAAACTCTGGAATGCTTCCTCACACTTATCGGTACACACAAACTTTACATCCTTTTCGTTAGCTTGGTCATCGGTGCCGCTATCCGTAAAAAAATCATTAATGAATCTCCGATTATAATCAGCCAACCAAAGGAAACTCTTTATCTCTGTCACTCTCTTGGGTCTCTTTCAACTATTCACCGCTTCAATCTTAGTCGGATCTATTGACAACTCTTCCTTTAAGACTACATGAACTAGGTACTTCACTTCCTTCATCCAGAATTGACACTTTGGAAACTTCTGCTTCAGCTGATGCTGCCTCAACGTCTCAAGCACCACTCTAAGATGAACTTCATGCTCTCTTTCATCCTTAGAGCATATTAAGGTACCATCTATGAAAATCGATACGAACCTATCGAAATGCTCTTGAAAAACCTGGTTCATCAAATCCACAAAGAAAGCTGGCACATTAGTCAGTCCAAACGGCATAATTAACAATTCTTACGACCCATATCTAGTCCTAAATGCCGTCAAAGTTATACTATCCTCTGCTACTCTGAGCTGATGGAAACATGTGTCTAAATCCAACCGCGAAAATACCTTGCCTCCACTCAACTGGTCGAACAAATCGTTAACTCTTGGCAATGGATATCGATTATTTATCGTCCTCTCATTCAACTTACGATAATCGACACTTATCCTTAACAATCCATCCGGCTTCTTAGCAAACACTGTGGTTGCTCCCCAAGGTGAACTACTCAGTCTGATAAAACTCTTGCTTTCTACATCCACCAACTGCACCTTTAACTCCTTCGTCTATGTAGAAGTCATCCTGCTCGAGGCCTACTCATTGGTTCTGCTCCCGGAACAAAATCTATCCGAAACTCAATGGCTCGGTTTGATTGCAATCCAACTACGAGCTCAAAAACATCTATGAATCCTCTAACCAAAAAAACTCAACTCAACTCATGATCCAGTTCCATAACACCTAAAAAATATTCACTTCACCGTAGAACCTTCTACGATATAAACAATCCAATCACTACAATCTAGATGTCTAGCGATATTTTCCTATCCCGGCAAAATATCCTAGCATCGTACTCACTTAACCAATCCATACCAAGAATAATCCCGAACCCTACAAAATCAAACACATGTAAACCGCAAACAAAAGTATGACCTAACAGGTCAAAATTTAACTAGTCACATCTCAACCCAAGATTTGCATGCCTTCCTATTGGATTCGCAATCCGTAAGGAAGTAACTAAATATGTGGGATCTAGGTTAAGCTTATCTATCAAAGATTTAGATATAAAACAATACGATGCACCAATATCAAATAGAACGCTATACATCATACCATGAATCTGAAGCATACCTCTCAAGATGGCCTTTCCTTTCTAATGGGCTGTTGGTTTCAAAGCATCAGGCTCCAATGCATATACTTTTCCCTTTCCATCCTAGCGGGCTCCTTGCACAGGATCTTGTAATGACCAATCTAGTCATAGTTGAAGCACCCGACATTCTTCTTTCCAGCCAACTCCTTAGCTTTATCAGCACTACCCTAATTAGCAAATTGCCCCTTCTTGTCGCACTTAAAATAGATAATTTTACACTTCCCCTTCTTAGCTGCTCCACCTTTCTGAGCACCTTTCTTAGAAAAGAACTTCCTCTACTAATTCTGCCCAACCTGAAATTCTTTAGCCTTACTCTTCTCTTGAAAATCAAGGATCTCCTCATGCCTTAAGGCCATCTCCACTACAAAGTCGGAAGTAACTCTAATATGAGGTAATGTGGCCCTAGCTAATTCAGTCTTCAACCCCCTAATAAACTTCTCAGTCCTCTTCATCACAGTATATACTGAAACATTCCCATATCTAGCCAACTCCTCGAAATTCCTACCATACTCCATAACATACTTCTCTCCTTGCTCTAATTCAGCAAAATCTATTATTAGTGCTGACTGTTCCATTGCAGACATAAACCTCTCCTGGAATCTCCCCTTGAAATCTGCCCATGACAATGTTTCCTCGTCCACACCAGCAGTCACACTGTTTCACCAAAATAAAGAGGCTCCCTGAAGCTGTCTGGATGCCAACCTCCTCTTTTGCTCACCATTAAGCCCCAAGTCTAAAAAAATCCTTTCGCGGTGCAACAACCAATTTTCCACTTCTATAGCATCCTTTGTCCCCAAAAAAGGCTTACTTCCAAGCTTAGCGTAATCTTCGCTCATCTTAGCATAATGTTAACTACCGGAACTTTCAAAACTCCTACCCTACAACATCTCCTTCAACCATTCCAACTGCAACTCCAGCTTGCATCATATTCACAAAAAACTGATACACAGCTCCCATGTCCACTTGTGAGACCCTAGCACCTGCATTCTCTGCTTGTGCCTGACCTTGGATTCTCCTTGTACTAGGTCTTGCATTCCCATCGTGCCCTCCACTCTTGGGTTAACTCTTCCTCTTCTACCTTCCATATCCATATTCAAACCTTAGGAGATACAAAAAATCTATACCATACTATTATTATTGAGTTAGATTTCAAGAGCAAATAGGCCTCCTTCATATATTGCAAAATGAATAGTCACACTTTTAATTTCTTTTTATTCCAAACTTTGAAATGTGATAATTTTTCTACATTAATTGGATTTAAGAATCGTTTTCACTGTAAAATCTCAAATTTAATATGCTTTCCAATGATATCCATTGTTGATAGCTAAAAGTAAAATTTTAAAATCATAATGTTATATAGCAGTTTTAACTGCATTTATATAATCCAATTATTTTGTGTCACCACTGTGTACCGTGTTTCTGTAACAGCATTATTATGATGATCATAAATATTATATAGTAGTTTTACCTATATTATTTTAACGTATTTATTATCTTTTAAAATATTTCAAAGAAATATTTTTTCAATTATATAATTATGGTTGCCAATGAATATTTTAACCACATTATGTAATAAAGTAAAATTTTTGATTGTGTTTGATAGTTTATTCAAACTTAGTGCAGTTACAATTTAACCCAATTAAAAAATGGTGCAATAATTTATAGGCATTTTTTGGATTAATTTAACTACACTAGCATTTTTTTATTGCATTTGCTATTGATGATTTGACTATTTTGATAATTTTATTCAATTTTAAAATAGTTCTAAATTAATGAAATTAAGAAAATGTAATTATAATTTACCAGCAAGTTTTGGGTAAATTTAACTATATTTGAAGATTTTTAACCACATTTATGTAATGTAGTAATAAATTTGCTACATTTCAGGAATTTATTCAATCTTAATGCAATTACAATTTGACTACATTAATAAAATGCAGTTAAAATTTAATGACAATTTTGAATTATGCATGATAGGAATTGAATATTGCACCTATATTTATGTGATGCAGTAATAATTTTGGTTGTACATGATGATTTATTGGGGATTACTGTAGCTAAAATTTAAATGCATTACGCAAAAGCAGTTATTATTTTGCAGTATTTTTGGAATTAAGCAATTATTGTTGCATCTGAATATTTTAACTACATTTGTTTGATGCAATACTAATTTAGCTGTAGTAATGATTCTGTTTGATGTTAATGATAATATTTTAACCATATCATGAAAATATAATTGAAAAATGAATACTGCTTTTTGATAATTGAGATGATTAAATGGTGACTTCACATAATTAATGCTTGATCCAATCGTGTAGTTTAATACATTGCTTCCAGGTTTGATGACATAATTTGGCTAACTTTACTCAATTTCGTTTACAATTACGATGATCAATAATACAATAAGCATATAATTTGTTGTATTCGAGCTTAAGGTAGATGCACAGATTAGGTGCTGGGTTAAAACATGTGCTGTTGTGAGAATAATGTTGATAACCACCTAAATGAGATTATTTTTTATTTATTGCAGTAAATTCTAAAATCACTTGCACCACCACTGTTGGAAAACTTCTAGAAAACAATTGATGAATGTATCTTTGTATAGATGATCATGTAGTCATAGTTTGATTATCAGATGTAGTTAACTAGGTCAGACGAGCAGTGAGAGAATTTAGTAATAATACTGCATCAATGACACTTTTGCCTTTTTCAGCTGCAGGTACAAATACCTTCAATGGTTAAAATAATTGACTGATGTAATGCATCTATTAGGGCCAAGAAAACATCATCTATTTGCGCTCAAGCCCAATATCATACATGCGTTGCTAGTAGTTATTTATGAGGTTGAAAAATGAATAGACTTCTCACAATTGTTCTCTTCTGTATGTTTTGGATATTTCCAAATATTGGTTACTGTGACCAGCTGTATGCGTGTTTTGTACCCTGCATCGACATAGATCAGATTCAGTGAACAATAGTAATTTATATTGGAACCCATGTTATTTTCTTATTGCATCATCATTTCTATTTCAATTGAATATTCTGTTTTACTACTTTTCCCCTGTACTACATCTATTCCTTTTTCCTTTTTTTCCCTCCCTTTTTTCAGCTGTTGACAAATACTTTTCCTGACTGTTTACAAATTTTGTCCTATTACTACATTTCTCCCTATTGCAAAAAGCTTTTGTTACTCTTATTTAATTGAATCGAACTGCACTGTGTCTGCAATTCACAGCGAATATCTCAACTATATCTATGCATATTGAAGCAGCTGTGTAATTGCAAAAGCAACAACATTGGCGTTATATGCCACCGTGAATATATCTATGCATTAGGGGATAAAATTTTAAAACATTATCCTCTAAATAGTCTGTGAACTTTAACATATTCATTGTAATTTTTTTGTTTGATTTTAATTTTGATTATCATAACCAAATATATCTATGTATTCTTTACCCTACCAAATTGTTATTCATGATGTAACACTATCGTTCAACAATGTTTTTTCATTACCACCATGTTAAATTTATTATACATTTGGATATGACCTATGCAACAACAATATTTTTTCAACATCCATATGCGAAGCATGGGTTTGCACTAGTAACCTAATGAGGATAGGAGACTGGAAATAAAGCGTATACTTATATATACCAAATACTAGTATGTCACTATAGAATTATCCTATACACCAATCTTACTCTAAATCCTTAGGATTGTGTTTTAAAATTATTTTTAGTTTAAATTTCTGCATAAACCATGCTCTAATACCAAGTTGTAAAATCCCATATTTAGAGGCCAAAAGCTAAGCGCTATAGATGCTATAGCCATCCATAGTATTAACTTCTGGTGATAAAATATGGTAGTGATAATGGTATCCATAATAACAGAAGCACTTGTATATGAACAAAATCATAGATTTCCAAAAACAACATTTTGCTGATTACATTTCAAAACAAATTCACATCCAAGTTACATAATCCCATATCGTTTCCCCCGTAAAGATTAATTATAACCATTACAAAAATACGCCAAGAGCAACATATGACGATGCTTCGTTGGTTGATCAAAGCAATATAATCATATCTAGCTTAATATACATAGCAGAATCAAAATAAAATGGAACTGCAAATCCTACTTAGCTATCCGTCAGCCACCTGCTTGTCTTCGGAAGCTTTATTTGCCAAAAGACTAAAATCTGAAAACCTTAACCCTCAGCCTATTGAAATCAATTTTCGTGCACCCAAGAGTTTAAGAGGAAAAAACCTTCGAGTCAGATATAAAGTCTGGTGTGAATAATTCTGTTACATCTCGGTTTTCTAAGATTAAGTGAGACCGTGCCGCTTAGTGAAACGGGCTTCCCCTCACTAATACCTCATTAAAACCTATATTTTGCAGATCCTTTTCTATAACCAAACTTCTTAATCAAACTGATTATATCAAAATAGCAATATCCTTTATGCTAATAAATGGACTATATATCCAAAAAGGTAATAAGTGGACTATTTGTCCACAACTTAATAACAAGGTTCGTTATGCTACAAATGGTATCTGTCCATACAACTGGGCTGACTGCCTGCAAACTGGAGTTACTGTCGAATCAAAATGGACTAACTTTCCGAATTATTTTCTTAGGGTTAACTTCCCTATATTTTTTCCTTGAAAACCTTTTCAAAATGATTTAACCATTTAAATCATACTTTTACAAGGAAAATATGTTCTTAGCCTTATTCTAAACTATTTACCATGATATAAATATACTTTACTCAAAATAATATTAATGAGATTTAATGAGGATTAACTGTCCTTCGAAAACAAGTTAAAACCCCGTTTTAACTTGAAAATACTTAGGCTACATTGCTTATTTAATACATTTTAACCTTTGTTTAAAACGGTTAAACAACCCTTTCGAAACCATTGAATGCCTTTCAAAAACATTGGACAAACCTTTCATTTCTTTTCTTCGAAAGATTCAAAGCATTAGACATCCTCCTTTTAAAACCTTTTAAATGTTGCCTTTCGAAAATATAGGAAAAAACCCTCCCTTTCGACCCTGTTGAAACCCTAGGGAACTACCCCTTTCGAAACCGTACATTAAAACCTTTCGAAACAGTCAAAACTCAATCCTTTCGAATTGGGTTCAATTTAAAATATATGGAAACCATTTGAAACCATTCAAAAAAATTCGCCTTCGAAACCTTTGAAAAACTCTCGGTCGAAACCATTTGGATTCTGCCTTCAAGTAGAGCAAAGGATCAGAAACCCATTAAAGTCGAAAGATTCTATTTCAAAACCATTTAAAACTATCTCTTTCGAACTGGGTTTTACTTTTACTTATAGAAAAAGGTCTTAAAAACGTTTAAGTCGAAAGCATCTGATTTGAAACCATTTCCTAAGTAAAGAAGTGATGGTATCGAAACCATCCCTTTCAAAAGCTTTGGAAAAGTGGCCGGGTTTTTAGGAAAAAAACAACGCTTTCAAAACTGTCTGGATTAAAAGGAAGGAAACGGAAGCTAAAGGCTTCAACTCAATCGAAAGTAATCATTTGAAACAAAAGTGCAACCTAATTGAAACCATTCTTTTTCAAACCATTTGACTTGGTCGAAAGCAACTCAGTCGAAAGCCATTTTAGATGAAAGCAAGCAGGCACATTTTTAATTTGAAAACGAAGTACTGCATCAACCCCTGGTTTCGACTCCATACCTTCGCCTACATCCAATTCACTACGTACCAGTAAACTGTACTATGTGCATTAGTTTCGAATATGTCGGAAGCAAAGACGAGGAGGCAAAACCGGGTTCCGCTGGTGTCGAAACAATGTAGCAAATAGTTCTTTTTACCTAACCTGCTTCACATGTCCAATTGTGATTGGTTTCCTCTTCCTTTAATAATAAAAAGTACTGCAATTTTTCAAAGTGCTGCCGACTTTCCATATTTAATAGTTTAAATTATTTGACAAAAAGCCCCTTCTCCTCATTAAATCATATAAAATAATTAAGTCCCACACCTTAAATAATTTTATATAACCATTAAAACACTTAGGAAAAATCTATAAAATATTTAGAAAATTTCTTTTAATATGTTTTCCAACAAATAAAAATTTCAGACCCAAATCTTTTATTATTTAACCGAAAATAATTATTAACCCAAATTAACATTTTCTTTACTACAAAATTCATAAAATTTCCAAATAATTGTAGAAGAATTAAAAAAGTTGAAACACATCTTCAAAATAATATTTATGATCTTTATAAATATTTGCAAGGCATTTGGATGTCATTTTATTCGGTTTTCACCTTAAAACATGTCATAAAATTAATATGAACATACATAAATCATCAACATGTATATATAATCATTCCATCATTCAAAAACATGGAAAATCAATGAAAAATACTCGGCATTCATCTAAAATCTGAAAACACAATAAAAAATGAGATGTAAACATTATTCACCTTAGCTTTAGAGATTACAGAGATTGAGACGTGAATGGATTTGATTTGAATTAGCTTTTTCCTTAGCTTTTCTCTATCTTCTTCATGTTTTTTTTATTAAAGGCGGTCGGCCTTGAGTTATAAAAAATTTCAAATGAAAAATGAATGTGTATGTATATATAGCCTAAGGGTTTAGGGTGTAAGAATGGCCTCTTTCCTATTTTGCCCCTCCTTTATTTCAATTTAAACTTCTTATTTTAATTCATTGTTTAAATGGCATGGCTACCATTAATTAAAATCAAATCTCAATCTCCTAATCAATACATTATTTTATTTAATTTAACTAATTCAATATCATAGATAATATTACCAAAAATCTGGGGTGTTACAAGTTCCTTTCTCAAGCTCGGTTTTGAGTCTGTAACCTCTTGGGAAGAATGCATCGATGATCATAGTGCTTGGATCATTCAACAAGGACGAGTTATCATGTGCTCATTACCTTGTTTAAGGATTGCTGAATAGGACTGCATAAGTTGCTGCTCCCTTCCTATCTTGCTGGCTATCTACGAGGGTGTGTTATCAAGGGACCATTTCTTTATCGCGGATCGCCAAGCTATCCAACAAGATGAGATCATCATGTATTCAATTCCTTGCTCAAGGACGGCATAATGCCTCACGAGTTTGGGTGAAACGTCTCTTCCTTTCTTGCGGAGGCGCATCGATGATTAAATATGCAACCACAATGATTCTTTCCTACGTCCGTGATGCCATCCATCATTAGTAAATGATGGGTTACTGTTGTTTGGACCGACGTTGTAACCCCAAGTAATGCCAAACCAAAGTCTGAAACCCATAGTGCACCTACATGAAAATAAGCCAGGCCTAGCTCCTTATTATAGCATGTCACCCTAAAGAACCTTCAAGCCCCTCGGTGCTTAAGTTCAAGCCGGGCCTGCCTGTAGCTCTTTGTTAGAGCATTTCACCCTAGAGAACCTTTAGGCCCCTTGGTGGTTAGGTTCGAGCCAGGCCCACCTGTAGTTTCTCATTACAACGTGTCACCCTAGAGAATCTTCAATCCCCTTAGTGCTTAGGTTCGAGCGGCACCCGCTTATAACTCCTTATTGTAACATGTCATCCTGGAGAACCTTCAAGCCTCTCAAGGCTGAGGTTCAAGTCGGGCCCTCCTATAGCTCCTTGTTGCAACGTGTCACTTGAAGAACCTTCAAGCCCCTCAACGCTTAGGTTCGAGCTAGGACTAAGGTGAACCTTCAAGTCCATCGGTGCTTAGATTCAAGCTAAGCCTGCATGTAGCACCTCATTGTAGTGTGTCATCCTAGAGAATCTTCAAGACCCTTAGTGCTAAGGTTCGACCCAGGCCCGCATGTAGATCCTCATTACAATGTGCCACCCTAGAGAACTTTCAAGCCCTTAGTGTTTAGGTTCATGCCAGGACCACCCAATAGTAAGGTGATGCACCGATAAGTTACCCTTTTTCTGCCTGCTAAATACTTGTGAGTGATAGTGCTTACTGCTTATCTCACCATTATAGCACATCCATATGCATGAGTGTTATAGCTAGCCATGCGCCCCATTTCAAGCCCAAATCTGTGGTCACCTAATGACAGACAATGTGTAACCCAAGAGAACCATCAATTCCCTATGTGCTTTGGTTCAAAATGGGCCCATTCGCCACTCTACACATGATTGCTTGTTATCCAGAAGAACCCATGGGCCAACATGCATTCCAACTCTATGTCAAAGCCTAAATTTGGCCTATTGCGTGATAATATTACCGATAGCATGTATTAAACAGGGAATTATTTTGAATATAATGCACAAACTCCTCCTCACTGCATGTTGTCTGAGATAATCTTGAGCCACTCAGTGCTTAGATCCAATTTGGCACCACCCCTCAACAAAGTATCATAGTGAAGCTCAGCTATCATTTCCCAGCCTCAACACCAAACGAGCAACTGGATTGCTTGGTTAATTTTTCTTTTGAGTCCATTTTCTCTCCCCACCTATCAGTCAAAACAAATTGGTTAGCCCAATGCAAAGAACTTTTCTATTTATCCAAGGTACGCTACCTTACCAGTCATAAAAACAGATAAGTAAAGACAACTACTTTCATAGACAATAAGTTTTCAACAAAAGATTTGTTCTTATTCAGTTCAAAAGAATGGGAGGGAAAAATTCCCACCCCACTAGGCTTTTGAATATTTACAATTTCTAATAAGTTGAAAGAAGATTAAGAGAAAAAGGAAGAAGAATCACATCAATAGATCTTCAGAGGCCAGTCAGCCCATGCTCTTATCAATGCCCATACCATGCTTGGATGCACTGATAGCCCTCTCCCACCACGTCAAGTGACCAAGAACTTATTGATGAAAACTGAGGGTATGGCCACCTTCGGATCCTTTTGCATCATGCCTCATAAAGACACCAAGCTTCCAGACAACCTCGCTAAGGAGTAAATGTTGGCTTTGGCCATAACAGAAGCAACGAAGGCGACAACCATTACTCTTTTTAGCAAGGCATTTGAATATCGAAACCGACCTGATGTAACAACCCACCATTTCTAAACTTTGTGACTATATAATGACATCACAAAATGACGAGTCATTAGGTGATACATATTGATATATAGAGAGAGGGCATAAAAAACAATGCTAAATAATAACTTCTAGACTCTCATATCTAATGGTCTCACCAAATATCATATTACACAAGTATATCTAATTACATAAGTTCTATTGCTACATAAGTTTAGAATCAAAATCCAATAAAATCCCCACACATTATCACATAATGTCTTTAACACAAAACTTATTTCACAACATTTATGTACAATATACAAAAGCCAAACGCCTATTAACCAATCTCACCACCAGACTCCACCACAATGAATATTATAGATAAAAGAAAATATATGAGTGGGACAGACATACCTCTGAGTAAGTGAAGCCAATCTAATAGTTGTGTGCTACTATGACAATGATATAACATTATTTAAGTCAAAAGCATAACACCTTTCGGTCTCACCTAATGCACTACCAAACGATATTATACGACCTAAGAATGAACACCTAGGATAAAAGATCCCTGATATGTAATCGGTCTCTCTATGTGCGGTAAAAGATTACCCAATACATAATTCGGTCTCGCCTCTTATGGCAAGGGATATGATTTATAGTTGTGTGAGAAGTCCAAAGAACACATGAAGGATACGATTTCACCCACAGCTTAGCAAGATATGCTTTGTTGAGGTTTGAAAGTTTAAGCTTATGGATAACATCAATAACATCTGGGTATTAGTGAGATTATGGATGTTGGGAGATAGACGTTCAAGCCACTATTCCTCGGAGATAGAAAATCGAATGAGTCTTGGATTATTTTAAATCGTTATGTTCAAAGGAAATTTGACCTAAATAAACAGGTGTAACCATAGAATTGGTTAAATTATAGTTTTATTTAGCCAAACAAAACACTTCGGCAACTATAAACAGGACCAAATAATGGAATATGACTAAGCAATTGATGGAGTTTTATTTATATGCATAAAGACATAAGAAATAAAATCATTACGTGAAAAAAACATGTATGGCATGGATATATTGCAACACCAACGATTGTATTATATATGCATGCAGTTGTATATAAGCAAGTGCAGAGTATAAAAATGTGGAAGAATAAATGGAACAGATATTACAAAAGAGAAGCAGTCTTCCATTACTTTAACTTTTGTCCATGAAGATTATGAAGGGCTATTCTTGCACAAACGTGGCCTATATGTAGTTGTAACAACCCGAATTCTAGTGGGTCCAGATTTTTTCGCAAAAATGCTAAAATCCAACCCCACTGAAGCCTAAGTTAGGTATCTGGTATCTGCAAATAGGCGAAGATAAATATATCAAAGCTCAAATAAATATCTCGCAGTGGAATTGACTAAAATATAATAGTAGTAAGTAAATACTCACCAAGGCTATAACACTTTCTAAACCATTGTCTCAAAGCTGGAGAATCTCTGCCATCTATCTAACCTGTAGGATGATATGAGGAGGGGGTTAGAACTAAAGTTCTGGTGAATGGACATGTTATACGCTTCTAAGCATAATTCTACATATACCGTTGTATTCCTATTTTTTTATATTAGGTTTATTGGGTTTATAACACTCTTGCCTCTGTAAGTGAATCGTAACCATCTACTCCCTAATAGATTAAGACTTAATAACCAATATATATATATATATATATAGCTACATGCCCAAAGACCGCATCAGTCCTACGTACTACCCGTAGTACCTTTCGTATTCTCCTCGAAAAGGACTTCATCGTCTCGCTACTAGGCATACTGTTAACTACATCTGTAAAGGACAGCTTCATGAGGCCCACAATACAGATGTTCCATCGTTTACTATGAAAACGTGAAACTGCATCTGCACTAGCTTATATTAGTGCTCGGACATCCACAATATACCACCAAGTGCATACACTGAGGACTATACATAATCATTCTATCTACTCCCTGAATTCCGCCAACAAGTTCTACCTTGTACGGAACTCGGTCGGGGATATTCTTTATCTATAGAGGTCCGATTCGTTAGGCCTACAATGCAGATATTCTACTTGGTCTGTCTCTTTTCTCATCGTGGCTATAGACCCACATAGCCCTCTCGCAACTAATTGGAAGACCTTCCAAGAGCTAAGTGGCGGTTCCCTACTGCAAACAATCTAAACATCCAATTGGCTGTACACCTCATCCAATGTATCGATAGTGAAAGAATCATTGGCCTATTGGTTTAGATCCAGTCTTTCCCGAACTCGCTTTGACTGATGATGGATAATATCCGCATGCGACTATACTTATGGGTCCTGTCCACTATGACCTACTCACAAACTAGAGTATGGTGTCATATAGATATCTTATTCCTTCATCAATCTTTTGATTGCCTGCAAAGGTCCACTTCATTGGGCCTGCAATGCAAAAGCAGTCAAGACATACTCTCTTGATGGAACACCTACAGACCTGCCTCTAGGGATGCAGCTTCATTAGGCCTACCCCAAGAGGGGCATCCTAGAATATCTTCATGTTCCATTGAAATCTCATACTTCCTTCTAGCCCAAAATAACTAAGTTGGACATGCTCTTTCTGTACTAAAAACCTGCAAGGAACTGCTTCATTAGGCTCTTTATCCAAATTCCCTTCGGGCTGCTCCACGCGCACCTTACCATTTTATTAGACCCTAGGTCTATCTTTATTATGCATTTAGCTTACTTTTCTTATTCTGTTGGGTACATATTTACCCTAATCAGCATGCCCAGCCCCATCCATGTGTGAGACCATCAGTTCTAGACGTGAAAGGGAATGTTGTTGGTACGGTCAACTTCTATTATTTTTATTTATTAACTTAATCCAAGATCTAAGTTTGATAAAATAAGCCTCTTTTATTTCTTTCTTCTTATTTATAACCTACGTGACAATTATTTGCAATTGTCACTTTTATGTTCTTTTCTTACTTTTATAACCTACATGCTATAAATGTAATTGCAAGTGTCTCTTTTTTATTCTAGTCTGTCTTCTTTTATTATGTTACTAAATTTCCCTTAATTCTCTTATATTGTATAACAGTCTTAATTTAGGACTACGTTCGACTGTCATAAGTTACTTATCATGATAATTGCTTTACTCTTTACTCTACTATCTATGCAAGAAATGCAGGTCTAGTCACATTTTCTATTTATTGTTCTAGTCTTGTCATATAATTAACTTGATTATTACTTATTCTTTAATTTCTTTAACGCTTCGCATTATTCTCTTTTATTCTGGAAAGTCATTCTATTCTATTTGGTTGGGTAATGCAAAATACAGTAATGTCTCAAATTCACACTAGTTTCATTTTTCTTGCTTTTATTCTTGCAATTACGTTTACCGCTATTCTTACAATATTAAACTATGGAGATGTATTCTTTTTTATAAACCGACCAACTAATCTATCACTAACTTCCAAATCAAGTCATTAGACTTTTCCCTTTTTAATTCATTTCTTCCATTTTAACATAATTTACTAAAAATTTCTCACTTTTAGGCTTATGTCTTTCTCTACAACTTTTAAGCCTAATATTTATATTTAATTGGGTTTCTTTTCTTTATTTTCCATATAGTAACGTATAAATATAAATACACTTTTCTTACAAACATTTACAGTTTTAACATAACTTGCTAGTAAACTAATTATTGAAATTAGTCCAAATGCGAATTAAATATTTAATGGGAATCTAATGATGTTATATATCATAAACATAAAAGAGACATAATTTCAATCCACTCACCTGTCGTCCTTAGCTTTAATCCATGGCCTTCTTGGATCCACTTCTACGGTATCTAATATTTTTACAAATAAGATATTATCCCTAGAAATATTTTCTATTTAAGGCTCAGCCCCACGCAATGAACTCAATGGGAAGAAAATCTGATTGTGAGAAAATAGATATGCCTAGGGTTCTATGTATAGTGAATCTTAGGGATCTCAGACCATTGGATTTTAGAATTGAATCTGGTGCAACCACGTCACAGGCTTGCTATGAATCATTGGATCTAGAAAACGATGCTTGAGAATGTGGAATAGAAATTTGGTGGATTGAAAGATCTTTAGAGTAAAGGAGAGGAAGAGGAATGGTTGTATTCAAGGAATGCAAAGTCGGAGTTTGTTGAGGTTTAGGGATTTAAGGTTGAGAACGTGAAAGTGTGTAACAGCCTATAAAATTAAAAATAATAATAAGGCTCCAAAAATGAAATTTGAGAAAATGTTGAAATTTGTCCATAAAACTTGCACCACTATGTTCGTGGTGATTTTCTAAGCAATTTTCATACATGGAGTTTCGTGATTGGAGCTCAAACAAAATTTTTATCGGCGTTTGAAGTTTCCAAAGTGAAAATAATTAAAAAAGGAAATAAATAACATTAAATATGGAACCCCATCGGTCAGCTCTTCCTTTGGTCGATAAACGGGTCGACCACCTATAATGGAGCGTTGATCGGTTCGAACATTGGGGCAAGGGTTGAAACTTGGTCAATGGTCTGGATTTAATTATTATAATATAATGGTTACAATTGATTCATGCACCTATAAATAAAGATCAAATCCCTCACTTCTCTTATCATAATTTCTTATCCAAGCAGCGAAGCTCTGCCATTTCCATTTCCACTACTTCTAAGAATTATAAAATATTAAATATAAATATTTAATCGGAGAAGGGTAGAAAGTAAAAGAGACAAAGAGAAGTAGAGAATCAATACCGTGGAAAAAGGTAATTTTTTATAAGTATAAATCTATATCCCCCTTAGCCCTAAATCTCTTCTTGGATATATAATTCTAATAGTACGCATATGCATTGTTATACATGTTCTTTCGGATTAGAAAGGAAAATCAGTTAAGTAAATGAAAGGATTCAGATTTAGAGATTTAGAAAGCTAGAAAGTTGAGTAGGAAATTAAATAATTATTTATAATATTGAATATTATTGGATTTTATTTAATTATTTTTCCTAAATAAGATCTAATGAATAGTAGGTTTAAAATAAATGTATAGGAATATTTCCTTAATATTAATAAAATAGGTAATTGGAATATGAATAGTACGTACAACTTTATTTGGAAATTTGAACTCAGTCCCAAATATTGTAGAATGTTTGTTTATTCTAGATCTATAATTAAGTTGTACATTAAGTTGCACTACTTGACCTGGAATATGAAAATCTATATTTTGATTTATTTGGAGCGGGTTCCATATACTTTCCATAATATTCAATTCCAAAATATGTATAAAAGGCTATTGTTTGAATTAATAAGGGACATACCAAAAAGGGAAAGAGATGTGTAAGATATAGATATCCTTTTCCAAAGTTTACAAAATCTATTTCAATAATAGAAATGAAATGATTCCTTGTATTTTCATATGAAGCAAAGATCTTACTTTTGGTTAATTTATGGAAAGTTATAGTGGCAATTCTATTTGAAAAGGCAGCTTTGATAAATTAAAACGTGGAAACGAATATTCTAGTTTAGAAATTAATAGTTAGAATTATTAATAAATCAATAAACTTATATAAACTGCGCTTAACGTTCAAAAATAAATATATAAATAGCGTAATTTACGATGGTAATCATATTAATTAGTAACAACATAGTAATTATAGAACAATGATTTATGAACATTAATTACAGATTCAATGGACAATAAATCTGTAATTAATAGAGAGTTAAAAAAGAATTAAATGGAGATCGATTAGGGATTAATACTGTATTTATTGGGAAACTGAACATACATAATAGATGCAATTTGAAATTAGTAAAAAGGTTAAATGAATGAAACGAAGATTTATTAGAGATTGTCCAATTTTGACATAAATGGCCAAATATTATGGGTAATAGACATTTGTTAGACATTATAAGGAAGCCAAAGCCTAACTGTATAAATTACGAATAATTACATAGTGAAAAGGTAAGTATAAATATTGTAAATGTACATAGACGGTAATATAATTTTCATAATAGGAAATTATATATCTTTAATTATACGTTTAGAACAAGCGTTAATTAGTGGGCTTAGCCCAACACTTAGGCTTTGGGTGGTAATTTGGTTTTGTGGGTTAGGAAGTGAGGTTGTTAGAGTTACACAATGGAAGTCTACCCTTTTCCTAAAGGCTAACAGCTGTTGTGTATACCTACTATAGATATGAGACATCTCCAGCCATATGACACATGAGGAAGGGATATGCGTAGGACGTTCTACCTACTTCTGGGATAGAGATATTAAGTAGCTGTTAAAGGGTCCAACTCCTACCTATTTAGGAAGTATCAAATGGTCGGGGTTAGCGGTTAGGCATGGTAGTGGACATCTCAGGAAGGGTCATCTTCTAGTTTAAGGTTTTAGGTAACTATTATAAGGTCTGCCTTTCCCATAAAGGCTTGTTAAGTAGCCCGATGAGATTCCATGCGATGTTAGCTAGGTTCTTGTTTAGGGGTTTTGGCTGGATCTTCATAAACCTCACTGCCTCCCACTCTCGGAAAAGGAAATATAAGAAGCTCCTTCGCAGGTGTCCTAAGAGCTGCCTCTTCAAACAGTCCAAGCTATCCATCAACCCTCATGTTATTCAACATCAGTCCGCTTCTTAACCTTCAAAGCACTTGGACGAAGCATTTGAGGCATTATCTGATCTTCTGATACTGGATGACATCGATGCTTTTCATTTTACTAACATTAGCATCGGCGAGTCAGACTCTCCTTCTAGAGCTGGGGTTGGAATCCCTCCTACTGCTAGTGGAGAGGTTACTCCTACAAATAAAGCTTCAATAACTAGTTCGTTGGGGGAGGGACACAAGAACACGTACATTTGAATGCACCTCACAATTTTGCACTGTGCTTATCTTGTGTCCTTCAATACTTAGAGCCGATTCATTCATTGTCGATCTTTACAGAAATAGTGATGAGGAAGAAGCACATATTTCAATCTCTATAGGAATCACGTTGGAATCCTGGTTCTCGTTCGAGCTCATACCGCCAAGGCACTGGTCGGGAATATGACCCTAGCTATCGCTCCAGCCGGGACCGGGATTACCAAAGTAGAGCTGATAGAGACAGAATTTCCCTTGATACAATTACAAATCTCCTCCTGCTAAAGATTCTAAAAGGAAACAAGGTCACTACGATGAGGTTCCACCCATTGGTACCTTTTATGGCTCCCCTACAACTTCCGTTTCTTCACACTTTGTTATTCCATCTCGTCTTCAATGATCCAACGATCGTCGATGTCATAATGAGCATAATGTCCACCAATTAAGGCCGAACAAAGAAAGCGTTGACACCAAAGTTGTAACTGAAGCTCAACAAGTCGATATTACCACTGTACGGCCCAACTTAAGTCAAATATTTCAAATGTATGTCTCGATGGAATTATCTTTGTACTTGGTCTTAAGAAATTTCTTGAAAAAGTCCAGCAAATGACCATGGATTTGTGAATGATATCCATAAGCAGTCTAATGAGTGGATGAGAGAGGCGGAGAGGTTTTGTAAAGTACCTCGGGATAAAGCGGCCGAGATTGAGAAATTGAAACCCCACAAGGCCTAGGACAGACGAACCATTGAAACTATAACCACTGAGTTAGAATCTTCAAGGAGCTCATAGGTAGAAGCCGAGAGAAAAGTAGAAACGGCTATTAAGGCACTCGAGGATAAGAAGGTCGGGCACTTGGCCAAGTTTGAAGCGCTTTGTCATCGGAACCATAAACTGGTGTTGTAACGACCCGAAATTTTAGAAGCCGAAAATCTCAGATAGTTATGAAAAAGAAGAAAGAGGTAGAAGAAGAAGAACAGAAATGTCAACAACTCACATTCGTAGCGGATAAAATATAATAATAAATAATGAACAGTTTACAAAAGAATATTATATCTGTCAACTTCATTTTAATACATCAGAGTTTTACATATATGCAGTCACTGAATACGTTCAGTAATTATATCTCAGAAAACAATAATATACAGCAGCGGAAATACATTATACGTACTTGCCATCCAGCTCGTCTCCTGAGCTCCAAAACGTATCTACCTAAAAATCTGTAATACTCAGTCTGACCCGAGCATTACACCAAAGTAACACCCGGGTCAGGCTGGAAGCCAGCGTGAGTAAACTCAACTAACATGAAATGCCCGAGCAAACAACTCATATAAACCCGGGGTAACTTATATCAATTTAACCGATTCACAATTTGCTATGGACAACACTTATTTCACATATTAATTTCTATGTACCAAACTTAGATAAATATTCCGGTCTACTTAAATTATTTCAGTCCAGCCTATTGATTTCACAAATCAATATATAAATATTCGAAGTGGTTTCGGGTATTTACCAAATACCCGACCCCGGTCTCCTCGAGACTCATATTATCCTAACCCAAGTTATTTAAATGAAATTCACAACATTTCCTATTAGAGATATCAACTCATTCAAAACATCCAATACCATTCCATCATCCGTAAGCAAAGCCTAATCCCATACAAATCAATTCAATTGATTCAAATTGAATTTCAAACCCCAATCACATAGATTACTTCATTTAACGTTAATTAATTCCAAATCAATTAATTGGACAACCCATCATTATCCATCTTAATTAATCACCCTGGATTAATTATCTTCCAATTGCATTCAAGTAATTATCTTAAATTAACTTCAGAATATTAATCAGTCTCAACCTAGATTATTGATAAATCTTAATTTCTTCACGAATTAATTATTTATTTAATTACATTAATCCTTAATTGCTTAAACTAATTAACTTCCCATAAGACACTTACTATAGATTAATCAATCATAATTAATCAATTTTGTTATATTAATGAAACCACGGTATTAACCATTTTCGATTAATCCTAAACTGTAATTAATTATCCTTCATTTTACTTTATTCATAAATTACTTATTTCTTACTTAACAATCTTAATTAATCTCTTGATTAGTTCCACCCAGTAATTATATTTTATTACTTACATTAAGTAATTATTATCACACCATCAAATGATTTTTCTGAATTGCTTTTACTTATTTAATTAACTTACAACTCAATTCCTTATTTATTCAACTCGTTAATTACTAAGCCAAATAACCCAAATCATCACTTAATTAAACCCATAAATTATATAGTTCAAATTCCTTACTAATTTAAATGAATCACAACACATCAAGCCCTTATTAAATTTAAAATGAAATCATTTTCGTATTTATGATTTATGTTTGAAACAATTTTAAACCCCATGTACTTCGAGTCAACTCTCAATTAACTTGAGAATCAATCAAAACCAAAGTCACATCATCATCCATATACATCCAATCAACTTAAACATTCAACCAATTATTTAAATTTAACCATATAAATTTAAATAGAAATCTAATAGAGTGAGATTTACTCACCTTTGCCCTTAATTTTGCAATCCACTTCATTCTCGATTTGATTCCACGATTTTCAACCTTGTATAAATAATTATATGATATTTGTTAATATTTGAATCAAATCAAACAATTAAATTTTAACCGATGCTTTATCTTTATTTTCAAACCAATTTTCTTTAAATAAATTTAAGAAATAAATTGTCTTAACACCTACTGTTCTCTATATATATATATAATTGATCCAAATAAAATTGTTTAAGCCGTCTGTTCACTTCACTATTCGAAATCAGCAAATTGTAAACTTACTACTTTTTATTAAACCATAGCTTTTGAAAAAAAAAACAAAAAACAAAAAAACAAGGTTGATATACCTGATAGAAACATGAACAAAACATAGAAGCCTTCCCCACCCTCGCGACCACGCTATTAACCACTATCAAGCTCCAACCACCACTGCAAACCAAACATCCTTCGATAGCAATCCTAATCGTTACCAAGCTTCACGCGAACGCCATCGCGCCCAGATCGAGACATGATCACGCCGTCTCCTTCCAGAGGGAATCCTAGCTTCGATCGCTACTTCATCGTCGCTCCGTATCTCGCGACTCCGCCTTCACTCTTACGGCCTCGCGTGCACTCCTTCAAACGTGAGTCTCCCCTTGCCGCGTCGAAGGCGGCCTCCCCCTAGAACTCGAACTGCACAGCCATTCTCTTCATTTCATTCTTTTTTTTTATCGGTCGCGATCGAAGTGGAACAGAGGAGAGGGACGAAAATTTAGGGAAAAAAGAATAATCGGTCGCGATTTAAATGGATTTCGGTCGCCATTTATCTTTGCTTTTTTTTTTAACGAATCGATTTGGGAATGAAGGAAAAGAGGAGGCTCGATTTCGTAACTGTTGAAGGAAGAGAGGACGGGGTAAAATATAGAACTGAGGAAGCTTCACGAATACGAGAGTGGTTAGCTTCTTGAATACGAGAGTGGTTAATTAAATATTTAAACATCGAAAATATCTCTCTCTGCATAACACGAAATCCCGAACCCCAAATCAGAACTGCCGACAGGCGTTACTAAGGTTATACCCGCATTTCGAACACAACCGAACAGATTCCGCAAGCTAATTCGATCGTATGTGCGAGTTACAGAAGAAAATGATCAAATTCCAATTAAATCGATTAAAATAATTCTAAGCATTTCGAGCTGCCAGGGTCAAACAACAACCCCGATTGCCACGAAAATTGAAATCCGATAATAACCAACTATTACGGATCCAATGGAACTGGTTTCGTCAACTTTCGTGACTGTGCCTCGGAAGGCTATTTTTAAATTCCAATTTAAACGATAAATTATTAAAATTAAACAAAGTACCTTTATATTAAATTTCAACCATTTTATTATCTTCAGTATCATCATTGTAGATTTTATAAGCCTTCAAATTATTTTAAACAGGCTTACAATCTCATATTCAACAATTTACCCAATTTCAATTATTAAATTCAATATTTAAACTACACAATTCAATGATTTAATTATCAAGTAAATATTGATATCCTAAAATTCAAGTTAGAATTAACTTTTAAATATTTTAAAATCAATTAACTATTCAAATTAAATTTGTTAGAAATTCCGGGTCATCACATTCCTCCCCCTTTAAAAGAATTTTGTCCCCGAAATTACTAATCAGGAAGAATGTCCCATACCTGTCTACTTTTTGCCAAAACCAAACAGTTCTACAACTTACCAATTTTCTTTCATAAAACCCCCCTTATTATTCTTACTAACCTCCTAAACTCTTCCACGGTATCAAACGATACCCCTTTTTCTCAATCATTTAAATGTCAATTTAAAACCTAATTTTTGAACTATCAAAATTATCTCAAAATTTTTCTAACTCCCTAAATTCCCGAAAAAATTTGACAGCGTCTCCTTTGCGCGGCTAGCTCGGTACTACTACAAAAGGCCTCTACGGGCTCCCAAATACCAAAAAGAAAACAAAAGCCAAGTGGCTACATCAAAAACCCAATCCAACTTCATACAGAATTTAAAATACATACCTTTTTGTCGGGAAATTCAAATTTATCATTTGGATTCAAATCCAATTCCTTTTTCCCATTTAATACCTGCATAACCTCCTTAGCAACAATATCCAATCATAACCCTACAAATTATTTTATACATTCTCATATATAGGTTTTCACAAATACTGCTATTCAATTTTGTTGTTCTTGTTTTCATATGAATTCAATTTTATTTCGATTTCTAATATTGAATTTTATCTTTCATTAAAACTGATTCATGTTAGTTTCATTTACTAGTTTACTTTAATTTCCAATTTGAAATTGTTTTGTCGTTAACCATTTCTCCAAAAATTTACTAACTCCCAAAATTTTCAAAATTTTTTGGCAGAGTCTCCTTTGTACAAGGAGCTTTTGCAATTTGACAAGAGATATAAATATATGTACATCGACCCACCCGATCGGAAAAAGCAAAAACAGTTCATATTTCCTATTTTTATTGCATAGGCGTACCTTATTTAGCATTTTAAGCAAGCATCTTATTTATTTTAGCAATTAGTGCAATCCAAACCAGCCAAACGGCCTTCAGGTACCTGTACTTACTCAATTTGAATATGTAAGTGCCATATAAATAAAATCTATTAGCATACCACTTATTTTCAATAGCTACGCATGAATATCATAAGCAACAAGCACTAAAACCTTTCCATAAGTGATTTATATGACCTTAAAGCTAATTCAATTGCTTTCATCCAATTTATAAACCATTTTATTCAATTTCAATTGTTTGCAACTCAATTTCTTACATTCCATTGATTTTTACCCATAACAAGCTCATATTCACTTCAAATGATTCAAAATCAATTTCATTAAATCTCTATCAACTCATAGTATTTTAATTACTTTGGTTTATGCCAAACAACAATTATTGTTATGCAATCTCGACGATACTCGCTTGATAGAGTATCTATTTTAGTTTATAACTACTTCAAATTAATTTCAACTCATTCTGAATTTAATCCCATTTCATTTCTAAACTATCTACCAACCATTCATTGCATTTCATTTAATTTCCGCATTAAATTCATGCAAAACAATTTATTAAGCTTGGCACATTCAAACTTATAAATTAATGACCATTTCCAAATTAATTTAATCCAAGCTTTATTTTATGGGCTTTCACTCTTATTCGAAGCCAAATTTCCATAACCTTTAAACTTAAGTGAATTTACTTTAGTTTATTCCAACATTAAACTTAAGTTTGCTTCTATTTGATTCTCATTTAAGCAACTTCCATTAAATTTAGTTAACGTATCTATTGTAAATTTTGATTTTAAATTCACCTTCACAATTTCCAAAATAATGTCCAACCATATACTTATCTCATTTATACTTTAAATTAATATACCACCAAATTTAAGTTCAGTCTGATAATCTTATTCCAATCACAATTTTGATTTAGTTTTTTATTCTATCAGACTTCATCCATTTATTATTTAACTCAATAAACCCATTTAAATTTTTTAATTTACTTACTTTATTCGTTATCGGATTTATTTTATTAATATAAGGCCATTCTCAATTTACTTCTGTTCATATGGGTTTTATTTGCAACCAAACCATTTTTATTATTATTCAATTCCATATCATATGACAACACTTCTCTTATATCCAATTTACTTGCAAATTTCATTAAATATTATTCAAATCACACTTGGATTTTTATTTGCAATTCAAACCATCACTTTTTCAATCTAACTCTATTTTATTTTTATTTTACAACATCTCATCTAATTTATTTCATTATTAAATCTAAGTCAAGTTCTATTTACAATTTGAATTCATTTCCAAACTCCATTATTAATTTACAATCCATTTATTTACCAAAGTTAAATTTTATTAACATACTCAATCTCACAATTATTTAACCAATTCGCTTATTTCCAATTTCCAAATAAATATTCGATTTTAATTACAAAGTACTTCATTGGAATTCTAGTTTGGATTTCCTTTTTATTTTCCCAAAATTCCAACACCTTTATTTAAAATTTTAGAAATGCTTTTAAATTCACAAAATATTTAATAAAATAGCACTTTATAAAAATACTTTTATAACTCGATGTCCCAACCAGTCTATCCTTGTTCTCACAGAAATTCAGTCATACGTTGATCAGGCGTTGGACTGAAAATCTATAAGTACTTGGTAAACCTGTTTTCAACACCCAGTAAAACATTTGAAAAATAATTTTTATTGAAAATATAGGAATCGGATTTTTGAAAATAGAGGAAATATCTTTGGTGAGAATACTCTGGAAATCATCACCCCTATCCATGGTCGCAGTTAACCCGATGATTACGTTGCCGTCCCGACAAAATCCACAGATAACTGTAGGCCTCCGCGCCCCACGATTACACCATGGAACCCACAACAGATCGCAGCTACAACTGGAGTTACGTAGCTATCACAGCAAAAACCCATATAACTGTAGGCATCAGCGCCATCGAATTTCGCTGCCAAAAATGAAACTTCTCCACTCCACTTGACCATAGATCGCAGTCTACCGATGTTGCGTTGTGTTCCCGGCAAAATCAAGTGTAGACCGTTGACACTCATCCTCCACACGATTTTCGATATGGTCCCCACAGTAGATCGCAGCGGCATCGAGTTACACTGTCGTCACAGCATAACCCAAATGCCTCTGTAGGCATCAACGCCATCGACTTACGCTACCCAATAATCCTCAGGAACTAGTTCTGTCCGGACTCCTCACAGGATCAACTTTAGAACCCCCTGGCCTCAAGGCAGCACCACCCGGTGGCACTCCTAAGAAGTTCATTTTAAGGGAGCGCCTTTTTTCCCCAGAGCCATCATCAAAATATTTTATACTATACACATATAGTATTTTCAAATCATACACCTAGTATGATATCATACAAAGCTCCTTTACACAAAATCGATTATCCCAAAATCGATAATTCTCAAAATAGGCTTTCCAAATTCAATATTGATTTTACCCAAAAATCAAAAGCCTTTCCAAATCCAAAGGTTCTCAAAATCCTTTTTCCAAATCCTCATAAGATCCTTTATATATATATATATAGATATATATTATTTTTTAAAAACTTTGGATCACTTTAAACTCGTATAAAATCCTTTTTATACTTCACACTTCCAAAATCCTTTTTCTTCCAATAACAGATTTAACAAGGGAAGAATATATATACAAAGATATAACTTTGTTTACCCAAATTCAAATATTCAAATTTGATTACTCTTTCCAATATCAATTTTCTTTCTATTCACATTCACTTATTCACATTTGCCTTTATCCCTATTTGGATTATTACCTCAATTCTTATCCCAATTGGGTATTTAATCAATAACAGTTTAAACTCCGACCAGTTTATTTAGAAAATAGCTTGAAAATTTTGAAAAATAGATAAGTAGTTGAAAAATAATTATTAGTTTGCAAAATAGTTATTAACATAGTTAACTAATTGTAAAATAGTTGAGGAATGGTTAAATAGTTCCAAACATTGTAGATAATTGCAAAATGGTTGCAAAATAGAAATTAGTTTGTGAAATAGTTGAAAAATAGGAATTAGTTTAGAAAACAGTTGAAAAATGGTTAAATAACTCCAAACCATAAAATAATTTGGCTTTAAGAAAGAAAGGTTGTATATATTTAATAGCTTAGAAAAATAAGTTTATATCAAAACAATTTATTAATCATAATCAAGAGTCCAACTGTTCACTCCCCCAACAATTCAATTTAAATCTCCATTAAATTGACCCAATTCCAATTCAAATAACTCCAAATTCCATTGGACTTGATTAATCCCCAATTCAAGTTGAATCAATCTGGATTCCTTTCCCAACTTAAATCAAATTCAAGTTGATTTTAATCCTGTTCAATTTTAAATTTGAATTATTATCAATTTAATTTCAGAATCCAAATCACTTCAATTTAATACAATCCAATTTCCATTTAAAAATTTTAAACTTAGACATCTTCAATCACCGATCCAATTACTTCAAACCAAATTCAATTTTAAACTAATCCAATTAAATCTTGAATTTAAACTATCTCGAATTATAGAAATTCGAGTTAAATTCTCAAAGGTTGGTTTAACCCTTTAAACCAAATTAACCTTTAAATCAAAGTGTTTAATCATTTTAATTTTTGATTCCAATTTCTCAAAATTCTCATTTTAAATTATTTTTACTTATGTATTTCAAGATTCAATACAATTTTATTTTAAAATTTTAATTTATTATTCAATCTAATTTTCCAGTTTGAAGCCAGTTCTTAACAAGTTTATTTTACAATTCAATTATTCAAACTTATTTTATTTATACAATTCCAATCAACCATTTATCTTTCCAAGTTAAATTCCAATTTCATCTTAAAATCTTCAATCCAAGTTGTTCATTCAAACTTATTTAACTTCTTCCAAGTTAAATTCAATTTACTTAGTCCAGTCAACCTCATTCTCGCATTGAATTTTCCACTTCAACTTCAAATTCTTTCCCTTTTATAAGTTCAAACCTTATATCACTTTGGGTTTTAATATCACATTTCTGGGAAAAATCAAAACTCAACCTCTTAGAGTTTATTTCAAATTATCTTTGATATCATGTATACCCATACATACATATTTATTTCTTGGCCCTTTCAGCCATGTATTAAAATTTTAAACCACCTTCGGTTTTAATTTAAATCAATTTCAAACAACCCATTGTTTCAACAAATCCCGGTTATCCAAATAATACTTATTCATTATTTTTATTACTTTGAAACCAAAATTTCAAATTCTGGAATTAGATTTAGAATTTCATTTTCAATCACTTAAATTTTTAATTTAGTTGTATTTTTGTTCTTACTTAATTTAATTCCAATTCTAAACTTCAGTTCCAGTTTGAATCCATTTCAAACTTATCTTTATTTTAAAGCTTTTAAACAATTTAATTTCTGGCTTCTAATTTTAGAATTTCATCTTCAATTAATTAAATTTTGATTTGGTTGTACTATATTACTTCTAGATTTTCATTTCAATAATTAACAACCAATCACCTTAATAGATATTAGAAGGAAATATTGCTTTATATATCAAAATATATATTTTGTATAAAATCATTTAAAATCCTTATAGAAGAAAATAACAAGTACGCGCTCATATATATATTCTCAACTCATTCTAGAGTACTACAGACTCTATTAAATGAGTAATTCCCACCAGAGCCAAGGTTCTCGCTTAACCTTCCAGCTCTGATACCAAATGTAACGACCTGAAATTTTAGAAGCCGAAAATCTTAGATAGTTATGAAAAAGAAGAAAGAGGTAGAAGAAGAAGAACAGAAATGTCAACAACTCACATTCGTAGCGGATAAAATATAATAATAAATAATGAACAGTTTACAAAAGAATATTATATCTGTCAACTTCATTTTAATACATCAGAGTTTTACATATATACAGTCACTGAATACATTCAGTAATTATATCTCAGAAAACAATAATATACAGCAGCGGAAATACATTATACGTACTTGCCATCCAGCTCATCTCCTGAGCTCCAAAACGTATCTACCTGAAAATCTGTAATACTCAGTCTGACCCGAGCATTACACCAAAGTAACACCCGGGTCAGGCTGGAAGCCAGCGTGAGTAAACTCAACTAACATGAAATACCCGAGCAAACAACTTATATAAACCCGGGGTAACTTATATCAATTTAACCAATTCACAATTGCTATGGACAACACTTATTTCACATATTAATTTCTATGTACCAAACTTAGATAAATATTCCGGTCTACTTAAATCATTTCATTCCAGCCTATTGATTTCACAAATCAATATATAAATATTTGAAGTGGTTTCGGGTATTTACCAAATACCCGACCCCGGTCTCCTCGAGACTCATATTATCCTAACCCAAGTTATTTAAATGAAATTCACAACATTTCATATTAGAGATATCAACTCATTCAAAACATCCAATACCATTCCATCATCCGTAAGCAAAGCCTAATCCCATACAAATCAATTCAATTGATTCAAATTGAATTTCAAACCCCAATCACATAGATTACTTCATTTAACGTTAATTAATTCCAAATCAATTAATTGGACAACCCATCATTATCCATCTTAATTAATCACCCTGGATTAATTATCTTCCAATTGCATTCAAGTAATTATCTTAAATTAACTTCAGAATATTAATCAGTCTCAACCGAGATTATTGATAAATCTTAATTTCTTTACGAATTAATTATTTATTTAATTACATTAATCCTTAATTGCTTAAACTAATTAACTTCCCATAAGACACTTACTATAGATTAATCAATCATAATTAATCAATTTTGTTATATTAATGAAACCACGGTATTAACCATTTTCGATTAATCCTAAACTGTAATTAATTATCCTTCATTTTACTTTATTCATAAATTACTTATTTCTTACTTAACTATCTTAATTAATCTCTTGATTAATTTCACCCAGCAATTATATTTTATTACTTACATTAAGTAATTATTATCACACCATCAAATGATTTTTCTGAATTGCTTTTACTTATTTAATTAACTTACAACTCAATTCCTTATTTATTCAACTCGTTAATTACTAAGCCAAATAACCCAAATCATCACTTAATTAAAACCATAAATTATACAGTTCAAATTCCTTACTAATTTAAATGAATCACAACACATCAAGCCCTTATTAAATTTAAAATGAAATCATTTTCGTATTTATGATTTATGTTTGAAACAATTTTAAACCCCATGTACTTCGAGTCAACTCTCAATTAACTTGAGAATCAATCAAAACCAAAGTCACATCATCATCCATATACATCCAATCAACTTAAACATTCAACCAATTATTTAAATCTAACCATATAAATTTAAACAGAAATCCAATAGAGTGAGATTTACTCACCTTTGCCCCTTAATTTTGCAATCCACTTCATTCTCGATTTGATTCCAGATTTTCAACCTTGTATAAATAATTATATGATTTTTGTTAATATTTGAATCAAATCAAACAATTAAATTTTAACCGATGCTTTATCTTTATTTTCAAACCAATTTTCTTTAAATAAATTTAAGAAATAAATTGTCTTAACACTTACTGTTCTCTATATATATATAATTGATCCAAATAAAATTGTTTAAGCCGTCTGTTCACTTCACTATTCGAAATCAGCAAATTGTAAACTTACTACTTTTTTTTAATCATAGCTTTTGAAAAAAAAACAAAAAAACAAGGTTGATATACCTAATAGAAGCATGAACCAAACACAGAAGACCTTCCCCACCCTCGCGACCACGCTATTAACCACTATCAAGCTCCAACCACCACTGCAAACCAAACATCCTTCGATAGCAATCCTAATCGTTACCAAGCTTCACGCGAACACCATCGCGCCCAGAACGAGACATGATCACGCTGTCTCCTTCCAGAGGGAATCCTAGGTTCGATCGCGACTTCATCATCGCTCCGTATCTCGCGACTCCGCCTTCACTCTTACGGCCTCGCGTGCACTCCTTCAAGCGTGAGTCTCCCCTCGCCGCGTCGAAGGCGGCCTCCCCCTAGAACTCGAACTGCACAGCCATTCTCTTCATTTCATTCTTTTTTTTTATCGGTCGCGATCGAAGTGGAAAAGAGGAGAGAGACAAAAATTTGGGGAAAAAAGAATAATCGGCCGCGATTTAAATGGATTTCGGTCGCCATTTATCTTTGCTTTTTTTTTAACGAATCGATTTGGGAATGAAGGAAAAGAGGAGGCTCGATTTCGTAACTGTTGAAGGAAGAGAGGACGGGGAAAAATATAGAACTGAGGAAGCTTCACGAATACGAGAGTGGTTAGCTTCTTGAATACGAGAGTGGTTAATTAAATATTTAAACATCGAAAATATCTCTCTCTGCATAACACGAAATCCCGAACCCCAAATCAGAACTGCCGATAGGCGTTACTAAGGTTATACCCGCATTTCGAACACAACGGAACAGATTCTGCAAGCTAATTCAATCGTATGTGCGAGTTACAGAAGAAAATGATCAAATTCCAATTAAATCGATTAAAATAATTCTAAGCATTTCGAGCTGCCAGGGTCAAACAACAACCCCGATTGCCACGAAAATTGAAATCCGATAATAACCAACTATTACGGATCCAATGGAACTGGTTTCGTCAACTTCCGTGACTGTGCCTCGGAAGGCTATTTTTAAATTCCAATTTAAACGATAAATTATTAAAATTGAACATAGTACCTTTGTATTAAATTTCAACCATTCTATTATCTTCAGTATCATCATTATAGATTTTATAAGCCTTCAAATTACTTTAAACAGGCTTAGAATCTCATATTCAACAATTTACCCAATTTCAATTATTAAATTCAATATTTAAACTATACAATTCAATGATTTAATTATCAAGTAAATATTGATATCCTAAAATTCAAGTTAGAATTAACTTTTAAATATTTTAAAATCAATTAACTATTTAAATTTGTTAGAAATTCCGAGTCATCACAGGTGTTAGAAAGGATGAGACCCAAAGAAGCGTAGTTGACTACAAAAATAAGTTTGAGAACAAATCCAAAGATAAAGAGGAAGTGTAGATAATCAGTCAGGATGCATGTGATGAATTTGTTACCGTTAAGCTTGAAAGAGATGCTGCTATTGAAAAGGCTAAAGATATTGATGCCCTTGTTAAACAAGAAGTGGAGGCCATAAAAGAAAAGGCTAGAGAGGAGGTTATGGAGGAACTAAATCCACTACTTATTCTTTACAATGCCAATGTCCAAAAGCATAGAAACTTGGAGTAGCTCTGGGGAGACTACCCTTACCATCTTGTACATGCTTGGGAGCATCCTATACATTCTTGGGAGCATCTTGTTCGGGAGGAGCAAGAGGCTCTCAGCACTGAAGAAACTTATTTGATGAGGCTAGAAGGCAAAATTCTGTTGGGTGATGACCAAAAGTTCTACATGAAACCTATCTTATACTCAAAAAAGAGCACGCTACAATGTTTGAACATGAAACTGGTGAAGATTCCGGATCACAATATTGCAGATGACCTGAATCCGATGACCCAAGTTATTCGCAACACCATGGTTGATTCTTCTATCGAGCTTGGTTACAATCCAAAGAAGCCGCATATTGCTACATCTAGTATCTAGTGTGCTCTTTTCGATTATTGAAGGAGATTCTGGTGGCACTCCAGCTCATGTGGGGGACCAATCCAAAGAAGGTGTTTCTTTAACCTCACCCATTCTTCAGAAAGCTGGGATGTCCCCATGATATATCTAATCTTTTGGTTATGTTTCCTCAGCTTTAGGTCAGCAGGCTACAGTTCCACCTCTTCCTCAAGAATCCCAACCAAGTCCTCAAGTACCTATGACAGAGTCGGTTACTATCACAGCTTTGGCGGCGACCCAAGACATCCCGAAAAAAGAAGCTTCCATGATCGATGAGCATTTGGTAGATGCTTTTTGAAGGGAAGAAAGAGATCCACATAAAGAGATTCATGTTAACGATGACATTGTGATTACTGGAGCTTCTTAATCCTCGTGAAGCCTCTCTATGCAAGAAATAGCATAAAAACTAGAGGCAGACATTGCCCTTGGGATGAAAGTCAAGTAGGAGAAAATAGAGATCGTTCCCCCTCCCATCTCCATCGTTTTTCCTAAAGAAACTGTAGATGCTTCCGCTACTTAGCTAGAACCTGCTCAAGATGCACATACTATGTTAACCCAGTCTACTTCGGTGAAAGGACAAGGAAGCAGCAAGAGAGGAGAGAGGAAAGTTTGAGCGAAATATCTCCCAATTCCAAGAAAAAGAAAGCCAAGGAGGAAGTGATTCACTACGTACGCTCACGGTCCAAAGTCTTTTAGGTCTTGTTGGCCAAATCTATATGGGATCGTGCCCCGCTTTTTATTCCTTTGCTATAAATACCTTGTACTTGACTTTCCAAGCTTATGTAAATAAAGTTCTTTTACTTTTGACGAACTTTTGTATGAATTTTCTTAAGTAAATGAGCTATTACATTTTCCATTCAATGTAATTGTAATTCGTTGCTCATTGATTCAGATGATAATCCATTAATTTTATCCCAAGGCCTCCATATGGTCATGGCCTTAAGTCGTACTAAAAACTGGCACAATCCCTAGTGTTATGCCATTGGATTCAGCGGTTCAAGTGATTATACTCCTGTCCCCAGTTCTAGGGTTAAAGGAGTTAGATAATGGATGGTCAAATTTCATCTTTCGTGAGTTTATACTCTTCCTATCAGTTTCAGGTCAGAGTTTATGGAATGGTGAGAGTTCTAACCGCACTTATCAATTTGTTTATACTCATATCTGCACTCTTGGAATAAGAGTTAGCTGGTGGATGATCGAATCATACTAAATTTGTATTTATAACCTAGTCCACATTCTAGGGACTTAGAGTTATTTTGGAAAATAGTCGAACGTACTTTTCTTAATTGATTGATTTACCCTCAAGTCCGAGGTTTTACTTGGCGAGTGATCAGTCATGTCACGATTTCTTTCGATTCATGCTTGTCCCATCGATTTGTGGGATTAATTTGATTATTGAATGGTCAAGTTGCATCCATTCCCATTAGGTACTCCATCGATCGAGTTGTGAGTGAGAATCATCAAATGAATCGTCGGGCCACATTGACTTTGTTAAGTCCAATCATGAACTTATGTACTCGGTTGACTCCGAACTCTAGGAACCCGCTTGGACATAGCTTTATTAATTAGATAGGTATCCTAACTAATGTGTAATACGACAACAATCAAAGATGTAAAGGAAATTTCAAATTTTATTTGCCAAGTGGACAGAAATGACATAATTTGTCTTATTACATATATGGAATATCAATGCTAATGCAATTTCGGAAATAGAATACGATCAAATGAAAAAGAAATAAAAAATGAAAGAGCATCATAAATGCTCGATATTCCATGCCCTTGGGAGTGTGATGCCGTCAATAGTCGCTAGGTTAAAAGTTCATTCTCCAAGCCTCTCCAAGCCTCTGTTCAATGATGTATGGTCCTTCCCAAGAAGGATTCATGTGTGATGGGACATGATAGACCCGTTTCAAGACGAGGTCGTCGATTTCAGAGGTCCTAATTTGGACTTTAGTAGGTCATTCGATGACAAGTGACTTCGATTTCAGCGGGAATGATGGCTTTGGAGTTGTAAGCAAGGGCATATGGAGTGTGGCCAGTCGTGGAATTATAGGTGGTTCTGTTAGCCCATAAATCTTTTTGGAGTTCATCCAGCTGTATGCCTCCAGCCTTTTCCAAACTTTTATTTAGAATGGACTTTATGATTTTGTTCACAGCTTCTACTTGTCCAATTTCTTAAGGGTAAGCAACTGCCGCAAATCTCTTTTTAATATGATGTCAATGGCAGAGGTCTTTGAATTCAGTACTATCGAATTGGGTTCCGTTATCATTTACAATGGTTTAAGGAAGGCCAAAATGATAGATGATGTTCCGGACAATGAAGTTGATTGCTTTCTTTGTCGTGATCGTGGCTAAAGGTTCTGCTTCTGCCCATTTGGTGAAGTAATCAACTACAATAATGGCGTATTTCACACCACCTTTAAAGATCGTAAGGAACCGATACTTTTCATGCTCCATGTGGAAAAGGACCATGGACTTACAATTTATGTAATTTTTGTTAGCATAGCTCTTGGAACTTTCCCATACATCTAGCACTGTATGCATCGCTTAGCGTAATCAGTAGCATCTTAGTTGACGGTTGGCTAGTAATACCCATAATGGAGTATTTTGTTTATTAAGGTTTTCCCTCCAGTGTAATTGCCATATTCCCCTTCGTGAACTTCCCTTAGGACTTGTTTTATTTCATCATAAACGATAGAGCAAAGAAACAGAAAAACCCTTTCTATACATGACTGTAACATCCCCGGATTTTTGCCCAGTCTAATTTGATAATTGAATTAATTTTTGAAATTAAATTGTCAATTAAATAAGGTTTTTCAAAATAAAATAAAATATTAGTTGTTTATAGATATTTGGATTTATTGGAATTTCAATTGACAATTAACGAATTTATTAAATTTGAAATTAAATATGGAAATGGGTAAATTAATCAACTCTAGATTAACATCTAAAATTGTTTAAATCAGTGTAAATGATTAAGAAATTCAAAAACGATAAATATTGTCAATTATAGAATTGAAATTGAAAATTTTATTTAATTAATTAAGTTTTAATTTATTTAATTAATGAAAAAATGGTCATTTTAGCCACTGACTCGGATTTCGACGAAACCAGTTTCATCGGATCCATAACAGTGAATTATAGTAGAATTTAATATTTCATAGCGATCAGACTTGTCGTTTGATCGTACGGACTCGAAACACCTTGAAATCGATTTAATTGAAATCAATTTGTAATAACTTGATTTTTGCATAACTTCTTCATACGATGGAATTTTGACTCGAAACCTATTCCATTGATTTATATTAAACATCTATTTTGATATATGGGTTGACCCAATTTCGTTCCAGAGTCAGAACGGGATTTTCGGGACATTTATCGTTCAGAGGTCCAAACCAATCGTATTGTTTCCTCTATTTCTCAGCTCTACCTACAAATATATCTAGTTATATACCCTAGCAGCCTTTCTATTTTTCATTTCTGTACGTATAGAAATTTTTGTTCCTCCTCTTTCCAATGGCTGAAACCCTAAAACTCCTCAGTTCAATTCCAATCCAAATTTCAACTTCAAAAATTAAAACTCTTCAAACTATATCATATTTTATATCATTAGAAAGCTATCAACTAGCGCAACTTAGATCTGTAATTTATTTTCCAATTTGAACCTCGGTTTGTCCAGAGATTGACGAACAAGTTTCAGCCGTTTGTTTGAGGTCGTTGGATTGTGCGGTAGATCGTCTATTTCACGACAATATGGTGGTGGCATCATGTAGAGGACGCGTATGGTGGTCATCGGCATGGCTATCTTGGTCGAAGGGGCTGCAGATTCGCCGTGATGAGGGGATGTAGGTGGCGATGGCGGCAACCAAAAGGCAGCGTCGCGCGTCGCCGCGAGTTAGGAGTGGGGTCGGCTGAGGTAGGGCGTGCCTCCGGCATTGTATGATTGAGGTGACGAGATACTCTGGTGGCCGCGTTTGTCAGATTGTGGCGGCGGTTCCATGTTCAGCTGGTTCGTGCATGCGTTAGGGTTTCTGGAGAGGATGCTTGCATGGCAGATTTTGAGCGAGTGTTGTTTTTTTCTCTATTTTAATTTTATTTTTGATTTCAAATCTTCTAATTCGAATATCTTTCACATACGATGTCCGATTTACATGCAGTTTCTTTTGTATGGATCGTTTTGGAATTTCGGACTTTTTGACGTAGGTTTGGACGAATTCTGAGGTTGTTCAATTTTTGGGTTTAAATAGGATTTAAATTCAATTTAAATTCAAAAGATGAGTGTTTTAACCCACTCACAACTTCTAAAATTTCTTATGTTTGTTAAATTGATGTATGATGTGATTAGAAATTTATTTATGACTGTTTGGCATATCTTGAATCATCATCTTAGTTTATTGAAATTATTTGGATAAAATAGTATTTAATTTATTTTTGAATATAAACTGCCAGTAAATACCTGTTATTCATTATTTGTTCTATATTAATGTTATTGATTGAATTGGATGATGATTGCGATAAATGTTTGGTGATTGATATTGGATGAATGGATGTTGTATTTTATACTGTTATGACTTGCATGTCGTTATGGATTTTTATTTCATTCGGGATTGCGGTTTGAAATGACATATAACCGTATTTATATTTTAAATTGCAGATTGAAATAATAAATATCCGTTCACTTGAGCATAGGATAGAAAATTATATATAGACACCGTCCGTCTATATATATATTTTGGAAATGATTTCTATGGGTTTGGAAAGAAATATACGGTTTAAAAATATTGATTTTTGATATTATATAAATATTATTTTATATATAGTTAAATTCTTGAATGTAAGCTTTGTATAAATTTGTTTAATAAAAATAAGTTTAATAATAGAGTTTGATTTTATTAAATATAATATGGGTAAGTATTTAAATTATATCTTAATATAGAGTATATAATGATTTAAATAAATTAAGGTTGGCAGATAAATGTGAAATTTATCTGAAATTGAATTTAGTTAAGAATTAAAATCAAATAAGTTTGATATCAAATGTATTGAATTTGAGATTTTAGAAGGTATGAATTATAACTTGATCTTGTTTAAGGTGAATTAAATGAATGTTTCAAGTATAAATAAATTGAAGGAAACATTTAGTTATTTGTAATCGGGGTTTTGTTTAAATGATAATAGATCTATTAAGTAAATATTTCGAAACTAAATAACAGAAAATTGAATTTGATATATATGAAATTATCAACCTTAGTTTTGAAATTTTTGAATACTTAAAGTTTGAAATATATTGAATTCGAAATGGGTTATTCTTTAGATCTAATCTGTCTTGAAATCGATAAATTTAGAATAGTTTATTTGGAAACTGAATTGAATTGAAATTATGATTTGGGATTTGGTTAAATATAGAATTTATAAATTCGATTTGTTACGGAATGGATTTATGAAATTGAAGAAGCTAGTTTATGATATAAAGTATTTTAATAGTTTAACCATTTAAGTGGTGGAAGTTATGTTTCAAAGTTTGAGTTTCAAAGGATTATGATTTGAAAGTGTTATATTTCAAGTGTTTTGATTTCGAAGTGTTATAATATTGAAAGTGCTATGATTTTGGGAAGGATATAATTGAAATAAAAATGATATTATATTGATTTGGGTTTTAATAAAAATGATATCATATTGGTTTGGGTTTTGAAATGGAAATGGTATCGTATTTATATGGTTTTGGAATGGATATTATATTCTGGCTTTGAAGTAAAAAAAATTACTTTGGAATGACCGCGGTGTTATAATAACGATTGATTGTTGAAGTGACCGGGATCGAAAGTTGTCATACTCTCTGCCAACTCCGAAAACCACTTTAACAACAATGTACGCGGTGGAGATTCCAGAATGAAGTAGGATGGTGGCGGCGTTCCTTTGAGGTATATATGTGGACCCGACTCCCGTGAGTTGGCATAAGGTGGCTAAAACAGGAGTGATTGACGGGCTAATGAGGTAACACCTTTGATTGGACACATCCCTTTAATATTATACTTTGACTTTTGGATTGATTCGGTGGCCAATTTTGATTTTTTGATTTGGGGTGTGGCTCGAGGTGGGCGGTAGCTGCGGCTATGCGTTACCACCGGTCCGAAAGCGTAATTGGTATATCTACCCTAGCATTGCCTAGTTGTGCCGTGTCACCTATCCTAGCGCGCCTTGTACGAGTTTGGTTTTCTCCCGTAGCCCGTGTGGTATCCTCTGGTGGCTTCCTGATCAGGAGGAACTATGATACTGGATGGACTACTGGGACTATTATTGTGTTAACCGGGAGATTGGACGACTCCTTAACGCTATTTAAAAGTAAGTTTATTTTACTATTAGACATTATTATAATAGCGAAATATTACTACATAGTAAATAGTTTAACGGATCCTTAGGAGATGTGAATCCCGAGCATATCTTAAGTTACTGCACTCACGTTGACCCTGGATAGGAGATATCAAACCCCGTAAACATCTCTAATGCCGTTCCACTCATATTATTTACTGTTTATTTAACTTACATAAGATCTCTTAGTTCTGACTCGAGTGTTTTGTCTTTTCAACTCGCTCGGGTCAGCCTGAGCATTTCAAGATTCGAAGACTTTATTTCTGGTGGAGGAAGACGAAGATTTTATTACTATTTTTATTATATTATTCCACTACATTCATATTGTTCCGTTGCATTGTAATTGTTATTCTCTGGTATGCGTAACTCTGATCCTATAATGTATTAGTATAATCAAATGTTTTATAAACAACTTCAACAACTGTATTTGATTATTATATTATGTCGTTCCACTGCAAGATTCTGTTTTGTTTTATTCCCTCCTCTGCTTTTCTTATTCAACCCAATAACAATTCGCCCTTTTGTATGATTTGAGTCTGACATGTGTGGTTTATCGTCGATTAAAACATACAAAAAGGCAAAATGTTACAAGAATTGTTTATGTGTCGTTATAGTGATTTTTCCCTATATTATCACTTAATAAATATCATCTCCCTAAACCTTTGTATGTTGAACTGAGCCTATATTTTCACAAAATAGATGTTTAAAATTCATTAATCATTATGATTAATGATATTTGAATTTAATCAATCATTTAGTTTATGATGTGTCAATTTAATAAATTGTCTTAATTAATGATATTTAAATTAATTAATCATTTTAATTAATGGGTTTTGAATTTAGTTAATCATTATAATTAATAATGTTTTAAATTTTTTATTCATATTAATTAATGATGATTGAATCGAATTAATCATTTTTAATTAATGATATTTGTATTTAATTACTAATTTTAATTAATGGTGTTTGAATTTAATTAACCAATTTAGTTAACGATATTTGGATTTAATTAATGATTTTAATTAATAGTGTTTTTAAAAGTTAACTAACTAATGTAATAAAAGAGTTTAAAGCAAATCAACTGATTTAATAAAGGTGTTTTAAAGTTAATTAATTGATTTAATAAAAATGTTTTAAAGTTAATTAATAAATTAATTTGATAAAAGTGTTTAAAGGTAATTGATTAATTTATTAAAAAGATAATAAAGTTCTATATAAATTATCCTTTAGAACAAGTTAACATTGTTTTGTAATTTATAAAGGTATGTAAACTGATTTATTATCCTTTGGGATAATGAGTATTATTTTAAATTTATAAAATCTGGTTTATAAACGGGAAAATATTTTAATAGAAATTGTTTAAAAATAAAGCTAAGTGAAATTGTTTTTGTTCTATAGTAAACAATGTTTTAATGACATTTTTCTTTATCCTTGTTTTAATACACGTAGTATTATAATTAACTCTCTTTAAAGAATATTTCAAAGACTAATTTAGAAAAATGCTTTGCAATATTTTAATGTAAAAATCAAGCCCAATTGTGGATTAAATATTTTGAAATTTTGATTCATTTATTAGTGGTAAGCGTATGCGATTTAATTCCTAGACATAAATCACTTTGTAATTCTCGATATCTGATTTATTGACTCTCAATTTTGATCCCGCTATCTTCTTTGTATTTCGTCATTCTAAGACGATGTGTTACTCGTTTTGAGCTGTGATATCCTTTGTCAAAAATGAATAATACCGAAGCACGTGCAAAGAGGGTGTGCATCCCCCTAGTCATTGTTGTGCTGCGCCTTTCTAGGATAATTTTACGCTCAATTTGGGCATTGGTATCCAACACCGAAAAAACTTAAACCAAAGCACAAGTAGGAGCCAATCCATGTAGGTACCTCCCATTATGATATATTCACATTCATCTAGAGAAGTTGATATCATGCATGCATTAATGTGAGTATATTTGGATGCCCATGGATTTATCAAGGTCAAGCTTGGAAGTTCCCAAGAGTGACGCGTATGCTCTCATGTATATTTTGTCTAGAGGTATGCTTTTGTTGAAGGAATAGTTATGTTGGATAAATTAATTTTCCTTTTTTCTATCTCGAACCTTGGAATTGATCTGTTTATCTTTTGTGTTTCATCAATTCAAGATGATTTGTTGCTTGTTTGAGTGTTACTATCCTTTGACAGAAATGACTAAAACCAAAGCAAGAGTGAAAGCCAAGCTATGTGGGATTTTCCTATTAGGATATCTTCACATTTAGATTGGATTTGGTATTATGCATTTGGAGATCTGAAATACTCGGATCCTCTGTAACTGTTGGCGGGGTCCGATTTGGTTTGAGAGCCAAAGTAGCTCTTAAGTGTATTTCTAGATGTATACTTCCGGTATGGAAGGGGCACCCTTCTAGTCATTTGTTGAAAAATTTCTCTTACCTTATTTAATACAAATCTTTGAATTGTGTTTCGTAATTCACATCAAGAAGTGTCTAGAGCTGTACAACCCCAGATCGGAGATTGTCAATTAATATTAAATTATAACGGCTGTCATAATTTAATATTGTAAATAAAAATAGAATTGGAAAATTTAAATTGTTTATTTGGAATAAAAAGTGAATTTTGAAAATAAAATGGGAAAAATAAAGTTTAGAACTTTACTTTTTTTATTTGGGTTAATAACGATTGGATAATGGTTTTATTTGAAGCAAATGCAATAATTGTATTAATTATTGCCAATTACTTCTTTTATAATTTTTAAAAGAAATATGTGATTGTAAAAGGTGTTTATTTAAATAAAATGGAGGATATAAATTAGGTAAAAAAAATTATTTTAAATAAATAATACGTTTGAGAATAAATATTGGGCTTGGAATCTGAGTGTTAGAGATTTGGTTAAATAAGGTGTACATATTGGAATTTTGGTGATTTGAGTTAATAAATTAATCAAATGATGTATTTCAAAATTTGATTGTTGAAATAAATCTAAATTGATAAAAATAAACTTTTAAAAAACTTTATTTTGAGAATTTGGAGTGAATATAATCATTTATAGGATTTTAGTTGAGTCAATGTGGTAATATTGGAAATTATTGCCAATATTAACCTTTTATTGAATATAAAAAGAGAAAATTTAAGTAAATATGTATTTTATTAAAATAAAAGATGAAATATTGTTTGAAAATAATAATTTGATGATTTAATAGAGTTAAAATTATTTATTGTAATTTATTTGGCAAAGAAAATAATTTTTCAACAAGTAATGCTGTAAAAATAGTGTTTTTAAACTAAAGTAGTGTAAATTGTGAAATATTTTGTAAAATGTGGTTTCATTGTAAAAAATTTCTTTTTATAATTAAAATAAATTTTATTTTGTTACAATCACAATTTTGGCTAGATATATTTTACTGTGTAGAATTTTATTTCGCTTCAAAATATAAAAATTTGCTTACATGATGATAAAATAAGATAAAAAATAAACACATCCTTATAATTTTCACTTAGTATAATTACTTTTGGGATTTTGGGTTAGGGTAAGGTCCATTAGCCATTAATCTAGAGGCTTTGGTAATTGAGAAACTAACTATACGTTTGTTTTCTCCTTTCTTCTCAACCAAAAGTTTATAGTGAAAATAGAAAAAAGAGAAAAGCCTCATGGCTTCTTTAAATTAAAACCAAATTTCACCAAATTTACTGCAAATAAAAGAAGAGAATCGCTAGAATAAGAAAATAAATGGTAATCTCTATTAATATTAAAGTTATTTCATCAAAAATCTTAGAATCTAGGTATGGTTGTCTGTAACAATTTGTTTTTGCTGTGCATGCTTCCTTTTCCGCTTTTAGAGGCTATTAGAGCTCCATTCTCCTTAGTAGTTTGCAATTTGCTACCAGTTTCTTTGCCAAATATTTGAGGTGAGTAAAATCTCACATATGCTAACTGGAATAGGTGTTGCTTGTAAAGAAATTGGTCTATATAAACAACTGTTTACGTATATCTTTCTGTTGGTTGCTTTATTGAGTTTCTCGTTTCTTGTTGCCACTTTGAATGGCCATAAGTCCTTAATTTTCACTCAAATTGCTGCCAGATCTTTTACGGAGTGTAGTTTAGTCATTAATCTTGTTGCATGTCAATTTCCATCCCAAAATATTACTTTTTACTATATCAATGGTTTGCTAGAAAATCAGGTCGTGCAAAGAAAAGTTACAAGAAGAAAATCCGTGAGCTAGGTCGACATGGAGGTCGACCCAGTGCCTCACCGGGTCAACCGGCCTATCGACTTGGCGGTTGACACGGCGGCCGATTTGATGGGGTAGGGGGTCGACCCCTTGTTGACCCATTCACGTACATAGTTGGCCTTGTTTCTTTTAGCTATTTGCAACACTTTACTTTCCTTGCTATGTTTTTTGTGATCAATTCCTTTGACATTTTGAGATTTTTTTGATGATGGTTATGGGCTATGATATCAATCAATGGATTAACCAAGTTTTGGAGAATTTTGAAGTTTAAAATTTTGAATTTGAATATCGATTTATAGTATTTCCTTCGTATTTCTTCGATTCAAGCATTATTTCTTCCAAATAAATTTAGAGAAAATTTATAAATAATTTGGTTTTTAAAATCATTATTATTAAATATTTTTAAATTATTTTCAAATTATTTCAAAGTATTTTAAATATATTTATTTCCTATAATAAGGAGAAATTTCAATAAAATGTCTATAAAATGATTTCAGAAAATTATTTTAAAATCCCATTTTCTCAAGTAAACTATTTCATAAATAATATATGTTCTTTTACATTTTTCAAATGTATGAGAAAGAGAATTAGACGATTTAGTAAAACACGTGGTATGGGACATGTGAGTTTACTTTTTTGGTTAATTTTGGACTTGTACGATCGAAACCACTTGTGTATATTGCTTTAAGATGATTTTTGGGATTTGCCATATTATGGCATAATTTTAAGAATTTTATTTCTTATATTTAGGAATTTTCCGAGTTGGCCAATATTTGGCGAATTTTATAGTTCGAGATCTCCTATTTAGGAGTATAGTTGATGAGAATCATCACAATGTATTTTTATTAGCCAATGAAATGAGGCAAGTTTTAAGATAGAGATTTCATTTTTAGGAATATGGTTTATGAAAAACCATCAGGATGTTTTACACTTGTCGATGAGATCAGACAAGTATGATGCCTTGTTACTACTCGCCAATCAGATGAGATATGATTTTTTGAGTATTTTGATTTAATGATGTTTCCTTATGTGGCATCTATTAGCAGTTAATGAACCTCTAAGTGCGAACATGTGGTATGAGACGCACGTTAACACTTTTCGAACTCATATCTAAGAGTTTGTGACACACTCATGATGATTTACGACTTTGGTCATCATATGTTTTAGACTTTGGTCGTCACGATGTTTAGGACTTCGGCCGTCAGGATGTATTACGACTTCGGTCGTCATGATGTGTGGGTATCTAAAAAATATATATAGTACTGGTTAAGAGGTGGCACGTGCAGCATTTCATCGACATGCAATCGGGGATTTGGCTAATAAGGGGTTTTTTATGAGTTTTTGATTTATTTCGATTTCACCATTTTTAGATGATGCCTCTGTTTATAGCCTTGAGTTAGAGAAAGGCTTAAATATATATATTTATGGTGATTTTGATATTGGAGTTTTTGAACTCTCTTATTAGAGTTCCACGAGATTTGACTTTGGAAGTATTGACGCTTTTCCATATAGTTTGTGAGTTGCTTAAGTTCACCTGTAATGAATACCCACTTATGTTGTATATTTTGAATGTGAACTATTTATGGGATGCTAAACTCATTTATGAGTTAACTTTGGAACCTCGATGAATCTCCACCCATGTAGTTATAATTGAACTATACTTATACTACTCCTCTAAAATTAAAGGAATACTTCGTTATGCACTAGTTTCACTTTATCTTGTGCTAATATCAATTTCTAGTTAGCCTGACCCGTGTATTCACTACTCGGGTCAGATCGAGTTGCAGGTTAAGTTGTTGACCTCTTTTTGCTAGCTATATCTTTTGGACTTCCCCTTCGCCTTTGAATAGATGGCTTGGTTTTGTGTAGTATTCATTTTGTTGGGAACTATATGTTTTGTACACTCTTTTGTGGGGAATGTATGTATATATTTTGTGGTTGAATACCACTTATGACATGTTGTATTACATTTGTTGTATGTGTCTATGTCTATTATCTTTATTGTTGTTCCATGACTTGTGATAGTTATGGTTATTACATTTTTGTTTCTGAATTGATCCTGTAACCATCATAGTAGCGTATTAGTTAAGAATTAAGTATTTAGAATGCTCAAGCCAAAAAGAAAAAAAAAATGAGTGCCAAAACCGACATACTTAGCTCTTATCTAATACAAGATTATGATGGTCGCCCTTAACCAGCCCTATTCTCCGCATTAGCAGACAGAATTACTTAGTAATTCTCTTTGTTAATGTAGGTCTCGGCATGGGGCATCACAGCATGGTATCAGAGCTGGATTCAGAACAAAATGTAATAAACACTGAACATTATACACAATTCCATTCATCAAGTATAATATAAGTGTAAACATCACCCCCAATCATAATCAAACCTCACCTTGTCCTTAACATTTTTAATTCCTTTTAGGATAAATAGAAAGGAATATGTATAGGAATGATAATCTTAATTCCGTAGTATTCCTTATTTAATGAATTTCAATTGATAATATCTACCCTTGTGAATAATCCCAACTTATCTTAACTTTCAGCAACTGAAAGAGGAAGAGGTCGCACTTCGAAGGCAAGACTGTCCAGTGGTTCTCATCCCGAAGGAGTTAATATGTCGTCCGACCAGAATCTTGAGCTTTTTAAGAGCATTCAGCGTCCCGCTCCTACCCATGCCTCTCCTCCACGCAAATTCACATTTGCATGAATATGCCGCAACTTCACCCAGCTTGGAAGCAAGCCGTTCAGAGGCTCCGTGTCCTTTCTAAAGATTCAGGCTTGGCTCCATACATGTTAGCGTATCTTCAGTTGCATGGAAATCTCCGATCATCACCATGTTCTTGTGGCAACGAGTATGCTGTAAGAATGAGCATTAGACTGGTATGAGCTCCTAATAGCTAAGATTAAAGAGTTCACTCTCACTTGGCAGCAATTTAGAGACCGTTTTGAGTTAAAGTTCGTACCAGAATCCGAGAAGCCTTTCCTTGCTCGTCGCTTCCTAGAATTGAAGCTGGGAAAATCCTCATTATTTGAGTATCTATCCTCCTTTGAGTCCCTATCCAAATATGGGCTCGAATTTATTACCACTCCTTATAAGAAGAATCTTCTATTTGTCTTTGGGTTGAAGGAATATTTGAAGAAGTCGCTCATGCTTCAACTTAAGCTCTCATTCGAGGTGCTTGTAGATTCGGTGCCTCATCTTGAAGCCGTCGAAAAGGAAATGGATAGTAGTGATGAAGACGAGGTTCAAAAGAAACTACATAATAATAAGTTTCCTTTTTAGAAATCCAAATCCTTTCCTGCTAAGAAGAAGAAGCAAGGAAATTTTGGGTTTCATCCTCATACCACACCTCCTTCAGCCACGGTCTTAGCATGCTTCAACTGTGATTCTCAAATTCATCTAGCTAAAGATTGTCCTCATTCTCGCAAGTGTCTATATTGTAAGCAAGAAGGACATATGATCTCTATATGTCTTAAGAAGAAGAAGAATTCTCGTTCTAGAAATTTGAACGTGGTAAAGGCTTCTGGTAGCACATCTCAATCTCAAGGTATATCTCCTATCATTTTGAAAGGTACTATTCTTTTCTTGCCCATTCGACTCGAATCCTCTTCAATATAGGTGCTTGATATTTATCCGTGCCGGAATAATTTGTTAATGATATTAGATGTTCTGGTCTTGCTGCTTACTTAAGGATTGCAAATCCCTTTAATGGGATCCTCAATACTTGGAATGAGAATTTTGAGGTTGTTTCTTGAAGCTTGTCCTTTTGCGTGACACCATTTTCTATCTAGAGTTTAGAGTGTTTGAGATGGAGTGGCTTGCCACATTTTGTCACCAGAGGGATCATATGTTAAGTATCCTAGTTTATGGCTAACTTGTTATTCCTTGATTCTTCGAAATGTAAATAATAATTCCAAAGCTCTGTATTCATTCTCGAGTATCGAGATATTGAGAATATATCTCGAATTCTGGTCATTATGATTCTGTTGATTTATGTGAGTCCGTTTGGGTATGACGCCCAAGCGGGCAATCGGGTATTGACCTTATCCCCAGCTCTTAGCCTTTCAGTCATCCTTCCATAAGGATGCCCACTAAGGAAATGAGGAGAATCTTAAAATTTATTTGATATTGCCATTCTTACCTCTTTTTGAGATAACTTCTTTGGAAATTCATTATAGGCTTTGTGATATTACTTCACTCGAAGTAATAATTTGTCATTTGGATTATTCTCCTCATTTGAGAAGATATTTTACCCTTACTCATATATCTCGCCGATTTATTATTTGAGCTATTGTATGGTACTAGAGTCTTGCTTTAGCTTGACCCTAAACCGATTTTCATTAATTATAAGTTGCGGAAAATAGCGTTTCTTTTACTACATTCTGCAATCATCATGTGTTTTCTGAATAGTTATCTTAATTTAAGGAATATTGAATACCACAATCTATTCCCTCAATCTTGTGAATCGAGTATTCGAGGAATATCTCGATGAGCCTCTTTTTGTGTTTTTGATTTTGGATATATTTAATGAATTTTGTTTTCAATTTTTTCAAGAATTGAAGAAATATTTCTAAGAAAAGTTGGATTTTGGTTTTTAGGATTAGTAAAGAAAATTTTGAGAACTAAATATGAGGTACTTCTTTTATAGAAGATGATTTTTGTGTTGGGCTGTCCATCAAGTCTTTAAGAATTCTGGTTGATAAGCCTAATCAACGTTATCGATAGGAATTTCCTAAACGCTGTAATGAGACAATTAGACACGATAAATTGATTTTTATTGAGATTAAATTTGAAAATAAATTAAAAAATATTTGAGAATTAAATTTTACTTTGAGTGGCAAATGCAGCCATTGAACCATAGTAGGATTGGATGAATGGCTAGAGATTTTGATCATTTGGTCAACTCTGCAGCCAATCGATAGGGTTATTTATTATAAACCAATAGCGAGGCAATTCCATTATGATAATTGAAATGTATGAGTTTGAATATAGTTATTTTTCTTGTTGAAAGGATGATATAATGCTTTGTTTAGAAATAATAAATAAAATAAATGTTTATTGAATAACTTTAAATGAGTTATACATGTTAAAGATGGAGTTCGTTATGAAAATTTGAGAAGTTGGAAAATAAAGAATAGTAAATTTTAAAATTCTATCTTAAAGATAGTTGAATTGAAACTATAGAACTTTCAAAAATTAATTTTGGAATAAAAGGGAATATGAGTTTGAAATTAATTGTCATTTAATAAGAACTATAATATGGAATTTGGAAAGCTTCCTAATGTTGAAAATTTAGATTATGATTTTGAAGATAATGAATTTCAAAATCTAATAAATTTTGATTGTAAATTAAAATTTAAATCTATTGTGTTCCTAGTGATTGTCTTGTCTCAGTGCAATAGTCTAATGACTAGCATTTTGCAGTTCTCTGAGTAGGGCGATCTTTGAAGTAACAACCTCTCATTGGATATTCTTACCTCAATTGTTATTATCTTATTATCAATATGACTCCTTCCATAGTGACATATAGGAAGTCATCAGCTTGTTGTTAGAATTTGGATAAAGCAATGCTAAATTCCAAACTTTATTAGAGAAAATTTTGTGAAATCAAGCTCTTTCGATAGATTTTTGAGTAGCACCCCATTGCGTTGTTGTTTCAGAAGTGAGATACTTTCTAAATTATGATGTATTTCTCAAAGAAATTCATTGGTCTGCAAGTCCTAGTATTTATACTTAGGAAAATCCACTGAATTTATCGAGCAAATTTATCTTAGACTTCTTTCATCATGAGTAGAGAGTGAGCAATTTTGATCTCATGCTTCTCTATCCTTCCTGTGATTGATAAAACAAATGTGTTGAGTACAAACACTTCTCTAAAAATTATAAGGATGCAATTTTGTTAAGGGGGAGTCTGTAACAACCCAGGATTGGAGGTTACATATTAATATTAAATTATAACGGTGGTTATAATTTAACATTGTAATTAAAATATGGTTGGAAATTTTAAATTGTTTATTTGGAATAAACAGTGAATGTTGAAAATAAAATAGGAAAATGAAGTTCGGAACTTTATTTTTTTATTTGGGTTAATAATGATAGGATGATGGTTTTATTTAGAGCAAATGCAATAATTGTATTAATTATCGCCAACTACTTCTTTTATAATTTTTAAAAGAAATGTATGATTGTAAAGGTTGTTTATTTAAATAAAATAAAATGGAGGAGATAAATTGGGTATAAATTTGTTATTTTAAATAAATAATACGTTTGAGATTAAATATTGGGCTTGGTATTTGAGTGTTAGAGATTTGGTTAAATAGGGTGTAAATATTGGAATTTTGGTGATTTGAGTTAATAAATTAATCAGGTGATATATTTTAGTATTTGATTGTTGAAATAAATATAAATTGATAAAAATGAACATTTAAAAATCTTTATTTTGAGAATTCGGAATGAAAATAATCATTTATAGGATTTTAGTTGAGTCAATGTAGTAATATTGGAAATTATTGCCAATATTAACCTTTTATTAAATATAAAAAGAGAAAATTTAAATAAATATGTATTTTATTAAAATAAAAGATGAAATATTGTTTGAATATAATAATGTTATGATTTAATAGCGTTAAATTAATTTATTATTATCTTATTTGCCAAAGAAAATAATTTTTGAACAAGTAATGTTGTAAAAGGAGTGTTTTTAAAATAGTATAAATTGTGAAATATTGTGTAAAATGTGGTTTTAATGTAAAAATTATCTGTTTACAATTAAAATATATTTTATTTTGTTACAATAACAATTTTGGCTAAATATATTTATTGTGTAGAATTTTATTTCACTTCGAAATGTGAAAATTTGCCTATATGATGATAAATAAGAAAAAATAAACAAATCCTTATAACTTTAACAAAGTATAATTACTTTTGGGCTTTTGGGTTAGGGTTATGTCCATTAGCAATTAATGTAGTGGCTTCTAATAATTGAGAAACTAACTGTACGTTTGTTTTTCCTTCCTTCTCAACCAAAAGTTTACAGTAAAAATAGAAAAAGGAGAAAAACCTCATGGCATCTTCAGATTAAAACCAAATTTTACCAAATTTGCTGCAAATAAAAGAAGAGAATCACTAGAATAAGAAAATAAAAGGTAATCTCAATTCTAAAGTTATTTCATCAAAAATCTTAGATTCTAGGTATGATTGTCTGTAACAATTTGTTTTTGCTGTGCATGCTTCCTTTTCAGCTTTTACAGGTTATTAGAAGTCCATTCTCCTCAAAAGCTTGCAACTCTATCAATTTCTTTGCCAAATCTTTGAGGTGAATAAAAATTCACATTTTCTAACTGGAATAGGTGTGGCCTGTAAAGAAATTGCACTGTATAAACATCTGTTTAAGTATATCTTTCTATTGGTTGCTTTATTGCGTTTCCCGTTTCTAGTTGCCCTTTGAATGGCCATAACCCCTTGATTTTCACTCGAATTGCTGCTAGATCTTTTATGAAGTGTATTTTACTTGTTAATCTTGTTGCTTGTTAAGTTTATCTTAAAATATTGTTGTTTGTATATCAATTGGTTGCTGGTAATTCAGGTCGTGCAAAGAAAAGTTACAGGAAGAAAATCCATGAGCTAGGTCGACATGGATATCGAGTCAGTGCCTCACCAAGTCGACTGGCCTGTCGACTTGGCAGTCGACCTAATGAGGCGGGGGTCGACCCCTTGTCGAACCATTCACATAGATAGCAGGCCTTGTTTCTTTTAGCTATTTTCAGCACTTTTCCTTCCTTCTTATGATTTTTGTGATCAATTCCTTTGCAATTTTGAGATGTTTTTGATGATGGTTATGGGCTATGATATCCATCAATGGATTATCCAAGTTTTGGAAAAAAAATAATTTTAAAAATTTAAATTAAATTCAACTTGAAATTGAATATAGATTTTGAGTATTTTCTTTGTATTTCTTCGATTTCAAGAACTATTACTTCCAAATAAATTTTGAGAAAATTTCTAAATAATTTGGTTTTTGAAATCGTTACTATTAAATATTTTTTAAATTATTTTTAAATTATTTCAAAGTATTCGAAATATATTTATTTCCTATAATTAGGAGAAATTTGAATAATGTCTTCAAAATGATTTCAGAAAATTGTTTTAAAATCCCGTTCTCTCAAGTAAATTTATGCTTTTTGGATGTATAAGAAAGAGAATTAAATTATTTAGTAAACCACGTAGTATGGAAGACGTGATTCTGCTATTTCTGTTAATTCCAGACTGTACGATAGAAATCACTTGGGTATATTGATTTGAGATGATCTGTGAGATTTTCCATATTATGGCGTATTTTGAGAACTTAATTCCTATATTTAGGAATTTTCCGAGTTGGCTAATATTTGGCGAATTTTATGGTTCAAGATCTCCTATTTAGGAGTATAATCAATGCGAACCATCATGATATTTTTTTTATTAGCTGATGAATTGAGCCAAGTTTTAAGATAGAGATTTCCTTTTGAGAATTATGGTTTATGTAAAACCATCATGATGTTTTACACTTGTCGATGAGATGAGACAAGTGTGATGCCTTGTTACTACTCGCCAATGAGATGAGGCAAGATATGATTTTATGAGGATTTTTATTTAATGACGTTCTCTAGTGTGGCATCGACTAGCAGTTAGTAAACCGCTAAGTGCGAACGTGTGGTATAGTACGCTCGTTAACACTTTTCGGGTGCCTATCTGAGAGTTTGTGACCAATTCACAATGTTTTACACTTCAGTTGTCACGATGTTTTACAACTTTGACCATCATGATGTTTTACGACTTCTGCCGTCAAGATGCATTACGACATCGGTCGTCACGATGTATGGGTACCTAAAATATATATAGTACTGGTCAAGAGGTGGCACGTGCAGCATTGCTTCGGCTTGCAATAGGGGAATTGGCCAATCCGAGGATTTTTTTAATGAATTTTTGATTTGTTTTGATTTCACCATTTTGAGACGATGCCTTTGTTTATAGCCTTGAGTTAGAGAAAGGCTTATATATATATATATATATATATATATATGTTTTTATGGTGATTTCGATATTGGGATATTTGAACTCTCTTATTAGAGTTCCATGAGGTTTGACTTTGGAAGTTTTGATGCTTTTCCTTATAGTTTGTGAGTTGCTTAAGTTCACCTATAATGAATACCCACTTATGTTGTATATTTTGAATGTGAACTATATATGATTTGCAAAACTCATTCATGAGTTAACTTTGGAACCTCGATGAATCTCCACCCATGTAGTTATAATTGAACAATACTTACTATTCCTTTGGAATTAAAGGAATACTTCCCTTATGCACTCTTATGACTTCATCTTATGCTAATATCAAGTTCTAGTTAGCCTGACCAGTGTATTCACTACTCGGGTCAGACAGATTTGAAGGTTAGGTTGCTGGACCCCTTTTTGCTAGCTATATCTTTTGGACTTCTCCTTCGCCTTTTGGTAGATGGCATTGTTTTGTGTAGTAGTTATTTTGTTAGGAACTATATATTGTGTATATTCTTTTGTGGGGAATGTATGTATATATATTATGGTTGAATACCACTTATGGCATGTTGTATTACATTTGATGTATGTGTATATATCTATTATCTGTATTGCTATTCTGTGACTTTTGATTGTTATGGTTATTATATTTTGTTTTTGAATCGATCCTATAAACACGATAGTAGTGTATTAATTAAGAATTAAGCATGTCGAATGTTCAAGCCAAAGTGAAAAAAAATGAGTGCCAAAACCGACATACTTAGCTCTTATCTAATGTAAGATTATGATGGTCGCCCTTACCAGCCCTACTCCGCATCAGCAGACGTAATTACGTAGTAATTCTCTTTGTTAATGTGGGTCTCGGGGTGAGGCCTCACAAAAGCTCTTCTCGATATCTAATTACGTTGTCCATTCTATAAATTTAGATTTTTTTTACTATTTGTGTGCATCCTTTCTCGTTTGGATTGTTATTCCCATTTTTTTTCTAAAATTCTATGTGTATACGAACACATATAATATGGTATTCAATAGATCTTTGAAAATGCTTGCTTTAAGATTCTCTTTTAGATAACATAAGTCAAAAAATCATGCAATAAGATCATCTGTTTTACACCATATGTCTATAGAAATATTTCTATGGAAGAATATCACAAAGATGAATCCATAATTCGATATCTAGAAATCGAGAAATAAGAAATCAAAACCACCAACTTAGGCACCATCATCATGTTTAAAAATAATGAAATTCAATCCGAGTAAACCATATAGGTTGTTAGATCCATAAAGTCAAGCTCTATATCATTTCCAAAAAAATTACATTAAATAATAAATGTATGGAAACGGATGCCAAAAGAGTTACACAAAATTTTCTCAAGCATAGGAAAAAAATAACAAGGAGTAGAGCAATCAACGACGAAGAGAAATGATAGATCAAAACAACTATCCGCGGAGCTGTGATTGCTCCAAATAGTCGAACTGGTGCATCGGTTTCCAATATCGGTCAACCAATATGATCAGTTCATAAAGCCATTTCAAGTCCAGGAACTCCCTCGGCTACTTACACTAGTGATGGGTCAATCTAAGATGTAGTATAATGGTTCTAGGGATGATTTTGGTTATAAATACAATTGTCTATCAACTACCATATGAAATCAAAAGAGGTTAATCATATATGGCTATATTCAACGAAAGCTTGGACAAATGATAGTTTGAAATTACTACAATAGTTAGCACTCAAATCATTCTTAGATTAATTTTTGTATGAAATAACAACATGCAAATTATTTTGGACTAGAAGTGTAAGATGATCTCACCTTGTATCCATGCTTAGATTGCTAAAGTCCTCTTATTAGCATTGCAATCATTCTTCATCAACAATGAAGATTTAGGTGGGTTTTGTATTTAATGGAAGAACCCTAATTTCTTTCTTTCTTTTAGGAATAGAGAATGTTTATTAGAAAATTAAAAGAATTCTTTTAGAGAGGATATGATAAGGGTTTTTATCTTATTTTAATTAATCATGAGTTGGATGCTTATCTAGGCCTAATAAACATAAGTGCATATATCACTATTATTTGCTTCTTATTTAATACAAAAGGAACTCTTATGTTATAAATGAAAATTAACTGTCAAAAACCATATAATAGAAACATAATATGATTTCTAGATATATGTGTATGTGGGTGTTTCTGTGTATGCGTGTTCCCTTTCTGATAATAGATATAATTCTAAATTTACCAAAAATATAAATCAAAGTTCCCTTTACACATCATTTCCCGATTTAAAATTATTCTAAACTTATTCAATAAGACTCGAAAGCCTAGGTTGTTACAGGCATACTGTTATTCTGTCCTTTGGCAAGGCCGTGACACCAAGGACTTGACTGGTAACCATGGACTATCTGTCTCGAAGATCAGTTATTCACAGGCTCACTATGGATGCTGGTAAAAAAGTTTCCGAGTCTGGATCGAGCTACAATCGTTATGATATGACTAGCAATTCTGTGAAAGCCAATGTTCTAAATTTCAAGTCAATCGAAGTTCATATGATCGAGATATTGATTCATCAAAATCCAAGTGAAACACTACATTCATGTCCACCTTGATCCTCTATTTCGTATCCATCATGGCCGGCTGCAATTCGTCTCCACGAAAAGAAGCAGTGGTTCATATCCATGGAAAGAAACATCGTGCTCATATCCGTGAAAGGTTGCCTAGTTCATATCCACCTCACTCGTATAATTCGTATCCATCACACCAACTCAGCCTCCTATCGATCGGCCCAGAAACACTTCATATCGTTCCCTCCTTATACCATTCGTATCGCTCTGATCCCCCAACAACTCGTGTCGATTGACTAGAAAATCGGTAAGAACCTCGAACGATACAAAGGCGCCTTTCCTCCATCGTTACGAAGTAAACAAGAATATATCTATATGAAGTGGTCTCGATATGGAACCATCGATACGAGGTGAGGTGTGGTTGATGGATACGAATGAGCCCACACAGATGGATACGAACCAGGCACGATCAAGAGCTAGACTCGGTCACTTGGCATAAAAAGTGGATCGATCCTAGAAGATAGTGCAACGTCACCTAGCTAACACGTGTGTGCTATCGAAGCGAACGAGACCGACACGAATGAAACCGATACGAATTCAAGCATCCCACAGCAAATCCAAACTTGCATTAATCATATCTCAAGATCTACAAGTGCAAATGCTATAAATTTTCACAGGAGCATGCCTACAACCTCAAGAATGCACCTGACCAATTTCAACCCAAAAGGACCTTTTATGGATTGATACAAACTCAATTTGTATCGCTCCTGGATCGAGTCGAGACCAACTGAACTTGATTCCATGTGCCCGCCACGTGAGAGACGAAGTCTTCCGAGATCTGGGTAGGGTATTTGCTGCCTATGCCTATAAATAGTGACCCTGGTGTTAGCACTAGAATTGGTCAGTAACCCCTAAAGAAAGATTTGTGTAGAGAGATTAATGAAGATAAAAAATTAAAATAGAGGAATATATGCAGAATTAATAGCAAAAACTAGAAGGTTCGACGTAACTGACTATGTCCACTTTGAGCTTAATCTTTATTAATTTTTCAAATAATTGAACATAGATACAATTCGTACACCAACAACTTGAATACAAGTCTTAACTGAAAAGGAATGAGTCTTGAAAATGGAAGAGTCTCCTTAATGTTCTCGAAAAAAGATCCATTTCACTGTGCCCCACCCTTCTATTTATAGGCAAAGATAGGCCGGACTTCCTTCGTGGGCCCAAGAACAAGGTACTTCGGCCCATAGTAAATGGCTTCTGCGCATTGATCCAGGCATGCCGAACGAGTCGTGTCGAGCAAGGAATGTCGGTCAAGAATTATCTGGTCGATCATCAGGTGACTCGAAAAAAGCCCTTAGGAGAATTGAAGTAAGTAGAAAGTTGACTCGAAGCATAGTTATGCCAAACGCCCTTACTTTGTTGCGGGCTTGGCAACTTGTTAACTCCTCTAGTATGCACCGAGCCAGGGATGCCGAACGGTAGTTGCCGAGCGACCTTACTGAATGACTTTGCCAAATTATGTTGCCAAAGAGGGTTTCTAAACGAAATTGGTCGAATGATGGATGTCGGGCGGCGATAACTAAGATGGTTGAGGTTAGAACAATTTTACATCGAGCGGTACTTGAGCGAACGGTGAATTTTGGGTAGTTGACTCGAAGCTAGGTCATGCCGAGCATCCCCCTTCGCTCGCCCTATTGAATTCATGCCGAAATATAGATGCCGAACCCTCCTGTGCCAAGTGATAGTGGTTGAACAAAGGGTGCCGAGCGATGGTGTTAGGCCGAGCAAGGCCGAGCGGCACTTAGGTCGAGCGGCACTTAATAATCCGTCTCTCGTAGCCGGGCCAAGCAACCAGGTAACAATTCCCCCTCCCCCCCCCCGAAGCGTATCGTGAGAGTCAATCATGATATGCTTTGAATCATAAGCAAACCATGCTTCCCACTCTACTCCTCCCATCATACATTCGTTTCTTTATCCGTCCATGTCTTTGACACGGCTCGGTCGACATTCTTGTGTCGATCCACTCGTTCGGCAAGTTCTCAATCGCTCGGCATAACTGCTTAACGAACCATGACCAGGTCCACTGGTTGATGCTTGTTTGCCACCCCTTCTTCATATTTAAAAACCGACACTTCTACTCATCACTTCTTTACTTTCACTTTGAACCTACAGGAACTCGTAACTTACCTTCCCTCGAACTTCGGCTACCTCTCCAACCTTCCCTCCTTACCCTGAATCTAGTAAGTTCTCCCTACAGCTCCTTCCCTGATCGAGTCTAAATGACTTTCAATCTCAAACCTAACGGATCCCTAAGCTTAAATCATCCTCTTAGGTGAGAATTTTTCATTCAAACATTCTTTCAAATTAAGAAGTTTAGCACGAAATTTGAATTCATGAATTTTCTTTAGATTTTATATGGTAGGCGACGTGTAGATGAGGAAGACGAATCAAGGTTCGAACATATCTAAGGGCTAGAACTTAGTACGACTTTATCGATTTCAAGGCTAGTGGAATGGAGAGGAGAAGGGAAAAGGACACCGGTGGTTTCTAAGTCGTAGGTTTCTGCTGGATCACCGAGCGTTGGAATTAGGTTGTTGAAGTAGAACTAAGCTGGTGATTAAGGTCATTTGGTACCAATGGGCGAGGAAGAAATGAGTGCGACCATTCGGCATTTGTGTTCTGAATGGAGAACGGTCAACTACGAAGTATTTGGCTCGGTAGTCTTCATGTGAGAGTGGTGTTAGGGAGGTAGGAAGTTAGTAGATCAGTGTTGTCTTCATGTAAGAGTGGTGTTAGGGAGGTAGGAAGTAAGTGAGATGAAGGTGAATGAGTAGGTTGGCGTATTTGGTTTAGGGGGTTGCTCGGCCATATGTCTTGAGTGTCGCTCGGCATTGAGCCTTGAACTAGGCAACAACAGTCAAATTCATTCCAATGTGAACATAACTCATATAAAATTCACCTACTTCCCCTCCTAATCATATGATAATAAACAATGACAAGGACTTAAGCAAACAAGCACATCGAACTAATCCGAACTAATAACTCCCCAGTTTCAACAACTATAAACCTGAGTTTAACTCAATTAAGATAAATAATAGTCTTCAACATATAGTGCCAATGTCCGAGTTCAAATTGAAACCATCATAGGACAGAATCTTGGAGACGGTCAGCAATGACGGTCTTCGAAGATGACAATTCAAAGCTTAACATTACTTTATCAGCTTCATGACTTTTAATTATTTTACACTTATACTCGAATGATTGCACTAGGCCACACAACACATGGGGGGAGCACTTTTTTTGTTATGTCTAATGTTGATTGTCTTTCAAGTATAGTTCAAATAGGTGTTTATCCAATCTTCGATGCTCATTGAAGATGTCCATAAATTCGAGCTCTGCTGCAGTCTCATATGAACATAGGCCAAGTTTTCAACAAGAAGTAGTGGGAACTTCAAATCCATCGACAACTCTTGTACAGCACATCCCGAGTCCAACGACTGCATCTGTTGACTTAGCCCCTGATGCCATAGATGCAACAATCATCCTAGATGATCCGGTTGATTCTCAAGCTTCGAGAATCAATGAAAATGCTCTTCGCCGACTATGCTCAACCTATAGAATTCCCTTTGACGATGTACTGGTTCCATCGAGACAAGATCGTCCTCACCTGCCCCCAGCCGGATATATTGCGTATGACTAATTCATGTGCTTGGTTGGTAGCATGCCACCTTTCAACTCCTTCCTCCATGATCTGTTGCAATATATTGAGATCACCCCATTACAGTTACATCCCAACAGTCACGCGTTCATATATGGCACGTGCATTCTTTTCATGAGCATTCTATTCAGGCTCCCCACTTCCGGTGATATCCGCTATATTTATCGTTTCCAGAGACGATCCGACAGCCCATCTTTCATATTCCTAGAGCCATATCAAAAATGCCAAACCTTGTTAGGGGCGTGAAGCAGATTCACCCAATACAAGCAAGAATGTTTTTTGTGTGCTGTACCACAGGCTTTGTTAGGAGATGGCTAAAGGGAGTAAGTTTCTTTCCTAGATCAATACTTCTATGCGGTAGAAAGTGCATCTTTTCTAAATCCTTTCTCCACTTTAAAGGTATCAGCCCATGTCCCGAAGGCTCCGGGTACTCTAAGGTCTATGAAGCAATTCGAGCTGTTCCTACAGAAGAGCGTGATATCAGATCCATCATTACGAATGAATCACTCTCATAATTTAGACTGTTGGCGGAAGGTCACCGAATAAGTCTTCCCCACGGTGCTACTACAACTGGACCTGTCTTGGACAAAGGCAAAAGGCAAGCTGGGCCTTCGACACGTAGTGCCCCCGACACACCCGAGTAGGGCGAGATTAGAGAAACTGAGGTGTTTGAAGCACTGGGTGAAAATATAAGTCCTGCTCTGGAACCGATAGTTGAGGCATACGACACTGATGTAACGCCTCTCACTTCGAAAGGAAAAAAGAAACTGTCTTACAAGCTGAGGAAGAAGACAGTAGGCGGAACCTCATAGGTCACAATTACCCCAGTGGAGAAAGAGCCGTCTACACAACACTTAGAGGGTTCACTGAAAGGCTTATCTGAACTAACTATTCCCGACGACTTGGCCAATTATGGCTTCAATGATCTAGAAGCCCTAAAACTTCATTCGTCCACGAGAGGCGATGAAGGCATTCAAGCCCATAATCATGGAGAAAAAACTCTGGTAAGTAAAGCCAAAGAAACTAGCCCGGCGAGGGGAAACACAAGCACACACAGTAACACTTACACCTCATCTTGCTCTTAAACTTCAGCCATCATGTGATTCTGGCTAACTCATGTTCACTTAATTTCTATGCAGGTGAGATGGGACGCTCTCATGGATTTGACCACCTTCGCGGGTCCTCTATTTTTCATCATTCTGGCCGGGAATCGGGCTTGAAAAACGCCGAGATAGAGATGACGACAGCGATAGGGACTATCGCTCCTGGGATTCATCATCTTGAAGAAAAACTTACCATTAGTCTTCATACCTTCACAATCCTCCTTCTCAGCCAGAGCAAGGTAGGGAGAAATCCGTTCATAAGGGGCCCCAGTCCGATACTCACCGCGACCAACACTCTAGTTCCTCTAGCACCAGGCAATCCTGAGAACTTCACAGAAAACCCATTGTCTCTAGAAAAACTTCTTCTGCTCCCGCACACAATACATCGATAGCGAAAAGCTAATCGAGCTTAAGGCCATGTTTCCAAAAATATGTTTGACGGTTTGAAGTTTCTCCTAGCAATTCATCACATTCTGGGACGCGTTAAGCAAAATGCCATTGCATGCAACAATGATGTCTATGTTCAATACGATGCATTTGTTCATTTGGCAAAAAAAGTTTCAGAAGTCTCTATCAAATGCCAACATGAAATTGACCGTCTGAAACTCGAAGCCATCCATGACAAAGACATCATTAAAGCCCAAGATGAAGAGCTTTTCTCATACAAGTCTTAGCTTGAAACTACTCTGAAAAACGCTAAAGACACAACTGAGGCAGTTAATCGTCAGGATGCCACACATAAGAAAGAGATCGACGAAGCGGTTCACCGCTGTTGTACCTTAGCTTTGGAGAAATATTCCGTTCAGAAGGAGAGAGATGCGTTCGCTCAACAAGTCAAAGAGTTGGAAGAGCTACTTCTCAACGAGAAAGAAGAAAAGACAGCTCCTTACGAGTAGTCGCAATGATACCGCGACGAGATTATTGCTACACGACTTCTGAAAACAAAGCTCGATGAAGAACTCTCCAAGGCTGTGACGTTGAAGGATGAAGCTCGTGAGGAGGGAAAAAGAATAGCGCTCACGAATATTGATTCTCGCCTTGAGCCGGCTGCCGAGGCTAGTAGAGAGGAGATTAAGTGCATGTTTGATGAGCTCATAGCCGAGTACAATGCTCGAGTTCTCATGTATCGCAACCTAACATTTCTTGGCGAGGGTTACGTCGAACCTTTGGCCGAAGAATGGGAGACTCTGATAAAGATCAAAAAGTTGAGTCGGGCACTGAAGAGATTGATGAAGAAGCTCTAGTGATGGAGTTTCTCTGGGGGAATGAGCCTTCAGACTTGTCTACAGTGAAGGCTCTTTATAGCAGAGACTCCACCTCGCCGAAAGTAAAGAATGACATTGCCGGCCCGTTCAAAACCGAGTCTCCAGCTCCTCCCCCTACTCAACCGACTGGTCGTCCATCACTTGACCCCTTCAAGCAACACAATGGCTATGATCCGAAAGATCTTGGCCTTGATATTCACGTTCTATCTCCCATTCCAGAGGGTGAAACTCCTCGGACAGTTGAGAGTCATCCGGAAACCGGTACATAACTTTTCTTCTCAAAGTTCGAAGGGCCTTCGTTTTCAACAAGTAGTTAATGTATTCTAACATTTGTCTCTTATGGTTTTTTTATAGGTCGTTTTGATCCCGAGCTAACTCCAAGGAGCGATGTTGCCATGGAGAGGGAGGAGATCATAGGAGAGGCAATTCAAACGGGAGTGACTCCCTGTCCTGAAGGTCAAGTGATAGAGGTGCTTAATGAAGACAAGTCTGAAAATCCATTGCCCGTCGAGGAATACGATGAGGTTGAAATTACGGGTGCCTCCAAACACACTTCAAAGTTGAGCATGAAGGAGCAACTTATGAAGGAGGAGAAGAAGAAAGTTGAAATCAAGGTCGAGCCTCAAGTAGTGGACTAGATGATCCTTTGAACAGACCTTGGAAAGTAATTCACCCCGGTGGGTCTAGGCCACTGGAAGTTTCTCTTCCTTCCTCGAACGTCACTTCCCTTTCAAGAAAAGCATCCAAGCGAAAACGCATGGAAGAGGAATCGTTTGAGAAACCGAGTTGGGAGAAGAAATCAAAGAAGTAACTATCATGCTTTGTTCAACAGTATAAGTTTAGATTATGTAATTATTTTCCATTTATTTTCGTAGCCAATGTAAACAGACTTTTGACTCTGAGTCTAGGAGGAATTGTAGTGGAACTTTGTTTTGGGATTTGTGAATAAAACTTAGCTTCTTTGTTTTTTCAATGACTTTTTCTTTTCAGCTTATTGTCCATCTTGTTGCTATAACTCATAATTTGGTGAGTTACAGAAGCTCCAGTTCACCTCCATGCGACTTGGGTATTTTTTGAGAATCGTTGATACTCGATTCCACGCTTTGGGTGTTTAGAATACTTCTAGTCCGCACTTTGGGGACTTAGAGATTTTGATGTCGCTTATACTCTAGTTCGCATTTTAGGGACTTAGTACTCAGTCCTCATTCAGGGTACTTGGAGATTTTAAGGCATTTATACTCTAGTCTGAACTTTGGAGACTCAGAGTACTCTAGTCTGCACTTCGGAGACTTGGAGATTTTAAGGCGTTTATACTCTAGTCCAAACTCTGGGGACTCAAAGTACTCCATTCCGCACTTCGGAGACTCGAAGATTTTGAGTCGTTTACACTCTAGTCCACACTCTAGGGACTCAAAGTATGCCAGTCCGCACTCCGAGGACTTGGAGATTTTGATTCGTTTATACTCCAGTCCGAACTCCGGGGACTCAGAGTACTCCAGTCCGAACTCCGGGGACTTGAAGATTTTGAGTCGTTTATACTCTAGTCCGCACTCTGGGGACTAAGAGTACTCAAGTCTGCACTCCAGGGACTTGGAGATTTGAGTCGTTTATACTCTGTTCCTCACTCTGGGGACTCAGAGTACGCCAATCCGCACTCTGGGGACTTGGAAATTTTAAGTCGTTTATACTCTAATCCGCACTCTGGGGACTCAGTGTACTCCAGTCTGCACTTCGGGGACTTGGAGATTATGGGTCGTTTATATTCTAGTCCGCGCTCTGGGGACTCAGAGTACTCCAATCCCCACTCCGGGGATGTGGAGGTTTTGATTCGTTTATACTCTAGTCCGCACTCTGGGTTTTAAGAGTACTCCAATCTGCACTCCAGGGACTTGGAGATTTTGAGTCGTTTATACTCTAGTCTGTACTCTAAGGACTAAGTGTACTCCAGTCTGCACTCTGGGGACTTGGAGATTTTGAGTCGTCTATACTCTAGTCCTCACTCTGGAGACTCAAAGTACTCCAGTCCGCACTCTAGGGACTTGGAGATTTTAAGTCGTTTATTATCTAATCCACACTTTGGGGACTCAAAGTACTCCTGTCCACACTCGGGGGACTTGGAGATTTTAAGTCGTTTATATTCTAGTCCACACTCTGGGGACTCAGGGTACTCCAGTCCATACTCCGAGGACGTGGAGGTTTGATTCGTTTATGCGCGTTCATACACCAGACAGAATAATGTAACTTTAATTTTTGCCATAGAATTGCATCGCACGGAAACATCAATAGTTTATAGGAAAGATGGCTTCAAGCCTTTACTAATGAAAACGAACTAAATTGTTTTATTACATGCTGAAAGCTAAGAATCAACGAAATAAAAAATACACTAGAAATAATCGCAACTAAAATGCAAAAGGAATAGCCTAAGTGTAATAACGTCACAGATGCTCGCTATTCCATGCTCGGGGGAGTGTCGCGCCATCAACGGTCACTAGCTTGAAAGTTCCCTCTCCATGCCTCCATTCAATGATGTATGGACCTTCCCATGTGGGATTCATATGCAATAGGACCGAAAAAACTCGCTTCAAAAAGAGATCGCCCACATCAAAGATTCTCGGTAAGACTTTTTCATTATAATGTCGAGCGACTCGGTGCCCATATGCGACCAGCTTTAAATCAGCTTCTTCGCATTTTTCATCAATGAAGTCTAGTGATTCCATCAAGAGATCCCAATTCGTCATAGGGTCATAATGAGTTACCCGATGTAAAGGAGCTTCAAGTTCCACGGGTATAATGGCTTCCGTGCCATATGCCAATGCAATTGGAGTGTGGCCAGTCATGGACTTGTGGATGGTTCATTAAGCCTAAAGTTCTATTGAAAGCTCATCTACCCACTTGCATCTAGCCTTTTTGAAATGTTTTTTTTTTTCAATATGGACTTGATGATTTTGTTCACGGCTTCTACTTGTCCATTGGCTTTTGGATGAGCAACCGCCGCAAACCTTTTCTCAATGCCGTACTTTTAAAAAAATTCTTTGAACTCCCTACTCTCAAACTGAGTTCCATTGTCCATAATGATAGTTCGAAGGAGGCCAAAATGGAATTTGATGTTTTGTACAATGAAATTAATAACCTTTTTGGTGGTGATTGTAGCTAAGGGCTCTGCTTCCGCCCACTTGGTAAATCGACCGTAACTATTGCGTGTTTTGCACCGCCTTTGGAGATAAGTAAGGAACCGATCTTATCGATTCCTTATGTTGCAAATGGCCAGGGACTAACCAATTGTGTGAGTTCTATTGGCGAAGCTCACGGGATTTTTGTGTATTTTTGATACTTGTCACATCTTCTTACGAGTCTGCAGCATCTTGATTCACAGTTGGCAAATATTATCCATAACAGAGGATCTTTTTTGCTAGTGTGTACCATCAATATGGCCACCACATTCTCCTTCATGAACTTCCCTCAGGACTCACTTTATCTCACCATGGGCAATGCACCGGAGTAAGGGGATGAGAATCCCTTTCGATACATTATTTTGTCCTGCATTACATATTATGAAGCTTTACGAATGACTTGTCGTCTTTCGCTCTTTCTTTCGAGCAAGACCCAGTGTAGCAAGTATTGTGTGAATAGGGTTATCCATGACTCCTTCTCAATTTCTATTTCAAACACGAAATCTACCTCCATCACATTTAAACTCGGAGCATGTAAGGTTTCAATAGGAACCAAACCCATTTGCTGCGCGTCGCTAGTACTTTCAAATTTGGATAATGAATCGACTTTTCTGTTTTGTTCACGTAGGACATGCGAAATATCATAGTACTCAAGTTTTGCCAAGAGTTCGTAAGCCCGGGAAAGGGACAGAGGAAGCCATTGCCCCTTCGCTTGATAATCTCCTCGCACCTAGTACACCACCAATTGTGAGTCACAAAAGATTTCAACCGATTTTACTCCAAGTTTCCTGATCAGTTTCATGCCAGCAATCAATGCTTCATACTCAGCTTCGTTATTTATAGCTTGGAAATTGAACTTCAAAGCATAACAAATTGACCAGTTTTCGAGAGTCGTAAGAATTATACCAGCCCTAGAAAAATGGTCGTTGGATGCCTCATCGGTGTATAGTTTCAATCGACCAGGGTTGATAACACCATCACTATTTGGTTCTTCTGATACAGTAAATTCAGCGATGAAGTCTGCCAGCGATTGCCCTTGTATGGCCCTTCGTGGCAGGGAAGTAATATCGAACTGACTCAACTCGATATTCCATTTTAACATCCTTCCAGAGGTTTCTGGTCGTTGGAATACCCATCGTAAGGGTTGATTGGTATAAACACTGATCGAGTGCACCTGAAAGTACAGACGAAGCTTGCATGATGCAGTCATCAAACAGTAGGTTAGCTTTTCAATTTTATGATAATTTCTTTCTGCCTCCGTTAGAAGTTTAGTAACGTAGTACACTGGCTTTTGAACTCGATCCTCCTCGCGAACCAAAGCCGTACTAATGGCATGTGGGGATACAGCCAAACATATGTACAACACTTCATGGTCTACATGCTCCGACATTACAAGAGGACTTTCCAAATGCTTTACCAGAGCTCGGAATGCATCCTCACAGTTGGGCGTCCATTCGAAATTTCTCTTTTCTTTCTTTACGACATCGAAGAAGGGAATACACTTATCCATCGCTCTAGATATGAATCGAATCAGGTGGCCACTTTTCCCTTTAGGCTTTGTACTTGCTTTATAGTTCTGGGCACTTGTATGTCTCGAATAACCTGAACCTTTTCTGCATTAGCTTCAATTCCTCGTGCATTGACAATGAAACCCAAAAACTTCCCCGGCGCAATGCCAAAGGAACACTTCAGTGGATTGATCTTCATTCCATAATATCCGAGTATATCAAACATTTCCACTAAATCTTGAATGTGGGCATTTGAATGTCGTGACTTCACGAGCATGTCATCCACATAGACTTTCATTGTTCTACCGATCTGGTCTTTAAACATTCGATTCACTAGGCGCTGATAAGTTGCTACCGTGTTTTATAGTCCGAAAGGCATCACTACATAGCAATATATTCCAACGTCCATGACAAAACTAGTGTGTTCTTGGTCTGGAATGTGCATCGGGATTTGATTATATCCTGAATATGCATCCATGAATGTCTATAACTCGTGTCCCGCCATTGAGTCGACCAGCTGGTCAATTTTGGTTAAAGAGAAACTATCCTTAAGGCATGCTTCGTTCAGGTCAAAGTAATCTATGTAAGTTCTCCGTTTCCCATTCTCACTAGCACGAGGTAGACACCCATTCAGGGTAAAGGGCGTTGCGGACGAACCCATTGACTTTGAGTTTTTCCACCTCCTCTTTGAGAGCCGTAGACCTCTCCGAGTCCATGCCTCTCCTTTTTTCTTTACTGGTACATACCTCGGGTCTATGTTCAACATATGACTCGTAATGGTGGGAGAAATCCCACACATATCAGAATATGTCCAAGCAAAAACATCCAGACTCGCTTGGAGGAAATCAATGAGATCCTCGGCAATTGAGGGGTTGAGTTGTGATCCAATCTTAAGTTGTTGCAATGGGTCATCTTGGCTGACTAGAATGTCAATCGTCAGTTCAACCGGTGCTGCTTTTGCTTCCCTGGGTTTCTCATCATCATCTCTTGGATCTATGTCTCCATAAATCCGATCGTGTTGCCCGAGCCAGGGGTCGGGCACTACTTGTCAATATTTAGTGACTTGGTGCAGACAGAGCTGTTCGCAACCTTTCCTTTCTCTCTTCGCTGGGCCTCTCTCAGCTCAGCCACATAACACACACGACCGGTCGCTTGATCGCCATGCACTGCACCCTGCCAGGGGCTAAAGTTTCCCTAGACCCTGTCAGGGTCGGTCGACCCAGAAACACATTGTATGGAGAATTGACATCCAAAACAATGAAAGACAGGATTCATACCCTTCCACGTTTACCTTGTCCAAGTTCAACTGGTAATTCAACATAACTCAACGCATCAGTAGCTGCACCATTAAAGCCATGGATACGGGCTTTAGATGGTTTTAAATCCTTCATCTCCATCTTCATTTTGTCATATGCTTTTTTGAAGATGATGTTGACAGAACTTCCACAATTAATCAAAATTCTTTTCACAAATGCTAGCCTGATTGTCGCAGAGATGACCATCGGGTCAACGGTAGGAGCCTCCACCTGATCAGCATCTCTGCTCCTGAAAACTATATCATCCGTCATTATTCGCTACTGCTTAGCTAGGGACTCATCCTCCGTATTTGAAAAACATTCAAAATATGCATGCCTTAGGAAGTTAGCATACCATTCCATTTCCTGCCAATTCTTATCTACAGGGTGAGGTCCACCGACTGTTGTGTTTATGAATAGTCTACCCACAGTTCAAGCAGATTCCTTTGAATGGCGTGGAGCTTGCCCGGACCGGGGTCTGATGTTCCTTGTCTACCTTCCTACGGGTTCTTGACAAACTCCTGAAACTTTTTTTGTCGAATCAGCTTTTTTATGGCATCGTGGAGGTGTCTACACACCTCGGTATTATGCCCGTAAGTCTCATGGAAGCGGAAATACTTCCCAATCCGCTTTTATTCCTTTGTTGACTCTTTTGGGCATGGCTTTCAGTGTTGGAAAGTGTTACAGGTTAACAGGTAAATATTTTTATGTATTCGTTGTAAGTCGGAATCCTTGGTTTCCATTTTCCTACTTCCTTTTTTCTTTCTCGGATTTCCTCCTCCGGACCCTTTAGATTGACCAAGCTTGTTTGGGACATTGACCTGGACCTCCCCTGAGTTATCGCTGGATTATTTTACAGCAATATTGCTCTTCACAATCTCCTTGCCAGGCCCTGGTGCATTATCTCACCTCGTCCACCTGGCTTCCTCCCTTCTTATGAATTGATGAGCCATTGAATAAAAATGCTCTAGCGTAGTCGGAGGCTTTCCTGTCGTCCAATCGCCAAACTCCGAATCTGGATCTACCCTTCGCATGACAGCCATCAGAATGGCATTGTCATTTAGGTTACTAACTTTAGTAGCCGCAACATGAAATCTCTATGAGTATTCCTTTAACGACTCCCTTGGAGCCTGAATCATGCAGGATAAGGATATCACGTCCTTGGGACGAGTGACATGAATCCTGAATTGTTCCACAAATTTCATCGTTAATTCTTCAAAGTTGGAGATAGACCACGGAGGAAGCGAGTGAACCACATAGTAGCTATTCCAGATAAAGTTATTGGGAAGCATCTACACTTAGTTGCATCATTCTCCCTAGATGAATCCATAATCCATTCATATCTTATTACATGCTGTCGAGGATAAGTCTTCCCTTCGTAGGCTAGAATAGTTGGCATGTTAAACTTCCTAGGGTACACGGCCTGTAGAATAGTATCTGTGGATGGAGTATGACTCCTGGATATCCCCCAGTCATCATTAGTCAAGTCTTGATTTTCTCTCATCAGTTATCTGACCATAGCCGATAGGTCCGAGGTTTGTATGGAAGATGGCAGGTTGGAATCTATCCTACGAGACCGTTCTAGTTGGTGTCTCCTCTGTTGGAAATCTGCCAAATGTGTATCGTGTGGTCCAGCTTCATTTAGACCTTGGTGAGATGGCCGTCCAGCTTCCACTCATGCTCCAAACCCTAAGTTTCCTTGATGTGAGTGAGGTGCCATGGCTCTAGGCAGGGAACCTGGACATCTCTGGTTGATCGATCAGTAACATCGTCTTGTGTTGTTTTAGTTCTACGGCGCCCACGTCTAGAAGGTTCATTGGACGAAGTCGGGCTGTCAGACGAGGAGTAAGGAGCGGGACTACCTCCACAATTCTGATGTTGTTGTTGAGTAAGTTGAGTCATGAGGTTGGTGTTAGCTTGAATCTGCTCGTTAAGTTGTCTCCTGCTTTCCATGAGTTCTCTCATCATCTCGTTGAAATCCATTCTAGCGACAACCTCCACTTGGTTTTGGGTGACGATAGACCCTGCGCCTGGATTAACTTGTTGATTGTTGGGTCCTACTTGCTGAACGCTAGCAGTCTCGTGGATGTCCGCGTCATGAGAGGTTGATCTGGTACAAGTTCTTCCCATTGTAGAGTTATTGGTAGGAACTCTGAGTAGAATCACCGAACTTCCTGTGAATGACCTGGATCTCCTTCGAAAGATTTCTTCAATCCAGTAACTACAAGGTAGATCCTAATAACCTGAGAATGCATTCTCAGTGAAAGCACCAAAATATTAGCACTAGAAGTGGTCACTAACACCCAAATAAAAATTTGTGTGGAGAAATTAATGAAGATAGAAAATTAAAATAGAGGAATATATGCAGAATTAATAGCAAAAACTAGAACACTAGATTTATAGTGGTTTGGCGTAACTGCCTACGTCCACTTTGAGCTTAATCTTTATTGCTTTTTCTAATAATTGAATACAAATACAATCCATACACCAACAACTTGAATACAAGTCTTAACTGAAAAGGAATGTCTTGAAAATGGCAGAGTCTCCTTAGTGTTCTCAAAAAAAGGTCCATTTCACTGTGCCCCTTCCCTTCTATTTATAGGCGAAGATAGGCCGGATTTCCTTCGCGGGCCCAGGAACAAGGTACTTCGGCCCATAGTAAGTGGTTTCTACGCACCAAGCCAGGCATGCCGAATGAGTCATGCTAAGCGAGGAATGCCGGTGGAGATTTGTATGGTCGATCATCAAGTGACTCAAAGTAAGCCCTTAGGAGAATCAAAGAAAGTAGCGAGTTGATTCGAAGCATAGTTATGCCGAAAGCCCTTACTTTGCTATAGGCTTGACAACTTGTTAACTCCTCTAGTATGCATCGAGCTAGGGATGATGAACGGCATTTTTCGAGCGACCTTGATGAATGACTTTGCTAAACGATGTTGCCGAAGAGGGTTGCCGAACGGCATTGGCCAAATGATGTATGTCGGTCGGCGATTATTGAGATGGTTGTGCTTCTAAGGTTGGAACGATTTTCAACCGAGCGGTAATTGATCGAACGATGAACTTTGGGTAGTTGACTCGAAGCTAGGTCATGCCGAGCGTCCCCCTTCGCTCGCCCTGTTGAAGTCATGCCGAATGATTGATGCCGAACCCTCCCTTGCCAAGCGATGTTAGTCGAACAAAGGATGTCGAGCGATGGTGTTAGGCCGAGCGAGGCTGAGTGGCACTTAAGTCGAGGGGCACTTAGGCCGAGCGGCACTTGCAAGCCAAGCGGCACTTAGGCTGAGCGGCACTTAGGCCGAGTGGCACTTGCAGGCCGAACGACATTTAATAATTTGTCTCTCATAGCTGGGCTAAGCAACCAGGTAACACCTAAACCTATAGAAAAGAGACTTTTCGGCATCTCTACGCTGATACACTGCCGAAATCATCACTATACTTCAGTTGTACTGTTGCAATCTCTTATAATCAGTGAGTGAAATTCAATGAACATCAATCAATTCGTAGTGGACGTAGGCAATACGCCGAACCACTCTAAATTTGCATGCTTCTACATTTTTTTCTTATCCGTTGATTGGTGTGTTTTTTTAGATCTACCTCATTTTACATTTATTTTCTTCATTTTATCTCTTTAAACACATCCAAAAAGTATTGTACCCAATTTTGTTACAAACACTTTGGTGCTTTCATTGAGAAAACCTAGCTTTTCTTCTGCTCATTGGATCTACTGCTGATATTGGATTGCGAGAATCTAAAGAGAAGATCCATATCTCAAGCCTAGAAGTTCTTCTAACCTATTCAGATTTGCATCAAGTCTAGGAGAGAACTTCACCATTCACCATGTTTTCTACCAGGACTACCTCAGTAGCTGAAGATCCAGAAGGACGGGACAGACAAAATCTCGCACAACTTAACTCTACCGACTAGAACATTGCCGGGCCTTCAGATCCACAAGGCTCTGTAACCGGGGAGGAGTTCTAACTTCTAATGTAAGGGCTAACTCAAAGTTGCTAATAGCTTACCAAGAGCTCTGTGCCAACATAGAATTAACTAACTGGCTAAAGCATGAAAGACGAAGGAGATCTAGGAGGGATCAGGCTTCCTATTCATCTATTGAAAGTTCATCTTCTTCTGACTATAATAACATATCCGTGCACCCATGGTTGGATGGAAGCTATACACCGGCTACCGGACATTAGCGCACTCTGGAACTTGGGCAACACAGAGTTGGTCCATCAACCAACCATCAGACCGAACCCTCTTCTTGAGGAGGGATGGCTCCTTATCATCCTACTCACAACCGCGTCGCTACCACCACTACTGAGTTGGGAGCTGATATACAAAACCAAAGGGATTTGAACCATCGCCAGCATGAGTATACTCCTGAACCTTATGTTCCTGATAACCTAGAACCAAAGAGGTGAAATATGGACCGTGGACTACGACCAGCCCATCCTCGCATTGTGGAACCCGACAATACCTTAGCTTAGCATGCCCAAAATGTCCAAATGCCGAACATCCCGACGATGATCCGTTAAATCATCCGTAAAAGTTAGCGCCTCACAAATGAAAACTGGGGAATCTTCCAAAGTCATACCCCTTTCACTGATGACATCCTCTACACTGAACTGCCTCGGCAATTCAAAACGCTAACTCTACCTGCTTATGAAAGGAGCTCTGACCCTAATTAGCACATTTTAAAGTATGAATGGTTAATGAACTCCGCACGGGCTGATAATGCGGTCAAGTGCCAAAGTTTCCCAATTTCCTAGGGACATTGCAAATATGTGGTTTACTCACCTACCACCTCGATCTATCTCATGTTTTGACTAGTTGGAGATGAAGTTTGTTGAATAGTTTCGCATGCATGTCATAAGGCCTAAAGATGTTAATATCTTATCAAACATCACTCAAGCTTCCATAAAGATACTCAGACATTATTTGGAGAGGTTTCATGCTACGTGATGAGATTCGTAATCCTAATGACAACTTAATTTAAATGGCCCTGACTAAGGGATCAATCCAGATTCCAAATTTGGCAACTGGTTGGCCGAAAAACCCCCTGCATCATTGGACAGTTTCTATTCCAGGGCAACTTAGTTCTTGAGAAGAGAGGATGCAAAAAAGTGTAGGAAAAAGGATGACATAGGGCCTAAGGAATCCAAAGCAATGTCACTGTAAAACAATCCGGGGAGAGTTTTGTAAAGGTGCGGTAAAACGTACAAACAAATAGAACCAGTAGAAACGCGATGGAAATCAGGGCAGGAAATGGGATCAGGATCGTAGACCACAACATAGGGCTTCCATGTTTGACACATATACTCCTCTAAATACGTCTTTAGAAAATGTGTACTTACAAACTTGTAATAGTATCCAATATAAAAAACCTGTTCCAAAACAGTCGTCAGAGAAGCAGATTCAAACGGAAAATGAACAGGTGCTGTCATTTACAGGATATTATCGAGAAGTTGATATGAGAAAGAAAGTTAGAGCAGTTTTTGCAGGCGCCGCAGTCTGGAAGTGCGGGCCCACTGAATCAAAACTAAATACCAAATTAAGTTACACCAAAGGAACCCATTAGTATCGGTGGGAGAATAGTGATAAACAATGTTAGTGGCGGTCCTCATCCAGCAGATCAGAGCTGGAAGGAAATGCAGTCGAATGCCAGTTCTATTAGGCATGCGAGCTTCGAATGTTGTTGTAATTCGGAAGATGGGGCTCCGGCCAAATGAAAGAAAACAAAGGCAGGCGACATCGTATTTCAAGATAGGGATGCTGACAGAGTCGAAGCCCCGACCGTTGATCCACTAGTCACTCCAGCTCAGATAAATCCTGCTTTGATGAAAAGGATCTTAGTGGATAGTGGAAGTTCATTGAACATACTTTTTAAGCGAGCCAATGAACAGATGAAGATGGAAGCGAAATATTTGAAGCCTTGTCAGTCTCGTATTTATGGCTTCAATGGAAGTGCGACTATACCCACTGGGATGGCTGAGCTACCAGTGGAGTTGGGAGTTTAAGAACGCCGAAGAGTCTGAATATTACAGTTTATTGTATTGGACATAGACTCACCGTACAACGCTTTCTTAGGCCAACCAGCCCTAGCTAAATTCAAAGCTGTTATCACCCCTTGGTGTTTAACTTTGCAATTCACTACCGAAAATGGAGTCAGAGTCGTTCAGGGTGACCAGGCTACTGGACGAGCCTGTTATGTTTCTATGCTGTGGGATGCACAGCGAAAAGAGAAAGAAAAGGATGTAGAGGAATCTCTTTGCGTTTGCTTTGTGGATAGTTGATAGTTAACGCCTGAGCCAAGTCCCGGGCACCACAACCAATTCCCAAGAGATCTTGACCCAAGAGATACCGAGAGCGAAGGCGAAGTTAAAAATAGTCAGGCTTCTCCGGCAGAGCTGACAATCAATGTTCTAATTGATAATGATGACAATTCTAAAATGGCAGATTGGATCCTAGCTAAGCCAACAGATGAAGGAGGAATTGGTTGAATTTATCCAAGAAAATCTTGACGTGTTTGCCTGGACACACTCCGACATGTGTGGAACCTTGCCAGATATCACGAGCCATACATTGAATATAGACCTGCAGCATGTCCCGGTCAAGCAAAAAAGGCGTGGTATGGATCCAAAGAGATCTATCGCCCTAAAGGAAGAGGCAGATAAACTCAGTTTGAAATGGTTTATCCGAGAAGTGTTATATCTAGAATGGGATTCCAATCCTGCACTTGTCAGGAAACCTAACGAGAAATGGAGAACATGCGTTGACTAGTCAGACTTTAATAAAGCTTGTCCTAGAGACAGTTTTCCACTTCCCCGAATCGATGAGCTTGTAGATTCAACGGATGGACATGAACTCTTATCCTTCATGGATTCTTATTCAGGCTATAACCAGATATCCATGCACTTGCCTGATCAGGAGCATACCAGCTTTGTCATCGATCATGGACCTTACAACTACAAAGTCATACCATTCAGACTCAAGAATGCTGAAACAACCTATCAGAGACTCGTCAAGCAAATTTTCACTGACCAAATTGAAAAGATCGTGGAGGTAGACATGCTTGTTAAGTCACGATTCCGACCAGCCATATCAAAAACCTGGAAACGATGTTCAACATCCACCGAGAGTATGGAATGAAACTCAACCCATCGAAATGTCACTTTGGGGTCGCGTTTGGAAAATTCCTTAGATTCATTGTTAATGCGTAGGAATTAATGCCAATCCCAAGAAAATCTAGGCAATTAGAAATCTTAAGACTCCAAGGACTATAAAGCAAGTTCAATGCCTCAACAGGAAGGTAGCAACAATAAGCAAGTTCATTTCAAAATCCACCGACAAATACGTTCCCTTCTTCGGTCTAATCAGAAAAGGGAAGCCAAACTTTGAGTGGACTACAAAGTGTGAGGGCGCATTCCGAGCACAGGTTCAACACCTATCCAACTACCCATTTTGTCAAAGCCCATCGATATTGGGAGGCTAGATATCTATTTGGCGGTGTCAGAAAACGCAATCAGTGTTACTTTAATTGGAAAAAAGGACCAAATGCAACAGCCAGTCTACTACATCAGCAAAAGACATACAGAGCAGAGAGAAATAATTCGAAGCTAGAAAAGTTAACTTATTGTCTTGTCATTCCCTCAAGAAAACTACATCCATATTTTCAAGCTCATCTTATCACTGTCTACACCAACCAGCCGTTACGGCAGGTCCTTGCACGGGCTGAGACTTCTGGTAGGTTACTCAAATGGAATATCAAGCTGAGTCAGTTCGACTTGCTTACACACCGAGGCGAGCTATTTAGGGGAAAGTGTTAGCAGATTTCATCACTGAATTCACTATCTTTAAGGACTTGCCCGAAAGTAGTGAATCTTCCAAACATGTCTAGAAGCTACATACCGATGGTGCATCGAATGACCACTATCTTTAAGGACTTGCCCGAAAGTAGTGAATCTTCCAAACATGTCTAGAAGCTACATACCGATGGTGCATCGAATGACCACTGCTCGGGCGTTAGAGTTGTACTTAAAACTCCTTAAGGCCGACCTATTTGCTATGCTTTAAAATTTGATTTCCACACGACCAACCATGAGGACGAATACGAAGCCCTGCTCGTCGAACTAAGGCTTCCCAGAGATTTAAGAATTGTTGCTATGGAGATTTACTATGATACACACTTGGTCGTGTGCCAAGTTTGGGGAGAGTACCAGGCCAAAGACTGGAGGCTGGCTGCTTATCTAATTCAAGTTCAGGAAATATTAAATCAGTTCGATTATTATGCCATATATTGTATACCCCAAGGACGCAATCAGAAGGCCGATTTCTTAGCAAAATTGGCCAATACCAATAAGGCACATCAAATGGACTCGTTCCCATTGAGATATTATCTTCCCCGAGTGTTGATCAAATGGAGACCGACTGGGTATTTGAAGTCATTCTCGATAAAGAATCATGGATGACTCCGTTTAGAAATTATCTCGAGCATGAGACCCTACTAGAGTGCAGGAGTGAAAAAATAGAAGTTCTTCGAAAGGCTGCGTGGTTCACCATTTAGACTGGAGTCATGTATAGAAGAGGATACTCTGTTCCTTTACTCCGATGTGTCGCCCACAATGAAATCAAACAAGTATTTCATTATGTACACGAAGGAGAATGTGGTGATTACAGCGGATAGCAAGCTCTTGCCAAGAAAGTGCTCCAGTATGGATACTATTGGCCGACTGTAAATCACGATGCATTGGATTACGCTAGGAAGTGAGACAGATGTCAAAAATATGCTTGGATTCCAAGAGCCCCGCCTACTAAAATAACTCAGATGGTCAGTCCTCGGCCGTTCGCAGTATGGGGCATCGACATTATTGGTTCTCTACCTCTAGCTATAGGTGGCGCGAAATATGCCATTGTTATTGTTGATTACTTTACCAAATGGATGGAAGCTGAGCCCCTTGCTACTATCACAATGAAGAAAGTAATCAACTTTGTTGTATGCAACATTATTTTTCGGATTGGTCTCCTACATACCATCATCACTGACAACAGAGCCCAATTCGACAGTGTCGAATTTAAGAATTTCTATCAGTGATTCCATATCCGGAAGAAGTTATCTACAGTTGCACACCCTCAAGCAAATGGGCAGGTTGAAGCCATTAATAATGTTATAAAGTCCACTTTGAAGAAACGACTGGGAAAGGCCGGGGACGAATGGGTCGATGAACTTCCTATGGCCCTATAGGCTGGTCGAGCAACCCACAAGTCCACGACTGGCCACATTCCATTTTCTCTTTACTACGATTCGGAAGTTGTTATTCCAGTCGAGCTGAAAGTACCTTCTCATCGTGTGACATATTATGATCTGAAGACAAATGCTATATTACTTGACAAATCTCTGGACGTATTGGATAAGAAGCGATAAGAGACTAATTTGAGGGCAGCCACATACTGAAGTCGAGTCGCCCGATTGTTCAATACCATGGTCTGACCCCGAACCATTGAACTCGGTGATCTTGTCCTTAAGATAATTTACCCGGTCCCTTCACATATGAAACCAATGTGGGAAGGGATGCATGTTATCGAACAAAGGCTGGGAGATAATACCTTTAAATTATCAACCATTGACGGTCTCACTTTGTCGAGAGCCTGGAAAAGTGAGAGTCTTCGTCGCTACTACACATAACTGGCTTTATTCATTCGTTCAGTCTGCATTTCATTTGCAGTTTGTTTATGCATTTTGAAATTTGAATTTGTAATAAGGCAACTAACTTTGCCATTCTTTCTTATTTCAGCAATAAAATGCAATCTCTTCGAGCCAGAGTAGTGATTTTTGAAATGCATCATAAGACCGTTACAATGCACGTTGAGCTAAGTTCCATCCTATGGTGGGACTTATTCAAATAGAGAGTGACTATGACACGACCGGTCACTCGCTAAGTGAAACCCAGGCTCGGGGGTAAGTCATCACACTAAAGCTAAAAAAGGATTGATACACGATAATCTTCTAACTAACTCTAGCTCTCGGTGTGTGAGCTGGAGTATAAACTTACAAATGTGGACTCGTAAAGGGTGGATCCATCCACCTAGCGTCCATGTTTAAACCAAGTTCGAGGAGGATGGATTCATCCATCTAATGACCTCACTTGTTAACTCAGGGTGGATGTGAACCGACCGTCCACGATCTTGATAAATCTACCCTTCTCGGAGTGCGAACGAAATCAAAATAGATGCAATCAACCGTCTATTAACCAATTCCAGATTCCCAAAGCACGAACTGGAGTATAAACACAAACCGAGTATGAACCGACCACCCGTGAGACAGTCCCCGAAGTGTGGACCAAAGTGTAAACACAAATTGGGTGTGTCGATCACTCATTTATCAATCTATGTCCCCAAGAGTGGACTAAATCCTAAATATCCAATGGGTGCGACTGACCACCCGTAGAATAGCATAAGTCCCTGGAGTGTGGACGTTTCTTTAAACATCAAACAAGCATGACTGACCATCGATATACAAGTGCAATCCCCAGAATGTGGATACTATTACCAATAGATAAGCAAGTGCAATCAAACCACTTGATGTTCTGAAGCTCAGGCGGCGAGCTGGATAGCAGGGACGTATGGAGTGTTTTCCGTTGTGATATATTGTAGTTTATCTAGGACTTGCTGATTTTAACTATCCGGTGTTTTGTATGATAACTCTGATGTATTGATATAAATTAACTGATACAACTTTTCTTTGTATACAGAATATTATTTGATATTATATTTGGTCCGCTATGTTTCTTGTATCTTCTTCTACCTCTTTTCTTCTTTTCCTAACTATCTGAAATTTTAGGGGATCGAAAATTCTGAGTCGTTACAGACCCGTCTTTTTTCAACTTTGCTCCGACTAAGTTAAGCTTGATTTATCTAAGGCGGAAAGCGACTGCCCAGAAAATTTAAATACTAGCTACTAATTGAAACGGTACAGTTTTAAGACTCGACTTAACTTTCGGTAATAACCCGAAGCCATAACCTTAGGACTTAACAAATAAATTCAAGTTCAATTTAGAGACTAAAACTTCACATGTACATTGAATGGAAGTTCAAGGCTCAAATACTTAAGCAAATAAATGAAAAACTGTTCTGAAGACAAAATGGAATTTTATTTCAACTATTTTTTTGGAACAGAAGGATAAGTACAAAAGTATTCCACAAAATCCTACTAGTAGGGGACGAATCTACATCTATACATGGCTTATAGGAAACAAAGGGTAATTCCTATCTGTCTACCAAATATGAAGCAAGAAGATGTCTATTCTCCTAATTTCTTCTTCTTATTCTTCGGCGTTGACCCATTGGAGCTACCGCTCGGGTGCCTCTTCGAGCCTTTGCCTTTTGATGGTTAATCTCCAGCCAGAGGAATTATGGTGACCACTTCCTCCGAATTCGTAGGAATTGGAACACTTTCTAAATGCGAAGTCAGAGGAATAGGGACGCTCTAAATGTTGGAAGACGAGGGAGGCATGCCATTGTCAATAATTGTGCCACCGGGAGAAATCATTTACAGAGGAGCTGGACCTGGGCCCGCCATCCCATCTCTAATACCACTGGCCCGTGCAACTGCTTCCATCTCGGCATTTATCTCTGCTACGATCTGTTCTTCATGAATTGTTTAGGCATCCATGGGGATGCTGGCAGTTGGGCCCGAAGGGCTGACCACCGATGCGCCTCTGCCCATGACAAATGGTAGGTTGGTTAAAGGGTCACTTTGATCACCAAGAAGTTCCTCCATCATATGCTCATCAAAAGTAAAAGTGCTCCCCTTCACTCCGTCGTTGGTGTAGCTACTGCTGTAGTAGTTGCCTCCACTATAAGGGCCTCCTGCTTCTAATGTGACTCTTGAATTGCAGAGGGCACGGTCAATGCAGCTCCTATCGCTGTATAGAGATATATAAAAAAGTGTTTGTGGCAACTTCAAACAGCGCTCTTGACTTTGAATAATGCAAGAGATGTTTAGAAACCTTCCTCAAAATGGCTTGAATGTGGAGCCGAAGCAGCTTTAATGACATGCCCATGACTATAGACAACTATGGTTGATTAGGATTGTATGCGGGTATAGATTGAGGATCTGTTGCAGGAGTAGATTCGGGCAGGGCAGGCATAAGAATTTTAGAACCTGCATCATAATGTTTAATGCCAGAACCCTCTCCAGCCTCCGGGTGCTGAGTACCAAGTCTTTCTTTCTCAAATATGATAGTGACGTGGTGGAGAACTTTTTTCTCATCCTCATTCAGCACCCGATTCTCTAATTCAAACTCATAGATGGATTCGGTGCGATGCTTTTTATTTTCATCTTCAACCAAGCAGCACCAAGCATTGTATAAATGTGATGGATAGTTTTCAAGCCAGCTTAGATTTCGATGCTTCAGAACATTTGCATTATACGTAATAAGAAGATATTTGATGTCAACCTCCAATCTGGTCTCTACCGTTCTCACTCCATGCTCAACCCTGGCTTCGGCTTCTTGAACCTCAAGTGTTGCCGCATCCCTCTCATCCCTAAGTACCATAGCCTGCTCGCATGCTTCTTGGGCGGCTTTATTTGCATCATCTTTCTCTTTGACGACTTCAGCTAGTTTGGCTTTAAGCACCTCAAGCTCTTTGAGTGCCCCATCTCTTTCAACCATAACTGTGGTGGTTCGATGTCTCATTTCCTCAACCAAGGCTAAGTGCTTTCAGCTCATCTATTCCATCCTCCGGGTTGCCTCGTCAGCTCTTTTATTGGCATCTATTTCTGAATTTCTCATGGACATGTTTTCATTATTAAGCACCTGAATTATGCGGTCCTTATAAGTGAGATCGGTTCCTAATTTCTAGATTGTCTTCATCCGCTCAAAGGCCACCGCTGATACTATGTCTACGGTCTTCGACCATTCCCTATATTGGCCATAGACATCATGAATGTAGTCATGCATTATATGTTCTACCTCATTAGGAATTCTCTTTAAGTGTGAAGGTACTATGAAGCTGTCAAAACAGATATTCGAAAAATCCTTTTTCAACTTAGCGATCCTATGCTCCCTCCACAGTGGGCTCTATGATGGCTTAGTCAGAGACGACGAAAGCTTCGATTTCGGTCCTCTAACGCTGTAGACCAGGCCTTGGTGCTTGAGAAGATGGTATTTGATGCGAAAGTTCCAAGGGTTGTTTACCAAAGCTGGAAGGTTGTGCTAGACCTCTAGGTGGTGGAGAGCGTGATCGGGAACGACGCCTATACTTCCTCTCTCTGTCTCTTTCCCTCTTGTAGCGCTCTCTCTCCTGGCTGGAATAGTCATGATCGCGGTCTCTAACCACCTCACATCTGCAAGACTCATAGTATGAACTAGATGAATGGCATGCAAAACGGAGACTGCCAAACATAGATTCCCGCCTCGACATCGTATCTATAAAATAAAAAGAGAAGTAGAGTTGGTAATCCCCATAGATGAATATCTTATAACGAAAGATTGTGTTGTGCCGTGAAGTGTATGTATGCATGTGCATACCCCTCAACCAACCCGTTATATCGGATATACTCGAAGGAATTGACTCGCCTAGATCTAAAGCGCTCTGAACCCCTTCCAATCCGGTATCTTGTTGGAGTGAAACATAACCCGAAATTGAAATGTTTGCAAGCCCTTCGAAGGGGTTCTCTATGAGTGAGGGAGGAGCCTTCGGAATTATAACACCGACGGCTGGCAAATACATGACCAAAGATTTCCATCTCGTAGGGTTGCGAAGCTTATGAGCAACCGCCTTGCCTTTTCTTTTTTCCTAAAAATGTTGAGGACTATCTGAGGGACCGGCTACAAGTTCGTCTTTAGTGGGCATATACTCTTCCCCCTCGTGCTTAGTAATTACAATCCTGAGCGCCGTACACCTAGCCATCTTGATGGAGCTGTCCTAAGAGATCCTTCAAGACTTATGCTCTGGTCTTTGTCAATTAGCCCAACAGCACTTAGATTTTCATCCATGAGCGCAGCTTCGATCTCTCTAATCTCGCCCGACACCTCCTGGAGAATCCGGGCGATTTCCCTTAAACCGATCGCATTCAGGTCGAGGGATTGAAGTTGTACAGAGAAAGCAACATAAAACTTAGTATCAGTGGAGAAAAACCAGTTAGTCGCCAGACAAATTGCAACACTTACATCTAACTAGCCATCATCCAGTGAATCCTAGTGGACACCAAACATAGAACCACTCGATTTGAAGTAGCTAAGTTTTGTCCAAATCCCAATCACACTTTGCCAGTTTCTGACTCCTTCTAGAAATGTTAAAGAGGGGTTATTTCCTCGACTCTTTATATTGAATAATAATATGACTTCCTCTGAAGTCGTAGGGCGAAAAAGGTGCTCCATGAAGATGATGAATAAGCCATTCAGGAGAGTACACCCGTTTGGATGTAACTATGACGGAGCAATCCTTAAATAAGATAACACTTCCCGGATATATTTATTAAGTGGTGGTAGTGTCCCGGTTGTGAAGGAAAATCGGTTAAGAGTGGTATATCCTTCTGGGGAAGTATGTGGCCTATAATTTGTCTTTAGTAACAAAACATCGTTCAACGATATTCTGTGCTGCAAGAAAATTCTCCCCAACATATCTTTAAAAACATTGGACGGTATGGAATCTTGTGGATTTCCAATAAAGATTGCGCCTGGAAGCTCATCCGGAGCTGGACTTATGACCTTGCCCACGATGGCCAGCATCTTTATTACAAAAGGGGGTGGACTTTGAGCCTCTTGCTGCTGTGAACTCCCGGGTTCCACAACTAATCAATCTATCAGAAACTATAATTAGGTGACAATAATCCCGTGTGTTCCTCGATGTAAAATGCATGAATACGTTTTGTAGTGCAGTAAGTTACTTAAGAAATTCTATGAAAACAAAGTATTTGAATGACATGATTTAAAAATTAAACCGGAGTGACCATCATCGCCGACCGTCACAACTGTGCCATCTGAACTTTAGCAATCGATCCAAGTTGGGATTTATTAAATTTTTATCGAGTTATAGTTCCATCAACGAGCTTCGAAAGGCAGCCAAATATACAGTGAAAACGGTAAAGTCCAATTATGCAAGGTGGAAGCTCGTCGAAGTCATATGTTCAAGCATACAGGATGTTTCGAATTCATCAAGGTTCAACTCAGATTAATCATCAAAACTCTAATTTCTATCGATCAAGGAGGCAACTCGTATCCATCAAATGTGTGAGTTCGAATCGATCATCAAAGATCCATTCTTGTTGATCCCCTGGCAGATGATTCGTATCGATCAGGTACAATCGATTTCATATCGATCGCGTGCACTACCTTCGTATCGATCAGCTAGCCCATATCTTCGTACCGATCATCCTGAATCAATATGAAACTCTATTTTTGGTCAATACGAAGATCTCCACTTCTTTGTTATGAGATGTCATCACCTAGGTTGATACAAAGAGTTCTTAATCGGGATCGATATGACCAACTCTTCCTCCTTCATCGATACGAAGCAAAGAATATGCCATCCCTCCTAGAGTCCTTCATATCCCAAGCTTCGTCTTCTTCAAATCCTTTCAGGTATCAACTCCATCATCCTCGACCTTATTTCGGCCAACCACGGGCACCACACCACGGAATTAATCATGAAATTGGCAGAAACGGCCAGAGTTTCAAGTCCCATCGTTCCAATTCGATTATCGTAAGTTAAATACCTTATTCAAGCAAATGAATCGAAGGACTAATAGGAGAACTGGTTAACGAAAAAGGTGATTTTTTTTCTCAATTCCTCTAGTTGATATAAAGGCAAGGTAAAGGAAAATGCAAGAAAGTAGCATATTTTTCTAAATGTCGAGTCTTACATATCAAGGGAGATGACCGTTCGACTCCTAGTGACCAAGTACCAATTGATACGGTTGGATTTGGACTGATACGAAGACGTTGTTCGTATCCATCAATCAAGATCAATCTAGATATAGCTTTCCTTATCCATCATGGCTCCATCGATACAAAGTGACGACTTCACGTTCATCATTTTGAAGTCCACTGGTACTTGTATCCATCAATACAAGGTGTGTAAGAAAAAATCAACCAATACGTATCGATCTATATTGATATGAGGATGGTTTTTTCAATTTTTCAAATCAATCCCGAAGAGGATCAATACGAAGAAGTACGCCAAAACAACCACTAAGCATCGTAACAACTCTAGTTTCACATCAACTTAGGAGAGGGTCGATATAGAATTCGATAAGAGACAACTAACAAGGACTCATGAACGTACGAACGTTAACGGGAGTCAGGGTAACATATGATTTATGTGCCACAAATTAACATTTAACTTTCATGGTTCACAGAAATTAAATGCTCAGCTGATGACAATTATGACCTTGAACAACAGTTACTATCACTCAACATCTAGTTACAACAATGTATAGTACAACAATTGGTAGTCAATAATTAAGTATTTATATAACCGGAGATCAATCAAGGGTTATGACTTTTGACGAAATGACTACAACTATACAACGAATCAGATAGAACTTCTCAAACAGAAGGTTGCAGCTTTTCAAATCATGTCATGTACACACAAGATGTACTTCGAGGGGCAAATGTCGTCTCACCTTTTGGCAAGGCCGTGACACCAAGGACTTGACTGGTAACCAAGGACTGTCTGTCTCGAAGATTGGTTATACACAGGTTCACTATGGATACTGGTAAAAATTTTTCCGAGTTCGGATCGAACTACAATCGATATGATATGACTAACAATGCTGTGAAAGCCAATGTTCCGAAGTTCAAATCAGTCGGAGTTCGTATGATTGAGAAATTTATTCATCAAAATCCAAGTGAAACACTACATTTGTATCCATCTTGCTCCTCTATTTCGTATCCCTCATGGTCTGCCACAATTCGTCTCTATGGAAAGAAGCAGTGGTTCGTATCCATGGAAAGGTTGCTCTTGATTGTAGTGGTTCGTATCCATGGTAAGATAAATATATGTATTCGTTAAGAAAACTCAAGGTAAATATACTATACTTTGGCTGTCATGAAACGGTAGATATGAGCGAATAATATATTCTGATTTGTTGAGAAAACTCGAGGTTGAAATGATATTAGGACAAGGAACTACAAGTTAGGAGTTGTATATGATACAACCGATAAGGAATTTTTCACCATTCATAGGGCTATGACCTATTGGGCAAACTCAGTGCCAAAATCCCAAGGCAAGTTAGTCCACCCACTAGAGAAATTAAAAGATTTCTATGTTTCATTTAGGATTTTGGGTAACATAAAAGATCAGTAGGAGCCTTATTAGAATAATGAAATAGTAACATTTAACCTTTCGAATATTGTAAAAAATATGCTATGCATAAATTAAAATAATCTACATTGATGAATTTACGCAACTAATAAAAATTATAAAATATTGAAAAAGAAATAATAAATATACTTACCTTACATCATTTGCATGTTGTAACTTCACAATCTATGTTAGAGCCTTTTACACTGCTAAATATGTTCATAACTTGGTCACTTACATGTTTACTTGCTGAAGACATTAGATTATCTTCTATAGGTTGCGAACTCTACAAACAATACATGCATATGAATATTCGATCCATGTCCAATTACTTATAAATATTATATAGTGAATGGTCATAATTTATAATGTACGAAACCTCGATAAAATTAATTCATTCGAAATAAGAAAGTAAATTGTAGTGTGAGATCATGTATTTAATCTTCTAGATTACAATAAAGATTGTGTTGTATTAAATGTTACACTAGACCAAAAGCAATATGATAGGTATAAAAATTCTCTCTAAAATGTCAGTATGATTAGTTTACACAAATATCAACTTAGTTAGTATCCTTATAAGTTAATGACGATGACCAAAGGTATTTTTGTAAAGAGTTTATTAATATATTGTAGTAATGGTTTCTTTCTTAATGGTTTGACCATTCAGAAAGGAAAACGAATGTAATTTAAGGCGTAATTGGGATAAAGAGAGAGAATGGTCATTCTGCTTCATAAAGAAACATCGAAAATGAGAATTGTCAGAAAATAATAGGTACTTAACATTGGAATGAGAAATATGATTTCTATTCTGAAATATAATACAAAAAATTGTTTTCTACGAGATTTATTACTTTGATTTCAAGATATTTGATCTTAAAACCCTAAATAAACTGGTTATAGTAGATAGAATAAATTCCTTATATTAAGTGGTTAAATGAAGCTTTGTATTTCGTATGCTATTATAGTATCGAGGAAACAGTGGGAGCATGTCATATTACACTTATTAGTAGCATCAAGTTATAAAATTATTTTGTAAAACATACCGGTCATTATTTATGAAATCATAACTGTTTTTCAATGCTTAAAAATAAACATACTTTTGTTCTAATATGAGTGTTATAAAAATTCATTATAAAATAAAACAATCAATAGTGGTATTTGAGATGCATTGCAAAATGTAGAAGTATCTAAATTTATTTGCAATTATTTTGAAATTATAGACCAACCTGCAGCCTGGAGAAATAATTCTTTAATTATATAATTATGAATCATAATATATTAGCGAAGTATATCTCAAATAGTAAAGGGAAAAGCAACCATCAAGTGGGAGTGAAAATAAGAGTTGATGAACTTTTCGGATTGATACATATCGATGTATGTAATCGTAAATCTAATAATACAAAAATGTTTCCACGTACTTCGTTGAATTCATCGATGAATTATCTAAACATGAACATGCATATTTGATACACATGTACATGTCTTTGATAAGCTCATAGAATATAAAATGAAAGTAAATAAAATAACATACGATGGAAAATATAATTATTCGATTTGATCGAATGAGTGAATGAATTGTAAAGAGTTCTGAATGTAATTAAATTGAATAAAAAATTAATCTCAAAAGCCACTTCTCCTTTTGAATCAAAATGATGTAATTAGACTTTGTTGAATAAAGTTTGGTTAATGGCGAGTGAAGCCGACTTAACTTCTTTTTATAAGGGGTTGTACTTAAGAGTAGTGCATAAGGCTAAAATTAATTTCATTTAAAGAAAAGTTTATAAAATCATACAACATAATGGTTCATAAGAGACCACCAACATATCCTATGGCAATGAGTTGGCAGGTTTTGCAAGTCGAAAGACAGTAAGTAATAATTGTATGTCAAGGACCTTGTATGAACCGTTCTAAGAGAAGTTTAGGAATGGTTGTCATTGAATGACCAATTTATGTTTTAAACATAAGTATTATAAACTAAAACCAAATAAGTTTTACGTATAAGGAAATTCATAAAATGTTCATGAATACCCATTCTATTGCACTGAGAAATAATTGTTGTTTCAAGAATTACCAACTTCATGGCGAAGGCTTTTAGAAATTATTGATATTAAAATATATTTGGATATGATCCAAATATGACACTGATTACATGTATGACACGAAATTAACCGAATCTAAATTAACATAATGCATTAGAATGTCTAATATGTATTCTTGCATATTAAAGAGGAACTATGAGTTTCCTATCAATGTCGAGAATATATGATCCTTAGTTGTTAATTAAACCATTAAGAGTATTGACTTTGCAATATGGTGTGATGCACAGATCCTAAAGGATTCCAAACATATGATCCAAATAAGATTTTTCTTAGTTGTAACCAAAGAAATATAATCCATTGACCGTAAATGTATCGTTAGGAGAAAGGCTAATGCAATTAGAATACTCTAAGCCAAATTAAAATAAAATCATAAATCTCAACAGTTGAAATTAATAAAACAGATTCACCATTTGATGTACTCTAGTTATTTTGGATTTTACTTACATAATTGTCGCTTGGTAAGACTCTATATTTTGGTAAATATATGTTGAAATGGAAAATTCTGAATAATGATTTAAAATAGAATGTTTACGCATAACAACCAAAGTATCTTGAAGTCGGTGGTAGTGATACTAAGTTTGTGGGCTTTTTGGAAATAATCCAAGAATGGTTACAAAAGTATCATTCAATAAGCATCAAAGTTGAACAAGTGTTTTAATAGAAATACCTTTTGATTTCCAATTAAGATGTCGATGAAGCATGTGCCCATAAGAAAGAACCATTAAAAGGCACATAGATATTTCTAAACTACAAGTAAACAATATACTATTGACATGTCTAAATCTGTAATAGTTTGATTGTTTAATACACTATATTGGATTTGTAAATTATATCGTTTATAATATGTATAAAAGATGTTGGGAATGACCCAAATGATATGCAAAGACTCATTAAAATGTTTAATATGGAACATGTAAGTTGGATTCCATATGCTAGTAAGAATTATCAAATATGTTGTATTGTCTATAATATCCAAATTTGCTTACGTATTTTATGCATGAAAAAAATACCAAATCCAAATTAAGATCACTAAATGTTAGTTTAAAGTGTTCTCGAGTATTCACAAAATAATAAAGAATTTTGTATAAAGTAATGAACTCCTTATAAAGTAATATTTGGAGCTAAACTTCATAAGTAATATTGAGTATAATATGTCAATATAAAATTCATGTTCTATTATCTGTTACGAACCTTTGAGTTAGAAATGTTCCAAACAAACAAAACTTGTGGCTAATTCAACGAACAAGCTAAGTACACCACCTTGAATAGTACCACGATAACAATGTATAAATATAAATGCAAAAATTTACAACTGAGCTAGGGATGATTCTAGGTATTATGAATGCTACATTGTTGTTATCTAATAACAATGTAATGATTAGAGCTCATTAGGAGTCGAGAAACAAACTCCGACTTGTTCCACAAGTTAATGATTGTTTATCAGCATCGAAGAGTGGTGATTGATAGAGTAGATAATTAAAACGACATAACAAATCCAGACATGAAGAGTCAACTTGAGAAATTCTCATCAAACTGATTGAAGAGATAGGATAGGGATTTCTTAATTGGCCTCAAGTGCAAACGAGAGATTGATGGAGTTTGGGGGTATACACTAGGGCCAATTTATGTAATTTGTTACATATATCTAACATGGTAACCAATCTTGTTCGAAATAAAATGTGTTTTCTTTCCATTATATGCTTGATATAATCTGTTATGTTAATTAATTAATTTAATTTAAAGTATAGTTGGTTGATAATTCATAAATGTTATGTTTATGATAATAGTCACAATGTGTTATAATCTTGAGCGTTTTATTATAATAAACTAAACATACCATTTTAAATATTCCTAGTCAAGATGTATTGAGATCGGATATCAATAAATCTATCAAGACTAGAATACATAACACTCTCCATATGTTAGGTAGTGTTACTAGTATATTACTCATGATTGATGGAGGCACCAAGAGGTTACATACTAATAGTTATTGGATAACAATGGAATAACCACTCGATAGTTTTTTGTTAATTAATATAACTGAGGTCAAACAGAAAGTATTGATGTGATAATATCACACAATTCCCTCGACATGAGAATATTATCAAGCTTCAATGTTGAAACTTTGCTTTGATTATAGTCACATCGTGGCACAACATCCATTGAATGACTATAGTTGGGTCAAGTGGAAGCACTGAAAGCGCAATACTATTCAAGAGAGAATTCATCTCCTCGGTTATATGAGGTTAGTATCATGGTCAACTGAAGTTGAATCAAAGTCAAAATCTTTGGGCAGAGTGGTTCAGTAGATGATAATGTTATTATTGAACTAAGGACTTTGTGTTTTGACTACAATATTGAATATCCATAGTATTTGAACTTTGATCATTACCAAATTCAATAAGCCCTGATGTGGTATAGTTTTAAGGAAGAGAATTGGTGTAAATAATTGTCACCCCCAAATAATGCTTAAATAAGGTCAACTTGAATTTTACCGATGGTATGTATGCGATAAATTTGGCGATAATGTCAAACCACCTACTAAGTGACATGTGAATGTTAATATTCAAATTGGTCGATACTAATCGCTGAGTGAATTTACACCTAAGAGTCCCATAACCAAAATGTTGAATACTCTTATTACCGTCTGATTTATTTAATTATAATTGTTATAAATTAAGTAAATTAATTTATATTTATGATGTATTAATTATAAAATTTTATTTAATTTGTGGTTATCAATATTAAATATTGTTTATATAATAGTTATAAATACACGTATTGATATATGACATGGATATGCATTTTAATTAGATTTAACTATATTTTTATTTATCGGTCTTGAAGTGGTTTTTAGGCCCATAGAGGAGCCTAGCATGCCTAATTGTAGTAGGGTAGGGGTGATTTGAATAATTATTCAAAGTGAGCTGAATTATAAGAGAAAAAAAGGATTTAGATTCTGTTTTTACTCCTTAGACCTTTGCTATTTAATTTATCTCAACTCTACACTTTAGCTCTCTCTTTTGCTCCAATTGAATCAATAAAGTCCGTGTAAGAACACACCATTTTGGATGATTTAAATCGAAAATAAACCATATATGTATAATTCAAACCATTCAAAAGGGAGGCTTGTTAATGGGGTAAAATAGAAAATAATATAAAAGAAGGAAAAAACAAAACATAGAATATGACAAAATATAATAATCAAATAAACAGTTCATGAAGCTATTTTACAAATGACATTTGATTATACTTTTATAATTCAAATCAGAGTTATACATGCATCAGAAAATAAAAAAATAATGCAGCGGAACATAATATGCAATGGAATAATAATAATAAATAGAAATAATATACTGAATCTTCATCTTCATCTTCGTCCTCTAGAAAATAAAATGGTCGTCGGTACACTGAAAAAGCTCAGACTGACCCGAGCGTAATGAAAAGACAAAATACTTGAGTCGGAACTAAAAGAACTTATGTAAGTCAAATTAATCTAAAATAAATGTGAGTGCAATGGCTTCAGAGATGTTACGGGATTTTCCATCTCCTATCAAGTGTGCTACGTGAATATCATTATTAAAAGATTTCAACTAATTCGAGGTATCAATTTTCAACCACTTTAATAAAAAAAATCGAAGTGTAACTTAAACCTTTTTAATAATTCAATTCAAATACAAATCCAAATTCAAGAATTTATATGGATATATATATATATATATATATATATATATATATATATATTTCATTTAAACCAGTACCAAATATCAACATTTTTCCAATCAATGAAAACCGTTCGGGTTTATCATTTCAACCCATAACGATTTTCCCCTGATCTATAAGATCGTTTGGGTATGTATCATTTTAACCCATAGTAAACTTGCAGTATTATAACGATATAAAATACAACGTCCATTCATCCAATATCAACAATCAATCATCCATCACAATCATCATACAAATCAATCAATAAACCTCAATAGATAATTAAAAATCAATAGCAGGTATTTACTGGGAATTTAAATTCAGTAATAAATTAAATAACGATTTAATTCAAATAAATTTTAATTACGATTTAAATATACCAAACAGCCTTAAATGAATTTTCAATCACATCATAAATTTAATTTAACAAACATAAGAAGTTTTAGAAGTTGCGAGCGGGTTAAAACACTCACCTTTGAATTTAAATTGAATTTAAATCCAATTTAAGACCAAAATTGAAAAAGTCTCCGAATCCGTCCAAATCTGCGTCACAATGTTTGGAATTTCAATACGATCCTATTGGAGAAAACCATGCGTAAAACGAACCTCATATGCAAAAATTATTCGAGTTATAAGATTGAACGATTTTAAATAAAAAAAGAAACAAAGAAAACAAATCAATAGGAATCGAACATGTCACCGCTTCTCTCCTGCCCTAGCTCATGCGAATGATAATCGTGTTCGAACCTGACATTAGCCACCACCATAACGACATCGTCATGCCACCATACGAGCCATTCTCCTGGTTAGACCTCGCCTCCGCAAGTGCCACCTCCAGCCGTCCCAAAACCCCACGCGCGACCGCCTCTGGTGGCCCACATCACTCTGTCGTCGTATAACATCACGGCCAATTCCCAGCATCCATGCACGACCACAGACCAAAGTAGCCATATGGATGGACTTGCCTTGACACCCTCTTCACATTTGTGCCCTCGATCGGCTCTATGACGTAGATCCACCGTCCACAACAACAACTACACACGAACAGCCGTGAACGAATCACCTTTTTCCGGCCACACGGTAACCTGGATCAAAAAACGAATCATACAATTGATTTGTGCTCTTCGAGAGATTCAAATTGATATATATTGAGGAGTTTGAATTTTGGATTTTGTTTTGAAATAGAATTTGAGAGTTTGGGAATTGGAATTTGTTTCTGCCATTGGAAAAGTGGAGCCACATAAAAATGTACGTACTGAAATGAGGAATGAGAAACAATTAGGGTTTATAACGAGGTATTTATGGACAGATCAAAAAAAAGAAAGAGTGGACAAGATTAATTTCGATTGAATGATAAATGATCCTAAAGTTCGTTCTGCCGCTGGAACGAAAATGGGTCAATCCATATATCAAAATGGATGTTTTTGATAATTTAAAATCAATGTAATAGGTTTCAAGTCCTAATTCCATCGTATGAAGAAGTTATGCTAAAATTAACTTATTTCAAATTGATTTCAATTGATTTTAATTATATCGATTTCTACGTGTTTCGAATCCGTACGATCAAACGATAGGTCCGATCGCTAGGAAACTTGAAATCCTACAATAATTCACCGTTACGGATCTGATGAAACTAGTTTCGTCGAAATTCGAGACAGTTGCCAAAATGGCTATTTTCTCGTTAATTAAATAAATTAATAAGAAATTAATTAATCACTTTTCAATTTAAATTTATAAACGAACCAATCTCATCATTTTTAATCACTTAGACATTTGCAATGACTTGATTCAAGTTTATATGACAATTCAATGTTGGTTATTCAAGTAAATACAGTGTTTAAATTTCGCTGTAACTAAATCCATTTTATTATAATTTAATTTCAATAAATTTCTTTAATTTGACTTCAACCTTTATGTTCAGCCAATTATAAATTAAATAACACAATTAACATTTGTTTTACATTTCATTACATTAATATACTCTAATTTCCATCTTTTATTTTTATTAACTATTATATTTCCATTTTACCGTCATTTTGTCAAATTTACAGGTTAATTAAAATTGAAATCCTATTTAAATTTATTTATCTTGATTCCTATCTTTTATTAAATCAATCGTTTCCTTATAAAAAAATTACATATATATATATATATATATATATATATATATATAATTACATTACAAGTTGTAGTTGTTGTCTAAATTCTCCTTAATGTAATGTTTAAATATATTTAATTGCAATAAATCTATTTATTATAGCTTAAATTCTAATAAATAAATCAACCTTGATTTCAATTCTTCTTATTCACTCAATTAACAAATTACGAATAGAATTTACATTGTTTACACCTTATTGAGTTAACATTCTTCCATTTTTAGTCCAATCTACACTAACTGCACTAATTAAGCCAATTAACTGCAATTGATTTCAAATTAAATTTAATAGACCAAATAATTAAATAGGTAACATATATTATTATTATCATTCCTTAAATCACACCCATAAGTTTATTACTTACAAAAATGTTAGAATTTCTTTCATAACACAAATTTCATTCAATTTCCATTAACACTGTATTATTTCATTAATGAATTCAATATTTACATTTTCTTCCTATGTTCACTTTATAACCAAGTATAACCTTACACTACTTCAATTAATTCGAATTCCATTCAAATTGTTAATAATTAGCTTTAATTAACATTGTTGCATTTCATTTTAGTATTCATTTCATTATTAAGTTACAAATTTTTATTTCTTCCAATTATTAGCTCACAAAATCCTATTAAATCAAAAATTAATTATTGAAATTTAGAGGTCGTTACACTCTCCCCCACTCAAAAAATTTCGTTCCTGAAAAGGAAAAAGTAGGGAAAAGAAGAAATTTAGTAATCAATATATCTTATTCAAAATATTAAATTTATAAACAATTTATTTACATATTTAAATACTTTAAATAAAATACATCAATTTATAACAAATAAATCCTTTTATATTCAAGTTAATAAAAGTTTGAAAACATTGGAGAAAAAAACTTCGAAGTCCAAAAATTCACTAAAAATTTCGGTAGAGTCTCCTTTGTACGGAGAGGTCCAAGAGAAATGATAATATCAAAATATAACAATATATACCATAATTTTAAAAAAAAAATCCTAACACGGGAAAAACAGTATAATATTGCTAAAAAACCGCAATCCGAGAACGTATCTATTTGTCGGGCAAATAACGCTTATTTTATGAAACCAAAAGCAGTAGCAATTGCTTCCATAACCTTTATTCCACTTATATAATCCAAAGAGGTTAATAACTATATAGAAGTGAAATAATTATATTGTTTTAAATCAATAAGAAACAATCAACATAACATAAGAATATGACTTTAAACCAAAGCATACCATCATGACATAAAATCAAAATAAATCAATACAACATATCAACAATCTTTTGCAAACAAGCATACAATCTTCACAAGAGGTCAAAATAATCAAACAACTCTGAAGTTACAATCATTAAAGTTAATATAGTATTCATTTTATCATTTACTTTAATTATCAGCACCTTCAAACATTAACTTAAGTTCATAATTCGTTGCTTATAATATTCACTATCTATTTCATTTATTTAGTAGCACTACAATTACAACTCAGGTTTATAACTATTTTCATGTCAAATTTCTTATTTATAAAAGTAAGTTTCATTGAACACTTTCATTATTTAACTTTCTCTTGTATAATATTCCATTACATATCCTTATTTAACATTACAACTTTTAATATTCTGGTAAGTTATATATATGTTTCTAAGAATGTAATTGAAAGTTACACAAGTTTATATAGGGGAAAACTTGATGGCGTCGGCACCATCCTTTCGAAAGCTTCAAATCATTTGAGCAAAACACTTAAGGATTATTTCATTTTAGTAAGTAAATGTTCAATAGTTATCATTTCTTATTTTCATATCTATTTTGTTTAAAAGTTACAAATTCGTATTCCTTGTATATTTCATTTAATGACTTAGCGTTCAATTTCTTACTTTCAACTTTGAAAGTTCCAATTATTAAAGAGTTAAATTTTTATTCCATTACAATAATTGAAATTCTAATTTAAATTTACACTAGTTTATTCTACCAGTTCTTTTTCTTATTATTTACCTTTCCATTCATTTATTTATATAAAGATCAATCAGTTACAGAATTTGTTTTCCATTAAGGATTTAAGTCGTTAGTGAATCATTTCGTAAAAAATTACTTAAGCTCCTACTGCCCTTACCTAAGTTTATACCTTAATTCGATTATTTGAATAAAAAATTAAGTTTTTGGTATTCGATCTTGAAGAGAAAAGAATTATTTCAATATATTTAAAAAAATCAATTAAAACATTTAACCTCATTCACTTAGTAAAAATATAAGGTATATTTAAAACATCCATATAGCATTATGCAAAAAAATTCAAAAGTCTAAAACAATGTTAGAAATTATATCAAAACATTATAATAAACTTTAAAAATAAAGTTCCTTAAATCCGATAATTTATTAGACTCGTTATTTTTTAAAATAAGTATAAACTCAAGATTATTAAACTAAAACTAATTGTATACTCAAATCTTACATTAAATTTCTAAATCAAAGTATAAAATTTTATATCTTCATAATAAGTTTTAAACACTTGCTTAAAAATGAATATTCAAATCATGGAAAAACATATATTATGGTTTAATACAAAAATTAAAATAGTAAATAAACCAATAAATTTACTATTAGTACTTTGAAATCAAGTAAATATTCCAAACTATACTTCCAAAAATAGAGATTCAAATTTATTTTTCAAGTACATTACTATATATAAACTTCGCAAATCAAAAAATTTCCCTTTATATAATATCTTCAAATTATACATTCGAAGAAATTTATATAAATTTTACTTGAAATATCCATTTGAAAGTTTCATTTGCAAATCAACCATCTTTAATACTTCAATACTTTTCAGAAATTCGTTTATAAAATTCCTTGCTTCATTTATAGATACCATTTAAATATTTTAGATAACATCTTTATAAATATATGTAAACTATTTGAAAATAATTATTTACATCGTTATTTATATTTACAAAAAAGCTATTGGAAACATTAAATCCATTATTTATAAATTTATTGGTTTTATGTCAAGATATTTTTCAAACATTATTAATAAATCAGTAATCTTTTACTTTAAATATGTTTTATTTAATTAATAACTTCTCAACACATTTACAACGCTAATAATTTACTATTAAACCATATTGTACATAAATAAACAATATTTTAAACATTTTAAAGTATTTAGAATTGATAAAATGGCCAAAATATCCTTTATATAATACTTTATCAAAATACTTTTATATATCATTGTCTTAACAGGTTTATCCTCGTTCTTGCAGGCTTTGGCCATGCGTTGATCAGGCGCAAGGCTAGAATTCTCCAAGTACTTAGTAGACTTGTTTCAACACCCAGTGAAAAATACTTAAAAAATAGGTATGAGAAGTACCGCTCAAAATCCAATGTCAAATGATGATAATACGATACCAGTGGCCCGCTACAGATCTAGTATTTACGCAAAGGGCATAAAACTTTCTAGAAGATCCTTCTACCTTCCGGATTCCAAAAAAATATCGTAGCCAGTTCGTAAACAAGGGACCATCGACCCCTGTTGCAGTGGTACGTTGCTGATTCAATGATTTATGCAATGGATGCACTTCCTTCCCGGAAGATCCATACACAACAGATCAAAGGATGGAAAGCGCCTCTATTGGGTAAACTAAAGAACCATCTACCTTGAAAAAAAATTGAGGAACTCATGTGTTTAAATGCGGAAAACCATATCAGCTCGAATCCATTAGGGTTTATCGGTCGAATCCATTCCTGGATTCCCCAAGTGCATCTGGGTCAAAGCATATCATACTATACTTCTTCATGGAGGGTACTTCCCCATACCTCTTAATTAAAAATATAAATACCATATATAGTACCAATCAAAATAATAGCTTTAAATATCGCACTTATATAAATTCCATTATATATAAGATTTCATTTTCAGATAAAGTACTTTTCAAAATCAATAATCTCAATTCTATCAAATCATTCTTATATAAATTCTTTTATATCTAAGATTTATCTCTTCAGGTCGAATACCTTCCAAAATCAACAGTTTCAAAATCACATGTACTTATATAAAGTCTATCTTATACAAGAATCAAAAATTTCCAAAATCAATTTCGCTGTGTGGAAAGCCATATGGGATTGAACATCTTTGCTTAAAAAAAGGTTTTGAATTTAGAATGGTTTTTATATAAAATCATTTTGTAAAATAGTTTTTTATATAAAATGGTTGTGTAAAATAGTTTGTAAATAAAATAGTTTGTAAAATAATTTGTAAATAAAATAGTTTGTAGGATAGTTTTTGTAAATAAGATAGTTTGTAAAATAGTTTTGCATAGAAGAAAATTCCAATTTAAATTACGAAGATATCCAACCAACAAATTTCAATTTCAGCGTCAAAACATATCAATAATATAAGAACATAAAATGTACATATGTCATCATTTCGTAAAATCATATTCGATCGCACACTCGATCAGACAAGTTCGCTTTCATACTAGTATTGTCCATCAAACTTCCCTAATGCGGACTTCGATATATTTTCTTGACTAAAAACCATCATTCTCCTTGCATAGCCATATACTATGATAGAGAATTCTAGAATCAAACCAAAAATCCAAATCAAATATCTGCCATCAAGAATCGAATGAAAAATCCTAACACGAAATGGTGTAATTTACCTCGAACTTATGTAATCAATTCCGAATCAAATTAATTATGCGGATAAAATAACATATGCACAACTTATGTATTTATTCCAATTTGATTCATCGCAATTACATTTCAATCAAATTCATTTTTATAATCTCGTTGATTAACACAAATATCACTTCATACTTTAATATTTATTTCACAGAATTTCACCATTTAATATAAAACATTAATATATTCATTTGCATAATATTGTTTATATTTCTCTTCAATTGAAATTATATTCATTTCACACGTAATATTTCTCATTTAATACTACATTCATTTGCAAATCATTTCATAAGAAATTTTCTTAAGTTTATAACCAATTTATAAAAGCTTAATTCCTTTTTTATAAACATTATTCAGGCTTAAAGTTATCACGACTTTAATTATAACTACTTATTGCAACTTCCATTTAATTCATAAACAATTTTCCAAGGCATGACTTTATTTATATTCATTTCATTTTTAGTTCACCTTTACCTTTCAATTTATTTATGACACATTTCATAAAAGTTATCTAAGTTCACACTTTCAATATTTAAATATTATTTCATTACGTGTCAATAATGTATACAATAATTCTACACAACTATAACAAATTAACCTTGTTTCACTAGCTTTCAAATTAAGGATATCAAATTCAACTGCATAATTCAACATAATTTCTATGTTTCAACTCATATATTAATTCAGAAGGTTTCGATTTTCCAAAAGTATCCAAATATTCCATTTTCTTTCAATAGCTGAAACTATCGGTCAACAAACAATAAGTTTCACAACAAAACATTTCAATTCCATAAACAAATATCCTAAATATTCACTTTGTTCTCTTTAATACACCATTATTAAACTAGTGCTAAGTTCATAGATTCAATCAACAATAATAGCCAATGTTTATAATTTGACAAAATATGATAAGTTAACAATAAATTATAATAATTAGATATTACCATCTCATAAAACAAACACATTATAAATAACTATATTAGTTATAAAAATTTATTCCTTTATATATATCATATTATATAAGAAAAAATAATTAATTTCAAAACTTATATAAACATTTTTAGAACACTAACAAGTGCATGCTCTTACACACACACACACACACACACACACACACAGAGACAAACTCATTCTAGGATATTACTACCATATCTCTAATGAGCTAACCCCAACAAGCTAAGGTATGTCTAAACCATAGCTCTGACACCAACTGTAACAACCCACCTTTTTAGACGATTAAATCGGCAATAAACCACACATGTCTAATCCAAACCATTCAAAAGGGAGATTGTTAATGGGGTAAATAAGAAAATAATAGAAAATAAGGAAAAAAACAAGACTAGAATCTCGCAGTAGAATGACAAAATATAATAATCAAATAAATAGTTCATTAACCTGTTTCACAAATGACATTTGATTATACTTTTACAATTTAAATCAGAGTTATACATACATCATAAAATAAAAAATAATAATGCAGTTGAACACAATAAGCAGTGGAAAAATAATAATAAATAGTAATAATATACTGAATCTTCGTCTTCGTCCTCCATAAAATAAAATGGTCTTCAATAAACTGAAAAAGCTCAGACTGATCCGAGCGTAATGAAAGGACAAAACACTTGATTCAATACTAACAGATCTTATGTAAGTCAAATTTATCTAAAATATGTGTATGCAATGGCTTCAGAGATGTTATGGGATTTTCCATCTCCTATTAAGTGTGCTACGTGAATATCATTATTAAAAGATTTCAACTAATTCGAAGTATCAATTTTTAACCACTTTAATAAAAAAAATCGATGTTTAACTTAAACCTTTTAATAATTCAATTCAAACACAAAATCCAAATTCAAGAATTTATATGGATATATATATATATATATATCATTTCAACCAGTACCAAAAATCAACATTTTTCCAATCAATAAAAGCTGTTCAGGTTTATCATTTCAACCCATAACGGTTATTTCCTGATCTATAAGATCATTCGAGTATGTATCATTTCAATCCATAGTGAACTTGCAGTATTACAATGATACAAAATACAACATTCATTCATCCAATATCAACAATCAATCATCTATCTTAATCATCATCCAAATCAATCAATAAACCTCAATAGATAATTAAAAATTAATAATAGGTATTTATTGGTAATTTAAATTCAATAATAAATAAAATAACGATTTAATTCAAAAAATTAATATTAAATGAGATGATGATCTAAATATACCAAGCAGCCTTAAATAAATTTTCAATCACATCATAAATTTAATTTAGCAAACATAAGAAGTTTTAGAAGTTGTGAGTGGGTTAACACTCAACTATGAATTTAAATCCAATTTAAGCCCAAAATCGAACAGTCTTCGAATTCGTCCATACTAGTGTTATAATGTCTGAAATTTCAATGCGATCCTAGCGGAGAAAACCGCACGTAAAATGGATCTCGTATGCAAAAATTATTCGAGTTAGATGATTGAACGATTTTAAATTAAAAATGTAACATCCCGCCTTTTCGCACACTTTAAAACCGACACTCGTGCCAATTCAAAACATACGCAAGGGCGGATTGTTATGGGGTAAATAAGAAAAATAGAGAAGAAATAAAACGAAAATAAAATCTCACAGCGGAAGGATAAAATATAATAACAAATATACAGTTCATAAACAGTTTACAAAAGCTTGATTCTTCTTTTACAATAAATATCAGAGTTACACATACCAATACAAGCAATGCAGCAGAATAGAAAGAGTGTAGTGCAATAAAATAGATAATAATAATACGAATCCTTCTTCTTCGTCCTCCAAAGCTAAAGTCTTCGGTCCTGAAACGCTCGGACTGACCCGAGCGAATTGAAAAGACAAAACACTCGAGTCAGAACTAAAAGATCTTATGTGAGTTAAATTAACAGAAATAAATATGAGTACAGTAACTCAAGAGATGTTCGGGATTTACATCTCCTAAGGATCCGTGAAACTATTTACTATGTAGTATATTGTGCTATTATAATAGTGTCTATTCATAAAATAAACTTACTTTTAAATAGCATTAAGGGGTTACCCATATAGCCCTTAACACAAATAATGCCAATAGTCTATACAGTACCGTAATACCTCCTGATGGGGAGGCTACCAGAGGATACTCCATAGGTACGACACAAATAGAAACTCGTAGTAAAGGCTCGATATGGTAGGTGACACGGCACAACTAGGCAATGCCAGGGTAGATATACCAATTGCTATCCAGGCTGGTGGAAACGCGTAGCCGCAGTTACCGCCCACCTCAGACTAACTCCCCAAAATCAAAATATAGAAGTGGCCACGGAATCAATCCAAGTCAAAGTATAATATCGAAGAGGAGCGTCCGATCAGAGGAATGACCTCATTGGCCTGAGAATCGCTCCTGTTTTAGCCACCTTATGCCAACTCACGGGAGTTGGGTCCACGTATTTACCTTACAGGAAACGTCGTCACCACCTACTTCATTCTGGAATCTCCACCGCGTACACGGTTAGTCAAAGTGGTTTTCGGTATCGACAGAGAGTATGTCCATATCCGATCCCGGTCTCTTAGCCAACCCATCGTTATTATAACACCGCGGTCATTTAAAATAGTTTATACTTTAAAACCCGAATATAATCCATTTCAAAACCATAATATTACGATATCATTTCTTCCTTTAAAACCCAAAACAATTCATTTTGATATTATTTATATAAAACCCAAATCAATGATATCATTTCCCAAATATAAATCTTTTCCAAAAATTATGCCACTTTTAAAATTTATAATTCCTTGTAACCAAATATTTGAATATTAACGTTCAACATAATACTTCGAAATCCATAGTTTTTAAAACCATTACTTTCAAAACTAAATGGTTTGGATATTCAACAGTATATAAAATAAGTGGTTTAACTTAAATGTTACTTTGAAAAGAAATATTTCTCGTGGCTTTACAATACATTTCTTTATTTAAAGTTAAAACCAAAATTTAATATCGCTTCAAGTTCCAAGACCATTTCAATAAATTCATATATATACGTATATCCATTTTGAGTATAAATATTTCAACTAAAGTTGGATTTTATTCTTTCAAATCAAATGTTCTATTAATTAGCCTTGAATATTCACATAGAATCCATAATTAATAAGACTTCAATTTCTAGTAAAATATATATATATTTCCAAATTCAAATTTTACTAGAATATTCATTTCAAAATATTTTGGGAAAAATCCAATTATAAATATCATATCTTTAAAATTTCCAACTTAATATTTAAACATAGGATATAAATCATCAAACTCCATTTTCTTAATTTTCTTCCATTTTTAATAAAGAAATTTATTCACTATTTAATTTCAAAATTTCAACTTCATAGGTATATAAATATGAAATAAAATATTTATACAATATAAAATTTAAGATTTATAAACCGTATTTAATCCAAACCATAGAAATCACATTAAAATAGTTATATATAGACCGCGGTGCCTGTATATAATTTTCTATCCTATGGTCAAGTGATACGGATATTTATCATTTCAATCCGCAATTTAAAAAAAAAACTGCGGTTGTATATCATTTCAAACCGCAATCCCGAATGAAATGTAAATGCATACTAACTTGCAGTTTAATGATATCCAAATAAAACATTCATTCAACAACACATCCATCATCCAATCACAACATCGATCAATATCAATCAATAACAATTATATATATGATCATATATAACAGGTGATAACTGGCAGTTTATTCAAATTAAATTTATCAACTATTAATCTAACAGTTTATTCAGTAATAATTTATACAACTGTTAACTAGCAATTCATATGCAACAATAATTTCCAACAGTCAATTAATACGCAATAAATCAATTAAATTAACAGTTAAATTTAATAAAATGCAATTCAACAGATATGAATGAAATAAACATGCCAAATACTCATAAATAAATTTCTATTCATTTCTAAAATAAATTTAACAAACATAAAACTTTTAGAAGTTGTGAGTGGGTTAAAACACTCACCTTTTGAATTTAAATCGAATTTAAATTCGATTTAAACCCAAAAATTCGTCCGTCTCGGAATTCGTCCAAACCAGCGTCATCAAGTCCGAAATTTTAATACGATCCTAACAAAAAAAACCACACGTGAAACGGAGTTCGTATGTAAAATTTATGGCGATAAATGCGACTGGAAAACAAAAAAAAATAAAATATAGATGGAACACAATCACCACCTTAGTTTTGCCACGTCATCTCCTTGCGTTCTTCAATCTACAGAAAACGCAACTTCCTATTCACGGCAGAACACACACGACCCAGCTTCCATTGCTCGTTCAACCTCCATCGGCCGCGCGCGTGGCCACTCCCCGAGCGTCGCCGCCTCCAGGCCGAAGGCCCCACCACCTCCGGTTGCCATCGCGGCCAAACCCCCATCAGCCGCCAACGAACCCAAAGAAAAACGAAATCCAAATCGAAAATCGCAGACAATCCGACCATCGAACTGCCAAACAAAATACATAGATGCGCTCCCCATCGTCCATACTACAATACCCAGAAATAGAATTTCGATCCGACGAAGTTTATTACGGCGCTGATGAACGGTTGGGACTGTTTTGAATTTATTCTGAGCAAACTATGACTCCATTCGAAAAACGAATTACACCATGAGATTACGTGTTTCGAGAAGATTAACATATATTTTTTTCAGAATTTTTAGAGAACTTTAAATTTTCACTTTGTTTTTGAACTGACTGGATCTAGGGTTAGCCCCCATTGAAGAAGAAGAGAAGCTTGAAGAAGATAACGTACAGCAAATAGACAATAGGGTGAAGCTAGGGTTTATAGCTGTATATATATAGGTATGCTAGCGATAGGGTAGATAGGCTGTAGAATGAACGTGCGTGACAAACTATGGCCCAAAAAGCCCGCTATGCCTCCGGAGTCGAATTTGTTAAATCTATATATCCAGATAGGTATTTTAAAATATTCTGAATGCGATGGAAAAAGTTTCACGACCAAATTCGATCGTATGAAGAAGTTATGCTGGTAACAAGATTTCCAAATTGATTCCAAATTGATTTTAATAAAATCGATTTCAAGGCGTTTCACGTCCGTACGATCAAACGACAAGTCCGATCGATACGAAACTTGAAACCCTATAATAATTCACCGATACGGATCCGATGAAACTGGTTTCGTCGAAATCCGAGTCCGGGGCCAAAATGGCTATTTTTAATATTTATTAAATAAATTAAAATAAATTATAAATCCAATTTTTATATTTCAACTTCTAATATTGGCCAAACTTCATTACTTATATAATCCAATCAATTCCAAATGATTTATCAAGCCTGGATGTGAATTAAAATCTATAAATATATCAATTTGCAGTGTAAATTTCTGCACTTTCTTATTATTTGGAATTATAAATTTTATCCTCAAACCCAATTATTAAATCTTATTTTCTTATACTCTCATTTTAAGTCAAATTAAATAAATGTCTTGAACTCCATTTCAACTCATTTGATTGCAATTAACCTTTTTACCATAAATTAAATTCCAAACTATTAATAAACTTTATCTCCATTTATTCGCCTTAATTTATTTAAGGCAATCCTAAATTAATATCTATTGCAATGATTTCAAATATCATTCCCTCATTTTCTTAACTATTATTAATTCCAATCTTAATGAATTCAATATTATACGTTTGATAAATTTATTAAATTCACTCAATTGTTTACAAATTCCATTTTAAATTCAATAACGTGATATTTTACGTTTAATTCTATTTTATTTGTAGTAAATACCCTTTGTTGGATTTAATATTCAAATTATAAATAAAATCTTGCTTTCTAAAGTTATATCAACAATGGTCCAACTAAATTTGAATTAGCTTTAACTTTATTTTATGGAATTAACTATTGCAATAAATCCAAATTGATAAATAAGGCTTGATTCCTATATTAACTACTTTGGTTCCAATTAACCTTTTATGGTGAAATATGAATTTCAAGGTATAATTGAAATCTTACATCCATTTGATTTCACTGTTTCATTTTTATTATTAAATCCGTTATAGCCAAATGCATGAAATTAACATACATAAATATTTTTAATCTCAACTTAAGTTTTACTTAACGTAATAATAAACGTTTAAATTTCTTAATTGCAATAACTCAATTACCTTCATTCTTTTTATTCACGTAGCTAAATCTTGATTTAAAATCTTTACTATAACCCATAGTCTTATTATAATAGGAATCTATACTACCTGTAACGTAAATTTCAAATCAGTAAAGATCTTACACACATTTTTCCATAGATTTAGATTTCATAAATTTAGCTACTGCATTAATTCTTATTTGTGTAACATTAATGTTCATACTTTGAATTCATTCCTAATTCACCAAATTCAATTAATTATACTTTACAAACGTGTTTCCAGTATATAGGTATTTTACACTAATTGTTATCATACCCATAATTACACGCTTATAACTAATTCCCACATTTGCATAAATTTGTTAAGTTAGAAAGTTTATTAAGGTTTATGCATTTCCAACTTGTACTGATTTTACACAATTATTATGATTTCTCACAGAACGTTAAATTTATTAAATGACCATTTATTATAAATAACTCCCTTAATTGAATCAAATGCTTATTATTATATTTTCATTCTTACCATTCCTTTCCATTATAACTCATTTACGTATTTACACATCTCTATCTCAAATATTAATAACCAAACTGATTACAAACACTGTTCTTACCAATCTTCATACATTTGTTCAGATCTATACTCTTTCATATAATTAAAGTTTATGTTTCTATTAGATTTTTTTTTCTACAGGTATTGAATTTTACTATCTACACTTATTGCATCTTTGTATACATGAATACTATTAAAGTTAATATTTATATTAACTTTTATAAATTCAACTTTCATTCGTTTCTTATCACTAACTTTCAACAAAATGTGACCATTTACATTAACCAAATCTATTGTCATAAAGTTTAATTGTTACACTAAGTTACTACTTCTATACCAAATTTCTACATTTATTCTAAAACAAAATTAGAAATTATATTAATTTAATTTATTAAATATTATTAATTTAACGGGTCGTTACAATAAAAATAGAAACAATGAAAACTAATCAGTGGGAATCGAACACGTCACCACTTCTCTCCTGCCCTAGCTCTCACAAATGATAATCGTGCTCGAACCCGACATCAGCCGCCACCATAACGACGTCATCACACCACCATACGAGCCACTCGCCTGGATCAAACCTCTCCTCCGCAAGTGCCATCTTCGGACGCCCTAAAACCCCATGCGCGACCGCCCCTGGTGGCCACATCACTCCGCCGTCGTATAACATCACCGCCAATTCCCAGCAACCACGTGCGCCCATAGACCAAAGTAGCCTTATGGATGGACTTACCTCGACACCCTTTTTACATTTGTGCCCCCGATCGGCTCTACGACGTAGATCTACCGTCCACAACAACAACTACACATGAACGGCCATGAATGAATCACCTATTTCTGGCCACACAGCAACCCAGATCGAAAAACGAATCACATAATTGACTTGCGCTCTTCGAGAGCTTTAAATCGATGTATAATTCGATATATGTTGAGGAGTTTGAATTTTGGATTTTATTTTGAAATAGAATTTGAGAGTTTGGGAATTGGAATTTGTTTCTGCCATTGGAAAAGAGATGCCATAAACAATGTATGTACTGAAATGAGGAATAAGAAACAATTAGGGTTTATAACGAGGTATTTATAGGCAGATCAGAAAATAGAATGAGTGGACAAGATTAATTTGGATTGAACGATAGACGATCTAAAAGCTCGTTCTGCCTCCGCAACGAAAATGGGTCAATCCATATATCGAAATGGATGTTTTTGATAATTTAAAAAACAAGGAACGGGTTTCAAGTCCTAATTCCATCGTATGAAGAATTTATGCTAAAATCAGCTTATTTCAAATTGATTTCAACGCGTTTCGAATCTGTATGATCAAACGATAAGTCCGATCGCTACGAAACTTAAAATCCTATAATAATTCACTGTTACAGATCTGATGAAACTGGTTTCATCCAAATTTGAGACAGTGGCCAAAATAGCTATTTTCACGTTAATTAAATAAATTAATATAAAATACTTAATCACTTTTTAATTCAAATTTATAGCCTAACCAATTTCATCATATTAATCACTTGGACATTTTCAATGACTTAATTCAAGTTATATGACAATTCAATGTTTGTTATTACACTAATACAAGTGTTCAAATTTCACTGTAACTAAATCCAATTTATTATAATTTAATTTCAATAAATTGCTTTAATTTGATTTCAACCTTTATATTCAACCAATTATAAATCTAATAGCATAGTAACCATTTGTTTTACATTTCATTACATTAATATACTCCAATTTCCATTGTAACGACCCAGAATTTTTATTAATTGAAATTTTAATATTTAATTAATTTTAAATGTTAACAAGTGAATTTATAAGTCAAATAAATTTTATTTTGAATTATTGGATTTGATTGGATAATTAAATCGATAATTTAATACGTTAAATTATGGAAATAATTGAAAATAGGGTTAAATATGATTGAAAATGATTTGTAAAATTTTATTTTATCATGTTGAAGTTAGAATGATATTTTAGAACTTTTAAAATCGAATTAAAAATTAATTTGTGAAAATTGAATATTTTAATATTTAATAATCGACTAGTGAAAATAGTCAATTTTTGAACAGTCTCAGAATTGAACGAAACCAGTTTCATTTGATCCATAATAGTTAGTTATTGCCGGATTTCAAATTTCGTGTCAATCGGAGCTATCGTTTGATCGTGGCAGCTCGAAACGCATCGATTTGTTTTTAATTTAAATTTGGCGAGTTAAAATAGCCATTTTTCAAAAAGTCTCGGATTTCGACGAAACTAGTTTCATCGGATCCGTAATGTGATATTATTGTAAGGTTTCAAATTTCAAGTCAATTGGATTTAGCGTTTGTCCGGTACAAATTAAAACGCCTAGAAATCGATTTAAATCGGTTTAATTCAAATTGAGCGTTTATAGCCATAACTCGCACAGATGTCCGAATTAGCTTTCGAAACCTGTTCCATTGTGTCCGGAACGCGGGATAAACCCTAGGTACGTCAGTTTCGACGCGTAAATCGGAGTTCGGAATTTCCGGATGAATAGTGTTCGAAAATTCTCTATAAATAGCTCAAATTTCACAAATTAAAAGAAAAAAATATATTAGGGTTTCATCATCTTGTGGCCGCCAGTTTTAGGCATGAATGGCCGAAAATCACCCTCGTTTTTCTTCAATTATCTCTTCATCCACTCAACGATTCATGAAAGTTTCAACTAGAGTATTGTAGAGGGCAACACGAACTACAAGATCAACGGTGGAGATCGCGAATAGCTTCACGGATCGATGGGAAATCGAGTGCAAACGTGGCCGTTCATCACACGTGCGCGCGCATCACGAGGAGGCCGAGTGCCACCATAGTCAGGCCGAGCATAGGGGGGGTTGAGTGCTTCGAGATGGCGGTGGTTTGATCGAGTTTCATCGAGTAATTGGTTTGCAAATTCAAACCCTAGTTGCTATGTGTATGGGTTCTATGCACGGCTTTGACCTGTAGAAGAACGAAGAGAGGGAGGAGAAGAGCATACACGGCTGAGATGAAGGGGGTGTGGGATCCAGTGGCTCTAGTTTGAATAGGTTGAAATTTTTTTATCAAGTGTTGTAATTAGTTATATAAAAATTGTGTAAACTTCATAAATGCATAACTTTTTCATACGAGGTTGAAAACGCGCGAAACCAGTTGCGTTGGAATCGTTTGGACGAGCACTACGCGATGGAGTTGGTTTGGAGTCGTTTGGAGTTAGTGAGAATTTTGGGTAAAATTAAACGTCCGTTTAATTTTATTCGAAATAAATCGCTAAAACGGAATTTAAAATCAAGGTGAGAACTTCTCACTCAATCGAAATGGTTTCGATTTTATTTTAAATAGTTAGATTTAAAATATTTGAATGCATGTTTGAATGATGACTGTATATATTGATTGTTAAAATAGACATTATGCGCCGTTAGTAAGCGGATGTTATTTATTAAAAACATATACCGCGAATATTTCATAAACAGTGAGATTGGTATTATATATAATATCAATATATATATATATTGGCATATGTATATATTGCAGTTGTTGATTTCCCGTATTTTTTAGCGGATGAGACCCTATTACGCCGTTATTAAGCGGATAATATTTAATAAGAACATATACCGCGATAATTTCGTACTGGAGCGAAATTGGTATTGTGCTAATGTTTGTGAATGCAGGAAAACAGGTTGGAGGGATCCAACTGGATTCCTCAACAGTTTTTATTTGATTTCAGATATTTTGATATTTGATGGATTATCATATCGATATATGATGGATCGTGTAGTCGTGATTGACTATTTGGTGTGTAGCATCATTGGACCCAGATTTTGGGATTTTAAAAGGTTTTTAAAGTGATCTTTGAAAATATTAAATATTTTTGGAATTGATCCATTTTAAATAAATAAACGTTATAATTTTTAAAGTTATAAAAATTATGATTTTTGAGAGAAATAGTTAAAAACTGATTTTTGAAAATATAATGTTAATGATTTTATAAAGTAGTTTAAATTGGATTTTTGATTTTATTATAAAAAGTGAAAATATAGGATTTATAAAATTTAATTATTTTATAAATCAAGAGAATGGTGAAATAATAAAGGAGATTAAAGACGTTTTAAAGAATAATATAAATTGATTTATATTAAGAGATTTATAAGTGGATATTTATAAATTGAAATATTGACATTATAAAACGAGTTTTTATAAGTGTTTGAATGAAGTGAAAATGAATTTCATAATTGAATGAAGTTTATAGAATTATAAACGGTGAGATTATAAATGGAATTTTATAAACAGTAGGTTTATAAAATTTATAAAGTCATTAAAGGAATATATTTGGATGAATAATTGAATCTTATAAGTTATAAGATTTATAATTATGAAGTTCAAAGGAACGATTTTTGTGAACGAATAAATTATAAGCATTTAACTTATAATATGAATCTTTGGTTTATAATTGAGTTATAAAGTGAATAGGTTGATAAAGGAATTTATAAAAGGAGATGTTATAAAATAAATAGAAATAGAATTCATAAACGTTGTTTTATAAATTCACAAACGACTTATTTTGATAAGTAAATTGTTGAAACTTATTAATGGAGTTATATTCACATTTTTGACTGTGAATAATCCTTTGAATTAAAATGAATAAAAGGATGAAATTGTTAACGTAGTATATTCACGTTTTTGAATAGTGAATAAGATGTTAAAGAAATTGTTTTGAATGTGATATTGAAATAGAATTAAAACGATCTAACGAAGTTTTAATTGTGTTGAGATTCGAAACCATAGATTTCAACGTTAATTGTTGAAATAGACGTTTTCGAGAAATAGAAGGAAATAATGGACTATAACACTGTTGTTATAGTAAATGATTTCCGAAAGGAAATGTTTTGTATAGTATTGGGATTTATATATCTATTTTAAATTTCGAATCCCTATACTAGTGATTTTGGGTTGTCGTAACGATGTTTTACGTAACATTCGTTTTGGCCCAAATAAATATGTTAAAGAGAATGATTTCCTTAAAGAATGAAATATATACTTAATTTCGATTTAAGTATATAGAATATTTTCCAAGGTTGAAAATAAAAAGATTTGTGAATTACTTATGAATAAATAAGTATGGGAATGTTTTCCAATATGAAGTGGATATTTAGAATCTATCTTTTTGAAGAAAAATTGAAAATGGATAATTGAAATCGTATATGCATGAATATTTTGGAATATAAATTCATTATGGAATTTATAAATGAAAAGTAGAATTTGTTTGAAAATAAATATTGATTTATTTTTGAAGTGTGAAAATTATAAATCTTGTAAAGATATTTTGGAAAATAAATAATTTGGAAAATTATTTGGAATCTTGTGATGTATGCATATCAATTGATAGTTCAATAGCCGACTATCAATATTTCCCTTTGAATGGGTATTTAATGTGATTTGATTGAATTTGAATGTCACACTTATTTTTGAATAAGCGCTCACTATTCGGGTTAACCGGGAAAGGACCATGGGGTCGTATAACCCATTCCGAATATGTGATACGTCGTTGTGAATTGCATTGAAGATCGGTGTTGAAGACCGAGTATTTGCAAAAGCGATAGGATGACCTATCAATTGTCTCTGCACTGGGTCGCTCCTGGTATAGAGATTCCATAAGTGATGGGAAATTCGATCGGGATTGTGAATACCCAGATTGCAAGGGCTTCGTAAGAAGTGCCTTCGGTTTTGTTCGAGCCCGGAACAGACTTGTATGGATTGTATGTCTGACATTACAAGTTGAGATATAAAGCCGATTTCATTCAAATATATTTCTGTTGGTGGCGGAGAATTTATTCTTTTAGCTTAACACCCTTCTCTGAGACGTACGTGCTCAGAGGTTATATAGTTGAAGTTATCAGCGATATATTCCCAATTTGGTAATGTGACATGCTGAGTGATGCTGAAATGATCATTGTGTTGATTATTTATGATAGGATCATTTGTTTGATCGTCTATCTTGGTGATCATTTCTATGATCATTTGTTGACCCAAGGCACGGCTTTTTGTACAAAGTGTGTTTTTGTGGACGAAACTTCGTCGAGCCTCATATCCCGGAATGGTCAAAACAGGAAAGATGCGGCAAGGTTATGAGGGGTAGCTCCCTTTAGGGTATGTGCATTTCCTTCTGGAAAGGGTGGTATCATGGTATGGAGCCCAGATATTTACTCATGTTGAAACACTATATTTTATTACTGTGTGGTGTTGTTGGTGACGAGCGCTCGGTTAAAAGGTCCAATGGGACCGGGGGATGCCATATTCGTGTAGTAGTTACCTAGTGATAAAGGTAACCCGGCCTTGTGTTGGCAGAGAGCTGGTTAAGTTCTCGGGGACGTCCAGCCAGAGGCGTTTCCATGTGGCAATGGGAAGTTCCTTGGCCTGACCATTTGTTGGAAATCCAAAGAAACAATACGAGACTTGTACGGTATTAGTTGTATAACCTGCTATGGAATGTGGCGGTAACCTGCTATTGAACATGGTAGCTATAGTAGGCATAAGTGCGGAATGTCTATGCTGGCTAAGATTTATATCTTTATTTTTGAAATGATTTTCCTATACTATGCACTAGTAATAATATCAAATGTTATTTTAAATGCGTATCAAGCATCTTTGGCTATCATAAGGAGAAATCTCCTCCGATTCTGCGTTTGCATGTGTGTGTGTGCGGGAGGCCTTATGGTAGTCTCATTTTTAAAAGCATTGCGAATTGAATTTAAAATATTCTTCTATTTTGATTTTAAAGTAAATAAGCTGTTTTGAGTTCTTACACCAGTCACATGACTGACTTGGAGTTTATTATTTTCCTTCCTAAACTCTGGGTGCCCACCAATTTCTACACGGGCAGTTAAGAGTTAGGTTTATCAGGATATTCTGGATATTCTGGAGTTGCTGGAGGCAAGATGGATGGCATGGCGTATTACTTATATAGTATTTCTTTTTCCGCTGCACTGTTTGTTTGTTGTATGATGTTGTACACTCTGATGATATGATGTAATGAAATGTAATAACTGATATAGTTCTTTGTTTAAAGATTATTCATTTATTATTATATGTTGTTCCGCTGCGAATTGTGAGATTCTGATGTTGTTCTGTTTCTTTCTGTTCCGTTCTATTTTCTTTCTGTTCTATTTTCTATTCTCTTTTTCTTCTATTTTAAAATTTTCTATCTTTTCTTTTTCCTTCTATCTTTTTCTTTCTTCTTCTTTCTTTTCTTGTTTTTAAAACCCATAACTTTTCGGTTTTTCGGCAACGAAAATCCGCAAGCGTTACATCCATCTTTTATTTGTATTAACTATTATATTTCCATTTTATTGTCATTTTCTCAAATTCACACATTAATTAAATTGAAATCCCAATTAAATTTATTTATCTTAATTCCTATCTTTTATTAACTCAATCGTTTCCTTATGAATAAACATTTACATATATATATATATATATATATTTAATAATTACAGGTTGTATTTATTGTCTATATTCTACTTAATGTAATGTTTAAATACATTTAGTTGCAATAAATCTATTTATTATAGCTTAAATTCTAATAAATAAATCAGCCTTGATTTCAATTCTTCTTATTCACTCAATTATCATATTATAAATAGAATTTACATTAGTTACACCTAATTGAGTTAACATTCTCCCATTTTCATTCCAACCTACACTAACTACACTAATTAAGTCAATTAACTGCAATTGATTTAAAATTAAATTTAATAGACCAAATAATTAAATAGGTAACATATATTAATTGTTACCATTCCTTAAATCTCACCCATAAGTTTATTACTTACAACAAATGTTACAATTTCTTTCGTAACACAAATTTCGTTCAATTTCCATTAACAATATATTATTCATTAATGAATTCAATATTTACATTCTTTTTTCTATGTTCACTTTATAACCAAGTATAACCTTACACTACTTCAATTAATTGGAATTCCATTCAAATTTTAAATAATTAGCTATAATAAACATGGTAGCATTTCATTTTGGCATTCATTTCATTATTAAGTTACAAATTTTTATTTCTTTCAATTATTAGCCCACAAATCTTATTAAATCAACAAAATTTAATTATTGAAATTTATGGGTCATTACAGTTCGGCCACTCTTGCCTCCATCTCCCGCAAATTCAAGCTTCGAAATTCATAAATTAAATCAAATTTGAAGAACGGTGGTTGCTGCATTCATATTAGTAGCTTTATCTGAAGGCTAGGATATTGATTCAAGGAATGATAGGATTTAATATTAGGTGGTTTCACTTAAAGGGCATAAAAAGGTAATAATCTAATTTATATTTATTTATATTCATATATCATTTATCATGTTATTATGCTGCTTTTAGTTATATACATACTATTGCAAATCCAAATATGTTAATGCCATCAATAATGGACGAGTATGTTTATTTATATACGTTAATTAATTAAACATTCATTTATACACATACATATACATATATCATTCAGTAACAAAACAAAATTTAATTTCGTTTATTTTAATTTCCTAAAATAATAAAAATTTAATAATATTTAAATAGGTTTGACTTTAATATATAAGTGTATATGTATGTGTGTAGTGTGTGTGTGTATTTTGCCAACACACGACCTACGTTTCGATAAAAAAACTTTAAGCTGTGCACACACATATATATATTTATATTATAGTTTATTTAAACATAGAGCCTAAGTTTTACAATAATTACATATCTATAATATATACACACACACATAATATGCAAATATTTATTTCAAATTTGTATATATTATAAATTGATTCCAATTTTTTTAAAATATATATTTAATTTATATTCATGTATAAATCAATAATAAAGAAAAATCCAATTTTCAAACCACAAAGTTTAATAAAAACAAATTTGGCTGAGTATATATGTATGTATATGTGTGTGTGTGTATATATATATATATTTAATCTTACTCTTACATTAAAAAATATTTCATATACATATATATTTCTTAATATGAATTTAATATATTTCAGATGATAATGTGTTTGGGTATATATTTAAATTTTTTTAAGGTTTCGAAATATGCATATATAATATTTATATTTACCTAATATTACTACACCAATTTAAATTTGAATTGTTAGTTATTTACTATGTCAATCTGGATCTAAGGCCTAGCATTTCAATTTTAAATCACAATTTGTAGTTATTTATATTAAATTACAATCACAAAATATTATAATGTTAACTATATTACTATAAATATTTACTTAAACTTATATGTATTTTAAAATATTATTTTATAATTTATATATATATATATATATATATATATATATATATATATATAAATACACACGCAAATATATATATATATATACCTATTAAATGGCCCATATGTAATTGAAGGGGCTAATACGTCCTTACGGTGTAAATCGCAACTTGTATATAAGGGCATGTTAAACCACGTACACCTTTTATGTTGCATATGCACGTATACGCATATGTTTATATGATGCATATGTCATACTATATTACTAGTTCTAATATTAATATTAATATTACAATTCTTTATTATCGATTAAATAAAATCAATATTGTGTTATAATGAATTTATAAAAGATCTAAATGAATTTAGAGTTCATATGCATAATAAGATCCAGAATAGAATATTTTTTTTAAAATTTACACATTTACCTCACTGTATGCTGGCCCAATTCCAACATTTGTGTTGCAAAGTATACAGTTGAGTAACCTAAGATATAATTCCATTATCTTTTAAGTACGGTTGGAGTTACTCGTCCACCATTATCATCTCCTAGATTGGATCGAAGTATTTTAATCTTTTTGTTCATATGATTTTCAACCTCATTCTTATGTTTAATAATTCTCTTACAGACATCAAATTTGCTTTTTATAAGATACACAAACCCTAATAATAACAAATCATCGACAAAGGTTACGAAATAAGAACATATATCTTTAGTAGCAATGAGCATCGGGCTACACACATCACTATATACGAGACTTAAGTGTCCATCAACTCTTTCATTGTTCCCACTAAATAGATTTTTGGTCTTTTTACCACTGAGACATAATTCGCACATATCAAATGATTCAAAATTAAATAATGGTAGGAAAAGCTTCAATTTTCAATTTTGGAGTCCTTTCTTGCTTATATGACCTAATCTACAATGCCAAAGGTTATTTTTATTTACATTATCGTTTAAAGAACTACTCAAAGAACAGACATAATTTGTTTGTTTTGATCGCATAAATGTCATTGTCTAAATACCATCTCACAATTTATTACCATATAAAAATAATACTAATAACAATATTAGCATGGTGCAAAATATACCACGTCTCAGATAATCTAGATATTGAAATAATTCTGCAGATAAAGTCTTTTATATTATAGTAGTTATTCAATATCAAAACAAATCCACTTGGCAAACTCAAATGAAAATCTCCAACTACCATAGCATCTACAATAGATCTATCAGCAATTTGAAGCCTCATTTCTTTCTTTGCCGCGCAATGCCAATTTTAAAGCAGCTATAGAAAATCACAAATACAAGCTGCAGATCCAATATCTAAGATTCGAGTGTTAACCTGCTTCTTAGGCAAGCCGATTTCAACTAGATTAAGAAGGCCAAAATAAAGACGAGAAGAGTCACAAACTTGGAAACATCCTTGGAGAGGCTATAGAATTGCACTCAAGAAGTTTAATGGAAATTGGGGCTAAGTATACCACTTCGTACTGAGAGGAACCTCTCGATGACAAGAGGTTTTTCTTCCACTTAGCACTTCTCAATCTACTCATACTCCAAGTACATATTCAACTTACCATGTAAAGTGCTTTTCCAGAAGATAGAAAAGAAACGCTAAGGATTTTGGAGAAAAAACAAAGGTAGCAGGAAAAAACAAGTAATACCAAGCAAATCAACAGAAGGAACATGATGTTCATGAAAAAGAGTTTGAAGTGCATTGAATCGGAGATAGAAAAACTAAGCAGTTGGAACCTATAAGTTTTCACTAGATCAAATCGCTCAGTACCAAGAGGAACCTCTCGGTACCAAGAGGTTTTTGTTGGACATTGGGCTTGCATGTTCCCTACTTCACACTTAGACTTGCATCTAGACTTTATTCTATGTGGGCTCCTCGGTCTACTGTCGAGTTTCTCTACAAATATCAGTCTATTGCTGCTGAAAAGGGATTTACACTCTGCATCTTCTTCACCCTTATCTCCTTCCCCAAATATACTTTACAAACTCAATTATAAATTAGAGATCCTCTAGTTTGTGGTCGGATCTGATAAAAGTAGTTGTAATCCGCAGAGAAAACAACTAATAATAATGATTAAAGTGGACTTAGGCCGGAGAATGTGCCTGTTTCCCGATTGTTTGACCCGGTAACGAGTGGTTTGGCATCTACCCTCGCTCAACACACCAAGCATAGTTCGGCATCTCCCCTCGCTCGGCACACCAAGCCTCATTCGGCCTCTCCCCTCGTTCGGCACACCAAGCCTCGTTTAGCATCTCCCTTCATTAGGCACACCAAGCCTCATTCGGAATATCCCCTCGTTCGGCACACCAAACCTCATTCAACATCTCCCCTCGTTTGGCACACCAAGCGTCGTTTGACATCTCCCCTTGCTCGGCACACCTAGCGTCGTTCGGCATCTCCCTTTGCTCGGCGTGCCAAGCCTCGTTCGACATCTCCCCTCATTCGACACATCAAGCCTCGCTCGGCATCTCCCCTCCTTTGGCATACCAAGCCTCGTTCAGCACAGGCCTCGCTCGGCACAGGCCTCGCTCGGCACACCAAGCTACGTTCGGCACAGGCCTCGCTTGGCACAAGGACTCACTCGGTAACTCCCCTCATTCAGCACAAGGCCTCGTTCGGCATCCCCTCATTCGGCACAATGCCTCATTCAGCATACAAGTGCCGTTCGGCACACATTCCCCGCTCGGCATACGAATGTCGCTCGACCTGGATATGTGGCTCGGCATTCTCTGGTTCGACCAACCTCGCTCGGTAATTGTCGTTCAACATTGGCTCGGTGCACAGAAGCTACTTACCACGGGCCGAGATTCCTTGCTCCTAGGACCGTGAGGGAAGTCCGACCCATTTTCATCTATAAATGAAGGGTAGGGCATAGTGAAATGGACCTTTTTTAGAGGACACTGGAGAGACTCTACCGCATTCAAGACTCATTCCTTTCAGTTAGTACTTGTATTCAAGCTATTATTATACGGATTGTATCTATATTCAATCATTTGTGAAAGCAATAAAGGTCAAAGCTTAAAGTGGCCGTAGGCAGTTACTCTGAACCACTATAAATCTAGTGTTCTTTTTTTACAGTTAATTTAGCGTACAGACCTCTGTTTTAATTTACTTTCTTCATTAATCTCTCAACGTAATCTTTCTTAAGGGTTTTAATGACCAATCCTGGTGCTAACATTTTGGTGCTTTCACTGAGAGCTCGAATTCTCAGGCCACTAGGATCTACTTTGTAACTACTGGATTGAATAAATCCCCCAAGGAGATCCAAGTCATTCATAAGACGTCTGTTGTTTCTACTTAGATTTTCTATCAATAACTCTAATGTGGGAAGACCACATACTAGATCAACCTCTCATAACGCGGACGTCAACGAGACCGCTAGCGTACAATAAATAGGACCTACCAATCAATAAGCAAATCTAGGTGTTAGGAACCACCACTCAGAATCAAATGGAAGTTGTCACCAGAATAGAGTTTAACGAGTTGATGAGAGAACTCGTGGAAAGAAGAAGACAATTTAGCGAACAGATTCAAGCTAACGCTAACCTTATGACTCGGCTCGCTCAACAACAGCATCAGAATGCTTGAGGTAGCCCCATTCCATATTCTTTATCTGATAGCTTGACTTCGTCCGATGAACTTCCCAGGTGTAGACACCGCAAAACTAAAACTACACAAGCAGGCGCTGTTGATCGATCAACTAAGGATCACTTATACCTTGGAGACCACACCCAAGCTGGAACAGGAAACTTAGAAGCTGGAGCATGTATGGAAACTGGACGCCCGGCTTACTAAGACCCTAATGAAGCTGGTCCACAAGATACACATTTGGCAGATCGCCAACAGAGGAAACATCAACATAAACGGTCCCGTAGAACAGGTTCCAACCTTCCATCGTTCATACAAACCCTAGACCTGTCGGCTATGGTCAAACAGCTGATGAGAGAAAATCAAGACTTGAACAATGAAGATTGGGGGATATCCAAGAGTCATACTCCATTCACAAATACTATTCTACAGGCCAAGTACCCTAGGAAGTTTAGCATGCCAACTATCCGGGCCTATGATGGGAAGACTGATCCTAGGCAGCATGTGATGAGGTATGAATGGATGATGGATTCGGCTAGAGTGAATGATGCAACCAAGTGTAGATGCTTCCTAATCACTTTATCCAGAATCGCCACCATGTGGATCACTCGACTTCCCCGGCGGTCTATATCCAGCTTTGACGAATTGGCGACGAAATTTATAGAATAATCTAGGATACATGCCACTCGTCCCAAAGGATGCGATGTCCCTATCTAGTTAATCCAGGCTTCAGGGGAGTCATTGAAGGAGTACTTATAGAGATTTCATGTTGCGGCTACTGAAGTTAGCAACCCTAATGACCATGCAATTATGATGGCTGTAATGCGAGGAGTGGATCCGGATTCAAAATTTAGAGATTGGTTGGCAGGATAACCTTCGACTATGCTGGAGCAATTTTATTTAAAGGCTCATCAGTTCATAAGAAGAGAAGAAGCTAGGTGGACAAGGCGAGATAAGGCACTAGGGCTGCTCAAGGGATTGTGAAAAGCAACATCGCTGTAAAACAGTCCGGTGATAATTCGGGGAAGGTTCAAGTTAGTGTCCAGAACAAGCCCGGGCAAGCTAAAGGGTCCGAAGGAGGAAATCCCAAAAAGAAATGGGGGATAGAAAATGGAAGCCAAGGATTCCAACTTACAACGAATATACTCCTCTGGATGTATCTCCGGAGAATATTTACCTATCAACTTGTAATACTTTTCAATACATAAAGTCATGCCAAAAGGAGTCAACGGAGGAATAAAAATGGACTAGGAAGTACTGCCGCTTCCATAAGACTTACGGGCACAATACAGAGTGTAGACACCTCCGTGATGCCATAGAAAAGCTGATTAGACAGAAAAAGTTGCAGGAGTTTTTCAAGAACCCGCAGGAAGGTAGGCAAGGAGCATCAGATCCCAAACGCGGGCCGGCTCCATGCCATCTAGAGGAGCCTACCCGAACTGTAGGTAGACTGGTCGTAAACACTATAGTTGGTGGACCTCTGGTTGATGGACCTCACCCTGCAGACAAGAACTAGCAGGAATGGAGCGATATGCTAACTCCGCAAGGCATGTAGATTATGAATGTTGTTCGAATGTGGAGGATGGGACCTCCACTAAATATCAGCGCATGATGACGGACGATATAGTATCCAGGAGCCGAGATGCTGACCAGGTGGAGGCTCCTACCGTTGACCCGATGGTCATATCCGTGACAATCGGGTCAGCATTTGTAAAGAGAATTTTGATTGATTGTGGAAGCTCTGTTAACATCATCTTCAAAAAGGCATATGACCAAATAAAGATGGAGACGAATGATTTAAAACCATTTAAAGCCCGTATCCATGGCTTTAATGGTGCAGCGACCGATGCAGTGGGATATGTTGAATTGCCAGTTGAACTGGGATGAGGTGAACGTAGAAGGGTGCAAATCCTACCTTTCATAGTTTGGATGTTGATTCTCTATGAAATAGCAGTAATTGGAACTATTTCACGAATACGATAATAGACATCGCTTGACCGAATTTTCCTTTTGAGTTAGTAAACCTAACTAACTGAACAATGACCCAAACTCCCAAAGAAACTAGGGTAATCATGGTTTTCGAGATTTCTCTAAGCGAAAAGGAGAGTTTACCCAGTTTTGAATGAGCGGTCTGTCTGATGTACAAGACCAGAATAGCTCTTCCTCCTTCGTTGTGTTTCTAGGTCGACCGGTCCTTGCGGAGTTTAGGGCGGCTTTGGCCCCGTGGTGTTTAACTTTGAAATTTCCGACAGACAAAGGAGTTGGTGTGGTACATGGCGATCAGGCGACCGATCGTGCATGTTATGTGGCTGAGCCGAGAGAGGCCCAGCGGAGAGAGAAAGGAAAGGTTGCGGGCAGCTCCGTCCGCATCCGGAATACTGATAATTGACAAGTAGTGGCCGAGCCCTGGCTCAGGCAACATTCTCGGATCTATAGAGACATAGATCCAAGAGGTGATGATAAGGAACCCAGGGAAGAAAATGTAGCGCCGGCTGAACCGACGATTGATATTCCTATCAGCCGAGACGATCCATCGCGAGTACTTAAGATTGGATCACAACTCGACCCCTCGATGGCCGAGGATCTTACTGATTTCCTTCAAGCGAATCCGGATGTTTTCGCTTGGACACATTCTGATATGTGTGGGATTTCTCCTGATATTACGAGTCATATTTTGAACATAGACCCGAGGTATGTACCAGTAAAGCAGAAAAGGAGAGGCATGGATCCAGAGAGGTCCGTTGCTCTTAGAGAGGAAGTGGACAAACTCAAAGCCAATGGGTTTGTCCGCAATGCCCTCTACCCTGAATGGTTGTCTAGCCCTGTGCTAGTGAGGAAAGCAGATAGGAAATGGAGAACCGGCATAGATTACTCTGATCTGAAGAAAGCATGCTAGAAGGATAGTTTTCCTTTACCTCGGATTGAACAATTGGTTGACTCAACAACGGGATACGAGCTACAGTCATTTATGGATGCGTACATGGGATATAATTAAATCCCGATGCACATTCCAAACCAAAAAAACACCAGTTTTGTCACAGATGTCGGGATATATTGCTACGTAGTGATGACTTTCGGATTGAAAAGTGCAGGAGCAACTTATCAGCATCTGGTGAATCGAATTTTTAAAGACCGGATAGGTAAAACAATGTAAGTCTATGTGGATGACATGCTCGTGAAGTCACGACAGTCAAATGACCACATTCAAGACTTAACGAAGATGTTTTATATACTCAGATATTATAGAATGAAAATAAATCCTGTGAAGTGTTCTTTTGGCGTTGCACCAGAGAAGTTTTTGGTTTCATTATTAATGCACGGGGAATTGATACTAACTCAAAAACAATTCATGCTATTCGGGACATACAAGTGCCCAAAACAATAAAGCAAGTACAAAGCCTAAATGGAAAAGTAGCCGCGCTGAGTCGATTCATATCTAGTGTCATAGATAAATGTATTCTCTTCTTTGATGTCATAAAGAAAAGAAAGATAATTTTAAATGGACTCCTGACTGTGAGGACGCATTCCGAGCTTTGGTAAGACATTTGGAAAGTCCCTCGGTACTGTCGAAGCTTATAGACCATGAAGCATTGTATGTGTACTTGGTTGTATCGCAGCATGCTATCAGTACGACTTTGGTTCACGAAGAGGACCGAGTTCAAAAGACAGTATATTATGTCAGTAAACGCTTAATGGGGGTAGAAAGAAATTTTCCAAGATTGTGAAACTGGCCTACTGCTTGGTGATTGCATCACGCAAGCTTCGCCCGTTCTTTCAGGCACACTCGATTAATGTTTATACTGATCAACCCTTGCGTCGGCACTCCAACGGCCAGAAAATTTTAGAAGGATTTTAAAATCGATTAGCGAGTTGAGTCATTTCGATATTACCTACCTGCCAAGAAGGGCCATTCAAGGGCAAGCGCCAGTAGACTTCATCGCTGAATTCACCGTGTCAGACAAACCAAATAGCCACGATGTTAGTCCCCCCATTCGATGGAAACTGTACACCGATGGGGCATTTAACGACCGTTGTTCTAGGGATAGTATAGTTCTTGTGACTACCAAAAACCGATCAATTTGTTATGCTTTGAAGCTCGATTTTCCAGCAACAAATAATGAAGCTGAGTATGAAGCATTGATTGCTGGCTTGAAACTTATCAAAAAACTGGGAGTAAAATCGATCGAAATCTTTTGTGACTCACAATTAGTGGTGTACCAGGTATGGGGGAGGGATTATCAAGCAAAGGGACAGAGACTTGCCCCACACCTAGCATAGGTTCAAGAGCTATTAGCGGATCTAGAGTATTATGATGCGTCACATGTACCGCGTGAACAAAACAAAGAAGCCGATTCATTGCAAATTTGCAAGTACCGAAATGCATAGCAAATTGGATTGGTTCCCATCGAAACATTACATGCTCCGAGTATAAATGTGATGGAGATAGATTTCGTGTTAGAAATTGAAATCGAGAAGGAATCATGGATGACCCCATTCAAGCAATACTTGCTACACGGGGTCTTACCCGAAAGAAAGAGCGAAAGACAACAAGTCATTCGTAAAGCTTCGTGACATGTAATGTGGGGCGGAATATTGTATCAGAAGGGATTCTTGGCCCCCTTACTCTTGTGCATTGCCCACAATGAGATAAACGAGTCCTGAAGGAAGTCCGTGAAGGAAAATGTGGTAACCATACTTGGGGGCAGACGTTAGCATAGAAGATCCTCCGCTATGGATATTATTGGCCAACTGTAAATCGGGATGCTGCAGACTATGTAAGGAGATTTGAAAAATGCCAGAATTATGCAAAAATCCTGAGAGCTCCGCCAACGGAACTCGCACAAATGGTTAGTCCTTGGCTCTTTGCAATGTGGGGGATCAATATAATTGGTTCTTTACCCATATCCAAAGGTGGTACGAAATACATGATAGTTGCGGTCGATTACTTTTCTAAGTGGGCAGAAGCTGAGCCCTTAGCCACGATCACCACCAAGAAGGTCGTTAATTTCATTGTATGAAACATCATATGCCGTTTTGGCCTCCCACGGACTATCATTATAGACAACATAACTCAATTCGAAAGCAGGGAGTTCAAAGAATTTTGTCAAATATATGGCATTGAAAAAAGGTCTACAATAGTTGCTCATCCAAAAGCCAATGGACAAATAGAAGCCGTGAACAAAATAATCAAGGCCATATTAAAAAAGCGTTTGGAAAAGGCTAGAGGCAAGTGGGTGGGTGAACTTCCAACAGCGCTTTGGGCTTACAGAACTACCCACAAGTCCACGACTAGCCACACTCCATTCGCATTAGCAAATGTTTGATAGACTTAAGCGCGAGTGTCAACTTAATTCCATACTCCGTGTACGAACAATTAGGCTTAGGCGAGCTCAAACCCACAAAAGTTACGCTTTAATTTGCTGATCGTTCCATTAAGAAGCCCGTGGGAGAAATCGAAGACGTGCTCATTCGAGTAGGGCAATTCATATTCCCCATTGAATTTATCATTCTCGAAACACAACCCGTGGCAAATCCCTCGATTCAAATTCCATTGATTTTAGGCCGACCATTCTTAGCCACCTCAAATGCCTTAATCAATTATCGGAACGGGTCAATGAAAATATCTTTTGGAAACATGACTTTGGATCTTAATATTTTCAATCTTGAAAGCCAATCGGATGAACCTTGTGACCAAATGTTGGAAGTTAGTGCCATTCACGAAAATGTTGATAACGAAACACTTGATCTTACGATGAACGTGAGGCCGAGCATGAAAAATTGTTTCACGAAATTCCCAACGATATTGAATAAACGCTTCCTTTTGAATTGCTTCTGGTTGAGTCCGAATCTCAACCCAATTCTTCGATCGTAAAATTCCCAAAGTTGGACCTCAAACGGCTTCCCAACCACCTTAAGTTCGCATACTTAGGTGAAAACGAAACTTGTCCTGTCATCATTTCTAACAATCTTTCTCTTGTCCAAGAAGCTTCTCTTCTCTCTATCCTTTCGAAAAATAAGGAAGCGATGGGATGGTCGATTTTCGATATAAAAGGAATTAGTCCCGCTCTGCTTCAACATTGCATCCATTTAATCGATGATGCCAAGCCAGTTCGTGACGTGCAACGAAGGCTTAATCCAAAAATGAAAGATGTGGTGCATGATGAAATTTTTAAACTTCTCGACAACGGAATCATTTACCCAATCTCCGATAGTCCATGGGTTAGCCCAATTCACGTTGTACCAAAAAAGTCCGGGCTAACCGTTGTTAAGAACGATTCAAACGACCTTATTCCACAAACGGGTTGGCGTGTTTGCATTGACTATCGAAAACTAAATGCCGCAACACATAAAGATCACTTTCCTCTTCCTTTCATTGACCAAATGCTCGAACGTTTAGCCGGCCATGAATTTTACTGCTTCCTTGATGGTTATTCTGGCTATAACCAAATTCCAATCACTCCCTAAGATCAAGAGAAAATGACTTTCACATGTCCATTCGGTACCTTTGCTTATCGACGTATGCCATTCGGACTTTGTAACGCTCTTACAACTTTCGAACGAAGCATGGTTGGCATCTTTTCTGAGATGATTGAACGCTTTCTAGAAGTTTTTATGGACGATTTCTCTATCTTTGGTGATTCATTTTCCCAATGTTTACATCGCCTGTAGTTGGTTCTGAATCGATGTAAAGAAAAACATTTGACTTTGAATTGGGAAAAATGCCACTTTATGGTCAAACATGGCATAGTCTTTGGACATATCATCTCAAATAGAGGCATTGAGGTAGACAAAGCAAAAATCTATGTCATTGCAAATCTACCCATTCCCAAATCTGTTAAGGACATTCGATCGTTTCTAGGACATGCTGGTTTTTACCGACGTCTTGTGAAAGACTTTAGCAAAATCGCTCGTCCATTAACGACCCTTCTCGAAAAAGACGTTCCTTTCGATTTTAACTCTGATTGTATCTCTCCTTTTGAACATCTTAAGAGCGAACTCATTTCTTCCCCAATCATTTGCGCACCCAATTGGGATCTTCCTTTCGAAATAATGTGTGACACTTCGAACTTTGTCGTTGGTGCTGTCTTGGGACAACGCATCAACAAGATCCTTCATGTCATTTACTATGCGAGTATGACTTTGAACGACGCTCAACTCAACTACACAACAACCAAAAAGAGCTTCTAGTTGTCATTTTTGCACTTGAAAAGTTTCGACCTTACTTGATAGGTTCACACATTACGGTCTACACTAACCATTCTGCGCTTCGATATCTCTTCGCTAAAAAGGATGCAAAATCCCATCTGATTCGTTGGATCCTCTTACTTTAAGAATTTGACCTTACAATAAAGACAAAAAAGGATCCGATAATCTCATAGCCGATCACTTATCTCATCTTCTGAACACACCATCTTCCTTTTCGATCAATGAAAACATCCCCGATGAACAACTTATTTTGATTTCTATCAATCCATGGTACGCTGATATAGTAAACTACTTAGTCACTAAAGAAACTCCCTCATCTTGGTCCAAACAGGACAAATGCAAATTCATGTCCCAAGTGAAATATTTCTACTGGGATGATCCATACTTTTTCAAATATTGTCCCGACCAAATCATCCGACGTTGCATTCCGGATAATGAGATCCGGAGTGTTCTTTCGTTTTGCCACGATCAAGCGTGCGGTGGACATTTCGGTCCTCGAAAAAATGCGGAAAAGGTGCTTCGATGTGGTTTCTATTGGCATTCTCTTTTCAAAGACTCATTTGGATTTTGTAAAACTTGCGATCGATGTCAAATGCTTGGATGAATTTCTCGACGAGATATGATGCCTTTAAACCCCATTCTTACGATCGAAATCTTTGATGTTTGGGGTATCGATTTTGTAGGACCTTTTCCAAATTCTTTTGGAAACTTGTATATCCTTCTCGCTGTCGATTACGTTTCAAAATGCGTCGAAGTTGTTCCTTGCAAAACCAACGACCATAGAATTGTTGTGAAAATTCTCATATAAAACTTCTTTTCGAGGTTTGGCACACCTCGCACAATAATCAGTGATAACGGAACCCATTTTTGCAACCGTTCTTTTGAAACTTTAATAATAAAAAATTCGATAACCCACAAGTTATCCACTCCATATCATCCACAGACTTGTGGTCAAGTTGAAGTTCCAAATCGACAAATAAAACAAATCTTGAAGAAAACTGTTAACAAAAATCGAAAAGATTGGTCTCAAAAATTGAATGACGCGCTTTGGGCTTACCGTCCTGCTTTTAAAACTAACCTTGGGATGTCTCCATTTCGTTTAGTTTACAGTAAAGCTTGCCTTTTACCCATTGAAATTGAACATAAAGCATTGTGGGCAATAAAGAACTTAAACATTGATCTTGAAAAAGCTGGCAAAAATCGAAAACTACAACTCAATGAACTAGAAGAACTTAGGAAAGATGCGTATGAAAGTGGGAAAATTTACAAAGAGCGAACCAAAGTTTTTCATGATAAGTCAATCCTAAGGAAAACGTTTTCGCCTAATCAGAAAGTTCTTTTATATGACTCGAGACTCCATTTATTTCCGTGGAAACTTAAATCAAGATGGACCGGACCATTTGTGGTACGAACTGTTGTTCCACATGGTACCATAGAAATAGAAAACCCCAGGGATGGATCAATTTCCAAAGTCAACGGACATCATTTGAAACCTTTCTTGGAATTGCCAAATAACCAAGAGAAGGAGCTCATGATCCTTCATGAGCCAAGCTACGTCCAGTAAGAATGTTAACCCTCTTTTGTAAATATGTACATATTTTTCCCCGTTACACTCATTATATCATGCATTGACTGTGGGGACACAATCAAAATAAAGTGTGGGGGGAGTCTCATTTTCATTTTAGTTTTTTATGGCATTTTTGAATTTTTATTTTCTTACTTAAAAAGAAAAAAATCTCAAAACTCATAAATCTCAAAAACATTTTCTTTTTACTATTTTGATTTATTTTTGAAGAAACACTATGGGATAAGCATAAGTTTTGGTTAATAAATTGAAATTTTTGAAAATTTATTTTTCTTAACAAAAATAAAAATGAAGTTTGATTACAAATAACAATGGTTTAACTAGTATATAGGAAGGTTCATCTATCTTAATTATGAAGTTTATTCTAATTGAAAATCTTTGTTTAAAAAGTGGTGAATTTAAAGTAAAGGATATAACATTTTTGTCTTCTAAGTAAAATGGCGCTAAGATGATTTTGCAAAACTCTCTCTCTCTCTTAAAAATAAATAAAAAATATATAAAAAATAATAACATCTAAGTATTCACTTTCATTTAAAAGTCCTCACGGTTATCCATGGGTGAATTACTTGGAATCTTTGATTATGTGCTTTCATACTCATTTAAAAGTCCTCACGGTTATGCATGTATGGAACACAAGCCAAAAAAAAGAACAAACTTAATAAAAACCACCTACGGTCGATAGGCGTATGCACGAAAGTGTATGCACTCGCCATGCTCTGTACTCCCCTCACATAAGCCCGAAAGGCAGTGCATGGTGGTATATCTGGCCTCAGTTTACCTGAGCTAGGTGTGTAACTTTTCTTGCAAATAATGAGAGAGCAAGCAATTGAAATCCTAGCATTATTTTAACTTGTTTGATTTAACTTTTTATTGAAAAGAAATGAAAATGCTACTTTAATAAACTTTGATAATCAACTTAGGATCCATTTCATAATTACATTGTGTTATCAACCGAAACAACTAGCCAAACTATGGTCTATCTATTATGAGAACTTGATTTTATTTGAAATTTTGACAAGTAAATGACTTAAATTTTCAAGACAGTGACCAAAACTTGTATTTAACTTATTTGTATCTATTTAAAAGTAAACCATTCATTTGTAAATATTTCCAAAAACTCGCATTCATCTCTTTGTAAATAAATCTTGCATTTTGTAAATATTTTCACTTTGCATTGGATTTTGTGGGTAGTATCCGCTGAAAACCCTTACCAGACAACACTCGTCCTACTGGGGACACACAGAGATTTAACGGCTTGTTGCATATGCTCAATACAATCGTGCTTCCTACAAAAACGGATTTATCTTAGTTTTCCTTTATTCGAGGTTGAATAAAAAGATAAGTGTGGGGCTATTTGATGTGCACGTAAATGTGCATATATTTACATCCATATTTTATCTCCTTCTATTTAAATAAACATCATATTTGGGCATTTTAACATGTTTAAAACCAAAATTCAATTATTTTCAAACCATCATATTTTCATGTTCATTCAGGGGCAAAATGGTCATTTTTGTGCATGAGTTAATTTAAGAATTTTTACTTGGACTTTTTTTGATAATTTTTGTAGGAATTTGGATGCATATGGAAGAGGCTTATATGAAGATACATGCATGCATAAATGAAATATAAAGGAATGGAGAGGAAATAATTCAAGCTCAAGATCATGGAGGACCCCACCCACTTATCTAAATGTACAATTATGAGCTAATGGACAACTATGTGGAGGTTAAAGCTTCTGCACAAAAAATGATGGATTAATTAGTGGCTAATGGTTACTTGGTGGCCACACTTCCTAAAGGCATTTTAGGAAGTCCCCCAAAAATAGAATTAGGGTTTTATGCATGTATATATAACACTCTTATGTATATGAAACCATCTTCTACTCTTTCATTTTACTTTGGAAATTAAGAAATCAAAGTGTAAGCTTAATGTTCTATGAAATAATAATGGCTTCCAAGCCTCTTTCTTCTCTCTTTTCTACATGCTCTTATTTGTTTTGTTATTAATGTTTATTTCTATGCTCTCTTTCTCCTTATGTTCATAGCTTAGATTTACATTTATACAAACAGTCAGTAGCTAATCTCTTCTGCCTTCTTTGCTTATTTTCTATTTTCTTTTCTTTTTAATGTTGAAACTTACTTGTGTTGCTTCAATGCCACAAATGAGTAGCTAAACCCCTTCAATTTTGGGGTGATGAAGCTTTCTAAGTCTATGTAATTTCAACATTTTATGATTTATGATCTCATTTGGTTTATGCTTCATGAAGTGAATTTTGATGCAAGTTTATACAAGTGGGTTTGATAGCTTATATTGCTTATTGAAATGAGCTATTCTTATTCAACATAAACACAAGTTACATCATCATTTGCTAATCCATTTTTGATTATGAAATTAATGTAAAAATGAAATTTGATGATCTATATCACTAGTTACAATAGTAAATAGATCATACTTAAAATAGCTTTTTCTTTTGCTTCATTTTCATGAGAATTATAAGTGGGTATTTGTTGTATTATAGTTTGATGGTTTGAGTTATGTTAATTAATAACATAAACAAACCATACTTATGATAAATACAATAATATTTCACTTAAATCAAAGTTAGAGATCATAAATTGTTTGTTGTTGATTTACAAAAATATGAGAGTGGATTTGCCTCTAAATTGTTCTCTAATTCAATAGTTTCCTAATCGCATTTTAACTCTAGTTTTAGCTTCATTTTAGTTCTAGACGACAATTTCTCCTCCATTTCGTCTAATTTGATTGAATAGATTTTTAAAACTCTAACAACTCCCTGCGGATCGACCCCTATTCGCCACGTACTTCAAGTGTACACCGTGCGCATGCGTAAAATTTAATTTGAAAATTTTAGACTAATTTCTAACTCGATAGAAATTTAGTCGATAAACATATGGCACAGAAGCTGTTATACCTGTGAAACTTGAAGTTCCTTCGCATTGAGTAACTTATTATGATCCTAAGATGAATCAGGATCTTTTACTGGAATCATTGGACTTTGTTGATGAAAAACATAAAGAAGCTGATTTAAGGGCGACTGCATATAGACACCGAGTTGCTCGATATTATAATGAAAAGGTACAACCGAGAACCTTTGATGCGGGCGATCTCATTTTGAAACGAGTTTTTCCGGTCCCATCGCATATGAATCCCACATGGGAAGGTCCATACATCATTGAACGGAGGCTTGGAGAGGGAACTTTCAAGCTAGCGATTGCTGATGGCGCGACACTCCCCCGAGCATGGAATAGTGAGCATCTACAGCATTATTATACTTAGTCTATTTCTTTTGTATCTTTGTTTCAATTATTTCCAGTATGTTTTTATATCATTGATTCTTATTTTTCGGCATGTAATAAGACAATTTAGTTTGTTTTCATTCATAAAGGCTTGAAGCCATATTTTCCATGAATTATTGATGTTTCTGTGTATGATAATTCGATGGCAAAGAACTAGAGTTACATTATTATGTCTGATGTACGAATACGCACGAACACTTAAAATCTCCTAGTCCTCGGAGTGCGGACTAGAGTACTCTAAGTCCCTAGAGTGCGGACTGGAGTATAAACGACTCAAAATCTCTAAGTCCCCGGAGTGTGGACTGGAGTACTCTAAGTCCCCAGAGTGTGGACTAGAGTATAAACGACTCAAAATCTTCAAGTCACCGGAGTGCGGACTAGAGTATAAACGACTCAAAATCTCCAAGTCCCCGGAGTGTGGACTGGAGTACTTTAAGTCCCCAGAGAGCGGACTAAAGTATAAACGACACAAAATTTCCAAGTCCCCAGAGTGCGGAATGGAGTACTCCAAGGCCGTAGAGTGTGGACTAGAGTATAAACGACCTAAAATCCCTGGAGTGCGGACTGGAGTACTCTAAGTCCCCAGAGTGCGGACTAGAGTATAAACGACTTAGAAGCTCCAAGTCCCCGGAGGGCGGACTGGAGTACACCAAGTCCACAGGGTGCAGACTAAGAATATTCTAAGTACCCAAAGCATGAAACAGAGGATTTACGATTCTCAAAAAGTTTCTGAGTCACATGGAGGTGAATTGGATTTTCTAAACATCTATAATGAGTGTTGGATCTGATGAAACACCTGTTTAGACTATACTTGAAAAACAATCAACATTACACATAACGACAAAAATACCCCCCCCCCCCCCCCCCCCCCAATGTGGTGTGTGAATTAGTGCAATCGTTTGAGTATAAGTGCCAAGGAATTAAAAGTCACAAAGCTGACAAAATAAAGTTAGCCTATGAACTATCGTCTTCGAAGAATGTCATCGTTGACCGTCTCCGAGAGCTTGTCGTATGATGGTTTCAATTTCGAATTCAGCATCGACATTGTATGTGGAAGATTATTGTTTGTTTTAGTCGAGTTAAATTCGGGTTTATAGTTGTCAAGAAAGGAAATTATCAGTCCGGATTAGTTCGATATGCTAGTTTGCTTAAGCCCTCGTCCCTGTTTGTTGTAATATAGCTAAACATGGAAAGTAAGTGAATTTGACATAGGTTGTGGTCAAGTGGGAATAATTTTGACTGCTGTTACCTACTTCAAGCCTCTCAACGCCGTGCGACACTTAACGGGCTATCGCAATGCCGAGCGACCCTCAACGCACTTGGCTATCGCAATGCTGAGCAACACTCAACGCGCTCGGCTAACTCAATGCCGAACGACACTCAACGCGCTTGGCTATCGCAATGCCGAGCGACATTCAACACACTCGGCTTCCTCAATGCCGAGCGACACTCAACATTCTCGGTTACCAATGCCGAGCAGCCCTCAACACTTGCTAGCCGACCCACTCACTCTCGACACCAAACGAAGCTGTCCTAACTCCCAAACATCACTTTCACTTGGGGACCACCGTGCCATCAGTTCCACACTTGGCCAGTTTTCAATTCGCTTACCAATGCATCACTAACTGACCTAAAAACCACTGGTATCCCTATCCTTCCTTCTCTCCGTTTCACCATACTCAAAATCGATAAAGGATCCAGTCCTAAAGAATGTTTAAATCTTATGTTCAACTTCCTCGTCTAGACGACTCCTACTATTGTAGTTTTAAAAAAATAGGTAAAAAGGATCGTTATGAACGCTAGTCTCGTACAAGACCCTCAATTGAGAGTATACGACGGTCGAGAGATTCATACCTAAGGAATGGCTCAAAGCTTAGGGAATTCCAGATTTGGAATTGAAGACTGTTCAGGTTCATCGATGGGAGGGGACATTAGGCAACATATTGGATTCGGAAGGAAAAGGGGATATTAAGGTGTTAGTAGGAGTCTGGTGGAAAACGAGTTCGAAAGTCTTGTAGACCAGAGGTAAAAGTAAATGGGAGAAAGAGGAGAAGTGTTGGCTTTTATATTAGGAAAGGGGGAGAGTGAACGGACAGTGACCAGTGGTACCGGTCAAGATGACTCGATGGCTCGGCACTCAGGCCTCGTTCGGCATTCAGTCCTCGCTCGGCGTTTAGGAGATCGTAGGAAATCTCTATCGAGAAGTCAGAGAAAGGGCTTAAAGGAAAACGTGGACTGCTCATGGTTCAAAGCGCATCAGGTTGGTCCACATGATACACTATGGGGAGGCAAGTGTTACCCGGTCGTTTGACCTAGTAATGAGTCGTTCGGCATCTCCCTTGCTCGGCACACCAAGTCTCGTTCGGCATCTCCCCTCGCTCGGCATACCAATCCTCGTTTGGCATCTCCCCTCGTTCTGCACACCTAGCCTTGTATGGCATCTCCCCTCGGTCGGCACACCAAGCCTCATTCGGCATCTCCCTTCGTTCGGCACACCAAACCTCGTTCGGTATCTCCCCTCGCTTGGCACACCAAACCTCGTTTGGCATCTCCCCTCGCTCGGCACACCAAGCCTCATTCGGCATCTCCCTTCGCTCGACACACCAAGCCTCGTTCGGCATCTCCCCTCGTTCGGCACATCAAGCCTTGCTTGGCATCTCCCCTCGTTCGGAACACCAAGCCTCGTTCGGCACAGGCCTCGCTAGGCACACCAAGCCTCATTCGACACAGACCTCGCTCGGCATAAGACCTCACTTGACATCTCCCCTCGCTCGGTACAAGGCCTCGTTCGGCATCCCCCTTGTTCGGCACAATGCCTCGTTCGGCATACAAGCGCCATTCGACATGCATTCCTCGCTCGGCATATGAATGTCGTTCGACCTGGATATGTGGCTCGGCATTCTCTGGTTCAACCAACCTTGCTCGGTAATTGTCGTTCGGCATTCCTGACTCGGGTCGTAGAAGCTGCTTGTCACGGGTTGAGATACCTTGTTCCTAGGCCCGTGTGGGAAGTCCAACCCATCTTCGTCTATAAATAGAAGGGCAGGGGCACAGTGAAATGGACTTTTTTTGAGAACACTGGGGAGACTCTACCGCATTCAAGATTCATTCCTTTCAGTTAGTACTTTTATTCAAGCCATTATGGTATGGACTGTATCTGTATTCAATCATTTGTGAAAGCAATAAATATCAAAACTTAAAGTGGATGTAGGCAGTTATGTCGAACCACTATAAATCCGGTGTTCTTGTTTTTACAGTTAATTTAGCATACATACCTATGTTTTAATTTAATTTCTTCATTAATCTTTGTACATAATATATCTTAAGGGTGTTAGTGACCAATCCTGGTGCTAACAGTGCCAAACCACTATAAAAATCATGTCTTCTTTTCTGCTGTTTTCTTTATTTTATTAGAATTGGTGCTTTTATCTGATATTTGGGTGTTGGTGCCATTTTTGGTGTCAACACCAAGATAATTTATTGATTGTAAAACAATTTTGAGTCATAAGTATATCTGATGGAGCAGCAAATCCAATTTGTTTTTTCTCTTTAACAATCTTCAAGTACTCCAAACAGTTCCCTTTTATAATGACCCTTCTTATGACAATGATGATATTCACCCTTGTTCGCAGTAGCAGTCTTATTATTTTTCTAGTTAACCCTCTTTTTCTTCTTTGAACCTTTCAAGGATGATGCATTCCTTTAATAGTAAGCACAATCTTTTAATCCTTTGATGAAGACTTGGCCGACCTTGTCATATTGAGGAGCTTCATTAGGCTTATGTTTAACAAGTTCATGTTATAGTTTAATATGAACGACTCATATTGGGGAGTAATAGATTCAAGGATTGAGTTTACTTGCATTTCATTGCTTATTACTATACCTAACTGTGCAAGTCCATTAATATAGCCTTTATCGTTATTATATAATTGTCCACATTCTATCCCTTGCTGTTTTTGTACTAAACAGTTTCTTTGAAAGTCCATCCTTGTGGAACGAGACTGTTCAACAAGTAGAGCTTAGAGACTAGAAAAAATCTCATCGACTGATTACACACTATCTCTGCAGCAGCTTGTCTAACATAGGCAGCACGAAAACCTAGGTAATATCTAGGTCTAAAACCCATTTATCATAAACAAGCCTTAGTTTGTTGTCCATATAATCAATGGGTTGTTCTTTTAGAGGTGTAGTTATCGATGACCAAAGACATTCATAAGTTAATGCTACATTTATCGCTCTTAGCCAGCCAATGTAGTCAGGTTCAGTGAGTTTGTCATTTCTAGAAAATAGCTTGAGTGTAGACATTTTTCAATAAGTTCTAACATAGTAGATTAAGTCAATTCCATAATAGATGCCCTTATAATATTAGAAAGGTTGGGCATCATGTTTCAGTTTACTAATAAGCTTCCAGTAGTCTTTTATGTTTCTCCTATCCCTTAGGTGAAGCATAGAAGTCTTTTGACCTCATCTGTTCAATATGTTAACATACTAGACATAACATCCTTAATTTTAGCAATACCGATGACTAATAAGTATGCAAGTAATCCATTAGTATATAATAGTAGAGGACAACTTTATTTAAAAATTCATAATCTTTAATACATTAAATAGGGTGATATCGACTTATGAAATAATGTATTTCTTAAAATACCTTTGATTCAAATGTCGGACACATCAGAAATCATAATGTACGTACTATACGTATGTATTTATTCCATAAGTCTATTTAGGGTTTCTTAACACTCCACCTTTAATCTATGTATAAGTTTTACTATTATATAATTTTAATAATTTAATTGACCCATATAATACTTTATGCATAATAATTTTTTTGATAATAAGAGTGATATTTCTTCAAGCAAAACACTCATAATGATGACTCGAGGGCTTGAATCCACAACTTATAGAACCTCTGTCTAATGCGTCATACCCTATCCACTTGAGCTAGAAGCCCTTGACAGTCTAATGTATAGCATTATATTAATTAAATCTTGTTTAATCAATTAACATTTTAATTAATTTCGTATTTTTCAATTATAAAATTTTATATTGAATATGTATACTATAACACTTACACTTATACATATATCTTTATATATATGTATTTCATAATTCATTAATTAACTTCTAATAAATTTATTAATAATTTTTTTTAACTAGGTACTATTAATTTTGTAAAATTCCTTTATTATACATTTATATTAATTTATTTATTTTATTAATGTTGTTAGTATTAAAAAATTTGTAATAATTTTACTGTATTTTCAAAACACTTTTGAAAATTTATATTATAACATTTATAATATATATATATATATATATATATCTTATTTCAAATATAACTTCCAAATTTAAAATTTTATTTTAATTTCAAAACAATTATGAAAATAGCCCAAGACCCAATTTAAATTAGGAATTTTATAATAGGGAAAAATATGGGCTCAATTCACTTTTCAAGCAAAGAAAGTAGCCAGGTATGGCTGGATATTTGATTACCCAAACCCATCCTAGACACTACTTTTCTAGGCAGTCTAGTATATAGGTACGCTTAATAACTTAACTTTAACGTGACTAATTTAGATCGCATATGCTATTGGACTCTGATATCATTGTTGGATCAAGGTCAACAGGCGGTGGGATAAATGGGTAAATTTAAAAAAAAACTTCCATTTTGCATCTTATTAGGCATATAAAGTTTAAACTTATTTAGCTCCGATCTAAACTAAATTTAAATAAAAATAATATTTTTTAGATAATGTTTTGTTTTAATGTTATGTTTATATAAAATAATACAACATGCATATCATATACATGTATTTGTATGTACAATGCAATATATATGTTGTGCTGATTTAATATATATTTATCACTAGTGCAAAAGTTGTGAAATAATTGTAAAATATCCTAATATATATATTTTGTTTAGTATCCAACAATATATATTAATATCATAAAATTATAAAATAATAGGATATTAAACAAAATATATATATAAATATATATATATATATTATGATATTTTACTATTATTTCCACAACTTTTTCACTAGTGATAAATATTCCCGTGTATAAATGTTAGGATTTACACCGTAATAAACACATTAGCCCCTACGTAATATATATATATATATATATATATATATATATATACGTATTTATGTATGTATGTATTTGTGTGTGTGTGTATGTGTGTGTATGTATTTATATGATGTAAAATAATTTTTGTAAAATATATGTGCGTGCATGTGTATAACTTACATTATGATATAAAGCATTGCAAATATTAATATAAATAATTTTGAATTCAAATAAAGGTTAAATTTTAAATTTTTAGATCTAGATCTATATAATAAAATATCTGAAGATTTCAAATTCAAATATATATTTTAATTTTAATTATATATATATAATATATATTTTAAAAATATTTTTAATAAATATTTATGCACATATTTATATATAAATATATATATTAAATTAATATTTCATAAATATACATATGTAATAAATATATACTAGAACTTTTTAATGTGAATAAATAATATAATTAAATAAAATTTACATGTATTTGCACACATAAGTCTTAATAATTTTAGTCATCAATTATTATTTTAAATTAATAAAAGCTTAAAGTTTAAATAATTAAAGATTTTTGAGCATAAATCATAACAAATTTTTAACTTTTTTTATTATGAAAACTCTTCCAAAACCTATGCATAATTTTTGTTATTTGTTTATATTTTCGTTTAAAATATATATTTACTTATATAAATTATGTAGGATATTAAAATATATTACATACATCTAATATATACGAGTTTATTTATATGTATAAAGTTTAATTCCTAAAACCATAATGCATATTTTTTTAAAACAATCCATAATGCATATATATATTTATATCTATATATATATATCTACACACTCATACACACAAAATTTATATATATATATATATATATATATATATATATATATTTTATATGAATATGTTTGTATTTTAGATCCATTATGTGTTAAAATTAGTATAAAATATTATATCTATTCGAGTTTTTTAGAAATAATTGTAAGCTATATGTTCACATATACATAAAAAAATATTGTAATACATGCATATATATCACCGTCCAATGTAGATAGCACACACATATGTAGATTCATGATATACATATAATGCCTAAGCATGCATATTACATAAGGAACACACACACACACACATATATGGAATGTAAATAAAAGATTTACCTTCACTAAAGCCTAGTTGTGACACTTTGAAATAATGAATTAAGTAATTCCTTGAATCAACATCCAGAATCCCAAAAGCGTGACTAATTGAAAGCAGCAACCATTGATCTACTATTTGTATTTAAATTGTAGTTTAAAAGCTTGAAAATTGAGTAGCAATGGTAAGGCTGGCTGGCCTGATCTGGTCTAGATGGATAAAAAATCAAGAGTTCTAAAGAGGGATTTTCAGCTGTTTAAATAATGGAGATTAAAAGGAGTAGAAAAAGGGCCCAGATCCACATTTCCTCTTATTATCTCCTACCTTTTTGAATTATTATTCATACCTACTCCAGCCCCTTATGGCCAGCCACTATATGCCTATATTTAGGCCTCAAAATTATTTCAAACCCGATATCGTATATCAATATGTGTGTGTATAACTTTTATATATGCACTATTTTAGTACTGATCAACACAAATTAAATAAAATTTTATTACTAACATGTCATAAATATTAATTGGTTATAACAATTATAATTAGTTTAGTCAGGTGGTAATAGGAGTATTCAAATTTCATCAAAACTATATCACATTATGATTACGGAATTTAGTAATGGTCAAAATTCCAATATCGTCCATATTCAACTTTATAGTTCAAATGCTAAGTGCTTGGTTCAATAACAACAACTATTATTGACGGAATTACTCTGGTCAGAGATCTTGACTTTGAGTTGACTTCATCTTACTATGATATAACTAGGGAGTCAAATCCTCTTTTGAATACTGTTTCACTTCCAATGTTTCCACTCGATCCAACTATAGTCGATCGATGGATGTCATGCCATGATTTAATTATAATCAAAGTAGAGTTTCCATATTGAATATCAGTGGTATTCTCAATTCACAAGAACAACATAATTTTATTAGATCGATATTTATATTTGACCTTAGTTATATTAACCAACAGAAAATTAACAAGTGAGTCATTCCATAGTTATCTAATAATTTTCAAAACGTAACCCCTAGATGATCCAATCAATCATGAGTAATACACTACCCAACCTTTGGAAAGCGTAATATATTCTAGTCCCAATGGATGCATCGATATCTCTCTTGATACATCATGACTAAGAATATTTAAAACGGTGTATTTATTATATATTGTGATAAAATAATAATGATTACAACAATTATAATTTATAGATTTTATTTTAAATAAATTTAATTAAAATAATTAATTAGTCACAATACATTACAAAAAGTTATGATAGAAAGAAAACACCTTTAACTTTCAAACGAGATTTTATTACATAGTTAATAATTTGTAATAAATTAAAGAATTACCCTAAGGGCATACCTTAACTCTATCACAAATAATGTAATTAACATATAAAAATAAACAGTTTATCACTAATTAAAATGAAGTTGAAAAATGGATAAATCGGAGAAGAGAACAATTTTTGGTCATCAATTACATCTTGCAGATAGTCACTTGAAGTTGAAATTTTCTTACTAAGACGACTAGAGGTCTTCACCATGGATAACGTACTAGATCTAATCATATAAAAGTAAACAAGTGTTGAGAGGACAAAGTAACCGTGTTAGCTCATAGAACTAAAAGTGTGGTATGAATAGATTTGAGTTCTCAAATTTATTATTTTTTCTCCCTTTCTTCCTCAATGAGTATTCTGCTTCTTTCCATCATCCATGTAGTTTTTTAAAACTTATTGATGTTATGTAGTAAATAAATTTAATCTTTCTTTTAATCTAGAAACTTCCCTTTGCTTGCTTTGATTTCCAACTGCATGAAACACTTAATATTACCACAAAATCGAACAAATCATATGCACTTGTTTCATTACTCAAACATCCTATTAAAAAGACATAACAAATTCTACAATGTGATTATTAAAAGGTAATCCATTGGTACATTTGAATCTTTAATCATAGAGAAAAAAAAGGAAAAGCAAGTATTTATAAATTTCTTTTGCATACATTGAACAAAAAAAATCTAAATAAATAACTTTGAATAACTAGGTCCAGGAAAGAAATTCAACACTGGCACTAACTATATGATCATTAATTTTTCTAATAACATATCTTATATGAATTTTTCAAGTATAAATAACATAAATATTTTATCATGGTTTATTTTTAACTTATTTTATATTTCTAGATTAAAGATATAGCAAAACAAACAAAGGTAAAGTTGATAGCGTAAGGGTACGCCCTAGAGGAAATTATGTAATTTATTACATATATCTAACTTAATTGTTAATCTTGTTTGTAACTAAGGTGTTTAATTTCTATAGTTTACTTTGTTATATTATGACATAATTAACTAGGAAATTAATTTAAAGTATATTTAATAGAAAATCCTTAAGTGATATGTTATGCGGTAATAATTACAGTGTGTTGTAATCATGAACTAATCACATTAAAATAATAATTATTTTAACTATTCATAGTGAAGATGCTTTAAGAGAGGATGTTGATTTGTTTATTAAAAGTAGAGCACGTAACGCTCTCCAAATGTTAGGTATTGTATTACTTGTGGCTGTTGCAGGCACTAAGAAATTACGTATTGATAGTTATTGGATAACTATGAAATGATGACTTGCTTGAGAGTTTCATGTTGGTTAATTATAACAAGGTTAAACAGGAGCTCTTAAAGTGACGATGTTACATGATTCCATTGACTCGATAATATCAAGGAACTTTAATGTGGATACTCCACTTTAATAATAGTTAAATCTAGGAATGATGATCCATTAAATGACTATCATTAGGTCTGGATTGAAGCATTGAATGTAAAAAACTATTCAATAGGTTAGTATCATGGTTAACAACAGTTAACTCAAAGTCGAAGTCTCTAGTTAGAGCAGTAGAATTAATAATAAATGTTATTAGTGAACCAATGATTTTGCATTTCGACTAACCAAGTAAATGTGCATGATACTAAAGTTTTAACCAAAGCCAAATTCTATAAGTCCTAAAGTGTTATAGTTTTGACAAAGATAATTGGTGTAAATAATCATTATTTACAAGCACTGCTTAAAAAGAAGAAAACTAGAATTTATTGAAAAGATGTGTAAGTGATAAATTTGGCCAAACTATTACACCACAAGCTAAGGTGATGTGTGAAGACATTAATATCTGAATTGTTCGAGATTAATAGCTGATTTAATTTATCAAATGTTTTGCAGTTATTTGTAATTATATGAATGCATTTATAAAAGTATATTTATTACCATCAGTATTCACTTCAACCTTTTCGAAACCATGAAGAATATAAAAGAGGAGATCGTAGGAAATGATAGTGAAAGCAAGGCCTTTCGAAGGAGTCGATGAGATGCATCTACGAAAGTTGAATGGTTTATGAGCTTTCGAAGACGTTGGAAGGTTACAAAATACCCTTTCGCTTCCATTATTTCCTTTGAAACAGAAGCTTCCACATGCATGATGACATTTTGGATGAGTTAAGGAACATCTTTAAATGGAAATAGAGCACAACCCTTTACATGCACGCCAAACTTTTCAAAATGTTGGGTTTCGTCTTCATTCATAACCTACAGAAGAGCATTTGGGAAAAGCTACCCCTTCGAAAGCAATATTAACATTTCGAATCGGTCGAGACCATTCGCAGTTATAAAATAAAGCTCATTTAAGTTAAATACGTCATTCATATATAACAGGAAATGGGGTTTCACATCAGTCAACATGTATGCCTTCGAAAGCTACCTTTCGCGCTTAAACTTTCAGCTATGTTCCGGCTCCTTTAAAGAGATAGAGTTATACCTACCAACAGAATCAAAAGCTCACATCTTTTTTTCTGGCAACAGCATAGCAACACAAAGCGGAGAGTTCACCTACCCCTTTTGACGAAGTCAAAAGCAATCGAGTTATATTTAAAGCAAAGAAGAAGGGGTTTAAATTTAGCGGCAGCGGAAGGTCTTCAAGGTACTCCTTTCGACTAGGTCAAAAGGTCTAACTCGAAAGGGTTCAACCAATGACTATAAATAAGACCACAGGGTCTTTTTTAGGGATCCAACTTCATTCACTTCATTATTATACTTTATTGAATTTGCAAACCCTAATTTTAAAATTAGATTGAGGATTTGACTACTTTGTGTTAAGCTACTAGCAATGAAGAAAAATATTGTCACAATAAGAATATAGCATTTTTGGGATATGTTGGCTGATTTAATGTTACTGCAAGGTTATGATTATGTTTTACTGCTGTAGATATGATCGAGCGTTGTCTTTCTGAGGAAGGTGAAACCTAATAATTCAACCAATTTCCTTAGATCATTATATCTTAACCTAGAGTTACCTTGACCATTTCAAAAGAGGGGTTTCGATAGGGTCCTAAACCAAATCAACTAGTTCGAAAGGTATTTCCAAAGAGGGATTTAAAGACGTTCAACCATATCAAATTATATAATTACTTCTCACTTATTATCATATGTTTACATAATGATCTGTTAGCTTCCACTAAAAATGTAGATAAACTACAATATAGATTTCATGCTCACAATAAAGAATATTGTTTACTACGTACTTTTTAGGGAAATGAGATTAGTAAGGAAGACTAAATGGGCCGGCAAACACAAAAACCATAGTCCAAGTTATTAGAAAGCAGAATTAGTAAGAAAGGACTACAAACCAGGTGATATTTACATCGCTTATATAATTTATAAAATAATTTACAAATATACATTACAAGTGTATATTTCACAAATCTTGAACAATCTTATCTAGATTTTTAGCAATTAAAGGATCAACGATGTGACATTGCTATACAAAGAGTTTCTTTTCCTTTTTCCTTATTTTGTCGACATCATCAATAGATTTGATATATGTCTTTAGAGTGTGGTTAAAATCTTTGTTGGCACCTTCGATAGTTATTTTCGCTTTCTAAATCAGCAATATGCTTCTGAAGAAGATACTTTTTGCATTCAAGTTTTTGTATTCTAGCTATATACTCATTTAAACTGCGAATAGCTCACTTTTTGTTGTTCGTCAAAATATTTCATCATTTCGAATTTGACTTTCCTACACCATTCTCCTAATACCTTCTCGTCTAAGCTAGGAGGTGGATTAGTCATAATAGGAAACTTTTGATTGCAAGAGATTTAGGCCTTGTTGATTTTACGACAGATGAAGTGATGAGAGAAGCTGGTAAATCGATATTTGGGATGTTGTTCTCCATGATGAATTCTAATGATTTATTTGAGCTTGATTGTCTTTTAACTTAATTTCCAGATCGCTTATTTGTTGAAGAAGCTCGGACATCTTATGATCAAAATCAATCGAAGGATTTGATTTAATTTGGAGCTTCAATATAGAAATTATTTCATTCTTATTTTTGATGTCTACTTCAAAATTGGTAGTTTGATCGTTAAGGTTTCTAACAGTTGTCTTTTGAAGCAAATATCTTCTATGCCATTCCATTGCATCCACATTGCCTTAAAAAGGAGTAGAAAAAGGATCCTTAAGTGAACATCACTTTTCAACATCTACAATCAATCTATCTCTGATGCTAATGAAGGGAGATAAGGAATCCGATGAGAGTGGCACGGTAGCTAACTGTGGATCCTATATAAGCAAAAAATAAAGTCAAGACTCAAAAAAAACCTATCTCTTTTATTACAACAAAATAATTTACAACTCAGGAAGAAATAAAACGAAACGTATAATCTCATTATTTTAATCAAATACTTGTTTTATTACACTTAACGTTGAGAAACGGCATTTTTGACCTTGTTAAAGGAATTAGCTGAAAGAGTAATTTTCGAATCAATGGGGTAATAACTGGAGGATATTTGCCATAGTCCCATTCTCCGACAGAAGGACGACCTCATACTAGTTTGGTATGGTAGGCTAGAATTTTCTTAAGGAGTTTTTCTTTTTCTTCACCAAGAAAATCGAAATGAAGGAAGGGATGTTCCATATAAAGTCTCTACAGGTCCCTAAGAAAGCAATATCTAACCAATTTTGGGGACTTCAAGAGTGAAGGCTGTTCTAAAAAAATTCGTCTTAATTTGACATATTTTCTTAAATAATGTCTAGAAACAATTCTACATGAGATACGTTTATTCTATGATAATGTAATAACATACAACGAAGTACAAAAAAAACTAATATAGTAAATTCATATTACATAATTACAAATGTTCATATGGTTCATACAAAACCAATTTTTTTAATAACTCGAAAACAAATTTATCCTTATAATATTTAAGTTTTTTAGGAGGCAATCATGAGGAATTGACTAGCGGTAAATTCCAGCAATCCCCTGGATGTGGATCAGACCTAAATTCATCTAAATATCTCTTATGCAGATGCCTAAGTAGACCCTTACTAGAATCGCCCAAGTAAGAAAAATCTACAGTCGGGTGTCTGCAGTAGGCTTTGTATAAGAAGTATACTAGAATATCTCTTTCTTCAACCAACGTTCAAAAGAGTGTAATTAACTCCCGATTTCTTCCAAAAGTCTATCATATCGAAGGCATGTCCTCTTTATTTATGGGGCGTCTTACTTATCTCTGAAAGACTCCAACACCGCAGCACTTTTATTAAGCCTATGATATTTGTCAAAGAGTGTGTTATGTTCTTTTAATTGCTTATCTTACTCTCAATACAAGCTACTTTTTCTTGTTTTCTTTCAAACTTTGTTTTATAAAGTTGGATAGATTTCTTATTTATCTAAAAAATATGTCAACTATTATTATCTGGAAAGTGAAAGCCATTTGGACAAAGAATCCCATACCTGAGAAACATGAACTGAAGCTTACGAAACTTGTTTTTTCTCCCTTTGTTCTTCGACATCAATGTCGGTATCTTCTTCATGAAGATCAGAAGGCTTGGGAAGTTTGGTTGGGCTTCTTTCATGATCCCTAGGATCGGGGTTAACTTTTTTAAGGACCCAAGGATATCACCGCCATCTTTTTCATAAGCATCGGCATGACCACCTCTGCTGCCACCTAAAACACAACTTCTATCTCCATCATTGTCATTATTATCATCATTATAATCATCAATATTTTTGTCATTTCCACCTTCCTCTGTGTTAGCTTTATCATCATCCTCTTCTTCATCGAAATCAAAATCTCCTTCTATAGAAGGGACTTCAAAAGATAAGAGTATGGCGGCATCGATTTCTTATTTATTAGGTACTTCACTTCCTTGCTCCATTTCTTTAATCTTATCCATGAATCTTTTAACTAGAACAGGATCGAGAGAATGGAAGCTTAAGTCGAGGCACATTTTAACGTTGCCAGTATAGGCAAGCATGAGATTTTCCTTGTAGGAATTCATAATAATGTCATTTAGGGAAGTACTCAGAAATATTGACACCCTTCGCTTGGCTTCAAAAATAGTATCAATGGCCAATGTTAAGGAATTTTTCTTTTTCCCTAGTTTCTTCCTGAGAGAGGATTGTTAATCGCCATCCTAGCCTTCTAGTCTTCAGAATCTTTCAAAGCCCTTTCTAATGCCAAATTTTCATCGGCTAAGAGTTGTTTTGCTTTTCTCTCTTCAGGGATAATAAACTCTGCTTGCACAAGAGAGGCCTCCAATCTTCCCTGTTTCTTCATAGCATTATTTTTGTCAGCAAAAAGGGAGACAATATAGCTATTCAAGATTGAGATTTCTTCTTGAAGCCTAGATGTCTTGGTAGAAGGTTTCAAAGCGCTTTGTTGAAGAGAGAGCTAGCTTTTAGAAATCTGAAAGGAAAGTATGACACGGGTTAATATTCAGTGAGAAGTAATAATAAGAAGGTTAAATAATATGAAACATACCAAAAGTTGTTGCTCTATTAAAGATCGATAATGGCCTATCGGGTCAAGAACAGAGAAGGTGGATGAATGGAAGTAAAGGATAAGGAATTCATAATAGATTGTACCATTTTCTCAAAATCATTAGAAGGCATTGGTGATATGGGTCTAGAGGGAGTTGAAGTTCCCAAATCTCTTTGCATATGCTCGATGACATTAGGAGAATCAAAAACGACAATAAGAGACATGAGATCGTCTTCTGAGGGATTTGCTTTGGATTGATTAATACGGGCTTCAAGAATAAGGCTCTTTCAAATTTTACTCACGTTGACTGTTTTGTCCTCTTTTGGAGACGGAAAAGACTGGACATCAACAATCTTAGCCTTCTTAAGAGATGGGCCCACTGCAGCCATCTCACCCAGTTTTCTTTTGGCGATCATCTTTGACCTAGCGATGGCCTGGTTTAGGGATAATGCACTAGACATAGAAGTTGGGAGAAATGGATCACTTGATATCAATCCGACCTATGGAGCATTTGCTAAAAATTCAAAAAGTAAAAGTTAGTAAAGTAATCTAGGATGTAAAACGGCAGTAAACTGCAAGTACTATGTTTAAGCTTACCCGGATGATCTGGCCAGATTGGAGACATATGAGAGAAATTTTTGGGATCACCCAAAGACAAGAAACGTTTGCTCCGAGAAGTATATTGGACAAGAGGAGGTTGTCCAGGAACCCTCTGACCAGTAGGGAGAAGAGAATGTTCTCGAAGATTGGATGTGTCAATAGTGTAAGCCTATTTCCGATGCTACTTGAAGCAGCGATCAATAACTTTACAGTTCTCTTATCCACATCATTGAGATCTTTATCAGTAGGACCTGATAAAGAAATGTAGATCAACGAAAGGAAGTTGATCATAGTCTTTATCTTTATTCAATTACTTCGACAATGTAGATATAGGTTTTGACATTGTCGAAGAAATGTAGATCAGCGACACTTTTTGATACCTAGAAGGAAGATAATTCTTAACCACTTGTGCATAAGAAGCCGATGTATTACTGTAAGAAAGATTGGAAAACCCAGAGGAAAAAGAAAAATTACAGAGAGGAGGATGGGAGAACGTCATCGACTTCATACTGAGAAAGATCTCAATGATGTTAGAGAATGTTTGGAGATAGCTTCAACCTTATAATTTGTTCCATTATTAACCCTTTCAAAGATGTCGAAAATCTATTAAAATAATTCAAATATCAACCAAAATATATAATTCCATATCTTTGAAAGGGTTTTAAAGTCAATTTGGGTCATGAAATTCATTGAGCTTCTGATGATGTTGAAGGGGTAAATATAATGGAAACACCTACAAACAAACTTCGACGATGTCAAAACCCTAGGGCAAATTTTGCTATTAAAAGGAATAACTAAACCAAAATTATTAGTTTTAATATATAAATACATTAACAACATTCCATAAGCACGAGAAATAAACCTCTCGACAATGTTGGAACCCACGAATTTTGATTTACTTAAAGAATATGAATGTTGCCGAAACACTATATTCTTATAACTTGAAACACTTGGATTTAAGTGATTCTAATGCAAATGGAAAGGCTTTGTAATGTTTCAATAATGTTCATAAAAATGACAATTATACACCTACCTCAAGTGGTTTCGAGTAATTCGAAAGGGAGGTATGGTTTTGAAAACATACAAACAACTAAACTTATTTCGACATGGGAGATTTCGATTAAGTCGAAAGGCTTGATTTGGTTTTTAACTTAAATGACATATACTATTCTCAATCCAATTTATGATAAGAAGTATCAATTTCTAACTTTTAACACCTTTTGTAGAAAATAAAAGTTGGGCTTTCGAAAGTATATATTATGTGATCATTAAAGGGAACACATTAAGACAACTTCTTCGAAAGGAATCAGAATACAATGAAACATATTTCTGCTTTCGAAGAAGTCCATCTCATGATGTCCACATCAACCCTTTCAAAATGGTCCACCAAAAGATAGATGTTTGACCTCTTTTTGACCTCTTCGAAAGAGGTTAAAGAAGCAAAGTAGAATGGCCACCTCAACCCCTTTCGAAATAGTTGAAAAGTCAAATTACAATATCAAGTGTGATTCATACAACTTAATCTTCTTTGTGTAGCTATTGGAAAAAAAATTTCCTTCCCTAATTCAATTTCAAAACCAATGCTTCAAGAGGCCAATGATTTTGAGTCGAGCATGAATTTATACTCAACAACAATGAAAACCCCAAATTCAAGTTCGAAGCACTATTATTTCAAATAAAAAAATGAGTTAGAATCGATTGCAAAAGAACTCGAGCTTAGATTCGTACGTAATAATGGAAAATAAACCTAAATCTGATGAATTCTAAATAAAAGTTGACATGGTAAATTAAATAGAATAAGTGTAAAATTTAACTTAAGGATAATTTCACACGGGTAAGAAACTTGGATCATATTCAAAAAATTAAATAGTAATATAAATTCAAACCCAATGAATTTTAAGATCAGAATTTAGCATGGTGAATTAGTTCGAAAATTAAGATAACGAGGACTTGCCTTGAATCCAAGTTTTGTTTACTGGAAATAGGAATTTATAAAGAAACTGAAAATTTTGATTCTTGCCGCAAGTTTTTAAACACAGGTAAATGAAAAAGGGAAGAAGGAAGCATGATTTACAAGAAAAGTCAGCATGAAGGACAAATCGTATGATTAAATTTAAATGAACGACTAGGATTTTTGTAAGAATATGAAAGGGCGGGAAATCTCTATGCTAAAATAAAAGAAGGGTATCGAAGTAGTTGAATTGAAAAGTCAAGGGTATCCCTTCGCAAGGGCGAGGGACGGGGGTAAGTGTTACCATCAGTATTCACTTCAACCTTGTCAAAACCAAGGAGAATATAAAAGAGGAGATCATAGGAAATGGTAGTGAAAGCAAGACCTTTCAAATGAGTCGAAGGGATACATCTACGAAGGTTAAATGATATATGAGCTTTTGAAGAGATCGGAAGTTTACAAAAACACCCTTTCGTTTCCATTATTCCCTTTCAAAACATAGCTTCCACATGCATAAGGGCGTTTAAAACGAGTTTAGAAACACCTTTCGAAGGCAATAGAGTATAAGCCTTCACATGCATGCCAAAACTTTCGAAACGCCAAGTTTCGCCTTCATTCACATCCTACAAAAGAGAATTTAGGTAAAGCTACCCCTTCGAAAACAATATTGGCCTTTCGAATTAGTTGAGACCCATTGACAGTTATAAAGTAAAGCTCATTTAATTTGAATACGGCATTCATATATACCGAAAATGAGGGTTCCGCATCAGTCGACATGTGTACCTTCGAAAGCTATCTTTCGCATTTGAACATTCTACTATCTTCCGACTCCTTTAAAGACATAGAGATACACCCGTCGATAGAGTCGAAAGCTCACATCTTTCATATTGGCATTGGCATAACAACACAAAAAGGAGAGTGCACCTACCTCTTTTGATGAAGTCAAAAGTAATCGAGTTCTATTTTAAAGAAAAGAAGAACGGTGCCAAAACTTTAGCAGCAGCGAAAGTTCTTCAAGGCACTCCTTTCGATTAGGTCGGAAGATTTGACTTGAAAGGGTTCAACCAGCGCCTAAAAATAAGACCACAGGGGTCTTGTTTTAGGGATCTGACTTCATTCACTTTATTCTTGTACTTTCTTGAATTTGCAAGTCCTAATTTTGAAATTAGATTAGGGATTTGACTACTTTGTGTTACTTAAGTTACTAGAAATAAAGAATAATATTGTTACAGCAACTATATAGCATTTTTGGGATATATTTCCTAATTTAATGTTTCTATATGGTTATGATTACGTTTTACTTGTATCGATATGATCCAATGGATACTTCTATAGAAGACGGAACCTAATAATTCAACCAACATCCTTAGATCATTGGACCTTAACCAAAAGTTACCTTGACCATTTCAAAAGGTGGGTTTCGATAGGGTCATAAACCAAATAAACTCTTTGAAAGGTATTTCCAAAGAGGAATTCAAGTGTTTTAACCGTATCGAAAGGTATTAAAAAATGAGTTTCGACTTCCCCTACCTGTTCGAAAAGCGACCTTAAAGGAATCGAAAGGCCAACTATCTCTATATATTCGAAAGGTGGTTTTGACTGGATTACTTACTCTTTAAACATTGACCTGTTGTGTTGACAAGTTTTCTTGTTAATAATATTTATGCATGGCGATATACAATATCAGTGTTGCTTTAAACGGATTTATTTGGCAGATAACTGCATAAAGGAATTTATAAAAAAAATTATACCATTTGATGACAAGTATTTTTAGCCAAACATGTGAAGAGAGAAGAGTGAATAGAGAGAGAAAATTATGGAAATTTATCAGGGAATTTTTAATTAAAAGATTAGGAAAGATTCTCTTTTTTCAATAAAATAAATCTACTAATTCATTTCCTATATACTATTATTTTTGTTCACCTTTTTCTTCTCTCATCCTAACCTTTCATGGGAGAAAATCAAATGGACATTTCCATAATTTTATTAACTTTAAATCAAATGCAAGCATCAAATACGGTAAACCTCTTTAGGTAATCTTTTAATTTTATTGTAATTTATACTTACATAACTGATTGCATTGATTAAAGTTTTATATATGCTATAACAAATTTATCTGTGTGTGTGTGAGTGTGTGCGTGTGTGTGGGTGTGTGTTCTCTGATTCAATTTGTATACACAAATTGTTTCGAATAAAAAAATAAGGAAATGTAAAAAAATTATAGTACCAATTGAATTTGTTTTAAAGGTTTGAAACATAAAAAAATATTTTAATATTAATTGAATTTGTCTTAAAGGTATTCTTTTAAAACAATGGTTATAAAAGTTAAAGTTTTAAGGTTTAATTTATTAACAAGTTATACAAAGTTTGAAAATTTTCCTTAGATAAGTTTTCTGATTCAAATTTTAAAATAGATCGACGAAAATATCTCTATAATACCAATTGAATTTTTTTAAAGGTGTTCATTTAAAACAATGTTTACAAAGGTTAAAGGTTAAATTTAACAATTTGTATAAAGTTTAAACAATTTCTTTAAACTAGTGCTTTAATTCAAATTTTCAAATGGATTTTGTTTGAAAACAAAGATCTAAGTTTGAAGTCTTTTAGATTTCAAAATGTTAATTTTAAATTTGAAAACGCATAAACTTAGTTTTAATTAATTTTACTATGTACAAGGGCTTAAGTGTTCGAATGTTGATTTTAAATGACATTGAATGGATGAGTAAAGAAAGAAGGAAAGTCCTTAATATTTTCCTCTTCTTACATGCCTACTTAATTCATTAATTATCATAATATAAGTAAACTATCGTCAATTTGTCAAAAAAGTTTTATAACATATTATATATAAATATAAGTAAACTATGTACATATATTATTATGTTTTCAAAATAAGACTAGAGACAACAAAGGCACATATGTATATATAGTCAATGTGTTTGTTGCAGTATAAATCCCAATATCTATATCCATACACAATGACTATGTACACTATTTATATGTTATGTTTGTAGCACACACATATGAGTGTATTTGATATACTCATTATAACATACTTAATTTGAATTAAATCAAAACTCCTTTTAAAAAAATAAAAATTAATAATATTTTAACTAAAACTGTATTAGATTGGATCTAATAAACCCTTAGACTTCATAGGGCCGATAGATCAAAAAATATGGTTTTTTTAAAATCTACCTATTTTGTCAGCTATCGATCCGTTCATTTCCTACAAATGTTACAAAATTTTAGTTGCATAACTTATCTTTTCTGATACTGCATACCATATATTGCAATTCTCATCTAAAACAAGATCACAATATAGAGAAAACACTCATTATTAGAACAAAATAAAATATAGATCCAAACTCACAATACAAATTTCTAAATGATACATTCTTCCATTTTGCAATTTAACAAGATTCCTAAACTCATATACTTTGATCATATTATTAGCTTTAATTGTATAATGCATGGTGCCTATGAATAAAAATAAACAAGCAGAAGAAACATAGCTTGTGTACAGAGAAAATGATCAACATTGTAGCTTTATGACTCTAATTGAATTCCAGGGAACTCAATATCACCTAATAATGCCAGTTTATATGGGGTAAGATATTCGTTTATACATATAATAAAGGATATTCAAATAATTATTCAAGTGGAAGATTCCCTTTTCATAGTTGTAAATAATGATAAAGATTTAAATTAGATCTAATATCTAGACTAACCCAAGGGGGTTAAGTCAAAATATTTTCTCAAGACATTCTAGCATATATTTGCAAAATAGATAAGGATATATGATATTAAATATAGTAATATGTAATAACATTTGATATTATATATGAAGTTTTCATAATCCATTCACTACAGTTTGGACACAAATCTCTCAAGATCATGATAAATTCTCATTGTCCCAAATCATGAATTATTCAAAAATGTCTGCAGCAATGGGTAAACAAGGGTCGTAGTTCACATAACAACCTGCACCTTTAGACATACAAATTCAAAGCCCAAAGGGGCGTTTTAAGTCGCATCATGCCAAGAAATACGAGTTGTTGAATTTTTGGAACATTACATGGTACAAAAATAATATAAATTTAGAACATTCTGCAATTTTAGATCTCACAGTGGAAGGAATAAAATATAACTACTTAAAATAACCAAATTAGATAACAACCATAATATAATGTGGTCTATACAACAATATCTCCAAAAAACAATACATAAGGTTTTGATGGGCGGGCATAGCACAATATGAAATAAAGTACATGAAGAGTAACTATAAACAGATATATCTTTGACCACCATGCCTCCTTCTCCACGTACAGTACCCTAGATAAATCAGCTGCTGGCATGACCTCCTACAATAAAGATAAAAAGGAGAAATGGAAGGGTATACAAAGTCTGTTAAGTAACTATATCACCAATGGTATGGTGTGGATAAGTAGTTAAAGTTCAGTTATTGTAGTGATAAATCAGATTTTGGGTAGCGGAAGTAAAACATCCAATAATTTAGTCTATGGACAATCTCGAAAATCCTAGTCCAACAAAGAGAATAAAAAAATTCAAAGAGCGACAATTATAGATAAAAGGCAGAAAGGAAAGAACACATGATATAACGAGGTTCAGCTATGCCTACATCCTAGGACCCAACAACTTTTTATTTTTCTTCGCTTCAAGAGGGAGTATAATATGAGAAGAATATAAATCACTTAATATAAATTTCTCACCCTACAATAGATATAGAAATAAAGATCTTATTGAAAATATTTTGTGGAGAACTCTCTTGTCACCTTGTGTTGAAAAGATGGACAAATGCCTTCATATATATATATAGGTGGAAGGATAAACACTGCCTTGAAGATAAGGATGAAATCTTTTCGGATTTCTTGATTCGATTTCAACACAAATTTAGTATAATGGTATTTGTTTCCTTGTATATCCGTGTAACGAGCCGGGTTTTCAGCCATCTATTATTAGAATAATTAACTAATTTTAAATATTGAAATATTAATTTTTATAAGTCGAATAACTAAATTTTCTGATATTGAGATTATCTGAATCTATGAATTCTGGAAGCTATACTAAATTTTCAAACGCTAACTGTTGAATATGATAGAATTGGAATTTGAGAATAATTCCACTGTGTCTAGAATAAGAGGATTTAATGTAGATCATTATGCAGCACGACGCATTGATGCTCGAGATATTTTCCCGCAAATGACTCAACGCGACATTTTAAATATATATATAAGCTTCATCATTGCAAAGATCAATTCAAGCCTACAAACAAAAAAAATCAAACCCACAAAAAGAAAAAGAATAAAAAAGTAAAGATGAAGCCTGTACATGAAATCAGCCAACTTATCAGTACCTCCAGCCTCCTTGTTATTCCACTGTCCCCTCTTTTCTCATATATATATATATATATATATATATATATATATATATATATATGTTGAATATGCGCTTTGCGCTATATGATTTTTGTTTGATGATAATAAACATATATACATTCATATAAATGTATTTGGTAATGTACTATTTTGTTTTTCATAGTTTAAATAAATATTTGTTGAATAAAATTAAATTACACAGAATTTGAATTTGAATTCAAACAGAACAAGTTAAACAGATTTTGAATTCAAACAGAAATTTTATTCAAACAATATTTTGAATAGTATGTATTTGCTTAGATAAATATCTGTTGAATAAAAATAAAATACACAGAATTCGAATTTGAATTCAAACAGAACAAGTTAAACAGATTTTGAATTCAAACAGAAATTTTTATTCAAACAAATATTTATTACAACTTTGATAGTACAATTTCAAGCTCTCACTATACATATACAATTTTGACTATTATACATGACATTTCACATTTACATCACAACCTTACTACATATCACTCACACTCACATTTTTGTCTTCAACTATAATCCAGTTTGAATCCAGCATCTGAGTAATCTGCAAAAATATTTTCAAACGCAGTAAAATTGAAAGAGAAATATTTTTGAAATTTGAAAGAAACGATGATTTTGAAAACATTGTTTGCCTCAGTTATTTGGGTTGTTCGTCATCATTTCTTGACTGTGCAATATCTGTGCATATCAGTATTTTTTATCAAGGACAGGTAACTATGAGTGGCTGCAGTACACACGTGTACATTCATACACGTGTGCATTGCCTCGCCAACTCGTGTGCACAGCTCCAACCAGAAATTCAAGGCAACAGAGACCAAGCAATGAACAACTCAAAGCAACAGTCAACTGGCCAAGACTACAAGTACAAGCAGCAGTGTGCAACTCGAAAATGTACACAAGTGAAACCAGGAAAATCATGACAACAAGTATGGTAAAGCACCACTGACCAGAATAAAATGCAACAACACAGTCAACAAGGAAAAAATGCAAATGAACATCACAATGAACCAACAGGTCAGAAGTGAAACTCAAGCATGTATGCAGCATCAAGTCAGAAAACAGTGTACAAAACTCAATGCAAGTTCAAGTCATCAAGTTCAAGTCAGACCACTGTAATAAGGCAGTAGTGTACATAGATACAACTACAACAATGACCAAAAGTGTACAGCAATGCAAGTAAAGATGACACAAATTCAAGCAAATGCAACAAAGATGCAAGCTGCAGCATACCAGTGACATGAATGCAGTGAAGCAAGAATATAGCAGCAATGTACATGTACCAATGATACAAGAGAAGTGAACAACAATGCAACAGTGTGGAAGTTAAACAGTGATGAAGCTGGAAATACAAAGACCAGCTACTCAATGCATGCAACATGACTCGACTACAAGAACATCACAAGTAAATCAGCAGGGCAATGCACAAATGCAACAGGTCACAGTGACACCATTAAGCATATGCAAACAAAACAAACTACATCAAGTAGCAAATCAAACCAGAATGCATCAGTGTACAGTGAGCCCGACAACAAAGTGACTCAAGACTGCAACAAACATCAGCAGGTGAACAAAAGACAGTGGAAATTACTCAACTATGGATGAGAGTACAAAATGACCAAGCAAGTGCACCAATGAACCATCAAAGTATGCAACAGTTACAAGCTAGAATACACACTGCACTAATCCAGACCAAAGCAACCTTATCTATACTCAATGTACAGTGAAAACACATCAAGTAAATGATACAACATGACACAAATGAAAACTACTCAATGATGCAACGTTTTAAAATGCACAAATATGCTATGTAGTGAAGCCAAAGCAATCAGGACAATGTTGAACAATGTAAATGTCGAAGTCGTGGAAGCATAACAGTGTCAATATTAAATTCATGAAATCAAGATCAGCATTGAAACAAAGATGGCCAGAGCTAAATTACACAGGGGCCAGAAATTCAAGAAGCCGAAATTACAAAATTGGAACAAGTTAAAAACCAAGTCGATGTCAAACATTATCCAGCATCAAGTTCGTGTCAAAATTTCAATGTTGAACAAGTCAAAGTCGAAAGTCATCACGAAATTAATTCAAAGTCGTAATCATCAAGCAACCAGAATATTCACATATGAATTAGTCAGAGAAATCATCAAACATCATAAATTAATCGAACGGCCGAGGTGAATAATATGACAAATTCAAATAGAGAATATACGACGCAAATCTAGGGTTACAAACCCTATATAAACCACGAAACATCATCGGCAAATTTATTCGAGTTCGAGCATAACAAAGAACAAATCATCCAACTCGAATCACGATCGAGTTCAAGTATCAATTTAGAAAAGCAAAAGGACACAGTACATACCGAATTCACAAGCAACGAACTCGATCGAGAAACTGCAAAACATCCAATAGTCAACCATCAGAGAAGCAGCGAGCTAGGGCAACGTATAACAGATTAATTGAAGAATTCGAAGCCCTAATTGGAACAAAGAGCCGAAGCCCTAACTGGAACAAAAGGGAACGAAGCAAGCCGCCATTATTCTCACAAACGAAACAAAAGGGGATCGGGCTGGAGATAACAAAATAAGGAAGTGGGTCGGTCCTTTTTTTTCTTTAAAAAAAAAAGGGGGTTTTGTTTCTATTTATTTATAAGGCTTTATTAATATTGTTTTAGGGTTATTGTTTTTAAATTATTGTTTTTTATTTTACGAATCAAAAAGTTAGTAAATCACCACCTAGGTTTAGGTAGCGTCAGATTGTCTATTTTGAATTAGTTCAGTGAGCAGGGCGTGCGAGTTTGCAAAGCTCTATAGGCGGGAGCAGTGTTTGCGAGTGAGCGGAACTCTATAGGCGGGAGCAGGGTGTGCGAGTCTAGTAGAGTGTTTGTGAGCGGGAGCAAAAGGGTCTGCGAGTCTAGTAGAGTGTTTGTAAGCGTGATACTGTTTAATTCTAATAGAAATTTGTGAATGCAGCAGTAGGCAGGGGTTGCCGAAGCTGGGTAAATTTTGTGTGTGATTTACTTTTCAGCATATTTATTTCTGCTATTATATTTCTGTGTTTAATTCGAGAAAATTTGCTATAACCCTATTCACCCCCCCTCTAGGGTTAATCTAGATCCTACAAGTGGTATCAGAGCCCGGTATATTTTTTTTTAACTCTAGAGTCATAAGTCTACAAAATAATGCTTTTTTTGAGGGACAATCTATTGCTAGGCCACCCATGTTTAACGGGAACGATTATGCTTATTGGAAAGTTAGGATGAGTATTTATCTTAGTTCCGTTGATTATGATGTTTGGGATATTATTGAAACTGGCTATAAACCTCCCACTATAATCGTTGGTGGTACTGAGATTCCTAAACCTAAGGATAGGTGGGATGCAAACGATAAGAAATTGAAAACGACAAATGCTAAAGCCATGAATGCTTTGATATGTGCTCTTGATAAAAATGAATTTAATAGAATTTCTCATTGTACAACAGCACAGGAAATATGGCATACTTTGGAGGTGACACACGAAGGAACTTCTCAAGTCAAGGAGTCTCGTCTAGCCCTATTCAGCAATGAATACGAGAACTTTGTGATGGACAAAGGCGAGAGCATAAAGGACATGTTTGGACGCTTTTCAACTTTGGTATACAATGCTAGAGCACTTGGGAAGGTATTCACTGAGGTAGAGCTTGTGCGGAAGATACTACGAGTTTTACCAATGAATTTTGAGGCAAAAGTCACAGCAATCCAAGAATCGAAAGATCTGAGCAAACTAAGCATGGAGGAGTTGATTGGCAACTTGATGACATATGAGCTTGAGTTAAAAGCAAAGGAAGAACGCAACAACTCCGAACCAAAGAAGAAGACGATTGCCTTAAAAAGTAAAGAAGAAAGCGATGAAGAAGATCCAATTGAAGAGCTTGCAATGGCTGTCAATAATCTTAGAAGATGGTCTAGATTCAAGCCACGCAAGAAGAAAACAAAGGGCAATAGGTCAAAAGATTCCGAAAATTTCGATAATGAACTGATATGTTATAACTGCAACAAGCCTGGCCACATCAAACCAAAATGCCCACTTCTCAAAAACAACAAAGAAAAGAAAAAGGCGAAGAAGGTATTTGCAGCGACTTGGGATGATGAAGAAGGAGAGGAAGCTTCGGATAGCAGCCCAGAGGAGGCTAACTTGTGTTGCATGGCAAAATCAGAATCAGAAGCAACCTCCGACGAATCTAGTGAGGCAGGTGAGTTTTCTTATAAAGAACTTGTTTTTATGTGTTCTGATCTTACTAAGGTAGTGGATACTCTTGAATCTAAAATTGAAAAACTGAAATCTGATAGGAGAGAATTTGCTCGTGAAAATTTTAGGTTAAAAACTGAACTTGAAAATATTCAAAACCTAGAATGTAACCAATGTAAAATTTTAGATTCGGAACTATCAAAAATTAGGAATAACTCTGAGAATCTTGAAAAAGAAAACTTGAGTCTTAAAGAAAACATTGACACTAGAAAAAAGGACTTTATAAATCGATGCACCTCACTTGTCGCTGAAAATACAACATTAAAAACCAAAGTCCAAAATCTTGAGAAATCTTTGAATAACTTTTCAAGAGGCGAAAAATCTTTCAACATGCTATTGGGAAATCAAATTTTTGCTAACAATAGAAAAGGACTAGGTTTTGGAAAATCACAAGATGATGATAAAGGTAAAAGTGCTGCTCGATCTGAAATAATTGGAAATCATGTTGAAAATCATAGTCATAGGAACACAAAATTTAATCAAGTCAATTTAATGAGCACGTTTTGTAGAGAATTTGGACATAATCGAAATAATTGTTGGTATAGACCCAAACACGTGAAAACTATACCAATTTGGGTTCCAAAAGGCACAAATATAAAATCTTTGAAAGTCAAACAAATTTGGGTGCCAAAAGGAACATGTATAAATAGTTTTGAGTCTCCAAAAACATATTTTTCATATTCTGCAACTAACAACAATGGACCTATAAAAACAAATAGGTCACATAAATCTTTTATCGTGTAGGTGTGGTGGCAGGCTAAGGAACAACAACAGTGTTCTCTGGATTTCGGCTGTTCCAGAAACACAACGGGCGACAAAGCAAAGTTCCTTAGCCTAGTATAAAGGTGACAGAATCACAATGGGCAATCACGAAAAATTATCGTAAAGGTAAAACAGGTAATTGTTTTTTAAATGTGATTATCTGCACCATACTCTAAATTAAAATCAGCCAATATTGAGATGAACAAAAGATGATGATTTTGATGCTATGATTTTTTTTTAAAAAAATATTGACTAACCATCTTTAAATAGAATTACTTGGAGTAATTATGATGGTTGACTGATTCGGACTTAACTGATATGATTTTTTGACTTGTTCTTATTTATGACATTATTTTGTGCTTAATTGATGACCAACCAGATTTTAAATTTTTGAACTAATTTATATAAATTTGTTCAGTCAAATGCTGGTTACTCATGCTACACGTAGATATATTGGTTCTGACATTTTGATCACTGCTTGTAAATTTGCACGATTTCAAATTCATGAGAAAAAGGATTTTAAGAAATTGTTTTTGAAATAATTATGATGTTGATTGACTGTTGATTACTCATGAAAATAATTGTTTATCCTCTGGTTTCTGAATTTAACATCATGATATTTATTTTGAGTGTTAACACGGCTTAAATTCAAAATTCAAAAGAATGATGTTTTGAAATTTTTGGTGCACATCTCATGGTTTGATTCAACAAGTGAATATTGAGTGAAATTTAAATTCAGATGCGGATTACACTGGTAATATAGTTGATAGAAAAATTATTAGTGTAACGTGATTAATTTGTGAAACATTCATTTGCTGCATCGTTTTTTTTTAAAGAAAAAGTCTGCATATTTTTCACTTGAAATAATTTTCAAATAGTAGAAAAATTTTCTTATAAAACTCCCCTCAAGAAATCATGTTTGACCATATTTACAGCTTAATTATTTTTGAAAAATTGATTTTATAATTTTTAATTTGATTTTAAATGACAAATTTGACTAATCTGACTCCCTTTGATTATCGAAAAGATGAATAGTGATTGAAAAAGAGATGAGTGTTGATATTTATCATATATTATAACTCGAGAAAGTATAATTAAAAAAATTCTTTAGAATTTCATAACAAGAGTTATAAAAACTTTTTGTTGGATAATAATTCCATGACCATTTCTATTTCTATCATCTTTCTATCGAACATCACTCATCAAGATCATATTTAATATGTAAATTTGTGGTAGTTTACAAAGGAAATCATTTGTTCTTCAATATCTTTAAATTGGTGAAGGAAATTATTTGTGCTTCAATTTATTATATTCAGCAATTAAAAATAAATATCCAAAGTATTCACTCTCATTTAAAAGTCCTCACGGTTATGCATGGGTGAATTACTTGGATTTTTGATTATGTGCTTCCATGCTCATTTAAAAATCCTCACGGTTATGCATGTATGGAACGCATATTAAAAATAATTGATTTAAATAGACAAGTTGATTCTAATCCCATTTAAAAGTCCTCACGGTCATGCGTGGTTAGAAGATACATGATTTCATTTTTTAAATTAAATTGGAATACTACTAATCTCATTTAAAAGTCCTAACGGTTATGCATGGTTAGTAGATATTCAAATTTCCAGAAATAAATATACCACAAATAGACATATCTATATGAATTTTTGATGATTCTATCTCCATCACTTCTAAAAGTGGAATATGCGCTTGACAAGGGTAATTATGATTTTTGTTTGAGTTTTATTGAAATTTGATATTTATATTTAATTGAGTTAAATGTTTGATTCATGTCTATCACTTCATCCCTATTTTTATAACACTATTATTCTTTTGCTGATAACAAAAGGGGGAGAGAAAAGTTAAGATTTTGTCAAATAGAATCAAGCAAAGGTCAAATAACTTTCAATTTGCATATAGACTCATTTACATATTTTTATTTGTATGCATATATGTAGGGGGAGCCATATATGTAGGGGGAGTATCACATAAAAAGGGAGCATTCAAATAGGGGGAGCAAATGAAATTATCAAATACATTTAATATATTCAAAATCTTAAATATATGTTTGTTATCATCAAAAGGGGGAGATTGTTGAATATGCGCTTTGCGCTATATGATTTTTGTTTGATGATAATAAACATATATACATTCATATAAATGTATTTGGTAATGTACTATTTTGTTTTTCACAGTTTAAATAAATATTTGTTGAATAAAATTAAATTACACAGAATTTGAATTTGAATTCAAACAGAACAAGTTAAACAGATTTTGAATTCAAACAGAAATTTTATTCAAACAATATTTTGAATAGTATGTATTTGGTTAGATAAATATCTGTTGAATAAAAATAAAATACACAGAATTCGAATTTGAATTCAAACAGAACAAGTTAAACAGATTTTGAATTCAAACAGAAATTTTTATTCAAACAAATATTTATTACAACTTTGATAGTACAATTTCAAGCTCTCACTATACATATACAATTTTGACTATTATACATGACATTTCACATTTACATCACAACCTTACTACATATCACTCACACTCATATTTTTGTCTTCAACTATAATCCAGTTTGAATCCAGCATCTGAGTAATCTGCAAAAATATTTTCAAACGCAGTAAAATTGAAAGAGAAATATTTTTGAAATTTGAAAGAAACGATGATTTTGAAAACATTGTTTGCCTCAGTTATTTGGGTTGTTCGTCATCATTTCTTGACTGTGCAATATCTGTGCATATCAGTATTTTTTATCAGGGACAGGTAACTATGAGTGGCTGCAGTACACACGTGTACATTCATACACGTGTGCATTGCCTCGCCAACTCGTGTGCACAGCTCCAACCAGAAATTCAAGGCAACAGAGACCAAGCAATGAACAACTCAAAGCAACAGTCAACTGGCCAAGACTACAAGTACAAGCAGCAGTGTGCAACTCGAAAATGTACACAAGTGAAACCAGGAAAATCATGACAACAAGTATGGTAAAGCACCACTGACCAGAATAAAATGCAACAACACAGTCAACAAGGCAAAAATGCAAATGAACATCACAATGAACCAACAGGTCAGAAGTGAAACTCAAGCATGTATGCAGCATCAAGTCAGAAAACAGTGTACAAAACTCAATGCAAGTTCAAGTCATCAAGTTCAAGTCAGACCACTGTAATAAGGCAGTAGTGTACATAGATACAACTACAACAATGACCAAAAGTGTACAGCAATGCAAGTAAAGATGACACAAATTCAAGCAAATGCAACAAAGATGCAAGCTGCAGCATACCAGTGACATGAATGCAGTGAAGCAAGAATATAGCAGCAATGTACATGTACCAATGATACAAGAGAAGTGAACAACAATGCAACAGTGTGGAAGTTAAACAGTGATGAAGCTGGAAATACAAAGACCAGCTACTCAATGCATGCAACATGACTCGACTACAAGAACATCACAAGTAAATCAGCAGGGCAATGCACAAATGCAACAGGTCACAGTGACACCATTAAGCATATGCAAACAAAACAAACTACATCAAGTAGCAAATCAAACCAGAATGCATCAGTGTACAGTGAGCCCGACAGCAAAGTGACTCAAGACTGCAACAAACATCAGCAGGTGAACAAAAGACAGTGGAAATTACTCAACTATGGATGAGAGCACAAAATGACCAAGCAAGTGCACCAATGAACCATCAAAGTATGCAACAGTTACAAGCTAGAATACACACTGCACTAATCCAGACCAAAGCAACCTTATCTATGCTCAATGTACAGTGAAAACACATCAAGTAAATGATACAACATGACACAAATGAAAACTACTCAATGATGCAACGTTTTAAAATGCACAAATATGCTATGTAGTGAAGCCAAAGCAATCAGGACAATGTTGAACAATGTAAATGTCGAAGTCGTGGAAGCATAACAGTGTCAATATTAAATTCATGAAATCAAGATCAGCATTGAAACAAAGATGGCCAGAGCTAAATTACACAGGGGCCAGAAATTCAAGAAGCCGAAATTACAAAATTAGAACAAGTTAAAAACCAAGTCGATGTCAAACATTATCCAGCATCAAGTTCGTGTCAAAATTTCAATGTTGAACAAGTCAAAGTCGAAAGTCATCATGAAATTAATTCAAAGTCGTAATCATCAAGCAACCAGAATATTCACATATGAATTAGTCAGAGAAATCATCAAACATCAGAAATTAATCGAACGGCCGAGGTGAATAATATGACAAATTCAAATAGAGAATATACGACGCAAATCTAGGGTTACAAACCCTATATAAACCACGAAACATCATCGGCAAATTTATTCGAGTTCGAGCATAACAAAGAACAAATCATCCAACTCGAATCACGATCGAGTTCAAGTATCAATTTAGAAAACCAAAAGGACACAGTACATACCGAATTCACAAGCAACGAACTCGATCGAGAAACTGCAAAACATCCAATAGTCAACCATCAGAGAAGCAGCGAGCTAGGGCAACGTATAGCAGATTAATTGAAGAATTCGAAGCCCTAATTGGAACAAAGAGCCGAAGCCCTAACTGGAACAAAAGGGAACGAAGCAAGCCGCCATTATTCTCACAAACGAAACAAAAGGGGATCGGGCTGGAGATTACAAAATAAGGAAGTGGGCCGGTCCTTTTTTTTTTCTTTAAAAAAAAAATGGGTTTTGTTTCTATTTATTTATAAGGCTTTATTAATATTGTTTTAGGGTTATTGTTTTTAAATTATTGTTTTTTATTTTACGAATCAAAAAGTTAGTAAATCACCACCTAGGTTTAGGTAGTGTCAGATTGTCTATTTTGAATTAGTTCAGTGAGCAGGGCGTGCGAGTTTGCAAAGCTCTATAGGCGGGAGCAGTGTTTGCGAGTGAGCGGAACTCTATAGGCGGGAGCAGGGTGTGCGAGTCTAGTAGAGTGTTTGTGAGCGGGAGCAAAAGGGTCTGCGAGTCTAGTAGAGTGTTTGTAAGCGTGATACTGTTTAATTCTAATAGAAATCTGTGAATGCAGCAGTAGGCAGGGGTTGCCGAAGCTGGGTAAATTTTGTGTGTGATTTACTTTTCAGCATATTTATTTCTGCTATTATATTTCTGTGTTTAATTCGAGAAAATTTGCTATAACCCTATTCACCCCCCCCCCCTCTAAGGTTAATCTAGATCCTACAATATATATATATTGTTCCTTTATAAAAAAATCTGCCATTAAGTTAAAAAGATTGAGTTATTCAAAAGCTTGGAGAGGGAAGATTAAAGTAGTTGATCATTCATTTTAAAATAGTGAGTACCTTAGTTTGTTTACCAGGTATTATATATATATATATATATGTGTGTGTGTGTGTGTGTGTGTATGTATGTATGTATGTCTGTGTGTGTGTATAGCTGTTGATTATAGATAAATCATTGTTATATCATATATGTCAAGTATATATGTAATGTTGTGTGTATATGTGTATGTACGAGTTGTTCGACATGTTCAATTCCATCTACATCTAAAAACACTGTACTTCTTCTTCTCTATTTATGTTTTTGGTTAAAATAGTTGAACCTATAACTTTAAAAATCAATTTCTCAACAACCATTTAGTTTTAAACTATGATACCAAAAAAAATTCTTTTTTTTTTAGTATAGAACATTTTAAACTTTATTTCATTCAATTCCATCAAGCAGAGATAGAGAAAACCATATATAACAGTGAGTGGGTCAATTTTGGTCAAGATTTAACCATCATAATTCAATGAATGGATCATACAATTGTGATCATAGTTGAAAAATAGGATATTTAAGAGTGATTTGAGGATTTTTAGTGCAACGTGGAGGGAGAAATGTGGAGATGAACAAAATTGCGAGTTTCGTCGAATTCCGACGATCTAGTCAGTTTCATCTCTTGGTGTTTGGCTGGAGGAGGATGGATTGATCGCGCATCCATGAAAAATAGAGTGGTGATTTTTAGTGGCGTGTATGGGCAAGTCGAGGTTGATTTCGGATTTTAGGGGAATTTGTTTCGGCCTCTGGTTTGTAGAGAAATGCGACAGTGAGAGAGAGGGGGGCATAGGGGGAAATAGAGCGGAGGTGACTGCAGAGATGTGGGTGAAGTTTTGTGGTGGATTGTGTGTTGTGGTGTAGTAGTGAGGTGGTTAAGTGGGCACATCGTTGTACCAGTTTTTGGTTTAGGAGTTCGATTTTCGAACTGAAGTTGGGCCGCGTTTCCAGGTGTTTAGGTGAGATGTAGTGGTCGGGGGTGACGTGTGAGGGTGGTTAACGGCAACTTATGATGGCCGATGGTTGTGTACATGTGCACACTTTCATGCACGGATTCTTGCACGTTTCTTTGCACACGAATTAGAGATGAGAGTAAGAACAGGAAGAAGTGGGAAGGGGTTTTGGGCTGAATTGTTTGGTTTGAATGGGTTGGACTCGTTTCTATAAAGAAACTTTAATTTATTATTATATTTAATAATCTATAAATTTAAAAACACTATTTCTTCATAATTTGAAATCTAATCGTTGAGCGGATTTTTGCTTTAGGATTCTATCGTCGAGTAATTTCATTTGAAGTAATATCATCAAGATTTCTACAATGTAAAAATTCAATAATTTATAACAATTGAAAGTGAACCAATAAGTAATTTCTTATTTTATTAATTATATGTTAATAAATCAATTTATTATTAAAGGGACTGTTTAATTTTAAATAAATAAGAAATTTCTTTGATTGTCGAGTAATCTGGATTAAAAATATAACTTGATTCGGTTAATTGAAACCAATTCAGTTCTGATTTGTAAATTGATTTAACATTAATTTTAAATGTTGATTGTAGTTAATAATCTATGCTTTGACTTTCAATTCTCTTAGATATTGATTTCAATTTACTTTTGTCTGTGCTATTAAGTAGCCAAACAAATTAAAGTAGTTAGAATAAAACATTGACACCTTTTATTGAAAGTAAATTGACTTGCGCCGATCACTATTCCGTGTTTTGGGAAATGCGATGATTACAAGCTAGTTAATTTCGATGGACAGGTCATGATAAAGTAAACATATGGAATGTATATCCTTATGTGAATATTTACATTTAGGTTGTAAAATTGTTTATTTAAATGATACTTGGCCTTTAAAAATTTATCATTTTGGTTCGATGAGGCCGGAATCGGATAACAGTATTATCTGAAAACCATTTCGAACCAATTTAAGTGAGCGATTTGGCAGATTATAAAGGCAAGATCTAGAATGCAAATTTTGGAGTGCAAGGGCTATTTGCCACTAATCTTGAGGGTGATTCCAAAAATGGGTGTAGTGGAAATGGTGCCTTCGGTTTTGTCCAGACCTAGAACAGACTTTTATGGACGAATGCTATCAGAACGTTGTCATTGGAGGGCGATGGGCATTCTAAGTGTAAATGTTCTTGAAAGGTAAATGTAACCTCAAGCCTCATCAACCGGGAATGGCAAAAACATGGTATGCTGCAGGGCTATGTGGGTCACATCTATTACAGAATGTCATCACTGGATCTATACTCGATATTTGTCCCATTTTAGTATGCTACGGTATAGTTACTGATCACAGCTGTGGTGGTGATATATTTGGTACTACTAGTCAAGTGGCAGACCGATTCTGTGTAGCAAGGGTACAAGCTATTCTTGTCAGACACCAAGTGCATTTTAGCTAAAGGTGCACTCTTCGAAAAGTAGTTCCTTACCTTGCAATGTATGGAATCCATTTTCCAATAAGTGACGTACATTTTATATTGTGCCCAAATATGTGGGAACATGAGATGCAAGCATTCCAGCTATGTTCTATATTATTTGAAAACTTTAAACACTATGATATTGGATTTTCTATTTAAGTGTTTTGGTTATCTTAAGGTAAAAACCCATCCGTGTTTATGCGCGGCGTGGTCTTACGAGATACCTTTGACTTCAGATGATTTTCATTTTAAAGTAATTTGACCATTTTACTCACACCAGATCCATTTCTGACCTGGAGTTTATTTTTATTTTTTTCCCTAAATTCTTGGGTACTCAAATTTTTATGAGTAGTCAAGTGATCTAGGTTCTCACGATTGCATTTTGAAGGAGCTAGAGTAGGTGGCTTCATCGTTAGCTAGTTACTATCTATTTCCGCCATGTCTGTGTGTGTATTTTGGATTGTAATGTATGGATAGGTAGTTATGACTGTCCAAATATGGTGTCTGTATTACTATTACTATGATGTATTGTATTGTCGGTGACTATGTAAAGATTATGTTATGTAATATATATTATTCCATTCCGCTATTAGATTCTGTGTTTTGTTAAGTTCTTCTTTTATGTCTCTTTCTTTCAACTTTAATGTCTCGTCTTTCAATGGTAAAAAAGGCCATTCGTTACATTTTGGAATCAGAGCTTAGGTTGAGTGTACACCTAGGCATTTAGCTTAGTATCAATCTTGAGAGAATGTATTTGTAATTTTATATTTATATTAACATATATCCCAGATAGTTAAATCAGCTTTGATAAATTTGATTAGTGCCATCTTTGAAGTGTATTACGTCCAAGTTTTCTAAGTATCATCTTACTATGTCCAGGTAGTAAGCAATGGACACTAGAGGAAGATGCGGAAAGGAGGCTAGCAGTACCACAACAAAAAATGGTTGGGCCTAGAATCCAGGAAGAGTAGGAATTGCTGAGGAAGAAGCGTCGGTTCAGCAAAGGGAAAATTTTGCAACATTGTGCGAAGACTACACCACTCTAGGAGGGAAACCTATTAAGGGGACATAATCTGTCATAAAAGACTAAGCATGCTTACAGACTTGTAAAAATATTTTCAAAGGACTTAATCTAGCTGACGAGCAGAAACGCTTTTCATCTTCTTAGCAGTTACAAGAAGGAGCATCCACATGGTGGGGTTCCCTAATCGCAAATGTTACTGAAGAAGAGTTCTTTTGGAACAAATTTAAGGAAGAATTTGAAGCTCAATTCTCACCTGCCACCGGCAAGACGATGATGTACCAAAATTTTATGGATATAAAACAAGGGAATTAGTCCGTGGTGGAATATGAAAACAAGTTTAATAAACTTTCATGCTTTGGACCTGAACTGATCAATACCCCATTAAAGAAGAATGAGATGTTTATGATTGGATTGAGGGAAAGTTTTCAAGAAAACACGACGGTCCATCTCAAGTGGCCTTTTGTTGACTTAGTGGATATGGCTCTTCGATACGAAGCATTGGATAAGAAGAAGCCAGTTCCAGCAGCACCTAGTGGAAAATGCAAGTGGGAACAATTCCAACAAAAGGAAGTTCAACCCCAATTGGAAGAATCAAGGAAAAGGTAAGCCGGGTAGAGAGACTCATGTGAATCATTTCAAGGATTTTATTTGCTGGCAAAAGTGCCACATCGCGAAGTTTTGTGGGAATTCTAAAGTTCAAAAGCGACAACAATAGCAGCAAAAAAAAATCGACCTATCTGTCCAATGGTCTAGAATACCCTCTGTTTCAACTGTCATCAGCCTGGACATATGGTTAAAGACTGTCCACTCATGATGAAAGTGCAGCAGCCCAAGGTGTATGCTATAAAGGTGAGCCATCAACTTCAGCAGACATGAAAGGAGAAGGCGTCCTTGAAGGTACCTTACTTATTAATGGCATTTATGTTTAGCATTATCTGATACCGGTGCCTCTCATAGATTTATTTCCTTATAATCGGTTGACAAGTTTCAGCTCATTCCTACTATTGTTGAAAACCCTATGTGCGTATCTAATACCATAGGTGGGGTAACGCACTTGAATATGATCTATAAGAATGCGCCAATTTCCTACCTTTCTCATCACTTTTCTTGCGATTTGTATGTCTTGGACTTTAAAGGATTTGACATTATTTTGGTTATGGATTAGTTATCTAAGTATGAGGCTATCTTAAAATGTGATGAGAGAACTGGATCTTTAATAACCAATATACATGTAAGGAACCCGGTATCCATATGTGTAGTTTCTTGCATGCTTTTGAAGCATCTCAAGAAGTGTTAGGATCCAGAAAAATTGATAAAAACTTTCCTAATGTTATTGAAGAAGTTAAAAGCTCACCCCTCTGAGAAATAGAATTTTGAATTTATTTAGTTCCTGATGCAAGACCTGTGCTTCAACCAAAAGAAGGATGGCTTCGAGAGGGAGAGAGAGAAGTTAGTAAATCAGACCAAGGATTTACTGAGGGTTGATTAGACCAAGTTATTCAAGTTGGGGCTTACCAGTAGTTTTTGTGGACAAGTCCGATGGTTCTCTAAGACAGTATGTGGACTACCGAGAATTAAATAAGGTGACCATTAGAAATAAACATCCTTTCCAACGCATTGAAGACCTTTTTGACCAACTCCATGGAGCAACAGTATTTTCCCAAATGAATCTAGCTACAGGATTTCGTCAATTAAGAATTTCCGAAGACAGTATACCTTTAACTTCATTTAGAGGTCCAGACTTTTTTTTCGAGTGGTTGTTTATGCCTTTTGGGCTAACCAATGCACCTTCATATTTCATAAATTTGATGAATCACATTTTCAAACAAGTCTTGAATAAAAAAAATTTGGTTTTCATCAATGAAATTCTCATTCTAAGTCTGAAGAAGAGCATAGACACCATTTGAAAGTAGTGTTAGAAACTTTTTGGAGGCATGTTCTGAGGGCAAAGATCTCCAAGTGTCATTTTTGGCAGTCAGAGCTAAGATTCTTAGGTCATATTGTATCAGGAGATGATATTTCAGTAGACCCTATAAAATTTGAAACCGTGCAATAATGGAAGCAACCACGGGCTCCTACTGAAATTTGTTGTTTCTTAGGATTAGCTGGATACTATAGAAGGTTCACACAAGATTATTCCAGGTTCTCCTCTCATTTGACAAAGCTTACTAAGAAGGGCGAGAAGTACGTATGGACTCCTAATTGTGAGGAGGCATTTTTGGAATTGAAGAAGAGGTTGACTAGTGTGCCAGTTCTAGATGTTCTAGACAGAAGGAGTGGATTCACGATTTATACCGATGCGTGTGGAGCAGGATTGGGTGCTGTTTTGATGCAAAATGGTACGGTGATTGCATATGCAAGCAGACAATTGAAGCCAGACGAAAGGAATTATGCAACGCATGATTTGGAGCCGTTAGCAATTATCTTAGGATTGAAAATGTGGAGACACTATTTATTGGGTAAGGATCTCTCTGTTCTTCTTGTTTCTTTCTTATCTCTAAAATTCTAGTAAATTAGTATTCTATCTCTAACTAAGTGAAAAAACTTAACTCTTCAAGGATCACAAGCCCCTGAAGTACCTTTTCACTCAAAAGGATTTGAATTTGAGGCAACAGAGTGGTTGGAGTTTCTAGCATCCTACGACTTGGATATTCTTTACGGGCCAGGAAAGGCGAATGTTGTAGCAGATGTTCTAAGTAGGAATGCGGTTTTATCTCTTTTGGAGGTTACAATAATTCTGCAGGAAAGAATTATGTGCAATTAGAGAAAGGATAAAAATCTGGAGGAATTAATTTAAGGAGTTGGGAAGGGACGATATTCAAACTTTAAGGTGAACGATCGTGGTGTTTTGAGGTCAAACAAACGACTGTGCATTCCCGATGTAGATGGATTTAGGCATGAAATTTTTTTGAAATGCCATAAATCTAAATTAAGTATTCATCCGGGAGTTCATAAGATGTACAAGGATATGAAAAGAGTATTCTGGTGGCCAGGAATGAAGAAGGATATCTCTATCTTTGTAAGTAGGTGTGCGAGCTATCAGGAAACAAAAGGTGATCATTAGAAGACAATTGGATTATTACAACCTTTGGATATTTCAAAATGGAAATGGGAAATGATATCCATGGATTTTAACAATGGTTTACCTAGAACCAGAAAGGGAAATGAAGGAGTATGAGTCATTGTGGATCGTGACCAAGAGCGCCCATTTTATACAAGTGAAACCTAGTAGAACTGCAGCTTCTTTGGTAGGGATTTTTATGAGAGAGATTGTTAGATTGCACGGAGTGCCAATAAGTATAGTAAGTGATCAAGATCCTACCTTCACTAGAAAATTTTGGGAAGCATTACAAGAAGCCTTAGGAACCAAGCTATGCTTGAGCACAGCTTCCATCCCCAAACGGATGGACAGACGAAGCGAGTAAATCTGAATTTTGAAGATCTCCTAAGAGCATGTATTATGGATTTTGGTGGATCATGGAAGGATCATCTACACTTAGTGGAATTCTCCTACAATAACAATTATCAAGCTAGCATAGGCATGACACCTTATAAAGCTCTTTATAGAAGGCTGTGCAAGTCACCAGCGTGTTGGGTAGAATCTCGAGATTGTCTAGTGCTTTGGTCTAGATATGACTCGAGTGGCATGGAGAAGGTTGAATTGATTAATAAGGGGATGAAGGAAGCTCAAGATCGCCAGAAAAGCTATGCTGATAAAGGAAGAAGGGATCTGGAATTTTCTGTTGGAGATCTTATATTCATGAAGATTTCATCAATTAGAGGAGCAATTAGATTTGGAAAGGAAAGGAAGTTAGCTCCAAGGTATATCGGAACTTTCCATATTCTTGAAAGGATTGGGTCTCTTACTTATAAGGTTGAATTACCGAAAAGGATGATGGGAGTTCATAATGTATTCCACGTATTTCATCTAAGGAAATATGTTCATGATCGACCGTTGATTGTGGAGCCTTTAGCTCAGAAGTATTTAGAGATAGAACCAAACTTGACAATGGTCAGACGTCTAGTTTATATTGTACATCGGTATGAGAAGAGACTTCGGAATAAAATAGTAAAGTTAGTCAAGATTCAATGCAGTGAGGATCCTAAGGATTGTACATGGGAGACTGTGGATCGTATGAGAGAAGTCTATCCAGAGATGATGTTAGGATAGCTAGTTATTGATATGTATAATGTATGCCTTGTTTGCTATGGTTGTTTAATGTACGACTTATGTATGTGCTTTATGATATAAATATATAACTTTTTGTAGAGCTTGAATTATCTCTTTGCTTTCTAATTTCAATGATGAAATTCTTTTAAGGTGGAGGAATGTAACGACCTAGGTTTTCATCCATTTGTTATTAGAATAATTAACTAATTTTAAATAATGAAATATTAATTTTTATAAGTCGAATAACAAAATTTTCTAATACTGAGAATATCTGAATCTATGCATTCTGGAAGCTACACTAAATTTTCAAACGCTAACCGCGAATATGATATAATTGGAATTTGAAATAATTCCATCGTAGAGGATATAATGTAGAACGTTAAGCAGCACGACGCGTTGATGCTCGAGATATTTTCCCTCAAATGACTCGACGTGACATTTTAAATATATATATATATAAGCTTCATCATTGCAAAGACCAAACCAAGCCTACAAACGAAAAAAATCAAGCCTACAAAAAGAAAATAAAAAATAAAGATAAAGCCTGTACATGAAATATCAGCCACCTAATCAATACCTCCAGCCTCCTTATTGTTCCACGGTCCCCTCTTTTTTCATATATATACGTTGTTCCTTTATATAAAAAGTTTGCCATTAAGTTAAAAAGATTGAGTAATTCAAAAGCTTGGAGGGAGAAGATTAAAGCATTGAATCATTCATTCTAAAACAGTGAGTAGAACACCTTAGTTTGTTTACTAGTTATTACACACATACACACACACAGATATATATATATATATATATATATATATAACTGTTGATAATGAATAAATTATTGTTCTATGTCAAGTGTGTATGTATCTGTTGTGTGTATAAGTGTATGTATGAGTTATTCGACATACTTAGTTCCATCTACATCTAGAAACACTGTACTTCTTCTCTGTTTATGTTTTTGGTTAAAACAGTTGAACCTTTAACTTTAAAAATAAATTTGTCAACAACATTTAGTTTAAACTATGATACCAAAACAAAAGTTGTTTTTTTAGTATAGAACATTTTAAACGTTATTTCATTCAATTCCATCAAGCAGAGAGAGAAAACCATACATATCATTGAGTGGGTCAATTTTGGTCGAGATTTAACCATCATAATTCAATGAATGGATCAAACAGTTGTGATCGTGGTTGAAAAATAGGATTTTTAAGAGTGATTTGAGGATTTTTAGTGTTGTGTGGAGGGAGAAATGTGGAGATGAAAGGATTTGGGCGTTTCGTCAAATTCCAGCAATCTAGTCAATTTCATGTCTTGGCGTTTGGCGCGGAGGAGGATAGGTTGATAGCGCATCCACGAAAAATAGAGCGATGATTTTTAGTGGCAAGTATGGGCTAGACGAGGTTGACTTAGGGTTTTAGGGGAATTTGTTTCGACTTCTGGTTCATGGATTAATACGACGGTGAGAGAGAGGGGTGCACATAGGGAGGAAATGGTAGCGGAGGTGATGGTGGAGCTGTGGGTGAAGTTGGTGGTGGATTGTGGACTGTAGTGTCATGGCGAGGTGGTTAAGTGGGCACGGCGTCGTACCAGTGTTTAGGTAATGAGTTCGATTTTCGAACTGAAGTTAGGCCGCGTTCCCAGGTGGTTAGGCAAGTTGAATTGGTCGGGGGTGACGTGCAAGGGTGGTTGGTGGCAAGTTATGATGGTCGGAGGTTGTGTACATGTGCACACTTTCATGCATAAATTTGTGCGCATTTTCTTGCACGCAAATGAGAGATGAGAGGAAGAACTGGAAGAAGGGAGAAGGGGTTTTGGGCGGGTTGTTTAGTTTGAATGGGCTGGACTTGTTTTTAAATAGAAATTTTAATTTATTATTATATTTAATAATCAATAAATTTAGAAACACTATTTCTTCATCATTTCAAACCCAACCGAAGCATGAATTTTTGCGTTGGGATCATATAGTCGAGTATTTTCATCTGAACTAATATCGTCAAGATTTCTGCAATGTAAAAATTTAATAATTTATAACAATCTAATGTGAACCAATAAGTAATTTCTTATTTGACTAATTATATGTTAATAAATCAATTAATTATTAAAGCGACTGTTTAATTTTGATTAACGTAGAATAAATCATTTTATAAATTTCTTTGACTGACAAACAATCTGGGTTAAAAATATAAGTTGACCCAGTTAATTGAAACATATCCAGTTCTGATTTGTAAATTGATTTGATATTAATGTTAAATCGTTGATTGAAGTTAATGATATATGCTTTGACTTTCATTTCTCTTAGATATTGATTTCAATTATCTTTTGTCTATGCCATTTAGTAGACAAACAAATTAAAGTAGTTAGAATAAAACGTTGACATGTTTTTTTGGAAGTAAATCGACTTATACTGATCACTATTTTGATTTTCGAAAAATGTGATGATTACCAGCGAATTAATTTCGATGGACAGGTCGTGATAAAGTAAACATATGGAATGAATTTCCATATGTGAATATTTACACTCTGATTGTAAAATTGTTTATTTAAACGAAACTTATCCTTTAAAAATATATTGTTTTGATTCGATGAGACTGGGATCAGATAACAATATTATTCGAAAACCACTTTGAACCAATTTAAGCGTGCGATTTGGAAGATTCTAAAGGCAAGATCCAAAATGCAGATTTTGGAGTGCAAGGGCTATTTTCCACTAATCCTGAGGGTGATTCCAAAAATGGTGTAGTGAAAATGGTGCCTTCGGTTTTGTTCAGCCTAGAACGGACTTGTATGAACGAATGCATCAGAACATCGTCATTGGAGGACGATGAGCATTCTTAGCGTAAATGTTCTTGAAAGTTAAACGTAGCCTCAAGCCTCATCAACCGAGAATGGCTTAACCAGGCTATGCAGCAGGGATATTTGGATCGCACCCATTAGGGTATGTCATCACAAGATCTAGACTCAATATTTGTCCTATTTTGGTATGCTCCGGTATGGTTGTTGATCACAACCATGGTGATGATATATTTGGTACTACTAGTCAGGTGGTAGGCCAGTTCTATGTAGCAGTTGTACAAGATGTTCTTGTCAGACCCCAAGTGTAGTTTATCTAGAGGTGCACTCTTCAGAAGGCAGTTCCTTACCTTGCCATGTATGGAATCTATTTTTCAATAAGTGCTGTACATTTTGATTGCGCTCACATATGTTGTAAGGTGAGATGAAGCATTCCAGCTATGTTCTATTTTATTTGAAAACTTTAGACACTATGATAATATCACTAGAGTTCCTATTAAAATGTTTTGGTTATCGTAAGGTGAAAACCCGTTTATGCTTATGTGCGGCATGGTCTTACGAGATACCTTTAATTTAAAATGATTTTTATTTTAAAGTAATTTAACCATTTTACTCACACCAAACCCATGTCTGGCCCGAAGTTTATTTTTCTGTTTTTCCCTAAACTCTTGGGTACACAAATTTTTATGAGTAGCCAAGTGATCCAAGTTCTCATGGTTTCATTTTGAAGAGCTGTAGCAGGTGGCTTCTCCGTTATCTAGTTACTACCTATTTTCGTTGTGTCTGTGTATGTATTTTGGATTGTAATGTATGGACAGGTAGTTATGACTGCCTAAGTATGGTGTCTGTATTGCTATTACTCTAATGTATTGTATTATCAGTGACCATGTAAAGTATATGTTAGTAATATATATTATTCCGTTCCACTGTTAGATTCTATATTTGGTCTAATTCTTCTTTTCTATCCTTTTCTTTTAACCTTAATGACTCATCTTTCAATGGTAAGAAAGGTGGTTCGTTACAATCCTTATTTGATTGATTCCTCAAATCAATTAATATATCTTTTGATATTAATTGATTATCTTTCTATTTGTTTCCCTCATTTGATTGATTGCGAGAATTGAATGTCTTCTCTTCTTTAATATTTGAAATAGATTTAAATCATCCAAATTTAACGTTCCACCTTTATTTATAATATATATATATATATATATATATATATATATATATATATATATATATCAATCAACTAAACTAGTTGTTGGGTCAGCGCCGCATGGCGTTAAGTAGTTCATGCCACACTAATCAAGTTTGAGCAACGCTCAAACTTGTCCTTTGGAACTGACTTTGTTAACATATCAGCTGGATTGTCTTTTGTGTGTACCATCGGTAGCGTTATCTTATTTCTCTCTTTTTCAAGCATGAAAAAGTTACTCCTAACATCAATGTGCTTTGCTTGTAAGTTGTAGGCTTGATTACCATCATGATGAATGGCACTCTGATTATCTGAAAACAACACCACTGTCTTTTGCATCTTTGATAAATCCTCTAGAATATGCAACAAATACAATCCTTCCATGATCGCTTCCATGACAGAAATAAGCTCTGCCTCTATAGTTGATAAAGCTACAATGGATTGTAGCTTGGATCTCCAAGAAATTGGGCCTATGCCAAGTGTATATACATAGCTTGAAATCGATTTCCTACCATCTCTATCCCCAACATAATATGAATAGCAATAACCTCTTAGAGTTATGTCGTTACCTATAAACAACAAGCCAATATTAGAAGTGCCTTTTAAATAACATAGAATTCACTTTACTGCTTGCCAACGAGTCTTGCCTGAATTAGACATGTATTTGCTAACAATGCCAACTGCATGAGCTAAATCAAGCCTTGTGCATACCATTGCATACATAAGGCTTCCAATAGTAATAGAGTAAGGAATATTAGCCATATCGTTTTGTCTTTATTTGATGCAGGGCATAAATCTTTGGATAGCTAAAATAGAGAGCTTAATGGAGTAGCTACCAGTTTAGCTTTCTCCATACCAAATGGAGATAGGACTTTATCGATATACTGAGTTTGAGTGAGCCATAAAACTCTTTTCTTTCTATCTCTTTGATTCTCTATCCCCCAAATTCTCTATTCCTTTCCAAAAAAATTCATATCAAACTCCTTGTTGAGCTCTATCTTCAACTCTAAAATTATGTTCATGCTCTTAGAAGCTATCAACATATTATTAACATAAAGCAACAATTAGATATGTCTTCACTACACTTCTTAATATTGACGCATTGGTCTTTAAAGCTTCTAAAGTAACCATGTGAGATCATAAACTTATCAAATTTCTGATACCACTGTCTAAGAGACTGTTTTAAACAATAAAGAGATTTAATAAGCTTACAAAAATGATTGGACCAGCTACTGTCAATGAACCCCTCTGGCTGCTATAGATAAATGTCCTCCTCAAGGTCAACAAGCAAGAATGCTGTCTTGGCATCTATTGTTCCAACTCCATCTCGAAGTAAGCAACTAATGCCAAAAGAATGCAAATGGAAGTACGTCCGACAACTGGAGAAAAAATATTATGGAACTCCACACCATTCCTCTGAACATAACCCATTGCCACTAATCTCGCCTTATACCTCAAGTCACCAGTGTAGCCGTCATTCACCATATAGATCCATTTACACCAAACTTCACTCTTACTAGAAGAACCTGGCACTAAATCCCAAGTGCGATTTTTATAAAAAGACTCAATTTCCTCCTTCATAGCTACTAACCAACTAGAATAATCATCAGAACTTATGGCTTCTCTATAGTCTTTAGGCTCATCATGAAATATGCTTAGTGCACATGCTGCCATGTCATCAAAGTCAATGTCTTCAATGCTAAGTCCTACAAAATCATCAAGCCATCTAGGTCTTTTCCTCTCTCTGATTGGTCGAGTTTGATTGAGCTCCACCTTGACATTGATCATCTTTCCTCTCCTCGTCAACCATAGTTTCATCGAAAATATCATTTTTACTTGTACGAAAGTCTGATGATTTACTTTGTGTTTGGTGTGCATTTTTCCTCTCAATATATCATTAAGTGAAGAAGAAGGCTCCACCTACAAAACATTTCATAAAATGTAACATGCCTACTAATAACAACCTTCTTAGTAGTAGGACACCAAAACCTATAACACTTAACTCAACTCTTATGACTAAGAAAAATATACTTGCACGATTTTGGATCCAACTTCCTCTTTGCTCTCAGCATATAAGCTAAACAGCTAAACACTCTGAGAAAGGAAGATGAAATGGCCTCTTCCTTCCATACTTCTTCTGGAATCTTCATATCTATGGCGGTAGAAGATGTACAGTTTTTTTTAAATCGTTGTAGATGATGCTTCTGCCAAAAATCTCCTCTTTAATCCAACAGTCAGACGTAAGCAACTAGTTCTTTCTAACAAAATTCTGATTCATCCTCTCTGCAACCCCATTTGACCGAGGGTCCCCTGGTGTGGGGTAGTGCCTTTGGATTACCTCAAACTCACAAATTGGGTAAACTTTTTAGAAAATAATTCACCACCACTATCTGAATGAAGAACCTTCACTTCCTTTCCCGACTGTTTCTCAACATAAGATTTCCAACTGTAGAATTTATCAAAAATTTCATCCTTGGACTTCATAAAGTAAACTCATACCTTTTTAGAAAAATCATCAAAAAATAAAACAAAATACCTGGCTCCTTTAAAAGATAGGCATGGTGCGGGGCCCTAAACATGAGTGTGAACATACTCCAAACATCTTTAGACTTATGCCCTACAATGCCGAAAGAAACCTTCATCCACTTTCCAATTGCGCATCCATCACAAAAGCCAAGTTTGAATGATGAATACCGTCAATCAAACATCGCTTTCTCAACACATCCAAACTGCGCTCTCCAATGTGTCATGTACGAAAATTCCAGAATCTGGTAGAATCAGAATTAATAGAATCAACAACCAAAGAAGACTCTGCAACAACAGTGGTACCCTTCAGCAAATATAGATTTCCGACTCTCACCTCTTTCATCACTATCAATGAGACATTTGTAATTTTCAATGAATCATTATCAATTACACACATCAAGTCAAGATTGCACAATGCTCCAATGAAGATCAAACTATGCCTCAAATCAAGGACATGCATGACATCATATAATGTACAAACAACACCATCAAACATCTTGATCTTCACCATTCGAATACCATTTATGTGAGAAGTAGCATTATTACCCATGAGAACCTCTCCTCCATCAAACTGATGATAATAGGAAAAAGAGTGTCTATCAAATGTTATATGATAGCATGCTCCAGAGTCAATAATCCATATAGTACTCTTCATATAGACAGAAGTTGCAAAAATGCCAGCATCACTCTTTAAATTTGATGTTTCCATTGTAGAAGCTCAAGCCTTTTGGGTGATGGCTTTGCTTTTATTCTCCAACTTGGGACAACTTGAAGTATAATGTGCAGGCCTTCTACAATGATGAAAAACTCCCTTCGGAGCTTCCCTTGACTGAGATCTTGACTTGGCTTTATCTCCACCATATTTGGGTCTATTCTTACTTCTTCCCCTTTTGCGCAATAAAGCCTTTGGAATCATTCTCCATGCTCATGTTTGCTAACTTCCCCCTCAACGTCTCATTCTGCAAATTTTCTACAAATCCTCCAAGCAAATAGAAGAGTGTCCATAGATCATTGAGTTAATAAAAGTGTTATATTCCATAGGCAAAGAACATAAAATAATGAAAACTTACGCTTCATCCTCAATTTTCACTTCGGCTTCTCAAAAATTCATAACAAATGTTTTTAGGGCATCCACGTGAGCTAATACATCGGTTCAGCTCATCTTGAATAAGTAAAGTTGTTGTTGTAGGATGATGTGGTTGGTGAGAGACTTGTCGTAGAACTTTTTCTAAAGAGCATCCCATAATTCCATAGCAGTTTTCAAATGAGAAAACTCTCTAAGAACTTCATTAGAAAGGCTAATGTGATGACCCGGAATTTTAAAGCAATATCAATTTAATAATCTGTAATAAAAATTAAACTGATTAGATAATCTTTGTAATAAGATTTGAATTAATTTAATAATTCAATAAAAGAAATAGTTAATTGATAGATTTTATCTTTTTAAATCTAATATTGGTTTTATATTTATAATATATATAGAATATTGTATATATTGTAAATAGGTATTGTTTTAAATGAATCATGTTTTCTATAAATTTATATCTTTCGTAAAATTGGAAATTATAATTTTATTTAAAAGTTAAACTTTTTAAAAAGCCATTTAATAAATAAAATATGGTTTTAAATGCATAAGATAAATATTGAAATGATTTAAAATATTTTAACTCAAGTTTAAATTTAAATAAATAACAATGAGATTATTTTGAGTTTCTTTTAAATATAATTGAATAAAATAAATAATTTATGAATAATGAAATAATTTCTTTTATAAGTTATTTATAGTTATTAAATGTTGATATTTTTATATATATAATAATACATTGTTTTAACAACTAAATCTTTAATAAAAATAATTGTGTTCCAAAATTCAAATTTTGTAATTGTATTTAAACTAGATTTCAAAATTTATTTTTGAACATGAATTCAAAATTTTTAAATCTAGAAGTATAATTGTTTTTAATTTATTTTGATTTAGAATCATTTGTATAAGTTTAATATTTATTCATTTTAAAATTTATGTACATATAAATAAATACATGATTGACTAATTAATTAAAACAAGATTACATGTATCCTATATTAACATCTAACTTTAGACACAAGTTAAACTAAATATTTAGCTTATTAACAATTAATACAAGTGTAAATAAATAACCAAGAGTTTTGACAAATGTTAGAATGTAAGACAAGTGTCAAAAATTTGTCTCTTTTCATTTTATTTTCAATGATTTCAGTTTTTATAAACAAACTCCTTCCATCTTATTTCTTTTTGAAATCATAAACTAAGAAACAATGGAAACAAATTTCTGGAATCATTTTCAAAGCCACTTCTGTAATCAAAATTCTGTTAAACATTTTCCAAAACAAAATCATATTCAAAGCCTCAGTTCAACATGAAACAAACCTGCATATCGAATCAAAGCATCTGCAAACATTCATTTCCCTTAAATATGAACTCCTGTAACCAAATGCCAATCAAAAACCATCAATTTCAATCTGTAACCTGCATCTATTTCAAAATCTAGAATTCATGCATCTGTTAGCATCTGGGATGCAGACAACTGCAGTTCAAAAGAAGCCTGCATGCCACTTTAAAAATAAACTCCATAGCAACTTCATTTTCAAGTACAAAGTTAATTCAAGCAAATGGATTTCAGTTGTAGAGATTCCTGAAGCTTTTCATCAACCTGTTTTTCAAATTTGGGAATACTCTGCCTTCATTTGAAATCTGTGAGTAACATTTCCTGTTTTCTTAAAGTTAATATAAGATTGGTTGCATGCTTATGTTGTTAAAATGAATATGAATGATGAAGTATGGTGTATATATATATATGAATGATTGGTATGCATGCTTGTTACATAGGATTACTCCCTGTTTATAGTTTCCAGTTTTCCCTGTTTTGATTTAAAATCATTTATTCTGGAACCAATTGTTGTTAAGCCTTAATTATCAAACTAAAGTTGTTTGATTTACCATGAATTAATGTTTAAAACTTATTTAAAGTTAAATTTCAAATCTGAGTGCCTCTAGAAAGGAAAAAAAAAAGCTGTTACATTATGTTGTAACTATGATATGTTGGTGATTCCTAAAGGGTACTCTCTGGTTTTATATAGATCATGTGTTCAGGTTTTTGTTTCAAACATATAGATTTAAATCTCTGATTCAACTCAGATTTTGATCAAACTTATTTGTTATGATAGGTTTTAGTTAAGATTTTAATTAAGTTAAACTAACCTGTAAACATTTCTGTAAACCAGTGTTTGATCAATCAAGTTTAAATATGTGAGAATTTGTATTGAATTAAGTATAAATTCAGTATTTAGATTTAAATATCAGGATCAAAACTTAATTTTTAGAACAAAAATTGGGATTTTTTTAGTGGAGGGGTATAGTATAGTTCTATGTTGATCTGTATAGGAAATTTTGATTTGGCTCAGTGTTCCATTAGAAGTGATCGAGTGAATTGAATCTCTGGGGGATGATTATAGGTTGAAGGATGGATTCATGGCCGGAGCCACTAACAGGCCGGTGGTCAGAAGGTGGTGGAAGAAGGTGTTATAGGTTTGGGTAAAAACTGTGCTTGCAGTTTCAGGTTTAGGAAGGGCAACTCAAATTTAAATTTTGAGTTTAGGAAAGGGAATTTGAGGGTGGAGGTAGATAGTGGGGTTGTTTGTCGATGTCAAGAGGTCGCCGGAAGGAGGTGATGGTGGCTGGAGGCACGGTGTACGTGCACAGTGCAATTGGAAAGGGTCTGATGAACTTGTGGGTGCAGGGAAGTTGGAACTCGATTTTTCTCGAGTAAATGTAGGGGATGACTCGGAGCAAGTGGGGTTTTTACTCGAAGCAGGTATTGGGTTGCCTCGGGTTAGTACTGAGTAGTTACAGTTTACTGTAATCCTGTCTAAAATTTAGATTTTAACTAAAATTGAAAATATTTCAGGGTTGTGATGGAAGATTTAAATAAGCTTAAATTTAGTATGAAGTTAAAAATTCAAATGGCTTTGAGATCTTGAAGTTTGGAATATTTAGAATGGATTTTCAGTTTTTTTTTGAAATAAAAAGAACGTGACAAGTTTCAAGATTTTGAAATCTTATTTTAAAATCTGAAATATATTTTAAAACGTTGATTTAAAAATCAAAGACTAAGCTCAGTTTCAAATAGCTTTTGAATTTTTAAGAGTTTAAAATGAAATTTGGGTTTAAATAAAAGTTTTAAAAATAAAAGTTTAAACAAAGATTAATTGAAATTTTAAATCAAAAGTTTAAACAAATAATGAATTCAATTATCTTGAATTCAAATTTGGGATTTGAATAGGTTTTAAAACTTGAATGTTTTCAAACAAGATAAATTTAAATGGTTTATTAGAAGTAGATTTGTTTTCAAACAAATATTTTTAAACTTGATTTTCTTTTAAATTAAAGTCATTTATAAAAGATTTATAATAGGAAATTAAATGATTGTTAACTTGAATTTATAATTTAAATAAGTAATGTATTTAAAACTTAGTTTTTATTTAAATTAAGCAAATTAAGACTTATCTTATATCAATTTTAATTTTAAGTAATAAATTTTATTACATTTATTTTAAAGAAATTTAAATTGGTTAATTCTTAATATCATTTGGAATTTTAGTTCAAATGGAATTTGAATTTAAATTATAAAAATGAAATGTTCCAAGTACATTTTAATATTAATAAAATTCGTTAATAAGGAATGGGTTATCTTAGAATTTATTAAGATATTGAATACAATTAAATAAATTGGATAATTAAGGAATAACTTATTTATTTAATTTATTTAATTAATAATTTGAATTAATTAGAGTTAATTAAGAAGTAATTAAAGAATAAATAATAGTTAATGATGGTCATTAACTAAAGTCTATTTAGTAATTAATTAATATGATTAATTTTCAATAATTAATTAAATTAATTAATTAATGTTAATAAATTGTGAAATTTATTTAATTTTAATTACTTAAATGAAAGTAATTAAGATATTAATTACTTAATGTAATTAATGGGGTTTATTAAGGTTGTTTTAAATTAATTAATTAAGTTTAATTAATTTTAAACATGAAGATTTGATAATAATTACTTGATGTAATTAATGGGGTTACTCGGTAAAGTAATTAAAGGTAATTACTGGATGTAATAGTAAATAATGATGGAGTTGTGAAAATAATTTAGATTAAATTATTTTGTATAATTAATCAAGTGATTAATTTAAAGAAATTAATTAAGGAATTAATTTGATAAGTAATTAAGAGTAGTTAATTACAGAATGTGATTAATCAAAGGTGATTAATAATTATGGATTAAGTGAGATTAATTACTGAAAGTAATTAATTTAATGGAGTAATTAATTAAATATAATGAAGAATCATTAATTAATATAATTAATGATGTAATTAAGATTGATTAATGAATATTAATTAATCAATAATAAGTAATTAACTAATGAAGTAATTAAAGGTTAATTACTGTATTTGGTTTAGGGTAATTAATTTTGTGGAATTAATTTAGGGTATAATTAATCAAGATTGATTAATTAAGATGATAAATTAGAGGTTAATTAATTAATTTGTAATTAATTAATGATAGTGTAAGCAAGATTTATATTGTGTAAGTAATTAATTTAATTCATTTTAAATTGATTAAAGATGATATAATTAATTTAATTCATTTTAAATTAATTATAGATGGTATGATTATAAGTCATTGCTTGTGAATGGTTGTTATTGGTTGCTTTGAATGATTTTGAATCTCAGCTATGAGATTAATAATGTTGATTGATATGGATGCATTGGTTGCATTGTGATGATGATAATTATTATCTTTGATAGTGATAGTATGGATTATCTGATGTTATGATAAAGATAATGTTGATTATCTGTTGTGTTGTGAATTGTCTATCTGTGTATATTTAGACAATAAATTGAATTGTTTTAAACTTTAAAACAACTTGGACTTAAAAGACACGCTTTGGATTTCGATGAGACCGGGATCGGGTTTCCATATTTGGAATCCGAAAACCACATCGATTCCAATTAAACGTTAGGTCGTTAATCCAAGTGGAGCGAGTGAAGACTCGAGGTATAAGGGCTATACGTCAGTATAACTCTGTGGATGATTCCGTAATGAGTTTGACGGAATAGTACTTATAGATTCGAGGGTTATCGTCGTTAACTCTGAGGGTGATTCCAAAACGAGTGTAACGAGATAATGCCTTCGGTTTCGTTCAAACCCGGAACGAACTTGTATGGATTGAATGCTTTCAGAACATCGTCAGGTGGGCGATGAGCATTATAAGATAATGTGTCCTCTAAAGGTAATCGTAGCCTCAAGCCTCATCAACCGGGAATGGCTAAAACAGGGGAGGTGCAGCAAGGCTTCGTGGGTAGTGCCCACTGGAGAGCAAGATTGATCCGTGTCTAGAGGTCCCTTTATAATTGGCTTAGTGGGCAGTTGGATATGCGCACCAACTGTGGGGTTGTCTTGTTCGGAACTATTCAGTAAGGAATGGGTCCGGCCTTGTGTTGCAGGGGAGTGGGAGTACTCCTCGGTACGTTGATCTAGGCCACGTACTGTGACGGGCGGTACCCCGGTAGCCCTGCCATTGTATGGAATTCAAAATCCAATAAGTGCCAACGGTTTTGATTGTATTACCCACTTTTGTGGCTAGTAGCTGGAAATTAATAAATGTAACAATTTCGGCTATTTCATATTTACTTGAAAACCCTAGACACTATTATAATATCACTGGATTTCCTATCAAATGTTTTGGTTAGCGTAAGGTAAAAACTTTTCCATGTTTATGTGTGGGAAGTCTTACGTGATACCTTTCTTTTCAAAAGGTTTTTGAAAGTTAAGCAACTTTAACCTGTTACTCACACCAGACCCATGTCTGACCCGGAGTTTATTTTTGTTTTTCATAAACTCTTGGGTACTCAAATTTTTATGAGTAGCCAAGGGATTCAGGTTAGCTTTGTCGAATATTGGAGGAGCAAGGGAGCAGGAGGCTTCTGCGTTAGATATTAGTATTCCGCTGTGTGTTCTGTGATTGACTCTGAGTTGTATTATGTTGTAAATACTAGACAGATGTTTATAACTGTCTAGTATGTGTTGTATTATCTGTGTACTCTGATAATGGTTGTAAATTATGTAATATTTTATGTTATTAATATAATTTATTCGTTCCGCTGTTTAGATTCTGATGTGTTGTTTGTTCTTCTTCTCTTTCTTTCTCTTCTCTATCCTCTTCTTTCTTATTAGCGATGCGACTTCCTGGAGTGTGGAAGTTGGGTCGTTACAGCTAAGTTGGATGGTAGTAAGAGCATCCTCTTCCAGTTTCTTTAATCTCTTTAGGTGCTAATTTCTTCAGTTTCTCTAGATATAAGACAACCTTAAAAGTCCTTTCTTCCTTCAATACTACTTCCATCTTCATCTTCCATGTGCTAAGATCTCCCTTTCCATAAAATCTAGCGACTCCATAATTTATAGAGCTTCTACCAGTGCTATTCTTTGTAGAATTAGACATAGATAAAATAGTCTTCAAATAGAACAACAAGCTCTGATACCAAAATGTAGTGAAAAATCAGATTTTGGGCAGTAGAAGAAGAACACCCATAATCTAGTCTGTGAACAATATCAACAATTCCAATCCAACAAAGAGAACAAAAAGATAATTAAATAATGCAAATTATCGATAAAAGACAGAGAATAAAGTACACACCTGTATAATGAGATTTGACTATGCCTACATACTTGGACCCAACAATCTTTATTCTTCTTTAGGTCAAAAGGGAGCACAACATGAGAAGAATATAAATCACTTAATATAAATTTCTCACCCTAAAATAGATAAACAAATAGGGATCACATCAAAGATATTTCATAGAGAACTCTCTTATCGTCTTGCATTGAAAAAATAAACAAATGCCTTCATATATATAGCTGGAAGGATGAAGACTGCATCGAAGATAAGGATGAAATCTTTTCAAATATATTTGATTTGATTTCAACATAAATTTAGCATATTGGTATTTTTTTCCACGTATATCCTTATTTGATTGATTCCTCAAATAATTAAAATATCTTCTGTTATTAATTGATTATCTTTCTACCTTTTTACCATATTTGATTGATTATGAGAATCATTTAATATCTTCTCTCCTTCAATATTTGGAATAGATTTATATCGTCCAAATTTAACAATTATGACCTACACTTAAGAATGTTATTTAGTGTGTATTCTTTATATCTAAGTGATTAACTACTTTCATAGTATGGCTTGATTGCTCCAGTTGTGACTATATTCCGTTTTTATTATAAAGGTTTCCACTCACATGTAGAACATATCAATTAAATAATTTATAGAAAACATCTCTAGTTTATAATAGTCAATTTATATATGGAGTTAACATTCTCATTAATGATTGTTTGGTTCGTGCCAAATCAAGTATAACTTACTATGCTCAGTCTATGCATGCGGCTTAAGAATCTCGATTTAATCCTTTTGGTTAGCAATCCTAATATAATCTTTTGAGTTAACATTCCTAATGCAATCTTTTCGCTAGTGCACTTAACCTACACTCTCCATCATTACACTAGTAGCATTCAATAGCCGATTAATTATTCCAACTCTCTATAGGATTAAGATTCCTACTGTGATGGATTTCGCTACCATCTCTTTCCAGCACAGATAATAGATGTTTAGGATCGGCTATGAATAATATTAGCTTCTAATTATGAACTGGCGCATTGAGTGTCACTTTCACTTACTTCATAAAGTGAGAGCCTAGGAATTGTCCAAATGTGATACATTTTCGGCTTGTTGAATGACTTCATTCAGCTATGTGAACTCTTGAAAAATAAGAAAGTGGGAGTATATTACCCCTAATTCTTCCTACTTAGCTTATACTAGGTCCAAATTCAACCTAAAGTGGCTGAAATAATTCAAACGTTAGACTCTTATATATAAAAAAAATTACGCATTCATGTATTTGGTCCTTTCTCAAACAACTGACTTTGATTCCAGATGTTTGAGAAAGAATTCAGATTTTGAATCTAGTCAATTTGAACGGTTTCTTTCAATTTTGGACTGTCTAAAATTTAGACATTTGATAATGAATTCAGACATTTGATTAACCTTTCAAATGCTTGGCTTTGCATTTTCCAAATTTGATAAATTTTGCTTATTTTATTCATTTCGTTCGTCTCCTTCACAAATTTCAATATATATGCTAGAATCAAATTTTATAGAGATCCAAGTATAATCTTCATTATTGTTTTTGCACAATTCTAAGTAATCTAATTTTGTTGATACTATATGACAATTTTTTAGATTTTATATGTTTTAAATCAATTATCTATGTGTTCCAACAAATTTCATATGTTTACTCAAAATTAAATGGGTTAATTCCTATTTAAATTCACGGGAACATATTTATTTACTTCTCATCTATCAAAAATCAATCCATGCTTCATACAATTACATTTATAAAATTAATGTAATTCCAATTTGAATTACTCTTCCCTCTTATATCATAGTGATTATTTTACCAATTTATCAACTAGGGTTTTGTAATCCTTTCCAAATCATAGGTATTTTTGAATAAAACATTAATTCAGCATTTAAAACTATGTTTTTAACTCTAGTAAGGCGTAAATGAAAATTAACATCTTATCTATAACGTAAACGTTTCATATATAAATCCACCTACTCGTACGGTCGTTTGTAAAAATTCCTCTTCTAATTTTATTTAATTTGTCGCCCCTCTTTTTTGCCTAGTTATTGATTTCGTATTCCTCCCTTTAATTTGAATCATCCGCTCTTTGATTAGTTTGTTTCTTTCTCTCTTTATTTTTATTTGTTTTATTTTTAATTTTGTTTTAGAATTTCAAAGGATAAAAGAAATTACTTTTTGAAGTTGAGAAGTTTCCAAGGAGGAAGAAAAAGAAAAATACGTACAGATTTAGAGAGGCAACTGGGTTTAGAATAAAAAGAAGCGAGAGTTATGGTATTATTTATAATGGACAACTAGTGTTATCATTTCAAGTCCGAAATGCATATTTATGAAAATGTCATTGAATTAAATTCCACTAATTTTGACCCGTTTGTCAAATTTAATGATATATATATATATATACATATATATATACATATATATATATATATACATATATATACACATATACATGTTTGCTAGTTGTAAACAATATTTTAAATGCAATGGAATAGGCCCTGTGGTCTGAATCCAACATTTTTAAACATTTATTGTTTATCCTTTTATGTAAAATCACATTTTTACCCTTATTATTATTATTATTTATTATTTAAATTTTTTGGTTTGTTACATTATTCCACCTTTAAAATGGATTTTGTTCCCAGAATCTCCAGAAATGGAAAAATGAAACTCATACAACCAATATCTAGAATCATTTACTCAACCATCAACCATTTGCCAACATTGTTCATTGTTTCAAATTTTTAATGCAGCATGTATATATGGGTATGGAATGCATATGAATATATAGGTAATATAAAATTAGACGGTCTCCTGAACTAGTCGACCTCCTAAAATGCAAGTGCTTGTGCCATGTAGGCAAAATGTATGCAATGCCTTATATATTTTCAATTTAATATGGATGAGCGGCCATTCAATACATGCAAAATGAAAAACGCATTATGCATATAACTAATAAAATGAAATAGGTAAGGTGATGAGTGTCAAAGACTAGTATGACATATCAACCCATATGTGTAGTGCTACCTATTAAGTACACCCATTAGCAATCATCATTCAGAATATGTTCTAATGACACTCACAACCGTGCACAGCATCCAAATAACTCCTGCCTATGGAATATACTACACTAAATATTATGTGTACAATAATTGTACTAACTAAAATGGAAACGTACCAAAAAAAGAGCTGTATATGGTTAGCTCGAATTTTCTTCTCGAGCTCTCAAATACTCTCAGTTGGATAGACTCCTACTAGAGTCTAACCAGTCTAATTACTTTGTTATAGAGTCGCTTTGTTCCATGCTCAATAATGCGAATAGGTGCAAGGTGCTTAAGTGACTCTATCTCCACTTTGACTTCTTCTAGCTGACTCGGTTCGACCACTGTAGTTGAGTCATGTAAACACTTCCGCAATATTGACGCATGGAAAATATTGTGAGCTCTCACTAGCTTATAAGGAAGCTCAACAACGACAAGAACATTGATTTAGCTCATGCAGTAGTGTTAGGGTAACTTACAACTGCGTTTTTATTAGTGTGAAGAGATTTTTAGGCATTTGATAATTTATACTAACATTCGTGATGCTATTATAATGGATGGTTATTATGTATGTAAGTATATTTGCATTTTTGTTACTTTCTTATTTAATGATTGGGATTGACATTGAATGTTGCCAGATTTATGTGATGTTTAATGGCTAAGTGTACTGTTGTTATTGTTGCTCCATAGATGAATTGTTGTGATGATAAGTACTACTATTTCATGCACATATTATTTGCATTGGTTGCAATGGTTGCATGGGTGCTGTGGTTATTATGTCCTAATAAGTATTTAGATAGAGGAGAAAAGCAGAAAATAAAACTATGTGGAGTTGATCCTCCAATAGGGATGCGTAGACAGCATTTTCTATACAACAGCCACTGGTTCCCTTATGGTTGTGATGTATAGAATTGGTGCAATCCAAACATAATTGATACATTTTTTCTTTATTCTACGTATATTTGTATTTGTAAATCTGTAGGTGAAAGCAAAAAAAGGAGCAAGGGGTTTAGAAAGACTCGTATCCATAGAATATATCAGTATATCTCTTGCATTGTAATTACATAGTTATTTTAATAATCGATGTATTGAAATGCGTATGTTATCATGCATTAATTGTAGCTATACGGTTGTTTTAATAATCAATGTATTGAAATGTGTATATTATGTATTGCATGAGATCTGAGTAAAGTTTAATTGTTAAAATGATATGTTTGTATATGTATATATTAACATTTAAATTCCGCTAGGAGGTTTTCCTTCTTATTCATTTTTAAGAATATTTTTTTAATTTTATATACCCATGTTCCAATTTCCATAACGTTTGAAATTAGTTGTAGTTATATTTTGCTGCCATTTATGATTAATTTTAGTTGTTAAGAATAGTGGCTTGTCGCATCTATTTTCTTTCTATTGCACTGTCTCCTCGGGGCCGCTCGTTTTTGTTCAATAACTTTTCTTTACTAATCATAAGTAGTAACTATAAATTATTACTTGTAAATAATAATTAATTATAATAAAGTATAAATTATTAACTATATAAGTTATCGTTTATAAATTAACTATAACTTACCTTTTATAAATCATTAAATATTAATGATTACAAGTTGTAAAAGGATATTAATTATAAATTATTAATCAGAAATGAGCTATAACAAACAATATTTTTACAACTCTACATGCTAAACATTGTTCAAAGGGTATTATTACAACTTACATAAAAAATAGTGGTAGAAAACAACGTTCTTACAACAACTTACATAGTAAACGTTATTAAATGGATATTTTACAATGTTTAATAATAAGAGGAAATTAGCTTAATGGAAACATCCGATATCATATTTAGTCTGAATTACACAAGATTTAAAGTTCAGTATTAGGGACAGCAGAATATATTCATATAGCAGTGCACATATATAATGTTATATTCATCTAGCATTACATGTATACCGTGTCATCCAAAGTTATAAATTTTTGAAAGCTCCTCAACTTTTTGTGATGCTATTGCCATTACCCCTTTCATCAACCACACGTATCTATGAACTGTGCTACAAAGTATGATGGAAATCAAAATAGGTATACATTAAAGGTTATAGGTCGATAAAAAATTTAAGTTTTGACATAAAGGAAGTGTTTAAACAATAGTTAGTGTATTTAACATTTTACCAATTGGTACACCAACTCTGTGTTCTGTGAGATTAGGTGATTAATTAGAACACAAAGATGAAATAATGTTGAACATCAATGCTATATCGATGAAAATAACTGGTTAAAAAGCAAAAGGGAAAAAAAAATCATTATTTCTCTCTGTTGAACGCTTCCTTAAGTTGGAAACAATATTCAGCGTAACTTTCAAATTAAGTTCGCTTTTTTCTACCACTTTGGCACTAGACAATGCAAAACATATAGACTATCGAATATACTTGGTTCATAATCACATGCTTATAATTGGGATCAACTTTTTCACATCTTGGTAGGTAAGTACCAAGTACCATGAAATTACAGGATTCCTCAAGTTGGAAACTAGAATCAATATTTAAGAACATTTGATTTTCAAATACTAATCCTGTTTTTTTGCAGATTGTTTGAATCACGTTAGGCAGTACAAAGCATAGACATACAAACTACGGACATACCTTAAATATCATATTATATACGTGCAATGTTATATAAACAGGGTATTATATATGTATGTAATTCTATATGAATATACCATTTTGTTATCATTCAGATTAAATTTTAGAACTTACGTGCTTCGGACTAAAATTAATCTCGGTTATTTCCTCTATATTAACTTATTCCAATAATAAACCGTCGTAAAAAAGTCGCAATAAGTTAATTTAATTGCAGTGCTTCTAACTGTAAAATACCATACGCAGAGTTTGATCTCGGCGTGAAAAAGACCACAACGTCAAGCATATTGATTTAGCTCATATAGTAGTGTTAGAGTGACTTATAAAGGCGTTTCTGTTAAAAGGAAATCGGGAAAAATATATGAAAATCTCGGAATCCACAGTACAAAGCAGGATAAAGCGAGGTGTTTTTAATCAGCAAATATCTGACCAGAATCTTTAACGGTTCTCTGCCAAAACGGGCAAAGATGATAAGTTCTTTGCCTGCAATCTGCAACCAAAACCATCTCAAACTACGGAAGTACATTTAATAATCACTTACTACCATTATACAAAAACCCGGTTTATATCCTCAAGAATTTAATATTTGATAATATTTCCAATGTCTTCCTCCATACAAAACACCGACAGTAGCGCTCTTTTAAGCACACTAATGGCCGATTATGAATCCAAGATCAACCAATCATTTGACATAGAAGACGTAGAAGGCTTCATGAAACCAAATCTCATGCTTGTCATGCAACAATACAACATGAAGCCAAGAGGCAACATTTCAAGATGAGTCATTGCAGTTTCTCAAATCTTAAATGTATCCGGCTTCGATCTTGAAATTCTTAACCTTGACCTTGATGTATTTCCCGACTACTCATTTCAACCATCTGATCTATGTTACACTTTTAAAAGCACAAAATTAGAAGGAGAAGTAACAGTGAAATTCTCATTTGGTGAAAATAATGCAGATTCGGTGTCTGTTTCTGGCATATATATTCCTAGCCCAGATAGTGAAGTGGAGAAGGTTCATACTATTGTTATTGATTTGATGAAATATGCAACGCCACTTATTGAATGCTTGCATGGAGCAGTGTCGGATAGTTCGAAATGAAGATGCTGGAACTATGGTGGCAAGTATACAAAGATATGTGTTTTCCGCTTCTGAGAGGTTTAAGATTACATCAAGTGCTGAAGTCGGAAAGGTACAAGGAGTACTTGAGAGTTAGGGACGAGTTTGTGAGTAATGGAATGATATCAGAGAACAACACTGTTTTGTACAATACCTTTCTCATTTGTATCAAGTATCTAATTGGGCCGAACTATGTTATATTGAGCCCATCAGTATCTTGTAGTTATATAAATACAACTCTGTTGTTTACAACTGATTATTCAATAAAAAGCTTTACAACATTTTACATTTCTTTACATGGCATCAGAGCCATATAACGCCTAACAGCAAATAAATCAAGATCCTCAAGATCCAAAAAAGTGAGAAGATAAGAAATTATCGAATCTCATCAGAGTTAATCTCATCATCTGAGATTACTATTATACAGTTTAACAACTGTACAATATCATCATTCGAAGTGGCTGCCGTGCCAAAGAGGAAGATATCAGAGATATCTCATCATCTATCTATCCTCTGGCTGCATTCCATTCATCAGATCATCAAAGATTTCTATAAACTCACCTGAAGTGCCGTGCCTTGATCACCAGTCAGATTCAGATCATCATTCTGGCCTAATCAGGCTGCACCTCGTCTTATCTCTTGCCTGCAACTCAGTAGTTTGATTCAGCATATCATCTTGTCAACAAATACTTCTTTATCATGTCAGAAGAGGGTAGTGACAACTCGAATGCCCCACACAGTCAATCAAGAACCACTCAGCAACAATCCAGCATCACTCAAGATCTCATCAAGTCCATAATCAAACCTCAAAGTCAGATCATCACCATACAACTTGATGAATCCAACTATCTGTTGTGGAAATTTCAAATTGAAACTGCCATCAGAGGGTATGGACTGCAGGAGTATGTTCTTGGGACTTTAATTACTCCTCCAAGATTCACTACAGATCAAGAAGGAAAACTTGTAAGTAATTCAGAATATACTATTCATGAGAGACAAGATAGCTTAATAAGTTCTTGGCTGTTATCATCTTTTAGTGCAAGTTTACTGCCACAACTCATTGGGTGCAAAACCACCAGTGAAATATGGCACACCATCGAGCAAATATTTAGCTCTCAATCTGCAGCAAGGATAATGCAATATAAAAGGCAACTTCAAAACTTGAGAAAAGATAATGTCAGCATGAGAGAATATCTCTCCAAAGCCAAGACAATCTGTGATCAGTTAGCATCAGCTGGACACAAGATAACTGATACAGAATAAATTCTGTGCATCTTAAGTGGTTTGGATGATGACTATGAAGCAGTAGTTGCTGTAATATCATCTAATGAAAAACTGCCATCTCTACAAAGTGTCCAATCTATTCTCATTGCATATGAGGGAAGACTGGAACAAAAGAAACCAGCAAATTGAGATTGCAATGTCAACTATGCAACAGCAAGCAAAGGCAGAAATCAAGAAAAAAATCAAGGCAATAGAAACCAACCAAATAATTCTAGGGGTAGTCAATCTAGCAGATTCAGAGGAAGAGGTGGTAGATGGAATGTCAACAATAACAAACCAAGATGTCACACTGCCAACAAATGTTATTTCAGATTTGATGCCAACTTTACACCAGCTCAACAAAGCAACACTAATTCAAGAACTCAGAATCCTAATGTTAACATGGTCAGCACACAACAGGAGTCCTCATCAGACAACACAAACACAAATGCAGCAAAAGCAGAAGATATACATGATGAAAGTTGGTATCCTGACTCAGGTGCAACCAATCATGTAACAAACAACATGGCAAATCTAAATCTTGGCAACAGAGAATATAAAGGTACACAATCTTTATGTATGGGAAATGGCAAATCTATAAAAATCTCTCATATAGAAAATGCAAGTATCAATGGAACCAGACAATTATATCTAAACAATCTGTTAATGGTTCCATTGATTAGAAAAATTTTAACGAGTGTGTCACAATTTGCCAAAGATAATAATGTGTACTTTGAGTTCCACCCTAAATATTGTCTAGTTAAAGATAAACTAACTAATGAAGTGATTTTGCAGGGTAGGGAACACAAAGGACTTTATAAATTTGATGTACCAAACTCAAGAAGTGTTGAAAGTGGTAAAAATTGGTGTCATATTTCTGAGGTTAAGAACACTGAAAACTTTGATGTATGGAATTATAAGTTGGGTCATCCCAGTTTAAATGTAATGAAACATGTTTTGTGCAGTTGTGGCAATACTCATATTAGTAATATTCCTGATTCTTATATCTGTACATTTTGTCAAATGGGCAAGAGTCATAAACTTGTATTTTCATACTCAAAAACTGTCTACAACAAGCCTCTTGAACTTGTTGCAGCAGATTTATGGGGACCAGCCCCCATATATACTGACTATGGATACAAGTATTACATCTCTTTTATTGATGCTTACTCCAGATATGTGTGGATTTATTTTTTAAAGTCTAAATCAGAAACTAGGAATGCTGTGATACAATTTATCACTAGTGCTAAAAGGCAAACAAACTGTCAAATGAAAGTCATACAGACAGATGGTGGAAAAGAATTTTTACCTTTAAAAAGTTACTTTGAAATGAAAGGTATCACTCAAAGAATAACATGTTCATATACTTCAGAACAAAATGGTCTAACAGAGAGAAAACATAGGCATATAGTTGAAACTGGTCTAACACTGCTAGCACAGGCATCTTTACCATTAAAATTTTGGCCAGATGCCTTTTCCACTGCAGTCTATCTGATTAATAGACTGCCCACAAAAATTATAAAATTCAAAAGTCCAGTGGAAGTGCTATTCAGTGTTAAACCAGATTACCAAAGTCTAAAGACCTTTGGATGCCTATGCTTTCCCTACTTAAGACCATATAATGTACACAAACTTGATTACAGGTCAAAGCCATGTACTTTCATTGGATATGCCACAAATCAGAAGGGATATAAATGCATTGATGACAAAGGAAAAGTATACATATCCAGACATGTTGTGTTCAATGTACATGAGTTCCCTTTTAGCAATGCAGAAATTAAAACAACTCAGAAAGTTTGCAATCCAAAGCAGTCAATACCTCAAGTGCTACCTTCACCAAAAATTATCATACCTATGAATGACATTGATCATCATGAAGGAGGTGGCACCAGCTCTCAACACACAGTGCCCATGATTGAACCAGGTCAAGAATCTGCTGATGCACCAACTAGGCCTGATAGTACATCACAAGACACCAGTCATCCTTCAGACACCTGTCAAGTACTGCATGACACTCAATCATACAGTACTCAATCAGGAACTGCTGATGAAGATAGGCATCCACCTGCAAATACTGGACACCACATGATGACAAGAGCAAAGTGTGGAATATTTAAACCAAAAACGTACAGCATAGAGTCAGAGCTCACAGAACCAAATACATATGAACAGGCAATTCAAAATGACAAATGGAGCAAGGCTATGCAGGAGGAATATAATGCTCTAATAAAAAACAAGACATGGGATCTTGTACCATTACCAAAGGATAAAAATATAATTGGATACAAATGGACTTTTAGATTAAAAAGAAACCCTGATGGCACAATTCTTAAACATAAGGCAAGACTGTTAGCAAAGGGGTACTCACAACAGAATGGATTTGATTTTGATGAGACTTTCTCTCCTGTTGTGAAGCCAACTACCATTAGAGTCATATTAACTATTGCCTTATATAAGAATTGGCCAATCAGGCAATTAGATGTTAATAATGCATTTCTTAATGGTGAATTGCAGGAGGAAGTGTACATGGAGTAGCCACATGGATTTATACAAGAAAACAGAAATCAGCTAGTTTGCAAACTCAACAAAGCACTCTATGGACTCAAACAAGCACCAAGAGTTTGGTTTGACAAGCTAAAGACAATATTAGCAAAACATGGCTACAACCCCACAAAATCTGACAACTCATTATTTACTAAATTTTCTGACAACATAACTGTGTACATACTAATTTATGTTGATGACTTTGTTATTACAGGGAATAACAACTCTGAAATCATGAACATCACACAATGTCTCAAGAAAGAATTCTCAATCAAAGACTTGGGTGAGCTAAACTACTTCCTTGGCATAGAAGTCAAAAGAACATCTCATTCAAAAATTCATTTAAACCAAAGAAAATATATCAATGAAATTTTAATCAAGGCCAAGATGGACAAAGCAAACTCACTGCCCACTCCAATGATAAGCAACTGTCATCTATAAAAACATAGAGGTGAACCAATTCTAAATGGCAAAGAATACAGAAGCATTGTGGGAGCATACAGTATGTCACAATCACAAGACCAGACATTTCTTTCAGTGTAAACAAAGTAAGTCAGTTTATGCAAGAGCCACATGATGAACATTGGAAGGCAGTTAAAAGAATCCTAAGATACTTGAAAGGGACAATCAACCATGGTCTAATTATGCAAGAAAGTACAAAGTTATGCATAAATGGTTACAGTGATGCAGACTGGACCACAGATCAGGATGACAGGAAGTCAACTACAGGATACTGCATCTATTTGGGTAAGAACCCAATATCTTGGTGTGCAAAAAAACAATCTACAGTATCTAGATCAAGCACAAAAGCCGAGTATAGAAGTATTGCTAGCATCACTGTAGAAATTATGTAGCTAACTTCTCTATTGAATGAACTAAGAATCAAACTTGACTGTAGGCCGACCATTTGGTGTGATAACCAAAGTTCAATTGCTATCTCAACAAACCCAGTACTTCACTCACGCACAAAACATATCGAACTCGATCTATATTTTGTGAGAGAGCAAGTAATCGACAAAAAAATTGAAGTCAGATACGTACCTTCAACTTACCAGAAAGCCGACATCTTCACAAAGCCACTATCTCGGCCAAACTTCATTAGATTTAGGCGAGAGCTCAACGTGGATGAAGCTAACACTAATCTCAGATCCAAAGTGCAGATCTATATTCCAGAAGCAACCAAAGTTGAAATCGAAGACTGTCAAGATCTCATCTCTCAGCCAAACCAGGAGAAAGAGCATCTCACAAACTAAGCTGCGCTCTCTCTAATCTCATGGTCACAAAGTATTTCTCATCAGAGATAAAGAAAAAGCAAAATTTTCTCTGGCGGCTCAAAATCGCAAGTCTCCCAAACCCTAACACTAGCGTTAGGTTTGAGGGGGGGGGTAATGGAATGATATCAGAGAACAACGCTGTTTTGTACAATACCTTTCTCATTTGTATCAAGTATCTAATTGGGCCGAACTATGTTATATTGAGCCCATCAGTATCTTGTAGTTATATAAATACAACTCTGTTGTTTACAACTGATTATTCAATAAAAAGCTTTACAACATTTTACATTTCTTTACAGTGAGTTCTGTTGCTGCTGATGATAATTACTATCCTTCTTGATTTTGTTGCATATTTTGTTCAGAAACTGATCGAGTGTGTATGAGTATGATTCTTGAAATTGTTTTTCTGAACAATTTGTTATTCAGCATTAATTTGGAATATGTTCGTTGGCTGATTGTTGGTTAACTAATTACTCGATGTGAATAATAACTTTGAATGAACATTTTTTCAAGCATTAGAAATGATGTACTTCTTGATTCATTTTATAATTCATCTCATTGGACTAATTGGTCAAGAATAGATTATTCGTATAGAGCTTGATTTTGTTATGTTAGATAGTGTAGATAGTTTGCAGTTATGACGTCGTTTTGTTCTATGAAACAAGGAGCAAGATAGCATTTTGGTTCTTACTTGCAATGCATGTTAATATACAGAAATGGGTGTGACTCGTGAGCGTTTGATTTTAATTCTACAGCAAAGGATGAGCAATTATGCTATAAAGTTTTCAAACCTATTTTGATGCATTTCAGAATGTATGTCGATCACAGCATCATCTTTAATAATGCTTTGAGTTCTATGTATGATTTTTATGCATGCTTAAAATGGTGTGATGATAGTAGCAAGGTTAACTCCACAGACTTGGCTAAGTGCAGACATGGCTTTTAATAGTTATAAACTCTTAAGCAAGCTATTAAATTTTTTATTTTTATTTAATTTTTTTATTATATGACTTGTATTCATATATCATAAGAAATGATAATCATTCGTTGTAACAAAATAATAAATTAATATAAGTCATCATGTGGTAAGGATGTCATATGAATGGATGATAATGGATAATAAATAACTGAAATGTATGTTGCACAAGTAGAAAGGAAAAAATAATCTATGAAGTAGATTTGAAATCCTTTTTACATCCGAATCGATTAATTAGAGAGACTTTTGAATGTACATTGGTTCATTTTATATCTGCACACATCCCTCGATGCACCATAATAGTACTTGAAAGATTCATTTTTTATCCGTACGTAAAAATAGTAATGTACCTACCATGCAGTCATGACAATAAAGTTAACAAGCAATAAACATATTTATTGGATAATGTTGTTCTACTGGTGTTTTTTTAGCCGTAGTTTCTTAATCGGCTCACTGTGGAAGAAATCTGAAATGCACAATTTTACACCATCTTCAATATTCACCCTTATTTTGTTCATCCGTATATTTCGTACTGCTACATGTCGGTCATTTTAGCATACCCATAAATATTTGGTAGACTTGCCGTGCAAGTTATTACAGCAATCATACTCCATCCATGTTTATGTCTATTGTGCGTCCCATCTTGTGAAATTGTTTCGAAAAATTTTCATTCAAATTGAGTAGGGACAATGTAAAATTACACTCTATATTCCATTGAAATTGGATTTACGTACAATTTAAACACCTTAGCCATAAACTATACAACGATGGAGAAACCAAATGTTCGATTGTATAATTAAAAAAAAGAATATGGCTTACAATTTTTATTAATTCCGATTAAACACAAAAAGATAATATGTTCGATTTTTATAAAAAAAATTGGATTTGAATGATAGAATCTGAATATGAATTTTACATTTGAATATTGAAACTCAAAATTGAAGATTTAAATTTTAAATTGCAAAACGAGAAAATTAAATTTCAAATTTAAAACTTGAATTCTAAAATTTGGTATTACAAGATTTGAATTTGAAATGACATACCAAATTTTTAAATGACAAAATTTATTTAATATTCATACTTGAAATTCAAATTTTTCGAAATTTGAGTCTTATAGAAAGCAAAAGGTTCAATTAGCTAGAAAAATTTCTTCGAAAAAAGAATCAACTCGACACGAAATTTGAAATTTTGATAATTTTGGTTTTTGAAATTTTGAAAACTTAAACTTTTGAAAAATCGTATTTTCAGTCTGAATTTGGTACCTTTTGAATTTGAAAAATATAAACTTTAGATTTCAAAATTATTAAATATGGAATTTGGAAATTTTGAACCTTTTTCTTGAATTATAAAATTTAAATTTGTAATTTATGCTTGAAAATAAAAAAAATTAGTTCAAAAATTTATAGTTTCAAACCTAAAATTTTGAGTTCGAATTCTAACACAAAATCTAATGAGTACGAGAATTTGAAAATTTATGAGAAAAGTTAAAACTTTTGAGGAGAAAATCGATTATCATTTAAACATCAGAAAAATATATGAAAACTTTGATATATTTACGAGGAAAATAAAGTAAATAATATTGGAGAGATTTAAGGAGATATGTTAGGGACAATATCTTTAATGTTATTTGGTTTTTTGGCTTCACACTATTTCATTTTTTAAGCCTACAGTAGATAAACATCTGCAAAGATCCTTTTGATTATTCATTAATTGTTATGCTAGGTATGAGCGCAAAAATCCAATTTCAAAGTTGTAAAACCGAATAACATATAATTAGGTATTTAAACGTACATGATACACATCATGATTTTGTACCACCACTTGAACTATTAACTAAGCTAAAAGTCCACGATAGACTAAAAGCACTACTTATGGGATTATATTTTACAATTTTTATTTTATTTTTTTATATTACTCCATTTATTTATACATGTTTATGAATTGTTTATAATAACATGGTAAACCATGCATTTTTTTAGCCTAAGAAATTTGGTTCTATAGTGGACCGTACCACTTTTATAAAAGACTAAACTAGGTGTAGGGTTTGTACCTCAGTAACTATGTTATACAACACAGGCTTACAATGCTTCACACAACCAACACACTGTACAAACACTTTCACAATATTCAAACACTTTTTAAAAGTTTTTACATGGACAAGCACGTAACAAATATAGGACAAGCCCACAAAATTCCTTTGAAGACCATCTTTCAATAGAAACCCTCTTCCACTCAAGGAGAACATATTATAACATTCCAAATTTTCCTTATATGACAGAAGTAGAAACTGATAGAGTAAGGGGTATGCCCTAAGGGAAGTTATGTAGTTATTACGTATATCTAAGTCAATAACCAATCTTGTTCAAAATAAAAGGTGTTTTCTTTCTATTATATACTTGATATAATATGTTGTATTGATTAATTAATTTAAGTAAAATTATATTTAATAGAAAATCCATAAATGGTATATTTTGTGACAGTCATTACAATGTGTTGTAATCATGAGTAATTTTTCATAATAAAATTAAGCATAACATTTTAAATATTCCTAGTTAAGATATATCGAGAATGAATACTGATACATCCATTGGGACTAGATTACGTAACAATCTCCAAATGTTCAACGATGTATTACTCAAGACCATTGGGGCACCAAGGGGTTACATACTAATAGTTATTGGATAACTATGGAATGACTTACTCGATAGTTTTCTTTTACTTTAAAATAACTATGGTTAAATTGAAAATATCGATACGAAAAAACTACAAGTTCCCTTGACTTGAGAATACTATTGCTCTTCAGTGTGGAAACTCTACTTTGATTATAATTCAATCAAGACACGTCATTCATCGAACGACTACAGTTGCGTCGCATGGAAGCATAGGAGAAACACTATTCAAGAGAGGGTTCATCTCTTAAGTTATATGATATTAGTATCATGGTCAATTGAAGTCAACTCAATGTTAAACACATTGGCCAAAGTAGTACGATTAATAATAATTGTTGTTATTGAACTAAGGACATTGTATTTGGACTATAAAGTTGAACATGGACGATATTGGAATTTTGACCATTATCAAATTTTATAACCATAATGTGATATAGTCTTCAAGAAAAGAATTGGTGTAAATAATTATCACTACCTGGTAAAACTTAATTAAGTAAAATTGGATTATACCGATGCTATGTAAGTGATAAATTTGGTTATAATATCACACCGTCTGCGAAGTGACACGTGAATATTAATATTTAAATTGTATGATATTAATCGATGACCAAATTAACACCTAATTATCACACATCCGTAATGTTGAATACTCCTACTACCATTTTATTTATTTAATTATAATTATTGTAAATTAATTAATATGTATGAAATATTAATTATAATTTTTTATTTGATTTGTGATTGAAAAGAGTTAATATATAAAAGTTATATACACATATATTGATATACGATATCAATATACGTTTAAATTAGATTTAAATGTATTTTATTTGATTCGGCTTGAAATGATTGGAAGGCTTGTAAGGGGACATGATTTGGATGGCCATAGGTGTAGGACGAGGGGTTGGATTTAATTCAAAAAAGGGGTTTGAATTAGTATAAATATTTGTGAAGCTGGATCCATTTTTTCCCTCTCTTTGTCTATCATTTAAATACCTTTAACCCTTCATTTGTTGCTCTCTTTTTTAAGCTCCGCTACATCCACATCTGGTCGAAAATGACAGCCCCCTTCCTCAATTGATTCAAGCATTAAAAAACAAAAATTCAAGTAAAATCAGGATAATAGTTAGTGCTTTCAAGATGGTAGCTCTCTCTAGAAGGATTTGAATACAGAGTCAATAGATTCAACATTCAACGTGTAATAATTAGGATATAGTCAAGGTATTATTTATTTAATTCAGAATATGTGGTGGAAACTAAGGGGGAACATATGATATGGAAGGGCTAACATGTCTGTTGTAATGTAAATCCCGGCAACTATATACGTATATGTTTAACCATGCATACCGTATATGTTGCACGTGCACGTACACACACTTGTTTATATGATATGCAAGTTCATATTATATAATATAATTATAATAACAAAAAATACTTTATTTACAAATAAAATAAAATATTGATTTATTTAAATAAATTTACATTATATCTAAATAAATTTAGACTTTATAGGCTCAAATGATCCAAAATGAAATAAATATTTTGAAATTTACCAATTTACCCTATCTTGTGTTGGTCCAGTTCCAACAAAATACCATTGCCAAATAGCCTATACGATTTAAATTAGCAGTATTAGGGCTAACTTATTAAAGCTTACCCATATAGTAGGGTATCCAGAAAAGTAGCGTCTAAGATTGGATTTGGCTAATCAAGTACTCCGCCTTACATTTTTATTGACCTGGCCCGAAAAGATGAGGTAAGCCTGAAGGTTTTCCTGGTAGAAAGGCCCTATTTGAATTGGGCCTTGGGCTAGTTTAAAATTGTTTTGAAATTAAAATTAAAATGTGTAACTTTAAAAGTTAAATAAATAATAATAAAATATTATAAATGTTGTAACATTGGTTTTCAAACCGTTTTAAAAATTAAAATAAAATACATATTATAAATTTATAATATAATTTTTCAAAATGTTAGAAAATGTTATGAAATTAATTTAGGAAATTTTATTTATGAATAAGATTAATTAAATAAATGAAATAATTAAATAAGTTAGTTAGTTAAATATATATACATGTATATGTATATTATATATAATGATATATACTATATTGTCTTGAATTGTTTAAGGTGATATGAGTATACATGTGTGCATAAGAATTTTTCAAACTAGTAAAATTTAAGTAAACTTGTTTAATTAAGTAAGTTAATTAAAAGTTAATTAACAAATTAAAATACATATATATAAGAAATATGTGTATACTATAAAGGTTATAGTACATATATATACAGTATAATATGTTATAATTGAATAATATAACAATTATATAAAGTGTCAATTAATTAAACAAATTAAAAATGATTTAATTAATATAATGTTATACATAAATCTATGTTGTTAATATCAGATAATATCGCTGATATATCACATATCACTCCTAAGATGATATTTTTTTCAAAATATCACTTCAAATCACATTGCCGATATAAATGGCCTGATATTTTGGTGTATCACTCTAATAGTTAGTGCAAAATACCTGATATTTTTTTAAAATATCATTCATTATTGTATGTGTTGTAGAAAATGCCTCTACAAGTAAATATCTTCTCATTTTCAATATTTTATTTTTATATATGATGAACGACAATTTATTGACCATACTAGAAATCTCAATGCACTAGTTTTTTATTATTAACCGTACAGTTTAGGTTTATTCGTTAATCTTTCAATAAAGAAAACTTTACTTATTTATTATTTTATATATTTTATTTTCTTGATGACTTTACCATTAATGACAAGAACATGAAGAGTTACTTCTCTTTTTAGTTATTTTTCATTCACCGTTTCTAATTGGTAAGTTTGCTTATAAAAATTCATTTTATTAGTTATTGTTATGCACCCAGGAAAAAAAAGTTATGGAACAGTGAAGTTATATATTTGACACGTCGATAAGGAATGAGCTAAAGTAGTAATTGGTATCAAACAACATTGCCTACTCGAAAAACTAAGTGAAAATGAAAATGATGAAACTATAAATATGGAAAATTGCAAAAGTAATATAGATGAGTAGAAAATTGAATAAATAATGAATATAGTATAAAAACGAAGAAATAATAAAGATGTGCATTATATGAATTTCATGATTGTTATGAGCCTATATTATGATTTATATTAAAAGGAATATCTCAGTAAATGGATTATAATCTATAAACTATATACTATCAGTTTTGGTAGTAATTTGGAATTATTTATCCAAATATTTGAATATTTAACATCAATGTAACATTATAACGTAATACAATATCGTTTATAACATTTTCTACACATGTCTAATATTTTGCCGATATTATCCCAATTATCATCATATTTTAAAATATCTCATATCGATGCTGATCGTACATACCCGATACCGATATTAACTACTTAGCATATAATATTATATAAGTTAAGTAAAGTATAAAACTTTTATAATGTAATTGTATAAACTAAAGGTGGAACATTAAAGCAACCCTAAATAAGCTTAAGGAATACATACATTCATAAAAGTTCTTATACCATGACTTCTGGTGTGTCTTATATTTGAGTCACGGGGGTATTTCATAAGAAATACATTATTCCATAACTCACACTCAATTAAATATATTAAAGATTATGAATCTTTGATATATATATATATTGTCCTCTAACACTTATATATTAATTAATTACTTGCATATTCTCTCATTGTGAGCAAATTCAAGCATGAGATATTATGTGCAGTATTATTAATATATTGGCTAGACGAGGTAAGATAGCTTTATGTATTTGTAGAGCAGTCTTATGGTACATATATTATATTTAGGCCGCCATGAAATGGTAGGTACGAGCAAATAATTTCTTTCGATTTGTTAAAAAAACTCAAGGTCGAAAATGAGATTAGGATAAAGAACTTTGGGTTTGGAATTGTATATGATACAACCGTTAAGAAGTTATCCATCGTTTGTGAGGCTACGACTAATTGAGGAAATTCAAGGCCGAAATTCCAAGACAGACGATTCCTAACACGCACTAGTATAGTTGAAAAACTTCTATGTTTCGTCTTAGGGTTTGGAAAAACATAAAAGACTAGTGGGAGCCTTATTAGAAAAATAAAATGGTAGAATTTAACCTTTCTAATATTGTAAGAGCATATACCATATAAATCTATAATAATCTATATTGATAAATTTATGCAATTAATATACCTGATATAATGTTTGTCAATTAAAATATACAAACGAATTGAATTAAAATTGATAAATAAAAATATGAAATATACTTACCAATAAATTTTTGTGTGTTGACCATCCATGCGCCTAAGTATAAAACCACTAAATATATTCAAAACTTGGTCACTTGTTGTGTTTACTTACTCGAGACTATGTATTGTCTTCAGTGAGTTTCGACCTTTAAAAGCAATACTAGAATATGGATATTTGATCCATATACGATTGCATATAAATGTTATATGGTGAACAATCATAATTTGTAATGTAACAAACCTCAATGAAATTTGTTCATTGAAATATGTAAGTAACCTGTAGTGCAAGATCGTGTATTTAATATGATTGATTATAATAACGATCTTGTTGTGTCAATTATAATATTGGACCAAAAGCTACAAGATAGATCTAAAAATTCAATTACTAAAATGTAGGTTTGATCTGTTTACGTAAAATGCAATTTATTTGATACCCCTAAAAGTTAAGGATGACAAAATTCACTTTTATTAAAAGCTATTATGATATTCTAGTAAGGATTTCCTATGAATGGCTTGACCATTTAGAAAGAAAATCAAATATGTAAGGGTGGATGTAACCTAAGGCACAGTTGGGATGAAAAGAGTGAATGGTCACTTCTGCTTAATAAATAAACATTGGAAATGAGAATTGTAAGATAATAGTTTATACTTAACATTAGAATGGAAAATATGATTTTTCCAAAATGTATTTTCAAATAGAAAATTATTTTCTTTGAGATTTATTTCTTTAAATTTTAGTTATTTGATCTGGAAATCCTCGACTATAAACCAGCTAGAGTAAATGAAATAAATAAATAATATTAAGTTGTTGAATAAAGCTTTGTATTCCATACAATTATTATAATAATGGTGGAAATAATGGGAGCTTGCCATATAACACTCCTTGGTCGCATCGATTTACAAAATTTGTTTTTGTGAAAAGGACCAAACATTATTTATAAAATGTTAATTATTTTCCAGTATTAACTGAAAAATAGACTTGGTTTTATTTCAATATTAATAATATGAATATACATTATAGTATAAAACTATAGTAGCGGTATTTTTAATGCACTGGAAAGTAAAGAAGTATCTAAATTTATTTGCAATTATTTTGGAATTATGGACTAAGGTAAAGTTTGGAGAAATACTTATTTGATTATATAATTATGAATCATATGGTACTAGTGAATGATATCTTAAACAATAAAGGGCAATGCACCCATTCGATGGGAGTGATCGTAAGAGTTGATGGACTCTTCGAATTACTACATATAAATATATACAATCGCAAGTCTACTAATACTAAAATGGTTCCACATACTTCATTATATTCATTGATGAGTTATCACCAACATGGACATGTGTATTTGATACACATGTAGTATGTCTATAATAAGCTCATAGAGTATAAAACAGAAGTAAATAAAATAACGTGCAATAAAAAATAAAATTTATTTGATTTAATTAAATAGTTGAGTATATTGGAATGTGTTCTGAATGCACCTAAAATTGAATAAATATTCAATCCCAAAAGTCATTCCTCCATATGATACATAATAATGTATCAATAAGAAATAATTGAACATTGTTGAACAAAGTATGATAAATTGTGAGTGAAGTTCAGTTAACTTCTTTCTATAATGTCATGTACTTAAGAGTAATACAGAAGGACAAAATTAATTTCATCTAAAGCATAGTTTACAGAAAGATAAGGGTTTATAAGTAACTTTAATATATCCTAGGTCATGGGTTTGATAGGCTGTGCGAGAAGAAAGGCTACACATAATAATTTTTCGTAATAGATCTTGTATGAATTGCTCCAAAAGAAGCTTGGAAATTGTAGTCAATGGGTGGCCAAATTATGTTTTGAACATAATATTGTAAACAAAAACCAAATCAGCTTTATATATAAGGAAATTCATAAATTCATTATTAATAAACATTCGACTGCACTGAGAAATAATGTTGCTTCAGGAAATACCAACTACGTAGTGAAAGAATTTCTTTTATAAAATATATTGGTAGTAAAATGGGTTTGAATACAATCCAAGGAAAAAACTGATTATGATGGTTGAAATGAAATTAACCAAACCTAAATGAGCACAACGCAATACAATGTTTAATAAGTTTTCTTGTATATTGAAGAGAAATTATGAGTTTCTTATCAATGTCGAGAATATGTAATCCTCAACTGTCAATTAAATCATTAGAAGTATCGACTTAATCATATGATATGATGCACTAATCCAAAAGGATTCCAAGTACATTATCATAATATGATTTTAATAGTCGTACCCGAAGGGATATGATCAATCGGTCGTGAACGCATTTTCAAGAGTGAGGCAAATTCTAACACCTCGTAAAATCAACCATAATTAAATATGTAAACTAAGAGAAATTCAACTAATTAAGATAGAGATAAAAGTGAAAATTTTACGAAAGTTGAAATTTGACCGTAAAAGTTATTCTATTGCATTCGTGGCAAAAATTTTATCCGTTTTCATATATAATATGCTAAGAATGGAGGTTATACGAAGAAGTTATGAGAAAATTTTGAAGTTTTTAAATTTAAATTAATTTATTTTGAATACAAATGAGTATTTAAATTTAAAGTTTGGATTTCAAAAAATTAATTATGATTAGACATAGGGGTTGAGTAAATGTTAAATTTAACAATTAATGTTATAAGTTAATTAGGGAATAAAATAATCAGGCAATGGAAACAATCAAACATTCCCAAAAGTAGATGGAGAGGTCGACCCCTTGACCTCTACCTATCGACTTCTACCAGTCGACCGGTGGTATAGGAGCCGTCGATCGCTCCTATACAAGCGGCAGCTAGGGTTTCTTATTTTAAACGCACTAGATTTATCCATTTCAACCTATTTTCATCCTACGGTTCTAGTGCATTTCAACTGTAAACCAATATAAATAAGACCCTAGACCCCTCACTTTTATTCATAAATATTTTGGAAACATCAGTGAAGCTCTATAGTTTAACTCTTCCCAAATTCAGAAAAATCTATTCGGTTTTTAGGTAAGAGATTCTAATCTATCTTTGTTTTTTTTAATTTAATTTCTAAACCTCTTCTCCTCCAACCTTTCCGAATCAAATACACACACACACATATACACAAATTCCTTGTAGTATATATCAAAAGAAAAGATCTGAAGGAGATTATAATGGGTGTTGCAAATCCAAAGGGAAGCAAAGCTAAGGACCAACTATGAGTGGAAATCTTAGTTTTCCTATTTTAGTAATTGAATAGTATAGTTTCGATCTGATATATGCCTTGGGAAGTTTTGGACTATGAAAACATCAAATTAAAAATCCCCAAAATTCCCCCAAAGCGAAATGTCAATTTTTAGGATGGGAATCTTAATTGTTTTGTTTTAAAATAATAGAGCTTTGTGGATTTTGCGGTTTATGTATTCAACCTTCTATTCCACTTCTTACTCTTCTTCTCTAGATCTGATTAAGGGATTTAATTTAGAAATGGTGTGTTAAGCACAAATCTTTATTCATAGTTTACATCATCTATTTCTATAAAATTTAATAGAAATTCCCTTATCTAAATTCATATAAAAGAATTTTAATAAAGCATAGAATTAATTAAATTATATGTTTCCATTTTTGGTCTAATCCATTTTTTTAATATGAGATAATTTGGATTTAGATTCTATATACAAGTCTATTTATTGCTATTTTGGATATGAGTATCTAATCCTTATTATGGATATTAGAATCCCATGTTATGGATATTGGAATTTGACATTATTTGTACAATGGAAGAAGACGAAAAGACTTGTATTATTATGGTTAAAAAAGAATTGATATTTAACGTTCGGTAAGGCATAATCTCCACATGCATAGAATAATAAATGTGTTTTTATTGATATAATAATTAGCATAATAAACGTATATCTATAACACATAACGACGTAGTTAATTAGGTAATGATTGTCATTAAATCCCCTTTAGAAAAGCAATTGATGTTTTAAGGCATAATAAGGAAGATTCCTTATAATGCATTAATTATGGAACGGTGAGATGAGAATTATATATAGAGAGTATTCAAATTATGGCTAAGTCAGAGGGATGCGAGGTCAGTCAAAATGCACAAAGAAGCCTGCCCAGTTAATCGAGCTACCAGCAGTGTGACTTTGTGGATAATGCAAGACGTCTCCTATGATAATTATTTATAATGATGCAAGGTTAGTTCGAAATTCATAGGACAAATCTACCCAGCTAATCTGGCTACTAGTTCCTATGAATAGTCGAGCTAATGTGAGACATCATTATGAGTATGGCCATAATACGAAGTACCTACTTCAAGATCTGGAGATATTAAGTTGTTGTTTGAGGGCGCTCCTCTTTTCCCCAAATAAAGTATTAAATGGCTGGGATTGGGTTTAGGCACAGTTAAGGATATCTCGGAAGGTCCGTTTCAATAGGAAGTATTAAGTGCCCAAAGTGATTTCAGTGTAATGTCAACTAGATAGATACCTATGTGGAGTCTGCCTTAGGAATATATATTAAATGATAAGGACCTACCTCAGTTGAGGTCTTAAATGGTCATAGTCTGCCTTTTTCTTAAAAAGTATTAATGGCTTGGGTTCTGTCTCTTGCATTGCTAGAGATTTATGACGTTGGTTGTGGGTTATGGTGTAATGACTCGATTTTTCGACTTCCGAAAGTCGGCATTAATACGTCCATTGTATCAAATGCCGCATAATCGAATGCCGAAAAATCGAACCGTTAGGGTTTAAGAAGAAGAAGGTAGAAGAAGAACAGAAACAATAATAGAATCTCACATTTCACAGCGGAACAAATATAATAGATAAATGAATATCTATAAACAAAATCATTATATTAGTTTACACATTACAACATAGAGTATCACAACAACACATAGACAATGGCAGTTATAATAACCTGCCCCTATGGTTGAATACACAGCGGAATGATAATAATATACGGAAGTACGTCTCGCCATCCAGCTTAAACTCCAGATCTCCACAGCATCTCTTTTTCGACTTCGCTTCCGAATAACTGATAACCTGACTCTAAGCTGCCCGTGTGGAAAATTTTGGCCACCCAGAGTTTACAAAGGGAGCAATAAACTCCAGGTCAGTCATGGGACTGGTGTGAGATCTTAAAAACAGTTATCTTTAACAAGAAGAAAACAAAAGAATTTAAAAGAAATCCGCAATGCTTTTGAAAAATGAGACTACCATAAGGCCTCCCGGCACACACACAATGCAATCGCACACTGGGGGGGAGATTTCTCCTTATGATAGCCAAACATGCTTGCTACGCAAAATCTTTTTGATATTATTATTAGTGCATAGTGGAAAAACATTTTCAAGTATAATATTAATCTTAGCCAGCATACATACCATTATAGTACGCCTACTATAGCTATCATATTAGATGGCAGGTTCTACAACTAAAACCGTACAAAGCACGTATTGATAATTGAATTTCCAACAAATGGTCTGGCAAAGGAACTTCTTGGGCCACATGGGTACTGTAACGACCCATAAATTTTCGATAATTAAAATAGCTAATTTAATAAGATTTCGTGATTTAGTGTTAGAAAAAAAATTTGTAATTCATTTGAAATAATAATAACTGGAATGAATTGCAATAGTAATTATCCAAATAATGAAAAATAAAAGTTACTTAGTGAATGCCTATGCAATCAAAAGTTGAATAGGATAATAAATGTTGAATTCATTGGGTATAATAGAGTAATTGCTTGGTAAGTAAAATCTATTTAAAATCAAATATTGAATATTGAACAGGTAAATTGTTTAAATTAAATATTTAAAACTTATTGAATAATTGAATAACTGTAAAATGAAAATAGGATTCTAAAATTGTGAATTGGTTTTAAAAGTTGAATCTTATAAGTTCAATTCCAATATTTCAAAAGATAATGAATTATTGGATAAGCGAAATTGTTTAAATTTAATATTTGGAATTTATTGAATAATTTAATAATGGGAATTGAATAACTGTTTTAATGAAAATGGTTGTTCTATAATTTGAATTTGTTAAATTTTATAAGTTCGTTTTGAATATTTCAAAAGATAGTGATTTAAGAATAATCAAATTTAACTAAATTTAATATTACAAATGCTTGAATAATTAAATTCCGAATTTGATATGATTAATTTGATATTGAAATTTAGTATATGAAAATAGAGTGAATAACTGAAATTTGATTTAATATGATTCAAATTGGTTTCCAAAATGAATGTAAGTTATATCGGATTGTAATAGAGTTAATAAGATTTTAAAATTGGAATTTATTGGATAATTAAAACACGGGTTTAATATGATTTAAAAATGATTTGTAAAATTTTATTTTATCATATTAAAGTTAGAATGATGTTGTAGAACTTTTAAAATCGAATTAAAAGTAAATTTGTGAAAATTGAATATTTTAATATTTAATTGACGAGTTAAAATAGCCATTTTTCAAACAGTCTCGGATTTCGACGAAACCAGTTTGATTGGATCCGTAATGTGATATTATTGTAAGATTTCAAATTTCGTGTCAATCGGATTTACCGTTTGTCCGAGGCGAGCCAAAACGCATAGAAACTTGTTTAATCGGTTTAATTTAAATTTGATCGTTTATTTCCGTAACTCGCACAGATGATCGAATTAGCTTCCGAAACCTGTTCTATTGTGTCCGGAATGCGGGGTAAACCCTAGAAACGCTGGTCACCACGCGTAAATCGGAGTTTGGAAATTCCGGAATGAATAGTGTTTTGAATATTTTCTATATAAGCCCCTTTTATTTCATTTTTTGCAAAAATAAACAACCCTAGGGTTTCAAAATACTCAGCCGCCGTTCATATTATCTAATGGCCGAAAATCTTCTAACTTTCCCCTTTGATTTCTTCAAATCCGTTCATCAATTCAAGAAATCTTCAACATGAAAAATGTAGAGCACGTTGCGAACTGCGTATTCAACGGTCACGATCGGATTTGAGGCGTTGGATCATCGGCAAATCGAGTTCAAAGGCCGTCCGTTCTTCACGTTATTCGAGAAGAAATAAAGCACCGGGTGGGGCCGGTCACTGTGCACAGGGAGTAGGCGGTGGCGGCTTCGACGTGGCATCCTCCGATCGTCTTCAAGCTTCGTGTGGAGGGAGGATAATTGGATTCAAAAATGGATGCATGGGTTCATCGCGTACGAGAGATGCCTTGAAGTTTCACGCGTGCAATTGGGAAGAAGATCTCGTACGGGCCAGATCTGATGAAAGCAAATTCGAACGGTCCAGATGGTTTGGGTTAGAATTAAAATAAAAGTTGTATATTAATTTTATAAAAATTTGTGTAAACTTCTAAATATCATAACTTGTTGATACGAGGTCGGATTGTGACGATACGAATTGCGATGGGTTCGTTTTGTCGAGCACTACGCTATGGAGCTGGATTGGAATCATTTGGAGCTAGTGAAAATTTCGGGTAAAATTAAACGCTCGTTTAATTTTATTCGAAATAAAACGCTGGAACTACATTGAAATCAAGGTGAGTGTTTTATAACGCTCACAACGTACTGAATATCATTATGCTAGTTAAATTTGATATTTTGAAGTCATGAATTTTATTTGTCGTTGTTTGATAAAAATTTAATTGTCATATAGCCTGTCATTTGAATTAACCATTGGAAAATTAAATTGACAGTTAAACTGAAATTAAAATTGAATTGCGATTAAATTACCTGACATTGATAACTATGAAACTGCCATGAATTGTATTGTCTATTGGATGATGTATTTTGATGGATGTTATTGGTTGATATTTAAATGTTTGGATGTTTATTTGCTTATAGATACTGTTATGCATACATATGACACTGTGATTGGTTTAAGTAATATATACTCATCCCTGACATTTAATTGAAATAAATAATTACTTGGCCATAGGATAGAAAATTATATACGGACACCGAATTGGCTAAACTAATAAAAATCGTCGATTTGAAATTTATTTAAATGTTTTGATTTAAAAATTATAAATAGAAATCAATTTATAAAAATCGAATTTATCGAAAAATTGAGTTTGGAATGTTGAAATAAAATTTGATTAAAAGAAATTGTTAAATAATTAAAGTGGAGACTTTGGAATTTAAAAATCGGGATATGATTGAATTTCGTGAATTGATTTGTTTAAAGATTTAACCTTAATTCGAGCTTTGAATATTACTAAGTAAAAGCGATATAAAAGGGTATTTTGAAATTGAGCTTGAAATTGAATCATATTGTAATTGGGTTTTAAATTTGAATATTGGAAGATAATTTTGTTAAGTATTATAAATTGATATTTTGAAAAATCAAGCTCCAAATCGATATAAATTGAAATTGAATAAATTAAAAGTGAATATAAAATTGAATAAATTTGAAGTCAAAGTTGACATTAATTTGAATTGAAATCGAAATTGAATCGGTGGAATGGAAATTGAAATTGATTTGAATTGGGAAGTTATAATTGAAATGGATTGGTTTTGAAGCTGTTTTATTTTGTTTTCCAAATTACTCAGTTATATAAACCATTTTTGAATACTTAAACTATTTAATCTATTTTAAATCTACTTAACCCAATTTAAATTATTTTAAACTAATTTATGTATTTAAATCCATTTTAAGATTTTAATTATTTTTAACTATTTTAATTATTTAAAACTACTTTTAAACTACTTAAAACTATTTTCTAAAATTCTAAGCTGGTCAATAAGGTGAAATGTTTATATTTAAATACGAATCGGGTTAAATGAAGTTGCAACCTTAATTGAAATCCGAATTGATTTTGAAATCGAAATAAGATATTGAGACGAAAATGATTTTTGAAACGGAATCTGACATTTTAATAGATACGATGATATTTGAAATGGATTTGATTTTGAAGCGGATATGATATTTTGATATCAATTATGAATCGATTTGAAATATAAAAGAGCCAACGGTGTAATAATACGTAGTTATTAAAGAGAACGGGATCGGATATGGACATACTCTCTGTCGATACCGAACACCACTTTAATAACTATTATACGCGGAGTGTTGATCCAGAATGAAGTGGATGGTTTGGTGAACGCGTTGACTGAAGAAAGAGAACGATATTGGATGACCCCTGACATGACTAAAACAGAAGCCGCGCCGGGCCATTGAGGTTCGCCATCTCTAGCGGACGCACTTCTTCGATACCATATCTATTACATTTGTGATTCGATTTGGGTGCACCCCTTAATTTGGGAGTGTTATTTCGCGGTGTTGGGGTAGCTGCTAGCTATGCTCAACATCAGTCCGGATCACGCAATTACTAGTATCCTAGTTGGTATCGCCTCATGTACCTTGTCATACTGATTATCCTATTAGCGACCACTACGTTTTGTTTTATGTTATACCTATGGGGTTCCCTCTAATAACCACCAGTTTACGGTGGGGCTTACGGTGCTGTATAGACTATGGCATTATAAAAATGTGTTAAGGGGGATTATGGTAACGCCTTAACGCTATTTTGATACTTTATATTACTGATAGGCATTATCTACTTAGCGTACATTACTACATAGTAGATAGTTTATCGGATCCTTAAGAGATGGAAAATCCCGTAACATCTCTTGAGTTATTGCACGCACGTTGACACTGGATATGAGATGTCAAACCCCGTAAACATCTCTGACGCCGTTACACTCGTATTTATTCACGATTGATTTAACTTTCATAAGGATATTTTAGTCCTGACTCGAGTGTTTTGTCTTTTCATTACGCTCGGGCCAGTCCTGAGTTTTTCAGATTTTGAAGATCTATTCTGGAGGATGAAGACGAAGATTTGGTATACTATTATTATTATTACCCTTGCATCATGCTATCTGCTGCATTATTTTAATTGTTCTGTTGTATATGTATAACTCTGATAAATGTTGTATAAATAATTGTCAAAGTATAGTAAACAGCTTCATGAACTGTTTATTTGACTATTATATTTTATCGTTCCGCTGCGAGATTCTGTGTTGTTTCATTTCCTTTATTTCTCTTTCTTTTCTTTTCTTATTTACCCTAATAACCATCTGCCCTTTTGAATGGTTTGGAATCGGCATGTGTATTTGATCGTCGGTTTAAACGGTCCAAAAAGGCGGGTCGTTACAGTTGGTATCAAAGCTTTGGTTTAGCGATAACCTTAGCTTTGTGGGGTCTGGCTCTTTATAAATTGGGTAGTTATACCCTATGATGAGTCGCTGAGTGTATACATAGGAGAGAGCGTATTTGTTAGTGATATAAAATGTTTTATATTGTGTCGGTTGATTTGTTTAGTGGCTTATGGATTCTGGTCAATACGAGTAATTAACGTCATTGATAGGGATTTCTAAACACTTAAAACAGAACAATTCGACATAGTATTGATTTGAAATTGGGTAAATGAAATAATTTTTCTCTAATTATATTTTGAATATAAAGAAAAATGTTCAAAAATTATTGTGACTTATCTAGTTTACCTGGTTGTTAGGAATGAAAATATCAGTTACTATCATTAATTGGATATTGTAACTTAATAAATAAGGTGAATTACAAAATGAACAATGATGAAACACTTGTGGAATGTTTTAAGAAAGAAGATCCTATAAGAATATTTTATAAAGGTGATTTATGAATTAAAATAGATTTAAATTAGAAAATATTGAATTTAAGACCCGGAGATCTTGAAAAATGATTTTCAAAGCTTTAAAGAAAATATATTGTGATATTAGTTGGAAAATATTTATGAGAAATATTTTGAAAGGATTTTAAGAAGGAATGAATTCAGTACTCCTCTCTTATGTCGCTGGAAAATAATTTCGGTGATGACCGCGCAGCATCATCGACGTTCATTTTCGAGTCTCAAAGTGGAGGAGACTTATAAGAAGCTTTGCTTTTTCTTCGAAATTATTTTGGGTAAAAGAGTTTTGGTTTAAACTCTAAAGGTATGATTTGATGTATTAAAGATATAAGTGTATATATTTATTTCAAACGATTTGAAAAAAACCGGGCATTTAAAATTCTAAGTTATGTTAATTAGAAATTTTCTAATTATTTGAATGAAATATGAATAACCAGAATTTATAAAATAAGAGGATTAAGACATCTAAGCTATTTTTTTGGGAAAACTTTAAAGTTGAAAGGTAAAGAGGATTTAAATAAATTAAATTTGTGAACATTCTAATTAAGTAAAATGAAATTCTATAAATTTGTATAATACCAAAATTACATTCTGATAACATATAACAAGACTTACCAAATGTTAAAAGTTAAAATAATGTTTTGGATATGTAATGAGATATTGTACAAATAAACAGAACCTGAAAATAATTGAAGTATACAAGTAAGGAAAACTCAAAAGGAATTAAAATGTATATAAATGAAAATTTGGTTGTGGAAAAAATTATATATACTTAAATATAGCATGAAATGATGAATGGATAAATGAAACGAGTAAGTGAACTTAAGAAAGAAGACAAATGAATTGTATAATATCTTTGTAAATTGGTTATAGAAAATAAATATAAATTGCATAGAAAGTTTTTGTATTTGTAAATTGAGATAACCGTAAACTAAGAAAAGTCATATATGAGAAGTTAGACTTTTATGGAATGGCTATAAACTAAAGTGATGATTAATAAAATGTTCCACAAATAAATTTGTATTAACTGAAACTATGAATATGAAGTAAATGTAAACAAAAGAATTTGGTATAGCTAAGAATCAATTGGGAAAAGAAATTGAGTTAATTAAATTATATAGAATGTTTAAAATGAACTTGAGTAAGCAAATTCTTTGATATGATGTTTATGAAAAGATAATGTTAAAGAATATGCTATGTAAAGAAATGAATATACTAACTGAATAATGGATTGTGAGTAATTAAGTGAAAAAAATAGAAGTCAATAAAATAATTTAGTATAGATAAATTGGATAGAAATCCATTGGAAGGTAATACGTGAGATTGTACGTATATTATTTTATTCGCATAACAATTTGATCCAAATTCGAACACAAAATTTCGAGATGATTTATATCGATCCAAGTTAAGATTTTTCACTCGATTTTCGACGGCGAACCCTGGATATGGATTTTTAATTTGATTCTGAAATTCTCTATCATAGTATGGCTATGCAAGGAGAGTAACAATTTCCAATCAAGGAACCAAATCTGAGTCCACACCAGAGAGTCGTGTGAACGATACTAGTTTGAAAGTGAAATCGTGTGATCGAATAAGCGATTAGATTTATATTGCTCACGGATGATATATGTGCGGCTTACGGACTTAATTAAAGTTAATATTGGAAATTTAAGATGCCAAATATAAAATGATTCTTTTAAAAATTATATAACAGGATATATATATATAAAAGAGATAAACCAAATTGAATGTAAAATTAATAATTTGGTTATGTGGGGTATGATTTGGTTGTTATATGATTGTTAGTTGATTGTATATAATTCATTAAGTGTTATTGGAATTGAAAGCTATAAATCATTGAAATCAAATTGGAAGTTAAATGAATTTAAATAGAATTTAATTTGATTCAAATTGGAAGTGAACTAATGTAAATATAAATTAGTGAATGTTAACTAATTGAATTGTGAATGAATGTTAGTAAAATCAACCGTTAATGAATCAACTGTGATTAAAAATTGAAAACCAAGTGAATAAATATTAATGAGAAGTGAATTTATATTGATTGATTATGGATTTGTTGGATGATAGTTGGATGATAATTGATTGATGGTTGCATTTGTTGTTTTGTTGCATTTTCTATGTTGGCACATGTAGTTGTTGTGTTTCTATATGATGTGTATTGATATTAGTTTCATAATATGCATGTTTCTCATGGTTTGTTGAGTGTTTAGTAGGTGCGGATTGCGCTTGCTTCGCATTTGGAGCTCGCTTTCGCGCTATATTAGCCGTATATGCTCGCTAACAATATATAAGGTACATATCTCGGATTACATACCGTACTTTTACACTTTTTCCCTACGGGATGCCTCATCACTTGATGAGATGTATATTTGTGATATATATACTGTCATTTTTTTTCCGATCGAGCCGCGCAAAGGAGACTCTGCCAAAATTTTCCATAAAATCCGGGTGTTCGAAAATTTTTCAAGTTTTAAAATTTTATAACTTGTTTTAGTAACTAACTTTTAAAGTTAGAAAGCCATTCGGAGTAACTTAGTAGAAGCGTAGTATGACTTTATAGATGGAATTTCATTGTTTTATAAGTTGGTAACTTTGAATAAAATATATCTAATGTTGAATTCTATACTTAGTTCCTTTTCCCTTCTTTTCCTTTTCGAGGACGAAAAGTTTTGAGTGGGGGAGAGTGTAACGACCCGTAAATTTTCGATAATTAAAATAGCTAATTTAATAAGATTTCGTGATTTAATGTTAGAAAAAAATTTGTAATTCGTTTGAAATAATAATAACTGGAATGAATTGCAACAATAATTATCTAAGTAATGAAAAATAAAAGCTACTTAGTGAATGCCTTTGCAATCAAAAGTTGAATAGGATAATAAATGTTGAATCCATTGGGTATAATAGAGTAATTGATTGGTAAGTAAAATCTATTTAAAATCAAATATTGAATATTGAACAGGTAAATTGTTTAAATTAAATATTTAAAACTTATTGAATAATTGAATAACTGTAAAATGAAAATAGGATTCTAAAATTGTGAATTGGTTTTAAAAGTTGAATCTTATAAGTTCAATTCCAATATTTCAAAAGATAATGAATTATTGGATAAGCGAAATTGTTTAAATTTAATATTTTGAATTTATTGAATAATTTAATAATGGGAATTGAATAACTGTTTTAATGAAAATGGTTGTTCTATAATTTGAATTTGTTAAATTTTATAAGTCCGTTTTGAATATTTCAAAAGATAGTGATTTAAGAATAATCAAATTTGACTAAATTTAATATTACAAATGCTTGAATAATTAAATTCCGAATTTGATATGATTAATTTGATATTGAAATTTAATATATGAAAATAGAGTAAATAACTGAATTTGATTTAATATGATTCAAATTGGTTTCCAAAATGAATGTAAGTTATATCGGGATTATAATAGAGTTAATAAGATTTTAAAATTGGAATTTATTGGATAATTAAATCACGGGTTTAAAAGATTTAAAAATGATTTGTAAAATTTTATTTTATCATATTAAAGTTAGAATGATGTTGTAGAACTTTTAAAATCGAATTAAAAGTAAATTTGTGAAAATTGAATATTTTAATATTTAATTGACGAGTTAAAATAGCCATTTTTCAAACAGTCTCGGATTTCGACGAAACTAGTTTCATTGGATCCGTAATGTGATATTATTGTAATATTTCAAATTTCGTGTCAATCGAATTTACCGTTTGTCCGGGGCGCGCCAAAATGCATAGAAACTCGTTTAATCGGTTTAATTTAAATTTGATCGTTTATTGCCGTAACTCGCACAGATGATCGAATTAGCTTCCGAAACCTGTTCCATTGTGTCCGGAACGTGGGGTAAACCGTAGAAATGCTGGTCACCGCACGTAAATCGGAGTTTGGAAATTCCGGAATGAATAGTGTTTTGAATATTTTCTATATAAGCCCCTTTTATTTCATTTTTTGCAAAAATAAACAACCCTAGGGTTTCAAAATACTCAGCCGCCATTCATATTAACTAATGGCCGAAAATCTCCTAACTTTCCCCTTCGATTTCTTCAAATCCGTTCATCAATTCAAGAAATCTTCAACATGAAAAATGTAGAGCACGTTGCGAACTGCGTATTCAACGGTCACGATCGGATTTGAGGCGTTGGATCATCGGCAAATCGAGTTCAAAGGCCGGCCGTTCTTCACGTTATTCAAGAAGAAATAAAGCACCGGGTGGGGCCGGTCACTGTGCGCAGGGAGTAGGCGGTGGCGGCTTCGACGTGGCATCCTCCGATCGTCTTCAAGCTTCGTGTGGAGGGAGTATAATTGGATTCAAAAATGGAGGCATGGGTTCATCGCGTACGAAAGATGCCTGGAAGTTTCACGCGTGCAATTGGGAAGAAGATCTCAAACGGGCCAGATCTGATGAAAGCAAATTCGAACAGTCCAGATGGTTTGGGTTAGAATTAAAATAAAAGTTGTATATTAATTTTTATAAAAATTTGTGTAAACTTCTAAATATCATAACTTGTTGATACGAGGTCGGATTGTGACGAAAAGAATTGCGACGGGTTCGTTTTGTCGAGCACTACGCTATGGAGCTAGATTGGAATCATTTGGAGCTAGTGAAAATTTCGGGTAAAATTAAACGCTCGTTTAATTTTATTCGAAATTAAAAGTTGGAACTACATTGAAATCAAGGTGAGTGTTTTATAACGCTCACAACGTACTGAATATCATTATGCTAGTTAAATTTGATATTTTGAAGTGATGAATTTTATTTGTCGTTGTTTGATAAAAATTTAATTGTCATATAGCTTGTCATTTGAATTAACCGTTGGAAAATTAAATTGACAGTTAAACTGAAATTAAAATTGAATTGCGATTAAATTACGTGACATTGATAACTATGAAACTGCCATGAATTGTATTGTCTATTGGATGATGTATTTTGATGGATGTTATTGGTTGATATTTAAATGTTTGGATGTTTATTTGCTTATATATACTGTTATGCAAACATATGACACTGTGATTGGTTTGAGAAATATATACTCATCCCTGACATTTAATTGAAATAAATAATTACTTGGCCATAGGATAGAAAATTATATACGGACACCGAATTGGCTAAATTAATAAAAATCATCGATTTGAAATTTATTTAAATGTTTTGATTTAAAAGTTATAATTAGAAATCAATTTACAAAAATCGAATTTATCGAAAAATTGAGTTTGGAATGTTGAAATAAAATTTGGTTAAAAGAAATTGTTAAATAATTAAAGTGGAGACTTTGGAATTTAAAAATCGGGATATGATTGAATTTCGTAAATTGATTTGTTTAAAGATTTAACCTTAATTCGAGCTTTGAATATTACTAAGTAAAAGCGATATAAAAGGATATTTTGAAATTGAGCTTGAAATTGAATCATATTGTAATTGGGTTTTAAATTTGAATATTGGAAGATAATTTTGTTAAGTATTATAAATTGATATTTTGAAAAATCAAGCTCCAAATCGATATAAATTGAAATTGAATAAATTAAAAGTGAATATAAAATTGAATAAATTTGAAGTCAAAGTTGACATTGATTTAAATTGAAATCGAAATTGAATCGGTGGAATGGAAATTGAAATTGATTTGAATTGGGAAGTTATAATTGAAATGGATTGGTTTTGAAGCTGTTTTATTTTGTTTTCCAAATTACTCAGTTATATAAACCATTTTTGAATACTTAAACTATTTAATCTATTTTAAATCTACTTAACCCAATTTAAATTATTTTAAACTAATTTATCTATTTAAATCCATTTTAAGATTTTAAGTATTTTTAACTATTTTAATTATTTAAAACTACTTTTAAACCACTTAAAACTATTTTTTAAAATTCTAAGCTGGTCAACAAGGTGAAATGTTTATATTTAAATCTTGAATTTAAATACGAATTGGGTTAAATGAAGTTGCAACCTTAATTGAAATCCGAATTGATTTTGAAATCGACATAAGATATTGAGACGAAAATGATTTTTGAAAGGAATCTGACATATAAATAGATACGATGATATTTGAAATGGATTTGATTTTGAAGCGGATATGATATTTTGATATCAATTATGAATCGATTTGAAATATAAAATAGCCAACGGTGTAATAATACGTAGTTATTAAAGAGACCGGGATCGGATATGGACATACTCTCTGTCGATATCGAACACCACTTTAATAACTATTATACGCGGAATGTTGATCCAGAATGAAGTGGATGGTTTGGTGAACGCGTTGACTGAAGAAAGAGAACGATATTGGATGACCCCTGACATGACTAAAACAGGAGCCGCGCCGGGCCATTGAGGTTCGCCATTTCTAGCGGACACACTTCTTCGATAGCATATCTATTACATTTGTGATTCGATTTGGGTGCACCCCATGATTTGGGAGTGTTGTTTCGCGGTGTTGGGGTAGCTGCTGGCTATGCTCAACATCAGTCCGGATCACGCAACTACTAGTATCCTAGTTGGTATCGCCTCATGTACCTTGTCATACTGATTATCCTATTCGCGACCACTACGTTTTGTTTTGTGTTATACCTATGGGGTACCCTCTGATAACCACCAGTTTACGGTGGGGCTTAAGGTGCTGTATAGACTATGGCATTATAAAAATGTGTTAAGGGGGATTATGGTTACTCCTTAACGCTATTTTGATACTTTATATTACTGATAGGCATTATCTACTTAGCGTACATTACTACATAGTAGATAGTTTATCGGATCCTTAAGAGATGGAAAATCCCCTAACATCTCTTGAGTTATTGCATGCATGTTGACACTGGATATGAGATGTCAAACCCCGTAAACATCTCTGACACCGTTACACTCATATTTATTCACAATTGATTTAACTTTCATAAGGATATTTTTGTCCTGACTCGAGTGTTTTGTCTTTTCATTACGCTTGGGTCAGTCTTGAGTTTTTCAGATTTTGAAGATCTATTCTGGAGGATAAAGACGAAGATTTGGTATACTATTATTATTATTACCCTTGCATCATGCTATCTGCTGCATTATTTTAATTGTTCTGTTGTATATGTATAACTCTGATAAATGTTGTGTAAATAATTGTCAAAGTATAGTAAACAGCTTCATGAACTGTTTATTTGACTATTATATTTTATCGTTCCGCTGCGAGATTATGTGTTGTTTCATTTCCTTTATTTCTCTTTCTTTTCTTTTCTTATTTACCCTAATAACCATCTGCCCTTTTGAATGGTTTGGAATCGGCATGTGTATTTGATCGTCGGTTTAAATTGTCCAAAAAGGCGAGTCATTACAGGTACGCCTCTGGAAGGACGCCCCGAGAACCTAACCGGATCTTTGCCAACACAAGGCTGGGTTGCCTCTGCAAAAATAGGTAACTACTGACACGAGTATGCCATCCCCCGGTCGTTTGCGACCTTTATCCGAGGATCCTCAACCACAAAGCAACAAACCACAAAGTATAATACATTTGCAGCATCAACAGAGGTAAAATATCTGGGCTCCATACCATGATACTACCCTTTTCAGAAGGAAATGACATACCCTAAGGGGCGCTACCCTCTATAATCTTGCTGCATCCTTCCTGTTTCGACAATTCCGAGGTATGAGGCTCGACGAAGCTCGTCCACAAAGCTACACTTTTCACAAAAGCCATGCTTCAATCAACAAATGATCAGCAGCACTTCGAATGCCACATTACCAAATTGGGAATATATCACTAGTAACCATCAACTACATAACCTCTGAGCTCGTACGTCTCAGAGAAGGGTGTTAAGCTAAGAGAATAAATTCTCCGCCACCAACAGAAATGTATTGGATAGAAACCAGCTTTACATCTCAAAGTGTAACGTCAGACACACATCCATACAAGTATGTTCCGGGATCGGATGGAACTGAAGGCACTTCCAAAGAAGCCCTTGCAATCTGGATATTCACTAATCACGTCCGGAATACCCATCACAAAGGATGATAAAATCTCTATACCGGAGCAACCCGGTGCAGAGACATTCGACAGGTAATTCATTTGCTTTCGAAAATACCCGTTCTTCAACACCATCTTCAAATGCAATCCCATTTCGTCGTATCATTATTCGGAATGGGTTTTATGACACAAGGTCCTCTTCCTGCTAATCCGAATAATGAGCGCTTATTTTTAAAAATAAGTGCTCATTCAGTTTTCAAACAAATCACAATAATTTCCACTTTGATCTTTTAAACAAAAGATCCATCACTATCACAAAGGTTCGATGTAGGTTTCGAACATCCATTTGGAATTCGACTCCCAATCGCATCGAAATTCAATTGCCGATTAAAGGCCAATATTGATAGTCGGTTATTTAACTATCAATCATCATTTACAACAGTCATTGGATTTCAAAAAAAATTCCCAAATCATTTACTTCCAAAATATCTTCGCAAGATATACTTTTAACACTTTAATATTTTGAAAACAAATTTCAAATCACTATTCACATTTCAATCCTTTGGAAACAAATTTTCAAATCATTTTCCTTACGTGGAATATATTTTCAAATATTTATTCATTTCCTATGAAAATCTTCCGAGTTAAAATAATTCAAATCACTTATCGAAAATATTCTTGGAACATTTAAAATAAAACCATCTTAAATACTTACTTAAATATTGGTTATGAAAAAATCATGCTAATTATCACATATAAGACTTAGTAGATAGAGTATAAATAACTATTTTCTAAATCAAATATCAATTTAATCTTTAAAATAATCCCTAATATAATTAATTAAATAAAATTTTACTTTAAAGATTTAAAACAAATTTTCAAAACTAATTTCTCTAACAATATTACTTAAAAACCAAATCTTGAACTTTTAATTTTATTTCCAAAGCTATTTAAAAAAGATACTCGACTTTCCATGGAAGAATTCTCTTTTCATATCAAGATGGTCCATTTAGCAATTAATAAATCTTCTCGATTTATTTTAGTTTACATTCCAAATATGTAAATTTCTTTCCATGCATTAAAAAAAAATAAACCCATATTTTTTTTAAAACAAAATTCCCTTACCTTCAAAAAGTTTCCATTGTGAATTTTAAACTTTCAAATATCCACTGATATATGATTTTCAAATCGTTTTCCAAATATTCACCTTCAACGCCCAAATCAATTTTTTAAATTGATTTCTAAATTTATTTCAATCACCAAATCAAATTCCAAATTGATTTCTAAATTTGTTTCAATCAACAAATCAATTTCCATATTGATTTCCCAAGGATTTTATTTTTAAAACACCAAATTAATTTCCAAATTTAATTTCTAAATTTATTTCAACACCAAATCGATTTTCATTCAAACACTAAATCAATTTTCATATCGATTTCCCAAATATTTATTCTTTTAACACCAAATCAATTTCCGAATTTATATTTAAAATAAATTCCTTTATCTTTTCCAAATTATTTAAAAACCATATTTTTAAAATAAATTCTTCACCTTTTGAATATTATTACTTGAAATCTATTTATTAAACTTTTTCCCATATTTTGGAATTTTATTCAATAAGATTTCACTATAGATTTTCTACCTAAATTTAAAAATCCAATTTTATTTATTTTGGTATACTACGATACCAAAAATATATTCGGCTAAATTTAACCTTCAACGGTTTCAATCACAAATAATCTCACACAAATTATAAATAATCAACACAAAACAAATGAAACAAATTCAAATGTTTGAGGAATCCAGTTGGATCCATCCAACCTGCTTTCCTGCATCCATAGATGTTAGCACAACAATTAAATACCCATTCCGCTTCAAGATGGAATATCGCGGTATATGAGATTTATAAAGTATCATCCACTATTATGCGGCGCATAGGGTCTCATCCGCTATATAATGCAGGAAATCAACAACTCCAAATGCACATATAATACCAATTCCACTTCGAGGTGGAATATCACGGTATATGGGTTTAATATAATATCGTCCGCTATTATGCGGCGCATAGGGTCTAAACTAATATAAATGATAATAAATTAATCATTCAATCACACAATCAACAATTTAAAATTTAACTATTTAAAATTAAATCAGCGATTGAGTGAGAAGATCTCACCTTTTATTTGCTATCCATTTCCAATCCTGATTTCTCTTCTTCATAGTATTAGACCTTGTATAAACAATTATATGATTTTTTATTAATATTCGGATAAATCAAACAATTAAATTCTCATTTGGTAAATTTAGTTTAACTAATAAATTTAATTTAACCAATCTTCTTTTAATAATAATTTATAGATTTTCAAAAATCTAATTTTTATATATAAACTTTCAACATTCTAAAAATCTTTATTTCCCAAAATCTAATATATATATAAAAAAAGAATTATTTCAATCTTGACTGTAAATAAACAATAGTAATCTTATTTACTGTTTTAATTTTTTTATATAACTTTATAATTCAAAACATTTGAAACTGTTGTTCTTTGCCATAAAAATTTTATTTTCCTACACACACACACACACACACACACACACACATATATATATATATATAAATCAAAAACTGCATACATACATATTCAATGCCATATATAAATCAAAAACTACACATATATACACATATTCAATGCCATATTCAATGCCATATAACTTTATAATTCAAAACCATATTCTCCTCTGTATAGATTTGTTTTTCATCGTTTGGTTAAAATTAAATTTAAAATAACACGATACCTTCACTGCCAATTCCGATGCCCTAAACCCACGAAACCGCCACTGCTCGAGCACCATCACGGCCCCAATCCCTAGCCTGCCTGCATGCGTCCAGCGCTTCAACGCGAGATCACGTTGCCACGAAAAATCCCACTTGCGTGTGAATAAACGCACCTTCCCTTCTCACCTTCGATCGCACTTCAACGCCGAAACCCTAGCTACGCAATCACCGCCCCTGCCGAACTCGAATCGAAGCTTGGGTTCGTTTCTCTTCCACGCATGCGCGAGTGCTCATCACTGCATGAACGATCAATCCCACGCGCCCTAGATCTCGCGAGCGCGAGGACGCTCCACTACCTTCGATCGAACGATCGATTTGATTTGCTAACATTTTTTTCTGCTTAGAATTTGATTTTTTTTTTCGCGATCGCGACCTAGAATTCAACTGGAGATGTGCACGATTTTTTTTCCGGCTGCTATGTTTCTTTTTTTTTGTTTTGAACGAAGTGATGCCATGGTTTTTTTTATTCCTCGAACGAGAAAAAAACATTTTCTTCAACGCGTGTAAAAATATTCAAAAGGAAGAAAACACATGGTTGAAAAGAGGGTACGTGTCTGACGCTTGCATAGTGCTTTGATATATATATATATATTAACATTATTTATGTTTAAATTTTAAATTCAAATTCAAATTCTAATCGTCTCGGTTTTCGCAATTAAAAATCTCGATCTCCGATCAATGCGTGTCTCCAGACTTTTATAATGTTGACTCCCTATTTCGAACGCAATAGAAAAGGTTCCGCGTTCAAATTCGATAATATGGAGAAGATAGCTTTTTGGATCCAGTTAAAATATCGAATTTTCGATTTAAATTTCAACGCGTTTGCCAATCGTACGGCCCATCAACAACTCCAAATGCTATGAAAATTAAAATCCAATAATAATACAATATTACGGATCCAATGGAACTTGTTTCGCCGAAATCCAAGACTGTATCTCGGAAGGCTATTTTTAAATATCGATTTTAAACGGTATAAATTCAAAACCAATCTAAACATTTTCAAATTTAATTCTGAAGCTTCCATCATCTTCAGTATTATCAATGTAAATTTTTGAAGCCTAGAAATATTTCTAAACAGCTTAAAACTGAAGATTCAAATTTTTACCAATCTCAATAAATTAAATTCCATAATTTAATCTCCAAATTCATAGTTCCATTTGAAATTCAAGTTAAACTTATCATTCAAATATTTAAAATCGATCAAATATACTAATTTCAAATGTTTAAAATTCAGGGTCGTCACATCCTTCCCCCCTTAAAAGAATTTCGTCCCGAAAGTACTAGTTAAAAAGAATGATCCTTAACCCGTTTATGATTTTCCCAAAACAAAACAGTTTTATCAATTTGCCAAAACAAATCTTTTTTATTTAAGACCCATCATTCATTCAACTAACTTTCTAATTTCAATTATATGTTCCAAACAACATTGTTTTCTCAATAATTCAAATTTAAATTTAAACTCAAATTTTAAATTTTCAAAATTTTTCTAACTCCCTAAATTTTCGAAAAATTTCGCCAGCATCTCCTTTGCGCGGCTAGCTCGGTACGACTACAAAATTGCACCACGGGCCCTTAGAATTAAAAAAAAACAAAAAGCCAAGCGGCTGGACAAGAAAGTCATCAAATTTCATATAGAAATTTAGAATACATACCTTTTCCGAGCAATTCAAATCTATCTTCAAAGTCAAAATCCCAATTCCATTTCTTTTATATCACCTGTATATTCTACTAGCCATAATATCCAATTACAACATTCAAATATCATTTTGCACATTTCATTACAAAATTTCAATACTTACTTCTTATACCATTTTTACTTTACTATTAAAGTTACATATCCATTTTCATTCAATCTTGCATTTTAATTTCATTTAAATTCAATTTTATTTAATTTCAATTCTACTTGGATTCAATTTACCTTCTGAATATTGAATTTTATCAACCATCTTTCATTCACAGCTGATTCATCTCACTATTTTAAATTAGTTTCATTTACCAATTTATTACAAATTCCAATTCATTTTTTTTTTCAATTTCCACCTTTATTATCTTTAGTTTACTTCGAACTAATTTTACAACTTCATTTTATTCCACACAATTCAAATTGGTTTTCAATATTCAGTTCAGTTCCAGTTTTATTCTTTTGTTCATTCCCAAGAAATTATTTTCAATTCACTATTTTGGTTTATAACCACTTATATTAAACTAGATTTCCAATTCTATATGAATTCAATTTACTTTCATCTGTAAATATTAGATTCAATTCATTTTAAACCTTACCCATTTGGTCATTCATCAATTAGTTTCACTTACTAATTTTAGTTTAATACTTCACTTTGTTTATCACAAATCAATTTCAATTCCAACTCCAGTTCTATTATTTGAAATGAATTTCAACATTCAATTTCATTTTCTTGCATTTCAATTTCATTTTGAATCCATATCATCATTTTATTTGACTTAATTTTTCAATCTCAATTCTTTTAGTCAATTTTCATTTTTAGTTCCACTTGAATTAAATTTTCCTTCCAACCTACATTTACTTTTATCTAACGTCTCTTTAAGTTAGATTTTATTTTAACAACTTCGAACTTTACAAGTTATCAAACTTAATGATATTCCATAAACATTTTATATAGTATTCCAGATTCTTTCCATCTTTTCAAAACCATTTTTGAAATAAATTCAAATTATCCTTTGAATTCCCAAAAGCAACCCCAGTTTTCCAAACAACCTCAAATTTCAATAATTTGGCAGCAATTCCTCTCTTAGAAACTCGAAAATGAACACCGATGATGTCGCGATCATCATCGGAATTATTTTTCAGTGACTGAAAAGAGTTTGTGCTTTTATCCCTTTAAAACATTTTTTCCAAAACCTTTGAAAACCATTTTCAAATCAAATGGAGTTAATTTCCAAAATTCCAAATCCTTTCAAAAACATGTCCAAAACCTTCTCTGGAATTCTAGTTCAAATTTATAAGTCACATTTACATTTACAATTCCTATTTGTATATGGATTGTATTTCTCATCTTTAAGTTGTGATTTCAACTTCTTAATCACTTCCTAATCAAACAATCAACCATATACTACATTAATTTAAGGAAAATCATTCCTTTTATACGTGAAAATAATGTAGGTAAAATTATTTCATTTATCCTATTTAAAAACAATATCGTGGCGAATTGTTCTGTACAAGTGTTTAGAGATTCCTATCGATAGAGTTGTACGGACTATACCAACCAGAATCCATATGCCACTCAACAAACCAATCATCACAATATAAAAAATTTTGTATTCACTAACAAATACGCGCTCATATCTATTAATACACTCAAACTCATTCTAGAGTACCACTGACTCTATCTCAAATGAGTAACACCCAACAGAGCCAAGGTCGTCGCTTAACCAAACGCTCTGATACCAAAATGTAACGACTCGATTTTTCAACTTTCGAAAGTCGACATTAATACGTCCGCTGTATCAAATGCCGCACAATCGTATGCCAAAAAATCAAACTGTTAGGGTTTAAGAAGAAGAAGAAGATAGAAGAAGAACATAAACAATAACAGAAACTCACATTTCGCAGCGGAACAAATATAATAGATAAATGAATATCTTTAAACAAAATCACTATATCAATTTATGCATTACAACATCAGAGTATTACAACAACAACACACAAACAATTGCAGTTATAATAACCTGCCCCTATGGTTGAATACATAGCGGAATGATAATAATTACGGAAGTACGTCTCATCATCCAGCTCAAACTCTAGATCTCCACAGCATCTCTTTTTCGACTTCGCTTTCGAATAACTGATAACCTGACTCTAAGCTGCCCGTGTGGAAAATTTTGGGCACCCTGATTTTAGAAAGGGAACAATAAACTCCAGGTCAGTCATGAAACTGGTGTGAGATCTTAAAAATAGTTATCTTTAACAAGAAGAAAATAAAAGAATTTAAAAGAAATGCACAATGCTTTTGAAAAATGAAACTACCATAAGGCCTCCCGGCACACACACAACGCACTCGCACACTTGGGGGAGATTTCTCCTTATGATAGACAAACATGCTTGATACGCAAAATCTTTTTGATATTATTATTAGTGCATAGTGGAAAAACATTTTCAAGTATAATATTAATCCTAGCCAGCATACGTACCATTGTAGTATGCCTACTATAGCTACCATATTAGATGGCAGATTCTACAACTAAAACGTACAAAGCGCGTATTGGTAATTGGATTTCCCACAAATGGTCAGGCAAAGGAACTTCCTGCGCCACATAGGTACGCTTCTAGAGGGACGCCCCGAGAACCTAACTGGATCTCTGCCAACACAAGGCCGGGTTACCTCTGCAAAAATAGGTAAGTACTGACACGAGTATGCCATGCCCCGGTCGTTTGCCACCTTTATCCAAGGATCCTCAACAACAAAGCAACAAACCACAAAGTATAATACATTTGCAACATCAACATAGGTAAAATATCTGAGCTCCATACCATGATACTACCCTTTTCTAGAAGGAAATGACATACCCTAAGGGGCGCTACCCCCTATAACCTTGCTGCATCCTTCCTGTTTCGACCATTCCGAGGTGTGAGGCTCGACGAAGTTTCGTCCACAAAGCTACGCTTTTCACAAAAGTCATGCTTCGATCAACAAATGATCAACAGTACTTCGTATGTAACGTTACAAAATTGGGAATATATCACTACTAACATAAACTACATAACCTCTGAGCTCGTACGTCTCAGAGAAGGGTGTTAAGCTAAGAGAATAAATTCTCCGCCACCAACAGAAATGTATTTGATAGAAACCAGCTTTACATCTCAAAGTGTAACGTCAGACACACATCCATACAAGTCCGTTCCGAGATTGAACAGAACCGAAGGCACTTCCAAAGAAGCCCTTGCAATCCGAATATTCACTAATCATGTCCGGAATCCCCATTACAAAGGATGATAAAATCTCTATACCGGAGAAACCCGGTGCAGAGACATTCGACAGGTAATCCTTTCGTTTTCGAAAATGCCCGGTCTTCAACATCATCTTCAAATGCAATCCCATTTCGTCGTATCATTATTCGGAATGGATTTTGTGACACAGGGTCCTCTCCAGGCTAATTCGGATAATGGGCACTTATTTTTTAAAATAAGTGTTCATTCAGTTTTCAAACAAATCACAACAATTTCCACTTTGATATTTTAAACAAAAGATCCATCACAATCACAAAGGTTCGATGTGGGTTTCGAATAACCATTTGGAATTCGACTCCCAGTTGCATTGAAATTCAATTGTCGATTAAACGCCAATATTGATAGTCGGTTATTTAACTATCAATCATCATTTACAACAATCACCGGATTTCAAATAATTTTCCCAAATCATTTACTTCCAAAATATCTTCGCAAGATATACTTTTAACACTTTAATATTTTGAAAACAAATTTCAAATCACTATTCACATTTCAATCCTTTGGAAACAAATTTTCAAATCATTTTCCTTATGCGGAATATATTTCCAAATATTTATTCATTTCCTCTGAAAATCTGCCGAGTTAAAATAATTCAAATCACCTATCCAAAATATTCTTGGAACATTTAAAATAAAACCATCTTAAATACTTACTTAAATATTGGTTATGAAAACATCATACTAATTATCACATACTAATTATCACATATAAGACTTCAAGTCCAAACTAATTTTAAAATAAATTAGTAGATAGAGTTTAAATATTTAAATAACTATTTTCTAAATCAAATATCAATTTAATCTTTAAAATAATCCCTTATATAATTAATTAAATAAATTTTTACTTTAAAGATTTCAAACAAATTTTCGAAACTAATATCTCTAGCAATATTATTTTAAAACCAAATCTAGAACTTTTAATTTTATTTCAAATGCTATTTAAAAAAATATACTCGACTTTTCAGGGAAGACTTTTCTTTCCATTTCAAGATGGTCCATTTAGCAATTAATAAATCTTCTCGATTTATTTTAATTTACATTCGAAATTTGTAAATTTCTTTCCACGCTTTTAAAAAATAAACCGATATTTATTTTTAAAACAAAATTCCCTTTCGTTTAAAAAATTTCCATTGTGAATTTTAAACTTTCAAATATCCGCTGATATACGATTTTCAAATCATTTTCCAAATATTCACCTTCAACACCCAAATCAATTTTTTAAATTGATTTCCAAATTTATTTCAATCACCAAATCAAATTCCAAATTGATTTCTAAATTTGTTTTGATCAACGAATCAATTTCCATATTGATTTCCCAAGGGTTTTATTTTTAAAACACCAAATTAATTTTCAAATTTAATTTCTAAATTTATTTAACCACCAAATCGATTTTCATTCAAACACTAAATCAATTTTCATATTGATTTCCCAAAGATTTATTCTTTTAACACTAAATCAATTTCCAAATTTATTTTTAAAATAAATTCTTTTATCTTTTCCAAATTATTTAAAAACCATATTTTAAAATAAATTCTTCACCTTTTGAATATTATTACTTGAAATCCATTTACTAAACTTTTTCCTATATTTTGGAATTTTATTCGATAAGATTTCGCTATAGATTTTCTACCTAAATTTAAAGATCCAATTTTATTTATTCCTGGTATCCTACGATACCAAAAATATATTCGGCTAAATTTTAGCCTTCAACGGTTTCAATCACAAATAATCACACACAGATTATAAATAATCAACACAAAACATATGAAACAAATTCAAATGTTTGAGGAATCCAGTTTGATCCCTCTAACCTGCTTTCCTGCATCCACAGATGTTAGCACAACAATTAAATACCCATTCCACTTCGAGGTGGAATATCGCAGTATATGGGATTTATAAAGTATCATCCGCTATTATGCGGCGCATAGGGTCTCATCCACTACATAATGCGAGAAATCAACAACTCCAAATACATATATATTTTACCAATTCCACTTCGAGGTGGAATATCGCGGTGTATGGGTTTGATATAATATCATCCGCTATTATGCGGCGCATAGGGTCTAAACTAATATAACTGATAATAAGTTAATCATCCAAGCACACAATCAACAATTTAAAATATAACTATTTAAAATTAAATCAGCGATTGAGTGATAAGATCTTACCTTTTATTTGCTATCCATTTCCAATCCCGATTTGTCTTCTTCACAGTATTAGATCTTGTATAAACAATTATATGATTTTTCATTAATATTCGGATAAATCGAACAATTAAATTCTCATTTGGTAAATTTAGTCTAACTAGTAAATTTAATTTAACCAATCTTCTTTTAATAATAATTTATAGATTTTCAAAAATCTAATTTTTATATATAAACTTTCATCATTCTATAAATCTTTATTTCCCAAAATCTTATATATATATATAAAAAACTGAATTATTTCAATCTTGACTGTAAATAAACAACAGTAATCCTATTTACTGTTTTAATTTTTTTATATAACTTTATAATTCAAAACATTTGAAACTGTTGTTCTTCACCATAAAAATTATATTTTCCTACATGCATATATATATATATATATATATATAAACTGAAAACTGCATATATATATATATATATATATATATAAATTGAAAACTGCATATATATATATATATTTTTCCTCTGTACAGATTTGTTTTTCATCATTTGGTTAAAATTAAATTTAAAATAAACACGATACCTTCACTGCCAATTCTGATGCCCTGGACCCACGAAACCACCACTGCTCGAGCACCATCGTGGCCCCAATCCCTGGCCTGCCTGCATGCGTCCAGCGCTTCTGCGTGAGATCACGTTGCCACGACTAATCCCACTTACGTGCGAATAAACACGCCTTCCCTTCTCACCTTCGATCGCACTTCAACGCCGAAACCCTAGCTACGTAATCGCCGCCCCTGCCGAACTCGAATCGAAGCTTGGGTTCATTTCTCTTCCACGCATGCGCGAGTGCTCATCACGGCATGAATGATCAATCCCACGCGCCCTAGATCTCATGAGCGCGAGGACGCCCCACTCCCTTCGATCGAACAATCGATTTGATTTGCTAACATTTTTTTCTGCTTTGAATCTGATTTTGTTTTTTTCCCGATCGCGGCCTCGAATTCCAATGGAGATGAGCATGATTTTTTTTTCGGCTGCTATGTTTCTTTTTTTTAGTTTTAAATGAAGTGATGCCGTGGTTTTTTATTTTTTTATTTTTATTCCTTGAACGAGAAAAAAAAACATTTTCTTCAACGCGTGTAAAAATATTCAGAAGGAAGAAAACACATTGTCGAAAAGAGGGTACGTGTCTGATGCTTGCATAGTGCTTTGATATATATATATATATATATATTATTTATATTTAAATTTTAAATTCTAATTCTAATTCTAATTTTAATCATCTCGGTTTCTGCAATTAAAAATCTCGATCTTCGATCAATGCGTGCCGCCAGGCATTTATAATGTTAACCGCCTATTTCGAACGCAATAGAAAAGGTTCCGAGTTCAAATTCGATCGTATGGAGAAGATAGCTTTTTGGACCCAGTTAAAATATCGAATTTTTGATTTAAATTTCAACGCGTTTGCCTATCGTACGGTCCATCAACAACTCCGAATGCTACAAAAATTGAAATCCAATAATAATACAATATTACGGATCCAATGGAACTGGTTTTGTCGAAATCCGAGACTGTGCCTCGAAAGACTATTTTTAAAAATCGATTTTAAACGATATAAATTCAAAACTAATCAAAACATTTTCAAATTGAATTCTGAAGCTTCCATCATCTTCAGTATTATCAATGTAAATTTTCGAAGCCTTGAAAATATTTCTAAACAGCTTAAAACTGAAGATTCAAATTTTTACCAATCTCAATAAATTAAATTCAATAATTTAATCTCCAAATTCATAGTTCTATTTGAAATTCAAGTTAAACTTATCATTCATATATTTAAAATCAATCAAATATTCTAATTTTAAATGTTCAAAATTCTGCGTAATTACATATGGGATCAGGAAACCTGCTTCGAGAATGGAATGTATTAAGTTGTTGATTGAGGACCAGCCTCCTTTATTTATATAAAGTATTACTTGGTTTAATTAAATAAGACATGTTCTTATTTGAATTATACTTCCTAAGTACTAAAATGGTAACGTTTGAGATTTCTATTCATCAGACACTTATTGTTCTGACTCCCTCCTTACTACGACATCAGTTAGAGAAGGAGTTGATGATGCTTGAAGATGACGAGAGTGAAGCTTGTGACAGTTACTATCTATCGTTTTGTATTATTTTCAATTGTACCCACTAAATTTATTTTTGAAAAAATTGTTGTAATGATTGACATTATGTAATGTTTATGACAATTGAAATAAATGGTATTATTATTGTTATTATATTTATTCCTTTTGCTATGAGTTCTGAAAGAATACATAGATAGTTTTATTTTATTATTTTTACCAACCAACAACAAGCTTTAGAATGGGTCTAAGTTTCGATGGACCTTTTCTGGGTCGGAATTTTGCGGAAAAATATAAGTATGAGTGGCGTATTTGTTATTTTTGAAAATATTTTTCAAAAGCCTTACCATATAATATACACAGACACATTAATTTTTAATTTACGCCTGACTCTATAAACTCTGATTGTAAAAGTGGTTGCTACCATATTCTTAAAGGGTGGGCGAAGAACCTATGAGTTGGAAAAATAAATAGAGTTAAATTTATACTTATTTATTGGACCTAGACTTCCTTATCATTGCGGACCCTATAAGCATATAGAAATCATAGAAGGAATGATAGTAACTTCAAAATTTAATATGTAATTATTGTGCAATAAGCGAGGAATTACAAGAAATCAAATAATTTTATGAGGTCACTAAGGTAATTATGGGAAGATATGGATGAAATTAAATAGGTAACATTAAATAAACAAATGAATGTCTTTAGGAAACGTCCGTTATGATAGCAACCATTTAATATGAACAAAGTGACATTTATGAGAGTAGTAATTATAAATGTCAGGTAATAGTTAGATAATTGTAACGACCAAATTTTTCGACGCCCGAAAGTCGACATCGATACGTCCACTGTATCAAATGCTGCACATGTGAATGCTGGAAAACCGAACCGTTAGGGTTAAATAAGAAGAAGATAGAAGAAGAAACAGAAACAATAACAGAATCTCACATTTCGTAGCAGAATAAATATAATAGATAAATGAATAATCTTTAAAAACAAAAGTACTATATCAGATTTACATTACATTATCAGATTTTACAAAAACACAACAGGGAAAAAAATAATTATATACTAGTTAAGAAGAATGATCTCAATTTCCACTTTGATCTTTTAAACAAAAGATCCAACACAAAGATTCGATGTGGTTTTCGAATATCCATTTGGAATCTGAATGTAGCACTTATTTTTAAAAATAAGCTCTCGTTATTCGGATTAGCCGGGAGAGGACTTTGTGTCATAAAACCCATTCCGAATAATGATACGACGAAATGGGATTGCATTTGAAGATGGTGTTGAAGAACGGGTATTTTCGAAAGCGAAAGGATTACATGTTGAATGTCTCTGCACTGAGTTGCTCTGGTTTAGAGATTTTATTACCCTTTGTGATGGGGAGTCTGGACGTGATTAGTGAATATCCGGATTACAAGGACTTCTTTTTAAGCGCCTTCGGTTACGTTCGAACCCGGAATGGACTTGTATGGATGTGTGTCTGACGTTACACTTTGAGATGTAAAGCTGGTTTCTATCAAATACATTTATATTGGTTAAGCTAAGAAAATAAATTCTCCGCCACCCTAGATCACCCGAAGTCATGCGATCCGACCAAAGCTGCACCATAGAAATTCAAATGCCATTTAAAGGCGAGTATTGATAGTCGGTTATTTAACTATCAATCAATATTCTAAAAAATAATAAGAATTTGTTTTCAAATCCAATTTATTTTCAATATAATTATTCTTGAACTTCAAATCAAAATTTTATTCCAAAATACATATTTTTATTTATTTCTAAAAATTTCACATTAATTCATCATTAAATTCATAATTTAATTCCAAAAATTAAATTAATCACTTTATTATATTTGGCTGAAATCCGAGAATGTTATAGATTCCCCTCCTTAAGAAAATTTCGTCCCCGAAATTTGCTAGACAGAAAGACGACTCAGAACGGATAAAATGTTTTGCCAGATCAAACTGAATATCCATTCTGCATTTGCCTCATCAAATCAGAATATCACCAATAATTACTCATTCAATGTTTCATGAAGTACTCGGGTTATCTAGTCTATGAAATATATAGGGGTATCGGTTAGTTCGAAGGGATAACTAACCATTCGTAGAATATATCTGAACCCAAAAAGAACAGACAAATCGATACTCAACTCAGGTCAGAATATCCTAAAATATACACTAGCTTGTCCCTCTTCGGACTTGGATTCAAACAAGAAATCATAACAAAATTCAGAAATTTGGTTTTAACCGAAATCGTTTCAACGATACAAATCTTCATATTTTATTCATTAATTTATTTTAAATAGAATTTTTTTTAATTCATTAAATTTTAAAACGAAAAGCTGATAGGGAACCAATAAAGAGAATACGAAATAGGAACTTATCTACACGATTCGCAGGGCCACTATCACATCAAAACTTCTTTCCGGAGCTGCCATGAAGTAATCAAAGAATTGAAACTGGATCAAAGGAGATTGATAGAGAAAGATTGTTCCTTTGTTGTTACAGGGTATTGACCATTGGTAGTGGTACTCCCCTATCCCCTATCTCGTCCTCTTCTTGCACTTATACTTACTATCATTGACCCAAAAATTGGACCAACACCCTGGTTTGGATTTGAAAGCACTATCCCTATCAATACAGAACAATATCTCAGATCATAGATATAAAGAAAGAATAGTAAAAGAAAGAAGGCAGAGAATTTTTGTAGTGGTTTGGCTATTAATGAAGCCTATGTCCACTTTATAACTTTGCTATAGACTAATTGTTTTACAAGAGTTAATTACAAGGCTTCGATTGTTTTCTACCTAGATTGAATCTCCAGATTTGGAATCCACCGGAGAATCACAGTGTATTCTTTTGAAGATAGTTGTGTGGAGGTAGAGAGTGAAGAATAATTCCAGTAGAGCTTCAGCAACCAGTCTGGAGAAGATCCTTTTTATGTCATAGGTGGCATGATATTTATAGAGGTTGGAGAATTTCTTGGCCAGGCTTATCATCGTCCGCTGTCGGTAGGTTACAGGTGACCTACGATCCAAGATCATGGGTCGTTGGTGACCCATAGACTTGGTTTGTTTTTTCGGACCAAATCATGTCTCTTCTTAATAGTGTTCCATATCTTGTTTGTTTGATAGTTTGAGCAGAGGCATGAGTCGTAATTGAGCTATGCACTTAGGACTTTTCTAAAGTCTGGACCCAGAGATGTTCCTACAGCCTTTTATCGTTGCTCTTACGTTTTGACGGCAATTCACTAGCTGCTTACTTTCAACTACGGACTGGATTATAGGACTACTGATCTCTCGGCTCTGTTGAACTCAGTTGCTATCTTAGTCGTATCGCTTAGCCCATTTTGATCACTTGCCTTCGTTTTTATGGCTAAGTCCTGAGCCATCATGTTCCTGCAATACTGCCGTATTCTCTATTAGTTTCCGATGGGTAAAAAACCCAGATAAAATTTGCCCCCAGAGTACGTCTTCGTTGTAAACAAGGCGTGCTCTAAAAGTTATCGTTTTCAATATTCATTTGTCGTTTTCCAAGCGATGGCATTAGAGCTCTTCGAGTATGTTAGCCCAATTTCATCGGCCGTCTTTCTTTGGTTTTGACTATTATTACTTGTCTTGATATATCACATATCCGCTTGTGGCTTTCCTACATGCCTTGGAGTGACGAACGGTTGTAATTGATCGAGCTTGGGACGATAGATGAAGCTTTCTTCCTTCCACTAAATATATATATATATATATATATATATATATATATATGTGTGTGTGTGTGTGTGTGTGTGTGTGTGTGTGTGCATTTTTTTGGTTTGGTCGCTTGCTATCCATATGGGTCGGGTGGCTAGCAAACTAATTGTTGTTTTAAAAATCATCACATTAGCTCGGGTCTTTGGCAAGTCATGGTGGGTCGTAGGCGACCCTTATACTTAGCAATTATGCCACAAGGTTAGGTCGGATCGTTGGCGATCCATAATGAGTCGGGTCACTAACAACCCTGTTACTTAGAATTTTTTTTCAACATCAGCCTGCTTAGTTATATTAGAACCGACCATTTCTTCCTCGTTTTGATTCGAGCCGACTCTTCACCTCTGCATGACCTAGCTTCCAGCGATTAAATTCTTGAGCAATTATCCCCTGAGCAATCTAATCTTCGAACAATTCAACCATCTTCCAATGCCTTGATTCATCACACTAATTGATACCTTCCATCGTGATCTCGGTTCTAGATTCCAATCCCTAACTCGAAATTCCAGCTCGCACGCCCTAGCTCACCCTGGAATTGTAGCTGACCCTTTCTTATTGCCGACCATAGGTTGGCTCGCCACCAATCCATTCCTTTGCTTTACTGAGTTTGATCCATGTTTCATCTTATGCCTTTAAATTAATTTAAGGTGGGTTCGCTTGATTGATTCGTCGGCTGTTATGTTGGTACAATGACTGATGTTTGATTTTTACTTGTCACGTTGATTACAAGAAGTTCGAGTTAATTATTGTATAATAGAGGAAGATAGTAAATCGAATCTCGTGTTTTCTCTTAGAATGGCATTCAGGCTTTGGCACATGGCTTGATGCGTCTTGCTATCTTTATCCATTAGATGAGAATTTACTTGTCTCCAGTTTTGCAGATGCTACTTGCATGATGTATTACCAGTGTATCCCGACTCTTCCAGAGAATTTGGGCTTATCCTGCTTGGTTATTCCGCATTCGGTGCTCCTATAATGTGAAGAGTTTCCCGCGTCGCTTCAGATGATGGATCTGTTATCGACCATTGATCGATAATGGGTAAGTGTACAAGAAGTAAAAAAATGAAATACAAACTAATATGGGAATTTCTTCTCCTTTTCCACTGTGAATGAACTATCTATATAGGATAGGGCGTTTGCAGTGCATCGAGCATCGAATTTACCCTATATAGACAGTGCATTGCACTTGCACACTTGCCATAGTTCGTACTTGAAGTCCGACGTGTCGATTACAAGTTAAGGTTTATTCGTAATTCAAGTGTGATTAAGGGAATTTACGAATTTCGGATAGAGTTACCTGACCATTTTCGGACGCGAGTTCTATTATATAGAATGAAGCAACCTTCTACACGTCATAAGTCAAGCGGGCGAAGCCCGACACTCTCCAAAGCTAAATCGTCACCTACCTTGTAGGCCCAGTACGGTCAATTAGTTTCGGTTGGGCCCATCATGGACCGCACACCTCCTAACTTTCGGATCCTACTTAATCCTCCTGAAAGAGCACCATTGGTGATTTTCTAAAGAAGATGTGCGTCTGGCTGCGAATGATGTGTTTGCTCATATGCCTCCCTCGGGGAACACCGCTTACCATAGACATATGTGTTCGAATGGAGCTGTGCCTCCGTTCAATGATTTTCTACGTGAAATGCTTTCAAACTTAGGAATTACCCCATTCCAGCTTCAACCAAATGGTTACGCTATCCTTATTTCTTGCATGTCCTTTTTATGCAGATGTTCTATTGTTCCCCTAATTTCGATGAGTTGTGATATTTTATGGCGTTCAAGAGGGGATATGACTGGCTCTCTCTGATCATAATCGAAGCACAGTGGAACCAGAAGATCATCTTGCGATTGCAAAACAATCTATCACAGTTTAAGACACAATATTTCTTTGTTGGATGCCTCGAGGGGTTTAATCGCCGATGGACAATAGGAGGTAAGCTTTTCTCTTCCGTTTTGTCGGACTTTAAGTGTTGTAATAGGGTTTCTAACTTATTGCATGTCCTTTGCAGTTATTCCAAGGTCGAGCAGAGCGTAACTCTTAATGTGATTTGCCAAACTTTAAAGGCTATCGATGCCGAGGAGTGGTGCGTTAGAGTCTTGCTGACCGATGAAAATTTGCGCCAGCACAGACTATTGGCTCCGGGCAGGTCCGTTGCTCAGATTGGAGCTCCTTCTCCTGGTCGAGCTAGATTTCATGTAAGACTCTCTTCTAATTCACATGATTCTGATGATGGTCGGGAGATAGTTGGCCCGTCCAAAAGATTACACGATGAGGCCCATGAGGAGGTAGAAACCACAGCGAATAGCCTAAGTGGTTTAGCTAGAATGTCTCCAATCTAGGAGGAAATGAAAGAGAAGCCCATGTATAGAGAAGGAAAAGCTATTGTGGACTCTGAGGAAGAGGAGGGGGAGTTTGAAAGTAGCCGCCGTGAAACAACTGCCAGTGATTACTTCTCGTTGGAATCTAAAGCCGATGACTCGGAGTCTTATGACGAGACTCCGAGGATGAGTCCCGTCCTTCTGAATTTGCCCCTTTCCAACACAAGTGATAAGGGCAATGCCTCGAAAACTAGCAGATGCTAAGATTCCCTAAGCAAGAATGTCGGTGCGGACCTTGGAGATTTTAGTAATTTATTCGTCGACTTTGATCCGCTTATGAAAGGGGATTTCAAATTCGAACGACGTCATCTTGTTCAGGCGATATTGCTCCACCAATTAGCCTAATTTTGCTTATAACAACTAAAGCCAGCTCAATCCCTCCTTTGACAGCTGTTCGCTCCGGTTGGAGATGACGCCTTAGGGCTATATTCGAAATGCACGACACATCTCACTAGGACTACATTTATTTTTAATCTTTCTTTCCCTCATATTTGCCTAATTTATGTTGTGTTTCTAAAATCTTTCATGTACACTTTATTCTAGGTATGATAAGAGGGTGAGGCTTCTATGACGACTTTGAAGATTATACCAACTCGCAGCGGTACTCGAAGCGCTCCTTTAGCCGCTACTAAGTTGTAGAAACAGAGGACGAGTATAGGCAGAGAAAAGAGCCAAGGTCGACACTCACCACCAAAATGAGAGAGATAAGGCTCGTTCACATAGAGGTGGATGTGAGAAAAGGTAGTCTTATGAGGAAAGAGATGAGCTGTTAAAGAGATCAAAGTTCGACTACCGCTCTCCTCCTTCCAAGCCCGCTTCGAAGCATACTTCCATGGGTCAAGAGGTTTCTTCTTTTTCTGCCCCTATTCTGCTCCAGTACATGTTCTGTCTTCCACTATTATTACCGCTTCCCCTGCGCATCTCGTTCCCATCGAAGGTCGGCCTATACTCTTTTTGTGGGCCCTCTAAAGCTTGAGGCGGCCATTCTGTGTTGGTTCCTAAGAGGAGTCAAGTTCGACATGGACATTCATCCCATTCGCAGGGATTCCTATGTTCTGCATCTTCAGTCTATCCAGAGTGACCTTGAATAGGCTGAGAAATGGAAGAAGCTCTGTAAGCAGCTAGCGGACACGTATAGGAATAATTATCAAGAGATCCTTTACATCGAAACCGAGAAAGATGATTTTGAAAGGGCGTTGGCTGGTCGAGATGCTCAAATTAAATAGTTGGGGGGAAAGAAGGAAACGACGCTTCGGGAGAGTAAGAGAACCGCTAGCCTGATGAAAGAGCTAAAGGAGGCACATGAGAAGGTTAAGATCATCTGGAGAGACAAAATAAAAAAGACTCATGTGGAGGAGTCGAAGTTGAAAGAGGAAGTGATTGCTTGCAGTGTTGTTATCGAAGCTCAACAGAAGACAATCTCTAACCATGATCTTATTGTCGAGGGGCACAGTAAAATGATCATAGATCAAGCTGAGACCATCACAAAATTACAGGCTCAGGCCGTGCGGTCCAATGCCAACAAGATTACCGTTGAGACTGAGAAGCCTATTGTGACAGCAAATTAATTGGACCTCCAGCACACTTACGATCGAAAAATGGAGAAGCTATATGCGACTATTCTGAACTTCTACGTCAATTCTCTACTACATCAAGGAAGCCTCAGCTACCTTGGCTCGAAGTTTCCAAGCACTCTTGAACTTGTTTGGGAGGAAATTTTATTTCGTTCTCCAACAGCGGCGATGCTTACTTCGGTCCAGAGCTGTGAGATGCCTATCTTAACAATGAATCCAAGGCAGCATTGCTTGAAGGCCAGAAGATCCTCCGAGTCGAACGTGAGAGGGAGGCCACCAATGCTGCCTTTATGTCTGATACCGACTTGCTTACAAAGCCTTCTTCCTCCAACGGAGGTGAAACATCAAACCAACTCCACGACCAGCCAATGAGCTCGGGGCTCGATGTTGTTCCTCATGTGGTGGAGTCCTCCAAAGAGGGTGAAGGCGATTCATGATCCTTCCTATGGTGAAGGTAACGTTCATGATTCTCCCGACTTCAGGAACCTTTATCTTATGCCATAAGAGTAAGAGGAGTTTAATGCTTTCCTTTTTGATTTTATAGGTCAATCCACTCTTCCCGTTGACGCGCCAGCTTCTTCGGCGCTTGTGCATGCTTCCATCTTCATATCCTCTGAGATTGTATGCGTTCCTGCTCCAGTTCCCACATCCACATCTAGCTCACAACCGGGGCCAGGAGATGAGAAGATTGTGGTGCTCCATGACTTGGATGGCCCTTCGGCATCTCTGGAAGGTGATACAACTATCGGTAAGGCTAAGGAGCAGGTAACGCAGACGGAGCAGCCGCAAAAGACTCAACATGATTTGGTTGCCTTCAAGAAGAAAAAGATGGAGGCGGTCAAAGCTTCAAAGAGCTCCTAGAAGTCATGAAAACACAAAGGAAAGAGAAGCTCTTTTGAAAAACATTCGGAGAAGGAGGGGGAGATTGCCATCGAAGTGCATGTTGACATTACTGGCAGCAGCACCTCTCCCGAAAAGAAGCAGAAGCTGCAAACCAGAGGCGGGAAGGGAAGCGGTGGCAAGAAGTGCCGAGTGGCTGTCGTGAGGATGAACTTGATTTTGGCCAACAGCGTGCAAGAAGATTAACTTTTTTTCTTTTTGAGTTGTTTTGTTCAAGTATAGAATCTGCACTTTGGGTCCGGATTGTAAAGTCTGTATTTTTTCTTTGTTAGCCGCTATTATTTAGGTATGGCCCCTACATTTTAATCCTATGTATAGAAATTCACAAGTAATACAATGATATTTTGACTTTATTTTTATCCATCTATTCATATATGCTCTATGTACTTGTGCTTGTTTCATTTCATACATTGCTAGTTCTGTGATTATAGCCAATGTCCTTCATTTGAAGTGATGGAACGTAGAGAGTTTTTAGTTTGGAAATTCGTAAACTTTAGAAAATTTTCTAAAACTTAGAAAGTTGTTATTTGGAATATTTGTTTGGAAGTTGAAAAGTTGTGTGAACTTGAGGTTTGGAGTGACAGAGCCTGTGAACTTGTTATATTTGTTTGGTTCTGCCTTAGTACAGGTGTATGCCCCCAGTTCATAAGGTTGTTCACTTCAAACAACTTTCAGATAGTTGATAACTTGGGTTCTTTATAATTTTTATTGAAAATTTAACTACGTTACAACTTGATTCTAATTTTTGGAGATATTGCGATTTTAGCAAGCGATCTCATTTTTTCTTTGGAATTTTTTAACACTTAGGTGAATATGCAATTTGCGCATGGGTCCGTGTTGTCGATTATTGAGTGCCTTCCTTCTATTGCCAATTTTGTATGGCTGCACTTACCATTCCCGACTATATGTGTGCGGCTTCTCATGCTCCTTGATGTTACCTATCTTCAGGCAATGCGAGCAGTTATGATTTTGGTATGCAGCTCATGAGATGCATGGCTTTTGTTTTTCCTTTGTGTTGCCCATCTTCAGGCAACACAGGGAGTTGTAATTTTGAGGCTCTTCGATGTTGCCTATCTTTGGGCAACATGAGGAGTTTTAGTTTTGGGGTTCCTTGGTGCTGCCTATCTTTAGGAAACACGAGGAGTTTTTCACTTTGGGGCTCCTCGACATTGCCTGTCTTCGGGAATCTCGAGGAGTTTTTATTTCGGTACTCCTCGGGGTTTCCTGTCTTCGGGCAACACGAGAGTTGTTATTTTAAGACTCTTCGATGCTGGCTATCTTCGGGAAATACAAGGAGTTTTTATTTTAGGTCTCCTCGACATTGCCTACCTTTGGGGAACACGAGGAGTTTTTACTTTGGGGCTCCTCGACGTTGCCTATCTTCGGGCAACACGAGGAGTTTTTACTTTGGGGCTCCTCGATGTTGCCTATCTTCGGGAAACACAAGGAGTTTTTACTTTGGGGCTCCTTGACTTTGCCTATCTTCGGGCAACGTGAGGAGTTTTCTAATTTTCCTTAGCCCTCTCGCTACCATCGGAGCAGTTTAATTGCCAAAAGGCAAGAATCGGTTTGGGTCGATTTGCTTCCGTCGACCTTGCAGGTGATTATTATGAACACAGTTTAGTTGGTTCAAGAAGAAAACTTTATTAAGGAAAGCATGGTAGATTCTTTGCTTATTTAGCATTTTCAGGATGGCTTATTTGTTGAAGAAATAGAAAATACATAAAATAGTTTTTAAGCAAAGTAACGGCGAAATGATTCGCTATTCCAGGCTCTGGGGATTGCGACCCCGTCGACAGTTGTCAGCTTGATAGTCCCATCGTCGAGCTTTTGATAAACAACATATGGTCCTTCTTAGTTTAGTCCATAGGCTCTCGGTACAGGGTAAACTCGCTTGAGCACAAGGTCTCCAACTTTGAAGGTCTGACTATGAACTTTGGAGATGAAGTACCGTGCTACCCTTTCTTGTTGGGCAGCCATTCTCAACTCTGATTCTTCACTTTTTTTCATCGACCATGTCTAACGATTCAAGTAGGAGTTGCTCATTTTGAGCTTGATTAAAATTCTTCCTTTGGTGCGAGAGGACTTCTAATTCAATAGAAATCATTGCTTCCGAACCATATGCTAATGTGAACGGAATGTGGCCAGTTGCTGCTTTGTGTGTTTTCCTGTATGCCCATAGTGTGAGTTGGAAGTTATTCAACCCAATTTTCTTTTGCTTTTGTTAATCTCTTTTTGGTGGTGGATTTGATTATCTTGTTTATTGCTACCACTTGCCTGTTTGATTGTGGATGAGCCATTGCGGAAAAGCTTTTTTCGATGGAAACGCATGCAGAAGTCTTTAACCTCGGCACTTTCGAATTGGGTCTCATTGTCAATGATGATTTTGTGCGACCCAACAAACCTATAAATGATGTTTTTAGTGACAAAGTTAATAACTTTCGTTGTGGTTATGGTGGCCAGCGGTTCCGCTTTGGCCCATTTTGTGAAATAATCTACGGCGATTATAGCATATTTTACTCCTCCTTTAGATATTGGAAGAACACCAATCAGATCGATCCTCCATATCCAAAATGACCATGGGCTGACCATTTGTGTTATTTCTGTTGAAGGAGTTCTCTTAATTTTGCTGAATCATTAACAGCGATCGCATCTTCTGACGTGATCTATAGCGTCACGATTTATTGTTGGCCAAAAATTATCCGTATCGAAGGAATTTCTTTGCCAGTGTCTTCCCCTTAGCATGGTCCTCGCATTCGCCTTCATGTACTTCTTGCAGGATTTGTCGGCTTCACATCAGTCCTACACCTAAGAAGGGGGTGGAGAATCCCCTTCGATAGAGTATCCCATCTTGTATAATGAACTTTGGCGCTTTGCGAAGGAGCTTCATCTGCTGATTTCGATTAGTTGGCAGGGTTCCTGCCAGCAGATAATCATCTATCGGAGTGATCCATTTCTCTGGCTCGATGGCAGTCTTTAGAATCTAGTCCACGTCCATTTCGTCTATGCTCGGGTTGGTTAATGTTTCAACCGAAACCAATTCCAATGACTAGGCTTCTCCGGAGCTTGCCAACTTGGCCAAATAGTCCGCCTTGGTGTTTTGCTCTCATGGGATATGTGTTATGGTGCAGTACTCGATGTCACTCAACCGCTCTTGTACTTTAGACAGTTATGGGGCAAGATTTTCTCCACGCATTTGGTACTCTCCTTTCACTTGACATATGACCAGCTGGGAGTCACTATATATGTGGATAGATTTTATTTTGAGTTCCTTCACAACCTTCAATCCTATAATCAATGCTTTGTATTCTACTTCGTTATTCATAGTTGGGAACTCCAGGAACAAAGCATAGCTAATGGCTCGCCCCTTGAAGGTTTCGAGTACTATCCTCGCGTCCGAACATAATTTATTTGATGCGCCATCGACGAAGAGCTTCCACTGTGTGTCTTTTTCTAATTGAACTTCCTCCTCGTTGTCTCTTATGGTAAATTCGGCAATGAAGTCGGCCATTGCTTGCCCGTTAATTTCCTTCCTCGGATGGTATGTGCTGTCGTATTGGCTCAACTCTATGTTCCACTTGAGTGGTCATCCGGATGTTTCTGGCCGGTACAAAACTTACTTCAAAGGCTGGTCAGTCAATACTTTGGTTTGATGGTCCTGGAAGTATGATCTTAATTTTCGAGATGCGATCAAACGGAAATACGCTAGCCTTTCCAGCTTTAGGTAATTCTTTTCAGCTCTGGTGAATCATTTGCTAATGTAGTACACAAGTTGTTGGATTTTAGCTTCTTCCCGAACAAGAGCTGCGCTCAGTGCGTGCAAGGAAACCGCTAAGTAGATGAATAGGTCTTCTCTATTCACCGGTTTTGATAAGATCGAGGGAGCTTCCATGTGCCGTGGAAATTCTTTATAAGCTATTTGACGAGCTTCGCTCCACTTGAAGTTTTTTTTTCCTTTCTTTAGTGCGTCGAAGAAAGGTATGCACTTGTCTGTAGCTTTGGAGATGAACCGACTTAGTGCTGCGACCTTTCTATTCAAGCTTTGAAGCAATCTCTTGTTTCTAGGGGCTTGGACTTCCTATAAAGCCGTTATTTGTTCTGGATTTTCTTCGATGCCCCAGGCACTCATGATGAATTCGAAGAATTTTCCTAAGGCTACTCCGAAATGGCACTTGAGTAGGTTAAGTTTCATTCCATATTTTCAGAGTATTTCGAACATTTCTGCGAGATTATCGAGATGGTTAGCAGCCGCTCGAGATTTGACTAACATATCATCCACGTAAACTTCCATGGTCTTCCCAATTTGGCATTTGAACATAGTGTTCACTAGGTTTTGGAACATTGCCCTGCACCTTTCAAATAGAATGGCATTACTTGGTAGTAGTACGGTCCTAAATAGGTGATGAAGCTAATGTTCTCTTCGTTTGGTCATGCATTAGGATCTGGTTATAACCATAGTATGCATCCATAAATGATAGCAGTTCGTGTCCCGCCATTCCATCCACCAGTTGATCAATCCTGGGGAGCACGTAGTTTTCCTTCGGACAAGTTAAGGTCCGAGAAATCAATACTAGTTCCCCATTTTATGAATTCGGTTTCCAGGTCAATGGCACGAACTAATGCCATGAAAACCATATCTTCATTGGGATTTCTTACTTCCTTCACAGTGGTGTTAAACCTATTCATAAAGGACATTGGTGATTCATTTCGCCCTTGGAATAACCCGGATAGGGACATGACATCTTTTGGCTGCGCAGTGTGGGGTCTGAACTGATCAATGAACTTTGTTGCTATGTGGTAAAAAGTAGAGATAGATCTGGGTGGAATCCTAGTGAACCACATCGATGCAACCCCTTCGAGATAGATGGGGAACCATCTACATCATACAGCTTCAGAGGCATTCGCTCCATCCATATACCAACTGTATTTATACAAGTGAGGCTTCGGGTCCATCGTTCCGTCATAGGACGGAATAGTTGGCATTGTGAACTTTTCTAGACATCTCTTGTTCAGGATTTCATCGGTGAAGGAAGTCCTACATGGCGCAGATCCCCACTCATCATCTCTTCTATCTTTACTCTCCTTCATAAATCATAAACATGTCCGCTATGTATGACTCTAATGTCCGGTAGTCCCGAAGATGACGATCAACCACTACGCCAAGTGTTTGACTTTGCAAACAATCTTGGTGAGTGGGCTGAGGCCTAGGCCCTCCTATCTTCGGGAGAGACACTCCTGCAGGGTCCCGTTGGCTTGCGGTTGGTCTCACTGGAGTAATTTCGGTATTCCTTGCATTATCAAATGCATTGGGATGTTCTTCTAATTTTTCATACGGCTCTTCGTCCTCTGAGTCGAAAAGATACATAACTATGTCTTCTACGAGGGTCTTTGTCCCTTGACTCAAATTCATGATTGGCTGCCCTGTGACATATGGTACTTACATTTCTGTCCATGTTAAGTCATGTTGTCACACTTTTTGTAGATATTTTTCATTTCTTCTATGTAGACTAGAAATGGAAGAATTCTCTCATTCCATAGCAGCTGTGGATTCGGGAATAGTCCTTGGAGTGGGATTCAACTGTAGGGTTAGGAGAGCGTTAAGCTTATCCATTAGAGCCTTTTGACTACTCTCGATTTTTTGGTTGACTTATCAACCATTTTATTTAACTCATTCCTGGTAACAACTTCATGCTGACTAGAGGAGGCAGGTGCCTGATTTCCTAAGTTAGCACCATTCACTTCAGTTTGTTGGGAAATAACATCTTCTTCGGCCACTATTGCCCCTATAGATCTTCCAGAGGCAGTTCTTCTTCTAGGATCCATTGATTCCAAACAGTGAATTCTTCAAGTAAGGATTAGGGATCTAACTTATGGATCTATGAGACCCAAGGTAGAAAGCCAGATCTAGATCCTGAATTGGAGTTCCTTAGTGAAAGCACCAAAACGTTGACCCAAAAAAATGGACCAACACCCTGGTTTGGATTTGAAAGCACCAGCCCTGTCCCGACAAAGCAATATTATAGATAATAGATATAAAGAAATAACAGTAAAAGAAAGAAGATAGATAATTTTTATAGTGGTTCGGTGGTTAATGAAACCTACGTCCACTTTATAACTTTATTGTAAGCTGATTGCTGTTACATGAGTTGTTTGATTACAAGGCTTTGATTGTTTTCTAGCAAGATTGAATCTCTAAATTCGGAATCCACTGGAGAATCACAGTGTGTTCTTTTGGAGATAGTTGTGTGGAGGTAGAGAGTGAAGAATAATTCCAGCAGAGCATCAACAACCAGTCCGAAGAAGATCCTCTTTATGTCGCAGATGGCATGCTATTTACAGATGTTGGAGAGTTTCTGGGCCAAGCTTGTCTTCATCTGCTATCAGGTAGGTTATAGGCGACTGGAGGGGTTTTCGCTCACAAAACAACCCAAGACCATGGGTGATTGCCGACCCATGGTCCATGGATTGTTTATGATCTATGACGTCAATGGGTCGCTAGCGACCCATAGACTTGGTTTGTTTTGTGGACCAAATCTTGTCTCTTCTTAATAGTGTTCCATATCTTGTTTGTTTGATGGTTTGAGCAAATGCATGAGTCGCCGTTGAGCTATGCACTTAGGATTTTTCTGGAGTCTGGACCCGAAGATGTTCCTACACCTTTTATCGTTGCTCTTACATTTTGACGGCAATTCACTAGCTTCTTACGTTCAGCTACTGACAAGATTGTAGCAATGCTCATCTCTCGGCTCCATTGATCATAGTCACTATCTTAGTCATATCATTTAGCCCTCTGTTGATCCCTTGTCCTGGTTTTTCTGGCTAAGTCTTGAAACATCCTGCTCTTGTAAGACTGCCCTGTTCATTATTGGTTTCTGCTGGGTTAAAAACCCAGATAACAGATATTATAAGGCACATTATTCATACGAAAGTAAGGGATATAGTAGTGAAACAAGCTTCCGTAAGAAGGTGTACATTAATCACCACAAGAAGATAACTAGATTTTTAAGTTAAGTAAGGAGTTTAAAGGGAAGAACAATTAAAGCCCACTATAAAAAACCTACCTCTTGAGAAAGAAAGTGGTAAAAAGATTTTTCAAAGATCCTTGAAAGTTTTGAGTGAGCTTTTTCAAAAGAATATTAAGTGAAAATCTTATTTATTGTAAGTTGATTTTTTTTGATAGAAAGTGATTTTTGACAGCTTTGGAAATATGCTATTATTTGTAAAATATTTAGAAAGAAGTGGTGAAAATTTTAAAAACAAAATGGTAAATGATTTTTAATTACTTTAAAGGTTGAAAAAAAGAGAAGGTTCTCATTTGTTAGCTTCTCAATTTAAAATTTGTTGAGTTAAAAATTTTCAACCCTTAGATTCTCCATTTTCAGACTCTTTTTTTCATGATTTCTTCTACTTTATAAATTTGGAAGTTGTTATTTTGAAAAGGACAAGGAAATTTGGATATTTAAAATTTATAAATAGTTGAGTTACAAAGTTTGAACTTAAGGGGATTTTACGTTCTTAAAATTCTTAGTTTAAATTTATTGAATCAAAAGTTTTTGGTCCAAAGATTTTTAATAAGGGATTTTCTTTTGAAAAATGCATGATTTTTTCTACCTTATAAAATTAGAGTACCCTTTCCTTTAATTTCTTTTTAAATGGTGTACAAATAGAAAAGCCACACAATCAACATAGGATAAAAAGAATAGAAGGAAAAGAATGTCCGACAAGGTAGATAGGAGGAATATTCCCGTACAAGGAAATGTGGAGAATAATAGCTGAATTTAGATAGCGACAGAATTTAGAATTTTAAACAAATGGATTAGAAGAGGAGTAATAGGAATAAGATAGGAGTTATCTTTGTTGACACCATTTTTCCATCGTTTAATGTTATATAATGTATCTTTGAAAATTAAAAGTATTTAAATGATGATTAATAAATGAGTTGGGTATTTTCGGAAAGCCAGTTGTGTAAAGGTGAGAATTTTATATATGCATTTTTCCTAATTCAAATTCACAACTTTTTGGAATAAGAATATTATTTGAATTGATAAGAAAAGGATTACAAGGGATTTAAGAGTTTTGAACAATGTTATAAAAAGGATATCATCAAATAATAGTATATTTTGAATAATAAGGCAATAGATATTTATCTATATTTAAGATATAACTATTGTTTTGAAAATGATAATTCGTGTAACTAGAAAACACTTTGGAATAATGAAGGTCTAATTTATTATTATAGAATGATAATTGAATTTTGAATGTTTTATGTTACAGATCCTATTTTCAAAAGGAGTAAGTATTTATTATAGTAAGGCATTAAAAAGTAAAAAAAAAAGTCTTAGTTCCTTTTTGAAAACCTAGCGGTCTTTTAATTCTGTGAGTTGAAAGTCATACTTTTAAAGAGATAAATCTTTGATGAAGAAAGTTTTAAAAAGGAAAATTATTCTGCTCCTATTTGGAACTAAGAAATTTTGAATTCTTGGTAAAGATTTATAAGTTCATATTTTCAAATATAGAGATTTTGAGTTTGGTACTTCAAGTTTGTGAAATTTTAAGTTCTACAAGAAAAGAGGTAATTAATGCTGATTTTGAATTTGTTGAAAATAGTATATCTGATACTATTTTGTATGATTACTAAAATTCTAGTTTTATAAAGAATATTTTTTACAGCCTAGATAGGGATCACAACCTAGTTAGTAAAGGTTTTTAGGATATGGATAAAATAGGAATACAACGTACAATCTCGTCTAGAAATTTGAAATCGGTCCCAAACCTCTACTTGAAGAAGTTGATAAAGTGTAAGTATATTCCAGATCTATAGTTGGGTTGTAACCTAAGTTTCCCATTGAATATGAATTTCTATATTTTAATTTTGGATTAGTTTCCACGTAATTTCCATAAATTATCCATTTCTGAAATACAGATAAAAGTTCATTGTTTGAAGTAACAAAGAATAAACTAAAAAGGAATTCTTTTCCATAGTTTACACTATCTATTTCAAGAAAAAGAAAAGAAATAATTCGTTGTAATTTCAAACAAAGCAAAAATCTCATACGTGGTTAATTTATGGGAAATTATAACGGTAACCTATTTGGAAGGATAGTTTCGATAAGTTAGAATATGGAAATGAGTATTCTAGTTGTAAAAATTAGTAGTTAGAAATACATACACGTATAGCCATGCTTAATGACTAGAATATATATATATATATATATAGCATAGACTTACAACAATATGTGTATAGTAATTACTAGATTAGGATTTACGGACAGTAATACAAATTTAAATGTTAATAAATTTGTAATTAATGGAGAAAAAATGAATTAAATGGGGACTGATTAAGGAAACTTGATATGGCATTTATGGAAGAAATTTGTGTAATGAATGAATGTTGGAAACCTGAAGAAGTTTTCAGGTATTAAAGAAGGATTAGTTAAGAATGATCCAATTTTGACAATAATGATCAACTACTATGGATATATTAGTTGAGAAAATGGATGTACCACATTTATTAGAAACCGAAAAGGAAAATTAATGAAAATAGTTAATAGTAGAATGACATATTGTGAAATACCAATCATAATTTAGTGGGGAATGTTAGAACCTCAACACCATTTATACCACTTGATAATAAATGGCAGCTTCCAGCAAAATTTTCTTTGAGTTCTTGGGTTGTGATCGCTGGTTGTTTCCATTAGCTATTGGAAAAGCATATGATATGGTATAAGATATATCTATGTTTTATTCCTGTGTTGACTTTATGAATGAGAATTTAAACCACTTTAAAAAGATATATATGTTGGAAAGAAAAGTAAATAGGGAGATATTATGAGGACACTTAACTAGCGATAAACCATAGGTAAGACTGGAAGTTAATAAGGAAATTAGGTTAGGAGCCTAAAATGAATCAATGTTTCAATCCCAAAACTTTAGAATTTTGGAAGAAAAAAAAATTGCTCACAGATTGTCACCATTCGAGGAAAAGATGAGATATATAAGAATGTGAAGAGAATTTCCTACTGATCAAGGATAAAGAAGAGGATAGCAAAATTTCCGTTAGAAGCAATGAAACCGTAGCACCTCCAACACTGCATCATGGAGTTGTGGGTTACATTGTTAGTGATAGGGACCCTTAGTTTGCTAGAAAATTTTAGAGGAGTTTGCTGGTAGCTTAGTAGGAACTAGACATAAGAACTTCGTCAAATTTGAGCATCGCTTACCGATTGAAGATCGATGGACAAACTAAAAAAATAAATGGGAACTTGGAGGATTTGTTGAGAGCTTGCATCACAGACTTTGGAGAATATCAGGAGTAGCACCTATCCTCAGTAAAATTCGCCTATATTAGTAACCATCAATAGATGATTGGTACGACACCCTTGAAGCACTTTTTGGGAGGCCATACAAATCGCCAAATTGTGGTGGGAAACCATCGACAAATTCTACTTTGACCAGTTGGATTACGATACTTGGGAAAGTCAGAGTTAATTAGGCAGCATATGAAGGTCATAAGATTTGGATAGTTGGAAAAGTTGGCACCAGATTTATTGGTCCTTTCCTAATATTGGGAAGAAAAATTTTATGTCGGCTAGAGTCCAAAATGTTTTTCACATTTTGCATTTGAGGAAATACCTTCATAGCATGATAATTGTGGTTACCTAATCAATTGGGGGATTTTGAGAAGGAGCCAATAATATCCTATGCCACTGCATGCATTATGGAGTACGAAGGAACTAGGAAGCTCCACAATAAAGAATTAGGTTGGTCCAAGTAAAATAGGGAGAAACCCCGATGGAAGGCATGAGGAATTACCATCCTAAGCCTTTCTCTGGTAAAATTTCTCTCCAAAATTAGGATTTTGTTGCATCGTGGTTGCTGGATTGGATGGTAGGAGATGGTTGTCACACTTTTTCACCATCACTTTACACTCATATAGTAGTTTATGCAAGTTTAGGGTATTTGCATAGCACGATCACAAACTCATGCTAGGATTAAGCTCATTTATTGTATGTCTACAGTATATAATCACATTGCACTTTAGTTGAGTAGATGGTTGTGTAGATAACTTGGTTGTATAAATGGACGTTACTGTGTGTTACGCTATTCATCCCTTGAAAGATTTTGGTTTAAGGTGGAATGTAAGATCCAGTAAAATCAATCGTAATTAAATATGTAAATTAAGAAAATTTCAATCAATTAGGATAGGGATAAAATGAATTTTTTAAAAAAGTTTAAATTTGACTACGAAAGTTATCCATTGCGTTCGTAGTGAAACTCTATTTTGTTTCCATATATAGTATGCTGAAGGCAGAGCTCAAACAAAGAGGTTACGAGTGTTTGAAGTTTTCAGATTTAAAGTAATTTAGTTCGAAATTAAACTTAAATTACTTTTTAAATTTAAATTTGTGGATTTCAAAAATTAACTATGATTAGATTTACGGGTTAAGTAAAGGTTAAAGTTAACAATTAACGTCAAAAGTTAATTATGAAATAAAATAATCAACCAACGGAAACAATCAAACGTTCCAAAAATTAGATGGATAGGTCGACCCCATGACCTCTACCAGTCAACCTCTAGCAGTTGACCAGTGGTATAGGGGCTGTCGATCGCTCCTATACAGTTGGCGACTAGGGTTTCTTATTTTAAACGCTTCAGATTTATCTTTTCCAACCTATTTCCATCCTTTGGTTCTGGTGCTTTTCAACCACTTTAAATAAGACCCTAGACCCCTCCCTTTTATTCACAAATATTTTGGGAACATCAGTGATGCTCTGTCTTTTTATCTTTTCTTAGATTTAGAAAAATACATTAGGGTTGCAATTAAGAAACCCTAATCTATCTTTATTTATTATTTAATTTTAAACCGCTTCTCCTCTAACCTTTCTAAATCTAATATACATATACATGTATGTGTGTATTTAAATCCCTTATTGTATATATAAAAAGGAATAAATTTGAAGGAGATTATAATGGGCGTTGTAAATCTAAAGGAAAGCACTAAGGACCAAATGTGAGTGTATATCTTATTTTTTCTATTTTAGTAGTTGAATAGCATAGTTTGGATTTGATATATGTTGTGGGGATATTTGGAGTACAAAAAAATAATATTAAAAAATCCCTAAAATTACCCCCTAGCGAAATGTCAATTTTTAGGATTGGAATCTTAATTGTTTTGTGCTAAAATAATGGAGTTTTATGGATTTTGCAGTTTATGTATTTAACCTTCTATTCCACTTCGTATTCTTCTTCTCCAGATCTGATTAAGGAATTTAATTGAGAAATAGTGTGTAAAGGATGAATCTTTATTCGTAGTTTACATCGCCTATTTCTATAAAATTTAACAGAAATTCCCTTATCTAAATTCATGCAAAAGAAGTTGACTAGAACGTAGAATTGATTAAATTTGAGTTTCCATTTCGGTTTATTTCATTGTTTTAATATAAGATAAGTTGAATTCAGATTCTTTATACAAGTCTATTTATTGCAATTTTGGATATGAGACCGAATCAACGTTATGGATTAGAATCTCTTATTATAGATATTGGAATTTGACATTATTTGTAAAATGGAAGAAAAAGGAAAGCCTTGTATTATTATGGTTAAAAAGGAATTGATATTTAACGTTAATTAGGGCTTAACCTCCACACGTAAGAAATAATAAATGAATTTTTATTTATATATTAATTAGCATAATAAACATATATGTAACGTATAATGGCATAGTTAATTAGGGAATGATTGCCATTAAATCCCCCTAACGAAAGTAATTCATGTTTTAAGGCATAATATGGAAGATTCCTTATAATGCGTGTTAGCCATAAAATCCACTCAGAGAACAAAGGCATGAAAGAATATAGGAAAAGCGCCAACATCTATTAAAGTGGGTTTTCGAAAAAGATCGTGAATGAAGGTTTTGAAGGCATTGGGAAGGCTTTCGAAGGAATGTAAGCAGCAAGCACCCTCGCAGGTGATAAAACATAAAAAAATGGAGAAACATAGCCACCATTCTGCCACTCTTAGGCCTTTCGATGCAGAAGGGTCAGCAAAGACTACTTTGGAACCTCTTTTCGAAGGCAATGAATGTTAACTTCGATAAATGCACCAGATCTTTTGGGACTAAGGGTTCCACCCTCATAACAACCCTTTTGAAAGCATACATAAGCCTTTCGAACCGATCGAAGCCCATCACATTAAGGGAAGGTTCCACATTAATGCACGGACATACATTCGAAAGCAACTCAACATCATTAAAACCATCGACACATCAACATCTTCGAAGCTCATGTAGGAAATCTATCGAAAAACTCGGAGGCACCTATCTAACTTCCACTAACAACAAAGGAACATGAAGGAAAAAGCGCATTTGGAGACCCTTCGACAACATCAAAAGGTGTTCTGAAGAAAGTAGCTGACAAGGGTACTCAGAACTTAACAAGCGCGGAAGGTTGATAAAAGACCCTTTCGACTTGGTCAACAGGTCTAGATAAAGATAAAGAAAGCTAAAGGGAAAATCATAGGATTCCAAAGAGATTCCTTTCGACAGTGTCGAAGACAGACAAGGCCTTTCGACCGAGTCGAAAGGCTTGAGGCGGCATATATAAAGGGGAGATTTCAACCGTGTTAAAGGCATATGAATGGAAGGGGGCTGACCTGCCTCTATAAATAAGACCCAAGGGGTCCAGTTTTGGAAATCTAAACTCATTTCTTTCAACTCCAATTTCTTAGCAGCAATTAAATCCTTGAGAAACCCTAAACAAATTAGGGATAAAGCTCCACTGGTTGTAAACCATTTTGGATTATTAATTAAAAAATATGGTTGGACCATTAAGGATTTTGATGAGAAGGAAGATCATTTAGATCATTAGCAAGTCTAATGTCCATTGCACATGATTCTAACCTATTCTCTTAATTTCTTTTTTTCTATGCAATACATAGGATCAACTTGGATACATGCAGTCGAAACACATCATCGTCTAAACCGACATAGACAATTAAGATGAGAATGATAATGGGGTTTCAACATTGGTGAACTTATAAAACTAGGGAATATCCAAGTCGATCTTATACAAGGAAGACAAAGCAACGATTAGATAGTTATAAGCCTAATCTATTTCAAAAGAGTGGAATCCCACTCGACTCAGTCGAAAGGGTTGTTTCGAAGGGGTCCTGATTTATGATTGGCTAACAACTATATAAAGAGGAACTCATTCGAAAGGGGTTTATCCCCAGCTCTATCAGCAACCCTTTTGAAGGGGTTCCACAACAAAAGTAGTGAAACCATGGGGTCGAAAGCAACTGTGTCATATTAGTGAAACATATATCCCTTTCGACATGATCGAAAGGGTCGAGAGTAGACTTTAGACATGATCAATAGGAAAGAAAAGCCAAGATGATTTGCTACTTTCGACACACTCGAAAGAATGGTTTCGAGCAATACACAACTTCTTTAGCTTACATTCATAAACTAACTTCTTAAAACCTTTCGACTAATTCAACCTGGTCAAAAGGTAAAGTTAACACCCAAAACCCTTTTGATTATGCCAACTTGGTCGAGATGTAGAGCAATTTCCTTAAGACCTTTCGACTAAATCATCCTGGTTGAAAGGTAGGCCTCAAAAGGAAAGTTATTTCCAACAGTCCGGTTACCTTTCACATAGCATTGAGGATGTTGACAAGTTTTCTTGTTAACATTTTTGGCACTAGAAGGAGGACCTGAACCTCGAACGCTCTACTATAAACTAATTTTGGTTCATTTAATTTGCGTAGGAAAATGAGATCTAAACGATTAAGTGAAATTAAGTAAGGAGTAGTCCACACCACCAATCTTGAGGAGAACATAACTCCGTCCTTTAATCTGGATGGGGCTGTTTAAGGACGATCTTCATCACTAGCTCGGAAAGATGATAACGCTGCAAAGATTAAACACTTAGAGCAAGAATTGCAGGAGATTCAAGAGCTACTTAAATTGTAATTTTCTCAAAAATCTTAAAAGACACCAAAACCAACTCAGGCAGAAGAGGAGATTTCCCCCAGGAGAAATTTAAACGCCAACTCTGTTGAATATAAAAGTAAAATGGACTTAACATCCTCCAAGAAGAAGGAGCATTTTTAGTCAAAAGCTAACAATCAAGGAAGAGTTCTTGACAAGTCTCTTGAACAATCAGGAAGCTCAACTTCAAAGGATTATTGCTCGGACCAGAAAAATTACTGTAATGTTGAGGCTTATCTAAAAGATGTAGCCAACAAGGCAATAAAGGATGCTATGAATTCAAAAGTGAGGAGAACAATGGATGAAAATGTTAATGACAATGAAAGAGTGCCACCCTTCACCGATGAGGTCATGGCTACAGTCATTATGCTATATTTGAAGATCCCATTAATGAAATATAGGGTTACAAACTCGGACGATCGTCTAATGGCTTTTGATAGCCAAATGGATCTATACAATGCATCTGGAGTCGTCAGATGTCGATGTTTCCTAGTCACTCCCGAAGAAGCTATAGAAAAATGGTATAGACGGTACTGGGGGATAACCATATACTCATGGAAGCAGTTCTCTTCTGAATTTTCCGCCCAATTCTACATTTGCAAAGATCCCATGACCGACTGTACAGTCTTGGCTAATTAAAAACAAAGATAGGGAGAATCTTTGGTAGATTATTTAAGGAGATTCAATGCTGAAGTTCTAAAAGCCAAAGATATGAATGATCGAGACAAGCTTATAGCAGTTCATTCCGGCTTGATAGAAAACACCCTCTTCTAGAAGCAGCTCCTTGTCAATGGTTGTAAAGATTTACAAGACTTCCATTTCTAGGCTGAAAAATTTCATCCGGATGGTTGAGCTTTACTATTCTAAGAAGAAAACTATCCTCAAGAAAGAAGGAAGAGAAGTGTGAGGACACAAAAGGACAAGATGAAAAGAGCCAGTCACTAATGCAGTCGCTTTAAACAAGCCACTGTCTTAAGTCTATGCCGTAGCGAAGGAAAGAGTCAACTTTCTGACCTCCTTTAAAGCCAAGAACAATCCTGAATAAAGAAAGGGAAGGGACTACTATGCTTATCACAAGTACAACGGTCACACGACCGATGAGTGCAGGGTTATAGCTGGCATTATCCAAAAAATGATCTGTAAGGGTCGTTTGAAGGAGTCCATTCAAGACCAATAGAAAGCCCAACTGATAGAGAATTGTCTATAGAAACACCATGGCAATGTTGTAAATTATTGGAAGATGAAGACCTCCCAATCTTGAGCCCACTAATAAACAGAATTGATGTAATCTATGGCGGACTGCATCCAGCAGGAAACAGCAGGGGGGCCTACAACAGGTACATTAAGGAAGCTAAAGAAGGCATTTACTCTGTCCAAGAGGAACCCCCAATGAAGATTTCACGTCTCAGCATTCAGATGCCGAACCTTATTATCACTCCTTAAAAGCTAAGAAAGGGGGTCCACCATCCTCATAATGGTCCTTTGATGATTACTGCATAAATTGGATTATCCATCGTCTCTAAAATTCTGGTTGACACAGGCAATGCAGTCAGCGAAATCTTTAAGCACATGTTTGATCAGATGAACATTCTTAAAGATAAACCGAAGCCAAGCATGGAACCTATATTTGGATTCAACAACAAAGGATCAACTCCGGTTGGATAGATAAAGCTGCTCGTGCAAATGGGGGACTGTCCGAGGGGAGCAGTTCAGCTCTTGAGAAATGTATTTTTCTACTCACCAGTATAAAAGGGATTATTCCACTTATTTTGATTCTTCTACTATTTTACAGCCTTCAGATGATGGATTTTCGCATTCAACATTCAAAGCAAAGATTAAAATTAATATATCTAACAAATATATGCATCAACAGTACATTCCTTCTGGAGGCAAGAGAAAGAGAATTGATGCAAACTTAGTGGAAGAAAGCCCAATAGTCACAGAATTTGATTGCCAAGGGGAAAAGGAAAGGATAAAACCCGTAGAGGATCTTGATGAAGCATACATAGATTCAGATGATGCTACCAAAGTGGTTAAGGTGGGAAATGATCTTAATGGTGACTTCAAAAAGGATTTGATACAATTTCTCAACGTCAATAAAGACGTATTTGCCTGGTCACATTCCGATATGGTAGGAATTGATCCAATGGTCACATGTCATGCCCTCAACATCAATCCAAGAGTAACCCCTATAAGGCAGAGAAAGATACAGATGGACAAGGTAAGATCCGATGCTTTGAAATAGGAGGTTAACAAACTCCTTGAGAATAGATTTATTTAGGAAATATACTACCCAAAGTGGTTAGCCAGTCCAGTTCGGGTGAAGAAATCAAATGGGAAATGGAAGACTTGCATTGACTACATTGATTTGAACAAAGCATATCTGAAAGATTGTTTCCCATTACCGCGAATAGAGCAGTTAGTAGATGCAACAAGCAGGCACAAGTAGTTGTCTCTCATGGATGCCCATTCAGGGTACAATTAGATACAAATGTTCAAACTAGATGAGGAGCATACTAGCTTCATAACTGAATGGGGGATTTATTGTTACAAGGCAATGCCATTTGGGTTAAAAAAATGTAGGGGAAACATATCAAAGATTGGTCAACTGAATTTTTAAGGAGAAAATTGGGCGGAACATGGAAGTTTGTATGGATGATATGCTGGTAAAGTCTGGCGAACCTAAGAATCATCTTAAAGATTTGGAAGAGATGTTCAAAGAATTGCGAAAATATAAAATGAAACTAAACCCACAAAAGTGTTCATTTGGAGTCCATTCTAAAAAAAAATTAGGCTACCTTGTAAGTGCCCAAGGAATCGATGCTAGTCCAGATCAAATAGGAGCCATTAGGGGCAAGGACGAACCTAAAACCAGTAAGGAAGTGATAAGTTTGAATGGAAGGGTGGGTGCCCTAAGTAGATTTATCTCTAAAGCTACTGATAAGTGTATACCCTTCATTGATGTAATCAGGAAGAAGAAAATCTTTGAATAGGGGGAAGATTGCAGGAAAGCCTTTAGGAACTAAAAAGCCACTTGGAAAAGCCACTGATACTTTCTAGCCCTGAGAATGGGGAAACCTTATACCTATATAAGGCAGTTTCGTAGCGCGCAGTTAGTTCAGTGTTGATTAAGAAGGGAATGGGATGCAACTTTCAGTATATTATGTGAGCAGATGGTTGAAGGATGCAGAAGTCTGATACCCAATGATAGAAAAATTAGCCTATTGCTTGATTCTCACAACTAGAAAGCTTAGAGCATATTTTCAAGTACACCCGATCAGGATATTGACCAGTTTTCCACTTAAGCAAGTCTTTAGTAAACCAGAAACTTCAGGAAGGTTGGTAAAATGGGGAATCGAGCTAAGCCAATATGACATAAAATTTCTGCCACGAGCTGTAATTAAGGGGCAAGCATTAGTTGACTTCATTAATGAGTGCATTAACTTTATCAAGGAGAAATCAAAAAAGGAGAAAGACCAAAGGCCTATGTAGCAATTATTTGTTAATGGTGCATCAAACGAACAAGAGGTCGGTGCAGGATATGTAATCATCACACCATATGGACACCATTTACATTACGCCATGAAATTGGAATCCCCGCAACAAACAATATGGCAGAATATGAATCTGTGGTAGTGGGATTAACCTTGGCATTAGAACTCAAAATTCTACGAATACAGATCTTTAGTGATTTTCAACTAGTGGTGAACCAAGTGAAATAGATACATCAAACAAAGGACCCCAAGCAATTTTTATACATGAAGAAAACACTAATAATGCTTGCTTTATTTGAAGACTTTTCAATACACCAAGTCCTAAGGGTGGAAAATTCACAAGCAAACTCCCTAGCAAAACTAATAAGATCAAGGGGAACCCCGGAGACACATATTGTTCTAGTAGGATATCAGGAAATTCCAAGTATTGGAGAGGAAGAACCTGAATAGGGAAAGGAATTGTTAGTTCTGACAAGGTCTCAAGAAAAATCACAAGGGGACGAGAGAAGGGAAAGTAATAAAGAAATATCAGATGAAAGGGTTGACGAACGAGACCAAGTAACATATACGATGACACATGGATGTCACCCACTGTTGAATACCTTATCAAAGGAACACTCCCATCTGACAAAGGTGAAGCAAGGAAAATCAGGAAACAAGCTCCAACCTTTGTAATAATGGATAGAATCCCCTATAAAAAGGGATACGCTCTTCCCTATCTAAGATGTGTGAGCATGAATGATGGAGTAAAATTAACGGTTGAAGCACACGAGGGGTTTTACGGAGATCATTCAAATGAAACAAAATTGGAAAACAAAATAATGAGGCAAGGATTTATTGGTTATGTATGGTAAGTTAAGCCATCGAGTATGTAAGAGGATGTGAAAAATGTTAGAAATACTCAAATATTCCAATATTTCCCCCAAGTCAATTGACTCCAATTACAAATCCATGGCCCTTTGACGTATAGGGAATAGACTTGATCGGGCTATCGCCAATTTCAATAGGCAGAGAATATTATGTCATAGTCGCCATAGAATATTTCACCAAATGGGTTGAAGGAGAACCGCTTCCAAAGATTACTTCTGGGAAGGTACTCAGATTCATTATCAAGAATATTATAACCAGGTTAGGAATTCTCTAAAAGATAATTTCTAACAATGGGACACAATTTGAGATGGAAGAATTCTCTCGCTTTTTCCACAAGAATGGATTCATTAAATGTTTTTCATCCATCGCACATCCAAAAGTGAATGGGGTAGTGGAAGCCGCAAACAAAACCATAAAGAAAATTCTAAAAAAGCGGCTAAACAAAGGAAAACGAAATTAGGTAGAAGAAATACCGCTTGTGTTATGGGCTTATCGAACATCCACCAAAACGAGGACAGGACGTACTCCTTACTCTTTGACATATAGGTGTGAGGAGATATTACCAATCAAGATTGAGATACCCTCACACCGAAGAATCGCCTACGTATTTGATAAGAATCAAGAGCTAAAAAGAGAATCCCTAGACTTAATACATTATTTGAGTGATGAAGAAGTGTTAAAAATATATGAGTATCAAAGAAGAATCACAAAGTACTACAACTCAAGGGTGAGAACTTGTCATTTCACGAAGGAGATTCGGTACTCCGAAGAGTGATAGCAAATACCAAAAACCCCATAGATGGACCCTTGGGGCCAAATTGGGGAGGACCATTAATCATTTGCAAAGTAACCCCCCTCGAGAGCCTACAAATTATGCAGACTAGATAGAAATATGGTTCTAAGAACATGGAATGCCGAACATTTGAGGCCATGTTTTCCAAAGATGAATGAATAAAACATCTCTTTCTTTAAAAAGAAAGTCTACATGGTTGGGAGTGAAATGCTCCTTATGTTTGGATACTATCTAAGATGGTAGTCTACTTAAAATGGTAGAAAGCCTCTGTCTTCTTTGAGATGGTCAGGGTAGAGAACCTCTTGGACGAAGGGCGGAGTAAGCCTTTAGCCACAATATAAGATAGCAAGGTTAAAACATCGGAAAAACCCTTAGCCGCGCCTTTGGTCAGGTTAAGGCACCTCTTGGAGGGAGGACGGAGTAAGCCTTTATGCACGCCATAAGATGGCCAAGTAAAGCACCAAACATGCCCTTCTCTATGCCATGCTACGACCAAGGTAAGGCACTTCTTGGAGGGAGGTCAGAGTAAGCCTTTGTCCGCACCACACTATGGCCAGTTAAAGCACCGAACAAGCCCTGTCAGTGCCTCACAATGGCCAGGGCAGGGCACCTCCTGGAGGGAGGTCGGGTAATTCCTTGGTTCCAGCCTCTTCGATGAGCTAACCAAGAGCATCAGACAACAATGGACTAAGATGTCCAAGTCCATGAAGAGGGTCATCAAACAATGGACTAAGATGTCTAAGCCCAAGAGGAGGCTCATCCAACAATAGACTAAGATGTCCAAGCCTGAGAAGAGGCTCTTTCAACATGGACTAAGATGTCCAAACCCGAGAAGTGGTATATTTCCAATAGACTAAGACATCTAAGCCCATGAGGCAATTAATCAAATTGCAACTACATACAGACCTGAAGGATTCATACAAGAAAGGTGGAATCTAAAGAGTAAAGCCAAACTCCATTCATTAAATACTCGAATTTGGGTTTCGGGTTTCTTATTTCAGCTTTACATCAACTAATACCCGAGCATGGGTTTCAAGTCGATTCCAATTACTTATAGTCCTTATAATACCCGAATCTGGGTTCCATGACTTTCATTTCTAAACATCATCTATCAATACCTGAATCTGGGTTTCAGGTCTTTATTAATCACTTACAATCATTATACTCTAATCTAGGTTTCAGGATTATTGCATGATTTCGCCTTAGTGACCTAATTTGGGCTTGTGGTTTCTACTATGAAGACAGTTTCCATGGAATTCTGCTTGTCCATTGTATGATCTGATCTGGGTCGAGGATTTCTAGTATGACAACTTTTACTATGAATTTCTGCCTACCCAACATACGTCCTAATCTGGGCTGGGGATTTCTTTTACAATGATAATGTCCAATAATCTCTAATTATCCAACATATGCCGAGATCTGGGCTCGAGACGTTGATATAAAGACAATGGTTACTAAAAGCATGAATCTGGGTTTAGCAATGTCACTCGGTGGACTATTTTTGGATATTGCTATCTGGATTCTAGAAATTTCATTATTGACTTCTAAACTTCACAAGTTCATACCCTAATTTGGGTTAAATTATGAGAAATGCGGAATACGGATCTTAAGGCTAGGATTAACACTAGAGGGGGGGTGAATAGTGTTTTAAGGAATTACTAAATCTTTTTGAGTTTTTGTTAATTTGAACACAAATGTATGCAATATTCAGACACAGATATGATCACAGAAACAAACACAGATGTAGAAATAAAGTAAAAGCACTAAAGGAAAGAACACACTAGATTTTATACTAGTTCGGAGTTACCCTACATCCAGTCCCACACACAAGTACGGATTTCCTTTCAAAAGCAATTGTATAATTACAACCCTCGATTTCAAGGCCACAAGGTACACCACTCAAGATTCACAATCCTCGGGGTAGAGATACTTGATTTCACGGGCAACTTGTTCACCCAATTGATTTTCAAGGCTACAATCTCACCTTTTCTCACTTGATTGATTTCGCAGGCTACAATCACACCTTTTCTCACTTAGTTTATTACAAAAAAGCCTATAACTCTGGATAGCACTAAGATCTTGTTGAGATAGTGAAAGAGAATCAAACCAGAGATGATCGAATTAGATTCAATGTTGAGTTCGGCAAAGTAACGGTAAAATTATGTATAAAGAAATGTGGAAGAAGAAGAGGAGTGAAATTAGAGAAAATATGAATACAAATTAGTTCAAAACTACCCATATTTATAGTAGAACAACAGCCATGTCCATTCGTGAAAGGATTTGACGAATAGACACTTCCTTTGAAATTCAAATTTTTGAAATAATCTGCTACTATGTCGACAAGGGGTACTAGAGGATGTCGACATGCCTAAGGTATTTTTGGTAATTTTCTTTTCTTTGAAAATAACTTCTATCTTGTATTAAAACTATTTTAAACTTTATAAATATACTTAACTAGTTAAAATACATAAGTAAATATAGAGAATAATATTTTGATATATATATATATATATAAAATTTTACTATAATTTTATATTTAAATCTAAGTAAAAATATTAAAAGTTAAATATATTATTATTAAAAGATAGTTTAAAACCAAGGATAATTTGATTTTGAAAATAAAGATTATTTTGAGGCTAAAAATATTTAAAACCAGGATAGATGTTTTTGATTCTTTTAGAAGGAAGGTTTTGAAATCATTTTGAAAATAAGATATAATTTTGTAAAAAACATTTGAATAAAAGTTAGTGGATACAAAACAATGTTCCACTAGATTTTTCGTAGGTTCCATCCTACTTAGGGTTCTATCCCTTTAACATGCTCGAAGTGGATTCCATTCCATGAACAAATTGGATTTTAAGATGCCAGTGCTTTTCTAGGAGTTTTAACAAAATTCCTAATTAAATTACTTATTGTTGAAATCTTGAACTCTTGATATTCTAGATACTCATGAGTCTTCAATCTTGATATCTTGAATCTCTATACTGTACAGTCTTCATTCTTGGTACTTGCATGGTTAAATCCTGCATATACATATATATCTAAACTATAATTTTAGTATTTATATTTTATAATCTTATTCTAAGGTTGTTGTCATCAAAACCATCATCTCAAGGACTAACAATCTCCCCCTTTCTGATGATGGCAACCTTTATTTATAAAATATTACTTCTATCTTAATAACTCCCTCTTAATTTATGTCTAATTATCATATTTTATACTTCTTCCCCTTTGTCATCAACAAGAACTAACTCCAAACTATATAACCCCCCTTAATCTAATACTCTATGACATGTGATTATAATGATAGTGTTAACATAAATAATCAACATTTGATTCTAAAACTAAAAATTAATCCTAAATTACTAATTATCCTAACTAAGATTCCATATATGATAATACTTATAATAGTGAGAAATCAAATATAAGAACATAAATTATTCATTAATTATATATTGTTTTATTTACATTTTCGTCGAGAACGTAAGAAAGAACATACAACAATAGGAAAGAGAAAAAATAAACTAATGTGTGTCTTTGAAAATGGGAGATCTATGAACCGAACAATTTGGATAGTGGAAACAGAAATTTCCACGTTGTTCGACTAGATTTCAATCCTTGTCAAATCATATTTCGCCAACGCAAACGACTTTGTCATCATCTTCAGCATGATCTTCTTCCATGAAGGCTTCTTCTTCATCTTCCTCGCTGTCATCTTGCACTTGATCTCCTGAAGACTCTTCATCAATCAAGATCGGATTAGCGTGATTGTCCATTAGAAGCTTTTGCAAATTTCTACGGATTTTGCCTTGCTGTTCTTATTCTTTGGCCATTCTAAGTTGTACCCCTTGAATTTCAGTCATTAGTTGTAGTGCATCCTTCAAGGAATCCTCCATTTTCATCACTCGTGCGAGCGTAGTTCGTTGAAATGGTCCAGTAGAAGGAGAAGGGAACGAAAAGATTGAATTTTTTTGGTTTGGAAGAGGCGACCATTGTTTTATTGATTTCAGAAGTTAGAATAGGGAGAGAACAGAAAGAATGATCAAAAATTCGAAATAAGAAGAATATATAACCACTCATTTGAATTTTGGTGGGAAAATTTCAAAAATAAAAAATCGTTATATGTCGACATGGGTAGGAAGGGGTTGTCGACATGGTGCTTGATATTTTTACTATTTGATTTATTTTGATTTAATTTTTAATTATACTTTGTTATTTATATTTTGTATTTCAGTTATTGAACAAATACCTAATTCTCTTCTTAATTTAGTAAATATAGATTCATTTAAAGGTTTTGTTAGGATATCAGCAATTTGATTCTCAGAATTGATATAATCGAGAGTAATTACTTCCTTACTTATATTATCTCTGAGAAAATGACGTCTGGTATCAATATGTTTAGTTCGAGCATGATGAGTAGTATTTTTGGATAAATTTATTGCACTAGTATTGTCACAATAAATTGGTGATTTTGAGATATTTAAACCAAAAACTTTTAAAGTTTATTGCATATATATTACTTGATAATAAGCCAAAGCAGCAGAAATATACTCTGCTTCAGTTTTTGATAAAGAAACTATGGTTTTCTTTTTACTAAACCAGGAAATCAGAGAATGCCCCAAAAAGGGACAAGTTCCACTTGTACTTTTTCGGTCTGATTTACAACCAGCGTAATCAGCATCACAGTAAGATATTAAGTCAAAAGAATCATTTTTAGGATAAGATAAGCCACAATCAAAGGTGTAATTAACATATCTTATGATACGTTTTATGGCTTTTAAGTGGGTCTCTTTAGGTTGGGATTGATATCTTGCATAGAGACAAACACTATGCATGATATCAGGTCTACTAGCAGTGGTATAGAGTAGTGACCAATCATTCCTCTATATAATTTTTGATCTACATCTTTCGAGAGATCTTCTTTACTTAGGTACTCATTGGTTGCCATGGGAGTGGGTTTTCCACTTGTAGTAGTCAAACCAAATTTTCTAACTAGGTCTTTAGCATATTTTTCTTGACTAATAAAGATACCATCATCTAATTGTTTTATTTCTAATCCTAGAAAGAAGTTTAACTCACCCATATGACTCATCTCAAACTCTTTTGTCATTATTTCGGAAAATTCTTTATTCATTTCAAAATTAGTTGATCCGAAAATGATATCATCTACGTAGAATTATACTAGTTGAATGTCATTTTTATTTCTTTTAATAAAAATAGTATTATCTACTTTACCAATTTCAAAGTTTGATTGTAATAAGTAAGATCTAAGTCTATCATACCAGGCTCTAAGAGCTTGATTTAGACCATATAGAGCTTTCTTAAGTTTGTAAACATGATTTGGTAATTTTTCATTTCAAAAAGTGGTGGTTGTTCAACATATACTTCCTCTTTTACAAATCCATTTAAAAAGGCTCTTTTAACATTCATTTGATAGAATTTGAAATTATTATGATTTGCGAAAGCAAATAGAATCCTAATGACTTCTAATCTTGCTACGGGAGCAAAGGTTTCATTAAAATCTATTCCTTCTTCTTGACAATAACATTGCGCGACTAACCGGGCTTTATTTCTAACAACCTCTCCTTGTTCATTCATTTTAGTTTTATAAACCCATTTAGTTCCAATTACAGTTTTATTTCAGGTCTAGGAACAAGTTCCCAAACATCATTTCTAGTAAATTGATTTAGTTCTTCTTGCATAGCCAAAATCCATGAATCATTAGTTGATGCTTCTTTTGGATTTTTGGGTTCTACAGTTGATATAAAGGCTACATTGCTCATTTTACTTAATTGATTTCTTGTTGTAACAACAGATTGCATATCTCCTAGTATATTTTCTATAGGATGATCTTTTAAAAGCTTAATTCTTTTATTAGGATGATTAATTTCATTATTAATTTCAGTTGACTCTTGATTTTGAGTTATTAAATCCTCTTCATCGTTTGCATCTTCAAATTTTTTGAGATTTTCATCGAATGAAACATGCATTATTTCGCCAATGGTGTTAGTTTTTAAATTAAACACTTTGTACGCTTTACTTTTATTAGAATATCCGATAAAGATACCTTTGTCGGATTTAGGATTAAATTTATCTAAGTTATCTTTTGTATTTAAAATAAAAAATTTACTTCCAAAAATTCTAAAATAAGATACCTTATATTTCTTTCTATGAAGAAGTTCATAAGATGTCTTCTCAGTTAAAGGTCAAATTAAAATTCTATTTAAAATATAATAGGCGGTAGCAACTGCTTCTTGCACAAAAATACTTTAGTAATTTACTATCTGAAAGCATAGTTCTCGCACACTCTTGAATCATCCTATTTTTACGTTCTACTACCTCGTTTTGTTGTGGAGTTGTTGGAAATGAAAATTTGTGAGTTATTCCCTTTTTATTGCAGAATTCCTCAAACTTCTCATTTTCAAATTCACCACCGTGATCACTACGGATGGTTACAATTTTTAGATAAAGTTGATTTTGAATCCTTTTTGTAAAGTTTTTAAAACATTCAAAAGTATCACTTTTATGTTACAAAAATATTGTCCATGTAAATCTAGAATAATCATCACAATTACAAAAACGTATTTACTATGATTTATTGACAGAATTTGAGATGGACCAATAAATCAAGATGAAGTAATTCAAGAGGTTTTGAGGTTGAAATCATATCTTTTAATTTAAAGGAACTTTTTCTAAGTTTTACTAATTGACATGCATCACATAAACTATCTACTTTAAAATTCATTTTAGGGAGACCTCTTACTAGATCATGTTTTGGCAGCCTAGATAAGAGTTTGAAATTCAAATGTCCAAATCTCTTATGCCAAATCCAATGGTAACTTGTATTTGCCAAAAGACACAGGTTATCATTTGAAACTTTCATACTAACAATATAAATATTCTTTTTCCTAGTTCCCTCAAATATTATGGTTGAATTATTATCTTCAATGTGACACTTATTTTTTTCAAATTTAATTTTATATCTTTTATCGCAAAGTTGGCTAATACTTAGCAGATTATGTTTCAGATTCTTAACTAGCAAAACATTAGTAATAATAGGAGTTTCGGAGTTACCGACTTTGTCGATGCCAATCACATATCCTTTTGAATTGTCTCCAAAGTTAACCAGTCCTCTGTCTTTCTATATTATCTCATTCAACATATCTGGATTGCCAGTCATGTGTCTAGAGCATCCACTATTGAGTATCCATTTATTCTTTTTGATCTACACAATTTGTCCATTGTGGATTGATTCCTGAACACCCATAAATCATGTTTCCTGCACATCATACAATTTTGGTAGACAACTTGAATTCGAATATTGATTATATGCAGACTCAAGACAATGATGATCTGAATATTTCTAAACGAGTATTAATAAGTTTTTTAAACATAGCCATTTTAAAAACTTTTTCGAAAATCATATTGTGAAACTTTGAAAACCTCGCTCAGATACCAAATGTGAGAAATGCAGAATACTGATCTTAAGGCTAGGATTAACACTAGAGGGGGTGAATAGTGTTTTAAGGAATTACTAAATCTTTTTGAGTTTTTGTTAATTTGAACGCAAATATATGCAATATTCAGACACAGATATGATCACAGAAACAAATACAAATGCAGAAATAAAGTAAATGCAATAAAGGAAAGAACACATCGGATTTTATACTGGTTTGGAGTTACCCTGCATCCAGTCCCGCACACAAGTATGGATTTCCTTTCAAAAGCAATTGTACAATTACAACCCTCGATTTCAAGGCCACGAAGTACACCACTCCTGATTCACAATCCTCTTGGTATGGATACTTGATTTCACGGGCAACAAGTTCACCCAATTGATTTTCAAGGCTACAATCACACCTTTTCTCACTTGATTGATTTCACAGGCTATAATCACACCTTTTCTCTCTTAGTTTATTACAAAGAAGCCTATAACTCTAGATAGCACTGAGATCTTGTCGAGATAGTAATAGAGAATCAAACCAGAGATGAACTAATTAGATTCAATGTTGATTTCGGTAGAGTAATGGTAAAAATGTGTATAAAGAAATGTGGAAGAAGAAGAGGAGTGAAATCAGAGAAAATATGAATACAAATTCGTTCAAAACTACCCTATTTATAGTAGAACAACAACCATGTCCATTCATGAAAGGATATGACGAATAGACACTTTATTTGAAATTCAAATTTTGGAAATAAACTACTACTATGTCGGCAAAGGGTACTTGAGGATGTCGACATGCCTAAGGTATTTTTGGTAATTTGCTTTTCTTTGAAAATAACTTCTATCTTGTATTAAAACTATTTTAAACTTTATAAATATACTTAACTATGGTTAAAATACATAAGTAAATATAGAGAATAATATTTTGATATACATATATAACAATTTACTATAATTTTATATTTAAATCTAAGTAAAAATATTAAAAGTTAAATATATTATTATTAAAGAGATAGTTTAAAACCAAGGATAATTTGATTTTGAAAATAAAGATTATTTTGAGGCTAAAAATATTTAAAACCAGGATAGATGTTTTTGATTCTTTTAAAAGGAAGGTTTTGAAATCATTTTGAAAACAAGATATAATTTTGTAAAAAACATTTGAATAAAAGTTAGTGGATACAAAACAATATTCCACTAGATTTTTCGTAGGTTCCATCCTACATAGGGTTCCATCCCTTTAACAGGCTCGAAGTGGATTCCATTCCACGAATAAATTGGATTTTAAGATGCCAGTGCTTTTCTAGGAGTTTTAACAAAATTCCTAATTAAATTACTTACTATCGAAATCTTGAACTCTTGATAATCTTGATACTCATGACTCTTTAATCTTGATATCTTGAATTTCTATACTATATAGTCTTCATTCTTGGTACTTGCATGGTTAAATCCTGCATATACATATATATCTAAACTATAATGTTAGTATTTATATTTTATAATCTTATTCTAAGGTTGTTGTCATCAAAACCATTATCTCAAGGACTAACATAAATTTAATTACGTTCTAATCCCAATCAATTCACAAACCTTGGGTCCAAAGTAGTAGAGTTGAGATTGCTATAGATAATGAGAAATTTCCAGCTGGTCTTTTTAATACATAAATTAGAGTTAATGTTATTACTCTAAATGATGTTCACCAATATCTGAATGAAGACTTCAGGACCATTCATATCTTTGGGAAAATTTTCAAACACATACTAGAGTGGATGGGATACAAAGGCTTATTTTCTGATAATAATTTATAGCCCCTATTTGCAGCTATTTAATATTTCCCATAAGGAGTCCGTAGACTGCATTTATTATATGCATTAATAGCTATTAATCACAGGCCTCGTATCTTTTGAGTCAGGATTATAACCAACTAACTTTGTAAATATAAAAGCATTGATATGGTGATTTATCATGAAGCATGCATATAAATATGATAATAAGCTAATAATGAAGAATATCACTTACTTTGAATTTTGCAGGAAAAATAAAGTTATAAAGAGCGAGAAAGTTCTGAAATTTTGTCCTAAAGAGTAAAAGCTTCTTTCATACGGGGGGAGGGGGTAAATGTTAGCTAGAAAATCCACTCAGAGAAAAAGGCATGAAAGAAGATAAGAAAAGCGCCAACATCTATTAAAGTGGATTTCGACAAAGATCATGGATGAAAGTTTCAAAGGCATTGGGAAGGCTTTCGAAAGAGTCGTAAGCACCAGGCACCCTCGCAGGTGATAAAACATGAAAAAAAAGGAGAAACAAAGCCACCTTTCCGCCACTCTAAGACCTTTTGACACAGATTGATCAGCAAAGACTACTTCAAAACCTCCTTTCGAAGGGAATGAATGTTAATCTCCCATAAATTCACCAGACCTTTTGGGACTAAGGGTTTCGCCCTCTTAACAACCTTTTTGAAAGCATACACAAACTCTCCGAACTGGTCGAAACCATCGGCATATCAACATCTTCAAAGCCCCTATAGGAAACCTATCAGCAAAGTCGGGGGCACCTATCTAACATCCAACGACAACAAAGCAACATGAAGGAACAAGCGCATTTGTAGACATTTCGACAACGTCCAACGGTGTTCTAAAGAAAGCAGCTAACATGGATACTCAGAACTTAACAAGTGTGGAAGGTTGATAAAAGAATCTTTCAACTTAGTCGAAAGGTCTAGAGAAGATAAAGAAAGCTAACAGGAAATCAAGATTCTAGAGAGATGCCTTTCGACAGGTCGAAGACAGACAAAGCCTTTCGACCGATTCAAAAGGCATAAGGCAGCATATAAAAAGGCGACCTTTCGACTTTGTCGAAGGAACAAGTGCATAAGGGGCCCATCCTACATCTATAAATAAGACATAAGGGGCCTAGTTTTTATGATGGAATTTTGGGAATCCTAATTCATTTCTTTCCACTCCAATTTCTTAACAGCTCAAGAAAACCTAAATCAAATTGGAGATAAAGCTCTACTGATTATAACTCATTTTGGATTATTAATAATAGAAAGATGGCTGGATCATTAAGGATTTTGATGAGGAGGAAGATCATTTAGATCATTAGCTAGTCTAATAATCCATTGCAAATGATTCTAACCTATTCTCTTAATTTCTTTTTGTCTATGCAATGCATAAGATGGGCTTGGACATATGCAGTTGAAACACATCATCGTCAAAACCAACATAGACAATGAAGACGCGAATGATGATGGGGTTTTGACATTAGTGAATTTATGAAATTGGGGAATATCCAGGTCGATCTTATACAGAGAAAACAAAGAAATCTTTGACAGTTATAAGTTGGACCTTTTACGAAAGAGTGGAACCCCACTCGACTCAGTCGAATGGGTTGTTTCAAAAGTGTCCCAGTTTAGAATTAGCTAACAATTGTATAGAGAGGAACTTATTCGAAAAGGGTTTATCCCTAGCTCTATCAACAACCCTTTTGAAGGGGGTTCCACAACAAAAGTTGTGAAACCATAGGGTCGAAAGCGGCTGTGTCATATTAGTGAGACATACATCCCTTTCCACATGATCGAAAGGGTCGAGACAAGCCTTTCAACTTGATCGAAAGGAATGAAAAGCCAAGATGATTAGCTGCTTTCGACACACTCGAAGGAATGGTTTTGAGCAGGACATAACTTCTTTAGCCTACATTCCTAAACTAATTTCTTAAAGCCTTTCGACTAAGTCAACCAGGTTGAAAGGTAGAGTAATTTCCTTATACCCTTTCGACTAAATCAACTTGGTAGAAAGATAGGTCTCGAAAGGAAAGATCTTTCCAATAACTAGCTTATCTTTCACATAGCATTGAGGATGTTGACAAGTTTTCTTGTTAACAATGCATTAATTATGGAACGATGAGATGAGAATTATATATAGAGAGTAGTTAAATTATGGCTAAGTCATCGGGATGTGAGGTCAGTCAAAAGGCACACAGAAGTTTGCCTAGCTAATTGAGCTACCAACAGTGTGACTTTGGGGATAATGTAAGGCATCTCCTATATTAGGTATTTATAATGATACGAAGTTAGTTCAAAATTCGTAGGGTAACCTACCTAGCTAATCTGGCTACTAATTCCTACGAATAGTCGGGCTACCGTGAGATGTTATTTTGAGTATGGGTCATAATACGAAGTACCTGCTCCAGGATCTTGAGGTATTAAGTGGTTGTTTGAGGGCCCTCCTCTTTTTCTCAAATGAAGTATTAAATGGTTGGGAGTGGGTTTAGGAACAGTTAAGGATATCCTAGAAAGGTCTGTTTCAATAGAAAGTATTAAGTGAGCAAAGAGATTTTCGTGCAATATCAGCTACATAGATACCTATGTGGAGTCTGCATTAGGAATATGTATTAAATGATGGGGACCTACCACAATTGAGGTCTTAAATGGTCAAAGTCTACCTATTCTCCCTTAAAAGAATAAAGTGGCTTGGGTTCTATTTCTCGCATTGCTAGACATTTATAACATTGGTTATGGGATAGGGATTATGGAACCTACTTTGAGAATGGAAGGTATTAAGTGGTTGGTCAAGGACCCGCCTCCTTACCTTATGGGAAGTATTAAGTGGTTTATTTATGTAAGATATGTTCTTACTTGAATTATACTACCCATGTACAGAAATAGTAAGGCTCGCGATGCCTATTTGCCTAACACTTGTTGTATAGACTCCCTCCTCATTACAATACAGGTTAGAGAAGGAGTTGATGATGCTTGAATATGGCGAGAGTGAAGCTCGTGGAAGTTACTATCCATCATTGGTATTATTTTCTATTGTACCCATGAAATGTATTTTTGAAAAAAATGTTGTAACGATTGACATTATGTAATGTTTTATGACATTTGAAATGATTTGAAATAAATGAGTGCTACTGTTGTTATTGTATTCTATTCCTATCGTGGGTTCTAAAAGAATAGATAGTTAATTCTATTTTCTTTTCTTTTTCCAACCAACTTTCAGCTTTAGAACGAGTCTAAGTTTCAATGGACCTTTTCTGAATAGGAATTTAGGCCTATTCCAGAGAGGGTTGTTACACTAAAGCAGTTGGAATACATTGAGCTATGATGATAAGAATAACATCGTAAATTTCAATTATCGAAAATAATGTAACAGATTCACCATTCAATGTGCTCAAGTTGATTTGGATTTTACTCACAAAATTATCGCCTGATATGACTTTGTGTTTGGTATATATGTATTCAAACAGAAAATTCTAAAAAATGATTTAGAATAGACTATTCGCATATAACAACCAAAGTGTCTTGAAGTCAGTGAAAGCAATATTGATGTAGTTTCCCGAATATGATCCAAGAAATGATGCAAAAGTATCAGTCTATAAGCATCATAATTAAATAAGTAATTTGATAGAAATATCGAATGATTTTATTTTTAGTCAAAATGCTGAGGAAACTGTGTCCATTAGAAAGAACCACTAAAAGGTACAACGATATTTCTAGACTATAAGCAAACAACATGCTATTGATTGTTAACGATGTACTTATGTTAAAATAGTTAGCAGTTTAGTTGTTTAATACTTAACGTTGGATTTCTAAACTATATCTTTACAGTAAGTATAAAGGGTATTAGGAAGTCCCAAATGATATGCAAAGACACCTTATTAAAATGTTTAATATGAAACATCTAAGATAGATTCGTCGTATGTTGACAATATAAATTATCATACATGTTGTACTGTTTAGAATATAGTATTTTGCTTATATATTTGATGCATGAAGCAACAATCAAATCCAAATTAAGATCACAAAATGGTAGTTTAGAGTGTTCTCTAGTATTTACAAAATACAAGAGGTTGTTTACAGAAACAACGAACTCCTTATGAAGGAGTATTTGGATTCAAACTTATAATTGCTATCTTATATTATATGTTAATATCAAATTCATGTTCAAACCTTAATTCAGAACCTTTAAGTGAGAAATGTTACAAACAAAAGGTTATGGTTGGTTCAATGAAAAGGCTAAGTACATCGCCTTGAATAACGCCACAACAGAAGCAGTGTACATAAATATAAATGCACAAATTTATATCTAAGCTAGAAGTAATTCCAAATATTAAGAATACTACATCATTGTTATATGATAATAATATAATAATAAAAGTTCACTAGATGTCGACAAACACACTCCAAATAGTTCCACATGATAAAGTTAGTTTATCTTTATCGGAGAGAGTTGATTGGCATGTTACATAACTAAAACAACATAGCAAATCTTTTCATGAAGGGTCTACCTTGATCAATTCTCATCAAACTAATCGAAGGGTGGAATTGAAACTCCATAACTGACCCCAAGCGCAAGTGGGAGATTGATATAGTTAGAGGTATTCTTTAGGGACAATTATGTATTTGTTACATATATCCGACTCAACAACCAATCTTATTTTATATAAAAGGTCTTTACATTCTATTATATATTTGGTATAACACCTTGTATTAATTAATTAATTTAATTAAAAGTATATTTAATAGAGAATCCATAAACGGTATGTTTTGTGATAGAAATTACAACATGGTCTAATCATAAGTAATTTATCATAATGCAATTAAACATTTCATTTTAAATATCCCTAATCATGATGTATCGAGACTGGATATTGATACATCTAACGAGTCTAGAGTATGCAATGCTCTCCAAATGTTAGGCGGTGTATTACTCATACTACTGAGGGCACCAAGGGGACATGTAGTAATAGTTATTAGATAGCTAAGGAATGACTTAATCGATAGTTTTATGTTGGTTAATACAACTGCGGTCAAACAAAAAATACTGATGTGAAATAATTACACAGTTCTCTTGACTAGAGAATAATATTGATCTTCAATATGGAAGTGGAATACTATTCAATAGAGGATTCATTTCCTCAATTATATGAGGTTAGTACCACGGTCAGCTGAAGTCAAATCAAAGTTAAAGTCTCTAGACAGAGTTGAATGGTTGATAATAATTGTTATTATTAAACCAAGGACTTCGTGTTTGGACTATAAAGTTGAATGTGGATGATATTGGAATTTTGACCACTACCAAATTCCATAAGTTCTAATATAATGTAGTTTTGACAACAAGAATTGGTATAAATAGTTGTCACTACCGAGTAATGCATAATTAAGTAAAACTATATTCTACTGAAGCTATGTAAGCGATAAATTTGGTCATAAAGTCACACCACCTACTAAGTGATGTATAAACATTAACATTTGAATTGATCGATATTAATTGCTAATTGAATTTACACCTAAGATTCACACCACCGTAATGTTGAATACTCTGACTAACAACTAATTTAATTAATTCTAATTTTTCTAAATTAATTGATATTTATGAAATAATGGTAATAATATTTTATTTGATTTGTGATTGAAAATAATGCATATATAAAAGTTATACACACACCTATCAATATATAATAGCGATGTGCGTTTAAATTAGATTTAAATACATTTTATTTTATCGGGCTTGAAGTGATTAAAAGGCCTATAAAGTCACCTGATTTGGCTAACCATAGATGTAGGAGGAGGGGTTGAATTTGATTCGAAAATGGGGTTTTGAATTAGTAGAGATATTATGGATCTGGATCCACTTTTTGTTCCTCTCCTTCTCTATTATTTAGACACTTTTAACCCCTTGTTTGTTGCTCTCTTTATTTGAGCCTCCAATACATCCATACCTGGCTGAAAATAGTAGCCCCATTCCTTCATTGATTCAAGCAATAAAAACACAAACTTAAGTAAATTTGGGATGCAAAGTGATTTCAATCTGGTAGCTCTCTCTGGAAGGATTTGCATTCAGATTCAAATGGAGTCGATCAATTCAACATTCAACAGTATCAATTAAGCTATATTAGAGGTAACCTTTTTATTTACAATTATATAAATTTATTTGATAATTGTTTTGAATCATATGTGCTTAGGTTATATCTCAATATCACGAGTCCCTATATATATGCTATCAACATTGTATGTGAATATGTATGTGCGTATTGTGTTTATTTATATATATGTGTGTGCATGTGTGTGCACATGCATACATAACTCTTGGCTGGCAAAGAAAATAAAAAAATGAATTTAAAATTTATTTTAAAAGGAATTTTTAATAACAAAATTGATTTTTTAACTTATAAATGTATATATAAAATATATTTTTTATATCATACATATGTAATAAGTTTCAAAAAGAAATATATATATATATATATTATTTAAAACCTTAAATAAATAATTATATATGTGTGTGTACATTTGTAATAAAATATAAGGTGGTAATATATATATATATATATATATTATATGTGTGTGTGTATATATTAATGTACATTAATTATACTAATTATTACGAAATGTTTTTTAAACATTTTCATATGGAAAAGATTTATTTAAAAAACTAATTTTTTAAATCATAAAGGATTTAAAAAATTGGATTTTGTTAAACATAATAAAAGCCAAAAATATGTATGAATATATATAATTTTATCCATTTATATTTAAATATATAATGATAATTATATTGAAATATTAATATAAATATATATGGATATATATTATATAAATATATATATATATATATTTGTATGTTTATGAATTTATATTTATATATATTGATTTCATATATTTCCATTTATTTGTTTTATTTTATTAAAATATTATTTTGTTTAAATTTTAAATTTGAAATTATTTAAAGTCTATATCTATACTGAAATTTGAAATTTGAATTTAATTTAAAATTTTAATTATTAATATTTGGTTTTGAAATATAATTATTTTACATTGTTATAAATATATATGTGTGTGTATGTATGTATTAATATTATATTAGTATATTAATATTCGTACTCTTATAAATATATTTTATAACACGTTGATATATATATATATATATATATATATATATATATGACAACTCATATGTATACGGAGGGGCTAACTTGTCTGTTGCGGTGTAAATATCAACATCTATATACAGATATATAAACCATACACAATATATGTGTCGCACGTTCATGTGCACACACATATGTTTATGGTATATACGTTCATATAATATAATATAATATCAAAACAAAACTTTATTTACGATTAAATACAATATTGATTTTATTTAAAATAAATTTAGACTTCATAGGCCAAAAAGAGCTAAAAGGAAATAATTTTTTTGAAATTACCAATTTACCCACTGCGTGCTGATCTAATTCCAACAGAAACTTCATTCGTATATATGCCAGCAAGAAGCAGGAGCTTCAAACAAAGACCAAAAAGGGATGCACTAACAGTGCAAACTAATAATAGTAGAAGACCAAAGTTCCAACATATTAGACCTACATATTTATGTTATTTGTTTCCATACTATATATTATAGTTAATTGTATATGTGAATTATTATCTATAATTATAGATATCCGCTTAATAGCGGAGGATTACTTTTATTTAATATAGACATTTTTGAAATTGGATAAGAAGTACATAAAAGTAGTACAAGTCTTAGGTAGTATATGATATTCTATATGTCAATATATGTTAGTCCAATGATAATCACATTATGCAAGTTCTAAACATATGACCTCTCGAATGAAAGCCATAGCACCTAACCACTATGTTAAGTGCTAAAATGAGCATATAATGGGTACATGACACACGATATAAAATGGTTCTGTCTATGAATTCCTCTTATTGTATGTTTCTCCTATAATTAAGGGGAATTACAAGATATATAAAAAGGAGCATCTCTAGGCTGATGCTAGTGCTAATCTCGAAGATTTGTTGAGCTTGGAACTATGAATTATGAGCAATCGTGAGAATCTGCTGTTAGGAACTGGAGATAGTGGTTTTGATGACAACAACCTTTGTAACTTATTTTATTATAACTTATATATTAACAATATTGTCTATATATATATATATATATATGAATGTTATTATGCAGGATATATAAGGCAGGTACTGACAATTGAAGAATGTGTAGTGTAAAGATCAAGAATGAAGAAATCAAGTTTGACGGCTCATGAGTATTAAGATCAAGATTTCAAGATAAGTGTCTAGTTTTGTTAAAACTTCATAATAGCATGGAAAACATCATTCCAAATTTCATTTGGGATGGAAGCCATTTCAACCTTCTTAGTGGCTTACAAAACCATGACAAGTGGCTTACAAACCTATGACAAATGTCTTACAAACCCACGAACATCCTGGTTTTGTACAAGTTCTCGAGTCCTGATGTGATGAAATTTTCTGCAGGAAGAAGCTTGCAAAACTACTCCAAAATGGTTGTTAAAAATAATTTTCAAAACTGCATTTCAAAATTTTTTAGCTTTAAAAATTATCTTTTCAAATGATTTTCAAAAGGATGATTTGGCCTTACAATATTCTTTGTTTTTGTTAAACTCTTGTTTTAAACTTCGTTTGTTTTCAAAACTATCTTCTGATTTTTAAATATTCTTTATAATATATATACTTGAGATTTATAATCAAATTTATATATACATTCTAAAAATATATTTTTCTACTCTCTTTATTTTAGAACATCGGGAAATTAGTTTATTTTACTTCAGAATCGTTTTATCTTGTTTTCCTTTCAATACCATTTTCAAAACAAATTTTACATTATTTTTAACTTAGGGATGTCGACATTATGAGATACACAATGTCGACATGGTGGCCGTTAAATTCAGTAGTTTCAATTTTCAAAAGAAGTGCCTATTCGTTTAAATCTCTTCACGAATGGTTATGACCGTTACTAGTCTATAAATAGCCTTCGCAAACGAATTTTTTAACTAACTATTTTTTTTTTATTTTCTTCACTCCTTCTTCTCCACAAATCCATATTCTAACATTTTCATGTTTTTAAGATCGTGTCGAAAATTTTCCGAATTCCCAAGTGAATCAAATTAGAATCTCATTCTTGTTTGATTCTTTGCCCTCTCTCGAAGATCAAAGTGCTATTAAGAGTTATATGATCAATTTGTAATCAAAAGTTTATCAAGTCTCTCTATAAGGTGTGGTGGTGCTTGGAAATCAATTTGGTGATCTTGTATCCCATAAATCAAGAGAGTTTTCCCCGGACTCGAAGACAGAAGGGTACCACAAGGCCATTAGAAATTGAGGATTGTAATCTCGACATTGATGTAATAAAAATCTGTACGAGGTGTTTGCCTTGTTGTAGGATTGGAGGTAGGGTAACTCCGAACCAGTATAAAATCCGGTGTGCTATTTCCTTTTGCTGCTTTTTATTTACTTTCTGCATCCGAGTTTGATTCTGTGATTGTTCAGTGATTGAGTTCTGCATTTGTTTGTGTCATAATTTTAATTTAGTCCATATAAATCTTAGAATCCATTAAGCACTATGCACCCCCCCTCTGGTGTTAAATAGGCCTTAAGATCCTTAGTCCGCACTCCCTTTAAATTCGTATCAAAGCATAGGATTTCATAGTTTTCATAATCTGAAAATTGAAAAGTTAAAGATGGAATTTTAAGGAAATTTTGTTAATACTAGTTTGAATATATGCATTTCATCAGTATCATAAGTCTGCATATAGTTTTTATGAAAAATCAAGTTATCTACCGAATTAGTTTGTTATGCAGGAACAGACATGTTACATGGCTTTTGAAGAATCAACAACCATTGGAAAAACTATGCAAAATGAGAAAGATAAATGGATACTTGATAGTGGCTGTTCAAGGCATATGACTGGAAATCCTGAGATACTCGATGACATTATATATCAAGATGGTGGATTGGTCAACATTGGAGATAACTCAAAAGGATATGTTATTGGCATCGACAATGTCGGTAATTCTAAAACTCCTCTTATTTATGATGTTTTACTAGTTAGAAATTTAAAACATAATTTTCTTAGTATAAGTCAACTATGTGATAAAGGATTTAAAATTAAATTTGGAAAAGATAAGTGTCACATCGAAGATAATAAGTCAAATATTATCTTTGAAGTAATTTGGATGAAAAATATTTACATCCTTAGTATGAAAGTCTCAAATGATAACTTATGTCTTTTGGCTAATACAAGTGACCCTTCGATTTGGCATAAAAGATCTGGTCATTTAAATTTCAAACTGTTATCTAGGTTATCAAAACTTGACTTAGTTAGAGGTCTTCCCAAGTTAAACTTTAAAGTAGATAGTATATGTGATGATTGCCAATTAGGAAAACTTAAGAAAAGTTCATTTAAATTAAAAGATGTGATTTCTACTTCTAAACCTCTAGAAATACTTCATTTAGATTTATTTGGTCCATCCTAAGTTCAATCAATCAATCACAATAAATATGTTTTTGTAATTGTAGATGATTATACTAGATTAACTTGGACAATTTTTCTTAAACTTAAAAGTGATGCTTTTGAATTATTTAAGAATTTTGCTAAAAGAATTCAAAATCAACTTTCTTTAAAAATTAAAAACTATTCGTAGTGACCACGATGGAGAATTTGAAAATGAAAATTTTAAGAATTTCTGTAATAAAAAAGGAATTACTCGTAATTTTTCTTTTCCAAGAACTCCACAACAAAACGGAGTGGTAGAACGTAAGAATAGAACGATTCAAGAATGTGCTAAAACAATGCTTTCTGATAGTAATTTACCTAAAAACTTTGGGGCTGAAGCAGTCGCTATAGCTTATTATATATTAAATAGGATTTTAATTAGACCAAACACCATATGAATTACTTTACAATAAGAAATCCATAGTAGCTTATTTTAAAGTTTTTGTAGTAAGTGTTTTATTCTTAATACAAAAGATAATTTAGATAAATTTGAACCTAAACCCGATAAAGGTATTTTTATCGAATATTCTAATAGAAGTAAAGCATTTGGAGTTTATAATTTAAGAACTAACACTATTGAAGAAATAATGCATGTATCTTTTGATGAAAATTTTAAAGGTACTGTATAAATAGAAGATGAAGAAGATTTTGTAACTTTAAATAATGAACCTAATGAAATTAATTGTGGAATCATTCAACCTAATAAAAGAATTAGGTTATTAAAAGATCGTCCTATAGAAAATATACTAGGAAATATTGAATCCATAGTTAAAACAAGATATCAACTAAATAGTATGAGTAGCGTAGCTTTTATATCAACTATTGAACCTAAAAATCCAATGGAAGCATCATCTGATGATTCATGGATTCTTGCTATGCAAGAAGAATCGAATTAGTTCACCAGAAATGATGTTTGGAATTTGTTCCTAGACCTGAGGGTAAAAGTATAATTGGAACAAAATGGGTTTATAAAAATAAAATGAATGAACTTGGTGAGGTCATAAGAAATAAAGCACATTTAGTCGCGTAAGGTTATTATCAAGAAGAAGGAATTGATTATGATGAAACCTTTGCACCCGTAGCAAGACTACAAGCTATTAGGATTCTACTTGCTTTCGCAAACTACAACAATTGCAAGTTATATCAAATGGATGTTAAAAGTGCTATCTATTCTAAATGGTTTTGTAAATGAAGATGTTTATGTTGAAAAACCTCCACTGTTTGAAGATAATAAATTTCTAAATCATGTATATAAATTAAAGAAAGCTTTATATGGTCCGAAACAAGCTCCTAGAGCCTGGTATGAAAGACTAAGATCTTATTTACTACAATCTGGTTTTGAAATTGGTAAAATAAATACAACTTTTTTTATTAAAAGAAACCAAAATGATATTCAATTAGTACAAACGTATATAGATGATATAATATTTAGGTCAACTAATAACATAATGAATAAATAATTTTCAGATATAATGACTAAAGAATTTGAAATGAGTCATATGGGCGAACTAAGTTTCTTCTTAGGACTTCAAATCAAACAATTAGATAAAGGAATTTTCATTAGTCAAGAAAAATATACTAAGGGTTTAATTAATAAATTTGGATTGACCACTTCTAGTAGGAAACCAACTCCAATGACAATTAACGAAGCTTTAAGTAAAGAAAATAAATCAAAATAAGTTGATCAAAAATTATATAGGGGAATGATTGGTTCGTTGCTTTATATAACAGCAAGTCGTCCTGACATCATGCATAGTGTCTGTCTCTATGCAAAATACCAATCTCAACCTAAAGAAACTCACTTAAAAGCTGTTGAAAGAATTTTAAGATATGTAAAACATACTTTAGATTATGGTTTATTTTAACCTAAAAGCGATGTATTTGATTTAATTTCATATTGTAATGCTGATTACGCTGGTTGTATATCAGATCGAAAAATTACAAGTGGAACTTGTCACTTTCTAGGACATTCTCTGGTTTCCAGGTTTAGTAAGAAGCAAAACACTGTATACTTGTCAACAACTGAAGCAGAATGTATATCTGCTGCTTTGGCTTGTTCTCAAGTTATATGTATGCTACAAATTTTAAAAGATTTTGGATTAACTATAGCTAAATCACCAATTTATTATGGTAATACAAATGCAATAAATCTATCTAAAAATCCAACTCATCATGCTAGAACAGAACATATTGATATTAGACATCATTTTCTTAGAGATAATATGAGTAACGAAGTCATAACTCTTGAATATATTAATACTAAAAAAATTGCTGATATATTAACCAAACCATTAAATGAAAAAAACTTTACTAAATTTAGAAGTGAATTAGGTATATGTTCATTAACTGAAATATAAATTATAAATAATGAAAGTATAGTTAATAATTAATATAAATAAAAATTTCTTAAATATTGAACTGGGCATGTCGACATGACCCATCCTCCTATGTCAACTTGCAGGCCAAGATTTTCAAATTTAAATTTCCCTTTAAAAGAAGTTATTTGGAAATATATTTATATATTTCGACTTTTACTCATTTTCTCTGTTCTATTCTCTGTAATAAACTTCTAAAATAGTAAATTAATGGCTTTCTCTTCTAATAATGAACCTTCTTCACCTACTTCTCCTTATTCTGGTCCTTTTCAACGTTCCACACACATGTACGAGTCATCAAATTACAAGAGAAGATGAAAGGTTTGCTTCAAATGATGATGGAAATTCAAGCAAGTCAACTGAGAATGGCTAGAGAACAAGATAGGCAAGGCATAATCTTTAGGAAGTTATAAAATTTCCTTATGGATAACCATGCTAATCCCATTGTCATCGAAGAATCATCACAAGCCATGGATTCTAAAGAAGTAGAGCCTCTAGATGAACCATAAGAGGATCGAGAAGAATAACATTCTCTGCTGAATCTGAATGTTAATATGGACGAAGACGATGGCGTGATTTGCATTGGAGAGGTCCTTTTTGAGGCTAATGGAAACTTGGTCGAACAATGTGGAAACTTTTGTCTCCACCATCCAAATTGTTCGGTCCTTAAATCACTAATAGTTAAGGGTCCTCGTTAAGCGGTTTTCGTTTTTCTCCTTCTTGATTGTATATTGGTTTGTTAATTTGTATATTGAAATGGCCCGACTTCCTTACCATAGAAAATCGCATCATTTTTAAGAAAGAAAGGGATAGAAAAAAGAAAAGAAAGAAGAGAAAGAAGGAACAACACAGAATCTTAACAGCGGAACGAATAAATTATATTAATAACATAAATATTACATAGTTTACAACTACCATCAAAGTTACACAGATAATACAACACATACTAGACAGTTATAAACACATGTCTAGTTATACAACTCAATAAAATACAAGGAAACTACTCAGAGAAATCAACACAGCGGAAATATATATCTACACGCAATAGCCTTCTGCTCCATTGCTCCTCCACAATTCGTCAAAGCTAACTTGAATCCCTTGGCTATTTGTAAAAATTTGAGTACCCAAGAGTTTAAGAAAACAGAATAAACTCCGGGTCAGACATGGGTCTGGTGTGAGTAACAGGTTAAGGTTGCTTAACTTTCAAAAACCTTTTGAAAAGAAAAGTATCATGTAAGACTTCCCACACATAAACATGGAAATTTTTTTACCATACTCTAACCAAAACATTTGATAGGAAATCCGATGATACTATAATAGGTCTAGGGTTTTCAAATAAATATGAAATAGCCGAAATTGTTACATTAAATTCTAGCTACTAGCCACAAAAGTGGGTAATACAATCAAAATCGTTGGTACTTATTGGATTTTGGATTCCATACAATGGCAGGGCTACTGGGGTACCGCCCGTCACAGTACGTGGCCTAGATCAACGTACTGAGGAGTACGCCCGCTCCCCTGCAACACAAGGCCGGAACCATTCCTTACTGAATAGTTTCGAACAAGACAACCCCGCGGTTATAGCTAGCAACCGCCCACACAGCCGAATATAAAGGGACCTCTAGACATGGGTAAATCTCACTCTCCAGTGGGGGCTACCCACGAAGCCTTGCTGCACCTCCCCTGTTTTAGCCATTCCCGGTTGATGAGGCTTGAGTCTACGATTACCTTTATAGGACATATCACTTAGAATGCTCATCGTCCACCTGATGATGTTCTGAAAGCATTCAATCTATACAAGTTCTTTCCGGGTTCGAAGGAAACCGAAGGCATTATCTCGTTACACTCATTTTGGAATCACCCTCAGAGTTAACGACGATAACCCTTGCACTTTGAAACACCATCTCCAGCCTGTAAGTATTATTTCCGTCAAACTCATCACGGAATCACCCCTAGAGTTATACTGACGAATTAGTTCTTACACCTCGAGTCTTCACAAAGCTCCACTTTGATTCATGACCTAACGTTTAATTGGAATCTATGTGGTTTCCGGATATCCAAATATGGAAACCCGATCCCGGTCTCATCGAAATCCAAAGCGTGTCTTTTAGGTCCAAGTTGTTTTAAAGTTTAAAACAATTCTATTATCTATATACACACAGATAGATAACTCACCAATCACAATTGATAATCAACATTATCAATAACAGGTAATCCACATTATCAATATCAAAATAGGTAATCCATATCACCATCACAATAGATAATCTATATTATCATCACAATGCAACCAAGCATTCATACCACATAACATTACTTGTCTCATTTCTGAGATCACAAAGCATCCAAGACAATCAATGTCATCCATTCATATATAAGCAAAGATTTACTTATACCACATCTATAATTAATTTAAAAAGAACTAAATTAACTATCTCTATCTCTAATTAATTTAAAATGAATTAAATTAATTACTTCATCTTAATTAATTTAAAGTAAATTAAATTAATTACTTCATCAATATATATCTTGCTTACTCAACCATTTAATTGATTACAATCAATTAATCATTCATTATTAATCACCTTAATTAATCACCCTTGATTGATTACCCTTAGTTACATTCATGTAATTATCCTTAATTAATTTCACAAAATAATTATTCTCAACCAAACTGTAATTAACCTTTAATTACTGCAATTAATTAATTAACTATAATTAATTACCTTAATCCTTAACTAATTACATTAATTAATTGCCTTTTAATTACCTATTATTGATTAACTAATCATAATTAATCAATTTCTAATTACATCATTTATTATACTAATTAATGATCCTTAATTATATTTAATAAATTATTTTCCTAAATTAATTACCTCAAGTAATTAACTCATAATTATTAATCTCCCAGATTAATTACATTCAGTAATTAAATAACTTAATTACTTTATTAAACCAAATTAATTATCCCTTAATTAATTTCTTAATTAATTCCTTGATTAATTACTAAGTAATTACATTCCAAATTACTTCATTCTTAAACATCTTCAATTAATTACAACCTGTAATTATCAATCAATTACTTTACCAAGTAATTTCCAAATCATTAATTATATAAAGTAATTATCTTTAAAACCTCAAGTGTTTAAAATTAATTAAATTTAATTAATTAAAATAAACAATCATATCTAACACAATTAATTACCTTAAGTAATTAATTTCTTAATTACTTCATCAAGTAATCACACTCAAAAATTCACAAATGATTATTATTAAATTAATCTAATTAATTATTAAAATTAACCATATTAATTAATTATTAAATAATCCTGGTTAATGACCTTCATTAACCATTCTCTAATTATTTTTATTAAGTAATTAACTGAGATTAATTACAAATTTAATTATCTTTAATCATCCATTAATTAAAGTCAAATTATTTAATTAATTAAGAGTTAACTGAAATTTAATTAATCCTTAATTATTAAATAAATTAACCTTAACTAAAAATTAATTACTTAATTAATAAATATTTAATTATAAATTAAATAATCTAATTAGTGATCTTATTTACAAATTTATTAACCCTTAATCAATATTTATTAATTCCAAATCATTAATTAATTAAATTAATTAACCATTCCTTAATTACTCCATCAGTTAAATTAATTTCAAAACATTAATCTTAATTAATTTGAAGATAAAACATTTCTGAATTTTTTTTAAAAACAAATTTATTTAAAACAAAGTACTTTTGAACTTGCTTTCAAATTTCATTTTAAATACAAGTTTTAAAATGAAAATAATTTAAACTTATCAAAGTTTAAACAATTTATAACTTTTAACATTTCAATTACTTCAATTTATATTTAGCTTAAATCTTTCAAATTTAAACCTTCTTTTAATTTCAAAAACTGAAATTCATTTTTAAATTTCCAGATTGTAAATTGAATTTCAAATCTTGCTCATAATTTTAAAAATTTCATTTTCGAAAAAGTTCAAACTACTTTACCAAATAAAGTAGTAACTTAAGTTCAATTTATTTTAAAACTTCATTTTATTTAAAACTGAGATTTTTAAATTAACTTGAATTCTAAAATTCAAACTTAAATTTAAACTTGATTTAAAATTTTCTTTACATTTAAAAGTTCCAGAGTATACAAATTTTAAAACACAGAAGCTATAGGTTTTTAAAAAAAAATAAACACAGAGTTATAGGTTTTGAAAAAAAACTGAAACAAACTATTCAACCCGAGACTCCCCAATACATTCTTCGAGTAAATCCCTCATTTGCTTCGAGTCAAAAACTCGAATAGCTCGAGTCATTCCCGAGTCAAAAACTGCACCCTACTAACACACTCACCTGAACTTCAACTGCACGGTGCACGTGCACCGTGGCTCCGGCCATCACCGGCCATTCACCAACGCTCCTACCCATTCGTGATCATCTCCATACTCGAACACGAACACCAGAATCCAACCATAGTAGCTCAAATCAAAAATGAGCTAACTACCCAAACTGGAAACAGCAAAATCAGGTTCTCCTTCAATTCCTGTCAACGCCCAATCCTCCCCGCTCCGACCATCAGAAAGTCAGCGACTTCGGCCATGGCTTCAACTACGATCATACTATCCATTCCTAAAAGATTGAAGCACTCGGTACATTGAACAAATCGAAATGTTTGATTCTTCATCCCCATTTCAAACTAGGGTTTAAAAAAAAAATTCAAACTGCATCCTCTCAGATAAGTTTTAACCCCATCTATGATTTTTCTGAGCATCACCTATTCCTTCTCCATCACTCAGAAGAAACCCAAGACTCCTCAATTCATGAATCACTAGAATTTGCTTGAAATTCAATATCAGTTCAAAACAAAATTGTAACTTAAACTTATACCTAAAAATCCAAATTCTTGATTTAAAAATCAAGTTTCAGTTAGTACTTTTGATTTATGATACTGATTTACTAATCTAACATGTTTGGGTTTTGGTAAAAATCACATCCATGATGTTTCCTGTGTTTACAGAGACAACATCCTGTATTTTTAACTTACTTAAGTTTTAATTATTAACTTCAGACATTCAAACAACTTTACTTCATAAATTTTAATTCTATCAGAAATTAGTTTAAGAGATAAGGATTAAAGTATAGATTTTTAAACAGGGTTCAACAGATCATATATACATCATTCATACATATAATATTTGCATCAGATATTTAATTATGATAACATGCAAATGCTTATTTCATCTTCAACATAAAATCATGCAACCAAAATTTAGCTTTTAAATTTTTTTAAAATGCTACTCATCTGTTTTGGAAGAAAGCAGAGCTTCTGTTTGCGCTGTTTGAATTTGCAGCAGACAAATTTTCTTCCCCTATTACTTTTAAAAAAAAACTGTTTGCGTGCTGTTGCTTTTGAATAGGCTTCAAATTTGAAGTTGTGCAGAGAGAAGATGCAGATTTGTTCATTTCCAAATGTATGCAGATCCATCATTTCCAGATTTATAAAAGGAATGCAGGCCTATTTGATTTTGAGGATGTGCAGATTTGTTTTAGGATAGAAAATGCAGGAATTGAAGATGCAAGTATTTTGAATATGTAGGGTTTGATTTTTTTTGAAGAGGACTGACTGATTTTAGATATGAAGAATTTTGAAGAGGTGTTTTGAAGTTTTTCTTTTGATTTTAGGAAATGGAAAAAAACAAGTATGAATGAAATGCAAGTTTATATAGATGTAGTTTTCAGATTTAATTTAATAAAAGAAAATTAAAAACCAAATGACACTTGTAAAATATTCAACATTTGTCAAATTGAATGTTTATCTTTCTAACATTTGTTAAATAAGGCTTTAAGAGTACAACAGATGTCTCTTTTAAAAGTAATTTGCATATTAATTAACATGTTAATATATATATATATATATATATATGTGTATTAAGCTTAATTGATTTGTTAGTTAATATTTAAATATGTATATAAATTTATAAAAAGAAATAAAAACAAATCATGTTTATAAATAAAACTAATACATATAAAAATTAAAACAATTAAGATTTATACTTTGGAATTTTAAATTCAAATCAAATCCAAAATCAATTATTTTCAAATCAAGTTATGTATATAAATTTAATTTGAAATAACAATTGCAAATTTTATTCAAAACCTGTTTGTAAAACAATACACTATTGATATTATTTTTAGAAATGACTCATTATTAAAATAAGATCATTTTAAAAAAATTATATTTTTATTAATAAATTATCTATTTTATTAAGCCATAAAACTTTTTTTGTTAATTTATTCTAAATCTAAAACTCAAGCCAAATTATTTTAAACATTTAATATTTTTCTTATCAATTTTAAAATCATATATTTATTTAATAAATAATTTTGAAAACTCAATACTAATTTAAATCAAAATTTCCAAATTAAAATGTATATATTAGAATTTTTAAAACATGATTCACTTATTAAGTTTAAACCAAGCTTTATTTATTTAACTTTGGAAAGCTTAAATATTAAATAAAAACAAATTTTCAAATTACTACAAATAATAAGAATTAGAAAAATCTGCTTTATTTATTAAATTAAAACAATGCTATTCTATTTACAATATAAACCATATATTTATATTATAAATAGAAACCAATTTATTATTTTCAAAAGATAAAATAACCAATTTAAATATTTATTGAAGATGATTATTAAATCAATTTGAATTATTATTAACAAAAATATCAATATCAATTTAATTTTTAATACAGATTATTAAATTGATATTGTTAAAAATTCTGGAATATTACAATCCTCCCCCCTTAAAAGAATTTCATCCCCAAAATTTAAAACAAAGGTAATTTGATAATCTCATTAAATATTTTAAAACACAAGCATATATCAAACATATGCTATCTACCATATCAACCAATTCAACCAATCTAACAAATCTAATTATCCAGATATAATTCTGGGTAGATTTCATCGAGTTTCCCCAAGTGTATATATACCGGGATACTTGCTCTATAGAAATCAAACAATCAATACTATGAAGCTACAAAGCTCCTATTCATCTATGTCTATAACACTAGATAGGATATTATACTACAAACGAGTCTGACTCAACAACCAAAACTCCAGAACTGCAGGTTCCAAAACCAGGGATAGATCATACACGTATTCCCTTAGAGATATGTGAAACTCATCGAATCCCAGTTATCCAAACTGGCAATCCAATCTTGTAGATCAATCACTTATTCTCCAAGATCACAGAAAAGATCCAAAACACTTCAGAGCTAACTTCTCAGACTTACCCAATCTTATAGCTCACTTTTGATCAGAGAAAACTTATCCAAAATCAAATCTCTGACTTCAGAATCCAAATTCCTCGTCCCAAATCCACAAAACTCTTCGGACGATCCTGGGTTGTCTACAACCTTACAGATCAGCTCAACCTTCGCCGATGCCTCTAGAAACAAACAAAACCAAACAACTCAACAAAATGATCTTCTCAAGATCAACCATAACCAAGAACTCAAATTCTACTCCTCAACATCAGAAGACAACAACTTCTTCTGTCCAGAAAAGAAAAGCAGTTACACTTCCAAACTGCTTCCGCTGCACAACTCTGATCCGAAGTAGAAGAGTGCTGATGAGCACAACTCGACAACACATCCCATAAATATGGTTCAACAAATCCATAATAAAAATTCATAAGTTCCTCCAAAACTATGAGCTGCTATACCAACTCAATCTCTAGGAATCATCCTTCTACTAAGCTGAACCACCGGTAGCACTTCTGGAATTTCAGTCGCTAAGGAAATTCAATCTCCAGATGCGGACAAAATTCTGGCTTCTCTGAAGACATAAGGAAAGCTCTGATAACCCAAGAGAATTCTCAAACAATCGTAAGTCACTTTTGCGTTCCACCAAACCCAAATCCAAGGAAAACTGTTCTCCCTTTACCAAACAGAACAACTAACACTTAACTAGCCAACCCATCGAAGAAACGGGTCCACTTAACTACTTCTGAATTCCATTCCAGAAAAACTGCTAAGCCAGAAGATCTCTTGCCAACATCGAGAACTCTCCAAGCTACACTGCTACTACAGATGCCAAAGAATTCCAAATCAAAGTTTTAGAGAAACTCGAACCTCAAAGCAAACAGAAACATCGGCTGAACACAGCCACAACACTGAAGAAGACTCACTTCCTTAAACTTGTTCCAAAGAAAACATCTTCGGGAACATCCATAGTCACTGCATCTCATCACGCAGCTACTACTTCCTGAGGTATCAAAATACCACTACTCGCTTCTGCCTATCCAACAGATCCAAACACTACTCATCCAACATCAAAGAATTAACTTCGAACCTTAACAGGTTTCCTTCAGATATCGATGAAATCCTTCATCACTAATGAACTCACTCGAGATGGTATTAGGTCTACAGTCTCAACAGATACACTTCCAACCTCAAATCTTCAAACTCCAACATATGATAGTCTTGTTACACACACCACTACCCCATCTATCTTTATAACTTATATTGGAAAACCTGAACAGGTAACCCAACAGATATGTAGAAATATATATATATATATATATATATATATATATATATAAACACATTAAAATTACAAATACGCTCTCTCAAGATAGACACTACTACGGAGCCTAGGTATTCACTCAATCTAATTCTCTGATACCAAGTGAAATGACCCGACTTCCTTACCACAGAAAATCGCATCATTTTTAAGAAAGAAAGGGATATAAAAGAGAAAAGAAAGAAGAGAAAGAAGAAACAACACAAAATCTTAACAACAGAACGAATAAATTATATTAATAACATAAATATTACATAGTTTACAACCACCATCAAAGTTACGGAGATAATACAACACATACTAGACAGTTATAAACACCTGTCTAGTTATACAACTCGATACAATACAAGGGAACTACTCAGAGAAATCAACACAGCGGAAATAAATATATCTACACGCAGAAGCCTCCTACTCCATTGCTCCTCCACAATTCGTCAAAGCTAACCTGAATCCCTTGTCTACTCATAAAAATTTGAGTACCCAAGAGTTTAAGAAAACAAAATAAACTCCGGGTCAGACATGGGTCTGGTGTGAGTAACAGGTTAAGGTTGCTTAACTTTCAAGAACCTTTTGAAAAGAAAAGTATCACGTAAGACTTCCCACATAAACATGGAAAAGTTTTTACCTTACGCTAACCAAAACATTTGATAGGAAATCTGATGATATTATAAGAAGTCTAGGGTTTTCAAATAAATATGAAATAGCCGAAATTGTTACATTATTAAATTCCAGCTACTAGCCACAAAAGTGGGTAAAACAATCAAAACCGTTGGCACTTATTGGATTTTGGATTCCATATAATGGCAGGGCTACCGGGGTACCACCCGTCACAGTACGTGGCCTAGATCAACGTACCGAGGTGTACGCCCGCTCCCCTGCAACACAAGGCCGGAACCATTCCTTACTGAACAGTTCCGAACAAGACAACCCCACAGTTGTAGCTAGCAACCGTCCACACAGCCGAATATAAAGGGACCTCTAGACAGGGGTAAATCTCACTCTCCAGTAGGGGCTACCCACGAAGCCTTGTTGCACCTCCCCTATTTTAGCCATTCCCGGTTGATGAGGCTTGAGGCTAAGATTACCTTTATAGGACATATCACTTAGAATGCTCATCATCCACCAGACGATGTTCTGAAAGCATTCAATCTATACAAGTTCGTTCCGGGTTCGAACGAAACCGAAGACATTATCTCGTTACACTCGTTTTGGAATCACCCTCAGAGTTAACGACGATAACCCTTGCACTCTGAAACACTATCTCGAGCCTGTAAGTATTATTTCCGTCAAACTCATCACGGAATCACCCCGAGAGTTATACTGACGAATTAGTTCTTACACCTTGAGTTTTCACAAAGCTCCACTTTGATTCACGACCTAACGTTTAATTAGAATCGATGTGGTTTTCGGATATCCAAATATGGAAACCTGATCCCGGTCTCATCGAAATCCAAAGCGTGTCTTTTAGGTCCAAGTTGTTTTAAAGTTTAAAACAATTCAATTATCTATATACACACAGATAGATAACTCACCAATCACAATTGATAATCAACATTATCAAATAACAGGTAATCCACATTATCAATATCAAAATAGGTAATCCATATCACCATCACAATAGATAATCTATATTATCATCACAATGCAACCAAGCATTCATACCACACAACATTACTTATCTAATTTCTGAGATCACAAAGCATCCAAGACAATCAATATCATCCATTCATATATAAGCAAAGATTTACTTATACCATGTCTATAATTAATTTAAAATGAATTAAATTAACTATATCCATCTCTAACTAATTTAAAATGAATTAAATTAATTACTTTGTCTTTAATTAAATTAAAGTAAATTAAATTAATTACTTCATCAATATATATCTTGCTTACTCAACCATTTACTTGATTACAATCAATTAATCATTCATTATTAATCACCTTAATTAATCACCCTTGATTAATTACCCTTAATTACATTCATGTAATTATCCTTAATTAATTTCACAAAATAATTATTCTCAACCAAATAGTAATTAACCTTTAATTACTGCAATCAATTAATTAACTATAATTAATTACCTTAATCCTTAATTAATTATATTAATTAATTACCTATTATTGATTAATTAATAATTATTAATCAATTTTTAATTACATCATTAATTATAATAATTAATGATCCTTAATTATATTTAATAAATTATTTTCCTAAATTAATTACCTCAAGTAATTAACTCATAATTATTAATCTCCCAGATTAATTACGTTCAGTAATTAACTAACTTAATTACTTTATTAAACCAAATTAATTATCCCTTAATTAATTTCTTAATTAATCCCTTGATTAATTACTAAGTAAGTACATTCCAAATTACTTCATTCCTAAACATCTTCAATTAATTACAACCTGTAATTATCAATCAATTACTTTACCAAGTAATTTCCAAATCATTAATTACATAAAGTAATTATCTTTAAAACCTCAAGTGTTTAAAATTAATTATGTTTAATTAATTAAAATAAAAAATCACATTTAACACAATTAATTACCTTAAGTAATTAATTTCTTAATTACTTCATCAAGTAATCACACTCAAAAATTCACAAATGATTATTATTAAATTATTCTAATTAATTATTAAAAATTAACCATATTAATTAATTATTAAATAATCCTGGTTAATGACCTTCATTAGCCATTCTCTAATTATTTTTATTAAGTAATTAGCTGAGATTAATTACAAATTTAATTATCTTTAATCATCCATTAATTAAAGTCTTATTATTTAATTAATTAAGAGTTAACTGAAATTTAATTAATCCTTAATTATTTAAATAAATTAACCTTAATTAAAACTTAATTACTTAATTAATAATTATTTAATCATAAATTAAATAATCTACTTAATGATCATATTTACAAATTTATTAACCCTTAATCAATATTTATTAATGCCAAATCATTAATTAATTAAATTAATTAACCGTTCCTTAATTACTCCATTAGTTAAATTAATTTCAAAACATTAATCTTAATTAATTGTAAGATAAAACATTTCTAATTTTTGTTTAAAAACAAATTTATTTAAAACAAAGTACTTTTGAACTTGCTTTCAAATTTCATTTTAAATACAAGTTTTAAAATGAAAATAATTTAAACTTATCAAAGTTTAAACAATTTATAACTTTTAACATTTCAATAACTTCAATTTATATTTAGTTTAAATCTTTCAAATTTAAACCTTCTTTTAATTTCAAAAACTGAAATTCATTTTTAAATTTCCAGATTGTAAATTGAATTTCAAATCTTGCTCATATTTTTAAAATTTTCATTTTCTAAAAAGTTCAAACTAGTTTACCAAATAAAGTAGTAACTTAAGTTCAATTTTTTTTAAAAACTTCATTTTATTTAAAACTGAGATTTTTAAATTAACTTGAATTTTAAAATTCAAACTTAAATTTAAACTTGATTTAAACTTTTCTTTACATTTAAAAGTTCCAGAGTTTACAAATTTTAAAACATAAAAGCTACAGGTTTTTAAAAAAATTTAAACACAGAGTTACATGTTTTGAAAAAAAAACTGAAACAAACAAATCAGCCCGAGACTCCCCAATACATTCTTCGAGCAAATCCCCTATTTGCTTCGAGTCAAAAACTCGAATAGCTCGAGTCATTTCCGAGTCAAAAACTGCAAACTACTAACACACTCACTTGAAGTTCAACTGCATGGTGCACGTGCACCGTGGCTCCGGCCATCACCGGCCATTCACCAACGCTCCTACCCACGAGTGATCATCTCCATGCTCGAACACGAACACCAGAATCCACCATAGTAGCTCAAATAAAAAACCAGCTAAATACCCAAACCTGGAAACTGCAAAATCAGGTTTTCCTTCAATTCCTGTCAACGCCCAATCCTCGCCGCTCCGACCATTCGAAAGTCAACGATTTCGGCCGTGGCTTCAACTACGATCATACTATCCATTCCCAAAAGATTGAAGCACTTGGTACATTGAACAAATCGAAATGTTTGATTCTTCATCCCCATTTCAAACTAGGGTTTAAAAAAAAATTCAAACTACATCCTCTCAGATAAGTTTTAACCCAATCCATGATTTTTCTGAGCATCACCTATTCCTTCTCCATCACTCAGAAGAAACCCAAGACTCCTCAATTCATGAATCACTAGAATTTGTTTGAAATTCAATATCAGTTCAAAACAAAATTGTAACTTAAACTTATACCTAAAAATCCAAATTGTGGACTTGATATGTCTTTTATTTTAAGAACAGTGTATTTCATATCTATTTCACACATAAATGTGTATCAATATATATTTATATTCACACATAAGAAGGGCTCACATTTTTTATATAAAACTTCTTAACAATTTAGATATAGTGTGTTGTTTCTGTTTGTTAATTGAAGGAGGGGAAAGTACAATATAACAGATTTAGATACAATGTGTAGATTTATGATTTGGACACACTTAGTTCTTACCTTTTCTGAAGTAATAGGGGCACAGGAGATTTGGCGATGTTCATGGCAATGGATTTATTGATTAACATGTTGTTAAACTTGGTGATATAAATAACATTTGGTATAATAGAATTAGGAAGAACAGAGAACAAGATTGTATGCAACATAGCATGCGGTTAGGATGGATTGCCTGCATCAATAGACACCGATCCTACAATTTTGTGATACATGCGCTTGAGCAAAGAACATGGATCATTTATAGAAGCTGCCCTTTTTACTTGTTTCTTTACCAGTTTGTTGCCTATAATATCAATTTAGCTCCATCAATTTTCAAGTAGCTACTCATATTAATCAGATTATATAATTCATTTATGAACCGTATTGGCATATTTTGTTGTATACTACTATGCATATGATAGATTACTCTACGTTGTACTATTCAAATTGTCTCTTTTACCGATCATATCTCATGATTTATATCCAACATTTTGTATACATGTGCTTGAGCAGAGAACATGGTTCTATGTAATTTATTTTCTTACTAAGTATGTTATGTGTTTTTATAATTTTTAAATCATTATTTTTTTTTGTATAATATGAATATTGGTGAAGATGATACCCAAACAAGAGATATGGTAGGATTGGAGGTTGATCTTGATTCGGTGGGTAGTTCCATTGGAAGTAAACGAAAAAGAAATACATATTCCGATGTTTGGAAATATTTTTAAAAACATGAAACCATTGAAGGTGAAAAACGTACATGTTTTTGTAAAAAGTGTAAAAGGAAATATATATGTGTTGATAAGTACGGGACTAATAATTTGAGAAGACGTGTAAAGAAATGTTATGATCAAAATGTGGAAGACATCCATAGAGGAAATTTTAGTCAAACAAAGTATAGAGAGTTAATGACTAAAGCAATTATTCGGCATGACTTACCATAGAATTTGAAAAGGTAAAAAAATTGAAAGGCTATATGGAAATACCATAGAATTTGAAAAGGTAAAAAAAACTGGAAGACTTGATCTTTCAATATTCAAGAAAAGTGCAAGAAGAGTCGCCTATTGAAACAAATGCTACAAAAGACGCGAAAACTTCACATTCATTTGCGGGTCCTTATTCACAAGAACGTGAAGGTATGTTGGAACAATTTGATTCTTATCAAGATTCGGAATTTGTTGGCAATTCTACTAGATCGGAACTTTATTCATATTTAAGTGATGGGTTGATTGATCGAAAAATAGAGTTTGACATACTCTCATATTGGAAATCACAACAATTTCAGTACTCTATTTTATCCCTTATGGAAAAAGATATATCGACTGTACCGATAACTACCGTGGCCTCAGAAAGTGCTTTTAGCATTTGTGGTAGAGTACTTAACGACTATTGTGGTTCATTAAAAGAGGACGTTGTTGAAGCATTGTTATGTACGAGAGATTGGTTGTATGGAGGTACGATTATTCAAATATTCGAAGATCATACCAAGGATATTACAAAGTTCCATTCTCAAGAAGAGGATGCTTTAATCCATGGTTTGAGGTACTTTCTTATTTAAAATGTTTTAACTCCATACCTATATTATGCAAAAAAAAATCCTACATATAACTTTAATCATTGGATGTCACAATAATACCGATATGAAGCATAATCCTTAGAGCAACTGCACCAATGAATCAATAACTAAAACAATTGGCAACTATACTGACAATTGTTAATAATCCTTAGTGTCAAAGTTGTTCATAAGCTTTTGGAACAAACAATTACACTCTGAGTAGTGTAGATATTAAGAAGATAAGGGTACCTTAAGATATTTAACTGGTAATTGAGACTCCTATAACTATGAGATATGCAGAATTAAACTTTTATTCTGACAATTTGCACTAAAATATACTTTAGTCTTCATTTGCTTAATATATAACCCTACAACATGACCCATGTGCTGTGTAATTTGCTGAATTATGTGAGCATTGTCATTCAGTAGCTAAATTTGCACAAAAAAATTTTATACAATTTTTTTTATTAAAATTTCTTATTAACTCATGTGCCAATAGCATATTTTTAGCTATTTTCCTTATAGGAATAAAGGCATATTAAGCTTTTAATATTAAAAAAGGCAAAAGTCCCTTCAACCTGTTACAAATAATTTTGGTTAAAATTTTGTATGTTACATTGAACAGGCTATATGCCTATATTCAGACATTTGCATAGGCTTATCAACCTTAGGAACTAAAGTTATAAAGGTATGATTTAAGCTATCTGGGATGTCTGCAGTAGCATATAAATAGTTTATAATAGAATATAACTCATCCTTGATAAGATCCCTATGTAATTTATAAAACGTTGAGGAGAAACCATCTAGGCCTGGGGATATTTTTATCTTTTATGGAATGAACTGCATCTTTAATCTCCTGTTTAATAACAGCCATAACAATTTGATTCTTATCTTTTATGGCAATCATATCTAGATGCTCAGTAGCTCCATTGTATAAGTTCTAATAGTACTGTACTACTTAATCTTGTATGTGACTGACATCAATTACCATCTGACCTTTGTCATTGTATAGAGAAGTAATTTTATTTCTGCATCTCCTTTTGGACATTTTTGCATTAAAAAATCTAGAGTTAGTATCACCATCAACAACCCAATTGATTTTTGATTGTTGGACATTATGTATATATCTCTAATGCATTTTTTTGCTTGAGTAGATTTCCAGTGTTTAGTTAATCTTCATATAGTAATGCTTCACTAGATGGCTATCTGTTTCCAATAATATGTTGCTGTATTGATATTCTAAAGCAGATAGAGTTGCATTGTCATTTTGCCTTGTTTTATTCCAGTTTTTCAAGTTTTGCTCTATTCTTCCAAGTTTAATCATGAACTATTCTAAGGGCAAATCTCTTCAAATTATTGTATTGTCAGCACGGAGAATACGGACAAATCTCTTCAGCAAATAGAAGATTGAGCTCATACTAATTGAGTAGAGGTATTAATTTTTATGTATGATTGTTCGCCATTTTTAATAATCAATCCACTATTGTTAGAGGAAGTTTAATTTTGAATTGTTGGCAAACATTTAATACTAAAATATGTTTAAGTATTAATTAATAGAAATGATATGTAAATTTTATATCATGTACTTATTACGTTCTTAGAGTACTCGACTTAATTAGTATTATCGCTATTTTTAGCTAAAATTAAGTGGACTGGATGGGTGAATGTGCGACTGTAATGCAATAGTCAATCAAAAAGAATAACAAATTGAAATAATACCACAAGCTGATTCTTTATGTTAAGGTTATGGCCTTGAGAAAAGAACAGTTTATATAATTTTCAAAGTCACATTGCTGTAGGGAAATAGCTCTAACTGTTTTTCAAGTGGTATATATAGTGTCATATATTGTCATTCTGGGTGTTGACGTCAGGAATTCAGATTATAATTAAGCAGATGCTAATTTTATGCTATTTCTTGTATTTTAGGGTTGTAGGACTTCAAAAATGGGAAGATCGACACTGAATTCATGCCTAAACATGAGGCGGAATTGGCTGTTGTGAGTACAATGCACATTTAAAGCTTTCCATATCCTTGTCCAGCTGTTAATTATATTCTTACATGCAGGAATTACATAAGTCCATAATACTTGTTGCAACATTTATAATACAAGGTATATATTTTTCCAAATGGAAAACTGCTGTTGATGTTCTTTTCATGTGTTCTGCAGGTGCTGAAAAAAGATACAAAGGTGCATTGGGAAATTGAGAAGGTTATCTTTAGTTGCTTTAGGATTTATATTTGAGAAGAATATGTAATTTGGTGTGTTATTAGCTTCAACTGATGTTAGTTTTAAATTTTATTTAGTGCAGTTTTTGCAATATTCTTGCTGTTTTCATGATATTTAGAGTTGTTTCTGTGAATGCAGTTTTTATTATGTGTTGCAATTTAGAACATTTTTTCACGTATGCAGTTTTTATTACGTGTTTCAATATTAAACATTTTCATGTTCCAAATGTGTTTTACATGGGGAGTTTTATGTATGTGTGTAGTTTTGTTTATGCAGTTCTATGTATGCAGCTTTTATTATGTGTGTAGTTTTGTGTATACAATTTTTATTATGTGTGCAGTTTTTATTATATTTAGGATGTTTTATGTATGCAGTTTCAAAACATTTTTGTATGCAGTTTCAAATTTTGGATGGGTTAAATGGGTTGATTCGTACATGAATAGGGTCGGGTCAATTGACCCTTTTAATAAATATATTAAATGGATTGAGTCAAAAAAAGGGTCGGGGTCAATTTTGACCCGATCCATTATGACCCGACCCGACCCATTTGACGGGCCTACCACCCATAGAAAATGCATAATGGATTTGAGGTAAAAGTATTGGCCTAAGTAAACTTCACCAAATCCAACTACAAAATTGAGGTATGTCCATACACCAAAAGTGTTTATTACCTAGGTTATGCTTGATGGTCCACTGAGCTTAGGCAGAATTCTTCTTGATGAGAACTTCATTAACAAGCCTGCCAAAGGCAGTTTTATTCTAGTAAATTAGGTTCTTAATGCCAAGTGCAGCTTTGCTATGAGGGAGCTCCAACCTCTCGAAGGACAAGGGGACAACTTGTTGGTGACATTTTGCTTATCCAGAAGAATTGAATCATGGTACTTCTGATCGTGTTAAGAAGCTTGATTGGAAGTATAAAGGATCGACTCCAGTACACTACCGTAGAAAATATAAATGACTTGATTAAGGTTAATCTACCTGCCTGGGACATAAATCTATTAGTTCGGGAATTAAACGCTGCCATGATCCTCTCAAACATGGGCATACATTGAACTTTAGTAATCCTGGAGGTGGCAAGTGGGATCCCAAGCTAAGAGACCGACTCATGACTAGGCTTTAGGGAATTGATATATAGAATATCACTGTAAAGCTGTTGTGGGACAATAGCTATATGAATCTCAGACTTAGATAGGTTAATCTTAAGGCCTGTCAACCTATAGAATTGATTGCGCACATCCAAGATACTAGCAATATATGACATTGTTGGTTTGGTAAATACTATAAGATCATCAACCAACATAATACTAGTGATTTGTGGCTTCTTGCATTTAGGGTGAAGAATAAATGCATTAGACAAAACCAGACCATTGAGCAATTGAGTCAAAACCTCCATGATGATAATGAACAGGTATGAGGATATAAGATCACCATGCCTAATACCTTGCTTACTTCCAAAATAACCATTGGGACTTCTTGTTAAGAATTTTCTGGGATCACTACACAATTAGATTTAGAAGAGAAAGTAGTGAAGAAAGCAAACAAAAATAATTCCCCCAAAAACAAAAACTTTTATTGATTCAACCAAGAAAATACAAAAGAGACTTAAAATTGAGAAGAAATCTCAATCCCAAACACCCAACAAAATACACTTTGTCCCACACTTCTTATGAATCCTAGACATGTCTATTTATAATAGACTTTATAAAATATCTTATTTAAGAAGCTATTGAATAGCTTCATAAATCTTTCTCAGGCAGATAATTTGTTGCGTTCTTTAATGCAATAAAAGAGGCAACTAATCTCTCTGTCAAATACGCAAAATCTCTAAAAGATGGAATAAATCACCTTCCAAAATTCTATCAAATATGTAAAATAGGCAATGAATTTGAGTCATAATTCCACATAGACTCAAATATCTCCAAGATCTAATTAAATATGGAATATTATATCACTAAAATCTAACAATCTCCACCTTGATATAATATTTCGTAAATGACATCCAAACTCCTCCTCGAGCCTTAACTCCAAATAATATATCCAAGGAAACATATGTCTTCACCAAAAGCCAAACCTCCCTCCAAACTATGCATGCCTGCCAATAGAACATGCACATCATCAACAGATCAGAATTGCCTGTAAGACCACAAAGATCTCCAAGTAGGCTTTGTGGTTTTCCGTTGTTGGCTCCACCTTGATTTTGATAGATTTGTCACTCCAACTTCAGTTGTATAAAAATTTGCAATCTTTAAGGTTTTTCCAAGCAATGAATAAATATTATTGTTTTTTCTCTTCGCGTGCAGCACCTCCCTATTACCCTTCCAAACCCTAGTTATTCTGCCTCGAATCGAGAAATTAGAACATTTCCCTTCCAACTGTTCAACAGAGATAAGATTCCTTTTAATTTCTGGGATATGCCTAACCCTTGTAAGCGTCACCAATCTTCCAGTATCCATCTTCAATGTGACAGAACCTGTGCCTTGAACTTGTAGATCTCCACCATTAGCGGACTCTGCCTTGCATGCTTCCTCCTTATAATCAGTGAATGCTTCCCTTTGATTGCAAATGTGGAAACATGCACCAGAATCTAGCACACATTCTCCTTTCATACTCATATCAACACAAAGAACATCATTGCTAATGCCAAAGTTTACCTCCTCATCACCGTCTACCTCCAGCTTATTTTTGCTTCCTTCTTGAGTTTTCATCCTCTCTTTATCCTTTCTTAATTTATTGCAAAATTTCAGCCGATAGCCTGGTTTTTCACAGTAATAGCCATGGTTTTAAATCTTCTATATCTCGCCTGAGATCTCATTTTTACACTTAAACGAGACGAGACATCAAATCTCCTCCATATCTCCCTTGACACTCATCTCGTCCGAGATATTCAAATCTCACCCGATATATGGATCAAAATCTCAATCTGAGATCTCACCCGAAGTTATACGTTTTTCTTATTTTCCATAATAATTTTTATTTTCATATTGATTCAAAAGAAACTACTCAATCCAATTATAATTTACCGACTTCTTGAACATATTCTTTACTTTTTATCTTAATGAGTCATAGCGAACGGTTTCACTTCTTTATTACGTTCAAATAAAAGGATATTATTCAATCATTACCAAATCAATTAAGCTAATCAAGCTACTATTCTTCTAAAAATATTTCTTTTTCCACGTAAATCAAGTATGTTACCATTTTTATTTTTACTAAGAAAGTTATAATCGTTAAATAAATCTTTGACACATCAATTTTAAACACATAAGTACATCCGAGATATTCTCGAGATGCATTATAAGACCCGAGATGTCAATCCGAGATGTACACCCGATACGTACTCATCTCGTCCGAGATCTCTCCCGATATGAGATAACTTGTGTAAAAATTCCAAGACGAAATGTGACCGAAATCCGATATTTAAAACCTTGGTAATAGCAAATGAAATCTCGATCCGTATTTGGCTTGAATGAGCGTCTTTCTCTCTTTGCAAAGTGGACCTCTGCCAATGGATTTGTGGTTTCCATTTCTTCAGTGGCCATTCTTTCTGATGAATTTATCCTCTGCATCTCCTCATTAAGAAGGCTGCTAACCACGGTCTCCGTGGAAATGACACCACTAGAATTTGAATTGTTCAATGCAACTACAAGAGTTTTCCAACTTTCAGGCAATGAGCTCATTAATATTAAAGATTGAGTTTCGTCATCAACTTTGAAGCTTATCTCCGCCAATTGGTTTGCAATTGCTTGAAAGCTGTTGAGATGTTTGCTAATCAATTCGTCTTCCTTTAGTTTTAGATTGACCAACTTTCTCATCAGAAATGCCTTATTAGTCGGAGAATTTTGTGCATAAATTCCTTCCAATTTCTTCCATATGCCAAAAGCAAAAGTTTCACAAGCGATGATATGAAACACAGAATTCTTCATAAAACATCGAATTGTTGCAGCTGCCTTCCTATCCAAAATTTCCCACTTTGCCTCAGTAATTCCATTTGGCTTTTTCCCTTTGTTTTCCAAGGGTTGGTGAAGATCATTAAGATAGAGATAATCTTCCATCTTCACCTTCCATAACCCCCAGTTCCTTCCATTAAGCTTTTCAACACTTATCTTCTTCATAGCCAAAGACTCTTTCAAAAAATTTGTGTAGTTGGCTCTGATACCAAATGTTAAAAAATTTCCGGGATCACTACACAATTAGATTCAAAAGAGAAATAGTGAAGAAAGCGAACAAAAATAATCCCCCCAAAAAAAAAACTTTTATTGATTCAACCAAGAAAACATAAAAGAAACATAAAATTGAGAAGAAAACTCAATCTCAAACACCCAACAAATTACACTTTTTCCCACACTTCTTATGAATCCTAGACATGTCTATTTATAACAGACTTTATAAAATATTTTATTTAAGAAGCTATTGAATACCTTCATAAATCTTTGTCAGGTAGATAATTTTTTGCCTTCTTTAATGCAATAAAAGAGGCAACTAATCTCTCTATCAAATACGCAAAATCTCTAAAAGATGCAATAAATCACCTTCCAAAATTCTATCAAATATGTAAAATAGGCAATGAATTTGAGTCATAATTCCACATAGACTCAAATATCTCCAAGATGTAGTTAAATATAGAATATCATATCACTAAAATCTAACACTTCTATTGATAACTATAGAGAATTTAGCTATTGATATGCTGCATGAATCCATGCAACAAAGTGCATAGGGAAGTTCACGTAGGCCATGATTCTGACAATAGAATCCCAGTGGATAGAATCATATGCTTTTGTTATGTCAAGCTTTAACATAGCTCTAGGGGAAATACTGGATTTGTTATAGCCCTTTAGGAGTTCATGAGATAATAGTACATTGTCCAGAATAGACCTAGAAGGTAGGAAAGCTGCTTGGTTGTGAGAGATGATATTGTGAAGTACAGACATTAGTTAGGTTGCAATAATTTTAGCAATAGTTTTATATATGATGTTACAATAGGAGATTCGTCTGAACTGAGTCACAGTGTCAGCATTCTTGAATTTGGAATATGGGCAATATTGGTTCCATTCATAGAGCTAAGCATCTTGCATTTATTGAAGAAGTTATGGATGGCTTTATATACATCAGTCTAAATTATATCCCAACAAGTAGTGAAAAATATGGCATTAAACCCATTAGGGCCACCACAAGAATGCTTATTCATCCTAAATATAGCTTCTTTTATCTCAATATTATTTATTTCAGTGGATAAATTGCTCTTATCTATAGTGGAAAGGGAAGGTAGATTAATGATATCAGGAATGTTAAGTTGAGGAGAAAAGTTGTCCGAATTGCCAAGCAGCTTATTAAAATAAGAAATCAAACCCTCTACAACTCCTTCAGGAGTAGATCTACGCACTCTAGTATGATCAATAATAGAATTAATATCTTCTTTGAGTGTTTAGCCCTAATTAAAGCATGGTAATTAGTGGCGTTTCTGTCACCATCCACATACCATTTAAACCTTGTTTTTTGCTTTAAAATGCTGGCTTCCAATTGAAGAGCTTCCTTATACTCTTTGCATAGATCAGATTCAAGGACAGAAATGCTTGTATCATCAAGGTTTTCAAATATGATCTTCTGGACCTCCTCTAACTTGATTTTAATGGAGGTAGAAATAGAACTGCCTCTGCCAAACTTAGCCCTAGACCAGCACTTTAAATGCTCCTTAAATGCCTTTAACTTTTTCTGCAAAATCAATATAGGGTTGCCATAACAAGATTTGAACCACTCATGAGTAATGATATTAAGAAACTCAACATCATGGATCCAAGAATTAAAAAATTTAAATGATTTTATGACTTTAATGTCAGGATCCACTACACCAGAAATGTGATTTTGCCACGGCTTTGGACCGTGGCTAATTAATTTTGCCACGGTCCAAAGCCGTGGCAAAATGGGTTGTGGTAAAATTTTGCCACGGCCTTGAGCCGTGGCAAATTGAAATTTAGCCACGGCTTTGAGCCGTGGCAAATTTTAATTTCACCACGGTTTTGAGCCGTGGCAAAATTTTAATTAGCCACGGCTCAAGGCCGTGGCAATATTAAATTGAAAATATTGCAAACATAAATTAGCCACGGCTTTGAGCCGTGGCTAAATTCAGTTGGAAAAACCGCATATAAATTAGAAACCTCTACCTAAAGCATAAAGCTCAAGTTTGAACAAAATATAAACAAGGTAATACCACCAATACAAATTGTAATCTTCAAAGCTACGAATTTACAGTGTTCAAATGTACAACAACTCATACTTAGCACAAGTACATCTCCAAACTAAAAACTACAAAGTTCAACTTCAATTCATAATGTCGGTAGGCACCAGCAATTTAAATTACAGACCCTTACTTCAAAGTTCAACACATCAGAGTTCATAACTAAAATGTAAATACTTAGTATATATTACATGATACAAATTAACTAAATATATAGGCATGAAACTTACTTCAAAGTTCATACATATTACATATAACTTTAGTATTCAGCAAATAGAAGCAACCCATCCATAGCAGACCCTTACTTCAGGTGACCAACCTGCAAAGCAAATTTGTGTTAGGCAGGTGAATGACATTTCGACAGATGGCATACGTTAGGCTATGATATACAGTAAGAACATAAGCTTGAAACCTAACTTTTTATATTTGAACCTCATAAAAAAAATCTAAGGACGTGGAGCTTCAGTTGAAGTAATATTTTAGAAAACAATGACCCATGTACACAAACATTTATAGCGTGTAATTTGAATATATGTTGATCTGTGTACACAAACATTTATAGTATTTAAGATGCAGTGCAATATTCATAGTGGTGTACTAGTGGTATCATAGTAAAAGGCCTGATCTGTATTGCTAGTGCATTAGCAGTATAGAGAAAAATTTGCACCTCTGGTGCATATTCTTTTTACTGTTATTTAGAAAAGAAAATTAAATATTAAATATTTATTATTTAATAACCTTAAATCACTAATTTTTATTTATTAAAATTATACAATTGTGGTTGATGTTATTAGAAGTCGGTGCAATATTTTTTGTGGTATTGTTAATTGCATTTATATATTGTAGGAGCAAACTTAATATGAGCTATATGCAGTCGTTAATCACATTGGTTGTACTACCTATGGTGGGCACTACCCCTGCTTATGTCCATTCCTCATCAACTACATGACATGAAAAGAATGACCAATTGTATTTAACCTTATACTATTTTTATTTTTTCATATAATCAACTATAGTAATTTACTGAATTTTACGCTTTTATACACTTGCTGTATTTCAAGATTTGATAATCTAAGAATGCATGAAGGAACTGATATAAAAGCAGTGTACCATGTAAAGCAGTGCGTATTATGATCAATCCATACTTATGATTTATTCATATAATAGGTTTTTTATGCTTGTCTTCTTAATATTTATCCAATTGAATTAAATTTCAAAGCGTAGAAATCTTATTTTCAACTTCTTCCAGTTCAATATTTTTTATTAGTATTTTGGCATGCAAATTTAATTCAATTTATCTCTTACATTTGAGGATTAGAATGGGAGGTTCTTGAAGTAGATGACCAAAGCATAGTGTCCATGTACATATAAATATTTTATTTTAGATTAAAGGGAGCGAACATGTATGGTAACGCGTACATGCATCATTGTCATTTTATAAACATATTTAAGTTTATAAAACTCTGTTAAATTTTACTAAGTTAGTTAATTTAGTCAAAAGTTTATAAAACTTGGTTAAATTTTATAAAAACTAGTTAAGTTTTATTAACTTAGTTATTTTCATAAACTTTGTTATTTTTTTAAAACTTAACTAATTTTTATAAACCTAGTTATTTTTATGAACTTATTTAATTTTTATAAAACTTAATTAACATTTATAAAAATTAGTTAAATTTTATTAATTTATTTAATTATTGTAAAATTATTAATTTTAATAAAAATTCAACTTGGTTAAATTTTTATAAAACTATATTAATTTTTATAAACTTATCGGATTTCATAAAATTCCAACAACACCTCCTTTGCGCGGTTAGTGCTTTTCTGTACACCTTAATTCAATATATATTTACACGATCGAAACAAGATCGAATACATATCATATATAACAAAGTATACTCCATATACATACATATCAGTATACATGATCGATGGATTCCATGAGCATCTGAGACACACAACGTAAAAAACATGAAATCCATGCACATATGACTGTGCAACTAATTATTAGAACAAATAAATGTAATTTATTTACCATGTAACATTTTGTATTTTTTTTCCTTCAAAGAAAAAACATTTAATTGAATAACCTAAGAAACATTACATACTGAGTTTATATCCAGTTTTTAAATGAGTTTAAACTCAGTTAACTCGGCTTTTTGACTCAGTTTAAAACTCAATTAACTCAGTTTTTAGGCTCCCAACAAACTGACTTAAATATGATCTAAACCAATAAACTGAGTTTAAAAGTTTAAAAAAGCTGAGTTTAAACTTAATTGACTTAGTTAAACAAATAAACTGAGTTAAAAAGCTTAAAACCCGGTTTTTTAATTAAGTTTACTCAGCAAAAACTGAGTTTAACTTAGTGCTACAATATGCTACTAGTCTGATGATAAAAAAGACAAGCCTATTGTTCTATATAGCTGGCTATATACAAGAAGAAGAAACTATAAAGTTGTGAAAGCGACTAAGCATTAGAAATCGATAACGGTCGTATGTACGAATGGTTATAGGTGCAAGATTGTATTATACCATTATTATACCCTTATTACTTTAATATTATACCATTATTACTTTAATAGGAAAATGTTACTAACTTTTATACATTGCTGCTGTATCAGGATTAATAATAACGTCATAGTAGTTTGATGAAATGCTCAGATATATTTTCCCCCTTGACACTTATATTCGTAATCTTCTCAAATTTCGGACACTATGAGATATGTTTAGAAAAATAAAATTAAGAATTAACTTCAAATTAAAGATTAAAATAAAAGATTTAGACTGTAACTATTGCTGAGTTACAAGAAATGTACAGTTTATCTGGAGTAATGTTTTCCAGTTGTGAAGTACTACCATGATTTATTTATACTGTCTCCGTAAGCACTATACCTGATTTATAATGTCTTCATAAGCACTAAAGCCAGAACATTGTACTGCTATAGTAAGAAATGAGGATTGTGCTACCGTGTCAATTCTAACGACCAAAAATGTAACCTGTTTAAATTTATACTTAAAAAGTAAGTAACAAGATTAATAAAGTTTAAAATAACTCACATAGACTTTTTGCGACTTATTGTCAACAAATTCACAAGTTGATACAAAAGCACGCTTGCTTTCCTATTTCCTTCGCCTTTTCTCTTTTAATATGCCAAGCCACGAAACTTTCTCGGAAACTCATTAGTTTACCTGTCTCGGCTTCCCAAAAATAATAGAGGATATGCCCGATCAATACAAATATTACTGGGAAAAGAAACTAGCATTTAATATTGTAGTACTGAGAGACATTAATTTGATTCTTTAAATAAGACTTAAATAAAGCCTCAATTTTAGATTCTTAAGTACATACGAGGATTTATTTAATACATCTCCACTACACGATCTCTTTACTCAACGAAAAAGCACAGCTAAAGGTTAGCTAATTGCATTGATAGTGCAGATAATGAGAAATCAATAGCTAAGATGATGGTTGAGTTTACTATTCTGAATATAGAGATAAAACTTGACGGCAAGCAATTAAAGGAAATGGCAGATAGGCGGATCTAATGCAATTATCAGTACGATAACAACGGTATGACGACCATAACACAATTGACGTCAATGAATTGGGAAAACAGTTAGAAACCATTAATAAACTTTGATGGCATGTTTATACTATGCAATTTTTCAAAATAAAATTTCTATGTTTACCGTGTATAATAATGAAAGAAGAAAGGAAAGGAAGGGAAACCAAATTACCGTGTATAATAATGATTTTGTCAACTTTGATCAATAAAGGCACAAAACATCACAGCTTCACTTATCACCTAATTGCGATAAGATTTTTATATGCTATTAGTTTAAACTGGAGTCAACCCAAACAGGCAACTGCTAATTACCAGAATTGACAATAGATGGATTTGGTAGGCATACAATTTTTGTACGAAGTTAATAAGATCAAGGAAATATTAACATAAGGTCATCCTTATCAAATGGAACTGCATTGTGCTAAAAGCATTGATATCAATTATCAATATAGATATACTACATAAAAACTAGTCTGTTTTCATTACAGTATATTCATGTACAAGTATAGAAGCACGACATGTGCAATTTTATATATGAAAGAAAAATAATAACAAAGAAGATATATTAAATCCAGTTTGAAGCATGGTTGAAAATTATTTAGTTAATAAGGAATAGTGAGTTGACTAGTTTGTTTTCAAGGCAAAGTGAAAATACAGGAAGAAAGAAACACTTTATTAAAACTGATTAAACAAATAACCCCAGAAAAATGAAGACTATATCAAACCAACATTTGTGGGATTCCTCTTAAACCCCTTTGGCTATTGGTAGTATTGCAGTACTCATATTCACCTGAAAAGTTTTACGCAATATGTTACTCGGCTATATTAAGCTGCTTTCATGCAAAACAAAATACTGTGTTAAATAAAAATAACTATTACCAGATGAGACTTCAGATCAACCTTATTGGTGAGAAGAAGAATAAAAATATTTCATGTTTCCAGATTCATTGTAACTCAAAATAAAGTATAGCTTCAAACTATAACACTAAAATATCACCAAAAGGAAACTTACTATAACCACAAAAACTCATGACAAACTTCATTGCAAGTTGAACCAAAGCCAGTGCACAACAGACCAAGACATGGTTAGTAAGAACTGTTTGATTGGTATTTTAAAAAGCAAAATAATTGAAATAAAACTCATAAAAAGTCAAGTATAATGCTTTAAACATAGTCGTATACCACAAGATAAACAGTGATTTCATGGTGTTTATAGTCTTGTAAATACCTTTCCACCATCTTTTGTGGATTCAGCCTAAAAGAGACTACAACATGATGGATTAGACTAGTTTTGAAAATTTAGTACAAAATAACTTATAGTGTAAGTTATTTAGTAAATGAAAGATGCATATATGGCCTGTCATTTGAAAACTGCACAAACACAGATGAAAATTATAACGCCTTAGAATCCGGAAAATATAATCGTTCTCTTATATTGCCAGTTTAAAGTAAAACAGCAAAACAAAAATTGAATCATGTAAAGTTCGGCCGTTGCTAAGCCTTGAGAACATCATGTTGGACATTTAACATGCATTGATATAATGGAAACCGTGTTAAATATTCCTTAGTTTTCTTAACAAGATTACAACTTTCTGAGTGCTTTCTTGTTTTTAGTAGAAAGAAATGAAATATATAATGATAGAGAGAAAAGCGAAACTTAAAACCAACATATAAAATGAATCGAGTTTATGTATGCGAAGAAAATCAAGTTTATGTATGCGATCTTACTGCTTAGAAACAACTTCAAACTAAAGGGCACTCTTTTCTACCTTCTACTTGTATTCTAAAATCAAGAAGATCGATATGGTCATCTAAATTAATCCAAAATCAACCTAATCCCATCAGTCGAACATCATAATATATGTAAAAATTAATCCAAAATCATTAATCATTAACCAAATGATGGAAAATCAAAATATAAACCTGAAAATAAATAAAAATTGGACATATGGGATTAAGTGAGAATACCTCGAACCCCTAGAAGAGCGATTAAGTGAGATACGCGATTTGAGTGAGAAGAAGAGTGAACTACAGCTAATTTTGGTTGGGTGAAATTAGGGCGCGGGATCCATGGCTGGCTAATTTTGGCGTTCTTTTTTTAGAGGTGGACGGTAGGGTTATGGAGATGAGCGGGGGTGGGGTCAATTTTTTTTGTTAATATCGGAACGGTCCATAACCGCGTAAATGTTGCTACAGCCAGTAGCCATGGTTGATTATTTTACCACGGCTCAACACCGTGGTAAAATTGCCACGGCTCAAAACCGTGGTAATTTTTCCGCGTTGGGATGTGGCAAAATGGGCAATATGGTGTAGTGATCCACGAACCAAAGGATTTGTGGAGAATGTGTAATCTATATCTTGCGAATAACATAAACTCTAAGATCTAGAATTACATAATTATCACATATGTAATGAATTAATAAAACATACCTCCAGACATCTTGTATACGAATCAGCAATGGTTGTTGTCGAAAGCTGTTTCAATGGAGAAGGAAATGGTTTCTCTCTCCTTTCCTATATCTTTCTTTATGTGTTTTCTATATTCTTTGTGATGGGAAAAGGTTAATATTTATAGGTAGAGAGAGGACCAACTTTCCAGATTTGTAGACTTAATCTTGATCGTCCATCAAGATCAAGATGAGAGAAATTAATGCTCTAGATTATAACCGTTTTATTTATTAGCATATTAATAGGAAAACCCTTTAGATTCTATCGGCCACATAATGAGGAAGGAAGCAGTCCATTAATGTACCACATAATGAGGAAGGAAACGGTCCATTAATGTTTTCGCATTAATTTCCTTACAAAACGGTCAAATTTCCTTACAGTCTCCCACTTGGTCAATAGTAAAATCCATTAATATTTTCGTATTAAGGTCATAAGGCGTGCATGATATGCTAAACTTTTCTTTAGTCGGTTATCATAAGTGTCTTGGCTAATCTAGTGGTCAATGGAAGTCATGACGTGTGCACGTTATTTTACAACATGCTTACTTCCATGTACTATGACATTGACAACTTTCATAACTAGACCATAGATGAGCCTAACTTAATGATCACATAATGTCTTGAAGCAAAAGACTGTTTCTGTTATCATTTATCTAAATATAAATGTGTACACATTATAAAACAGAAATAAAAGATGTCCAAATTATTAAGAGCTCAATAATTGTCATGTCTAGATAAGTACAAAATAAATGGCATAATAAGAAGATAATTAGGAACTATCTGCAAGACCCATGCTATCAGTATGTCTCTGAAAGGTCTTTGAAGGTGGTCCTTTCGTGAATATGTCTGCCACTTGTAAGTCTGTACTTATCGATTCAATAATAATTTTCTTTAGTTTAACATCTTGCTTCAGTAGAAGGTATTTAAGTCCATGTGTTTGGAACCTTTGGTTATCCTATCATGCCTGGAGAAAAAGGTTGCAGCTTCATTGTCGTAGTAGACAGTTAGTGGCTTAGAGATAAAACTTAAAGTGCCAAATTGTGAGACAAAATTACACAGCCATGTTCCCTGAATTAAAGCCTCATAACATGCTACGTATTCAGCCATCATGGTGGATCCGAAAAGCATCTCAGATTTCTAGCTTTTCCATGATATTGCACCTCCACATAAGAGGTACACATAGCCAAGAGTACAGATCCTAGTGTCAGGACATCCCGCAAGGTCTCAATCAGAATAACTAGTTACCTGTAGGTAACTTGATTTTCTATAGGTAAGCATGTAATTATTTGTTCCCTTTAGGTATCTCAGTACCTTCTTTGTAGCTTTCCAATGAGCGATTCGTGGGTTACTTTGAAATCTACCCAGCATACCAACTGCATGACTGATATCAGGTCTTGTACAGACCTGTGAATACATCAAACTCCCTACAAGAGATGCATAAGGATATTTGGTCATTTTCTCTCGTTCCATAGGAGTCTTTGGGCACTGCTCAAGAACAAGTTTGTCTCCTTTCCGCAGTGGGACAGGACTAGAGGAACAATTCGTCATGCAAAATCTCTCAAGAATTTTGTAAATATATGCTTTTTGAGACAATCCTAGAATTCCTTGTGATCTATCACGGAATATTTCTATTCCTATCACATAGGAAGTCTCACCCATATCTTTCATTTCAAAGTTCGTTGAGAGATAATCCTTAGTTTCACGTAATAAACCAAGGTCGCTGCTAGCTAATAATATGTCATCAACATACAGAATCAAAAATATAAACTTGCTCCCACTGAACTTGAGGTATATACAAGGGTCAACTATGTTTTCTGTGAAATCGAAAGCGGTAATGATTTCATGAAACTTTAGATACCATTGTCTAGAAGCTTGTTTCAGTCCATATATTGATTTCTTAAGTTTGCAGACCATGTCTTCCTGTCCTTCAATTATGAAGCCTTCAGGTTGACGCATGTAGACTTCTTCTTTCAAGTCTCCATTTAGAAAGGCTGTTTTCACATCCATTTGATGTAACTCGAGATCATAATGAGCTACTAATGCCATGATAATTCTAAGAGAATCTTTCCTGGAAATAGGAGCAAAAGTTTCATTATAGTCAATGCCTTCTTCTGATTAAAACCTTTGAAAACAAGTCTAGCTTTATATGGTTCAATTTTACCATTGCAGCCACGTTTGGTCTTGAAGAACCACTTACAACCGACTGCTTTATGTCCTTGCGGCAATTGAACGATTTCCCAAACTTGATTATTATCCATAGATTTTAGTTCATCTTTCATGGCATCAATCCATTTAATAGAATTAACGTCCTTAATGGCTTGTGAATAAGAAATTGGGTCCGTAGTTCCTTCAGATTCTATTAGATAAAGATATAAGCATCAGGAATAGTTGATCTTCTTTGTCTTTGAGATCATCTTAATGCTAGTTCCTGTGGTACTTCATCAACATTATGATTGGTAATAATTTCATTATGGAGTTGTTGATCATTTATTGGGTTTTCCTCATTGTGAACAGGTTCAACAATGGGATGATTCCCAATATCTTTCAAAATAGAGGGTAAGATAATGGGTACCCTTATTTCATGAATGGCCACTTCTTTTTGTTTTGTACTCCCACTGATTTCACCATTCTCATAGAATTTGGCATTGCCGGTTTCAACAATTCATGTACAATGGTTAGGACAATAAAATCTATATCCTTTAGATTTTTCTGGGTAACCTTTAAAGTAACCATTGACTTCCTTTATATCCAATTTCTTTTCATTTGGATTGTACAGTCTAGCTTCAGCTGGGAAACCCCAAATTTGGAGATGTCTTAAACTAGGTTTCCATCCTTTCCAAAGTTCAAAAGGAGTCTTTGGAACGGCCTTACTTGGAACTCTATTTAAGATGTAGACAGTTGTTCGTAATGCATCCATCCATAATGATATAGGTAAATTTGCATGACTCATCATGGATCTAACCATTTCCATGTATGTACGATTTCGCCTTTCAGCTACACCATTCTGCCATGGAGATCCAGGCGTTGTGTATTGTGCAACAATTCCAAGTTTTTGAAGAAGTCTAGCAAAAGGTCCAGGATGTTGTCCTGTTTCATCATACCTTCCATAGAATTCACCACCCCTATCCAACCTAATGATTTTCACTTTTCTTTCTAATTGCCTTTCGACTTCAGTAATGAACACTTGTACAGCATCCACTGACTGAGATTTTTCATGCAACAGATAAAGATAGCAATAACGTGAAAAATCATCGATAAAAGTGATGAAATATTTCTCTCCTCCAAAAGTTGGAACATCAAAAGGTCCACAAATATCTATATGTATTATTTCAAGAAGTTGTGTACTTCTTGTGGCTCCTTTCTTTGTGTTTTTTGTTGTTTCTCCTTTAATACAATCAACACATGCTGTAATGTTAGCGAAGTCTAGGTCCGGTAGGACACCATCTTTCACTAACCTCTTGATTCTTTCACTGGATATATGACCCAGTTTTTTATGCCACAAGAAGTAATAATCATTCTTGGATGACTTTCTTTTAGTTTCTTTTCCATGCAGGGTGAGTTTGATTTCAGCATTTTGTTTAAGATGAAGTTTATAAAGTTCATCAATTAATATTCCAGAACCAATAAGACTAGAATTTTTAAATAAACTAAAATTTCCATTTCCAACTTCAAAAGAATATCCAAATTTATCAAGTACACTTACAGAAATCAAATTACGAGAAATAGACGGAACATAAAGAGTTTGGCATAAATCTAACTGATAACCGCTATCTAAATAAGACGAAAAGTTCCAATAGCTTCAACTGGTGCTTTATCTTTATTCTCCATGAAAATGAAATTCTCACTTGGGTTTGTGGTTTGGATCGTAATGAATCCCTGCATAGAATTCGAAAGATGAACGTTAGCAGCAGTATCAATCCACCAAGTAGAAGAAGGTACATTAGTAAGATTTGATTCGAAATGACTTACGAAACACATTGGGTTACCTTTCTTTTCGAACCATGCTTTGTGCTTAATGCAATCTGCCTGGAAGTATCCAGGTTTCTTGCAGAATTTGTAGACATCATCCTTCTTTTTCTTCTTGGATGGTTGAGTGGCGTCATCAGATTTGGGTGGTGCTCTTTTATGATGTGAGTTATTCTTTTTGCCAGCTTGTTTTCCAACCCCTTGAGTGAAATAAGCAACTTTAATGCCTTGCGAGCCTTGCCTAGACTCCTCTTGAACCAGTTTGTTAGTCAATTCATTTAGACTCCACTTTTCTGTAATAGTGTTGTAATGAATTTTGAATGGTTCATACTAAGGAGGTAAGCTAGTGAGAATGAATTGGATGAGAAAAGCATCGTCCATAACCAATCTCAAGTTCTTAAGTTTGGCAGCAAGGTTAATCATTTCAATGACATGAGCGCTCATTGAGCGAGAACCATCAAACTTCATGGTTACAAGATCTACCATAAGTTTTCCAGCAAGGGATTTGTCTGCAGTCTTGAATCGATTTTCAATCGATTGCAAATATTCTTTTGCGCTTTTAGTTTTGAGTAGGGAGGTTTTGATGTTGGTATCAATCATCATTCGCATAAACATCATGCTGAGCCTATTAGATCGTTCCCAATCATCATGGAGTTTGTTTTCCTCAGGCATACTTGTGTTGGTAAGTGGGGCTGGCTTTTCCTTAAGGAAAGCCATCTCCAGTTCAAGTACGCCTAAAGAAAACTCAACTTGCTCTTTCCATTCTGAGTAGTTGGTTCCATTGAGTCTGACGATAGACGTAGCGTACGAATTAAGGTTTGAGGGCATTGCAACTACAGATATAAAAGAAATGTAGGCTTCTTTATTAGAATAAAACACATGTCATAATAAGAGGTTAGGTTTAGCGCCTCCTGTGGGTAGGCAGTAGAACCATACTTATGAAAGAATGATAAACATTAATGTTTCATGCGTTATTATGCAAGCAGCAGCCGCCTATGGATGGGACTGCATGCATCAGATTAGAGGAAATAAGGATATTAAGCGCGGAAGCGAAAACTAAAACAAGAGAGAAAAGAGATAAACATTAATTTTTTTTTTTGCATAAACATTTGTCATTCTTTCAAGTAATCCACAACAAGGATAATAAATGTTTAGTAACTCCAAGTAAATTCCATACATGAATTTAACATATAAATAGTTATTTTGCAAATCATGTATAGACAATTATCTTGCAAGTTCCAGGTCATGAATTTAATGTCAAACTAGGAAACAATTGTTTTCAATATGTATACTTTCTGAAAAGTATTCGCATACAATAAGTTGTTCCATATTATACAGTAGGTCAAACATTAAAATAGAAAAAATCAACTTTTGCGAAAATATAAATTTTCCAGATCCAGATCTCCATACAGTAAATAGAACAATATTGATAATCATGATTACTATAGCAACTTAAATAATATGAATATTAAACTTGAATCATATTAACACTAATAATCATTATCATCATCATAGTAAAATTACAAACATCATATCATAGATCTATGCTAGTTTTGTTTTATATATTGATGGATAATCATGAATTCTAAAACCATGCTCTGATACCACATGTAATCTATATCTTACGAATAACATAAACTCTAAGATCTAGAATTACATGATTATCACATATGTAATGAATTAATAAAACATACCTCCGGACATCTTGTGTACGAATCAACAATGGTTGTTGTCGAAAGCTATTTCAATGGAGAAGGAAATGGTTTCTCTCTCTTTTCCTATATCTTTCTTTATGTGTTTTCTATATTCTTTGTGATGGGAAAAGGTTAATGTTTATAGGTAGAGAGAGGACCAACTTTACAGATTTGTAGACTTAATCTTGATCGTCCATCAAGATCAAGATGAGAGAAATTAATGCTCTAGATTATAACCGTTTTATTTATTAGCATATTAGTAGGAAAACCCTTTAGATTCTATTGACCACATAATGAGGAAGGAAACATTTGAGGAAGGAAACGGTCCATTAATGTACCACATAATGAGGAAGGAAACGGTCCATTAATGTTTTCGCATTAATTTTCTTACAAAACGGTTAAATTTCCTTACAGTATGATCAGATAGGAGAGGAGGGGGAGAAAGTTGTGAATTTTTGGCTAAGAGTTGAGAGAGTTTAGGTTACAAAATGTAAAATCAATTTTGCTGAAAGTTTTGGCACCAAGCTTACTACAATTATTCCATGTAAATGGAGCTCCTGAGCATTCGACCTCTATAAGGGAAGAGTCCTTAATAGCATTATTAAGAGGAGAAATATCCCTTAACGAAAGAGCAGAACCCTAGCAATCCGAAGGCAACGGTTGAAGTCCCCACACACAACACAAGGGTGACTGTTTTGTCTAAATGATGGAAGAGTATCAAGTAATGATTGCCTATAAACTAGGCTGTTGTCAGCATAAACAATAGTTAAATAGAAGGAAGTTGAGGAAGGAGAATGGATGACATGAAGGTGGATGAATTGCTTGGAGGCAAGGATGGTGGAGAGAGAGAAGATCAGGGGATCATGAAGGATCATGTCATACCATAAGAAGCCTCGGTCAGTAGTTGATGCATGCGTGCATGCACAGTAAGGTGAGAGGAGATAACTTTGTCATAGCCTTGAATTCTTAAAGATTGGTTAGTGAGGGCATACCCATTGTCCTTGGCTAAAGAGTTAATCTATTTTATGGCTTCTGCATCTGCTGTTTTCTGTTTCTGGACTTCAGTTCTTTATAAAGGAAGTTTACATGATTGATCATTATTATTACGAGCAAAAGGAGTTTCAGGTTGCAACTCTTTGGAGCCTTCATTTGCATCCATTTCACTATGTGCTTCAGCATTCATCACCATGGTTACTTTTGTTATGCAGTTATCATCTAAAGCCGCACTGTTTGCACAAAATTGACTACCATTCATCCCGCACTTGTTCTCAGCATAATTTTTACATTAAAGAGGGATGTCATTGAAAGTTTTAGTGTCATATGGAGCCACAAAATACTGCTCTACCTCCTCCTCCTCCTCCAATGTAATGAACCTATTGCATGTTGTTATATCATTATTTTCCTTGTGCGGCAAGTTACCTTTTTGTTGATGGATTTGTGGTTCAATCACCTTGCTACTACTTACCCCTACAACATCATAACTATTATGCTTATTATCCACCAGCATTTGTTTGTGTCCACTTAAGATTTTATCATCAGCCACATGCATCATATTACTTTTCTTCCCGTTCCTTCTTGTCATAACAGCTTTACTATGTCTTCTTTTTTGGACTTTAAACCAATTTTGCTTGCCAGAGATAATAATTTCCTTCACCTTTCTAGTAACAGTGTCCTCCTTAATCACCTTTTTAGCTCCTGTAGTATCATCATCCTTTTTATCTTTTTCATTTGACTTCCCAACATCATGACACTAGTCGGACTTGTGACCAAACACTTTACAGACCGTGCAGATCTCAGGCCACCATAAGTATTTAACTTCAATCATCTACGAGCTACCATCCAATAGTTGAACAGCAAAACTGTTAACTAACTCCTTTTTCAGAGTTACTTCAATCAAAATTTTTGCATATCTTAATTTTTCAAGCTTCTCAGTTGACTCACACATGCAAAGCATGCTGCCAGTTCTACATAATAAACAGTTTAAAATGAAAGATGAATTTTATTAATCTCACAGTATTTCGTTACGTACTGATACACTACTACTCTCACTATTTATACAAACTGAGAAGCAAGAAAATAGAGACTGGACAAGAAGCCCAGCCTAATAACGAAGCAAAGCAAATAATAATATGTAGGCCCGATACAATTCCTTATTACTCCCCCGCAAACTAAACTAGGGTTTTCACCCTTTCATCTCTTCTCTTCATTATCTATGGCGGCTGGGAGAACACGAAGTTCTTCTCTCAGTCGAATGAACTTCTTCGAAGAAATTGCCTTTTTTAAAACATCGGCACACTGGTAGAAGGAAGGAATGTGCCGGATCTGGAGCTTTCCACTTCCAGTTCGCTCTCTGACAAAATGTAAATCCACTTCTAGATGCTTTGTTCTCAAGTGCTGAACTGGGTTCATAGAAAGGGATATGGCGCTCAAATTATCCACCTAGATAATTGGCGCTTGCTTAAGTTCGAAACCCAATTCTCTTAGGGGCTTCGGTCCATGTGATTTCGGCCGTGACACTAGAGATGGCCCTGTATTCCGCTTCTGTGCTCGACTTGGAAACTGTGGATTGCTTCTTTGTGCACCATGAAACGGGGTTGTTCCCGAGATAAACACAGTGCCCTATAGTAGATCTTCTGTCATCTAAATCGTTGGCCCAATCTGAATCACTATAAGCTTGTAAGGTGATGTTTTTGCATGGTACTAGTCTTAATCCATAGTTAATCGTTCCCTTAAGATATCTGAGTATGCGTTTAACTGCGCGCCAGTGCTCATTAGTTGGTGCTTGCATGTATTGACACACCTTATTAACGCTAAAGCAAATATCAGGTCTGGAAATGGTCGCATATTGGAGTGCCCCAACAACACTCCTATATTGCTTGACATTTCCGATCGGATCTCCCCTGTCTTTGGACAGTTTTAGGTTGCTTGTTATGGGTGTGGGTAGAGCTTTGGCATTGTTCATATTTGTTCTTACCAAAATATCTGATATGTATTGCTTTTGCGACAAATTAATGTTTGAGTCTGCATTTTTCTGAATATGAATCCCCAGAAAATAGTTCGCTGCCCCCAAGTCTTTTATGGCAAATTGTCTGTCTAGATGCTTAATCGCAGTTTCAATTTCATGCTTGCTGTCTCCAGTAATGAGGATGTCATCAACATATACCAATATATATATATATATATATATGTATATATATGTATGTATATATATATATATGCAGTTATCTCCCCGCCTCTTTATGTAGAATGAGTTGTCTGATTTTGTGGCTATGAATCCCATTCTGACTAAAGTGGTTTTCAGTTTTTCATACCAGGCCCTTGATGCCTGTTTTAGCCTATATATGGCCTTGTGTAGTTTGCATACTTGATTGTTGTTGTCATTAGAAACATAACCCTTTGGTTGTTGCATATACACATCTTCCACTAAGTCTCCATTTAAGAATGCATTATGCACATCTAACTGTCTTATCTCCCAATGTTTGTGTAGAGCTACAGTTATTATGATACTGGTAGTTGCTGGTTTAATTACTGGAGAGAAGGTCTCATTGAAATCATAACCATACTGTTGAGTATAGCTTTTTTCCACGAGTCTTGCTTTATACTTGATTATTTTGCCATCTGGATCTCTTTTGATTTTATAAGTCGACTTGCTTCCAACTATGTTTTTGTGTTTTGGTGGGTCAACTAAGGTCCAAGTCTTGTTTTTAATCAGTGCATTGTATTCTTCATCCATGGCCATTCTCCACCTTTTTTCTTTAACGGCTGATTCATATGATGTTGGCTCAACTTCATTAATTTGAGTGTTAAATATCTTGGGTTTAAAGATACCACTTTTGGATCTAGTGGTCATGGGGTGTTGACTGATGGTTGATTGTGGCATTTGATGTTCAGCAGTGTAGTGATCAGTAGCTTCATTTGTTTTTGTCTTCATTGCTTTAATTATCTATTTGCTGTTGTTCATTATACTGTGAGCTGTCCACTGCACCTTGCTCTGAAATATCTATATGAGCACTTTTTGTCGATTCATAGTTTGCTTTATTTTCATTGCTGATCCAATTAGACATATCTGGTATATGGATTGTGCCTGTATTGTGATGTCCACTTCTTGTTTGTGTTTTTCCTTCTCTGCAAAAGGAAAAACATTCTCATTAAACACAACATGTCTTGAAATATAGACTCTGCCTTGATTGTCTAAGCATTTGTAGCTTTTCTGATTATCTGCATATCCCAGAAAAGTACATTTACTAGACCTCAGGCTTTATTTATGTCTATTGTATGGTATGAGACAAGGAGAACACAGGCATCCAAATTTTTTTTGAATACTTATAATCTGGTTTAACACTGAAAAGCTTTTCAAAAGGACTTATATTGTTTAAAACTTTTGTTGGCATTCTATTGATGAGATATACTTTTGTGGCAAATGCCTCTCTCCAGTATTTCATGGGAAAGACATGCTTGTGACATAAGTGTTAAACCAGTTTCTACTATGTGTCTGTGTTTTCTTTCCACCAAACCATTTTGTTCAGATGTGTGTGGGCATGTCATTCTATGTATAATTCCTTTTATAGCAAAGAAATCCTTAAGGGGTCTGAATTCACCCCCACCATCTGTTTGTATTACTTTGACATTGTTGTTCAACTACTTTTCAATGCAACTGAGGAAATGTTTCATAGCATTGCATGTGTCTGATTTTGCCTTTAAAAAATATATCCATGTATATCTACTATAAGCATCAACAAGTGATAGGTAATACCTGTCTCCTTGAGTTGAATTATGTGGAGATGGCCCCCACAAGTCACTACCACTAGCTCAAGAAGCCTTTCATATATAGTTTCAGAATATTGAAAAGGTAATTTATGACTCTTTCCAATCTGACAGTGTGTGCATATATTGGAAGTACATAGTTTTGAAAAAGAAATTTTATTGTCATTCAGTACTTGTTTAACTACATCAAAACTGGGGTGTCCTAGCTTACAATGTCATACATCAAGAATGTTATTCTCTTTGTCATCATGAGCACTAACATTATTACACCACACTGCATTGTTACAAAGGGATCCTTTTTTCATATTGCTGAACTTGTATAAACCATGATCCAGCTTACCCTGTAACGGTATATTTTTATTTAGCATATCCCTGACAAAACAAAAATTGGAGCGAAACTCAAAATATACATTGTTTTCTTTAGAAAATTGTGAGACACTTATTAAATTCTTTTTGATACTTGGTACTTTTAATAAATTATTAAGATAGAGTAACCTTGTACCTTCTATAGTGCATGTTCCCACATGAGATATATTTATTGTTTCACCATTTCCCATTGCAACAGAGTGTTTACCTGTGTTGCTTTTATTCCCCAGGTTTAGATTTTGTAGATTGTTAATCATATGATTAGTGGCCCCTGATTCAGGGAACCATTCTTCTATATCAACATCTTTTGATCTGTTGCATCATTAGTTGAGTTGTTTGTACTAATTCTGGACTGATTGTTGATTTGCCTCATGTTTGCTATTGGTCTCTGCTTGCTTGACTTTGTTGTGCAGGGTTGTAATCTTCCTTGAATCTGAAATAGCACTTACTTGCCATGTGTCCAACTTCTCACAGATTTGACATTTGACTCTGTGATTGTTAGTGAATCTTCCTCTGCCTCTTCCCCTTTGACTGTTGTTTCCTCTTAAATTTTGGCTTTCTTGTTTATTTTGGCTTTGTTTCTGATTTTTGTTCCCTGTAGAGGAAGCATAGTTGGCTGAATAATCTTCTTGCATGATTTTTCTTTGTTCAACTCTGCCTTCATGAGCAAGCAGTGCTGAGTGTACATACTCTAAATCTGGCAGTGTTGGCTGGGTGGCAAGAAAGGCCACTAAGGATTCATATTCTTGATCTAGACCATTTGTAATGATCAGATTCTGCTCACTGTTAGATATTTCATGACCAACTGATTTCAATTTGTCACAAAGATTTCTTGATTTTGGCAAGATACTCTCTCATACTTGTATCATTCTTTCTTGATTTTGTAGCTCTCTTCTATAATGCATAATTCTAGCTGCTGATTGTGAACTAAAAATTCTTTCAATAGCTGACCATATTTCATATGAAGTGTAACATCCAACAAGTTATGACACTAGGCTTTGACTAATTGAAGATAAAAGCCAAGATGCAAGCAGATTATCTTGCTTTTGATATTGAATGTAATCTGGGTTGTTAACTAATTTCCCTGTGTCATCAGTAATGTTAATTGGTGGAATTAACTTGGTTCCCTTTAAATAATCTTGCAGATCATAACCTATCAATGCAATTTCAATATGATATTTCCACGTTATATAGTTGTCTTCATCTAATGGTGTGTTGATTACTTGATTTTTAGGCCTGATCAAGATTGGATCGGTACTCTGCCCATTTCTGGACCTGTTTCCTGTATTGATAGAGATGGCATCATCATCTTGATTTGCCATGATGGGTCAAGAACCCTGCTGTCTGAAATCTTGATGAGTGAAACAGCACCTTGGCGAGGCAATGATAATTCTACAGCCAACAGTTATGGATGCAAGGCAATCAGGTGAGAAGGTCTTGATCAAGAAGACGATGCTTTTGGCAAGGCAGTGATAATACTGCAGCCAAAGTGGGCTCTGGTGATCAAGATTAGTGTAACCAGATGAGGAGATGAAGATCTCTAATCTGATCCACTTCTTGGATGGCACAGTTTGCAAGAATTGGTAAGAATTTAATATTTGGATGATCAGGAGATTGGTATACCCCCCTGTGATGATAATGCTATAAAGGGAGAAGGATAAAAATCACCTTTTTATTATTGATAATTGCCTTTCGGCTATACTAGCTCTGATACCATCAAATGAAAGATGAATTTTACTAATCTCACAATATTTCGTTACATGCCGATACACTACTACTCTCACTATTTATACAAACCGAGAAGCAAGAAAATAGAGACTGGACAAGAAGCCCAGCCCAATAACGAAGCAAAGCAAATAATAATATGCAGACCCGATACAATTCCTTATAGTTGATTCCCAGATGAGACCAGGCATACACCGGTATGTCCGTGACCTGCACCCAGACTGGCACAGATCTGATGCTACCACATACATTGCCTATTAAAGGGTCCCAAAACTTTATAATAAACAACTTTTTTTGCATTAAGATGGGGTCACTTTGTAAGACTCTATTCTTGTCCTCGTCATAGGAAAAAGAGAACAAGAAAATGAAGTCATCATACCTAACTTGGATGGATCCCTTTAACTTCCAAAACTTTTTCAGATGGTGAATTGCAGCGAATAAGAGAGAGGCTTGTCCAGAAAAACCCCATGAAGTAATCTTTCCAAACAACCATACCAACATCAGGAACAGACAGAGGAGGAAGAAGAACATCACCAGAAAAGGAAGTAATGTCAACATGGATGTACTTCCTTGCATTTTTAGGCTTATGCTTAGAAAGGGAAGTCCATACATGTTGACCAGAGACTGATGAAGGTAAAGTAGTGGGAGGTACGGAAGAAGTAAGGACAAAAGGGTAGCACCAAGGAAAGAAAGAGAGGAAGAAGAAACAGCGAAGTTGGGCTGAGTGTGAGGAGATGGTAGGGGAGGACGAGGAGGAAGAGGCGGGTCGGGATCGAGTGACAAGGAGCATGGTAAGGAACAGGAAACGAGGCACTAGCGGAGGTGAGCAAGAAGAGAGGGAATGGTAGGATGGGAAGAAAGAGAGGAAGGGTCTGCCATTAAAGAAATAGCTAGAAAATTTTGTACAATAAACCCTAATATGAACATTAGAGCCAAACACAACTGATCCACAACAACCAGGTTGAGTTTTAATGCTATCCCCAAAGGGAGCTGTAGGTCTTGGGGAAGGGACTCGAACTCCCGACCTCTTCAAAATCTAGGAGGACCCCTTACTACCAAGCTATGGCCACAGAAGTTTAACTTATAATTTCAAGGACAAATTTTCGAAGTAGGCTAGTTTTTGAAACAATTTCGCGATTGGTGTTAGTTTTGAAACTTATTACCAAACAAGGCTGGTTTCGCCCAGTCAGCAGCCAGCTCAGCAGTTTTATAACTGCCATGATAAAGCGCAACTATAAGTTGCGCTATTTTTATAAAAAAAAATTAGGGCGCAACCATGAGTTGTGCCCCTATTTTTTTTCAATTTTTCCGTTTATAATTTTTTTGGCATGCAATTCTTAGTTGCGCCACTGAAAAAACTAAAAAAAAATTGAGGCGCAACTATGAGTTGCGTCTAGAAAAAAAAGTTGTGCTTCATCGAGACAGTTACAAAATGGCTGAGTTGGCTGCTGACTTGGTAACCAGCCTTGTTTGGTAATAAGTTACAAAACGCGAAATAGTTTTGAAAACTAGCATTCTTCGAAAATTTGTCCTAATTTCAAACATATAATAGTGCGGTGTTTATAATAATTTGATACCTTTTTATTTACTGGTAGGTAATAGCTGACTAGGTATCAAATTCATCATTTAGGGGTCAATTATATTAATTATTACCGTTTATGGATATTAAACGTACTACCAAGCAAAGCCTTTATTAAATTTCGATCGGTGCCTTCTTTACTAGAAAAAATAAATATAGAACATCACTCATCATGAGGGTTTAAAGATTTTGAACTTAAAATAATGAGAAGATAGAAATGATTTTGACAGTTTAAAGATATAAATTATTCATGTTGTAGAAAAACCACAACCCCTCGAGTAATGTTCTTTCATTAACCAAAACCCAGTATTGATTGAGCAAGTTGGTTTGACTTTTGAAAAAAAAACTTTTGCTACAGCTATATTGTTGTTTGATAATTTGTACTAAAATTATTTTATTGTATTCTCATGGACAAGCCAAGCATGTTAGCTTTTTTTGGGTCTTCGTCTATGCACTATTTTGAAACCATCTCAGGAACTAGATTAAATATAGTACAAAGACTATATCATCCTTGCAAATATTTTACTTTTTGATAACTATTTATATTTTTAACATTTAAAATGCATATATGTCTATATAATCTGTTACATGAAAAATGATTTCAGATAAATTAATCCACGATCAGAAAACATGCACAGTGTATTGCCTACACCAATCTTTGTTTCATGAGATAATATGAATTTTTAATTTTTGTTAATTTAATAAAGTTTAACATGGATCAGTGAAAACCATTTTATTTATATCCTTACTTCAAGCATTCCTATTTGATTGTAGTCGGTAGCTTACATATTTTAGAGACGATACATAACATGATTACATGTGTAACTGTTTGTAACCTATATTACAGTAGGTGTAAGTTTTAAGTTGTCTAATATCTTCATTATTCTTTCATTAAAAGGTTTCTTTGTGTTTTTACGAATTCGTATATGAATTATGCCATCCATATTCAGCTTCTTTGATACTTGATAATGTTTAGACTCAACATTTGTTTTTAACTCTTTTATAATTCTAAAATCATCCTTTTGCTAGTTTGAATATATTTCAGTTGGGTGACAAAATACTCATGAATGTCCATGTATCTAAAATTAAGCCAGTACGTGGTAGTCCATTAGTTGTGGGAATAGATATTCACAACTATTGATATTACTTTCTTATCATATACTCCTTTCCAAAATGTTGTATCTAAAACTAAGCTAGTTCGAACTTGGGTCTTTTTATCAGAACTAAAGCCTCCTTTCCACTGCGTTGCACCCGTGGACGGAATAAAGTTTATTAAGTAGAATAATACTTAAACATTCACGTACATCTTTCGTGCAATTTATTGCATTCTTTGAAATGTTAAACTATTCATATTATATCCTTACTGCAATGCACACATAATTGCTTTTCAATATACTGATCCGGATAAGTTTCAACTTATCCCTAAAATCAAGCGATGAAAATATAATTACGGCGTAGTTATCTTTCTCATATTTTTGAAAACATCCGTGTGTAGCACTGGTTCGAACTCGTTCTACCTTAATAATACTATAGCATAGATGACACTATTATAAGTTAACAGTAGCGATATATCATCCATAAAATAGAAGCTACAAAAAATAAGGTGTAAAATAAGCTTTTAGTCACGAGTATTTCATTTAGGCTCTGTATTTTTAGAACATTTCAATGGTTGTTCAAAGTTGACGTAGTTTATTTTGGAAACCATTTACTCATCATGATTATATTCATGTTCAAAAGTCTAAACTATTGTATTTAATGTATAATAGAAAAAGTCATTTTTTGAATGCTTTACAATGACATTGTATCAAAAATATATTTATTTGTATTTTGATGTTGCTTAGCCAAATATTAGCTTAATGCCCCATCAAGAAGCTGAAGTATCATGATCTTGCTTTAACACATTTGATTGAAGGCGGTATTGGTCACTCTACATGACTTATACATTATCCAAACCAAGTTGTAGAGGTATTAATGTGATATTTTTATTCAGTTTTTCCCCCTGGTTGAACATGAATTTTCATCAATTACGAATTATCAAGTCTGCAAGGTTTTGTCTAACGTTGAATTATAAAAAATACTGATATGACCAATGTTAGAAAAGGCCAATAACTTTGTTTCTCAAAGAAAATTTTCGTTGTTATAACATATTTATTTTGTACATGATATCCACCAGTGATGCTAATATAGGTTTATCACCTTGGATGATGTCATTTTGATGAAGCTATATACTCACAGGTACAAGTTATGGAGTTATGGAGTTACCGAATATCGACTAGTGTTGACATATGTAAACTGAAAGACTATAGCCATTAATATACATGTTTGTTATAAAAATAAGGCTATATATTAACATGTATCTCCAGAATTAACCATATAAAAATCAATATTGAATACTCCCTACACTACAACAAAAATATGATTTTAGAACTTAGAATTTACAACGATCCAGTAAGTGTTGCGAAAAAATCAGAGTTTTAACAACTTATTTTAAGAAAACGTTGTAATAAATTTTTCCCCACAACGGTTTCTAAATAAATGTTGTAATAAAAAAAATTCTACAACGTTGTTCTAAATAGTTGTTAAAAACAATATTTTACAATAGCCGTTTTGCATTGTGTCATATTTTCTCTTCTTAATATTTATGGGATGTTGTTGAATTTTAACATCTTACGGTCTTTTTAGTGTTGTATATTTATTATATTCAATCTTATTGATGAAGTGTTATGATAATTAGTTTAATGGTTATTTATAATTGTATTTAACAATATTTACTGTATCAATTCATATTATCTACATACGGGATATAACTAAAAAAGAAATCTAAGGTTTTCCTCAGCAATGGGAAAAAATCTCTCTCCTCATAGAAACCATTCTCATCTTTCATTTTCAAGGCATCTAAATAGATCACCTAAATCTCACATCAGAGAATCAAGCAATGGAATCATCATAGATAAAGATGAGTTTCAACTAGTTCAATCAAGATCACAAAAGAAACGACAACCCTATATGCCCGGCTATCAGAGAAACTTGCGGGGTAATCATACTGAAATAAAGAAGACAGATGGTCAGAATTCAACTGTCCCTCCTCTGAATACGAGAAATCAATTGTATCAACCGTGGAAATCCACAAATTTCTCTCTGAATAAAGCACAGGGGCAAAATTCTTAGGCTAAAATCGTTTCTGAGCAATCCAATGAACTAAATGATGATGAATGCAATCTTGTAACTATTACTCCCATCAAAATTAACAGTAAGAAATATGGTTTGATAAAGGAATCTGTCTGTAAAGGGAAATCGATTGCTGGAACAATTCGATTTTATTTTATGTTGTTGGTACCAAATCATATTATATGTTTTTCAAAGCTTACATTCAACGTGTATGGAAACTTGTTGGAGAATTTGAAATTTTTACCAGAGAAAATGGGTTCTTTATTGTTAAATTCAAAGAAGTTCAAGATTGCAATTCAATCATTCAGAATGGCTCATACTTCTATAATGGAAAGCTCATCATAATGAGAAGATGGTCCGAGTCCCTGAAAATGGACAGGGATCTCCTCAGTACGATGCCGATATGGGTTAAATTACCCAACGTCAATATCAAATTATGGGATCGTGAAGCGTTCAGTGAAATGGCCAGCATTATCGGAAAACCCATAAAAATGGATGCAGCTACAACCTTGAAAACGAGATTGAATTACACTTGTCTTCTGGTGGAGGTATCTGCAGTTGATGAACTTCCTCAAGAAATAAATCTTACATTATACAATGGGTAAAACATCACTCAAAAGATTGAATATGAATGGCTACCACCTAAATGTAGTATCTGTAAATGCTTTGGATACATTAGAGAACAATGTGTCTCAGAACAAAGGTGGATACCCAGAGCTCACAATCAAAACAAAGAAATAGCCACTGATCAAGAAAATGCTGTAGGTGCAACATTTCAAGAATTGCATCTCAATAAGGAGACACTAAAAGAATCAAGAACTCAAAGGGACAAAGGTCGAATCAACCATAAAGGTATCATCTTCAATCAAGAAACAACATCTCATTCGCTCACTGATCAAGATGACCAGATCCTTGCTTCAGAAGTTCATCATACAGAAAGCATAAAAGAAAATTCAAAAGATAGTTCACAATGCAGCTCAAAGGAGGGTATCAGTAACGAAGAGGTCTTTAACTCTGAAATCCCCCCATTTCAGAGTTATGTTTGATTACAAATAATCATGATACAGACGCAAACAACATCCTGCATTTGAGTTACAACCAGAGTCCAGATTATAATATGGAGAGTGAACCTCCATCAAATAATGCTGCAGAAGTTGAGGACAATGTTGGCATCCACTCAACCTTGCCTCGCAATGCTGAGCAGTTTGACATCTCTCACATTCAAATCCCAGAAAGTTATATTGCATCAACATCTGATAATTTTATGGAGGAATCTGAAAAGCAATTTGATATATCAGAATTACATATTCCCAAGACTAAAGCAATTGGTAAATACATGAGCACAAATAAAGAGAAGAAAGCTTTGAGGCAAAAATACATATCAATTAATCCAGACTGGAATGAAATGACCACAAGACTTAAAGCTAAAAGCTCAGAGAAAATGAAGAAGAGTAAGGGCAGCAGTGTATCAGGTTCAATCTGAAACCCTGTTTAATTCTTTCACTTTATCCTTTTATTATTTTTTATTATGTCTATCATGGCCTGGAATGTTAGGGGTATGAATTCACCTACTAAACAAACTGACATTTTAAATATGGTCCGAATTTACAAACCATCGGCAGTTGCCCTCAATGAAAACAAGATGGATGGTACTAATATTGAGAAATTCTGTTTTAAACTCTCCAATAACTGGAAATCCATAAACAATAATGATTGTGGTAGTAAGGGTAGAATCCTTGTCATATGGGACTCTAATATTTGGAATTTGGTTAATTTCAACAAGATATTCAATTTATTGATTGCAACTTCAAAAATGTTGGTGGTTTCTCCCTTCAAATAACCAATATATATGGTAGTAATTTTGAATATGAAAGAAACAGTTTATGGTATAGATTAAAAGCTCTTAGTCAAAGCAATGATTTCCCTTGGATTATTTTAGGTGACTTTAATACTGTTTTTCATGTTAATGGAAAATTTGGTGGTAATAAAATCCCCCAAAGTAAGCTTGAAAAAATTAATAAATTTTTACTTGAATCTGGGCTTATTGAACCTAATATGAATGGCAATAAATACACTTGGAAATCTGGAAAGGAGAAAAATATTCATTGCAACCTTGATAGAGTGTTAATTAATGAAAATTTTTGTACTACTTTTCCAAATTTCTGTTGTTGCTCTATTGAGCAAAATACAAGTGATCATACCCCTTTACCGATAAACTTTTTTCAAAATCAAACTAATAATAACCTTAAAGCTGCTCCTTTCAGATTTAAAAATGGTTGGGTCTTAAGCAATGATTATAATGATATTATCAAAGATTGTTTTATTTTTTCAAATAATGGTTCTTATCAATTCCATTTCAGCATGTTTCTTAAAAACACAAAAAATAAAATCAAAAACTTGAATAAGGCTAGCTTTAGTAAGAATGACTGTTTAAATAAATTAAGAGAGGAAGGGAAATTTTTACAAAAGCTTTCTGATGATAACCCTGACAATACTGATATTATTGATAAATTCTTTTCTAATCAAGCTAAGCTTTCTCAAGAACTTTATATAAACACTGTCAATTACAAGCAAAAAACTAAGTAGACTGGCTTACTATGGGAGATGAGTGAACCAATTTTTTTCATGCTAAAATGAGCTGTAGGAAGCATATCAACAATATAGGTAAAATTATTGACAGTAAAGGTGAGTAGATAAATGACTTTGAAAAAATTGTCAATGAAGCTACTAATTACTATTCTCAGTTATATTTTTCTGACTCAAATGAAACTAATTTTCCTAATATTGTGTGTAAGAATGTGTTAAATGATAATGCTGCTTATATCTTATTAGCTCCTGTCAGTATAGATGAAATCAAAGCAATTATTTTTAATGCTAGAGATAACAAAAGTCCTGGTCCAGATGGTTTCAATGCAAAATTTTAAAAAAACTCATTGGGAAAATATCAAAGATCATATTTTTAAAGTAGTTAATGAATTTATGAATGAAGGTAAATTGCTTAAAAGTTTTAATCATACTTTTATTACCTTAATTCCAAAAAAAAAAAAATCCAACTTGTACTGAAGATTACAGACCAATATCGTGTTGCAATTTTGTTTATAAAATCATTGCTACCATTTTAAGTAATAGAATAAAACTGTTTCTGACCTTTTTAATTTGTGAAAATCAATGTGCTTATATACCTGGCAGATTAATATATGAAAATTCTTTGCTAGCACATGAAATGGTCAGGAATTTCAATAATAAAAAAGGGGATAAAATGTGTTTTAAAGTTGATATCCAAAAAGCATATGACAAAGTTAACAGAAAATTTATAATTCATATCATGAAATGCATGAATTTTCCTACTAAATTTTGTAGGTTAATTTTTGAATGCATTAATACACTCACCTTCTCAATATTATTTCAAGGTAAACCTGAGGGTTTCATCAAGAGTAACAGGGGTATCAGACAGGGAGACCCTCTTTCTCCCTATCTTTTTACCTTGGCTATGGAATATTTTTCTATTCTTATTGATATTGAAACTATCAAAAACAACATTTCTCCAATTAATGGAGTTCAACCATCCATTACTCACCTGATTTATGCTAACGAACTTATGTTGTTCTCTAAAGCTAAGAAAGATAATGTAGAGGCTATTAGTCAGGTTTTTGAGAATATGTACAAATATGCCGGTCTTAAAATTAATGAATTTAAAACAAAGGCATATTTCAGCAAATATTGCAGGTACAAAAAAGAAGTTCTGGACGTTCTTAAAGTGAGTGAAGTTAATCTTCCTATTAAATACTTAGGCCTTCCTTTATCTGCTAATCAAATCAAAGATAGTGATTGTTCCTATCTGATAGAAAAAATTCAAAACAGAATGGAAACTTGGTCATGCAAGCTTCTATCTATTGCTGGTAGAATTGAGTTAATTAAAACTGTTGTTTATCCTTTATTCTATACTGGTTTCAAACACACCATATCCCTATTGCTACAATTAAAAAAATTGAAAGCAGATGTGCTGAATTTCTTTGGAGAGGAAAATACCATAAAATCAGTTGGGACAAAGTATGCAAACCCAAAAATGAAGGTGGGCTTGGTATCAGAAATCTAAATGATCTTAGTTTAACTTGTCAATTAAAACTTTTTTGGGGATTTATAAGTGGTGATTCATTATGGACAAAATGGATGACTTGCAAATATCTTAAAAATGAAAATTTCTGGACTACTTTACCAAAAAATAATCAATCTAATGCTTGGAATCAAATTTTAAAATGCAGGGTTTTAGGAAAATCTTTAATACAAAGAAAATTTAAAGCTGGGCATGAAACTAGTCTTTGGTTTGACCCTTGGTTTCAAAATGACTCTTTTATAAATAAAGTTGGTTGGGATAATCTTGCTATTTGTGGTAAAGCTGATGCTAGTGTAAATATCATTATTAAAAATAATCATTGGCAACCCCAGCTTCATCCAATCACTAATCCTCATAAAAATTGTATTATTAATATCCCCTTAGATCATGATGCTGAGAGTGATTACTGGGAATGGTTAGCTAACAGCAATGGTAAGTTTTCTTTCAAAAAAACTTGGGAGCATATCAAAAACAAACAACCTACTGTAGACTGGTACAATTGCATATGGAACAGGGTGAATAATCCGAAGATGGCCATCTGCACATACTTTGCTATTAAAAATAGATTGCCAACTTTGGATATAATCAATAAGTGGGGTAGAAATAATACTTCACTCTTTTCCTTATGCAATTTATCGAATGAAACAGTGACTCATTTATTTTTTGAATGCAGCTACAGTTATTATATATGGAGTCAAATCAAATCTAAGTCGATGAGGATGAACAATACAAACAGCATGGATCTTAATCAAATTATTACAGATATCAACAATCATTTCAGAAGTAAATCCCTTGAAAGAGACCTTGCGCATGTTCTTTTAACTACTGCAGTTTATCATTATGGAAAGAGAGAAACAACCGCACTCACAACAAAACAAAGATGTCCAAAGAGCAAAGATGGACTATAATTGAAAATGATAGCAAAATCGTTCTCCAGAAATCTAAGAAAAAGATATCAGAAATCAGACCAAAATTGATTTCCTTGTGGATTATTGGAGCAAAGAGGCTGGCAGTAAGCATATCGAGCACAATCTACACAACCCGAAGGCTTATCAAACTGATTCTAGTATTCATCAGCGAATCAATCAAGTCAACTACGAGCCTCTAACCGACAATTACACTGAAGAAGGAGAAGGCAGCTGCAAATCTACAGATCTGGGCTGCGTTAACACCAGATCTGTAGATCTTAGCCACGCAAAGCACAACTTTGCCTCGAGAAATCATATCATCTCAAATAATGCCGATAGCAGCATGCGAAGCAAATTTAATCAGTGTATTTCATACTGTGAGAGAGGCGAGAGCAGTAAGAATGAGAAGACGAGATAGAGTTGTTGTTGTTTTCGCTTCTTCCCGTCGCCATGGTTTTTAATTTTGTTTTTCTTGTGAATTGTGTCGGCAGCCCTATGTTGCCTAGGGTTTTTAGTTTGAAGTTGTATTGTCTCGGGTATTATTTGATACCCGCTTTGTTCTGGGCCGGGCCCTTTAACTCTTTCAAAAAAAAAAATTACTGTCCAAAACTATTTTTACAGAATGATTTACAAATAATGTAAATTTTTTCCAATTAATTATATTTCACTGTTTATATATATATATATTAGAAGTTATTTATCTTTCTTCTTCTACTAATATACTCAAAATAATCATTTGAGCGGTTAACACAATTAGTTTATTCCATAACTTAAGTCACTTAAAATCGAAAAGACGTAAATCCGTTTAAAAGTTGAAGAAGTTCCCGCTTAGGCGAATGGCCGTTAGGGGAAAACAATAGACCCTAGGATGACAAGGTGAGGTAATATAAGTGAAAATTAGTTATGAAAATAAACTTAAAATTGTCCTAATAAGCGGTATGTTTTGAGATAAGACATTTATTAGTAAAATTAATATATATATATATATATATATATGTGTGTGTGTGTGTGTGTGTGTGTGTGTATGTATACATACATACATACATATATATATATATATATGAAAGGTTAAATATGATGTTTAATTTCATTCCAGGCCCTGTATCCATTACCATTAGCAGTGGTCCCTATATCCATTAGTAACCCACATCTTTGATACTTCAACCGTTAGATAAGTTATTATACCCAGGGTTCATATTTAAGCTTAGCATTCTTACCATCTCGAAGTTTCACCCTTTACTCATTTCTCGGAACGCATAAAAAATATTCGTACAGATTTCTTCAATGTCCTGCTTTTTTCATTTCCATGCATGTAAAAAGTTCATTTAGATCTCCTCAAATCTGGTAGCAGATAATGATTTGATTTCTATCGTTCTTTATTACTAGTCGGTATCTTTTTTGCTTTCCAATATTTGATTTTCAATACATTTGTTCATCTAATGTAAATTTCAAATTAAAGCTTTATGGCACTTTTTCCATTCCAATTCAATGCCATGAATTTGTAGCAACCAATTAATTCTTACATTATGACTGAATCATCTAACTGTTTGTTTGATTGACCGAAATTATTGATTTAGATTTGTTTTTCCGTTTATAAGGTATGTTAGTTTCGTTTTGATTTTTAAAAGGGTTAATTTTATTTCCTATGATCTATTTGGGTTTTATTTTTGTTGTTTGATTTGAATGTTAGCTTATTGCTTGTAACTTGCATATGTTTGGTATGTCAAATGTATGCAAGATGATAAATTTTGCCTTAGATAAAAGTAAATGGTTTTAAATGGTACTTGAATTTGACTATTACGATTTATATATTGTTATTTAATGCAATAGACAATCGAAATTTGTATTTGTAATATAGTGTTCGTGCTACATATTTTATCTGAGTAAACAAGTTAGTAATCCCTATTTCCCATTTGTCTATTTGGTAACACCATATAACAATCTAAAACTTTTGCTTCAAAAAAGTTTCCTGTTTTATTTTACATTTTTTTTCATTTTTTATAGCAGATGATGCAATTAGTTATAACAACAGACCATCCATTTGATAATTCACTAGTTTATTGTGCAAATAATAGTAAAAGGGGAACATGTTAGTTAATTAATATGATCTGTGGACAACTGAATTTTGAAACTCAAAAGTAAAATATCAAATAGGAGTCTTAAATTTGGTCATAAAATGTCACTACTGAATTTATATGTTCTGCCAAGTTAATCTGAAGTTGATTTTTTTTACACTTCCGCTACAAGTGATTTTAGCGAAATGTCTAATGAAATGCTTGCATAACTTTTGAGTTTTATTCCATGAACCATCCAATCTAACAAACTATGCATGAATATGCACGTTAATGTTGGGTTGTGTTTCTTTTAGAATCTTTTGATGACTTGCAAGCACTAAGATTGTTAGGTATTCAGCGCATTCATCTCACAGTATTTATATTCTTATTTCATGGGACTTGCAAGTACTAAATGTATGCTTTTTAATTTCATTTTCTCCTTGTATAGTTAAAAACCATTATTTATCTTCTTTTATTAAAATTCTAAAAAGTTATTAAGGAAAAAGTGTCACGGTGGTACTAGCGCATGTTGACGAGATTGAAGCAAATGAATAACTCGGAGATAAATGTGGTTTTGATTATAATTTTAAGTGTTATTTCTTTATTATTTTTTGATTTTATATGCATAAGTACATCAATATATGACACACATTCATTTTACTTGCTTTAGACATTTTCTTGCATAAATCTCCTTCGCAATTGATTAATTTGAAATGAATTAGGATTTCAGAATGCTTCTCATGTCAATATGTTACTGTAAACTTCATATTTTCATCAAAAAGCTTATATTAGTCGATTTTCACGATTTTCTTATTGAGAAAATATGATACCACATGTATGTTTGGTTATGTGAAGTTTTTTCCAACATCAAAACATTGATGGGATTCAATTTTATAATTATTTGGGTTAATTTAATAATTTCAGTGTTATTTCTAAAAATAATAGTTTGCGTAGGTCAATTTAAGCTTAATGGTGCATCGTTATACTGTAAGCATCGATCTAATGTCATCGATATCTTAACCAAAATTGATTATTTTGGTATCAATGTTAACAAGGTAGATGATCATGAAATCAAGGTTACAATAGCTTGTGCAATCGTATGGATGATAAAGTATTCTATTTGCAACTAATTTTTTCATTATCAATTATGGGCTCTGAAATTATATCATAGGCTTCATTTTGACTCTTAATGTTGAGGTATTTAATGAGATGTCATATGTTACCAAGCTTAGAATATTTGTAATTCTCACATGATATGATGCAAGAGTTTAGGTTATCCTGTAAGTTGCCTCTTTTGCATATACAAAAAAATGTTATAGGTGATAATATTTTATCTTGGTTTCCAGAAAATAGGAATATTAGGTTAGCTAGGCCACACCAATCCTTGTTATATGTCGTTGGGTTTCGTAATTTGTAATTTCTTAAATTCTCATTTTGCTTATTATTCCGATGTCTACATGCTGAATGCAAAAATGGTTTGGTTTAAGTCTTACATAGTATCTACAAAATTATTTGATGCAAACCTTTACAAAGTTGAAATTTATAATCACACACATTTGTTGATGTTATGGCCATCGATTTCCTTGTATGGCCTAAGGTATTCATGAGATATATTCAATTGAAAATGATATAAGTATTCTTTTTCTAAATTTATTATACTAATATAGTTTTAAATACTTACTACACCATTGTAAACATATCATATAAAAATATCATATCATTGACATGGAAAATATTTTGTTGATATATGATATGTTTACAATGGTCTAGTAAGTATTTAAAACTATATTAGTATTATAAACTTAGAAAAAGAATACTTATATCATTTTCAATTGCATATATCTCACAAATACCTTAGGCCATATAAGGAAATCCATGGCCATAACATCAAAAAATGTGCGTGATTATAGATTTCAACTTTGTGAAGGTTTGCATCAAATAATTTTGTAGGTACTATGTAAGGCTTAAACCAAACCATTTTTGAATTCAGTATGTGGATGTAAAGACCCGTAAATCCGTACTCCTTGAGTAAACACTAATCTCCATTGATTAACTCAAGATGAACGAAAATACGAACCCTTAGGGGTTTTTTTTTTAAGAAAAAGAAAGAGGTAGAAGAAGAAGAGAGAAGAGAGGAAAACAGAACAACTACAGAACAACATCAGAATCTCACAATTCGCAGCGGAACAACATATAATAGATAAATGAATAATCTTTAAACAAAGAACTATAGTTATTACATTTCATCATATTTCATTACATCATATCATCAGAGTGTACAACAACATACAACATCAAACAGTGCAGCGGAAAAAGAAATACTATATACTAGTAATACGCCATGCTATCCAGCTTGCCTCCAGCAACTCCAGAATATCCAGAATATCCTGATAAACCTAACTCTTGACTGCCCGTGTGGAAATTGGTGGGCACCCAGAGTTTAGGAAGGAAAACAATAAACTCCGAGTCAGTCATGTGACTGGTGTGAGAACTCAAAACAGTTTATTTATCTTTAAAAATCAAAATAGAGGAATATTTTTAATTTCAATTCGAAATGCTTTTAAAAATGAGACTACCATAAGGCCTCCCGCACACACACACATGCAAACGCAGAATTGGAGGAGATTTCTCCTTATGATAGCCAAAGATGCTTGATACGCATTAAAAGAACATTTGATATTATTATTAGTGTATAGTGTAGGGAAAATTCATTTCGAAAGTAGAATATAAATCTTAGCCAACATAGACATTTCGAACTATGCCTACTATAGCTACCATCCAAACAGTGGTGACCACCATAAGTGAACGACAGGTTCTACAACTAATACCGTACAAGTTTCGTATTGGGAATTGGATTTCCAACGAATGATCAGGCCAAGGAACTTCCCATTGCCACATGAGAATGCCTCTGGATGGACATCCCCGAGAACCAAACCGGATCTCTACCAACACAAGGCCGGGTTACCCCTAACTGGGTAACAACTGACCGAATATGCCATCCCCCGGTCCTTTGGGACCTTTATCCGAGAGCTCTCTAATCAATTCACACAATCATAAAAACAAAGTGTTTCAACATGAGTAAGTATCTGGGCTCCATACCATGATACCACCCTTTTCCAGAAGGAAATGCACATATCCTAAAGGGAGCTACCCCTCATAACCTTGCCGCATCTTTCCTGTTTTGACCATTTCCGGGATGTGAGGCTCGACGAATTCACGTCCACAAAAACATACTTTATACAAAAGCCATGCTTTGGGTCAACAAATGATCAACACAATGATCACTAAGATAGACGATCAAATAAATGATCCTATCACAATAATCAACACAATGATCATTTCAGCATCACTCAGCATGTCACATTACCAAACTGGGAATATATCGCTGATAACTTCAACTATATAACCTTTGAGCTCGTATGTCTCAAAGAAGGGTGTTAAGCTAAAAGAATAAATTCTCCGCCACCACAGAAATATATTTGAAAGAAATCGGCTTTATATCTCAACTTGTAATGTCAAACACACAATCCATACAAGTCTGTTCCGGGCTCGAACAGAACCGAAGGCACTTACAAAGAAGTCCTTGCAATCCGGATATTCACTAATCACGTTCGGACTTCCCATCACATATGGAGTCTCTATACCGGGGACCAGTCGATGCAAAGACATTCGACAAGAAACCCTTACGTTTTCGAAAATATCCGGTCTTCAACACCGGTCTTCGAATGCAATTCATACGATGTATCACATATTCGGAATGGGTTATACGACCCCATGGTCCTTTCCCGGTTAACCCGAATAGTGAGCGCTTATTTTTAAAAAAATATAAGTGTGGCATTCAATTTCAAACAAATTTACAACAAATACCTTTCAAAGGTAAATATTGATAGTCGGTTATTGAACTATCAATATATATGCACAACATCACCAGAATCCAAATAATTTTCCCAATTATTTATTTTCCAAAATATCCTTAGAAGATATAAACTTTCCATACTTTAAAAAAAAAATCAATATTTATTTTTTTTACCTATTTTCCAAATTTCCTTTATAAATTCCATATTGAATTTATATTCCCAAAATATTTATGAATATTTGATTTCAAATATTCATTTTCAATTTATCTTCAAAAAGATAAATTTTCAAAATATTCACTTTATATCGGAAAACAATTCCATACTTATTTATTTATAAGTAATTCACAAATCTTTTTATTTTCAATCTTTGGAAAATATTCAATATACTTAAATCGAGATTAAGTATATATATATTTCATTCTTTAAGGAAATTATTCACTTAAACATATTTATTTGGGCCAAAACGAATGTTGCGTAAAACATCGTTACGACAACCCAAAATCACTAGTATAGGGATTCGAAATTAAAATAGATATATAAATCCCAATACTATACAAAACATTTCCTTTCGGAAATCATCTATTATAACAACAGTGTTATAATCTACCATTTCCTTTTATTTCTCGAAAACATCTATTTCAACAATAAATGTTGAAATCTATGATTTCAAATCTCAACATATTTTAAAACATCATTAGATCGTTTTAATTTTATTTAAAACATCACATTCTAAATAATTTCTTTAACATATTATTCACTATTCAAAAACGTGAATATATTGTTAACCAATTTCATTACTTCTATTCATTTTAGTTTAAGGAATTATTCACTGTCTAAAACATGAATATAACTTCATAAATAAATTGCAACAATTTACTTATCAAAATAAGTAGTTTGCGAATTTATAAAACAATGTTTATAAATTCTATTTCTATTTCTTTTATTAACTTATCTCAATTCATATCACAATGATATATTAAAAATTTCATATTATAAGTTAAATACTTATAATTTATTTGTTTATAAAATCATTCCTTTAAACTTCACAAATTTTATAAATCTTATAACTTATAAGATTCATCTATTTATCCAAAATCTTATTCTTTTAAATAACTTCACAAATTTTATAAACCTACTGTTTATAAAATTCCAATTATAACTTCACCGTTCATAATTCTATAAATTCATTCATTTGTGAAATTCATTCACAATTCATCCTAACTCTTATAAAAACTTCGTTTTATAATTCCAATATTTTAATTTACAAATATCCGTTTGTAAATCTTTTATATAAATCAATTTATACTGTTTATAAAATTCTATTTATAACTTCATCGTTATAATTCTATAATTCCATTTCTATTTATGAAATTCATTTACAATTTATTCTAACACTTATAAAAGCTTGTTTTATAATTCTTATATTTTTAATTTATAAATATCAATTTATAAATCTTTTTAATATAAAACAATTTATATTATTCTTTTGAAACATCTTCACAGTTCTTTATAATTTCATCACTTTTATTCATTTTATAATAGATTCAAAAATCCCAGTTTAAATTATTTTGTCAAATCATTAATCCCATATTCTCAAAAATCAACTTTTAACTACATTTCTCAAAAATCATAATTTTTATAACATAAAAATTATAACGTTTATTTATTTATAATAAATCAATTCCAAAAAAATATTATATAAACGTATATTTTCAAAAATCACTTTAGAAATTAAAATCGTTGTTTTTAAATTTCAAAAATTGGATCCGATGATGCAACACATCAATTAGTCAATCACGACTTTTCCAATATCATATATCGATATGATAAACAATCAAACATCACAATATTTAAAATCAATAAATATTTGTGAGGAATCCAGTTGGATCCCTCCAACCTGTTTCCCTGCATCCACAGACATTAGCACAATACCATTCCGTTTCGAGACGGAATATCGCGGTATATGGGATTTTATAAAAATATATCCGCTTACTAACGACGCAATAGGGTCTCATCCGCTAAAAGAAAATGCGGGAAATCAATCAACTGCAATATATACATATGCCAATATATATATATTGCTATATATATAATATAATACCAATTCCACTTCGAGGTGGAATATCGCGGTATATGTGTGTAATAAATAACCTCCGCTTACTAACGGCGTATAGGGTCTATTCACATCCAATATATATATATAACAATCATCATTCAAGCATTCAATCAACATAGTCAATCAAATTTAAATTTAACTATTTAAAATTTAAATAAACAACGAAATTCCTTTTGAGTGAGAAGTTCTCACCTTTATTCCCGTTTGCAATCCACTTCCAATTCAACTTGTTTTCTTCATTTATACCTTGTATAAATATTTACACAATTTATTAATATTCGAATCAATCGAATAATAAATTTTCATTTGATTATTTCGATTCATCGGTGATTTCATTTTAATAGTTAAATTAACTGATAGTTCTATTTAAACTAGTTTCTTCTTTAAATAAATTTATTTAACTAAAATTTAAATTTCCTTTTAAATTAAATTTATTTAACCAAGATTTTATTTTAACTAACTAATTCCTTTTAAAACAATTTCTTTTTAATACTTTGATTTAACAAAAATTACATTCAAAACTATTCTTTATAAATTCAAATCTTTATTTTAAATCAATTTCTTTGAATAAATTTGTTTAACTAACAATTTCTATTTTTTTATAACAATTTAACTAATCGTTTTACTTTAAATTAATATCCTTATATCAATTTCTTTTAATAAATTTATTTATTCAATAAATCAAATTCCTAGCAAATCTGTCTAGTTCAATTTAAACTTCAACTAAATTTACTTTAAACAAATTTATTTAACTACAATTAAATTTTCCTTTAAATAAAATTATTTTTAACCACTTAACTTAAATTTAAACAAATTTTCTTCTACAAAATATTTTTCATTTGAAACTAAATTTTATATTTAACTGATAATTTTGTTTTAACAAATAAATTTAATTTTAAACAAATCTTCTTTTATAAATTCCTTTTGAATTCCAAATTTCTTTTGATAGTTTTAATTAACAAATTTCTCGTTTTATTTTAAAACAACTAATTTTTCTTTATTTATATCGATTTAAATTATTTACACATATTTTGTTTTCAAAAATTTTATTTAACTATAATTTAAATTTTTTTTTTTTTTACTGTAAATAGCAAAAATCTCTTTTTTTTAAAAAAAAATTTTTTTTGAAAACTGCATACATAACAATTTTTACTGTGTACATATTTATAATTTATAAATTAAAATAAAAATAAAAACAATACCTTACTGCTTCATCTCGATCAAACCCACAACCCAAAATCCAACACACCACTGCAACCCAAACCCTAACTCGCCGTCGCGTTGAACCCCTATCGCCTCCTACGCCTCGCGCCTGCTCGCGACCTCGTCCACAACTGCCTCCACATCGTGCTCGTCCCCAGCCCTTTGCACGTGACGCGCGCACGCGCAAGCCCCCCCCCCAAATCCCACAACCCTCGCCGCCACTCATGTCGCTGCCGCCGTGCCTCGCGCTCGAGCGCGCGCGTCTCATGTTGATCGCGCCTCCAAATCGCGGCCGCGGCCATTAAATTTTTTTTTTTTTTTTTTTTAATTATTGAACGAGGCTGTTGATTTCTGGGCTTTGAATAGAAGATAAGAAGAGACGCGATTTTTATTTTATTTTTTTCGTGAATTTGATTTGGGGGGAACGAATGGTTCACGCGGCCATTACAGTTAATTTTCTTTTCTTTGAGCGAAGTCGATTTGGATTTGAACGAACAGAAGAAGGAGGGGAACGAGATATTTAAGGTTGAACGAAGCATGGTTTACACGATATGGTATCGTGATTTTAGGCGAGATTTTAGGCGTGAGGAAAGGAAAGCAACGTGATTTTTTTACTAAATTTATATTTAAATTTAATTTTAAATCGTTGAAAATTTCGACGCGTTTACCTCTCGTGTGATCACATTTTAACTCCGAAAAATACGAAATTTGATATCCGAGAATAATTCAATATTACGGACCCAATGGAACTAGTTTCGTCGAATTCCGAGACTGTGCCTCGGACGGCTATTTTAAATATCGATTCGAACGGTTAAATTCCAAAACTGTATAATTCACTTTCAAATTAAATTCTGAAGCTTCTATTATCTTCAGTATTATCAATATGAATTTTACAAGCCTTTGAAATATTTTTAGTCAGCTTAAAATTGAAGATTCAAATTTTTATTCAACTCTCAATAGATTAAATTCTATAATTTAATTGCCATATTCAAAGTTATATTGAAAATTCAATCCAAACCATCATTCAAATATTTAAAATTAATTAAATATTTTCAAATTAAATTATTCAAAATTCTGGGTCGTTACAATCTTTCCCCCTTAAAAGAATTTCGTCCCGAAATTACAAGTTAAGAAGAATACCCTTATCCCGTCTATCATTTTTCAAAATCCAAATAGTTTTATCAACTTACTAACCTAAATCTTTTTACTAGAGATTCACTATCATTTCAACTAGCTTTTCAACTTCAATTATAAGTTTCAACCAACATTGTTTTACTAACCATTCAAATTTAAATTCAAATTCAAATTTCAAACTTTCTAATTTTTTCTCAAAAATTTTCTAACACCCTAAATTTTTGAAAAATTTCGCCAGCGTTTCCTTTGCGCGGCTAGCTCGGTACGACTACAAAATGGCACCACGGCCCCTCAGAATCAAAAAGAAAAGAGAAAAGCCAAGTGGCTAGAGAAGAAAGTCATCAAATCTCATATTAAAATTGAAATACGTACCTTTTTGTCGAGCAATTCAATTTTATTCTTTGAAATCAAATTTCCATTCCATTTATACCTGTATAACCTGTATAATCTGCTAGTAGTAGCATCTCAATCCAACATTCAAACTATCTTGCAAATTTTATTACAAAATTTCCAATATATGCTTATTTATATGTTTTTACTTCACTATTGAAGTTACATATCTAATTTTCATTCAATTTCACGTTTTAATTCACTTTACGACTTCAAATTCATTCGAATTCAATTCTCAATTTAAATTCTATTTGAATTAAATTCTAAATTCTAAATATTGAATTCTAACTATTAACTTTTATTTAGTAATTCATATTACTATCTTAAATTAGTTTCATTCACTAATTCATTTCAATTTCCATATTCAATTCATTCCATTTGAAATTATTTCACAAGTGAATAAATTATCAAGTTAATTTACTTGAATTCAATCCATTTTATTTAATTCCATATACTAATGATAATAATTCAATATTATTATTTCCTAGCAATCATGCAACCATATACTATAATAATTCATAGAAAATCATTTCTTTTCTATTCCAAAAATAGTTTTGGGCAAAATTATCTTATTTACCCGATTCAAAACAATTTTATATTCACTAACAAATACGCGCTCATATCTATTATTACACTCAAACTCATTCTAGAGTACTGCTGACTCTATCTCTAACGAGTAATACCCATCAGAACCATGGTTGTCGCTTAACCAACAGCTCTGATACCACATTGTAAAGACCCGTAAATCCGTACTCCTTGAGTAAACACTAATCTCCATTGATTAACTCAAGATGAACGAAAATACGAACCCTTAGGGGTTTTTTTTTTAAGAAAAAGAAAGAGGTAGAAGAAGAAGAGAGAAGAGAGGAAAACAGAACAACTACAGAACAACATCAGAATCTCACAATTCGCAGCGGAACAACATATAATAGATAAATGAATAATCTTTAAACAAAGAACTATAGTTATTACATTTCATCATATTTCATTACATCATATCATCAGAGTGTACAACAACATACAACATCAAACAGTGCAGCGGAAAAAGAAATACTATATACTAGTAATACGCCATGCTATCCAGCTTGCCTCCAGCAACTCCAGAATATCCAGAATATCCTGATAAACCTAACTCTTGACTGCCCGTGTGGAAATTGGTGGGCACCCAGAGTTTAGGAAGGAAAACAATAAACTCCGAGTCAGTCATGTGACTGGTGTGAGAACTCAAAACAGTTTATTTATCTTTAAAAATCAAAATAGAGGAATATTTTTAATTTCAATTCGAAATGCTTTTAAAAATGAGACTACCATAAGGCCTCCCGCACACACACACATGCAAACGCAGAATTGGAGGAGATTTCTCCTTATGATAGCCAAAGATGCTTGATACGCATTAAAAGAACATTTGATATTATTATTAGTGTATAGTGTAGGGAAAATTCATTTCGAAAGTAGAATATAAATCTTAGCCAACATAGACATTTCGAACTATGCCTACTATAGCTACCATCCAAACAGTGGTGACCACCATAAGTGAATGGCAGGTTCTACAACTAATACCGTACAAGTTTCGTATTGGGAATTGGATTTCCAACGAATGATCAGGCCAAGGAACTTCCCATTGCCACATGAGAATGCCTCTGGATGGACATCCCCGAGAACCAAACCGGATCTCTACCAACACAAGGCCGGGTTACCCCTAACTGGGTAACAACTGACCGAATATGCCATCCCCCGGTCCTTTGGGACCTTTATCCGAGAGCTCTCTAATCAATTCACACAATCATAAAAACAAAGTGTTTCAACATGAGTAAGTATCTGGGCTCCATACCATGATACCACCCTTTTCCAGAAGGAAATGCACATATCCTAAAGGGCGCTACCCCTCATAACCTTGCCGCATCTTTCCTGTTTTGACCATTTCCGGGATGTGAGGCTCGACGAATTCACGTCCACAAAAACATACTTTATACAAAAGCCATGCTTTGGGTCAACAAATGATCAACACAATGATCACTAAGATAGACGATCAAATAAATGATCCTATCACAATAATCAACACAATGATCATTTCAGCATCACTCAGCATGTCACATTACCAAACTGGGAATATATCGCTGATAACTTCAACTATATAACCTTTGAGCTCGTATGTCTCAAAGAAGGGTGTTAAGCTAAAAGAATAAATTCTCCGCCACCACAGAAATATATTTGAGAGAAATCGGCTTTATATCTCAACTTGTAATGTCAAACACACAATCCATACAAGTCTGTTCCGGGCTCGAACAGAACCGAAGGCACTTACAAAGAAGTCCTTGCAATCCGGATATTCACTAATCACGTTCGGACTTCCCATCACATATGGAGTCTCTATACCGAGGACCAGTCGATGCAAAGACATTCGACAAGAAACCCTTACGTTTTCGAAAATATCCGGTCTTCAACACCGGTCTTCGAATGCAATTCATACGATGTATCACATATTCGGAATGGGTTATACGACCCCATGGTCCTTTCCCGGTTAACCCGAATAGTGAGCGCTTATTTTTAAAAAAATATAAGTGTGGCATTCAATTTCAAACAAATTTACAACAAATACCTTTCAAAGGTAAATATTGATAGTCGGTTATTGAACTATCAATATATATGCACAACATCACCAGAATCCAAATAATTTTCCCAATTATTTATTTTCCAAAATATCCTTAGAAGATATAAACTTTCCATACTTTAAAAAAAAAATCAATATTTATTTTTTTTACCTATTTTCCAAATTTCCTTTATAAATTCCATATTGAATTTATATTCCCAAAATATTTATGAATATTTGATTTCAAATATTCATTTTCAATTTATCTTCAAAAAGATAAATTTTCAAAATATTCACTTTATATCGGAAAACAATTCCATACTTATTTATTTATAAGTAATTCACAAATCTTTTTATTTTCAATCTTTGGAAAATATTCAATATACTTAAATCGAGATTAAGTATATATATATTTCATTCTTTAAGGAAATTATTCACTTAAACATATTTATTTGGGCCAAAACGAATGTTGCGTAAAACATCGTTACGACAACCCAAAATCACTAGTATAGGGATTCGAAATTAAAATAGATATATAAATCCCAATACTATACAAAACATTTCCTTTCGGAAATCATCTATTATAACAACAGTGTTATAATCTACCATTTCCTTTTATTTCTCGAAAACATCTATTTCAACAATAAATGTTGAAATCTATGATTTCAAATCTCAACATATTTTAAAACATCATTAGATCGTTTTAATTTTATTTAAAACATCACATTCTAAATAATTTCTTTAACATATTATTCACTATTCAAAAACGTGAATATATTGTTAACCAATTTCATTACTTCTATTCATTTTAGTTTAAGGAATTATTCACTGTCTAAAACATGAATATAACTTCATAAATAAATTGCAACAATTTACTTATCAAAATAAGTAGTTTGCGAATTTATAAAACAATGTTTATAAATTCTATTTCTATTTCTTTTATTAACTTATCTCAATTCATATCACAATGATATATTAAAAATTTCATATTATAAGTTAAATACTTATAATTTATTTGTTTATAAAATCATTCCTTTAAACTTCACAAATTTTATAAATCTTATAACTTATAAGATTCATCTATTTATCCAAAATCTTATTCTTTTAAATAACTTCACAAATTTTATAAACCTACTGTTTATAAAATTCCAATTATAACTTCACCGTTCATAATTCTATAAATTCATTCATTTGTGAAATTCATTCACAATTCATCCTAACTCTTATAAAAACTTCGTTTTATAATTCCAATATTTTAATTTACAAATATCCGTTTGTAAATCTTTTATATAAATCAATTTATACTGTTTATAAAATTCTATTTATAACTTCATCGTTATAATTCTATAATTCCATTTCTATTTATGAAATTCATTTACAATTTATTCTAACACTTATAAAAGCTTGTTTTATAATTCTTATATTTTTAATTTATAAATATCAATTTATAAATCTTTTTAATATAAAACAATTTATATTATTCTTTTGAAACATCTTCACAGTTCTTTATAATTTCATCACTTTTATTCATTTTATAATAGATTCAAAAATCCCAGTTTAAATTATTTTGTCAAATCATTAATCCCATATTCTCAAAAATCAACTTTTAACTACATTTCTCAAAAATCATAATTTTTATAACATAAAAATTATAACGTTTATTTATTTATAATAAATCAATTCCAAAAAAATATTATATAAACGTATATTTTCAAAAATCACTTTAGAAATTAAAATCGTTGTTTTTAAATTTCAAAAATTGGATCCGATGATGCAACACATCAATTAGTCAATCACGACTTTTCCAATATCATATATCGATATGATAAACAATCAAACATCACAATATTTAAAATCAATAAATATTTGTGAGGAATCCAGTTGGATCCCTCCAACCTGTTTCCCTGCATCCACAGACATTAGCACAATACCATTCCGTTTCGAGACGGAATATCGCGGTATATGGGATTTTATAAAAATATATCCGCTTACTAACGACGCAATAGGGTCTCATCCGCTAAAAGAAAATGCGGGAAATCAATCAACTGCAATATATACATATGCCAATATATATATATTGCTATATATATAATATAATACCAATTCCACTTCGAGGTGGAATATCGCGGTATATGTGTGTAATAAATAACCTCCGCTTACTAACGGCGTATAGGGTCTATTCACATCCAATATATATATATAACAATCATCATTCAAGCATTCAATCAACATAGTCAATCAAATTTAAATTTAACTATTTAAAATTTAAATAAACAACGAAATTCCTTTTGAGTGAGAAGTTCTCACCTTTATTCCCGTTTGCAATCCACTTCCAATTCAACTTGTTTTCTTCATTTATACCTTGTATAAATATTTACACAATTTATTAATATTCGAATCAATCGAATAATAAATTTTCATTTGATTATTTCGATTCATCGGTGATTTCATTTTAATAGTTAAATTAACTGATAGTTCTATTTAAACTAGTTTCTTCTTTAAATAAATTTATTTAACTAAAATTTAAATTTCCTTTTAAATTAAATTTATTTAACCAAGATTTTATTTTAACTAACTAATTCCTTTTAAAACAATTTCTTTTTAATACTTTGATTTAACAAAAATTACATTCAAAACTATTCTTTATAAATTCAAATCTTTATTTTAAATCAATTTCTTTGAATAAATTTGTTTAACTAACAATTTCTATTTTTTTATAACAATTTAACTAATCGTTTTACTTTAAATTAATATCCTTATATCAATTTCTTTTAATAAATTTATTTATTCAATAAATCAAATTCCTAGCAAATCTGTCTAGTTCAATTTAAACTTCAACTAAATTTACTTTAAACAAATTTATTTAACTACAATTAAATTTTCCTTTAAATAAAATTATTTTTAACCACTTAACTTAAATTTAAACAAATTTTCTTCTACAAAATATTTTTCATTTGAAACTAAATTTTATATTTAACTGATAATTTTGTTTTAACAAATAAATTTAATTTTAAACAAATCTTCTTTTATAAATTCCTTTTGAATTCCAAATTTCTTTTGATAGTTTTAATTAACAAATTTCTCGTTTTATTTTAAAACAACTAATTTTTCTTTATTTATATCGATTTAAATTATTTACACATATTTTGTTTTCAAAAATTTTATTTAACTATAATTTAAATTTTTTTTTTTTTACTGTAAATAGCAAAAATCTCTTTTTTTTTAAAAAAAAATTTTTTTGAAAACTGCATACATAACAATTTTTACTGTGTACATATTTATAATTTATAAATTAAAATAAAAATAAAAACAATACCTTACTGCTTCATCTCGATCAAACCCACAACCCAAAATCCAACACACCACTGCAACCCAAACCCTAACTCGCCGTCGCGTTGAACCCCTATCGCCTCCTACGCCTCGCGCCTGCTCGCGACCTCGTCCACAACTGCCTCCACATCGTGCTCGTCCCCAGCCCTTTGCACGTGACGCGCGCACGCGCAAGCCCCCCCCAAATCCCACAACCCTCGCCGCCACTCATGTCGCTGCCGCCGTGCCTCGCGCTCGAGCGCGCGCGTCTCATGTTGATCGCGCCTCCAAATCGCGGCCGCGGCCATTAAATTTTTTTTTTTTTTTAATTATTGAACGAGGCTGTTGATTTCTGGGCTTTGAATAGAAGATAAGAAGAGACGCGATTTTTATTTTATTTTTTTCGTGAATTTGATTTGGGGGGAACGAATGGTTCACGCGGCCATTACAGTTAATTTTCTTTTCTTTGAGCGAAGTCGATTTGGATTTGAACGAACAGAAGAAGGAGGGGAACGAGATATTTAAGGTTGAACGAAGCATGGTTTACACGATATGGTATCGTGATTTTAGGCGAGATTTTAGGCGTGAGGAAAGGAAAGCAACGTGATTTTTTTACTAAATTTATATTTAAATTTAATTTTAAATCGTTGAAAATTTCGACGCGTTTACCTCTCGTGTGATCACATTTTAACTCCGCAAAATACGAAATTTGATATCCGAGAATAATTCAATATTACGGACCCAATGGAACTAGTTTCGTCGAATTCCGAGACTGTGCCTCGGACGGCTATTTTAAATATCGATTCGAACGGTTAAATTCCAAAACTGTATAATTCACTTTCAAATTAAATTCTGAAGCTTCTATTATCTTCAGTATTATCAATATGAATTTTACAAGCCTTTGAAATATTTTTAGTCAGCTTAAAATTGAAGATTCAAATTTTTATTCAACTCTCAATAGATTAAATTCTATAATTTAATTGCCATATTCAAAGTTATATTGAAAATTCAATCCAAACCATCATTCAAATATTTAAAATTAATTAAATATTTTCAAATTAAATTATTCAAAATTCTGGGTCGTTACAGTGGACATCGGAATAATAAGCAAAATGAGAATCTAAAGAATTACAACTTTTAAAACCTAACGACATATAACAAGGGCTGTTGTAGCCAAGCTATCCTAACATTCTTAATTTCTAGAAACTAAGATAAAATTATTCCCACTATAACATTTTTTTCTATATGAAAAAGAGGCAACTTACAAGATAACCTAAACTCTTCCATCTTATCACATGAGAATTATAAATATTCGAAGCTTAGCAACATATGACATCTCATTAAGTGCCTCGACATTAAGAGTCAAAATGAAGCCTATGTTATAATTTCAAAGCCTATAATTGATATCGAAAAATTTGGTTGCAAATAGAATACTTTATCATCCACACGATTGCACATGCTATTGTAACCTTGATTTCACGATCATCTACCTTGTTAATGTTGATACCAAAATAATCAATTTTAGTTGAGATCGCGATGACATTGGATCGATGCTTATGGCATATGATGCACCATTAGGCTTGAATTGACCTACGTAAAGTATCATTTTTTAGAAAATATGATAATAACATTGAAATTATTAAATTAATCCTAATTATTATAAAATTGAACCCCATTAATATTCTAATGTTGAAAAAACTTCACATAACCAAACATACATGTGGTATTATATATACTCAATAAGAAAATCGTGAAAATTGACTAATAAAAGCTTTTTGATGAAAAAATGAAGTTTATAGGAACATATTAACATTAAAAGTATTCTAAAGTCCTAATTTATTTCAAATTAACCAATTGCAAAGGAGGTATACGCAAGAAAATGTATAAAGTAAGTAAATGAATGTGTGTGCATATATTGATGTACTCATGCATATAAAATCAAAAAATAATACAGAATTAACACTCAAACTCATAACCAAAACCATATTATCTCTGAGTTATTCCTTTACTTCAATCTCGTTAATATGCACTAGTACCACTATGACACGTGTTCCCTAATAACATTACGGTATTGTTATAAAAGAAGATAAAATTTGGCTTTTAACTATATAAGGAGCAAATGAAATGGTAAAGCATCCATTTACAACTTGCTAATCCCATGAAATAAGGATATAAAATATATGAGATGAATGGGCTGAATACCTAACTATCTTAGTGCTTGTAAGTCGGCAAAAGACCCCAAAAGAAAGAAAACCCAACATTAACATGCATATACATATAGTTTGTTAGATTGGATGGTTCATGGAATAAAACTCAAAAGTTATATAAGCATTTCATTAGACATTTAACTAAAATCTCTTGTAGCATAAGTTTAAACCAAATCAACTTCAGATTATCTTAGCAAATAGTACATACAAATTCAGTAGTAACATTTTATGACCAAATATAAGACTCCTATTAGATGTTTTACCTTTGAGTTTTAAATTCACCTGTCCACAAATCATATTAATTAACTAACATATTCTCTTTTTGACTAGTGTTTGCACAATAAACTAGTGAATTATCAGTGGATAGTTTGTTGTTAGAACTTTTTGCATTATCTTCTATAAAAAATGAAAAACAACAAAACGTAAGATAAAAGAGGAAATTTTTTTGAAACAAAAGTTTTAGATTGTAATATGGTGTTATCGAATAGACAAAGGGGCAATAGGAATTACTAATTTGTTTACTCGAATAAAATATATAGCACGAACACTATATTACAAATATAAATTTCGATTGTCTATTGCATTAAATAATAGTATAGAAATCGTAATAGTCAAATTCAAGTATCATTTAAATACGTTTACTTTTATCTTAGGCAAAATTTATCATCTTCATTAAGTTTGAAGACTGTATATCAAACATATGCAAGTTACATGTAATAAACTAACATTCAAATCAGACAACAAATTTAAAACTCAAAATAGATCATAGGAAATAAAATTAACCCTTTCAAAAATCAAAACGAAACTAACAAACCATATAAAAGAAAAAACAAACCTAAATCAACAATTTCAGTCAATAAAATGAACACTAATATGATTCGGTTATAATGTAAGAAATAGATGGTTACTGAAAATTCATGGCATTGAATTGGAAAAGAAAAAGAGCAACAAAGCCCTAATTTGAAATTGAAATTAAATAAATAGATGTATTAAAATCAAATATTGGAAAGCGAAAAAGATAGATGTTATCGAAAAGTAATAAAGAACAATAGAAATAAAATCATTATCTGCTAGTTTGAGGAGATCTGAATGAATTTATTACATGCAGAGAAATGAGAAAAGGGGGACATTGAAGAGATTTGAATGAATATTTTTTGTTCCTTCTGAGAAACGAGAAAAGGGTGAAAGCTTCGAGATGGTAAGAATGTGTTGGAATCGCGATTTTGATTATGACAAGCTATATAAAATATTCTGTGTATACTAATCATCTTTGCAGGAGATTTGTTGCAGATTCCTTTTCAGATGTTTAAAGCCGAGTATGGTGTGTCTAGAGTCTGTACTTTACTTAGAAATTTGTTAAAATCTCTCCTGAAACGATATATATATAAATATATGCACACACATGCACAATTTTCTGAATTCAGACGTCTAAGTACATCAATTCAGACGTCTGAATGTTGAAACCTGAATATTGATTCACAATATTCAGACGTCTGAATGAAAATTTTCAAACGTCTGAATTTAGTCAAAATTTTCCTAAAAGCTTGCTATTTGCGTTTTAATCTAATTTAGAAGTCTGAATTATTTTATTCAGACGTCTGAATATCTCTGACTGCTATTTTCTTGAAAAGCCACTTCTCTTCACCAAAGAGAAACGTTTTCAAAATCAATGATTGCACCTGTTCTTTTCAATGTAACTTTTCATCTATAGTTTCACCTCTTTATACACTATAAATAGATTACAGAATTCAACAAACAATTAACCGAATTTACTTTTAACATTCTTGAATTCTCATCGATTCTCAAGTTTTCAAATTGCACTCAAAATGCATACATACTTTGATCATGGATCACGTTGTCTTCCACAATTCTCAAAGAACATCACATTATATATCATAAAGGAGAAGATTGTAGGAAGATTGTACTTAATTGACTTATCAGTGTTATTTAAGAACACACTACAGTCGGATACATTTGTTATTTGTAAAGAAGTCATGTTCGGTTGCTCAGGCAGTTGAAGTCCTATTCGGTTGCTTAGGTGGTTGAAGCCCTGTTGGTTCCTCATGCGGTATAAACCTGTTCCTTCGGGTTAAATGAGGGTTGTGTTAGTGAAATTTCAAAAGGAATCTGGGACTGGACGTAGGACGGTGCTCCGAAACAGTATAAAAATCTCTGGTGTCTTTTACATTACTAAATTTACTGTTTATTTATTTATTCCTCACAAGTAGTTTATCTATATTACTCGATCCTATAGCATAGCTTCTTTTCATTTGGTATCAGAGCAAGGTTTTCATCTAACCATAAGGTAGTTATTTGATTCCTTGCTAATATGGATAATAACACTAGCACTAATACTATGAACACTAGCACTATAAGCATTAACATTAGTTTTATAGAAGGTCAATCTACTGCACGACCTCCATTTTTCAATGGTTTGAACTATAATTATTGGGATACTCATATGAGAACCCATATGCAATCAAATAGTTTTGAATCATGGAATATCACACATCATGATATATTCTTCCTACAGGAGAATACTCTACATGGACAAACACTCAAAAGTTAGATGCTTCTGCCAATGCTAAAGCTATGAACATGTTGTTTTGTGCACTAGATAGAAATGAATTTAATCGTGTTAGCATGTGTCAAACTGCTTATGAAATATGGAGAGAACACTTAAAATCACACATGAAGGTACAAAAAAAAGTCAAACAAAGCAAAACCTCCATGCTCAAAAATCAGTTTCAAAATTTTAGAATGAAGCAAGATGAATCCATTAATGATATGTACTCCTGATTTTAAGATATCTATCATTCACTGTTAGGATTAGGAGAAAAGTTCACTGACTTTGATATTGTATCGAAAATCCTAAACTCTTTAACGGATGAATGAGAAAGAAAATTCTTGTCTATTGAAGAAGCTAATGACTTCTCTACCATGAAACCAGAAGAGTTAATAGGAAATCTAATGTCCTATGATGTGAATTTGAAGGCAAAACGATACATGCACAGGATAAAATAATATAGCCTTCCAAGATTCAGATGAAGATGATTTAGCATTAATTGTCAAATATTTTAAAAAGTTCTTGAAATTCCCAAAAAACAACAGAAATAATGGAAAAATGAACTTTCCAAGCAAACCATCATCTTCAATTTTAGAATGTTTTAATTGTCATAAGAAAGGCCATATCCAGAAAGAATGTCCAGAACTAAAGAAAAAATACTTCAACATGGGGAGAAAAGATAAGAAAAAGAAAGGATTCTCTCTGACATGGGATGATTCAGATACCTCTTCATCAGATGGTGGTTGTGACAGTGAAAATGAGCAAGCTAATGTTTGCTTCATGGCTACTAAAAACGAGGTTAGTGATTTTACATTTGATGATACGCTAGAGATAAATTCAAAGCTAGTTGACACTTTAAAAAATCTCAAAAGAAAATATAACGAGACTCGTGAACATCAGAACAAAGCAGAATTCGAAAGAGATGTGCTTAAAGATGAGAAGAAAATACTAGAGGAAGAGCTTGAAGAATTACAAGAATCATTCTCTAATATTAATTATCAACTCACTCTTTTGAGTCAGGAAATTGAAACTCAAAAAGAAAAGAATGACGCTCTTGTTTCTGAAAATCCCGAATTAAAGACAAAAGTTAAATTGATAGAATTAGATAATACTAGTTTCAAAACTAAGTTAGAAAGCATTACCAAAATATTTCAAACTTTAATAAAGGAAGAGAAACTTTATCTAAAATTATTGATAGATCTCAATATGTTTCAAGTAGGAACAGATTAGGATACGTTAAGAAAACAAAAACTCAACCAAAAAAGGAAATTAGAGAAATATTAATCTTACTGCAAAACAGTCAAAAAGGAATACTTACCCAAAAAACATAAAATTTTGGGTTCCTAAAACAAACAACAGTTTGATTAGGAAGAAATATACTAACACCTTTTTGGAAATTTTTCATAAAAATAAAAATTATATTTTCAAATGGGATACCGAACCCTCTTGGGTTTGGTTTTTTAAGATCTAACTCTTAGAACCCTAACAAAAGGTGGGTATCAATATAATTACTTATGTTTGCAGGTCTCACTTAAAAAGAGTGGAAAATGGATACTCTACAGTGATTGCTCAAAACATATGATAGGAGACAAAGATATGCTATCAAATGTTACTTACTCAGATGGAGGCTCCGTCACATTAGGAGACAACTCCAAAGGCTATATCATCGACAAAGGCGATGTGAGCAACAACGGTATTTCAAATTTACCTCTTATTTCAAATGTTTTGTTAGCCAAAAATTTAAAACATAATTTACTTAGTATCAGCCAATTATGGGACAAAGGATTTAAAATCACATTTTCTGAAAATAAATGTTGTATTTTTGATCAAAATCAAAATCTTACCTTTGAAGGAAATAGAGAAAGAAATATCTATGTTCTGAATATGAAAATAAACCATAATCCAGATATGTGTTTAATAGCCAAAGAAAATAATCCTTGGTGATGGCACAAACGATTCTATCACATTAACTTCAAAGCTATAAGTAAGCTTTCTAAAAATGATTTAGTCAAAGGTCTATCAAAAATGAATTTTAAAATTGATCATATTTGTTATGCGTGTCAGTTAAGAAAACTAATTAAGTCATCTTTTAAATCTAGAAAGGTTATTTCAACTTTATAACCACTTGAATTACTACATGTGGATTTATTTGGACCAACACAAATACAATCCATTAATCACAGTAGATATGTATCTATAATTGTTGATGATTTTTCTGGATATACTTGGACTATTTTTATGAAAAATAAAAGTGATACTTTTGATAATTTCAAAACTTTTCTCAAAAGAATTCAAAATTTTGAAGGATTAAAAGTCAAAAACATTAGGATTGATCATGGAGGTGAATTCGAAAACGAAGCATTTGAACATTTTTCTAAAAAGAAGGGAATATTCCATAATTTTTCGTTTCCTAGAACTCCACAACAAAATGGAGTTGTAGGACGTAAAAGTAGAACCTTACAAGAATGTGCAAGGACTTTGTTAAATGGAAGTACGTTACCAAAACATTTTTGGGTTGAAGCAGTTGCAACTGCTTGTTATGTTTCGAATCGTGTTTCTATTCGACCACTAACTAAGAATACTCCCTATGAACTTCTTAACGGTCGAAAACCAAATATTTCTTATTTTAAAGTTTTCGGTTCAAAATGTTTCATTTTAAAAACAAAAGATCAGCTTGGCAAATTCGATCCAAAATCTGATGAAGGAATCTTTGTAGGACATTCGGATCGAAGCAAAGCTTATCGAATTTATAATAAAAGAACCAATATCATAGAAGAAACACTTCATGTATCCTTCGATGAAAATTTTAATCAAATGTCAAGTATAAGAGATGATGAAGAATTCCCTGATAATATCACAAATGCAGAAATTCCAAATTTTGGAAATAATGAAAACATAGTTCACAATAACAATGAATTAAGATCTCCACCTAGATTATTAGGAGTTCATCCTTCTGTTAATGTCACTGAAGAACTCAATTCATCTGTTCAAACAAGAAGTCAATTAAATCAAATGAGCCATGTAGCTTCCATTTCTCATATTGAACCTAAAAAATATTTAAAAAGCATCCACCGATGAAAATTGGTTAATTGCTATGTAAGAAGAGCTAAACCAATTCGAAAGAAATGACGTTCGGGATTTAGTTCCTTGGTCTAGTGATAAATCGGTTATTGATACAAAGTGGGTCTTCAAAAATAAAGCATATGAACAAGGAAATATTACTAGGAATAAAGCTAGATTAGTTGCACAGGGATATAGTCAAGAAGAAAGGATTGACTATGAAGAAACGTTTGCTCCAGTCGCTAGACTACAAGCAATACGAATCTTACTAGCCTATGCATGCTTTTATAACCTTAAATTATATCAAATGGATGTGAAAAGTGCTTTTCTAAATGGTTTTATAAAATAAAATGTTTATGTTGAACAACCTCGTTTATTCGTACACGAACAATCTCCAGATCATGCCTATAAACTTAAAAAGGCCTTATAGGGTTTGAAACAAACAGCTCGTGCTTGGTATGATCGTCTTAAAAGGTATTTAATAGATTTTGGTTTCTAAATTGGAAAGGTTTATCAAACTCTTTTTATTAAAAGATACAAGCAAGATATTTTAATTGTTCAAATTTATGTTGACGATATTACTTTTGTATCTACAAATGAAAAATTATGTCAGGAATTTTCTAAAATAATGACCAAAGAATTTGAAATATTACATATGGGTGAATTAAATTATTTTCTAGGCCTAGAAATAAAATAATTAGAAAATGGTATTTTTATAGATCAAGAAAATATTATAACAACCTAATTATACGCTTTCGTATGGAAAATACTTCTATCAAACCAACTCCCATGAGTGCAATTATACATCTTGACAAAGATGACAGTGACAAAAGTGTTGACCAAAAATTATATCGAAGTATGATTGGATCGTTACTATATTTAACAGCCAGTAGACATGACATAATGATGAGTGTTTGTTTGTGTGCATGATTTCAAGCAGATCCCAAAGAATCATATTTGCAAGTAGTGAAATGTATACTACGGTATCTTAATAAAACCAAGGACTTTGGACTATTCTATCCAAAGGAATGTCCTTTTAAATCAGTGTCCTATAGTGACGCTGATTTTGGAGGAAGCCAGACAGATAGAAAAAGTGCGAGTGGGACTTGTCACTTCATTGGATAATCTCTAGTATCTTGGTTTAGTAAGAAACAAAACTGTGTTTCATTATCGACATGTGAAGCAGAATATATTTCTGCATCTTTGGCATGTGCCCAAGTTATCTATATGAAACAAACACTACAAGATTTTGGTTTTAATTTATCCAAATTAACTGTTTATTGTGATAATTCTAGTGCTATAAATTTATCTAGAAATCTCGTCAATCACTCACGAACAAAAAATATTGATATTCGTGATCATTTTCTTCGTGATAATGTTGAAAAAGATCTGATAAATCTAGAATTTGTTTCCTCTGACAAACAAATGGAGATATCTTTATAAAACCATTAAACGAAAATATTTTTGTCACTCTAAGACGAGAACTTGGAATCGTCTCTTTTAAAGATTTATAGATTGTCTTATAAAAAAAAGGAGGGGGATGTTCCAACACTCGAACTCAAGATCTCATACTCGGTAGTCTATTGCACTACCACTTTACTACTTTATCTTTTTATAAAACCTTAGGTTGTTAGTATATTTCTATTTACCTTTCATTTAATCTGCTTTTTCTATGGATATTATTCTCCTAACCATAAAAACTCCTATTTTTATTATGCCTCCAACTATATATTTCTCCGTCATCCTCTCTTCTTATTGCACCAGAATTCATATAAGAATTTTTTAAGTTCCAAATTTTAAAAAAAATGTCATCTCAATACAACTCAGAATCATCCAATCTTTCTTATACTTCTCCTTCCTCGGGGTCAGTAAATTTATCAACTCCAACACCAATTTACGAACCGGTTCCGATTGTTCCACCTTCAACTCATACTGGATATACTCCACATACTAAAAGAAAAAACGGTCTCTCTTTTTTGGATCACCATCTACAAAAGAGAAAATAGATGATATTTATCACTACCATAGAGACATTAGAATTACAGCGCGAGTTACACTATGAACAAAAAGTTAATGCCAAATGGTTGAGCTTTTTGGAACAGGTCGCGTTAAAATTCTATGGTTCTTCCTCCAAAGACACAGTTCATCAACCGTCTACCTTTCGCTCTACAAATCGTCACAATACTTGGGAACCATCACCACAACGTCCACCGACATCACCAAATTCTTGGGAACGTGGCAACAGATGGTCTCCACTTCGACCATTTGTAGAGATCACTAAAGTTGAAGATGATGCATATCATACTCCAAGCTCTTCTTCCAAATATCTTTAAATTTTTGTTTTTATATACTTCTATTCATTTTTTATTTCTTTCTGCTAGTTCTAAAACTTGTGTTATTCAAAATATTTTATTATATATATATTGTTTTCTATCTTCAATAACGCTGATATGAGCCTCTGTGCAAATTCAGACGGGTGTTTCATTTCAAACAGACGTCTGAATATTGTAGGTAGAAAAATTTTACCCCAGAATCAGACGTCTGAATCATACAAATCAGACGTATGAATTAGGTCGAAATTGAACTATTTCTTTGTAGGTTGCAACTCAATCCAATTCAGACATCTCAATCAAATTATTCAGACGACTGAATTTTCTCTGAGCCATTTTTTACCTTGCTTCTTTTATTTTCTTTCCACTTTTACCCTTGCCTTTTACCCACTATAAAGGTGAAAAAACACTTCATTCCCATGTATTTCAGAACCCTAGCCCCCATTTTCAACTCTTCCAAAGCTTTTTACCTTTCCTCTAACTCTCTAATGGCATCAAGATCAAAACACACTAGAGAATCAACCTCCGGACCATCCGAAGATCAAATTCGGCAATGGCTATGGAACGATGTTGCTATTTCTTGGTATAATTCTATGAAGAATTCCAACATTTTTGAAGGAGCATTCATGAAATTCCCAGATTTTGCAGTTTATTGTATTAGAGAGTTGGCGGAGCAATTCCACTTCAATAGCTTAATTGGGTATACTCCTAACAATGTCAAGATTAATCATCTTATGATCAAAAAATTTCTTGCAAATTTAAATTTGGATCATCCTAATCGCCAAAACCGTCAAGATTGTGTTTGGTCAATAGTCTGTGGCATAAAAATTTTCTTATCTTTACAAAGACTAAGTCATATTTTAAATTGTCCTTATCAAGGAATTGATATTAATGAGATTGAAGTTGATATGGAGCATCGAGATGAAGTTTCACATCGTTTCTCATCCAACCAACTTTTAAATTTGGGCTATTTAAAATCTACCTTCTTAAAGCCACAAGCTAGACTCATTCACCGTGCACTTGTTAGTTCTTTACAATCAAGGATGGGGTGTTATGAAAAAGTTTATAAAGAAAATTTATAAGCTCTTTTTTCAATCTACTCCAACCAACAAGTGAATTGGGGAAAAATTATTTTGGATGAATTTCAAGACATCAATCCGAAGAAAATATAGAACCATTCTTATGGAGCTTATATTATGCGCATCCTCCTCAATGTCGGTGTACCGATGCTCGGCTCCGATTTTACAACTATTAGTGAGTTAGGCGCTAAAACTTTAGGATTGATGGGTCTTCCACCTCAGCCTCCTCCTTAACAAATCATCTCCTTCCATCAATGGTCTCAAAATGTTCAACAAGGTGTTGCTCAACCTCGAGACACTAGTATTGCTTCTTCTTCTCATACTCAACATGAAAAAGATGAGGAGGACGATGATACCATTCATGAAATTGGCCCGGACACTTCTTCAAGACAAGCCATTATCACTCTCTTCCGAAATTAATCAAAGATTCATCGGGACATTAAGGCACTTGAGAAGAAGACGGAAAGAAAATTCAACTCGATCAAAGGCTTTCTTAATAAAATATGGGATTGAATTTCTTGTTCCGGTTCATCATCCACTCAAGCTTAGAACCCATCCCCATTTAAGTGGTCTTCCTCGAGTTCAAGTTCCAATCATGATGATCCATCTATGTCTAGTCAATTTTAATTATCTATGTATGTTTTTTAAATTATGTTTGATTTGTTTATGCTTTACTTTTGTTTGTCAAGTTGTATGACTGTTATTCTTATTGTTCCTTCATGTATTAAAAATTCTACTTGCTTTAATATGACGATCCTTCTATTGTTATCTTTGCTCTTTCTTTTTGTCGATGAGAAAGGGTGAGAAATCTAAAAATTATGCATATTGACAGGGGGAGTAACAATATTATAAATATTCATATTATTGATTATATAGTTGTCATCATCAAAAAGGGGAAGAATGTTGGAATCTCGATTTTGATTATGATAAGCTATATAAAATATACTGTGTATACTAATCATCTTTACAGGAGATTTGTTGCAGGTTCCTTTTCAGATGTTTAAAGCTAAGTATGGTGTGTCTAGAGTCTGTACTTTACTTAGAAATTTATTAAAATCTCTCCTGAAAGGATATATATATAAATATACGCACACACATGAACAATATTCTAAATTCAGACGTTTGAGTATATTAATTCAGACGTCTGAATGAAAATTTTCAAACGTCTGAATTTAGTAAAAGCTTGCCTAAAAGCTTGCTGTTTGTGCTTTAATCTAATTCAAAAGTCTAAATTATTTTATTCAGACGTCTGAATATGTCTAATTTCTACTTTCTTGAAAAACCACTTCTCTTCACCGAAGAGAAACATTTTCAACATCAATGGTTGCATGTGCTCTTTTCAATATAACTTTTCATCTATAGTATCACCTCTTTATACACTATAAATAGATTACAGAATTCAACAAATAATTAAACAAATTTACTTTTAACATTCTTGAATTCTCATCTATTCTCAAGTTTTCAAATTGCGCTCAATTGCTTACATACTTTGATCATCGATCACTTTATCTTCCACAGTTCTCAAAGTACATAACACTATATAGCATAAAGGAGAAGATTATATGAAGATTGTACTTAATCGACTTATCAGTGTTATTTAGGAACACACTACAGTCTGATACATTTGTTATTTGTAAAGAAGTCCGGTTCGGTTACTCAGGCAGTTGAAGTCCTATTCGGTTGCTTAGGCGGTTGAAGTCCTGTTCGGTTGCTCAGGCGGTGTAAACCTATTCCATTGGGTTAAGTGAGGGTTGTGTTAGTGAAATTCCAGAAGGAGTCTGGGACTGGACGTAGGGAGGTGCTCCGAACCAGTATAAAAATCTCTGGTGTCTTTTACTTTACTGAATTTACTATTTATTTATTTATTCCGCACAAGTAGTTTATCCATATTACTCAATTCTGTAGCATAGCTTCGTTTCAGAATGTTAGCCTGAAATCTAAACCCTTGGTATAATAATTTATCTAACAGTTGAGGATCCAAGGCATCAAAGATGTGGCTTGCTAATGGATATAGGGAACATTACTAATGGTAATGGATACGGGGCCTAACTCGAATTTAAACTTCGTATTTAACCTTTTATATATATATATATATATATATATATAATAAAATATAATTGATTGGAAACAAAATTACATTACTTGTAAATCATTTCGTAAAAATAATTTCGGATAATAAATATTGTTAAATACAATAAAAATAATAAGTAACTGTTAAACTAATTATCATAACATTTCGTAAATAAGATTGAACATAATAAATGTACAACACTAAGGCCATAAGATGTTAAAATTCAACAACATCCCATAAACATTAAGAAGATAAAATATGACACAATGCAAAATGGCCATTTTAAATATTGTTTTTAGCAAATATTTAGAAAAACATTGTAGAATTTTTTTTATTACAGTATTTATTCAAAAAACGTTGTCCGGAATTACAACGTTTTCTTAAAATGAGTTGTTAAAACCCTGACTTTTCTGCAACACTTTACAGAATTGTTGTTAATTCTTAGTTGTATAATGAAATTTTTGTTGTAATGCTTCATTTTTAATATGATTCAATTTCATTTATTTTTCACATATATGCCGAAATATGTGCAACCAACTGAACCATGGTATTCAATTCTTCACTTATTTTGTTGACATCTTTTTCAACATTGATGTTGCGTTGTTGATTTTTTGACTATCCTAAGGAATTTTTGTTTCATTATTGATTGAGAACGTGTTTGTCAATTACTTAAAAGTAGTCAAAACTACTTACAAATAACTTATTAAGTCTTCTTTTTCTTATGATTGAGAGCATATTTTATCGACTCTTCCGCTAGAAGATGATTGAAAATACCTTTGCATTATAGTACACTTTGCATTGCCGCTAAAAAAAGATTAAACAACATCTTACTGTACTTTTCAAGTCGTCGGCAACAAGGATATTTGGGAGGTGCAAACTACATTTTATTATATGTAACACAAAAGTTTTTATTAAATAATTATATACCTGTATTATTACAGTGGTTTAGCCGCTCCAGTTTTGATTCAAGAAGTCATATGTTTGTAACTTATGTAGTGTAATTATTGTTGGACTGACGTATATTGACATGTAGAATCCTAGGACTTGGTACTTTTATGTAATACCATCTAAACATACAATTTCAGAAGAAGAAAAAGGTTGATATTGAATGAAAGCAATCCTCAACTGTTAATTGAATGGATATAATATTTAAAAATATTTCATACACATACAATCAACTACAATATATTGTATGGAAACAAATAACATAAATAAGTAGGTTAATATGTAGGAATTTGGCATCTTACTATTATCGTTTTGCACTTGTTAGTGCATCCCCTTTTGGTGATTATTTGAAGCTCTTGCTTCTGGTTGGCACATACATTAATGAAATTTCTGCTTCTAGCATATAAGGAAAATTTGGAAGCTATGGAATCTGTTCTTCTTGAGTGAAAGAGGGTATACTTTTGAAAGTTGGTCTCCAAATGAACTTTGTGGACTTGTATCGTTTATGCTATGCACTTGTCCACGTAAATTTTTTTGAAACGTTTTTATATCAAGGTCCAAAATTCCATTTTCAGTTTCCGTTTCATTCATTGGTAATTTTAAAATTTTCGGTTCCATTCCGAATATTAAGAATTCCGTTTTAACTTTGATTTTTAATTCCGGTACTATTTTGGTTTTAATTTGCTATTTAAGCTAATAAATATCCAATACTGTCATAAATCTATAGTATATCTTTTACATTACATATAAAATACACTTTAATTAAAAAACTATTATTTAAGATTCTATATTGTTCATTTGAGATTTCAAAATTTTGGTCAATTTTAGAATTTTTTTATTACGATTCGATATAAATTAACCAAAATGTAACAACTTTTTTTATAAAACTACAGGACTTTTTGTCCATTTATTTATTGTCATTAAATTTTTTTCTGTTTTAATTACTATATGTTTGTTGTATTTTTTTATAATTTTTTCAATATGTGAAAAGCAAATTCGGAATTTAGGCCGAAACCAGAATTTAACCGGATTTCGTTCCGGTTTTCAGCGGAACTGGAGCGGAATTACCAGATTAAACGGAATTCCGATGGAACTTTAAACCATGGTTTATATACTGGGAAAGTGCATGCTTGTTTTACTGTGTTGCTAAGGGAAGCATTGTAAGCTTGTGTTGTAAAGCATAGTTGTTGAGATCTAAATCTCACACCCAGTTTAATCTTTTATAAATGTCGTATAGTCCACTATAAGACTGACTTAAGCAAAAAAATCAATGATTCACCATGTTTTTATAAACAATTCACAAAAATATGTAAATATGGAGTAATGTAAAAACAAATAAAAATACCATGAAATATAATCTTGAAATCTCATAAGCAGTGCTTTTGGTCTATCATGGACTTTAAACCTAGTTAATAATTCAAGTGGTTGTATATAATCATGTTATGGTCATGTACATTTGAATACCTAATAAGATGTTATTCGGCTTGAAAAAGTGTTTCTCTTTTCTGTTTCTTTTTTCACTCTTACCTAGTATATTGAATATTGAATCGTTATATAATCAACCCACCTTTGTAGAGGTTTATCTATTATAGGCTTACTAAATGATATAGTGTTAAGCCAAAAAAACAAAATAACATTATAGATATTATCATTTTTTTAAATCTCTCCAATATTATTTACCTTATTTTCTTCGTAATATCTAAAAGGTTTTCTTATACTTATCCGATATTTAAATGATAATTGGTTTTCTTCTCCAAATATTTTAACTTTTCTCATAAATTTCCAAATTCTCGTACTTATAGATTTTGAGTATAGATTTCAAATTCTAAATTCTAAACATTTAAATTTTAAAATTTTGGTTTTGAAATTATAATTTTTTGTATTAACATTTATATTTTCAAATGTAAAATCAAAATTTAAATTTTCTAATTTAAAGAAAAAATTCAAATTTACAAAATTTTGTATATAATATTTTTGAATTTGAAATTCATATTTCCAAATTGAAAAGTTCCTCAATTCACATTAAAAATATAACTTTTCAAATTTTAAAAATTTGAATACAAAAATTATCAAAATTTTATACAGAGTTTATTTTTTTTTCGAAAAAGGTTTGTTAGCTGATTGAACCTTCCAATTTTTAAAGAACTCGGATTTTGATGAAAATTCTATTTCAGATATGAATTTTAATTAAATTTTGTCATTTAAAAGTTCAAAAATGTCATTTCAATCTTGTAATATCAAATTTTCAAATTCAATTTTAAGTTGAAATTTAATTTTCACAATTTTCAATTTAAAATTTAAATCTTCAATTTTGAATTTTAGAATCGAAATTCAAATTTGAATTTCACTATTCAAATTAGATTTCATTTTTTTCAAATATCTATTTTTCAAATTCAAATCCAAATTTAAAATAAACTCCAACACAATATCATTTTGCGTTTAACCAAAATTAGTAAAAAAAACTGTAATGAATATTTGTTTTCGAAATTATGCAATCAAATCGTCAGTTTCTCCATCATTATGTGGTTGTACTAGTTCATGATTGGAGATGTTTAAACTGAATGTAAATCTAATATTAGAGGAGTAGGGGAGTGTAAATTTCACTACTAGAAAAACAGTCATTTTCGACGTCTGCTAGCCTCGAAAAAGCGGTCGCTATAGCGTACACGCTTTCTTTCGGTTGGTGACGGTATCGACGTATAGGAGATGGCAACTCATGACACTTTCCGACGGTTTGGTGATGGTTTTCGGTGTCCACGTAGCGTCTAAACATTCCTTAGAGCCATCGAAAACCGTCGCGAACCGTCGAAAATCTTGACTGCTATGTCATCGATTCCCGTTGCTAGCCATCATAAATTGACGACCAAAGGGCCATCGGTAGTTGTCGGAAACCATCAGAAATCTGGGAATTTTTTAATTCGTACAGCCATTCGATCCCTATAATACACACACACACACACACACACACACACACACATATATCAAAACTCAATTTCATATATATCTAATATCCAAACTCAAGCAACACATAATCAACTTATATCCAATATCTAACTCAATCCCCACCAATTCAATACTTGAAAAAAAAAAATAATAACTAAATAATCAACAAACAAAATCCGATATATATATATATAATCAACATCTAACATGTCAAAACAAAACAACATATCATCCAACATAGCATCAAAATGTGTCAACCATATCCAAATACATCAATTTCAAAATGTCCAAACATAAAAGCGAAGTAACATACCCATCAAGACTCATCGTCAGCTCCGAAACCACCCGACGAAGGAAATGAACCATCCAACATGTCAAAACAAACATACATATCATCCTACATAGCATCAAAATATATCAACAATATCCAAATACATCAATTTCAATATGTCCAATATAAACGCAAAGTAAACATACCCATCAAGACTTTGTCTAGGATTCCGGAATACACAAATGATTTCCCTTGAATAGAAAACCTTCAACCAACATATATCCATACATGCTTCCCTGCTTGACTTTGTCTAGGATTCCGGAAAAATATGAATCTGATGTGAGAAAATCTGGAAGTAAATCAAAACCCATCACCTCTACTCGCATGGTTGTTAGTAAATTCACTCTCCGACTCAATGCATCGGCGACACGATTAGTTACTCCAGACTTGTGTTTTACGACGAATGTAAATTGCTGCAAATAAGCTATCCACGATGCATGCCTAGCTGCAATTTTATTCTGCCCTTGCAAATGTTTCAACGCTTCATGGTCCGTATACAAAACAAATTCTTTATGAAACAAGTAATGTCTCCAATGCTTCGCAGCTTGTACAATAGCATAAAACTCCACATCATAAGTATTGTATCTCATCTTTGCTCCAGAAAGTTTTTCACTGAAATAGGCGATTGGACGACCCTTCTGACTCAACACTCCTCCAATTCCAACTTTATATGCATCCGTATGTAACTCAAATAGTGACTGAAAATCTAGCAACACTAGAATCGGTGCTGAGGTTAAAAGTTCCTTGATTTGCTCAAAAGCAAATCCTGCCTCTTCCGTCCATGAAAACTTCTTTCCTTTCATACAATCAGTAACATGAGCCATCACACTACTAAAATGCAATATAAATCTTCGATAAAATGAAGCTAACCCATGAAAACTTCTGACTTCGGTTATAGTCTTGGGCTGTGGCCAATTTCTGATTGCTGCTACTTTACTTTGGTCCACTTGTATCCCTTCCTCAGACACAACATAACCCAGAAACAAAACACTTGGCGTCATGAACACGCATTTCTTCGTCGCTGCATAGAACTGTTCTTGACGAAGAATAGTTAACACCTTTCGCAGGTGTTGAATGTGCTCCTCTGTGCCTGCACTATAGATTAAGATATCATCAAAGTAAACTACAACAAACTTCGTGATGTAAGGTCTCAAAATTTGATTCATCGCCCTCATAAATGCACTTGGTGTATTAGATAGACCAAACGGCATAACCAGCCATTCATATAATCCTTCCCGAGTCTTGAATGTTGTCTTCCATTCATCACCTGGTCTAAAGCGAATCTGATGATAACCACTCTTAAGATCGATCTTCGAAAAGATTACGGACCAACTAAGTTGATCCAATAGATCATCAAGCCTTGGCATAGGAAATCTGTATCTGACAGTTATTTTGTTGAGTGTCCTGCTATCTGTACACATTCTCCATTAACCATCTTTCTTCGGCACTAACAAAGCTGGTACAGCACAAGGACTGAGACTTTCTCGAACACGCCCTTGCTCAAGCAACTCCTCAACCTGTCTCCTCAACTCTTCATGCTCCTTCGGACTCATACGATAATGTGGCATATGCGGTAAAATAGCACCTGGCACTAGATCAATTTGATGTTGTATGTCCCTCAATGGCGGCAATTCCTTGGGCAATTCTGCACGAAAGACGTCTTCAAATTCATTTTAAACCGGTCTAACCTTCGCAGGAATTTCAAGAACTTCACTTGTTTCATATCCAATCAACATAAACAATTCAGCACTATCTTTCACCTCTTCAACAAATTCTTTCGAAGATAATAGCCTGGTTGATTCCACTTTCTTCTCTAACTTGCTTTCACTTTGTTCATGCTTCTTAGGAACTAAAGTAATTTGAGTACCTTTGAACATGAAACTGTAGTTGTTGGTGCGACCATTATGTTGTACAGCTCTATCGTATTGCCATGGCCTTCCCAATAGTAGATGACACACATCCATATCTACAACATCACACCATATATCATCTTTGTACTTCTTCCCAATAGCTAATAATGCTTGATACCAAACTGACGTAGCAAAGAAGCTTTGTCAGATAATCCGATAGAACGATAAATGCCCAATTCCGTTGATCGTGACGATGCCGGAATCTAGCTATCTCCAACCCGTCGATCTCGCAAGATACCGTGTCGAAAGATCTACAATTCGATCGTTGATCACTCGCAAGTGATACCGAGAATTGGCTTCTACTTCGTTGATTCGCGCACGAATAACCCGAAAAAGGAAAGAAGAAGGAGATCACACTCTACTTCAATAATTGTGGCAAAAGCTCACACAAAATTTTATTCAAAAATCAACTCCCTTTACAAATGACATCACATCCCTATTTATAGGAATTTACAACACACACGTGACTTACATATACGACTCACGACCTACGACCTAACAACAATTACAAGCGACTCATCATCATAGACGACTTAACAACAACACACGACCTAACAATACAACATCAGCGACTTAACAATAAATCATACGCATACGACATAACGAAATAATGACATAACGACATAACGATATACAACACACGATCTAACATCAGTGACATAAGCAAATATGCGACTTAAGGAAGCAGACGACTTAAGGAAGCAGACGACTTAAGAGAAGCGGCTATAGTGATGCGGCATAAGCAAGCGACTTAAGAAACCAGCGACTTAAGAAATGCGGCATAGGTTGGTAAGCTCGCGAACGACTTAAGAGATGCCGGCGACTTACGACTTAAGAAGAATGCGGCCTTGTAAACGACTTATTGAAACACATCATAAGTGATCGGCTTATAGAGCAGCGGCATACGACCTATGACTTATAAGATGGGCGACTTAAGGCAAACGAACGACTTAAGGTCAATGAACGACTTAAGGTCGTTGAGCGTTTTTTAAGCCGTTATCTACAAGGCATGCGACTTATGTTGGTTGCGACTTAAGGACGTGCGCGATTTAAGGATGGCGAGGGACGTAAGATGGTCATTGTGCGCTGCGTCAATTCTGAAATGCGTCAAAAATAGGCTTGAAAACTTTATGGCATAATTGCTCATCTTTTGCTGTAGAATTGAATCAAACGCTCAGAAATCAGCCCATTCCTGCATATCCACTTGCATTGCAAGTAACGACCTAAATTCCATCTTATTCCATATTTCATAGAACAGAACGACACCATAACTGCAAATTATCTACCCTATCTCTTAGAACAGAACCAAGATCTATATGAACAATCTATTATTGAACAATTAGTCCAGCAAAATAAATTGCCAAATAAATCAAGAAGTATATCATTTCTAATTCCTGAAAAATTGTTCATTCAAAGTTATCATTCACGTTCAGTAATTAGCTAACCATCAATCAGTCAACAAACTTATTCCAAATTAAAGCTGAATTACAAATTGTTCAGAAAAACAATTTCAAGAATCATACTCATACAGACTCGATCAGTTTCCGAACAAAATATGCAACAATATCAAGAAGGATAGTCATCATCAATCAGCAACAGCAGAAGTCACAAACTCATCCCTAACTCTCAAATACTCCTTGTACCTTTCCGACTTTAGCACTTGATGTAATCTTAGACCTATCTGAAGCGGAAAACATATATTGTTGTACACTTGCCTCCACAGTTCCAGTATCTTCATTTCTGAACTGTCCGACACTGCTCCATGCAAGCATTCAATCAGAGCCGTTGCATATTTCATCAGATCAATAACAATGGTATGAACCTTCTCCTCTTCACTATTTGGGCTAGGAATATATATGCCAGAAACAGACACCAAATTCACATTATTTTCATCGAATGAGAAATTTACTGTAACTTCTCCTTCTAACTTTGTGCAGTTAAAAGTGTAACATAGATCAGATGGTTGAAATGAGTAGTTGGGAAATACATCACGGTATGGGTCAAGAATATCAAGATCGAAGCCGGATACATTTAAGATCTGAGAAACAGCAACGACTAATCTTGAAATGTTGCCTCTTGGCTTCATTTTATATTGTTGCATGACATGCATGAGATTTGGTTTCATGATGCCTTCTACGTCTTCTATGTCAAATGATTGGGGAATCATGGATTCATAGTCGACCATTAGTGAAGTTAAGAGAGCGTTAATGTCGGTGTTTGGTATGGATGAAGACATTGCAAATGTTATCAAGTTCTTGAGGATATAAAGGGGATTTTTGTTTAATGGTAGTAAGAGATGGTAAGTGTATTTATATAGGTTGGGATAGTTCTGGTTACAATTTGCAGGCCAAGAACTGAACATTTTTGCCCGTTTTGATCGAAAACTACTAGAGATTCTGGTCAGATATTATAAAAAAGATCGCTTTATCCTACTTTGTACTGTGGATTCCGAAATACATGTCAGCTGATTAGAACGCCGCGTTAACTTCTAAAATACACAGTAGAATCGTCCCTTCTTAAAGCCCATTATCATAAAACATGCATGTTTTTACTTCTAGCCGGATTTCAAGTATTTTTACTTTCTAAAAATGTAAATATTTACAATGTATATTGTAGAAGTTTTACAAAAAAAATTACACAAGTAAAATAGAATCAGCTTTGCTCATAGAACCCACGATTAAGTACAAATTTGGTTTCCGTTGAATTGGATAAAAAATATAAAAGTAATTTCAAGGATGTAATATAATACATATTTTTGAGGAGGATATTCGTGGACAAACTTGAAAATAAAAATAAGTGATGGATCCAATTTCCACAAAAATTAATTTGTCATCTTTTGAAAGTACCATTTTATTTTCCCAGCTTGGAGGAGGATATTTCATTTTATTTTATTTTTTGAAAGTATGATTTATATGTACGACGTGACGTGGGACAAGTGTGGCAGTTAAAGGCACATAAATTAAACTTGCTCAAAAGGCATGTTGGGGAACCACATGTTATTACAAAACCAATTAATGCCTAGGAAATGCACTAATGCATAATTAGAATATTCCGGAGAGTCTCTCTTGATCTTGCTTAATCATCGATTCATACCACGGTCTGTGCTTGATCTCTGGATTTCACGATCATCCTTTTGGGCTACTTGCCTTAATTACTGCCGAGTCTAATTTGTCTAAGCAACCAAGATATAGCTGGGTCAAAAGACCAGATAACACTTGTTACCCAAAGTACGTCTTATCTCAAACATGATGTGCTTTGAATTTAAGCAAATTAGAGTTGCCAGAAAAAATTCCATTAGGTTTTCAGAATAGTCATTATCCTTTCGTTGAATTGTCTTTCTGAAGAGTCGTATCTTTCTCTGTTTGTTGCGGTGCTTGGTCATTAGTCAGTATAAATCTGGGATGTAATCCTAAGTCTTTGTTTACGCTTGGTTCCATTGAGCTTGGCGATCAAGTTAGTAGGCCTCGGCTATCGGTAATGACTTCTTTTTCGTGAATCCAGGTGAGAATCCAATATCTTTCGATTCAAGAAACCGAATGTTGGGTATGCACACATGCACGTTTACGTACACACTTTGTTAATAGCTCCCGAAAACATGGACACGTTTATGGGTCTTTGCCAGCGTCACGTAGTCATATTATAGTTGCAGTGTAATATTTTATTATTATTATTATTATATATCTTTTATTGGTAAGGGATTGGTATAAGTTCCCTAGGTAAGGGATTGAGTCCGATCCTTCACCTATATGGAGCTAGCCAATTTTAGGCTTAAGGAAGCAAGTCGTATATACTATCACATGTTTGAGTATATAACCCGTCATCTACCCAATCCCTCTTTCACTTTCATTATCTTGCTGAACCCTTTGCTTCTTCCAACGTTAGAACCTTTAATTTGAATTCAAGAAATCCAAACAACCGCCACAAATTCAATAATTGATCCGCTCATTTGTCCTCTCTAATGCCTACGCCTCCATCTTAGGCCACATCTTCACCTGCTTCGATTGATTTGAACCTTATTGAATTCGAGCCCTAAATCCTATCCACCCTTAAATCTCCAATCTACACAGGCCTCATATATACGTATTCGAGATAGGTACTCAAGTAGATGGAAATTTTGATTGTGACGAAACGATGGAGTTAACTACGTTGGTTGATGTGGACATAGGGTTCAGTGGTATGGAGTGAGTGTACATCTTGAGATCAGTTTAGTACGAGGGAGATAAAGCGTAGGAGGAGCAAGCATTGGGATTGGTCGATTGCATGGAGGTGAAGTGAAGGGATGGAAGGCGATCAATGTAGATATGAGGAAAGATAGGATGTAGTTGCACACAAGTGCGGGATTAGTTGTTTATTGAAATGGAGGGATCAATGTGGTTTGGATTGAGGGATCGGTCGGTAAGGAGAGATCGGTTATGGGCGTTTGGAGTTCGAAATGGCATAAGAGAACGCTGCCTAGGTTAGGGATCGGGTACGATCCCTTTGCCTAGGGGTTTTTAACTGTTTTCAGTGATTGAACATGAAATCGAATACATACACATAATTGCATGCTTGGACTTTAGGATGTACACAGGTAACTTCCGACTTGAACATGAACACTTGATCTTCGAAATGGGACTTGAACATGATATGAGTACTTGGACTTGAATACACATGCATATGACTTAGAACTTGAACGTGGATTTGGATTGTACCGCATGCCTTGAACAAATTTGGATGCCTACATATACTCGAATGAAAATACCAGACGTCAACATGTCAATAACTGGTCCCGCAACTTGGATAAAACCCATAGTCATCGACGTGAAAGCCGGTCGAGACGGTCAACGATGACGGTCGATTCGCTCGAATCCCTGCGTCTCGTCACATCATCATTTTAATTTTGAATTATTTATCATTGCAATGCACAATACCGCACCACACCGCACTAGTGTACAATTTACATGGGGGAAAGGTTTCTTTCTCTAATAGTGACTATCTATTATGCTTGATAGTTATGGGTTCCATATGCTCAGAGCGTTTAGCTGCTATGGCTACTGAACTGACTATTTTGCATGACGATTTTGATGTTGAGTCAAGCTCTGCAACAATATCTTCTTGGCACACTTCGAACAATTAATTAGAATAGCCCAAAAGTTCTCGGCATGAGCATGAAATTCCTGTGAATCTAGAAGCAGAAGATGAAATAGCTCCTGACGCTTTAGAAGATGCTATACTTTTTGAAGATCTGGAAGATTCTATGGCTTTGAGAGTTGATGAGGCTTCTCTCCATAGATTTTGCATCAAACATAGGATCCCGTATGAGGATGTATGAGTCCCATCTCGTAACGAAAGAGCTCACTCACCTTCGGAAGGATATACTGCTTGTAACAGGTATACGTGCCAAGCAAGATGCGTCCCACCTTTTACTTCATTCATCTGGAAAATGTTACATCATTTGAGATTGGCTCCAGCCCAGGCGAAAGGCTATGCATTTATTTACTGTACATACATGACATTCCTCAAATTCTTATACCGTGAACCAACTTCGGAGGACATTAGATTCATCTTCAGTTTCAAGCGACGAAAGAAAAGCCTCTCATATACATTTCTTGAGTCAATATGTAATCATCAAGTCGTGACTAGTGCTTGGAATAAGCTAAATGCTTTCAAGAATGAGTGGTTTTATATGCGTTGCCCACCTGGCTTTGCGGGACAATGGTTGAAGGATGTAAATGTTATTTTACTCTACCTTGTGTGCTTGTATCCAAGTCGTACCTTGAACTAAGAAACTCTTTGAATCCTACAAGTAGTTATCCATATCCTATTGGTGATAGTCATTCAGAGGTAGTCTCTGAGCTAAGGAATATACCTCTGGAAGATAGAGATGTTAGATCCATTATTAATAATGAGCGTCTCTTTGTCTTTGGCTTGTTAGAAGATGGTCGTAGCACCGAGATGACATGGAATTCCAATAAGGATGTAAGAGGAATAAGAGGCACTACTCGGTAGGGAGGTGGTGATGTTAATCATGTCATGCCCCCAGTCAAGGAGGATTATGTTGATGCCGAAGAAGACAATTAAGGGGAGATGCTAATAAGCTTGGTTGTGACGGTTCTTGTTCAAGCCACGAGGTTATAGTCGAGTCATCTCAAGATACGCAACTCCTAGCTTTAAAGAAGTGAAAAGGGAAGAAGATCACCTACAAGATTCGCAAAGGGAAAACTGCTAAGTAGCCTAAGCCAGCCACTACTGATGTTGGTCAATCCACTTCCTTGCCTCTACAAAATTTATTTGAGGGATTGTTGAAAATCCCAATACTAAAGGATATCATGAGTTATGATTTTGCTAACATGAGCCTCAGGGGTTCCAATTCTCCTATTTGAATTAGTGTTGGAAGTCCTCCAACCAACATGGGAGAGATTACTACGGCTAGAAAAGCTCCAACACTTGGTCCGTCGGGACACACTAGGATACTCACGACCACATGAACTGTATCACACGAAACCTATCCATCTTTAATTTCGGTAATTCTTATGCACGTTTATTTTATTTGTAGGTTCCACAAGGCGCTCTTACAACTATGATCACTTAAAGAAATCATTATATTCTTAGCTATCTAATTTTAGAGCCGATCGAGGTCCGAACTCTAGTCGATAGCCTGGATAGGAAAGTGAAGGCCATTACGGAAGGGAGGACTAGGACAGAGTTACCAATCCAAGGATTCGACATCCAGACACAAGTCAAAGTACCTGTCTTATTGTCACAAGGATACCGATCCACACCTCGTTTCTATAGTAGTAGCAAGTCGTTATCTCACGCTCCTACTTTGGCTACACTACCTGTGCAACAATCGGGTTCTTTCAGAAACCCGGTGATCTATAGAATGCCAAACTGGCAATGGAAGTCTTGATATATCTTCTGACAGGCATGACAAATGGTCACTCTTAGCTCCGACTACTCTAGATGCCACCGCTGTAGAAAAGATGGCTGAGTTTAAGGCCACATTTCCTATGTTACGTCTTGATGAGCTAATATTTGTTCCTGCTTTGCATTCGATTCCTCTAGAAGCCAAGGGCATAGTGCTCTCTTATGTTAGTGACGTCTATGTCCAGCATGGCATAAATCTTTATATAGCTAAGAGGATTTCTGAAGTGTTAATTGTAAGAAAGAACGAGATCGATCGCTTAACTTTTGAAGTGATTAATGATAAAGACATCATCAAACACTTGGATGAAGAAATCAAGGGGTGGAATACAAAGCTGGTCAACGTTGAGAAAAGAGCCAACATATCTTCTGAACTAGTGGAACGTTTGATGAAAGTGCATCAAATTGAACTGGACACCATTGTTCGCCGCATTGGAAATTTAGCCCTTGAAAAAGATGTTTTGCAAAAGAAGAAAGATGCCTTGAAAAAAGAAAATAATGCCCTGGCCCTCCATATTTGACAACTTAAGGAGGATCTTAAGAAGGAAAAACAGGAGAAACTTGAGGCTCAACTGGAGTCCCAACGATATTAGGAGGAAACCATCATGGCTCACCTGACCAAGATTGAGGCTGATAAAAACTTGCGCAAAAAGAGACCCTCAAACAGGAAGCTAGAGAGGCTAGTCGAACAAAGATAAAGGATGACTTTAATCCTCTTTTGATATACTACAATGCAAATGTCCTCATGAGCCGTAATCTTCACATCCTTGGAAAGGGATATCCTGAGTCATTAGTCGAAGCTTGGGACTATATTGTTGAGCTGAAGAAGAAATCCTTTGGTGGTGCTGAGGTTGATAAAGAGCATCTTATGCACGAAATCTTGTGCGATAAAGAGCCTGAAGAATTCATGGCTTCTCGACTTAGTTTATTCCATGACCTAGGGATCATCGAAAAGGGGAAGGTCGGTGATGTAGCCTCCGGGTCTGGCTCTCAAAACCCTCTCACAAGTTAGGCAACAAGTGCTTTAGATTCTCATGCCCCTGAAAAGGGGATAGGATAAGATCTAGATCACCCTGAAATCCATAAGTCTTTTGGGCTATCTCTATCCTTGAAGACGGCACTCCAATATCGATCGAAGGTAAATTTGGCGAAGGTACATTTCCTAGCTCCCCAACGTTTGAGAAATTTTACATCTTTTACATGAAAGTCATGGGATTACTCGTTGAACCTTGTGGAATTGTAGGTCTTTCTACACCTGTACGTACTCCTCGTGGTAAAGCCATCCTAGGACAGTAAGCACCGATCACGAAGTCTACAATGGTCGCCACTACACAGATGGTTCGAGACATCAGTCCACTGAGACTCCCAGCCCAAATGCTGAAGTTATATAGGCTTTGAATGAAGAAATGACTGATGATCAACAGGCCCAGGACGAAATAGAGGACGTCACGGTGACTCATGCCTTTGAGCACATGGACGAGCATAGCTTGAAGGATCATAATGAGAAGGAAAATCTGGACAAGCAAGCCAAGTGGGAGCATGCTGAGGTAGATGTCACTCCACTCCAAGTCATACTACCTGACGGTATCGTCCCTGGAAAGGTCGACCCTTCTGTATCCCAAAGTGAGATTGCTTCCATTTTTGTCTCTTAAAGTATTTCACCTAAGCGTGGAAAGGTGGAGGAAGGTTGAAGAGGAAAGGCAAGGGTGAGAGCTTTAGTGATTCTACCTCGAAGACACCTAAGAAGGACAAGAAATAATAGTTGACTTGACATAGGTTATGTATAGCTACGTAGCTAGTTCCTTTTTGTTGGCTGCGATTGTGCGGGTATAGTCCTCGATTTTGGTTTTTAGTTCTAGGAAGAAACTTTTACTTAGCTTTCTAAGCTTTTCTTATGAATAAAAAATTCTTTCAGCTTTTGCGTGAATTTGTTTAAATGTTCAAGCTATTACATTTTCCATTCAGTGTACTAGTATTTTGTCACTTGTCGTTTAAGTTGTGATGTCATTTGATCGCCCGTTTCTTCAGGAGTCAATCTGATAGGTTCATCACAGGGCCTCATCTCGGTTGTGGCCTTAAGTCGCATCAAACACAAGGCACGAGCCACAGTGTTATCCTATGGTATTCAGCAGTTGAGTGATATTATTTCTACCCCCAGTCTCAGGTTGATGGAGTTAGCTCATGGACGACCGTATCCCATCTATTATGAGTTTGTACCCCTTTTGTCGGATTTAGGTCAAAGTTGGAGAATGAATGGTCGAGTCACACTCAGTCATTTATTTATACTCATATCCACACTCTTGGGACCACAGTTAGTTGATGGGTAGTTCATTACACCCAATTGATGTTTATACTCCAGCTCATATTCTAGGGACTAGAGTTATTCTAATAAATTGTCGAATCTCATTTTTCTCGGTTAATTCCTTTGCCCCAAAGTCAAGGGAAATACTCAAAGAGTAGTCGGTTGTATCATGTCCACCTTTTCTTTACATCCGTCCCGTTGAATCGGGGGATGGAGCTAGATAATGAATGGTTGAGTCACATTCGTTCTATGTTTTGTACTCAGCTCATCAGATCGTAGGTGAGATTTAACTGATGAATGGTCGAGTAACGTTCATTTTGATCAATTCGATCATAGACTAGAGAACTTACTAACACCAGACTCAAGGTACTCACTATTGTATATTAGGCATATATAGATGTAAGTCGGTCACATATCACAACTATTATACAATGCACAAACAATTCACAGATATAGAAGAAACTTCAAGTTTTATTGCCAACTGAAAGAGAAAACGATAAAGTCTTTCTTATTACATGGCTTCAAACTGAAATGAAAAGGTAAGTTCTAAATGGAACATAAATGAATGAAAAAAAATCAAGTGAAATAGTGTCATAGATGCTTGCTATTCCATGCTTCAGGGAGTGCAATGCCATTGACTGTCATTAGCTTGAAAGTTCCATCTTCATCTTCTAATCGATGACATGCGGCCCTTCCCTCTCGGACTCATGTTGGTGGGGCTAGGAAAGTTCTGTTTCAAAACAAGATTGCCAATTTTGAAGATCCTAACACAGACTTTAACATTATAGTATCGGGCGACAAGGTATTAGTGTGTTTCCTCCCTCAGGTCAGCTTCTTCGCACTTCTCATCGACCATGTCTAGAGATTCCAAAAGGAGATCTCTATTTGTTCTGGGGTCATAGTAAGTCATTCGATGAGAATGGACTTTAAGTTCTACTAGAATTATAGCTCTGAAGCCGTAGGCAATTGGAAAATGGGTGTGGCAAGTCGTAGACTTGTGGATTTTTCCGTATGCCCATAGTGCTGATGGGAGTTCATCAATCCACTGCCTCTGGCCTTTTCTAAATTTCATAATGGACTTTATGATTTGATTAATAGCTTTAACCTGTCCATTAGCTTGAGGATGAGCAACTATCGCAAATCTTTTCTCAATATGATGCAGGCAGCAGAAGTCTTTGAATTCAGCACTATCGAATTGAGTCCCGTTGTCAGTTAAGATTGTTTAGGGAGAGACCAAAATGATAGATGATGTTTCGAACTACAAATTGATTAATTTCTTCATGGTGATTATTGCCAATGGTTCAACTTTAGCCCATTTAGTGAAATAAATGACTGCTACGATGGCATACTTCACATCACCTTTGAAAATTGACAAGGAACTGATGATGTAAATAGCCCATGTAGCAAACGGCATGGACTGACCATCCAAGTATTCTCCGTCGGCTGGGCTCTTAGAATCTTTGTGAATATTTAGCACTTGTCACATCTTCTAGCATAATTAGCTGCGTCTCAATTGATAGTTGGCCGGTAATAACCATAACAAAGTATCTTCTTCAACAAGTTTTACCCTCCGATGTGATCGCCATATTCTCTTTCGTGGACTTCTCTTAATACTCGCTTGATATCATCGTTGATGATACACCGAAGCAGGGGATGGAAATACCCTTTCTGTACACGATTACTTCTTAAAGGATGTATCGTGAAGTTTTATGAAGGACCTATCGTTTCTCGTTCCTATGTTTAGGAAGGATTCCCCACTGCACATAATCTTTTATCAAAGTCATCCATGATTCCCTCTCGGGCTCCGTCTCTAAGACCCCATCAATCTTCATCTGGTCAATGCTCGGAGCATTAAGTACTTCAACTGGTACCAAGCCCATTTGTTGTCTATCCTCGAAACTGGCCAGCTTGGCCAGTGAGTCAGGTTTCTCATTTTTATCTCTAGGGATATGTGTAATAGTATAGTACTTAAAATCGATTAGCAGCTCTTGGAACCGGCTGAGATAAAGAGAAAGTCGTGCTTCCTTGGCCTGATATTCTCCTTTGACTTCGCGCATGACTAATTGAATCACAAAATTTTTGCAATGTTTGTACTCCTAGCTTTAGCAATTTTGATCTCGGCAATCGAGGCCTCATATTCAGCTTCGTTATTTTTCGTACGGAAGTCGAGTTTTAGGGTGTAGCTTTCACGATCCGCTCTTCTCGACCCTTGAAAATCGACACAAATACGCTGCTGTATAATATGTCGACGATCAAGAGCATGGAAAAGACAGATTGTTGAGGGAAAGAAAGAAGATAGAGGAAAGAAGGAATTAAACAAATAACAGAATCACACAATTGAAGCGGAACAAAATATAATAGATAGCACCATATCTTTACACAAAAGAAACTGTAATTGTTTTATATACATCATCAGAGTAACACATAGACAAAACAACAATTACCAGCTTGGCAGTAATAACAGCTTGCCTCACAACTTGCTGGCAATTCAACAATCACAGCAGTGGAAACAAACAAGTATGGGTAATACGTCTCGGACTCCAGCCCCCTCCTGAGCTCCCAAGCATCCTATCCTGTATTTTGTAATACTCGGTCTGACTTGAACATTATAATAAAATAACGCCCGAGTCAGTCTGGAATACCAGCGTGAGAAAAATACACTCAAATTTATTTATTAAAGTTTCAAAAATCCTTTTAAAATCAAAAGCATCTCGTAAGACCACGCTACAAATAAACATGTTGGGTTTTTACCTTACGACAGCCAAAATATTTCTTATTAAAATCCTCTGATATTATAATAGTGTCTAAATACAAATACTTATTCAAAATAGCCGAAATGTTACATTTATTAAATTCCGGCAATACTAGGTTCTACAATCAAAACCGTAAATGGCTCGTAGGGAAAATGGATTTCCAACTAATGATTAGGCACTGGGGTACCACTTGTCACAGTATCTAGTCTAGATCAGCGTACCGAGGATCCATCCTAAATCCCCTACAACACAAGACCGGGAATACCCCTTACTGGATAATCCCGAATAAGATCACCACGCGGTTGGGATCAGCAACCGCACCACACAGCCGAAATAGAAGGGATATCTAGACAGGGATGACCTTACCCTAATTGGGCGCCACCCACTTAGCCTTGCTGCATAACCCCTGATTTTTAGTCATTCTCGGTTGATGAGGCTCGAGGCTAAGTGTTATCTTTTTAGAACACATCTCTTAGAATGCTCACCGTCCTCCTAACGATGTTCTGAAAGCATTCATCCATACAAGTCCATTTTGGGTCCGAACGAAACCGAAGGCGCTACTCCTACTACATCCATTTTGGAATCACCCTCAGGATTAGTAGCGATTAGCCCTTGCACTTCACTGCTCCATCTTCGACTCCAAGCTCTTGCCTTCATCAGGAAAACGTTCTCGTTGGATCGAAGTGGTTTTCAGATCATAGATCTGATCCCGGTCTCTTCGAAACAACGTTTTCTATTTTCCGATAAACTCAACCCCGGTTCTTTAGGAAATACACAGATGAAAATAAGATCAGAGTTCACCTCCTAACCGTTCATAGATGAGTTTCCTTATAAACATCCTAGAAGAACGAACGAGTTTAAACGTATAGTATAGTACCTCGAACAATAACTGCACCATATAATTCTCATACCTCTTCTAGATATTTCCAAAGTTATATTTGGGTCCAAATTTGATAGTCGGTTATTTAACTATCAAATAAACGAACAATTCAACCAATTATTTTGTTTCCATTGAAAACACCAAGTCTCGTAAAACTTGGATTTTTATAATTTAAATTGCTTTTGTCAAAAATATATAGTTAAAACATTTAAAAAAAACTACTTTAAATCACTTTACTCAAGATAGTAGTTATGAAATTCTATAATAAATTTCCAAGTAAAATTTTAGCCACAAACTACTTTTAAAATAAAGCTTATATAAAGTATAAATATTAGAAAATTTCTTTAAAAACATAATGCCAGTTTAACCTTTTAAAATAATTATTATTAAGATTAATTTGAAGAGATTTACTTTAAAATTCTAAAACAACTAAAAATAATAAATTTCTCTAAAACATTCTTTTTAAAACAATTTTTAAAACTTTAGGCTTATACATAAAAATTCCTTTGAGAAATATACTTGGCTTTCAGGTAAATATACATTTCAGAATAACTCATATAACCCTTTATAAATCATTCTTCATTTATTCCAATTTAACTTACGTCCCAATGTCGTAAATTTCATCCAACACTTAAAAATAAAATACTTTTTTTAAACACATTTCCCATCTCCTGGTAATCACTTTCAAAATATATACTTAAATTTTTTAAAATAAGGCTACTAAAATTACTTAAATAAAAATAACACTTTAGAAAATTTATATGGGTTTCTGAGTAGTTGAAACCAAAATTACCTTTTAAAATAAAGTTATTATATCAAATATTTATGTTAAAATTTCCTTTTAAAAACATAATACTAATTTACCTTTAAAATAATTAAATACCATAATTACTTAAATAAATATTTACTTATACTTAAAAATAATTAAAAATAATAATTTTGTAAAACATTCTAAAACACATTTCTTTTAAACTTCTAGATTATACTTTGAAAGCTTTTCTCTGAAAACGTACTTAGTTTTCCAAGAAAAATACACTTTCCATTTTTTTAAAAATAATCTCACTTCTTATTTTTAAAACGATTTGTACCTTCTTATAGAAATTCCCACCGGAAATCGATACTTTCAAATTTATCCACTGATAAATATTCCACTTCATTTATAAACCCAGTTTAGAAAACTTCCATTCCTCATTTCCTTTTAAATCATAGTTTCAAAACACTTAACAAATTTCAAACCAATTTCCTGAATTTAATTCCCTTAAATTCATTACTTAAAAATTTCTTTTCATTTCCCTTAAACCCAATTCATTTTATTTTATATTTTAAAATATCAGATCATCTCCATTCAATCTATAACATCGAATAATTTAATACTAATATGACCTATCACAGAATATCACATACCATGTCACAGATATGAAAAATAATTACAGTATTTTGACGAATCCAGTTGGATCCCTCCAACCTGTTTCCCTGCATCCACAGATGTTAGCACATAAATAAAATACCGTATCTAAACTGGTAATAATATCCACATCCAACCAACCAATCAATAATTTAAATTTTAACAATTTAAATTAACTAGCATTTCAGATGTGAGTGAGATTAACTAACCTTGAATTCGAAAAGCCGAGCGTTCAAATTTTACATTAAATCGAGCACGTTCAATTTAATGTAAAATTTTCACTTGCTCAAAACGATTCCAGATCTGCACCACAGCGGGCTGCTCGTCGCTGCGATTCCGGCGCTTCCTGTTTACCCGGAATCAGACTATGCATGCAAAAGATATTCATCTTTTAAAGATTTTAAATAAAATTTAAATTATTTTTTTTACCATCAATACGTTCGAATTAAACGAAGGTGAATTGGCCGTACAATATTACTTATTCTCTCTCGCAAAGAAACAGGGTTCAAGAACCCATCAGCCGTCGACCATCCTCAAATTTCCCGGCCACCACGCTGCCATCTCGATCAGAGAACATCATGACGTAGCCCAGTACATCACCCACCATCGGCCAAAATAGGGAAAAACTCGGTCATCCCTCTAGCGTGAAAAATGATAGCGAACGAAAGTAGCACACAGCTAAAAATCCCCCTCTATGCGATGTGAAATCCGATCTCCACCGTTGGATGTATCGAACTCGGAGAGCTCTACATTTTTGCTGTAGGAAGTTTTTGCTAAAGATCTACGGATTTGAAGAAAAATGAGGAATAAGGATAAGACATTTTGGCTATTGGTTAGTTGAGTTGCGGCTGAGAAAAAATGAACTAGGGTTTCAGCCGTACACGAATATATATACACGGTTTAATAATATGTTTTATTATTAGTTTCACCAATTCATAAGATTTTCGAACGAACTCCAAATTAGACATGTAGCCAGGCGTTTATAAGGTTTTACACGCATTCCAAACATAATGGAACGTGTTTCGAAAACTAATTCAATCATATATGGAAGATAGCTTTTTAATCGATTTAAAATATTAAAATTTCGATTTAAATTTCAATGCGTTTCCCACTCGTACGAACAAATGGTAACTCCAAATGCTACCAAATTTAAAATCCGATAATAATACACTATTACGGATCTAATGGAACTGGTTTCGTCGAATTCCGAGACTGTACCTTGGAAAGCTATCTAACCCATCGCTAAATTCGAGCGATTTTCAAAATCATCGAAATCATTTAAAACTTCTCTTTTAAAACATTACTAACTTAATTATAAATCATATAGAATTTATATTCACATTAGAAATCATTCTGATTAATTTAAAATCAAAAATCTTATTATTTACACCATTAATATGTATTAAATTCCATTATTAAATTAATATAAAAATTCAAATTTAGCCTATCGACTTTAGATTCCATTCAAAGGGCCAATATTATAATTTAAATCAATCTAGACTTAAAAAATTTTAGAAATCATTTTCATATCTATATACAACCAAATTCACCAATTATCCCAATTTCAAATATTAAATTATTATTTATCCAAATCCAATTGAATTGCCATATTTGAAATTTTACTAATGTTAATAATTTGATCAAAATTTTCTTATTTCAAATCAAATTATAATTCACATTCAACATTTAAAATGAATTCAATGTTCAAAATTTAACGACCAAAATTCCGGGTTGTTATAGTAGCAGATAGAGCATTCCTCAGGGGTCATTAGCACTACTCCAACACCAAAGCATTGATCTTTGGATGCTCTATCCGTGTACATCTTCCATTGGATGGTAGGTTCACCATTGCTCCCCCAAGAGTCTCTTGCGTAGTAAATTCAGCTATGAAGTCTGCCAATACTGTCCCTGGATGGCTCTCCGTGCAAGATGAACCAACTCAATTTGATGTTGCATTTCAGTAACCTTCCAGACGTCTTAGGTCGCTATAGGACCTGCTGTAATGGCTTGTTGGTGAAGACATGATGAGGTGAACCTGAAAATAAGGGCTATATGATGACCTGTTCGACACTTGAAAATCGACATTAATACATCCTCAGTATGCACGTGTCACAAATTCAAATGCTAGAGAGGTAGATAATCAAGGGTTTTAAAAGATAGAAGATAGAATAACAACAGAATCTCACATTCGCACTAATTATACATATTGAAAGTGCACACAATCACTCTAAGTGATTCATCAGAGTTACTATAAGTACAAACCCTGCAAGGGATTGTTAGAACTGTCTTTCCTTACAATGGATGGTAGATACTGAATACATACTGCATGATACACCAGAAATTTTGCATAGTTCAATATTGACAAAAGGACCCACCAGTCTTTATGCTCCATGCTCCTTCCAAAATGCTCTAAGTTACCTGACTACTTGGGTGCCCGAGAAAATTGGGAACTCAGAATTTAAGGGAAAAGGAAAATAAACTTCAGGTCAGTCATAAGACTGATGTGAGAAACTCATAATAAGAGTATTTGGAAAACAAAAAGGTTATCTCATATGACCATACCGCACATAAATACGGAATGGGTTTTACTTTATGATAACCAAACATTTCCATGTAAAATTCAGTGATATTATTTTTAATGACATTCTTTGAAAACTTTTCAAATAAAATATTTAAATATTAGAAATTGTTGCATTGGTTAAATTTGATGGCATAATAGGTTTACAACTAAAATCGAAGGCGCTTATTGGAGATTTGAATTTCCAATGAATAGCAAGGTAAGGGACTACCTTCCATACATTACATTTCTAGAGGAATGTACCAAGGATCGACATCTTCGGAACCTCTTCAAATTAAGACCGGCCTACCAGCAGACCCGTGTAATGGTGGATAAAACTGAATATGATATCACCCTGGCCATTACCGTCCTACCCAGGATCTCATAGCATAAACCACATAATTTAAACCCGACGTCATAGCAGGTAGAAATAAATAAATCTAAAGAGGTGGTATCTTACCCTAATGGCTGCGATCCATTTAGCCTTAAAGCAATCCTTGTTGCACAATTCCTCAGGTATGAGGCTTGAGGTAACGTTTACCTTTATTAGAACATTTTCACTTAAAATGCCACATGGCCATTTCCAACATCAAACTATTAATTTCCACATTACAACCTTTGAGCTCATACATCTCAGAGAAGGGTGTTAAGCACAAGAGGGGTTACCTCTTACACCACCAAACAAATATACATTTGTCGAGATCAATGCACTATTATCTTAGAAATGCAATGTCAGACATTCATCCATACAAGTTGTATAATAACAGGACAAACCGAAGGTACTCTCCTACCATATCATGTCGGGCATTACCCTAGAATTAGTAGCAAGTAGTCGTTGCATACAAAGATCCCAGAACGAAAGCACCACTGCTATTCATTTATCTCTGGAACTATTCCAAAATTATCAATAGGTAGCCCTTTTGTTATGAAGATTCCCGCCTTCAACTTCATTGTCTCTAATATGTCTTTACTTTCAAAGTCACAAATTAGTTTAAAGTGTTTTTTGGATAAGAATTACCCACATCCGACCTTTGTTCCTTTGAACCAATCATAATTAAAAGGATGTTAAGGTTTAAGGGTGATTATCATTTCATTAATTTTTATCCTTTTATCCAAAATATCTTCTTAAAACATTTCTTTCCAGTATATACGGAATTATTGAACCTCTCTTTAACTTTGGAAATATCAAATCATTTTCATAATTCATATTTAAAAACATTATTGAGTTAAAAAAAGGTCGATATGATTATACTAATTCTACTCAACATCAAGTTTCGTATTCAACCATTACTGTCTGTCGAATAGCAATGAAATAACCTTTTAAATTCACATGGATAGTATGGGTTCCCTTCTCAAAATTGAATACGAAGTATAAGAATATTATTTCTATGCGATCCAAGTTGTGTTAAATTTGTAAAAAAACAAACCTGTTATACTTTCCTCGTTTATGACATTTCAACCTTATCTATTCCTTGTCGAGGAAAAAGGCTAGGTGAGCGAAGGCACTGTTTGCTCCTGAACATCTCCTTAGTTTAAGCACCTCACATCCAGATCTCATGAAGAGAAATATCATGTTTACTCATAGGTTTTTAGAGATAAGATTAAATCACTTAATTATAACAGCATTTCTTTAAATCATTTATTTAAACTCTTTTAAAATAAATTATTAAACCTTCAAATCATCTTTAAAATATATTTAGTATTTATTTCCAAACATTTATAGAAGATTTGAGAAAGAATTCCTAAGTTTAAGATCATATTTCAGAAGTTATTGAAAGTGCTAAAAAGGTGCTACGAATAGTGCTTTTAAGCTTATTTTATCAAAACAACATTTCTATCATTTAGAAATCCATTTTTATAACTCAATTTTTTTAAAACATTTTAAAATATTTATAGAATTTATCCCATATTTTTAAAGAATTAAAAATATTACTTTTAACGATTTTATCGCTTACCAAAGTATGACTACTTTGAAAACTTGTTTTGCTCATATTCCAAAATCTACTAATCGAAATCTTGATACTTTTCTTTTGTTTGAAAACTATAATTATAAGATTTCATAAAATTCTTATTGCAGAGAATTCCGACTCTTGATCCATCATATAAATGGATTAAACTTCCTACAGTGCGAAATCACGAAATGTCGTTATGCGACGCGTCTATTTTTGACTCAATTTTCATAACTTGTCAAACTTCAACAAACTGGATTTTATGTTTATAAAACATTTATAAACTACTTTAAATCATGTCAATGGGGTTTAATGATTCCGTATATCTTTTATAACTTGATCGGAAGTGATTTCCTTATGTAACATCGACATGTATTTAACGTGACTTGTTTATAAAATTAAAAAACTTTATTAAAACATCCAAACTTGATGACTAATGTATAGTAAACATCCATAGCAATCATATAACATCATACATACATACATACATACATACATATATATATATATAGAGGAAAATAGACATAGAAGAAGTTGCAAAAAAATTAGTCTTAGGGACAATAAGTTTTCCTTTTAGTCTGAAGGACACTTTCTAGTGTAAATAGAAAATGATAGATACAACTATCATTCTATAATTTATATATATATATATATATATATATATATATATTAGTTTCTTACTTGATTTTCAATCGGGCTAACTTTAAAATGGCTATAGCTCTACTATCTCAAAATCGAAGCTCATGATTACTAGCCAAAATGCTCTTAGTGGGGGTTCAGCCTTGATCTTGGAGGCTTGGAAGGCTCGGAATCGCTTGGAAAATGGTGGTGAGGGGCTTGGTTGCAAACAGGCTTAGTAGAGGAAAAGGAAGAGATCATTAGCTTGAATTTTGGTTTGACGTGGTATGGATTTCGATTGACTTTGTCATAACTTTGTTTTGATTTTGTAATGTTTTCTTTCTTAGGCTATGGAAGCCATTAATGTAGAGACGAAGACGATGAAATGTATTAGGAATTTTATAAAGAAAAGTGTGAATGAAGTGAAGAGAGGTGGATGCTATTATAGGCAAAATGAGAATGGAAATATCATGATATTTACACATAAATACACCACCATTGTCATTACCATCACTCCCCTCATCATGTTCAGCCGAACATCTCCCCTCCCCATGTACATGGCCATATGCTTGTACTTGATGTATAAGATGTTGACTCTGGTTTTACTTAAGGGTGAAGCACGTGGAAAATATCTTGATACTTTGTTATATATATATATATATATATATATATATATTTAAATGTATTAGTATATTTGTATGTGTATATGTGTTCATGTGCACGTGAATGCGTTCATGTATATGTACATGTATGTGTGCATATGTATATCCCAAATGATTCACAACATTGCATAGCTTTTCTACGCTGAATCGTTACAGATTTCGATTTCCGATTATACTTTTACTTCTTGTTTAATATATATATATATATATGTATATATATATGTATGTATGTATATATATATATGTATGTATGTATATATATATGTATGTATGTATGTATGTATGTAAAAAAAAGTTTGAAAATAATATTTCTACCATTATATAATAATTAAATGGGCTTACTTAATAATTAAAATAATTATTAAATCATTTAAACTCAATTTAAATTCAAAAATCATTTATTCCCAAAACAGCGACATCATTGATAATGTCATAAAGAGATTTCATTTTCAAGAATAAAATAAATAATGTTATTACTTATTCTCACTCGTATATACAAACGAGTGTATATATCCAGCTCCGTGCATGATGTTAGATGATCTAAGGGCTGTTTATTGATAAAACAGTTTCCGGTCATTTTATCGATATATCTTACGAAGTATATACTTTTTGTAAATATTTAGTCACAAAAAGATTGCCGATATTATTTATTGTTCAAAAAATTATCATTTATGTTAAAAAATCTTATATTTGAATATTTTTAAAAAATTTCCAAAGCTATGAATTAGCGGGCCGTCATAGACTTCCTTCCTTAAAAGAATTTCATCCTTGAAATTAAAGATGAATAGATAACTCAAAAGGAATATATCATATATGATGAAATACATACAAAGCTATGATAAGTGTCTACACCATAGGCAGGCAAGTACAATATCTCGATACAATATATACAAATTTTATATCCATCCTAAACTGTGGATATACCTTATTTATCCTATTCTTTGTTTCCCACGTACAATCATTAGCTTCACCATTCCATTGAACTTTAACTAATCGCACAACCGTTCTCCTTACTCGCTTCTCATCACGATCCATGATTTTTTTAAGGTTGTTTGATAACTGTTAAGTTGGGCTTTACTTCTAAATCCTCCTGGGCAGTTGTTTCTACAATTGGTTCTGGATCATACACATACTTACGTAAATGAGATATGTGAAACAATAGTGTACACCCAACAATCTCTCTGGTAGTTCTATTCAATAGGCTAATGGGCCAATCCGCTATAGAATGGGAAAAGGTCTAATATATCGATGACCTAGCTTGCTAGTTCTTCCAAATCTTACGACTCCCCTCATTAGAGAGATCTTCAGAAATACCTTGTCTTCAACTGAGAATTCTAAAGTTCTATGCCTTTGATTGGCATAACTCTTCTGTCAGCTTTTTTGCTTCCTTCAGTTTCTTTCTAATCATGTCCACTTTGTCTGAAGCTTATCAGATCATATTAGGACCAAGTACTAACCGATCTTCGGTTTCAATCCAACATGCCGGTGATCTACAGGAGCGACCATACAAGGCTTCATAAGGTGCCATATCAATACTGACCTGATAGCTGTTATTATAATAGAACTCTACCAAATGAAGGTAGCTTTCCCATGAACATCCAAAGCCTAATATACGTGCTCTCAAAAGATCCTACAATACCCTGTTTACCTTTTCGGTTTGCCCATTAGTCTAGGGATGATATGTGGTGCTTATATCCAGCTTCATTCCCAAAGCTGTCTGCAAGGCTTATTAGAACTAACTGGTAAAGACTGGATCTCGATCACTTACGATGTTGGTTGGATATCTACGTAGTCGAACAATTTCCTCATATATATCTTAGCTAAGCTTGAGTTTATACTTGTGGGCTTTACTGGGATGAAGTATGCGCTTTTAGTTTATCTATTCAATGATAAACCATACATCTTCATTCCCTTTCCTTGACTATGGCAGGCCATCGATGAAATCCATGGATATTTTGTCCCAGTTACACTTTTGAATGTCGAGTGGTTAGAGTAGTCCGGCAACCTTTTGCTGATCACTCTTGATCTATTGAAAATTTGCACATCTACGCACATGGATGGAAATGTCTCTCTTCATAACACCCCACCAGAAAGTCTTTTTCATATCTTTATACAACTTGGTAACTCCGGGATGTATTACGAGTGAAGAATTGTGACATTCGGTTAAATCTTCCCGTCTAATCCCATCAACATTGGAAACGCATACCCTTCCATTCATTCTTAGAATTCCTTGCTTATCCACTTTGAGTCCATCCATCTTCTTAGTATAATATTCTCCTCTACTTCCCTGGCTATCCTTGAAACAATTGGATTCTTGAGCTGCTTCTCCTTTATATGACAAATCAATACTGGACGCGCCACTAATGAGCTATAATGGCATGCTTTCTGCTTAGCGCATCTGCCACAACATTGGATTTTCCAAGTGTATATAGAATATCTAAGTCATACGATGCGGGGAATTCTAGCCAACATTGCTGCCTCATATTCAAATCCTTCTGAGTGGAAAGATATTTCAAAGATTACTGGTCCGTGAAGAGATCAAACTTTTCACCAATTTAAAGAAGGAATGTTATTTACCAAGGTAAATTAAAGTTTATTAAAATAAAACCTAAATAATTCTTACCCATCAAATAATGTCTTCATTTTTTAATGTGAACACCACGGCTAATAGCTCCAAGTCCTGTATTGCATATTATTTTCATGGATCGTCAAATTGTTTACTCGCATATGCGATGACCTTTCCATGCTACATAAGAACTACACCTACTCCCGATGACCTTTCCATGTTGCATAAGAACTGCACCTATTCCTTCCCCACAAGCATCAATATACACGGATAAACCGCCGCTTTCACCAACAATAGCTAAAGGGGAAGTGGTAGTTAACCTCTTCTTGAGTTTTTGAAATGCTTCTTCACATTTTTACCTCCACTCAAATTTAGCATACTTCACTGTCAGCTTTGTTAAGCGAGAGGAAATATTCGAGAAGTCTTAAATAACTTCTGATAATATCCGGCTAATCCTAAGAGGCTATGGATGTCCTTTGGAGTCTGTGCTTGTCTCCAATTTTGTATAGCTGACATTTTTCCTCGTTCTACTGAAATTTCATTCCCTAACACAATATATCCTAGGAATCTTACCTCTCTTCCCCATAAATGTTGCTTTGAAAATTTTTCTTTCAGCGCATTCCTTAGTATCTTTAACACAATTTCTAAATGCCTTTCGTGCTCTTCTTCAGTCTTTGAATAAATGATAATATCATCAATAAAGACAAACACGAATTTGTTGAGTACGTCTCTCAATACTCTATTCATAAGGTCCATGAAATAGGAAGGGCATTGGTTAGCCCAAATGGCATAACCGACAATTCATAAAAACTATATGGTCCTCGAAATGCGGTCAAGGGAATGCAATCTTTTGCTATTCTCAACTAATGGAATCTAATAGCTAGATCCATTTTTGAGAATACCTAAGCATCATGTAAATGATCAAACGAGTCATCTACATGGGGTAGATGATATTTTATTTAATCTTGCTTATTTAAGTCTCAGTAGTCCACACACAGTCTAAGTGAGCCATTGGACTTTGCCACAAAATCCACGGCTGCGTCCCATCTTGAGCGACTTGGTCTAATTAGCCCATTTTTAAATAATTCATCAGTTTGCTTTGCCAATTCAACCTTTTCATTTGGAGCCATCCTATGAATAGGGTGAATAACGGGTCTGGCATCAGGGATTAAGTCAATATGATATTCCAATTGTTGCGTGGGCACATTTTTAATTTCCATGAAAACATCTTGAAATTCTTTAATAATCGATATTCTTTCCAAGTTCATTTGAGATGAATCTAACGCATACATGAAGCTATCTCTTACTAGACTAGGTCCTTAACATATTATTCGATCTAACGCCCTTTCGGTTGCGACTTTTAATATAATCATTCAATTGTTGCAGTCTAGAATAGCTCTATACTTAGATAGCCAATCCATTCCGAGTAAAATATCAGAACCAATGAAATCAAAGACAAACACATAAGAATTGGTGGGTTTGGTAGGTAACTTGTACTTTCACACAGATCATATAAAGATTGGTTGTACTGTTTATGGGATCAGATACAAGGATAGGGGTTTCTACTATTTTCGAGGCAAAGTTTAACTTATTAACCAATTTCTTAGCAATAAAACTATGAAAAGCCCTAGTATCAAATTGTACGCTAACTACAATATCATTAATACATAAATTACCTTTTAGGACTCCCCTGCCCTTCACATCTTTAGAGGTTGAAGGCTCAATCATTTTAGCGCAAACCTTGATCTGTTCTCCCCTCTTCATTAACAGACACTTGTTTTCCAGTGTCCCGGGTGATGGAAATTGTAACATATAGTCTTCTGAACCATAGGAGAGACACTTCCTTGCTGCTGCTTCTGCACCTTGGAACTCCTATAGTTTGTTGAAAAATGGCCTTTCTTCTAGCAATTATAACGAACTACATGTTTGTTACCACTGAATAACCTTTCGACCATGTCGAAACCCTATTGAATACAAGGCAAAGAAGAACAAGAGAGGAAAGCATTAGCAAGACCTTTCAAAGGAGTCGAAAAGATGCAATAGCCAAAGGTTAGAAGTATCAAAACCTTTCGAAGGGGTCGAAAGCACGCTTTCGCTTCAGTAAACTCCTTTCAAACCACGTGCTTACGCTTGCATTAAGACCTTTCGAATGAGTTACAGAATTAGCTTTCGAAGGCAATGCATAATAATCCTTCATATGCGTGTCAAGCCTTTCAAGTCCAACGGTTCCGCCTTCACTCAAATCACTTAGAAGCACACCTTGGTCAAAACAACTCTTTTGGAAGCAAATTCAAGCACTTCAAACCGGTCGAAGCTTTTGATATCCAGCAAAGGTTCCACATTAAGTCACAAGCATATGTTTGGAAGCTACAAATAGCATCGAAACCTTCACCAGTTCAACACCTTCGAAGCCCTGGAAACAACCCATCAACAGAGTCGAAAGCCCTTACAAAGCAACATATAGAAGAGAAGGCGCAACCGCCCTTTCGAAGAAGATGGAGGCATTCAAACCCATTCGAAAGCATTGCAGAGGGGTGCGCAAATGTCAAAGGAGTCGCAAGGCATCTAATGTGCACATAAATGTGCATACTTTTACCATCATATTTAATCTTTTTAAATTAAATAATGATCATATTGGGTATTTTAACTTGTTTAAACCAAAAATTCAAATTATTTCAAATCGTCACACATTCATCTTCATCCAAGGGTAAAATGGTCATTTTTGTGCATGTATTAATTTTCTAAAATTTAATTGAAAATTTCTATGTTGATTCATAGGAATTTAAATTCAGATACAGGTGGCTTCATAAAATTATGCATGCATAAAAGGAAACAAAGCAAATGAAGATGAAAATAATCCAAACTCATGAATATGGAGGATCCCACCTACCCGCTTACCTTGACTTTCAATTAGAAGCTAATGCACATGCTAAAAGACCATTAGAGCTTCATGTACATTTAAGTGGGAGAATATGGCATGCTAATGATTATTTGCTAGTCACACTACCTCAAGGGTATTTTGGGCATTGCCCAAAAAATGAATTAGGGTTTCTAACTTGTATAAATACTCCATACCTTCATGTAACCCTCCTCTTCTAAAACAAAGCTCTTCTTTTTTCTTTTTTCATGGCTATCATGTAACCTTTCTTTCTATGCAATGTTAGTTAATGTTCTTTTACATTTACATGCTCTCTTTCTTATGTTGTTAGCAGCTTGGTGTTCATTTCTTTTTACGTAGCTTTCTTTTCATTTTGCTCACTTTTTCCTCTTGTTTATTTCATGTTGCTTTCTACATTTGTTGATTTAATAACAAATATGAAAAGCTAATCCCTACAATTTAAGGGTAATGAAGGCCTCTTGAATCATGTAGATGTAACATAATTTTTCATTTATGTCTCTTTTGTGCTTAATGGAAAGTTAGATGTTTGTGTGATTTTGTGTTTAATATTGAGTTTGATAGCTTATGTTATTCAAAACGAATAGGCTATGCATAATCATGTGAATCACTAAATATCTCTTCATCTATATATGATCATGGTAATAGAAGTGGATTTAGAATCAAAATTTGATGGTTTATGTTTCTAATTCAATAGTTAATAAGTCGTGCTTAAAATGGATTCTACTTTTAATTTCATGTCATTTTTATCAAAGTTAGTAAGTGGATTAGATGGTGCATTAAAGTTTGATGGTTTAAATGTGTTAATTAATAACACAATTATGCTATGCTTATGATAAATGCATCAACTAAACTCACAAATGACCAAAAAGATATTATAATTTCATTATGTCGACTTATGTGATCATGAGAGGAGATTTGCCTCTAAATTGCTCTTTAATCTCATATTTTGATTCGCCTTAGTTTTAGTTTGTTTTCATTTTTTTAGTTAGTTAACAGTCCCTTGACTTTGTTTTAATTAGATTAAATAGAATTTCAAAAATCTAAACAATTCCGTGGGGATCGATCCGTACTCGCGCACGTGCTACAACGTACATTGTGCGCTTGCGGTTACTTTTATTTCAAAATTCATTCGGCTATTTTCTAACTCGATAGACATTTGGCCGTCCGAACAAGTTTTTGGCGCCATTGCTGTGGAATTTGCTTTGATTTGAATTTTCTATTTTTCAAATTATTTTCGTTTGATTTTTGTATGTTTTTATTTCATGTGTATTGCATTAAAAAAAATTGTGTGTTTGTGTGTAATTTTTATGGCATTTTGTTCGTGTGTTTGTTGTTGCTTTCTAGTTGTTTTGTTCATTTGCATTTGCATATAAAAGAAAGAAAGAAAACGTACACAATTTCATTCAAAAAGAAAAAAAATATTCTATTCCATTTCTTTTTCCTTTTACATTTTTTTTTTTTTTTTACATTGCTTTTACAAAGGAAAAAAACAAAAACAAAACTGTCATACAACCAATTTTCGGTGCAGTCATTTTTCTATGCACATTCATACTGTGCACAAACATTTCCTTCTTCCCCCCCGGCCATAACTGTTGTCTTCACCACTCCCAACAGCAGTTAACACCCTGCTACACACCTTGCCACCTGAAAACTAACACATACCATCACCATCACTGCTTCACTTTAGCAATACCAACCACTTCAAAACTACTGTCCAAACTCCCCTCTTCCTCTATGCAACAGCTTCTTCACCCTGAAACACTATTTCCCCTCCAGCTTCCACTGCCTTCTTCACTGCTTCCTTCCCTCGTCGCACACCAAACAACCACCATTACAAACAACTCACATATACCACAATTCCCCTACCACCTTCCAAAATATCACAACCACGCGGCATCTGCTCTTCCACCTCTGTCACATTCTCATTCCCAAACTACTGCTCATTGCCACAAACCACTGCCTATTACCGGAACATATAACAACCAAACACACATCACCAAACTACCCCACATCAGACTGTCGCCATACAACAAACCACCTCCACAACCTCCTACAACTACTTCTCTGCCAACATCCATCATTCATTCATACTTCTCTATCATTGACAATCTCCATAACCAGCAAACCATCCCCCCCTCCCCTCCCCCCCCCCCCCCCCCCAAAAAAAAAAAAAAACCTTCCATCAAAACATTTCCAAACCATCACTTCACCACCAGTCAATCACAGTTCCACATCAACAACATTTGCCTACAACTCCACAGTCATTTCTACTTCACCATACTACATTCCAAACCATCACTCCTGCATACTTCATTTCTGTTACAAACACACTTCAAAACTTCACATCATTGTGTTGCTCTCCACACACCAGAAAGCTTCATATTCACAACCAAACAAAACTTCACATCACTGTGTTCCTCTTCACACACAGAAGGCTTCATATTCACAACCAAACCCTGTTAAACTGCTGACAACATACAGCCATTACCCCTCACACTTCCACCAGTGTACAAAACATACCATACCATCTTACTTCAAACTCATTACATCAACAAAAAAAAAATAAGCTTACCACCATACAATAGCATACGAGCATACATCACTTCCTCCCAACATCATCTGTCCTCTGTCTACAACCTTCCACTGCAATCACCCTTCAACTGGTTACAATACACCAAACTCCACATCAATCTTCACCATATACTTGCCTTCCACAATCAAACTGCAACGATACATACTCGAAACTTCCATCAATACTTCCTTTCGACTGCAACCAGTACCAGCAGTAAGCAACCTCCTCAGTTCGCTCCTGCACCCTGCCTGCAGTTCGAAACTGCAACACAAATATACTGACATCCATCTCTGACATCAATTCCATTGCATCTTCACTGCCCCCATGCAACTGCACCCTACCAACATTCCCACATCTCTTCCTATCTGCACATTTCCACCAAAACCACCCCTTGTCACTCACCTATATCACTCAAAAAAATCAAACTTCGACTACTACCATCTACTTGCAACATTGAACAACAGCCATTCCCAAAAAAAAAGACACTTGACACTGCGAACTTACATTCCCCTTCCACTGTGAACATCGAACAACTCGAATTGAAACCCCATCACCCCGTAGCACTCCTCTGCTGACTTCAGAACATCCATCATAAGCTGCCGTCCTCCACTGAACAACCTCAGCGACCTCTATGCACCATCCTCCTTCCAGTTCTACAACACAACTTCCCTTCGTACCCAAACTCCCTAACAACTAAAAAATGCAGAAGATCATCACCTACCAGTGTGAACCCAACCCTCAACCTGCTACCTAAATCGCGACGTCATTGACCTAAAACAAGCAACCACAATCGAGCACCAAACTCCAGTCCTAATCAATCGCCCACCGCAATGCTGCAATCATCCCATCACCGCGACTCCTAATCCCCAAACTTCACCGAACTCCATCGCGAATTAGCAACCAACTCCGAACACAACTCCATCGATCGCAGCTGCTTGTGTTGAATTTTGAGAATCGAATTATTGATTTCAAATGGCGTTACGAAGTTGATTTAGTCGAGAAATTTAATTTGATTGTGAACAGTCGAATCTTTTGAAGTCTGATTTATTAGCGGGTTTGTGAGTTTGCAGTTCTCTTTAGTGGGCCAGATTTTATTTTGTTTGTAATTTTGGTTTTTAGAATGGGTGAATTATTTTAAAAGGACAAAAATTTGTATATTTTTTGCCTCAACGACACGATCTCAATATTTTTACCACAAGGACAAACATTTTTCTAAAAATTATTCATAAGGACAAACATTTTTCAAAATTATTCATAAGGACAACAAAACTGCTACTATGCTAAAGCTGATACCTTAAAACTGCTACCGATAACTACAAACTGATACCTAAAAACTGCTATCAATAACTAAAAACTGATACCTACAGAAAGTTGTCCTTCGGAATAAAATATTGAAGCTCTGTCTTTGAGGCTAAAAAGCTGTGAAATTTTGTCCTTGACAATAATTTCCTGTTTTAGAATTCCAAGTGTGAATTTGTTTTATTATTTAATTTTAATTTGTTTTTTTTTTCAAGTTCTCTTCAAAAAAAAGAAGTTACTACAGTTTCGTTCGTTTTATTTCCTGATTAAAAAAAACTTTGAATTTGTTTTGTTTTATTTTGCTTTTAGTTCAATCCTAATAAAAAAAAGAGTTTGTTTTCTTTTAGTTTAGTTCGGTTTTATTCTTAAAAAAAATCTCTTTAGTTCTGTTTTATTTTTAAGTTCCACTTTTATATTCTGAAAAAAAATATTGTATATATCTTGATCAATTACTTTTCAGGTTGCCAAAAATAATTGTCTTGCTTAAAAAAATTGCTGCTTTTAAAATAATTGCTAATAATTCTACATGCTCTGGCATTGTGCTCTTATATTATTTTTCATTACTTTGCATTGTTGGTTGCTTGCATTTTATAAAAAAAAATTCAAAAAGAAATTCAAACAAAAATCCATTCATAGTTGCATTGCTAATACACATTTAATTTCTGCTTTGAATTTCATCTTAGAATTTGTTAATAATGGTTAGAAATCAATAACACTTAATTGTACATTGACAAGTTGTTTTCTTTGAACGATTTAATTTTTTTGTGTGTAGGCTACGGTAGAGTAATAACCATTCATAAATATTACGATGATACGTAAATATTATAGTGCTTGTTCCTCTGAAGGTACTTAAACCTTCGACTGCATTGCTACGGTGATTCGTGGTGCACCGATAAACCATGTCCGTTACCTGGCAGAGAACTGTCTTGTTGAATTAATACAATGTGTGATTATATAATTTTGGGTTAATTTAGGATAAATCATTTATAATTAACCACTGCATTCATTTAGTTGCATTAGTTCATGCATATTTAAAAAAAAACAAAAAAATTCAAAACCAAAACTAAAAATATTGTAAATATTTCTTAACTTAGTTTTTTTTTCCTTTTCCTTTGAAAATTTTCAAATCAAAATTCCAAAAATTCAAACATAATGTACTTAGTTTTTTTAGAAAATCAAAAATCCAAAAAACAAATCTTTTCAAAAAACAATTTTTTTTTCCATTTTGAAAAATAAATTCTATCTCTAAATATTTTTCCTTCATAAAGAAAATAAAAACATTCTTGAAAATGTCCGAGTTTTCCCACTCACTTGAATTTTACAACAGTTGTGAAAATCAGTATAATTCATATGATTTCACTCCAAATTCGTATGGATATTTAACTACAACTATTCTTTAAACAATTCGAATTTTAAACAACAAAGTTTTCTATTACCTGGTACTTTGGCCTAGCTACAAGATGATAGTTGCAGATGTGATAGTTGACACCATATAAGATCTTGATCAAGGAAAAGCTAGCGCTGTGAAGGGTTTGGTCCATTCGGTGTATGGCGGCATTTCTGGGTGGCTCGGTCAAAAGGAGGGGACGCCTCGTTCGATCTGAGTTGGTCGTAACGCCTCGTTCGGCCATTATGGTTCGGCATATCCTTGTTCGGCTCTGCTAAAATGTCGTTCAGCCTGGAAGGAAGTCTCCTCGCTTGGCCTGGAAGGCAGACTCGTCGTTCGGCTTGGAAAGTACACTCGCCGCTCGCTCATGAAGGGAAGGTTATGTGGCTCGGTATGTTTGGTCAAGACGCGGTTCGGTCGAGATGTCCAAGTAGGTGTCGTTCGGTAAGAGCAGGCTCGGTGTATTTGGTCAAGACACAGTTCGGTCGAGATGTCCTAGGAAGGATCGTTCGGCACTGCTCGGCTACCTTCGTTCGACCGACGTCGCTCGGCAACTACCATTAGATATGCCTGGCCTGGTGTGCAGAAGTTACCTACCGTGGGCCGAGATACCTTGTTCCTGGGCCCGTGAGGGAAATCCAGCCTATCTTCGCCTATAAATAGAGGGACAGAGGCACAGTGTAAATGGACTTTTTTTGCGAGAGCACTAGGGAGACTTTGCCATTTTCAGGACTCATCTATTTTCGATTCAAACTTGTAATCAAGTCATTGGTATACGGATTGTATCTGTATTCAATAGATTAAAAAAGCAATAAAGATCAAACTCAAAGTGGACATAGGCAGTTACGTCGAACCACTATAAATCTGGTGTTTTTGTTTCTTACAGTTTTATTGCATTCTACTGTGTAATTCCTCAGTTTTAACTTACTCTCTTCTTTAATCTCTCTACATAACTCTACTTAAGGGTGTTAGTGACCAATTTTGGTGCTAACATTTTCAAAACGATGACCAACCCTCGAATCTCGAAAATAGCATTTCATTTCTGCTTGAATCTCTATACAACAAAATCAATTGATAAATGATTTGTGTAATTCTTATTTGTGTAATAACTCGAGTCAGGGATTCCAAAATTTGAATTCAATTCAAAATTCAAATGGTTTCGATTATAATCCATGCCAATTCAATTTCAAACTCCAAAATGCATTCCAAACTCAAAGTGAAAATGGAAACAACTTTTCAAATGAATTTGGCAATGAAAATAATCTTAACCACATTACGATTGAAATTTTTTGTTCTCAACAAATCCAAACTGAAAATTCTTAAGTTAATAATTATAAACTGGATTTTGTTGAACAAATGGACAAAATTTACGATGAACAGATGGATCTGTTGTTCGAAACATATATGAAACAACGCGATAAACAAAAGCAAATCCCAATGTGTGACCCGTCAAATGATAATTCGTCTTTTACCCAAATCGGCGATTTTCAAATAACAACTTCAAAAGTTGAAAATAATAATCTTAATGAAGTTGTTGAAAACATGGTAATTGAGTTAGATTTCAGTTCTTTTGGAGGTGTGGAAGCAAATTTAAAATTCAATCTTCCTTTTCTTGATTTCAAAATTTTGAATACAGCAACTTTGGATTTTGAACTTGAGATATGCAATGAAGTTGTTGATAATCCAACAAAGGAAGACGAATTTAATGAATATGAATTTTTTGGACTTTTAGATGACAAGTTTTTAAATTCCGGCGGGAAAGATTTAAATCACCACTTTGATTTTGAAATTAATATTTTTGAAGAATTTTTGAATGATAAACTTGAATTTCAATCAAACGTTATATCTACCACAAAAATCATCGAAAATAAAACAACTCGTACGATTTTTAATAAAACGACATTCATTTTTCCAAATCTACATTCGATTCCAAAATCTTTATGATTCGGTTTTCTACGCTTAAGCTGTGTCTTACATACTTGGCGAGACAAATGAATCGGTTTTTGGAAGACCTGTTCATTTACTCTTTAACGGCATACTTTCTGATGTCATGTAAATAATCATCTTTTCATTTTCATTTTCATTTAAGTAAAGGTTATTTTTTTCCTTCCACTTGGGTTAACTATAGGGATACAGTCAAAATCAAATGTAGAGGGAGACTCGTCTTCTTTTTGATTTTTCATGATTAACTTTTCATTTTTCCTCCAAAACTCAAAAAAGAATAAAAAATTTCAAAAACAATTTTTTTTAAAGCATTTTGATTTATTTTTAAGAAACACTATAAGATAAATATATGGTTTTGGTTTATAAATTGAAATTTTTGAAAATTTATTCGTCGTAACAAAATAAAAATGAAGTTTGATAACAAATAACAGCGATTTAACTAGTATATAGGAAGATTCATACGTGTTAATTATGAACTATCCTAATTGAAGATCTTTGTTTTAAAAAGTGGTGAATTCAAATAAAAGGATATAACATTTTTTTGTCTTCTAAGTTAAAGGGTGCTTAGATGATTTTGCGAAAATCTCTCTCTAAAAAAACAAGATAAAAAATATTTCTTGTATATATTTATATTTTTTAATAAACACCTAGAGTCATGTGTTTACACTCGTATGTACACTAGCCATGCTCTGTACCCTTCTCACGTAAGCCCGAAAGGCAACGCACGATCGGTATATCTGGCCTCAGTTTATCCGAGTTAGGTGTATATATATAAAATTTCTCTCTACATAACACCTACAGTCGATAAGTGTTCACACTTGTGTGTTCATTTGCCACACTCTGTATTCCCCTCACATAAGTCCGCAAGGCAGTGCACGGGTAATATATCTGGCCTTAGTTTTCTGAGTTAGGCATATATAAATATTGTTAATATCAATAAAATTTTCAAAAGAAAAAATGGAGAAGGTAAGAAAATGAAATCCAACCACATTTTAACTTATTTGATTTGATTTTATTGAAAATAAATGAAAATAGCACTTTAATAAACTTTGATAATCAACTAAGGATCCATTTCACTGTTACATTGTATTATCGACCGAAACAACGAGTTGAACTATAGCCCATTTATTATGATAACTTCGTTTATATGGGAAATTTTGACAAGTAAATGACATAAATTTCAAGATAACAACCCAAACTTATATCTAACTTATTTGTGACGATTTAAAAGTGAATCCTTCATTGAATATATTTCCAAAAACTTGCATTCGTCTCTTTGTAAATAAATCTTGCATTTTGTAAATATTTTCATATCGCATTTGGATTTTGTGGATAGTATCCGTTGAAAATCCTCACGAGACAGCACTCGTCCTACTGGGAACACCTAGAGGTTTAATTGCTTGTTGCACACGCTCACTGCAATCGTGCTCCCTACGAAAACGGATTTATCTTAGTTTTTCTTTATTTGGCGACGAATAAAAAGATAACTGTGGGGGTATTTGATGTGCACGTAAATGTGCATACTTTTACTACAACATTTAATCTATTTAAATCAAATAAATGATCATATTGGGTATTTTAACTTTTTTAAACCAAAACTTCAAATTATTTCAAATCGTCGCATATTCATTTCATCCAAGGGCAAAATGGTTATTTTTGTGCATATATTAATTTTATAAAATTTAATTGAAAATTTCTATGTTGATTTGTAGGAATTTAAATTCAAATACAAGGGGCTTCATGAAAATATGCATGCACAAAAGGAAACAAAGCAAATGAAGATGAACATAATTCAAACTCATGAATATGGAGGACCCCACCTACCCACTTATCTTGATTTTCAGTTAGGACCTAATGCACATGCTAAAAGGCCATTAGAGCTTCATGTACATTTAAGTGGGGGATTATGACATGCTAATGATTACTTAGTGACCACACAACCTCAACGGTATTTTGAGCATTCCCCAAAAAATGAATTAGGGTTTCTAACTTGTATAAATACCTCATATCTTCATGTAACCCTCCTCTTCGTTTTAGTTATTTTTAGTTTACGAACAAACATAAAAAACAAAGCTCTTCTCTTTTCTCTTTTCATCGCTACTTAGCCTTTTTTTAAATTTCATGTAACCTTTTTTCTATGCAATGTTATTTAATGTTCTTTTACATTTACATGCTCTCTTTCTTATGTTATTAGTAGCTTAGTGTTCATTTCTTTTTACTTAGCTTTTCTTTTCATTTTGCTCACTTTTTCCTCTTGTTTTTTTTCATGTTGCTTTCTACTTTTGTTGATTTAATAACAAATATGAGAAGCTAATCCCTACGATTTAGGTGTAATGAAGCTCTCTTGAATCATGTAGATGCAACATAAATTTTCATTTATGTCTCTTTTGTGCTTAATGGAAAGTTAGATGTTTGTGTGATTTTGTGTTTAATATTGAGTTTGATAGCTTATGTTGTTCAAAACAAATAGTCTATGCTTAATCATGTGAATCACTAATTACCTCTTCTTCTACATATGATCATGGTAATGGAAGTGGATCTAGAATCAAAATTTGATGGTTTATGTTTCTAATTCAATAGTTAATAAGCTAAAATAGATTCTAATTTTAATTTCATGTCATTTTCATTTAAGTTAGTAAGTGGGTTAGAGGGTGCATTAAAGTTTGATGGTTTAAGTGTGTTAATTAATAACAAAATTAGGCCATGTTTATGATAAATGCATCAACTAAACTCACAAATGACCAAAAAGAGACCATAATTTCATTATGTCGATTTATATGATCATTGAAAGTCTACATGGTGGATCGTGTAGTGTATATGCAAGTATACGTGACAAAATATATGATGTAACTAAAACAATACTAATATAGGTAAATCTAGAATAAGCACACCAGGATTTTATACTGGTTCGGACCTCCCGTCCTACGTCCTGTCCCGAAGCCCCCCTTCAGAATTCGACTATCAAACACCCTCACTTCGTCCAGAGGAATAGGCTTGGTTACACTGGCTTTTTCTTGTCAAGTATGTGTTCTATAACATGGATATTGACAAATAAGTACAAATGCTTCCAATATATATCTAGAGAGCATTGACTGTGAAGAACTGAATATATGGAAGAGTGAATTACAAGTATAGATTGCTAGAGATCAAGAATATAATAGAACATGCGAGTAAAGAGCATAAGTAAGTAAGGTTAATGTTCTCTTTGATTCTTGATGATATATATAGTTGTAGAGAGGTTCCTTGAGTAGTTGCATCCATTACATGTGTTTCTATAACTGCTTCTGTTGATGATGAAGAGTTGCAACGAAGAGAAGCGAAGATGTCTTTTCAAATGTGACAGTTGAATTTTAAATATAAATTCCGAGTTCAAAATGAAACATATGGTATTTGTATCAGACGTCTAACACTATATATTTTTTGTATATAGTAGTGTTTCAGACGTCTATGTGCATCTACCAGATGTCTGATCCTGTTTTTTTTGTTGTTCCAGAGGGTTTTTTCAAACGTGTGGCTAGTGCACCCAGACGTCTGAAAGCTGTGCATGTCAGTATTGTGCATCTTTCTTGTTGCTACTTTGACCTATCGACTTGTAGTCTCTTGTAATATTCTTTGAGCCCTGTTCTTGTCTTTCTAGTGGTTTTACTCTAGCAAGTACTTGTATATGGAAATATATATATATATATATATATATATATATATATATGCATATTCGATTTCCATTGTATAGTTGTTGTCATCGAAATCATAGATTTGATTTCCTAATAATCATGAGAGGAGATTTGCTTCTAAATTGCTCTTTAATCTCATATTTTTATTCGCCTTAGTTTTAGTTTGTTATCATTTTTTTAGTTAGTTAACAATCCCTCGATTTTGCTTTAATTTGATTGAATAGAATTTCAAAAATCTAAACAATTCCCTATGGATCGACCCGTACTCGCACATGTGCTACAATCGTATACTGTGCGCTTGCGGTTATTTTTATTTCAAAATTTGTTGGCTATTTTCCAACTCGATAGACATTTAGCCATCCGAACAGAATCTGAAGCCACCTTTCGGCCATGTCGAAAGTACTTGGTCGAAAGGTGCCAACCCGCATCTATAAATAAAATCCAAGGGGTCTGGTTTAGGGGACCCGAACTCATTCATTCTATACTTGTACTTTCTTAATTCTAAAAGTTGTAACCCTAATTTGTAAATTGAATTGGGGAAAAATTGATCAATAAAGGCTTCTTTGATTTATTAAAGGAAGATCTATGAATTCTTGATTACTTAATTGATTTGAAAGCTTTTTATCGGATCTAACTATGTTTTTCAGGTATCAACCACATCGAAAGGCCTCTTCCGACCTGGTCAAAACCCTTGCATTTTGAAGAAAGCCCAATTATTAACTCCAGGCCACCTTTTGTTGAACTTCTACCTTCTAGTGGATCGAAACCTCATCCCAAGCCAGTTTTACTTGTAACTCCTGATCCAAACCCAAGTCATTTAAGATTCCAGCTTTCGCCAAGGTCGAAACCATTCACAACTGATCATAACCTTGAATCTTAGAGCCATCCATTAGGCTTCCGCAATAGCTTCGAAAGAACTGTTTCAAAGAGAAAGTCAAACTACTTTATTTAGCTCGAAAGACCAAAAATAAGAAAATTTAAGCCTTTTGACCGGGTCAAAAGGTAAATAAGAAAGAAATTTCACAATAACACCTGATTTGAAAGGTGATTTAAAAGAAGAGTTCATATCCTAGCTCTCTCCAATAAACCAAAAGAGACCAAAAAGGATTAACCTTCCCTACACATCAACTTTAGGGCGTTGACAAGTTTTTTGTTAACATTTTGGTGCTAGAAGGAGGGCTCGAGCCTCATCTATGTTGAACACCCAACACCTCATATCTCTAACCTAACTTTATTCCAAGCTTACCCATTATGGGCCTTACGTCATCATGGCTAGCAAAATCAAAAAATCCGAACAAGGATCCTCAGAACCATACTTAATTGGATTCTCTATAGAAACTACTAATGTTCAAAATCTCCAAGAAGAACAACTGTTAAGGATGAAGGCTTTAAGAATCATAAGGGAAAAGAAAGTTGAAGCTTATGATCCACTTAAATGGAGTTTAAACCCTTTTTATGTTGGTACCAACCCAATCTTTACCTTGGGAGAAAAGAAAAGGGGAATGACAATTTATTTGACCAAATGAGAAAGACAATTCAGCGCTATACCAAAGGCACAATCTTTGAATAAGGAATAATGGCTGGTTACAATGCCTTTGCACACAAATGGGGTCAAGTCAACAAGTGGAACAATACCTACATCGGAACCCCAAAGAGTTTTGAACAAAAAACCAGTTATCAAAAGGGAAACTCTAGAGCCAAGTACTAAAAGATTTAGAAGCCATCCTCAAGAAACAAGTATTAAGCCTAGACTTCCTAAAGAATGCAACTTAACAACATCCATAGAGAATTTCTACTTGTTAACCAAGGATGAGCTCAATTATTGGCCATTACAGAAAAAGAAGCCAAAATATGAAAGAAATTGGGGAGATCCTACTGCCATTTCCACATGACGAATGGACATAAGACTAACCACTATAGAGCCTTGGAAGGGATGCTAATCAGCTTTTTTCGTCAAGGAAAAATCAATGAATTTGTAAAGAGGTCATGAATAAAGTCATTAAAGAGTTACTTTTCTGAAAAAGATCCACATGGTTGGGTGTGAAATGCTTCTTTGAATTGGATGTTACCTGAAACGGTCAAAGCCTTTGTCCGCGCCGAGTTAGCCAGGGCAGACCACTTAGAGAGAGGAGTGTAAGCCTTTATCCATGCCATGCTACGGCCAGGTTAAAGCATCGACAAGCCCTTGCTCGCGCCTCTGGTCAGGTCAAAGTACCTCATGGAGTGAGGAGTGTAAGCCTTTATCCACGCCACTCTATGGCCAGGGCAGGGCATCTCTTGGAGGGAGGAGTGTAAGCCTTTATCCACGCCACACTATGGCTAGCGCAGGGCAACTTGAGGGAGGAGTGCAAACCTTTATCCGCGCGATGTTATGGCCTAGTTAAAGCATCGAAAATCCCTGGGCCGCGCCTCTGGTTAGGTCAAGGCGCCTCCTGGAGGGAGGTTGGGTAAGTCCTTAGTTCCAGCCTCTAAGAATGAGATAATTAAAAGCACCAAACAACAAAAGACTAAGACGTCCAAGCCCAAGAAGCAACTCATCAAACAAAGTACTAGGACATCCAAGCCTAAGAAGAAGCATATCTCTAAAAGACTAAGATGTCTAGGCCCAAGAAGTGGCATATTGGATAACAGACTAAGATGTCCAAGCTCAAGAAGCAGCTAATCAAACCGTAACTATGCACAAGGCTTAAAGGATTTCTACATGTCGAAGAAGACATAGTCTAACAAGTAGAACAAAACTCCGCTTATTAGTACTCGAATATAGGTTTTAGGTCTCTTATTTCTAAAATTCACCTATTAATACCCGAATCTGGGTTTTGGGTCTTTATCAATCACTTACAGTCTTTATCGTACCCGAATCTAGGTTTTGAGACCATTACTTAACTTCACTTATTAATGTCCTAATTTGGGCTTCAGATTTCTATTGTGGATTTCTGATTATCCACTACTATGCCCAAATCTAGGTCAAATACTTCTATGGAGAAGATCATTATTATGAATGCCCAATTATCATCCACTAATACCCGAATATAAGTTTTAGACTTCTAAACTTCCAAATTTCATTCATTGGTTCCCGAATATGGGTCATTATGTTTCTACTACAAAATTTCAGATAATGATTTCTGGATTTCTATTATTGATCATATTCAACTCACTATCAACTATCTTCAGAGGATGATTCTCTAAAATCATTTATACCCCTGGTTGAGGATAAGATTTCCTGCCAACAGATTTTAGATATTCCAACAAAATGGGTTAAAGTTAAAGTATTCATTATTTCTTATTATGACCAAAGATGGGTTTCAAGACGTATAACCAAATTCAACTACTTTGCATTTATTATCATACAGTTAACATAATGATTTGTTAATCTTTGAAAATAATATAGAAAGACTTTTATATCAATTTCAAGATAATGATAAGAAATGTTGTTTACTTCGTACTTTTCGGGGAAATCAGAACAGTAAAGAAGAATGAAAGATCTAGTAAACACAAAATTATGGTATAAGCTATCATACGAGTATTTCAAAAATGACATTACAGGAAAGGATCTCAAACTAGGTGATATCTACAAAATTTACATGATTTACATAACTTATGAAATTATTTACAAGTGTACAAAAGAAATATGTACATTTCATAAATATGAATCTTTCATAAATCTTGAGCAGCTTTGTCCAAGTTCTCAGCAATTAAAGGATCTATAATATGACAGATTGCGATACAAAGAACCTCTTTAAGCTTCTTTTTTTCCTTATCATATACACATCATCAATCACATCAATATTAGTTTTCAAAGCGCAGTTGAAAGCTCTATTTGTGCCTCTAAGCGTCTTATTTTCCCTTTCCAATTCAGCAATGCGCTTTAAAAGAAAATATTTATCGCGTTCAAATTCTAGAATTCTAGCAGCATATTCATTTATATGTTGTTAGTATTTAACCTTTTGCTGCTCGTAAAATACTTCATCATTTCGAATTTAACCTTCCTGCAACATTCGCCCTCTACCTTCTCGTTCAAGCTAGGGGTAGGATTGGTCGTAGTGGGGAATTTTTGGATAGCAAGTGAAGTGGATCCTGTAGATTTAGAAACAAATGGAGTAGCATGAAGAAGTGGTAGATTGATACTTGAGTATTATTCTCCATAATAAATTCCAACGACTCGCATTGAGCTTGACTATCCTTTAATTTCATCTCTAAATCGCTTATTTGTTGAAAAAGTTCTGACATGTGATCGAAGTCAATTGAAGGGTTTGACTTAACTTGATGCTTTAGAGCGAAAATCGTTTCATTTTTACTATTAACAACTGCTTCTAAACGGGCAGTCTGATACTTTAGGTTTTTGATAATTGTTTTATGAAGTAAGATTATTTTATGCCATCTTAAAGCTTCAGCATTGCTATGAAAATAGGCAAGTAAAGTATCTTCAAGAAGTTTACTCTTTCAAGTTCTGCTAACAGCTTATCCTTAAGATTAATAAAGCGAGACGCTGAATCTAATGAGTGATATGCTGGGAGATAATTGTAGCTCCTATTTAAATAAAAGGGAAAAAGAATCAAGTCAAAACCAAAATGACCAATCTCTTTACTGTAATAAAAGATTACAACTTAAGTAACAATGAAACTAAAAGATACAATAGACATTTTTTTACATCTAAAGATGAGAAACAACATCTCTAACTTTATTCAATGAATTAGCAGGAAGAGCAATTGTAGAGTCAAAAGGAATGTTAAGTCCTTCCGGAGTAATCACCGGAGGATATTTGCTACAGTCCCATTCCTTGGTGGGAGGACTATCACAACCGCAAATTAGTTTAGTATGGAATGTCCGGATCTCCTTAAGTAGCCTTTCTTTCTCGTCACCAAGGAAATCAAAGTGGAAATAAGGATGTTCCATGTAAAGTTTTTGTAAATCTCTAAGAAAACAACATCTTGCTAATTTTGAAGATTTCAGAGTTGATGCCTTTTCAAGATAAAATATTCTTAATTTAAATATTGGCTTAGGTAAGCTCTAGAGACAAGATTGCCCGAGGAAGATTCACTCTATGATAACATAATAAAATGTTGCTAAGTATAAAAAGCAAGATTAACATAAATATTTACAAATCAATGTTATTAAATATTCATAATCATTCATCCGGTTCACACAAAATTTACTTAGTAAATAATTTTGAAATAAATTTATCCTTATAATACTTGAGTTTTTCAGGAGGTATATCTTGGGGAATTGATTTGAATCATGGAAAATTTCAACATTCTCTGGGATGCCGTCAGATCTGAATTTGTCCAAGCATCTTTTGTGTAAACCCCTAATTAAACCCCCACTAAAATCACCTAAATATGAAAAATCAACAGTCGGGTGTCTACAATAGGCTTGTATAAGAAATTAACCAAAATGTCCCTCTCCTCAATCAATATCCAAAAGTGGGTAATCAACTCCTGGTTCTCTTTCAGAAGAGCATCATATCGAAGGCGCGCTCTTCTTGGTTGTGGGGCGGCTTCTTGATGTTTAAAAGATGCTAACACTTCCGCACTTTACTGAATCTATGATATTTATCACAAAGAATATGGTGCTTCTTCAATTACTTGTCTAACTTCTTATATAAACTATTTATCTCTTCTTGTTTTCTTTCAAGCTTTGTTTTATAAGGGTGGATAGATTTCTTCCTTATCTAAAATAACCGATTACGCTATTATTATCTTCAAAGCGAAAGATGTTTAAACAGAGAATCCCTTACCTGAGATACCAGGACTAATGCTTGGGAAGATTTTTCTTTCTCTTTCGGCCCTTCAACGTCAACAAAAGCAGGCTCTTCTTGAGGGTCGAAGGGTGCGCTAGATTCAAACGGGACTGCCTCATGAGGAGATGGATCCTTTAAAATCCCTTGTATTGTTGTCCTCATCTTTTTCAAACCTTAGTAAGGCCACCTCTATCGCCACCTGAACCTTGACCGCCATTAATGTTATCATCATTATCATCATCATTGTCGTTGTCGTCGTCACCCTCTTCTTCAACCATCTCATCTTTATCGTCTTCATCTTCGGAGTTAGATTCGACTTTGACGGTAGGAACTTCAAAGGAAAGAATTTTGGAGGTGTCAATCTCCTCCCTTTTAGCAGCTTTGATTGCATGCTCCATCTATTTAATCTCGTCCATAACCCTATCAACAAGAGCATGGTCGAGCGAGGGAAAACTTAATTCTGGACATTTCTCGATATTATCGGCGTATGCGAGCATCAAAGCGTCTTCGTAAGAATTAATCATAATATCTTCAAGGGAGCTGCCAAGAAATTAAGACACTCGCCGTTTTGCATCGAAGATAGTGTTAACTGCCGATTTTAAGGAAGCTTTTCTCTTTTTCAACTTGTCCTTTAGAGAAGCCAGTTTTGCCGCCAATTGGACCTTTTCATCCTTGGATTCTTTTAAACCTGTTTTCATCGCGAAGTTCTCATCGGCGAGGAGTTGGCGAGCTTTCCTTTCCTCAAAAATAATAGATTCTAACTGGGCAAGAGATGCTCTCAATCATTTCAGCTCAGTCATAGCTTCATTTTTCTCGAAGGATAAAGAGGAGACTTGATTCTTTAAGCTAGAAATCTCCTCTTGAAGCTTAAAGGATTCAGTAGAAGATCTGGACGCATGTTCTTGCAAAGATAACAAACTCTTGGAAATATGAAATAAAAAGTATAGCATAAGTCAAAAACTCAAAGAAGAACAATGATGATAAAGTCAAGTGAAGAGAAACTTACCAAGAGTTGTTGTTCCATTAAAGAACGATAGTGACCCGCCAAGTCAAAAAGAGAAATAGGCGGGTTGATGGAGGCAAATATATGGAATTTATGATAGATTGAACTATCTCTTCAAAATTATTTAAGGATGTACGAGATGATGGCTTAGGTGGGGCGTGCTTTTGAGAAGGGGTCATCTCCAAAGCCTTCCGCATCTACTCAATCACACTTAGTGAGCTCAAAACAACGATGTAGGAAAGAGGATCAATTATAGTGGGAGTTTTCTTAGACTGGTCAAGAGGAGCTTCAGCAGTCGGACTCTTCAAAGCTTTATCAAGTTTTAAAGACTCCTCCCCCGCAGAATCAGGGACTTCAACTATTTTTGCTATCTTTAGAGGTAGTTCCACCATAGTTGATTTGGACAATTTTCTTTTGACGACCATCTCTATTTTAGCAAGAGACTAAGAAAAGGATGGCACACGAGAAGTCGAAGAGTAAGGAGCCGGACCACTTGCAGGTTTTTCAACCTAAGGATCGACTATAGAAAATTCAAATGGGTTATGAGTCGGTAGAATAATCTAAGAAGCAACACAAGAATAGATAACAAGCGCAGCGTTTGTAACTTACTGGAGTAGTCAGGGAAGAAAGTTGACATTGGGGAGAAATTTGTAGGACCTCGCAAAGTTGCTTTAGGATGTATGTTGGATCAAAGAAGGTTGACCAAGAATCCTTTGACCAGTAGGCAAGAGAGAATACTTCTGTAAATTTGTAGGATTTAGCAGGGTCAATCGGTTCCTAATCCTGCTTGAAGCTGCAATTAGAGACTTCGTTGTTCTCTTATCCACCTCATTTAGTTCTTTAGCAGGAGCACTTGATAAAAAGCATAGATCAACAAAGAAAAGTAATTAGGTAAAAAGAAAATAACGAAACCCGAGCTTACGTGGAGTAGAGAAAGTCCCTCTAGTGTTTGGGAAGCATCTAATGAAAAAGAACCGATTCTCCTAGTCTCTAAACTTGTTCACTCCCCAGATATTAATTTCTTGGGAGGATTTTCCTGGAAGATTTGGTTGTTCAGGTTGCTGAGCTTAACCAACTAGACAAGGTGATTAAGTACTTCAACATTCAAGGAGGGAATGCCAGATTCCAGCGTCATTGGCTCCAAGGATAAAAGATAAGTTTATACGTTGGTAGATAACTGAATCGGAGAAATTCCAAGATAAGCTAAGAACTTGGATAGGAAGTCTGGAAAAGGAAGAAATTCACCTTGGCAGATGTGGATTGTAGTGTAAGCAAAGAACCCTTCAGGAGGGCTATTAATGGTGTCATTTTCAGTAAGAGGAATGGCTTCCACCCCTGAAATCCCAAAGTCATTAAGGATCACATCCACTTCATTTTGAGTGGATATCAAGGAGCTCTTGAAAGTAGCTTCAACCTTCTTAGGAGAACTCATGATTCTGCCAGGTGAAAATGTTTCAGTAAGAAATTACAGTTTTTTATGAAATTAGCATTCTTTCAATGATTACTAGAAACCTATCACAACAATTTAAATATCAAAAAAAATATGGAACTTCAAATTCTTTAAAGAATGTTTAATGTTGAAAAATGGGATTTACTGAGCTTTCGACAGAGTCAAAAGGGAAGTGGGACTTAACACCTAACAAACATCCTTCCACAATGTCGAAAGCCCAAGTACCTATTGAGCTTTCGATAGGGTCGAAAGGGAAGGCTGAACCATATGTCCAACCGACACTTTTCAATAGTGTCAAAAGCTCAATAGGAGCTTTTTTTAGAAGGGAAAGTTAAGACCTTCATAAAATTTGAATAAAATAAACACTACCAATATTCAATGAATAAAAGAAAAGACCCTTCGACCCCGTCGAAACCTACAATCTTAAGCTTTATTAGGGAAATATGAGTGCCGTCGAAACCTCATTTACCGATAAAGTCGAAAGGTTTTAAGTTGACGTCGTATTGTTAAAAGAATAAAAGATATGGAATATTTCAAAAATATTGGAGAAAGATGATTATAAGAGGTTTTGACCCGTTAGTCACAGAAGGTTTCGACATAATCGAAAGGAATGCATGGTTTCAAAAGCATACCAACAACTAAATTTCAACCGAAACAACAGGTTTCAACTAAATCAAAATGTTTTACTTAATTTTCAACTTATACAAAGTATGCTTTCTTTGACCAAATTTATTAAACATATATACCGCTTGTTATCCCGCCTTTTGGCAAGGCCGTGAAACCAAGGAATTGGCTGGAAAACAAAGACAATTCATCCCGAAAATCAGTTATACGCAGGTACACTATGGATACTGGTAAAATAAATTCGAGTCCGGATCGAGCTACAATCAATATGACACAACAAGAAAAGCCATGAAAGCAACGTTCCAAATTTCGAGACAATCGAAGTTTGTATGCTCAAGATATTGATCGATCAAAGCCAAGAAGATCAACTCCTTCATATCCATTCTTGCTCTCATCCACCCTAGGCGGCCTTCTTCGTATCCATTCTTTTTCGCATCCATCCAAACCGACCTCCTTCGTATCTATTGGAATCAACTAGTTCGCATCCATGGATTGTGCAAGCCCATTCGTGTCCATCCATTTCATGTCCATGGCAAAGCATTATCAACTTTGTATCCATCTAAGCAAAAATCTACACTTCGTATCCATCACATATACATCACTTCGTATCGATCGAATACATTCTTTTTCGTATCCATCAAAATCAAGTTAATTTGTATCCATAGGGAATTGTCACTTCGTGTCGACCAATCCATGCACTTCGTACCGACCCACCCATTTACATGCTTCGTATCGATTGGCCATTGATCGATACGAAGAGTGCCTCAACGATCGATATGAACGTCACCCCTTTTCAATCGATATGAAAAGGCTATTGAATCACCGATACGAAATATGCATCCCAAGACCAATACCAAATACTTGAGCCTATATCGATACGAATAGGAGTGTAAGCTGTCAATACGAACTTAACTCAAATGAGCGATATGAAGTGGGCGACAAGGGAGCGATACGAAGGAGATTGTTCCATCTCGATACGAACGAGGCACAATAAAAAAGGAAGACTCGGTCAATCGACATGAAAAGTGGATTGATCCTAAAAGTTAGCGCCACATCATCGGTCATCGCGTATCTATAAGCGATGCGAATAGAAGCAATGCGAATGAGAACGATGCAAATTCGACAGCACATTGAAAGTTCAAACTTGCATCGACCATAAGTCGAGATCTACAAGCCCAAATGCCACCAAATTTTCATAGGAGCTTTTCTACAACTGCAATAATGTACTTGAGCAATTTCATCCGAAAAGGACCAATTATGGATCGATACGAACTCAATTCATATCGCTCCCATATCGAGTCGAAACTACCTGAACTAGATACCGTGGGTCCACCCACGTGAGGGAAGAAGTCTTTCGAGATCTGGACGAGATATTTGCTGCCTATGCCTGTAAATAGTCACTCTATACTTACAGAAAATGGACTTTTTGGCTTGTCTACGCTGACATTCTGCTGGAATCATTAGACTACAGTTGTACTGTTGTAACTTCTTGTAATCAGCGAGTGAAAGTCAACAAATACTAATCATTTCATAGTGGACGTTGGCAATCCGCCGAACCACTCTAAATTCATGTGTTCCTACGCATTTTCTAATATGTTAACTGGTGTGTTCGTTAGATCTACCTCATTTTACATTTACCTTCTTCATTTTATCTCTTCAAACACATCTGAAGAGTGTTGTGCCCAATTTTGGTACAAACACTTTGATGCTTTAATTGAGAGAACCCAGCTTTTCTTTTGCTCATTGGATCTATTGCCGATATCGGATTGCAAGAATCTAAGGAGGAGATCCAGATTTCAGACCTAGAAGTTCTTCCATCCTATTCAAATTTGTACCAAGTCTGGGAGAGAACATCGATATCCACCATCATCAACACCAGGACTACTTCAACAGCTACAGATCCAAATGGATGGGATAGACAGAACCTCGCACAACTTCCTCCTACCAACCAGAATGCTGCCGGACCTTCAGATCTACAAGGTCCTATCACCAGGGAAGAGTTCCAACTGCTAATGTAAGAGCTGACTCAAAGCCGTAAGCAACTTACTCAGCAACTCCATGCCAATGCGGAGTTGACCAATTGACTGAACCATGGAAGATGAAGGAGATTCAGGAGGGATCAGGCTTCCTATTCATCTATTGAAAGTTCAGCCTCTTCTAACTATAATCACGGATCCATACGTCCATGGCTGGATGGAAGCTATACAAAGGCTACTGAACATCAGCACACATTGAATCTGGGGCAACCAAGAGCTGGCCCGTCAACTAGCCATCAGACCGGACCCTCCTCTCGAGGAGGTACTATTCCTTATCATATTACTAACAACCGCGCTGCCGCCGCTGCTACTAAGTTAGGAGCTGATGCCCAAAACCGGGTAGATCCGAACCATCGCCAACATGAGTATGCTCTTGAGCCTTATGTTTCTAAAAACCTAGAACCAAGGAGGCAAGATACGGACCGTTGACCATGACCGACCCATCCTCGCATTGTGGAACCCGACCACACCTTGGCTCAACATGCCCAAAATGTCAAATGCCAGATATCCCGACAATAATCCGTGAAAGTTAGGGCCTCAGTAATAACGATTGGAGAATCTTCCAAATCATACCACTTCACCGATGATATCCTTTACGCTGAACCGCCTTGATAATTTAGAATGCCAATTCTACCTATTTATGAAGGGAGCTCTGACCCTAACCAACACATTTTAAAATATGAATGGTTAATGAATGCTGCACGAGCCGATGATGCGTTCAAATGCCAAAGTTCCCCAATCTCCCTAGGGGCATAGAAACTATGTGGTTTACTCATCTACCACCCTGATCTATGTCATGTTTCGACCAGTTGGCAACAAAATTTGTTGAATAGTTCGACATGCATGTCACAAGGCCGAAAGATGTTACTACATTGTCCAATGTCACTAAATCTTCCGAAGAGACACTTAGACGTTATTTCGAGAGGTTTCATGCTGCATGCGCTGAGATCAGTAATCCTAATGATAACTCAATTCTAATGGCGCTGACTAAGGGGATCGATCCTGATTCCGAATTTGGCAACTGGTTGGTGGAAAAAAACCCCTAGATCATTGGACCATTTCTATTCCAAGGCAACTCAGTTCTTGAGAAGAGAGGATGCGAAAAAGTCTAGGAAAAAGGATGACGCAGGGCCCGGTGTGGAAGGAATCCAAAGCAATGTCGCTATAAAACAACCAAGGAGAGTTGCAGAAAGGTGCAGTTAAACATAGAGAATAAACAGAATCAACAGATAGGCAATGGAAATAAAGGTAGGAAACATGATCAGAATCACGGGTCAAGACGTAGAGCTCCTATGTTTGACACTTATACCCCTTTAAATACGTCTTTGTAAAATGTGTACTTGCAGACCTGCAATACTATTCAATAAAAGAAGCCTGCTCCGAAGCAGTCGTCAGAAAAACAGATTCAATGGGGGAGGTTTCGTAGATTTCACAATAGTTATGGCTACAACATGAATGAGTGTCATCATTTATAGGATATTATCTGTAACGACCTGAAATTTCCGAAGCGGGAAATTCCAGATAGTTATGAAAAAGAAGAAAGAGATAGAAGAAGAAGAACAGAAACACCAAACATCTCACAATCGCAGCGGATAAAATATAATAATAAATAATAATAGCTTACAAAAGGATTCTATATCAGTCGATTACAATTGTATACATCAGAGTTCTACATATATACAGTCACTGAATATTTACAATTATTCTGTCTCAGATTAGCAATAGTATAGATACAGCGGATATACTCTATACGATATTTCCATCCAGCTCGCCTCCTGAGCTCCAGAACGAACCTACCTGAAATTCTGTAATACTCGGTCTGACCCGAGCATTACACCAAAGTAACACCCGGGTCAGGCTGGAAACCAGCGTGAGTAAACCCAACTAACATGGAAATACCAAAGCAAACAACTTAAATAAACCCGGGGTAGCTTATATCAATTTAACCAATCACAATTTGCTATAGAAAATGCTTATTTCACACATAAAGTTCTAAGTACCAAACTTAGATAAATATTCCAGCCTGCTTAATTCATTTCAATCCAGCCTATTGATTTCACAAATCAATATATAAATATTCGAAATGGTTTCGGGTATTTCCCAAATACCCGACCCCATACTCTTCGAGACTCGTATTATCCTAACCCAAGTTATTCAAATGAAATTCACATCATTTCATATTAGAGATATCAACTCATTCAAAGCATCCAATACAATTCAATCATCCATACGCAAAACTTAATCACATACAAATTAATTCAATTGATTCCAATTGAATTTCAAAATCCCAATTGCTCAGATTCCTTTATTAATTAATTCCAACCCAATTAATCAATCAACCATTCCCTATCCATTCATCTCAATTAATCACCTCGGATTAATTATGTTGCAATTACATTCAAGTAATTATCTTTAACAAATTTCACGATATTAATTATTCTTAACCCAAATCAATAAAGTAATCTTAATTACTTCATAAATTAATTAACTATATTAATTTCATTAGTCTTTAATTACTTATATTAATTAATTCCTCATAAGTCACTTATTTGGATTAATCAATCATAATTAATTAATCTTTATATTACATCATTAATTATACGATTTGATGATTTTCAATTATAGTTTACTCTAATTCGTCCACAATATTATTCATTCTCTATCACCCTCAACCTGTAATTAACTGTTTTTCTTATTTACTCTATTAATACATTAATTACTCCTTAATTTGTTATTTCAATTAATCTCTTGATTAATTTCACAAAGTAATTATATTTTATTGATTACATTAAATAATTATATATCAAACCATCCATTGATTATACTAAGTACATTAAACTTAATTAATTAATTTAAGCCTTACTAAATTAATTCAAATCCTGAATTACTGAATTAATTAATTTAGATCATTGATTTATTGGATTAATTACTTATCCTTCTTAATTACTCTACTATTTGAATGAATCAAAATTCATTTAAATTTAACTTGAAACCCTTTTCTTATTTATGATTTAAATTTAAGACGACTTAAAACCCCAACACTTCGAGTCAAACCACAATTAACTCGAAAATCAACCAAACCGAAGTCACATCATCAATTCACAGCGCACAACAAATCAATTCAACCATTCAACCAAATATTTAAATTTAACCATTTAAATTTAAATAAAATTCGACAGAGTGAGATTTACTCACCTTTGCTTTTAAGTTGCAACCCTTTCCAAATCTCGACCCGATTTCTCCGACCTTTGACCTTATATAAATAACCATATGATTTATTAATATTTGGAACAATCAGACAAATAAATTTTCATTTAATAACTTGCTCAGCTAAGGATTTTATTTTAAATAATTAATTAATTTTAAACTAATTTTAAATAGAATATCTTTAGTGACCAAAATAATTAAATAGGTTAGTTAGACAAATAATATTTCTATAATCCAATATTTTAGAATTTATCTAATAAATTTAGAAGAGGTATATGTAAATCCTCTATTTCGCTGTTTTATTTTTGTACTACATATATATACACATTCAAAAAAATAATTTTGTCACTGTAAACTTAATATATATATATATTTTCCTTTTATCCGGTTTATTGTATATATATAAATATATATAAATCCTTACTGCACATATACAATATCGTAAAAATCAATCTTAAACAAATTATACCTTGATTTCGTCCTAACCGGAATCAAAAATCGCGTAGAACCCTAGCTTCCCTCACTGTCTAGTTGACCATAACCTACCCGAGCGGCCTCTAAGTTGCATGTCAGACTCGCAGCCACCTCCAGAGGCTCCCCTCCTACACTTCAGCACCACCGTGGACTCCGCCTGAACGAAACAAAATCGTCTCCAGTCACCCTCACTCCATCGCCTCGCGCGCTCACCAGGCCATGCGCGCGAGCTCGCGGTCGTTCTCGAAGTCTTCCCCATAGCTTCGACCTCCAACCTCTCGTGCGCCCTCAAAAACATTGGCCACTACTCCTCTGCGACGTCCCCCAAACTTCCCGAGTCTCCTTCTTACCTCACTCACAAATTTTCGTACCGACAACAAATCGCGCCTCCCCCATCATCATCACCCACAAAATCACCATCGGCATGAGTTGCGCTTGGCTTCGATTGAAGTCGCTTAGACATGAGAGATAACTCGATCGATTGATTTTATTTGTTTTTTTTTTTGCAACCATCATTAATTTCGAAACAATTGGAGAAAAAAACGCGACTCGATTGAAGTTAAGAGGATTCACGAATAAATTTGGGGATGGGAAAAAAATGAACCGAGGTTTAGTAAATTTGCTTTCGTGAATTTTGGTTTCCTCCCTTCAAGGTTAGAGATGGGTCGCGAATAGAATATAGGGTGGAGAAGCTTCCTGAGAATGCTTTGTGGATAAAAATATCTTTACTATCTTATTTAATTTTTTTTTTTATTATTATCTTAAATAAAACTTCCAAAATGCCTCATCGATTGCTACTAAAATTTTTGAACTCCTCTTAGAGAATGCCGTGAGGCGATTATAAAGCTTTACCCGTATTCCAAACACAATGGGACGTGTTTCAAAGGTTATTTTGATCGTATGTGCGGTTTACAAAAGAAAACGATCAATTTTGGATTTAATCGATTAAAACAATTTCTAAGCATTTTGAGTTGCCAGGGTCAAATGACAACTCCGATTGCTACGAAAATTGAAATCCGATAATAACTAACTATTACGGATTCAATGGAACTGGTTTCATCGAATTCCGAGACTGTGCCTTGGAAGGCTGTTTTTAAATTCAATTTAAACGATATATTTTCAAAATTGAACAAATCACCTTTAAATTAAATTTCAACCATTCCATTATCTTTAGTATCATCATTATAAATTTTATAAGCCTTCAAATTATTTAACAGGCTTAGAAATTTCAGATTCAACAATTTTACCTGAGTTCCAATTATTAAATTCAATATTTATACCATATAATTCAATGATTTAATTATCAAGTAAATATTGATATTTGGAATTCACGTTTAAAATTAACCTTCAAATATTTTAAAATCAATTACTATTCCAATTTGCATTGTTAGAAATTCTGGGTCATCACATTCCTCCCCCCTTAAAAGAATTTCGTCCTCGAAATTACTAGTTAGGAAGAATGGTCCAAACCCGTTTACTTTTTCCCAAAACCAAAATGTTATCAACTTGCCACAAAATCTTTTATTAAAGATTCACTACTACCTCAACCAACTTCCAAAACCCTTCATAGTTCCCAACAACATTACTTACCTCGTTTATTCAAATTTAATTTAAATTTCAAATTTAAATTATCACAGCTTTCTCAAAAAATTTCTAACTCTCTAAATTTCTGAATTTTTTTGCCAGCGTCTACTTTGCGCGGCTAGCTCGGTACTACTACAAAAGGCCTCTAGGGGCTCCTAAATTCCAAAAAGAAAACAAAAGCCAAGCGGCTACATCAAAAATCCAATCCAATATCATACAGAATCACAATACGTACCTTCCAGTCGGGCAATTCAAATTTATCTTTTAGAACCAAATCCAATTTCCTTTTTCCTTTATAACACCTGCATATTCTATTTAACAACAATATCCAATCGAAATCTTTCAAATCATTATATACATTTTCTTACAGAAGCCTTCACATTACTTCTATTCAACTTAGTTTCCACCGTTTCATATGAATTCAATTTATTTTCGATTTCTAATATGGAGTTATATCTTTCATTTAAACTGATTCATATTAGTTTCATTTACTAGTTTATTTTAAGTTTCCCATTTGAAATTGTCTTGTCGTTAACCAAAATTTTCCAAAAATTTTCTAACTCCCAAAATTTTCGAATTTTTTTGGCAGAGTCCCCTTTGTACGGAGGAGCTTTTGCAATTTGACAAGAGATATAAATATATATACATCGACCCACCCGTCGGAAAAAGCAAAAGCAGTTCATATTTCCTATTTTTATTGCGTAGGCGTACCTTATTTAGCATTTTAAGCAAGCAGCTTATTAATTTAAGCAATAAGCGCAATCCAAACCAGCCAAACGGCCTTCAGGTACCTGTACTTACTCAATTTGAATATGTAATTGCCATATAAATAAAATCTATTAGCATATCACTTATTTTCAGTAGCTATGCATGAATATCATGAGCAACAAGCACCAAAACCTTTCCATAAGCGATTTATATGATCTTAAAGCTAATTCAATTGCTTTCATCCAATTTATAAACCATTTTATTCGATTTCTATGGTTTGCAACTCAATTTCTTACATTCCATTGATTTTTAACCCAAACAAGCTCATAATCACTTCAAATGATTCAAAATCAATTTCATTAAATCTCTATCAACTCATAGTATTTTACTTACTTTGGTTTACGCCAAACAACAATTATTGTTATGCAATCCCGACGATATTCACTTGATAGAGTATCTATTTTAGTTTATAACTACTTCAAATTAATTTCAACTCGTTCTGAATTTAATTCCATTTCATTTCTAAACTATCTACCAACCATTCATTGCATTTCATTTAATTTCCGCATTAAATTCATGCAAAACAATTTATTAATCTTGGCACACTCAAACTTATAAATTAATGACCATTTCCAAATTAATTTAACCCAAACTTCTATTTAATGGGCTTTCACTCTTATTCGACGCCAAAGTTCCATAAAATTTAAACTTAAGTGAATTTATTTTAGTTTATTCCAACACCAAACTTAAGTTTACTTCTATTTGATTCTCATTTAATCAAATTCCATTAAATTCGATAAGCCCATCCATTTTAATCTTAATTTTTTTTTAAATTTATCTTCTCAATTTATCAAAATAATATCCAACCGAACTCACGTATATTTCAAATTATTATACCACCAAATTAAGTTCAGTCTGATAATCCAATTCCAATCACGGTTTTGATTTAATTTTTATTCAATCAGACTTCATCCATTTATTTTTTACTCAATTATCCCGTTTTAAATTTTAATTTACTTACTTAATTCGTTATCGAATTTATTTTATTAATACAAGGCCACTCTCAATTTATTTCTATTCACTTGGGTGTTGTTTTGCAACTCAAAACATTGCTATTATAATCACTTTTCTTATATCCAATTTTTATTGCAAATTTCATTAAACATTATTCAAATCACCCTTGAATTTTATTTGCAAGTCAAACCATCACCCTTTCAAGCCAACTTTATTTTATTCTTTTACAACACCTCTTATTTAATTCATTACCAAATCCAAGTCGAATTCTATTTATAATTCAAATTCATTTCCAAACTCCCTTATCAACTTACAATCCATTTTTAGTTAACCGAGTTAAATTTTTATCAACATACTCCATTAAATAATTTATTTAGTTGATTTGCTTCCCTCCAACTTAATTTACAAAAATCACTTCATTAAATTTTTTTCCTGAGTTCAGTTTTGTTTTATAATTCCAGTTTGGATTCCCTTTTTACTTGAAGATTTAGAAATGCCTTAAATTCGGATAATACAATTAAAATAGCTTTTTATAAAATATTTCTCATAACTCGATGTCTCAACCAATCCATCCTTGTTCTCACAGAAATTCAATCATACGTTGATCATGCGTAGGACTGAAAATCTATAAGTACTTGGCAAACTTGTTTCCAACATCCAGTGAAAATACTTGGAAAATAATTTTATTGAAAATATAGAAAACAATTTTGAAAATAGAGGAAATATTTTATTTTATTTTTAGTGAGGATGCTCTGGAAATCATCACCCCCATTCCATGGTCACAGTTACACACCAGGGTTACGTTGCAGTCGCAACAAAAGTCCATGTACCTGCAGGCTCTCCGCGGCACTCTCGATTACGCCATGGAACCCACCCAACAGATCACAGTTACATCCAGGGTTACGTTGCCGTCGCAGCAAAAGTCCATGTAACTGGAGGCTCTCAGCGGCCTCTGATTTTCGCTGTCGAAATGAAACTTCTCCACTCCAACATAGGTCGCAGTCTACCGAGATAAATTCAAACGCAGACCGTTGTCTCTCCGCGGCACACACGACTTCCGTAATGTTACCATAGGTCGCAGTTACATCCTGGGTTACGTTGCAGTCACAACAAAAGTCCATGTAACTGTTGGCTCTCCACGGCACACACACTTTCGCTATGGTAAATCAACTCATAATCCTCAGGAACTAGTTTTGTCCGGACTCCTCACAGGATCAACTTTAGAACCCCCCTTGGGGCTCAAGGCAGCACCACCCGGTGGCACTCCTGAGAAGCCCATTTCAAGGGAGCGCCTTTTCCCCCAAAGCTATCATCAAAACACTTTATACTATACACATATAGTATCTTTCAAATCATACACCTAGTATGAATTTTATCAAAGCTCCTTTACACAAAATCGATTATCCCAAAATCGATAATTCTTCAAACTAGGCTTTCCAAATTCAATATTGATTTTACCCAAAAATCAAAAGCCTTTCCAAATCCAAAGGTTCCCAAAACCTTTTCCAAAATCCTCATAAGATCCTTTATATATATACAGATATATATAATTTTTAAAACCTTGGATCACTTTAAACTCGTATAAAATTCCTTTTATACTTCAAACACTTCCAAAATCCTTTTTCTTCCCATAATAGATTCAACAAGGGAAGAATATATATAACAAAGATATAACTTTGTTTACCTAAAATCAAATATTCACGTTTGATTATTCTTTTCAATATCAATTCCTTTCTATTCACATTCACTTAAATTTCCATTCACTTATTCACATTTGCCTTAATCCCCATTTGGATTATCACCTAAATTCTTATCTCAGTTGGGTATTTAATCATAAACAGTTTAAACTCCGACCAGGTTAGAGAATAACTTGAAAATTTTAAAAATAGATAAGTAGGTCAAAAATAATCAGTAGTTTGCAAAATAGTTGTAGAATAATTGACTAATTGTAAAAGAGTTGGAAAATAGTTAAATAGTTATAGAAATCTTAAATAATTGCGAAATAGTTGTAAAATAGAAATTAATTCGTAACTTAGTTGAAAATTAGTAATTAGTGTATAAAACAGTTGTAAAATAGGTAAAGTGTTCCAAAAGTAGTGGCAAAACCAGTATAAAATAGTTTAGGTTTTAAAAAGAAAGTTGATGGTAAATAGATAAGAAAATAGATTTAAAACTATTTATATTAAAACAATTTACATTAAAAATGGTCTAGAGTCAAAACTGTTCACTTCCCCAACAATCCAATTTAAATTTCTACTGGACTTGATTCATTCCCAATTCAAATTGAATTGATTCTCAATTTCCTTCCAATTTCAGATCAAATTCCATTTGATCTTTAAACTTACAACTTTAAGTATAATTTCAATTTTACACCTTCTATTTATAATCAATTACATTCACATTTACTTTTAACTTAGAATTATACATTTTATTTAGCCAATATATTTTTATTATTCCATAAACATTTAATCAAGATTCCAGAGTTTAAACAAATTTCCAAATTTCAATATCACCTTAGCATTCAACTATATCCAAAATTCTTTGGCGAATTCAATTATCCCTTTGAATTTCAACACCAAACCCAATTCACAAACAATCCCAATTTAAAACAATTTGGCAGTAATTTCTCTTCTAGAAACTCGAAAATGAACATCGATGATGCTGCAGTCATCACCGACTTTATTTTCCAGTGACCAAAAGAGTTCAATGCTTTTATTTCTCTAAAAACACTTCCAAATATTTTTGATTTCAAATCTCCCAAATTTCAAACGCAAAAATATTTTTGAAACAATACTATTCTTTCTTCAAAACCCTTGGAAACCACTTTCAAACCCAAAGGAATTTTAATTTTTCCCAAAATTCTAAACTCCCAATCCATCAAATTTATATTTAAACATTACTCTGGAATTTCCATCTTACTTTATTTTCAAATATTCTTCGGAATTCTATTTCGGAATTCTGTTTCAAATTATAATCTCATTTATTTATAAAGTTTATTTCAACTTATAAATTTCATTCCCAATCTATATTTCAAATTTCGAGATTTGATTTTAAATCAATTCCACTTAAATTACAATTCCAAAATTACTCTAATTACTTTGGACTAATATCCATTCAATTGAACCCACTTCAATTTCAATCATTTCAATTCAATCCAATTCAAATCTTCCATTAAATTTGTAAACTTATACATCTTCCATCCCAAATCCAATTAATTCAAATCGGATTCAATTTGAATGAGTTCAATTTCAACTTCAAATTTAAACCATCTCGAATTATATAATTTGAGCTAAATTCTCAAAGATTGTTTTAACCCCTTTAAACCAAATTTAACTTTGTTCAATTAAAGTTTCAAACAATTCTAATTTCTGAGTTCTAATTCTAGAATTTCATTTTTAATTAATTTAATTTTAATTTGGTTGTATTTTATATTACTTCATTTAATTCTAATTCAAGACTTCAATCTGGTTGTATTATATTGCTTATTAATTTAATTCTAAAGATTTTACAACCAATCACCTTAATATTTATTAGAAGGAAATATCGCTTTATATATTAAAAATATATTTTTATATAAAATCATTTAAAACCTTTATATATAAGAAAATAACAAGTATGCGCTCATATATATATATATATATATATATATATATATATATATATACACACACACACTCAACTCATTCTAGAGTTCTACGAATTCTATTTAATGAGTAATCCCCACCAGAGCCAAGGTTCTCGCTTAACCTTTCAGCTCTGATACCAAATGTAACGATCCGAAAATTTCCGAAGCGGAAAATTCCAGATAGTTATGAAAAAGAAGAAAGAGATAGAAGAAGAAGAACAGAAACACCAAACATCTCACAATCGCAGCGGATAAAATATAATAATAAATAATAATAGCTTACAAAAGGATTCTATATCAGTCGATTACAATTATATACATCAGAGTTCTACATATATATACAGTCACTGAATATTTACAATTATTCTGTCTCAGATTAACAATAGTATAGATACAACGGATATACTCTATACGATATTTCCATCCAGCTCGCCTCCTGAGCTCCAGAACGAACCTACCTGAAATTCTGTAATACTCGGTCTGACCCGAGCATTACACCAAAGTAACACCCGGGTCAGGCTGGAAACCAGCGTGAGTAAACCCAACTAACATGGAAATACCAAAGCAAACAACTTAAATAAACCCAGGGTAGCTTATATCAATTTAACCAATCACAATTTGCTATAGAAAATGCTTATTTCACACATAAAGTTCTAAGTACCAAACTTAGATAAATATTCCAGCCTACTTAAATCATTTCAATCCAGCTTATTGATTTCACAAATCAATATATAAATATTCGAAATGGTTTCGGGTATTTCCCAAATACCCGACCCCATACTCTTCGAGACTCATATTATCCTAACCCAAGTTATTCAAATGAAATTCACATCATTTCATATTAGAGATATCAACTCATTCAAAGCATCCAATACAATTCAATCATCCATAAGAAAAACTTAATCACATACAAATTAATTCAATTGATTCCAATTGAATTTCAAAATCCCAATTGCTCAGATTCCTTTATTGATTAATTCCAACCCAATTAATCATTCAACCATTCCCTATCCATTCATCTCAATTAATCACCTCGGATTAATTATGTTACAATTACATTCAAGTAATTATCTTTAACAAATTTCACGATATTAATTATTCTTAACCCAAATCAATAAAGTAATCTTAATTACTTCATAAATTAATTAACTATATTAATTTCATTAGTCTTTAATTACTTATATTAATTAATTCCTCATAAGTCACTTATTTGGATTAATCAATCATAATTAATTAATCTTTATATTACATCATTAATTATACGATTTGATGATTTTCAATTATAGTTTACTCTAATTCGACCACAATATTATTCATTCTCTATCACCCTCAACCTGTAATTAACATTTTTCTTATTTACTCTATTAATACATTAATTACTCCTTAATTTTTTTATTTCAATTAATCTCTTGATTAATTTCACAAAGTAATTATATTTTATTGATTACATTAAATAATTATATATCAAACCATCCATTGATTATACTAAGTACATTAAACTTAATTAATTAATTTAAGCCTTACTAAATTAATTCAAATCCTCAATTACTGAATTAATTAATTTAGATCATTGATTTATTGGATTAATTACTTATCCTTCTTAATTACTCTACTATTTGAATGAATCACAATTCATTTAAATTTAACTTGAAACCCTTTTCTTATTTATGATTTAAATTTAAGACGACTTAAAACCCCAACACTTCGAGTCAAACCACAATTAACTCAAAAATCAACCAAACCGAAGTCACATCATCAATTCACAGCGCACAACAAATCAATTCAACCATTCAACCAAATATTTAAATTTAACCATTTAAATTTAAATAAAATTCGACAGAGTGAGATTTACTCACCTTTGCTTTTAAGTTGCAACCCTTTCCAAATCTCGACCCTATTTCTCCGACCTTTGACCTTATATAAATAACCATATGATTTATTAATATTTGGAACAATCAGACAAATAAATTTTCATTTAATAACTTGCTCAGCTAAGGATTTTATTTTAAACAAATAATTAATTTTAAACTAATTTTAAATAGAATATATTTAGTGACCAAAATAATTAAATAGGTTAGTTAGACAAATAATATTTCTATAATCCAATATTTTAGAATTTATCTAATAAATTTAGAAGAGGTATATGTAAATCCTCTATTTCCCTGTTTTATTTTTGTACTACATATATATACACATTCAAAAAAATAATTTTGTCACTGTAAACTTAATATATATATACATAGATATATTTTCCTTTTATCCGGTTTATTGTATATATATAAATATATATAAATCCTTACTGCACATATACAGTATCGTAAAAATCAATCTTAAACAAATTATACCTTGATTTCGTCCTAACCGGAATCAAAAATCGCGTAGAACCCAAGCTTCCCTCACTGTCTAGTTGACCATAACCTACCCGAGCGGCCTCTAAGTTGCATGTCAGACTCGCAGCCACCTCCAGAGGCTCCCCCTACACTTCAGCACCACCGTGGACTCCGCCAGAACGAAACAAAATCGTCTCCAGTCACCCTCACTCCATCGCCTCGCGCGCTCACCAGGCCATGCGCGTGAGCTCGTAGTCGTTCTCGAAGTCTTCCCCATAGCTTCGACCTCCAACCTCTCGTGCGCCCTCAAAAACATTAGCCACTACTCCTCTGCGATGTCCCCCAAACTTCACGAGTCTCCTTCTTACCTCACTCACAAATTTTCGTACCTACAACGAATCGCGCCTCCCCCATCATCATCACCCACAAAATCACCATCGGCATGAGTTGCGCTTGGCTTCGATTGAAGTCGCCTGGACATGAGAGATAACTCGATCGATTGATTTTGTTTGTTTTTTTTCTGCAGCCATCATTAGTTTCGAAACAATTGGGGAAAAAACGCGGCTCGATCGAAGTTAAGAGGATTCACGAATAAATTTGGGGATGGGAAAAAAATGAACCGAGGTTTAGTAAATTTGCTTTCGTGAATTTTGGTTTCCTCCCTTCAAGGTTAGAGATGGGTCGCGAATAGAATATAGGGTGGAGAAGCTTCCTGAGAACGCTTTGTGGATAAAAATATCTTTACTGTCTTATATTAATAATTTGTTTTATTATTATCTTAAATAAAACTTCCAAAATGCCTCATCGATTGCTACTAAAATTTTTGAACTCCTCTAAAAGAATGCCGTGAGGCGATTATAAAGCTTTACCCGTATTCCAAACACAATGGGACGTGTTTCGGAGGTTATTTTGATCGTATGTGCGGTTTACAAAAGAAAACGATCAATTTTGGATTTAATCGATTAAAACAATTTCTAAGCGTTTTGAGATGCCAGGGTCAAATGACAACTCCGATTGCTACGAAAATTGAAATCCGATAATAACTAACTATTACGGATTCAATGGAACTGGTTTCGCCGAATTCCGAGACTGTGCCTCGGAAGGCTGTTTTTAAATTCAATTTAAACGATATATTTTCAAAATTGAACAAATCACCTTTAAATTAAATTTCAACCATTCCATTATCTTTAGTATCATCATTATAAATATTATAAGCCTTCAAATTATTTAACAGGCTTAGAAATTTCAGATTCAACAATTTTACCCGAGTTCCAATTATTAAATTCAATATTTATACCATATAATTCAATGATTTAATTATCAAGTAAATATTGATATTTGGAATTCACGTCTAAATTAACCTTCAAATATTTTAAAATCAATTACTATTCCAATTTGCATTGTTATAAATTCAGGGTCATCACATTATCGAGAAGTTGATACGAGAGAGAAAGTTGGAGCAGTTTGTTCAGGCGTTGCAGTCTGGAGGTGCGGGCTCATCGAATCAAAACCAAATACCAAATCAGGCTAGACCGGAGGATCCCAATCGTACAGGCGGGAGTTTGGTGATTAATACTGTTAGTGGTGGTCCTCATCCAGTAGATCGGAGCTAAAGGTAAATGGAGTCGTATGCCAGCTCTATTAGGCATGCGAGCTTCGAATGTTGTTGTAATTTGGAAGATGGGGCTCTAGCAAAACAATAGAAAACGGTGACAGACGACATCGTATTTTGGAACAGGGATGCCGACATAGTTAAATCCCCAACCATTGATCCATTTGTCATTTCAGCTCAATTAGGTCTTGCTTGGATGAAGAGAATCTTAGTAGACAGTGGAAGTTCAGTAAACATACTATTTAAGCGAGCTTATGATCAGATGAAGATGGAAGCAAAAGATTTGAAGCCTTGTCATTCTTGCATTCATGGCTTCAATGGAAGTGCAACTATACCCACTGAGATAATGGAGCTAACAGTGGGGTTGGGAGTTGGAGAATGCTAAGGAGTCAGGATATTACAGTTCATTGTATTGGATATAGACCCGTCGTACAATGCTTTCTTGGGCAGACCGGCCCTAGCTGAGTTCAGGGCTGTTATTGCCTCTTGGTATCTGACTTTGAAATTCCCTACCGATAATGGAGTTGGAGTCGGTCAGGGAGACCAGGCTGCTGGATGAGCCTGTTATGTTGCTGAGCTGCGAGAGCCATAGCAAAAAAAGGGAAAGGATGTAGAGGAATCCCACTGTGTCCGCTTTACGGAAAATTGATAGTTAACGCCTGGGCAAAGGCCCAGGCACCCCATCCAATTTCCAAGGGATCTTGACCCAAGAGACACCGAAAGTGAAGACGAAGCTAAAGATAGTCAGGCTTCCCCAACAGAGCCGACGATCGATGTTCCGATCGATGATAATGACGATTTTAAAATGACAAAGATCAAATCTCATCTATGCCAACAAACGAAGGAGTAATTGGTTGAATTTCTCCGGGAAAATCTCAGCATGTTTTCCTGAATGCATTCAGACATGTGGGGGGTCTCCCCGGACATCACGAACAATACATTGAATATTAACCCGCGGCATGTCCCGGTCAAACAGAAAAGGCATGGTATAGGTCTAAAGAGATCTGCCGCCCTTAAGGAAGAGGTAGATAAACTCAGGTCAAACTGTTTTATCTGAGATGCATTGTATCCGAAATGGGTGTCCAATCCTGTACTCGTCAGAAAACCAAACGGGAAATCGAGAACATGCTTCAACTACTCAAAATTGAATAAAGCTTGACCTAAAGATAGTTTTCCACTTTCCTAAATCGCTCAGCTCGTAGATTCAAGGTTGGACATGAACACTTATCCTTCATGGATGAATATTCTGGCTACAACTAGATACCCATGCACTTGCCCGATCAGGAGCATACCAGCTTCGTCACCGATCTGGGACTTTACTGCTACAAAGTCATGCCATTTGGACTCAAGAATGTCGTAGCAACCTACCAACGGCTAGTTAATCGAATGTTCTCCAACCAGATTGGAAAAACCATGGAGGTATATGTGGACGACATGCTTGTAAAATCGCGATTCTCCACCGATCATATCAGTGACCTGGAAATGATGTTCAACACCCATCGAGAGTACAGAATGAAACTCAACCCATTGAAATGCCACTTTAGGGTTGCATATGGAAAGTTCCTTGGATTCATTGTCAATGCTCGAGGAATCGTAGCCAATCCCAAGAAGATCTAGTCGATCAAAAATCTTGAGACTCCAAGGACTACAAAGCAAGTTCAGAGCCCCAACGGAAAAGTAGCAGCACCGAGCAAGTTCATTTAAAAATCCATCGACAAATGCACGCCTTTCTTTGATCTAATAAGAAATGAGAAATGGAACTTTGAATGGACTACGGAATGTGAGCGCGTTTTCCAAACACTGGTTCAACACCCTGTCCATACCACATGTTCTTTCAAAGCCTATTGATCATGAGAGATTGTACATCTATTTGGCAATATCAGAAAGCGCAATTAGTGCCACCTTAATTCGGGAGAAGGACCGCATACAACGACTAGTACATTACGTTAGCAAACGACTAATCGGAGTAGAGAGAAATTATTCGTAGCTGGAAAAGTTGGCTTACTATCTTGTTATTTCCTTGAGAAAGCTCCGTCCGTATTTTCAAGCTCATCCTATCACTGTATACATCGACCAACTATTACGACAGGTCCTTCCGCTGCTTAAGATGTCTGGAAGGTTACTCAAGTGGAATATCAAGCTGAGTCAGTTCACTTACACTCCAAGGCAGGCCATTCAGGGACAAGTCCTAACAGACTTCTTTGTTGAATTCACTATCTCGGAGGATTTTCCCAAAACCAGTGAATCTCCCACATACATCTGGAAGCTACATACTGATGGTGCATCAAATGACTGCTACTCAGGCACTAAGGTTGTACTTGAAACTCCTGAAGATCGATCGATATGCTATGCTTTTAAATTCGATTTTCATGTGACCAATAATGAGGCCGAATACGAAGCCCTGCTCGTTGGATTAAGACTAGCTAGAGATTTAAGAATTACTGCCGTGGAGGTTTACTACGATTCACAATTGGTCATGTGCCAAGTTTAGAGGGAGTACCGGGCCAAAGATCGAAGGCTTCTTGCTCGAGTTCAGGAAATATTGAATCTGTTCGATTATTATGCCATCTATTGTATACCCTGAGAACATAATCAAAAAGCCGATTCCTTGGAAAAGTTAGCCAGTACTAGTAAGGTATAGCTAATGGGACTCATTCCCGTAGAGACATTATTTTCCCCGAGCATTGATTGGGTGGAGACAGACTGGTTATTTGAAGTTATTCTCGATAAAGAGTCATGGATGACTCCGTTCAGAAACTATCTTGAGCATGGAATCCTGCCAGAGCGTAAAAGTGAAAAAAGACAAGTTCTTCAAAAGGCTTCACGGTTCACTATTCAGAATGGAGTCATGCATAGAAGGGGGTTACTCCATTTCTTTACTCTGGTGTATCGCCCATGATTAAATTGATCGAGTACTACATGATGTGCATGAAGGAGAATATGGTGATCACACTGGGGGTAAGCTCTTGCCAAAAAAGCACTCCGGTATGGATATTATTTGCCCATTGCAAATCGCGATGCCTCGCATTATGCCAGGAAATGTGACAGATGTCAGAAACATGCTTGGATTCCGGGATCCCCTCCTACCGAAATAACTCAGATGGTCAGTCCCTGACCATTCGCAATATGGGGCATCGATATTATTGGTTCTCTACCTCTAGCTAAAGGTGGCGCGAAGTACGCCATCGTTGCAGTTGATTACTTCACAAATGGGCAGAAGCTGAGCCTCTTGCTACTATCACAACGAAGCAAGTAATCAACTTTGTGGTACACAACATTATCTGTTGATTTGGTCTAGTCTCTCACATACCATCATCACTAACAACGAAGCCCAATTCAATAGTGTTTAATTTAAGAATTTCTGTCAACGATTCCATATCCAAAAGAAGTTCTTTGCAGTGGCACAACCTCAAGCAAATGGGTAGGTTGAAGCTATTAATAAAGTTAAAAAGTCCATTCTAATTCTAAACAAACGACTGGAAAAGGCCGGGGGAAAATGGGTCGATGAACTTCCTATTGCCCTATGGGCTTATTGGACAACCCAAAAGTCCGTGACCGACCACACTCCATTTTCTGTGTAACGACCCGTAAATTTTCGATAATTAAAATAGCCAATTTAATAAGATTTCGAGATTTAGTGTTAGAAAAAAATTTGTAATTCGTTGGTATAATAATAACTGAAAGGAATTACAATAATAATTATCCAAGTAATGAAAAATAAATGCGACTTAGTAAATTCCTTTGCAATCGATAGTTGAATAGGGTAATAAATGTTGAATTCATTTGGTATAAGAGAGTAGTTGATTGATAAGTAAAATCTATTTGAAATCAAATATTGAATATTGAACACGTAAATTGTTTAAATTAAATATTTAAAACTTATTGAATAATTGAATAACTGTAAAATGAAAATAGTGTTCTAAATTGTGAAATGGTTTTAAAAGTTGAATCTTATAAGTTCAATTTCAATATTTCAAAAGATAATGAATTATTGGATAAGCGAAATTGTCTAAATATAATATTTGGAATTTATTGAATAATTTATATGGGAATTGAATAACCGCATAATGGAAATGGTTGTTCTATAATTTTAATTCGTTTCAAAAGTTCAATTTTATAAGTTCGTTTTGAATATTTCAAAAGATAGTGATTTAAGAATAATCAAATTTGGTAAATTTAATATTACGAATGTTTGAATAAATTAAATTTCAAATTTGATATGATTAATTTGATATTGACATTTAATATATGAAATAGAGTGAATATTTGAAATTTGATTTAATATGATTCAAAATTGGTTTCCAAGGTGAATGTAAGTTATATTTGGATTTTAATAGAGTTAATAAGATTTTAAAATTGGAATTTATTGGATAAATTGAATAACGGGTTTAATATGATTAAAAATGATTTGCAAAATTTTATTTTATCATATTGGAGTTATAGTGAGGTTATAGAACTTTTAAAACTGAATTTAGAATGTATTTGTGAAAATTGAATATTTTAATATTTAATTATCAACTGAAAATAGCCAATTTTCGAACAGTCTCAGAATTGGACGAAACTAATTCCATTGGATCCGTAATAATTTGCTATTATCGTATTTCAATTTTCGTAACAATTGGAGTTGTCGTTTGACCGTGGCAGCTCGAAACGCGTTGAAATTGTTTTAATATTAATTTGGCGAGTTAAAATAGTCATTTTTCAAACGGTCTCGGATTTCGACGAAACCAGTTTCATCGGATCCGTAATGTGATATTATTGTAAGAATTCAAATTTCATGTCAATCGGAGTTACCGTTTGTCCGGGGCAAGCAAAAACGCGCAGAAATTAGTTTAAATCGATTTAATTTAAATTGATCGTTTAATGCTGTAACTCTCACATACGATCGAATTAGCTTTCGAAACCTATCCCATTGTGTCCGGAACGTGGGATAAACCTTAGGAGTGTCGGTCACCGCGCGTAAATCGGAGTCCGAAAACCTGGGTTGAATAGTGTTCGTCGTTTTTCTATAAAAGCACGCCATTGGTTTCTTTTTTTATTTTTTTATTTTTTTAAAAATAAACCTAACCCTAAAACGGCCGGCCGCCACCGCAAGAAACAAGGGCCGAAATGCTCCGATCTTTCTCCTCAAAAACCTTCCAATTCGTTCATCGATTCGAAGAACCTTCAACATGGAAGTGGTAGAGCGCATCGTGTACTCCACATCCAACGGCTATGATCGGAAATCTCGCAGTGGATCGACCAGAAATCGCTTGTTAAGGTCACGCGTTCATCACGTTTTTCGAGGAAGCAGGAGCAACCGGGTGGGGCCGCACTTGGCATGGAGGCGGGGTGGAGGAAGGCGCACGCAACAGCGGTCCCTGATCGAGGTGGTGGTGCTCGTGGGGGGTGCGAAAATTGATTGGGGGTCGCGTTATGGGTTCGGTCGTGTGCGTATGGGGTTGGGGAAGAAGCTTGGGGGGACGGCCTGATGCTAGGGCTGGGTAATCTAACGGCAATGATGGTAGGGAAGGGGGGGTTAAAAATAAATAAATATAGGATTGATTTATATAAATTTGTGTATAACTTTAAAAAGCTGTATCTCTTTCATACGAGGTCCTTTTTGGATGAAACGAATTGTGACGGATTCGTTTTGTCGAGCACTACGCTATGGAGCTGGATTGAAATCATTTGGAGCTAGAGAAAATTTTGGATTAAATCGAACGTCGTTCGATTTGATTTAAAATCGTAAAAATCAAGGTGAGTGTTTTATAACGCTCACAACGTACTAAATATCTTTATGCTAGTTAAATATGATACTATGAAGTGATATGAATTTTATTAGTCGTTGTTTGATAGAATTTAATTGTCATATAGTTTGCCATTTGAATTAACCGTCGAAAATTAAGTTGACAGTTAAATTCGAAATTAAAATTGAAATTGAAATGCGATTTAATTACCTGACATCGATAATTATGAAATTGTCATGAATTGTATTGCCTGTTGGATGATGTATTCCGATGGATGCTATTGGTTGATATTTGAAAGTTTGGATTTTTGTTGCTTATATATATCCCGTTATGCATACATATGATACTGTGATTTAATTAAGTAATATATACCCATCCCTGACATTTAATTGAAATAAATAATCACTTGGCCATAGGATAGAAAATTATATACGGACACCGAATTGGCTAAATTAATAATTCTTAAAATCGTCGATTTGAAATTTAGTTAAATGTTTCGATTTAAAAGTTAGAAATAGAAATCCTTTTATAAAAATTGAATTTATCGAAAAATGAGTTTGAATGTGAAATAGATTTTGGTTAAAAGAAATTGTTAAATGATTTAAGTTGAGACTTGAAATTTTAAATTGGGGTATGATTGAAGTTCGAAAATTTATCTGTTTTAAAAGATTGAACCTTAATTCGAGCTTTGAATATTACTAAGTAAAAATGTTATGAAAATGATATTTTGAAATCGAGCTTGGAATTGGATCATATTTGAAATTCGGTTTTAAACTTAAATATTGAGGGATAATTTTGTTAAGTGTTATAAATTTAATAAATTGAAAGTGAATATAAAATTGAAATTGAATTAATCGAAAGTGTATATAAAATTGAAATTGAATTAATCGAAGGTGTACATAAAATTGAAATTGAATTAATTGAAAGTAGATATAAAATTGAATAAATTTGAAGTCAAAGTTGACGTTGAATTGAATCGAAATCGAAATCGAAATCGGTAGAATGGAAATTGAAATTGATTTGAATTGGGAAGATGTAATTGAAATGGATTAGTTTTGAAACTGTTCTATTTTGTTTTTCCAAATTACTCGGTTATATAAACCATTTTGAATACTTAAACTATTTTAATCTATTTTAAATCTACTTAACCCAATTTAAATTATTTAAACTAAATTTATCTATTTCAAATCCATTTAAGGTTTTAAAGTATTTTAACTATTTTAATTATTTAAAACTACTTTAAACTACTTAAAACTATTTTCTAAAATTCTAAGCTGGTCAATAAGGTGAAATGTTTATATTTAAATCTTGAATTCAAATACGAATTGAGTTAAATGAAGTTGCAATCTAATTTGAAATTCGAAATGATTTGGAAATTGAAACGAGATATTGATGCGAAAAATGATTTTTCGAAAGGTAACCTTATATTTTGAAAGATGTGACGATATTTGAAATGGATTTGGTTTTTTGAAACAAATATGATATTTTGATATCAATTATGAATCGATTTGAAATGTAAAAGAGCCAACGGTGTAATAATACGTAGTTATTAAAGAGACCAGGATCGGATATGGACATACTCTTTGTCGATACCGAAAACCACTTTAATAACTATTATACGCGGAGTGTTGATCAAGAATGAAGTGGATGGTTTGGTGAACGCGTTGACTGAAGAAAGAGAACGATATTGGATGACCCCTGACATGACTAAAACAGGAGCCGCGCCGGGCCATTGAGGTTCGCCACCTCTAGCGGACACACTTCTTCGATACCATATCTATTACATTTGTGATGCGATTTGGGTGCACCCCTTGATTTCGGAGTGTTGTTTCGCGGTGTTGGGGTAGCTGCTGGCTATACCCAACATCAGTCCGGATCACGCAACTACTAGTATCCTAGTTGGTATCGCCTCATGTACCTTGTCATACTGATTATCCTATTCGCGACCACTACGCTTTGATTTGTATCTTGAGTATATGGATTGCCCTCTGGTGACTTCCGGTTTTGGGTAAACTACGGTCTTGTATATGCTTTTGGGAATATAAAATGTGTTAAGGGGGATTATAGTAACGCCTTAACTCTATTTTGATACTTTATATTACTGATAGGCATTATCTACTTAGCGTATATTACTACATAGTAGATAGTTAACGGATCCTTGAGAGATGGAAAATCCTGTAACATCTCTTAAGTTATTGCATGCACGTTGACACTGGATAGGAGATGTCAAACCCCGTAAACATCTCCGACGCCGTTGCACTCATATTTATTTACGATTGATTTAACTTTCATAAGGGTATTTAGTCCTGACTCGAGTGTTTTATCTTTTCATTACGCTTGGGTCAGTCCTGAGTTTTTTAGATTTTTGAAGATCTATTCTGGAGGATGAAGACGAAGATTTGGTATACTATTACTATTATTATCTATGCATCATGCTGTCTGCTGTATTATTTAAATTGTTCTGTTGTATATGTATAACTCTGATAAATGTTGTATAAATAATTGTCAAAGTATAGTAAACAACTTCATGAACTGTTTATTTGACTATTATATTTTATCGTTCCGCTGCGAGATTCTGTGTTGTTTCATTTCCTTTATTTCTTTTCTTTTCTTATTACCCCAATAACTATCTGCACTTTTGAATGGTTTTGGAATCGACATGTGTATTTGATCGTCGGTTTAAACTATCCAAAAAGGCGGGTCATTACAGTTGGTATCAGAGCTTTGGTTTAGCGATAAATCTTGGCTCTAGTGGGGAATAACTCATTGAAATAGAGGTATACTATATGAATGAGTTGAGTGTATATGAGAGAGCGTACTTGTTATTTGATATAAAATGGTTTTATATTGTGTTAATTTGTTCCGTTGAGTATTTATGAATTCTGGTCGATACTTGGGACGCCAAGGCATCGATAGGGATTTCTAAGCACTCAAATAGGACAAACCAACACAATATCGTTTTGGAATACATTTTAATATAAAAGAATTATTCGAATATTCATTCATTTTGATTGAATTGATTTTTAGGAGATGATAATATTAGATTATTATCAATATTGTTGATCATTCAACATTTACAACAATTGATTAAATAACAATGGATTCATGAAAATGAAATCTTATAAGCACAATTGATAATGAATATAAATGAATTTTTACTTGGATTTGGGAATTTAAATTCCGGTGTTTGAAATTGATTTACAAGGAATTGGAAAATATAATATGAGTATTATATGATAGTATATTTGGGTTGAAATTGTTTTCGAAGGATTTTATTTTTAATGATAAGTGTTATATTCCCTTCTCTTGACGCTAGAAAATGATTTTGGTGATGAGTGCACGCATCATCGGCGTTTATTTTCGAGAGTCCGAGTGGGGAGACCACTTAATAGCTTGTCTAAACCTTGTTTTGATTCAAAATTTATTTTATTTTGTATTCTCTATAGTATGATTTGATATATAAATTATATAAGTATATTGATTTGAAATGAAACCGGGATTGGAATTCTTAAGTTCTTTAATAATTAATAATTTTTTTTAAATGATTGAAATGAATTTAGACTTGAATCATTAAGGAACTTCTGAATTGTGAAATGAGAAATGAACCTAAGAGCTAAGTGAAAATATCAATTGAAGTAGAAATCCTTAGAATTAGGAAATTATGAACTTAAAATAGAAATTGAAACTGTAAAACTCGCATAGTATTAAATTTCATTCTATAGCATAGATATAACTTACCAAATACTTAAAAAGTTTAAAATGCTAATAAGGATAAGTAGAGGAATAATATACCAAGTGTAAGAGTGAATAATAAAATGTGAAGATCTATTGATAGTTGTAAATAATAAAAGAAATTTAAGCTGTAAAATGAAGGATATATACAAATGAATGAATAAAATTTAAAATTAATGAAAAATAAAACTTGTAAATGGAAACTAATTAAATTTGAATATAACTAAATGTTAATAAACTTGGAAGTGTATGAAATAAAAAAATTTGACTTGGAAATGTATAATCGATTTAGTGTAGATCTTGGAGGGATGTTAATGTTGATATGCATTGGTTGTTAGATGGATGATAATTGATTAACTTAATAAGTGTTAAATTAATTGAGAATTAATAAGCTAAAAAATGAATTTAAATTATGGAATGAAAATGATAAGAATATTTAACATAAATAAGATTAAATAAATTGAGATATGGACAAAAATTGAAATGAGGTTTACTGTAATAAAAAGTTATTAATATAAAATGAGTATAAAATAAAAGTTAAAACTCTTAGAATTGGAATGTAGTAAAAGCTGAAACAAACTAGAAACTGTAAATTCTTAATCGAATAAGATATTTGTGTAAGTATATTCAAATCTAATGAAGTAAACAAATAGTGAATCAATTATATCTTTGTAATGAATTTGAATAGAAAGGTAAATGAGAATTGGATGAAAAATCAATTCAATATGAAACGATCAAAAAGGAAATTTAAGGTGAAACTAAATGGTTAAGTGAAATATGGAAAGTAACCTAAACTCCTTAAATTGAATATAATGGAATCAAATAAGTTTAAATCATTAAACGTTCTTGTTAACAAAATTTAATAAGATTGATTTGTATAATACTCAAAATTTCATTTATATAAACGTATATATAACTTGCCTTTTGTTTAAAAAGTTGAAATGTTGATGTATATATGTAATAGAATGTTATACAAGTTGAAACCAAAATAATGGAATGTTTGATATTTAAATTTGTTTAAGGTTGGAGTGTGAATTGATTTTTTTTTTAAACAAAATGGATACTTAAAAGAATGTATAAATAAAATGGATATGTCTATGAAATAATTGTATACTTGAAAAATAGTTTAGAAATGTTCTACCAATAGATCCAGCGTTAAATGAAGGTAAAAATGGGAAATTTGATATGAATAAAGTTATATATAAACTTGAATTAACCAAAACCACTTGAAAATCTATGTTACCAAATTTCTAGATCAAAATCGTTACACTAGTTTTGGTTGGAAAAAAATTTGCACATAAGTGCTGTACTAGAACAACGATAACTTGAGATTTATAAATCCGATTGAGCCCAAATGTTTTGCAATAATTTGATTTGCCTAAACTGAGTCTGAACTGGATGGACATTCCCTGTCCTATCTAAATTTTCTAAGTTGAAAGCTGAAAGTAAACTGAGCATAACTTTCAAACCGTAAGTCCGATTTTGACGATCTTTATATTGTTGGAAAGCTTAGAACGAGTGGAACAACTTTTCTTTTATAAGTGTTCCCAGATTCCGGAATTTACTATGTCAAAAACCTGAGTCTTTGCAGCAGGTCTGAATTCATAAAATGTGAAATTTTAGGTTGCTGTCTTCTTAAGCTATGATTGTGATGTCTCATATTGATATTTCTTCTTATATACATGTTTTCATCTATTTATTGAGTATTTAGTAGGTATTGATGGCGTGCGGCACGTATGGAGCTCGTTTCATGCAAAATTGCTAAAATATGCTTGCTAATAACAAATAAAAGGTACATACCCGTATTACATATCGGATTTGATATTATATATTGTTTCCCCATTATTGGGATGGCTCATCATTGAGATGAGATGTATATTTGTTATATATTGGTTATATTTGTGTTATATATTGAATTGTAAAATTTTTCTGATCGAGCCGCGCAAAGAAGACTCTGCCGAAATTTTCCGTAAATCCAAGTGTTAGAAAATTTTTCATGTTTTAAAATTTTATAACTTGTTTTGATAACTAACTTTTAAATTTAGAAAGTCGTTCGGAGTAAGTTAGTGGAAGCGTAGTTATGACTTTATAAATGGAATTTCATTGTTTTATAAGCTGGTAACTTTGAATAAAATATATCTAATGTTGAATTCTATACTTAGTTCTTTTCCCTTCTTTTTCCTTTTCGGGGACGAAAAGTTTTGAGTGGGGGAGAGTGTAACAACCCGTAAATTTTCGATAATTAAAATAGCTAATTTAATAAGATTTCGTGATTTAGTGTTAGAAAAAAATTTGTAATTCGTTGGTATAATAATAACTGAAAAGAATTGCAATAATAATTATCCAAGTAATGAAAAATAAATGCGACTTAGTAAATTCCTTTGCAATCGATAGTTGAATAGGGTAATAAATGTTGAATTCATTTGGTATAAGAGAGTAGTTGATTGATAAGTAAAATCTATTTGAAATCAAATATTGAATATTGAACAAGTAAATTGTTTGAATTAAATATTTAAAACTTATTGAATAATTGAATAACTGTAAAATGAAAATAGTGTTCTAAATTGTGAAATGGTTTTAAAAGTTGAATCTTATAAGTTCAATTTCAATATTTCAAAAGATAATGAATTATTGGATAAGCGAAATTGTCTAAATTTAATATTTGGAATTTATTGAATAATTTATATGGGAATTGAATAACCGCATAATGGAAATGGTTGTTCTATAATTTTAATTCGTTTCAAAAGTTAAATTTTATAAGTTCGTTTTGAATATTTCAAAAGATAGTGATTTAAGAATAATCAAATTTGGTAAATTTAATATTACGAATGTTTGAATAAATTAAATTTCAAATTTGATATGATTAATTTGATATTGACATTTAATATATGAAAATAGAGTGAATATTTGAAATTTGATTTAATATGATTCAAAATTGGTTTCCAAGGTGAATGTAAGTTATATTTGTATTTTAATAGAGTTAATAAGATTTTAAAATTGGAATTTATTAGATAAATTGAATAACGGGTTTAATATGATTAAAAATGATTTGCAAAATTTTATTTTATCATATTGGAGTTATAGTGAGGTTATAGAACTTTTAAAACTGAATTTAGAATGTATTTGTGAAAATTGAATATTTTAATATTTAATTATCAACTGAAAATAGCCAATTTTCGAACAGTCTCAGAATTAGACGAAACTAATTCCATTGGATCCGTAATAATTTGTTATTGTCGGATTTCAATTTTCGTAGCAATTGGAGTTGTCGTTTGACCGTGGCAGCTCGAAACGCGTTGAAATTGTTTTAATATTAATTTGGCGAGTTAAAATAGTCATTTTTCAAACGGTCTCGGATTTCGACGAAACAAGTTTCATCGGATCCGTAATGTGATATTATTGTAAGAATTCAAATTTCATGTTAATCGGAGTTACCGTTTGTCCGGGGCAAGCAAAAACGCACAGAAATTAGTTTAAATCGATTTAATTTAAATTGATCGTTTAACGCTGTAACTCTCACATACGATCGAATTAACTTTCGAAACCTATCCCATTGTGTCCGGAACATGGGATAAACCCTAGAAGTGCCGGTCACCACGCGTAAATCGGAGTCCGAAAACCCGTGTTGAATAGTGTTCGTCGTTTTTCTATAAAAGCACGCCATTGGTTTCTTTTTTTATTTTTTTATTTTTTTAAAATAAACCTAACCCTAAAATGGCCGGCCGCCACCACAAGAAACAAGGGCCGAAATGCTCCGATCTTTCTCCTCAAAAACCATCCAATTCGTTCATCGATTCGAAGAACCTTCAACATGGAATGGTAGAGCGCATCGTGTACTCCACATCCAACGGCTATGATCGGAAATCTCGCAGTGGATTGACCAGAAATCGCTTGTGAAGGTCACGCGTTCGTCACGTTTTTCGAGGAAGCAGGAGCAACCGGGTGGGGCCGCACTTGGCACGGAGGCGGGGTGGAGGAAGGCGCACGCAACGGCGGTCCCTGATCAAGGTGGTGGTGCTCGTGGGGGGGTGCGAAAATTGATTTGGGGTCGCGTTATGGGTTCGGTCGTGTGCGTATGGGGTTGGGGAAGAAGCTTGGGGGGACGGCCTGATGCTAGGGCTGGGTAATCTAACGGCTATGATGGTAGGGGGGGGGGGTTAAAAATAAATAAATATAGGATTGATTTATATAGATTTGTGTATAACTTTAAAAAGCTGTATCTCTTTCATACGAGGTCCTTTTTGAACGAAACGAATTGCGACGGATTCGTTTTGTCGAGCACTACGCTATGGAGCTGGATTGGAATCATTTGGAGCTAGAGAAAATTTTGGATTAAATCGAACGTCGTTCGATTTGATTTAAAATCGTAAAAATCAAGGTGAGTGTTTTATAACGCTCACAACGTACTAAATATCTTTATGCTAGTTAAATATGATACTATGAAGTGATATGAATTTTATTAGTCGTTGTTTGATAGAATTTAATTGTCATATAGTTTGTCATTTGAATTAACCGTTGAAAATTAAGTTGACAGTTAAATTTGAAATTAAAATTGAAATTGAATTGCGATTTAATTACCTGACATCGATAATTATGAAATTGTCATGAATTGTATTGCCTGTTGGATGATGTATTTCGATGGATGCTATTGGTTGATATTTGAATGTTTGGATGTTTGTTGCTTATATATATCCCGTTATGCATACATATGATACTGTGATTTAATTAAGTAATATATACCCATCCCTGACATTTAATTGAAATAAATAATCACTTGGCCATAGGATAGAAAATTATATACGGACACCGAATTGGCTAAATTAATAATTCTTAAAATCGTCGATTTGAAATTTAGTTAAATGTTTCGATTTAAAAGTTAGAAATAGAAATCCATTTATAAAAATCGAATTTATCGAAAAATGAGTTTGAATGTGAAATAGATTTTGGTTAAAAGAAATTGTTAAATGATTTAAGTTGAGACTTGAAATTTTAAATTGGGGTATGATTGAAGTTCGAAAATTTATCCGTTTTAAAAGATTGAACCTTAATTCGAGCTTTGAATATTACTAAGTAAAAATGTTATAAAAATGATATTTTGAAATCGAGCTTGGAATTGGATCATATTTGAAATTCGGTTTTAAACTTAAATATTGAGGGATAATTTTGTTAAGTGTTATAAATTTAATAAATTGAAAGTGAATATAAAATTGAAATTGAATTAATCGAAAGTGTATATAAAATTGAAATTGAATTAATCGAAGGTGTACATAAAATTGAAATTGAATTAATTGAAAGTAGATATAAAATTGAATAAATTTGAAGTCAAAGTTGACGTTGAATTGAATCGAAATCGAAATTGAAATCGGTAGAATGGAAATTGAAATTGATTTGAATTGGGAAGATGTAATTGAAATGGATTAGTTTTGAAACTGTTCTATTTTGTTTTTCCAAATTACTCGGTTATATAAACCATTTTGAATACTTAAACTATTTTAATCTATTTTAAATCTACTTAACCCAATTTAAATTATTAAACTAAATTTATCTATTTCAAATCCATTTAAGATTTTAAAGTATTTTAACTATTTTAATTATTTAAAACTACTTTAAACTACTTAAAACTATTTTCTAAAATTCTAAGCTGGTCAATAAGGTGAAATGTTTATATTTAAATCTTGAATTCAAATACGAATTGAGTTAAATGAAGTTGCAATCTAATTTGAAATTCGAAATGATTTGGAAATTGAAACGAGATATTGATGCGAAAAATGATTTTTCGAAAGGTAACCTTATATTTTGAAGATGTGACGATATTTGAAATGGATTTGGTTTTTTGAAACAAATATGATATTTTGATATCAATTATGAATCAATTTGAAATATAAAAGAGCCAACGGTGTAATAATACGTAGTTATTAAAGAGACCAGGATCGGATATGGACATACTCTCTGTCGATACCGAAAACCACTTTAATAACTATTATACGCGGAGTGTTGATCCAGAATGAAGTGGATGGTTTGGTGAACGCGTTGACTGAAGAAAGAGAACGATATTGGATGACCCCTGACATGACTAAAACAGGAGCCGCGCCGGGCCATTGAGGTTCGCCACCTCTAGCGGACACACTTCTTCGATACCATATCTATTACATTTGTGATGCGATTTGGGTGCACCCCTTGATTTCGGAGTGTTGTTTCGCGGTGTTGGGGTAGCTGCTGGCTATGCCCAACATCAGTCCGGATCACGCAACTACTAGTATCCTAGTTGGTATCGCCTCATGTACCTGATCATACTGATTATCCTACTCGCGACCACTACGTTTTGATTTGTACCTTGAGTATATGGATTGCCCTCTGGTGACTTTCGGTTTTTGGGAAACTACGGTCTTCTATATGCTTTTGGGAATATAATATGTGTTAAGGGGGATTATGGTAACGCCTTAACGCTATTTTGATACTTTATATTACTGATAGGCATTATCTACTTAGCGTATATTACTACATAGTAGATAGTTTAACGGATCCTTGAGAGATGGAAAATCCCGTAACATCTCTTAAGTTATTGCACGCACGTTGACACTGGATAGGAGATGTCAAACCCCGTAAACATCTCCGACGCCGTTGCACTCATATTTATTTACGATTGATTTAACTTTCATAAGGGTATTTAGTCCTGACTCGAGTGTTTTGTCTTTTCATTACGCTCGGGTCAGTCCTGAGTTTTTCAGATTTTTGAAGATCTATTCTGGAGGATGAAGACGAAGATTTGGTATACTATTACTATTATTATCTGTGCATCATGCTGTCTGCTGCATTATTTAAATTGTTCTGTTGTATATGTATAACTCTGATAAATGTTGTATAAATAATTGTCAAAGTATAGTAAACTACTTCATGAACTGTTTATTTGACTATTATATTTTATCGTTCCGCTGCGAGATTCTGTGTTGTTTCATTTCCTTTATTTCTTTTCTTTTCTTTTCTTATTACCCCAATAACTATCTGCACTTTTGAATGGTTTTGGAATCGACATGTGTATTTGATCGTCGGTTTAAACTATCCAAAAAGGCGGGTCGTTACATTCTGTTTCCTACAGTTCAGAATTCATTATTCCAGTCGAGATGGAGGTACCTTCTCATTATGTGACATATTATGATTCGAAGACGAATGCTATATTACTTGTCGAAACTCTGGACTTATTGGATGAGAAGCGAGAACAGGCTGATTTGAGGGCAACCACGTAGCGAAGCCGAGTCGCTGGATTGTACAATGCCAAGGTCCGACCTCGAACCTTTGAATTCAGCAATCTCACCGTTAGGAGAAATTACCTGGTTCCTTCACAGATGAGACCAACGTGGGAAGACCCGTATGTTATTGAATGAAGATTCGAAGACGGCACATCTAAATTATCGACCGTTGACAGTCTCACTCTGCCGAGAGCCTGGAACAACGAAAGTCTTCGTCGCTACTACACATAATAGGCTTTATTTGTTCATTCAGTCTGCTTTTCATTTGTAATTATTTATGTATTTCAAAATTTGAATTTGTAATAAGGCTACCGACTTTGCCGTATTTTCTTATTTTAGTAATAAAATAAAATCTCTTTGAGCTAGGGCAGTGATTTTTAAATGCGTCATACGACCATCACAATGCACGGAGTGCTAAGTTCCACACTATGGTGGGATTTATTCAAATAGGGAGTGACTGTGATATGACCGGTCACTTGCTAATTGAAACCCAAGCTCTGGGGCAAGTCATCACGCTGAAGCCAAAAAAGAATTGATACACGACAATCCTCTAACTAACGCCAGATTCCCAGAGTGCGAACTGGAGTATAAACTTACAAATGCGGCTTCGAGGGGGGTGGATCCGTCCACCTAACTACTTCGCCTGTATTTAAACCATGTTCGAGGAGGATGGACCCGTCCATCTAACGACCTCGCTTATTAACTCAGGATGGATATGATCTGACCATCCACGATTGTGATAAATCTATCATTCTCGGAGTGCGAATGGAATCCTAAAACTCACAACAGATGTGATCGACCGTCTGTTAATCAACTCCAGATTCCCAGTGTGCGAGCTAGAGTATAAACATCAAAATTGGTGTAACGACCACATTGGCTAACTATAAGTCCCCAGAGTGTGGATTGGAGTATAAATATAAACTGGGTGTGAAACGACCACCGTGAGACAACTCGGGGTCCCCAGAGTGCGGATCGGAGTATAAACGCAAATCAGGTGTGACTGACCACCCAAGAATCAATCTGAGTCCCCAGAGTGCAGATGAAATTCTATATACCAAAAAGGGTGTGACTGACCGTCCATAAAGTAACTTAAGTCCCTAGAGCGTGAACATATCTCCAAACATTAAGTGGGCGTGACTGATTGCCGCTATACAAGTACAATCCCTAGAATGTGGATGCAATCACAAATAGATGAGCGAGTGTGATTCAACCACCTGAACTCGCTGTGTTTTAGCCTCGTTCCACAAAGTTAAGCTCGATGTATTAAAGGCGAAAAGTGATTGCTAACCAGTCTTTTCAATTTATCCCTGGGACTGGGGGGAAAGCTCAAGTATCAACTAATGATCGAGACAGTGCAGTTTTGGAACTCGACTTAACATTCGATCGTGACCCGATGCCAAGGAGATAGGACTTAATGACAAAAGTCAGGTCTGGTTCGAAGACTAAAACTTCACAAGTACATTGAATGGAAATTCGAACGCTGAAACACTTAAGAAAACAAATGCAAACTGTGCTAAAGACAAAATGGAATTTTATTTTAACCATTCTTTGGAAAAGAAGGATAAGTACAAAAGTGTTCCACACAATCCTATTTGCAGGGGCCGAACTCGCATTTATACACGGCCTACACGAAACAAAAACAAATCCCCATCTGTCTACCAAAAATGGGGCAAAAGACATGTTTATTCTCTCGTCTTCTTCTTCTTCGACGTAGACCCACTGGAACCACTACTCGGATGCCTCTTCGAGCCCTTACTTTTTGGTAGATCTCTGGCCAGGTGAATTACGGTAACCTTTTCCTCCGAACTCACATGAATTGGAATACTTTTTTAAGGCGGAGTCGGAGGAATAGGATCAACGTTGGAAGATGAGAGAGGCACGTCGGTGTCGACCATAGTACCACCGGGAGAAATCATTCGTAGAGGAGCTGCATCAAGACCTATCGCCCCACCTCTGGTGCCACCGGCTTGCATGGCTACTTCCATCTCGGCATTAATCTCAGCTATTATCTCCTCTTCATGGATTGTTTGGGCATCTTCGGGGAAGCTAGCAGTTGGTCCCAAGGAGCTGACCACAGGTGCGCCTTCGCCCATAACAAGTGGCAGGTCGGCAAAAGGGTCACTTTGATGACCAAGAAGTTCCTCCATCATCTGTTCACCGCAAGTAAAAGTGCTCCCCTATGCTCCATCGGTTAGTGCAGTGGCCGTTGTGGTGGTCGCTTCTGTTATGAAGGCCTCCTGCCCGAGATGTGGCTGTTGGGTTGCGGCGGCACGATTGATGCAGCTCCTATCACTGAATAGGGGCAAAGAAAAAATTGTTAATGATTACTTCAAACAACACTGATGACTTTGAATAATTATAAGAAATGTTAAGAATACCTTCCTCAGATTGGCTCACAGGTGGCGGAGTAGCTTCAGAGACATGCTCGCGAGCTGGAGACAGCCGTGATTGATCGGGGTTGTATGTGGGTACAGACTAAGTATCAACCACATAAGTAGATTCGGTCAGGGTTGGCATAAGAATTTCAAAACCTGAATCATGGTACTCACTGCCAAAACCCTCTCCAACCTCTGGATGCTGAGTACCGAGTCTCTCCTTTTCAAATGTGATAGTGATGTCATGAAGAACTCTTCTCTCATCCTCCTTCAAAACCTAGTTCTCTAGTTCAAACTAATCAATGGATTCAACTTGGTGCTCTCTGCTTTTTCATCTTCTACCATGTAGCACAAAGCGTTATATAGGTGTGATGGATTGTTTTCAAGCCAGGTCAGATTTCGATGCTTCAAGACATTGGCATTATATGTGATAAGAAGATCTTCGATGTCAACTTCCAACCTGGTCTCCGCCACTTTCACTTCATTCTCAACCCTGGCTTCGGCTTCCTGAACTTTGAGCGTTGTCGCATCTCTTTCATCCCTAAGCACCATAGCCAGTTCACATGGTTCCTGGACGGCTTTGTTTGCATCGTCTTTCTATTTGACGATTTCAGCAAATTTGGCTTTAAGCTCTTCAAGGTCTTTAAGCGCCCCATCTCTTTTGGCCATAACTATGGTGGTCCGATGTCCTATCTCCATAACCAGGGCTAAGTGTATCTACCTCATCTCTTCCATCCGTCGAGTTGCCTCATCAGCCCTTTTATTGGCCTTTGTCTTTGAATTTCTCACGGACTCGTTCTCATCGTTAAGAACCTGGATTGTGCGGTCCTTCTTAGCGAGATCGATCCCTAATTTTTCGATTGTCTTCGCCCGCTCAAAGGCTACCGTTTATACTTTGTCTGCGGTCTTCATCCATTCCGACATTGTCCATAAACATCATAAATGTAGTCATTCATTGTTTGTTCTGCCCCGAGAGGAATTCTCTTTCAGTGTGGGGGAAAGATGAAGCCATCAAAGAAAATATTTGTAAATCCTTTTTTAGTTTGGCGATTCTAATCGCTCCCTCCCTAGTGGGCTCTGTAATGGATTGTTTGGTGACAACGGGAGTTTCGGTTTTGGTCCTCCGACGATGTGGATTGGGCCTTGGTGCTTGAGAAGATGGTATTTGACGCGAAGGTTCCAGGGGTTGTTTACCAAAACCAGAGGGTTGTGCTGGACCTCGAGGTGGCAGAGAGCATGACCAAGAGGGAACCCTATATTCTCTCTCTCTGTCCCTTTCCCTTTCTTAACGCTCCCTCTCCTGGTTGGAATAACCACGATCGCGGTCTCTATCAGCCTCATGCCTACGAGATTCAGAATATGAGATGGATAAACGACACATAGAATGAAGGATGCCAAGCATGGATTCCAGCTGTGTCATCGTATTTGTAAAATAAAAAGAGAAGCAAAGTTGGTAATCTCCAAAGATGAATAGCTTATGATTGGAAATCGTGTAGTGCCATGAGGTGTACGTATGCATGTGCAAACCCCCCGACCAACCGGTTATATCAGCCATACTCTTAGGAAGTGACTCGCCTAAATCTAAAGCACTTTGAAGCCCTTCCAATCCGGTATCTTGTTGGAGCAACACATAGCCTGGAATTGGAATGTCAGCGAGTCCTTTGAAAGTATTCTCCCTTTGTAGGGGAGGAGCCTCCAAGATTCTACACCGGCGGCTGGTAGGGAAATGACCACGGATTTCATTATTAAAGACTTGTGAAGCTTATAAGAAACTGCCTTGCTTTTCCTCTTTCCCTCTGAATGTCGAGGACTATCTAAGGACCCGGCTATGGGTTCGTCTTCAGTTGGCGTATTCTTTTCATCGCCCTACTCAGCTATTACAATCCCGAGCGCCCTATGCCTTGCCCGTCTTGCCTAGGCTTCCCTAAGGGATCCTTCAAGCCCCATGCTCTGGTTTCGGTCAATTAGCCCAACGGCCCAAATTTTTCATTCGTAAGCACCGAGTCGATCTCTCTAATCTCACTAAGAACCTCTTGAAGAATTCACACTATTTCTTTAAATCGGGCACCTTCGGGCCAAGGAATTATGGCTGTAAAGGAAAGAAAATGTTAGACTCGATGTTGATTACAACTATCTCGTTAGTCACTAGAGAAATTGCGGCACTTATGTCTAACTAGCCACCTTATGGCTAACCCTGGCGAGCATCGAACATAGAACAACTCGGTTTTGAAGAAGCTAAGTCTGGTCCAAGTTCCAATCACAATTTTGCAACTTCTAGCTCCCTCTAAGAATGTGAAAGAAGGACTATCTTCCTGGCTCTTTACATTGAACAAGAATCCGACTTCCTCTGGAGTCGGGGGACGAAAAACGTGCTCCACGAAGATAATAAATAAGCTATTCAACAACGCATATCCATTTGGATGTAGCTGTGACGGAGCAATTCCTAAGCAAGATAACACCTCCCGGATATACTGATTGAATGGTGGAAGCGTCCCGACTGCGTAGGAAAATCGGTTAAAAGCAGTGTACCCTTCCGGGGGAATATGTGGCCTGTCGTTCGGCCCCGGTAATCGGACATACTCCAACGATCGCCCGTGCCTCAAGAGAATTCCCCCCAACATACCTTTGGAGACATTAGATGTTACAGAATCTTATGGATTCCCAATAAAGATTGCTCTTGGTAGTTCGTCCGAAGTTGGACTTTTGACTTCAACCATAATGACCGGCATCTCTATTATCAAAGGAGGTAGACTCTGAACCTCCTATTGTTGTGAACTCCTAGGCTACATAACTAATCAACTCATCAAGAACCATCATTAGGTGATAATAATCCTGTGTTCCCCGGTGTGAAATGCATGAATGTGTTGTGCAGTGCATTGCTGTATATAAATAGTAAAATACTGCAAGATATAGAAAAGTGTATGAACGACGAGATGCCGAAATTCTATCGGAGTAGACATCATTGCTGACCGTCACAGCCGTGCAATCCCCACTTCAGAAATCGATCTAAATTAAAATTTGTTAAATGTTGTCAAGTTGCAGTTCCATCGACGAGCTTCAAAAGGCAGTCAAATATGCAGTGAAACAGTCAAGTCAAATTATGCAAGACTGAAGCTCGTTAGGGTCAGATGATTCAATTGTACAAGATTTCGTATCCATCGCGGTGTGTACTTGGATCGATCGCTAGGGATGAGTTTTTATCGATCATGGCAGGCCTAGTTCGTATCGATCCCAGAACGGCGCTTCACTCATTGCCCATAAGGGATCACTATGTATCGATACGAATAACCATTGTTAATTGATCGACACAAATTCTTTTCATCTATCAATACGAAGAAATTCACTCATTCGGCACGAATTATTATAGCATCCAGATCGATACGAACTCACATACCATCCATCATCAGTACAAACCTCTTCCTCATATCCTCCATACTTCATCTCCCCCAATCAACATGAATGCCACTACAACCCTCCACAACCAAGCTCCTGCCTATTTCCAGCCTTGACATCACCAGAATCGGCAATAAACATGGATGGATTAGCGATTGAACTCGAATCTCATCGTTTTTAATGTGAATTCATTAACTAATTACCTAAAGTGAAATATAGATTTGAGGGATTAAGGAGTTGTATTAGTTTGGAAGAAGGTACTTTCTTTTTCTCAGTTTCTCAATCGACATAAAGCAATGCAGAAGGAATTCAATGCCATCAATATGAGAGCTCTGTTCCTATCCGTCCATACATATCAAACCCGAGCGCAGCTCGTATCTATTTGCCATCGATTCAGAATGTCGTCTTTCGTATCCATCAGCAACCTATCGATACGAATGATACACAAGAAATCATTCGAGTCATTCGGATCCATCAAAGTTTACCGATACGAAATGAAAGCCTTGTATCCATTGCTTCGAAGCGCATAGGAGTTCATATCCATTGATACGAAGAGATTTTAAAGAACAAATTATTTTGAATCGATAGTTTATCAATACGAGATATGTATCCCAACTTCTCAAATCGATCCAAGAAAGGATCAATATGAAGGGACACTACACCAAATACTGTGATTTGCCACTAACCATCCGCTCATTTAGCAACGGTTAATAACCGTTGCCATTTAGCAACGGTTAGTAACCGTCTTGGTTAAATTAGCAACGGTTTTTAATCGTTGCTAATTGGGAACGGTTATTAACCGTAGCTTCTTTGGAGACAAATGGGCGCGGTGAATTTCATCCTTTCGCGCCATACTTTTTGGCGCGCTTCGTTACAATTAACAACGGTTTTGAACCGTGGTTAAGTAGCAACGGTTAGTAACCGTTGTAAATCTTCTAGCTAGGGCCGGCCCAGGGGCAAGCCCATGGGATGGGGCAACCAACTGAACCGGGCAACATCAAAAATCTGTTTTACTTCGAAGTTACAGCTCAATAGCAATCTCCATGTCGACGATGCTCGAACCCAAAAAACTAGGGTTTCAAAAATCAACGCTTTCTAAATAATCATCGCTGCATACTCGGCTATTCCATCAGCCATCGTCGCGTCTTGCTTGCCTCCTACGCGATATTTTCTACTGCTGATTTGAAGTCCTGCTACAGTCTCTATACTGCCACTGCTAATTAAGTATGCGAATTTCTTTTGCTTAATTTGTCGTGTTCCGATTTTGTTTTGCTAAAAAGGTAAATAAATTTCATTAAGGTAAAAAAGATTAATTTATTTACTTTATTTTATAGCCATCAGCCATCGTCGGCTCTTGCTTGCCCCCTATGCGATATTTTCTACTGCTGATTTGAAGTCCTGCTACAGTCTCTATACTGCCACTACTAATTAAGTATGCGAATTTCTTGTTTTGAGTTGTCTAATTTTCTAAAATTGAGTCGCCCTTTTACTGCTTTCGATTTCATTAACCTTGAAAACATCTGAAGCTAATAACTTATTAGTATTTAGTTACAAACAACTAGTTTTCTGTAAATAATCGTTTAGGAATTGAAATTTGAAAGCTGAAGCTAACAAACTAATAATTATTTAGGAACTGATATTTACATTGATGTACTTTTTCCTGCAGTGTGTGTATGTCTACCCGCAAACATTTAGGCAGAACCCAATATGATTTGCCTGTACACTTAACGAGATACACTAGTTTGTAAACTTGATACATTTCGTTCAAAATTAAATACACTGTTTTGTAAACTATTTGAGACTATAAGTAGTGCAGCCCACTTAATGTGGCAACTTTTGTATAAAAAGTTGGTACTTTGTTATGTTATAGTTTTATATGTGATTTTACAAATTGCAATGTATTGTACTGTACTGCACTGCATGCTAGTTAGATATAGCTGCTTATAGTGACTGCTAGGGTATAAGTTGATGCAATGAATTTTGTTTTACTAAATATGAGACCATATTTAGTAAGTGGATAAAATTGTTGTTAATGGCGCAAGCCAAGTATCAGGAGAGGGGTAATGCATAGACATTACTCTGGTGCTACAAAATGGCGCTGTTGTAATGGCAATTTTTTTGGAAACAGTTTGATGCTAATGTTAAATTTCAAGTGAAATCAGAAGAATAGACATCTGTTTAGTTAATATAAGAGTTGAACTTGGTGGAAAGCCATAAGATATTGTTACCCATGATTTCTTATTAGCTTTTGTTATTTTCTTTCAGTATGTCTTTTAGTATAGACAAACAATGGATGAATCAATCTAATCGAAGAAATACAGAATATGTGGAAGGTGTGAGAAATTTCGTTAAATTTGTTGCTGAAAACGGTGGCAATAAGGAAAAGTATTCGTGCCCTTGCACACGGTGCAAAAATGAAGATACATTCAAATTAAATGACATTTATTTTCATTTGCTTAGATATGGTATTGTTCAATCATATACCGTGTGGTGTTTTCACGGGGAAAGAACACCGGAGAAGCCAAAACAACAACCGGTTAGTCATGCCACAAATACTGATGAGTCCGAACATATTAGGATGGAGGATTTGATCGATGATGCAGATAGATTCCATCACTTTCAACCTACAAGTCAGTTGCATGATAATGCTAATATTGGTGAGCAGTTTACGAATAAATCATTTTTTGATAGTGCAACTGCAACAGAGCCATTGTATCCTTCTTGTCCAAAAGAGATTATAAAGTTGTATGCCATTGTCAAACTGAATAGCCTAAAGACCCAATACGGCTTTTCAGACAATGGTGTGACTGCCCTACTCGAATTCATAAAGGAGTTACTCCCCAAAGGTAACACGCTACCATCAAAGTACCCCGACGTGAAGAAGATCATTAAGCAAGTTGGGATGAATTACATAACTTATGATGCATGCATTAATGACTGCATCTTGTACTGGAAAGATAATGCGAACAAAGTTTCATGTACAAATTGCAACGCACCAAGATATAAGACATCATTCGACGAAGAGAGAAAAGCTACCACAGTACCTCGAAAGACCTTAAGACATTTTCCTTTAATTTCTAGATTGAGAAGACTGTATAATGTACCATGGATAGCAGAAGCGATGACCTGGCATGGTCGTGCCAAGTCCGGTACAACCATAATGCGTCATCCACGTGATACTTCTCTATGGAAAACTACAGATTCTTTTGATCCTTCATTTTCTACTGAACCACGAAATATCACGCTGGGAATAACAACAGATGGTTTCTGTCCGAATGCTTCTATAACTAACCCTTACAGCTGTTGGCCAGTAATTGTAGTACCATATAACCTTCCTCCGTCTTTGTGCATGAAAAGAGAGTTCTCAATGTTAACACTATTGATTTCTGGGCCAAAACAACCGGGGAAGGATATTGATGTTTATTTAGAACCTTTGATAGACGAGTTAAAGTAGTTATGGGAAGGAGTCGTTACATTTGATTCATTTAAGAAATCTGAGTTCATAATGAGAGCTAGAGTGTTGTGGGCAATCCATGATCATCCCGCTCTTGGGACTTTATCGGGATGTACAACTCACGGCTACTTTGCATGTCCTATTTGTGGAGAAGAAACTACATCTATTTATCTCCCTGAAAGTAAGAAGATTTGTTACATGGGACATTGTAGATTTCTTCCGTCCGGACACAAGTTTCGATACGATAAGACAAATTTCAACAACGAGCAAGAACTTAAGCGTCCTCCAAAACCACTGACTGGTTATCAAGTTGAAAAAAAGGTAGCGAATATAAAAATGAAAGTTGGTAAAAACATACTGGAAATTGGTCGAAAACGGAAAAAGACAATCGATGAAGAAGTTCCTGCATGGTATAGGAGGTCGAAATTCTTTGATTTGCCATATTGGAAAACAAATTTGACCCGACATAATATTGATGTTATGCATACAGAGATGAATGTCACGAAACATTTGATCAACACAATTATGAACCATAAAGACATGTCAAAAGATGGGATCAATGCACAGAAGGATTTGAAAATCATGGGTATAAAACAAAAGTTGTGGGTGATAGAAGATCCTGAAACAAGTAAAGTAACCATACCAAATGGGACTTTCACTTTGAGAAAAGAAGAAAAGATACGGTTTTGCACCGTTTTGAAAAATTTGAAAGTGCCAAGCAAATTCTCTTCGAACTTCCATAACAATGTGAGCATCAACCCTCCTGAACTAAAAAATATGAAGTCACATGATTACCACGTCATAATGGAACATTTACTTCCGGTATTGCTTCAGCATTATTTTCTGCAACATAAGGATCTACGGAATGCTATTCACCGCATTAGTCTCTTTTATAACATTTTGTGCTCAAAGGTGATCAACAGGGGACATCTTCTAAAAGCAAAGGCTAGTTTGGTAGAAGCAATGTGTGTTATTGAAAAACATTTTCCGCCTGCATTTTTTGATATCAGTATTCATCTTATGGTTCATTTAGCCGATGAAGCATTGATTTCTGGTCCTGTTAGATATAGGTGGATGTACCCAATTGAACGGTAAATTACTAATTTTAGTTATGTACATAATTATTCAATTTAAATAGCTATTGATGTCTACATTTTACAATTATTCATCTTCATAGGTTGATGAAAACATATAAAGGATATGTGCGCAACAAAAGATATATTGAAGGGTGTATTGTAGAAGGATATATTGTACAAGAAGCTAGTCTTTACTGCATGGAGTATATGCCAAAAGGAGGTGCTGGCACTCATAAACATACCCGTGAAGCGTTTTTAGACGAGGATGATGAGTTTGCTGATGAAATAGCACTAGATAATGGTAAAGATATAACGTTAACTTAAGTGCAATTTCAACAAGTGCGTAAATGGGTCCTTGATAAGTACGACGGATTGGATGAATGGAAGAAGTAAATTCATGAATTTGTTCTGAATTCTTATTATTGTAAATCAATTCATATATATAGTATTTATTGTGTGTTTTTCGTAGGAGGTATAACTCCTATGTTCAAAGCACCAAATCTCAAACTCGAGGCGGGGGTACATCTGGGGAAACTATTAAAAAGTTCGCTTTTTGGTTACGTGAGGAGGTATATGTATTAAATATGTAACGTATTTTCAAGTTGACCATACACCTCCTTGACATTGTTTTTTTTACTTATTGTGTTTGCTGTAGTTGTTGAAGACCGTCGATGTTGACTCAACTCTTTGGCGGTTAGTTAACGGGCCGAAGTTTGATGCCCGTAGTTATATGAAGTACCAAGTGAATGGGTTTTTTTTCTCCGAAGAGTTATGAAGAGCGAAAGCTAACACAGGATAGTGGTGTATGCATGAGAGCAATTACACAATTTAGAGCGAGTGGGAAGGATAAAAATTTTGAGGAAGCAGAAACAACTTATTACGGAGTCATTCAACAAATAATTGAGTTGGATTACATTGACTTCAAACAAACAGCTTTTTATTGTGATTGGGTAAAGGTCGAAGATAAGATCAATGGTTGTAAAATAGATTCTGTTTCAAGCTTGATCACAATTAACTTGGGAAAATTGAAGAATAAAGATAGCGTGAATGATGTGCCATTTATTCTTGCATCGGAAGCAAGTCAAGTGTTCTACTCAAAAGATTTACAAAATAGTGGATGGTTTGTGGTTTTGCATACACCAAAACGGTTGACCATAAATGTGGATGACACTGAGTTTCCCACCGCTTATCAATCAGCTTTTGAAGATAATGAAAAATTAGAACATCTTAGCAAATGCATATGTTAACTTTGTATTTCAGAGCAGTTATTGTACCTTAACAAAATATTTATTTAAAATGGTGTAAAATGTAGAATGGTGTGTTATATGATAGTAATAGATGCATTATATTTTGTGTTTGTATTTCAGAGCAGTTATTGTACCTTAACAAAATAAGGATGGATATATTGCAAGAGTTCATTTTGTGTTTGTAGTTGTAGGTTCTTGCATATGATCACATACATACACACATGTACACATACATACATATGATCAGCTTGACTATTCTTTCTTTCTTTGTGTTTGTAGGTAGACAGGCAGTTCAAGATATTATATTTACACCCTTTAGTTCAGCAGTGCTAAGGTAATATATTTTTGTATTTGCATCCTTTATTTCAGTCAGTATTTTTGATATTGCTTAAGTTTAAAATTCTGGTGATGCGGGAAGACTTTATCATTGCCGCATAAAAGTGAATGTTCCCTTTTCCGCACATCCCTATGATGCCCGATTGCTGTTAGCCAGATTATTGCACGGACTCCCCTCCACAACAAGATCAAACGCATTATATGACTTAATAAAATTGCTCCAAGCGATTACTGGTAAGTTGTTGTACATCTGATATAGTAAAAAACGTTCCTTTCTGATTTGTCTGATCCCACCAGTTTCTCATCACATTACGATTATTGTCAGTCGGACTGACAAAAATCGTAATGTGGTGGGAAGTTGGTGGGATCAGACAAATCAATAAGGGGACGTTGGTTTATATATCAGATGTACAGCAGCTTAACAGTGATCGCTTGGAGCAAATTTTATTTAGACATATAAGGCGTTTGATCTTGTTGTGGAGGGAAGTCCGTGCAATAATCTGGCCGACAGCAATCGGGCATCACAGGGATAGGCCGGAAGGGGAAGAAATGTACGTCATAATGTTCTTGGGATTATTTTAGGAGTTTAAACTTTGCAGGACATAATGTCACAAGATGCCACACCACCGTCAAATGATACAACTTCACAATCATCCACTTTAAAACGGGAGAAAGTTGATATGGACAACTACGGTTCTCCAGTTGGAAAAAATGGTTCAAAGGTCGCTACGAAGATTGGTAAACTAGTAAGAAATCATGTGCCAATCTCATATCCAAGTTGGAAAAAAGTTCCGTCAAATTACAAGGAAGACGTGTGGAATCAATTGGAGGTATCTTTACATTAATCATTTTTTTTAAATTTTGTTAATATGAATATGGTGTACATATTGATATTTTTATAAATTAGTAAACAAATTAACGAATATTAGTTAGTTAGATTTATCTAATTAGTTTAAATTTAAATCGCACAATTAAATGATACATATAGGGTGAAAAGTAAAATATTAGAAGAAAAGTGAGGTAAATTTTGTGAATAATTATGATAATTTTAAATGTAGGTATTTGAAGTTAAAGTAGAATTTACAATGAAATGTATGATAAATTTATTGAAATGTAAAAATCCATATACTTTGAAACGTAAACTGCATGAACTTTGATGGTTTAAATTCATTTATAATGCTTTCAATACATAAATAAAAAATGGTTTACATGCATTTTTTGTTATGCAGAAATATTATGAGCTCGATCCTCTATCAAAGGACCTTATTATGAAAAAAATGTCCGAGGCTTTTAGGAGACACAAGAATTATTTGCGCAAGAATCATTATGACCATTTCATCACTGACGAAGATAGAATGAGAAATTGTCCACCGTAAATTGCTCAAGATGATTGGGATGAGTTCATAAGAAACGAATCAAAACCCGAGGCGAAAGTAAAAAGGAAGCGAGGCAAACAAAATAGATCGATGCTCGAATATGCTCATCATTCGGGACGTAAGAGTCACGCTATGATTACACAAGAAATGGTATGTGTCATTGAATTGGTGCATCACATTGCATATACCATTAGTTCCAAATATAATTTTAGGTCTTTGTATGCAGGTCGATTCAAGTAGTCCGGGAACAGAAGTATCACGTCTTCAAGTATGGGAGAAAACGCATAAGAAAAAAGATGGCAGCACGTCAGATGCGACATCTTCCTACTTTGTAAGTTAAACAAATAACAACGCCTCTAAATTAAATTTTCATTATTCATATATATATGTATTTACTTTTTAGGAAAAAATTGAAAAAGTAAAGGAAACGACGAGTGGTGGTGATGAAGCCATCTTTATATCAGTGTTTGGTAAAGATGTAAAGGGCAGGAGCCGGAGTATTGGGACCAATATAGCTCCTAGCCAAGTTAAGAGTGCTGCCATTCCATGCAAACGACTCAAACAGGCCCAAGGAGTATATGAGCAGCGACTGCAAAATGTGGAGCAAAAATTGATGAAGCTGGACAATATGGATGATAAACTGGAGCGTCTTCTCAGCATAGCCCAAGATAATCGTCTAGTAGGCAGTGAAATCGCATCTTCTCAGTTTGCCACTCCGAACAATCCGTTAATCGACCAAAGATGTGAAATCCTGAACTTCGACGACGAAGTAATTGCAACAGGTACTATTTTATTAAAATTTGAAGAAAATAATATGTTGCAAAGTCAGTGAATGCTTAACTTCATGAACGGGAGAGTGCGCTGCATTTTCTTACATTTTTCATTTAACATAGCTGAACAATAGTGAGGCTGTTAGTTAAGAAATAAAACAAGTTTGTTATCACGTTTACAATTGCTGAGACATATTAGTAAATAATTAACAGAGAAGCAAGGCAATGGGTGAAAACATTAATTCAAAAGCAAGTTGAACTTTACACTACTCTGCCACAGCACAGAGAAGCAAGGCAATGGGTGAAAACAATTCAGAAATTTGAAACTCACGCATTTAATATATATGTTGCCTGGTTGCCAAAAAATTTCTCTGTAATTCGCTTCTGGCATTAAACCTAAGTCATTATTAGGCAAATTTGGGTCTAGTTCATATGCTATGAAACTTGGGCCATCGATGCATGTTTGTGAAATGGTTTTGGGTAGCATGAGTTTTGTTTTTTGTTTATATAAGTTTTCATGCTAAAAAAATCTGGTGCACTGTCCCCGATGCATGCGAGTAAGTCCTTTTGTACCTGCATATGTACTGCCCCTGAACCATGCAAGTTTATTTCTTTGTTACCTGCGTGTGTTATTTTTGCAAATTACATGCTTTATACGTGTGTTTTACTTTGATTTTTGTGTGGAAATTGTTGCATGCTTGATATATATTACATGTATAATTTCTAAAGGCAAATGGTTCCAAGATTTAAAACTTTTATTCTTGCGTATGTTCTGTAAATGTGATTCCATATTTTCACTCCAGAAATGCTTATATAACAGGCACTATATGCCGAGATTCCACAGCATTAGTAATTCATGGAAAACCAGTACCGCCCACCTATGAAAAAGTGTTGTTGGACAAAATTTTATTGCCGGATGAGCTAACCGCCAAAATATGTCGACAATTTACCGAGACCTTTGGGGATGTTGGAGCCGGAGGTTATGTGAGCCATCAAAAGGGTTTGATACGATATCTTTAGTCGGAGGTATTGATATTTCTGACTTGTTCTTTGCATATATTGTTGATTTTCTTTTGTTTGCTGTATATGAAATTTGCATATGCAAATGCATGTGTATTTTGTCTTGGTCTGTCTTGTTTACAATTTGAACCGTTGTCATCAATTTGAAAGACAACAGTTTTGACTGCTTCTTCATCTAACTGTGCAGTTACCACACCGTGCCATCAACAATACATCTTACCGCTTGCCACTTTCATTGACAGCCACTTCAAACTCTCCTCTGTCAAACTTCTACAATGATCATACATCGACTCACTGTCCTCAACCACCTAATTTCATCACTCTGCCCCTTCCCAAACACCAACACACCATATCACAGTCACATCTCTGCACTCCTCTAGCCTCGACAAACTTCATCATCAAACTTCACTCGAAACTGAGCTCTGCAATTCAACAGCAACCTGCCAGTGCTTCTACCACACTACCCGCAAACTACTTCACCATACTACCATAACTCCAAACTCCTTATCCTGTCACCAAAACTGCTAACAACTGCCAACATATCCCCTCCCCCTGCACATAGTTCAACATGAAATTCCTGCCTCAACACAAGACTGCACCAGAATACAATACAAACTTCATACTTTCCTCCCACTTCACACTCTAACTGAAACCATTCCACTCCCTAAAACCATTCCTCCATCAACCACCATGCAAAACTGTCCACTTCCTATCTCTGACCATCTCTGCATAAACTTCATACCATTCACTTCCTCTACTGTCATCTAATTCACACCATCACCACCCTCTTCAAAATCATACAAACAGACATCTGCCACACACCACATCCATTGTCAACCACGGTTCTCGGCCATTCAAACCACCTTCCTCCTCATCAAAATTTCCGCCTGACCATTAACAACAACCATACTTCACTGCTCATCAAACCGCTCGTTCACCACCATTCATTACAACTCCATTACAACTCCGTTGCATCACTAGTCTTCACAGTTTCATACCTGTCTTCACCATTCTTCTACAGACCACCACAAAACTACAACATCACTGATACTTTCTCCTGCCACTGCCTTCTTCATTTTAACACCTCATATCCACTTCAGTTTTATGCACTCATATCATCTTCTATCCACTTCTGTCAAACTACATACCCAATGCCTTCTTGCACTGTTGCACACTGCAGTTCAACACCAATATATCATCTTCTAACCTACTTTTCTGCTCACAATGCATTCAACAAGATAGCCACTACAAACACATCAGCATATCAAACATCCCCCTACTCTCTACTGCCTTTGACCTCTGACCTTTGACCTCCCTGCCTGATCATTCACTGATCATACACTGATCATTCATCTTCAATCACTCTTCCATCCACCCACTATCCATCACTTACAAACACTACTGCCTTCATATTGCAAACTGCTGCTACCAGTAGCAAACACCCAAATCCGCATATAGATAACAGTAAATTTTGGCTAATTGTCACATATATATGAATTTTAGGTAGTTTCAAAGATTTCAAAGTAAAAACAAAGGATTTATCACTATGCATGTTTACATCTCTGATCATGTGCACGTTATCGATATCACACAACAAGGCATCAATACCCTCATCAGAAATATTAACATTACTACAACCAGTACCAATACTTACATCAATATTCAAACAGATTTCCAAGACTTTACAATCCATCAAAGTTTCCTGCACATTTATTTGTATCACTACATCACAATATACAAAATGGAGTAACTGAACAAGATTCCAAACCCTTATTTCCTCGACTGATACATCCAGAACCTTTGTATTTACTGCCATATCTTCAATCCTATCCCATAAAACATTTATAGCCTCCTCGCCATGTAAAGTGATTACCAGTACACAATCGTACACACAGTCATGCATGTTGCCTGTACACAATCGTACACACAGTCATGCATACGTAAATACAAGCATGCACGCACCTTCACAATTTGCATTCAAGACTTATCACATGCAGAATAGATATATCAAGTTTTAAGAATTTATAAGGGTGGCTTGCTCACCTGGATAGTTTGACAGAGATGAAAGAGAACCTGAAAAAGATTTCAAAATCTGGAAATTGAGGCTTGATCAAATTTGCTTTATCCTAACCTTTGTTTGCTTTGAATTGCTTTGCATTATTTGATTTTCTCTTTGCTTGGGTTCTACTTTGTTTTAATTTGTTTCAGACTTTTTGAATCAGGAAGATGCTGTTTGTTTTTGAACTGGAATGTTCTTTCCAGATTTATGAAGTTGAACTGCCTCTGAATTTAATCTTCGAGTCGCGCATGAACCAGGTTGAACATTGAAGTCTGAAAACTGGAATGCTTTGCCCTTTTGATTTTATTTTCCTCTCAGGTGAAAGACTTTTTAGCTTGCAAAACAATGTAGTGTAATTAATGAAATCTTTTTACTGTAGTGATAATAAACAATGCAGTGGAATAAGTATGATATTCCGGCACGGCAGCATTCTGTTTGCAAAACAATGAGCGTAATTATAAGTTTGATAATTTTATATGTATGGTATATGTGCAATATGTTTATAGTTCTTGTGTACCAATATTTTGATATTCTGGCATATTTTGATATATATTGATAATCTGGTATGTGTACTGAGATATGCGTGTAAGCAGTAGCGAGTTACGGAGCAGGAGCAAACATTATGTGCAACGGGTGTTAACCGTTGCTTTATGTGTGACGTTGGTCATAAAGCAATGGTTTTTAACCGCTGTTTACTTGGCAGAAAGCAACGGTTTATGTCCGTTGATATTTTGCCCATTAAGCAACGGTTTGTAACCGTTGCTTAATGTACAGTAAGTAACGGTTTACACCTGTTGCCTATTGCAAATAAAACAACGGTTAACACCCGTTGCGTTTGTCTCTGTTTGCAACGGTTTGTAACCGTTGTCTTTGTTCAAGTTTGCAACGGTTACTACCCATTGCCTTTCCTTCATTTGCAACGGTTTTTACCCGTTGCCTTTTGGACATAAAGCAACAGTTTTTTCCCGTCGCGTAATTCAACCACTCCTCTTTTGAAGATGGTTTTTACCCGTTGCTTTTTTCCTTAACAACGGTTTTTACCCGTTGTTAATAGCTTATAATGGTGTAGTGGGATGCCCTAAAATGACCAATAAAGCGTTATTACAACATGAAATCCACATTGATTCAAGAGAGGATCGATACAGAATTCGATAAGAGAACACTGACAATGACTCGTGAATGTATGAATGTTAGCAGGAGTCAGGGTTGCTATCACTTAACACTCAGTTACAACAGTGTACTATACAATGGTCGACTGTTAGCAATCCAGTATTTATATTACCAGGAATTAATCAAAAGGTTACATCTCTTGACGAAAAGATAACGACTATTCAGTGAATTGGATAGAACTTTTGAGAAAGAAGATGGCAGCTTTTCAAAGCACGTCATGATCACACAAGATGTACTTTGGGGGGGGGGGAGGCAAATGTTGTCCCATCTTTTGGCAAGGCCATGACACCAAGGAATTGGTTGGAAACCAAAGACAATTCATCCCAAAAATTAGTTATATGCAGGTGCACTATGGATACTGGTAAATTATATCCGAGTCCGGATCAAGCTACAATCAATATGACATGACAAGAAAAGTTATGAAAGCCAACGTTCCAAATTTCAAGACAATTGGAGTTTGTATGCTCAAGATATTGATCGATCAAAGCCAAGAAGATCAACTCCTTCATATCCAATCTTGCTTACGTCCAACCAAGGCGGCCTCCTTCGTATCCAATCTTGTTCGCATCCATCCAAGGTGGCCTCCTTCGTATCCATCGAAATCAACTAGTTCGCATCTATGGAAGGAGCAAGCTCATTCGTGTCCATCCACTTCATGCCCATGGCAAAGCATTATCAACTTCGTATCCATCTAAGCAAATAGCTACACTTTGTATCCATCACATATACATCACTTTGTATCGATCGAATACATTCTTCTTCGTATCCATATAAATCAAGTTAATTCATATCCATAGGGAATTGTTGCTTCGTGTCGACCAATCCATGCACTTAATACTGATCCACCCATTCACGTGTTTCGTATCGACTGGCCACTGATCGATACGAAGAGTGCCTCATGGATCGATACGAACGTCACCCCTTCTTAATCGATACGAAAATGCCATTGAATCATCAATATGAAATAAGCATCCTAGGACCGATACGAAGTACTTGAGCCTATATCGATGCAAACAGAAGTGTAAGCTATCGATACAAACCTAACTCAAACAAGCGATACGAAGTGGACAAGCGAGCAACACGAAGGAGATTGTTCCATCTCGATACGAATGAGGTGCAACGAAGAAGGAAGACTTGGTCACTCGACATGAAAAGTGGATCGATCCTAAAAGTTAGCGCCATGTCATCAGTTGTTACAGCACAAAATTTAACAAATATTTCATTCTTTTAATTATAAAACTTTAGGGGTTTATTATATAACAATCTAAATTTTGAATTGATTAAAACAATTGCCCAAATTTTTAAATAAATAATAAGATCTCTGAAATTTTGACGTGGCTAAGAATTAACTTTAATTGAAAATTTTGGTTTTTTGTTGAAGATGATAAATAACTTAATTTCTAGCAAAATCATGTTTTAATTAAGAAATAAGATTTGAAAAAAATTTAGTGTATAAATAAACTGTTTAATTACGTGTTTAAAATGCGCGTTATTGATGGAACATTTTTAACGTATATTTACTACATAAGAAAACGCGTAAATTTAAAACCGTTACTTTTATTATGAAACTGGGCGTGTGTTTGATTTAATTATTACATCGGTTTTTCACATGTCTAAAATTCTTGCCTTCGATATAAATAATCAAATAAATCAGTAGACATGCATTTTTAAGTAGGAAAGGAATTAATTTTCTTTCCGTTGACTCCACATATTTAATAAATAAAACCCATTGATTTTTCAATAATGTTCAAATCAAATATTCTTTTCCGTTTCTTCACTCTAAGAATCAACACTTTTCTTTATTCAATTTTATAAAACGTTCGTCAATTTTTCTATTTTTCTGTACCATTAAAACAACACAATAAAATTTTATCTTAGCTATAAATGGATAATATACTTTTTTAAAAAATTAAATAATTTATACTGTTACTTATACACATTTTAGTAATTGATTTCTTGGTAAATGGTAAATGAATGAAAAAAAAACCCAATGTAAACAAATCATATTTTTTAAGTAATAAATTTCAAAATTTATGTATAAATAAACTGTTTAATTTCGCGTTTAAAAGGCGCGTTATTTGATGGAATAAATAACGTATAAGCGTTACTTTTGTATAAATTTGGGTGTAAACTATTGCGGTTGTAGTGCGCATTCTTAAAAAATTTCGTACCGCAGATATAAATAATTAATTAATTTGTAGATGTGCAATTCTAAGTGGTAAATGAATAAATTTCCTAGCCTATTAATTTCTTTAAAGGTTGCCTAAATTCGTATGTAAACGTTACATTTTCCTTTATTGTCGATTGTTCTAAAATTGGTATGAAATCTTTGATTTCCCCAACTATTTAAATTTTATTTGCTTCCCGTTTCCTTCTTCCATTAAATCAACCAAATTACACCTTTAAGTTGTATGTTTATATCCGTTTTGATAAAATTTGACATAAATGATACGTATTTATATTAATTCTTAAAAGGTATAAAAATTAAGCATTATTTTTTTTATAAATATGAGCGTAATTTTTGAGTTGGTTATTGCGTTTATAGTGCGCATTCCAAAAATATATACCTTACCTGAAAATGGTTAAATAAAGCAGTAAACATGCATTTTCGAGTAGGAGAGAAGCATACCCGTATCAATTTTTCCTTTCACCGTGATTGGATATTTACCTTTTTAAAGATATCCCACTTCCCTTTTTGCTGCAACTATTTTTATTTAGTATAAAATCTTTGAATAAAGTTACGTTCAAATCTAATATTATTGTCGTTTCCTCCGATATCAGCGCTAGTTCCTTCTCATTATTAAGCACGTTCGCACAAATCATTCTTTTGGTCAATTTTCCGTTTCTGTTTTGAAGCAAATTGATTGCTTTTCATTTTATGTTCTCCTTAATTACGAAACCCATGGCACAATTCCATCACACAACAGATTTCCTACCTATTGCTTATAATAGGAATAGATACAAGTGGTAGTGTATAACATGGAATAAATCTGTGCTCAATCAACTCATGGCCCTTTTTAAAATATTTATATTCTTCTTGCCCAAAACTTTATTTCTTGCCTAAATCAACGCATAGCTCATTGATAAATACCAGTCGTGAACACTTTTTCTTTACAACATCTTTTGGACTTCATCTCCTAGCTTGTGTGGAGCTTCAGGTAATGGCAGTTACTTTCTTTCTTCTTCCTTTTATTTTCTTTGTTTTCATTTACTTCACTCGGCTGCTCCACCTGAAGCTTTGAAATTCCATTTTCATTCTCCACCTTTAAAAAACTTTATGCCTAACAGTATCTTACTATGTGAACTCACATGCACAAAAAAATATAATAATAAAAACATGCATAAATGGCCGAGAATAGTAGTTGCGTGTTCAAAATTTTAAACCAAAGTTTCATCACCTTTTGCATTGTTGGAAAAAATAAGTGTGCGTGCACCACTTTTTGATCGTAGACTTTATAACTAAATTTCCCACTGCTCACTCTTTAGCATTCATATAATTCAAATAGAAATTTGGGCCGAGCTTTGAGAATGGGGTCAAGTCTTGGGTGGAGTGGTTGAGAAATTGTGGCAATCATCGTTTTATTTTAATCTCGTTCCAGTTGTTATTTAAAATTTAGGTCCTTTTGAATTTCATGTAATTAGTTATTCGTTTATCTTGTTCAAGATCTGAATCGGATTAGCTCATCTTTCAATCATTGATCGTGCCTTCTGTATGCTATTCTGTCGTGGCTACCGTAGTTTCGAATCAAAATATTCAGCTTCGTAAATGTGAGTTTTCTCACCTGACAACGTACTTATATATGTGTAAATTGATAACAAGTGTGATTGTAGAATAATTATTATTTCATTTATTTCACAGTGATACAAATTGATGATGTTAAAAATCCCGTTATTAAACCTACACATCATCAGTTCTATTATATACTGTTTAATTATGTTGTTACACTATTTATTTATTTATTATTATTATTTTACTGTTTAATCACACTACAAGTTCCCTGTAGAATAGAAATCGTTACAGGCTGTAATGATAGGCCTGTAAGATATTTATTTATTTATTTAGTTTATTATTTAACTTAGGATTGTGGGTTCGAAATGATAGAATCCGGATTTATTTTGTAAATTACGGATTGAAATGATATATTATCCGTATCACTTGACCTAAGTTAGAAAATATTATACAGACCCGTGGTTATATATATATATATTTTTTGAAAATATTAAATATTTTAAAATTTAAAATTTAAGTGTTATAATACTTGCTTAAAAGTGGATTAAAATGATTATTGTAAGTATTGTGATACTTTACAAGTTTAATATGTAAATAAATAAATGTTAAGAATTTAAATATAAACTTATCATGAAAATTTTGATTGTAAAATAAACAGGATTTTAAGTTAAGAAAAAAATATACATGAGAATTTGGTATAACATGAAATGAAGCGAATTTATAAAGGTTAAGTTTTCTATGAATTAATAGTTAAATTTGTGAATTATGGAAGTTAAAAATATAACTTGATTTTAATTGAAATTTAGTTTTTTTTTAAATGGCAACTAAACTAAATTGTTAAGGAAAAACATAGAAAATTTTACACTTGATAAGAAAGTATAAAGAAGTTGGATATATATTTTCAAATTTTACTTTATAAAGACCATCAAATATGGAATGAATTAAATGACTATATAAAGGTGGAAAGTTTATAAGCAAATTTGTTTAAATAAAGGTTTAAATTTTATTGAAATTATATTTAAGCCTAAAGTTTAATTTACTTAAATTGTTAAAAGGATATTTATGCATTTATCCAAGTGCTGAATGATGATGCAATTAAACTAAGGCTAACCTTTGGAATTTATATTGGCTTGAAAGAACAATAACTTCACCTTTAAACAGCTAAAATAAAGTATTTTGATTGAAGTATAAACTATTTTTAAAAGTTTATAACCATGGGTAATAATAACGTTGGTTGTTAAACAGACCGGGATCGGATATGGGCATACTCTTTGTCGATACCAAAACCACTTTGACAACCGTGTGTGCGGTGGAGATTCCAGAATGAAGTAGGATGGTGGTGACGTTTTCTTTGAGGTAAATACATGGACCCGACTCCCGTGAGTTGGCATAAGGTGGCTAAAACAGGAGCGATCGACGGATTAATGAGGTAGCACCTCTGATCGGACGCACTTCTTCGTATGCCATTCTATTACTTTTGTGATTGTTTGGTGTGCACCTTTGATATGGTAGTGTTGTTCAAGGTGGGCTGTAGCTGCGCGTTACCACCGGTCTGGAAGCGTAATATGTATATCTACCCTGGCATTGCCTAGTTGTGTCGTGTCACCTACCATAGCGAGCCTTGTACGAGTTTGATTTGTGTCGTACCTATGGAGTATCTTCTCATAGTCTCCCGATCAGCAGATATGCAGGTACTGTATAGACTACTGACATTATTTATGCGTTAAGGTGGAAAATGTAAAGCCTTAACGCTATTTTAAAGTAAGTTTATTTTACAAATAGACACTATTATAATAGCGAAATATTACTACATAGTAAATAGTTTAACGGATCCTTAGAGGATGGGCGGTCCCAAGCATCCTTTAAGTAACTTGTACTTTAATACAGTTCACTTGAATTAGTTTACACTATATAAGTATGTATGTCCTGACTCGAGTGTTTATGTTTTATTTCATGCTCGGGTCAGCCTGAGTTTCAGTTCAGACTTCACCTCCAGAGCTAGGACTTCAGCAGATCATCTCTTTTCAAGCTGCCGTCAAGCTTCTGTTCAGTTCTTATTTTAGCCTTTGAAATCAAGACAATTTAATATTGAGAGTTTCTGTGGATATTTCAAACTATATTTGGTTTAAGACAATGTATTTTATATTTTTTTTAAGCTATGGATAGTGGCTTCATAAACCACTAAGTTAATTTTTAAATCCGCTGCGAGTATTCTGATTTCTGTGTCTGTGATTCTATGATTATTTATTTACTGTATATTATGAGATTTGCCAAATTTTATTTACAACGCGGTATTTTGAACAATTCAAGTCCGACATGTGCGGATGCGAATGGTTGAAAATATTGGGTTGTTATAGTTTGGTAGCAGAGCTTTGGCTCTAGGCAAAACTTAGAATGTATGGTAAATTTGATTTACATAATCTGTTTCATTCAATCTCTTCCTTTTGATTCGATTTCCTTTGAATTTTGGAACGTTCCCTGCGGTTCCAAAGTTCATTCGTGTCCCTCACTATTCATCTCCTTTCGATTCTGGAGTATCCCATAACTCCACTTCGGATGATCTTTATTGTGAATTGGCGGTCTCGCCAATATTCTAATAAAGGGGTAAAACTCCTTTACAATTAGCATTGATTCACCAGTGATTTATATTTATCCTCGGTTTAGATGCTAGTATCTTTGGTTATTCCGAACTCTAACTCTTCAGATCGAATGTAGATTTACCCCAAAAAATCCACATCGATCTTACTCTTTAAGTCACGGTTGACCAGGTTAAGGTTGTCCGCGATTTATATAAACTTATCAAGTTCCTTATTCTGTTATTTAATCATTGGATCTTCTGTTCCAACTTATCTTTAAATCAAAATTCTCTTTTATTTGAGTCCATCAAATTTGAATTTTTATCCTTGTTTTGGAAAATTTATTCCTATATTTGGGAAAAAAAATCTAATATTATATATATTTAAGTATAAATTTTTAGAATTTTTAGAATTAATTTAACTAGTTGTCAAGAGATAATAGTCTTTGAGTTTATTTATGGTTTTGTAAACCAAGGGTTTTGTATCATATAAATAATAGAACTATAAATAATGATTATAAATTAATTTGGAAACAGAAATGAATTTAAAACAAGAACTTGAGAATTCAATTTCCGGTGGTTTCAAAACTTGTGTTTAAAGTTTTAAAAGGATATATTATTTAAATTATTTTCGAATATAAATTTGTTTTCAATTTTTTTTTAAAATCATTGCTCTTCTCTTTGTCGCTGGGAAATAATTTTGGTGATGACTGCAACATCATCGACATTCATTTTCGAGTTTCGAAGTGAAGAGACCATTCTGTAGTCTGGCTACAGTGTTACCTTGAGAATTTAATTGATTTGAATCTCTAAAATATGACTTGATTTATAATATATAGATATATGATTTAAATTTGATTTGACATATTATGTACATATATTTATTTATCTCTAAATGGTTTGAAGGGAATCAGAAATTTAATTCTTAAATTTCATCTTGAGGAATAATTTCAATTATAAAAAGAAAATCAAATTTTTGAATAAATGGTTCCAACTTGAGATAATTGATTTTGAAAGCTTTATTTGTATAATACTCGATTGCATTTCAATATAACTTACCTTGATTTTCAGATGTTAACAATGTAATTGGATAATATACAATATAAAAAGATTTTATAAATAAAATTTGAGTGGTTATAATAAATGTTATACACTTAAATTCTAGTTATAAAAAAAAGATTAACAAAGGGTAATGGAATAATTTACAATATAAAATGATGTTAAAGGAACTAAGAATAAATTTAAACAGTTGTAATAAGTGTAAACATATTTAACATAGATGAGAAAAATATATTGAGAGAAAAAAATTTAGTTATAATTAGGGATAAAAAAATATTAATTTATTGAACACATTTTTGAGTATAGCAAATGATTTTAAAACTTAAGATTTTTGAAATTTTTATTTTAAGATAATTAGAAATTGAAGTAATGAAATTTAAAATAGTAAAATTTAACTTGAGTGAAATTAAATAGATGAAATCAATTATTAATTTAAAATTGAATTTGTATGGTTTAGATTAAGGATACTTATTTAAGTTTCGATTTAGTTTTCTTTCAGGTTGTTTCTATTCCACTACCTTCTTCCTTTTCGAGGACGAAAATTTATGAGTGGGGGAGAGTGAAACAGCCCAAAATTTAACAAATATTTCATTCTTTTAATTATAAAACTTTGGGGGTTTATTATATAAAAATCTAAATTTTAAATTGAATAAAACAATTGCCTAAATTTGTAAATAAATAGTAATATCTCTGAAATTTTGACGTGCCTAAGAATTAACTTTAATTGGAAATATGGGTTTTTTGTTGAAGATGGTAAATAACTTAATTTCTAGCAAAATCATGTTTTATTTAAAAAATAAGATTTGAAAAAAATTTAGCGTATAAATAAACTGTTTAATTACGCGTTTAAAATGCACGTTATTGATGGAACATTTTTAACGTATATTTACTACATAGGAGAACGCGTAAATTTAAAAGCGCTACTTTTATTATGAAACTGGGCATGTGTTTGATTTAATTATTGCGTCGGTCTCTCACGCGTCTAAATTTCTTACCTTGGATATAAATAATTAAATAAATCGGTAGACATGCATTTTTAAGTGGGAAAGGAATAAATTTTCTTTTCGTTGACTCCACATATTTAATAAATAAAACCCATTGATTTTTCAATAATGTTCAAATCAAATATTCTTTTCCGTTTCCTTACTCTAAGAATCAACACTTTTCTTTGTTCAATTTTATAAAACGTTCGCCGATTTTTCCAATACTTGTACCGTTAAAACAACACAATAAATTTTTACCTTAGCTATAAATGGATTATATACTTTTTAAAAAAATTAAATAATTTATACTGTTACTTATATACATTTTAGTAATAGATTTCTTGGTAAATGGTAAATGAATGAAAAAAAACCCCAATGTAAACAAATCATATTTTTTAAGTAATAAATTTCAAAGTTTATGTATAAATAAACTGTTTAATTACGCGTTTAAAACGCACGTTATTTGATGGAATAAATAACATATAAGCGTTACTTTTGTATAAATTTGGGTGTATATTATTGCGGTTGTAGTACGCATTCTTGAAAATTTTCATACTGCGGATATAAATAATTAATTAATTTGTAGATGTGCAATTCTAAGTGGTAAATGTTCTAAGTGGTAAATGAATAAATTTCCTAGCCTATTAATTTCGTCTAAAAGTTGCCTAAATTCGCATGTAAACGTTACCTTTTCCTTTATTGTCAATCGTTCTAAAATTGGCATGAAATCTTTGATTTCCCATACTATTTAAATTTTATTTGCTTACCGTTTCCTTCTTCCATTAAATCAACGCAAATTAAACCTTTTAAGTTGTATGTTTATATCCGTTTTGATAAAATTTGGTTGACATAAATGATACATATTTATATTAAATATTCTTAAAAGGTATAAAAATTTAAGCGTTATTTTTGTTATAAATATGAGCGTAATTTTTTAGTTGGTTATTGCGTCTAAGTGCGCATTCCAAAAATATATACCTTACTTGAAAATGGTTAAATAAATCATTAAACGTGCATTTTCGAGTAGGAGAGAAGCATATCCGTTTCAATTTTTCCTTTGACCGTGACTGGACATTTACCTTTTTAAAGATATCTCACTTCCCTTTTTGCTGCAACTATTTTTATTTAGTATAAAATCTTTGAATAAAGTTACGTTCAAATCTAATATTATTGTCGTTTCCTCCGATATCAACGCTAGTTCCTTCTCATTATTAAGCACGTTCGCACAAATTATTCTTTTGGTCTATTTTCCATTTCCGTTTTGAAGCAAATTGATTGCTTTCCATTTTATGTTCTTCTTAATTATGAAACCCATGGCATAATTCCATCACACAACAGATTTTCTACCTATTGCTTATAATAGGAATAGAACCAAATGGCAGTGTATAACAAGGAATAAATCTGTGTTCAATCAACTCATGGCCCTTTTTAAAATATTTATATTCTTCTTTCCCAAAACTTAATTTCTTGCCTAAATCAACGCATAACTCATTGATAAATACCAGTCACGAACACTTTTACTTTACCTCATCTTTTGGACTTCGTCTCCTAGCTTGTGTGGAGCTTCAGGTAATGGCAGTTACTTTCTTTCTTCTTCCTTTTATTTTCTTTTTATTTTTCTTTGTTTTCTTTTACTTCACTCGGCTGCTCCACCTGAAGCTTTGAAATTCCATTTTCATTCTCCACCTTTAAAAAACTTTATGCCTAACAGTATCTTACTGTGTGAACTCGCGTGCATAAAAAAAATAACAACGTGCATAAATGGTCGAGAATAGTAGTTGCATGTTCAAAATTTTAAACCAAAGTTTCATCACCTTTTGCATTGTTGGAAAAAATAAGTGTGCGTGCACCACTTTTGATCACGGACTTTATAACTAAATTTCCCACCATTCACTCTTTAGCATTCATATAATTCAAATAGAAATTTGGGCCGAGCTTTGAGAATGGGGTCAAGTCTTGGGTGGAGTGGTCGAGAAATTGTGGCAATCATCCTTTTATTTTAATCTCATTCCAGTTGTTATTTAAAATTTTGATCGTTTTGAATTTCGCGTAATTAGTTATTCGTTTATCTTGTTCAAGATCTGAATCGGATTGGCTCATCTTTCAATCATTGATCGTGCCTTCTGTACGCTGTTCTGTTGTGGTTATCGTAGTTTCGAATCAAAATATTCAGCTTCGTAAATGTGAGTTTTCTCACCTGACAACGTACTTATATATGTGTAAATTGATAAAAAGTGTGATTGTAGAATAATTATTATTTCATTTATTTGACTGTGATACAAATTGATGATGTTAAAAATCCCGTTATTAAACCTACACATCATCAGTTCTATTATATATGGTTTAATTATGCTGTTACACTATTTATTTATTTTTTTATTACTATTTTTTTTACTATTTAATCACACTGCAAGTTCCCTATAGAATAGAAATCGTTACAGGCTGTAATGATAGGCCTGTACGCTATTTATTTATTCATTTATTTGTTTAGTTTATTATTTAGCTTGGGATTGCGAGTTCGAAATGATAGAACCCGGATTTATTATGTAAATTACGGATTGAAATGATATATTATCCGTATCACTTGACCTAAGTTAGAAAATATTATACAGAAGCGTGGTTATATGTATATATATATTTTGGAAATATTAGATATTTTAAAATTTAAGTGTTACAATACTTGCTTAAAAGTGGATTAAAATGATTATTGTAAGTATTGTTATATTTTACAAGTTTAATATGTAAATAAATAAATGTTAAGAATTTAAATATAATCTTATCTGAAAACTTTGATTGTAAAATAAACGGGATTTAAGTTAAGAAAAAAACATACATGAGAATTTGGTATAACATGAAATAAAGCGAATTTATAAAGGTTAAGTTTTCTATGAATTAATAGTTAAATTTGTGAATTATGGAATATAAAAATATAACTTGATTTTAATTGAAATTTAGTTTTTTTTTTGAAATGGTAACTAAACTAAATTTTTAAGGAAATACATAGAAAATTTTATACTTGATAAGAAAGTATAAAGAAGTTGGATATATATTTTCAAATTTTACTTTATAAAGACCATCAAATATGGAATGAATTAAATGACTATATAAAGGTGGAAAGTTCATAAGTAAATATGTTTAAATAAAGGTTTAAATTTTACTGAAATTATACTGAAGCCTAAAATTTAATTTACTTAAATTGTTAAAAGGATATTTATGCATTTATCCAAGTGCTGAATGATGATGCAATTAAACTAAGGCTAAACCTTTGGAATTTATATTGGCTTGAAAGAATAATAACTTCACCTTTAAACAGTTAAAATGAAGTATTTTGATTGAAGTATAAACTATTTTTAAAAGTTTATAACCACGGGTAATAATAACGTTGGTTGTTAAAGAGACCCGGATCGGATATGGGCATACTCTCTGTCGATACCGAAAACCACTTTGACAACCGTGTGCACGGTGGAGATTCCAGAATGAAGTAGGATGGTGGTGACGTTTTCTTTGAGGTAAATACGTGGACCCGACTCCCGTGAGTTGGCATAAGTTGGCTAAAACAGGAGCGATCGACGGATTAATGAGGTAGCACCTCTGATCGGACGCACTTCTTCGTATGCCATTCTATTACTTTTTTGATTGTTTGGTGCGCACCTTTGATATGGGAGTGTTGTTCGAGGTGGGAGGTAGCTGCACGCTACGCGTTACTACCGGTCCGGAAGCGTAATTGGTATATCTACCCTTGCATTGCCTAGTTGTGCCATGTCACCTACCATAGCGAGCCTTGTACGAGTTTGATTTGTGTCGTACCTATGGAGTATCTTCTCATAGTCTCCCGATCAGGAGATATGAAGGTACTGTATAGACTACTGACACTATTTATGCGTTAAGGTGGAAAATGTAAAGCCTTAACGTTACTTTAAAGTAAGTTTATTTTACAAATAGACACTATTATAATAGCGAAGTATTACTACATAGTAAATAGTTTAACGGATCCTTAGAGGATGGGCGGTCCCAAGCATCCTTTAAGTTACTTGTACTTTAATACAGTTCACTTGAATTAGCTAACACTATATAAGTATGTATGTCCTGACTCGAGTGTTTATGTTTTATTTCACGCCCGGGTCGGCCTGAGTTTCAGTTCAGACTTCACCTCCAGAGCTAGGATTTCAGCAGATCATCTCTTTTCAAGCTGCCGTCAAGCTTCTGTTCAGTTCTTATTTTAGCCCTTGAAATCAAGACAATTTAATATTGAGAGTTTCTATGGAGATTTCAAACTTTATTTGGTTTAAGACTATGTACTTTACATTTTTTGAGACTATGGATAGTGGCTTCATGAACCACTAAGTTAATTTTTAAATCCGCTGCGAGTACTCTGATTTCTGTGCCTTTGATTCTGTGATTATTTATTTACTGTATATTTTGAGATTTTCCAAATTTTATTTACAACGCGGTATTTTGAACAATTCAAGTCCGACATGTGCGGATGTGAATGGTTGAAAATATCGGGTCGTTATAGTTTGGTATCTGAGCTTTGGCTCTAGGCAAAACTTAGAATGTGTGGTAAATTTGATTTACAGAATAACTTTCATTCAATCTCTTCCTTTTGATTCGATTTCCTTTGAATTTTGGAACGTTCCCTGCGGTTCCGAAGTTCATTCGTGTCCCTCACTATTCATCTTCTTTCGATTCTGGAGTATCCCATAACTCCACTTCGGATGATCTTTATAGTGAATTGGCGGTCTCGCCAATATTCTAATAAAGGGGTGAAACTCCTTTACAATTAGCATTGATTCACCAGAGAATTATATTTATCCTCGGTTTAGATGCTAGTATCTTTGGTTATTCCGAACTCTAACTCTTCAGATTGAATGTAGATTTGCCCCAGAAAATCCACATCGATCTTACTCTTTAATTCACGGTTGGCCAGGTTAAGGTTGCCCGCGATTTATATAAACTTATCCAGTTCCTTATTCTGTTATTTAATCATCGTATCTTCTGTTCCAACTTATCTTTAAATCAAATTCTCTTTGACTTGAGTCCATCAAATTTGAATCTTTATCCTTGTTTTGAAAAATTTATTCCTATATTTGGGGAAAAAAATCTAATATTATATATATAACTATAAATTTTCAGAATTTTTATAATTAATTTAACTAGTTGTCAAGAGATAATAGTCTTTGATTTTATTTATGGTTTTGTAAACCAAGGGTTTTGTCTCATATAAATAATTGAATTATAAACAATGGTTATAAATTAATTTGGAAACAGAAATGAATTTAAAACAAGAACTTGAGAATTCAATTTCCGATGGTTTCAAACCTTATGTTTAAAGTTTTAAAAGGATATATTATTTAAATTATTTTCGAATAGAAATTTGTTTCCATTTTTTTTAAAATCAGTGCTCTTCTCTTTGTCGTTGGGAAATAATTTCGATGATGACTGCAACATCATCGACATTCATTTTCGAGTTTCGAAGTGAAGAGACCATTCTGTAGTCTGGCTACAGTGTTACCTTGAGAATTTAATTGATTTGAATCTCTAAATTATGACTTGATTTATAATATATAGATATATGATTTAAATTTGATTTGACATATTATGTACATATATTTATTTATCTCTAAATGGTTTGAAGGGAATCAGAAATTTAATTCTTAAATTTTATCTTGAGGAATAATTTCAATTATAAAAAGAAAATCAAATTTTTGAATAAATGATTCCAACTTGAGATAATTGACTTTGAAAGCTTTATTTGTATAATACTCAATTGCATTTCAATATAACTTACCTTGATTTTCAGAAGTTAACAATGTAATTGGATAATATAAAATATAAAAAAAATTTATAAATAAAATTTGAGTGGTTACAATAAATGTTATACATTTAAATTCTAGTTATAAAAAAAAGATTAACAAAGGGTAATGGAATAATTTACAATATAAAATGATGTTAAAGGAACTAAGAATAAATTTAAACAGTTGTAATAAGTGTAAACATATTTAACATAGATGATAAAAATATATTGAGAGAAATAAATTTAGTTATAATTAGGAATTAAAAAAAAGATATTAATTTGTTGAACATATTTTTGAGTATAACAAACGATTTTCAAACTTATAATTTTAGAAATTTTTATTTTAAGATAATTAGAAGATGAAGTAATGAAATTTAAAATAGTAAAATTTAACTTGAGTGAAATTAAATAGATGAAATCAATTATTAATTTAAAATTGGATTTGTATGGTTTAGATTAATGATTCTAATTTAAGTTTCAATTTAGTTTTCTTTCAGGTTGTTTCTATTCCCCTATCATCTTTCTTTTTGAGGATGAAAAGTTATGAGTGGTGGAGAGTGTAACAGCCCAAAATTTAACAAATATTTCATTCTTTTAATTATAAAACTTTGGGGTTTATTATATAAAAATCTGAATTTTGAATTGATTAAAACAATTGCCGAAATTTTTAAATAAATAATAAGATCTATGAAATTTTGACATGGCTAAGAATTAACTTTAATAGGAAATTTGGGTTTTTTGTTGAAGATGGTAAATAACTAATTTCTAGCAAAATCATGTTTTAATTAAGAAATAAGATTTGAAAAAAAATTAGTGTATAAATAAACTGTTTAATTACGCGTTTAAAATGCGCGTTATTGACGGAACATTTTTAACGTATATTTACTATTTTTAAGAAAAGCGTAAATTTAAAAGCGTTACTTTTATTATGAAACTGGGCGTGTGTTTGATTTAATTATTGCGTGGGTTTTTCACGCGTTTAAATTTCTTACCTTGGATATAAATAATCAAATAAATCAACAGACATGCATTTTTAAGTGGGAAAGGAATAAATTTTCTTTCCGTTGACTCTACATATTTAATAAATAAAACCCATTGATTTTTCAATAATGTTCAAATCAAATATTCTTTTCCGTTTCTTTACTTTAAGAATCAACACTCTTCTTTGTTCAATTTTATAAAACGTTCGCCGATTTTTCCATTTTTTGTACTGTTAAAACAACACAATAAAATTTTACCTTAGCTATAAATGGATTATATACTTTTTTTAAAAATTAAATAATTTATACTGTTACTTATATACATTTTAGTGATAGATTTCTTGGTAAATGGTAAATGAATGAAAAAAAAAACCCAATGTAAACAAATCATATTTTTTAAGTAATAAATTTCAAAATTTATGTATAAATAAACTGTTTAATTACGTGTTTATAAGGCGCGTTATTTGATGGAATAAATAACGTATAAGCGTTACTTTTGTATAAATTTGGGTGTATATTATTGCGGTTGTAGTACGCATTCTTAAAAAATTTCGTACCGCAGATATAAATAATTAATTAATTTGTAGATGTGCAATTCTAAGCGTAAATGAATAAATTTCCTGGCCTATTAATTTCGTGTAAAAGTTGCCTAAATTCGCATGTAAACGTTACCTTTTCATTTATTATCGATCATCCTCAAATTGGTATGAAATCTTTGATTTCCCCTACTATTTAAATTTTATTTGCTTACCGTTTCCTTCTTCCATTAAATCAACGCAAATTACACCTTTAAGTTGTATGTTTATATCCGTTTTGATAAAATTTGGTTGACATAAATGATACGTATTTATATTAAATATTCTTAAAAGGTATAAAAATTTAAGCGTTATTTTTGTTATAAATATGAGCATAATTTTTGAGTTGGTTATTGCGTCTATAGTGCGCATTCCAAAAATATATACCTTACCTGAAAATGGTTAAATAAATCAGTAAAAGTGAATTTTCGTGTAAGAAAGAAGCATATCCGTTTTAATTTTTCCTTTGACCGTGATTGGACATTTACCTTTTTAAAGATATCTCACTTCCCTTTTTGCTGTACTTTTATTTAGTATAAAATCTTTGAATAAAGTTACGTTCAAATCTAATGTTATTGTCGTTTCCTCCGATATCAGCACTAGTTCCTTCTCATTATTAAGCACGTTCGCACAAATTATTTTTTTGGTCAATTTTCCGTTTCTGTTTTGAAGCAAATTGATTGCTTTTCGTTTTATGTTCCCCTTAATTACGAAACCCATGGCATAATTCCATCACACAACAGATTTCCTACCTATTGCTTATAATGGGAATAGAACCAAGTGGCGGTGTATAACAAGGAATAAATATGTGCTCAATCAACTCATGGCCCTTTTTAAAATATTTATGTTCTTCTTGCCCAAAACTTAATTTCTTGCCTAATCAACGCATAGCTCATTGATAAATACCAGTCACAAACACTTTTTCTTTACCTCATCTTTTGGACTTCGTTTCCTAGCTTGTGTGGAGCTTCAGGTAATGGCAGTTACTTTCTTTCTTCTTCCTTTTATTTTCTTTTTCTTTTTCTTTGTTTTCTTTTACTTCACTCGGCTGCTCCACCTGAAGCTTTGAAATTCCATTTTCATTCTCCACCTTTAGTAAACTTTATGCCTAACAGCATCTTACTGCGTGAACTCGCGTGCATAAAATAATAATAATAATAATAACGTGCATAAATGGCCGAGAATAGTAGCTGCGTGTTCAAAATTTTAAACCAAAGTTTCATCACCTTTTGCATTATTGGAGAAAATAAGTGTGCGTGCACCACTTTTTGATCACAGACTTTATAACTAAATTTCCCACTGTTCACTCTTTAGCATTCATATAATTCAAATAGAAATTTGAGCCGAGCTTTGAGAATGGGGTCAAGTGTTGGGTGGAGTGGTCGAGAAATTATGGCAATCATCCTTTTATTTTATTCTTGTTCCAGTTGTTATTTAAAGTTTTAATTGTTCTGAATTACGCGTAATTAGTTGTTCATTTATCTTGTTCAAGATCTGAATCGGATTGGCTCATCTTTCAATCATTGATCGTGCCTTCTGTATGTTGTTCTGTTGTAGTTACCGTAGTTTCGAATCAAAATATTCAGCTTCGTAAATGGGAGTATTCTCACATGACAACGTACTTATATATCTGTAAATTGATAACAAGTGTGATTGTAGAATAATTATTATTTCATTTATTTGACTATGATACAAATTGATGATGTTAAAAATCCCGTTATTAAACCTACACATCATCAGTTCTATTATATTGTAACGACCCAGAATTTTATAATTGAAATTTGAATATTTAATTTATTTTAAATATTTATAAGTGAATTTATAAGTCAAATAAATATTTATTTGAATTTTTGGATTTAATTGAATAATTAAATCGATAATTTAATACGTTAAATTATAGAAATAATTGAAAATGAGGTTAAATATGATTGAAAATGATTTGTAAAATTTTATTTTATCATGTTGAAGTTAGAATGATATTTTAGAACTTTTAAAATCGAATTAAGAGTTAATTTGTGAAAATTGAATATTTTAATATTTAAATCGACTAGTAAAATAGTCAATTTTTGAACAGTCTCAGAATTGAACGAAACCAGTTCCATTGGATCCGTAATAGTTAGTTATTACCGGATTTCAATTTTCGTATCAATCGGAGCTATCGTTTGATCGTGGCAGCTCGAAACGCATCGAATTTATTTTTAATTTAAATTTGGCGAGCTAAAATAGCCATTTTTCAAAAAGTCTCGGATTTCGACGAAACCAGTTTCATCGGATCCGTAATGTGATATTATTGTAAGGTTTCAAATTTCGTGTCAATTGGATTTACCGTTTGTCCGGTACAAATTAAAACGCCTAGAAATCGATTTAAATCGGTTTAATTTAAATTGAACGTTTTCAGCCATAACTCGCACATACTTCCGAATTAGCTTCCGAAACCTGTTCCATTGTGTCCGGAACGCGGGATAAACCCTAGGTACGCTGGTTACGGCGTCTAAATCGGAGTTCGGAATTCCCGGGATGAATAGTGTTTACGCTTGCTTTTTCTATAAATAGAAGTTAAAATCAAAAAAAAAATATAAAACACAAAACCCTAAACCTAAATTTGCAGCCGCCACCCCCATTTTGAACGGCCAGAAAATGTCCCCTTTCTCCTCAAATTATCTTCTAATCCATGCATTGTTTCAAGAAGTTTTCAACTAGCAAAATGTAGAGAGCGTCGAGTACTAGAGATTCAACGGTGGTGATGTTAAACGGAGTTGTATTTTGGGAGATATGGAGGGCCGTTCTCATCAGGAAACGCACGCATTTCGAGGAGATTGTGCAGGCCGAGCTTGAAGGTGTTCAGGGCGTGGGTGGTGTTCGAGGAGGCCTTCGCAATGGCACGAACTGATCGAGTTATAAGCAAGCAAGGTGGTCGATAGATTAAACCCTAATTTGCTTTGTAATGGGTTGTGCGGCCTGTAATGTCACGCGCGCGTGAGTTAGGGAGGAAGGAGAAGTAATCGTGCGGCCTGGATAGTTTGGGCTTGGATCCTACGGTCTGATTTGCTTAGGTTTAATTTTATAATTGTAATTTATATAAATAAAATCGTGTAAAGTTTAAAAATTGATAACTCTTTGCTGCTAGGTCGAAAAAATGCAAACCCAGTTGCGTTGGAATCGTATGGACGAGCACTACGCGATGGAGTTGGTTTGGAGTCGTTTGGAGTTAGTGAGAATTTTGGGTAAAATTAAACGCGCGTTTAATTTTATTCGAAATAAAAGCTAAAACGGAAATTAAAACCAAGGTGAGAACTTCTCACTCAATCGAATAGGTTTCGATTTTGTTTTAAATAGTTAGATTTAAAATATTTGAATGCATGTTTGAATGATGACTGTAAATTATTGATTGTTAAAATAGACATTATGCGCCGTTAGTAAGCGGATGTTATTTAGTAAAAACATATACCGCGAATATTTCATAAACAGTGAAATTGGTATTATATATATAATATCAATATATATATATTGGCATATGTATATATTGCAGTTGTTGATTTCCCGCATTTTTTTGTTTAGCGGATGAGACCCTATTACGCCGTTAGTAAGCGGATAATATTTATTAAGAACATATACCGCGATAATTTCGTACTGGCGCGAAATTGGTATTGTGCTAATGTTTTTGGATGCAGGAAACAGGTTGGAGGGATCCAACTGGATTCCTCAACAGTTTTTATTTGATTTTAGATATTTTGATATTTGATGGATTATCATATCGATATATGATATCGTTGTTAGTCGTGATTGACTATTTGGTGTGTAGCATCATTGGACCAAATTTCTGGTATTTTAAAAAAAATGTTTTTAAAGTAATTTTTGAAAAGATAAAATATTTTGGAATTGATCCATTTTAAATAAATGAACGTTATAATTCTTAAAGTTATAAAAATTATAATTTTTGAGAAATACGGTTAAAAGCTGATTTTTGAGAAATAGGAATTAATGACTTTATAAAATAGTTTAAACTGGATTTTTGAATTTATTATCAAAAGTTTAAATATAGGATTTATAAAATTTGATTATTTTATAAATCAAAATGGTGAAATTATAAAGGAATTTAAAGACGTTTTAAAAGAATAATATAAATTGATTTATATTAAGAGATTTATAAATGGATATTTATAAATTGAAATATTGACATTATAAAACGAGTTTTTATAAGTGTTTGAATGAAGTGAAAATGAATTTCATAAATAAATGAAATTTATGGAATTATAAACTGTGAAGTTATAAAAGAAATTTATAAATAGTAAGATTTATAAATTTGGTGAAATTATTTGAAGAATAGATTGGTTAAATAGGAATCTTATAAGTTATAAGATTTATGATTTGGAAAGCTTTTAAAGGAACGATTTTGTAAAATAATCGTTTTATAAGGATTTAACTTATAATATGAACTTTTAGTTTATGATTAAGTTATAAACTGGAATAGGTTAATAAAGGAATTTATAAAAGGAAGTTGTTATAAAATAAATAAAATGGAATTTATAAACGTTGTTTTATAAATTCACAAACGACTTATTTTGATAAGAAAATTGTTGAAACCTATTAATGGAGTTATATTCACATTTTTGAATAGTGAAAAAATCCTTTGAATTAAAATGAATAAAAGAATGAGATTAGTTAACGAAGTTTATTCACGTTTTTGAATAGTGAATAACACGTTAAAGAAAATGGTTTAGATTTGATGTTTTAAATTGAATTAAAACGATCTAACGATGTTTTAAATGTGTTGAGATTCGAAACCATAGATTTCAACATTTATTGTTGAAATAGACGTTTTCGAGAAATAAAAGGAAATGGTAGACTATAACACTGTTGTTATAGTAAATGATTTCCGAAAGGAAATGTTTTGGTTTAGTATTGGGATTTATATATCTATTTTAATTTCGAATCCCTATACTAGTGATTTTGGGTTGTCGTAACGATGTTTTACGCAACATTCGTTTTGGCCCAAATAAATATGTTTAAGAGAATGATTTCCTTAAAGAATGAATTATATACTTAATTCGATTTAAGTATATTGAATATTTTCTAAGTGTTGAAAATAAAAAGTTTTGTGAATTACTTATGAATAATAAGTATGGAAATGTTTTCCAATATGAAGTGAATAATTAGAATTTATTTTTTTGAAGATAAATTGAAATGGATAATTGAAATCGTATATGCATGAATATTTTGGAATATAAATTCACTAAGGAATTTATATGTGAAAGTGAAACTTGTTAAAAATAAATATTGATTTATTTTTGAAGTGTTGAAATTATATATCTTGTAAAGATATTTTGGAAAATAAATAATTTGGAAAATTATTTGGAATCTGGTGATGTGTGCATATCAATTGATAGTTCAATAACCGACTATCAGTATTTCCCTTTGAATGGGTATTTGATGTGATTTGTTTGAATGTGAATGCTACACTTATTTTTAAATAAGCGCTCACTATTCGGGTTAACCGGGAAAGGACCATGGGGTCGTATAACCCACTCCGAATATGTGATACGTCGTTGTGAATCGCATTTGAAGATCGGTGTTGAAGACCGGTATTTGCGAGAGTGATAGGATGAACTATCGATTGACTCTGCACCGAGTAGCTACGGTATTGAGTTCTCCATATGTGATGGTGAATCCGATCAGGATTGTGAATATCCGGATTGCAAGGACTTCTTTGTAAGTGCCTTCGGTTCTGTTCGAGCCCGGAACAGACTTGTATGGATTGTATGCCTGACATTACAATTTGAGATATAAAGCCGATTTCTTTCAAATATATTTCTGTTGGTGGCGGAGAATTTATTCTTTGCTTAACACCCTTCTTTGAGACGTATGTGCTCAAAGGTTATATAGTTGAAGTTATCAGCGATATATTCCCAATTTGGTAATGTGACATGCTGAGTGATGCTGAAATGATCATTGTGTTGATTATTGTGATAGGATCATTTATTTGATCGTCTATCTTAGTGATCATTGTGTTGATCATTTGTTGACCCAAAGCATGGCTTTTGTATAAAGTATGTTTTTGTGGACGTGAATTCGTCGAGCCTCACATCCCGGAAATGGTCAAAACAGGAAAGATGCGGCAAGGTTATGAGGGGTAGCGCCCTTTAGGATATGTGCATTTCCTTCTGGAAAAGGGTGGTATCATGGTATGGAGCCCAGATACTTACTCATGTTGAAAACACTTTATGATTGTGTGAATTGATTACGAGCGCTCGGTTGATAAAGGTCCCAAAGGACCGGGGGATGGCATATTCGGTCAGTTGTTACTCAGTTAGGGGTAACCCGGCCTTGTGTTGGTAGAGATCCGGTTTGGTTCTCGGGGATGTCCATCCAGAGGCATTCTCATGTGGCAATGGGAAGTTCCTTGGCCTGACCATTTGTTGGAAATCCAATTCTCAATACGAAACTTTTACGGTATTAGTTGTAGAACCTGCTATTCACTTATGGTGGTCACCACTGTTTGGATAGTAGCTATAGTAGGCATACGATAATGGTCGTATGTTGGCTAAGATTTATATTCTACTTTCGAAATGATTTTCCTCTACACTATGCACTAATAATAATATCAAATATTATTTTAAATGCGTATCAAGCATCTTTGACTATCATAAGGAGAAATCTCCTCCGATTCTGCGTTTGCATGTGTGTGTGTGCGGGAGGCCTTATGGTAGTCTCATTTTTAAAAGCATTGCGAATTGATTTAAAAATATTCCTCTATTTTGATTTTAAAGATAAATAAACTGTTTTGAGTTCTCACACCAGTCACATGACTGACTCGGAGTTTATTGTTTTCCTTCCTAAACTCTGGGTGCCCACCAATTTCCACACGGGCAGTTAAGAGTTAGGTTTATCAGGATATTCTGGATATTCAGGAGTTGCTGGAGGCAAGCTGGATGGCATGGCGTATACTAGTATATAGTATTTCTTTTTCCGCTGCACTGTTTGATGTATGTTGTTGTACACTCTGATGATATGATGAAATGAAATGTAATGTAATGTAATAACTGATATAGTTCTTTGTTTAAAGATTATTCATTTATTATTATATGTTGTTCCGCTGCGAATTGTGAGATTCTGTTGTTGTTCTGTTGTTTTCCTTTCTGTTCCGTTCTATTCTCTTTTTCTTCTATTTTAAAATGTTCTACCTTCTTTTCTCTCTTCTCTCTATTTTCTATCTTTCTATTTTCTTCTACCTTTTTCTTTTCTTTCTTTCTTCTTTTTAAAACCCATAACATTCCGGTTTTTGACCTTCGAATTCTCGGCAGTCGATAAAGTGAGCATCGATGTCGAATTTTCGAAAGTCGAAAATTTCCGGGGCGTTACATTTGGTATCAGAGCTTATGGTTAAGCGACAACCATGGTTCTGTTGGGTATTACTCATTAGAGATAGAGTCAGTAGTACTCTAGATTGAGTTTGAGTGTAATAATAGCTATGAGAGCGTATTTGTTAGTGAATATGAAATTGTTTTATATTGTGATGATTGGTTTATTGAGTGGCATATGAACTTTCGTCAGCGTGGTCCGCAAGACTATGCCGAAGGGGTTTCTAAACACTTGAATAGAACAATTCGGCACAATATTGATTTTAAATTGGGTAAATGAAATAATTTTACTTGAGTATATTTTATATATAAAGAAATAATTTTCAAAAAATTATTAAAGTATATAAGTTGATTGTTAGGTTGTTTGAATAATCTAAATAAAAGAATAATTGTATAAGTAAAAGAATTATAAGAATTGAATTATAATTAAAGTGATTTACAATTGTGAAATAAACTTATATATATAAGAAGTGAAACTATATGAATTTAAGTTATGTAAAACTAAGTGATGTTTAAAGGAAATATAACTTTAGTAAAATTAATGAAGTTAGTAATAAATATGAACTTGAGTTATGTAATAGAATTCAACTTTGTAATTGAATTGAATTAATGGATTGAATGTTAATCAATTAAATATAAATAAAGTTGATATGGAATAATTAATGAAAGTGTTAATTCATTAAAATCAAATGTTATTGGAAGTTGAATAAATAGAATAATTGAATGAATATAAGCAAAGAAATTTGGTTATAATTAATATACTTTGGTTGCTATATGGATGTTGATTGATTGTATAAAATTCATTAAGGGTTAATGAAATTGAAAGCTATGTAATTGAATTCAAATTGAAAGTAAATAAATTTGAATAGAATTGAATTTGATTTGGAAGTGAACCAACTTGAATATGAATTAGTGAATATAAAGTAATTGAGAATGAATGTTAGTAAATCCAATGTAAATAAATCAAATGTGATTTGAATTGAAAACCATTTCATTTAATATTAATGAGAATATGAATGAATTTGTTGGATGCTAGTTGGTTGATGCTTGCATTTGTTATTTATTACATTTGCTATGTTGGCATATATAGTTGTTATGTTGTTATATGTTGTATATCGATACTATTTCCATGCATGCATGATTCTCATGTTGTTTGTTGAGTTTAGTAGGTGCGGATCGCGTTTGCTTCGCATTTGGAGTTCGCTTTAGCGCTATATTAGCCGTATATGCTTGCTAATAAAATATAAGGTACATATCTCGGATTAAATATCGTACTTTTACACTTTTTTCCCTTCGGGATGCCTCATTACTTGATGAGATGTATATTTGTGATATATATACTGTCATTTTTTTTTCGGATCGAGCCGCGCAAAGGAGACTATGGCGAATTTTTCCGAAAATTTAAGGCGTTAGAAAATTTTTTGAGAAAATTGGGAAAATTTTGAAAACTTTAACTTTGATTTTGGAGTTGAAAGTTAAACAATAGGTAGTTGTTTTTGAAAAGATAACTAAGTATGATTTGAAAACTTAGTAAAGATTTGAAAGAAGTTTAATTATAAATTTTGGAAAGTTAATAGATTCTGTAACTTTTCTTACTTGTACTTTCGAGGACGAAATTCTTTTAAGGGGGAAAGATTGTAACGACCCAGAATTTTATTTAATTGAAATTTGAATATTTAATTTATTTTAAATATTTATAAGTGAATTTATAAGTCAAATAAATTTTTATTTGAATTTTTGGATTTAATTGAATAATTAAATCGATAATTTAATACGTTAAATTATAGAAATAATTGAAAATGAGGTTAAATATGATTGAAAATGATTTGTAAAATTTTATTTTATCATGTTGAAGTTAGAATGATATTTTAGAACTTTTAAAATCGAATTAAGAGTTAATTTGTGAAAATTGAATATTTTAATATTTAAATCGACTAGTAAAATAGTCAATTTTTGAACAGTCTCAGAATTGAACGAAACCAGTTCCATTGGATCCGTAATAGTTAGTTATTACCGGATTTCAATTTTCGTATCAATCGGAGCTATCGTTTGATCGTGGCAGCTCGAAACGCATCGAATTTATTTTTAATTTAAATTTGGCGAGCTAAAATAGCCATTTTTCAAAAAGTCTCGGATTTCGACGAAACCAGTTTCATCGGATCCGTAATGTGATATTATTGTAAGGTTTCAAATTTCGTGTCAATTGGATTTACCGTTTGTCCGGTACAAATTAAAACGCCTAGAAATCGATTTAAATCGGTTTAATTTAAATTGAACGTTTTCAGCCATAACTTGCACATACTTCCGAATTAGCTTCCGAAACCTGTTCCATTGTGTCCGGAACGCGGGATAAACCCTAGGTACGCTGGTTACGGCGTCTAAATCGGAGTTCGGAATTCCCGGGATGAATAGTGTTTACGCTTGCTTTTTCTATAAATAGAAGTTAAAATCAAAAAAAAAAATATAAAACACAAAACCCTAAACCTAAATTTGCAGCCGCCACCCCCATTTTGAACGGCCAGAAAATGTCCCCTTTCTCCTCAAATTATCTTCTAATCCATGCATTGTTTCAAGAAGTTTTCAACTAGCAAAATGTAGAGAGCGTCGAGTACTAGAGATTCAACGGTGGTGATGTTAAACGGAGTTGTATTTTGGGAGATATGGAGGGCCGTTCTCATCAGGAAATGCACGCATTTCGAGGAGATTGTGCAGGCCGAGCTTGAAGGTGTTCAGGGCGTGGGTGGTGTTCGAGGAGGCCTTCGCAATGGCACGAACTGATCGAGTTATAAGCAAGCAAGGTGGTCGATAGATTAAACCCTAATTTGCTTTGTAATGGGTTGTGCGGCCTGTAATGTCACGCGCGCGTGAGTTAGGGAGGAAGGAGAAGTAATCGTGCGGCCTGGATAGTTTGGGCTTGGATCCTACGGTCTGATTTGCTTAGGTTTAATTTTATAATTGTAATTTATATAAATAAAATCGTGTAAAGTTTAAAAATTGATAACTCTTTGCTGCTAGGTCGAAAAAATGCAAACCCAGTTGCGTTGGAATCGTATGGACGAGCACTACGCGATGGAGTTGGTTTGGAGTCGTTTGGAGTTAGTGAGAATTTTGGGTAAAATTAAACGCGCGTTTAATTTTATTCGAAATAAAAGCTAAAACGGAAATTAAAACCAAGGTGAGAACTTCTCACTCAATCGAATAGGTTTCGATTTTGTTTTAAATAGTTAGATTTAAAATATTTGAATGCATGTTTGAATGATGACTGTAAATTATTGATTGTTAAAATAGACATTATGCGCCGTTAGTAAGCGGATGTTATTTAGTAAAAACATATACCGCGAATATTTCATAAACAGTGAAATTGGTATTATATATATAATATCAATATATATATATTGGCATATGTATATATTGCAGTTGTTGATTTCCCGCATTTTTTTGTTTAGCGGATGAGACCCTATTACGCCGTTAGTAAGCGGATAATATTTATTAAGAACATATACCGCGATAATTTCGTACTGGCGCGAAATTGGTATTGTGCTAATGTTTTTGGATGCAGGAAACAGGTTGGAGGGATCCAACTGGATTCCTCAACAGTTTTTATTTGATTTTAGATATTTTGATATTTGATGGATTATCATATCGATATATGATATCGTTGTTAGTCGTGATTGACTATTTGGTGTGTAGCATCATTGGACCAAATTTCTGGTATTTTAAAAAAAATGTTTTTAAAGTAATTTTTGAAAAGATAAAATATTTTGGAATTGATCCATTTTAAATAAATGAACGTTATAATTCTTAAAGTTATAAAAATTATAATTTTTGAGAAATACGGTTAAAAGCTGATTTTTGAGAAATAGGAATTAATGACTTTATAAAATAGTTTAAACTGGATTTTTGAATTTATTATCAAAAGTTTAAATATAGGATTTATAAAATTTGATTATTTTATAAATCAAAATGGTGAAATTATAAAGGAATTTAAAGACGTTTTAAAAGAATAATATAAATTGATTTATATTAAGAGATTTATAAATGGATATTTATAAATTGAAATATTGACATTATAAAACGAGTTTTTATAAGTGTTTGAATGAAGTGAAAATGAATTTCATAAATAAATGAAATTTATGGAATTATAAACTGTGAAGTTATAAAAGAAATTTATAAATAGTAAGATTTATAAATTTGGTGAAATTATTTGAAGAATAGATTGGTTAAATAGGAATCTTATAAGTTATAAGATTTATGATTTGGAAAGCTTTTAAAGGAACGATTTTGTAAAATAATCGTTTTATAAGGATTTAACTTATAATATGAACTTTTAGTTTATGATTAAGTTATAAACTGGAATAGGTTAATAAAGGAATTTATAAAAGGAAGTTGTTATAAAATAAATAAAATGGAATTTATAAACGTTGTTTTATAAATTCACAAACGACTTATTTTGATAAGAAAATTGTTGAAACCTATTAATGGAGTTATATTCACATTTTTGAATAGTGAAAAAATCCTTTGAATTAAAATGAATAAAAGAATGAGATTAGTTAACGAAGTTTATTCACGTTTTTGAATAGTGAATAACACGTTAAAGAAAATGGTTTAGATTTGATGTTTTAAATTGAATTAAAACGATCTAACGATGTTTTAAATGTGTTGAGATTCGAAACCATAGATTTCAACATTTATTGTTGAAATAGACGTTTTCGAGAAATAAAAGGAAATGGTAGACTATAACACTGTTGTTATAGTAAATGATTTCCGAAAGGAAATGTTTTGGTTTAGTATTGGGATTTATATATCTATTTTAATTTCGAATCCCTATACTAGTGATTTTGGGTTGTCGTAACGATGTTTTACGCAACATTCGTTTTGGCCCAAATAAATATGTTTAAGAGAATGATTTCCTTAAAGAATGAATTATATACTTAATTCGATTTAAGTATATTGAATATTTTCTAAGTGTTGAAAATAAAAAGTTTTGTGAATTACTTATGAATAATAAGTATGGAAATGTTTTCCAATATGAAGTGAATAATTAGAATTTATTTTTTTGAAGATAAATTGAAATGGATAATTGAAATCGTATATGCATGAATATTTTGGAATATAAATTCACTAAGGAATTTATATGTGAAAGTGAAACTTGTTAAAAATAAATATTGATTTATTTTTGAAGTGTTGAAATTATATATCTTGTAAAGATATTTTGGAAAATAAATAATTTGGAAAATTATTTGGAATCTGGTGATGTGTGCATATCAATTGATAGTTCAATAACCGACTATCAGTATTTCCCTTTGAATGGGTATTTGATGTGATTTGTTTGAATGTGAATGCTACACTTATTTTTAAATAAGCGCTCACTATTCGGGTTAACCGGGAAAGGACCATGGGGTCGTATAACCCACTCCGAATATGTGATACGTCGTTGTGAATCGCATTTGAAGATCGGTGTTGAAGACCGGTATTTGCGAGAGTGATAGGATGAACTATCGATTGACTCTGCACCGAGTAGCTACGGTATTGAGTTCTCCATATGTGATGGTGAATCCGATCAGGATTGTGAATATCCGGATTGCAAGGACTTCTTTGTAAGTGCCTTCGGTTCTGTTCGAGCCCGGAACAGACTTGTATGGATTGTATGCCTGACATTACAATTTGAGATATAAAGCCGATTTCTTTCAAATATATTTCTGTTGGTGGCGGAGAATTTATTCTTTGCTTAACACCCTTCTTTGAGACGTATGTGCTCAAAGGTTATATAGTTGAAGTTATCAGCGATATATTCCCAATTTGGTAATGTGACATGCTGAGTGATGCTGAAATGATCATTGTGTTGATTATTGTGATAGGATCATTTATTTGATCGTCTATCTTAGTGATCATTGTGTTGATCATTTGTTGACCCAAAGCATGGCTTTTGTATAAAGTATGTTTTTGTGGACGTGAATTCGTCGAGCCTCACATCCCGGAAATGGTCAAAACAGGAAAGATGCGGCAAGGTTATGAGGGGTAGCGCCCTTTAGGATATGTGCATTTCCTTCTGGAAAAGGGTGGTATCATGGTATGGAGCCCAGATACTTACTCATGTTGAAAACACTTTATGATTGTGTGAATTGATTACGAGCGCTCGGTTGATAAAGGTCCCAAAGGACCGGGGGATGGCATATTCGGTCAGTTGTTACTCAGTTAGGGGTAACCCGGCCTTGTGTTGGTAGAGATCCGGTTTGGTTCTCGGGGATGTCCATCCAGAGGCATTCTCATGTGGCAATGGGAAGTTCCTTGGCCTGACCATTTGTTGGAAATCCAATTCTCAATACGAAACTTTTACGGTATTAGTTGTAGAACCTGCTATTCACTTATGGTGGTCACCACTGTTTGGATAGTAGCTATAGTAGGCATACGATAATGGTCGTATGTTGGCTAAGATTTATATTCTACTTTCGAAATGATTTTCCTCTACACTATGCACTAATAATAATATCAAATATTATTTTAAATGCGTATCAAGCATCTTTGACTATCATAAGGAGAAATCTCCTCCGATTCTGCGTTTGCATGTGTGTGTGTGCGGGAGGCCTTATGGTAGTCTCATTTTTAAAAGCATTGCGAATTGATTTAAAAATATTCCTCTATTTTGATTTTAAAGATAAATAAACTGTTTTGAGTTCTCACACCAGTCACATGACTGACTCGGAGTTTATTGTTTTCCTTCCTAAACTCTGGGTGGCCACCAATTTCCACACGGGCAGTTAAGAGTTAGGTTTATCAGGATATTCTGGATATTCAGGAGTTGCTGGAGGCAAGCTGGATGGCATGGCGTATACTAGTATATAGTATTTCTTTTTCCGCTGCACTGTTTGATGTATGTTGTTGTACACTCTGATGATATGATGAAATGAAATGTAATGTAATGTAATAACTGATATAGTTCTTTGTTTAAAGATTATTCATTTATTATTATATGTTGTTCCGCTGCGAATTGTGAGATTCTGTTGTTGTTCTGTTGTTTTCCTTTCTGTTCCGTTCTATTCTCTTTTTCTTCTATTTTAAAATGTTCTACCTTCTTTTCTCTCTTCTCTCTATTTTCTATCTTTCTATTTTCTTCTACCTTTTTCTTTTCTTTCTTTCTTCTTTTTAAAACCCATAACATTCCGGTTTTTGACCTTCGAATTCTCGGCAGTCGATAAAGTGAGTATCGATGTCGAATTTTCGAAAGTCAAAAATTTCCGGGGCGTTACATATATGCTGTTTAATTATGCTGTTACACTATTTATTTTTATTTTTTTTATTATTTTTTTACTGTTTAATCACACTGCAAGTTCCCTGTAGAATAGAAATCGTTACAGGCTGTAATGATAGGCCTGTACGATATTTATTTATTCATTTATTTGTTTAGTTTATTATTTAACTTGGGATTGCGGGTTTGAAATGATAGAACCCGGATTTATTTTGTTAATTACGGATTGAAATGATATATTATCCGTATCACTTGACCTAAGTTAGAAAATATTATACAGACCCGTGGTTATATATATATATATATATATATATTGGAAATATTAAATATTTTAAAATAGAAGTGTTGTAATACTTGCTTAAAAGTGGATTAAAATTATTATTGTAAGTATTGTGATATTTTACAAGTTTAATATGTAAATAAATAAATGTTAAGAATTTGAATATAAACTTATCTTGAAAATTTAGATTGTAAAATAAACGGGATTTAAGTTAAGCAAAAAAAAAATGTACATGAGAATTTAGTATAACATGAAATAAAGCAAATTTATAAAGGTTAAGTTTTCTATGAATTAATAGTTAAATTTGTGAATTATGGAAGTTAAAAAAATATAACTCGATTTTAATTGAAATTTAATTTGTTTTTTTTGAAACGGTAACTAAACTAAATTGTTAAGGAAATACATAGAAAATTTTACACTTGATAAGAAAGTATAAAGAAGTTGGATATATATTTTCAAATTTTACTTTATAAAGACCATCAAATATAGAATGAATTAAATGACTATATAAATGTGGAAAGTTTATAAGTAAATTTGTTTAAATAAAGGTTTAAATTTTATTGAAATTATATTGAAGCCTAAAGTTTAATTTACTTAAATTGTTAAAAGGATATTTATGCATTTATCCAAGTGCTGAATGATGATGCAATTAAACTAGGGCTAAACCTTTGGAATTTATATTGGCTTGAAAGAATAATAACTTCACCTTTAAACGGTTAAAATAAAGTATTTTGATTGAATTATAAACTACCTTTTAAAAGTTTATAACCACGGGTAATAATAACGTTGGCTGTTAAAGAGACCGGGATCAGATATGGGCATACTCTCTGTCGATTCCGAAAACCACTTTGACAACTGTGAGCGTGGTGGAGATTCCATAATGAAGTAGGATGGTGGTGACGTTTTCTTTGAGGTAAATACGTGGACCCGACTCCCGTGAGTTGGTATAAGATGGCTAAAACAAGAGCGATCGACAGATTAATGAGGTAGCACCTCTGATTGGACGCACTTCTTCGTAAGTCATTCTATTACTTTTGTGATTGTTTGGTGTGCACCTTTGATATAGGAGTGTTGTTCGAGGTGGGCGGTAGCTGCGCGCTACGCGTTACCACCGGTCCGGAAGCGTAATTGGTATATCTACTCTGGCATTGCCTAGTTGTGCCGTGTCACCTACCATAGCGAGCCTTGTATGAGTTTGATTTGTGTCGTACCTATGGAGTATCTTCTCATAGTCTCCCGATCAGGAGATATGCAGGTACTGTATAGACTACTGACACTGTTTATGCGTTAAGGTGGAAAATGTAAATCCTTAACTCTATTTTAAAGTAAGTTTATTTTACAAATAGACACTATTATAATAGCGAAGTATTACTACATAGTAAATAGTTTAACGGATCCTTAGAGGATGGGCAGTCCCAAGCATCTTTTAAGTTACTTGTACTTTAATACAGTTCACTTGAATTAGCTTACACTATATAAGTATGTATGTCCTGACTCGAGTGTTTATTTTTTATTTCACGCTCGGGTCAGCCTGAGTTTCAGTTCAGACTTCACCTCCAGAGCTAGGACATCAGCAGATCATCTCTTTTCAAGCTGCCGTCATGCTTCTGTTCATTTCTTATTTTAGCCTTTGAAATCAAGACAATTTAATATTGAGAGTTTTTGTGGGGTTAAAAATATATTTGGTTTAAGACTATGTACTTTATATTTTTTGAGACTATGGATAGTGGCTTCATGAACCACTAAGTTAATTTTTATATCCGCTGCGAGTATTCTGATTTCTGTGTCTGTGATTCTGTGATTATTTATTTACTGTATATTTTGAGATTTGTCAAATTTTATTTACAGCGCGTTATTTTGAACAATTCAAGCCCGACATGTGCAGATGCGAATGGTTGAAAATATCGGATCATTACATCGGTCATCACATGCCTATAAGCGATGCAAATAGAAGCGATGCGAATGAGAACGATGCGAATTCAATAGCATATTGAAAGTTCAAACTTGCATAGTCATAACTTGAGATCTACAAGCTCAAATGCCACCAAATTTTCACAGGAGCTTGCCTACAACTTCAAGAATGTGATCAATTTCAGCCCAAAAGGACCAATTATGGATCAATACGAACTCAATTCATATCGCTCCCATATCGATTAGAAATCACCCGAAATCAATCCCGTGGGCCACCTACGTGAGGGAAGAAGTCTTTCGAGATCTGGCCGAGATATTTGCTGCCTACGCCTATAAATAGTGACCCTAGACCTACAGAAAATGGACTTTTTGGCTTCTCTACGCTGACATCTGCCTGAATCATTAGACTACTGTTGTAAGTTTTTGTAATAAGTGAGTGAAGTCAATAAATATGAATCATTTCATAATGGGCATAGAAAATCAGTCGAACCACTCTAAATTCATGTGATTCTATGCATTTTCTTATCTGTTAACAAGTGTATTTGTTAGATATACCTCATTTTACATTTACCTTCTTTATTTTATCTCTTCAAACACATCTGAAGAGTGTTGTGCCCAATTGTGGTACAAACACCTCTAACTTAAACAAATTTAAAGTTAGTTTATATGAATTGTTGCAAAACCCATGGGACAAAACTTATGCTTTTGAAAATGTGAGTTATGAAGTAATAACCAAAATCTTTGAAAGGTATTAGGGCTTTTCCTTCGAAGAGGTCGGTTTCGTATGAACCAAAACTACCTTTCGACAAAGTCAATTAAATAACTGCTAGCTTACCTTTCGACTCCATCGAATGGGGCTAAAAAGAAAAACAGGAAAATGTCGCCTTAATTCCCTTTTGAAGGTGTAGAAAAGTAAAATTCTAGCGCCAATTTTTGGTTCGTACATCTCAAAACTTCTAGGCGAAGTTAACCGAAGATTCTTTCTTCCCCAAATTCGATTTCAACCTAGAAATTTAAAAACTATTAAACAAATGGATTTGAACTCGAATCAATTACTTAAATTTCAAAATCTTCTAGATAAACGTTCAAATTCTCCAAAAAAACATAATAACAATAAAATCTGGATCGAATGGGTTCAAAATAAAAATTAACAAGAAAAGTAAATCAAATCGAACCATGAAATTGAATCAAAGAATACTCTTAGGCAAAAAAAAACTTAAACAGTTTGAATCAAAACACAGAGAAACGAGATCCCAACTGTAAAGGTTTGAGAGATGGAAATTCAATGTAAGATAGAAATATTCGATAAACAAAATAAATTCAACTTATCTTAGATCTGGATTCTTCTTTGTTTGAGATTAAAACAATTTGGGCTTTGAGAATTCTTTACTCTTGCTCGAAGTTTATTTCAATTGTAGATGAGTAAGAGAAAAGAAGAGAAGAACGTGGTTTATAAGAAAAGTTAGCAAAGACAATAGGTCGTTAGATTGGATTTAAATAAGCGGCCCAGATTCATGCGGGAATACAGAAAGACGGGAAATATTGAAAGTTTCGAGATGGTTGACTTGAAAAATCAAAGGCATCCCTTCGCAAGGAGGGGGAAAATGCTACCACCAAATATCCTTTCGACGATGTTGAAACTCTATTGAATAGAAGGCAAAGAAGAACAAGAGAGAAAAGCATCAGCAAGACCTTTTGAAGGAGTCGAAGGGATGCAACAGTCAAAGATTAGAAGTATCAAAACCTTTCGAAGGGGTCGAAAGCATGCATATGCTTTAGTAAACACCTTTCGAAGCAGGTACTTCCACTTGTATGAAGACCTTTCGAATGAGTTAAAGAAAACAGCTTTCGAAGGAAATGCATGACAATCCTTCATATGCGTGCCAAACCTCTCGAATCCAAAGGTTCCGCCTTCACTCAAACCACTTAGAAGCATACCTTGGTCCAAAAAACTTTTTCGAAAGCAAATTCAAGCCTTTCAAACCAGTCGAAGCTTTTGATATCTAGGGAAGGCTCCACATCGAGTCACAAGCATATGTTTGGAAGCTAAAAAAAGCATCGAAACCATCACCAGTTCAACACCTTCGAAGCCGCTAGAACAACCCATCGACAGAATCGAAAGCTCCTACAAAGCAACATAAAGAAGAGAAGGCGCAACTGCCCCTTTCAATGAAGATGGAGGCATTTAAACCCATCTAAAAGCATTGCAGAGGGGTGCGCAAATGACAAAGGAGCCGCAAGGCATCTGAAGCCACCTTTTGACCAGGTTGAAAGCATTGGGTCGAAAGGTGCCAACCCACATATATAATTAAGACCCAATTGGTCTAGTTTAAGGGATCCAAACTCATTCATTCTATACTTGTACTTTCTTAATTAAAAAGTTGTAACCTTAATTTGTAAATTGAATTGGGGAAAAATAGATCAATAAATGCTTCTTTGAGATATTAAAGGGAAGATCTCTGAATTCTTGATTGCTTAATTGATTCGAAAGCTTTTTATCAGATCTAACTATCTTTTTTAGGTATCGACCATATTGAAAGGCCTCTACCGACCTAGTCAAAACCCCTGCATTTTCAAGAAAGCCTAGTTATTAACTGCAGGCCACCTTTCATTGAACTTCTTCCTTCTAGTGGATCGAAACTTCATCCCAAGCCAGTTTTACCTCTAACTCCCGATTAAAAACCAAGTCATTTAAGATTCTAACTTTTGACAAGGTTGAAAACATTCAAAACTGATCATGACCTTGAATCTTAAAGCTACCCACTAGGCTATCATAACAGCTTCAAAAGAACTATTTCGAAGAAAAAGTCAAACTACTATACTCAGCTCGAAAGTCCAAAAATAAGGGAATTTAAGCATATCGACTGGTTTGAAAGGTCAATAAGAAGGAAAGTTCAAGATAACATCATATTCGAAAGGGGATCCAAAAGAAGATGTTCATATCCTGGCTCTCTCCAATAAACCTAAAGAGACCCAAAAGGATTAACCTTCCCTATACATCAACTTTGGGGTGTTGACAAGTTTTCTTATTAACAATCTTTATAGTGGTTCTCTTGAGATCCTCTACCATTCTTTCCCTGCCACGGCTTCTATCACTTATTATGGTTGTTGCTATTTCCATAGGCTACCATCGAATTCCTTTTATCCAATACTTCATGTCAGAAACCCATACCTTATAGGCCTATAAAAGTTCCCTTCATGTGTGCGGTCATTCGGTCCTAATATTGCTCTTTCATCCCTGCAATAAACATACCATTCTACTTTAAGGGCATGTCTATTAGTCCCGGCCCAACACAAGATAACTCGGTAAACATTTTTAGTATTCCTCCACAAACATATCTTCTTGTTTCAAGTTCATAAAATTTCTATAAAGACGAGATTTTTCAGCTGTAGGCATATACTACTCCTCGATTACTTCTTTAAATTTGGTCCAAGAAAAATTGTCTTTAGAATCATTCAAAGTGATAGATTCCCACCATATTAGAGTTCCTTTCTGCAATTGCCAAGAAGCTAAGAACCTCTTTTGATCATCCTTTATGTTCAATCCTTTGAATATCCTTTCACACGAGCGGAGCCATGCTTGCATTTCAACAATAGACTCGATTCCTTGGAATGGATTCCCTCCCAAGCTAGTGTAATTCTTGCAAAGAGTTGAAAAGTTAATTTGAGGTTGCTCAGGGATTACCACTTCCTCAATTACTGTAGCATTTGATGGACAATTAGTAGCCATAGTGTTGCTACCTCCCCTTCGACCTCTTCTATTACTCATATCCAACTATCTGTGTATAGTAAGGAAAAATCTTTAGAATTATAGATGAAATTATCTTATGAAATGGGTATTAAGCATAAAATAACATGAATGGATTTATTTGGATGAAATTACAAATACGCTCTCTCATTGACTAAACTCATTCTAGGGTATTACTATCCATATCTCTAATGAGTCAACCCCATCAAGACTTAGGTGTTCGCTCAACCTAAGCTCAGATACCAACTGTGACAACCCACCTTTTCAACCCTTGAAGATCAATGCTAATACATCATTCGTATTCATGTGCCACAAATTCTACTGTCGGACAGGCAGAAAATCAGGGGATTTTAAAAGAAATAAAGATGGAAGATAGACAACAGAATCTCACCTTTTCATTAACTATACATATGAAAAGTAAATAAAATCACTCCAAGTGATTCATCAGAGTTGCTATATGTACTAACCCAGCCAGGGATAGTTATAAATGCCTATCCTTAGAGAGGTCCATGCTCCACGCTCCTTCCAAAATTCCCCAAGTTACCTGACTACTTGGCTGTTTGAGAAAATAGGGCACCCAAAGTTTAAGGGAAAAGGAAAATAAACTCCGGGTCATTCATTGGACTGGGGTGAGAAACTCAAAATAAGAGTATTTGGATAACAAAAAGGGTATCTTATAAGACCACGCCATAGATAAACACGGAATGGGTTTTTACCTTAAGATAACCGAATCATTTCTACATAAAATTTAGTTATATTATTATTAATGACGTTCTTTGAAAACTTTTCAAATAAACATATTTAAATAGCCAAAATTGTTACATTGGTTAAATTTGACGATATAATAAGTGTACAATTGAAACTGAAGGTATTTATTCGAGATCTGGATTTCCAGTGAATAGTGAGGTAAGGGACTACCCCCCGTACAATATATTTCTAGGTAATATCATACCTGCGATCCACTTATCCATAAAGCAATCCCTATTTCACAATTCCTCGGGTAAGAGGCTTAAGGTAACGTTTACCTTTATGATAACATTTTCAATTAAAATGCCACATGGCCATTTCCAGCAACACACTATTAATTTCCACAAAAGTACAACCTCTGAGCTCATATGTCTCAAACTTATGCATAAGAGAGGTTACCTTTTACGCTACCAAACATATGTACATTTGTAGTGATCAGTGCATTATGATCTTAGAAATGCAGTGTCAGACATTCATCCATACAAGCTGTCCATGAACAGGAAAAGTTGAAGGCACTCTCCTACCACATCCTTTTGGGCATTACTCCTATGATTATAGCGAGTGCCCTTGCATACGAAGATCCCAGAACGAATGGACCATAGCTATTTATTTATCTTGGGAGCTATTTCGAAATTATCAACAAGCAGTCCTTCTATTATGAAGATCTCCACCTTCAACTATATTTTTTAACATGTCTTCACTTTTGAAATCGTGAATTGGTTTGAAGTAGTTTTCAAATAAGAATTACCTTAATCTGAACCCATATCCTTCAAACATATCATCGATAAAAAGATGTTAAGGTTTAAGGGTGATTATCATTTCATTAACTTGTATTCTTTTATCCAAAATATCTTCTCGGAGATATATATCTTTTAAAACATTTCTTTTTGGCATATACCGAATCATTAAACCTCTCTTTAACTTTGGAAATATAGAAACATTTTCATAATTCACATTTGGAAACATTATAGAGTTAAAAAGGGTCAATAGGAATTATACAAATTCTACTCAACATCAATTTCTATATTCAACCTTTATTATTCATCGAATAGCGGTGAAATTAACTTTTAAATTCACATGGATAGTACAGGTTCCGTCCTCTGAATTCAATACCAAGTATAAGAAGAATATTTTTATATGATCCAAGTTGTATTAAATTTGGAAAAAAATAAATCTTTATTACTTCCTTCGTTTCCAACATTTCGACCTTATTTATTCCTCGCCCAGGAAAAAGGCCAGGTGAGCCAGGCACTAATTGATCTGAACATCTCCTTAGCTCAAGAACTTCAATTTGGATCTTACGCATAGAAAAATCTAGTCCACTCATTAGCTTTTAGAGTCAAGATTAAATCACTCAATTATAGTAGCTTTTCTTTAAATCATTTATTTAATTTCTTTGAAAATAAGTTATAAAACCTTCAAATTATCTTTAAAATACTTAATTATTTAAATATTTGTAAAATATTTGGGAAAGAATACTTAAGTTTAAAATCATATTTCAAAAGTTGTTAAAAGTGCTGCTAAAAGTGCAGCGAATAGTGCTTTTAAGCTTATTTGGTCAAAACAACTTTTCTGTCATTCAGAAATCCATTTTTATAACTCAAAATTATTTTAAACATTTTAAAATATTTATAGAATTTATCTCATATTTTTAAAGAATTAAAAATATTACTTTTAAAGATTTTATCACTTTGGTTTCTGAATTGCCAAAGCATAACAATTTTGAAAAATTATTTTACTCATTTTTAAAAATATACTAAACAAAATTCCGATATTTTTCCTTTGTTTGAAAACTATAGTTATAAAAGTTTGGAAAATTCTTATTTCAAAGAATTCCGACTGCAAATCCATCATATAAATGGATTTAACTTCCTACGGCATGAAATCGTGAACTGCCGTTATGCAACGCGCATATTTCTGACTCAATTTGCGTAACCTGTCAAAACTTCATCAAATTGGATTTTAGTGTTTATAAAATATTTATAAATTATTTTAAATCATTTCAAAGAGGTTTATTGATTCCATATCACCTACTTCATTCGAAAAGTGATTTCCTTATGTAATATCGACGTGTATTTAACGTGACTTGTTTACACAAATAAACAACTATATTAAAACAACTAAACATGATGATTAAAGCATAGTAAACATCCACAACAATTATATCACATCACACACACACACACACATATAGTTTCTCACTTAACTTTTGATCGGGGTAACTTTAGAATGGCTATTGCTCCGCTATCTCGAAATTGGAGCTCACGACTACTTCGGCCTTGGTCTTGGAGACTTGGAAAGCACAGACTTACTTGGAAAATGGTGGTGGAGGGCTTGGTTGCACACAGCATTGGTGGAGGAAAAGGAAGAGATCTCTAGCTTGAACTTTGGTTTGAAGTGGTATAGTTTTTGGTTGATTTTGGCATAACTTTGTTTTGATTTTGTAATATTCTTTCTTATGCTATGGTAGCCAAAAATATAGAGAAGAAGAAGATGAAATAGATTAGAAATTTTATGAATCAAAAACGTGAATGAAGGAAGAGTGATGGGTGCTATTTATAAGAAAAAATGAGAATGGAGACATCATGATATTTACACACAAATACATCATCATTTCATCCCCACCACTTCCCCCTCCCCCATCATCATGTGCGACCAAGCATCCCCCTTCCTTATGTTCATGGCCATGTTCTTTTACTTGGTGTGTAAGATATTGACTTTGGTTTTACATATGGGTGAAGTAAGATGTTCTTTTACTTGGTGTGTAAGATGTTCACTTATATATATATATATATATATATATATATATATATATATAATTGTATGAGTGTATTTATATATATATATATATATATATATATATATATATATATATTTGTGTGCGTGTGTGTTTATGTGCATGTAAATGTGTTCACGTCTATATACATATATGTGTGCATATGTATATCACAAATGATTCACAATGTTTCACAATTTTTTTATGTTGAATTGTTACGAATTCTAATTTCAATTTCTAGTCATATTTTCACTTCTTATTTTATATTTATATATTTGTAAACAAAGTTTGAAAACAATATTTCTATCATTATATATTAATTAAAAGGGCTTTTTGTAATGACCCTGACGTTATACCCATAATATTAACTTGTACAGCGAAAAGTTTTGACAACATACACAGATCCTCTAAAGATAATAAAGACGTGTCTGTGTTGGTACAAAGATATATTCATATTCGATCACCCTTAACCAACCGTATTCTCCATGTTTTTACATGACATTATTTGGAATATTCTTTAATAATATGAGTATAATGGAAGGGTCATTACACTTTTCTAATAATTATAATAATTATTAAATCATCTAAACTCAATTTAAATTAAAAAATCATTTATTCCTAAAATAGCAATATCGTTGATGATGTCATAAAGAGATTTTGTTTTCAAAAATAAAATAAATAATTTTATCACATATTATCACTCATATATATAAGTGAGCGTATATATCTAGCTCCATGCACGATGTCAGATGGTTTAAGGGTTGTTTATTGATAAAACGGTTTTTGGTCATTTTATCGATATATCTTCTAAAGTATATATTTTTGTAAATATTTGTTCAAAATAAGATTACCAATATTATTTATTGTTCAAAACATTATCATTTATGTTAAAAACATTATATTTGAATATTTTTAAAATTTTCTGAAGTGATGAATTGGCGGGTAGTTATAGACGAAGCTTCCTTGACGCAATCAACAAGCAATATGCAAGCTTCTCCAATTTTGGATAATTTATTTCAACACACATCAATCGCTTGCTAACATAGTATACGGGCCTCTAGATCTGATTCTCTTTGCATAGCAACGCGGCACTTATGGCATTTACCAACACCGCTAAATAGATTTACAAGTCTTCATGATCCAATGGCTTGGATAAGATAGGGGTTCTCTCTAAGTGGTGTACCAAAGCTTGAGACGTGTCAACATAATCCTACATCCATGCAAAGTTCCTCTTCCCTCTTCCGATCAAGTCAAAGAAGGGAACGTGAGGCTTTGGAGATCAATTGACTCAAGGCGGCAACATTCCTATTTAGGTTTTGCACTTGCTTATTCGTCTTCGGAGTTTGGATATCCCCTATTGCTTGAATCTTCTTGGAATTTGCCTCAATTCCGAGGGAGTTAATGATGAAATCCAAGAACTTCCTTGATGCAATGTCGAAAGAGCATTTCAAGGGATTGAGTTTCATTCTATATTTTCGGATAACACAAAACATCTCTGTTAGATCGTCGATAAGGTCATTTGATTACCCTGACTTTACGAGCATATCATCTACATAAATTTCCATCGATTTCCCAATATGGTCTTTAAACATCCAATTTACGAGCCTTTGGTAAATCGCTCATGTGGTTTTTAGTCCAAAAAGCATCACAATATAGCAGTATAATCCTAGATCGGTAATGAAATCAGTAAGTTCCTAGTGTGACGACCCACAAATCCATATGCTTTGAATCGATAATAAACCACACATTTTCAGCCAAAAATCATAGAAGAGGAAGGGCGTAGCAAGCGTCGAAATGCTTCGGGGAGTTGAAAAAAAGCATAGATCGACGGAGATTCCCGAATAGGTCAACTTTTCGAACTGCTGCTGAATCCATGGGCAGGAAAGAGACAACCTAGCGAACTGAAACATCTTAATAGCTAGAGGAAAAAAAGCAAAAGCGATTCCTGTAGTAGCGACAAGCGAAATGGGAGCAGCCTAAACCGTGAAAATGAGGTTGTGGGAGAGCAATACGAGCGTCGTGCTGCTAGGCGAAGTAGTGGAGTACTGCACCCTAGATAGCGAGAGTCCAGTAACCAAAAGCATCACTAGCTTATGCTCTGACCCGACTGGCAGAAAGTCATGAGAAAAAAAAGAAGAGAGAAGAAGAGAAGAGAAGAAAGAGAGAACCAAACAGAACAATACAGAATTTCACATCACGACGGAATAACATATAATATCATATCAATGATCTTCACAAAACGAAAACTATAGATGCATCAATCTGAGTTCAACAATCAATCACTAATCATCGGACTAGATAGTTATAAAAAGCCGTCCTCACAATTACCAATCATGTATGAAAATCACTAAGAAAAACTGATACGTGTATAAGAAATGAAGATCTCCAGGTCTCCTGCTGATGCTCCAAAAGTACCAAATCTGAACTTGTAAATCAATCTGACCCGAGCATTGAAAGGGAAGAACGCCCGGTTCAGTATGGTAAACCAACGTGAGAAACACATTCAACTGAATTTATTAAATTTTCAAACTTTTCCTTCATCAAAACAAAAGTATCTCGTAAGAAACACCCGCACATAAACACAGACATTTTTTTTACCTTATGATGACTAAAAAATTTCATACCAAATTCTCTTATATTATACCATTGTCTATTGCACAAATAATATTAATCATCGCCGAAATTGTTACATTGACTAAATTCCAGCATATAGTCTAAAATGGGTAATACACTCAAAATGGCAGGTACGTAGTAGAGTTTGGATTTACATACAAATGACTAGGTGAAGGGACTACCTTCCGGCAGTACATCTCTAGAGGAATGCACCGAGGACCATCACAAAGGATCATCTACCAACACAAGACCCGCCTATCTCTGTAAGTAGATAGTACCAAATATATCATCATTCGGTCATTACCGACCTTTCCCGTGGGCCCTCAAAGCATACAAACCACATTAATTTTCATCCCGAACGTCGTAGCGGGAAGAAATATATCTAGAAGAGGATGATCATATCCTGATGGAAGCGACCCACTTAGAGTTGCCACATCTAACCCTGTTTCAGTCATTTCCAGTTGATGATGCCTAAGTTAATGATTACCTTTCACATACCCCATTACTTTGAATGCCACACGGCCATTTTCGTTAACTACGAATTTTCTTCTACAAAAATACAAACCTTAAGCTCATACGTCACGAAGAGGGTGCTAAGCTAAGAGAGGTTTCCTTCTCCACCACCACTGATGTAACCAATGTACGTAACATTTAAAAATGCAACGTCAGACAAACATGTGTACAATTTTTCCAGGAACAGGACAAACCGAAGGTACTTTCCTACCACATCATGTTGGAAAATCCCTAAGATTAGTAGCGAATAGTCCTTGCATTGGATATTTCATAACGACGAGACTACTTCTACAGGATGTATATTGGGATTTTAACCCCAAATGATCAACAAGCGGTCCTCCACTATGAAAATTCATAAATCAATATCATCACAGCCAACCTGCACAATCATCGCATAAATGTTGGTCCGAAGTGGTTTTCAGATAAATCTGATCCCGGTCTCTTCGCACCAACAACGAAAAAGCATTTCTCAACCTTACACAAAAACTAAGTTTCATAGACTTATCGTGTCTCCAACTTTCAACTTGCTATCCTTCGGCTAAGAAGGAAGCTCGATAGATTGGAGTAATACTCCGCACTATATGAATCAACGTCCTCAACACAAACAATAATCAAGCCTACACGGATGGACACGTACTAAGTGTACGACTAAGTAGTTCACACATCAAGTCGAGGAACTAAAATGGCCAAAATTTGATAGTCGGTTATTTAACTATCAAAGCAAACAACAAATAACTAGCACCATATGTAATCACTAGGCCCTTTTAATTAATCTTTTATTAATTAAATCACTTGCCAAATATTCACTTCAAATTATCTTTAAAAATATATAATCTCAAAACCATTTAAACCTTTCAATATTGGAAAACATTTCCACATATTTATTTAATAATAAGTAATCCACAAATCAATTTATTTTCGACACTTAGAAATTACTACATATACCTAAATCAAGATTAAGTATGTATTTTATTCTTTAAGGAAAACATTCTATTAACATACTTATTTGGGTCAAAGCGAATGTTGTGTAAAACATCGTTACAACCGCCCAAAATCACTAGTATAAGAATTAATAATTAGGTAAATATATAAATCCCATATACTATACAAAATATCTCCTTTCAAAAATCATTTACTATAACAACAATGTTATAGTCCATCATTTCTTACTTCTAGAAAACGTTTATTTCAACAATGAATGTTGAAATCAATGTACTTGATACTTAACACATTTTAAAACATCTTCAACCATTTAACTCCATTTAAAGATCACTTTTCAAAACATCTATTTAATTTAAAAGATTATTTACTGTCCAAAATCGTGAATATAATTCGTTTACCAAATTCAATGTTTCTACACATTTATTAAAGGATTATCCACTGTCCAAAATCATGAATATATTTCCTTTACCAAATTCAATAATTCTACATTTTTAGTAAAGGATTATCCACGGTCCAAAATTGTGAATAATATCCCTTAATAATCTTTTATATTTAACTTATCAAAAAAAGTTGATTTCATACTTATAAAACAATGTTTATAAATTCCATTTATCTCATTTATGTGCCAAAATTCAATTATAAGTTAATTTACTTATAAATTACTAATTTTACATATTCATTCTTTTATAACTTCACAAATTCATAAATCATATTCACTTATATGATTCACTTATAACTTCATTTTAACACTTATAAAACTCCTTAATAATTCCATTATCTTGATTTATAAAAATTCAATTTTATAAATCTTATATATAAACCTTTTACAATAAATTCAAAAATCTCAATTCAACAATTTTACAAAATAGTTAACTCCATATTTCAAAAATCACATCGGATTATATTTCACAAAAATGATAATTTTTATAACATAAAAATTATAAAATTTATTTATTCAAAATAAATCCATTTCCTCAACAATTCAGTAAAACATCTATTTTCAAAATCACGTGGAAATCCCTTTTTAATTTGAAATCATCACTTTAACATTTTTTAAAATTCCAAAATAGGCCCAATACAGTAATAGCACTAAAAATATCAATCACGGCATCCAAATCATCAAATATCACATGATAACAGCATATATACCAATATCTGTAATAAAACCAATACTGGTGAGGAATCCAGATGGATCCCTCCAACCTGTCACCTGCAATAAATATACATATTAGAATATGTGTACAATGTCCACTTCGAGGCAGACGCGCATACAAAAGGGTCATCCGCTCATACAGGGAACATATAAGGTCTCATCTGCTCCAATTGGCAGGAATATATCCAAATACCAATCAATATATAGATAATATATCATATATCATTCAAATAATCATCCAACATCATAAATAAAATTTATTCTCACTTATATAAAAATATAAGTGAGTCAGAAAGAGTGAGCTGTACTCACTTTGGTTCCAATAGACGTTGCGGCGTTTTATTCCGAATAAAATTAAACAAGCATTTAATTTTACCCAAAATTTACACTAGCTCCAATCAACTCCAAAGCATCTCTAAAATGTAGTTCTCATCAATACGAACACTACACAACTTATTTCGTCAAAAACGGACCACGTATTAAGAAGTTAAGGCATTTTAAAAACTACACGAATTAATATATATAAATTTACAATTTTTATTATATATTTAAACCCACTTTTTTTCCAGGCCGTTAGATTTGATTCATGAAATCAGGGCGGTCGTTTTTCTTTTTTCTCCAAGCACGCTCAAGTCGAACAAACCTATATAACCGCCTACAAACCCTAATTATCGCGCCCCCAACGACCACTAGAAGATGATCGAGTACCTCCACTCGAAAGCTCACACTGCCCTTGAACACCACGAAACTCAGTTGTGTATTGGTCTTGAAAGCCATGCATGAACATCCTCCCTTCATCGCCAAATTTTGGCGAATCGAAGGCACTACAGGGAAAATCCACCGTTGGATAGATAGTACTCGTCGAGCTTGACATTTTTGTTGTTGGAAGTTTTCAATGAAAGTGGATGGATGAGGAGATCGAAGGGGATGAAGTTTTGAACCTTTTCGGCCATCAAATTGTTTAGTGGCGGCTATAACCCTAGGCTAGGGTTTTGTGTCAAAAAGTGAAAATAAAAAGGTGGCCTTTTACACAAAAATTTGCGCACTATTCATCCGAAATTTTTCGAACTCCAAACGAGGCGTGCCGCCTAGCGTTTATAATGTTTTACCCCTATTTTGAACAGAATGGAATATAAATCGGAAGCCAATCCGATCGTATATGAAAGAAAGGTTTTCGAATCAACTTATTTAAATTTAAAATTCACTTAAACAAATTTCTACGCGTTTTAGTTTTTCATGACAAAACCATAAATCCAGCTGACATGAAATCTGGAATCCTAAAATCATATAACATTATGGATCGAATGAAACTGGTTTCGTCGAAATTCGAGACTGTTTGAAAAATGACTATTTTCACACGTTAATTAAATAATGAAATATTCAATTTTTACAATTTAACTTCTAGTTCAATTTCAAAAGTTCTCTAACATCATTCTAATTCAAATAGAATTTAGTTCAACTTTATAAATCATTTTCATTCACATTAAATTCAATTTCCAATTACTTCAGCAATTTCAAATATTAAATTAAAAATTTAATTATCCAATTAAATAAAGATATTTGAAATATAAGTTATTCGACTTATAAAATTAACTTATGAATATTTATAAATATCCCAATTTCAAATGACTAAAATTTTGGGTCGTTACATTCTCCCCTACTTGAAACATTTCATCCTTGAAATTACCAAGTAAGAAAGAGTCACAAAGTCCATTAGTTTTCAAAAATAATTTGTTTAAATTAGATTTATCAAATCCATTTAAATCTTTTAAGTTTTCCAAAACCCATTAGTTAAACTCCGTATAATAACTTTACTCAGTTTTCAAGTTCATTTATAGTTATCTTCTCAAAACCAACAAATATCGTTTAACCTTTAACTCAAAAACCAAAATTATAGTTATCAACAAAAATTTCCCAAAATTCCCAAAAAAAATTCTAACGCTTGAATTTTTAAGTTTTTTTTGCCATAGCCTCCTTTGCGTGGTTCAATTATAGTAGGATCACAATATATATATATATATATATATATCACAAATATGTATCTCATCTTCAAGGATGAGGCATCCCGTAGGTAAAAATGTATAAAAGTACGATATATAATCTGAGATATGTACCTTATATATTATTAGCAAGCATATACGACTAATATAGCGCGAAAAAGAGCTCCAAATGTGAAGCAAGCGCCACCCACACCTACTAAATACTTAACAAACCATGAGAAACATGCATATATGAAATTAATATCAATATACAACATATACAAATATAACAACTATATATGCCAATATGACAAATGCAACCGAAAGCAGCAAATTCAACCATCAAACAGCTGTCATCCAACTAACCAATCTCTATCCAACAAATCCATAACCAAATAAATATACATTCATTTCTTATTAATATCATTTAATTGATTTTCACTTAAATCACATTCGATTAATTTACATTGGATTTTACTAACAATCATTCATTTGTATCCAATTAGTTTACCTTCACTAATTTACATTCAAGTTTGTTCACTTCCAATTCAAATTAAATTCAATTCTAATTAGATTCACTTGCTCCCAATTTGAAATCAATTATTTAGCTTTCGATTTTATTAATTCAATTTCATTAATTCAATTCCATATGACTTTCTATTCAATCAACTAACATCCATCTAACAACCAATGCATATCCAACATAACCAAATTTCTTTAATTTACTTAGTTTACATTCAATTTGGTTTAACACATTTACTTTCAATTGATTTAATATTCAATTTAGATCGAATTATAGTATTCACTATAATCGCATTTTTATACAACACTTCCAATTTTATTACTAATCCACAACTTCCTAACTTAAATTTTATTCAATTCGTAACAACAACATTTTCTAATCCATGTTTATTCACTAATTCCTTTTTTTTACAATTAAAGTTGAATTTTATTACATAACTCGAATTTATATTCATATTCATCACTTCACTTTATTAATTCATTTTATATCAAATTCAACTTCATTTAACATTACTTAAGTTATTTTTCACTTCATTTTCACTTGCATTTACTTTCACTATACAACTTAAGTTCATCTCTAACTTAATTCAAATTCTATTTTATTTAACTTTGATTTCATTTCTAAAGTCATTTTTTTTATTTTTACTTAAGTCAAATTTCATTACTTATTCGAATTCACATATATTTTTTGCTTAACAAAATTGTCTAACCATTTTAATATTTAGTTTTACTTACATTTCTTAGTTTATAACTTATACAACTTATTTATTTAAACTTTCAAATTCATACCATATAATCACTTCACCAGTCAAGTTTCAATTTTCATTTCAATAGCTTATCTAATCTAGCTTAAATTATTTAACCTTCCTTTAGTTAAATTTCAAATCATATATTTATTATCCTGCTCAAATTTATTTCAACTTTACTAAATTTAAAATTTATCATTTCATATTATAAGCCCAAAACTCATTTCACTTATGTTTATCAATTTCATTTGGATTTTAAATTCAAATTTTTTTATCGCATCAAAACTTAAATTTTCAATTTACTAATCGTAGAAAATCCATCACACAGAAACTCGAAAATGATATTGATGTTGTTGGAGTCATCACCCTTATTATTTTCCAACAACAGTAGTGGATTTAGTGCTTTATGTTCTTTTAATATTTCTTTTTATTATTTATAAATCACATTCACAAATCTTTCACTTATATAATTTCACTATTTCACTTCAGTTATATAAGATTCGTTCCAAATTTATTTATCTGATTGAGATGTTATAACAATATAATCGCTTTAACATTTTGAAAAATAATTGTCAAAATCAACGGGATTCAAATTTACAAATTCTTAGTTTAAATCCATTTTTATTATTTATAACTCATATTTATAAATAAACTCATTTTGTTTCATTTCTCATATATAAGATTATTTCGCAATTGTAAATCATATTAATTATAATTCCATACTTCATAATTTATTTGCTTATTCAATTTATTCTTTTACAATTGTTGTTTTTATTAAAATTTTTCAAACAGCTTTTATTAACTTATATATATTTACATTTTCAAACAACCAAACAATCAATTTATATACACTTTAATAATAGCCTGAAAAATTGTTTCCTTTATATGTAAAATATAACTGAGGTAAAATTATTTCATTTACCCAATTTAAAATCAATGTTATGTCGACTTGCCTCGTTTAAGTGTTTAGAAATCCATATTGATAACATGATGTCCCACATACCGACTAGAATTCACAAACAGCTCAATGGATAAGCAAACACAATATTAAACATTTTATGTCACTAACATATACGCGCTCATATATATAATACATTGAAACACAGTCTAGGGTGGTACTGTCCCTATCTATACTGAGTACACATCAAAGACAAGGAATATGCAAAATCTAAGCTCTGATACCAAATGTGATGACCCACAAATCCGTACCCTTTGAATCAACAATAAACCACCCATGTTCGACCCAAAAAGCATAGACTGACGGAAAGTCATGAGAAAGAAAAGAAGAGAGAAGAAGAGAAGAGAAGAAAGAGAGAAGAGAGAACCAAACGTAACAATACAGAATCTCACATCGCAGCGGAATAACATATAATATCATATCAATGATCTTTACAAAACAGGAACTATATAAACATACATCAATCGGAGTTCAAAAATCAATCACTAATCATCAGCCTGGATAGTTATAATAACATGTTCTCAAAATTGCCGATCATGTACGAACATCACTAAAAAAAACTAATATGTGTATACGAAATGAAGATCTCCAGCTCTCCTGCTGAAGCTCCAAAAGCACCAAATCTGAACCTATAAATATACTCGGTCTGACCCGAGCATTGAAAGGGAAGAATGCCCAGATTAGGCTGGTAAACCAGTGTGAGAAACACACTCAACTGAATTTATTAAATTTCCAAACTTTTCCTTTATCAAAACAAAAGTATCTCGTAAGTCATGCCCACACATAAACACGGACATGTTTTTACCTTACGATAACTAAAACATTTCATATCAAATTCTCTTATATTATACTAGCATCTATTGTACAAATAATATTAATCATAGACGAAATTGTTACATTGATTAAATTCTAGCATATAGACCAAAATGGGTAATACAATCAAACTGACAGGTACATAGTGGAGTTTGGATTTCCATACAAATGACCACGTAAAGGAACTACCTTTCGGCAGTACATCACTAGAGGAATGCACCGAGGACCATCACATAGGATCCTCTACAAACACAAGACTGGCCTTTCTCTGTAACTAGATAGTACCAAATATATCATCCTCAAGTCGTTACCGACATTTCCCGAGGGCCCACAAAGCATACAAACTACATTAATTTACATCCCAAACATCATAGCGGGAAGAAATATATCTAGAAAAGGATGATCATATCCTTATGGGAGCGACCCACTTAGCCTTGTCTCATCTAACCCTGTTTCGGTCATTTTCGGTTGATTAGACCTAAGGTAGCGATTACCTTTCACGTATCACATCACTTTGAATGCCACACGGCAATTTCCGTTGACTACTAATTGCCTTCCACTAAAATACAACTCTCGAGCTCATAGGTCTCACGGAGGGTGTTAAGCTAAGAGAAGTTGCCTTCTCCGCCACCGCTGATGTACGTTTGTTAAAACCAATGTATGTAATATTTAGAAATGCAATGTCAGACAAGCATCCATACAAGTTTTCTAGGAACAGGACAAACCGAAGGTACTTTTCTACCGCATCCCATCGAGAAATCCCTAAGATTAGTAGCGAAGAGTCCCTGCATTGGATATTTCATGACGAAGAGACTATTGCTGCTGGATGTATATTAGGATTTTAACCCCAAACGATCAACAAGCGGTCCTCCACTATGAAAACCCATAATATTAATATCATCACAACCAACCTGCACAATCATCACATAAATTGATCCAAAGTTGTTTTCAAATAAATCTGATCCCGGTCTCTTCGCATCAACAACGTAAAAGCGTTTCTCAACCTTACACAGAAACTAATTCTCATAGACTTATCGCATCTCCAACTTTCAACTTGCTATTCTTCGGCCAAGAAGGAAGCTCGATAGATTGGAGTAATACTCCACACTATATGAATCAATATCCTCAACACAAACAATAATCAAGCCTACACAGATGGCTACGTAGTACGACTAAATAGTTCCCACATCAAGTCGAGGAATTAAAATGGCCAAAATTTGATAGTTAGTTATTTAACTATCAAAGGAAACAACAAATATCTAGCACCATATGCAATCATAGGCCCTTCTAATTAATCTTTTATTAATTAAATCACTTGCCAAATATTCACTTCAAATTTTCTTAAAAAGATATAATCTTAAAACCATTTCAATATTTCAATATTGGAAAACATTTCCACAACTTATTTAATAATAAATAATCCGCAAATCAATTTATTTTCAACACTTAGAAAATATTATATATACCTAAATCATGATTGAGTATATATTTTATTCTTTAAGAAAAACATTCTTTTAACATACTTATTTGGGTCAAAATGAATGTTGCAAAAAACATCATTACGACAACCCAAAATCACTAGTATATGGATTGATAATTAGATAGATATATAAATCCCATATACTATACAAAATATCACCTTTCGAAAATCATTTACTATAACAACAGTGTTCTAGTCCATCATTTCTTACTTCTCAAAAATGTCTACTTCAACAATGAATGTTGAAATATATGTATTCGATACTTAACACATTTTAAAACATCTTCAAACCATTTGACTCCATTTAAAAGATCACTTTTCAAAACATCTTTTTAATTTAAAAGATTATTCATTGTCCAAAATCGTGAATATAATTCGTTTACCAAATTTAATGTTTCTACACATTTATTAAAGGATTATCCACTGTCCACAATCATGAATATATTTCCTTTACCAAATTCAATACTTCTACACTTTTATTAAAGGATTATCCACTATCCAAAATCGTAAATAATATCCCTTAATAAGCTTCTATATTTAACTTATCAAAATAAGTTAATTTCACATTTATAAAACAATGTTCATAAATTCCATTTATCTCATTTATGTGCCAAAATCAGATTATAGTTAATTTACTTAAAAATCATTTATTTTACAAATTTATTCTTTTATAACTTCACAAATTCATAAATCTTATTCACCTATAAGATTCACTTATAACTTTATTTTAACACTTACAGAAAATCTTAATAATTCCATCAGCTTGATTTATAAAAATTCAATTTTATAAATCTTATATATAAACCGTTTACAATAAATTCAAAAATCGCAATTTAACAATTTTACAAAATAGTTAACTCCATATTTCTAAAATCACATTCTAATTATATTTCACAAAAATCATAATTTTTATAACATAAAAATTATAACATTTATTTATTTAAAATAAATCCATTTCCTTAACAATTCAAAATTTTAATAAACATTTATTTTCAAAATCACTTGAAAATCTCTTTTTAATTTGCAATCATTACTTTAACATTTTTAAAAATTCCAAAAATAGGCCCAATGCTGCAACATCACTAAATACATCAATCACGGCATCCAAATCATCATATATCACATTATAGCAGCATATATATATATATATATATATATATATATATATATGTATATATATATCAATATTTATAAATAAAACGAATACTATCAAGGAATCCAGTTGTATCCCTCCAACCTATCACCTACAACAAATATACATATTAGAATATGTGTACAATGTCCGCTTCGAGGCAGATGCGCGTACAAAAGGGTCATCCGCTCATATACGGGAACATATAGGTCTCATTTGCTCCAATAGGTAGGAATATATCCAAATACCAATAAATATATAGATAATATATCATATATCATCCAAACAATTATCAAACATCATAAATAAAATTTATTCTCACTTATATAAAAATATCAGTGAGTCGGAAAAAGTGAGTTGTACTCGCTTTGGTTCTAATAGACATTGCAGCGTTTTATTCCGAATAAAATTAAACAAGCATTTAATTTTATCCAAAATTTACACTAGCTCCAACCAGCTCTAAAATATAGTACTCGTCAGTACGAACTCAACACAATTTGTTTCGTTAAAAACGGATCTCGTGTGAAGAAGTTATGGGATTTTAAAGATTACACGAATCAATATATATATATATATATATATATATATATATATTTGCAATTTTTATTTTATTTTTGAACCCACTTTTTTTTCCTGGCCATTAGATTTGATTCACGAAATCAGGGCCATCGTTTTTCTTTCTTTCCCAAGCATGCTCAAGTCGAACAAACCCATATAGCCACATATAAACCCTAATTATCGCGCACCGACCACTTGAAGATGATCGGTACCTTGAACATCACGAAGCTCGGTTGTGTATTGGTCTTGAAAGCCATGCGTCAACGCCCTTCCTTCATCGCCAAATTTTGGCGAATCGAAGGCACTACAGGGAAAATCCACCGTTGGATAGATAGTGCTCGTCGAGCTTGACATTTTTGTTGTTGGAAGTTTTCGATGAAAGTGGATGGATGAGGAGATCGAAGGGGATGAAGTTTTGAACCTTTTTGGCCATTGAATTGTTTAGTGGAGGCTGTAACCCTAGGCTAGGGTTTTGTGTGCAAAAGTGAAAAAAACGTGGCCTTTTAAACAAAATTTTTGCGCACTATTCATCCGAAAATTTTCAAACTCCAAACGAGGCGTGCCGCCTGGCGTTTATAATGTTTTATCCCTATTTCGAACACAATGGAATATATATTGGAAGCTAATTCGATCGTATTTGAAAGATAGGTTTTCGAATCGACTTATTTATATTTAAAATTCACTTAAACAAATTTCTACGCGTTTTAGCTTGCCACGACTAAACTGTAAATTCGATTGACACGAAATTTGGAATCCTACAATAATATAACATGATGGAAACAATGAAACTAATTTCGTTGAAATCCGATACTGTTTGAAAAAAGACTATATTCACACGTTAATTAAATATTAAAATATTTAATTTCTACAATTTAACTTTTAGTTCAATTTCAAAAGTCCTCTAACATCATTCTAATTCAAATATAATTTAATTCAACTTTATAAATTATTTTCATTCACATTAAATTCAATTTTCAATTATTTCAGCAATTTCAAATATTAAATTAACAATTTAATTATCCAATTAAATTAAGATGTTCGAAATATAAGTTATTCAACTTATAAAATTAACTTGTGAATATTTATAAATATCCCAATTTCAAATAACTAAAATTCTGGATCGTTATACCTTGTTTGGTACGTGCATCGGAATCTGGTTGTATCTGCGGTACGCATCCATAAATGAAAGTTGTTTACGTCCAGCGGTTGAGTCTGCTAGTTGGTTGATATCCATTTCGAGTAAAGGGCGTATCTTAGCCTTTTTTACGATTGGGGATTGGATATCCATTTCGAGTAAAGGGCGTCGCGGTTAAACCCGTTGTTTTGAGTTTATCCACCTCTCCCTTATTCGCGGTATATCTCTCCAGATCCATACTGCGTTGTTTCTGTTTCACCTGGACATGCCTGGGTCAATGTTCAATGCATGGCTCGTAATGGTTGGTGATATCTCAACATGTCAAAATGGGTCCAAGCGGACACATCAAGATTCATCCATAGAACAGGCTAATTCTTTCACCCTTGTTGCGTTGAGCTGTGATCCAATCTTTGGGACCCATGATGGGTCGTCGTGGATGACCGTGATGTCAATCGTCAGCTCACCGAGTGTAGCCTTAGGTTGTTTGGGCGCCTCTTTCTCATTTCCCAAGTCTATATTTATATAGAGTTAGCTATGGTGCCCAAGCCAAGGCTCGAGCGCCGGTTGCTAAGCTTCATTAATTTTGATGCAAAGAGACGTCACCACATCCTTTCCTTTTTCCTTTCACTGAGTATCCCTCAACTCAACAACATAGTAAGCTCAGCGAGTCGCCTGATCTCCATGAATAATTCCCATGACATTCATTCTCAGGAATTTGATGTAAACATTAGGGGCGATAGATGCCCCGAATTCAGTAAGGGTCGGTCGGCCCAAAAAAACAATGCATGGAGAGTTCATATCCATCACGACAAGCGATAGTACCCGCACTCTCCTAGGTTGTTGTCTCCTAACTCCACTAGTAGCTTGACATAGCCTACTGTTTCAGTAGTAATACCGTTAAAAACCATGAATACAAGCTTTGCATAGCTTCACATCTTTGGCCTCCAACAGCATCTGATTGTAAGCCTTCTTGAAAATGATTTTAACAGAACTTCCACAATCAATCGAAATCTTTTTCACCAAGGCGGGACCGATCATGGCCGAGATCACCATTGGGTCTATCATCGGGGCCTCCACCTTGTCTGCATCTCTACTTCAAAATATGATATCATCCGTCATAGTCCTCTACTGCTTTACCGAAGCACCATCCTTTGTGTTCAAGAAACATTCAATATCAACATGTCTTATAGCGTTCATGTAACGCTCCATCTCATTGCAACTTTTTTCTTCCAAATGTGGTCCTCGAAAAATAGTTTTAATGACTAACCTTCTTCATGCTCGTCTAGGTTCCTCAGTACTAGGCGGGGCTTGTCCTCTATTAGGGATGGATGTCCCTTGCCTGCCATCCTGTAGGGATTTAACGAACTATTGCAATTTTCTTTCATGAATCAACTTTTCAATGACATCACTGAGGTGAGGACACTCGGTCATGGTATGACCATAATTTTCATGGAACCTACAGTACTTCCCTGTTTGTTTCTACTTCTCCATCGGTTCTTTAGGAGGTGATTTCCTGTACTGTATAGTGTTTACAAGTCGATAAATAGATGTTCTCTAATTACATGTTCAATGGTGTATATGTGTCAAATGTCAGGATAATTAGCTTCTTTCTCCCAGAATCCCGACTTCGGTCGTGGTTTCTGTTACTGCCTCTCTTTTGCTCATTTTCTTTGTTTTGAATATTAACTTCAACTTTTTCGAAACTATATCCGGACTGATTCACCGCCACGTTACTTTGTACTCCCTTGGCACTCTGGCCTACAACATCCCTCTTCTTGGTCCACTTCGCCTCCTCCTTTCTCAGGTACTGAGCCACCTTCGCATAAAAACGGTCCAATGTAGAAGGAGGCTTCCTTGCCAAGCAATCACCAAATTCAGAATCAGGGTCAACTCCCTCAGTGCCATCAGTATTGCATCATGTTCTGGATTACTGACTTCTGTAACTGCTGTATTAATCCTTTCTAGGTAATCTTTCAATGACTTCCCCAGAGCCTGTATCAAGTTAGAGAGGGACATGACATCTTTGGGGCGAGTTGCGTGCATGCAGAATTGCTCCACAAACTTCCTTGCTAAATCACCAAACGAAGAAATTGACCATGGTGGCAGCTTGGTGAACCACATGATCACAACCCCTTCTAGAAAAATGGGAAAACATCTACACTTGTTTGCATCGTTGGCTCATGCGGTGGGCATGTGCCACTTGTACTTCATGAGATGCTGCTTGGGGTCGGTTTTTCATGCATAAACAGGCATTGTAGGCATATTAAACCTCCAAGAATACCCTGCGTATAGGATGTTGTTAGAGAATGGAATATGACTCCTTAAGAGTCCCCAATCATCATTGGTTAAGCCTTGACTTTCTTTCACAAGCTATCTCATCATAGCTGTTAAATCTAGCGTCTAGAGAGCTGGTGCCCGGTACTAGTCGTGTTCCACCTTATGCGAATGGCCCGATCCATGCCTTCGGGCAGCACCACGTTGCCTTGGCTCAGCATGTTCCTCATGTACCTCTTGAGCAACTATCCTATCATTGTCTCTCGACCGTGGTTCAATGCCAGGTTCCAACGCCTTGGTTGGCCGTCGCTTGTCCAAGTAGCGTAAAGACTGCCCTCCAAGTTTGAAGGTTCGACGCCCATCCCCAAGGGGATTCAATACTGATCCATGTCGTCCAACGGTAGTTGGTCATGTAATTCCCCTTGTTCCAGCATTATATGCATCCATCTTGCATTGTCTACTTCTGTGATAGTCGTCAGATGAAGTGTAGATCTTTGATCTTGAGAGTAGAATAGGCTCCCTCCTTGTCTTACCATGTTGGTCTTTAAACTGGCTCATGAGTTTGATAATGGTCTGGATTTGCTAATTGAGCCGCCAACGGCTATCAAGCAGTTCCTCCATCATGACTTCAAAGTCGGCTTTGTTGATGTAATCTAGAGGATTTAAGGCATCGACGGCTGGCAGCCGTCGGTTGTACATTCTGGTCAACCCGTTGAACGTTGGTATCTTCATTGCCATCAACAGCATGGGAAGTGGTAGACTTTCCTTTAGCCATGTCTAATAACTTCCTTTTAGATCTTCTTCAAATCTATATAGAAATGGAAACTTGTCGGTAGACATATGGATCTATCTCCCAAATATAGGAATCCACAAGTATATAATGAGATCTAATCAAGTTGTGAATTTGTTCTCAATGAAACGCCAAAATATTTGCACCAAAAGTTGGCAAAAACACACAATAGAGTTTATGTAGAGAAATAAAGCGAAGAACTAAAATTAAAATAGAGGAAACGAGCCGAAAACAAGAACACACAAGTTTATAGTGGTCCGGCATTGATTGTCTAATTCCACATTGATGAAATTGCTTTATTAGTCACTTGTTTTTCTAAGTACAAGGGGGACCAAATCGGATCGATCCTTGATTATAATGGGGTACAACTAAACCGAAAGCATAAAAGATCCTTAAAATGAACAACGAACTATGTATTTATAGGGGTATATGATCGAATATCTTCTTAAAAATTTATCGGTGGAATCTCATAATGTAGACGAGGTCACCCAAAAAGTTTCATGCTCCAATTCCCAATATTGGGCGATAGGTACCGATTGGTCCTAGGAGCCACATGGGATCACATGATCGATCATGTAGGTCCCCCTCGATGCTAGCTTCATGTTTCCAAAGTTGTTGGCATAGTTTCCTTTATGCTTTTAGAGATATTGATCGATTCCCACTGAGTTGAATTGCCGGTTTAAGTTGTTCTTAGCCAAAGTGTACGATCTGAACCCATACATAAGGAATGGATAGTTACCAATGCCATGCCTAGGGGAGGCACTAATTATACTTAGAATATTCTAGAGAGTCTCTCTTGATCTTGACTAATAGTGGATCCATACCATGGTCGGTGCTTGATCTTTGGATTCCATGATCATCCCTCTAGACTACTTGCCTTGTCTACTATCGAGTCTAACATATCCAATCAGCTGAGATATAGCCAGGTCAAAAGGTCGGATAACAATACTTAAGTTTAAACCGGTAATGTAGTAAATTACATACTATCAACAATATATGTAACATTCACTAGTATATACTTTGTCGAACCGCTATGCATTAACAATTTTTATTTATATAATTGAATATAAAATTTTAATATCAATATAAAACCTTAAATTATAGAAATGGTAAGACATTAAAATAAAGCTTAGAAATACTAATAAACTAAAATGTTTAGTAAGTCACTCCTTATGTAATAATATAAAAGGGAGGTAAATAATTTATGTTTATCTTGTGAGTAACATGTCTATAAGATTAATTTTCTAGGAGGAACTATTGTGCTCAGTTATATTTGTTCATGTTTTCCAAAAAAATAGCTTAGTAATCCACATTGTCTCTTCTTTGGAAATGTATTAAAAACATATGTTAAGTATTTAAATATACATTTTATAGGGTTGCATATACAACCACAGTGTAGCAAGAGTACAACTAATGTAAACACTACTGTTGAGTCCATGTAATATCAGACCTTTAAGCACAATGTATTAACATTAGCTAAATGCCAAAATGAATCATGGTAGGGGAATAATTTAAAGCTGAAACAATAAATCCACTTTAAGATATATAACAGTTCTTATGTCACATTAACTTGAAACTACACTAACATTTCTTTTAGACAGAAAACAAACAGTTTAGGATGTCAAGTCCAAGTGCTTTTTCCAAATATGTTTTCATTAAACTACCGACTTCCAGGCATTTACTGTAATAAATAAACTATATAAATGAAAAAAATCACCTGCTATTAGAAGTTTATTTATTCTTATTACTATTAAGACCTTGATCAACTTCCTTTCTTCAGCATTTATCCTCTTCGGAATCTCGGTCTACACTCTAACCAATTGGTCCTTTCTGATATTCTACTTCCCAAGATAAGGAACTTCTTTCTTTGCTGTCATCGGAGTAGTCCATTTGATATTGGTTTGGTTCCTCGTTTGGAGCATGAGCCGAAGCAAGTAGAGCAAGGCACGAAGCGGGCGATTTTGATATCTTTCTCGACGCCTAAGATGGTTCCTTCGAAGGTGAGGGTGACATGGTAGGTGTCGTCATCGTCTTGGATCCGACCTCCCATTTCCTTGAATGTGGCTAGAATATATCTTTGGCCGAGAATGCAAGTATTCAATAATGTTAAATTTTATTAATTATTCCTATTGATATTGTCTAATCTATGTTACATTTACAAATTTTCTCAACATTCCATAAAAAAATTCTTCATACTTGCAATGATTCTTTGAATCTACAACAATTTTCGTAATCAGTTCAATAGACCTTTTTAAACCCACCTTTAATCAAAGTTTGATATCCAAATCAATTAGCGACAAAAAAAGAAGATGAAAAAACCCTCAATTTTCGATACCTGTAGATGGCGATCAGAAGAGGGTTGAAAGTTTTGAGTTAGCCTAGTAACAACGTGTTGTGCTTCATAGTGGTGGCACAGTGATGTAATCGACCTGTATTAATTAGATTTCGAATGAGTCTGGTTGATGAAGAAAAAACATTACTTCAGATGAGTTGAAATTGGAAAATAGAGGCATAGCTGCTTGAGGACATGAAAATTATATTACGTGGAAGGTGGTATTTAAGGAGAACTGGAACTATTTTTCCAAGTAAAGATAAAGGGACGTAGAGTGTTTAATTCCAAAATGGAAAAAAAATTGCGATTCCTCATCCGCAAGAGTGGAATCCTGCTTTTATGTCTAAGTAATAGATTTGTATTTAATATTGCCTCTTTGTGACTCGAGTGATATAAGATCTTGAAAAAACTTTATGCGATGTTGTTAGCTTTTTTGCAACAATAATCCTAGAAAATTGATATTAAAGCTACATCATCAAGAACGTCAAGGTAATTTTGAATTTGAAAGAATGGTGTAGTGGTTGTAGTAGCAGTAATAACAACAACAACAGTAACAACAACAACAACATTATTATTATTATTATTATTATTATTATTTTGAGATGTTGGCCATAATTTCGTTCTAGAAGATTGTTGTTTAAATAGGAAAAAATATATGATATTTAGAGGCTGAAGATGAAGGATATTTTATATCGCAATGATCTTCATGAACCAAGCAAAATTGATGGGAAGAAACCCCCAAACATAGAAGAGGGAAAATAGAAGAAGATGGATAAGAAAGTGATTGAATTGATTCATAAGTATAATAATGATTTAGTTTTCCACCATGTAGCTATGAATCAACAAAGGCTTTATGGGACAAGTTGGTATCTTTATATGAGTCGAAATGTGCTACTAGTAAGGCTTTTTTTTGGAAATTGGTTCGGTTGAAGTTGGATAATGTTAAGTCTATGATTGTCGTATTGGTGATCGTATTTTCAACTACGGTCATCTTGTTGATGATGCTGGAGGTGTCGATGGTGATTGTGTCAAGAAACTAGATCAAGTGGTAGATAGGTGTCAAGTTGGAATATGCACAAAGATTGTAGTGGTATTTAAGGTATTAACAATTCTTTTAGGTTGAACAATATGGTATGTATCATGGAGGTAGATGCATCACCTGTAGGTAGTAGTAGAAGTTTGTGATTGGGTGTGATTGAGAATTGAGAATTATGATTGATTAGAATATGGTAGGCTTGAGTATTATTACTGATGAAATCACTTTCTTATGTTCGCTTTGTAGGTGTTATTTAATTAAAGGTGGGGACTGAAAATTTGTTGGAGATTTGATTTTCTATCATGATGGACCGTTAAATAAATGTCATACAAATCTAAGTCAAACAAAAAATAAATGTAATAGCATTACATATATGTATATGCATATTAAAACAATATAAAGGAAATTTATCTATGAATAATTGGTACAATAAATTTATTTGTTACCACATACAGAGCATTGTATAATTCCCTAGCTTCGATGACCGAATTATCAAATGAAGTTTACCGTTCGGTAGCTTAGTCCAATTGGCACAGAAGGAGCAAACTCTTGTGTACATTACTTTGGGTCGACATGGATACGCTGTAATACTAGAATTTATCTAAAATAACACATATCTTGTCTCGATAGAACGCGATGTATACATATTCTAGAATTGGGTAACTGACATATCAGGAGCATGTATAAGTAAACGAAGTCATAAGTATCGATCTTGAAGCAAAAATATTGAAGCATAAATTCTTAAAATGTATCTGATACATAGGTAATGAAAATACATAATTTAATTTTGGTAGACTATGTACAATCCAAAAACTACCTACGTAAACATCCATGTAGCAACTCTTCTCGCAAAAAATTTCAATTAAGTCCATAACTGCTTGAAATGTATCATCTCCATCTTATTTCTAAATAAAATGAGTAGTGTTGCAGATCGTGGATTCCAAACACTTGTTGCTAAACTCAAACTTAGTAGAACGCCAATATAGTATACATTTCCTACAGACTTCTTAATAAACAAAACATACTGAAATCTTATAGGAAGCTAACCTCGAAGCACAACTCCTCAGTCTTACCTGAGGTATTGTCATATACATAACAAACCCTGAGTCAGGCTTGAAATCTAGTTGTAGCTATAATAGTGCACCATAATAACATATAAGTGTGGTGTTAGGTATAAATATGTGACATATTAGTGAAAAAACAATGTCACTTATACTATACAATATCCCATCCACATTTCATCAAAATGGCTAAACACATGCATCCTAACTCTAGTCATCGTAACTGACAACTGTAACTCAATCAACTAGGATATCATAATCTATCCATATTCTTTGAGTTTCTTTCAATTTAAATTCAATTACACCGTTTTCAGATCTTCGAAGTCTTATTTAATTGTTTACAATAGTACGCTCTTTTTCCACTGCATATCTAGACAATTATCAGTATCACATATTCGTTATTTATTATAGTATTGTCTTTTTCTATCGTACATCTAAGCAATGTTTGTTTGAACCAAAAGTTGGCCAAACCCCCAGATTATATAAAGAACAAAAGTGAAGAAATGTAACAGAAATATAAATGAAAAAGAGGAAAGAAAAGAGACACGGTCGTTTATAGTGGTTTGGCAAAGCAAGGCTTACATCCACTTTAAAATTTTATTACGGATTTGCAACCTGAGGGCAGAAGTTCTTGGGACTCGGTACAACTCTAACACTTAGAATTTCAGAGTTACAAGAATATAGAGCGGAGAAGAGTTAGAGCTAAAAGATCTTAAAAAATGAGCCATACCCCTCTAATTATAGAGGCATGGAGCCTAAAATCTCATCTAAAATATCTCCAAGTCGTTCTCCAAGATTTAGACCAATTCTCCATGGAAATATGGTGCCTGACAACTCCCTGAGTGGGGGTCGGTACAACTCCCTAAGTGGGGGCCAAACGACTCCCTTGGTGGGGGTTAGTAGGACACCCTGGATAAGGGTCGGTAGGACTCCCCGACATACCCTAATTTTCCGCCTTCAACTTCCACTTCGGTTCGTCTTATGGTTAGCTTCATGATTTCATAATTGTTTGCATTAATAACAGCTTGTCTCAGGGTCAAAATGATGGAGATGAGGAAGAACGAAGTTGTAGATTTAGGAGTGCATTGATTTAAAAAACAACTTTGGAAATAAGCTTTTGGCGTCGAGTAAGACATGTTGGCAGAAGATGAGGTCCACCCAAAGAGGGGTTAGGAGTTGGTACTGATCCCCAAGAGTGGGGTCGGTACCGATCCCTAACTTGGGTCGATTTTTACTTGTCTTGGCTTTTTTGAGATGGTTGATCTTGCTTGGAGTCTGATCTGAGAAATTTGGGCGTCAACTTGAGGATTGAGCAGAGATTTTATAAAAAAATTGTGTTTTGAGTTTTCCTTCATCTGCTTGGGGTGAGACCCAGGTTTTTTGAGTGTGCTTCGAGCCATCAGGAGTCGTTACGAGTCGTGCTAGGAGTTAGTACCGAGTCGTGCCTTGGAGTCGGTACCGAGTCATGATTGGGGATAGGCTCGAGTTTTTTGAGAGTTTGACCCGAGTCATCAAGAGTCAGTACCAAGTCCTGCACGAGAGTCGGTACCGAGTCATGCTTGGGGTCATGCTTGGGCTTTTTTAGAAGGCCATCCTTCTTCGAGTCTGACCTGAGGATTTTGTGGTTATGCTTCAAGTCAACCCTTCCAAAAACTTGAACTTCCAAATTTTCAACCTTTTTCCGCTCGTTTTTGATATCCCTCTTTTTCTTGCCTTTTTATGATATTTCCAATGTCCTTAAGTCATTTTTCTGTCGTTCGCTCACCCAAGTCGATTAGTTAAGTCTATTCAAATACTGTTTGGTCAAAAGGCTGGATAACATTTGCCCCATAAAGTACATCTTGTATTCTCTTGATAATTTCATGAAAGTCATATATCTCCATTATGATGCATGGTCGATATCTGACACTATAAAATTGTAATGTATTCTCTTGATAATTGTCCGTGCTTGGTTCCATTGAGCTATTTGATTGAAATAGTAGATCTCAGCTATTTGAAGTGGTTTATATTCTAAAAGTCTCAAGTAAGAATTTGATTTCTGTTGATTCTAGAAATTGTAGATCGGGTATGTCGTTGGCTCCCAAGCATGCCTATGGGTCATTGCCAAGTTCTGCTGGATTGTAATCACAGGTTGTTCTCCGGCGAATCTGATGAAAGATAGTCATCAAGGAGACTAACTCCGGTTGCTGACTGAAGCAATTCCTACTTGTGCTATCATTTCGACATCCTATTCTAGAATGTTTGGTTCTAATCATGCCTTTAGTCCTTAGTTAAGAGGTGTAGGAGGCTGAGGATGATGTTGTGGAAGATGAAATGGTAAGTGTTAATGATGAGGCTGGTCATGATGTTGTGAATTCAAGCCATGAGTCAGTGATCGAACGATTCTGATCATCCCATTATAAGGCATCCTTTCAGTCGCAGCCTTAAGCTGCATCGAACACTAGGCATGAACCACGATATTGAGCTGTCATGTTCAGCTATAAGATGATGATATTCCTCTGCCCCTGGTCTAAGGTTAAATGGATTATTACACAGACGGTCAAGTCTTATCCTTATATGGTGATACTCTTCCCTATCGAGTCTAAGTTCTGAGTCGGTGAATGGGCAGTCAGGTCACACCCATCATGAGTTTGTGCTCCCTTTGATGGATCAAAGATATAAGTAAGTAAATGAATGGTCAAGTCACATCCATTCCATGTTTGTATACTAGTGAAGCTATGAAAAATAGAGTTGATGGTTGAATGGTCGGATCACATTCATCCTGGTTGGAGGGTCATGTCGCATCTGTATTGGATTTGAAATTCCCTTTATTGGATCAAGGTTAGGAGTTAGATGATGGACAGTCAGGTCACATCTGCTCTAGGGTTGGCGATGGATGGTAAGGTCATGCCCATGTTGAGTTTCATACTCCCTATGTCGGGTTAAGGGAAAGAGTTAAGTTAATGGATGGTTAGTCATATCCATTTTGGTTTAAACTCTCCCTATCGATTTAAGGGAAAAAGTTTGAAGACGGATGGTCAATCACATCCGCTCATTTGTTGGTTATGCTCCTTCTACCAGGTCATGGAAAAGAGCTAAGTTAATGGATGGTCGGTCACATCCATTTTGGTTTAAACTCCCCTTGTCGAGTTAAGAGAAAGAGTTAGGAGATAAATGGTTAGTCATATCCATCTCGGATTATGTTTTAGGCCCACATAAAAGGCAAGAGGTTATGCGTGGACGGTCTTGTCACATCTATGTTAGATTGGATTTCGAGCCCGATGAGCCTCAGGCAGGGCGTAAGTGTTTTGGAAAAAAATTCTAAGCATGAATTTGAGAGTTGATGGTCGAGTTACATCCACTTCTGATCATGGGCTTGCTCCCGAAACATGGGCAAGATTTGGCTAAGGAGAAGTTAAATCACGCTCATCTCGATAGAACTCTAAAGGTAGGGCCATGGTGCATGGAGATTTGGTAGGCATGTGACTCTAGGTACCTAAAAACCTATATTGTTTATATGAAGTTTCATTTGAGTCGGTCGCATTTCATGATTCATACGGGATTTAAAGACAAGGTTGCATAATTAAAAGCAAATTCATTGAAAATAGGAAATAACAAAGCTTATCTTATGAAAAATTTCAAAGAATAAGAAAAAAAATTTATTTTAGGATGAAATGACATCATCATGGTTGCAATTTCGTTTCATTCCAGCTCCTTTCTGAAAGTTACCGTGGTGCGGATCGTGCTATAAGCAATTATAATATACTAGTGCGGAAATAAAACAAAGTTACTGTAGCAGAGTAAATAAGAAAAAATAAATCAAGCACAGAAGGAATTTTTATACTGGTTCGAACTTCCCGTTCTACGTCCAGTCCCAGACTCCTTCTAGAATTTCACTAACAACAATCCTCACTTAACTTGGAGGAACAAGTTTACAACAATCCTTGAACAGCCGAACAAAGGACCTAAGCAGTAGAACAGGATTTCGCCTCAACAGCCGAAGAGGACTTCACTTGCCTGAACAACAGAACAGGACTTCAACTTATACAGAAAGTATATGACACAGTGCGTTCTCAATAACACGAATTTGTCTCTTGATAGTACAGTCTTCCTATAATCTTCTCCTTTTGATATATATATATATGTGTGTATGTGAAGAATATGGAAGTAAATGAATGATTATATATAAATTTGAATGCTCAAAATGTTAGAATCAGTGTAGTATAGAAATAGAAAGCTTTTTATCAATTCAGTGAATTAAACAAATGATTCTAATATGTTTATGTAGAGTATAAAGAGTTGTAATCATTCGTGAAAAGTTATCATGAAAGAATATGGATGTATCTCTTAGTAAAAGGTTGTACTATTCATGAAAATGAAATGTCTTTTCAAAAATATAGCAGTTGAAGAAGTTCAGACGTCTGAAAATAAATTTCAGACTTCTGAAATTTGAAACGTGCAAGTCAGAAAAGAATAGGCTATTTTTGCCTATATTCAGACGTCTGAAATACCCTATTCAGACGTCTGAATATTGTTTATATTTTAAATTTAATTCCAGTTTCAGACGTCTGAATAGGTTAGTTCAGACGTATGAAATTCACCTGAAATTTTATTTTTAATATTGGGCTAGAGAGATTTAAGTAGAGGGGTGTGTGTGTGTGTGTGTGTGTGTATTCAAAGGACAGATTTTAACATTTGTAAACTCTAGACACGACACTCTATGACTAATAATACTTTGTTTGTCACCTTTATCTTGTCTCTATCGTATATATCTCTTCTTGTATCTCCATATACATTCATTTATTCTTTTGTACTGTGTATCTTCATTTTGAATGTATTTGATTATCTCTTTTTGATACCCATGTACCTGCAAATTAGCTTAGAGATTCTTTGACATAATTGTATAGTTGTTGTAATTAAAATCCAACAATTGAGGTTCTAACATTCTCCCCCTTTTTGATGATGACAACTATACAATTTTTAAAAAAAATATTCATTTTATATAAAAAAACAATATTAATATGTTTAAAGCTCCCCCTAAGTATAACATCTCCCCCTAAGTATAATATCTCCCTCTATTAATATGCATATGAATTTCTCCCCCTTTGTCATTATCAAAAAGAATGAGGGAATATATAAAATGATATAAAATATCTTGTATATAATGAGATAAACTCATTATTAATTATGAAGGAAAAATAAAATAAATTTTACCATATTAACTGAAGTCCATATTTTATTATAAGCATGTAATTCTATTAAACGTTTGGAACATTCTTTAAAATTCCAAAATCTATCCTTTTCCTTTTGTTTCTCTGAGTACCTGCAAAAAATAATAATAATTTTCGGTACCCACTTACTATGTTAGGATCCGGGAGGTTAGGTCTTTGGAAACCATACCCATTTAGGTGTGGTTGAACCTTTATAAATATAATTTTCATCACAAATTACATTCTTATAATAGTTGCTAATAAAAAGTTGTTTATCATGATCAATCATATTAGCTGGAATCAATATCTTAATACTATTAGTCATTAGCTTAGTACATGAAGAATAATTTCTATCATTTCTAAACAAAGTACTATTATGACTATAACTGGTTTTAAAACTATCTTGATTACTAGCACTAGCACTAAAGTTAGTATACATGATTGAATATCTAGTACTATTTTTACTTTTAGCCTGTTTATAGCCTAAACCGCTTTTATCATTGTGAGCTTTTGAATTCTTAACATAACCTAATCCCTTCTTATTTGAAGCAGGTTGAGAATTTTGAATAATCCTGGATAAATTTTCTCTCCCTTTATTAAAATTGGAAATATTTTTAGTAATATCATCAAGCTTAGTTTTGAGACTAGTGTTATCTAACTCAACAGTTTTAATTTTTGTTTTCAACTCATGATTTTTAGAAGCTAGAGCATTGTTCTTTTCTTTTTGAGCTTCTATTTCTTGACTTAATAGAGCGAGTTGAGAATTGTCTGAATCTTGAATTTTCTCAAGTTCTTCTAATATTCTCTTCTCGTCTTTAAGCATATCTCTTTCGAACTCTGCTTTCTTCTGATTTTCCAAAGCTTCCTTATATTTTCTTTTGAGACTTTTTAAAGTGTTTAGAAGTTCTGAATTTATTTCTATCATATCATCAAAAGTTAGATCACTAACCTCATTATCTTTTGCCATGAAGCATTTGTTTGTTTGCTCCTTTGATGTTTCTTTATTTCTCTTCCTCTTCTTATTGCCTTGACTAGATCTCTTTGTAGCCATTTATTCTAGGATGTTGTTACGATCTCTAGAAAACCAGGCCCTGATACCAAATGAAAGTTACCGTGGTGCGGATCGTGCTATAAGGAATTATAATATACTAGTGCAGAAATAAAACAAAGTTACATTAGCACAGTAAATAAGAAAAAATAAAACAAGCACACAAGGAATTTTTATACTGGTTCAAACTTCCCCTTCTACGTCCAGTCCCAGACTCCTTCTGGAATTTCACTAACAACAATCCTCACTTAACCCGGAGGAACCGGTTTACAACAACCCTTGAGCAGCCGAACAAGGGACCTGAGCAGCAGAACGGGATTTCGCCTCAACACCGAAGAGGACTTCACTTGCCTAAACAACAGAACGGGACTTCAACTTATACAGAAAGTATATGACACATTGTGTTCTCAATAACACGAATTTGTCTCTTGATAGTACAATCTTCCTATAATCTTCTCATTTTGATATATACGTGTGTATGTGAAGAATATGGAAGTAAATGAATGATTATATAGAAATTTGAATGGTCAAAATGTAAGAATCAGTGTAGTATAGAAATAGAAAGCTTTTTATTAATTCGGTGAATTAAACAAATGATTCTAATATGTTTATATAGAGTATAAAGAGTTGTAATCATTCGTGAAAAGTTATCATGAAAGAGTATGGATGTATCTCTTAGTAAAAGGTTGTAACTCTTCATGAAAATGAAATGTCTTTTCAAAAATATAGCAGTTGAAGAAGTTCAGACGTCTGAAAATAAATTTCAGACTTCTGAAATTTGAAACGTGCAAGTCAGAAAAGAAATAGGCTATTTTTGCCTATATTCAGACGTCTGAAATACCCTATTCAGACGTCTGAATATTGTTTAAATTTTAAATTTAATTACAGTTTCAGACGTCTGAATAGGTTATTTCAGAAGTCTGAAATTCACCTGAAATTTTATTTTTAATATTGGGCTAGAGGGATTTAAGTAGGTGTGTGTATATATATATTCAAAGGAGAGATTTTAACATTTGTAAACTCTAGACACGACACTCTATGACTAATAATAGTTTGTTTGTCACCTTTATCTTGTCTCTATCGTACATATCTCTTCTTGTATCTCCATATACATTCTTTTATTCTTTTGAACTGTGTATCTTCATTTTGAATGTATTTGATTATCTCTTTTTGATGCTCATGTACCTGCAAATTAGCTTAGAGATTCTTTGACATAATTGTATAGTTGTTGTCATTAAAATCCAACAATTGAGGTTCTAACATTATTCCCCTTTTTGATGATGACAACTATACAATTTTAAAAAATATATTCATTCTATATAAAAAATAATATTAATATGTTTAAAGCTCCCCCTAAGTATAACATCCCCCCCTAAGTATAATATCTCCCTCTATTAATATGCATATGAATTTATCCCCCTTTGTCATTATCAAAAAGAATGAGGGAATATATAAAATGATATAAAATATCTTGTATATAACGAGATAAACTCATTATTAATTATGAAGGAAAAATAAAATAAATTTTACCATATCTACTGAAGTCCATATTTTATTATAAGCATGTAATTCTATTAAACGTATGGAACATTCTTTAAAATTCCAAAATCTATCCTTTTTCTTTTGTTTCTCTGAGTACAAAAAATAATAATAATTTTCGGTACCCACTTACTATGTTAGGGTCCGGGGGGTTAGGTCTTTGGAAACCATACCCATTTGGGTGTGGTTGAACCTTTAGAAATATAATTTTCATTACAAATTACATTCTTATAATAGTTGCTAATATAAAGTTGTTTATCATGATCAATCATATTAGCTGAAATCCATATCTTAATACTATTAGTCATTAGCTTAGTACTTGAAGAATAATTTCTATCATTTCTAAACAAAGTACTATTATGACTATAACTAGTTTTAAAACTATCTTGATTACTAGTACTGGCAGTAAAGTTAGTATACATGAATGCATATCTAGTACTATTTTTACTTTTAGCCTGTTTATGGCCTAAACCGCTTTTATCATTGTGAGCTTTTGAATTCTTAACATAACCTAATCCCTTCTTATTTGAAGCAGGTTGAGAATTTTCAATAATCCTGGATAAATTTTCTCTCCCTTTATTAAAATTGGAAATATTTTTAGTAATGTCATCAAGCTTAGCTTTGAGACTAGTGTTATCTAACTCAACAATTTTAATTTTTGTTTTCAACTCATGATTTTCAGAAGCTAGAGCATTATTCTTTTCTTTTTGAGCTTCTATTTCTTGACTTAATAGAGCGAGTTGGGAATTGTCTAAATCTTGAATTTCCTCAAGTTATTCTTCTAATATTCTCTTCTCGTCTTTAAGCATATCTCTTTTGAATTCTGCTTTCTTCTGATTTTCCAGAGCTTCCTTATATTTTCTTGTGAGACCTTTTAAAGTGTTTAGAAGTTCTGAATTTATTTCTATCATATCATCAAAAGTTAGATCACGAACCTCATTATCTTTTTCCATGAAGCATTTGTTTGTTTGCTCCTTTGATTTTTCTTTATTGCTCTTCCTCTTCTTATTGCCTTGACTATATCTCTTTATAGCCATTTATTCTAGGATGTTGTTACGATCTCTAGAAAACCAGGCCCTGATACCAAATGAAAGTTACCGTGGTGCGGATCGTGCTATAAGGAATTATAATATACTAGTGCGGGAATAAAACAAAGTTACTATAGCAGAGTAAATAAGAAAAAATAAAACAAGCACACCAGGAATTTTTATACTGGTTCGAACTTCCCGTTCTACGTCCAGTCCCAGACTCCTTCTGGAATTTCACTAACAACAATCCTCACTTAACCTAGAGGAACAGGTTTACAACCACCCTTGAACAGCCGAACAAGGGACCTGAGCAGCAGAACGGGATTTCGCCTCAACAGCCGAAGAGGACTTCACTTGCCTGAATAACAGAACATGACTTCAACTTATACAGAAAGTATATGACACATTGTGTTCTCAATAACACGAATTTGTCTCTTGATAGTACAATCTTCCTATAATCTTCTCCTTTTGATATATATGTGTGTATGTGAAGAATATGGAAGTAAATGAATGATTATATAGAAATTTGAATGCTCAAAATGTTAGAATCAGTGTAGTATAGAAATAGAAAGCTTTTTATCAATTCGGTGAATTAAACAAATGATTCTAATATGTTTATATAGAGTATAAAGAGTTGTAATCATTCGTGAAAAGTTATCATGAAAGAGTATGGATGTATCGCTTAGTAAAATGTTGTAACTCTTCATGAAAATGAAATGTCTTTTCAAAAATATAGCAGTTGAAGAAGTTCAGACGTCTGAAAATAAATTTCAGACTTCTGAAATTTGAAACGTGCAAGTCAGAAAAGAAATAGGCTATTTTTGCCTATATTCAGACGTCTGAAATACCCTATTCAGACGTCTGAATATTGTTTAACTTTTAAATTTAATTACAGTTTCAGATGTCTGAATAGGTTATTTCAGACGTCTGAAATTCACCTGAAATTTTATTTTTAATATTGGGCTAGAGAGATTTAAGTAGGTGTGTGTGTGTGTGTGTGTATATATATATATTCAAAGGAGAGATTTTAACATTTGTAAACTCTAAACACGACACTCTATGACTAATAATACTTTGTTTGTCCCCTTTGTCTTGTCTCTATCGTATATATCTCTTCTTGTATCTCCATATACATTCTTTTATTCTTTTGTATCATGTATCTTCATTTTGAATGTATTTGATTTTCTCTTTTCGATGCCCATGTACCTGCAAATTAGCTTAGAGATTCTTTGACATAATTGTATAGTTATTGTCATTAAAATCCAACAATTGAGGTTCTAACATTTTCAACTGGTTGATGACCATCTACGGTCCAGTCTATAACCAGTCTTCCCTCAAACCGCCTATGTCCATCAACACTAGCAGCTACCTATCCTCGTTGGAGGGTGGATGTTCCCTACCCACTATCCTGTATGGCTTTCATAGATCGTTGAAACTATTTATTCTAAATCAGCTCTTTGATTGTATCTCGGAGGTGTCTGCATTTGTTGTGTCGTGATCGTGGGTCTCATGAAATTTAAAGAATTTTCCAGACTTTCTCTGACTTTCGGTTGACTCTTTTGGGGTTGGTTTCCTATAGTGCTCTGAGTCACGAGTGGCTAAGTAGATATTTCTAGTCGAATCATTCGAGGGTATATGTTTCAAATCTAGGACTCTCTGTCATCTCCAAGAATCTGGATTCTCGTCTGAAGCCCCTTTACGACCCTTGTTTTGATCATTGATCTTGTTCTGAACATTCAAAGCTATGTTCCTAGAGCTCACTTCAGATTGTTTCACGGCTATGTTGCCTTGAATTCTTTCACCCTGATGGCCTGTTATATCTCCTTATCTAGTTTGTAGAGTCCCCTCCATATGCTAGTATTAGGCCGCCTTTGGTAAAAACGATCTAGAGTGGAGGGAGGATTCCTTGATAACCATTCTTTGAAATCTTTGTCGCTGTGGATTCCCATGATCAAAGCCATCAATTGGATATTCTTTTGAAGGTTGCTCACCTCAGTCATTGCGGTATTGAATCTCTGTAGACAACCTTGAATTGATCTCAGGCTAAGAAGCAGAAGGAAAAGATCGTTTATCTGATGTTATGCCTGCTATATTTATAGGTAAAGATGGTGAAATATCTCAATGGAAATTCGACAGAAGAGTCTCCAGATCCATAGGGGCCTACTAGAATGACCGGTAATCATAATTCATTGTTTTGTAACGATCGTTATGAATCATATCTATTGTTATTCTTTCTTCTAATTTCCATGCGCTCATTTGTGGGGTTCCTACATGCCTCTCGACCTTGCTCCGTAAATATGGTGACATTCTGAGTTTTAGTGTGCGAGTCATGGACCGATCTTTGTTGAAGATAGCAAGTTGGCAATTCTATATCGATCATTGGGAACGATCGGTAATTTCAAATTTTCGTGAGTATTGTCCTGTGGTCGTTCATGTGGACTCCACTCATCAATGTATTGATGCCTTGTAAGTTTCAAGTGAATTGACCTTGTAGATTTTGAGATATTGATCGATCATCATTGTTTTACGCTGTTTTATGGAGCGTTCATGACCGATCCATATAAATTCTTCCTTTGTCCATAACTCGAGCATACAAACTCTGATTGATGGAAATTTAAAGTGTACCCTCATGGGGCCTTCCTTGTCACTCTATATTGATTACACACTGGTTGGGTACTTTTTCAATTTTTGAGTTTTGTCCATCCGAATCCATTCAACTATCGTCCATAGTTTCAACTATAATCTATTTCTAATCCATCCACTTTAGCCAAATGCATGATATCCCGACCTGACCAAAAGGAGAGATAACATTTTCCTCCCCACCCCTCCAATAAAACATGCCTTGCGGCAGGAAGTTGTGTTTTGAATTGTTATAAATCCAAAATATGAAGTCTATAACCATCAATAGCCGTATTATCCAATCCAGGATTCAATCCATTGCCAATCCAATTCCTTGATTTCTCCGGATCGTTAGCAAAATCTATGACTTTTCTGAATTGATGTCCAACTCCAAATCCATTCCAAATTCATTAACAAAATCTGTGATCTCTTCGGATCATTTTATCCAAATCTGTATCCATCCAAAGCCAAATTACTTGTTGTTCGAAGCTGATATCCGAATCCATGACCTCTTCGGGTCGTCAGCCAAATCTGGGACCGCTCTGGGTCCATATCCATATTTGTGACCTCTCTGGGTCAATCATAGCTTCTCCGATCTCTTGCTATACTCTACTAGCTCTCTGGCCAGTAGGGCACGACGATAAGTAGGCCAATCCTATCGCTTTCCGGCGAAGTGGCCCACTTCCTACCTTTTCCAGTCCTGTCTCTCCTGTTGGGACATAGCGTAATATTTGAGGTATCCTTCTCCGGCCTGGGTCCCAGTCGAGGACTTAATCCATGGGGTATCCTTCTTTGGCCTCAATCCCCAGTCAAGGACTTAATCCAGGGGTATCCTTCTCCAACATTAATCCTCAGTCAAGGACTTAAGGACTAAATCCGTAGGGTATCTTTTTCGACCTCGATCCCTGGTCGAGGAATTAATCCATGGGGTATCCTTTTCCGGCCTCAATCCCCAATCGAGGACTTAATCCTTGCACGAGTCCATCATGTCGCTCTCCGGTGAAGGGACTCGCACCTTACGGTTATTGTCCCATCTCTCCGGTTGGGGCCATAACCACGACATGTGTTATTTATCGCAGTAGTGCGGATCCAAGTGTTTTAAGGTTCATTAGTTATGGTGGTTTATCGCCATCTCAGATCAAGCCTAGGGACCGTCCTTGACCCGTACATGTGTACGTGACTTAGCCATTTTAATATAGAGTTTATTAGTTATTTATTTCATGGCATCGTAATCAAGAGATGACGACCTGTGCTCTTAAGCCGGGCTCGCATCGATTTGTGGTAGATGATGGTTGCTCATGTTCCATCATCGTTATCTGATTTCTTCCAAAGTCAATTAGATCCATTCCCCTAGTTTTCTACGGAGCAATGTTGATTTATTCTCCTTCGCTGCGGTTTTCCCTCGGTTGGTCCAATCCATATCAAGTCTACTATTTTCCAATCCAAGTCTTGGATTCCAATTTCCAGTTGTTCCAACATCCATAAGTGGTCCCTGATCATCATTTCCATCCTGCCCCCCGAGTCTGTGAGGAAATCCCAGATTATCCTCTTCCAAATGTGCATCCATGTTCCAATTGACACCAAACTGCTCAGCATTATCCAACACCCCACCTGGGATCGATCCAACATAACCTGAGGGCATGCCCCCAAGTCTAGATCGATCAGTACCGATTGTTCTAGAAAATAGACAAGGATCGTTATGTGTCGGTCGAGGACTACCCCTTGTTGTACTACTCGATCCTGCTGTCTGTTAGATTCGTTTCCTCGGTCCTGATTCTGCTTATCCTCAGCTCCTACCGCTCTAACTCCGTGATCTATATTTCCAACGTTTCATGCTACTTTATTCCCTTGGACTTCCGCTCTAGCTTGTCCAATCTATCGGAGTAGATTTTGCATCATATCCTCATGTCTCTTTAGCATGCTCTCCTTCATAGCATCCATCGTTGTTCCCATTTTATCTCTGGTGATGTAGATAGATTTCTGATTTGCTCTAGCTCTAGAAGAAGCCTCCTGACTCCCTCTATGATGTTTCCAATCCACTAATGGTCTCCTTATTGATTGCCTAGCCATTACTTCCTAGATCCAAGTATCCAAGCTTCTAAATCCACAGGTGCAAGTCCTTCTCAGTGAAAGCATCAAAATGTTTGTGCCAAAAATGGTCACAAACACCTAGTTGTATGATAGCACCAATTTTTAGTCATAGATTACAGAATAGTATAACGTAGAGAATATAAATTGAAGAATAACAAAAATAAAAAATGAAAGCTAGTAAAGAGAGACATAGATTTATTGTGATTTGGCTAACTCTGGCTTAGGTCCACTCCAGAATAATCCATTTTATTTATACTGTAGTTTATTTACAGTTACAATTCAAAATACAAGAGTAAAATTAGCAGGGAATAACCCTGGTTGAAGGAGAAGAGGAGAATAAAGAAAAGATCCTTTTTATGATGCCATGCTTGCTATATTCATAGGTGAAGATGGCAAAATATCTCGTTGAAAATTAGGCAGAAGAGTCTTTAGATCCATAGGGACCCACTAGAACGATCGGTATGAATCATACTGATCGTTATTCTTGCTTCTAACTGCTACGCGATTATTTGTGGGGGTCCTACATGCCTTTAGACCTTGATCCTAAAATATGAGGTCATTCTGAGTTGTAGTTGTGAAATATGGATCAATCTTCATCAAATATGGAATGTTGGCTTACACCGATCGTTAGGAACGATCGGTGAGTAACGACTGGTGTGTTTGATTCTTTTAAGTTTTGAGCAAGAATAGTTTGTGGGGGTTCCCATATTCCTCTACACCTTCCTTCAAAAATATAATGGAATTCTAAGTTGTAGTGTACGAGATATGGCCTGATCTTTGTCGTTTTGTGCTGTTTTATGGATCGTTCCCGATCGATCCATATAAACTCTTCATTTGTCCATAACTCGAGCATACGAACTCCGATTGACTTGAAATTTAAAATGTATCCTCTTGGATCCTTCTTTATCACTTCATACTGATTACACCTTGATTGAGTCTTAGTCATTTTTTTGAGTGTTGTCCATCCGAATCCATTCAACTATCGTCCATAGTTTCAATTGTAATCGATTTCTAATCCATCCACTTTAGCCAAATCCGTGATATCCTGGCCCGATCAAAAGGCAGGATAACACCACCTAGAGAGTGATTGTGATTCGATTGCAATCCCTAATGGTGTCGTCGATACCGATCTCCAACTTGAGTGGATTATTGCTTGTATTGGCTTTTTTGAGATGGTTGAACTTGCTTGGAGTCCGATCCGAGAAATTTAGGGATTTACTTAGGGCTTGACCTAAGATTTTATAAGATTTTCGAGTTTTGAGTTTTCTATTGCCTGCTTGGAGTCAAACTCAAGTTTTTTGAGTGTTTGCTCCAAGTCACCAGGAGTCGGTACCGAGTCGTGCTTAGGAGCCGGTACCGAGTCATGCTTGGAGTCAGACTGATTTTTTTGACTATTTAACCCGAGTCTTCAGGAGTCGGTACCAGGTCATGCCTGAGAGTCGGTATCGAGTCATGCTTGAGAGTCGATATCGATTCATGCTTCGGGTTATTTACAAGGCCATCCTACTTCGAGTCTGACCTAAGGATCTTGTGGGTTTGCTTTGTATCAACCGTTCCAAAAACTTGAATTTCTATATTTTCAACTTTTTTGCACTTTTCTTATATTTCTCTTTTTCTTGCCTTTTTATGATATTCTCAAAATCCTTGGGTCATTCCTCCATCGTTTGCTAGTCCAAGCCAATTGTTTAAGTTTGTTCTAATACTACTTGGTCAAAAGGCTGGATAATATTTTTCATATTATGAGGTTGACATACAATATGATGTGTGTATATATAGGAGACCCATGTCTTAACCCTCTTTCTTGAGTTTCCAATAGGAAGATTCATTGGTAGCTCCTTTTGGATTCACTCTGTACATGGACTAACTGCCTCAATAAGCCTTTGCGGGCTTTTTCAACCACTTCTTACGACCAGTTGTGAGTGAGCTTCATAAGATCCCTTAATTTCACCGCCCTTCTAGCTTGGAAGATGCATACATTTTATATATTGTAGTCGCCTACCCAATTCCATCTTGAGGTGCTTGCTCTTATGGCACTACATCTCCAAAGTCTTATTATTCATTACATTATCTGTGGAAAAGATTGTTGGACATTCGAATTTGGGACAAATTCTTCAAGATTTGGGTTGTGATCCCCGAATCAGTCTGCTAGGATGGATTCTAGCAATCTAGTAGCCAATACCTCATATCTTTTTCATTAAATATTAAATTTAATTTTTATAACATTTAACTTCCCAAAATATCATTACTCCTGAAATGATGTAATCCCAATCGTAGCATATAATGTCGTGTACATGCATCTCATAATACCAAACAATTGTGCATTCAAAGCACTTTAATTCAACCATGACAATTCATCCATTCAAATTTATATTAATGGTACATAATAAGCTTGCATATATATCTAGGGTGAAAATACATACTGTAATTCTATAATTGTGTTTCTAAAATCAAACAAGTATTTAAATCATCCATATTCGGTCGTGTCATTCAATTTATCCATTTAAGTCCAAATCAAGCAAATTTTCAATTTTTCATCTTATCGTGAGTAGTCCAGCATATCATAGGTGAAATATCAACACTTAATATCAAAATCAAACAAATATTTTATTTATCTGGCTTTAAAACTTATATCTCATATTTCGTAAAATATATACCTATGGTTTTATAAATAAATATGTATTTGGTTTATCTTTCTTTTAAATCATAATATAGCGCTTTAAAATTCAATCGATTATTAATTAATACCAACTGTTATTCAAATCCAGATAAAACACCTTTTTATTACAAAATGAAATCCAAATTCATTTATAAAAATATTTTCAATGTCATCTCGAATAACTCCTAAAATTCTTTCATAGAAAAGCTTATATATTTAAATCATTCATCATCTATTGTTTAAATTCGAATATAAAATATTTCTAAAATAAATTCTTTGTTCTATAAAAGCTTTTCTACTTTAATATCCACAAGAATATTCATATTATTCCAATCAAAGTGAATTTGAACAATATAAATATGATTTATTATTTTAATCTTAATTTAAATTCAAAATATAATTAAATAATTCAAATTTAAAGTTTTAAAAATATGAATCCCATCTCAAATGATTACAAGGACATTTCAAAAGGATATATTTAAGTTTTATCAAATTTTCACATCCTTCGAAATATCTAAACCTTTTAACTCAAATTTAAATCATAAATAAAAGGAAATAACTCATATTAAATCCTTAAAAATAAGGATTTCATTCTAAAATATTTCAAAAATGTTTTTTGGATTTTTCAAATAATAAACTTATGTTTTTTTTCTAAATTTTCATTTTTAAAATATTTAGACTTTGAAAACTCCCTCTTTTAAATTAAAATTCAAATTGAGCTAAACTAGTTTAAATTTTCAAAATTAATTGTTTTTAAAATATCATACAGTAATCAATATTTTTATAATTTACTGGAATCCAGAATTGAAGATTTTACATTAGATATTGGTTTCTGAAAACTTTATATATTTTCTAAAAATTCCTTCTTAAATATACTGTGAATGAAAGCATTACAAAACCCATTTCAATGCATCGAATTTGTGTTCCATGGGATATCAGGTGTGTACTAGGCTTAATTTAATTCAGAGATCATCACAAAAATGCAGTTCAAGCCATAGAGTTGAAAATAAAAGTCTGGAGCAAAATTACTTAATCTTGGGAATAGTTTTTATTTTCCAATAGCTTAAAAAAATGCTTATCTCTGTGCTTTATCTCATGAAACCAGGGTGCTAAAGTGGTGTATATTGAGTATTTCGACTCAATATCATCATTAACATGCAACAGGATCAAGGAAAGATGAAGAAAGCAAGAAAATAAACTTGTTGGAAGACTTTAGAAAACCAAAGTTTCTTACTAGTGAATTTAATCATCTTCAATTCTTCATTCTAAACTTGAAATTAGATTATAGGATGTTTGTGATTGCTTTCATATTTTCATTCGGGTGGAAATAAATCCAAGTTTAGTCAAATGATAAGTGGAGAAGCAAGAAAAAGAAAAGGAAAAAATATATACATAAGTATTGCCAGGTTCTGGGAGGTTTCTGATAATTCAACTAATAGGTCGACCATCAATCACTATGGCAAACGAATGGTTATAACAATATGTAGGCAATGAATCCCCAGAACTCAATGTATGGTCATTACCTCATGGTTGAACTTTGGGATATTTGTGATGATGTTGTCAGGGTTTCACTCCTTATTTCATAACTAGGTTTGTCTGCTAGCTTACCCAAAGTTTTGAAGTGAATACGCTGAATTGAGGAAGGAGATAAAGTATATTATCTTGTATAATATTAAAGTGTAGATATAATATGCACACACACAAATGATTCATTAACGCTAAGAATGGAGATAAAGAACAAATGCTGATCTCAATATGTAGGCAGGAGGTAGGCAAGAAGATGTTGTAGTAAATGAACTAGATGGCAATGGAGTTTTCTTGATTGCTAAGGAGTGCAAATCTTGATCCTTTTTTTGGTGTAGATGAAATAGACAATGAAGATTGAGGTGAAGATAATGGCCTTGAGTAATTCTTTTTTGGTTTCAAAGTGAAGAGGAATGAGGACAATGATAATGACCTCTAGGGTTCCAGTTGTGAGGGAGGCTTGATCATGAATTGGGTGCAGACACTATAATGTGAACTCAAATAGATAAATTACTGGTTGGGGAGATTATCAAAAATGATATGGAGATGTGATAAGTTTAGTTTTTTGGTCATGGCTTCAGCAAGAAATGAAAGAGAAAGTTTATATAATAACAAAGATAATGATTACTGGGTGTGGTTGTGCACCGATAATGGGCAGTTTGTGTTCAAACAGGTGTGAAGCGATCAGAATAAAGTTTGACCAACAAGAATGGGCTAAATGTATCTGGAAGAAAAATCCATATTCTCAAAATGGAAATGTGTATGTATAAAGGTATTAATAACTGTCTTTCTACTAAGACTAAACTTATCAAGTTACATATAGCAGTTAGCCTAACTTGCATACTTTGTTAAGAGACGAATGAGGACATTGATCAGCTCTTTTTCAAGTGTAAATTTTCAGCCAAGGATTAGAAATGGTGTTGGGCCAGATTAAGATGCTCCATTAACACTAGCAATTGATATTTCTTGCTATCATAAATTGACCTAATTAGTAAACAGTTTTCAAATCATAGTAATAATGTAGCTAATCTGGTTTTTTTCAAGTATTGTTTGGTGTGTTTGAGGTAACCGAAACAACAGAATATTTCAACAGGGATTATGTTAGTATGAAAATGTGGCACCAACCATTTGTACCAAAATTGGGCACAACACTCTTCGGGTGTGTTTGAAGAGATTAATGTGAGAATATAATGGAAAATGAGGTAGATCTAAAAAACACACCTAAAACGGATAAAGAAAAGTATTAAAATACAGAAATTTAGAGTGGTTCGGTGTTGTAGCCTACGTCCACTATAGAAAGTGTGTCGTTTATTGATAACTCTCGTCGATTACAATTGTTTACAACAGAACACTCGAAGTATAATGAAGATTTTGGTAGAGTATTAGCGTTCCAGAGTCAAAAGTTTATTTTTTGAAGGCCAAGAACTACTATTTATAGGTGTAGGCTGTAAATATCCAGGGAGACCTCTTCTCTCACGTGGGTGGGCCCACATGAACCATCCCTGACCATTTGGAATCAATCCATGATCGATACGTGTTAAATTCGTATCGATCCAAATTTGGTCGTTTTGGGCCGAGATCGATAATGAGCGTTCTTGAGGTAGTGCGCAAGCTTTTGTGAAAATTTGGTGGCATTTGGACTTGTAGATTTTGAGATATGATCGACACAAGTTTGGATTTGCGAAGCACTGTCGCCTTCGTATCGATACCACTCGTATCGATTGCCTCATATCGATGGTTATGCACGTGTTAGCCAGATGATGTGGTGCTATATTCTAGGATCGATCCACTTTTCATGCCGAGTGATCGGGTCTTCCTCTCTCTAAGGCCCGTTCGTATCGACCTGATGTGCTTTCTTTGCATCGATGGTTATTGTCCTACTTCTTATCGATCATGAGATGTTGCTTCGTATCCATAGTACTTGGTTGACTTCGTATCAATGGTTAATCGCCACTTCATGTCGATCGCTCTTACTTTGATCTGCACCGATACGAACTATTTCCTTTCATATCAATATTTGTTCATGTATTTTCATATCGATCTTCGATCGATCGATACGAATTGCTTGGATACAAATAGCTTCAAAACCAGAATTGTGGAGGTCTGATCACCGTTGGCCACTGATGGACACGATGGGGGCAGTGAAGGATAGATACGACCTAACTCTTCTTTCATGGATATGTGTTGTTTCACTTGGGACTTGATGGATATGGATTCGCATGGATACGAATGGTGTTGTTTTGCTCAACCTTGATCGGTCAATATCTTGTGCATATGATCTCCGATTGATATGAAATTCAAAAAGTTGGCTTCATTGCTTTGCTTGTCGCATCATATCGATTGTAGCTCGATCTGGAGTCGAGAATACCAGATCCATAGTAGACCCTTGTATAACCGACCTTTGGGATGAATTGTCCTTGGTTTCCCATTAATTTCTTGTTGTCACGACCTTGCCAAAAGGCGGGATAAGATTTTCCCTCCAATGTACGTCTTGTATGAACATAACGTTCTTTGAAAAGCTGCAATTTTTAGTCTGAAAAGTTCTGCCCAATTCGTTGAGTAATCGTTGTCTTTTCGTCAAATGACGTAATCTTCAATCGACTCTCCGTAATATAAATACTAGATTGTTGACTGCCAATGATTATATAGTGCATCGCTGTAACTGAGTGTCGAGTGTTAGCAAAATGTTGTTCATCATTGTAACTGTTACTAGGTGAGTGTTGAACTCCTGTGAATTTTTAAAAATTGAATGTTAATTCATCACACACAAATGTATGTTGACCTGACCTGTGTAGTTAATGCCCAGCTATTACCCCGCTACAACCCGCTATATCTCATAGCGAATTTCTACGCTACGATTTTTCCATATAGCCCCAGAATATAGCCTTTCCGCTTTAATCCCTACTATTTCTGCTATATCCCGTTATTTCCGCTATATTCCGTTATTCCCACTATATCTTTTTTAATAAAATGAATTGAAAAATTGCATTTATACATTATAAAATTATGAAACTAATTTATTTGATTTAATTTTTAATATATTTTCAGAAATGAAAGCACTCTAATGTTCCACCAAATTCAATTATGTTATATAACAGTTTTTTGTTTATTTAAAGTATATTCGCACATATTTTTATTTAAAATTATTTATGTATGATTTATAATTCAATTGAATGATAATTTTCATTTAATTACCATTTATATATTTGTAAAAACATTAAGTACGGGTTTTATATGCTATTTTAGAGCCATCCGCTATATCCCGCTATATCCTCGCTGTATCCCCGCTATGACTTTTTGCGCCTCCACCGCTTCGAATCTACCGAGCGCATTAACTGCACAGGACCTGACTCCCGTTAACGTTTTCAGTTCACGGGTCGTTGTGATTTTTTTATATCGAATTCCATATCATTCCTCTCCTGAATCGGTGTGAAATTCGAGTTGTGACCATGCGTAATGGTTTTTTATTATATCTCTTAGTATCAATCCTCTCTTGGATCGATGTGAAAAGTTGAAACATTATCTTCGTATCGATGGTGATCGATACGAACCAAGTGGCTTTTCAAAATATTTCATATCGATGGATACGAAACTTCGTGGGCTTTTTTTTGATGGATAAGAAAAAAAAATTGTATCGATGCATTTCCAATGGGTTCAAATAGTTCAAATGAGCCCTAGATTTGTGTTGTGTGTCGATTTCCCGATGTATACGAATGAGTGTTACTTTAGATGGATGACATATGGATACGAGCGGCTGCCTTCGTGCCAACCCGAGGAGACTTGTTTTAACGAGTCAAGGCAATGGGGAGATGAAACATTCCCCTCATTTCTCGTGTCCGTATAAAAGCCCTTCGTACTTAGCCATTTATCTTCACTTGCTCACTTTTCTTCCTTGCATTCGTATCCCTTCAACTCAAATGAAACTGAAATGGCCTCTGCCTTCGAATCAGACTGAACCCCCAATTCTCCAAACCAATTGCTAAAATTAGGTAATTCATTGAACAAATCAATCGTATAAACAATGATACTCAAAATCTTTGCCATTCCATTTGCTTTTGTGGCCGATTCTGGTGAAGTGGAGGTCGAAGATGGGCTAGAGCGAGGTTGAGAATGGAGGAGATGATGCTTGAGTGGTTTTTAAGAAGAATAAGTGTGAGGATGGACACGAATTTGTTCGTGGATGGGATACCCTGCTTCGATTTCGGATCGGTGGGAAAAGGAAGAGACACGTTCGTATCGATCTAGGGAGAAGAATTCATATTGATTTAGAAGCAATACAATTTCGTACCGATAGGAGAGGCTTGATTTGTATTGATGGCTTGTGGTCCTTCAGATCAATAGACCTATACAAAATTTTAGGCAAAATGATCGATACGAAGTCGCCGTCGATGATCGATACAAGACAAAGGGATTTATATCAATACGAAACAGACTCTGTTGATCGATACGAAACGAAGCTCCATGACCGATACGAAGTGATGGTTCCTAGACCGATACGAAGTGTATCTCTGGTGATCGATCGAAGTTTAAATCCAAATCGATCCGAAACTTCTTGAATACTTGAACACTTGACTCCGATGAGCTTTTTCCCTGCATTACTGGACATAACCTTTTCACTACATATTTGACTGCCTTTCGAAGCTCGTCGATGGAACTGTAACTTGGTAAAATTTAATGAACTTTAACTTGGATCGATCTCTAAAGTCTGGATGGCACGGTTGTGACGGTCAGCGATGACGGCCACTCCGGTTGAATTTCAAAGTCTTATTGTTCAAACATCCTTATGTTCTTGTAGAATCTCTTAAGTAATTTATTAGCACTTCACTATACAACACATTCACGCACTTCACACTGGGGAAACATGGGTTTATTATCATCTAATGATGATTTTTGCTGATTTATTAGCTATGGAACCCAGAAGTTTGCAACCGCATGAGGCTTAGAGTCTGCCTCTTCCTGTAATCGATATGCCGGCTATCGCAGCCGAAGTTGTTAGACCTGCTCCAGATGAGCTACCACGATCAGTTTTAATCATGCATCTGCAAGATTATGTTCCTTCTAATATTTATGAAGACATGCTTGGTAGAATTTGTACAAGGCATAGATTGTCGAAGGATGACGTTCTATTGCCGGGAGCAAAAGATAGAGCTTATACTCTCCCGAAAGGGTATACGGCTTGTAACAGATTTTCATGTGTAGCTAGGACACTCCCTCCATTCAATCAATACATCCGAGAAGTGCTATTATGTTTAAAGATTGCCCCATCACATATGCACCCGAATAAGTTTGCCTTAACGAATAGCTTGTTCATCGTCTTTATGGAGCATCACTTCTGAACCCCAACTCCAGAGGAAGTCAGATGTTTGTTCAATATATAGAACTGAGGAGATAACCCATCCTTCACTTTCTTAGAGGCAGCTAGGAACTGTTAAGTCATGATTGGAGCCTGGACAAAGCTGAGTTATTTCAAGACCGGATGGTTCTAAGTTCGATGCCCATCGGGTTTTGCCAAACAGTAGCTAGCTTGATGTAAGTGCTTCGACTTTTATGTATATTAACTAGATAATAGTACTCAATTTCAGAGTTTAACACTTCTTTTCTTTCATAGCTCCGATTCCACGGCTCGGAGGGGCTCAATTTTAAAGAGATTGTAAGAGCTCTTCAAGAGGTGCCTGCTGAGTGCAGAGAGATCGATGAGGTCTTCATTGATGAAAATTGAGGGCCATTGGGCTAATTGATAGAGATCAAAGCATCGGTCTTGAAGGATTTCTTAGAACGGCTCCAAAGAGGCAAGTTAGAAAGAGACTTCTTGGAATCGTGATCATCGACAAAGGTGACGATGAAAAATTGCCCGCTGGAGACGAGCCCCCATCCGGGCCTTCACAAAGTCACTGACATTCAAAGAGGATGAGGATAGGCTAGGTCCCTGCCCACAAAGCTCCGAGACGCAAGTCTGTTGTTATGTCTTTTCCAACAGCAGGAGTTGTAATTTCACAGGCTCCCTCTTCACAAATAGAGAGTCCTTACAAAGGACTTGCAGATATTCTCATTCCGGATGATGTGTCTATTCACTAAGTTACTAGATTAGAGGGATTTCAAAGTGCCTTGGATTTAGGTGGGCCAACCCCTTCGAGTACGGCCACTACATCTGGTTGGTTGGGGGTTTACACATGCATGCACACATTTCTTAGCACCACATAACTAATATTCACAAGCTATTCAATCTCTAGAGATAACTAACTCTGTTTCTGTTTTCACTTTACAGATTCAATGGCGAAGAAGGGATCCATGCTCAGTAGCCTCCATGCGAACGCCAATCTTCTAGTTTATATAGAGAGTCCCGCAAGCACGAGTCTGATTATGATCGTTGTCATTCAATCCAAGATAGGGATTACAATGATAGAGAAAGAGCTAGGCAAACGGAGAGGGAAAGAGAGAGAGACGAGATAGGCACCGCTCCCGAACGCGCTCCCCTCCACCTAGAGCTCCCTTTCCACCCTCCACTTCTGGAATGCATAATGCTGAAACCTCGTGCCACCAAATGCCTCTACAAGTTCCAAGGCCTGGCGAACAATGCCTGGGGCAGAAGCTTCTATCGTTACTACATCAACGGCTACAAAGCTCACAGAGGAGGGAGCTGCTCGAATTGCCCAATTGAAAAAGGAGTTTCCCAACATTTGCTTTGACGGCTTGCATTTCCCTCCAAATTTGCTAGTGATTCCTGAAGGAGCGGAGAAGACTATGCACGACTATGTTTATCATGACTACAGTCAATATCATGAATGGAAGAAAACTACAAGAAAGTCTCGCCCAAAAAGATCACATAGCCTAAGTGATTAATAACGAGAATGAAACCCTGAGGAACTTAGAAATAGAAGCCTTGAAGAAAGTCAATGTGGCCAACAAGGAAATAGAGCGTATGAGGCAAAAGCATTTGAAACTGGTAGACAATATGGGTCATAGGAATGCCATCGTCACAGCCAAGAGAGACACTACGCTCAAAGACCTAGACAGCTTAAGGTGAAGTACACTGAAGTCATCAAAGAAAAGGATAACGATATAAGGCTACTCAGGAGGCATGCGACTAGATGGTGGAGCTTAACGGAGAGCGGGATGCGGCAGTTCTAAAGGTTCAGAAAGTTGAGGCTAGAAACTAGGTTGAAGTCAGAGCAGCGAAGGCCAGGCTAGAAGGCGATATAAAAGACCTACTGATCACTTACAACGCCGATGTCTTGAAATACCGTGGCTTGAGCTGGCTCGTTGACTATCCGACTCATTTTCATGATGCCTGGCATCGCTTGGTGGATGATGAGAAAGCTGAACACCACACTACATCTATTGATGAGTTTGAACTGGACAACCGGGTGCTGACCGAAGATGAGAGGAGGGTTCTCCATCAAGCCATTGTTACATTTGAAAAAGAGAAACTCGTCACTCAACATCCAGAGGTCGGAGAGGTCTTTGGTGTTGAGCATCATGACATTCTGAAATTCCCATGCCTATCCAGCCTGAATCTATCCCTGCAGCCGATCCTCCACCTATGCCTGCTTACGATCCTGATCAACTACAATTGTCTCCGGCTCGTGAGCACATTTCCGAAGAAGTCCCGGCTTCGCCCACGAGCCAACCTGGGGAAGATATTATGAACACTTCTCGAAATTATTCAAAGTCTAGAGTGCTATCATAAGAAGTCACTAATATTTCCTCTTATCTCTATTTAGTTATAGGAACTGCACCGAACGTGCCCCCTGCAACCCAAGAGCAGCATCAAGAGCATGAGGCCGTCATGACGGAGGCGAATGACCACTGCAGCTGCCACTTCTGTCGGGGGAGTTCATGAGATTTCTTTCATCTTCAATGAGCAAATGGTGGAAGAACTCCTCGGTCCTCAAAGCAATCCACTCTCTGATTTTCCTTTTGTCATGGGCGGAGGTGTGTTCATAGGCAGTTCTTCAGGCCCAACTGCCAACATCCCGTCGGACACTCAAGCAGCTTATGGTGAGGTGATAATGGCAGAGATCGGTGTCGAGATGGCAAGTGTCGCGTAGTGTAGCGATATTGGAGGTGGAATAGAAGGTCCTGGCCCGGATCCTTTACTTATGGTCTCTTCGGGTGGTACAATCATCATCACTGGGGCACCCCCTGTGTCTCCTTATATAGAAAGTGCCCCGTCCCTTTGACCATGCATTCCAAAAACATTCAAATTTCCGTGAGTTCAGAGGAGGAGATTACAATTCTTCCCCCGATCGGGGATAAGCCAAGTAAAGGCACAAGTTCGAAACGACACCATAACGGTAGATCTAGTGGATCGATGCCGAAGGGGAAGAAGAAGAAACATAAGGAGTAGGCATGTCTCTTTGTGTCCCTTTTTGGTATATAAGTAGGAATTCCTATTTTGCTTTCAGTAGGCCATGTATAGACGCGGGTTCGGCCCCTGCTAGTAGGAATTTTTAGAATAAGCTTTTTTGTATTTATTTTGTTTCTAAAGAATAAATGAAATAAAATCTCCTTTCACCTTTTTAGCATAACTCTGAGTTTATTTTCTTAAGTGTTTCAGCACTTGAATTTTTATTCAATACACTTGTGAAGCTTTAGTCTTTGGATAGGACTCGTGTTCGGTTGTTAAGTCTCGGAGTCATGTCTCGGAGTAGTAACCAAACGTTAAGTCGAGTCCCAATGTTGTACTATCTCAATCAGTAGATGATGCTTAAGTTATGCCCCCAATCCTGGGGATGAGTTGAAGTGGTCGGACGATTGTTGCTTTCTTGTCCTCAACACTTTTAATTTTATTTAGTCGAAACTAAGTTGTTGTAAGATGACTTCTATTAGTTGGATCACACTCGCTCATGTATTGATAATCGCATCCACACTCTGGGATTGAATTATATGTTGTCGGTCGGTCATGCCTGCTTAATGTTTAAAGTTATGTCCACGCTTCGGGGACTTAAGTTGTTTTACGATGGTCAGTCACACCCGTTTTAATAATCGAAATTACATCCACGGTCTGGAGACGTAGGTTGATTTGTGGGCTGTCAGTCACACTCAATTTGTGTTTGTACTCCAGTTCGCGCTTTGGGGACTTAGAGTTAGTCATGGGTGGTCCGTCGCTCCCAATTAATGTTTATACCACAGTACGCACTTTGGAAATATAGAGTTAGTTAACAAATGGTCAATCACATCTGTTTTGAATTTTTAGATCTCGTACGTACTCTGGGAACGATAAATTGATCAGGATCATGGACGGTCAAGTCACATCCACCTTGAGTAAATAAGCAAAATCGTAGATGGACGGATCCATCCTCCTCGAGCTTATAAATATGGAAGGCGAGGTCGTCAGATAGATGAATCCATCCTCCTTGAGTTTAGATTATACATAGGAAAAGTCGTGGGCGGAAGCATCCACCCTCCTCGAGCCCATATTTTGGATTTTAAGTTTTTACTCCAGCCCGCACTCTGTGAGCTAGAGTTAGTTAGAGGATTGTCGTGTGTCAATCCTTTTTGCCTTCAGTGTGATAGCTTGCATCCGAGCTCGGGTTTCACTTAGCGAGTGACCGTTCATATCAAAATCACTCCCTATTTGAATAAGTCCCACCGTAGGATGGAACTTAGCGCTCGTGCATTGTGATGGTCGCATGACACATTTCAAGAATCACAACTCTGGCTCGAAAAGGTTGCATTTTATTAGTGAAATAAGAAAGTATGGAAAAGTCGGCTGCCATATTATAAGTTCAACTTTCAAAATGCATAAACAAATTGCAAATGAAAAGTAGACTAAATGAATAAACAAAGCCTATTATGTGTAGTAGCGACAGAGACTTCCGGTGTTCCAAGCTCTTGGCAAAATGAGACCGTCAACAGTCGATAATTTGAATGTGCTATCTCCAAGTCTTCATTCGATAACATACGGTCCTTCCCATGCTGGCTTCATGGGCGAAGGGACCGGATAAATCCTCTTGAGCACGAGATCGCCAAATTCAAAGGTTCGAGGTTGGACCTTAGCGTTGTATAATTGGACGACTCGACTTTGGTGCGTGGCTGCCCACAAATCAGCCTCTTCACGCTTCTCATCTAATAAGTCCAGAGATTCGGCAAGGAATATGGCATTTAACTTCTGATTATAGTAAGTCACACGATGAGAAGGTATTTCTAACTCGACCGGAATGACGGCTTCTGAGCCTTAGGAAAGTGAAAATGGAGTGTGGCCTGTTGCCGACTTATGGGTTGTTCAGTACGCCCATAGGGCCATGGGAAATTTATCGACTTATCTATCTTCAGCATTTTATAGTCACTTCTTTAAAATGGATTTGATAACTTTATTAATAACTTCAACTCGTCTATTCACTTGAAGGTGAGCAACCGTTGAGAACTTCTTCTAAATGTGGAAACGTTGATAGAAGTTCTTGAACTAGGCACTGTCCAATTAGGCTCCAATGTCACTGTTAATGGTATGTGGAAAGCCAAAATGACAGATGATGTTGCAGATAACAAAGTTGATTACTTTCTTTATCGTGGTAGTAGCAAGGAGCTCAACTTCCGCCCATTTGGTGAAGTAGTCAACTGCAACGATGACGTACTTCACACCACCTTTAGCCAATGGAAAAGATCCAATTATATCGATGCCCCCACATGGCGAATGGCCATGGACTAACCATTTGAGTAATTTCAGTACGCAGGGATCTTGGTATCCGAGCATGTTACTGACATATGTCACACCTCTTGGCATATTCTAATGCGTCTAGATTCACAGTCGGCCTATAATACCCATATCAGAGTCTTCTTAGCAAAGGCATGCCTTCCAGTGTGATTGCCACATTCCCCCTCGTGCACATCATGTAGAACTCGTTTGATTTCATCATGGACGATACACAAGATTAAAGGAATAGAGTATTCTCTTCTATACATGACTTCATTCTGGATAATGAATCGTGGAGCATTCTGGAGAACTTGTCTTTTCTTACTCCTATGTTCAGGCAGGGTTCCATGCGTAAGATAATTTTTTTGAAAGGGGTCATCCATGACTCCTTCTTGGGTGTGGCTTCATGCACCCGGTCTGTCTCCATCAGATCGATACCCGGACAGGAAAATGTTTCAACAAGGACGAATCCCATTTGTTGCGCTCCACTAGTGCTGGCCAGTTTTTCCAGAGAATCGGCCTTCTGGTTATGCTCCCGGGGTATGCAATAGATGGCATAATAATCGAACTGATTCAACACTTCCTGTACCCGAGCAAGGTAAGCAGCCAACCTCCGGTCTCTAGCTTGATATTCTCCCCGAAATTGACAGACAACCAATTGCGAATCGCAGTAAATCTCCACAGTAATAATTCTGAAGTCTCTAGCGAGTTTGAGTCTACAAGTAAAGCTTCATATTCGGCCTCATTATTGGTTGCACAAAAATCAAACTTCAAAGCATAACATAAGGATTGACCTTCTGGGATATCAAGTACAACTCCATGCCTGAGCAGAGGTTGTTCGCTGCGCCATCTGTGTATAGCTTCAATATGTATTTGGGAGACTCACTGGTTTCGTGAAAATGCTCTAGAATAGTAAATTCAGCAATGAAGTCAGCCAGAACTTGTCCTTGGATGGCCCATCTTGGTTTATAAACAATATCAAACTGACTTAGTTCAATGTTCCACTTAAGCAACCTACTAGACGTCTCAGGCTGCGTAAGGACCTACCGTAATAGTTGGTTGGTGTAGACTATGATTGGGCGGGCCTGCAAGTAAGGATGGAACTTTCTTTAGGCAATGTCGAGGTAGTAAGCAAGCTTCTCTAACTTCGGATAGTTCCTCTCCACCATTGTCAATCGTTTGCTGATGTAATAGACAAGTCGTTGTATTTGATCCTCCTCCCAAATTAATGCAGCACTGATTGCATTTTTTGAAACTGCCAGATGGATGTATAGTCTTTTATGATCAATCGGCTTTGATAGAATAGATGGTGTAGCTAGGTGTTGAACCAGGGCTCGGAATGCGCCTTCACACACCTCGGTCCATACAAAGTTCCGCTTTCCTTTCCTGATCAAATCGAAGAAGGGAATGCATTTGTTGGTGGATTTGGAAATGAATCTTATCAATGCTGCTACCTTCCTGTTGAGACTCTGCACTTGCTTTATAGTTATGGGAGTCTTGAGATTCCAAATCGCCTAGATCTTTTTAGGATTGGCTTCAATGCCTCGAGTGTTGATAATGAATCCAAGGAACTTTTCGAATGCAATTCTGAAGTGACACTTCAACGGGCTGGGCTTCATTCGGTACTCTTGGAGGATGTTAAACATTGTTTCCATGACTTTGACATAATTGATGGAGAGTCGTGACTTTACAAGCATATCATCCACGTACACCTCCATAGTTTTCCCAATCTGGTTGGTGAACATCCGGTTGACTAGCCGCTGGTAAGTTGCTCCAGCGTTATTGAGCACGAACGGCATCACTTTATAGCAATAGAGTCCCAAATCGATGATAAAGCTGGTGTGCTTTTGGTCGGGTATGTGCATCGATATCTGATTGTAGCCGGAGTATGCGTCCATGAAGGATAAGAGCTTATATCAGGCCACTGAATCTACAAGCTGATCAATTCTAGAAAGCGGAAATCTATCCGTGGGGCATGTTTTATTCAAATCTGAGTAGTTCACACAAGTCCGCCACTTCCCATTGGATTTCCCGACAAGTACCAGGTTGGATACCTACTCTGGATATTATGCATCTCGGATGACCCGTTTACCTTGAGTTTATCCACCTCTTCTTTCAAGGCAGCAGATCTCTCTGAATCCATATCGTACCTCTTCCGCTTGACTAGGACATGCTGCGGTTCAATATTCAATGTATGGCTCACGATGTCCAGCGAGATCTCACACATATCTGAGTGCATCCAGGAAAAAATGTTGAGGTTTACCCGAAGAAATTCAACCAACTCCTCTCTTATCCATTAGCCTAGCTGAGACCCGACCTTTATCGTTCTAGAGTCATCATCATCATTGCTCGAAACATCGATCGTCAACTCTGCCGGGGAAGCCTGACTATCTTTGACTTCCTCTTCATTATCTTCATCTCTTGGATCAAGATCTTTTAGGAATTGGTCGGGGCGCCTGAGCCTAGGCCCAGGAGTTAGGTGTCAATTATCGATAAAGCGGACGCAGAGGGATTCCTCTACGCCCTTTCTCTTCTCTTTCCGTTGCGCCTCCCGCCATTCAGCAACATAACAAGTACATCTAGCCGCCTGATCTCCCTGAACAACTTCAACCCCGTTGTTAGTGGGGAACTTAAGAGTCAAACACCAAGGGGCAATAGCTACTCTAATATCAGCCAGGGATGGTCGACCCAAGAAAGTATTATACATCGAATTAATATCCAGCACAATGAATTGTAACATCCGGATTCTCCAGTGGTCTCCGATTCCCAACTCCACCGATAATTCCACTATCCTAGTGGGTATAGTTGAAAATCCATTGAAGTCGTGTATGTGAGACTGACATGACTTCAAGTCCTTCGATTCCATCTTCATTTGATCGTACGCTCGCTTGAAAAGAATATTCACGGAGCTTCCACTATCAACTAAGACCCTCTTCATCCAAGCAGGACCCATTTGAGCAAATATGATCAGCGAATCAATACTAGGGGCTTCGACTCTATCACCATCCCTATCTCGAAAAACGATGTCGTCTATCATCGTCTTTTGTTATTTCCCTGGAGCCCCATCATCAAGATTACTGCAACATTCAAAGTTTACATGCCTAATAGAGCTGGCATACGACTCCATCTCCTTTCCGCTCTGATCAGCTGGATGAGGACCACCACTAACTGTGTAATAACCACCCTCTCTCCAGTACGCGCGGGTTCCTCCAATCTAGCTTATTCTGTACTTGATTCTGATTCGATAGGTTCGCACCTCCAGCCTATGGCACCCGGACAAATAGTTCCAACTTCCTTTCAAGGATTAGCTTCTTAATAATATCCTATAGATAACGACACTCATTGGTATTGTGACCATAGCAATTATGGAATCTGCAGAGTTTCCCATATTGAATTTGCTTCTCAGATGACTGTTTCGGAGTAGGCTTTTTATACTATCCAGTATTACAAGTTTGCAAATAAACATTCTCTAGGGATGTATTCAAGGGAGTATACGTGTCAAACATAGGAGCTTTGCGTCGTAGTCCACGATTTGATCCCTCTTCTTACCTTGATTTCCATCGCCTTTCTACTGGTTCTGCTTATTCTGTATGTTTAACTACACTTCACCAAAATTCTCACTGGTCTGTTTTACAGCAATGTTACTTTGAATTCCTTCCACACTAAGTCCCATGCCATCCTTCTTCCTGGTTTGTTTAGCATCTTTTCTTCTTAAGAACTGGGCTGCTTTAGAGTAGAAATGGACCAGCGACGCAAGGGATTTCCCAGCCAACCAGTTGCTAAATTCGAAATCAGGATTGATCCCTTTAGTCAGCGCCATCAATATGGAATTATCACTAGGGTTACTAATCTCCGCACATGCAGCATGTAATCTTTCCAGATAACACGGATCTGTTGCGTAAGCTACTGGCGAATTTGGGTCAGTCCTTGCATCAACATCTGAAACTCCTCCCTGGTGACAGGGCATTGTGGATCTAAAGGAACCGCAGAGTTTTGGCCTGTGGCGAGTAGCTGCGCAGGGTTCTGTCTATCTCTTCCTTCCTGATCTGCAGCGGTTGAGGAAGTCCTTGTAGTAACCCTGATGAATGATGTAGCCCTCTTCTAGATTTAATGCAATCTGAATAGGATAGAAGAACTACTAGATGTGAGATCTGGATTTTCTCCTTAGATTTTTGCAATCTAGTGGCTGTAGTAGATCCAAAGAGAAGGAGAAAAGCCGAGTTTTCTCCGTGAAAGCACCAAAGTGTTTGTACCAAAATTGAACACAACATTCTTCGGGCGTGTTTGAAGAGATTAAAGTGACGAATATAAATGGAAAATGAGGTAGATCTAACAAACGCACCAAAAATAGACAATCGGAAGTATGAAAACACGGAGATTTAGAGTGGTTCGGCGTCGTAGCCTACGTCCACTATAGAAAGTTTGTCATTTTTTAATAACTCTCGCTGATTACAATTGTTTACAACAGAACACTCGAAGTACAATGAAGATTTTGGCAGAGTCTTGACATTCCAAAGTCAAAAGTCCATTTTCTAAAGGCCTAGGACTGCTATTTATAGGTGTAGGCTACAAATATCTCGCTCAGATCCTGGTAGACCTCTTGTCTCACATGGATGGGCCCACGTAATCGATCGTTGACCATTTGGAATCAATCCATGATCGACACGTGCCAAATTCTTATCGATCCAAATTTGGTCGTTTTTGGCTAAGATCGGTCATGAGCATTCTTGAGGTAGAACGCAAGCTCTGGTGAAAATTTGGTGGCATTTGGACTTGTAGATTTTGAGATATGATCGATATAAGTTTGGATTTGCAAAGCACTACCGCCTTCATATCAACACCGTTCATATTGATTGCTTCGTATAAATGGTTTTGCATGTGTTGGCCAGATAAAGTGAAGCTATATTCTAGGATCGATCCACTTTTCATGCCAAGTGAATGAGTCTTCCTCTCTCTCTCTTAAGTTTCGTTCGTATCGACCTGATGTGCTTTCTTTGTATCGATGGTTATTGCCCTACTTCGTATCGATCATGAGATGTTGCTTCGTATACATATGGTTTACTTTGTATCGATGGTCAATCGCCGCTTCGTGTTGATGGCCCTTACTTTGATTTGCACCGATAGGAACTGTTTCCTTTCGTATCGGTGTTTATTCATATATTTTCGTATCGATCTTCTGTCGACCAATACCTATTGCTTGGATACGAGTAGCTTCAAAACCAAAATTGTGGAGGTCTGATCATCACTGGCCACTGATGGACACAAAAGGGATGGTGAAGGATGGATACAAACCTAACCCTTCTTTCATGGACATGAACGTGGTGTTTCACTTGGGACTTGACGGATACAGATTCGCATGGATACGAATGGAGTCATTTTCCTCAACCTTGATCGATCGATATCTTGTGCATACGAACTCCGATTGACTTGAAATTCAAAATGTTGGCTTGCATGGATAGCACCATATCAAATGTAGCTCGATCTGGACTTGGGCAAAATTTACCAGTATCCATAGTAGACCAGCGTATAAACAATCTTCGGGATGAACTGTCCTTGGTTTGTAGTTAATTTCTTATTGTCACGGCCTTTCCAAAAGGTGGGAAAACACCAACACCCAATAGATAAATCATAGAATAAAAGTGATAAAAAGTAAATTTAAATGAGTAAAATTGGAACAAAACGCATTTATAGTGGTTCGGCTAATCGTTGCTTACATCCACTTAAAATTTTTATTGATGGTATTGCTATTTTACAAATGTCGTTCTTATGGTTTGGTACCACTCGATAGCAAATTACAAGAAATGTGAAATAATTGCTAGAGAGCTCAAAGATCCTGGAAATAAAGCCCCTTCATCCTTATTTATAGTTGTAGGTCATCGGGAAAAGCTCTAGTATATCTTCTTTCATGTTCTCCATGATCTAGCAACATTCTCTCGAGGAAATGTGGCTAAGTCAGCAAACAGCTATGAATTGGTACTAATCTATACTCACAGATCAGTATCGATCCATGAGATCAACTAGGGGATGGTTATAGCCACTTTGGATAGAACTGATATATCATTAGCTTTGCATTTCCAAACTTGTTTGTAGAGCTACGAGCTTATTCCTAAGTCAATTGGATGGATCGGTCGAGGAACAAACTTGTTGATTTTTGATGCTTAAGGAATTCGATGAAAAATAGCATGCAAATAATCCCTTGGGCTTGGAATAGGCTTTTGGCATCGAGGCTAAGTAGCATGAGGAAAATAAAGCGATTCTGAAGATGGATCGGAACCGTTCTATCGAGTTGATGGATTATGTTGTACTCTTGGGTTGGCTTTGGTTTTGTGTAACGACCCGACATTAAATCACTTTAAATATGGATATTTGTTATAGTTTTAAATAATTGATAAATGGATTTTATTACTCAATAATGCCCTTTTTAAATAATAACTAGTGATCTTGAAATAGTTTCCAAAATGTGTTTACAAAAACGATTAGTTCAAAGGAAAATAGAAAATATGACTGGAAATCATTTTCCAAATTTTAACTTTTTGATGTCTAAAAGATGTCGAAAAAATTGTGTACATTATAGTTAACATATACACACATTCACAAATAATATAAATATTGTTAGAAATATAATAAAGGTAAATATATACTTACGTAAAAAATAAGATGTGACATTTTTCAAAGATTTAAATTTAAAAAATAAATAAATAAGAAAATGTCACATTATCACATTCCCTCATAAGTACAACGTAGAGTTTTATATGTTGGTCACAAGGGTGAACCATAAGGGTTGTGTGTGCAACATGGAGGTAGGGTGGATGTGATGATGTGGCAACAAATCAATGGAGGGTACTTACATAAGGGATTTTAAGTAATTTTGCATATTTCATTTTCCATAAAACCAATTCAACAATTTTTCTTTTTCACTTCTCACTCATTTCTTACTTTTCAAAAAAAAAATCATCTTCCTCCTTAAGTTTTATAAAGTTCTCTAATGGATTCCTTTGTTTTAAAATTCAAAAACCATGTATTTTTCAATTTTTAATCCCTTTAAAATCATGTAAGATCTTCCTTTTTGTTCTAACATCCCTCTTTCTTCAAAAAAATGTCCGCACTACCCATTTCCACCCAAGGCCGTGCTTGCTTAATCTAGGCCGAGCCAAAAACCCCTCTTCCCTAGGTAAAAATCACATTTTTCTTAAAGAAATACAAGATCCGGTTTTAGTTCAAATGTTAGAGCTTGGTTTGATTGTTTTAACTTATAGTGAGTAAAATTTATTTCTTTTTTGGGAAAGACGACCTTTATTATGTTCTCCATTGTTGTTGTAAATTATCGGTTGGTTTGATGGATTGTTTATGTTATTTGGTTATATATATGTTTTCATATATGTGATTTGTAGTTAGACTTGAAATTCGAAGTCTAATTGTTGTGAATTGTTGAAAAGATATGTTCTTTCTAATGGTTTCTGGTTGTGGCACGTATATTAATGTATGATCATGTGTATGTGTTGTATATGCTAAGAAAGTTAGTGTCATGACTTGTTGAAAGTGACTTGAGATACCTTGAACTAAATCATATTTTTACTAATTTAATTTACTAAAATTTTTCAAAGTTTCAAACTTTTTTAGTTTTCAAAACCTTTGCTATATTTTATAAAGTAAAGTTTTTAAGAGTAAAAGATGAAATGTTAACTTAGAAAACTAATCCTAATTTGTGGTTTCTATAGCAATAGTTACTATACATGCAGTTCGAGAAATTGAACTATTTTTCTAAACTAAAAACTGTTTTATCTTAAATATTTTTGGAAAGTATTTTTAAAGCATACTTTAAGTATAAATGTTAATTATAACTTAATTAAGTATGAGTTCTAAATATTAGTTGATCAATTAGTTATTTAAAGATAATTATTAATTTATTAGTCTCTAAATAAAAGTAATTAGTACTTAAGTATTAATTTAGTAAGTTAATTATAATTAGATAATTAAGAAGGGTTTTTAATTAATTATTAATTAAGTAAAGAGTTAATTCAGTTCATTTAGTTAATTAATTATTATTTAATTAGGGTTTAATTATTAGTTAATTGCTAATCAGGTAGGGTTTAATTAATTAATTAAGACCCAATTAAGGTTTAATTAAGATTTAATTAGCAACTGAATTAAGATTTAATTATTATGAAATAAAGGTTTGTTTTAAACCATATCAGTTTTATTTAAAGATAGCTTTCTTTATTAATGTATGAGTTTTAGAAAAGCGATCTCTTGTCTATGCCATTAAGTAGCCAAACTAATATGAATAAGTGATCACTAAAACGATGACACGTTTATTGGAAGTAAGTCTTCTTGTATTTAGCACGAACGCCGAATATCAAAACGTGATAAATACAGGAGATTAATTTCGATAAGCAGATCATGATAAATTAAATATATAAAAGATTTTATTTTCATATGCAAATATTTACACCCCAGATAGTGGAGTTGTCCACTATCGATAACTTGACCCTTTTAAATATCGAATAGCGTACATTATCCAAAAACCACTTCAAACCAATGTAAGCGTTCGAATTGGAAGCAACTAGAATCGAAGGCAAAGATCTTTGAAGTGCAAGGGCTACGTGCTACTAATCCATGGGTGATTCCAAAAATGGATGTAGTAAAGGTAGTGCCTTCGGTTCATTCATATCCTAAACAATTTGTATGGACAAATGCTAGCATTGCATTATCGCCTAGAAGGCAGTTTTAGCATTCCAAGTGGGAATTTCTAAAGAAAGGTAAAGCATGGCCTCCAGCCTCATCAACTGGGAATGATTAAAACATGGAAGATGCAGCAGGGCTATGTGGGTCGCATCCATTAGGGGTGTGGTCATCCTTGATCTAGAAAGATTGCTATTTACTTATGTATGCTTTGGGGTATAGTACGGTTGTTGATCCTAACCAAAGGATGATCTTAGGTACAAACCAGTAAGGGGAAGGCTGGTCATGTGCAGAAGAGGTGCAAAATATTCTTGTTGATCTCGGTACGTTTTATCTAGAGGTGTACTGTGATAGGTGGTACCCCATTTTCCTTGTTATTGATGGAATCCAACTTCTAATAAGCTCCTTATAGACATAGTTGTGTCCAAATATGTTTGAATGTGAGATAAAAACATTCTAGCTATGTTCTTTATTTACTTTCAAATTATTTAGACATTATTATAATATCACTGGATTTTCCTATAGAAAATGTTTTGGTTATCGTAAGGTAAAGACCATCTGTGCTTATATGCAACGTGATCTTACAAGATACCGTTGTTTTTAAAGAATTTTTAAAGTAGTAATTCAGTTGTTGGTGTTTACTCAAACCAAACCCATGTATGGCTCGGAGTTTTATTTTCTTTCCCTAAAATCATAGGTACTCAAAATTTGTATAAGTACCCAAGTAGTCCAGGTTTATCACGAATGCATTTTGGAGGAGCTTGGAGCAGGTGGCTTTATTGATATCTGGTTATTACTGTATTTTTTTGTGTTTGTATGTATTTTGTATCAGTAATGTAGGGACAGGCAGCTATAACTATCCTTGGCTGAAATTTTGTTATGACTCTGAGGTATTATTATGGAAATGACTATGGATGACATTATGTTGACTATTATATATTGTTCCGTTGCATTGTGAGATTCCGTGTTATTTAGTTTCTTCTTATCTTCCCTTTTCTTTTACCTTAACGGCTCATCTTTCAGAGTGAGAAAGGTGGATCGTTACATTTTTCCTTGTGTTCTCAATTGTATTTAGTTTTTGGACTTTATGGCTACCTCTCCGAGACTTTTACCTCGATAGGTTTCAAGATCTATTCGTCTAGTCAATCCAAATACTGCATGGTCAAAAGCCTAGATAACATTTGTTTCCCAAAGTGCATCTTGTTGCAAACACAATATGCTTTGAATCGAGACAAGTTTTGATTGCCATATCGGGCTCCAATCCATGCTTCTAACAGTTGTTATCCTTTTTTTGGACCTTTTCGGTGAAGTATTCTGTATATAGTCATTCGCTATAATGTTTCACTAACACCTAGCAGTATAAAAACTAGATCGTGCTCTCATGATCCGTCATTCTGAGTTCGGTAATTTTGAACCGCTTCCACTTCTGGATTTTTCATGTTTGAATCTATTTTCACTTGGTTCTAGCTATCGACCGTCGAGTCTGCATATACACAAGTGCTTTGATTTTCCATCATGCCTTGATTCCATGTAATGTTGGTTCCTATAATACACTCGATATATGTATGCATGTATGTATTTTTCATTTTTCATTTTTATTTCCAAGCATTTATTGATCAATATCGAACCATGGGTATGGTTCGATACCAAACGATGATCTTAAATATGGCAGCTTTCCTACCTATTATTTTGGATCGTGACTTATACACTTGAGTTGTTTCACTCCTTCTCCTTACCTTATTTTATTACAGTTAATCTAAAGCTCATATCTGCCTTTGAAATAATTCGTCTCCAAATCTAAATGCCACCGCTAGCCTTACCTTGTCGCTATCCATCGCCATACATTGAGTCGCCACCTCTACCACCTGAACTTTAGTCATTGCTTACCCTTCCTAGATCGTACCCGATACATTTGAAATAGAATCTCGATTCAAGTTCCAAAGCTCAAATCGAACGCCCTCTTAGTACTTGGAAAATCTTAGCTACACAATGGTTGGAGATGAACATTGGCGAACTTCCTTGTTGTTGGCAATGCTTTGGATAGGGGAACGAAATGAAAAAAGGGATGAAACCCACCAAGTGTATGGATCAGTATGATCCTTCCCTTTGGGGTTTTTGGCCATCAAACTCTTTTGTGAGAGTTATATTGTTGGTCATTGTTCAAATATTGCCAAATGTTATTCCATGGCTTTTCGAGCATTTTCAAAGCATGGTCAATGACGTAAATATTCGTCAGGATAGTCACCGATTACAGTCACTTCGAATAACCTCGAAACTTTAAAATGAATTGTTGTACATTATCGAAAATCAACACTGCATGACACTACACAACATTGCACTAGGTTTCCACTTTGGCATAGGGCATGACTTTTAATCAATCCGATATCAATTATATGTTGAATTTTGGTAGTTATGGCTTATAGACGTTCCAAGCGTCTCTCTGCTCAGTTTGCAAGTCCATCGACTATTAGACATGTCGAGTCCGATACCGATTCAAGCTTAAATACAACTCATTCTACATAGTAAACTTCAGTGTAACTTGCACCTTAACCAAGAAATCTATAATTAGAACAACAGTTCCTGAAGTTCCAATAGAGCTTGCAGGAGACTGAAAGTTAATTTTGCTCCTGACACTCTTGAGGATGCAGTTATATTAAAGGATCCAGCTGATTCAGCCGCTTCTACGACCGAGGAAGGATCTCTAAGAAGGATTTTTGATAAACATGGTATTTCATTTAAGGATGTATTAGTTCCAACATTCCATCAGAGAGAACACTATCCACCATATAGGTATATAGCCTGTAACTTGGTAGGAGGCATCCCACCATTTAATCGGTTCATCTGATGGGTTCTACATTTTTTGAGATTGGCTCTTGCACAACTCCACCCGAACAATTATGCCTTCCTTCGTAGTCTGTTCAGTATACTTGCTCACCACTTTGATCAAGTCCCCATTAACCAAGAGATTCGACATCTGTTTAATTTCAAGCACTGTAAAGGAAATCTTTCTCTCATTCTTTTAGAGCCGTCCACGGGTTGTCGAATTATAATTGGAACTTGGAATAAATTAAGCTATTTCGGAGAAGAAATATTCTTATTCATTGTCCTCCTAGGATTGCACAGTGATGGTTGCCTCGTCGTAAGTTCAGTTCTTTCTTTTTCCATATGACCCCATGGTCCTAGCTTGGCTCTTTCTGAACATCTTGTTCGTTCTTTGCAGATGTACCATGTAGGCCCAGTAATGTAACCTTATCTGAGACTATCCGACAACTTCATTTAATCCTAGAGGAAGAGAGAGAAGCCAAATCGTTGCTCAGCAATGAAAATCTGCGTGCTTATAATTTGTTTGAACTTGATCGTAATATTTGATAATAGCGCTCTACATTCAATTTGTTATGGTCCACTTCTCATTGTCTTTATTAGGGTAAGTCTTTAGTCCATTTCATTGCTTGTAAGTAAAGAATAATCTCTAGGATGTCTATCCGCATATGACCATGTTCAACTTCGGAACTTGGTCAAATTCCAATTACTTAAAAGGTTGACTTAACATTCCTTTCAAGGATGTTTTGAGCACGATCACACCTATCTCTGGTCGCCAATCATAGTAATTCACCTTAAGATATCCCTCTGGACATCCTTCTTTAACGTGCGTATGCTGACCATGCCAAACTCTGGAGGTCGGTTGGAGTTAGCCACTTGATCATAGCAGTTTAAACATCCTTTTCTAGGAAGTTAGTCTTCGGTTGTCCCTAACTCTGGGCATTGATCGATGTAAGTAAGATCCTACCTATCTCCAGGCATAGATTGTTTGTCTTGCCTGCTCTGCGCAAGGTGTGGGTGCTCTACCAAACTCTGGGCATGAGCAGTTAAAGGTGAACTATCTCATTCCACCTTTAAAAATTTATATTCCTGCCCCTAAGTCCTAGTTTAAAGAGAATTTGGCGTCTATCTTCGGACATCAAATGTGGTTTAACATCTTTTGTTCGATCATGGACTATAGAAGTTTAGTCAGCACATATTTCTGGGCAGCTACACTCCTACATTTTGTACATGCAAGTTTATTTAAAAATAACACCATTCATAGTATAAAATTGAGTGCAGACAGATTTTATGAGCTCTGAAAGTCATTCCCATTATAAACTATCACAAATGATAGGTTCTGTCTGGTTACTCGGAAAGTATGTACAAATTTATATTCAAATGAAATAGCGTCATAAGTGTTCGCTATTCCATGCTCATGGGAGTGAGATCTCATCCACCATTTGCAACTAGAACATGCCATCTCCAAGTTTTTGCTTGAATGCATATGTATATTCCCAAGTTGAGTCTAAGTTCCCAAAGATAGGGAAGATTTATTTAAGGACGAGGCTTCCAATTTCAAAAGTTTGAATCCTATACTTGGTATTGTAATATCGGATGACTCAGTTTCAATTTGCAGCGGCTCCCAACTAATCTTTGTCATGCTTCTCATAGATCGAATTGAGAGACTCGAGCAAGAGTTCCTCATTTATCCATGAATTATAGTGACTAACTGATGAGAAGGTACATTAAGATAGACCGAGTTCATAGCCTATGATCCATAAGCTAGGTTGAATGGAGAGTGGTCAGTTGTTGACTTGTGACTCGTTCAATAACCCTAAAGTGCTAAAGGTAATTCATCAATCCACTTGCCTTTAGTCTTCTCCAATGTTTTTTCAAAATAGACTTGATAATCTTATTTACTACTTCAACCTGTCCACTCGCCCAATGATGTGCCACTGTAGTAAAACTCTTTTTGATACGGTGCCTACAGCAAAAGTTTTTGAACTCAACAATGTCAAATTGGGTCCCGCTATCGGAAATGATCGTTTATGGAACCCCAAAACTACTAGGTGATGTTTCTGACCATGAAATTGATTACTTCTTTATGGTGATTGTGTCTACGGCTCCATCTCAACCTATTTGGTTAAGTAGTTAACTACAACGATGGCATACTTCGCACCAACCTTAGATATCGATAATACGCTAATGGTATCGATTCTCCAAACTGCAAACAACTAGGGACTGACCATTTGAGTAATCTTCGTTGGTGGGGCTCTTGGTATCTTAGCAAATCTCTGGCACTTTCCATACTTTCTGGTGTAACCAGCTGAGTCTTTGTTAATGGTTGATCAGAAATACCAATAATGAAGGTTCTTTTTGCCAGGGTTTGCCCTTGGTATAATTACCATATGCCCCTATGTGTACTTCCTACACGACTTTCTTGGCCTCATCGTTAGCGACACACTGAAGCATATGGACAGAGGATTCTTTCCTATAAAGTGTTCCTTCTTGTGTGATAAATCTTACAACTTTACGAAGGAGCTAGCGTCATTCGTTTTCTCTATCTGGAAGAATTCCTCTCTATAGATGGTTCTTTATCGGAGCCATCCAAGAATCCTTCTCAGGTTCAGTCTCCAAGATCCAATCGACATCCATCTAGTCGATGCTTGGAGCTGACAGTACTTCCATCGAAACCAGGCCTATGGTAAATGCATCTCCGAAAATGGCTTACTTAGCTAACGAGTTGGCTTTTGCATTTTCCTCTTCGGGAATATGCATTATCATGTAATATTTGATATTATTAAGCAGCTCAAGGGCTTGGTTTAGTCAAGGATCTAGCCTCGGACCTTTCCCTAAAACTCCTTCCACACTTGGCATACCATCAGTTGGGAATCACAGAATATAAAGTTTGGACTCTCATTTCATTGGCAATCATGAGTCGAACAATTAAGGCCTCGTATTCTGCTTCATTATTCGTTGCAGAAAAGTCGAGTTTCAGGGCATAACAAATCTGGGAGTTCCTTAAAATTCATTAGCACGACCTCGGCGGCTGAATAATGAAATCCTCTATATGATCCATCAGAGCTTGGAATGCATTAGCACGACATCTTCTACCTAGCATTATGCTCTCCACTCTTCTTTGAAGTGTCATTTCGCGTAGTGTATTCAATAATGAAATCCACCAAAGCTTGACCCTGGATCACCCTCTAGGGATGAAAGGTTATGTTATATTGGCTCAATTCAATGTTCCATTAAATAATCTTCCAAATGTCTCAATTTGTTGGAAGAACTATCTCAAAGGCTGGTTGTCTAGAACTTTAATCGGATGAGCCTAAAAGTAGGGGTAGATTTTCCTCGAAACAATCAATAGGCAGTACGCAAGTTTTTTGGCTTTGGATAATTTCTTTCCACTCCTATCAACTACTTACTAATATATTACATTAGTCTTTAGATTTCGGACTCCTCGCATATGAGAGTAGTGCTTAAAGCATGCACTGACACTACAAGATAAATAAACAAATCCTTGTCATCCAACGGCTTTGATAGCGAAATTTATTTCCCTTGTTTGATCACATCGAAGAAAGTGATGCATTTATCGGTGGCTTTGGAGATGAATCGACTCAGGGCGACGACCTTCCCATTCAAGCTTTGGACGTCTTTAATCCAATGGGGCTTGGATGTTCCTCGGTGCTTCAATCTTTGGATTAGCATTGATCCCATGAGAGTTCACGATGAAGCTTAAGAATTTTTCTGATGCACTGCCAAATGAGCATTTCAAAGGGTTAAGCATCATCTCGTACTTTCGGAGAACACTAAACATCTCTACAAATCATCTATGTGGTTCCCCGATCACTATGACTTCATGAGAATATCGTCTATGTATACCTCCATCGAGTGTCTGATCTGATCTTTAAACATCTTGTTCACCAGCCTTTAGTAAGTCGCTCCGGCATTCTTTAATCCAAATGGCATGACAAGATAACACTATAGTTGTAGCTTAGTTATGAAGTTGCTGTGTTCCTGGTTTGGTACATGAATTGGGATTTGATTGTATCCAGATTATGCATCCATGAACAATAGCAACATCCAGCTATCGAATTCACTAGCCGATACATCTTCGATAGCGGGAAGTTATCCTTCAAGCAAATCTTGTTCAGATCAGAATAGTTAGCGCGTGTCCTTCACTTCCCATTTGACTTTTTCACTAAAACTAATTTCGATATCCATTTCGGAATGTCGCGAATAAAGCCTTATCTTTTAAATTGTAACTTCCCATATCAGGAGGCCAAAAGCTAAGCGCTGTAGATGCTACATTCATTTATAGATTAAATAATGGTGACAAAATATGGTAATGCTAATGGTATCCATAATATCAGAAGCACTTGAATATGAACAAAATCACAGATTTCGAAAAACATCATTTTACTGATTACATTTCAAAACAATAACTCATATCCAAGTTATAAAATACCCTTAATGTTTCCTAGGCAATGATTAATTATATCAATTATAAAATAAGTCAAGAGCGACATATGACGATGCCCTCTTGATTAATCAGAGTCAATATAGTCATATCTGACTTAATATACACAGTGGAATCAAAGAAAAATAAATTATAACTCATAATAAGCTATCCGTTAGCCACCTGCTCATCTTTGGAAGCTTTATTCACCAAAAGTTACTAAAACCTGAAAACCTCAACCCTCAGTCTACTCAAATCACTTTTTAGCACCCAAGAGTTCAAAGGGAAAACAAAACTTTGAGTCACATAAATTCTGGTGTGAATAATATTATACATACTGGTTATTTAATGTTAAGTGAGACCACGCCACTTAGTGAAACGTCTTTCCCCTCATTAACATCCTTTTAAAACATAATTTTTGCAAATCTTTATCCCGCAATCAGAAATGGTTAAAATATGTAAAGCATCAATATGTAAACATACATATCAGGTAATAAATAAACTATCTATTCGAACATTATAGTTTTGTTTGGCTAACCATTAACCTTTGCCTCACTCGGGCCTACTAGACAATATACCAAAATTTATCTAACACCTGTTAGACGCTCCACTTCTGGACAGTCTGTCCTTAACTATCAGTAAAATAATTCTCTTCTGGAAGATTTGTCCCTAACCTAATATCTACCAAGGTCACCTGATCCAAATGGTTTTGTAGGCTCGCCAATAGCCTATCTTTATACAAACATATATTCCTTCTGTCCGTAATCATAATTTTAGTCTTACCTGTGACGAAGTCCCACACACTGGAATTTTGGACAAAATTAGCTGAGGCTAATAGCTAATGTATAAGGTGCGACCCTATACCAGTCTCATCTCGTATTCCAATATCTGAGTCATTTTACTTAGGAAAACCTTCCCATAAATTTCCATGAAAACCTTTCCAAAATGATTTAAAACCTTTAAATCAAACTCAAACAAGGAAAATATATAATCTCCATGCTTTCTCAAAATCACATTGCCATGTTGTATATAAACTTTACTCAAACCTTAGTTGATGAATACATTTAAATCTTTGAAAGTACCCCTTTGGATCCCATTGAAAGTACCCTTTTCAAAACCATTAAAAGCACCTCTTTTGACACCAAGTAAAACCCTTTATTTAACCTAGGCTGAAAGGACAAAACCTTCCTTTTGAGACCATCCTTAAAAACCTTTTGAATCCACTAAAAAGCTTTCCTTTCAAAAGCTTTAAAAGCCTAAGAAATTTGCCTCCTTAATACCTTCAAACATGCCTTTCGAAACCATTGAAAAAAAACCATTCCTTTCAATCCTTTCAAAACAACCAAAAAAAACATTCCCTTTCGACTCCTTCGAAACCATTAGGGAACCACCTCTTTGAACCTTTCTTGAAGACCTTTCGCAAGCATCAAACCTTTGTAAACACAAACATTTCGAAACCACCTGGTTTTAATTTAAAACATGTGAAAAAACACCTTTCGAAACTATTTGAATCATCTCTATCTAAACCATTGGTTTCTACCTTCAACAAAGAAAAAGGGTTTTTTAAAATCATTACGTTGAAAGCCATTCTTTCAAAAGCATTCCTAAGTAAAAAAGTGATGGTGTTGAAACCATCTCTTTGAAAGATTGGAGAAGTGATCAGTTTAAAAAGCAAAGAAACCCTTACGAAATCAATCTTTTAGAACTGATTGACATGGTTGAAAGCTAAACTAGCAGAAAGCTATTCAGTTGAAAGCAAGCAGGTGCATTTTCATTTAAAAGTAAAGAAATGCTTTGACCCCTAAGAAACCCCTGGTTTTGACTCAATGCCTTCCGCCTCTTATCCACTTCAATACGTACCAGTTGCTTGATACTATGTGCTTTGGTATCGATGGAGTCGGAGGCAAAGGCGAGGAGGCGAAAGCCTGGGGCCAAAAGCTTCAAAACGGTGAAAAACATGTATATTTGTCCTTTTAAACTATTTCTTTGTACCTAACCAGCCTAGTTCGTCAAATTGTGATTGGTTGCAAGTTTCTCTTTCTAAAAGTACTACAAATTTCTAGTAATAAAAAATTGAATTATTTTACAAAATACCACTTCTCATTTTTATAAATATATAAAACATTCAAATATCATACCTTAAATAATTTTATATATCCATTAAAACACTTAGGATAATTCTTCAAAATTTCCAGAAAATCACTTTTATAAGTTTTGTAACATATATAAATTTCAGACCCAGACAATTATTTATTTAACCGTAAATAATTTTTAACCCAAAATAACATTTTTCACTAGAAAATTCATATAAAATCCAAAAAAATTCAGAAAATTGAAACCATCTCCAAAATATATTTTTTGGTCTACATAAAAATTCGCAAGGCATTAGGATGTCATTTAATAGGGTTTTCGTACCAGAACATATCATAAAATCAATATGAACATGCATAAATCATCAACAAGTATATATAATCATCCCATCATTCATAACTTGGCAAAACATTGCAAATAATTTCGGATTCATCTTAAAACCGAAAACAATAAAAAATAATGTAACGACCCGTAAACTTACCACTTTGAAAATGGAATATTTAATTTATTTAAATATTCAAATGCAAAATTTTTAAACTTAAACAATCAAGTTTTATATGATAATTAATAATGGTAAACTTAATTTTGATATTGAATAAAGATTTTGCGTTTCCATTGTAAAATTGACAAAAGTCGGATTTGAACAAAGATGATAAATATTCATGAAATTTATTTAAAGGATAAATAATTCCTTTTAAATATATATATAATCAATATAAAACTCATTTTATAATAATAGCAATTTAATTTATAATGGTTTGATAAATATATAAAACTTGTTTTATAAAAATTGACAAATTTTGTCGCATACCGATAAATCGATGCCGTATTTTTACAAATAGATTTAGATATTATTTTATATTAATTTATAAGTTAAATAAGATTGTTTTAATTATTTAAATATAATAAGAAATTTATTTTGAATTTTTATTTACATAGATAAATAGTTTAATAAAAACGTCAAAATGTGACCGTAAAACGTTTTGTTGAAAATCAACTTTTTATCGATTAAAAGTTGTCGCAATGTTGTCGCACCTTTTTTAACATATTTTAACATATACATTACTCATTTTAATAACTAAGCATGTTTAATTTTACTAAATAAGATTAGAAAACTTCTAAAAGTCATTGTAAAAGTGAGTAAGAACTAACGGAAGTAAGAAAAAGTAAACATCAAATCAATATCACATCAAAACCAACATAATTATTATTTTACTTAGCTTAGTTCTTAAGGGATTAAGGAATAAAGTGAGAAGTGAAAGTATTATGTTAATTTTTAAAAAAGTGGAGTTTGCTTTAGGTTGAAGTAAGGTTAGTTTGTTAATTTGGCAAGAGGTTATTTTGGTAAATTGCCACTTCTTTCTTTTTCTATAAATACTCATCTCCTTTTTCATTTTCATTCACATTTCTTCTTCTTATTTTATGAAGCATCTTCATCTTCTTCATCTTCTCTTTAATGGCTTCCAAGCCATAGGAAAAAAATTAGAAAGAAATAATGTTAAAATATTTACAAAATATTCAAAAGAAATCATTGTTCATTCTCTTCAAATCAAACTCCTCTTTCTTCCATATTTTACCTCTTCTTCTCCTGGTCATAACTTCTTCAAAACAAAATCAAAATATAAAATTATTTTTTTAATTTTTTTTTCCAGTGTTTACAACTTTCATGCTGTCAACCTTTTCTCACTCTTAAGTTAACCATGACAAAAATCTACTTCTTTCCCGTGCATTTTCTGGCCCAGTTTTTAAGCTAGAAAATAGGCCATTTTGTTTTGATCATAACAAACCCAAATATAGAAATTCTTTTTGTAGGATTTATAAAATTCTAGTGGCTACAACTTTTATGTTGATCACTTTTCCCTTTTTTGAGTTTTACTTTACCTGAAACTCAATTCTTTGAAGTGCATTTACGGGCTTTATATTCGTGAATCCGAGAATAGCTATTTTTCTTTTGACCATATCTTCCTCAAAAATAATCAAAATCAAGTGATTGTTTTTTTCATTCAAGATAAAATAATTTTCAACAACTTTTCAGTTAACAAGTTTTTCAAATTTTGAGAGTAAGAGAGTCAAAAACAAGAGAGAAGATGACCTATTTTTAGGGTCTAATTTGTAGAATTCAAGTTCAAAGCTCTACCGCTTCTTCTCTATATTTTTCGCCAACCTCCATCTCAAGTCTCGGACAAGCTATTGGAAGAAATAGAGTGTTGTTTTCTAGTGTTTCATGGAGTAGGAATTAATTAGTGAAGTGTTGGTTGATTAGAATGTTGGTAAGAAGTTAATCGCTTTGGTTTATGGTGAGAAACTCTATTTAGCATCTCTATTTAGATGATGTGTTATGATTACTATGGATGCTAATATATGCTTTGATCATCAAGAATGTTTGTTAAAATTGTTATCCTAAGTCACGTTGATACACGTCGATAAGCACAAAGGAAATCACTTTCTTTTTGAAAATGAAATGGTGTATATGGAATGCTGAAACCTTTTGGAAATAGTTTTAAAATGGGTTAGAAATGTTTTATAAACATTTAAATATGTTTAAAGAAATAAAGAAAGAAAATAAAGATTTCATCTTGTATATTTTAAAATATGTCCAAATCAATTTCCTAGAATAATCGTGCTTTTGCGGTAACGTGACTAAAGTTTAAAACTAATATTTTAAATGTTTCAAAAAAATGAAATAAATTGTAAGAATCTTTTAAAAATGTTTTAAAAGATATTTAAGTTGAAAATACAGATATCTAAATGATATAAAAGTCATTTGGAAGAATAAGCTTTAAAAAACGCTATTTGCAACACTTTTCGCAACACTTTTCACGGCAGTTTGAAATAACTTTTGAAATGCAGTTTTAAACTTAACAATTATTTCCTATATATTTTGTGATTGATTTTAAAAGGATAATTAAGTCATTTAAAGATGATTTGCAAGTTTTAATGAGAGTTTGAATAAATGGGTAATATGAATTGTTTATACCACTTAAATATAAGTGAAGAAGATTGAATATAATAACAAACCGAGTAATGTGGAAACAACTAGTACATTTGTCCCGCATGTGAGATCTGAAAAGATAAAGGAAGGTGTTTAATAAGGTTAGGGATGAAGCAACCAGTGCCCTGAACTTACATGGCCTATGTTTTCTTTTCTTAGGCGAGGGGTGGAACATATTGAAAGGAAAGCCTGGATGCTCTAAAAGATCATAATTAAGTTTTTCTAAGGTAAAAGAAAAGCAATAAATTCTTTGAATTTATTATAAATGGTCTATATATAAGATTTATAAAATTGATATTATGTAAATAAAAGTAATGGAATTATAAAAGTGTTTAATAAATATTAGAAATGGGATTGTAATCAATATATGGGTTTGCAATTAAAATTTTGAAAAGGATTTATAATGGATTTTATAAATAATAAGATTTGAAATGAATGAATTTGTAACAGGAGTTTTATAAGTAATTAAATTATAATTGGACTTTGACTTATAAATGAGATATAAATGGAATTTGTTAGTAAAGAAAATTTGTATATGGAAGTTTATAAAATATAAATGGAATTTATAAACATTGTTTTATAAATTTGAAATCAATTTAAATTGATAAGTTAAATGTGAAAGTTTATTAAAAGAATTATATTTGCGATTTTGGACAGTGAATAATTCTTTAAATTAAATGGATGTTTTGGAAAGTGATATTATAAAAAGGGAATATTTTCCCTAAGTTAAAAGTTAAGAAAGAAATCTTTAATTAAGATTTAATAAATGATTTGGGAATATTTTCCCTAAATTCAAAGTTATAACTTGAATATAAGAAATCTTTGATTAAGATTTAACGAATGATTTGGAAAGGTTTTCCTAAGTAAAAGAGAAAAATGATTTGGAATTATTCCAGGATTTAAGAAAGATTTAAATAAACCAAATAATTTGATAAATGAGGCTTAATGATTCCATATACATTTGAAAAGAAAATGGAATAAATTGAAAAGAATATATCTAAGAATGATATTTTATAAAAGATGAAGTAATTGATTGATGATTGATATCTATATATGAACTTAACATCTTTTAAATCGATAATTGGCTTCGAAGGAACCGCGGTCGGATTTGGGTAATTCCTATCCGAAAATCACTTCGAACCAATGAATACGTTCGAATGTGGAGACATGTTGAAGACGATGATTATTGAAGACTGTGGATCTTCATAGCATGAGGAATGCTTGTTGACTTGCTCTGGATAGCTTCCATTACAGAGTTATATATAGCAGTGGTCTCCTCGTTGTGGGGATTTTTCTGATTGCAAGGACTACTCACTACTAGTGGTAGTTGGAGATTGCCTTCGGTTTGTCCTGTTCCTGGACAACTTGTATGGATGTTTGTCTGACGTTGCATTTTAAAAGATTACGTACATTGGTTTTTACAAACGTACATCACTGGTGGCTGAGAAGGCAACTTCTCTTAGCTTAACACCCTCCTTGAGACATACGAGCTTAAGGGTTGTATTTTTATGGAAGGCAGTTAGTACTTAACGGAAATGGCAATGTAGCATTTAGAGATATGATATGTGCTATGTGAAAAGGTAACTGTTGCCTCAAGCTCCATCAAACCGAAAATGATTGAAACTGGATTAGATGCAGCAAGGCTAAGTGGGTCATTCCTAAGTAGGGTATGATCATCCCCTTCTAGATATATTTCTTCCTGCTATGACGTTCGGGATGTAAATTATGTGGTGTATGGCAACGAGCACTCGGTTAAAGGTCGGTAACGACCGGGGGATGACATATTCGGTACTATCTAGTTACAGAAGTAGGCAGGTCTTGTTGGTAGAGGGCAGATATTTTGTGCCTCGGGACATCCATCTAGAGGTGGACCCATTTCGAAAGGTAGATCCTTCACCTGGTTATTTATATGGAAATCCATTCTCCAATAAGAACCTGCGGTTTTGTTTGTATTGGCATAATGAATAGCATCGAAATGCTATATGGTAACCGTTTCGGATAAGACTAATAAGTTTATTTGCAAATAATTTCAAAGAGATGCCATTAAAAATAATATCAAATGTTTTGATATAAATTTTTTTTAGTATCATAAGGTAAAAACCCGTCCGTGTTTATGTGTAGGCATGGTCTTATGATAAGGTACGCAAGAAATCCATCAAAGAGGTAAAACATACCATCAAACAAGTCAGGACAAGTGACTCTAATCATGTCTCAGTCTCCAAGTATAGTCTCTCTCATCATCACTCCACTGGACTTTCACTAATCTGATTGTCTTGTTCCTGAACCTCTTCTCATCTCTTGCAACTATACCAACTAACTTTCTACTATGGTCAAGTCCGGTTCTACTACTAAATCCTCTAACACTATCAGTGCTATAGTAGTCTACCGGTTTCTAACAACTTTCTGAGATGAGAAACATGGAAAACATCGTGGATTCCTGCCAAACTGCTCGGTAACTCTACTCAATACGTGAGTTTCCCGATCCTTTCAAAAATATGAAAACGTCCAACGAACCTCAGTGCCAACTTCTCTAAACTTCCAAATCCGATCACACCCTTCATCGGTGATACCTTGTCGAAAACCTGATCTCTAACTGAGAACTCTAAGTCATTCCGTCTTTTATCTGCATAATTCTTTTGCCTAAACTGAGCCTCCTTCTTTCTAGCTCGAATCAACTCAATCTTCTCTGCAGCTTCTCTCACAATATCTGGACGAAGAACCAAGCTATCTCCGGTCTCCAACAAACAAACGAGAGATTTGCATGGCCTTCCATACAAGATTCAAACGGCTCTATCCCAATACTAGTCAGACAATTATTGTTATACGAAAACTCGATTAAATGTAGATAGTCTTCCTATGATCCCTCGAAATCTAATACAAAAGCTCTTAACAAGTCCTCCAAGATCTTGTTAACTCTTTCTGTTTGCCTATCTGTCTGCGGATGGTAAGCGGTACTCATATTGAGCTTGGTTTCCAAAACTTCCTGTAGACTCTTCTAGAACACGCTAGTGAATAAGGAATCTCTATCACTGACTATACTACTACGAATTCGATGTAGTCTAACCACATTCTTCATGAACAACTTTGCCAAAACAAGTGCCGTTCAAGTTGAATTAATTGGAATGAAATGGGCACTCTTGGTCAATCTGTCCACTATGATCCATATACTTTCATTTCCTCTGTTCCACCTTGGCAACCCATCAATGAAATCCATGAAATAGAATCCCACTTCCATAACAGAATATCTAATGGCTGAAGTAACCCACTTGGTTTTTGATGTTTGGCATTTACCTATTGGCAGTTCAAACATTGCTTCACCCATAAGCCCACATCTCGCTTCGTACCTTCCCAGAAGAAACTTCTTTTCATATCCTGATACATCTTAGTTCATCTTAGATGAATAGTGAACTTCGAAAGATGGAATTCATCCAAAAATACTTTCCTTATGTTTCCTACACTCAGAACACATAATCCCCCTTTTTTTCTCAACCACCCATTCTGGTCAAGACTGAAATCTTTCAAGTTGTCGCTCTCAATTCCATCTCTCAACTTCTTGATCCGTTTAGCCAATACTGGATCCTCCTCCTATTTAGAAGCAATCCTTTCGACCATCACTGGTCGAACTTCCAAACAAGATAATATAACAGTCACTCCACTAGACCCGGCTTCGAATCTCCACCGAACTCTACAACATGACAAAGCCTCCAAATCTTTCCACTTAGTAATCATTACTAACACTGCATTCTAATGTTTCCTGCTAAGTGCATCTGCAACCTTGTTGCCTTTCCCCGGTGTGTACTCAACCCAAAGTCATAAGCAACAATAAACTCTAGTCATCTCTGCTATCTCAAGTTCGGCTCGGGAGAATAAATAATTCAGTGACTTATGATCTGTATATAACTCAATCCCCTCCTCTAAAAGGTAAGGTCTCCACATCTTCAATGAAAAAAATAACTACAGCTAATTCCAAATCTTGCGTTGGATATCTAACCTCGTGCATCCTAAGCTATCTAGAAGCGTAGGCAATCACTTTACCTCTCTACATCAGCATAGCTCCTAATCCTGTTCCACATGCATCTGTATGAACCACCAAATCCCGATTCCCTTCCGGAACAACCAACACAGGTGCGTGGATCGATAAGTGTTTCAAACTCTGGAATGCTTCCTCATACTTATTGGTCCACACAAACTTCACATCCTTTCTCGTTAGCTGGGTCATCGGTGCTGCTATCCATGAAAAATCCTTAATGAATCTCCGATAATAAACAGCTAATCCAAGAAAACTCTTTATCTCAGTCGTTGTTTTTGGTCTCTTCCAACTACTCATCGCTTCAATCCTAGTTAGATCTACTGGCAACCCTTTCTCTGAGACCAAACTTCACTGCCTTCTTCTAAAAATGACACTTCGAAAACTTCGCCTTCAGCTGATGCTGCCTCAGCATCTCAAGAACCACTCTAAGATGAACTTCATGCTCTCTTTCATCCTTAGAGTATGTCAAGATATCATCTATGAAAACTAATACGAACCTATCCAATTGCTCTTGTAAAACTCGATTCATCAAATCCGCAAAGAATGTCAATGCATTAGTTAGTCCGAATGGCATAACTAACCATTCGTACGATCCAGATCTGGTCCTAAGCGCCGTCAAAGGTATTATATCCTCTGTTACTATGAGCTGGTGGAACCATGTTGCCAAATCTAACTGAGAAAATACCTTGGCTCCACTCAACTGGTCGAACAATCATCAATTCTCGACAATGGGCATCGAATCTTCATCGTCCTCTCATTCAACTTACGATAATCGATATATTGCCTCAATGATCCATACGAATTCTTCGCAAATACTGGGTTGCTCCCAGGGTGAACTACTCAGTCTGATAAGACTCTTGCCTTCTAAATCCACCAACTGCACCTTTAACTCCCTCATCTCTATAGGGTTATCCTGCTTGGCGGTCTACTCACTGATTTTGCTCCTGGAACCAAATCTATTTGAAACTTAGTGGCACGTTTCAGTGACAATCCTACTACAGGCCCAAAAACATCCGTGAATTCTCTAACGACAAAAACTCGATTTAGTTCATCTTCTAATTCAACAAATCCAACAAAGCATTCACCTCACCGCTAGAACCTTCTACAGTATAAAAAATTTGACCACTACAATCAAAATGTCTACCAGATATTTTCATATCCTGGAAAAATATCCTAGCATCGTACTCACTTAACTAATCCATCCCAAGAATAATCCTGAACCCCACAAAATCAAGCACATGCAAACTACAAACAAAAGTATGACCTAATAAATCAAAGTCTAACTGGTCACATCTCAACCCTAGAGACCCTTCTATTGGATTCGCAACCTATAAGGAAGTAACTAAATATGTTGGTTCTATGTTAAGCTTATCTACCAAACATCTAGATATAAAAGAATTCGATGCGCCAGTATCAAATAGAACATTAACAGACATACCATGGATCTAAAATGTACCTCCCAAAACTTCCTTTCCTTTCTCCTGAGTTGTTGGCTTCGAAGCGGTAGGTTCCAGTGCAAACACCTTGCCCTTTCCATCCTTAGCGGCCTCTTTGCATTAATTCTTATAGTAGCCTATCTAATCGCAGTTAAAGAATCTGATGTTCTTCTTTCCGATCACCACCTTAGCCTTTCCAGTACGACACTCATTGGCAAAATGGCCTTTCTTGTCGCACTAAAAATAGACCAGCTTAGACATCCCCTTCTTGGATGCTTCACCCTTCTACACACCCTTCTTGTGAATGAACTTCATCTTCTGGCCTTGCCCAATCTAGACCTCCCTCACCTTACTCTTCTTGTGACAAACAAGCATCTCTTCATGTCTTAATGCCACCTCCACAACTATATCATATGGATCTCTAATATGCGGTAAAGTAGCCCTGACCAACTCAGGCTTCAAATCCTGAATAAACTTCTCATTCCTCTTCATCATCGTATCAACAGTGGCATAACCATATCTTGCCAACTCTTCAAACCTGTTGGCATACTCCGAAATAGTCATCTCTCCCTATTCTAGCTCAGCAAACTTCTGGATTAAAACAAACTGCGTCATCATTTACATGAACCTCTCCTGGAACCTTCTTTTAAACTTTGCCCATGTCATAGTCTCCTCATTCACTGCCATAGTCACACTATTCCACAAAAATAAAGATGCTCCCTGAAGCTGTCTTGATGCCAACCTCCTCTTTTGCTTATCATTGAGCCTTAAGTCGGAAAATATCTTCCCACAATGCAGCAACCAATTTTCCACCTCGATAGCATCCTCGGTCCTAATAAATAGCTTCACTCCAAGTTTAGTATAATATCCACTCAACTTAGTATAATCATTGGCAACTGGATCTTTCTGAACTCCTCCTCCCATTACTCCAGCAGCAACTCCTACTTGCATCATATTCATGAAAAACTAATCATAGATTCCATTCCAACTTGCGGGACTCCGGCACCCACTTTCTTTGCTCGTGCCTGGCTTTTGCTTCTCCTAATATTAGGTCTGGCATTCCCATCAGTGCCTTACCCTCCTGGGTTAACTCTTCTTCTTCTACCATCCATATCTGTATTCAAACCTCATGAGATACAGACGAATAATCTAACAAAGATAGAAGACTAGAGATAAAGCATATACTTATATATAGCAAATACAAGTACGTTACTATAGCGTTATCCCATACCTCAGTCTTACTTTAATCCTTAGGATTATGTATTAAAACCATTTTTAATTTAAAGTTATTCATAAACTATGCTATGATACCAAGTTATAACATCCCGTATTAGGAGGCCAAAAGTTTAGCGCTGCAGATGCTGCAGTCATCTATAGTATTAACTTCTGGTGACAAAATATGGTTATGGTAATGCTAATGGTAAGTATAATATCAGAAGCACTTGAATATGAATAAAATCATAGATTTCAAAAAATAACATTTTACTGATTACATTTCAAAATAATTCATATCCAAGTTACAAAATACCTTAACGTTTCCCAGGCAATGATTAAATATATCAACTACAAAATACGGCAAGAGCGACATACGATGATGCCTCCCTTGGTTGATCAAAGTCAATACAGTCATATCTGACTAAATAGACATAGAGGAATTAAAGCAAAATAAATCATAACTCGTAATTACTATCCGTCAGCCACCTGCTCGTCTTCGAAAGCTTTATTCGCCAATAATTACTAAAACCTGAAAACCTCAACCCTCAAGATACTAAAATCAATTTTGAGCACCCGAGAGTTTAAGGGGAAAAATAAACTTCAAGTCAGACATAATGCCTGGTTTGAATAACACTATACATCCCCGTTGTTAAGTTAAGTTAGACCACGCTGCTTAGCGGAACGACTTTTCCCTCACTAACATCCTTTTAAAACATAATTTTTGAAAATCTTTATCTTGCAACCAAAACTGGTTAAAATTTATAAAGCTTCATTATGTAAACATACATTTCAGGTAATAAATGACTATCTATTGTTTGGAAAACTATTAACCATTGGTTGACTCTGGCCTACCAGACAATATATCAAAATTTATCTAACATCTGTTAGACACTACTCTTCTGGATGGTCTACCTTTAACTATTTGTTAAATACTTCTCTTTTGGACGATCTGTCCCTAACTTAACATCTCTCAGGGCCACCTGATCTTAATGGTTTTGCAGGCTCACCAATAACCTATCTGTATACAAACATATATTCCTTTTACGTGTAATCATAATTTTAGTCTTACCTATGACAAAGCCCTACACATTGGAATTTTGGACAAAATTAGCTGAGGCTAAAGCTAATGTATAGGGCGCGACCCTATACCATTCTCATCTGGTATTCTAATCTGAGTCATTGTACTTAGGGAAACCTTCCCATAATTTTCTTCGAAAATATTTTCAAAATGATTTAAAACCATTAAGTCAAACTCAAACAAGGAAAATATATAATCTCTATGCTTTACTCAAAATCACATTGCCATGTTATTTATACACTTTACTCAAACCTTAGTTGATGAAAACATTTAAACCTTTGAAAGTACCCCTTTCAAAACCATTGAAAGCACCTCTTTCGATACCAAGTAAAACTCTTTATTTAACCTAGGCCAAAACCTTCCTTTCGAGGCCATTCTCAAAACCCTTTCAAAACCACTAAAAAACTTTCCTTTCGAAAGCTTTAAAAACCTTAGATATCTTCCTCTTTAAAGCCTTTAAACATGCCTTTCGAAACCATCGGAAAAAACCTTTCCTTTCAATTCTTTCGAAACAACCAGAAAAAAAAACTTTCCTTTTGACTCTTTCAAAAGCATTGGGGAACCACCCCTTCGAAACCTTGCGTGAAGACCTTCCCAAAGCATCAAACCTTTTTAAACACAAACCTTTTGAAAGTACTTGGGTTCAATTTAAAACATGTGCAAAAAAACCTTTCGAAACCATTTGAATAATCACTATGGAACCATTGGGTTCAACCTTCAACAGAGAAAAAGGGCAATTTAATATCATTTAAGTAGAAAGTCATTCTTTCGAAAGTTTAAGTAAAGAAGTGATGGTGTCGAAACCATCCTTTCGAAAGCTTTGGAGAAGTGGTCAAGTTTAAAAACAAGAAACCCTTTCAAAACCAATCTTTTAAAACCAATAGACCAGGTCGAAAGCCAACCTAGTCGAAAGCTATTCATTTGAAAGCAAGCAGGTGCATTTTCATTTAAAAGAAAAGAAATGCTTTGACCCCTTCGGAACCCCTAGTTTCGACTCAATGCCTGCCGCCTCTTGTCTAATTCACTACATACCAGTTACCTGGTACAATATGCATTGGTTTCAATGGTATCGGAGGTGAAGGTAAGGAGGAAAAAGCCTGGTGCCAAAAGCATCGAAACAGTGAAAAACATGTATATTTGTTATTTTAAACTATTTCTTTGTACCTAACATGACTTGTTTGTCAAAATATGATTGGTTTCAAGTTTCTCTTTTCTAAAAGTACTGCCAATTTCTAGAAATAGCAAATTGAATTATTTTACAGAATATCCCTTCTCCTTTTTATAAATAAAAACATCTAAGTCTCATACCTTAAATAATTTTATATATATCCATTAAAAAATTTAGCATAATTGTACAAAATTTCTAGAAAATCACTTTTTATATGTTTTCTAACATATATAAATTTTAGACCCAAACCGTTATTGTTTAACCATAAATAATTTTTTACCAAAATAACATTTTCTTCACTAGAAGATTTATATAAAATCCATAAAAATTCAAAAAATTATGAAAATTAAAATCTATCGCCAAATATTATTTTCGGTCTATATCAAATTAGCAAGGCATTTAGATGTCATTTTAAAGGATTTTCATATCAAAACATATCATAAAATCAATATAAACATGCATAAGTCATCAACAAGTATATATAATCATTCCATCATTCAAAAATATAGCAAAACATTGCAAATAATTCCAGATTCACCTTAAAACTGAAAACAATAAGAAATATGAGATGTAAACATTATTCACCTTAGCTTTAGAGATTAAGGAGTTTGAGATTTGGATTGACTTGATTTGATTTAGCTTCTTCCTTAGCTTTTCTTAATATTTTTCACCTTGCTCTTGTTAATGGTGGTCGGCCTTAAGTTTGAAATTTTTTGACAAATGAGGAATGGACGTGTATAGAGATACATGGCCAAGATTTAAGGATATAGGAATGGCCTCTTTTCTATATTACCCCTTCCCTATTTCATGTTAACTCTTCTTTTAATTCATTATTTAAATGGCACGTCTACCCCTTAATTTAATCAAATCTCAATTCCCTAATCAACACATTATTTTATTTAATTTAGCTAATTAAATATCCTAAATAATGTTACGAAAAATATGCGATGTTACACAAGTTCTCTACTTCTTCTTTAAGTGCAGCGGATATCTTCAGACCCAAGGTGCAGAATTTCTGTTTCACAAGAACACATTTTGGATTTACATTTAATGCATGGCTCGCTATCTCTGGCGATATACCACGCGTACCTAAGTGAGTTTGGGGGAACACAACCAGGTTTGCCTAGAAAAAACCAAATAATTCCTTCATCATCCTTATGTCAAGCTGTAATCTGATCTTTAGGATCCCTGTAGGATCATCCTGGCTGGCCGAGATGTTAATCGTTAGCTCGGCTGGTGGTGCCCTTTTATCCACAAGCTCTTTCCTCATATCCCTATTGTAACATCCCCCACTTGGAGACCCAAAACTAACTGCTACGGATGTGGCAGTCATTCATAATTATTAATTCTCGGTGACGAAATGCGGCAATGTTAGATACATTGATATAACAAAAACACATGAGTATGAAAAAAGCTCAAAAAATAAATTTCTCATTCCACTTCAATCTCTTTTCAAATTCATTACATAATCCCAATTTTGTAAACCATGTACAGAGAAATATACTTATTATAAAATACGCCAAGAGCGGCATATAAAGATGTCCCCTTAGATGATCAGAGTCTAAACATAGGCAATTAAACAACTTTTCCATTACAATCAAAATACAGCGGAATAAACAGAAAGAATCCTAATCGGCAGCTAGCTTGCCTCCTACACGTCTATGGATGCTTATTCATCTAATGTGACGACTCGAAATTTCTAGATATTTGAATTGAAATATTTAATTTATTTTAAATATTTGGAAGGTAATTTAACTTGAGTTTCAAATATCACTATTTATTTGTCAATTAAATTATTGAATTTAATATTCTGAAATTGGTTTAAATAGTGAATCTTGGATTTTAAGCTGGATACAAATATTTCAAAGACTTGGAAATTTTATATTTATAATACTAGAGATAATAGAAGTTCTAAATTTGAATTTGGGAATGTTTTGTTCAGTTTTAAAAATATATTGTTTAAATTGAATTTAAAAAATCCTTCCGAGGCACAGTCTCGAAATTCGACGAAACTAGTTCCATTGGATCTGTAATAATGTATTATTATTGTATTTCAATTTTCGTAGTGTTTGGAATGCTCGTGTGGTCATACGGTGAGTAAACGCGCTGAAATTAAATCGAAAATTTAATTTTATAACTGGGTTCAAAAAAGTTATCTTCTCCATACGATCAAGTTAGGACTCGAAACCTTTTCCATTGCGTTCGAAATAGGGATTTAACATTATAAACGCCTAGCGGCATGCATCGATTAGAGTTTGAGATCTTGTGTTGCGGAAATCGATACTACTAATTCATGTAAACACTGTAGCATCCTGCTGCCACGCAAAGCAAATTTAAAACACGTGTATCCCTTTCCTGTTTAAATCTCACGCGTGGAACTAATAGAGTAAAATGGTTTCCATATATATATATATATATATATATATATATATATATATATTAGCTTAAAAAAGAAAAAAAAATTATTTCGTTCGTAATCAATTTCTCTTTCAAAACCATGGCCGAATGATTTTACCCTCTTTTCTTTTATAAACCAATCCTATTTCCTTCTTTGTTTCAAATCAACCTACCCAGTTCTATCGAATTCATTCGATATAAAGAAAATAAGGAGTGGCCGACATCGAAGTAATCGTGTTCGTTTCCCCTGAAATCGAATTCGATTTCACCTCTAGGTCGTAGGGAGGTGTGGATGGCTTGTCGCGTTGTATCGTGTGACTAGGAAGCACGAGCTCGATCGTGGGGTGTTGTAATGGCGGGATGAATCGAGGAAATTTCTAAGAGTTCGCGATGGAGGTTGTTGATCGAATCACGCAAGTAAGCGATTGTTTTGGGCGACAGCTCAATGAAGTTTTGATAGGCGCTGGCATGGCCTTGCATCGACGATTCTAGAGGAGAAAAGCGTCGACGTAGTGTCGTCGGGTCGCTCTTGCGACGCAGTACTGTTCGTAGGTAGGGTGTCAGTGACGATCAGTAAGGTAATTTCTATAATTAATTTTAGTTCAAGAATTTGGGGGTAGTTAATTTTATTTTAAAGATATATATATATATATATATATATATTAAAAAAAAAAGGTATTTACAGAAAACAGGCTTTTGTTTTGTTAATTACAGGATTTGAATATAAATACACATGCATATCTTTATTTCAATATAAAAGTAAAGTAGGATATATATATATATATATATGATAGGTAAGGTTTTAAAAATATATTTATGAATTTCAAATGTGTTTAAGGATATGTAAAGTTAGATTTTTATCTATATAAATTATTCCTTATAAATATTTATAATGTTTCAAAAACAGAATGAATAGGCATTAATGAAAGTAAAGTGTTCGATTTTTATAAATGTTAATAAACCGTAAATGTTTATACAGTCTGTAATCATGGTGGAACCAAACCACGATTTAAGTGGATTGCAAATAGCGGAAATCAAAGGTGAGTTAATCTCACTCATCTGGGTTATTTAAATTTAAATGGTTAAGTTTAAATAATTGGTTGAATGATTGAATTGATTGGATGTGATATATTATATAGTAGTATATAGTATATTGGAGTGATTGATTTCCCGCATTATTTAGCGGATGAGACCCTATGCGCCGCATAATGGCGGGTGATATTATTTAATCCCATATACCATGATATTCCACCTCGAAGTGGAATTGGTATTTTGTATTATGCTAACATCTGTGGATGCAGGGAAATAGGTTGGAGGGATCCAATAGGATTCCTCAAAATATTTTTGATTTGTTTAACTATTCCGTGTTATGATTTATTGAATAATCTATGATAGATTACGATGGTAATTGGAAAATAATGGATGCTATGGTGTGATTGAGTATATCTGGGTATACGGAGTTATCAAAAATATATAGATTTGATTTTTGAAAAGAAAATTAGAAGACAAAATTTGTAAGTAAAATGATTTTAGAGAATTTGGGATAAATTGAAAAAAAACGATAAATGTGAATTTTTAAATTCTAATAAATAACTTCCGAGTATGGGAAATGAGATTTTGAATAAAAAGGGGAAATAATGTATTTTAAAACTGAAGTAATATTATTTAAATAAAGAATTTATTTTAAAATTCAAGGTTTAAATCTTTTGGAAAGGATAGAGAAGGAATTTGGAAAAGTATGAAATTGGTAATTTTAGTTAAATAAGATTTTAAATCATAATTTAAGAAGTAAAATATGAAGTTATTGGGTTTTGAAATAAAAATAGAGTAAGCAAAGGAATTTATTTTGAAGTGGAGTAAAATCTGAAAATCCATTTGGAAAATTGATAAAGTATTTAAAAACTGTGATTTTAAAGGAATAAGACTATGGACTTTATAAACTGGGTTATAAAGTAAATTGAGATATCAGTCGATATTTTGGAAGTATAAATTTCATGATGGAAATTTATAGAGGAATGGGTAATTTGTTTTAAAAATAAATCATGATTTATTTTTAAAAGGCGTAAAAGAGAAGTGGATTCCTTGAAAAGCCGAGTACGTTTTCAAAGCTGATTTTTTAAGTATAAGTTGAAAGTTTTAAAGTTATTTAATGGAATGTCTTTAAGAAATTATTATTTAAGTTGTTAAAATTTTAAAAATATTTATTAAAATTTATTATTAATATCTAAATTTTATAAAGTAGTTTTATTTTAAAGATAGTTTGGTTAAAGTTTTATTTGAAAATTTGTGTAGAATTTCGTAACTCTTATTTTAAATTTAATTTGGCTTAACTTTTATTTTAGAAATTAGTTTTATATTTTATAAAGTAGTTTATTTTAAATGTTTTCAAACATAGATTTTTGAATAAAGTTTTTAAGTAGTTTGGTTTAAATGTTTAAAGTATATTTTATAATAAAGTGTTTTAAACTATTTTTAAATCTAGTATTTTGTACTTGGTGATTTCAGTGGGAATCGAAAATATTTGGGAAATTTATTCCGTGAGGAAAAAATGGTTTGAAACTGTGTTTTCAAAAGGGTTGGCAAGTGGAAAAATATCTTGTGAAGATATTTTGAGAATTATAATAATTTGGGAGAAATTATTACGGCTTGATGATTGCTTGTGAATATTATTTGATAGTTAAATAACCGACTATCAATATTAGCTAATGCGTTGATCGTTTCAAAGAGATCGGGATCGGGATTTATTTTTTGAAAACCACTTCGATCCGGTTTGAACGTTTTCGCGAGGAAGACAAGAGCTGGGATTCGAAGATGGAGCAGTGAAGTGCAACGGCTAATCGCTACTAATCCTGAGGATGATTCGAAAATGGTTGTAGTAGGAGTAGTGCCTTCGGTTCCGTTCAAACTCGGGGTGGACATGTACGGATGAATGCTTTCAGAACATCGTCAGGAGGACGATGAGCATTCTAAGTAGAATGTTCTAAAAGAAAACGCTCACCCTCGAGCCTTATCAACCGCGAATGACTGAAAATCAGGTGTTATGCAGCAAGGCTAAGTGGGTTGCGCCCCATTAGAGTAAGGTCATCCCTGTCTAAATGTCATTTTTATTTCGGCTGTGTGGCGCGGTTGTTGATCATAACCGTGGGGTGATCTTACTCGGGATTATCCAGTAAGTGGTAGTCCAGGTCTTGTGTTGCAGGGGATCGGGATGGATCCTCGGTACGGTGCTCTAGGCTGTACTGTGACAGATGGTACCCCAGTGCCTAGTCATTAGTTGGAAATCCATCTTCCTACATGCCTTTACGATTTTTGTTTGTAGAACCCACTTTATGGCTAGTATGCTAGAATTTAATCATGTAACAATTTTAGCTATTTGAATAAGTATTTGTATATAGACACTATTATAATATCAAAGGATTTTGATAAGAAATGTTTTAGCTATCGTAAGGTAAAAACCCGACATGTTTATTTGTGGCGTGGTCTTACAAGATGCTTTTGATTTTCAAAGAATTTTGAAACTTTAATAATCCAATTGAGTGTGATTTCTCACGCTATTATTCCAGACTGACTCGGGTGTTATTTAACTATAATGCTTGGCTCAGACCGTGTATTATAGATACAGCATATGAGGCTGTGGAGCTCAGAAGACGAGCTGGATGGCGAGACGTACTTCCGTACTTGATTAATATTCCGCTATGTTGTTTACTACATTGTCAGTTTTGTGAAGACAAGTTAATATAACTGTCTAAGTTATGTATTGTTGATTTTATTGAAATCTGATGTTGTATTCTGATGATATATGTATAAAATAGATATATATTTCTTTTTTGTAAAGATCTGTTATTATCTATTATATTTTATTCCGCTGCGTTGGTAAAATTCTGTTATTGTTTCTATTTCTTCTTCTACCTCCTTCTTCTTTTTACCCTAATGGTTTGGTTTTTCGGATATCAAAAAATCGGATCTTTACATTTGGTATCAGAGCAGAAGGTTAAGCGAGAATCTTGGCTCTGTTGGGAATTACTCATGCAAATAGAGTCTGTGGTACCTAGAATGAGTTTGAGTGTATTAATAGATATGAGCGCGTATTTGTTAGTGAATATAAAAATTGTTTTTATATTGTGTTGATTTATCGGTTGAGTATTTATGAATTCTGGTCGATGTGTGGGACGCCATGTCATCGATAGGGTTTCTAAACTCTTAAATAAGATAAACCAACACAGTATTGTTTTAAATAGGGTAAATGAAATAATTTTACCCAAAATATTTTTGTGTATAAAAGAAATAATTTCCCATAAATTATTATAGTTATATATGGTTGCTTGGTTTTTAGGAGATGATAATATTAAATTATTATCATTGTTAAGTGGAAGTTGAATAAATAATTAAAATTAAAATTTAATAATGGAATCAATTTGAGTGCTGTCAAGGAAGTGAATTGTAAATTTGTTCGAAGGAGCTAAAAGAGGTAAAAGTTTAGAAATAAACTTTTTATTGAAATTTGTGGAATAAAATTCAACTTGAAAGGGTCAAATAAAGGTAAGTGTGACTAGAAAATAAAGTTAGAAAGATAAGCCAATTAAAGAAAGTTGGTAAATTGAAATAAAATTGTGGATAGACAAATGAATTAGCATTTGTAAGTAAATAAAAGTTGGAACTGAATATTGGGAATTAATTTGAATTGTGTGTAATGGAAATTAGTCAAGTTTTGACTAATTAAAATAAAGGATTGAGATAAATTAGTGAGTAAACTAATTAAATCAAGAGGGTAAGCAGATAAATTGGAATTGTATGTTGGGATGATATTTAAATTTAAATGTGTAAAATAATAAAATTTATTCGAAATGGACTAAAATTATAAAAGTTTGGAAATAAGAAATTGTTTGAGATTAGAAATAAATTAGTAATGGAACTAATTTAAAATAGTGATAAGAACCAATTGTGAATGGAAGATAGTTGATAAAATTCAATATTCAGAATTTTAAAATGAATCAAATTCAAGTAGAATTGGAAATGAAACTATGGATGAAAATTGAGGAAAATATTAAGATTTGAGATAAATTAGTAAATTGAAGCAAATGGAATCTATATGGAATTAGAATCTAATTTGATTAAATATAGAAAAAAAACCAAGTGATAAAGTGAAGTTGAAAGATCAATTTGTAGTAGACTAAAAATAATTTAAACTTGGAAATAAACCCATTGGCATTTAAGTAAATTAGTAGTGAATTAAAGAAATAATTAATTGGATATGGCTTGAGATGATGGTAAATTGAATTTATATGGAATTGGAGATCCAGTTTAAAGATAAGTGGATATAAAGGCTAAAGTGGTAGAGTAATAATATAAGAGTATGTAAAATGATTATATTAAACTTAGGAATTGTTGGTGAAGTTCTTAAGTAAATTTGGTATTGAAAATACTAAGTTAATAATGGATGAAAATTAATCTAGAAGTTGTGAAATGGGGTAATTGTGCATGAGTGAATGGAAATCAAATAATAAAGGAGAATTGATATGGCTAGAAACCAATTGAGGTAAATACGTAGGATGTAGGTATATTATTTTATTCGCATAGCGATTTGATCCAAATTCGAGCACAAAATTTCGAGATAGTTATATCGATCCGAGTTGGCATTTTTCACTCGATTTTCAACGGCGAACTCTGGTTATGGATTTTGATTGATTCTAAAAATTCTCTATCATAGTTTGTGGCTATGCAAGGAGAATGACGGTTTCTGATCAAGAAACCAGATCTAAGTCCACAGTAGGAAGTCAGGTGGACGATACTAGTTTGGAAATGAAATTGTGTGATCGAGTGAGCGATTAAATTGGGTATTGCGTACGGATGATATATGTGCATTGTACAAGTGTGAATGAAATAGATATGAAACCTTTGAAAAGAAATGTATAAATTGATTTTGGGATTCTGTGATTGGATGTTATGGCCAAGTAGGATATACAGGTGTTTAAAGGCAATGGATAAATTTGGATTTTTGATTTCAAAGATAAATTTGAATTGCCCAACAAAAAGGTATGTATTTAAATTTCTGTATGAAATTTGATAATTTTCTGGTCTAGCCACTTGGCATTTTTGTTTTCTTTTGAAATATGGGGGCCCGTAGTGGCATTTTGTAGTTGTACCGATCTAGCCGCGCAAAGGAGAAGCTGGCAAAAAAATTCGGGAATTTAGGGAGTTAGAAAAATTTTGAGAAAATTTTGACAATTTAAATTGGATTTTTAATTTAAATTTGAATGGTTAGTTAGGAAGTATTGGTTGGAACTAATGGAAGAAGTTTAGGAAGTTAGTGTGGTTGATGATGTATTTATTAAAAAGTTTGTTTTGGGAAATCGTTGAAAACTATTTGGATTGAGAAAATAGTTAACGGGTTAAGGATCATTCCTCTTAATTAGCAATTTCGAGGACGAAATTCTTTTAAGGGGGGTGGAATGTAACGACCCGAAATTTCTAGATATTTGAAATTGAAATGTTTAATTTATTTTAAATATTTGGAAGGTAATTTAACTTGAATTTCAAATATCACTATTTATTTGTCAATTAAATTATTGAATTTAATAATCTGAAATTGGTTTAAATAGTGAATCTTGGATTTTAAGCTGGACAAAAAAAATTCAAAGACTTGGAAAATTTATATTTATAATACCGGAGATAATAGAAGTTTTAAATTTGAATTTGGGAATGTTTTGTTCAATTTTAAAAATATATACTTTAAATTGAATTTTAAAAATAGCCTTCCGAGGCACAGTCTCAGAATTCGACGAAACTGGTTCCATTGGATCTGTAATAGTGAATTATTATCAGATTTCTATTTTCGTAGTGTTTGGAGTGATCGTGTGCTCATATGGTGAGTAAATGTGCTGAAATTAAATCGAAAATTTAATTTTATAACTTGGTTTAAAAAAGCTATCTTCTCCATACGATCAAGTTAGGACTCAAAACCTTTTCCATTGCGTTCGGAATAGGGATTTAACATTATAAACGCCTAGTGGCACGCATAGCTTGGAGATCGAGATCTTGTGTTGCAAAAATCGAGACTATTTAAATTTGAATTTAAATTTAAATATAGATAATATAATTGATGTAAACACTATAGCATCCTGCTGCCACGCAAAGCAAATTTAAAACACGTGTATCCCTTTCCTGTTTAAATCTCACACGTGGAACTAATCGAGTAAAAAGATTTCCGTAAAAAATAATAATATATATTAGCTTGACAAAGAAAACAAATTTTAATTTGTTCGTAGTCAATTTCTCTTTCAAAACCATGGTCGAATGATTTACCCTCTATTCTTTTAAACCAATCTCATTTCCTTCTTTGTTTCAAATCAACTTATCCAGTTCTATCGAATTCATTCGATACAAAGAAAATGAGGAGTGGCCGACATCGAAGAAATAGTGTTCTTTTCCCCAGAAATCGAACTCGATTTCACCTCTAGGCCGTAGGGAGGTGTGGGCGGCTTGTCGCGTTGTGTCGTGTGACTAGGAAGCGCGAGTTCGATCATGGGGTGCTGTGTTGGTGGGATGAATCGAGGAAATTTTCGGGAGTTCGCGATGGAGGTTGTTGATCGAATCGCGCAAGTAGGCGATTGCTTTAGGCGATAGGTCAATGAAGTTTTGATGGCCTCTGGCACAGCCTTGCAGTGACGATTCTAGAGGAGAAGACGGCCGACGTTGTGTCGTCAGGGAGCTGTCGCGACGTAGTACTGTTCGTAGGTAGGGTGTTAGCGACGATCAGTAAGGTAATTTCTATAATTAATTTTAGTTCAAGAATTTGGGTGTAGTTAATTTTACTTTAAAGATATATATTTAAAAAAAGGTGTTTTATAGAAAATAGGCTACTGTTTTGTTAATTACAGGATTTGAATATATAAATACACATGCATATCTTGATTTCAATATAAAAGTAAAGTAGGATATATATATATATATATATATATATATATATATATATATATATATATATATATGAAAGGTAAGGTTCAAAAAATATATTTATGAATTTCAAATGTGTTTAAGGATATGTAAAGTTCGATTTTTATCTATATAAATTATTCCTTATAAATATATATAAAGTTTCAAAAACAGAATGAATAGCCATTAATGAAAGTAGCCATTAATGAAAGTAAATTGTCCGATTTTTCCAAATGTTAATAAACCATAAATGTTTATACAGTCTGTAATCATGGTGGAACCAAACCGAGATTTAAGTGGATTGCAAATAGCGGAAATCAAAGGTGAGTTAGTCTCACTCATCTGGATTATTTAAATTTAAATGGTTAAGTTTAAATAATTGGTTGAATGATTGAATTGATTGGATGTGATATATTATATAGTAGTATATAGTATATTGGAGTGATTGATTTCCCGCATTATGTAGCAGATGAGACCCTATGCGCCGCATAATAGCGTGTGATATTATTTAATCCCATATACCGCGATATTCCACCTCGAAGTGGAATTGGTATTTTATATTGTGCTAAACATCTGTGGATATAGGGAAACAGGTTGGAGGGATCCAACATGATTCCTCGAAATATTTAGATTTGTTTAACTATTCTATTTTATGATTTATTGGATAATCTATGATAAATTACGTTGGTAATTGGAAATAATAGATGCTATGGTGTGATTGAATATATTTGGGTATACGGAGTTATCAAAAACATATAGATTTGATTTTTGAAAAGAAAATTAAAAGAGAAAATTTGTAAGTAAAATTATTTTAGAGAATTTGGGATAAATTGAAGAAAAAAAAGATTAAAGTGAATTTTTAAATTCTAATAAATAAATTCCGAGTAAGGGAAATAATATTTTAAATAAAAAGGGAAAATAATGAATTTTAAAACAGAAGTAATATTATTTAAATAAAGAATTTATTTTAAAATTCAAGGTTTAAATCTTTTGGAAAGGATAGAGAAGGAATTTGAAAAAGTATGAAATTGGTAATTTCAGTTAAATAAGATTTTAAATCATAATTTAAGAAGTAAAATATGAAGTTATTGGGTTTTGAAATAAGAATAGAGTAAGAAAAGGAATTTATTTCAAAGTGGAGTAAAATCTGAAAATCAATTTGGAAATTGATAAAGTATTTAAAAACTGTGATTTTAAAGGAATAAGACTATGGACTTTATAAACTAGGTTATAAAGTAAATTAAGATATCAGTGGATATTTTGGAAGCATAAATTTCACGATAGAAATTTATAGAGGAATGAGAAATTTGTTTTAAAAATAAATAGTGATTTATTTTCAAAAGGCGTGAAAGTGAAGTGGATTCCCTGAATAGCCGAGTACGTTTTCAAAGCTGATTTTCTATGTATAAGTTGAAAGTTTTAAAGTTATTTAAAGGAATGTCTTTAAGAAATTATTATTTAAGTTGTTAAAATTGTAAAAAGTAAACATTTATTATAATTTATTATTAATATCTAAATTTTATAAAGTAGTTTTATTTTAAAGATAGTTTGGTTAAAGTTTTATTTGAAAATTTGAGTATAATTTCGTAACTCTTATTTTAAATTTAAATTGGCTTAACTTTTATTTTAGAAATTAGTTTTATATTTTATAAAGTAGTTTTATTTTAAATATTTTCAAACATTGATTATTGAATAAAGTGTTTAAGTAGTTTGGTTTAAATGTTTAAAGAATATTTAATAATAAAGTGTTTTAAACTATTTTAAAATCTAAAGTATTTTGTACTTGGTGATTTCAGTGGGAATCAAAAATATTTGGGAAATTTATTCCGTGAAAGAAAAATGGTATGAAACTGTTTTCAAAAGGGTTGGAAAGTGGAAAAATATCTTATGAAGATATTTTGAGGATTATAATAATTTAGGAGAAATTATTTTGGCTTGATGATTGCTTATGAATGTTATTTGATAGTTAAATAATTGACTATCAATATTGGCCAATGCGTTGATCGTTTCGAAGAGACCGCGATTGGGATTTATTTTTCAAAAACCACTTCGATCCGGTTTGAACGTTTTCGTGAGGAAGACAAGAGCTGGGAGTCGAAGATGGAGCAGTGAAGTGCTAGGGTTAATCGCTACTAATCCTGAGGGTGATTCCAAAATGGATGTAGTAGGAGTAATGCCTTCGGTTCCGTTCAAACCCAGAATGGACTTGTATGGATGAATGCTTTCAGAACATCGTTCGGAGGACGATGAGCATTCTAACTAAAATATTCTAAAAAGGTAACGCTTAGCCTCGACCCTCATCAACCGCGAATGACTGAAAATTAGGGGTTATGCAGCAAGTCTAAGTGGGGTGCGCCCATTAGGGTAAAGTCATCCCTATCTTGATGCCCCTTTTTATTTCGGTTGTGTGGTGCGGTTGCTAATCGCAACCGTGGGGTGATCTTACTCGAGATTATCCAGTAAGGGGTAGTCCCGGTCTTGTGTTGCAAGGGATCGGAAGGGATCCTCGGTACGGTGATCTAGGCCATGTATTGTGCCAGATGGTACTCCAGTGCCTAGTCATTAGTTGAATATCCATTCTTCCTATGTGCCTTTGCGAATTTTGTTTGTAGAACCTACTTTGTGGCTAGTGTGCTAGAATTTAATCATGTAACAATTTTAGCTATTTGAATAAGTATTTATATATAGACACTATTATAATATCAGAGTATTTTGATAAGAAATGTTTTAGCTATCGTAAGGTAAAAACCCGACATGTTTATTTGTGGCGTGGTCTTACGGGATGCTTTTGATTTTCAAAGGATTTTGAAACTTTAATAATCCAATTGAGTGTGATTTCTCACGCTGGTATTCCAGACTGACTCGGATATTATTTAACTGTAATGCTCGGGTCAGACCGAGTATTATAGATACAAGATATGAGGCTGTGGAGCTCAGGAGACAAGCAAGATGGCGAGACGTACTCTTGATTAATATTCCGTTGTGTTGTTTACTACATAGTCAGCTTTGTGAAGACAAGTTAATATAACTGTCCAAGTTGTGTGTTGTTGATTTTATTGAAATCTGATGTTGTATTCTAATGATATATGTATAAAACAGATATATATTTCTTTTGTGTAAAGATATGTTGTTATTTTTATTCCGCTGCGTTGGTAAGATTTTGTTGTTGTTTCTATTTCTTCTTCTACCTCCTTCTTCTTTTTACCCTAATGGTTCGTTTTTTCGGACGTCAAAAAATCGGGTCGTTACATCTAAAGGAGAACCTGAAAACCTTAACTCATAGACTACTCAAAACTTATTGAGTACTTGACAGTTTAAGGGGAAAACATAAACTTCGAGTCAGATAAAAAGTCTAGTATGAATAATAATCTACCATCTCGAACCATATAGATATCTAGTGAGACCACGCCGCTTAGCGAATGGGTATTTCCTCACTAGTATCTTAACTCAATTTATAATAACGATATACTGTATACCTACATCCACAATAGTTAAATCATAACATAATAAAATTAATTGTGATGATATGCAAACATGCAATATGTTCTGAATTTGCCATCCTCATTTATCTGACTATCTGTCTCAAGTTATAGTTTCTAGGGTCACTATTAACCTATTAGTTTTCATGGACAGACTAATGTCCTGTGAATTAATTTTTTTATGGAATTCTTATCCACTTTCATAGTTTTTATGAGGTCACTATAAACCTATTGGTTTCTACCAATACTATCGTTCAATTATAGTTTTCATATGATCTCTATGAACCTATTAGTATCTACCAATAACTTTCTCCAATCATAGTTTTCATGAGGACTAGTATAAACCTATTAGGTTCTCCAATAACTTCTCTCACGTCATAGTTTTAATGGGATCACTATGAACTTATTGATCTCTTTCAATAACTTAATCCATACATAGTTTTCATGGGATCACTGAGAACCTATTGGCCCTTGCCAATAACTATTTCCATACATAGTTTTCATGGGCTTACTATGAACCTGTCTAAACCAATAATTATTTGATCCATCTTTGGGCATCCTATATTCTGGTCTACTTGACCTCATTGCTGTAATTTCACTCACATAAATGTATATTCACTATTGGGTAAACCTAGTTGGTTATTCTGCCTTTAACACCCTTAAAATGCAGTAATAGGTTAATTATTAAGTGAATATGTTTACAAAATCATACATGATAAGTGATCAATATAAACATCCATGATTTAACTTCCTTGTAATCATCTTTCTAATGAAATATGGTTAATACCCTTATCCCATTATCTTTAGCAAGGAAAACTTCTTTAAAAAATCCAAAGTTAAATGCCATTTCAAAGCTCTTTCATATTGCCGTGAATTTACTTTAAAAAAATTGAGATTGGATTTCTTGTTTGAAAACTAATGCTTTCGAAACCTTAGGTCTTTTCTTTCGAAATCATTAGAACACGCCTTTTGAAAGTATTCAAACCTTCCTTTCAAAACATTTAAAACATTCCTTTTGAAACCGATAAAGATATACCTTTCGAAACACTTGAAGCTAACCTTTCGAAACAATTGAAGCTTACCTTTCGAAGGTAGTTAGTTCAAGTAAAATTAATGAAAGCATAGTTTTGAAACAATTTGAAAGTATTTCTTTCAAAATCATTGGGATAACATTAAATAAAACCTTAGGTTCAAAGATAACGAAAGCGAAACTCGCCCTTATGAAAGTATTGATTTTAAGTAAAAGAATGAGGACAATTTCGAAACCATCCTTTCGAAACAATTGCCTTCAAATATCTTATTAAAAGCAGCTCAAACAACCCATTCAAAAGCATTGAGAAGGCGGCTTTTAAATTATACAAGGGCGAAAGCTTCCCTTTTGAAAGTGATGCTTTAATGTTATAAAGAAAGCGACCTTTAACTAATTCGAAAAGATGAATGTGGCGGCTAAGTTTCGAATAGGTTCAAAAACAGTTACCCTTTCGAAACCTCCTTTTTATAAAAAACAAGCGGCAACTCATTCGAATGCTTATTTCAAAATAAAGTAAGCGGCCTTTGAACAAGGGTAATTTAATCGATTCAAAAGCTTTACCCTTTCGAAAGCATCTTTTAAAACCGAAGGCAAGTAATGTATTCGAAAGATTATAAGAATGACTTCTAGCTCTTTGAAAGCTTGCCTTCGACACAGTCCCTTCCACCTTTCTCCAATCCACTTTATATCAATAGCTTGATACTATGTATATTCATTTCAAATGGATTTATTACTAGAAGTATTGTGAAGAAAGCTAGCAGATGGAAGTGGCGAAGTAGTAAATAAATAAAAAAACTGATTTATGCCTTTAAAAAAAATTCCTTTCTACCTAACTTACCCAATTTGTCAAAATATGAAAGGTTGCCAAATTCTTTATCAAAATCCTTTTCCAAAACGGCTGCCAAATTCAATAATTTATATCTGAAATTATTTTAACAAATAAGTCATTCACTTCAACAAAACCTTTAAATGTTTAAGTTCTTCAACTTAAATAATTCAATAATCATACAAAAAAATTAGGAAAATTCAACAAAATTATCATATTTCATCTTTAATATGTTTTCTAACATACGTAAATTTCAGACCATGAATCATTATATAATTGTCTTAAAAACTTAAACCCAAAATTTTTTATTTCTTCCATTCTAAAATTCATAATAAATTATCCATAGCTTGAAATATCAATTTAAACCCGTCTTCAAAATAATTTTTTACGTAACATATTCAAACATCATGCCATTCAAAATCAATTTACACTACTTTAACCTTAAAATTGAATTATGTCATTACACAAAAAGTCCTTATTTAAATCAAAACATGGCATATAATCACACATATCATCATTCATCCATCCAATTGGTTTTAACAGCTTAAACCCGAAATTGAAATGTTTAATGAAACAAATATGAGGTGGTTTAGATTATTATTCACCTTGTTTGGATAAGGAACTTGAGATTTGTTCTTTCTTTAATTTTCCTAGCTTGAATCTTAGCTTCTAATTGATTTTAAGCTCTTCTTCCCCTATGGTAATAGTTGGCCTTGATCTCCTTAGTTTATGTTTTTGTTTTTGTAAGAATGAAATGGGAATAGAATGGTTGTAGGGATTTTAAGGGTCTTTGGGTTCGACCATTCCTCATATTGCCCTTGCCTTATTTTTCTTAAGTATTTAAGTTATGAACCATTCTTATAAATTCATTTATTAAGGCATGATCCTTATTGGTTTTCAAATCTCAATCCTCTTATCACACTAATCTTTACATTATTCTATTTAGTTTATCTAATTAAATTTCTTGAATAATGTTATTTGAAATTAAAGGTGTTACAGGCTCCCCTCCTTAAATAATTTCATCCTTGAAATTCATCAAGGACTAAATACTAATCATAGCAATCATCTCTAACATCTCTGAACTATCATACTATCCCACCTGACTAGCAAACAGCCTATATAAAGAAAATATTGAACATACCCTTACAGCAGATAAGGATAAGTATCTCTAATCATATCTTCTGTCTCCTAAATACAGTCGTTCTCGTTGTCGCTCTATTGAACTTTCATCAACTTGACTATCTTGTTTCTTAACTTCTTCTCCTCTCTCGCTACAACCCAAACTAGTTGCCTAACAAAAGATAAATCGGTTCTAGTATTAAGTCTTCCAACGTAGTCAGAGAAATAGTAGTCTCTGGATCATGTACATACTTACGAAGGTGAGACACATGAAACATATTATGGACACCTGCCAAACTGCTCGTCAACACTACTCTATATGTAAGCTTTTCGATCCCCTCTATAACTGGGAACATTACAATATATCTCGATGCCCCTTTCCCTGACTTTTCGAATCATACCATGCCCTTCATTGGTGATACTTTAATAAAAATCCTATCTCCAACTAAGAACTCTAGTTCCTTACATCTCTTATCTACATAACTCTTTTGTCTAGACTGAGCTTCTTTCATCCTTCCTCGGATCAACTCAATCTTCTCTGTTGCCTCTCTTACCAGGTCTGGACCTAGGACTAATCTGTTTCCAATTTCCAACCAACATGCTGGTAACTTGCACGGCCTTCTATACAAACTTCGAAATGCGCCATTCCTATACTAGTCTGGCTGTCGTTATCATACGGAAACTCAACTAAATGTAGGTGATCTTTTCAAGATCTACTAAAATCTAGCATACGAGATGTTAACAAATCCTTGAGTACCTTATTGACTCTCTCTATCTGTCCATCTGTCAGAAGGTGATACGTAGTACTCATCTTGAGCTTGGTACCTAACAAATCCTATAGACTCTTCTAGAGTTTGCTAGTAAACAAAGTATCTCTATCACTTATTATACTACTAGGAATTCCATGCAGTCTAACTAGGTTCTTCTTAAACAATTTAGCTAAAACAAGTTTCGTCCTGATTGACTTAACTAGGATGAAATGTGCACTCTTGGTCAACTTGTCCACTATGACCCATATACTTTCATTTCCTCGATTCGACCTTGCAACTCGTCTATAAAGTTCATGGATATCGAACCCATTTCCAAACTGGTATTTCCAAAGGTTAAAGCAACCACTCAGCTTTTCTTGTTCGACCTTCACTTGTTGACAGTTCAGACATGACTTTACCCACAAGCCAACATCCTTCTTCATAACTTATGAGTAGAAACTCCTCTTATGTCTTGATACATCTTGGTCCCCCCGAATGAATCATAAATTTGGATCGATGACATTCGCTGAGAACTTCTCTCCTTAAGTCCTCAACATTCGGATCACACAACCGTCCCTTCTTTCTCAACCATCTCTTCTGGTTAAGGTTAAAATCTTTTAAATCATCAATCTCCGATCCAATCTCAAGCCTTTTTATCTTCTCAGCTAATAGTGGATCCTCTTTCTACTTAGAAGCGATCCTTTCAATCAGTGCCAGTCGAACTTATAAGCAGGATAATATGGCAGTGCTCTAACTAGAACTAGCCATCGACCTTAACTACATACTACAAGTAGTCAATGCCTATAGATCCTTCCATTCTATTAACATAGTTAACACCACATTCTGATGTTTCCTGCTAAGAGCATCTGCTACTTTATTTCTTTGTCCAGGTGTATACTATATACCAAAATCATAAGCTGCTAAAAACTCCAACCACTTTTGGTGTCTCATATTCAACTCCTTCGCAGAGGGTAAGTACTTTAAGGACTTATGATCTATGTATAACTCAAATCTCTCCCTTAAGAGGTTATATCTCTATATTTTCAATGCGAGGATCACTGCCCCCAACTCTACATCATGAGTAGGGTATCTTACTTCATGCGGTCTAAGCTGTCGTGAAGCATAGGTAATAACTTTACCTTTCTGCATCAATACAGCTCCTAACCCGGTTCCACATGCATCAGTAAACACCAATAACCCTTGATTCCCATCTAGAACTACTAGTACATGTGCATTGGTCAACAAAATCTTTAAATTAAGGAATGCTTTCTCACTTTTGTCAAACCGAACAAACTTTACGTCTTTCGCGGTTAGCTTAGTCAAATGTGCCGCTATCCGCAAGAGATCCTTAATGGATCTCCGTTAATAACCAGCAAGTCCAAGAAAACTTTTGATCTTAGTCACCATCTCTAGTCACTTCCAGTTGTTAACAGCTTCGATTTTGTCGGGATCAACTGACAAACCCTTCTTTGAGACCATGCGACCAGAAAATTAACATTTTTCTTCCAAAAATGACACTTTGAAAACTTTGCTTTTAGTTGATGTTGTCTTAGCGTCTCAAGCACTACTCTAAGGTGAACTTCATGCTCTCTCTCATCCTTAGAGTATATTAAAATGTCATTTATGAATATCAACACAAACCTATCCAAGCGCACTCAGAGAATTCGGTTCATCAAATCCACGAAGAAAGCGGACGCATTCGTTAATCCGAATGACATTACTAACCATTCGTACGAACCATACCTATTCCATAATCCCGTCAACGGAATATTATCCTTTGGCACCCTTAACTGATAGAAACCTGTCGCCAAATCCAATTGGGAAAATACTCTGGTTCCACTCAACTAATCGGATAAATCATTGTTTCCCGGTAAAGGATACCTATTATTGATCGTTTTCTCATTCAACTTACGATAGTCGATACACATCCTTAATAACCCATCCCGTTTCTTTACGAACACCACGGCCGCTCCGCAAGGGGAACTGCTTGGCCTACTGAAATTATTCCCTTCTAAATCCACTAGCTGCACCTTCAATTCCTTCATCTCAGTTAGTGTCATCCTGCTAGGTGGTCTACTTAGAGATTCTGCTCCTGCAACAAGATATATTCGAAACTCAATGGCTCTCTTCGGTGGTAGACCCGTAACCGGCTCAAAAACGTCTGCAAACTCTTTTGCTATAAAAACCTAATTCAACTCATTTTCTACTTCCATATCACGCAACAATGCACAAGCACTCCAATTTGAATGCCCCACTGAGTATATAATTCGGTTATGACTATTAGGGTGCCTTAGTAATATTTCCCTATCTTGGCAAAATATCTAGCATCATACTTTTCTAACTAGTCAATACCTAGAATGATCGTGAAGCCTACGAAATCAAAAACATAAAAACTGCATGCAAAATTATGACCTAATAAATCAAGTTCTAACTATCACATCTCATCCCCAGAATTAAATTCCCTCCTATCAGATTAGCAACCTTTAAGGAAGTAACATGGTATGAGGGTTCTAAACATAACCTATTTACTAAACATTGGACATAAATGAATGCGATGCACCGGTATCAAATACTACCCCAATTGGTATACTATGAATCAAAAGCATACCTTCCATCATAGTCTTTCCCTTCACAACAGCGGTTGGCCTAACAGACTATGGTCCTAAAGCAAAGACCTTTCCCTTGTCCACTTTGACCGGCTCTAGACACTGATTCTTGTAATGCCCAATCTAGTCACGGTTGAAGCACTTCACTCCCTTCTTATCTACAACCTTCATCCCTTTTACATTTCAACATTCATGAGTATAATGTCCCTTCTAATCACACTTAAAGCAAACTAGATTAGATTTTTCCTTCTTGGCAGCTCCTCCCTTTTGGGTTCCTTTCTTCTTAAAAAATTTCCTCTTCTTGCCCTCAAAACCCCAGGTTTCAACCTGCTACTCCTTCTTATATATAGAAAGCATCTCTTCATTTCGAATCGCTATCTCCACTACAATTGTACTTGGATCATGGAGATATAGCATAGTCACTATAGCAGTCTCTGGTCTTAACCCTTGAATTAATTTCTCATTTCTTTTAATCACAGTGTCAATGGTAGCATATCCGTATCTGGACAACTGTCAAACTTCATAGCATACTCAATCACCGACATCTCACCCTGCATAAGTCCATGAACTTTCTCAACAGTACTGACTTGGCGATTTTAGAAAAAAACCTCTCTTCGAATCTCCTACAAAACTCTTCCAAAGTCAACTCTTCCTTGGGGACTCCCATGGTAACACTATTCTACCAATGAAGTGCTGGTCCTAACAACTGTCTAGTGGCAAGTCTCCTTATCTTCTCATCGTTTAATCCCAAGTCAGCCCTTTCATAATGCAATAACCAAGTTTCAACTTCGACAACATCCTCTGTTCCAAAAAACGGTTTCCCACAAGGAATGGTGTAATCCCTGCTCAGCTTGGCATAGTTATTGCCAACTGGGGCCACAAATTAGCTCCTCCAACTTTCACAGCATTTCCCCCAGCTACTCCTATAGCTGCTTCAGCTTGCATCAGATTGATAAAGAACTAATACATCATCCATATATCTATTGGCGGGGTTCTAGCACCTACGTTGACATTTGCATTTGGATTAGCATTTGCCTATTGACCTGGGTTCCTCCTGGTATAGGGTCAAGCGCTTCCATTGGTTGTGGTGCTTCCTCCACCTTAATTTCCTCTTACATTTCCTGCCTCCATATCCTCCTTTCTCATATATTTGCATACGAGCCTTAGTAAGATACAGAAGAATAGACTGAGAGAGAGAGAGGGGAATACATACTTGTAGATATATGTAAAACAATTACAAGTACGTTACTATAACGTTAACCCAAACCCCAGTCTTATTTTATGATTCATTGGGATATGTGTTGAAAATCTTTTAGGTTCAGATTTCTTTTAAACTTTCATAAACGTAGGCTCTGATACCAACTTGTAACATCCCCCACTTAGAGGCCTAAAACTATATACTATAAGAATGACTTCTACCTCTTCGAAAGCTTGCCTTCGACACAGTCCCTTCCGCCTTTCTCCAATTCACTTCATAGCAATAGCTTGATACCATGTGTATTGGTTTCGAATGGGTTTATTAGCAGAAGTATGGTGACGAAAGCTAGCAAATGGAAGTGGCGAAGTAGTAAATCAAAACAAAACTGATTTTATGTTTTTAAAAGAAATTCTTTTCTACCTAACTTACCCAATTTGTCAAAATATGATTGGTTGCCAAATTATTCATCAAAATCTTTTCTACAAAAGTTGCCAAATTCAATAATTTATAATTGAAATTATTTTAACAAATAAGCCATTCCCTTCAACAAAACCTTTAAACGTTTAAGTCCTTCAACTTAAATAATTTAATTATCATATTAGAACAATTAGGAAAAATCCCTAAAAATCATCTTAATTCACCTTTAATATACCTTCTAACATACGTAAATTTCAGACCCGGAATCATTATATAATTATCTAAATAATTTAAACCCAAAGTTGTCTATTTCTTCCATTTGAAAATTTATAATAAATTATCCATAGCTTGGAATACTCTGAAAATATAAACCCATCTTCAAAATAATGTTTTACATAACGTATTCAAACATCATGGCATTTGAAATAAATTTACACTATTTTAAAATCAAATTATTTCATTACACAAAAATCCTTATTTTAATCAAAACAAGGCATATAATCACAACATATCATCATTCATCCATCCAAATGGTTTTAAAAACTTAAACCCGAATTTAAAATGTTAAATGAAACATATATGGGATGGTTTAGATTATTATTTACCTTTTTCGAATAAGGAACTTGAGATTTGTTCTTGCTTTAATCTTCCTAACTTGAATCTTATCTTCTAATTGATTTTAAGCTCTTCTTCCCCTAAGGCAATGGCCGGCTTTGATCTTCTTAGTTTATGTATTTATTTTCATAGGAATGAAAATGGAAATGGAATGGTTGTAAGGGTTTTGAAGGTTTTGGGGTTCGACCATTCCCCATATTACCCTTGCCTTATTTTTCTTAAGTATTCAACTTATGAACCACTCTTATAAATTTATTTAGTTAAGGCACGACAGTAATTGGTTTTCATATCTCAATTCCCTTATCACACTAGTCTCTACATTATTCTATTTAATTTATCTAGTTAAATTTCGTGAATAATTTTATTTAAAATTAGGGGTGTTACACAATCCTTATGGAATCGACTATGCTATGCGAACCAGGCTCAGGCGGTGATTGTTATGCATCCAGAGCCTTGATACAGAGAGTCCTCTTTACACCTTTTCCTTTTCTCATTGCCTCACCTCTTTCAACTTGGCAACTTAGCATTCATGGCCAAGCCCTTGATCCTCATACACTATTCCCACACTGTTCTCGGTTGGGAATTTCATCATTAAGCACCATGAAGCAATGGCCGCTCTAAACACAGCTGGGTCGGTCGGTCAAAAAAGCGTTCTAGGCAAATCAAATATCCAACACATCAATGGGCATGACTCGTACTCCCTTGCTATTGCCCTCTCTAAGAACTACCGGTAGGCATCCTATTTGCTTTGTAGCCATCCCATTAAATCCCTGGATCTAAGATTAACGCGGCTTTAATTCCTTAGCTCCAAAGACATCTTATCATATTCTTTCTTGAACAGAATGTTGATTAAACTCCCGCAGTCAACCAAAACTTTACTTATAATATCAGGGTCAATCATGGTCGAGAGAACAAGTGGATCAATGTTCGGGGACACTACCCCATCAACATCTCAATTACATAAAACAATATCATCTGCCACAATCCTGAGCTGCTTTGCCGGAGCACCGTCTTCGACCAAAAAATAGCTCTCATTCACAGCATGCTTTAAAGCTCTGACATGCCGCTCCAACCACCGCTCCATCTAATTCCAACTCTTGTCAACCGGAGGTGGTCCACTAATTATAGTGTTAATCCAAAGATGTTTCTCAAGTCGCTTTGGTTCATCAACCCCAGGCTTGGCATTCCCATGCTAGGGGTTAGAAGAACCATACCAGCCATCCAATGAGGCTTGCACAAATTGCTGTAGTGTTCTTTTATAAATCAATTCCTCGATCACATCATGCTAGTGTGTGCATTCCTTAGTATTGTGAACGTGTGTCTTGTTAAATCAGCAAAACTAACCAGATCTCTTTTCCTTCTCGGTTGACTCTCTAGGAGCCGGCTTCCTGTACTTCTCTTTACCCTGTATAGCCAAGTAAATGTTTTAATCGAGTTGTTCAATATAGTACGATTGTCAAACTTTGGGATTCTTAGTCGTCTCCTTGAATCCAACTTCTTATCTTTATTTCTGTTATTTTCCTTGCCTTGTCGACCACTTCGATTCTCCATATTTACATCAACATTTTCGAAACTCCCTCCAGACTATTTCATGACAACATTAATCTGTATCCCCTCAGCTGAATGCCCAACATAATCCCTATAGGGATAAGTGCATGCCTCTTCCAAGCGCAAGAACTGATTAGCCTTCCTATAAAAAAATATCCATCATCGATGGGGTTTTCATTTCCAACCATCTCCTAAAATCAATATCGGGATGAATCCCTCTTATCAGTGCCATTAATACAATATCCTCCTAAGCATTACTTACTTCCGTCGTTGCAGTGTTAAATCTATGTAAGAAATCCTTCAAAGACTCTCCCACTCCATGGAAAAGGTTAGAAAGTGACATAAAATTCTTCAGATAAGTAGAATGCATATAGAATTGTTCAATAAACTTTTGTGATAATTGCTCAAAAGATGATATTGATCTCGGTGGCAGCCGAGTGTACCACATCATCACTACCCCTTTCAAGAAATTCAGGAAAAAATTACGTCTTATCGGATCAATAGCTCTAGCAGAATCCATATGCCATTCATATTTCAACAAGTGCTGCCTTAGATCCGTTTTCCCACCATACAACAACATCGTTGGCATTACAAATCTCCCCGGGTACTTCACATGCAGGATCTCCTCCATGAACGGATTCTTGCTCGAGAAGGTGCCCCACTCGTCATTTGTCCGATGCTGGCTCTCTTGAATCAGTCTCCTGACCATTTCAGTCAAATTTGACTCGAGTGCATCAATCGAACGACGATTATCGTAATCTGCCCTAAGTGTTAGGCTAGAAAACGCCTTTGAATAGTCTCATGATACCATGGTTCCCCTGACTTCGGGAGAACGTTTTGTTCAAAAGTTTTGCGTACATGTCCCTTTGAAGCAGATCCATGGTAGCTGCTTGATCTCCAACATCCTGCCTATCTATAGCACATCCTAAAGCTAAACTAGCACCATCGCCTAGGAGTCGACTAACTGCACCTACGTGGGATGGTTCAGTACCAATCCCTCTTAATGGATCGTTACCGAATCATAAGCCTTGGCCATGATTCAGTCCCTCCTTTTGTTTCTACTGTCGGTTATCCTTCCAGAATATTTTCTTCTTTCCATCCCTTCACTTATACTCCAACAATGAGGAACTGTCAGACTCTGAATTAGAAGGTGTTCTGTGTCACCTATTTCTCTTACGACTGCTAGTCAACTTGCTCAGCAAGTCCAAGCTCTACTTCATTTGTGCATTCAATTCATTACGGATTTCCTGGAGTTTATCTTCCATCTGCTTCATTATATGATTCAGCTCAACCCTGGTAATCATGTTCGTTGAGTTCTGAAATTCAGCAGCATCCGGCTATGTAACTTCTGAAACGTGTTAAGGATTGACTACTACATTGTCTTCAACAGCACATGAAGTGGTGTATCGATCTCTTTTGGGGGCTATGGTAAAAAATTCTTGGTAGATTTTTGAAAATTCGAGTAGTTATAAATTCAAAAAAACGAAGGAAATGAGATCTACCTCTTGGATTTAGACAATCCAATAGTAATTGATGGATCCAAACAGGTCTGAGAATCGTCTTCTCAATGAAAGCACCAAAATGTTGATACTAAAACGTGGTATCAACACTCAATAGATTAGGTAGAGAATAAAAGTGGTAAAAAGTAAACTTAATTCAGTAAAAATGGAACAACACACGTTTATAGTGGTTTGACTAATCGTTGTCTACGCCCACTTAAGATTTTTATTGATCATATTGTTGTTTTACAGGTGCTGTTCTTAGGGTTCAGTGCCACTTTGACAGTCGATTACAAGAAATGTGTAAAAGATTTTTAGAGATCTCTAAAAATCATCGAAATGAAACCCCTCCGTGCCTATTTATAATTATATGTCATCGGAAAAGCTCTAGCATGTCCTCTTCCATGTTCTCTGCGATGTAGCAGCAGTTTCTCTTGAAGAAACGTGGCCAAGTCAGAAAACAGTTATGGATTTGTGCCAATCACTAAGATCAACTTATGGATGGTTCTAGCCACTTTGGATCGAAGTGATAAATCGTTAGCTTTGTGTTTCCAAGTTTGTTCATAGAGCTACAAGTTTTTTTCTAAGTCAATTGGATGGGTCGATGAAGGAACAAACTTGTTGATTTCTAATGCTTAAGGCAATCAATGACGAATAACATGCGAACAATCCTTGGAACTTGTAATAGGCTTTTGGCAGCAAAAATGAGTAGCACGAGGAAAATAAAGTGAATTTGAAGAGGTATAATGGATAGACACCGATCTAAAGCTGTAGATCGATACCAATCCATCAAGTTGATGGATTATGTTGTTGAACTCTTGGGTTGGATTTAGTTTTGCCTTGTGATCATGATTATATTTAATTTTTGGACTTTATGGCTATTTCTTCGAACCTCTTCAAGTTCTATCTGGTCAAGCCAGTCTAAATACTGCATAGTTAATATATTACATGATGAACATTTCATATGTAAACAAATAAAAGAAATTGTGGCCATCAAAATGTGGAAATCCAAACACAACAGCTGTAGCAGTTATGTAGATTCAATTTTCAGCATAGAGTGGGGTTTATATTTCAGTGATTACTTACTTGCAACGTCTTCTTGAAAGGGTTCAGGTATGATTTAGCTCCTGCATTTTTTTATGATGTTTTTTCTCTACAGAAATATCTACAATTCTAATCAATCGGTGGTAGTCCTATTTGGGTTGATTTTGCTTCCTACAATAGAAGCAAAATTGATTTGTTCTATTGCTTAATCACTTCAACTTATACATTTTCTAATGGCATTAAACTCATGTTTTTCTTTTGAAAAGAAGATCTATGAAGATTGACTTATTGACTTCGCATGTATCAGATATGAGATCCATCTTTATGCTATAGGATAGGAGAGTTGATTTTGTAGCTGATTTCCATCTTTTTTAAGATCGATTTTGAGGATTTTAGCAAAAGAGGAAGCGTCACCATTTTTCTTTGTATATCGCAGGTGGAGATAGAATTGAGTTCTTGCCTGTTTGTATCCGCTGAGATTGGATTGGTCTACATGGCATATGCTTACGAATGGTTTAAGTTACGGTGATTTGTTGGGATTTTGGGCCATGTTGATTTAGCAAAAATCATGTGCGTTGTTTGGGATTTGTTTGGTCTGAGTTTGTTCTTGTGCACGTTTGTTGTAAATGGATACCCTTTTGTATTGTTCTTTTAGTTTAATTTCATACAAAGGAAAATTGAATCTGGTTCAATAAACATTATTGTAAGGATAAGTACAAACGTGTGGTCTAATAATAAATTTTGATTTATCTTATTTTCTTTTAAATCATTTTGACTATTTTATTACCCGGTCCCTATTTAATACCCGATTAAAGTTCCAATCAAGGAGTTTTAATCCAAAATTTATTTTATTTTATAATAAATTTTATTTTAATATATTACTTTTCAATTTTTAACCATTATAAAATAATTGTTTTATTTTCAAAATAATTCCAAAATTCCACAAACAAGGTTTATTCCGTTAAAATAAATATCCAAATAACTTTTGGATTTCTAAAACATAATTGAAACTTCAAATTTAAAACTTTAAATTATTATTTTTCAAATAGATTTCTATAATCACTTTACCGAATCAAATTCAATAATATTCCGAAATTATTTTTTGAATATATTTCACGATTATTTCAAATTTTTATCAAGTTAAAAACAATTTTTCATAAGTCAAATGTATTTGAAATTCAAATTTATTTGATTTAAATTTCAAGAATAAAAATTCTTAATTAAAATACCAAAATATATTCAATTATTAATACTCAAGTAATATGATGTTACAGTCTCTTCTCCTTAAAGAAATTGCATCCTTGCAATTTATCAGAGAGTACTATTACTTATTTTCTATAATGTTTGATTATTTCTATAGATTCGAAAATTGAACAAACATTCACGACTAGATAAAATTTAAGCAAACATATTTAAGGACTCAAAAATAATTAAGACGTGTCTGTGATATTAGCTCTTCGGCCTTCCATAGATAATCACTAAGGCACACGATATCTTCTAAACCTTTTCAAAATTTCAATATTTATAACACTCCGTAAAGTGAATTATAAATAAATGAAGTAAATTGAATTAAATATGATAGGGGTTGAAAATGGAAACTTTATAAAGCTTAGAATTTGACCATGAATTATTCTATTGCGTTCGTGATGATATTCTGATCTGTTTTCGTATATATTATATTGAAAATGGAGCTCAAGCAAAGAAATTTTGAGCATTTGAAGTTTTTAAATTTAAATTAATTTAGTTTGAATTCAAATTCAAATGAGAAATCCAATTTAAGGTTTAAATTTCAAAAATTAGCTTGAGGGCCAAGTAAAATTTAATTAACGTTTAACGTTAAAAAGATAATCAGGGAATAAAATAATTGTGCAATGAAAAATAATAAACATTCCTCGAAATAGAGGAGCGGTCAACCATACCGATCAGCTGGCCGCACATATGCAGTCGACCGCTTGGCAAGGAGAATTGCCAGTGGCGGCTAGGGTTTGAAGCTATGTTATATTGAGTTGTATGCTCCAGATTTATCCATTTCTTACCTACTTCCATCCTACGGTTCTGGTGCGTTTCATTCCCTATAAATAAAACCCTATCCTCTCCAATTTTTATTCACATTATTTGGGAAATACGATGAAATTCTGCCATTGCTATGTCTCTAGTAAGATTTAGAAAATTAGTAGGGAAATCAGGTAAGAATTTAACTTATTTCTTATTCGTTTCTTCTTCCTCCAATCTATTCTTATTGTATTCTTTTCAAATTATTTTGGATCTAATGTATATATATATATACACACCTTTTTCCCTATTGTGCGTGCATATATCAAAAGAGAGAGATTATGGAAGGGAATAGAAGGCTACACGTTCATTTATGTGAAGCTAAGGATAATCTGTGAGTGAAAATCTTAGTATTTCTTTTCAGCAATTGTTTAGTGTATTTCTTTTTAGATTTGAATATGCCTTTGGAATTTCGGGATTTCGAAAATATGATAGATAAAATCCTCCATAATTTCTTTTTATTTTGAATGGCAATTCTATGTTTAGATTCCCAATTATTTACATTAATTTGATGGAATTTGTTTCTATGTAATTTTTGATAATTTTATAGTCTATTCAACTTTTAGTTTTTCTTTGGGTCAGTTTGTATTCTTCAATAAAATAAGAGGTTTAGGTTACGGATTCTATTTGTAGTTTACACTATTATTCCTATCCATTTCTTTGTAGAAAAGGAGTTGAGTAGAGTATGGGGTATAGATTGCAATTCTTATGGTTTAAGATATTCCATTGAATTGGTGTAATAAACGGAGTTTATATTTTATTTATAAGTCTATTATTGCAGTTTTGGTTACGAATATTTATTTCCTGCTTTGGATATTAGAATCCCATGAAATCTTGAGAATTTGAAGGAAAAGACGCATAATAATATTTGGTTAGGGAACTGACATTTAACGATAGTTTAGAGCATAAAATTCATGCGTTTGGAACTTATGAGGCACGAGTATTTATTTATCTCTATTTGCATAATTAATGTATAATTATTGTGTATATGGCATAGTTAATTAGGCATTTATTTTCACTTATTTGCCCAATAAGAACGGTAATTGATTGTTAGGCGAAAATAAGAGGAAACCCTTATATAGCCTAATTATTATTTTAAGGTGTAATAAGGAAGATTTCTTATAAGGCCTTATTTATGAAACGGTGAGATGAGTGTCTGTGTATGTGTATGGGGAGAAATTGAATTATGGCTAAGTCATAGGGATGCAAGGTCAGTATAGTTACATGATGGAAGTTTGTCCTTCACTGTGTGGCTACCAGCAGTTGTGTACACTTTGATTGATGTGAGACATCCTTATGATAAATATTTGTAATGATGCGAGTTTGGTCCAAAATTCTGTAGGGGAAATCTGCCCAGCTAATCTGACTACCAGTTCTTATGAATAGTCGAAATATCGTGAGACGTCATTATGAGTATGGGCCATAAGGCGAAGTGCTTGCTTTAGGGTCTTGAGATATCTAGTGGTCCGACCCACCTCTTTTCCCAAAATGAAGTATTAAATGGCCAAGGGATTATGTTAGATGGTATCTCTAGAAGGGGCTCTGCTTCTAGAAATAGGTATTAAATGATCAAGACTGCCTTAGTTAAGGTATTAAATGACCAAAGTGCCAATTTTCCACATAGAAGTATTAATTGGCTTAAGAGATTCCATGTGATGTCAGCTAGATAGTATCATTGAGGAGCATGCCTTGGAAATAGGTATTAAATGATGAGGTTTACCTTAATTAAGATATTAACCAGAGTTTTCCTATTTGCCAATAAAACTTATTAGGTGGCTTAGATATCGTCTCGCATATTTTTAGTTGTTTATGACGTATGATTGAGATATGGGACTTTTGAATGCATATGGAATGGAAGGTATTAAGTGCTTGGACTCGCCTCTTTTCCATATAAAGAAGTATTAAATGGTTTTAATTTCATAGACATATTCTTATTTTAAAATATACTTCCCAAGCGCTAAAAAGGAAAGACTCGAGGTTTTTATTCACTAGACACTTATTGTTCTGACTCCCTCCTCATTACAACACCGGTTAAAGGATGTAGTGATAGCGTTGACGATGCTTAGAGATGGAGAAGCTTGGCTTGTGGCAGAATTTGTTATTATTACTTGCTTTCATGTGTACCCACGTATTTAGACAATTGTTGTAACATATATTATGCTACGATTATTATGGAATTGTGTGTTACGACAATTTTATGGTTTTGAATAAATGGGTACATTTTACTGTTATATTTTGTTCCATCTGCTCTGAGTTCTGAACTTTTAGTCATGACTCTGCAATGTTATTTCTTTTCACTAATAATAGCTTACCTTAGAATGAATTTAAGTCTCGATTGGCTTTACTTGGATCAAAATTTAGGCCTGTTCCAAAGTGGGTTGTTACATTTGGTATCAGAGCCTAAGTTACTCGATCACTGAAGAAAAACTATACGTATGAGAGACGTATTTTTATTTTGAAAAAGGTTTTCAGAAAGAATTTTCAAAGAATTCTTACTATATATACGCTATCTTCTTAAGCATACGCATATACACTAGGCAACCATTTTCTTTCAGCATGTAAGTATTATCTTTGGAAATCGTCACTAAAGGTTTAACTTATAGATAGTTGATATAGCTGATAATCAATCTTCTTCAGAACAAGGAAACCCTATCCGTGGAAGACCACCCGTTTATGGAATGCCTGAATGGTTTAAATAATATCTTAGGACTTTCGAGCATATTCCAATTCCTCCAACTGCACCAACTGCCCTGCCCACCGACGCAACACCCCATCATGTCGACTTTCCTAAGTTGTGTAAGGAGTTTCTCAATATGGAAGGGAATAAATGCTATGGATCTGAAGGATATTCTGAAGCTAAAGCTTGGATTAGTAAATACGAGAAGATATTTAGAGAGCATAGTTGGGATGATTAACCAAGAAGAAGAATAGCAGCTTGGCAACTCAGGGAAGAGACCTTGAATTGGTGGAACTTTGTGATCGATGAGAATCCTAGAAGGATATTCTCTTGGGATGAATTCAAGGACCAATTTGAGATGAGATTCATTTCTAGAGCAGAGGTTAGCTTGCAATTGGAAAAGTTCATTAAGCAAAGATAAGGAGATTCTACCCTTAAGGAGTACATAACTAAGTTTACTGAATTGGCTAAATTCAGGATGAGCTTAATAGACACACCTATGAAAAAGGCCATGAAGTTCGTGAAGGACTTATATTTCCCGCTAAGTGAAATGTTGTCAACCCAAGTATCTATTCGGGCCATGTATGAGATGGGGGTAGAAATGGCAATGTTATACGTGGCCAATAAGGAAGCTAAGGGAATGGAGAAGGAGAAATGTGCACTAACCCAAAGCAAGGAGAGTCCAAGAAGAGGAGCTTTTAGGCTAATAAGAAATTGAAGGGGAAGTTTAAGAAGGATGGGAAGGTGTGTAAAAAATGCCAAAGGAAGGGTCATGAAGGTAAAGATTGTAGGGTGAGTCTAATGAAGGAAGACTTCAAGGGTAGGTGATTTAACTACCACGAGAAAGGGCATCATAAGAATCAGTGTCCCAAGATGGATAAGGAAGTATCAAGCATACATGCCTACATTATTGAAGCCATCCCTCTCGCCAATAATCTACCAAGAGACCAAGGAAAAGCAGTTGTAGAATGTATAACTCTTATTTTTTGGGTTACTATTCATACCATATTTGATTCAAGGGCGTCACAATCCTTTATAGCTAGGAATGTAGTAAATTTCTTAAACCCTCACACTAGATGGTGAACATCCCAATAAAGGTTTCCAATCCCATTGGGGGTTCAATCCATCTTTCTATTATTTCAAATAGAGATTTCCAATCCAATTCCCTTTTATATTCGTAGACATATTCTTAATTTGAAATATACCTCCTAAGTACCGAAAAGGTAAGATTCATGGTTTTTATTTAACAAACACTTTTTGTTCTAACTTCCTCCTCATTACAACACATGTTGTAACGACCCGAAATTTCTAACAATTTAAAATTGAATAGTTAATTGAAATTTGATGAAGTGTTAAATCTGAAATTCTAATCCTGTTTAAAATAATTTGAAGGCTTATAAAATTTATAATGGTGTTATTGAAGATAATGGAATGGAAGGAATTTAATTTAAAGGTAATTTGTTCAGTTGTGAAAATATATCGTTTAAATTGAATTTAAAAATAGCCTTCCAAGGCACAGTCTCGGAATCCAACGAAACCAGTTCCATTGGATCCGTAATAGTTAGTTATTATCGGATTTCAATTTTCGTAGAAATCGGAGTTGTCGTTTGACCCTGTTAGCTCGAAACGCTTAGAATTATTTTAATCGATTTAATTTAAATTTGATCGTTTTATTTTGTAACTCGCGCATACGATCAGATTGGGCTCCGAAACATGTTCCATTGTGTTCGAGACGTGGGTAAAACTTTATAAACGCCTGTCGGCATGTTTGATTCGGGGTTCGGGGTTCGGGATTCGCGTTATGGAATACGAGATATTTTTATATTTAATTATATAATTAATTTGTAGTACAAGTCAGAGATATTTTTATTAATCAACAAGCGTATTCGAGAAGCCTCTCCAACCTTATATCCTATTCTCGTCTTCCTCTCAATTAGATACCATTCCCGTCCCTCTCTTGGTTCTGGAAGCAAATCGAAATCATATAATAAAAAATGGCAGCTAAATCAAAAATCAAATATAATCTCGTTCAAATTGGAACGAGCGAACGACTGGGTGAATCGACTTGATTGCTCTGATCGACGCTAGGACGGCGATGCAATATCGAAGGAGGGTTTGCGGCATGGAGATGTTGGCCGAGCTCGTTCGAAGACCGATTGTGATTGGACATCATCTCGCGCTCGCGAGGCGAGCTTGGGGATTATCGAGGGTCGAGGACGTTCGATCGATACATGGTGAGTGTTGCGAGGTGATTTGAGCATTGGAGGGGGGGTCGCGACGCTTGGTACGTCGAGGGGGCGAGGTGAAGGTCAAGATGGCGTTCGGTAGGCGATGGCACGATTTAGGTTAGTTTCGGCAGAGGTATTTGTTTTTATTCTCTCAATTAAATTAAATTTAAATTTATACATGTTGCATAATATAGCAGAAAAGGTTATTTACAGTAAAGGAAATGAATTTATGTAAATCAAGGAATGATGTAATAAACTTATGTAAATCAGAAAATATAGGGATTTTAGACATTGAACTATCTTTATAAAGTTAGTTTAAAATTTTAATTTTTAGATAAATTAAAATTTAGTTTAAATTAGATAAATAAATGGAAATTTATTTTCTGATCTATTGGGAATCTTAATACTGTAAATGGTCATACAAGGTTTAAAATCAAGGGATCAAGCCAGTTTGGAATGGATTGCAAACAGTAATTCAAAGGCGAGTAAATCTCACTCAGCTGTGTTTTATTTAAATTTTAATGGCTAATTTAAATAATTGATGGAATGATTGAATTGATTTGATATGCACTGTGAACTAATGATCGGATGATTTTGGTTTTGGATGATTCGTGAATTGATTGTTGTTTGACTCGAAATATTTGGGTTTTAAATAGTTTTAAACTCTAGTCATTGAATTTAGTAATCAAAGGGTCGAATTAATTAATTTATTAAGTTTTAACTCAATTAATCAAGTGTAAGTAATTCAGAATAATTATTGGATAGTTTGTTAAGTAATCACTAAATGTAATTAATAAAAATATAATCACTTTGCGGAATTGATCAAGAGATTGATTAAGATGATTAATAAAAGAGTAATTGATTTATTTAATGAAAAAAAACTAAAAGATAGTAATTATAGTTATGGGATTAATCGAAAAGATTATACAGTGGTTTGAAGTAAGATAATTGAATTTGAGTAGGATAAATTAAAATATAATTGGAAATCCTTAATTTATATAATCAATAATAAGGGACTTGTGAGAAATTAAGTAATACAAGTAATTAAGGATTCACGTAACTAATATAGTAAATTAAATTATGAATAACTAAGATTACTTATTGATTTTGGTTAAGGCTAATTAATATCGTGAAATTAATTAAAGATAATTACTTGAACGGAAATTGAAAGATAATTAATCCAGGGTGATTAATTAAAATGAATGGATATGGAAGAGTTGATTAATTAATTGGTTTGGAAATAAATTAATGAAGAAATCTAAGCAATTGAGGTTTGGAATTCAATTAGAATAAATTAAATTATATTTGTTTGTGGTTAAGCTTTGCTTATGGGTGATTGAATAGTATTGGATGCTTTGAATGGGTGATTTCTCTGATAAGAAATGTTGTGTATTTAGAATGGATAACTTGGGATAGGATGACGTGAGACTCGAGGAAGTCGAGATCGGGTATTGGGAAATGCCCGAATCACTTCAATTTTCGTATAATTTGATATGAGAAATGGATAGGTTGGAATGAATGGATTTAAAGGAATCAGATTATTAAATCTAAATGTTGGCACTTAGAAAACTTATTGAAAATAAGTGAGGTCTTTATCAAATTGTGACTTTGTAAATTGATTTGAGTTACCCCGGGTTTATATAAGTTATTTGCTTTGGTATTCCATGTTAGTTGGGTTTACTCACGCTGGTTTCCAGCCTGACCCGGGTGTTACTTTGGTGTAATGCTCGGGTCAGACCGAGTATTACAGATTTTGAGGTAGGTACGTTCTGGAGCTTAGGAGGCGAGCTGGATGGCTATAGAGTATAGAGTATTTCCGCTGTTTTATATTATTATTAATCTGAGACATGATAATTGTATATATTCAGTGACTGAAATGTATGTGAAGCTCTGATGTATATTAAATGAAATTGACAGATATAGTATTCTTTTGTAACTGTTATTATTTATTATTATATTTTATCCGCTGCGAATGTGAGATGTTTGGTGCTTCTGTCCTTCTTCTTCTTTTATCTCTTTCTTCTTTTTCATAACTATCTGGGATTTTCGGGTTCGAAAATTCCGGGTCGTTACATTTGGTATTAGAGCTGAAGGGTTAAGCGAGAACCTTGGCTCTGGTGGGAATTACTCATTAAATAGAGTCCAAAGTACTCTAGAATGAGTTGAGTATATCTATATGAGCGCGTACTTGTTATTAAAGATTTTAAATGATTTTATATAAAAATATATTTTTGATATATAAGCGATATTTTCTTCTAATAAATATTAAGGTGATTGGTTGTAAAATTATTGGAATTAAATTAAGATAATACAACCAAACTAAAAAATTAAATAAAGATAAGTTTGAAATGGATTCAAACTGAAATTGAAGTCTTGAAGTGGAATTAAACCGAGTAGAAATAAAAAAAATACAACTAAATTAAAATCTAATGGATTGGAATTAAAATTCTAAATCTGGTTCCAGAATTTGAAAATTTGTTCCAAGGTAATGAAAAATAATAAATAAGAATTATTTAGATAACTGGGACTTATTGAAAACAATGGGTTGTTTGAAGTTTGATTTGAATTTAAAACCGAGGATGGTTTAAAGTTTTAAATCATGGCTGGGAGGGCCAAGAAATAAATATGTATATATGTATGAATATACATGATATCAAAGATAATTTAAAATAATGAAGTAAACTCTAAGAGGTTGAGTTTTGATTTTTCCCTGAAATGTGATATAAAAACTCAAAGTGATATAAGTTTTGAACTTATAAGAGGGAAAGAATTTTGAAGTTTGAAGCGGGAATATGTGTGATCTCAAACGGGTTTGAGATTTAAAAATTGAAATGGATGGACGTCTTAAAATAAATTGGACGATATCATCCTATTGTTAATAAAAATCTTTAAATTGAGAATGGAAGTGTATAAATAAAATAAATTTAAATAATTGAATAGTAAATTTAACTTGTTTTAAGAAACGGCTTCAAACTGGAAGATAAAATTTAATAATAAATTAAAATTTTAAAATGGAATTTGAAATATAGATTGTAAATGTAATTTATAAATTGAAATAAAATTCATAAATAAATGAGATTATAATTTGAAATAGAATTCCAAAGAATATTTGAAAATAAAATAAGAATAAAATTCTAGAGTAGTGTTTAAATATGAATTGGATGGATTGGGGAATTTGGAATTTTTGGGAAAATTTAAAATTTCCTTTGGATTTGAAAGTGGTTCCCAGATGTTTTGGAGAAATAATAGTATTATTTCAAAAATATTTTTGTGTTGAATTTGAAATCTGGGAGATTTGGAGTTAAAAATATTTGGAAATGTTTTTAAAAGAGATAAAAGCATCGAACTCTTTCGGTCACTGGAAAATAACGTCGGTGATGACTGCAGCATTATCGATGTTCATTTTCGAGTTTCTAGAAGAGAAATTGCTACCAAATTGTTTAAAATTGGAATTGTTTCTAAACTGGGTTTGGTTTTGAAGTTCAAAGGGATAAATGAATTTGCCAAAGAATTTTGGATATCGTTGAATTCTAAGGTGATATTGGAATTTTGGAAATTTGTTTAAAACTCTGGAATCTTGATTAAAATGTTTATGGGATAATAAAAATATATTGGTTAAATAAAATGTATAATTCTGAGTTAAAAGCAAAATATGAATGTAATTGATTATAAATAGAAGTTGTAAAAATGGAAATTATAATTTAAGTTGTAAAGGTTTAAAAAATAAATGGAATTTTGGAAATTGAACTCAGAAATTAAATTGATTAAAAACTTTAAATAAAAGTAATTTGGTTTAAAGAGTTAAACCAACCTTTGAGAATTCAACTCGAATTTATATAATTCGAGATGGGTTAAGGTTGAAATTTAGATTCCATTTGTACCAATTGAATTTAGTTTGAATACATTAAAATTGAAATTGAATTAGTTCAAATTTTAATTTGGTTTAAATTAATTGAATTGGTGATTGAAGGTGTATAAGTTTAAGAATTTAAATGAGGAATTGAATTGGATTATGTTGAAATGATTTGAATTTGAAATGGATTCAATTGATAATAATTCAAATTGATTGGAATAATATGAAATCAAAATTAAAATCGAACAGTATTAAAATCAACTAGAATTTGATTTAAATTGGGGAAGGAATCAAGATTGATTTAACTTGAATTGGGAATAAATTTCAACAGAAATTGAAGTTATTCAAGTTAGAATTGAGTCAATTAAATGGAAATTAGTTGGGGAAGTGAACAGTTTGACTCTTGACTATTTTCAATATAAATTGTTTTCATATCAACTTATTTTCTGAGCTATTAAATATATACAACCTTTCTTTTTAAAGCTAACTTATTTTATAATTGTTTACCATTATTTTGGAGCTATTTAACCATTTTTCAACTGTTTCCTAAACTAATTACTATTTTTTCAACTATTTCACAAATTAATTAATATTTAACTATTTTGCAATTATCTAAAATTTCTATGACTATTTAACTATTTCTCAACTATTTTATAATTAGTTAACTATTTTAAAATTATTTTGCAAACTAATAATTATTTTTCAACTACTTACCTATTTTTTTAGATTTTCATGCTATTTTTCTTAACTGGTCGGAGTTCAAACTGTTATCGATTAAATACCCAACTGGGATAAGAATTGAGGTAATAATCCAAATGGGGATTAAGGTAAATGTGAATAAGTGAATGTAAATTGATGTGAAGGTGAATAGAAAGGGAATTGATATTGGAAAGAGTAATCAAATTTGAATATTTGATTTGGGATAAACAAAGTTATATATCTTTGTTATATAAGACAAATCTTCCCTTGTGGAATGTATAGCCAGTAGGGAATAGTTTTTGAAAGTGTTTGAAGTATAAAAGGGTTTTATACATGTTTTAAATGATCCAAAGTTTTAAAAAATTTATATATATCTGGATATATATAAAGGATCTTATGAGGATTTTAGAAACGGTTTTGGGAACCTTTGAATTTGGAAAGGTTTTTGATTTTTGGGTAAAATTAATATTGGTAATTGGAAAGCCTATTTTGAGAAATATTGATTTTGGAATAATCGATTTGTGTAAAGGAGCTTTGAGAAAATTCATACCAGGTGTATGATTTGAAAGATACTATATGTGTATGGTATAAAGTGTTTTGATGGTGGCTCTGGGGAAAAAGGTGCTCCCTTGAAATGGACTTCTCAGGAGTGCCACCGGATGGTGCTGCCTTGAGCCCAAGGGGGTTCTAAAGTTGATCCTGTGAGGAGTCCGGACAAAACTAGTTCCCGAGGATTATGAGTTGAGTTTACCATAGCGTAAGTCGTGTGTGCCGCGGAGAGCCAACAGTTACATGGACTTTTGTTGTGACTGCAACGTAACCCAGGATGTAACTGCGACCTATGGTAACATAACGAAAGTCGTGTGTGCCGCTGAGAGCCAACAGTCTGCGTTTGAGTTTATCTCGGTAGACTGCGATCTATGTAGGAGTGGAGAAGTTTCATTTCGACAGCGAAAATCGGAGGCTGCGAAGAGCCTACAGTTACATGGACTTTTGTTGTGACTGCAACGTAACCCTGGATGTAACTGTGATCTGTTGTGTGGGATCCATGGCGTAATCGAGAGGCCGCGGAGAGCCTGCAGTTACATGGACTTTTGTTGTGACTGCAACGTAATCCTGGTATGTAACTGTGACCATGGATGGGGGTGATGATTTTCAGAGCATTGTCACCAAAGATATTTACTCTATTTTTAGAAAACTGTTTTCTATATTTTCAATAAAATTATTTTCCAAGTATTTTCACTGGGTGTTGAAAACGGGTTTGCCAAGTACTTGTAGATTTTCAGTCCTACGCCTGATCAACGTAAGACTGAATTTCTGTGAGAACAAGGATGAACTGGTTGAGACATCGAGTTATAAGAAATATTTTTATAAAAGCTATTTTAATAATATAAGGTGGATTTAAAAAGCATTTCTAAATTGTTAAAATGGAAGTGTTGAAATTTTGGGAAAATGCAAGGGGAAAATCCAAACTGGAATTATAAAATAAAATTGGACTCGGGAAAAATTTAAATGATGCGATTATTTGTAATAAAATCGAATCTTGATATAAAATTGGAAGTAAGCTAATTAGCTGAATAATTGTTTGATCGAGTATGTTAATAAAATTTAACTTGGGTAAATAAAATGGATTGTAAGTTGATAATGGATTTGGAAATGAATTCGAATTATAAATAGAATTCGGCTTGGGTTGATAATGGATTAAATAAGAAGAGATGGTGTAAAACTAAAATTGAGTTGGATTGAAAAAGAGATGGTTTGAATTGCAAATAAAATTCAAGTGATTTGAATAATATTTAACGTAATTTGCAAGTAAATTTGATACAATGGAAGTGTTGTCGAATGAAATGAAAGTGGATTATAATAGAAATGGTTTGAGTTGCAAACAAAACCAAGTGACTAGAAATAAATTGAGAATGACCTTGTATTAATAAAATAAATTCAAAAATGAATTAAGTAAATAAAATAAAATTTAAAATGGGTTAATGGCATTAAATAATAAATGAATGAAAACTAAATCAAAAATGTGATTGGAATTGGATTATCAGACTGAACTTAAGTTCGGTAGCATATTAATTTGAAGTATAAATGAGTTAAGTAGGTGCTTGGATATTATTTTGATAAATTGAGAAGGTGAATTAAAATTAAAGTGGATGGGCTAACTGAATTAAATAAAATTAGATTTGATGGGAATCAAATTGAATGGAAGTGAACTTAGGTTGATGTTGGAATAAATTAAAGTAATTAACTTAAGCTTAAAATTTATTGAAGCCTGGTTTCGAATAAGGATAAAAGCCCATTAAATAAAAGCTTGGGTTAAATTCAATTGGAAATGGTTATTAATTTATAAGTATTGAATGTGTCAAGCTTAATAAACTGTTTGAATGGAACAATTGCGGGAATGAAATGGAAGGCAATGAAGGTTTGGTGAATAAATTAAAAATTGAAATGAATGTAAGCAATTGTGTTGTAAACCATTAAAATTGAATGGAATGGCTTATGAATGGGTTGGAAGTAATTGGGGAATTAGCTTTAAATCATATAAAGTGCTTATGGAAGACATTTGGTGCTTATTGATTATGTAATGCATGTGTTTGGCTTTTGAAAGTAAGTACGTACAAATAGATTTTCTATATATGGCATTTATATGTTTAAATTGAGTAAGTACAGGTACATGGAAGCCATTTGGCTAGATTTGGGGTATGCTAATTGCAAAAATAAATAAGCTGCTTGCTTAAAATGCTAAATAAGGTACGCCTACGCAATAAAAATAGGGAATATGAACTGTTTTTGCTTTTTTCGACCGTGTGGGTCGATGTATATATATTTATATCTCTTATTAAATTGCAAAAGCTCCTCCGTACAAAGGAGACTCTGCCAAAAATTTCTGGAAATTTTGGAAGTTAGAAAATTTTTGAAAAAAAAAATGTTTGTTAGCAACAAAACGATTTTAAATATGAAAACTGAAATAACTTAGTAAATAAAACTAATATGAATCGGTGATAAATGAAAGATAAAATTCAATACTCAAAACTGAAAATAAATTGGATCCTTAAGAAACGATGGAAACTAATTTGAATCGAAGTGGGTATGAAACTTGTGTGAGGGAATGTATAAAATGCTTTGGAAAGTTATGATTGGATATTATTGCTAAGTGAGATATGCAGGTATTATAGAGGGAAAAGAAAATCGGATTTGATTCCAAAAGATAAATTTGAATTCCCCGAATAAAAGGTATGTATTTAAAATTCTGTATGAAATTGGATTGGATTTTTTATGTAGCCACTTGGCTTTTGTTTTCTTTTTGGATTTTGGGAGCCCGTAGAGGCCTTTTGTAGTTGTACTGAGTTAGCCACGCAAATGAGACGCTGGCAAAATTTCTCGGAAATTTAGGGAGTTGGAAAAAAAAATTGAGAAAATTTTGATAATTTAAAAATTTGGTGTTAAAGTGAAATTCAAAGAATTGAGCAAAAGGGTATTGCGTGAAAACTATAGAAGGTTTTAGGAAGTTGGTAGAGTGTTGAATTGTGAGTTTTGGGAAAAGGTAAACGGGTTTAGTACCATTCTTTCTAACTAGTAATTTCGGGGACGAAATTCTTTTAAGGGGGGAAGGAATGTGACGACCCGAAATTTCTAACAATTTAAAATTGAATAGTTAATTGAAATTTGATGAAGTGTTAAATCTGAAATTCTAATCCTGTTTAAATAATTTGAAGGCTTATAAAATTTATAATGGTGTTATTGAAGATAATGGAATGGAAGGAATTTAATTTAAAGGTAATTTGTTCAGTTGCGAAAATATATCGTTTAAATTGAATTTAAAAATAGCCTTCCGAGGCACAGTCTCGGAATCCAACAAAACCAGTTCCATTGGATCCGTAATAGTTAGTTATTATCGGATTTCAATTTTCCTAGAAATCGGAGTTGTCGTTTGACCCTGTCAGCTCGAAACGCTTAGAATTATTTTAATCGATTCAATTTAAATTTGATCGTTTTCTTTTGTAACTCGCGCATACGATCAGATTGGGCTCCGAAACATGTTCCATTGTGTTCGGGACGTGGGTAAAATTTTATAAACGCCCATTGGCATGTTTGATTCGGGGTTCGAGATTCGCGTTATGGAATATGAGATATTTTTATATTTAATTATATAATTAATTTGTAGTACAAGTCAGAGATAATTTTATTAATCAACAAGCGTATTCGAGAAGCCTCTCCAACCTTATATCCTATTCTCGTCTTCCTCTCGATTAGATACCATTCCCGTCCCTCTCTTGGTTCTGGAAGCAAATCGAAATCATATATAAAAAAAAATGGCAGCTAAATCAAAAATCAAATATAATCTCGTTCAAATTGGAACGAGCGAACGACTGGGTGAATCGACTTGATTGCTCTGATCGACGCTAGGATGACGATGCAATATCGAAGGAGGGTTTGCGGCATGGAGATGTTGGCCGAGCTCGTTCGAAGACCGATTGTGATTGGACATCATCTCGCGCTCGCGAGGCGAGCTTAGGGATTATCGAGGGTCGAGGTCGTTCGATCGATACATGGTGAGTGTCGCGAGATGATTCGAGCATTGGAGGGGGGGTCGCGACGCTTGGTACGGCAAGGGGGCGAGGTGAAGGTCAAGATGGCGTTCGGTAGGCGATGGCACGATTTAGGGTAGTTTCGGCAGAGGTATTTGTTTTTATTCACTCAATTAAATTTAATTTAAATTTATACATGTTGCATAATATAGCAGAAAAGGTTATTTACAGTAAAGGAAATGAATTTATGTAAATCAAGGAATGATGTAATAAAATTATGTAAATCAGAAAATATAGGGATTTTAGACATTGAACTATCTTTATAAAGTTAGTTTAAATTTTTAATTTTTAGATAAATTAAAATTTAGTTTAAATTAGATAAATAAATGGAAATTTATTTTCTGATCTATTGGGAATCTTAATACTGTAAATGGTTATACAAGGTTTAAAATCAAGAGATCAAGCCAGTTTGGAATGGATTGCAAACAGTAATTCAAAGGTGAGTAAATCTCACTCAGCTGTGTTTTATTTAAATTTTAATGGCTAATTTAAATAATTGATGGAATGATTGAATTGATCTGATATGCACTGTGAACTAATGATCGGGTGATTTTGGTTTTGGATGATTCGTGAATTGATTGTTGTTTGACTCGAAATATTTGGGTTTTAAATAGTTTTAAACTCTAGTCATTGAATTTAGTAATCAAAGGGTCGAATTAATTAATTTATTAAGTTTTAACTTAATTAATCAAGTGTAAGTAATTCAGAATAATTATTGGATAGTTTGTTAAGTAATTACTAAATGTAATTAATAAAAATATAATCACTTTGCGGAATTGATCAAGAGATTGATTAAGATGATTAATAAAAGAGTAATTGATTTATTTAATGAAAAAAAAACTAAAAGATAGTAATTATAGTTATGGGATTAATCGAAAAGATTATACGTGGTTTGAAGTAAGATAATTGAATTTGAGTAGGATAAATTAAAATATAATTGGAAATCCTTAATTTATATAATCAATAATAAGGGACTTGTGAGAAATTAAGTAATACAAGTAATTAAGGATTCACGTAACTAATATAGTAAATTAAATTATGAATAACTAAGATTACTTATTGATTTTGGTTAAGGCTAATTAATGTCGTGAAATTAATTAAAGATAATTACTTGAACGGAAATTGAAAGATAATTGATCCAGGGTGATTAATTAAAATGAATGAATATGGAAGAGTTGATTAATTAATTGGTTTGGAAATAAATTAATGAAGAAATCTAAGCAATTGAGGTTTGGAATTCAATTAGAATAAATTAAATTATATTTGTTTGTGGTTAAGCTTTGCTTATGGGTGATTGTATAGTATTGGATGCTTTGAATGGGTGATTTCTCTGATAAGAAATGTTGTGTATTTAGAATGGATAACTTGGGATAGGATGACGTGAGACTCGAGGAGTCGAGATCGGGTATTGGGAAATGCTCGAAATCACTTCAATTTTCGTATAATTTGATATGAGAAATGGATAGGTTGGAATGAATGGATTTAAAGGAATCGGATTATTAAATCTAAATGTTGGCACTTAGAAAACTTATTGAAAATAAGTGAGGTCTATATCAAATTGTGACTTTGTAAATTGATTTGAGTTACCCCGGGTTTATACAAGTTATTTGCTTTGGTATTCCATGTTAGTTGGGTTTACTCACGCTGGTTTCCAGCCTGACCCGGGTGTTACTTTGGTGTAATGCTCGGGTCAGACCGAGTATTACAGATTTTCAGGTAGGTACGTTCTGGAGCTTAGGAGGCGAGATGGATGGCTACAGCGTATAGAGTATTTCCGCTGTTTTATATTATTATTAATCTGAGACATGATAATTGTATATATTCAGTGACTGAAATGTATGTGAAGCTCTGATGTATATTAAATGAAATTGACAGATATAGTATTCTTTTGTAACTGTTATTATTTATTATTATATTTTATCCGCTGCGAATGTGAGATGTTTGGTGCTTCTGTCCTTCTTCTTCTTCTATCTCTTTCTTTTTTTTCATAACTATCTGGGATTTTCGGGTTCGAAAATTCCGGGTCGTTACACATGTGAAGGATGGAGTGAGGGGGAAGATGATGCTTAGATGGAGAAGTTTAGCTTGTGGCAGTATTTGTTATTAATACTTGCTTTCGTGTGTACCCATGTATTTAGACAATTGTTTTAACATGTACTATACTACATTTTTTACGGAATTGTGTATTATGACATTTTTATGGTTTTGAAAATGGGTACACTTTGCTATTATATTTTTTTCAATCCGCTGTGAGTTCTAAAAGTTTAGTCATGACTCTGTAATGTTATCTCTTTTCACTACTAATAGCTTACCTTAGAATGGATCTAAGTATTGATGGGCTTTTTTTGGGTCAAAGTTTATGCATGTTCCAGGGTGGGTTGTTACAATATTCTTCGGTATCTCAAGTGAAAATCCTTTTACAACTTAATCTACTCGAATTATTATGCTTGAGTATCCTTGCTGAGTTAATCAACTATCACAACCATCTTCATTTCTCTTGTAATACTTTAAGGAGTAAAATTAATCCTTTAAATATTTTGATACCCATCCTTTACGAACTGGTATTAATATAATACTTCTCATAATTGTCAAATTTTCACCTTGTCCATTTCACTTATAGATTTTCTTCATTTCCTTTATGCATGTTCATGTATAAATTGATGATACTCATCGAAATTTTCTTTCTCCAATATAACTATATTATGGATACTTAGCCTTCCTTTATACATTCCTAATCTTTCATCCGATCTTAACTCAAGTCTACCAAAATTTTTAGAATCATCATTGCCTTATAATTTTCTAATTTTGTTTACTAAAACTGATTCATAATTCTGATTAATATAGACTCGATCGAGCAAGTCAAGTTGAATATCAAAGCTGGTTAATATTGTTTGCACCAAAAAAGGACAAACACCCAATCAACTCAAAATATTTAAGAGGTTAAAAGAGATAAGAATACAAAAAATTTAGGGTGGTTTGGCCAAAAATCAGTAGCCTATGTACACTATCAACTTTTTTAATGGTTATGCTTTTCTTTTATAATAATGATCTTATAATTTGGTATCTTATAACTCACATTAGGATTTGACATAGTTTAGGCATAAAAATAGATAACAATGAGTAAAAGAAGAAGATCCTTTCTCCTTTCTACCTCTCACTCTATTTATAGATGACAACCATCATAGAAATCACCAAAATAGGATTACCCACGTTCTCCACTTCCGGCATGAAACATCGGGCAAGAGATCATTGTTAGAACCTCAATTGTTGGATTTTAATGACAACAACTACACAATTATGTCAAAGAATCTCTAAGCTAATTTGCATGTACATGAGCATCAAAAAGAGATAATCAAATACGTTCAAAATGAAGATATACAGTACAAAAGGATGAAAGAATGTATATGGAGATGCAAGAAGAGATATACACGATAGAGACAAGGCGAAGGTGACAAACAAAGTATTATTAGTCAAATGGTATACACATATATACATTCATATTTTAAATGAAAAATCAAGTTTTCAAAAATTGCATGGAGCGAGACTCGAACCCGGGCTGCTCGTTCAGAAGGCAAGTTCTCTAACCATTTGAGCTATGGTATTTTTTTGTTACATGCTAAATTCAGACGTCTGAAATACTTCATTAAGACGTCTAAATGCTAAGACCTGAATATTGATTCACAATATTCAGACGTCTGAATGAAAATTTTCAGACGTCTGAATAAGGCCAAAAATAGCCTGTTTCCTTGCTGTTTGCATATTAATCCAATTCAAACGTCTGAATTTTTTTATTCAGACGTCTGAATATTTATAACTGCTATTTTCTTGAAAAGTCACTTCTCTTCGTCGAAGAGAAACATCTTCAAAATCAATGGCTGCACCTGTTCTTTTCAATATACCTTTTCACCTATAGTTGCAACTCTTTATACACTATAAATAGATTATAGAATTCAACGAACAATAAACCGAAACTGAATTTACTTTTAGCATTCTTGAATTCTCATCTATTCTCAAGCTTTCAAATTGCATTCAAATTGCTTACATATTTTGATCATTAATCTCTTTATCTTCCACAATTCTCAAAGGATATCACACTATATATCATAAAGGAGAAGATTATAGGAATATTGTACTCAATTGACTTATCAGTGTTATTTAAGAACACACTATAGTCATATACATTTGGTATTTGTAAAAGAAGTCATGTTCGGTTGCTCAGGCAGTTGAAGTCCTATTCGGTTGCTTAGGGGGGTGAAGTCATGTTCGGTTGCTCGGGAAGTGTAAACCTGTTCCTCTGGGTTAAGTGATGGTTGTTGTAGTTGAAATTCTAGAAGGAGTCTGGGACTGGACGTAGAACGGGAAGTTCGAACCAGTATAAAAATTCCTGGTGTGCTTGTTTTATTTTTTATTTACTTTGCTATTATCATCTGTTTCCGCATTTATATTTAGTTATATTCCATATTAGTCGATCCTAAGTAATAACTTGCATTATTGTTATTTTCAATCATAACCAAATTTTTTAGTATTGATGGGTTGGTACCGAGTTATGCACATAGCTCAATACCGAGTTATATGACTTTTGTCATCATGTGCCTTATTCTTTCTTTCTACTCCTTAAACATGTGTTTTGCTAACTCATCTTAGAACTAAAAGAGTCGATGTGAAGTTGAGAATCATAACTTGGTACATTGTTGTTCATTTGACTAGTAATTTCATTTTTTGCTGACATCAATTGATTGTTTGAAAAATAGCTAAGTACTTTCACATTGAAAGTAAGGATCATTACTGACTCCTTAGACATCACCTAAATTTCTGGCATTAGACTTGAATCCTTGACTTCTAGTCTGTTCCATATGCATTCAATGGTTCTGATTCATTAAGATACTGCTTGGTTCAAAAGCGGGATAACACTTTCCCATCAAAGGTTGTCTTGTATTATCAAGCCATGCTTTGGATCAAGACAAGCCATCGACTACAAATCCTAATTTAAAAAGATGCCTTCATCCTCTGAACTATCTTCACAAAATGATGCATCCTTCCTAGATCAATGTGTCTCTTTAAAAGTTATGGATTCATATCCTTTGGATGATAAAAATGCTGAAGTCTCCCGCTTAGATTCTTTACTCGATTATGGAAATTTTGAAAGTTTCTTATTTCATTTGGTCAGGTAGGATTTCACCATCTTCTTCTTCGTTTATTACTCATTTTCATTGCCATTCTTTTTCTTCCTTTTCTTTTCCTTCTTTCTCTCTTTTATCTAAATTTAGACCGGGTATCGATCTTCATGGATAAATACCGATCATCTTCTTGATGTTACTATTTAAGTAACACTTTTCCATTTTGCACATTTGCTTTTCGATTAGGTAATGTTATTATAGTCTCGATTTTTTGCACTTGCAAATCATCTTCTTCTATGCTTTTCCAATGATGCCGCCATGCTTTACCATCATCATTGACTATTTTCAATCACTTGGAAGCATTGATCTATAATGATTCATCAAACTCAAACCTCAAGAACATCTCGCTGATTCTTTGGGGTTCCGACTCAAATTCGATTTTCAACACCACCTCTTTGTTCCAACCGTCGACCGAGGTAGGTATTCACCTCTTTATGGGAATCGACGCTTGATTATGGCCTTCGATCATACTCGCCTATGTCTCCACACTTCATTTTCTTTTTTACAACAAGTCATTACTATGGGAAGCCTGAAGTTGAGTATTCTTTATACATTTCGAGGCCGACTCTGACATAACACAAGTTGAACTCCTAGTACTCCTGCACCTTCACGTGCTTAGTGCTGGCTTTGGTCTTTCTTGGCTCGTACTTGGATTTTTTGCATGGCAATGGATTTTCTACATTTTTGGCAAATTTTCCAAGTGCAAACCGATAAAAATTCATTTCTATTAACTCTTGATCGAGCATGAAGTGGTGGCTTTTTTCAGGTAGGACGATTTCATAGAACGTCACATCAAACATGTCTGAACGTCCAATGGAACCATGGATCAATGTTATAGGTCAAACACTTCACCCTTATGTCCCTGCAAAGGAAATTTTATATTGCTCCAAACAAAGGTTCTGCTATTGTAAATTCTACGAAAATGGGTGAAATATGACACATAGTTTCGTAATGCGATGGATCTTGTTTTCCATCACAAGCAAGCTATATATACAAAGAGTTCGTGTAAACCATGCTATGGACATAGGGAATAAACTGCATAAATTAAACCACAAATCACAGTCCCCGTCAATGTATTAAATTTGGTTGGTCAATCCACATTGACAACCATTGGATCCTATACATCGGCTACATAGGGCTTAATTACAGCATGAAGTTAAGAGTTAAATCTTCCCTAACCTTGCTCATGTATCGAGTTTTTTAGTAAGTTATAAACCTTAGATTCTCCTCGCATCTCTCTACCATGGGCGCAGGTCCATCCACTTCAAAGTTTACTCCACCCACAATAGCTTCAACTTCTACCCCAGCATCTACTTCAACCCCTTTTAGACCCTGCCATCTTGTCGTCAGACTAGGTAGTCCTTACAAGCAATTCCTTTCATGATGGAAGATGAGTCATACATGGAGGTTGCCCTCCAGATTCTCTAGCATCAACTTTGGCTAGGGCGGATGTTAGCAGAATCTATGACCGTTACAACATTCCATGTGAAGAAGTTTTAACTCTAGAGCCCTTTTAGCAGGCCTATCCCCCATCGAAAGGTTATACAGCTTGTAATTATTACATATTCCTTTTTAGGAGTATTCTTCCATTCAACCATTTCATTAGACTTATCCTCCAAATCATGGAGGTTGCCCTGCCCAACTTCATCTAAATAGCTACGCATAGTTAAAATGCTCATATGTAACGACTCGTATTTTTAACTGTTTTAAATTATAGAATTTGATATAATTATTGAATAAAAATGGTTAGAGATAAAATTTAATGACTTATTATTGTAATTTACTGAAAATTAAATCGTTTGAATTTACTATAGCGAATTTTTAAATAAACGAATCTTGAATTATTTTCGATAAAAATAATATCGGGAATTGATTTAAATTTGATATAAATATGAATGAAGATGGTTAACATTTGAAATTGGATTTAAAAGTGAATATTTAGAAATTTTACATTTTAATTAACGAGCAAAATAGCCATTTTCGACCATCCTCGGATTTCAACCAAACCAGTTTCATCGGATCCATAATAGTGAATTATCATAGGATTTCAAGTTTCGTAGCAATGGGATTTTTCGTTTGGCCATGCGAGCTTGAAACACATAAGATTTTATTTCAAAATTTAATTAGAATAATTCAATTTGAAAAGATATCTTCCGCATATGATCGAATTGGACGTAGGGACTAGTTCAATTGTGTTTGAAATAGGGGGTAACATTATGAACGCCGGGCGGCATGCTTCGTTTGGTGCTCGAAAAAATTCGAACGACTTCGGCTAGATATTTTCTAATTTAAATCATAATATATATATATATATATATATATATATATATATATATATATATATATATATATAAATCAACTTTCGTTTCCTCTATAGCCACAACCCTCTGGTTTCCGTTTCCTTTTAAATCGAATCATAGTATTCAAATCGAAAAATCAAAACAGATCGAAAAAAATCAAACGAACAAACTCTTGAAAAAAAATAAAGCAATTGACTGCAACAGTCGCGTGTGCCTAGGAGACGAGCACGCGAATTCGATGAGGGGTGCGTGGAGGATCATGAGCAGGTGGAATGCGCGCGAGAGGTTTGGGGATCTAACGTAGTAGCATGGAAACAAACAAGGCATTTACGGTTTTGGATTTGGGCGCATACGGGCTGGTGGGTGGCATGATGTAAGGAACGACGGCGGTGGTCGAGGTGTTGATGGTCACGATTTAAAAAAAATGGGTCAGTATCACGTATGAGCTCCTGGAAGGAGGATTTAGGTTCGAACGGCAGTAAGGTTAGTGTAGGGTTTAGTTTTAATTTTTGTTTATTAGGTGATAATTATAAATTGGTTATATCGATTTTAATAAATTCGTAACTCTTCCATACGAGGTATGATTTGGGCAAGAAAAAGTGCGTTGTGACGGTATCGACGTCGTCAACGGTATGGAGCTGATCTGAAATTTATTTGAAGTTGAAATGTCTTCAGTTTCAAATGAAAAGCAAGTATTTTTACGCTCATGTTGACTATTATATTGTGTTTTAGTAAAATTTACATCATGAAGTAATGTAAATTTATTGATGGTTGTTGGATAAATTTAAATTAACATTTAATTGACATCTAAATTTATTTATAGAATTTAAATTGACAGTTAAAATTGAATTAGAATTTAACTGCTAGATGAATCCCTAATTTATCGATAATTGGTTGATTGTTGTGATTATTAATTGTTTGGATGATGGATGGTGATGGATGAAATTTGATTGATATTTTCGATATTTGGATGTTTATTTGTGTTTAATATATCCTATTATCATCTTGTTTGTTATGTATAGTGTATAAAACTGTAAATTAAATTGTTTCGAATAAATTAAGAAATAGATTGAAATGATATATACCTATGACATTTATTTTGGGTTGAAATGATATATATCCATCCCGGAATCAAATTGAAATAATTAATTCACATGGCCATTGGGTAGAAAATTATATACAAACACCAGATTGGTTAAATTAAATGATTTTAAGATTTTGAATTAAAATTATTTAAATTGATTTTGATTTTTAAGGAATAAAATCCAATTTATGGAAATCGAACTATTTTTATAACTGGAGCTCGAAATTTTGGAATTTAAATTTGGTAAACAAAATTGTTTAAATAATCGAAGTTGAGATTTTTAAAATTATAATCAAAATATGATGTGAACTTTTGAAATTGATTTGTTTTAAGATTGGACTTTTATTCAAACTTGGATATTGCTAAGAAAAGGTTATATTAAACGATATTTTGAAACTGATCTTGGATTTGAATTATATTTACAGATTTGGATTTTAAATTAGATATTGAAGGAAAATTTAATTTAAGCGTTTGGAATCGATATTGTGGAAATGGACTCGGAATTAATATAAATCGAAATGGTTTAAAATGTGGAATTGGAGTTGAAATTAATTTGAAATTTGAATTCAAATTAATTTGGAATTGGAATTATATTAATTTGGAATTGAAATTAAAATTCGACTTGAAATCAGAATTGATAGAATAAATCGAAATGGAAATCGATTTGACTTGGAAATTTTGAATTGAATCAATTTGGCTTGGAAACTATTTTCAAATAAATGATTTTAGTATAAACTATTTCAAATCTATTTTCTTTAAATATTCAAAATATTTCAATTTTCCCAACTATTTTACTATATAAACCATTTTTATTACTCAAATTATTTTCTATTAAACAATTTTAACTATTTAACTATTTCAAGAACTATTTAAACTATTTTCTAAAATTCAAACTGGTCAAAGGGTGAATGTTTATATTTAAATCTTGGAATTAAATGTGAATTGGGTTAAAGTGAACTATAATCAAAGTTGTAATTCGAATCAAGTTTTGAAGTGAAATCGATATATCAAGTTGAATTAACATTTGAAGTAAATATGATGATTTCAAAATGGATTTTATTTTAGAGCGAATATTTTATTTTGGTATCAAGTATGAATTGTTTTCGAAATGTAGAAGAACCAACCAGTGTGTAAAATGACATTTGGTTGTTATAGAGACTGGGGCTTGTTATTGGTATACTCTTTGTCAATATTGGAACCACTTTGACAACGTGTACGAGGTGGATGATATCAGAATGTAGTAGTTAAATTGACGAAGTTTACTGGAATGAAATAAGAGAACGATGATGGATAGCCTTGACACTCGTATCGTAATTAAAATGATTAAAACAGGAGCCTTTGTTTGGCCATTGAGGTTAGCTACCTCAAGCGTCGTTGATCCCTCGTATTACTATTGTGATTGTGTATTCGATGGATGCACCTTTTGTCGATTGGAATGATTTTCGCGGTCGGCCACAGATGGGTTGCGACCAGCCAAAAAGGGTAAACTGGTAGAATCCTACCTTAAGCCTTTCCTCACGCGCCTTGTCATATTTAGCCCTATTCGATCCCATTACGATTTTGGTTTAAAACTGTAAAAAATGTGCTAATGGGGATAATGTAAATCCTTAACGCCATTTTGATAATTATTTTACTAATAGGCATTATCTATTATAGCGTATAATATTATATATAAATAGTTTAACGGATCCTTATGAGATGAAAAAACCGTAACATCTCTTAAGTTATTGCACTCCTATTTATGATATTGATTTGACTTACATAAAAGTTTTTAGTCCTGACTCGAGTGTTTTGTCTTTCATTACGCTCAGGTCAGTCCTGAGTTTTTTTCCAACATATTGAAGATTATCCTACGGAGGACGAAGACAATGATTTGGTATATTACTATTATTATTATCCTCAGTATTATGCTATTATGTTATATCAATTATTCATCCCTGATGTATAGATATAACTCTGGTAAATGTATATAGATTATAATCAAATGTATAGTAAACATCTTCATGAACCGTTATTTGATTATTATATTTTATCGTTCTGCTGTGAGATTCTGTGTTTTTTTCTTTTTCTTTTTTTCTTATTTAACCACATTGATTATCTACGTTCTAGATTGTTTAAGTTGGACATGTGTGGATTATTATCGATTTAAACCTTCTTAAATGTGGGTCGTCACATCCTATATAACTTTTCTTTGCCACTTAGACATGGTTTCTACACTTGAGCATATTAGTATTTATATTTCTTCAAGAAATAGAATGGTAGACCATCCTTGACTTATTTGGAATCTTCTAAAAGCTACCACGTAAATATAGACCTCTACAATAAACTTAGTTATTTCAAAGATGAATACTTCCTTGTTCGTTGTCCAGTTAGCTTCACTTAGAAGTCGCTATCAGAACGTAAGTTCTATCATTATATATTTGCTTTATGGACATTATTCCATTTAAATTATGGACTCCGACACTTTATAACTTATTGATATTCCAAGGAGATTCACCGACATGGCTCTGGCACATACAAGCCAAGTTTTAAAAGATATACCTACGGATGAACTTGGGATGAAGTTTCTCTTGACCAACTCTCATATGCGACATTTCCAACTTTGTACAATGGTTGAAGTGTTGTTGTTATTCTAGTTACGCATATAGATGCTTAGCCTCATCAAGTGGCCGAGGTCGAACCACCACCTTCTGAAAATAAAGATGCTCTCCATTTGGTATAGGGCACATCCATTAATCAAAGGGGTGGTTTTAAAATCATGATGAAGATGAGAATGAGGACATGTGGGATGGGGATAATGTGAACATTTCATACGAGTGTATGGGAGAAATAAGTGGTGATGAACAAGTATCACCTCTCCCCTGTTGAAACACTCCACCTCTATACCCGTACTATCCAAGAGTATTACTCGGTAATATTGTCAGATAATTTGAAGAATGAGGCTATATGGGTTATACACATGATATTTACTTTGGCTAACACTGGTACGTATTTAAACATTAAATAAATAACTCACATATATGTACACAATATTAGTACAGAGCAATAAATACATGTGCCTTCAAGATAGAACAATTGCAATATACAATATATAATAGAGAATACATAATCAACAGCACATTAACACGATATAATATCAGATATACAACATACATACATATATATATACACATATATATATACATATACATACATATATATGTGTGTATATATATATCTGAGTCAAAGAGTACAAAACATATCAAAGGTCCAATAACTAAAATTATATACAATGCATATCCAATATACAACCAATATGACATGAATACAATGAATTTATTTCACACTAATAATATACAATGACCCTATATATCATGTTTCCACTATGCCCCCAAATCACAAGCTAGACATATTATCCCTATACTACAATCTCTCAGATTGGCCCGAGTTTTACATAAATAACCTATGGGTCAAACAATGTCTAAATCAAACGATAATATATTTTCATATAAGTCAATATGTGTGGGGTGTAATAATATGATGATACCATCTAAATAACTCAAGACAACAACCATAGTGTCGAAATATGTGTGGTGGTGTATGTATGGTTTATAACTAGAATATTATAAACAATTCCCAAAGTATCAGAAAACGTCATGTATCACAAAACCATGCATGAAGATGTCATCACCTATATAGAAGCACGTCAGATTTGAAAACATATAATCAACGACAAATGGGTGAATCATCTATATCCATATATCATCATCAAAATCCAAAATATATCAATAAGTGAGATATCACCAAGTATAGTTAGGCTAGCGCACACCATTGCCTAAATATAACTCTCAATCTCAGTAATAAAAAAATCATCATCAATATATACGATATGATAGGCTACCTATCGGTATAATAAAACATATGAGAATCTACTATACTTTAGGCACCTATCCAGATATAATCTTACCTCCTTATATATGGATAAATTAGAATATACCATGGCAGGGAATGGTTGTACAATGGACACAACGTCCCAAGTAGAGTCATATATACATCAATATGTGGATCGCCTAACCCTGGGTCACCTAACCTATGTCTATACTAAAATGAAGTGTATCAATAGTATATGCCAATCTGTCACTCCTTTACAATCAAAAGGGAGACTGATGGCACGAAGTCAACTCTAGAATCGTGGAGGCTCTACAGTCCTTGGTTACCTCGATAGTCATTGTGACATGTATCCACTAATATGCTCATCAATGTGAGGACTCTTAGTCATGACCCTGCATTTGCTCCGACGGATAATAGAGTTTTGACCTATGTGATACGGGGGTGTACGAATGAAGTGAAAGCATATGCTATATAAATATAGGGTATCGCAGATCTAGGAAGCGGCTCCATGATCAGGACGCTAGGGTGGATTCTAACCATTTGTTCCTCTCTAGTGCCAATAAAAGGAGCACATCATGATAGTAGCACATAGTTTCAATAAATATTGACAAAAACCCTTTCTCATCATTAAGAAAAAGCCTTACTTAGGCACAAAGCCGTACTCATCACTACGTGCATCACCTGACACATATATCACTATTCCCATCATGTGAGTGTCATCTACATAAAATGAATTACCGAATAAATATCACAGCGGCATCCCATACCAATATGTGGTAAATAATCATTTATCCACTACTTATAAAAAACATTCAATACTCATAATATTCTATATAACGAGTCTAAGGAATGACTGGAGAAATATTACTGAATTCTCCATCCCAAAAAGTATTATAAATCTATTTATACAGAGTTCTAGTTACATAGAATTAAATATTACAAAATCATATAGAAGGATAATATCATCGTTTCCCATCAAAATAACTACTTAAGTCAGTATCAATGGTCAATCATTCATATCATCCAAAATCATCATGGAAGAGATGAAAACTAGAAAAGTAGAATAGATTCTCATTAATTAAATATATAAGAAATATCCTTATTTAATCTTGCTTATTATATATATAATATTACTTTATAATACTTGAAACGGTAACTAGAAGTTACTTTATATTTTTTAGAAATTATATATGTAAATATAACTAAATTTGTTAGTATTGATGGACTCGGCATTGAGTTATGCACATAACTCAATGCCGAGTTATATGACTTTTGTCATCATGTGCCTTATTCTTTCTTTCTACTCCTTAAACATGTGTTTGGCTAACTCGTCTTAGAACTAAAAGAGTCGATGCGAAGTTGAGAATCATAACTTGGTACATTGTTGTGCATTTGACTAGTAATTTCATTTTTTGCTCACATCACTTGATTTTTTGAAAAATAGCTAAGTACTTTCACATTGCAAGTAAGGATCATTACTGACTCTTTAGACATCACCTAAATTTCTGGCATTAGACTTGAATCCTTGACTTCTAGTCCGTTCCATAGGCATTCAATGGTTCTGATTCATTAAGATACTGCTTGGTTCAAAAGCTGGATTACACTTTCCCATCAAAGGTTGTCTTGTGTTAACAAGTCATGATTTGGATGAAGACAAGCCATCGATTACAAATCCTAGTTTTAAAAAATGCCTTCATCCTTCGAACTATCTTCACAAAATGATGCATCCTTCCTAGATCAACGTGTCTCTTTAAAAAGTTGTGGATTCATATCCCTTGGATGATAAAAATGTTGAAGTCTCATGCTTAGATTCTTTACTCGATTCTGGAAATTTTGAAAGTTTCTTATTTCATTTGGTCAGGTTGGATTTCATCATCTTCTTCTTCGTTTATTACTCATTTTCATTGCCATTCTTTTTCTTCCTTTTCTTTTCCTTCATTCTCTCTTATACTTAAATTTAGACCGGTTATTGATCTTCATGGATCAATACCGATCATCTTCTTGATGTTACTATTTAAGTAATACTTTTCCATTTTGCACATTTGCTTTTCGATTTGGTAATGTTATTATAGTTTTGATTTTTAGCACTTGCAAATCATCTTCTTCTATGCTTTTCCAATGATGCCATCAGACCTTACCATCGTCATTGACTATTTTCAATCACTTGGGAGCATTGATCTACAATGGTTCATCATACTCAAACCTTAAGAACATCTCGCTGATTCTTTGGGGTTTCGATTCATGTTCGATTTTCAACACCACCTCTTTGTTACAACCATCGACCGAGGTGGGTATTCACCTCTTTATGGGTATCGACGCTTGATTATGGCCCTGAGCATACTCGCCCATGTCTCCACACTTCATCTTCTTTTTTTACAACAAGCCATTGCTATGGGAAGCATGAAGTTAAGTATTCTTTATACATTTCGAGGCCGGCTCTGACATAACACAAGTTCAACTCCTAGTACTCCTGCACCTTCATGTGCTTGGTGCTGGCTTTGGTCGTTCTTGGCTCATACTTGGATTTTTTTGTATGGCAATGGATTTTCTACATTTTTGGAAAATTTTCCATGTGCAAACTGATAAAATTTCATTAACTCTTGATCGAGTATGAAGTGGTGGCTTTGTTCTGGTAGGACGATTTCATAGAACGTCACATCAAACATGTCTGAACATCCAATGGAACCATGCATCAATGTTATAGGTCAAACACTTCACCCTTATGTCCCTGCAAAGGAAATTTTATGTTGCTCCAAACAAAGGTTCTGCTATTGTAAATTCTATGAAAATGGGTGAAATTTGACACATAGTTTCGTAATGCGATGGATCTTGTTTTCCAACACAAGCAAGCTATATATATAGAGAGTTCGTGTAAACTATGTATGGACATAGGACATACACTGCATAAATTAAAACACAAATCACAGTCCCCGTCAATGTATTAAATTTGGTTGGTCAATACACATTGACAACCATTGGATCCTATACATCGGCTACATAGGGCTTAATTACAGCACGAAGTTAAGAGTTAAATCTTCCCTGACCTTGCTCATGTATCGAGTTTTTTAGTAAGTTATAAACCTTAGATGCTCCTTATATCTCTCTACCATGGGTGTAGGTCCATCGACTTCAAAGTTTACTCCACCCACAATAGCTTCTACTTCTACCCCAGCATCTACTTCAACACCTTTTAGATCCTGACCATCTTGTCGTCAAATTAGGTAGTCTTTACAAGCAATTCCTTTCATGATGGAAGATGAGTCATACGTGGAGGTTGCCCTCCAGATTCTCTAGCACCAACTTTGGCCGGGGGGGATGTTAGCAGAATCTATGACCTTTACAACATTCCTTTTGAAGAAGTTTTAACTCTAGAGCCCTTTTAGCAAGCCTATGCCCCATCGAAAGGTTATACAGCTTGTAATTGTTACATATTCCTTTTCAGGAGTATTCTTCCATTTAACCATTTCATTAGACTTATCCTCCAAATCATGAAGGTTCCCCTGCCCAACTTCATCCAAATAGCTACGCATGGTTAAAATGCTCATATGTAACGACTCGTATTTTTAACCATTTTAAATTATACAATTTGATATAATTATTGAATAAAAATGGTTAGATATAAAATTTAATGACTTATTATTTCAATTTACTGGAAATTAAATCGTTTGAATTTACTATAGCGAATTTTTAAATAAATGAATCTTGAATTATTTTCGATGAAAATAGTGTCGGGAATTGATTTAAATTTTATATAAATATGAATGAAGATGGTTAACATTTGAAATTGGATTTAAAAGAGAATATTTGGAAATTTTACATTTTAATTAACGAGTAAAATAGCCATTTCGACCATACCCTCGGATTTCAACCAAACCAGTTTCATCAGATCCACAATAGTGAATTATCGTAGGATTTCAAGTTTGTAGCAATCGGATTTGCCATTTGGCCGTGCGAGTTTGAAACGCATAGGATTTTATTTCAAAGTTTAGTTAGAATAATTCAGTTTGAATAGCTATCTTCCGCATATGATCGAATTGGACATCGGGACTAGTTCCATTGTGTTCGAAATGTGGGGGGGGAGGGGGGAACATTATGAATGTCGGGTGGCGTGCTTCGTTTGGAGCTCGAAAAAATTCGAACAACTTAAGCTAGATATTTTATAATTTAAATCATAATATATATAAAAATCAACTTTCATTTCCTCTATAGCCGCAACCATCTCGTTTCCCTTTCCTTTTAAACCGAATCATAGTATTCAAATCGAAAAATTAAAACAGATCGAAAAAAATCAAACAAACAAACTCTTGAATAAAAATAAAGCAACTGACTGCAACAGTCGCGTGTGCCTAGGAGACGAGCTCGCGAATTCAATGAGGGGCGCATAGAGGAGCACGAGCAGGTGGAATGCGCGCGAGAGGTTTGGGGATCTTACATAGTAGCCTGGAAACAAACAAGGCATTTAGGGTTTTGGATTTGGGCGCGTATGCACTGGCGGGTGGCATGATGTAATGCACGACGGCGGTGGTCGAGGCAACGATGGTCGTGATTTAAAAAAAAATTGGGTCAATATCACGTATGAGCTCGCTGGACGGAGGATTTTGGTTCGAACACAGTAAGGTTAGTGTAGGGTTTAGTTTTAATTTTTGTTTATTAGTTGATAATTATAAATTGATTATATCGATATTAATAAATTCGTAACTCTTCCATAAGATGTATGATTTAGGCAAGAAAAAGTGCATTGTGACTGTAACGACGTCATCAATGACATGGAGCTGATCTGAAATTTATTTGAAGTTGAAATGTCTTCAGTTTCAAATGAAAAGGCGAGTATTTTTATGCTCGTGTTGACTATTAAATTGTGTTTTAGTAAAATTTACATCATGAAGTAATTTAAGTTTATTGATGGTTGTTGGATAAATTTAAATTAATATTTAATCGACATCTAAATTTATTGATAGAATTTAAATTGACAGTTAAAATTAAATTAGAATTTAACTGCCAAATGAATCCCCAATTTATCGATAATTGGTTGATTGTTGTGATTATTGATTGTTTGGATGATGGGTGGTGATGGATGAAATTTGATTGATATTTTGGATATTTGGATGTTTATTTATGTTTAATATATCCTATTGTCATATTGTATGTTATGTATAGTGTATAAAACTGTAAATTAAATTGTTTCGAATAAATTAAGTGTGACGACCTGGAATTTCTAACAATTGAAATTGAAATATTTAATTGATTTTAAATATTTAAAAGTTAATGTTTAACTTGAATTTCAAATATCACTATTTATTGGGTAAATTAATTATTGAATTAAATAATTTGAGGATGGGTAAAATGTTGAATCTGGAATTTTAAGCCTGTTGAAAATAATTTGAAGGCTTACAAAATTTATATTGATAGCACTGAAGGTAGTGAAAGGGTTGAAATTGAATTTGGAAGTGTTTTGTTAAGTTTGAAAAATATATCGTTTAAATCGATATTTAAAAATAGCCTTCCGAGGCACAGTCTCAGAATTCGACGAAACCAGTTCCATTGGATCCGTAATACTGTATTATTATCAGATTTCAAATTTCGTAGTGATGGGAGTTGTTGTGTGAGCATACGATATATAAATGCATTGAAATTTATACTGGGACAAATTGAATTTAAACAATATAATATATATATATATATATTTCCATAGTTTAGTCGACCATTAGCATAGTTTTGTTTTTTCAGAAAGCACTGTAGCCAGAAGACAGCACGCAGCCTTCCTTTCAAAATAATGTTCCCCATTTTAAAAACATCACGCATCCATCACATACCCTTGTCTTCCCTCATAAGCTAAGATCAAAACAAATACCTAGAGATGATTATATCTACCGAAATCCCCTTTCCTTATTTCAAATTCTCGTTCTTGTGAAACAAATTATCTTGTGGCCTAATGAAATCGACTGTTAATGGAAACCGAGCCGCTTTCTTTTCAAATCAATTCGTCTCGTTCAAAAGTCGTGAATTCTATTCTCTAATCCTCTGACCAAATCGAAGAGCCGAGGCAAGCTCGAGCTCGCGTGAGGCTGCACATATTCATGTAGTGGAGAATCGAGTTTTCCTTTGGGGTTTCGCGATCTAAGGACCTCGACCGGCGACTTTGTGGCATCGGTGGAGTTCGCAAAAGGGTGGGTGGCTTCGCGTGTGTCGAGGGGATTTGCTTTGCTGGACTCGAGGTATGGTTGAACGACACTGGTGGATACGTGAAGTCTGCGGCTTCGTGTTGCCGTGCGATCAAGGAGCGGATGAGGAGTTGATTATGGTGTTGTTCTGGAGGAGATGTCTGGGTCTGTTCTTCGTTGGGTACGGGTTCTTTCTCTTTTCTTCTAATTTTAATATAGATATATGTATGTATTCATATTTTAGGCAGAGAAAATAATTTATGTTTAAAATAGAAATTTATTTCTATAGTAAGGTATTAAGCTACTCTGCAGTTTCTTTTGCATAGTTCATTTTTCCAGGATAAGATTGGTAATATATATAGATATAAGTCAGTTAGGATAATAGAAAACAAATATATGTAAGAATTTTAAATGCTGTAGAGTTTATATAAAAAAAATTGAAAGGAAAATTATTGGTTCAAAATAAAAATTATTAGTTAATGAAATTTAATGGCAACTGATTTCGATTAGTTCAAATATTAATAAACTATAAAATGTTTGTTCAAGGTCTAAAATTTATGGAGGAATGGTTGAGATGGAAATGGATTGCCAAACAAAAATCAAAGGTGAGTAAATCTCACTCTTTTGGATTTTTATTTAAATTTAAATGGTTGAATTTAAATATTTGGTTTTGGTTGATTCTTGTGTTAATTGTTGCTTGACTCGAAGTATTTGTGTTTTAAGTTATTTAAAACTTAAATCACAATAGTAAATGAAAAAAAAAGAAAGAGATAGAAGAAGAAGGAGAACAGAATAACAACATCTCACATACGCGGCGGATAAAATATAATAATAAATAATAACAGTTTACAGAAGAATACTATATCTGTTGATAACATTTAATACATCAGAGTTACACATATATACAGACACTGGATATACACAATCATCATGTCTCAGCTATAAATACAGCGGAAATACTCTATACGTTCTTGCCATCCAGCTCACCTCCTGAGCTCCAGAACGTCCTTACCTGAAAATCTGTAATACTTGGTTTGACCCGAGCATTACATCAAAGTAACACCCGGGTCAGGCTGGAAACCAGCGTGAGTAAACCCATCTAACATGGAATACCAGCATACAACTAATATACAACCCGGGGTAACTCGAATCAATTTACAAATGCACAATATGTTATAGAGATCACTTATTTCACACATAAGTTTTCTAAGTACCGAAGATTTAGATTTAAAATAGCCCAATTCCTTTAAATCACTTCATTCCAGCCTATTGATTTCCCATATTAATCTATATAAATTCGAAGTGGTTTCGGGTATTTCCCAATACCCGACCCCGGTCTCTTCGAAACTCATGTCATCCTAACCCAAGTTATCCAAATGAAATACACAATCTTTCATATCAGAGATATCAACCTATTCAAAGCATTCAATACCATTCAATCATCCATAAGCAAAGCTTGATCACATCCAAAATTAATTTAATTAATTCTGATTGAATTACTAACCTCGATCGCTTAGATTTCTTCACTTAACATTAATAATTTCAAATCAATTAATTAATCAACCCTTCATTATTCATCTTAATTAATCACCCTGGATTAATTATCTTTCAATTACATTCAAGCAATTATCTTTAATTAACTTCAGAATATTAATTATTCTTAACCAAAACAAAAATTCTTCTTTAATTACTTCACAAGTTAATTAACTATAATTAATTACATTAATCCTTAATTACTTATATTAATTAATTCCTCATAAATCAATTAGTACTGATTAATTAATCTTAACTAATCAATCTTTAATTTCGTCATTGATTATATAAATTAATGATTTCCCATTTACATTTCAATTTGTCCTAATTTAATTTAATTACATTAAATAATTAATCATAAATTAAACCACAAATATTAATCTCTTTCGATTTATCTCATCCTGTAATTATCTACCCTTTCATTTACTTCATTAAATAAATCAATTACTCCTTAATTAATCATCTTAATTAATCTCTTGATTAATTTTGCAAAGTAATTATATTTCATTAATTACATTAAGTAATTACTTGTCAAACCATCCCATTACTATTCTGAATTACTTACACTCAACTAATTAACTTAAAACTTAATTAATTAATTCAAACCCCTCATTACTAAATTAATTAATCCAAATCATTAATTAATTGAATTAATTAATTGAATTAATTAATTGAATTAATTAATTGAATTAATTAATTGAATTAATTAATTGAATTAATTAATTGAATTAATTAATTATGCATTTTATTTACCCTACTAATTTAATGAATCGCAAATCATTAAATCCTTATTAACATTAAAATGAAAACATTTCTTATTTATGATTTAAGTTTTAAATAACTTAAAACCTGAATACTTCGAGTCAAGCAACAATTAACACAAGAATCAACCAAAACCAAAGTCACCAGATCATCAGTTCACAGTGCACATTAATCAATTCAATCATGCAACCAAATATTTAAATTCAACCATTTAAATTTAAATAAAAATCCAAAAGAGTTAGATTTACCCACCTTTGATTTTTGTTTGGCAATCCATTTCCATCTCAACCATTCCTCCATAAATTTTAGACCTTGAACAAACATTATATAGTTTATTAATATTTGCACTAATCGAAATCAATTGACATTAAATTTCATTAACTAATATTTTTTATTTTGAACCAATAATTTTCCTTTCAACTTTTTTTATATAAACTCTACAGCATTTAAAATTCTTACATATATTTGTTTTCTATTATCCTAACTGACTTATATCCATATATATTACCAATCCTCTCCTGGAAAAATGAACTATGCAAAAGAAACTACAGAGTAGCTTAATACCTCACTATAGAAATAAATTTCTGTTTTAAATATAAATTATTTTCTCTGTCCTAAATATGAATACATACATATATCTATATTAAAATTAGCAGAAAAGAGAAAGAACCTGTACCCAACAAAGAACAGACCCAGACATCTCCTCCAGAACAACACCGTATCAACTCCTCATCCGCCCCTTGATCGCACGATAACACGAAGCCGCAGACTTCGCATATCCACCAGTACCGTTCAACCATACCTCGAGTCCAGCAAAGAAAATCCCTTCGACACACGCGGAGCCACCCACCCCCATGCGAACTCCACCGATGCCACAATGTCGCAGGTCGAGGTCCTTAGATCACGAAACCCCAATGGAAAACTCGATTCTCCACCACATGAATACGTTGCGGCCTCACGCGAGCTCGAGCTTGCCTCGGCTCTTCGATTTGTCAGAGGATTAGAGAATGGAAATGTCGATTTTTGAATGAAACGAATTGATTTGAAAATAAAGCGGCTCAGCTTCCATTAACAGTCGATTTCATTAGGCTACAAGATAATTTTTTTTCACGAAAACGAGATTTTGAAATAAGGAAAGGGGATTTCGGTAGATATAACCGTCTTTAGGTATTTGTTTTGATCTTAGCTTCTGAAGGAAGACAAGGGTATGTGATGGATGCGTGATGTTTTTAAAATGGGGAACATGATTTTGAAAGGAAGGCTGTGTGCTGTGTTCTGGCTACAGTGCTTTTTAAAAAACAAAACTATGCAAAAATATATATATTATATTGTTTAAATTCAATTTGTCCCAATATAAATTTTAATGCGTTTATATATCGTATGCTCACACAACAACTCCCATCACTACGAAATTTGAAACCCGATAATAATACAATATTACCGATCCAATGGAACTAATTTCGTCGAATTCAGAGACTATGCCTCGGAACGCTATTTTTAAATATCGATTTAAACCATATATTTTTAAAACTTAACAAAACACTTCCAAATTCAATTTCAACCCTTTCACTACCTTCAGTGCTATCAATATAAATTTTATAAGCCTTCAAATTATTTTCAACAGGCTTAAAATTCCAGATTCAACATTTTACCTGTCCTCAAATTACTTAATTCAATAATGAATTTACCCAATAAATAGTGGAATTGAAACTCAAGTTAAACATTAACTTTTAAATATTTAAAATCAATTTAGATATTCCAATTTCAATTATTAGAAATTCCAGGTCGTCACATTCCTCTCCTCTTAAAAGAATTTCGTACCCGAAATTACTAGTTAGGAAGAATGGTCCAATACCCGTTTTCTTTCCCCCAAAACCAACAGTTCAATATCCTACCACTATCCTTTTATAAAAGACCCCTTATCATTCTTACTAACTCCCAAACTCTCCCACGGTTTCCAAACAATACCCTTTTGCTCAATCATATAAATTTCAATTTAAAATCATGTTTTGAATTATCAAATTTTTCTCAAAATTTTCTAACGCTCTAAATTTCCGAGAAATTTTACCAGCGTCTCCTTTGCGCAGCTAGCTCGGTACAACTATAAAAGGCCTTTACGGGCTCCCAAATTCCAAAAGAAAACCAAAGCCAAGTGGCTAGATCAAAAACCCAATCCAATTTCATAGAAATTTAAATACATACCTTTTAGTCGGACAATTCAAATTTATCTTTTGGAATCGCAATAAAATTCCTTTTCCCTTATAATACCTGCATAACTTACCTAGCAATAATATCCAATCATAGCCCTTTAAAATCATTTCATTCATTTCCTTACAGAAGTTTTCATATCTATTCCTATTCAAATTAGTTTGTTCCATTTCCATATGAATTCAACTTATCTTCAATTCTGAATATTGAATTTTATCTTTCATTTATAACTGATTCATATTAGTTTCATCTACTAAGTTATTTCAGTTTCATATTTATAATCTTTTTGTTGTTAACAAAAATTTTTCTAACTCCCAAAATTTTTAAATTTTTTTTGGCGGAGTCTCCTTTGTACGGATGAGTTTTTGCAATTTGACAAGAGATATAATTATATATACACCGACCCACCCAGTCGGAAAAGCAAAAACAGTTCATATTTCCTATTTTTATTGCGTAGGCGTACCTTTATTTAGCATTTTAAGCAAGCGGCTTATTATTTAAGCAATTAGCGCAATCCAAATCAAGCCAAACGGCCTTCAGGTACTTGTACTTACTCAATTTAAATATGTAAGTGCCATATATAGAAAATCTATTAGCATTTCACTTACTTTAATAGCAAAACACAAGCTTTACAAAAGCAAAAAACACCAAATGCTTACCATAAGCGATTTATGTGATGTAAAGCCAATCCAATTGCATCCAACCAAATTTATATGCCATTTCATTCAATTATAATGGCTTACAACTCAATTGCTTATGTTCAATTTATTTTAAATCCAAACAAGCTCATATTCACTTCAAATGATTCAATATCAATTTTATTTGCTTCTACTAATTCATAGAATTTTAACTACTTTTATTTACGTCAAACAACGACCATTTTTATGTAAATTTGGCGATATACGCTTAATAGAGTATCAATTTATGCTTATAACTATTTCAAATTAATTTCAACTCATTCTGTATTTAATTCCATATCAAATTATTCATCAACCATACATTTGCATTTCATTTCATCTCCGCATCATTTCCATTTTAAAACTATTCCATTGAGCTTGACAATATTAATTTCTCATATTAATATCCATTTTCCAAATAAATTTAACCCAAATCCTTATTTAATGGTCCACTATTCTCACTCGAAACCAAGCTTTATTTAATTCGCCTCATAACTTAAGTCCATACTGATAATCCAATTCCAATTAAAACTTTGATTCAATTTTTATTCAATCAGACTTCATTCATTCATTATTTAATTCCACTAACCCATTTATTCACCTCATTTTAGCTTTTTAATCCACATACTTAATCATTTTCAAATTTATTTTATTTATACAAAACCGTTCTTAATTTATTCTACCCACCTGGGTTTTGTTTGCAACTCAAACCATTTCTGTTATAATTCACTTCCGTTTCATACGACAACACTTCTCTTATATCTAATTTATTTGCAAGTTTCGTTAAATATTATTCATATTACACTTGAATTTTATTTGTAATTCAAACCATCACTATTTCGGTCCAACTCTATTTATTTTTACAACATCTCCACTTATTTAATTCATTATCAAATCCAAGTCGAATTTTATTTACAGTTCGAATTCATTTCCAAACTCCATTATTACTTATAATTCATTTTATTTCATCGAGTTAAATTTTATTAACATACTCTATCAAATAATTATTTATTAGCTTACTTCCAACTTTTAAATCAATAGTCGATTTTATTACAAAAATCACTTTATTAAATTTTCCTGAGTTCAAATTTTATTTTATAATTCGAGTTTGGATTTTTCCTTTTATTTTCCCAAAATTCCAACACTTATATTTTAAAAATTTAGAAATGCTTTAAATCCACCTCATACTATTAAAATAGCTTTTTTCATAAAAATATTTCTTATGACTTGATGTCTCAACCTGTCCATCCTTGTTCTCATAGAAATTCATTCATACTTTGATCAAGCGTAGGACTGAAAATCTATAAGTACTTAATAGACCCATTTTCAACATCCAGTGAAAATACTTGTGAAAATAATTTTATTGAAAATATAGAAAACAATTTTTGAAAACAGAGGAAATATCTTTGTGAGAATGCTCTGGAAATCATCAACCCTATCCTTGGTCGCAGTTACATCCTGGGATACGTTGCCATCGCAGCAAAAGTCCATGTAACTGTAGGCACTCCGCGCCCCTCGATTACGCCATGGAACTCACAACAGATCGCAGTTACATTCCAGGGTTACGTTGCCATCGCAGTAAAAGTCCATGTAACTGTTGGCTCTCAGCGGCATACACAACTTTCGCTGTCAAAATGGAACTTCTCCACTCCTACATAGGTCGCAGTCTACCGATATAAAATCAAACGTAGATTGTTGGCTCTCAGCGGCACATACGACTTTCGGTATGTTACTATAGGTCACAGTCTATCGATATAAAATCAAACATAGATTGTTGGCTCCCAACGGCACACACGACTTTCTCTATGGTATACACTACTCATAATCCTTAGGAACTAGTTTTGTCCGGACTCCGCACAGGATCAACTTTAGAACCCCCCTTGGGGCTCGAGGCAGCACCACTCGGTGGCACTCTTGAGAAGTTCATTTCAAAGGAGCGCCTTTTCCCCCAGAGCCATCATCAAAACACTTTATATTATACACATATAGTATCTTTCCAATCATACACATAGTATGATCTCATACAAAGCTCCTTTACACAAAATCGATTATCTAAAAATCGATAATTCTCAAACTAGGCTTTCCAAATTCCAATATTGATTTTACCCAAAAATCAAAAGCCTTTCTAAATCCAAAGGTTCCAAAACCTTTTCAAAATCCTCATAAGATCCGTTATATATATATATATATATATATATATTCAGATATATATAATTTTTAAAACTTTGGATCATTTCAAACTTGTATAAAACTCCTTTTATACTTCGAATACTTCCAAAGATCCTTTACTTCCGTCAATAGATTCAACAAAGGGAGATTTACCTTATGTAAGAAAAAATATATAACTTTGTTTATTCAAAATCAAATATTCAAATTTGATTACTCTTTCCAATATCAATTTCATTCAAAACTGTATGATGCACACTTATCATCCGTACGCGATACCAATCTGATCACTTACTCGATTACACAATTTCAGTTCCGTACTAGTATCGTCCACCCGACTTCCTAGTGCAACCTCAGATCTAGTTTCTTGATCAGAAACCGTCATTCTCCTTGCATAGCCATAACTATGATAGAGAATATCCAGAACCAATCAACAATCCATATCCAGGTTCGCCGTCGAGAATCGAGTGAAAAAAATCCCAACTGGGATCGATAAACTATCTCAAAATTCTGTGCTCAAATCTTGATCAAATCACTATGCGAATAAAATTAATTTACGTACATCTAGTCACATTCACTTAAATTTTCACTCACTTAATCACATTTGCCTTAATCCCCATTTGAATTATCATTTCAACCCTTACTTCAGTTGGGTATTTGAATCGATAACAGTTTGAACTCCGACCAATTTATATTTAGAAAATAGCTTCAAAATTTTAAAAATAGATAAGTAGTTGAAAAATAATTATTAATTTGCAAAATAGCTGTAAAATAGTTAACTAATTGTAAAATAGTTGGAAAATAGTTAAATATTTTCAGAACTTTTAGATAATTGTAAAATAGTTGTAAAATAATAAATAATTTGTAAAATAGTGGAAAAACAGTAATCAGTTTATAAAACAGTTGAAAAATTACTTAATAGTTCTAAATAAAATAATTGTAAAATAAATAATTTGGCTTTTAAAAATAAAGATTGTATATATTAAATAGCTTGGAAAAATAAGTTTATACTAAAACAATTTATATTGAATATAGTCCAGAGTCAAAACTGTTCACTTCCCCTACTATTCAATTTAAATTTAAGGGGGGAAAATCTATAACATACCAAAAATTTATCAATTTTAATTAGGTAATTGTTGAACTTTTATGATATAATTTGAAAAGTTACAAAATAAATAAATAATAAGTGATAATTTAAATGAATAAAAATTTCAAATTTGTTTTGAGTTTAAAATTTGAAATGCTAAAAGTTTTTAAAATCATTTGAATCTAAATTTTATACATATATGTGAATATATATGTATGAGTGCATATGTGGGTAAATTTGAATTTTATATATTGAATTTGATTTTTAATTTGAATTTAAATTTTGGAAATAAATGTTTTAGTAAAATAATTTGGATTTATAAATATATATCTATGTAATTTATTTAATATGTATTTAATGTCAAAACATTCTCTTTTTAATAATGTGTATTAATATAAAGCTAATATTTTTAATAAGAAATGTAAGTTTAAATACAATTTAAATAGTGTAAAATATTATGTTAATAAAAATTAAATACAAATGTTAAGCTAACAATGACTATGGAGACAAGTGTAATTCACGAGAAGAAAAATTAAACAAGTGTCATGGTATCATTTCCATTTTCCTTAGAAATGTATAGAATAGAAATAAAAAATTATATAGGTAATTCATCTTCTACTTCTTACTCTTTTATCTCATTTTCAAAAGCCTAAAAGAAAAAGAATCTGAGAGGAAAAAAATTCTCAAATCCTCAATTCACAAACCAGAAAACAAAACAGGCTCCTTCTTTCAAACTTTTAATCAGCAACTCAAATCTTCTTTTTCCAGTTTGCAAGCATGACAACTTCTTCATTTCTCTGTTATCATAAAGAAAAAAAACTGTAAGTTAAATCCTTCTTTAGAATTTAAAATCTATTTATGTTAAAGAATTAATTAAGTAAATTACATCAAAGGTTAAGCAAGTTCATATAAAAATTTGTTGCAGATAACAAATTCAAAAATCAAGCTAAGAAGAAAAAAAACAATTCCAGGTTTTGATTTTCAAACGAGAAAACTGTCTCTGCTAAAATTATACAGGTGAGTAAATCTTTCAAAACTTGATTTTTGATCTGTTGTCTGAAACCATGATGTAAGCAAGTTTAAATATGGGTTTGCATGCAAAAATCTATGAATGAATTTATGCATCTTGCCTGTGCATGTTGATGTACATGGTTGCTAATCTTGTTTTAGCTACAGGCTTTTAGAAAAACTATCAAAAAACCCAAATTCTTCATTTTTAGTTTGGTTAGATTGAAGTGTCAAAACAAAAAGTGTTTAAATTCATTTAAGATTGAATTTTAAAAACATTTAAAAGACCAATACCCATGATATAGAGTCTGGAACAAGAAAACACAGTAAAACTCAATTTATAATTTAAATTTGAATTCTTTGATTATTCGATTTGATCATATAACCTAAATCATCTTTGAAATTGTTGATTTTTAAGACTAAAATCATGATTTTAAATTACGTATGGAGTGGGCATTTTGACGTTGAACTGGAGATGCATATTTGGGTTTTTCTGGCGACAGAAGCGATTTGGGTGGTCGGAATTTTGCTTGAAGGTGGTAGGGGAGTTGTCGAGGCCAGGAAAAATGTCAGATGATTTTTCCAGTCACCGTGGCATCGAAGGTTGATCGGGGAAAGGTATAAGCTTAAAAATGGGTTGCCATCAAATTCGGGGCCACTGCCGTGCCTCTGATCGATCGAGTCGTTTGGAGTTTTGGGAAATCATAATAGGAAGGGATAGCTAGCTATGGCCGGAGTATTGGACTTTCCGGTGGTCGACGTGGGGTATTCGAGGGTTATTCTAATGATGTCTACTTGGTTTCTTTGATCGAGGCAACTCGATTTTGTTTTCGAATTCTACCTAGGTTTTCTTGTGTTGGGGTAGCAAGAGGGGGTCAAAGTTGGTCTGTCAGTGGTGGTCTTCGAGGCCGGAAGGTTGACGTTGATTGGTGTAGGTGCACGTGTTGGGTTTGTGTGTTAGGTTGATGGGTGAGGGTAGATAGGTGGTAGCTCGAAGCAGTAACCGGGGGAATTGGTAGAAAACTCGAAGACGAGCTCGTGTTAAATAAGCATTGTATCGGGTTTGATTTTAATACTTAACAAAATTTTGAGAAAAAATGTCGCTCGGGTCTAAATGGGGAAAAACTCGAAGCAAGCAGCAAAATTTTCCAGGGAAGACTCGAAGTGGCCTCAGAATTGATACACAAAACAGTTTGACTTTAAAATGAAAATTCAAACTTTTAAACGATTTCAAATGCCTTTTATCAAATGATGATTTTTATTTGAGTTCTAGCTAATTAAGGTTTAAGAAAGACATTTTAAAGTAATTAAACTCAATTTAAATTTTGTTACATTATTTTAAGAATTTATTTATATAAATTGAATAATGAAATTAAGGAAGGTAATTAAGATAAATGTTATTTAAAATAAATTTTAATCTTTTGATTAACTAATGTGATAGAGATGATTTATAAAACAAGTTCTAAAGGAAAATCAAAGTAATTACTTTATCTTTTGATTTATTAAATAATTGAAGATTTTGATAATTATACTTGAGAAGTAATTACTTAAATTAAATTAATTAAGATAATTAATTAAGGAAATAATTAATTAATAAAAGTAATTAAAATTTAATTAATTAACAATCAAGGATTAGTTAAGATAATTAATTAAGGAAATAATTAATTAATAAAAGTAATTAAGATTTAATTAATTAACAATCAAGGATTAATTAAGATAATTAATTAAGGAAATAATTAATTAATTAAAGAAATTAAGATTTAATTAATGAACAATTAAGGATTAATTAATTAGGGTAATTAATTAAGGAATGATTAATTAACAAAGATGATTAAAAATTTAATTAATTTTTATTAAGGATAACTAATTATTGACTAAAGATAATTAATGAAATTAATTATGTGATTAATTAGCATAAATCACACGATTGATTCATCTTAGTTGTAGATGATTGATAACTATTGTATGATGTGTACTGACCGATATCTTTGATTTTAATTGTGATGCTATGTGATATGAATTGCTTTATGCTGAGCTATGATTCTGTATTTTTCTATATGAATATGAAACCCCTTTGGCCCGTAAAACGACATTTGAATTTTGATGCGACAAGGAGTCGAATTCCAGTTGTTTATCCGAAACCCACATCGAACCTGTGAATCTTTGTGAATGACATATCCACATGTTTTAAAATTGACGCCCACTATTCGGATTAGCCGGGAGAGGACCTTTGTGTCATACAACCCATTCTGAATATGTGATACGACGAAATAGATAGCAATTGAAGATGGTGGTGAAGACCGGGTGTCTTCGAGAACGATAAGATAACCTGTCAAATGACTCTGCACTGAGTTGCTCCGGTATAGAGTTCTCCATATGTGATGGGGAGTCCGATCGGGATTGTGGATGCCCGGATTTCAAGGACTTCTTTGGAAGTGCCTTCGGTTCTGTTCGAACCCGAAATAGACTTGTATGGATAGTATGTTTGACATTACATTTTGAGATATAAAGCAGATTTCTTTCAAATACATTTCTGTTGGTGGCAGAGAATTTATTCTCTTAGCTTAACACCCTTCTCTGAGACGTACAAGCTTAGAGGTTATGTAGTTAAAGGATATCAGTAATATATTCCCAACTTGGTAATGTGGCACGCTGAGTGCCGCTGATCATTTGTTGATCAAAGCATGGCTTTTTTGAAAAGCGTAGCTTTGTGGACGAGACTTCGTCGAACCTCCTAACCCGGTAATGGTCGAAACATGAAAGATGCAGCAAGGTTATTGGGGGTAGCTCCCCTTAGGGTATGTGCATTTCCTTCTAGATAGAAGTGGTATCATGGTATGGAGCCCAGATAGTTAACTTATGTGGATATCGCAAATATATATATATATATATATATATATATATATTACTTTGTGATTGTTGTTGTCGGGGCCCCGGATAAAGGTTGGTTACAACCGGGGGATGGCATACTCGTGTAGTAGCTACCTAGTTACAGAGATAATCCGGCCTTGTGTTGGCAGAGATCCAGTTAGGTTCTCGGGACGTCCCTCCATAGGTGTACCCATGTGGTCCAGGAAGTTTCTTAGCCCGACCATTTGTTGGAAATCCAATTACCAATACGAACCCAGTAAGGTTTTAGTTGTATTACCTGCCATTTACTTATGGTGGCGCCCCACTGTTTAGATGGTAGCTATAGTAGGCATAGTTCGTAATGTCTATGTTGGCTAAGATTAATATTATACTTTCGAAAAAAATTCTTCACTATGCACTAGTAATAATATCAAAGAATTTTTCTCGTATCAAGCATATTTGACTATCATAAGAAGAAATCTCCTCCAATTCTACGATTGCATTGTGTATGTGGCGGGAGGTCTTATGGTAGTTTCATTTTCCAAAAAGCATTGCAGATTTCAATTTAAATTCTTTTGTTGTTTCTTAAAAGATAAAATGTTTTTGTTTACTCACACCAGTCTCATGACTGACCTAGAGTTTATTGTTTCCTTTCTAAACTTTGGGTGCCCATAATTTCCACACGGGCAGCCTAGTAGCAGGTCTTTCGTGCTTTTGGTGCTTGTTGGATTTTGAAGTCTTATGGTTTGGAGGCTATCGGTTTTTGAAGGCTTTTAACTTGGAGATATTTTGAAAACTTTTGGATCTCAAGGTTCTAAGTTTGGATGTTCGCTATCGCTTCTTTTCTTTGAAGACTTTCTTGGAATGCAATCACTTGTTGTTCTGTCATGATGGTCTATTTTGAAGTTGTGTTATATGTATAAGAATACTCTGATGTTGGTGATGATGTTGTAATGAATATTGTGATGGTGTTGTATCTGGAATATTGATGTATGGCAGTTCATTTTTGTTTCCGCTGTTTATATTCATCTAACATTGTTATAAGCTCCATCCGAACTGGAATTCGACGTTCGAATCTCCGACAGTCGAATGCAAGTGAGGTATTTGATGTCAATTTTTGAACGCTGAATTTCAGGTCGTGACAAGATAATTACTTGAATGTAATTGAAAAATAATTAATCCAGGGTGATTAATTAAGATGAATAACGAAGGGTTGATTAATTAATTGATTTGAAATTAATTAATGTTAAGTGAAGAAATCCAAGCGATTGAGGTTAGTAATTCAGTTAGAATTAATTAAATTAATTTTGGATGTGATCAAGCTTTGCCTGTGGATGATTGAATGGTATTGAATGCTTTGAATAGGTTGATATCTCTGTTATGAAAGGTTGTGTATTTCATTTGGATAACTTGGTTTAGGATGACATGAGTTTCGAAGAGACCAGGGTCGGGTATTGGGAAATACCCGAAACCACTTTGAATTTTTATAGATTGATATGGGAAATCGATAGGCTAGAATGAAGTGATTTAAAGGAATTGTACTATTTTAAATCTAAATCTTCGGTACTTAGAAAACTTATGTGTGAAATAAGTGATCTCTATAACATATTGTGCATTTCTAAATTGATTCGAGTTACCCCGGGTTTTATAGTAGTTGTATGCTGGTATTCCATGTTAGATGGGTTTACTCATGCTGGTTTCCAGCCTGACCCGGGTGTTACTTTGATGTAATGCTCGGGTCAGACCGAGTATTACAGATTTTCAGGTAAGGACGTTCTAGAGCTCAGGAGGCGAGCTGGATGGCAAGAACGTATAGAGTATTTTCGCTGTATTTATAGCTGAGACATGATGATTGTGTATATCCAGTGTCTGTATATATGTGTAACTCTGATGTATTAAATGTAATTGATAGATTTAGTATTCTTTTGTAAGCTGTTATTATTTATTATTATATTTTATCCGCTGCGTATGTGAGATGTTGTTGTTCTGTTCTTCTTCTTCTATCTCTTTCTTTTTTTCATAACTATCTGAAATTTTTGGAATAGAAAATTTTCGGTCGTTGCATTAAAATATAGATTGAAATGATATATACCTATGACATTTATTTTGGGTTGAAATGATATATATATCCATCCCGAAATTAAATTGAAATAATTGATTTACTTGGCCATTAGGTAGAAAATTATATACGGACACTAGATTGGTTAAATTAAATGATTTTAAGATTTTGAGTTAAAATTATTTAAATTGATTTTGATTTTTAAGTAATAAAAATCCAATTTATGGAAATAGAATTATTTTTATAACTGGACCTCGAAATTTTGAAATTTAAACTTGGTAAACAAAATTGTTTAAATAATCAAGTTGAGATTTCAAAATTATAATCAAAATATGATGTGAATTTTTGAAATTGATTTGTTTCAAAAGATTTGACTTTTATTCAAACTTGAATATTGCTAAGAAAAGGTTATATAAAACGATATTTTGAAATTGATCTTGGATTTGAATTATATTTACAGATTTGGATTTTAAATTAGACATTGAAGGAAAATTTGATTTAAGTGCTTTGAATCGATATTGTGGAAATGGACTCAGAATTAATATAAATCGAAATGGTTTAAAATATGGAATTGGAGTTGAAATTTATATGAAATTTGAATTTGAATTAATTTGGAATTGGAATTATATTATTTTGGAATTGAAATTAAAATTCGACTTGAAATCGGAATTGATCGAGTAAATCGAAATGGAAATGGAAATCGATTTGACTTGGAAATATTGAATTGAATCAATTTGGCTTGGAAACTATTTTCAAATAAATGATTTTAGTACAAACTATTTCAAATCTATTTTCTTTAAATATTCAAAATATTTTAATTTTCCCAACTATTTTACTATATAAACCATTTTTATTACTCAAATTATTTTCTATTAAACAATTTAACTATTTCAAGAACTATTTAAACTATTTTCTAAAATTCAAACTGGTCAAAGGGTGAAAGTATATATTTAAGTCTTGGAATTAAATGCGAATTGGGTTAAAGTGAATTATAATCAAAGTTGTAATTCGAATCAAGTTTTGAAGTGCAATCAATATATCAAGTTGAATTAACGTTTGAAGTAAAATATGATGATTTCAAAATGGATTTTATTTTAGAGCGAATATTTTATTTTGATATCAAGTATGAATTGTTTTCGAAATGTAGAAGAACCAACCGGTGTGTAAAATGACATTTGTTTGTTATAAAGACCAAGGCCTCTTATTGGTATACTCTTTGGCAATATTGGAACCACTTTGACAGCATGTACGAGGTGGATGATATCCTGAATGTAGTAGTTGAATTGGCGAAGTTTACTGGAATGAAGTAAGAGAACGATGATGGATAGTCTTGACACTCGTGTCATAATTAAAATGACTAAAGCAGGAGCCTTTATTTGGCCATTGAGGTTAGCTACCTCTAGCATCGTTAATCCCTCGTATTACTATTGTGATTGTGTATTCGATGGATGCAAATTTTATCGATTGGAATGATTTTCGCGGTCGACCACAGATGGGTTACGACCGGCAAAAAAGGGTAAACTGGTAGAATCCTACCTTAGGCATTGCCTCACGTGCCTTGTCATATTTATCCCTTTACGAGCCCATTACGATTTTGGTTTAAAATCGTAAAAAATGTGCTAAGGGGGATAATGTAAATCCTTAACGCTATTTTGATATTTATTTTACTAGTAGACATTATCTATTATAGCGTATAATATTATATATAAATAGTTTAACGGATTCTTAGGAGATGAAAAAAACCGTAACATCTCTTAAGTTATTGCACTCCTATTTATGATATTGATTTGACTTACATAAGAGTATTTTAGTCCTGACTGAAGTGTTTTCTCTTTTCATTACGCTCGGATCAGTCCTGAGTTTTTTTTAACATATTGAAGATTATCATACGGAGGACGAAGACAAAGATTTGGTATATTACTATTATTATACTCAGTATTGTGCTATTATGTTATATCAATTATTCATCCTTGATGTATAGATATAAATCTGGTAAATGTATATAGATTATAATCAAATGTATAGTAAACATCTTCATGAACCTTTATTTGATTATTATATTTTATCGTTCTACTGTGAGATTCTGTGTTTTTTTTCTTTTTCTTTTTTTCTTATTTAACCACATTGATTATCTACGTTCTGGATTGTTTAAGTTGGACATGTGTGGATTATGATCGATTTAAACCTTCTTAAATGTGGGTCGTCACATCCTATATAAATTTTCTTTGCCACTTAGACATGGTTTCTACACTTGAGCATATTAGATATTTATATTTCTTCAAGAAATAGAATGGTAGACCATCCTTGACTTATTTGGAATCTTCTAAAAGCTACCACGTAAATATAGAACTCTATAATAAACTTAGTTATTTCAAAGATGAATACTTCTTTGTCCGTTGTCAGTTAGCTTCACTTAGAAGTTTCTATCAGGACTCAAGTTCTATCATTATACTTTAGCTTTATGGACATTATTCCATTTAAATTATGGAATCCAACACTTCAAAACTGATAGATATTCCAAGGAGATTCACCAACGTGGCTCTGGCGCATACAATCCAAGTTTTAAAAGATATACCTACGGATGAACTAGGGATGAAGTTTCTCTTGACCGACTCTCATATGCGGCATTTCCAACTTTGTACAATGGTTGCAGTGTTGTTGTTATTCTAGTTACGCATATAGATGCTTAGTCCCATCAAGTGGCCGAGGTCGAACCACCATCTTCTGAAAATCAAGATGCTCTCCATATGGTATAGGGCACATCCCTCAATCAAAGGGGTGATGAAAATCATGGTGAAGATGATAATAAAGAAGATGATAATAAAGAAGATGAGAATGAGGACATGTGGTATGAGGATAATGTGAACATTGTATACAAGTACATGGGAGAAATAAGTGGTGATGAACAAGTATCACCTCTCCCCTGTTGAAACACTCCACCTCTATACCCGTACTATCCAAGAGTATTACTCGATAATATTGTCAGATAACTTGAAGAATGAGGCTATATGGGTTATACACATGATATTTACTTTGGCTAACACTGGTACGTATTTAAACATTAAATAAATAACTCACCTGTATGTACACAATATTGGTACAAAGCAATAAACATATGTGCCTTCAAGATAGAACAATTACAATATACAATATATAATAGAGAATACAGAGTCAACAACAAATTAATACGATATAATATTAGATATACAACATACGTACATACATACATATATATACATATACATATACAAATATATATATATATATATAAGTCAAAGGGTACAAAACATCTCAAAGGTCCAATAACTAAAATTATATACAATGTATATCCAATATACAACCAATATGACATGAATACAATGAATTTATATCACACTAATAACATACAATAACCCTATACATCGTGTTTCCACTATGCCCCCAAATCACAAGCTAGACATATTATCCCTATACTATAATCTCTCAGATTGGCCCGAGTTTTACATAAATAACCCATGGGTCAAACAATGTCTAAATCAAACAATATAGAAGCACGTCATATTTGAAAACATATAATCAACGACAAATGGATGAATCATCTATATCCATATATCATCATCAAAATCAAAAATATATCAATAAGTGAGATATCACCAAGTATAGTTAGGCTAGAGCACACCATTGACTAAATGTAACCCTCAATCTCAGTAATAAAAAATCATCATCAATATGTACGATATGATAGGCTACCTATCGGTATAATAAAACATACGAGAATCTACTACACTCTAGGCACCTATCTAGATATAATCTTATCTCCTTACATATGGATAAATTAGAATATACCATGGCAGGGAATGATTGTACAATGGACACAAAGTCCTAAGTAGTATCATATATACATCAACATATGGATCGCCTAACCCTCGGTCGCCTAACCTATATCTATATTAAAGTGAGGTGTATCAATAGTGTATGCCAATCTGTCACTCCTTTAGAATCGAAAGGGAGACTGATGGCACGAAGCCAGCTCTAGAATCATGGAGGATCTGCAGTCCTTGGTTACCTCGATAGTCATTGTGACATGTATCCACCAATGTGCTCATCAATGCGAGGACTCTTAGTCACGACCCTGCATTTGCTCCAATGGATAACAGACTGTTGACTTATTGGATATAAGGGTGGACGAATGAAGTGAAAGCATATAGCTACGTAAATACAGGGTATCACAGATCTAGGGAGCGACTCCATGATCAGGATGCTAGGGTGGATTCTAACCATTTGTTCCTCTCTAGTGCCAATAAAAGGAGTACATCATGATAGTAGCACATAGTTTCAATAAATATTGATAAATGCCTTTCTCATCATTAAGCAGAAGCCTTACTTAGGCACAAAGCCATACTCATCACTACATGCATCACCTGACACATATATCGCTATTCCCATCATGTGAGTGTCATCTACATAAAATGAATTACCGAAAAAATATCACAGCGGCATCCCATACCACTATGTGGTACATAATCATTTATCCACTACTTATAAACAACATTCAATACTCATTATATTCTATAGAATGAGTCTAAGGAATGACTGGAGATATATTACTGAATTCTCCATCCTAAAAAGTATTATAAATCCATTTATTCTGATTTCTAGTCACATAGAATTAAATATTACAAAATCATATAGAAGGATAACATCATCGTATCCCATCATAATAACTACTTAAGTTAGTATCAATGGCCAATAATTCATATCATCCAAAATCATCATGGAAAAGATGAAAACTAGAAAAGTAGAATAAATTCTCATTAATTAACTATATAAGAAATATCCTTATTTAATCTTGTTTATTATATATATAATATTACTTTATAATACTTGAAACAGTAACTAGAAGTTACTTTATATTTTTTTAGAAATTATATCTATAAATATAACTTTCAAATAACCAGTTAAACCAAAATAGGTTTCCTTTCGACAAATTAGTTGCTTTTTAATATGCTAAAATGCTAAATTTGTGAATAATACTTTACTTTAGAAACTAGCATATTTATTTTATACAAATTATCAATCAGCAGATCATCCACTGCATCCAAACTCATAATAACAAAGTTAAGAATATCAAAAATGCATGATAATCATTCTCGGATTAATTTGAATATCTAAATAAACATTAAATTATTAACTAACATTTTCTTAAATCAAACATGTATAAATATATAAATATATATATGATACGTCTTTTAAACTTAATAATTGCAGAATTCACTTTGCAATATCTATACTTTTTACTTAGACTGTATATTTCTTAGCTTCCATAATTCTTATAGCTTTCAAATAATTAATTAAAACCAAATATAAATGTCCTTTTAATAGATTAATATTTTTATACAAATTAAATGCTAGATTCTAATATATATATCTTCTTCATAAGTTCACTTATATTCATTTTAATTTTATCCGTTGTGAATATATTCTATTTATATTATATTATTTATCATATATTTATTCATATTATATATATATATCTTAATGATTGCATATGGTTTTAGGTGGCTGATGGCACCACCAATCGATCACCGTCGGTAGATCAGTTGCTGATTGACTGGTCAACCCACCGGTCATGCATTTTCATGCCCGTAGTTCATCTTTTCGATCATGTTCCTACCATTTTACATCTTTTCCTCACCTATTTCTTTACTTACTCAATGCACGCAAGCTTCATCATCAAATTTTAAACATACATAAGTAAGGGATTAAACATAGATTTGTGTTTACTCACATGTAGTTTCCCCTTCATCTTTTGCGCAATCCAAATTTCTCTAGCTTGATTTTAATTTACTCAAATCCATACATGTACATTAGTGTTGAGTTGCATATATCTAAATTTACAAATTTATTAGGATTTATTTTAATTTTTTTATATTAAAATGGAAGAGGATAGGTGATTTTCTGACTTTTGGAAATTAGAATTTAAAGAGAGTAAGTTTTTGTTTCTGATTTCCGAAAGGGTGTAGAATTCTCTAGGGTAAATGAACTTTAGAAATTATCACATGAGTTTGGGCTTGAATAATTGGGCTTAAGTTTAAACAAATAAATTTTTATTTTCTTTGTCATTTCTTTTCATACATAAACTAATTTCCATTCAACTCGAATGTCTATTGATTTACAAAAAAAATCATATTTTTTAACCTAAGAAATAGATCGACAACCAGAAAATCAGATGAAAGCAACAGTTCTAGTAAAAATAGAGGAAAAAGAAGAAAAGTAAAAGGAGACATAAGAATTTTATAGTGGTTTGGCGTAATTTCTGTCCTACGTCCACTTTAATTTTTGTTGCTAGTTGTTCCCTCTATAGATTACAAGTAGTTACATCGGATCTGACCATAATTCAATAGATCTTAGATTTACAATGGAGCTTCTAGAGTGTTTTTTAGGTACATAATAGGAGTGAACAAGAAGAGGGAGTCTCCAATGGAAAGAAATTAGATCCTGTTTTGGTTGTAGCTAGGCTTGTATTTATTGGGAAACAGAGGTAATAGGTCAGAAGCCTGCTTCCCCTAGTGTCTAGATGAAGGCCCGATATTGTACAAGAGATACTATATCATCATGACCTAATAGTATAGATCAGTACTGACCTATATAGCTCAAAATAAACATTGGTACAAATCCAACTTCAACTCTTGCTCTTCTCTTCTATCTTCTAGTCAATAGGTTCTAAAATCTGTTCATTGAGTTTTGCTTGATTCCAATAGTCTTTCCTTTGTCACATTAGTTACCATGCTTTCTTGGCTTTATTCTCATCAATCATGGAATTGGCCATCCATACTTTAGGAAAACCACTTGATCACCAACTGTTGGAGAATTATATGATAAGCATGGAGTTTGGAAGGTGACTCGGAGAGGAATTATACATTAGTACCGACCTATGTAGCTCAGCATCGAGCTATGTCCTTGGCTTCAATCCATCTGCAATTTCTTTGAGGTGTTTCTCTTTTCTCTCTAAGTATGCTTCCAAGTTTCTGAATCATTTCATCCTTATTCTAATCTTCTAAGTCAGTTGAAATCTGCTTTGGATCAAAAGTGGGTTAACACTTACCCTTGAAAGTACGCCTTTCGAATGTATGGTGTGCTTTGCTCAAGGACAAGTTCTATCAATCGTAGTTAAGCTCTTCGATGGTCTATTGATCTCAATCTTGGTGAATATCTAGTTCCTTTGGATTCATTTGCAAATCATGGGTCGCTCTCGGCCCGTTATAGCTAAGGACTCTAACCCTTACCTAAATGTTGTTCATACATCATAATTATTTTGATTTCATTCGAAGTTATAACATCACATATCAAAATAGTCCCGTGTCCATCCAGGATTCATTTGTTTTATTTAATTACGAGGCATTCAAATCCTCTTATCAAATCCATATCCATTTTAAGGCTTGATCTCTCTCAATCATTTCACATTCAATCTATGATTTTGATCTCTCCGGATCACTTTAACTTCCAACCTAGGATTTGACCTCTCTAGGTCCTTGCCAAGTTCACTTATTCTTTGGCAAAGGAATTCAATGACTAAACAGTCCCATCCACTCGCTCCTCGATGAGGGGACATAATTTTCGTGCAAGTGCATCTACTCACTCACCGGCAAGGAAACTTGCACCTTGCACTCTATTCCCGACTCTTCATCCGGGACTTAACGTGATCAATATCGTACAAATCCATACGCCTTCTTTCTGGCAAGGTAACCTATACCCTGCACTTTGGTCATGTCTCCTTGGATGGGACTTAAAGAGATCAATCTCATACAAGCCCATCAGCTTACTCTTCGATGAAGGGATTTGCACCCTACACTCTGGTCCCGTCTCTCCTGATGGAACTTAGAGCGATCAGTATCATTCATCACATTCAATATGGATTTTTCAAAAGTCAAATACTTGAATCAATGCAAGCAAGCATAAATCTTAATTATCCATCCTAGACACCCAACTTAGAGCGTGCTAGGAACCAATTTAGGTCCCATGCATGTGTAAACGGTCTAAAGTTATTATTAACTAAAATACTCCTAGGTCCCATACTCCAGTGGCTTTACACGATCTCCATTAGCCTCCACGCTATAATAGTATACTACTATTAAACAAAGTATAACTCAGTGGCTTTTCATTATCTCCATCAGCTCCATGCTTGTCCATTCCATCATCTTAAGGCAAAAGATACCCTTTATTTCTTAAAACTAATAGCCTAAAATATGTCTGATGGACCTCATAGTAACCCGTATCATTCCTGGGATGTGAGGCTCATGAGGTTACGCTCCATAGAGCCATGCTTCTTTCACAAAGCCACGCTTTGATTATAATAGGTTCAACTTTGAATGCCACACTACCATTCCTACGATCACTATTGACTTTCATGAACATACAACCTTTGAGCTCGTATGGCTCAAAGAAGAGTGTTAAGCAAAGAGAAGATGCCTTCTCTGGCACTAAACAGAAGTACGTTTGTAAAAGTTAATGTTGTGATTTCAGAAATGCAATGTCAGACATTCGTCCATACATGTTCGTTGTGGGACTGAAGGAAACCAAAGGCACTCCTCCCACTACATCCTATCAGGAATTATCCCCAGGATTAGTAGCGATTAGTCCATGTAATCGAAGATTTTCATAACAGAGCACTACTACCACCATAAATATATGATATGGTAAATTTCACCCCAAGGGACTAGTGGCAAACAGCCCTTTATCATGAAGATCCATGTCTTCAAAAATCATCATCTTTATCATGTCTCACATCGAAATGTATACATTGGTTCGAAGTGGTTTTCAGATAGGAGTTACCTAAATTGACCTTGGTTCCTTCGAACCAATCATCGATTAAAAGGACATTAAGTTCATATGTGATTATCAATCATCATTAAATTTAGTTTATCTTTTTATTCATTCACAAATATCTCAAACAAACGTATTATTTTAAAATATTTTATCTTCTTAACATTATACGAAATCATTAAGTTTCATTTATCAAATCCTTTGGTTAATTAAATCTTTTTGAACCTTTGAATAATTCCAAATTGTTTCACTTTTAACTTAGGAAAAGCATATCCAAATTATTTATTTAAATCAAAATCAAAGATTTCTTAAATCATAACATTTTTATAGGTCAAAAACAATGTTATTCAAGACATAGATTACTGTAAATCCCAAACCAATTTGTATTGAGTGAAATGTTAGACTAATCATACCCAGATTTACCTATGTATTCAACTTGTACTATTCATGGAATAATGATGGAATCACCTTTTAAATTCACGCAGATAGTAAAAGTTCCGTCCTCGAACCTTAATGCAAAGTTTGACCAAAATATCCTTTATACTATTAAAAATCTGGTTTAATTAACTCTTTTGAAAATTATTTACTTTTGGAAAGAACTTAAATGAGATCTTTTTTAGAGCATCCGGGCTTTCCCTTCGATCTTTCCGCCTCTCGTCTAAAAGAGAAAACATAGGCTATGTAAGTTCAGAGCACTGGTTGCGCCATTCCTAATCTTAGTTACACGCCTTGTTTTACCTTTTAAATCTCACAACCGGGCAAATGTACTAGTCATTTGTGCATACTCCTTTCATTTTTAGAAATGATTTATAAAACTTTCAAATCATTATTTAAAACTATTGTGTGCATTTTCGCCCGTTATATGGTGAATATGAGGAGTTGGGGGAAAAAAATCTTTATTGTTCTGGAATAGACTCAAACTAGTTTAGTGGTATTCTCGAGATCAAAATACGGACATAGGTCAAAATTGCGCCTCAATCCGAGCTGCGGATTGAGAGATATGATCATCTTAAGAGTTATCCACCACTGTCTCATGGGGCCGATACCGAGACGCTCTACCGCCGTTCTAGGCCAACAGTCCTACAATAAGCCAGGATCCCCAATCCGATGACCGAGCCATAACTTTGGTTCGGCGCTTGCTTGGAGCTGGGGCTTGAAAATCTCGAGTCTGCTTAGAGTCGATGCGATGACCAAACCAAAACTTTGGTTCAACACTTACTTAGAGTCGGGGCTTGAAAATCTGGAGTCTGCTTGGAGTCGGTTGGATTACTAAACCAAAATGGCGCTCGCTCAGAGTCGTGCCTTGAAAATCTAGAGTCTTCTTAGAGTCAGGACGATGACCGAACCAAAACATTGGCTCGGCACTTACTTGGAGTCGAGCCTTGAAAATCTGGAGTCTGCTTCAAGTCAGTCCGATGACCGAACCAAAACTTTCGTTCGACACTTACTTAGAGTCGGGCCTTGAAAATCTAGAGTCTTCTTGGAGTTGGTTGGATTACCAAACCAAATCTTTAGTTTGGCGCTTGCAGGGAGTCCGTGCTTGAAAATCTCGAGTCTGCTTGGAGTTGGCCTGATGACCGAACCAAAACTTTGGTTCGGCGCTTCCTTAGAGTTGGGCCTTGAAAATCAGGAACATGCTTGAAGTCGGTTGGATTACCGAACCAAAACTTTGGTACGGTGCTTGCTTGGGGTCGGGGCTTGAAAATCTCGAATCTACTTAGAGTCGACGCGATGACTGAACTAAAGCTTTGGTTCAGCGCTTGCTTGGAGTCGGGGCTTGAAAATCTGGAGTCTACTTGAAGTCATTTGGATTACTGAACCAAAACTTTGGTTCGACATTCACTTGGAGTTGGGCCTTGAAATTCTAGAATCTACTTGGAGTCAGGGCGGTGACCGAACCAAAACATTGGTTCGATGCTTGCTTGGAGTCGATCCTTGAAAATCTAGAGCCTCCTTGGAGTCAGTCCGATGACCGAACAATAACTTTTGTTCGATGGTTGTTTGGAGTCAAGCATGAGAAATTTAAGGGCTTACTTGGAGTCACCAGGGAGTAAAGCCGCTTGAAGTCGAGGTGAAGGTTTGGTTGGGGCTCAACTCGGGTATAACTTATCTAAAAAAAGTTGGAAATTTTCATCATGGCACGGCGATACTTCAGGGATTTCTTCATAACGCATTCCAGGGTCCTTAGAGGTGTATGGCGGTCATCACAAATGGAATAGCTTGACAATCATGTAAGTAAGGTTGAACCAAATCTTAGAGGAAAGAATGTTGAACCAAATTCCAAATACTATATACTCGGCTGCCTCTCCTCATATCTTCATTCTTCAAATACCAAGCACATGGCATCATAAAAAAGAGGATGCTGAAGAGTGAAGCTTTCATCAACAATGGTAGACAACTTCGAGAGGAAAAAATTCTTAGATCTAATAGCATGTTTATTCATATTCAAAGCTTGTGCTTGTAATCAGAAATGAAAGGGATAATAAAAGAGGAACAATGGTGTAGGCACATTCAGGCCGAACCATTATAAATTCTGTGTCTATTTACATTTAAGTCCTTTGCATATTCTTTATTGCAAGTTACTGATTTTTTTACCTTAAACATCTGCAATTTCATCAAACAATAGCTATATACTACAAAAAATATATACAGCTCTACAACGACGATTGAGTGTTTGCCCATTTTTTGTGCAAACATTTTGTTGCTTTCACAGAGAACTAAACTTTCCTTTTTCAAAAGGAAATTCTCTCTTTCTTACTTTTCTTTTATATTTTGAAACCTACTATTTTAATCTTCTGACTTGAGATTGTTGTTTCTTCTATTAAGAAACTCTCTCCCCTTTTCTAAGAACTAAAACTTATGTTTCTTTTCATACCTACCATGACTATTTTACATAAAACAAAAAATCTTCCATTTCTCTTCAGATCTGAACATCCATTTTACTACATAGATAATTCTTTTGTCCACTTTTTAAATCTTACTTTTACTATCCATGGACACTGTTTATTAGCAAAAAAAAATGTCATCTCTTAGATCTGAAATCCTAAGATATCCCTTTAACTATTTCGGATCCACAAACACATGACCCTTAACCAAAAAGAAACATGTACTCATTCTTTGGATCTGAAACCAAGCCACCTCTCTTTTCTCATTTGGAATCCAAAAACATGGTTTCTTGGCGTAAAAACACCCGTTTTCCATCTGTTTGGATCCAGATCATTGTTTTCTTCCACAAAAGAAAACCTGTTTCTAGACTTAAGATATGAAATTGCATTTTCAATAGAATCTATAGTTTTTCTTTTCAAATCTAAAGTCACTGTCTCCTTGGAATGAGAGATTCTCTTTTTCTCACTTTCCCAGTTTGAGATCTCTGTTTCTTGGATTAAAATACTCTATATCTCCCGGTTCTAAATCCATTACTTTAGGAAAATTTATTTCACTTTTTAGAATCTGCAATCAATATTCTTTGGAGATAAAAAAATATTCTGTCTTTCTTTTATCTTATTTTAGATCTACAACCTCATTTCTTTAACCAACAAGAAACGTGTATTCACTTCTTAGATCTGAAATCACTGTATCTCCTTTCAGATCCGTAAACACTGCTTCTTAAGCAAAAAGAAACAAGTATTCATTTCTTAGATCTGAAATCTTTATGTCTTCTTTTTCTCATTTCAAATAAAGAAACATTGTTTTGGACCAAAAGAAACACTTAGTCGATTTTTAGATCTAAAATCATTATAGATCTTATATTCTTTCCATCCAGAAGCATTGCTTCTTTAACATAAGAAAACTATGCTCCTCTTTTGTATAAGAGGAATCTATTCCCCAAGTAAAATATAAAATTATGGTTCTAAGAAAATCCTTTTCTCCCTCCAAACTTGAAATCCTTTCTCTTGATCTAAAGTCATTATCTCTTTGAAATTAGAGTTTTCACTATTTCTTTCTTCAAGTTTATAATCACAATTCCTCGGATTGAGAAGCTATACCTCCTTCCTCAAGATTTTCTCTTTATTATAAGAGTTGGACCATCAACCCTTCGAAGCTACAAAACCTCCCAATCCTTTTCGAAAATTGAATTATCTCTCTCGAAAAGTACAAACTCTCAAGGAAGGGAAGGATAACAACTTCCCGATATGCCGCCTAAAGTGAGAGAACTCTGCTGCAAAGAATGCAACAGCTATCCAGATGTGATGGAGTAGGAAGACTAGTCAAATAACCTCCCAGTGCTAAAAATTATCGAACATAAATTCGACATGGTTGTGACTGAAATCAGTAAACATTCAATGCTTAACATAAAGCTTTGGTGGATAAACTTTTGACACGCTTAGAGCAGACAGAAGTATTCGACCTCAACATCGTAATAAAAAGGAAGTCCTAGTCTAGAGAACACAGGGGACATTCCACAAAGCCAAATGAACCCCAAGCACAACCATTTTTCCATCCAGCATCAAATCAGTGTACTACAATTAGCATCCCGCCGATAGATCGAAATATCACAACTTGAAGACCAAAGTCATGATGATTGAATACTCAAAGTCTAGATATAACAAGCACGACACTTCGACACTCCTATCATGCACGAAGGCATCACCAATCCAACGCGTACCAAACATGATTCAGATAATGTCAATAGCTCCCCTTGCCTGGGGATATGTTAAATAAATATGAAAAGAGAAGGAGATAAGACCAAAAGTTACTAGCCCACCCTCCAGGAAAACAAAAAACTTTTGAGTGCCCACTACAAACCTTTATAAGGACTAACCTGACCCTCTAGACACTTGCCAAGATCTCCACACTTGTTGATAAACAGAGGGCACAAAGGAGGTACTATATAATTACTTTTCTTTCACTCTAATCAATATTAAGTTATTGCAGGGCTCAACCATCTACTCTTGGATCTTCATCCCCGGAAAAAGGTGAAGGAAGGATTCATAAATCCGTTGCATGTGTTGATCGAACCGAGGATCCTTACACGCTACATGATGTAAAGACAAAAAATCAAAATTGCCCCTACAACTATGCATGACCTCTCCTTTGGGTCAAAAAAACACATAAAGATGAGAAAACATCACTATCAGGAGTTCAGATAGATAGTTACCTAGGGACGCTAGCACAGCTTGTAGCGCAAATGCTATAGCAAAATGGAAGAGATACAACTCTCTGCCCCTGAAGCTTAAATGATTAATGATCATAGAGAATCCATCCATTTGAGTAAGGTATTACCTCAAGGGTAAGGAAGAGGACGCGATGGAAATGACATTTGAGGAGAACTTAGATAACATAATAGTTTATTCAAAAAGTCTTTAAAAGACCGAGCTCCAGCAATTCTAACATATTTGGCCTACAACAGAAAGGCAAGAGATATCCAGAACCACCTCTACTCCTCATATCACAATTCAACATGAATCAGCAATATATATAATAAACCACTAGGACATTGGAGTAACCAATCAAGATACTAGCTTCACCACTCCATCATGATCCAATAATCAAAAAAAATTCAAATTAATTAAGAACTGAGGATAGCTGGATAGCAGGTTGCATACTGGGGACATCCACTATAAGTCCACCAAACTAGCCAGAGTCAACTTGACAAAATGACTAGACCATTGACTGCTAGGATGCAGCACTAAAACGCCAAACAAGAATCTTGGCCCAGTAAAACCTCTGTTATTGAATAGAGTACTTGCAGAAAATCTTTATGGGGAGGTCTCGGATCACACAATATGCTCACATAAACATGTCATATGCATGACAATAGATGGCCATACAAAGGAGGTACCATAACAAACCTCTTCTTTCATTTTTATCTAACTCAGTTGCTGTCATTTAAGGACAATACCGTCGACTTCTAGTATCCACGGAGTCTTACAAAAATACCAAGCTAGACTTCCTATCCAAGAGAACATCTTAAACCAGGCATACTACATAACCTAGTACTTTGCGCTTCTTTCGAAGCGGTAGGTTTGGTCTAAACCACTCTTTCCCTTTAACCGAGACAAGATACTAATGCATTCACTTAACACATATGTAGTTGTATTCACTTAACATCTATGCTGTTATAACCACTACTTCTTTTGTGATTAACAACCCAGATCATAAGCTTGTGTCAGCAGAAGTGAAAATAAGATAGCCATAACTATGGATGCTAGCCTAGACAGTTCACAGCTGACTACCGCCCTTATCCCTGGCAATGACATACCAGTCGAGCAACCGAGCATAAATCAAGCTTGAGTAACTCAAAGAATAAATGCATTCGAAGCCTAGTGTGAATTGACTCATGATAGGAGTTTCCCCAAGCCAATGGGTAGGTTGAAGTTATCAACAAAGTCTTGCAAACACTAATTAAGGAAAAACTAGATAAATCTAAAGGGGTGTGAGTTGACAAACTTCCCACGACACTGTAGGCCTACCGAGCCTCCAACAAAATAGTAACAAGACATATTCTATTTGCTCGAAGCTAGAGCTGAGGCCATGCTTTCGGTCTAAATAGTTGTCCCTCCACATCGTAGGACATATTATAATCCAGAAGAAAACGAGGTGCTTCTCAACATGTCCTTAGACCTGAATGAAGAAAGAAGGAATAACACCGCTCTCAAGACCGCTGTGCACAGACGTAGAGTGGAAAAACGATAGAAATCTAAGGTAAGGCCCCAAGAGTTACAAGAGGGAGATATTGTTCTCAAGAAAGTCTTTCCCCGTCCAAGCACACAAGATCCAGTTTGGAAAGGACCATTTGTTTCTTATATGTATCCACAATGAAGCTTACATTCCAACGACGGTTGACGGAAAAGGTTTTTGAGAAAAGAAGGAATCTCTAGCATCTCCACCATTACTTCTCTCAGCTTGTAAAAAGCATGTATCACTTGAAGTAATAAAAGAAAGACAGTGGACGTAGGCAAATTCTTGCCAAACCACTATAAAAAATTGATCTTTTGCTCGATTGTTTGTCTGATATTTTTCCTATTACGATCAATCGCAAGCTCTCGCCGGCAGCGATGAAAGCAAGATAGTCGTGACTAAGGGCATGAAAGTAGCCTAGGTAGTTCACTACTAATGATCAACCCCCCAGCCAGCAATGATAAACCAACTATAAGCCATAGATTAGGCATGATTGTAGCCTAGGTAGTTTACCATTGGCATTCGGCTTGCCGGCAACTACGAACCGATAATAAATCCCACGACTAAGGCAAGGCTGCAACCAGGGATAGTTCATAGTTGACAATCGGCACCCACGCTAGCCAGGCCATAGTAAATCGAATAATATCCACGATACAGTCCATAATGGCCCAGGTAGTTACTGTGTGCGAATCCCGGCTCTAAATCTTAAGCACGGCAGTCGCAAAAGTTACACTCCCTTGGAACGTAGCTTGGGCTGACAAGCCATATGTCACCAAAATCCACATTCAGGGCAAGTAATTTACATGCCATGAATCTTAAGTTTAGAAGGAATATCTTGATGGAGAATATAGTTCGTTATACTTAAACTAGAAGCTTCTAACAATTTCTTTTAGTCTCATGGCATTACACATGGATAGTAGAAATATGAATTCCACTCTGCCAACCACAACAGGTTATTTATTCGCTTCCACTCCACCAGAGGAAACGAAGCATCGACTTAACTCCGTTAGGGATAGAGGAACATCAATCCAACATTTCCATAATAATTAGAATATCCCTTCTAGCCAACTTCCTCAGGAAACTGTAAGGATTCTCCCAAAGCTAAGCACACTTATGGAACCTAAGAGAAAATCAGTGCAAAGGTATGACTAAGTTGTGTAAGATAAGATAAATTTGATAAAAAAAACTACTTGTGGGCGTAGCACCACCTCACCCCTTGATTATAAACATGCACTACAACTCAGCTTGGTAATAGCACATTAGAATCATGACCTTAAGTTCACAAGTTTAATACGTATTCATGATACAAGGCAGCATGTTGTGAGAAGCAACTAAGTGCACTATACTGAGGGAAAACCCAAACAAATAATGATTGCTCCCGGCTGACTTTTGACAACGTCCCTAGGTGCTCTAGAGGACGTGATGAGTATTTGAGGACCGCCATGTCACCAAAATTACCCTCTAAACCTTAGTAATAGGGAATCACTTCGAATGATAAGGACCTCTCTAAATAGAAGTGATTCGATCTCTAACCTTTCGAATGTAATCAATTCATATCAAAGTCTGTTTTAATACAAATTGCTTGATACCTTTACCTAATAAATCAATCCCGAGGATACACGAGATAACTCTAACACATATCTATGGTAAAATTCCAAATAATAATGTATTAATAGTCTCTAACTATTCTAAGGCAAGGATGAAACTCCTTGAACATACTAGGCCCAAAAGGACCCTAAACGTGTAGGTAAAGTCAACAGAATAGGACGATCCTCTACCGCCAAAGCCAATAAGACATTTGAATTAAAAGATTGATTTTACCTGATCAACAGGACATAACAAATGGATACTAATCAAGGTTTTAAATATCCAAAGTTTATTCCATCTAAGCACCATATACTAGGGTCATCCAACATCAGCACTTGGCATAACTCAAACTAGCAATAACGAATCACTCTTACCCATAATCAAAGTATGCTTTCCAATCAAGCCATCCATAACTCACATTTTGTCACGACCATGACTTTGCATGAGAATAATAAAGTACTCCTAGTTTGGACAATTCATTGCAGACCCTAGATAGAAAAAGACCATGTCGCTCTCTCGAAGGTTGGTTTAGTTATAGTCTTGTGTTATTGCCAAACCAAAATTTTGACTCGGTCACAATCGCTAGACACCAAACACAAGCTTACGATTGGCACAGGCAATGCACCAGATCATTGTTTCGACCTTGGACCATGCAACCTACCAGCACTTTCATTCGACCCAGTTTTTCACCTCAGCCCGACCTTTTTTCATGTACCAGACCAAATGGTTCGGTTGTCATCTTCCATTCTCAAACCAAATTATTTCGGTCCAATAAACTCCACCAACCCAATTTCATGGTCCGACTATCCTTGGTCCTACACCGATCTTCTTAATAATCCAACACTTATCAATCAAAACTTACTAGCAATCTAGTTTGTATAAGTACACTGAGAATTATCAAACCAAGCTATTGAAGAATTTAGTAAAAATTATGATCACTTTACCACATTGTATGCCGCACAAACCAATTACACCTTATTAGATTCATCAATGATTGATTTTGTCAAAGCATACACAAGAGTGGAGAAAAGATTATCAGAGAAATACACAAACTTGGCGATCACATGAGATGGTCAGGACAGCTTGATTCAACCAAATAATAAATGTAAACCGAGTACCACATTACAGATCCAAAGTCGATAATGCAAAGTATACATCAGTTGGTCTGCATACTGCATGAAGCCTCAACGTAGGAAACCAAAATACCAAGTAAAATGGAATCCTATCGGATGAAAACTAATCAAAAACGACTTTAAAAATTTAGCAAGTCCTCCTCAGAGCAAATAAGTCCCACATCAAACTAGAAAAATAAGGTACATCGAAAAATCAAAGGCGAAGATGATATATATATATATATATATATATATATTCAAACAAAATAACCATTCCAAGACTAAGAAGACAGTCTTGGATTAAACAAAGCACTCTTTTTATTCACGAAAGTATGCTTTGGAGGGAAAATGTTGTGGGAATTTTCGCCCACTACATGGTGAATATGAGGAGTCGGGGGAAAAATCGTCATTTTCTGGAACAAAATCAAACTAGTTTGGAGCTATTCTCGAGATCAAGATATGGACATAGGTTAAAATTGCGCCTCAATCGGAGCTGCGGATTGAGAGATATGATCATCTTAAGATTTATCCACCACCGTTCGTGGGGTCGATACCTCGACACTCTACCGCCATTCAAGGTCGACAATCCAACAACAAGCTAGGATCCCTGGTTCGATGATTGAACCAAAACTTTGGTTCGGTGCTTGCTTGGAGTTGGGGCTTGAAAATCTCGAGTCTGCTTGGAGTCGGCACAATGACCGAACCAAAACTTTGGTTCGGTGCTTTCTTGGAGTCAGGGCTTGAAAATTTGGAGTCTGCTTGGATTACCGAACCAAAACTTTGCTTCGCGCTTTTTTGGTGTCAGGCATGAAAATCTAGAGTTTGCTTGGAGGCGGGGAAATGACCGAACCAAAACATTGGTTCGGCGCTTGTTTGGAGTCGAGTCTTAAAAATCTGGAGTCTACTTGGAGTTGGTCCGATGCCCGAACCAAAACATTGGTTCGGCACTTGCTTGGAGTCGGGCCTTGAAAATCTGGAGTATTCTTGGAGTTGGTTGAATTACAGATCCAAATCTTAGGTTTGGCGCTTGCTTGGAGTCGGGGCTTAAAAATCTCGAGTCTACTTAGAGTCGGTCCGATGATCGAACCAAAACTTTGGTTCGGTGCTTCCTTAGAGTTGGGCCTTGAAAATCTAGAATCTTATTTAAGTTAGTTAGATTACTGAACCAAAAATTTGGTTCCGCGCTTGCTTGGAGTTGGGGCTTGAAAATCTCGAATCTTCTTAGAGTCAGCACGATGACTGAACGAAAACTTTGGTTCAGCGCTTGCTTGGAGTCGGGGCTTGAAAATCTGGAGTCTGCTTGGAGTCGGTTGGATTACCGAACCAAAACTTTGGTTCGATGCTCACTTAGAGTCGGGCCTTGAAAATCTAGGGTCAGCTTGGAGCTGAGGCGATGACGGAACCAAAACATTGGTTCGACGCTTGCTTGGAGTCTAGCCTTGAAAATCTGGAGTCTGCTTGGAGTTGGTCCGATGACCGAACCAAATCTTTTGTTTGGCGGTTGCTTGGAGTTAGGCATGAGAAATTTAAGGGTTTAGTTGGAATCAGCAGGGAGAAATGCTGCTTGGAGTCGAGTGAAGGTTTGCTTGGGGCTCAACCTAGGTATAACTGATCTAAAAAAAGTTCAAAATTTTCGTCATGGCACAGTGATACTTTGATGATTGTTTATGACGCGTTCCAGGGTTCATGGAGGTGTATGGCGGTTTTCACGAGTGAAATAGCTTGACAATCATGTAAGTAAGGTTGAACCAAATCTTGGAGGAAAGAAGGTTGAACCAAATTCCAGTACTATATACTCAGCTGCCTCTCCTCATATCTTCATTCTGTAAATACCAAGCACATGGCATCATAAAAAAAAGGCTGTTGAAGAGCGAAGCTTTCAGCAACAATGGAAGACAACTTCGAGAGGGAAAAATCTTAGTTCTAATAGCATGTACACTCGTATTCAAAGCTTGTGCTTGTAATCAGAAATGAAAGGGATAATAAAAGAGGAACACTGGACGTAGGCACATTCAGGCTGAACCACTATAATTTCGGTGTCTTTTTACATTTAAGTCCTTTGCATATTCTTTGTTGCAAATTACTGATTTTCTACCTCAAAGATCTGCAACTAATTTTCATCAAACAATAACTATATACTACAAACAATATTTACAGCTCTACAAAAACGATTTGAGTGTTTGCCCATTTTTTGTGCAAACAAAAACAATTATTTATTATGTCTTAAAACCATTTATAAAAGATATGAAGAAGAATGGTTAAATTTAAAATCATATTTCATGAGTTATCTAAAACTACTACGAAAAGTGCGGCGAACAGTGTTAAAGCTATATTGATCAAAATAACTTTTCTATCTTTTGAAAATTGATTTATATAACTTAAATTTCCTTTAAAACATTTTTAAAGATTTATAAAATTTATTTCATACTTTTTAAACATTTAAAAATATCATTTTAAATTAATTTCAAATTCGGGTTATAAACTGCAAAACACGATTTTTCTAAAAAAACTTGCTTTGGACTGTTAGCACCAGAATTGGTCACTAACACCCTTAAGAGAGATTGTGTAGAGAAATTAATGAAGAAAATAAAGTTAAACAGAAGACAGTACGTAAATTTTAATGCAGAAACAACGGACACCAGATTTATAGTGGTTCGGCGTAATTGCCTACGTCCACTTTGAGGTAGATCTTTATTGCTCTTCTTGATAATCGATTACAGATACAATCCGTATGTCAATCACTCAAATACAATTGCTAAGCAAAAAAGAATAAGTCTTGAATGAGTCTTGAATGCGGCAGAGTCTCCTTGGTGTTCTCGAAAAAAGGTCCATTTCACTGTGCCCCTGCCTCTCTATTTATAGACGAAGATGGGTTGGACGTCCCTGACGGGCCTAGTAGCAAGATATCTCGGCCCAAAACAAGTAACTCCTGTGTGTCGATCCAGAGAGGCCGAACGGAAAAATGCCGAGCAAGGCATAAATGCCGAATGATGTGATGTCGAACAACCTGAATGCCGAACGAGGCATTTGTGCGGAACAAAATGATGCCGAACAACCTAAATGCCGAACGAGGCATTTGTGGCGAACGAAGTGATGCTGAACAACCTGAATGCCGAACGAGGCATTTGTGCTGAGCGATGTGATGCCAAACAACCTGAATGCCGAACGAGGCATTTATGCCGAACGAAGTGATGCCGAACAGTATGGAGTGCCGAATGATGTGATGCCGGACAACCTGAATGCCGATCGAGGCATTTGTGCCGAACGAAGTGATGCCGAACAATATGGAGTGCCGAATGACTCTGCTATGCCGAACATCAATAGATGCCGATCGATATTCAATACTGAACATCTCTAAATACCGAATGCTCTCGCATGCCGAACGATCCTGAATGCCAAGCGTTCTCTAATGCCGAACGTTCCTAAATGCCAAGCGTTCACTAATGCCGAACGAATCATATGTGCCGGATGATTCTGGAAGCCGAGCACTTCCTAATGCCGAACGCTCCTAAATGCCGAGCGTTCCTTTATGCCGAGCGTTCTTCTAATGCCGAACGCTATTGGCTGCCGTACCATTTTGTCATGTCGAACGGCCTTCAATGCCGATCAACCATAGGTGCCGAACGGCCTGATCTTACCGAACGAGATTGTTGAGTCCTTAGTTGCCTGGTCAAACTTCCAAGTAACATTTGCCTCCCAAAGTGCATCACATGGTCGAACGTGATGTGCTTTGAACCATGAGTCCACTGCGCTTTGCTTCGAGATGTGGTTCAGTTTCCTCGATGGTGACTTCCCTTGATCACTAGTTGAGGTGGTGTGTGCCGAACGATATGCAAGTGCCGAACGATACAGCTGAAGCCGAACGTTCCATGTGTGCCGAACAAATTAAAAGCCGATGCCGAATGATGTTGCTTTTACCGGTTCTACCGGTCATTGTCGCTTCGAATTCTTCTTCTTCCCTATAAAGGTCAGCATTTTACTTCTTCTTCTCTTTTCACTTTCACCTCTGCTATTTTGTACTCATGAACCGTGCTTGTTAACAGATTCTAAAGGCTTAACAATCCTTCCTAATCCATTCATCATTAATTAAAACCGCGCCCTCAACTCCAGAATTCTCCCAAGTCTCAATCTACTAACTAGGTATCGATCCCTCTATTTAAATCCCATCCCTGACTAAAAAGTTTTAATAAGAGGCTCAAATTCGTAATTTAGAACCGTAGCCGATAGGTGTTGCATGGATGAAAGAATCAAGCTGTGATTAGGATGTTTCTTTTTTTCTTTTTTTTAGGGCTAGATGATGTGGAGGAAAGGAGAAGTGGCTAGAGATGAGCACACGAGGAAGTTGTTGGGAGATGTATTGTGGTTCAACACGGTTCCCTCGTGCCGAACGAGATTAGAGGAAAAAAATAGAGGAGGAGTAGGAATTGGCGAGAATGCTGAACAGCAGGGTCCGGAATAACTCGCCAAACGATTCGACCTTCTTGTTCGGTGTGGATGGAGGAAGAAAGGAAAATGAAACCGTCGTTAAGGACGGAGTGTCGAGCGTTGGGGCTCGGCGCAATTTTGGTTTGGCGTAATTTTGGTTCGGCATGATTCGCCATATGCCGAGTAGTGGAATGGAAGGATAGGGAGGAAGTACGAGTTGGATAGGATGTCGAACGGTATTTCGGCCAACCAGCGTGTAGGCTGAACGGTCATGAATGCCGAACGATAGTTAGGCCGACCAATAGTTTGTCCAATCAACACTTAGGCCAAACAACATTTAGGCCGAATGATAATTAGGCCGATCGATAGTTTGGCCGATCAACACTTAGGCCGAACAACATTTAGGCCGAACGATAATAAGGCCGACCAATAGTTTGGCCGTCCGACACTTAGGCCGAACAACATACACTTTGTCTAATCCTATGACAAAAACAAGAATAAGGATCTAAGCCGGCTAGCATATCGAACTAATCTGGAATGATAACTTCCAAGTTTCAGTAATCACAAGCCTGAATCTAAATTGACAGAAACAGATAATTTCCTCTAACATATAGCGCCAATGTTTGAGTCTGAAATTGAAAACACCATAAGGCAGGCTTTTGGAGATGGTCAGCGATGACGATCTTCGAAGGCGACAATTCAAAGCTCAACTTCATATCATTAACTCCGCGACTTTCAATTTTTCAGCACTTTTTCTTGAATTATCACACTAGTCCACACACCACACGGGTGGAATACTTGTGTTGTTAAGTCTAACGTTGATTGTTTTTCAATTATAGTTCAAATAGGTACTCTACTAGATTCAATTCCTATCAAAGATGTCTAAGAAATCTAGCTCCGCCACAATCTCAGATAGACCTGGGCCGTCTTCTAAACAATGGGTCACAGATACTTCTAGCCCATTGACTTTCCCTGCTCATAATTTAGCTCCCGACGCCCTGGAGGCATCAATTTTTTAGGACAACTCGGTCGATTCACAGGCTTCGAAGATCAATGAAAGTGCACTTCGTCGGATATGCTCCATCCATGGAATCCCCTTCAATGATGTATTAGTTCTATCGGGGAACGATCGTCCACACCTACACCCAGTTGGATATACTGCTTGTAATAAGTGTATGTGTTGGGTCGGCAGTGTGCCACGTTCAACTTATTTCTTCGGGACGTGCTGCAACACATCAACATTGCCCCATCACAATTGCACCCGAACGGTTACGCCTTCATCTACGGTACCTACATCCTTTTCATGACTGTTCTCTCCAGGCCTCCAACCCCGGGTGACATCAAATATATATATGATCAAGAAGCAAAGAAATAGCCCCTCTTTCATGTTTCTCGAGCCGCACCACAAATGCCAAATCTTGACTGGAGCATGCAGCAAGTTCGCCCTGTATAAACAGGAATGGTTCTATGTGCGTTGTCCTCTTGGTTTCGCAAGCAGATGGGTGGAAGGAAGTAAGTCTTTTCTATGGATTGATATTCATACTTGGTCAAAGCCATGCCTCTTCTAATTCTTTTTTCCATCTTTTCAGGTATCAATCCACGTCCTGACGGTCGTGGGTATTCTGAAGTCGTTGAAGCCATTAGATCCCTTCCTGCCAATGAACGGGACATCCGAACTCTCATTTCAAATGAGTCACTATTAAAGTTTGGACTGTTAGCAGAAGGTCGTTGGATAAGCCTTCCTGAGGGCGTTTCCATACCCAGGCCCGCCTCCGATAAAGGGAAAATATAAGCTGAGTCTTCAGCATGCATCGCTCCCAGCGCACTAGAAGAAAGAGAAATCAAAGAAAATGAAACACCCGAAGCATAAGATGAGAACGTTGGGCCTACTCATTACCCGCCAACTGAAGTTCATGACATCAAAACGTCATCCTCCCCTTCGAAGAAGAAAAAGAAACTGACATACAAGATAAGGAGGGAAAAAGTTGGTGCAATCTCTAAAGTTACTCTTATTCCGACAGAGAAAGAGGCATCCTCACAACATTTAGAAAGTTCTTTAAAGGGCCTCTCAAACCTCTCGATACCTGACAATCTACTTAATTATGATTTCGATGATCCAGAGGCACTTAAACTTCACTCGCCCATCAGAGGCGATGTAGGCGTTTAAGCCCAAACTCAGGGAGAAAAAACTCCCATTAGTAAAGAAACTGGTCCGTCAGGGGGAAACACTAGGACACACACACAAACACATGCACTTCACCTTTCACTTAAATTTTCGTCGTCACACTACTCTTCGCTAATTCGTTGTTATTAAATTCTATGCATGTGACATGGGGCATACACACGGAATTGATCGCCTTCGTGGGTCATATGTTTTCCATCACTCTAGACGTGACTCAGGTTCCGGGAGACGTACGGACAAAGACGGTGATGGCAATAGGGACTATCATTCCCGTGACTCATCATCTTGGAAGAGAACATATTATCAGCCCAAGTACCATCAACCTCCTTCTTCTCACTCGGAACAAAGCAAAGATAAGCACGGCTATAAGGGGTCGCAGTCCGATGTCGCTCGAGACCAACACTCCAATTCCTCTCCCACACGACAATCCCGAGATCCTCACAGGAGAGCTGAACTTTCAAAGCCGTCTCCTCCTGTTCCCGCAACAGATCCTACAGTATCGGAGAGACTGGCCGAGCTTGAAGCTAATTTCCAAAGATCTACTTTGATGGTCTAAAGTTCCTCCTGGCGATCCACCATATATCTGGAGATGTTAAACAGAGCGCCATCGCCTGCACCAACGACATCTATGTTCAACATGACACGTTTTTTCATTTGGCTAAAAACTTTCAGAAGTCTCCATGGAGCGCCAACATGAGATCGATCGCCTGAAGCTTGAGGCTATCCACGACAAAGATATCATTAAAGCTTAGGATGAAGAGATTGCGACTTACAAATATGGACTTGAGGCCACCCTGCACAACGCCAAGGATACCATCGAAGCTATAACTCGTCTGGAATCAACTCACAAAAAATAACTCGATGAGGCGGTACAACGTTGTGGGGCTTTGGCTTTGGAAAAAGATTTGGTGCAAAATGAGGGACGCATTCTGTCTCTGGGTTAAAGAACTTGAGGAGAGACTCCGTAAAGAACAAGAGGAGAAGGTTGATGCCCAAGAAGAGTCGCAACGGTATTGCGACGAGATTGTTGCAACGCGACTCCTAAAGGCAAAACTTGAGGGCGAGCTTTCTAAAGTTGAGGCGAGGAAGAATGAAGCCCGCGAAGAGGGCAAAATGATAGCCTCTACGAAAATCGACTCCCGTCTTGAGGCGGCCAAGGAAGAAGGTAGAGAAGAAATCAAAACCAAGTTCGACCCGCTTATTGCTGAATTCAATGCTCGTGTTCTCATGCACCGAGACTTAACTTTCCTGGGCGAGGGCTATCTCGAATCTTTGGCCGAGGGGTGGGAGACTTTAATTGAAATCATGAAGACTGAACATGGTACCGAGGAGGTTGATGAGGGGGTCTTGATAAAAGAATTCCTCAGGGGAAATGAGCCTTCGGACCTGTCAGCGGCTAAAGCTATTTATTGCAAAGGCTCCCCTTCAACAAAAGGGAAAGAAGTTATCGCTAGTCCATCCGGGATTAAGTCTCCAGCTCATGTGCCTACCCAACCGACCAGTCGGCCGATACTCGATCCTTTTGAACAACATATCGGCTACGACCCGGAGGACCCCGGCCTTGGTGTTCGTGTTTTGTCACCTATTCCAGAGGGCGAGACCCCCCTGATGATTGAGAGCCAGCTGGAACCTGGCAGGCAACTCTTTCACTTTAACATTCCAAGAGTTTTCGTTTTCCACTAGAAGCTACCACATTCTAATACTTGCTTTTCATGATTTTATGTAGGCCATTCTGATCTTGAGCCCACTCCGAGGAGCGATGTCGCCAAGGAGGTTAGGAGAAAAACGAGTGAAGCCACTTATGCAGGAGAGGCTCCCGGTCTCCATGCTCAAGTGATTAGAGCGCTTGACGAGGACAAATCTGAGACTTCCTCCCCCATTAATGGGATTTATGAAGTTTAAATTATAGGCATCTCCGAGCACACGTCCGAATTGAGCATGGAGGAGCAACTTGATAAAGAGAAGGAAAAGACGATCAAGATCAAGGTCGAACCTCAAGCTGTGGACCCGGACGACCCTTTGAACAAGCAGTTGAAGGTCATTATCCTAGTCGGGTCCAAACCTATGGATGTTCCTCATACTTCTTCGGCTGTCACTTCCCCGTTAAAGAAAACCGTCAAGGGTAAACGTACCAGGGAGGAGTCATCGGGAAAAAAGTCAGAGAAGTCAAAGAAGTAGATTTCGCTCTTGTTGAAAAAAAGCTAGTTTAGATTATATAATTATTTTTGTTTTTGTAGTTTATGTAAATAAACTTTTGACTCCGAGCTCGGAGGAGTTGTAGTAGAAACTTATTTTTGATGAATAAAACTTAGTTCTTTTTGCCTTTCGGAAGATTTCTGTTGTCCGGTTTTCTGTATAGTCATGGTCGGAACCCAAGCTATTACGAGTTACATAAGCTTCTCGATTCATTTTCAAATAAGTTGATAATCTTTTGGCATTGCACATTCTTTATTCTACGCTTTGGGTACTTAGAATATTTTCTAGTCCGTACGCCAAGGGCTTGATGACTTCAAGTCATTTTATGTCCAGTCCGCCTTCAGGGGACTTGGTCATTTAAATCGTTTATACTCGAGTCCACGCTCCGGGGACGTAGAGTACTCCAGTCCGCACTCCGGGGACTTGGGTGTTTTGAGTCATTTATACTAGAGTCCACGCTCTAGGGACTTAGAGTACTCCAATCTTCACTCCGGGGACTTGGAGGTTTAGAGTCGTTTATACTCGAGTCCGCTCTCTGGGGACTTAGAGTACTCAAGTCCGCACTCCGAGGACTTGGAGGTTTTGGGTCGTTTATACTCGAGTCCATGCTTTTGCGACTTAGAGTATTCCAGTATGCACTCCGGTGACTTGGAGGTTTTGAGTCGTTTATACTCGAGTTCGCGCTCTGGGGACTTAGAGTACTCTAGTCCGCACTCCGGAGACTTGGAGGTTTTGAGTCGTTTATACTCGAGTCCATGCTCTGGGGACTTGAAGTACTCCAGTCCGCACTCCGGGGACTTGGAGGTTTTGAGTCGTTTATACTCGAGTCTGCGCTCTGGGGACTTTGAGTACTCCAGTCCGCACTTCGAGGACTTGAATGTGACGCCCCACCTCTAGACCCATGCTAGCCAAGAACACTACGGGGTAATGTTGTCAACTAGCACGGAGAATAAGGCTGTTGAGGAGCAACCATTTGTATAATTGCTTTGTGTGAGTACCGATATGCCAGATAAAAATATAACTTTTCATCCCAAGAGAAAATCCGACATACCGACACAAACACAAAGCTACTACACATTGGCTATAATATCTTCGGAAACAAATATATAAATAAGCATAACATAAATCAGTCGCAAAAGTTCATATCTCAAAGGCGGAAGCAGATATGAATACTACACATGAAAGTGTATATCAAAGTAGTGGTCAAACAAGACCCACAATATCACAAAAGAATAGTTACAAGTGCTACACAAAAGAATAAGTATACATCAATGAGTCTATATCTCAAATGCATACAACCAAAAACTACTAATCTAAGAAGTTTGCCAAAAGTCAGGATAATAATCCCAGATGAGAGGTCAAGTAGAAGCACCAGTAACATCTCGGTCTGACCCAAGTATTATTTAATAAGAAAATAATAAACGGATCAGTCTAACTATAAATATCAAGTAAAATGATATAGAATAAGAGATATGACAAAAACGTATGATAACCATAAAGCCATACTATGATAAGTATGTAATTGATAATCAAACAGAGATTAATCAATATCACAAGAATCTTCACAAAGATCAAAAGAATGTCATACTCTTTAGTTTTATTCACCAAGTCACAAATATCGACATTATATCGATGCCAATCATAGAAGCTGGTGGATCACAAATTCTAGAAATCATCAATAGAAATCCAGAAATCACAAAAAGGGTGAGGCCTATCACAAAACGGGAGCATGAAAACTCACCAACACGTGTATCACAAACGGGACGCTATCCCATGGTCGCTAACCATAGAGCCGGTTCAACGACGTAGTACAATATCAGTATGCCCGAGGAACCTGAAACTCGAATAATTCGGAACAACGGCGTAGTACAACGATACGCCCAATGATCCTGATAAGCTACTGCAACAACGTAGTACAAAGGCACGTCCGATGGACCGAACTCCATAAAAGAACATGGGTCGCTAGCCCACAAAAATTGAGTCGAAACTCCAAATAATACATAGGTCATTAGCCTATAAAAGAAATGAGACGAAACTCAATAAAACGTGGTACCGTCCCCTACGCGGACAAAGAAATGTAGCATATCGCTAGTCTAAATCACAAAATGATCATCATCGGTCATCAAGAAGTGTCAGTTACACTAAGCTAGTAAATATATGAGCTTAGCTTCATGTCCCATAACCACTAGCTTAACTTAAATATTTACGAACAAACTATAAGTCTCCACTCGAAAATTGTCACAAGAAATTCAATCGAACAAGTCCAAGAATTAACCGACGAAGTAAATGCAAGCGTTTTCATACCACTTGTTTTACTAAGTCATTTAATTAGATTTCTCGTATGAGTGAGGGAAAGGTTTGTATATACTAGTAGGTTAGAAAATGGTTTAAGAAAGGAGCTTGACATTTAAAATAGAGTTGAAATTGTTTTGATAAAAGAGTTTTGAAATTACTACTAGTATTGGAACCTTTATATTTTTAAAGTGACAAATCACAAAAATGATTGTGGAAACAATCAATCACCAAAATTCACATACGAAGACGTGAATTAATTCCAAAGAAAGTGATATCAAATCCATCAATCCCGAAGAAAATGTCATCAAAGTCGATAATAGATGATAACAACAAAACGGAATCAACACGAATCGATAAAATTGGAATTCTTAAACAAAATAGGCAAGCAGGCAAAACACAACATATTCAGACGTCTGAAATAGGTGGTTCAGACGTCTGAATCTGGAAAATTAGAAGTTTTCCAGAACGAGATTCAGGCGTCTTAACCCCATTCAGACGTCTGAAACAGGTGTTTTTTTGCCTATTTCCTTTTTATTTGAAATCAAGCCAATTTAGACGTTTGGAATTTTGATTCAGACGTCTGAATACTGGGGAATAAAAATTCCTAATATATTATTCAGACGTCTGAAATAAGGATTCAGACGTCTGAAATAAGATTCAGACGTTTGAAACTGTGGTTCAGGGCATTCCCTGAACCTCGACCAAAAATGGCCAAATGAATATCGGAAGCGATCGGACGAGCAAATGACGACTAAGGATTTACGCCACGTGACAACCCAGCCCTAACGGCTCTTCGATACGCCTCAAATATCAATGTCCAAATATCCACAATAGGACTTTCATAGATTTTGATTTCAAAACACCAAAAATTGGAATATACACCAAATCAATCCAAACCAAAATCAATTGCACAAGAACAAGTGTTAGGAATTCATACCTAACAATGGAAGATAATTATAGACTAAGATGTGAGATAAAAATCTCATCTTTGAACCCAAAACTATGAAGAAGAAGCTATAGAGCAATGGCAAGGACAATCACTCTTCAATTCCAACCCAACAAGCTTGAATCTAAGCTAAAAAGAGAAACATTTTCTAAATTAGGTTTAGGAATTTCTGAAATTGGTAAGAGAATGGGTTGGAGAAGAAGAAGAAGAGGCTCACCAAAGCTTCTTCTATAAATTTGGAGCTAGAACTTGATTTGCAAATGGAAACTAGGGCTTGGAGTTTTAATTTCCCATTCCTCTCTCCATTGTTGCTAAAGCTTGAGTATTTGGAAATAGAAAGGAAGTAATGAAGAGAAGAGGGGTGAAGCTTGGGTTTAGGGATGAAACAAAAACCAAAGCCCTAAGTGAAAAAGTAGCAAAATTCTACTATCTCTAAACATATCGAAGTTTATACTCAAAAAGATCGAAAACGTCATTTTGAACTCAATGGGGGTGGTCTCGGGTCCTAATTTGACTGTTTGTAAAAAGTAGCTTTTCGGACTAAAATCCGACTAACGATGAAATATTTAAATACTCAATCGTAAAATATGCGGGTAGTTACATTGGAGGTTTTGAGTCGTTTATACTCGAGTCCACGCTCTGGGGACATAGAGTACTCCAGTCCGCACTTGGGGACTTGGAGGTTTCGAGTTATTTATGCGCGTTCGTACGTCAGACAAAGTAATGTATCTCTTAGTCATTTGTTACAGCGTTATCATACACAAAAACATCGACAATTCATAGGAAAAGGAAATGGCTTCAAGCCTTTATTAATGTACATAAGCAAAATTGTCTTTTCACATGCCGTAAACTAAGACTAAAAACTTGCTGGAAATAAATGCAACTAAAATATGATAGAAATGAACTAAGTGTAATAGTGCCGCATATGTTCACTACTCCATGCTCGGGGGAGCGTCACACCATCAACGGTCGCTAGCTTGAAAGTTCCTTCTCCAAGCTTCCGTTCAATGACGTATGGACCTTCCCATGTGGGGCTCATGTGTGACGAAACTGGGAAAACTCGTTTCAAAACAAGATCACCTGCTCCAAAGATTCTTGATCAGACTTTTTCATTATAATATCGAGCAACTCGGTGCCTGTACGCGGCCGCTCTTAATAGAATACTGTTTAATAAAATATGGATATAAATAAATAAATAAAAATTAATTTTTTTATTTAGATCCATATTTTATTAAACAGTATTCTATTATTACAATAGTAATATAACTACCAAATATATATCCTACCAAAAACTTAAAAACATAATGAACAATATTAGATAAATAAAGTAGGAAAATTCATACCTTAAGAAATAAAAATGGAGTTTGGATGCTGCGGAGCGGATTTTCCCTTTTTTTATGAATCTCTCAAAATATTAAGTTCTTGGAAAGAAGAAGAGCAACTACAGACAAATGACAAGAATAATTTAAGCTTCCATTGATTTGCTTAAAGGCTTGCAATTTTCTCAAATGATCTGAGCTTACATATTGCATACATATTTATAGGAAACCTTAGCTGGTGTTCCAAGCAATACAAACTTACATATGGCGGTAAGATTCCGCACTCACACTTGATAAGGTAAAGATAGCATAAAATATTAAAAGTAGTACATTATTATAGATAAGTTGTTTGCCATTAATAGAAAGCTGATGTGACTCCTCTTTATGTGCCGGCAGATTCGTTGCTTTAATAATATTATTCGAGCATATCTTCATCATTGCTACCCAAATAAGATGATTCTGCATCTATGTCTTCAATTATTGCTTTCCTTTTATATTAATTTTTCCACGTAAATGTTTTTCTTCTTCATCTCCGCTAATGTCGTTAGATAATTCATCGTATTTTAATACATCATCGTTAAAATGGAAAGTATCTTCTGCTCCTTGTAAAGGTATTTGGATCTTAACATCTAACGGGCCCCAAATTTGCATTCTTGAAGATTCTATCATTAGCACTAATTCTTTCCACATTACTGGTGGATTTTGTGGATTTAAAGTCAAAATTGACTGATGAAATTCCCAAGGTTTATTAGCACTAAACCAAATACGTTATCCTTCATAGGGTTGATAAATGGTTTGAACTTTCCTACTCTTATGGACAATCATGGAAATATAATGCTTTATGGCCTTATGTCGTGGTTTTCATTAAATGCATACTGAGGGGTAGTGGAGTTAATACAAACTGTCACCGCACCATAAACTTTAAAAGTGTAGATAAACAAAGTTGGAATTTTGTGCCAAAGCATAGAATTGTTTCTTCGTTAGTAATACCTTTGTTGAATTTTATCATGTTATGCATTCCATTGTCATATAGTTTGATTATAGTATCACAATCAATCATGAGTCCCTTATCATCAAGTCTGGCTCTTAGCATATTACTTCGTCTATCTTGAACTACCTTGAACCATCCACTCATTTTACTGTAATGTTTTAATGATTCTTGTAATTCTGAAAGTTCTTTTTCCAACTCTGCAATACCATCTTATCTATTTTTAATCGTATATCTGGTCCTGAATACTTGTAAAGAGATTCTAGTGTCTTGTAAGTTCTCAGCTTTAGGTGATTTTGAAGCTATTCATTAGATAGGTTAGTTGGTTGTTTAGGGAGTTGTGCGAAAGCATCGTCTCACTCTTGAGCTAATCTCTTGATCCGTTCTTCATATAGCTTAATGGTCTTTTCTGTATATTCTGTCCTTTTTTTATACTTTTCGGACTGTTGTAGTTGTCCTCTAAGTTTTGAATCTATTAAATGAAATTCTGGACTTGGATGACTAGTTTGATATAAATGCTGAAGATCATTTAATTGACTTGCTTGGGTATTTATGAGATCGTTTGGGCTTTGTGGAGTGGAAGAGGCTGTTTTAGCATAACTCTGATGACAATCTGGATCAACGTAATAATTTGGACCGAAAATTTGTCTGGCTTCTTTTAAAGCATCGATTAAGTTATAAAAACTTCTAAATATTAGATTTTGAAAATTTTTTACAGCCATTTGAACTTGGCTATATGTTTTGAAAACTCCTGTGAAATTTCCTCTAAAAACAATGTAACAAAAGAAATTTTTGGATAACTGTTTTTTTTTTTTGAATTTTTGAAAAAAGAAAACGCATTTCCAAGTTTTTGTTTATTTTGGCTTTCTGGCTCAATAGTTTTTAAATTCCATAAGTGATCAAGTAAACATTGTTGAGAAGGGTCATTTATACGAACAAGGGGTTTGAATCTCCTTGGATCGTTGTTTTTGAAAATAACAAGGGATTGCTGACCAAAGGTCATGCACGTGATATTACTCGCCGTTGTTTGATTATATATTGGCGATCTAACTGGACTTGCAGCTGGAGATACTATTGGGGAATTACCACCCATTGTTTTATTATCCGTTGAGTTAATTGATGGTGTTTCAACCTTAACTGGTAACAGTAAGGTTTTAACATCCACAACCGTTTTGTTATCTTTCGTTTCTACTAAAGGCTCTTTGCCTTTATTCATTTGTTGAGGCGTTTGACTTGGCTGTTTGCCTAATTCCTGATACATAAGACAAACATTATTAGAAACATCAAAAATAGATAATAACTTTCTTGAAAGCATATCTACCGAATGATTATTCTTACCCTTGATGTGTTCGAAATGAATACTACATCCATTTCCTTGAATTAAGTTCTAAAGGTTTAACCATCTAGTTTTACTAATCTTTTTCGAATTTTCACTCGAAATGAATTTAACTATTGCCTTCTAACCGTAAAATCTTTATTTAGCATGATTTTGAATTTATCTAAAAAATTAATTAAAGCTTGGATTTCATAATCTAATGAAGTCCAACCAGAGACTGAGTTAAAATTGCCGCTGGCATAAGCAGCTAGTTTTTCTGTGGATTTATCTGAATATTTAGATGGTTTACATTTAAGGATGGCTCCCCATCCTTCTTTGCATCCATCATATTCTATAATAATATAATCTGTGGATAACGGTAATTCTAATGGCTGGATTTTTCTAACTTCTTCTTTTATTTTCTGAGTTAATTTAATATCTTCTGTATTAAATCTACTTTCTCCGTTTTTTGAAATCCTTCCATAAAGAGGACCAACTAATTTGGCCAAATTTGGTATAAATTTTCTTGCATAATTTACTAGTCCTAGAAAAGCTTGAATCTTTTTCTTGTTATCTAATCTGTCTGGGAATTCTATTATTTTTTGTAAAACATGTGGTTGTAGTTCTATTTTTCCTATTCCAATTACTAGACCTAAAAAAGAAATTTTCTGTTTGTATAATTCCATCTTTTTCTTTGAAATAACTAAACCATTTTTCTCAGTTTCATTAAAATCTGTTTTCGAATGAGCTTCGTGCTGTTTTATATTGTCACCAGCAATTAAAATGTCATCAATATATACTAAACAAAAATCATATTTTTTTAAAAAAAATATATTGTCCATTAAACATTGAAATAAAGAAGGTGCCGTTTTTAAACCAAAACTAAGAACGTTCCATTCAAAATGTCCTTCTGAACACATAAATGTTGTCCATGGTTTAAAGTCTTCTTCTAACTTTAACTGATTATAACCGCTTTTTAAATCAAATTTACTAAAGACTCGTTTATTTTGAATGAGATTAATAAGAGTGTCTTTATTGGGTATGTTATACCCGTCGTCTTCAGTATTGTCATTAAGTCATTTGTAGTTATAAACGATTTTAGATTTACCTCGTTTTTGTTCAGAATGGTTTCTAACAATGAATGCTGCCGATCTATGTTTTGATTCTGATCGTCTAATCAAATTTTGGTTTAACATTTCGTTTATTTGTAGATTAAATTCTTTAATTTTGGCTGGTGAATAATCTATATTTGCTGTTTTTATGGTTAACTCTGGATTAATAATCTTAATTTTACATACATACCTAACTTTGTTTTTGGTAACGTCATCCCTTACGAATCCTAGTTTTTCTAATCGTGATATAATTTGATAAGGAATAAATTTTACTTCCTTACCTTTCTCTAGGTCTCTTATCGTTTCAAAAGCAAGTGTTGCTAATGCTGATTTATGATCTTTATTTTGAAAATCATTTCCCTAATTTCCGGTTGTTTTAAAAAAAATCTAATTCTCCTTGTCCACCACGCTTTCGAGCGAACTCTGATGTATAGTTGTTATAATTTGTAGGTAATGTATAATTATTTTTACCGAATGTATACTATTTTACTGATAGTGATTGCACCTCTATAATTTAAAATAAAATTTAACCCTAGAATAAATTCAGCGCTTTTATTTTCTTATGGAGCAATAGTACATTGCCCCAACTCATATTTACTGCTATAATTTCCACTGAAGTCCTTAAATTGTATTATGGAGTTATCAGGAATTTTATGAGCCATTTTCATAAAACACCGATTTGCCATTTTGCTAGTAATAACATATTTAAAGGGTATATGGTGTTGTAAAGGCACTAAAGAGTGTCCTATTAAACTTTTAGTACTACTTGTATCTACTATTGCTATTGTTTCTACGAAATTATTATTGTCGAACCATATTTTACATGTTAGTGTAAGAAGGTTTGTATTATATTTGTTAATATTTGCTGTAAATATTTCTTGTATTTCATTATTAAAATTCTCTATGCTTTCTATTTCTTTACTTGTTTCTCCTGGTTCTTCCAAAGAATAATCTTTTTGTTTTTCTTTAATTTGTTTTATATCCATTTTAATCATTTCTAATTCGAATTGTAACAGTTTGATTTGAGCACAATGTTTGTCTATGCTTTCTTGAAATATTGTTTTTTCATTCGCATTTTGTTTTTGATAACTAAGTCTATTTCAAATTATTTTTTACCGCAGAGAAATCATATTTCTATGAAGCAGAAATCACATTGAAAACGTTTATTAATTTATGGGTATCTCGTATAGAATAACAAGGAACATGGTTATTCCTTGTCCTTGTATCCAATTATGATTACATTCTATTTCTTTATCTTTCTTCATTAGTCTATATGTGATATTATTTAAAGAAATTCCTTCCTCATTGTCTGTTGCAATACTATAAACTGATTCATTATCGTTAAAATCTTCTTCATGGACTGATTCTATCTCGTTTTCACCTATCTCATCGACTAAGTTTGATCGTTGTGTATTATTCTGTCTATTAGGACATCTATTGGCTAAATGGTTTAAATCGCCACAAATAAAACAATGGAATTTTCTCTTGGGTTTTCTTCATTTTATATACCTATCTTTTTTATATGTGTTAAACTTCTTTTATTTTCTTAAATATTTACGTGGTTTATGGTATCTATAGGCGTGAGGAGTATAGATGGAAGTTCTACAAAATGCCCAAGCTTATCTTTTAATTTGTTCCTGTAGAGTGGCTTCTCTACAACGTTTTTCTAATTCATCGAATACAAGCATAATTCGTGGACCTATACCTAATTTTGGTATTTTACCGTATAGTTCTTCCCAATTTTTATGTAATTGTCTTCCTCAGTCTCTTGGTAACTTTGTAAAATATCTATTGCATAATTCTTCGTCTCTAGCTTTCCCTGTTTGAGCTGTCACTGTTGCAAAGTCTTGGGAAAATTCTTATACATATTTAAAATATTTTATACTTAATTGTTCTAAATTTCCTAATGCTATTTCTTGTAAGGTTGTTTGACCCTTTCCTGGATCTGTTCCTACTAACTGTAGTCTCATGAAACTGGTGAAATTATAAGGATTATTTCCTAATTGCTTTTGTTCTATTATTGTTTCTGGACTATCCTTCTTTACTGATAAATAGATTCCTAATGCTAGTGGTCCTAATGTTGTTTCTAATACAGCCCAAATGTCCATATCAGGTTTTTTGTTCGTTTTCCAATATCGTACTACATTTTGTTCCCATACTAAAATTTCTTCTGGCCATAATTGTGGTGACTGGTTTTCTAATAAAAGCATGTCTCTACTGTAAAGTCTTCCATATGGTGTTCTCGTTCCTTTAACTATATATGGAATTTCTTGATATTGCCAATCGTCTACTGTTTCCCATATCTCTCTTTCTAAGGGTCCTTCTCTGTATTTACCAAAATTTATGGAATCAATATCTAGTCGTTTCGTTTATTAACTGGGACCATTGCTTTGTCTGTCATATAATTTGTATCTAAAAAGAAATCGCTTAATGGTATATTTTGGCTGGCTATATCATTTATTAGGGGCATATTAAAGTATTTTCTTAACATTGTGAAAGATTCTTCATGGTCCATATTCAAATCTTGCATACAGGCTATGATCATGTTATTTGATTCTTCTCTAATGTTTTCTACGGTAATCTTTCTATTGATTATTTCTGGGAGTGTTTTCTTAGATTCTATTTCAAAATTTTGTATTTCTAAATTTTTATCTTCGTCATATTCTTCATCATCTACATGATAACCCAGAATGTCTTCTTCTTCATTTATATTTAATTGTTCTAGAACTTCTGTTTCTAATTCTGGTTCAGAATCGTAAATAGGACCATCATCCCAATTCATGTTATTAGCTTGTTCTAATGGTTCTTATGAAATTATTTAATTAAAATTATGTCTAATTGATCCTTCTAGTTCAGATTCTGTATCTGTTTCTTCTTCATTTTGTTTAGATTTATAACTTCCAAATCTTAAGCTAGGTTGACTGAATTGATTATTGTAAATAACATGGCTTTCTGGTATTAAAATACCTTTTTCATTTGTAAAAAAATCTTCGAGATTCCATTCAAGACCAGCTAGATCTTGTGGATCAAACCTACGTGGTTCTATCATCTTAATTCCTTTGGATGAAATGTTTTGAGCAATTCCTTTTAAATTTATTTTAAATTTCATACCAGATCTGTTACTAGCCTTTCCTGAAATTCTTATGCTTATAATTAAATTACTTCCTGTATAATTTTCAAATCCATTCGTTGAAAATCCTAATTTTAAATTTTTTAAATCTTTAATGGACTTTAAAATGTCTGGCATGCAATAGATTAATGCAGATTTATCTTTTAAATCCACTTCCATTCCTGATTGTAATGCTTTTTCTATATTTACGGTCCAACTTTTATCTAAAACTAGTGTTAGCAATTTTGTACCTGTTCCCCTTCGTGTAAGTACTTTAATACCTATTACAATCAATCCTAAATGAAAAAAATCTTTTTCCAGTATTTTTAAGCTTTTGAATAGTTTCTGGGCTTAAAATATCTAATATTACACTGTTATCAATAACTCTAATTTCTTCTTCACGTACACTTCTTATTAGCGTTGTATTATTATTCGTAGTCCTGTCTGATATAATATTCATGGATTTAATAGGTCTAACTGATTGTTATTATAAAGTTCTAAATTTTTATCTAAATCTACTTCTTCATATAGCTGAATTATTTGTTTATCTTTCCAGGATTTAGTTTTAGATAGAACACTGGATATTTCATCCTTTAGCTTACTTCTGGATGTACTAATTTCTGCTAATGTCCTAATAGGGCCTGAAAATGAGTTCCTTGGGTTTAACATTATTTTCTAGGGATCCAAAATTTATATACTTCTGGTGTTTTCCTTATAGGCTCTGCTGGTTTTCCTAAAGATAAATTTGTTAATTGTTCTGAAAGCTTGTCTAATTCTTTATCAAATTTCTATTTAGTATCTAACTTTCTAGTTTTTCCAAAATTTGCAAGTTTAGGCTTATTAATATATTAAATAAATTTGGGTATTCTTTATCTGATGAAATATTTCCTAAAAATGTAGTAAAGCCTTGTTCGGGTACTGGTTTTGTTGGTATTTATTAGATTCTTCTATTGCTTTTTGTAAAAATTTATTCATAAAATTCTTAGGCAACCAAATGTTTAACTTCGTTAACTACCTGCTCTATTTGTTTAATTTTAGCCTCAAAATCAAGAATTCTAGTTTTAAGGTTTTCTAAAATCTTTTGGATTCAAGTTCAACAGCCTTTGGTTTATTTGTTTCTAAAAGAAGTTTCAATTCGTTTAGTTTTGTCTGGTAAATTACTTTTTAGCTTTAATAACGTCAGTAAAATTTGTTCGTTTTGTAATTTGACATAATCAAAGTTTTCTACTAGCTGTTTAAGAATTCTTTTTCTCTCCTATGGATCTGGCAATCGTTTATATAGATTTCCTAACTGAATTATCACACTATTCTAAATTATACCCTAAACTTAGAAAGAAATCTGTTAAACTGTTCAACTGTTTATTTTCTCCGTGCAAAATATGTTTATATTCTTTATCGAATCTACAAATAAATTTATAGTTGTCGATGCTAATTATACTACGATCTTGAAAACTATAGCTTAAATCTAAAAACTCAAGTTTTTTAAGAGTAGAAGAATTGATTTTCAAAAGTGTACAGAAATGTTTGAGAATATTTCATTTGTCTAATAGTTTCTTTTCTTTCCATAACAATAAATTTTCTTTTGAGAGATATAATTGTTTTCGATATAAAGTGGATTAACAAAAACTACATACTACTGATATAAGTGCATGATTATTTCGCTGATTACAAATTTTTTTAATAGATTCATCATGTTTGATACAGAAATGGGATTTACGCACCAATGCAACCCTAAATATCAACTCAGAGGATTACTTCTAATTAAATTTTAGTAATACTAGGATTAACCATGCTCTGATACCATTTTTAATTTTATTTATTTATTTATTTTATTTTTATTTATATCCATATTTTATTAAACAGTATTCTATTATTACATTAGTAATATATACCATTTTTAATTTTATTTATTTATTTATTTATTATTTTTTATTTATATCCATATTTTATTAAAAGGTATTCTATTATTACACTAGTAATATAACTACCAAATATATATCCTACCAAAAACTTAAAAACATAATCAACAATATTAGATAAAAGAAGTAAAGTAGGTAAATTCATACCTCAAGAATTAAAACTGGAGTTTGGATGATGTGGAGCGGATTTTCCCTTTTTTTAATGAATCTCTCAAAATATTAAGTTCTTGAAAGAAGAAGAGCAACTACGGACAAATGACAAGAATAATTTAAGCTTCCATTGATCTGCTTAAAGGCTTACAATTTTCTCAGATGATTCTGAGCTTACACATTGCATACATTTTTATAGGAAACCTTAGCCGGTGTTCCAAGTAATACAAACTTACATATGGCGGTAAGATTCCACACTCATACTTGATAAGATAAAGATAGCATAAAATATTAAAAGTAGTACATTATTATAGATAAGTTGTCGGCCATTAATAGAAAGATGATATGACTCCTCTTTATGTGCTGGCAGATTCGTTGCTTTAATCATATTATTGGAGCATATCTTCATCATTGCTACCCAAATAAGATGATTCTGCATCTATGTCTTCAATTATTTCTTTCCTTTTATATTAATTTTTCCATCTAAACATTTTACTTCTTCATCTCCGCTAATGTCGCTAGATAATTCATCGTATTTTTGTACATCATCGTTAAAATGGAAGTATCTTCTGCTCCTTGTAAAGGTATTTGGATCTTAACATCTAACGGCCCCAAATTTGCATTCTTGAAGATTCTGTCATGTGCACTAATTCTTTCCACATTACTGGTGGATTTTGTGAATTTAAAGTCAAAATTGACTGATGAAATTCCCAAGGTTCATTAGCACTAAACCAAATGGGTTGTCCTTTATAGGGTTGATAAATGGTTTGAACTTTCCTACTCTTATGGACAATCATGGAAATACAATGCTTTACTGGCCTTATGTGGTGGTTTTCACTAAATGTATACTGAGGTGTAGTGGAGTTAATACAAACAGTCACTGCATCATAAAAATTTAAAAGTGTAGATAAACAAAGTTGGAATTTTGTACCGAAGTGTAGAATTGTTTCTTCGTTAGTAATGCCTTTGTTGAATTTTATCCTGCTAAGCATTCCATTGTCATATAGTTTTATTATAGTATCCCAATCAATCATGAGTCCCTTATCATCAAGTCTGGCTCTCTTCGTCTATCTTGAACTACCTTGAACCATCCACTCATTTTACTGTAACATTTTAATAATTCTTGTAATTTTGAAAGTTCTTTTTCCCAACTCTGCCATACCATCTTATCTATTTTTAACGTATATCTGGTCCTGAATACTTGTAAAGAGATTCAAGTGTCTTGTAAGTTCTCATCTTTAGGTGATTTTGAAGCTATTCGTTGGATAGGTTAGTTGGTTGTTTGGGGAGTTGTGCTTAAGCATCGTCTCGCTCTTGAACTAATCACTTGATCCGTTCTTCATATAACTTTATGGTCTTTTCTGTATATTTTGTCCTTCTTTTATATTCTTCTGACTGTTGTAGCTGTCGTTTAAGTTCTTGAATCTTTTGAATGAAATTCTGGACTTGGATTTGACTAGTTTGATATAAATGCTGAAGATCGTTCAATTGACTTGCTTGGTATTTATGAGATCGTTTGGGCTTTGTGGAGTGGAAGAGGCTGTTTGAGCATAACTATGATGACAATCTGGATCAACATAATAATTTGGACCGAAAAATTGTCTTGCTTCGTTTAAAGCATCGTTTAAGTTATAAAAACCTCTAAATATTGGATTTTGAAAATTATTGATAGCCATTTGAACTTGGCTATATGTTTTGAAAACTCCTGTGAAATTTCCCCTAAAAACAATGTAACAAAAGAAATTTTTAGATAGTGGTTTTTGTTGAATTTTTGAAAATTAAAAAGCAAAAGCATTTCCAAGTTGTTGTTTATTTCGCCTTTCAGGCTCAATAGTTTTTAAATTCCATAAGTGATCAAGTAAACATTGTTGAGAAGGGTTGTTAATACGAACAAGAGGTTTGAACCTCCTTGGATCGTGGTTTTTGAAAATAACAAGGGATTGTTGAACAAAGGTCATGCATGGGATATTACTTGCCGCTGTTTGATTATATATTGGCGATCTAACTGGACTTGCAGCTGGAGAACTATTGGGGAATTACCACCATCGTTTTATTATCCATTGAGTTACTTGATGGTGTTTCAACCTTAACTGGTAACAGTAAGGTTTTGACATCCACAACCGTTTTATTATCTCTCATTTCTAGTAAAGGCTCTTTGTCTTTAGTCATTTGTCGAGGCGTTTGACTTGACTGTTTGCCTAATTCCTGAGTCAAAAGACAAACATTATTAGAAAAATCAAAAATAGATAATAACTTTCTTGAAAGCATGTCTGCTAAATGGTTATTTTTACAGTTGATGTGTTCGAAATGAATACTATATCCATTTCCTTGAATTAAGTTCTGAAGGTTTAACCATCTAGTTTTATTAATCTTTTTCGAATTTTCATTTGAAATGAATTTACTATTGCCTCACAATCTGTTCTAACAGTAAAATCTTTATTCAGGAAATTTTTTAATTTTTCTAAAGAATTAATTAAAGCTTGGATTTCATAATCTAATGAAGACCAACTGGAGACTGAGTTAAAATTGCCGCTGGCATAAGCAGCTATTTTTTCTGTTGATTTATCTGAATATTTAGATGGTTTACATTTAAGGACGGCTCCCCATCCTTCTTTGCGTCCCTCACATTCTATAATAATATAATATGTGGATAATGGTGATTCTAATGGCTGGATTTTTCTAACTTCTTCTTTTATTTTCTGAATTAATTTAAAATCTTCTGTATTAAATCTACTTTCTCCATTTTTTGAAATCTTTCCATAAAGAGGACCAACTAATTTGGCCAAATTTGGTATAAATTTTCTTGTATAATTTATTAGTCCTAGAAAAGCTTGAATCTTTTTCTTATTATCTAATCTGTTTGGGAATTCTATTATTTTTTGTGAAATATGTGGTTGTAGTTCTATTTCTCCTTTTCCAATTTCTAGACCTAAAAAAGAAATTCTCTGTTTGTATAATTCCATCTTTTTCTTTGAAATAACTAAACCATTTTTGTCAATTTCATTAAAAACTCTTTTCAAATGAGCTTCGTGTTGTTTTATATTATCACTAGCAATTAAAATGTCATCAATATATACTAAACAAAAATCATATTTTTTAAAAATATGGTCCATAAAACGTTGAAATAAAGAAGGTGCTATTTTTAAGCCAAAACTAAGAACGTTCCATTCAAAATGTCCTTCTGAACACATAAATGTTGTCCATGGTTTAAAATCTTCTTCTAACTTTATTTGATTATAACCGCTTTTTAAATCAAATTTACTAAAGATTCGTTTATTTTGAATGAGATTAATAAGAGTGTCTTTATTGGGTATGTTATACCCGTCGTATTCAGTATTGTCATTAAGTCGTTTGTAGTTATAAACGATTCTAGGTTTACCTCGTTTTTGTTCAGAATGGTTTCTAACAATGAATTCTGCCGATTTATGTTTTGATTCTGATCGTCTAATCAAATTTTGGTTTAACATTTCATTTATTTGTATTTTAAATTCTTTAATGTCGGCTGGTGAATAATCTATATTTGCTGTTTTTACGGTTAACTCTGGATTAATAATCTTAATTTTACGAACATATCTAACTTTGTTTTTGGTAATGTCATCTCCTATGAATCCTAGTTTTTCTAATCGTGATATAATTTGATAAGGAATAAATTTTACTTCCTTACCTTTCTCTAAGTCTCTTATCGTTTCAAAGCAAGTGTCGCTAATGCTGATTTATGTTCTTTATTTTGAAAATCATTTTTCCTAATTTCCGATTGTTTTAAAAAATCTAGTTCTCCTTGTCCATCACGCTTTCGAGAGAACTCTGATGTATAGTTGTTATAATTTGTAGGTAATGTATAATTTTTTTTAATGAACGTAGTACTATTTTTACTGATTGTGATTGCATCTCTATAATTTAGAATAAAATTTAACCTTAAAAGAAATTCAGTGCTTTTAATTTCTTTTGGAGAAATAGTACATTGCCCCAGCTCATATTTACTGCTGTAATTTCCACTAAAATCCTTAAATTGTATTGTGGAGTTATCAAAAATTTTATGAGTGATTTTCATAAAATTGTGATTTGCCGCTTCGCTAGTAATAACGTATGTCAAGGGTATATGGTGTTGTAAAGGCGCTAAAGAGTGTCCAATTGAACTTTTAGTACTACCTGTATCTACTATGGCTATTGTTTCTACAAAATTATTATTATCTAACCATATTTTACATGTTAGTGTAAGAAGGTTTGTATTATATTTGTTAATATTTGTTGTAAATATATCTTGTATTTTTATTATTAAAATTTTCTATGTTTTCTGTTTCTTTACTGGTTTCTCCTGGTTCGTGCAAAGAATAATCTTTCTGTTTTTCTTTAATTTGTTTTATATCCATTTTAATCATTTCTAATTCTAATTGTAACAGTTTAATTTGAGCATCATGTGTTTCTATGCTTTCTTGTAATATTGTTTTTTCATTTGTATTTTGTTTTTTGATAACTAAGTCTAATTTAAAATATTTTTACCGCAGAGAAAACATATTTCTATGAAGCAGAAATCACATTGAAAAAGTTTATTAATTTCTGGATATCTAATACAGAAATAACAAGGAACATGGTTATTTCCTCGTCCTTGTATCCAATTATGATTACATTCTATTTCTTTATCTTTATTCATTAGTGTGTATGTGATATTGTTTAAAGAACTTCCTTCCACATTCAATACTATAAACTGATTCATTATCGTTAAAATCTTCTTCATGGACTGGTTTTATCTCATATTCACCTATCTAATCGACTAAGTTTGATCATTGTCTATTATTCTGTCTATTAGGACATCTATTGGCTAAATGGTTTGGATCGCCACAAATAAAACAATGGAATTTTCTATTGGGTTTTCTTCGTTTTATATACCTATCTTTTTTATATGTGTTAAACTTCTTTGATTTTCTTAAATATTTACGTGGTTTATGGTATCCATATGCTTGAAGAGTATAGATGGCAGTTCTACAAAATGCCCAAGCTTGTCTTTAATTTGTTCCTGTAGAGTGGCTTCTCTACAACGTTTTTCTAATTCATCGAATACAAGCATAATTCATGGACCTATACCTAGTTTTGGTATTTTACAGTATAGTTCTTCCCAATTTTTATGTAATTGTCTTCCTAAGTCTCCTGGTAATTTTGTAAAATATATGTTGCATAATTCTTCGTTTCTAGCTTTCCCTGTTTGAGCTATCATTGTTGCAAAGTCTTGGGAAAATTCTTTTATATATTTAAAATCTTTTATACTTAATTGTTCTAAATTTCTTAATGCTATATCTTGTAACGTCGTTTGACCATTGCCTGGATCTATTCCTATTAACTGTAGTCTCATGAAACTGGTGAAATTATAGGGATTATTTCCTAATTGCTTTTGTTCTGCTATTGTTTCTGGAATATCCTTCTTTACTGATAAATATATTCCTAATGCTAGTGGTCCTAATGTTGTTTCTAATATAGCCCACATGTCCATATCAGGTTTTTTATTCGTTTCCCAATATCGTACCACATTTTGTTCCCATACTAAAATTTCTTCTGGCCATAATTGTGGTAACTGGTTTTCTAATAAAAGCATATCTCTACTGTAAAGTCTTCCATATGGTTTTCTCGTTCCTTTACCTATATATGGACTTTCTTAATATTGCCAATCGTCTACTATTTCCCATATTTCTCTTTCTAAGGGTCCTTCTCTGTATTTACCAAAATCTATGGGATCATTATCTAGTCGGTTTCGTTTATTAACTGGGACCATTGCTTTATCTGTCATATAATTTGTATCTAAAAAGAAACCACTTAATGGTATATTTTGGCTGGCTATATCATTTATTAGGGGCATATTAAAGTATTTGCCTAACGTTGTGAAAGATTCTTCATAATCCCTATTCAAATCTTGCATACAGGCTACGATCATGTTATCTGATTCTTCTTTAATGTTTCCTATGGTAATCTTTCTATTGATTATTTCTGGGAGTGTTTTCTTAGACCATCGTCCCAATTCATGTTATTAGCTAGTTCTAATGGTTCTTCTGAAATTATTTAATTAAAATTGTGTCTAATTGATCCTTCTAGTTCAGATTCTGTATCTGTTTCTTCTTCATTTTGTTTAACTTTATAACTTCCAAATCTTAAGCTAGGTTTACCGAATTGATTATTGTAAATAACACGGCTTTCTAGTATTAAAATGCCTTTTTCATTTGTAACAAAATCTTCGAGATTCCATTCAAGACCAGCTAGATCTTGTGGATCAAACCTACGTGGTTCTATCATCTTAATTCCTTAGGATGAAATGTTTTGAACAATTCCTTCTAAATTTATTTTAAATTTCATCCCAGATCTTTTCCTAGCCTTTCCTGAAATTCCTATGCTTATAATTAAATTACTTCCTATACAATTTTCAAATCCATTCGTTGAAAATCCTAATTTTAAATTTTTTAAATCTTTAATGGACTTTAAAATGTCTAGCATGCAATAGACTAATGCAGATTTATCGTTTAAATCTATTTCCATTCCTGATAGTAATGCTTTTTCTATATTTACGGTCCAATTTTTATCTAAAACTAGTGTTAGCAATTTTGTACCCGTTCCCCTTCTGTAAGTACTTTGATACCTATTACAATCAATCCTAAATGAAAAAATCTTTTTCCAGTATTTTTAAGCCTTTGAATAGTTTCTGGGCTTAAAATATCTAATGTTACGCTGTTATTAATAACTCTAATTTCTTCTTAACGTACACTTCTTATTAACGTTGTATTAATTTTCGTTAGTCCTGTCTGATATAATATTCATGGATTTAATAGGTCTAACTGATTGTTATTATAAATTTCTAAATTTTTATCTAAATCTACTTCTTCATCTAGCTGAATTATTTGTTTATCTTTCTTGGATTTAATTTTGGATAGAACACTGGATATTACATCCTTTGGCTTAATTCTGGATGTACTACTTTCTGCTAATGTCCTACTAGGGCCTGAAAATGAGTTTCTTAGGTTTAACATTATTTTCTAGGGACCCAAAATTTATATACTTCTGGTTTTTTCTTTATAGGCTCTATTGGTTTTCCTAAGATAAATTTGTTAATTGTTCTGAAAGCTTGTCGAATTCTTTATCAAATTTCTGTTTAGTATCTAATTCTTCTAGTTTTTCCAAAATTTGCATGTTTAGGCTTATCAATATATTAAATAAATTTGGGTATTCTTTATCTGATAAACTATTTCCTGAAAATATAGTAAAGCCTTGTTCGGGTACTGATTTTATTGCATATTTATTAGATTCTTCTTTTGCTTTTTGTAAAAATTTATTCATAAAATTCTTAGGCAACCAAATGTTTACCTTCAATAACTACCTACTCTATTTGTTTTATTTTAGCCTCAAAATCAAGAATTCTAGTTTTAAGGTTTTCTAAAATCTTTTTGGATTCAAGTTCAATAGCCTTTGGTTTATTTGTTTCTAAAAGAAGTTTCAATTCGTGTATCGTAGTTTTGTTTGGTAAATTACTTTTTAGCTTTAATAACATCTGTAAAATTTGTTCGTTTTGTAATTTGACGTAATGAAAGTTTTCTACTAGCTGTTTAAGAATTCTATTTTTCTCTCCTATGGATCTAGCAATCGTTTCTATAGATTTATTAACTGAATTATCACACTGTTCTAAATTATGACCTAAACTTAGAATGAAATCTGTTAAACTGTTCAACTGTTTATTTTCTCCGTGCAAAATACATTTATATTCTTTATCGAATCTACAAATAAATTTATAATTGTCGTTGCTAATTATACTACGATCTTGAAAACTATAGCTTAAATCTAAAAATTCAAGTTTTTTAAGAGTAGAAGAATTGATTTTGAAAAGTTTACAGAAAGGTTTGAGAAATTTTCATTTGTCTAATAGTGTCTTTTCTTTCCATAACAATAAATTTTATTTCGAGAGATATAATTGTTTCGATATAAAATGGATTAACAAAATGTACATACTATTGTTATAACTGCATGATTATTGCCCTGATTACAAATTTTTTTAATTGATTCATCATGTTTGATTTAGAAATGGGATTTACGCACCTATGCAACACTAAATATCAACTCAGAGGATTACTTTCTACTTAAATTTTAGCAATACTAGGAATAACCTTTCTCTTATACCTTTTTTTTATTTGTATCCATATTTTATTAAACAATATTCTATTATTACACTAGCAATGTAGCTACCAAATATATATCCTACCAAAAACTTAAAAACATAACTAACAATATTAGATAAAAGAAGCAAAGTAGGAAAATTCATACCCCAAGAATTAAAACTGGAGTTCGGATGTTTCAGAGCGGATTTTCTCTTTTTTTACGAATCTCTCAAAATATTAAGTTCTTGGAAAGAAGAAGAGCAACTACAGACAAATGACAAGAATAATTTAAGCTTCCATTGGTTTGCTTAAAGGCTTACAATTTTCTGTTTTTAATAAAACTATTTATTTATGTAAACAAAACTTGAAAATAAGTTTCTTATCATCCGTAAAAAAATTAAAACAAGTTTATTTTAGTTATAAAACCATATTTAATAATATTGAAATCCAATTGTAAAAATACGACGTCGATTGGTCGAAGTTTGACGAAGTTTTTCTATCTTTATAAAACAAATCTATATATATATATATATATATAACTTTTATCAATCAATTTTTATCATTTTATAACAACTTAAAAATAATTATTTATCATTTATGGAAAAAATTGAACGTATATCCGATTTTATCGAAAATAAGCTTTTGTCACTTTTCGATGAAAATCCAAACTTCTTGATTTTGTAATCAAATTCTAAAAGATAAGTTTATCATTTTTATTTATCATATAAAACATGATTATTTAAGTTTGAAAATTCTCTATCCGAATATTTTAAGTTAATTAAATATTTCATTTAAAAGTGATAAAATTACAGGTTGTTACATGCTTCCCCTTAAAAGAATTTCGTCCCCGAAATTAAACCAACACGCAAAACCTAATAATATTTACTCAAAACAATCTTTAAACTCGATTCTTTATGATATACATATATCATCTATATGCGGTACCTTATTCAATCTTTTATTTGAATCCACAACTTTACTTCCGAACTAGTTTTGATTCCCCAATCCTCTATGTGGACTCTGATCACGCTCTTTGATCAAAAACCTTTGTTTCCCTTACATAGCTCTCAACTATGATAGAAAAATCAAGAAATCATAAACCCTCATTAATGTTGGTCATCAAGAATTGAGTGTTAAATCCTCTTTCGGACTAGTGAGAGCAACTAAAAGTTTTGTACTCGAATCTTATATCAAAATCGTGTGACGAAATGATCTACATACCTCATATGTAATTATTAACATTCAAAAATCTTTATGAAAACTTTTTATAAAACTTCTATTTTTTTTAAATGCTTCTTTATATATAATCCCTCTAAATATTTATTCTCAAATATTTTTTTTAAAGGAAAACTTTTCATCCCAAAGGAATTATTTCGATTTTAAAAGATAATTCACCTTTTATTTTCCAAAATTACAATCAACTTCTCTCATTATAATATATTCCTTTTTTAACCAACCTTGATATTAACCTATCAAATGATAAATCAAAATTATCCTCTTAACCCAATGAAAATTATATATATCAAGTAACTCTAAAATAATACCAAGGAACTGGCTACTGCCAATATTATCTTATATCCCTTTAATAAGAAGGGTAATACTAAAGAGAATTGTTTACCATTGAACATATCTCTTGGCCATTTTTAGTTATTATCCAGCCACTCAAACTAGTTACCATTTGTGACTTTCTTACTTTCCAAATTTCTTATTTGAAATTTCTTTTCAAAAAATCCATTAGATAATATTTTGTTTATAAAACCCATTTTGTAAATCCCTTTCATAAAATCATCCTACATAAACCTACTTCTTTTCAAAATTTCATAGTTCTTTTTCAAAATACCCAAAATTTAGTTTCTTAAAATTTATGTAACATATTTTTCATATCCATCTTTTTTAAAATTATTTTATTTGTGTAAAATACTTTTTTATATTATACGCTTATTCATTATCTTATATAAATTCATTAATCCTAACCCAATATTATTATAAAACACCTTATAGTCTAATCATGAAACTTACTACACATGATATTTGTTCAATCAACAATTGGTAATAACTAAATATTATCATTCCCTTAACCAAAAACCGACACACATAAATATCTGTATCTTTCAAAAGATATTCCTTTATACTTCAAATATAATCCTTTTAAATTTTCAAAAGATTAGGATAGGAGTTCTTAAAAATCCATTTTATTAAACTTGTATCTTTTACACGTGAAACAGTATATGTTAACCTTAAAAGATTTTTCTTTTTTCTTTACCTTTGCTTTCCTTTTATCCCTTTCCTTTTCTTTCCTATCCTTATATAGAACTGCAAATTGCCCTTATTTACCATATCTGTAACGTAAGGCATCAACATAAGATCATAGTTTTAGTTTCTAATCTGCCTCTTTATGTGCATGTATTCTTCGTGCTTGCTTTGGATTAGCCCATAACTAATCACCCAGCATATAATAAGACACCTGACCTAAATGATATACTAAGTTATTATCAGAAGTTTCATACCATTAATTTCTTGATTTATCCAAATTACTTGATTCATACTTGTTCGGATTTGAACTTGCCTTGATTGTACAATGATAAGAAGAATAATTTACGATACCATTCGCCCAAGCCAACATATGATCAATACTTAGAAGATTATTCCTACCAGCACTATAAAGATCAAGACCTTATCCTTGGAACTTTCCAAGGGATGATATCTTATAAACTTTCCATATCACATGAATAATTATACTTTTGTACATATAAAATATACTTTTCATTTTCACGCCTCCTGCCCCAAGCCAACCGAAAGGTCTGGCTGCTCGGAATAGTTGGTTGTGGCGGGCCTTCCGGCTATTCCCTAGGTTTACTGTTCAGGAATCGCTGGTCAGTAGTGATTGAACAGGTTTCCCTAGTTCCCAAAAAATATACTCCTTTTAAGAGGTATGTCGATTTGCCTTGTTTAAGTGTTTAGAAATCCCTATCTATAACGGTGATCAGGTTCATCGACCAGAATTTATAAACCACAATACAGATAAATCAACACAAAACATTTTTATAACAAATACGCGCTCATATATATAATACTCTCAAAGTCATTCTAGGTTGTTGTTAACCCAATATGTAATGAGTCACTCATTCTAAAGTATTACTAAACCTATCTATAATGAGTTTTACCCCACCAAAGCCTAGGTGTTCACTTAACTGAGCTCTGATAACAAATATAACGATCGGAATTTTCAACCCTCAAAAATCGACACTAATACATCTTCATGTCGCAAATCCAAGTGCCGAAAAGCCCGATTGTTAGGGTAAAAAGGAAATAAAGGTAGAAAATATCTCACACGAATGGAATAACATGTATTACTTCAACAATAATCATTAGAGTGGAAAATTTTGAATACAATATCAGAGTCTAACCTAGATTTAGCCTGGACGGTTATAAAACCTTTGTCCTTATAAATGTAAAAACAAATGCAATAGATGCAGTAGATAATAGAATACGTCCATACATAATAAAGATCTCCAGCTCTTCTTTGGAAACTCCAAGAGCCTTCAACTAAACCTGAAACTACTCGGATCTGACTCGAGTTAAAAATACCCGGATCAAACTTTATAAACCAGCGTGAGATACTCGAAATTTTTAGAGTTGATGTAAATCAGAACATTTGGAAAAAAAGGCATTTCATAAAACCATACCTACACATATATATATGGATGGGTTTTTACCTTATGATAATAAAATACTTTACACTCAAAACCACTTGATATAAGTAAATATATATAAACATAGCCTATATTATTATTAAATTCCAACAAGGGGTAGCTGAACGTTTGCAAAGTATTATAGCTATTTTGGGACTACAATCAAAACCATAAAGCTCGTATTTGAAATTTGATTTCCAACATGATATGGAACTAGTGACCATTCAGACACGAAAATCCATGTATAACTATACTAATTCACTCCTGTGGCTTTACACGATTTCCGTCAGCCTTGGAACTATACTGGTATACTACCATGGAATGGAGTACTACTCGGTGGCTTTTCACGATCTCTATCAGCCTCCATACTTTTCCATTCCTCATCTTAAGGCAATAGTGCAACGATCCACAAATTTTGATAATTAAACCTATTAAATTAAATAAGATTTTGAAATTTATATTATGAGAAATTAAAATTTATGATTTATTATTGAGGAAATAATTAGAATATGACTTAACAATGTTGTTTGAATGCTATTGATAACTATCTAATATAATTTCAATCAATTGAAATAAATTTTAGGTTAATTTGGTTGTAATTGTAAATAATGAAATAAATTAAATGATGGATGTAATGGTGAGATTGTAGGTAATTTACTAAAATTGGTTAATATAGAATGTCAAATCAGTGATGTGTTATGTAGTTATAATCTTTTTTTGTAAATAATAAATTTATAAATGTGATAAAAGTAATAATTGTTCATTTAACATTTTATTATATAATGTGTTTGGAATTAATTTGGAAATTAACGAAAATTTATGTAACTAATTATTGCAGTTAATATGGAAAAAGATGCTAACGTTAAAATAATGAATGTAATAAAATGTAAACTTACGTTAAATTAATAGCGTATTATTGATTGAATAATAAGGATGATAACATAAGTTTGAATGTAATTGGATGAGAATTGGATGTGTAGTTAATGGTATGAATTATGTAACAAGGAAATTGTAGGCAATGATAAAATGCATATTTATTTAAGGAAAATAAAATGCGAGATTTACTTGGTAACGTACCAAGTTGATTTCAAATAATGAAACGAGGAAAAACAATTAATTGGTAAGTGATGGATGCCTTTTGTTAATGCAATGAACACTACAACTGTTAAATAACGACAATAGAAGTTAGAAATATATTAGTAACAATAAATTGGAAATTTATAAGCACCATTTAATTTGAAATATATATCGAATTGATCGGCATTTAACCTTTTAATATGATAAGGAGAAACAAATTAATATTGCATTAATTGATATTACATCTTTTAATTAAGATAAAGTCTAACGATCCGTAACTTTTAACAACTTTATAATGACAGTATTTTGAATTTAAATAAAAAATTAAATTTGAAAAAATTAATTGAATTTGTGACGTTGAGTGTTTTATTTGACCAAATTTTATAGAATAAAATTTCTTTATGAAATTTTAAATTTTGGTTAAACTTAGTCAAAGTTTGACTTTTGGTTGGAAAATATAAATTTGAATTTTAAAATTTTATTCATTTTATATAATACTAGGCTGAATTCTAATCTCCTCCTTGTTTTTCCTTTTGTAAAAATCTAATTCCTATTGCTCTAAAAATATAAATTACTATGAAAAATTGACATAAATTTGCAGTGTATATTTGTGTTTTTGGCTAAGTCTTATTGGGTTTGTTTGGTCTAATGGGCTTTTTAGTAAACCAAAAGACCCTAGGAACCTTAAGAGACTTTGGACCCTTCCTTTTTCCACCCACTGACTTTTGTTTCTTATCTGATTAAACAAGTATGTATAGATTTTTTTCTTATTGAGAAACTCTTCACGTACCCTTCTTCTTCTTCGTTCTCAAATCTACAGAACTCCAAAACTCCAAAATCACAAATCCCCAAACTCTATCCCTCCTCTCTTCAAAACCCTTCCATCCTCTCTCCCCTTGCCGCCGCCCTCCACCACCAATTCTAACCATCTCCTCTCTCCTCCTCTATTTTATAAAAAAAAGAAGACAACACAATTTGTTCGATTTGCGTTGTCGTGCTTTGCTTTGCTATGCTTTTCTTTTGGATTGTTTCTTTGGATAGGATTGATTAGCTAGTCATGTTTGGATTTCAACTTGGATCTATCTGTTTGTGTTGTCAAAAACTCTCTAACCTCAAAAGGTGAGCAATCACTCACGATTAACATTTTTATTGTTAGGTAAATAAACATTGATTGAAATGTTATGAGAAATGTTTGCTTTAGATAGGAATATGTGATATATGTTGTTATGTTCTCTTGAATTTGTGTTATAATATTCACATGAATACATTGTTTTATATGTCGCAAATAGGATGTTATGTTAATTTGATTAATTGTGACACGTGTATGTTAAATATGTCACATATGATATGTTAGAAAACGTGTTATGTTAGAATTTTTTTTGTATATGCCATGTTGAAATATGTCACATATGCTACGTTGAAGAAAAGTGTTAGGTTAATAAAATCATAGGTTGCACATGTTATGTTAATAATATGTCACATATTCTATATGGAAATAATGTATTATGTTTGAGCAAAATGATATGCCATGTTATTTTATTGTAAATCACCTTGCAAGTTCCTTATATATATATATATATATATATATATATATATATATGTCATTTTATATATTTATATCTTACCTTAGTGTATGACATGTTAGAATTTTAAATATTCACTTATGCTGTTTATGATATATGACACATGTGATATGGTAGTTATTCATGTGTATATATTAAATTGTTAATTATGCACGCATGTTGGCCATTGACATGTTATGTGTTTATCTTATTATTGTTGTCACACTCCAAGTTCCCTGATAGTTAGCAAAATCATTTTGGGTTGAAATGATAAATACCCGATATAAAACCAATTTGGGTTTAAATAAACTGATCCAGAAATAAAATTGGAATACTGTAGGTTTAAATTTATGTTTGAACTTGAAATAATGAATTGAAATTTAATTGATTTAATGAAAGTTTTAATTGGATTTTTAGATTTAAACTTGTTTTTTTATTTTAACTTAGTAGGTTTAAGTGAAAAATTGAAACCTGAAGTTGAATTTAATAATGAATTGATTGGAAACGAACATGAAAGTCGGTATTTGAACTAAAATGCTTTATAATGTGAAAGATGATGTTTATTTAAACCTAAGAATTTCACTTATTGAGTTATCTATACATTTCACTTGAGTTGACTTACTTACATAAGAATATTAGTCCCGATTCGAGCGTTTTTGTTTTACTTTACGCTCGGGTCAGGCCGAGTATTTCAGTTTAGCGAAGACACTTATTTCTGAAGACGAAGATGGAGTCAAGGACCGTATCTACTACTATTATAGCAATTGTCTATTCTGCCCGAAAAAATGTAAATTTTGATTTTGTTGAAAAATAGCTTTATGTACTATTTATGTATTTATTTTGTGTATTATACATTATCCTTCCACTGCGAGATTCTGTATTTTGTTCTTTTGAATCATATTTCGTTTGAACAATCCCATTAATAATATGTCTTTTGAATAGTTTGAGTTTGACATGTGTGGTGTATTATCGACTTAAACTGTCCAAAAGGCAGGTTGTTACAGTTGGTATTAGAGCCAAGTTTAGAGACACCTTAGTCTGCTGGGGTTTACTTATTAGAGATAGGGTTAGTAGTACACTAGTATGAGTTTGAGTGTGTAGATATATACGAGAGCGCGTATTTGATAGTGCTGTAAAATGTTTTCTATAGTTTTGAAATGAAATAAATTTTTTCCTAACATTATATGTTATATATAAGGGAATGAATTTTTTTATAACTAATATAGTTATTTGTAATGTGTTTGTTTCAAGAAATGATAATATTTAATTATTATCATTTATTGTTGATCAATTGTATTTAGTCAGTTTACAAGCCTTGGCTATTATTATTGATTTGAATTTATAAGATAAACACTAGTTTAGTAATGGTATATTAAAGAAAATAAAGTGAATGATTATATGAACATGATTTCTAAGTTTAGTCTTAATAAATGGAAATTAAACTGAAAATCTGAAAAATAGAATCCTGATGTTTTAAAAATTAGTTTTCTAATATTTTGTAAATAGTAGTAATATTATTCAAAAGTAAATAATTAGGGTATTTGTTTATGAAATTGAAATGATTTGTTGTGAATCATGTTGTTTTGTTGATTGGCAGTTTCAACTGTTGAAATAAAATGGAATGTTATGAAATTCTGGATAGTCCAAAATTTTGAAATTAATTTTAGTGTTAAAACTTAGTAATTTTGTAAATTTATACAAGTTGAATTTTATAACCTTAATTGGAAAAGGCAAAATGAGTAAAACAAGATTTGAATTGTTAAAATTTATGTTAAGAAAATGATTCTGAAAGTTTGTATGTACTTTTAGGATGAAATATGGTACTATAAGTGTGAATTTAAGTATTGGAGTGTTTGAGTTGAAATTGTGGAGAAATATGTGTTATAAATGGAGTTAAATGGTTGTAAAAATGTTTATAAACTTAATTGAAATTTATGAAATGTGTCATAAATAATTTGAAAAGTAAAAGTGAAAACAAATTGGATAAACAAATATGAACTAAAATGAAATGATTATGAATAAAGTCATGACCTGTAAATTATTTATGAAATAAATGGATGTTGCAAGAAATGGTTGATAACTTTCAACTCGAATAATGTCCTATCAAAAAGGTTAAGCCTTTATAAACTGGTTATAAACTTAAGGAAATTTCTTATGAAATGATTCACAAATAAATGCAGTATTAAATGAGAAATACTATATGTGAAAATGAATGTGATTTAAAATTAAGCGAGGTGTATTAATGTAATTTATTAATGATTTTGTCATTAAATGGAGAATTTTTTGTATTGATAAGAGATAAAATGTGTATAAATGAATGATATTTATAATGTATATTGAAAATGTAATCATGATGAAACAAATTGGAATAAATACGTAAGTTGTAAGTAGATTGTTTTATTCGCATAATTATTTTGATACGGATTTGGGTACACAAGTTTGAGCTGAATTACACCATTTTGTGTTAGAATTTTTCATTCAATTCTTGATGGCGAGTATTTGATATGGATCTTTGGTCAAATTCTAAAATTCTCTACCATAGTATATGGATATGCGAGGAGAATGATGGTTTCTAGTCAAGAAACCTTATCAAAGTCTGCACTAGATAGTCCAACGAATAATACTAGTTTGAAAGCGAAATTCTGCGATCGAGCAAGCGATCGAATGTGATATTGCGTGATGATGACATATGTACATCTTATGTTCTAATATAATAGATATGCTTTGACACTGAAAATGAAAGTTGTTGGGTTGGATCTCCTTTGTAATTTAAATTGGAAATTCTTTTATGCAAACCTACTATAAATTCAAAACCATTTTACAAAACTATTTTTATTTTATTTTATTTTATATACGAAACTATTTTTTATTTTATGTTATATAAAAGAACTATTTTACAAACAATTTTATATACAAAACTATTTTTTTATCTTATATACAAAAAAATATTTTACAAACTATTTTACACAAATCTATTTTTTATTTTATCTTATATACAAAAAACTATTTTACAAACTATTTTATAAAAAAAACTATTTTAGATTCAAAACCATTCTAAATTCAAAACCTTTTAAAAGCAAAGATGTTCGATCCCATATGGCTTTTTATGCAGCGTAATTGATTTTGGAAAAATTTTGGTTCCCATATAAGATGGAATTTATATAAGTATAAGTGATTTTGAAGACTATTGATTCTGGAAGGTATTCGATCTGAAGAGATAAATCTTATATACAACGGACTTTATGTAAGAATGATTTGATATATTCGAGACTATTGATTTTGGAAAGTATTCGATCTAAATGAAATTTTGTATATGAAGAATTTATATAAGTGTGATATTTAAAGTTATGATTTTGAAAGGGTACTATATATGGTATGATATATTTGAAGTAAAAGGTATGGATAATTACATCCCGTGAAGAAGTATAGTATGGTATGCTTCAACCCAGATAAACTTGGGGAATCCAGGTGTAACAACCCTGTATTTTGTGTTTACTTTAATTTTATATTTTAATTATTTTAACTGAAATTCCTATTTAAAAACTTTATTTGTTTATTAAAATTGATAAATTTTGTTATTCTGAATATAAATTTTGATTTTTGTGTGAATTATAGTTCCAAATCTGAATAAATGGAATAATTCCAAAAAATGGATTTTTTGTCAAATTGGTCAAACTTTGACTTTTAAATTTAAAATTTAAATATTTGAATAAATTTTATCTTTTATTATGAAAATAGATTTAATTTCAAGAATACTGCTTTTCGTCTCGTTGAAATCGGATTAATATTGTAAAAGTTATGCTTTTTACAATATTGTGTGAAAATTGTTTTATTTAATAAATTTGTTTATTTTAATTTATATAAATAATATTTTTTTCGTAAAATCATGTTATAATTTGTGTAACATAATATGTTACACATATATTTTATTTTTAAAACCTTGTTGTTTAATTGTTTAAAGGAGTGTGAATTTCTAAAATTTCTTGAATTAATTTGCTCAATTTTAAATGAATATAAACAATTTCTGTAATGGTAGATTGGTTAAATTTTGACACTAATTGAAAATTTTAAATTCTAAATTCTAACTTGAAATGTTTTATATAAAATATATATATATTTACAACATTTACTTCGTTGTTGTTTTACTTATATGGGTTATATACTTTTAAATTAAGTAATAAATAATGTTGTAAAAAGGCAATAAATTATACGTTTTAAATTGGTACGTTTATATCCATTCTTGATTAATTTATTTGGCGCTATAAATGGTACATTATTTCCTGATATATTCTTTAGCATATTTACTAAATAAATAAGAAACGAATAGATTTAAAATTACGTTACTTTGTTAATTATTTTGGGCGTAGGTTTCGTTATGGCATCTATCATACGCACTCTTTGATGTAACAACCCGCATATTAATCGATTGTACATTTAAATATTTTATTTAAATATTTCATCGTTCATCGGATTTTAGTCCGAAAACCTACTTTTTGCAAACAGTCGAATTGGGACTCGAGACCCCTTCCACTGAGTTCAAAATGCCATTTGCAACCTTTTTGAGTATAAACATTGATATGTTTGGAGCTAGCTAAAAATTTGACCTTTTTCACTTTGGGTTTGGGTTTGGGTTCAGCCCACTAGCCAACTTAATACCCCAGACTAAACCACTTCTCTTCATTCATTCCCTCTTCCTTATCTTTTCAGTTCTAAGAGAATAATGGGGGAAAAGAAAAAGAATTAAAATCCTAAGCCCTAGTTTCCATTTGCAAATCAAGTTCTAGCTCCAAATTCAAAGAGAAGCATTGGTAAGTATCATCTCCTTCTTCTCCAACTCATTCTCTCTTTGATTTCAGAAAATTCCTAAACCTAATTTGGGAAATGTTTCTCTTTTAAGCTTAGGTTCAAGCTTCTTGTGTTGAGATTGAAGTGTGGTTGATCTTCCCTTGCCTTCAAGCTTCTCATTCATTGTTTTTGGGTTCAAAGGTGAGATTTTTATCTCACATCTATGACTATAATTATCATTGGTTGTTGGGTATGAATTCCTAACACTTCTTCATGTGCATTTGCTCTTGATTTGTATTGGTTTTGTGAATATTCCAATTTTTGGGTTTTTAAGTCAAATTTGTGCGAAAATTCTATTATGGATGATTGATCATGCTTTGGATGATGCATCAAGGAGCATATAGGGCCCGGGTTGCCGATTAGCATAAACCCTTAGAGCCAATGTTCGTCCGGTTGCATTTTGGAAGAGTTTGCTCTTCATTTGGATAGGCTGAAAAACAGCCCAGGCATGATTCAATCGACTGAAGTCTCTATTCAGTCGACTGAATTTGGAACCCGAAAGTTTCCAGGCAGGGTTTAGTCGACTGAAAATCTCTGTTCAGTCGACTGAACCTGGAAACAGATGTTTCCAGGCATGATTCAGTCGACTGAATTCTCTATTTAGTCGACTGAACTGGAAACAGAAAGTTTCCAGGCAGAATTTAGTCAACTGAAAATCTCTGTTTAGTCAACTGAATTTGCTGTTTAGTTAGCTGAAAATCTCTGTTTAGTCAACTGAATTTGCTATTTCAGCCCACTTTGCCTTTTGGGGTTGAATTTCCAATTTGAATCGATTCGTGATGATCCTATTTGTTGTTATCATTTATTACGACTTTGATGACTCTTTTTTTTGGGATTTTTGAATATCCATTTCGATGGATTCTTTATCGGTTTCTTTGAATTTGATTCACGTCTTCGTATGTGGTTTTTAACGATTGATTGTTTCTACAATCATTTTTATGGTTTGTCACTTTAAAATACAAAGGTTTCTATACTAGTAGTAAATATTCAAACTCTTTATCAAAGATTATTTAAACTCTATTTTCAATATCAAACTCGTTTATAAAACCGTTTTCCAACCTATTAGTATATACAAGCCTTTACCTCACTCGTATGAGAAATCTAATTAAACGACTTAGTAAAACATGTGGTATGAAACGCTTGCGTTTACTTCGTCGGTTAATTCTTGGACTTGTTCGATTGAATCTCTTGTGATAATTTTATAGTGGAGATCTACAATTTGTTCGTAAATATTTAAGTTAAGCTAGTGGTTATGGGACATGAAGCTAAGCTCATATATTTACTAGTTTACTGTAATTGACACTTCTTGATGATCGATGATGGTCATTTTATGCTTTAGACTAGCAATGTGCGATGTCTCTTTGATTCGGTTCATCGGACGTTACGCTGTATGACGTCGTTGTTCCGTTTTATTGTGATTCGGTTCATCGGACGTTACGCTGTACGATGTCGTTGTTCCGTTTTATTGTGATTTGGTTCATCGGACGTTACGCTGTACGACGTCGTTGTTCCGTTTTATTATGCTTGGGTTCATTGGACGTTACGCTGTACGACGTCGTTGTTCCTATTTATTGTACTTGGGTTCATCGGACGTTATGATGTACGACGTCGTTGTTCCGTTTTATTTTGCTTTTGTTCATCGGACGTTACGCTGTACGACGTCGTTGTTCCGTTTTATTGTGATTTAGTTCATCGGACGTTTCGCTGTAGGACGTCATTGTTCCTATTTATTGTGTTTCTGGATCATCGGACGTTATGCTGTACGACGTCGTTGCTCTGAATTATTTAATTTCTAGATTTTTAATTTATGATTTCTGGAATTTATGTTTCACCAACTTTTACGATTGGCATTGATATGTATGTCATTTATTGTGGCTTGGTGAATTAAATAAAGAATATGACATTCCTTTTATGTTATGAGATGCGTGAGATATTTGTATGATTTTCCTTTGTTGATTTTCTAATGTATACTTGTCAAGGTATGACATTTTTGGTTATCATACGTATTTATTATATCTCTTCTTATATCTCATTTTATCTGATAATTATAGCTAGACTGATCCGTTTATTATTTTCTTATTAAATAATACTCGGGTCAGACTGAGATATTACAGGTGCTTCCTCTTGTCTTCCTATCTGGAACCATCATCTGACTTTTGGTTAACTACTTTAGTTTAGTAGTTTTTTGTTGTATACAATTGAGATATAGACTCCGTGATGTATACATATTTTTGTCTAGCACTTGTATCTATTCCTTTGTGATGTTGTGGATCTTATTTGACCACTACTCTGATATACACTTTTATGTGTAATATTCATATCTATTTCCGCCTCTGTGATATGAATTATCTGTGACTGATTTGTGTTATGTTTATTTCTATATTTGTTTCCGAAGATATTATAGCCACTGTGTAGTAGCTTTGAGTTTGTGTCGGTATGTCGGATTTCCACTTGAAAAGAATCCTAGTTATATTTTATCTGGCATATCGGTGCTCGCACAAAGCCATTACACGGATGGTCGCTCCTCAACAGCCTTATTCTCCATGCTAGCTGACGGCATTACACCGTAGTGTCCTTGGCTAGTGTGGGTATAAAGGTGGGGCGTCACATTTGACTTCATATCTTAGCTGCTAAAAATCAATCAACAGCCGTTCAAATATGATTTCCTGCCTTACAAATCACGTGTAAAACTTTCCACTTTCATTTGTGCCTCCGTTAATAGGAATATAATCTTTGATTTACACTAGCCGTTTCAAAATCTTTTGTTTCTTTCCATTTACTTCTGTATATTTAATAGAAATGAAGGCCTAAATTTTCTCTTGCCACTTTAAACAAAATTTCTTGCCTTTTTCCCACTTAATCAACGCAAGCTTCCCTGATAAATATTCAAAACCCACGTACACAAATACCCATCGCATATTATTTGGCCTTCATCTCCTCTCTTGCGTGTGAAGCTTCTCCTGTAGGTAAATGGCCGCACTTATTTTTTTCTTATTTCTTTTCTTTTTCTTCTTCTTGTTTTTCTTTTGTTTCCATTATTTGACTCCATCAAGTGCTCGGCTCTTCACCACCATGACAGGCCTGCGCCCCTCCACCACCACCACTTTCGGCCTTGCTCCTCTCTTTTATTTAAAGGCATATATATCCATAAGTGTATATAAATCTATTATCTAATCTTGCTTAAATAGGTTTGCTGTTTTATATCTGTAAGTTTTTATATCTATAAGTTATACTACGAACAATATAGTTATATATAAGTCGATCTTTAATGTGTACGTGTCTTTTAAAATAAAAAATAAAATAAAATAAAATTAAAGTGAAATAAAACATAGGTAGGTATAAGTTTTATACGAGCCTGGAAATCTATTAGTTACATTTTTTTATAAGTTTACTTAAGCTATAAAAATTGTATTAGCAGCATATAGTTATATAGTGCATGCATATATAGGATTAACACATAATATGAAAAGCTTAGAGTAACTTTTGTTATGCATATAGAATCAAGTATGTGAATCATATAACCTATTATTTGTATAATAATATAAGTTAAGTGTTTAGTAAAGTTGTTAACATGCGTTCAACCTTTTGTGTATATTTTAGCTTATTTAGAAATATATTTGTTTAAAGTATCTGTTTGTGTTAGGCAGCATATCTATAAGTATTATATAAAGTTTATTATGTAGATATGTTATTTTTTTTCAAAAATCATGATTTTAGATATATATTTAATTTAATATGTGTTTAAAATTTTGAATTTATATGCAAATTATTCTAATATATAATCTATTTAAAGTATTTTAATATATGTACTATTTTCAACATCTAAACTGTTTAGGCGTTTTAAATGTAAACAATGATTTTTATTTCAACATTCGTCTTAAAAATTTAATATTGATTTCATGGGAAGACAATATATGTCGTTGCCTATGGATTTGTATTTGTCTGCATATATGTTGGGTCGGTTTCAAACCTATATTAGTGTTAGCGTTTAAGATGGATTTAAAGAAATTTTAAGGAAATGTATGAATTGTATAAATATTGTATATTGAGTTTTGTTTAAACTAAAAAATTTGGGGCATGATATGGATTTGAAAATATATGTTTTAAATGATTTTAGAAACAAATAATAATATATAAAATGAAATAGTTCCGTTATATCAAAACTAATTCAATCGTTCTCATCGACTTCCCATTATCATCCTTGTTCGTCGTGCCTGTTTTCTACATCAAATCATATCCATCTAGCGTTGCTTTGGATTTAGTAGATCATTTCTGTGTCGAATCTCTCAAGCCTCGAAAGGTGAGCAATCACTCACGATTAACATTCTTATATTTTTAAATTTGATTTCAATTGAAACGAAAATTGAAATATGCTGCTGTAGTTATTTAAATTATTATTTATGCTATTATTTATAACTGTTCACCTATGGGATATGGCACCATATCCTGTTGTTTAAATTATATTGTTATTGATGATATATGCCTATTGTTCTATTTTATATTATCAGTTATCACTCTGCAAGTTCCCTATTATTATAGAATTCACTATGGGCTGAAATGATACATACCCGAATGGACTTTAGAATAGAAGAAAATCATTATGGGTTGAAATGATATACCCAAGAGATTTTCAATTGAATTTAATTTGGGATTGCGGTTCGAAGTGATATCTACACGTATATATCAAAATTACGGATTGAAATGATAAATATCCGTACCATTTGACCATATGATAGAATCCTATATGCAGACACCGTTGGTCCATATATAAATATTTTGAAAATAATTTCTATGGTTTTGGAAAAGAATATTGTTTTATTTTAATATTAGTCCTTAAAATATTATATATAAATGGTAATTTTATATATAGATTTAATAATAATATTTAATTTAAATTTGATTGATTTAATACATATAATATGGTTAAGTATTTATGTTATTTATGTAAATCTATTTTTCAAATATATTTTGTGATAAATTGAATAAGTAAGGTTAGGTAGATAAATTTGGGATTATTTGAAATGGTATTTAATTAAGAATTTTATTTAATTAAATCGATTTGAAGTTATTGAATGTGAAATTTAAAGATATGATTTTATAACTGGATTTTTGATTTAATGAATGTTTCACATTTCAATAAAATAAAGAAAATATTTAGAAAAATGTAAATTTAAGGTTACTTAAATGATATTGAATCTAATGAGGGAATACTTCAAGACTAAATAATAATGAAGATAAACTAAATCTATATGAAATCGTTAAATTTAGTTAAAATGTTGAATATTTAAAGTTTTGAAATATATTAAAATATAAATGGGTATTTTGTGATTTAAACCCGGATTTGAGATCGATAAAATTTAAAATGGTATTTAGGAATTGAGTTGAATTTATAAATTGAGATGGGATTAAATTTAAATTTGGAATTTGAGTAGAATTGAATCGCAACTTTTAAGGTGATAAAATTTGGATATATATATATATATATATATATATATATATATTTGAAATGAAATGATATTTTGGTATAAATTAATTTAAAATGACCACGGTGTTATAGTGTATATCTCTGCATTGTAGATAGTCCCACGGATCCTTAGAGGATGGTTATCCCAAACATGTTACTTGTATTTCGGTTGATATTTAACTTAATTTGGATTTATTGATATAAGAATGTTAATCCTGACTCGAGTTATTGTGTTTTGCTTTACGCTCGGGTCAGACTGAGTGATACAGCTTTTGAGACTCACCTTCGGAGTTTGGAGCTTCATTTAGGGATCCAACTATCGATTCCGCTTTCAGCCCTTCCAGTTGACTGGTTCAGAGAAGTCATCTGCACATACTAGAGATTTCACTGCATCTGAGATATTCCGTTGTATTTTATTTCTAACTCTGATGTTTATATAGTAGCTTCATGAACTACTATAGTATTTTAATTTCTGCTGCGAGTTATTCTGATATTTCTGTGTCTGTGATTCTGTGATTGTATTTCATTTGCTCCAAATTTTATCACAACCTGTTATTTTGAATTATTCAAATCATACATGTGTGTATTTTGAAATCAAGATTTTCTTAACTTCGTCCCTTCAGTATCCACCTTGTTAGTAATCTCTTGGTTAGGATTCTTATCGATTAGGATTCCTTGAACTTTGAAACGCTCCCACTTGTTCTGAAATCCATTTCTGTCTCCCCTATCTGTATTCTTTTGATTTTAGAGCATTGCATAAACTCCACTTTGAATAACCTCTATAAAGATCGGTGATTCCGCAAATCTTTGAATGATTTGTAGAGGGAGGAACTCCTTTACAATTGCCATTGATTCACCGGAGATTTCTGTATCCTCGGTTTACGATTCTATCTACCTTTTGCTATACTTGGATTCTATGTTTGGCGTTCGAATGTCGATTTGCCTTAGATTTCCGCATTGATTATATTCCTGAGGTCATGGTTGACCCGGTTAAGGTCACCCGCGATTTATATAGTCTTATCCATCTTCTGTTTGGTAATTAAATTATCTCATCTTCGTTTGAGCTTATCTCCGAATCAGAATTCTATTTGATTAGGGTTCCTTTAAATTTAAATCTATGTTTGTTTTGAAATCTATCCTTGGATCATCCCTTGGAAATTTGTGGTTAGTTGTATTTTGAAATTTGTGCATACATCAAAATTATTATTTTGATAAGGATGACCGCTTTTTTATATAAAAGTGAAATGTTTTCGATAAGGATTATATACCTTTAAAAACAAGAGTCTGAAATTTTGAAAGGATATGAAATTTTGAAATTTTTATAAGAAATTGATTTATATAAAAATGATTTATAACTGAAGGGTTTTGAATTTGAATTTCGAGGAATTGATCTCCGGTATTTTGAAATCTGGTTTTGAGATTTCAAAAATATATAATAATAATACGATTTAAAAATATTTTCCAGATAAGAAATGTTTCAAAAGAGTTCAAATGAATTCCAATGATTTAGAAGAAATTTCAATGAAGTTTTCAAGAAAATGGAAGTCCAGAACTCACTTTTGTCGTTGGAAAATAATTTTGGTGATGAGTGCATGCATCATCGACATTGATTTTCGAGTTTCAGAGTGGGGGAGAGGCCACTCTGGTAGCTTTGCTATGCGTGTGATTTTGTGAAATAAATTTTGATTACAAATTCCGAAGTACGATTTGATTTTTGAAAGATATATGTATATACATTTGAAAAGATCTAAAGTAAGCCGATGTTCAGTCCTCGAGTTCAAATTTATTTTGGTATAAGCTTATCTATTGAAATTGATTTCACTAACTATTTTGAAGGTTCAAGCACTTCCAAATCAAGGTTAACTTTTCAAAGCTAAATAATTTTGAAAATTATAAAGTATTTGGTAAAGTATATAAGTTTAGTTTTTTATGTTTTAATATGATATAAATGAGTTTGAAATGTTTTGTTAAGTAAATGAATAAGACTATTTTGAATTGTACTAGTAGGAAATATAGATTTGAAATATTTTGAATAAAGTATATATATATAATAATAATATTTCCAATCGTAAATTGAAATAAATAGTTTAAAGGTTTTAAAAGGGATGGTTTTAAAACTTAGTAACCATTTTGGGGTAAAAATTGATTTTGAAAAAAAAATATCAGGTTTCAAAAATAGATTGAAATTTAAATCCAGTATTTACATGATGTTATGGTAAATTGAAATAAATAGTTTAAAGGTTTTAAAAGGGATGGTTTTAAAACTTAGTAACCATTTTGGGGTAAAAATTGATTTTGAAAAAAAAATATCAGGTTTCAAAAATAGATTGAAATTTAAATCCAGTATTTACATGATGTTATGGAAATGAATATTGTTTGGCCTAAATTATGTTAATTTGGAAACTAGGACTATTTTCTAAACCTATTATTTTGGAAACTTGGAAACTGAAGATATTTAATTTGGAAGAAATAACTTGGTGAAATCATATATGATTTTGAAACTGAATTGATATTGAAATGATTTGAAATTGAGAACCTTGTATTATTAAGTACTGGATTTGGAAGTTGTCGAACTTATATAAAATGGATTTGTATAAGTACGAAGTTGATTTGAATACTATTGATTTGAAAGGTACTCAATTTGGAAAGAGAAATCTTATATAATCGAAGTCTATATAAATATGATATTTGAAAGAGATTTGAAAATGTACTATAGGATATATATTTTCGAAGTAAAGATATGGGAAGTGCCTTCTGCTTGATATCCGCTCTAGGCCACATTGTGGATTCATTCTATCGATATAATTCTCTCTGATTTTTTGTTTTCCGGATGTGATGCTCGAGTGTCCCACCGTGGCGTAACCCATGGTTTTTTTCTTGGCGCGACTGCGTAGCGTAATTCGCCTGGCTGGTATGGCCCAGGGGTACGGATGTTTCCTGGTGGATTCAGATGTAACCATTGTGTATCCTGTGATCTACGTAGGTCAATTTTAGTAGCGAAATCCGCAGGGCTGAGAAAGCTAACGGATACAGCTGTTTCCTGGGGTATTCAGGCGTAACCTTTATGTATCTGCGGTCTACTAGTCATCATGGCGAAATTCGCAGGGCTGAGAAAGCTTACGAATACGGATGTTTCCTGAGGGATTCAGGCGTAACCGTTATGTATCTGCGATCCATGGTTGGACAAATGGTTTGGCTGTTTTGTTTGGATTGTACTTTCCATATCTGTTTTTAAAAGATTTTTAAGTATTTTTCCTTAGGTGTTGAAACAAGTCTACTAAGTACCTGGAGAATTCTAGCTTTGCGCCTGATCAACGCACTGCCAGAGTCTACAGGAACAAGGATAAACTTGTTAAGACATCGAGATATAAAAGTATTTTGACAAAGTAACATAATGATCATTTATTTTACCTTTATAGATAATTGAAATTTATATAAATTTTAAAATAATGGTTCATCCTTGTCTTTCAACCTATTTTCCCTTCTAGCCATTCCTACTTTCCACCTTGATAAACTTACCTATAACAACAGTTATCAGGTATAATTTTAATCTTCTTGTCATCTTGTCTTAGTCCTATTTCATTCTGTTTTTTCTGTGTTTTCCGCACCACGTTCCTTTTTGAGGACGAAAATATTTGAGTGGGGGAGAGTGTAACAACCCTGTATTTTGTGTTTATTTTAATTCTATATTTTAATTATTTTAACTGAAATCCCTGATTTAAAAACTTTATTTTATTTATTAAAATGGATAAAAAAATTTATTTTAAATATAAATTTTATTTTTTGTGTGAATTATAATTCCAAACCTGAACAAAAGAATAATTCCAAAAACATGGATTTTTGGTCAAATTGGTCAAACTTTGACATTTAAATTTAAATATTTGAATTTTTGAAATTTTATCTTTTATTTTGAAAATAGATTTAATTTCAAGAATACTGCTTTTCATTTCGTTGAAATCGGATTAATATTGTAAACGTTATTCTTTTTACAATATTGTGTGAAAATTATTTTATTTATCAAATTTGTTTATTTTAATTTATATGAATAATATTTTTGTTTTAAAATCATGTTCTAATTTGTGTAACATGATATGTTATGCATATATTTAATTTTTAAAACCTTGGTGTTTAATTGTTTAAAGGAGTTTGAATTTTTAAAATTTATTGAATTAATTTGCCCAATTTTAAATAAATATAAACAATTTCTGTAATGGTAGATTTTGGTTAAATTTTGACACTAATTGAAAATTTTAAATTTTAAATTCTAACTTCAAATCTTTCATATAAGATATATATGTATTTACAACATTTATTTCGCTGTTGTTTTACTTACATGGGTTATATACTTTTGAATTAAGTAATAAATAATGTTGTAAAAAGACAATAAATTATACGTTTTAAATTGGTTATATCTGTTCTTGTTTAATTTATTTGGCGCTATAAATGGTATGTTATTTCCTGATATATTCTTTAGCATATTTACTAAACAAATAAGAAACGAATAGATTTAAAATTACGTTACTTTGTTAATTATTTTGGGCGTAGTTTTCGTTATGACATCTATTATACGTACTCTTTAACTTCATATCTTAGCTGTTAAAAATCAATCAACAGCCGTTCAAATATGATTTCCCGCCTTACAAATCACATTTAAAACTTTTCACTTTCATTTGCATCTCTATTAATAGGAATATAACCTTTGATTTACACTAACTGTTTCAAAATCTTTTGTTTCTTTCCATTTGCTTCTGTATATTTATAGAAATAAATGCCTAAATTTTCTCTTGCCACTTTAAACAAAATTTCTTTCCTTTCTCCCACTTAATGAACGCAAGCTTCCCTGATAAATATTCAAAACCCACGTACACAAATGCCCACCGCATATTATTTGGCCTTCGCCTCTCTTGTGTGTGACGCTTCACCTGTAGGTAAATGGCCGCACTTATTTTTTTCTTATTTCTTTTTCTTATTCTTGTTTTTCTTTTGTTTCAATTGTTTCACTCCATCAAGTGCTTGGCTCTTCACCACCATGACAGGCCTGCGCCCCTCTACCACCACCACTTTCGGCCTTGCTCCTCTCTTTTATTTAAAGGTATATATATCCATAAGTGTATATAAATCTGTTATCTAATCTTGCTTTGCTATTTTATATCTATAAGTTTTTATATCTATTAGTTATAGTACGAACATTATAGTTATATATAAGTTGATTTTTAATGTGTACGTGTGTTTTAAAAATAAAAAATGAAATAAAATAAAATAAAATTAAAGTGAAATAAAATATAGGTAGGTATAAGTTTTATATGAGCCTGCAAATCTATTAGTTACATTGTTTTTATAAGTTTACTTAAGCTATAAAAATTATATTAGCAGCGTATAGTTATATAGTGCACGCATATATAGGCTTACAGCATAATATGAAAAGCTTACAGTATTTTGTGGCGGGCCTTTCGAGGCTTGAGAGATTCGACACCAAAAATGAGTTACTAAATCCAAAGCAACATTAGATGGATATGATTTGATGTAGAAAACAAGCACGACAGACAAGGCTGATAATAGAAAATCAATGAGAACGACTGAATTAGTTTTGATATAATGGAACTATTTCATTTTATATATTATTATTTGTTTCTAAAATAATTTCAAACATATATTTTCAAATCCACATCATGTCCTAAATTTTTTAATTTAAACAAAACTCAATATACAATGTTTATACAATTCATATATTTCCTTAAAATTTCCTTAAATCCATCTTAAATGCTAACACTAATATAAGTTTGAAATCCGACCCAACATATATGCAGACAAATACAAATCCATATGCAACGATATATATATTCTGTGTTATAATAGGTTATATGATTTACATACTTGATTCTATATGCAAATAATAGGTTATATGATTTACATACTTGATTATATGATTCTATATATTCCTAGAATTTTTATTCTGGTTTTAAAGTATAAACTATTTTAAATGACCGCGGTGTTATAATAACGATTGGTTGGCAAAGAGACCGGGATCGGATATGGACATACTCTCTGTCGATACCGAAAACCACTTTGACTAACCGTGTACGCGGTGGAGATTCCAGAATGAAGTAGGTGGTGGCGACGTTTCCTGTAAGGTAAATACGTGGACCCGACTACCGTGAGTTGGCATAAGGTGGCTAAAACAGAAGTGATTCTCGGGCCAATGAGGTCATACCTCTGATCGGATGCTCCTCTTCGATATTATACTTTGACTTTGGATTGATTCAGTGGCCACTTCTATTTTTTATTTTGGGAGAGTTTGTTCGAGGTGGGCGGTAACTGCGGCTACGCGTTTCCACCAGCCCGGATAGCAATTGGTATATCTACTCTGGCATTGCCTAGTTGTGCCGTGTCACCTACCATACCGAGCCTTTACCATGAGTTTTGTTTTGTACCATACCTATGGAGTGCCCTCTGACGACGCCCAGTACGGGGGAGATTACGGTACTGTATAGACTATGGGAATATATTCTGTGTTAAGGGCTATATGGGTAACCCCTTAACGCTATTAAAAAGTAAGTTTATTTTACTATTAGACACTATTATAATAGCGCAATATACTACATAGTAAATAGTTTAACGGATCCTTAGGAGATGTAAATCCCGAGCATCTCTTGAGTTACTGCACTCATATTTATTTCTGTTAATTTAACTTACATAAGATCTTTTAGTTCTGACTCGAATGTTTTGTCTTTTCAAATTCGCTCGGGTCAGTCCGAGCATTTCAGGATCGAAGACTTTAGCTCTGGAGGACGAAGACGAAGATTTGTATTACTATTATCTACTATATTATTCCACTACACCATTTAATTCCGCTGCATTGATTATATTGGTATGTGTAACTCTGATATTTATTGTACAAGTAAAATAAAATATTTTGTAAAACAGTTTCATGAACCGTATATTTAATTATTATATATTTTATCCTTCCGCTGTGAGATTCTGTTTTGTTTTATTTCTTCTCTGTTTTTCTTATTTACCCCATAACAATCCGCCCTTCCGTATGGTTTGAATTGGCACGTGTGTCGGTTTAAAGTGTGCGAAAAGGCGGGATGTTACAGTTGGTATCAGAGCTTTGGTTTAGCGATAAACCTTAGCTTTGTGGAGTTTCACTATTGTTAATAGGGTAGTAATACCCTATGGGAGTCGCTGAGTGTATATATATGAGAGAGCGTACTTGTTAGTGTTATAAAAAGGTTTTAATATTGTGTTAATCTGTTTCGTTTTGTATTTATAAATTCTGGTTGATGCATGGGACGCTGTGACATCAATAGGGGTTTCTAAACACTGAATAGGACAGACCGACATAATATCTATTTTAATATAGGTGAATGAAATAATTTTTCCTATTATATTTTCTATATATAAAATAAATTTTTCAATCTATATCTATATTTGGCTGCAATAGATTGGTTGTTAGGTGATAAATTGTATAATTAATAATATAAGTTAGATTGGAAAATAAGATTGATGAAATTTGGAAATTTAGAACTTAAGTTCCAGGGTTTTGAAATTTCTTTCGAATAAATTTTGGAATATAACAATATTATTTATAAGTATTTTCTGATATAAATATTTCAATATAATTCGGAAAAATTGTTTTAAAGAAGATTTCGGAAAAAATAAGTTTTCTACTTTCCTCCCTGTTGCTGGAAAATAATTTCGGTGATGAGTGCACGTATCATCGACTTTCATTTTCGAGTTTCGAAGTGGGAAGGCCACTGTAGAAATTTACTGCAGAATTGTTTAAGGAATTTTTATCGTTTTAATTATAATTGGATATATATATATATATATATATATGTTAAGAATAGATATCTATCTATTATTTTAAATGATTTAAAAATTAAACCCGGTATTTGGTTCTTAAGTTCCAGTTAATTAATAGTTCAATTAAGTGTAGAAATTGGAACCTTTAATTAAAGTAAAAATTTAATACAATAGGAAGATAAGTAATGCAAATAAACGATTGTAAACATTATTAAATGAATTAATGAACTTCTTTATTTATAAGAATTGATGTATAAAGTTGCAAATTTAGTGTAGTTAAATTGTTACCATTATTAAATATAATAGAAATGTAAGCATTAAATAAATGAATGAAATTAAAAGTAAGTTGAAATTGTAATTTATAAAACGAATATATATAATTATTGAACCATTAATTAATCAAAGGAATTGAGAAGAAACTTGTATAATTTTCACTTACATTCTTAAAGCATATATATAACTTACCATATAATAAAAGTTGCAATGTTAGTAAGAAAATGTAAGGGGAAATCTTATAAGTAAAGCTTGAGGTAATAAAGGTATTCAATAAATTTGCTGTTACAAAATGAGAATTAAATGTATAAACTTAAGTTAAAATGGAAATTTTAAGTATTATAAATAGATGATTATAAACTTAAGTAAATAAAACGGAATGCAAATATAATGAATATTGTAATAAATGAAAAATGAAAATTGTAAGTAATGAAGGAATCACTCAATAAATGAAAGAAAAGAAATTAAACAACTAAAGCATGAAATAAATGTATAATAAGTTAATTTGGTTGTTGGTTTGAATTGTTATTGTTTGACTTATGGTTGGTTGGGCAACAGAATTTGAAGTTGTTGGATGAATAAATAATCTATCGTTGTTCTATCTAAGACTGTTGAGTAAAGGATGCACTTGATAGTTATTTCCATTCCATACAATTTCAAGTTTTGAACCCGAACAACTATTTGTTTGTTGGACTAAATGGTTGCTTTGTCTTGTGTATGTATGCTGTTTGTAAAGTTGATGGTTGTTGTATTGATTGGTTGATTAATGGTTGAAACCGCTTAAATATTTCACTTTATATAAATTGTAACCCTTTGTATTATATAAGAAAATGCAGTATCTTGGAAATATTTTGGAAATGTTTTTCCAAACTTTAATAATTTAAATATAAAGGATTAAATAGTTATAAATAGGATATCTTATTTAAAGTGACTAATTTTGTAAATTTAATTGTTTATAAGTTAAATATTTTGGATAAGATGTATTGTATTTAATTTTTCCCTTCTTTTCATTTTCGAGGACGAAAAGTTTTGAGTGGGGGAGAGTGAAACGACCCGCGTAAATTTGATGTTTGAAATGAATTAAATTAATAGGATTTTATTTTAAAATTTAGAAAGAAATAAAAATCTTATTAATTTATATGAAAGAAAATATTGAAATTTGATGTATCAAAGGTAATTAAAATTTGCAAATTAAATTATATATTGCAATTAATAGTAATAGTGGAAATTGTTGCAAGTATTGAATTTGTCAATGGAATAAAATATTGATTTACGGAAATTGAATATAAACGGAGGTAATAAAGTAGTGCAAGAAAATAAATAATGTAATTAGTACAATCCCTTTTATTTGTAAACTATTGTAAGGTGTTAATTAATTGAAATATGAAAATTTGGAAATAGATTCAAAATTTATGTTAGATAAATGAATTGCAATAATTAAAGTTAGTAATTAATAGGTTAAAGGGAATACCAATTTATTCATAAATGAATATAAGTGAATGTAACAAAATAAATAGGAAACGCTAATTATTCATAAGTGATGGTTGATGATATAAACGTTACTAACTATTAATGTAGTAACGTAAGATGTAAATGTATTTTCAACGGAAATGTAACCTTATTTCTAGGTAGAAATTGCAGGTAGATTTATGAAATGGAGTTTATGAGATAAATAGAATTGAATGTTTCGTTAGTATGAGTTTAAGGGAATATGGGGTAAATTGATTAAATCAATAAAAGACAATAAATGCAATGATGATGGGTTAGTAATAAAAGTGAATAGGGAAATGATTGTATAGTAAAAATGGAATTCCAACTTGTTGGAATGGAGTAAATACACTTAATAATAAATTTAGGATAGGAAAACGAAATGGAAATATTGAATTAGTTAATTCGCATATATATATAGAATGGCGATTATTGGATTGTAAATAATAAACTTATTAATGGTGATCAAGAGTTGTGACCACAAGTTATTATGAGTGATACATATATATTTAATTCAATTCAATTGATTTGGAAATCATTGCATTAAATATAAATTAAATGTTACGTTGAATAAGTTAAGGTAATAAATGGATAATAACGTAAATGTTCTTCATAGATATGATAATTTGAATCTATTGAAATTTATGGAATTTGAATATAACATTTTACGTTAATTGGAGATAAAGATGGAAATAGGTAATAGTTGCATTAATTTGTAAGTAGAAATAAATCGTTAATGAGAATAAGTATCTAAGATTTACCACCTATTTAGTATATTAAGTTATAACGGAAAATCAATTGCAATAATTAACAATATATTTATTTCATTAATGATAATGACGTAATATTTGAAATATTAAATAGGATGGAATTCAAATGTATATAACGATAGAAATGTGAAATTTGGGGAATAGATTCAAAGTTATAAATGAGTGGTTAAAATAATACATAATAAGTGCAAATTGAATGAATCAATGGGAGCATAGATTTAAGTTTAGAAAATGATATTTTGGTTTAATTAAGTATTGCAAAATAAATGAAATTAACGTTTAAATATTTCGTTTATAGAGATTAAACTAAAATTCAAGGATATTAAAATAATAGATTTTGAACCCAACATGGAATCCTTCTACTTAAAATTTTTAGATGGAATAAACATTTGATTATTTAATTGAATAGAGAAAAAAAATTATTTAGTATGTAATTTAATGCTTGTTGAAAACTGTAATTTTATAAACATGTTTGCTTGACTATAAATAAGGATTACAGTGTTCATGTATTTATTTAATTGATTTCATCAATTAGGGTCTGTTTTGAAGCGGAAGATTAAAATTAATTGGAAATAAATTTATTAAAATCTTTCAATTGAAAAAGGAAAAGAAAAAAAGTGCAATTAATAAAATTTATGTAAGAATGTTTTCATTATGAATGTACATTATTTGGAAATATAAGAATTGATTTAATATTGTATAAGTTGATCATTTTAGAATATAAGAATGTTTACATTATGAATTGCAAGTAACAAATAAGTATTCTTAAGGAAAATAAAAGAATGTTGAGGAAATAAAGTGAACGTTTCCATTCTAAATATAAGGAAGTGGAGAAATTAACACCGCAATGGATAGACTTATCAGCTTTTAATTTACATCTAAATTTGTTTAGATCAATTTGGAAATTAATAAAATTGTGGATATATTTTGAAACGTAAACGAAACGTCTAGATTTACATTTGTAAATACGTTTAAAATAAAATGTAAATGATAAGGAATTTATTTATTTCCTAAATCCATAACGTGTGTAATTAATATTATTTATCTTTTGGGACCACCTCCGTTTGCACGTTAAAATTCGTGCACACCTATTCTTTTGCGATCTATCTATAAATAGGCGGTGAAACCCTAGCCTCCATCTTCATTCCTCTGTATAGTCTCTTCTTCAACTTCTTCTCTTCTTCAATGGCAACAGACAATTTCTAGATCCACTTTCAATCCAAATAAAAGTCAAAATTCAAACTCCTCTAAAAATTCCAGAAAAATTACATGTTGGAATTCTCAGAATACGCAATCTACTGGTGGTGTTCGTTTTCCGTTTTGGGTTCGGTCTGGAAACATATTCGCGTGCTCCTGTAGCCAAAGCGCGTGGAAGACGATAGTGACGTGGCGAGTATTTAATCAAGGTTTGTTTTGTTTTATAATTTATTTTGATTTTCAAATCGTTTAAATCGCATAACTTTTTCATACGACCTCGGATTCACGCGAAACTTTTTTTGTTAGGATCGTAATTTAATTTCGGAAAGTTTGGAACTAGTTTGGACCAATTCGAAGACCGTCGAATTTTTGGGTTTAAATCGGATTTAAATTCGATTTAAATTCAAAAGGTGAGTGTTTTAACCCACTCACAACTTCTAAAAGTTTTTATGTTTGTTAAATTTATTTTAAATATGAGTAGAAATTTATTTATGACTGTTGGCGCGTTTTATTCAGCATATCTGTTAAATCGCATTTATTTAACTTAACTGTTAATTTAGTTTATTTATTGCATAAAATTTGACAGGTAGAATTTATTTTTGAACATAAACTGCTAGTTAACAGTCATTAAATTTATTATGGAATAGAAACTGTTAGTTAATAATCTGTTATTAATTCCTGTATAATTCATATGCTATGTATCAATGATTGTTTAAAATTGGATGATGATTGCAATTGAAGATTGATGATTGATATTTGGATGAATGAATGCTATAATTATATTGTATAAACTGCAAGTCATCATGCATTTTCATTTCATTCGGGGTTGTGGTTTGAAATGATATACAACCGCAAAATTTTATTTTTAAATTACGGATTGAAATGATAAATATCTGTATCACTTGACCATAGGATAGAAAATTTTATACAGGCACCGTGGTCTATATATAAATTATTTTAAAGTGATTTCTATGGTTTGGATGGGATACGGTTTATAAATTTTTTTAATTTTGATATTTTATAAATGTTATTCTTCTATATATATACATATGAAGTTAAAAATTTTGAATTTAAGCTGTGTATAAATCTATTAAATAAAAAATGGGAAAATTGAGAAATGGAATTTGATAATTCATATTATATGTTTAAGTTTGGAAAATTTTAAGGTATGATATTTATAACTGGATTTTTCCAAGATAAATTTAAAATGAATATTCTAGTATAATTTAATTGAAGAAAATATTTAATTGCTAGAAATTGGAGTTTTATTTATGGATTTTTATGTAAATATTCAAGACTAAATATTAGAACATTTAATTTGGTTGAAGGAATAAATTCCAACTTTAGTTTTGAAATATTAATACTCCAAATGGATATATATATATATATATATAGAAATTGAAGTGGTTTTGGAACTTGAAAGTGGTATTTAAATTTTGGTTTAGACTTTAAATAAAGAAATATATTTGTAAAGCCATGGAAATTATTTTCTTTACAAAGTAACCTTAAAGTTAAACCATTTATTTCGTATACCGTTGAATATCCAAACCATTCAAGTTTTAGAAGTTATGGTTTTAAAATATATGAATTTCGAAATATTATGCTTTGAAAGTATAAGTCAAATATTTGGTTTCCAGATATTTTAAATTTTAAAGCAGTATGATTTTGGAAAAGAAATATATTTGGATAAAATGATAACATATTGTTTTGGGTTTTAAGATGATATCGTATTCATAGTTTTGAAATGGAATTTTTATTCTGGTTTTAAAGTATAAACTATTTTAAATGACCGCGGTGTTATAATAACGATTGGTTGGCAAAGAGACCGGGATCGGATATGGACATACTCTCTGTCGATACCGAAAACCACTTTGACTAACCGTGTACGCGGTGGAGATTCCAGAATGAAGTAGGTGGTGGCGACGTTTCCTGTAAGGTAAATACGTGGACCCGACTCCCGTGAGTTGGCATAAGGTGGCTAAAATAGGAGTGATTCTCGGGCCAATGAGGTCATACCTCTGATCGGACGCTCCTCTTCGATATTATACTTTGACTTTGGATTGATTCAGTGGCCACTTCTATTTTTTATTTTGGGAGAGTTTGTTCGAGGTGGGCGGTAACTGCGGCTACGCGTTTCCACCAGCCCGGATAGCAATTGGTATATCTACCCTGGCATTGCCTAGTTGTGCCGTGTCACCTACCATACCGAGCCTTTACCACAAGTTTTGTTTTGTACCATACCTATGGAGTGCCCTCTGACGACGCCCAGTACGGGGGAGATTACGGTACTGTATAGACTATGGGAATATATTCTGTGTTAAGGGATATATGGGTAACCCCTTAACGCTATTAAAAAGTAAGTTTATTTTACTATTAGACACTATTATAATAGCGCAATATACTACATAGTAAATAGTTTAACGGATCCTTAGGAGATGTAAATCCCGAGCATCTCTTGAGTTACTGCACTCATATTTATTTCTGTTAATTTAACTTACATAAAATCTTTTAGTTCTGACTCGAGTGTTTTGTCTTTTCAAATTCGCTCGGGTCAGTCCGAGCATTTCAGGATCGAAGACTTTAGCTCTAGAGGACGAAGACGAAGATTTGTATTACTATTATCTACTATATTATTCCACTACACCATTTAATTCCGCTGCATTGATTATATTGGTATGTGTAACTCTGATATTTATTGTACAAGTAAAATAAAATATTTTGTAAAACAGTTTCATGAACCGTATATTTAATTATTATATATTTTATCCTTCCGCTGTGAGATTCTGTTTTGTTTTATTTCTTCTCTGTTTTTCTTATTTACCCCATAACAATCCGCCCTTCCGTATGGTTTGAACTGGCACGTGTGTCGGTTTAAAGTGTGCGAAAAGGCGGGATGTTACAATTGCGTAAACACTAGATCAGCAGCGGACCACTACTATCGTAACATCATCATTTGACATCAGATTTTGAGCGGCACTTTTCTTATCCATTTTAAGTATTTTCACTGCGTGCTGAAATAGGTCTACTAAATACTTGGAGATTTATATCCTTGTGCCTGATCAACGTATGACCAAAATCTGTAAGTGCGAGGATAAATTTGTTAAAATATCGAGTTATAAAGGTATTTTGATAAAAGTATTAGATAAAGGATATTTTGATTATTTTTCCCTTCCTTTTCTAAATACTTTTAAATGTTTAAAATATTGTTTATTTATGTACAACATGGTTTAATAGTAAATTATTAATGTTGTAAATATTGTGAGTAGTTATTAATTAAATAAAACATATTTAAATAATGATTATTGATTTATCAATGACGTTTGAAAAGTATTTTGAGATTTAAAACTAATAAAATTTATAAATAATGGATTTAAGGTTTCCAATAACTCCTTTTTAAATATAATTAACGATGTAAATAATTAGTTTCAAATAGTTTACATATATTTATAAAGACGTTATTTAAAAAAAATAGTATTTATAAATGAAGCAAGAATTTTTTGTAAAGTATTAAAGATGATTGATTTGCAAATGAAGTTTTCAAACGAATATTACAAGTAAAATTTATATAATGTTCTTTGAATGTATAATTTAAAGATATTATATAAATGGACTATATATAAAAAAAATTGTGTTTTACAATTTTATAAAAAAATAAATGTTTTAGGAAATTTATTTATAGTAATATGTTTGAATAATAAATTGGAACCGTTATTTTTGAGAGTATGATTTGAAATATTTCCTTGATTTCGAAGTCCTAATAGTAAATTTAAAGGTTTATTTACCATTTGAATCTATTAAACCGGAATAAAAGTTTTTCCATGATTTGAATATTCATTTTAAAACAAGTGTGTAAAATTAATTACAAAGATACGAAATTTTATACTTTGATTTGGAAATTTAATGTAAGATTGGAGTATACTATTAGTTTCAATTTAATAATCTTTAGTTTATACTTATTTTAAAATAATGAGTATAATAAATTATTAGATATAAGGAACTTTATTTTTAAAGCTTATTATAATGTTTTGATATAAATTTCTAACATTAATTTTGAACTTTTTGGAAAATCCTTGCTTAATGCTATGAGGATGTTTTAAATATATCTTATATTTTTACTAAGTGAATGATGTTAAATGTTTTAACTGAATTTTATAGATATATTGAAATATTTCTTCTCTTCAAGGGCGAATAACAATAACTTAAATTTTATTCTATAACTGAATTAATTTATAAATGTAAGTAAGGCGGTAGAAGCTTAAGTAATATTTTATAAAATGATTCATTAATGACTTAAATCTTTAATGGAAAACAAATTATGTAAGTGATTGGTCTTTATATAAATAAATGAATGAAAAGTAAATGATGAAGAAGAAAAACTAGTCGAATAAACTTATATAATATTTAAAATCCTATGTGTTTGGCTTATGGGATGTTTGGGGAATGATACGTTAAATTGTTTAAGGTTGTATGAATAATCTATTAAGTAATTACCAAAGGCTGTTGAGCGTGAGGTACACTTGGTAGTTTATTGAGCAGTCTTGGATGATGAAATATGTTTGAACCTGAACAAACCATGAGTTTGGTTGCTATGGATGTTTGATAGTTTCCTTTGTTGCATATAATGGTAGAATTTCTTTTGTTTGCATATATTATTATGTATATTGTATGTTGCTTGCATTGTTAATTGAAACAACTAATATATAATCTTTTACATAATTTTAATTCTTTTGGATTATATAAGTGAAATATAATTTTTTTGGAAGCAATAGCTACTGCTTTTGGTTTCATAAATTAAGTTCTTTTCCCGACAAATTGGTTTACGTTTTCGGATTACGATTCTGCAACGATATTTTAATTGCTTTTCCCACGGTTTGGGTGTTTTAGTTTTGAAATATGATGTGTATATATATTGAAATTATTGATATTATTATTTTTTTGGACCTATCCTTACAGAGAAGACTTTGCCAAAAAAATTCGTAAATTTAGAACATGGAAATTATTTGTGAAAGTGAAAATATTTTCAAAATTTTATAAACTTGAATATGAAAGATTTAATTGTTTATAAGTTGATATATTTTATCTAAAATACTTAATTATGTAAGTTTAAAATGTTTATAAATATATTTTATCTAAGATACTTAATTATGTAACTTTAAAGCGTTTGTAAACTGATTATTCTGAAGAAAAATATATTAGTTTCTTTATCCCTTCTTGTTCCTTTACGAGGACGAAAAGTTTTGAGTGGTGGAGAGTGTAACCACCCATAAATTTTGATAATTAAAACTATTACAACCCTTTTTTAGTGATTACCTGTAAGTATTAAATTATAACGAAGATGATAATTTAATATTATGAACTAGAATATATTGAAAATTCAAACTGCTTATATGGAATAAACAATGAATTCTGGAAATAAAATGTGAAAATAAAGTTTGAAAACTTTATTTTGTTATTTGTGAAAATAATGAATGAAATATGATTTTATTTAGTGAAAATGCAATAATTCTAGCAATTGTTGCCAAATGCTTCTTTTAATAATTTTTAAAGGAAGTGATTTATTTAATGTTGTTTATTTAAATAAAAAGGTGAAATTTGGTTTAAAACAAAGTTTTGGTCTTAAAATTGATTAAAAGTGGTTTGTTGTATTTATTACACAAGAAAATTATTTTTGTGTAATTTTTGAAGTTAGAAATGAGGATTTATGTATTTATTTGTGTAAAATTGGTTTTATGTAAAATAAGAGTTTTATTAATAAAAATATTTTTAAAACTAAAAATTGTCTTTTTATTAAGTGTAAAATATTTTATTTAACATGAAAGTATATTTACATAATTTATCTATGTTAAAAATTCGAAGAAAATGTTGTTTTATTTTAATTACATAGTGTACATGTGTATATTTTGTTTAAGTAAGTGATGAATTAATTAACATGGGCTAAATTAATTGATTTGGATCCAAAGCACATTAATTTACATAGGCAGAAATGAGAAAAGAGAAACATTTTCTCTTCATGTATGCTTATTTCTTTCTTCTCGAGTAAACAGACAGAAAGAAAAAGATACTCCACCAATTTCCTAATCTAAAGCCAAAACTCATTTCCTCTTCAATCAAATTGCTATTTTTTATAAAATCTAAAGAGAAATTCAAAGGTAATCCATTTCAAAATTGAATATTCCATCAAAATCTAAATTTTTGAGTTGGGTTTGTATGTAACAATCTCTTGTTTGTTTGCATGTTTCTCTTTTACTCATTTACAGGTTCTTAAAGCCAAATTTTCCACAAAGCTCTCAACTTTCAGCTGAAATCTAGGTTTTTAATCTTCATTTGCTAGGTGAGTATCAAAACTCACAAATATTAGCTGAACTGTAATGAATTGGGATTTTCGACCCTAGAGAATCGATATTAATACGTCCACTATATATAATGTCAAGCAATCGAGTGTCGGAAAAACCAGCTCATTAAGGGTGAAGAAGAAAAAGATAGAAGAAAAGAAAATAGAATATCACATAATCTCGCTGTAATGACCCATAATTTTCGATAATTAAAATTAGTTAATTTAATAAGGTTTGTGATTTAACGTTGGAAGAAATAAAAATCTATGATTTAATAATGAAAATATAACTGGAATGCATTGTAATAGTATTAATTTAAGGTAATTTATAGTTGCTTTAAATGTAATTACAAATTAATTAAAATGATTAAGAGTTATAATTGATATAGATTATAAATAAATTGTAGTACTGTATGTACTAATGGATAATTGGATTAAAAGAGCGAGTGATAATATAAATGTCGATTAATAATGTCTAATGAATTGTAGTTAAATAAAATTAGCTGTGTAGTAGTAATTATAACACTTGTTGTGGATAATAAAATTATACGATGTGACTAAAAGTAAATGGTGACAATTATTATACTTTACCTTAGCCTGCTGAATTAAATTGGAAATCAATTGCTATTAATTCACTTAATTAGTGCAGTTAATGTAGATTAAATTGATAATTGTAGAATATAAATTCTATAAGAGGCAACCAATGTAAATTTTATTCATAATATGACAATTGATCTAATAAAAAGAATTGAAATCGAGTTGGGTCAATCTATTAAAACTTACATTATAATAAATGTGTTGAGACTTGGTTTTGATCCATGACACGAAGCTATCCTTACAACATATAGATTAGACGACTGCTACGACAAAAAGAGACAAGGAGACGAGACATTAAAAACTGGTGCATCAATTATGGTATTTTATTTTTAAGTCTTAGGTTAATATTTGTTAAAATCTCTCCTCGATTATGTCTACACTAGCTCATATATTTAATCATTATATTTGCTAAATATTTTATACACATATAAGCTCACATTTAAATTATTAAAGTAATATAAAGTTATAGAAATAAATATATATATGTAAATTGTGCAAAGTGCACAACAATGACAAGGTCAGCCGGCCGACCTACGGAACCAGTTGACTGACACTGGAATTTTTGTGAAGCATGCACAGTTACATAAATATATACGAATTTAAATTTCAAATTACTTTTGAATCTTCAGTCGACCGACTATGTAGCTTAGTCGACTGAATTTCTATAACGGCCTTTTTTGAAAGGACGCGACTTTTGTGAAGAGTTGCGAACCCTTAACGAAAAGATTCGGATGCAACACTTCGATCGAAATTCTTGACCAACTATCGTAGCTTTCTAACTCTTATAAATACAAACTCCAACTTCATTACAAATCATTGAATCACAATCGATTTCTCTTATTCTCTGATCTAACTTTCTGAAATCTATTTGCTATCATACATTCAATTATTCTGCATAAAAGCAATACCATACCTTTCCATTTTTCATATACTTCAAATATAAACATTTATACTCGAGGAGAAGATTATATGAAGAGTGTACTACAAGTGACAAATCAGTGTTATCAGAACAAATATTAGTCAAACTATTTTATGTATTAGTTGAAGTCCTGCTTTGCTGCTCAGAAGAGTGAAGTCCTATTCGGCTGTTGAGGCGAAATCCCGTTCTACTGCTCAGGTCCCTATTCAGCTGCTCAGGGGTGTATAGACCTGTTCTTCCGGGTTAAGTAAGGGTTGTTATTTTAGTGAAATTCCAGCAGGAGTCTGGGACTGGACGTAGGACGGTGCTCCGAACCAGTATAAAAACCTTTGGTGTCATTTTACTATACTGCTTTTTATTCCGCACTATTTACAGTATTATTATCATCATTATACTCTGTATTATCATATATCCATATTACACGATCCATAGCACACTTTCATTTGGTATCAGAGCAAGGTCATCATATAACTGTAACACAATTATCTGATAATCTAACAACATGGACACTAACACCAGCACTAGCATTAATACTAGCTTTGTTGAAGGACAATCCACTGCACGTCCACCATTATTTAATGGCATGAATTATAACTATTGCGCCACACGAATGAGAATATATATGCAAGTAAATAGTTTTGATTCATGGAATATAACTCAAATAGAATATACTATTCCTACCGAAGAACATTCCACTTGGTCAGATACACAGAAATTAGATGCCACAACTAATGCAAAAGTCATGAACATACTATTTTGTGCCTTAGATAAAAATGAGTTAAATCGTGTTAGCATGTGCAATAATGCATATGAAATAAGGCGTACACTCAAAATCACACATGAAGGAACCAACAAGGTTAAATAAAGCAAAATATCCATGCTCAAGAGTCAATTTCAAAACATTAGAATGAAAGAAAATGAATCCATAAATGATATGTACTCAAGATTTCAGGATATCTATCATTCATTAGTAGGAATACGAAAAAAATATTCAGATTTTGATATCATATCCAAAATCCTTAATTATTTAACGGAAGAATGGGAAAGAAAAGTTCTAGCTATTGAAGAAGCGAACGATATTTCCAAAATAACTCTAGAAGAATTAATAGGAAACCTAACGTCTTATGAAGTGAATTCGCAGGAAAAAAGAGTTCAGGCTCAAGATAAAAAGAATATAGCAGTTCATGCAGAACAAGAAGAATTAGACGCAGACAAAGACGACCTAGCTTTTATTGCAAAGAACTTCAAGAAATTCTTGAAATATAGAAAAGGAAGCATAAATAATGGCAAAAGAAGCTCAACCAGCAATAAACCACCGTTTTTTATCAGTTATGAAATGTTTTAACTGTCACAAAAAGGGGCATATGCAGAAAGACTGTCTTGATCAAAAGAAAGAATACCGAAATAAAAGGAAAAGAAAAGCCTTTTCAGTCACATGGGATGATTCAGACTCCTCATCCTCTTCTTCGGGAAGTAAAAGTGACAGCGATAATGAACAAGCCAACGTATGTTTTATGGCTAAAGCTAATGAAGTTAGTGATTTTATTTATGGTCATATAATAGAAATAAACTCCGAATTATTAAATACTTTAAAAAGTCTTAAAATAAAATATAAAGAAGCTGTAGAAAATCAGAAAAGGCAGAATTTGACAGAGATATGCTTAAAGATGAGAAGAAAATATTGGAAGAAGAACTTGAGAAAACTCAAGAATCTCTCTCTAATGTTAATTCTCAACTTACATTATTAAGTCAAGAAATTGAAACTCAAAAGGAGAAGAATGATAGTCTTGTTTGTGAAATCATTTTTTAAAAACTAATATTAAAATGGTAGAACTAGAAAATTCAAGTCTAAAGAACAAACTAGATGGAATCACTAAAAATGTTCCAAATTTTAATAAAGGAAGAGAAAATTTATCGAGGATTATTGAAAATTCATAATCTGTTAGTAATGAACATGGTTTAGGATATAAGTAGTAGTAAACATGGTTTAGGTTATAAGAAGAAAGTTAAAATGTCACAATCTAATAATCTAAACAAAGTTAAAATTAATAAAACACCCACGTCTTTAAATAAACTAGTTTCTAATAATTAAGTATATGGATACCTAAAAATAATAATAAACAAATAAGAAAGAAGTATATTAGTTCAATCATAGAAGATGCTCAAAATAATAAAAATTATATTTATAAAAGGGATACTAAACCCTCATGGGTTTGGTTTCCTAAGACCTAACTCTTAAGACCCTATTAAAAAGGTGGGTACCAACGATATCTCATATTTTTTACAGGTCCCACTGAAGAAAAGAGGAAAATGGATACTCGACAGTGATTGCTCAAAACATATGAAAGGGGATAAGGATATGCTGATAAATATTACATACTCAGATGGAGGTTCTATCACTTTTGGAGACAATTCTAAGGGATATATCATCGGCAAAGGCGACGTGAGATATTACGGTACATCTAATTTACCTCTAATTACAAATGTTTTGTTAGTTAAGAATTTAAAACATAATTTATTAAGTATAAGTCAGTTATGCGATAAAGGATTTAAAATATCATTTTATGAATAAGTGTAGTATTCTTGATCAGAATCAAAATCTTATTTTCGAGGGATATAGAGATAAAAACATTTATGTTTTAAATATGAAAGTTAATCATAACACAGATTTATGTTTAATAGCTAAAGAAAATGATCCATGGATATGGCATAAACGATTTTATCATATCAATTTCAAAAATATAAATAAAATTTCTAAAATTAATCTTGTAAAAGGATTACCAAATATGGATTTTAAAGTCAATGATATATGTGACTCATGTCAATTAGGTAAACTAACTAAATCCTCGTTTAAATCTAAGAAAGTTATCTCGACATTACAACTGCTCGAATTACTTCAAATGGATTTATTTATCCCCACCCAAATTCAATCCATAAATCATAATAAATACGTATTTGTAATAGTTGATGATTTTCTAGATATACATGGACTATTTTTATATAAAAAATAAAAATGATACCTTTGAAATTTCAAAACTTTTGTTAAACAAATTCAAAATTTAAATGGTATTAAAATTTAAAATATTAGAAGTGATCATGGAGGTCAATTTGAAAACATACAATTTGATAACTATTGTAAAAAGAAAGGAATATTTCATAATTTTTCATTTCCTAAAACTCCACAACAAAATGGAGTTGTAGAACGAAAGAATCGAACTCTACAAGAATGTGCAAGGACTTTACTAAATGAAAGCACGTTACTAAAACAATTTTGGGCAGAAGCTGTTGCAACTGCTTGTTATGTTTTGAATCGTGTTTCTATTAGACCTCTCACCAAAGATACTCCTTACGAACATTTTAACGGTAGAAAACCAAACATATCTTATTCTAAAATATTTGGATCAAAATGCTTTATATTAAATACTAAAGATCATCTTGGCAAATTTGATTCAAAATTTGACGAAGGGATATTTCTTGGATATTCGAATCGAAGTAAAGCTTGTCGAATTTTCATTAAACGAACAAATACTATCGAAGAATCACTCCATGTATCTTTTGATGGAAACGCTAAACTTGTTTCTACTACATGTAATGACAATGACTTATTTAATAAAACAAAAACAATAATAAACAATTCGAGAGACGACGACGATACCATTTTATCTTGAGAAGATGAAAACATTATTTATAATTTAGAAAATAGAAATACTACTAATACGATAAGATCTCCTCGAAGAGTTTTACGAAATCATCCTACAGAAAATATAATTGGAGAAATAAATTCAAATGTTCGAACTAGAAGTCAATTAAGTTTAATGAGTAATGTAGCTGTTATCTCTATTATAGAACCTAAAAATACCAAAGGAGCGTCATCCGATGAAAATTGGATTATTGCTATGCAAGAAGAATTAAATTACTTTGAACGAAATGAAGTTTGGGAACTAGTACCCAGACCGACCGATCAAACGGTTATAGGAACTAAATGGGTTTATAAAAATAAAGCAGACGAATTAGGAAATACAACTAGAAATAAAGCAAGACTAGTAGCACAAGGATATAACCAGGAAGAAGGAATAAACTGCGAAGCAACGTTTGCTCCAGTTGCTAGACTAGAAGCAATACGAATCTTATTGGCATACGCGTGTTTTACTAATTTTAAACTTTATCAAATGGATGTTAAAAGTGCTTTTTTAAATGGTTATATTAAAAAAATGTTTATGTTTAACAACGTCCTTTATTTATTCATGAAAAATATCCAGATCATGTATATAAACTTAAGACAGTTTTATATGGATTAAAGCAAGCACCACGTGCTTGGTATGAACGCCTTAAAAGCTGTCTAATTAATTCTGGATTCGAAATAGGAAAAGTAGATCAAACATTATTTATAAAACATTCTAAAAATGATATATTAATAATTCAAGTATATGTTGGTGACATTATATTTGGCTCAACTAATAATGAATTATGTAAAAAAAATTCTGAAATAATGACTAGAGAATTTGAAATGTCCTATATGAGAGAATTATCATATTTTCTAGGACTACAAATTAAACAAATTTCAAATGGAATATTTATTAATCAAGAAAAATACTGTAATAATCTTATTAAACGTTTTGGAATGGAAAACACTTCTGCCAAACCAACTCCCATGAGTACAACAACACATCTTGATAAAGATGAAAACGGAAAAAATGTAGACCAGAAATTATATCGTAGTATGATGGGATCGCTGCTTTATTTAACAGCAAGTAGTCTAGATATTATGATGAGTGTATGCTTATGCACACGATTTCAAGCAGACCCAAAAGAATCACATCTACGTGCTGTAAAAGGAATACTACGTTATCTTAGTAAAACTACAAATTTTGAACTTTTCTATTCAAAAGTGTGTTCATTCGAATTAGTATCATACAACGATACCGATTTCGGAGGATCACGGACAGATAGAAAAAGTACAAGTGGTACGTGTCACTTCATTGGAAAATCGTTAATATCATGGTTTAGTAAGAAACAAAACTATATTTCTCTGTCAACTTGTGAAGCAGAATATATTTCTGCAGCACTAGCTTGCACACAAGTAATTTATATGCAACAGACGCTTAAAGATTTTGGAATCAACCTATCAAAAACAACAATTTACTGCGATAATTCTAGTGCAATTAAATTATCTAAAAATCCTGTAAATCACCTGAGAACTAAACATTTAGATATTAGACATCATTTTTACGCGATAATATAGAAAAAGATATAATAAATCTAGACTACATTCCATCAGAAAATCAGATAGCCGATATTTTTACTAAACCACTATTAGAGATACGTTTATAAAATTGCGACTTGAGCTTGGGATAATCTCAAGTAAAGATATATAAATAAAAATATAAAAATTTTAAACTAAAAAGTCAATATAAATTTTTTTCGCAAAATTCAAAATTCTGACCATGCTATGGCTCGAACTCGTGACATGTTGCGAATAGGCCAGGTGTCTTAACCACCTGAGCTATTAATGTTTTCTGTTCTAGTCTCTTATGGCCGTTTTATTATATAGTAACAAGTATATTATACTACATTATATGTCACATTTATCTTTATAATTTACATTACTAATTTTATAAATATTATAACTGTTCAAATTAGCTCAGCCAACAGAAGACCTGTGTCTCTAAATTCTTTTAGCCTGGAATTAATATAATCCACAAATTATATCATATTTTTTCTAAAAATAATACTATAAATAGGTGCATATTCCTGTTCCTATGCACTCAGAACAAAATAAAATACATCATTTGATTCTCTGAAGTAAAACATCAATTGACAACAGCTTTTAAAACAATGTCAACTTCCACTACAAACAACTCTACTAAAATCATTACTTCGACCAACTCTCCAAAAACACCTGACCATAAAGGTTCACCGTCATCGGTTTACCACACCAGATACACTCTGGACAAGAAAAAAGGAAAAAAGACCGTTGATATTTCACCAAACACAAAACAAAAGATGACGATCTCCACCATTATCAACATGAGTCTTTAATTCTTCAATAGGAGATGTATTATGAACAGAAAATTAACTCCTGATGTATAGGTATAATCGAGCATATAGCAATGAAATTCTGCGGGGATTCGTCACACCCGATAGACGAAAATATCGTTTCACCTATCAGACGCCCTTCGACTTCGTCTCCTCTACGACCACCATACTCACAAAATTCATGGGATCGCAACGAAACTTCGAATGTTCGTTGTAAGCAACTGAAAGAATTCAAGGCACCAAGTCCTAAGAAATAATCATAGTGTTTAATAATTTTTCGTTGTGTTTTAAATAGATTTTCTATCTATGTGTACGTTTATATTTGAAATAAAATTATTTCCGGTGCAATAAACGACAACTCATATATAAAAATTATTCACATTTAACAGCAAAATAAAGTTAATTCTATATCATTCAGTAAAATAAAATTATTTATATTAGTAGAATAAACAAAATATACACAATTCATATCATATAAAAATTCATTGTGCAAAATGCTACAGGTCAGTCGACTGGATTTGAAAATTAGTCGGCCGACACGGCAAAAATTTTAAATATATACACGACCAGTCAACTGTTGAAGGGCCTCAGTTGACTGGACCCGAAGGTTGAATATAATCAACCTTCAGCTTCAGTCGACTGACGCCCATAGCCAATCGAATGACGTTGTAATATAGACGTTTATATAACAGTCCCAGTCGACTATTGCAAGGCCTCAGTCGACTGGACCAGAAGGTCGAATATTCACAACCTTCAGCTTCGGTCGACTGAATCCCTGCACCAGTCGACTGAGCCGTAGATCTGAAGGGCTTTTTACCTTTTCACCTACCCCCTTTACCCCTTTATTTATCACTTTACCTTCTCTCCTCTTTTCCAATTTAGTTTTTCAAAGTCTTCAAAACCCTAGCTCTCCAAAATTCAATTTTTGCCCTCAAAACCAAAATCAAATGGCACCAAAACGTAAAGGTCAAGCCTCCCCTCGTCTCAACCTCCATCTAATGAACAAATTCAGCGGTGGCTATTTGACGACACCGCAATAAAGAGATGAAGACGGATGCAAGATTCAGGAATATTCGAAGGTTCGTTCTTCAAATTCCCTGATTTTTCACCCTATCACATTCAGGAACTATCCCAACGAAGCAATTTAGAGTCTTTAATTGATATCGAAGACAATAAACATAAAATCAACCAAATTATGGTAAAGTTGTTCTATGCTAATCTCAACTTGGGTCATCAAGATGTTCCAAATCAGGAAGACTGCATATGGGGTCTCGTATGTGGTAAGCCCGTCTTTTTTTCTCTAGACCGCATGGCTCATATTCTAAAAACAGAAAATGATGGAGTTGAATTGGCTACTATTGATGTTGATTTGGTTGTTCGAGACCGCATAAGCCATTTATTTCTTGAAGACGATATGCGTTAGTTAAAATAGATGTCTTTACGACCAAAGGCACGAATAATTCATCGTGCCTTAATGAAAACCGTAACTCCCAGAACCGGGAGTTATGAACTCATCTATGAATATAATTTTAGAGCCTTGTATGCAATTTCTGGAAATATTAAAGTAAACTGGCTTCGTTTAATACCTGACGAGTTTTTAAGCTTTAACAAAGGTAAGATGAATATAATTATCACGGCGAATATATTATGTGTCTTCTCAAAGTTTGTGAAGTTCCAGAACCGGATTCACCGGTTTTTACCGTTGGTTGTTTGAACGTTCGGACCTTAGCCTTAATGAAATTACCGGTTGCCCGACCTCCTACTATAATATCTTTTGAAGAGTGGACCCAAAGGCAAACAACTCAAGTCCAACCTGAATAACAAGGCGAGCCTTCTCACCGACCATCTCTTCAAACATCAACTCGATATCAACATGAAGAAATTACGATTCCAAATGAAGGTCTTCAACCACATAAGGCCATCAATATCATGTGCCGTAATCAAAAAATACTTCAATCAAACATCCTCAAAGTTGATAAGAAGCTCGATAAAGTCAGAGGATTTTTCACAAAATTGTGGCAAGCTATATCGTGCTCTTCCGGTACATCTACTTCTGCTATAGGCGATCCGGGTAAGCAATCCGCATTTACATGGTCTTCTTCTTCTGGGGACGATCAAGCTAGTAGTGATGATGATGGTAATGAAGGAGATGGTGGTAGGGGTAAAAATCCGATGGAGTAAAATGTTCATTTCTTTCAATTAAGACATTTTCTTTTAATATGGCGTGTACTAAATAGCCATTCTAGTTTATTTATTTTAAACACTCTTGTCTATGGATATTAAATGTTTGGATGAATGTTCTTGGTTTTATTTCATATTATTTTTCATATTATAATATGATATTACTCGGTCCTTTTTGCCGATGACAAAGGGGGAGAAATATTATTGCTACTAATAAAAATGCAGGATATAAAACGTCAAAGATTCAGGGGGAGCAAGTATTTATGTTACACACACACACACACAGAGTCAAAATCTGTATCTTTTATAGGTTTTCATTTATCAAAAAGAGGGAGAATGTTGAGACTTGGTTTTGATTCATGGCACGAAGCTATCACTATAACATACAGATTTGATGACTGCTACGACAAAAAGACAAGGAGACGAGACTTTGAAAACCGCATCAACTATGGTATTTTGTTTTTAAATCTTAGGTTAATATTTGTTAAAATCTCTCCTCGATTATGCCTAAACTAGCTTATATATTTAATCATTATATTTGCTAAATATTTTATACACATATAAGCTCACATATAAATTATTGAAGTAATAGAACTAGTCGACTAACACTGGAATTTTTGTGCAGCGCGCACAGTTACATAAATATATAGAAATTTAAATTTCAAATTACTTTTGAATCTTCAGTTGACTGACTATGTAGCTCATTCGACTGAAATTCTATAACAGCTATTTTTTTAAAGGACACGACTTTTGTGGAGAGTTGCGAACCTTTAACGAAAAGATTCGAATGCAACACTTCGATCTAAACTCTTCACAAACAGTCATAGCTTTCTATGTCTTATAAATACAAACTCCAACTTCATTTCAAATCACTGAATCACAATCGATTCCTTTTATTCTCTGATAGAACTTTTTGAAATCTATTTGCTATCATACTTTTAATTATTCTGCATAAAAGCAATACTATACCTTTCTATTCTTCATATACTTCAAATAAAAGCATTTATACTCGAGGAGAAGATTATAGGAAGGGTGTACTACAAGTGACAAATCAGTGTTATCGGAACACATATTAGTCAAACTATTTTCTGTATTAGTTGAAGTCCTGCTCTGCTGCTCAGGCGAGTGAAGTCCTCTTCGGCCGTTGAGGCGAAATCCTGTTCTGCTGCTTAGGTCCCTGTTCGGCTGCTCATGGGTGTATAGACATGTTCCTCCTGGTTAAGTGAGGGTTGTTGTTTTAGTGAAATTCCAGAATGAGTCTGAGACTGGACGTAGGACGGTGCTCTGAACCTGTATAAAAATCTTTGGTGTCATTTTACTATACTGCTTTTTATTCCGCACTATTTACAGCATTATCATCATCATTATACTCTGCATTATCATATATCCATATTACATTATCCATAGTACACTTTCAAAATGGATTTATTGCAAATAAATGCAATTAAACACCACGTTAATGAAAATTAAGATGACCATGGTAAAATATTAGTGTAATAAGATAAACAAATGTTAACTATGTCTACAGAGTAATAATTATTAGAATAAAAGTCTGAAATCAAATCGAAAACAATTCATTAGAACTAAAATTTCATAAATTGGATTTAATTACAGTTGAAATTGAATACCATAATTGGTGAAATAATTAACACTGAGTTGATAAGTAAATTTGCTTTAAGTTATTATAAATGTCTAAGAAATCAAAATGATGAAAATTTGTTAGTTTACAAATATTGAATTAAAAAGTGATTAAGTAATTTAATATTAATTTATTTAATTAACGTGAAAATAGCCGTTTTGGCCATGGTCTCGGATTTTGATGAAATTAGTTTCATCGTATCCATAACGCTAAACTATTGTAGGATTTCAAGATTAGTAGCGATCGGACTTGTCGTTTGATCGTATAGACTCGAATCGCGTAAAAATCAATTTAATTAAATTCAATTGAAATCAATTTGAAATAAGAGGATTTAAAGCTAACTTCTTTATATGATGGAATTAGGGCCTAAAACCTATTCCGTTGAGTTTAAAACTATCGAAAACATCTATTTTGATATAAGGAATGACCCATTTTCATTTTGGGAACGAAACGGGCTTTTCGTGTCGTTTATCGTCCAAACCTAAATCGATCTAGTCCATTCATTTCTATTTTGATCTGCCTATATATAGCCCTTTATAAACCCTAACTATTTCTTATTCTAATTGTCTATACATACAATTCTATCAGCTTCTCTCTTTCCAATGGCGGACAAACCAAAACCAATTCCAAATTCAATTGCAAACCAAAAATCAAATCGAAATTCAAACTCCTCCAAACTCTAACAAATTATATACCGATTCGAAGCTCTCGACGAACGCAACCTAAATCTATTGTTCATTTTTACAATCGAGTTGTTGTTTGTCCCGAAATTTATGAACTAATTTTGTCCGTTCATATGTGGCTTTGTGTTTCAATGGCGGATCTTCAACGATGGATCGATCAGAGGTGATCAACAGGTAGAGGTCGTCGAGCAGGCCAGATCCATGCAGTTACTTGGGGCTAGAAGCTCTTGAATTTGCGGAAAATAGGTGTTGAACGTGGATCTTTTACCCAAGGCCATGGGTAGGCAGAGCATTCGCCTTGGTCGGGGAGGATGAGGTCAGGGGCTGCCTTGCCTGCGCAATGCTTGGGGATGATCAGATCGAGGTGGACGGGTTTTGGATTGCATCGCTTGTCAGATCAATGTGGCGGCTGAGTTCGGTACTGGCGTTCGAGCAAATTAGGCTTAGGAGAGATTGTAATATGGTGATGACGTGTTTATTATTATTATTACTTTATTTATTTCATATTTTTTTAATCGTATAACTTCTAGTGATCATAACTTTTGGATACGAGGTCGGATTTACTCGCGGTTTTTTCTTTGAGATTGAATTGAAATTCGGACAATTCGACATAGTTCTGGACGAATTCTGAGACTATTCAAATTTTATGCCTAAATTGGATTTTAATTCGATTCAAAATCAAAGGTGAGTGTTCTAACCCACTCACAATCACTAAACTATCTTATGTTAGTTAAATTAAATTTATGATGTGATTAGAAATCAATTGATTGATGTTTGGTATGTTCAAAATTTTATTCTAGTTAAATTTGACTTTTACTGCATTCAATCATTGTTTAATTTAATATTGAATTTAAATCGTCAATTTAATAGCTATCATTGATTATCCGTTATTTATTGATATTTATTGGTTGATCTAGATGATGATTGTGATGTACGTTTGATTGTTGATATTGGATGAATAGATGTTGTATTTTATATGTTATTACACTGCAAGTTCCTTATGGGTTGAAATGTTACATACCCAAACGATCTATAGATTTGGGAAAAATCATTATGGATTGAAATGATAGACTCGAGCGATTTTATGGATTTTATTTAACTTCGGATTGCGGTTTGAAATGATATATAATCGTAAAATTTTAATTGCGTATTGAAATGATAAATATCTGTATCACTTAACCCTAGGGTAGAAAATTATATTCTGACACACCATTGGTTAAATTAAATGATTTTTTATCTTTAAATTTTGAATTCAGTGAAATGGCATTTTAAAGTAGAAATTGATTTATATAAACTGAATTATTTTTGATAATCCAAGCGTTAAATGCTGAAATTGGAATTGATTTAACGAATTTTTCAAAGAATTTAAATTGGAATTTCAAAGTTGAAGTATCAAATATAAATGAATTTATCGAAAATTGAGTTATTGGAATTGTTTGGATATAACTTTGAAATCTAATTTAAACTATTTTAATTAATGTAAACTAATTTAATCAATTTAAACTATAATGACCTATTTAATCCAATTTAATCTATTTTTACCTATTTTAAACCAATTAAATTTATTTAATCTATTTTAAATCTATTTAATATAATTTAAATCTATTTAATCTAATTTATTTAATCTATTTAAGAATCTATTTAATATAATTTAAATCTATTTAATCTATTTTAAATTTATTTAAGCTATTTAAAAATCTACTTAACATAAATTAAATCTCTTTAGTCTAAAATTAATCTGTTTAAACCATTTTAAACCTAATTAAATCTATTTAATCTATTTAAATCAATTTAAATCTAGTTAATTAAAATTTAAACCTATTTAAACTATTTTACTATTTAAACTATTTTTAGACCATTAAACTATTTATGACTATCTACACTATTTTCTAAAATTGCAAACTGTGTAAAGTTGAAGTATTTATATTTAAATCATTAATGATGATACAACTTAAATTGGAATGAGGAATTGATACCTTTTTGTAAAATGACATATTTGAGTAAATATGATTTTGAAAGTGAACATGGTTTTGAAAGTGAATATGGTTTTGAAAGTGATATGGTTTGAAATTGAATACGATATTTTGATATTAAGTATGAATTGACTTTTGAAATGTAAAAGAACCATCCAATGTGTAATAAGCATTTGGTTGTTAAAGAGGCCGGGATCGGATATTATCATACTCTTTGCCAATATCGAAAACCACTTTAACAATTATGTACGTGGTGGAGATTCCAGAAATAAAGTAGGATGGTTTGGCGAACGATTCTGTATAAGGTATTTACGTGACCCTGACTCCCGTGGGTAGGCTTAATGTGGCTAAAAGGAGCTATACCGGGCCAAGTGAGATCATTCCTTCGATCGGGCATATTTCTTTGATACTATATTTTGACTTTGTGATAGATTTTGTGGACACCCTTGATTTGATTTTAGGAGTTTGTTCTGAGGTGTGCGGTAGTAGCTACTATACGTTACCACCAGTCCGAGAGTGCAATTGGTATATCTACCCCGGGCATTGCCTCGAGTGCCTTGTTGCATGCCTCGTCGCACCTTCTACGAGTTTGTTTTGTACCATACCTATGGAGTGCCTTTTGGATAAACCTCACGGAGGAGCGTATGGTACTATATAGACTATGGGAATATACAAAATGTGTTAAGGGGGATATGGGTAACGCCTTAACGCTATTTAAATACTTTTACTTTACTGTAGACATATTATAATAGCGTATTGTACTATATAGTAGACAGTTTAACGGATCCTTGGGAGATTTAAATCTCGAACATCTCTTAAGTTATTGCACTCACGTTAGACACTGGATAGGAATGTCAAACCCTATAAACATCTCTGACGCTGTTACACTCATATTTATTTACTATTGTTTTAACTTACATAAGATCATTTAGTTCTGACTCGAGTGTTTTGTCTTTTTAGTTCGCTCGAGTTAGTCTGAGCTTTTCAGTCTATCGAAGACTGTTTTCTGGAGGTTGAAGACGAAGATTTTGTACTAGTATTATTTATTATATTTATTCCACTGCATCATGTTGTTCTGCTGCATTTATTTATTATTTATTCATGTTGTATGTAACACTGATCTGTATTATAAAAGTATAATAAATGTATTTGTAAACAGCTTCATGAATTGTTTATTTGATTGTTATATTTTGTTATTCCGCTGTGAGATTCCATATTTGTATTATTTCTTTTTCTTATTTACCTCATAACAATCTGCTCTCTAGAATGGTTTGAGTCTGACGTGTGTGGTTTATCATCGATTTAAACCATCCAAAAAGGCAGGTCGTTACACTCACCATCGCAGCAGAGCATAGTATAATATATAATAACAGATATTTATACAAAAGGACCTGTAATTGTTAAATACATACAATCATTAAAGTACAACAATTGATACATCAAATCTAGGCAGTTATAATAACCTGTCCCCATACAGTGGAAAATATTAATCACGTACGGAAGTAGGTCTCTGTCATCCAGCTTGCCTCTTCTTATCCTGCATCTGTAATACTAGGTCTGACCCGAGCATTATAATAAAGTAGCATTCGAGTTAGTCTAGAAAACCAGCGTGAGAAAACACACTCAATTTGAATTTATTAGAGTTATCAAAACCTTTGAAAAACAAAGTTATCTCGTAAGACCGTGTCACACATGAATCGATGGGTTTTTCCCTTACGATAACCAAATTTTTTATAGAAGATCCAGTGATATTATAATATTATTTAAATGCAGATACTTATTCAAATAGCTGAAATTGTTACATTAATTAAATTCCAGCATACTAGGCTCTACAAACAAAACCGTAAGCTCCTATTGGAGAATGGATTCCAAAGAATGATTGGGCCACTAGGATACCGCCCATCACAGTACACCTCTAGAACAATGTAACGAGGACCATGCCGGGATTCCCTGCTACACAAGACCGACCTACCCCTAACCTGGATAGACCGAGTATGTTATCACCCCAGGTGTTTCCACCCTTACCACCGAGCGCTCCTTCTTTCAAGCACAACCATATCCATAATATATAGGTTTTCGAGGACATCTAGAAGTGTGATAACATACCCTAATTGGGTGACCCACTTAGCCTTATTGCATCTCCCCTATTTTAGTCATTCTCGGTTGATGAGGCTCGAGGATAAGCGTTACCTTTTAAGAACTCAATTCTACTTAGAATGTTCATCGTCCTCCAATAACGATATTCTGATAGCATTCGTCCATACAAGTTGTCCTGGGTTTGGACAAACCAAATCACCATCTTCATCATCTGTACGGTATTCACTTGCTACGTTCAAACCGGATCGAAGTGGTTTTCGGATAATGAAACCCAATCCCGGTCTTTTCGAAATGATTAACGAAATTGGCCACAATTAATAGTCGGTTATTTAACTATCATGAACATCCAAAAGCAATCATCAGGCCTTATTATAAATTTTCCAAAATTTATTTCGAAATATCTTTGTAAGATATTGCTTTCAGTTATTCAACTTTTGGAAACAGTTTTCAAATCCTTATATTTACAACGAAACATTCCAACCCTTCCCAATACTTAGAATATTTTTCCCACTTCATTTTATATTCAACACTTAGAAAGTGTTTCTTTTATTTCCTATTTATTTGTCTCAAATCATTTACAATTTTATTTGTAAATTCCTTGACTAGTTTATAACGAATTCTATAAATTCCATAATTCTTTAACTAATTTCCTTAATAATCCCAAAGCCAATTTTACTTGCTTATAACTCAACTTTTCCTTTGTACTTCTTTATGAATTCTATTTTCATTTTCAAAGTTCAATTTTATTTATCCACTTCGAGAATTTTCTTACCTTTCTTCCCGATTCCTTTTTTTGGGAATCTCTTATAATCCCATCTACCGATTAATCCCATTTCCAGAATCCCGAGAAGGTTTATAAAATAAATTTAAAAACATTTCAAAACTTTGTACATATATATAATAATAGGTATTTAAAAGAATAATAATAATTTGTTTTAATGCAGGTTCAAATAATTATCTAAAATATTGAAATACTCTTTATAACATTATTTTTCCCAAAGCAAGTTTTAAAATTTAGGATTTATTAAATAAATACTAAGTATTTGAAAAATTAACTTCAGAGTTATTTAAATACTAACTGACTTTAAATTACATAGTTTAATAAATAAAAATTTCCTTTTTAAAATTTAAAACTTAACTTATTTATAAAAATATATTTTTAAATCTGGGTAACCAAATTTTTAATTTATAACCCCTCTCGGTTTTTATCACATTTCTCTCATTCCAGTCTCCTTAACCATCTTCACTTTAAAAAATAGTATCTACTATTTTTCTCACCCTATTTCCGTATACTAATATAAATTTTTCCCGTGATTTATATCTAAATTTATCATCCGATATCACTTTCCTTCATTTATAAACTTTATATAAATTTTTATAACCCCTTTGAGTTTCACCAAAATAATCTCATTTACAAATTCCATTTCATAAATTCAATTTCTTATAAGTTCCGTTCATTTTTTTTTTGCCAATCTATTTTTAATATCGATTTCAACTTCTTTCTATATTTCCCGACATCGTTTTAAAATCTAGTCTTTAAAGTTACTTTATATAATTTATTTTAATTCTCTATTTTAAATCTTTTCCTGCATCATTTAATACGATCAAAAATTCACCATTTCTTATTCAAACCAATCTCTTTTAAATAATCCAATTTTGATATACATATTTTTACATTAAAAATCCCCTTTTGATTCCTTAAAAATTTAAAATAGTATTTATGGTATTTAATATACCAAAGTTAATTTCCTTGCTATTATAAGATATAAAAATTTACAACATACAATAATCAAGTAGATTATTCAATCACATGATATAATTTTATATATATGAAAAACACTAAATATAGTTGAGGAATCCAGTTGGATCCCTCCAACCTGTTTTCCCTACATCCATGGATGTTAGACAACAACAAAAATACAAATCCCACATGTCACGGTATATAGGGTCATCGGCTATTATGCGGGGCGCATAGGGTCTCATCCGCTAAAATATGCGGGAATATCACTCCAATAATAATATAAAATATTATATATATAAATTTAACATTCAATGGATAATAATTCTTTTATAAATTCAACCAAGCATCCAGTATTTATTTTAACTATTTAAAATTGAATTGGAAATCCAAAAGAGTGGGAATTTTTCTCACATTGATTTTTATCTGCCGAACATCCAAAAGTTAAACTTCCAAAAATCCAAACTGGCTCCGAAAAATCCCAAATAAATTCCTATATGTGGAAATCGATGTCGCGAGCATAACAAACACATCTCATGTAATTTTGACCTCGTATGAACACGTTATACATTTTATAAGCATCGAAATTAAAAATATAATTTAATAATTAATCCAATAAATTACTATATTTAAATTCTGAATTTATTTTATAAATAAACCTAAATTTTCATATTAAAAACCAATCTATAATTCAAATTCAATATTTAAAACCATTTAAATATTCAAAATCAAACAGCAAAATAATCCGAGTCGTTACATTCCTCCTCCTTAAAAGAATTTCGTCCCCGAAATTGCTAAGGTAGGGAAATGCTCAAAACCCATTATTTATTAAAACCCACTTAGTGAAAATTCGATATTTCACTTTTCTAATCTTTTCCTTTATCCAAAACAATTACTTCTCCATCCTAGACCAAAATCTTTTTTTTCGATTATAGATTCGAAATCGATTTACGTTAACAAAATTGTTTCAAAACTTTTCTAACACCCTAAATTTTCGAAAATTTTTGGCAGAGCCCCCTTGTGCGGAAAGCCTTTTGCAATATGACAAGAGTGATAAATATATATACAACGACCCACACGGTTGGAAAACAAAAATATATATCAGTATTTATATATTTGATGTATTTACTCCGAAAATGTACCTTATTTTAGCATTTTTTAAGCACTATTAAGCAAGCATTTACTTCATATGCAAATACGCAACCAAAATCTAGCCCGACAGCCTCCGGTTACCTGTACTTACTCAACTGAAACCACGTAACTACTAAAATATGAAAGTTCAATAACATTTCATTCAATTAACTAAGTTTACATGTGAACTTCATATATAACATGCCAACAAAGATTTTTAAGCAATTATAAGGTCCCGTAACTAATTTAATTACTTCTACTTGATCCATATACCAATTTATTCAATTTGAATGATTTACAACCAAATTTTCTTATGTTCAATTTATTTTTATATCAAACAAACCCATATCCATTGCAAACCGACTTAAAATAAATTTATTCGCCTTTTTTTAATTTATTGAATTTTATATATTTCTGTTTGCGTCGAACAACATTTTTTCTATGCAAATTTGATGTTTTCATTTAACAAAAATATCATTTTAGCTTCTAGCTATTTTAAATTGATTCCAAAGCAATGTATATTTAATTCTATTCCATTCTTAATTGGTTTTCAATCAATTTATTAACATTCCATTCATATCCACCTTCATTGCTTTCAAATCCATTTTATTTTGCTCGAAAACATTCCATACTAATTTATTAAACAACCATTTTACAAATTTATCCAAGCCATTCCATTCAAAAAATTAACTCAAGTCAATTTACTTATTTCTAACTATTCCAACTATATAACTTAAGTTTATTTCCTTTTGCAAACAAATTCTATTTCCATTTTGGATTACTTCTCATTCAATCGATTCCATTTCAATTTTAGATTGATTCTTCTTCAATAAAATTCTATTCCATTCAATAATTAAACTAAATTTGTTCATTCACTTCATCCATTTCAATTTTAATTCCAAATCCAATTAATTCTCTAATTCATTTAAATGATATTCAAGGCCATATTCAATTTATTTATACTCAAATTGGATTTATTTGTAACTCAAGCCATTTCTATTTCAATCCAATTTCATTTTATTCGACATTACTTCCAGTTATATTTAATTCGCTTGCAGTTTCAGTCGAAATTTATTTATAAATCAAGTTTCATTTCAAAAATCCATTTTTAATTCACTATCCGATCTTATTCAACCCAGTTAATATCGTTCTGTATCCAAATAACTAATTAATTATCTAATCAGTTCACTTTCATCTTGTAACTCAATACTTGAATTTTATTTCACTTTGTTTAATTTCTTGAGTTCAATTTTATTTACAATTCAAGTTTGGGTTTTTGTTTCATTACCAAGTATCAAACTCCTTTTTATTTTGGCTTATCTATTCCAATTTTCAATGTTATAAGTCACACAGCTTATTTTTCCCATTTCCATTAATTTTGTGCGCAAGTACGTTCACATTTTTCTTTTAACTCAAGATTATACATCACTTAATATCCTAATATGCACTTTTATTTCATTAATCCCAAATTCTGTAAGCTTTTGAAATTTATTTATTCCAATTCAATTTTTTTCTTAACTTACATTATATTTAACTTCATATCATTTGTTTTCATTTATCTAAGTAAGAATTCCGTTCCATTCAACATCGCCTATAACTCAATTAAATTTTATTTTCAATTCAATCCAATACAATTTTCTTTAACTTAGCATAAGTTAATTTTCAAGTCCATACCATTTTCTTTAACCAATTTAATTATTTAACTTGCACAAGTCAAATTCAATTTATAGAATCCACTTTAATTAGTTCACTATTTCCTTTTTATCATTGCCATCAGTTCATTTATTTATTCCATTTGCTTTGCTTAAGTTTAATTTTATCCATTTTAATTTTACTCAAGTTAAAATTTAATTCCGAAATCCAATTTCCATACTTTTAATATTTAGAATCATTTTCAATTTATAAGTTTATAACTTATTTTCCAATGATCCTTAAATTATATAAATAAGGATTCCAGAATTCAAACACCCGGTATTTTTTAAATTATTTTGAATCTCAAATATCCCAAAATCAAACTTTTTTCATTTTAAACCAAACCTGGTTTTTATTCAAAAAAGTTCATTTTGGAATTTACAGAACAAAACTGGCTTGCCCAACAAATCTAGACAAATCAATTACGATAGCAATTCGTCACTTAGAAACTCAAAATTAATACTGATCATGCAGCCGTCATCATCAGAATTATTTTCTAACGACTTAAGTGAGATCGGAATCATCGATGAAGTGTTGTGAAAGAGTGATAAACCGAAAAATGAGACTATGGAATTTATAAATGAAGTTTCAAATAAAATAAAGTAAATTATTAGTGGATAAATGGGAATTATAAATTCAAGATGAGGATTTATAAGGAAATGGGTAAAACGGTTTAAAAATAAATGGTAGATTTATTTTTAGAAATGTGAAAAGGGAATTTACGGAATTGGAACGTAAATTAAATTGCGAATAAATTGAGAAGGATTTATTAATATTGGACTGGCTAAATGGGAGTTGGAAAATATATTTTCCTCAGAAGTTAATTTATTTTAAAAAGGGGAATTTTTAAGTTTTAACTAGGAGATTTTAAAGGATTTAAGAATTTTCAGAAAAATTAATTATTTAGTTGTTTAAAATGAGTTTAAGTATATTTTAAATTATTAATTAAATTAGTTTATATTAAATTAATTATTATTTAAGAAGTAATCAATATTATCATTTCAAAGGAACAAATTATTTAATATTAATATTATTTTTAATAACTTCTATTTAAAATGTAGTTTTTCCTAAAAGTTGAAATTTATTTTAGAATTTACAAGCATTATTTTGAGAATTTTTTTAAAAATAAAGTTTTCGGAGGCAGTAAGTGCCTACGGTTAAGTTTTGGATTTCTCTAGGATAGAGACGTAACCATTGAGTTGTGCTCCTTGGTTTAATACTACAGTGGTACTTTCCGCATTATTTTTAAAGGGTTTACAAATATTTTTAAAGACGGTTTGTAAATTTACTAAATTCGGTAAGGTAAGTACGTATAATTTGGATAAGGAGATTTAAATTATTAGAATTAAATTAAAAAGCAATTCAGTGTTTTCAGTGGAAAATGAAGCATTTGGTTGTATTGGTTGTTTATTTGATCGCTGAATAACTGACTACCAAATCTAGACCTAAATATAACTTCAGAAATATCTGGAAGGAGTAAGGGATTTATATGGTACATTTACCGTTCGAGGTGCTATACTGTATATAAACTCATTTCGTTCTTCTAGGAGTTTATAACGAAATCCGTCCACTAATGGTTAGGAGGTGATCTCCGATCTTATTTTCGTCTGTATATTTCCTAAAGAACATGGGTTGAGTTTACCAAAAATATCGGATGTTGTTTCAAAGAAATCGGGATCAGATTTGTTATCCAAAAACCACTTCGATCCAATGAGTACGTTTTCGAAATGATGACAAGAGCATGGAGTCGAAGGTGGGTTAGTGAAGTGCAAGGGCTAATCGCTACTAATCATGAAGGTGATTCCAAAATGGATGTAGTAGGAGTAGTGCTTTCGATTCCGTTCGGACCAGGAATGGACTTATACGGATGAATGCTATCAGAACATTGTCATTGGAGGACAATGAGCATTCTAAATGAAAAATTCCTTAAAAAGGTAATCGTAGCCTCTAGCCTCATCAACCGGGAATCACTGAAAATCAGGGGGATGCAGTATGGCTAATTGGGTAGCACCCAATTAGGGCATGTTTATCACCTTTCTAGATAACCTCGGATATTATTACTACGGTATATGGAAGGAGCTTGAAAGTGGGTGGGAATACCCAGGGTGATAACATATTCAGTCAATCCAGGTCAGGGATAGTCTGGTCTTATTTGCACAAAAAATGGGCAAATAACTCCAAGTCGTATGATTTAGTCGATTTTATGTTGTTCTTAATGATTTGGATGATTTATGCAAATATGTAAAAAGAAGGGACTAAACTGTAAAAGACACACAGATTTATAGTGGTTCGGCCAGAATGTGCCTACGTCCACTTTATATGTTATTCTCTTTCACTGTTCAGATTACAAGTACAAGGCTTTTATTATAAATGTATGAAAGCTGTTTGAAAGTTCTGTCCGTGCTTGAGCCCTCAAACCTTGTCCTCCATTGTTGTACCCCTACCCCTCTATTTATAGAGTGAAGCTGGGGGTAGGAGCCTTGGATGTATGTAGCTGCTGGTAGGCCTGGGCTGATGTGATCTGGCCTGGCAATGTTGGTTCGGCAATGCCTTCTTCACTTTGGTTCGGTAGCATTGGTTCGGTGGTGAAAGCATGGATTGGTCCGGTGGTGTTGGAGTTGAGTTCTGGTCCGGTGGTCTTGGTCTGGTGGCCCTAGTCCGGTGGTGAGTGGAGTTGAGTTCTGGTCTGGTGGTCTTGGTCCGATGGCCCTGGTCCGGTAGTGAGTGGAGATGAGTTCTGGTCCGGTGGTCTTGGTCCGGTGGAAATACGCCCAACATTTGCCCCCCAAAGTGAGGCCTGCATATGTCGTGCTTTGTTTTAGATCACTCAGTTTGGACACTCTCATTCGGCCTAAGTGCCGAACCAGTTGGTACGGTTATCCTACGCTTGCCTATAAGTATGGGATTCACACCTCTGTTATTCCTCACTATTTGAAATAGCCGAACCAAACTTCTGTTCTGCCGAATCAACCATATAACCGAACCAGTTTTGTCCGCCGGACCAGGTGAGGCTCTCTTCTGCCGAACGAACTTCATGCTCGAACTACCAATTGAGCTTGGGGAGTATGAGTGCCGAATGGGCCCTCAGCCTCGAACTACTAAATGAACTCGGGGAGTACGAGTGCTGAATGGGCCCTTAGCCTCGAACTACCGAATGAACTCGGGGAGTACGTGCGCCGAATGGACTTTTAGCCTCGAACTACCGAATGAACTCGGGGAGTACAAGTGCCGAATGGGCTTTGATGTTTTGAATTATGAATGAGATTCCAGACTGTAGGTACTTGTTTGTCTACATTCCTTGTTCTAACGATGTGTTTTCTCGTGTTGCAGATAATGTCTCATAAAGTAGAAACTCATTCTGATAAGAGGAAATCTAAGGACAAAGGAGAGTCCTCCATAATGCCCCTAGTTCGGGCAGAATCAAAACGTCATGGACCAACCCCGAGATCATTAGTAGACGGGTACGGTCCTCAGGAGCTCTTGAAGTCACCGCCTGACTGCTTTCCCAGCTCCCTCAAAGATGAGCAGCTTGACGTTATATCTCGATCTTTTAGGATTGACAGAGCGCATATGATGTTGTCAGGGGAAGGAGTGATGTCGTATAACCCCCCAGAAGGGTATTTTACTTATAGTAGGTATCACTGCATGTGCGGAGCCATCCCTCCGATCAACGCTTGGATTGCCAGCTTCATCACATACTTGAAGGTGGTCCCTTTCCAACTTCAGCCCAACTCCTATGCTATCTTGGTGAGTCTGTTCATTATCTTCCAGAGTAAATACGGGCGTCCCCCTTCCAACCGGGAGATCCGGTACCTGTATAACTTGAGAGGCTATAAGAAGGGGTCTCCATATATAAGCTTAGAATCGGCCGTGTCTTTCAAGCCGGTCCTGGACTTATATTTAAAATTTAGCATGTTTAAGAAGGAATGGTTCTTTGTCAGGGATGAATCTGTTTCTTTCTACCGCTTCACCTCTGGCTGTAAGTTGAATCTCATTTATAATTTCCGTTCTGACTGCAATGCTCCTCCTTATGTGCTTTATTTCTTGCTAGCGATAGGCGGCTTTGTGGTTGTAGAGAACGATCGTCTGGTTCGGTTGGCTGAGGAAATAGAAGCCATTCTGGAAAATGAGAGGGCAGCTTCTTATTTGATCAGGAATGCTGCTCTTTTGGGGCTCAACTTGATTCTTCCACGCCAGTCTGTGGTCAAGCAAAGAGACACTGCTGAGGAGAAGGCCGCCAAGGCTAAAGGAGGGGCTACGGCGAAGAGTGGCAAAAGAAAACCCTTCTCGAAACATCCAATTGCCGGGGGAAGAGACTTAAGAAGTCCGATGGACCCTCCCCCAGCACATGTCCAGACATCCCGGAGGAGGAAGATGTGGAGGAGGAAAGAGGCGAGGATGAAGGAGGTGAGGTGGATAGTGGAAGTGGTGGAGAAGGTGAGGGTGATGGTCATAGCGATGATGGTGGCGACGGACAGAGTGGTGATGGTACTGGGGCTTTGTCTTCTAAGCAAGTAGGTGTGATCCAGGAGTGGACAGATGACGCTCTCCGCCTAGCTTTTGAAGGGTTGGAGGAAGGATCGGCTGTAGTGGAGAAGCCTAAGAAAGCTGACAAGGCCGAGTCCGGCGCCGATTCATCTTCCAAGAGCGTTTCAGCTGAGGCAATTCCTACGATTCAAGGTGAATTTTGGCTCCTGCAGACTCCATTTATGATAAGGATTTAGAACATTTTATGGCCAACTCCCGTCCTGGAATGAGATCTAGGACTTATTGCAGTATCCTACTCCTCCCCGGGGTTTGTATAACAAAGCATCTCTTTACTCTTCTTAACTTGATATATTTCTTGAGTTATAGTTCAACGTATGCCTGTAACACGTTGTTTTTATCCCAGAAGCGGGTAAGGCGGCCAAGACGTCAGATGTTCGGCACCGTCTTGAACAATACAAACTTCTCAAGGCTTCAACTAAACCAAGGCCTCCGACCAACCGCCCTGGAGACGTAATCGGCTACCGCCCTCTTCTTGGAGTTATCGAAGAGAATGTCCAAAGGAAGAAGAGGAGTCGTTCCTTATTTGAATCCTCACCAAATCCTCAGTCCCCAACTCAGCCTCTTCGGGATACCATGGAGGAGGATATTGAATTTATACCTTCTCCGCACCCGTCTGAAAATCCTACCGTTACCCAGATAGATCATCCCGGCTTAGCTCGTAATCCGTTTGCAAGTCATCCGGATATGGATCCGGGTTCTTTCGATATTACCTTTGATGAGGCTACCAGTGAGCACTTTCTCCCTCGTAATCCTATGTTAAGAGTACTAGATGAAGCTAAGTCCCTGGAACTTGATTTTCTTACCACTCGGGTAGTAACTTTGGGGGATGAAGCTAAGGCGAACATTGACCAGGTTACTGAGGAAACCAGGAAGCTGATGGGGCATCATGCCCGACTGGTCAAGGCTGGAGAAGAAATTGGGAGTGCTAACATTCGACTGCGGTTAATGGTTTTCGACCAGGCCAAACAACTTGCTGATCATGCTATCCAGATCTCTCAACATGAGGCCGCCTCAAGACAACTATAGAAAACCATGGAAAAGGCCAGCAGAGCAGAGTTACAGAAAATGGAGGCTGCTTGTAAGGAACGGATTGATATGACTACTGCAACGGTGGATGAGGTCCGGAAAGCAGATCTCGAGCGGGTACAAGGAGCTATCCGGGAAACTTGAAGCCGCAGAGCTTATTCAAACCAAGCTGAAAGAGGAGATGGAGGCGATGAGGAAATCCTTCCAAGTTGACTGCTCGCGATACCAATCGGAGAGGGATGTTGCTACTGTAAAGTTGTTGGCTTCTGAGGACCGAATAAGGGAGTTTGAGAAGAATGAGGGGATAATGGATGAGACGTTTCGGGACATGTACTTTCGCACTTGGAAACAGGGCAACTTATCTTAGATGGATGATTATCCCTGAGTCATGGTCAGGATTTATCTCAGGGCCGTGGAGGAGGCTAAGGCCAATGCAGATAAGTAGGGTGGCGTGGCCTTTAGAATGGATGCGATCACGGCTCAATTCACCAAGGAGGAGAAAGCGGTGGTAAAAGAGGGTATGCGGCTACTTACTGCTGAGGAGGTTGGTGTGCAGTTAGAGGATGATGATCAAGGAACAGATGCTGGTAAGTCTTCCCTTTTAGCTTCTCGTAACTTGATTGCTTATTGTTTATGACTATTAATGGATTCTCTCCTGAATTGGACAGGCGGGACCTCTGGAGCACCCATTACCTCTGGTCAACATGCCGAGAGTTCCAATCCGGTAGGATAAAGGTGAAGCCCCGACGCAGCCGATTCCTTGACTTGATCTGGATATCTTTCGGTCTGTTTCACATTACTGTCTATGCTAGTCCCAAAACATTCGTGTATCTTTTAAGCTGTAATTGTGTTATTGGCAACGAACGACCTTTCTCTTGGCCTGTAATTTTTAACTTAAGCCAATTCTGTCATATTTGAATGCTTTTGTTATTTCGGTGTGTTGCATAAGAAATATAGCTGTGCACACGACCGTGATTCAATTGTGTTTGATGTCAAGTTCTTTCTTAAGATATATTTTCATATCTTGCAATGTTAGTGTGATGCGTGAATAAATTACAGCTACGTATTCATATACAAAAGTAGAAAGTACCGCCCTTCATGTTTTAGTCGTAGATGGTTGCTTTGAATGTCTTGTATGACTGAGTATGGAATGCAGCTTAGTGACCTGTCATCCAGTTGTGAGTTCCTATTCCCATTAGCGAGCGTCTCCTATTTTATGTCCTGTACTTTAGGGACCGTTATAGAGGATAGGAGGAAAGTTTTTAAATAAAATAGAAATATAAGAAATAGTAAAACTTCCAATGACGGAAGGCCTGCGATGTGCTTAAGTTCGTGGCAAACGGGTTTTGTAGTCAATTTCCCTAGCTGTGGGTCTTGGAGACATTTGTCACCCATCTTACGCCTCCGCGGGGAGTTTCTCGTTTTTACCACAGCCGTACTTAAGACACTCGGAGCCGAGATCGCGCACAGTAACTACCCGATCCATTATGTCCCGTAATCGTGGGTATTACTCGATTTACCGTGGCCGGCTAGCGTAGTTGCTGATCGTCAACTGTGAACTACCCCTGGCTGGCCACACCTTATGTTGGGGTTTAAAGTAGATTCACAGTTGCCGGCGAGCCGAACGCCGTAATGAGCTGCCTAGGCTATAGTCGACCTACTCGGTGGCTTATAATCGGCTCATTACAGTTGGCTTTAAGGGCCGATCACGAGCAATGAGTTAACCCGCAGCAGAGGGATGCTGGAGCAAAAGTGTCCCATTGGCGAAGCCATAGATTCGTATAGTACCTGTTAGGTCTCGTCGAGGTGAAGTCGCACTGTGATGTGTCTTGAATGGAAATGCCATTACACAGGATTTTGTTCAATAGAAAAGGATAAAGTTAACAAGCAGCCAAGATATAAAGGAACAAGTTAAAAAAAAGACAAGTTTTTAAAGTGGTTCGGCACGAAAATGCCTACGTCCACTGATTCTCTTTGTTAATTCACTTCATATGGGCGGTACAAGTTAAGAAAAATATCGACGAAGGTGTTGGATGTTCCATGCCCTCTGGAACACTTCTCTGCCCACTGTTGACAAAATATAAGCTCCGTTGTGGAGATCTTTATGAATTACATATGCTCCATCCCAGATTGGATCTAGTGCACCGGGGCGCGGGAAGATTCGCTTGAGGACAAGATCTCCTTCTTGTAAGCTGCGATGCTTGACTTTGGAGTTGTAATGTGTTGCCACTTTTTGCTTGTGAGCTGCTTCTTTGAGTGCTGCATCGTTTCTTCTCTCTTCAATTAGATCCAAAGACATGTGAAGGAGTTCTTCGTTCTCTTCTGGATAATAGTGGTGGGAAGCCACTATAGTTTCTACTGGGAGCACGACCTCCGATCCATATGCCAAAGAGAAAGGAGTATGCCCCGTTGATGTTTTGAAAGATGTGCGGTAGGCCCAAAGTGCCGTAGGAAGTTCATCCACCCATGCGCCTTTTGACTTTTTAAGTTTCTTCTTGATTAGAGTTTTGAGAATTTTGTTGACAGTTTCGACTTGTCCGTTTTCCTGGGATAAGCTACAGACGAGAAGCTCTTGTGAATTCCGTGCTCTTGGTACCAGTCGACGAATTCCTCGCTGTCAAACTGAAGTCCATTGTCCGATATGATTGTGAGTGGAACTCCGTACCTGCATAGAACACTTTTAATCAAGAAGTTAATAACTTTTGCCGAAGATATTTTATTTAGAGGTTCTGCTTCCATCCATTTAGTGAAATAGTCGACTGCCACTATAGCATATTTGGCTCGGCCTCGGCCCACTGCCAGTTCGCCAATCAAGTCAATTCCCCATACTACAAAGGGCCAAGGGCTGGTCATTTGAGTAATCTCATTTGTTTGTAGTCGAGGAATTTTAGCGAATTTCTGACGTCTATCACATTTTTTGAAGAAGTCTAAGGCATCTTTGTTTAAGGTGGGCCAGAAATATCCATATCGGAGTATCTTCTTAGCCAGAGTCTGCCCTCCAATGTGATCTCCGCAGCTTCCTTGATGGATGTTGGATAAGATTTCCTTGGCTTCCCTTCCATCGACACACCTTAATAAGTGGTTAGAGAAGCCGCGCCGATAGAGGACGCCTTCTTGTATTGTGTAGCGGGAAGCTTTCCTCAAGATTTTCTTGACTTCGTTACGCTCGCTGGGCAGTGTGCCATCTTGTAAGAATTTTCAGATGGGAGTCATCCAAGTTTCTTCTTCGATTGCATCTATCAGATTCACTTGCTCGAAACTCGAGGTTAGTTGCTTTGAGATGCCTACTGTCCCGAAAATGGTACCGTCTTTCATGCTAGCTTGCTTTGCCAGTTCGTCGGCCTCTTGGTTCTCTTCTCGAGGAATGTGTTTGATTAAATAGCGATCCAATTGATCGAGTAGCAGTTTGGTCTTCTTTAGATATGTTGTGAGTCGTTCTCTTCGAGTCTGAAATTCCCCTAGTACTTGATTTACAACAAGTTGTGAATCACTATGAAGATATAAAGAACTGACTCCAATCTCTAAGGCAAGTTCTAATCCAGCTATTACTGCTTCATATTCTGCATCGTTGGTGGTGGCAGCGAATTCCAACCTTAGAGCATAGTGTAGCTTCCTTCCCCTGGGAGTGATTATTACAATACCTGCCCCCGAGCCTTGTTCGTTTAATACTCCATCCACAAAGAAATTCCACTTCATGTCTTCTGCTATTTCAGATTGCTCCTTACCTTCGTTGGTAGTGAATTCAGCAATGAAATCGGCCATGGCTTGTCCCTTAATGGCGGTGCGAGGATGATAGGTGATATCATATTTACTCAGTTCAATGCACCATTTAAGTAGTCGCCCAGAAGTATCGGGACGACGGAGTACCTGCCTTAGCGGTTGATCGGTTAGAACTCGGATGGAATGAGATTGGAAATAGTGTTGCAGTTTCCGTGATGTGATTAGTAAACAGTATGCCAGCTTCTCAAGTTTAGGATATGTGGCTTCTGCCCCCGTAAACCTCTTGCTTACAAAGTATACTGGCCGCTGTGCGCGGTTGTCTTCTCTCACTAAAGCGGCGCTTAAAGCATGAGATGACACAGCAAGGTATAGGTATAGCTCTTCGCCTTCATTTGGAGTTGAGAGGACTGGTGGTCTCTGGAGGTGTTCGTTTAGGTTAAGGAAGGCTGTTAAGCATTCGTCGGTCCATTCGAACTTTCCTTTGTCTTTCTTTAGAGCTTCGAAGAATGGGATGCACTTGTCAGTCGCTTTAGAGATGAATCTTCTTAGGGCGGCCACTTTCCCATTTAGGCTTTGCATTTCTCTTCGAGTGGAAGGTATCCTGATATCTTTCAGAGCTCGGACTTGTTCGGCGTTTTCTTTAATTCCTCTGGCATGGATGATGAATCCCAAGAACTTTCCTGATGATACTCCGAAGGAGCACTTTAGAGGATTCAGCTTCATTCCAAATTGGCGAAGTACCTGAAACATCTCGCCCAGGTGGCTTACGTGATCATTAGCTTTCCTCGACTTTACTAGCATGTTATCCATATAAACTTCCATAGTTCGTCCTATTATTTCCGCGAACATCTTGTTAACGAGGCATTGATAAGTAGCTCCGGCGTTTTTAAGTCCAAAAGGCATTACTCTGTAGCAGTACAATCCCCGGTCAGTGACGAAACTAGTGTGGTCTTTTTTTTTGGCAAGGCCAGCCGGTTTTTTTAGTGGACCGTCCACTTTTTATTACGAACGTAATAAAAACATGAAGTACAGGAGTAAGGTAGAGACACCTAACTACTAAAAAAAGGAATAAAAAATACAGCACAGGAGTGTGACAGACATGTCACAGCTACTAAATATAACAAACTGGACTATGACTCCTCCAAAGAGGTGGTACCACCAACATCAACTTCCACCTGAGTAGATACCAAAGAGACGTTCCCAAGAAGACCAATAAAGGGGAGAAATAAGAGAGCAAGAGAAGGCTCATAGATGTCGACTTCAGATGAGTAAAGAAAGGATCGATCCCAGGATGTATCAGCAAGCATGGTAGAATTTAACTCAGCATACCTACCATCTAAATCAACAACCAAAGAATCACCAGACGGTACGTAATAAAGGCATCGATGGTCCATAAGATCATCAGATACATATCTATAGTAGGAATCATCCACAGGGTTGTACCGCAAATCATAACATCGATCAACCCAACATCTCTCGGACTCAACCCAAACTATAGGCAATTGAGTCGGAACAAGATCCGTAACAGCATTGGAATCCTCAGAAACAGTACTAGGAACAATGGAAGCAATAAGCGATGCAGGCCGAGCAGAGGAAATCGACGATCCAGGGACAGGAACAACAGGAGGTGGAACCTGAGAGACCTTGGGAACCCATTTTCTAAGCAAAGGCTGTGGCAGAGGGATCTTAGGCGCAGAGGCTGAAGCAGCAGAATGGGTGCAAGCAGAAACTAAATGGCCAAAGGAGAGACATGAGGTACAAATGTCGGGATCCAACCATAGCGAACACGAACATCAACTACATGGCCAACAGCTAGCTGAACAGGAATAGAGGTAGGGAGAGGCTTATGGGGGGAAATCTCAATCAAAGCCTTAGCGTACACCAGCTTTTCACGCGCAACCGTATTAGCGTCAAAACATTTCAACTTTCCAACATTGCAAGCAAGCCAATTCAAACCCAGCAGAGGTTGTAGAGCTGAAGGAATTTGCGAAAAATAAACCCAAACGGTGATTGATAAAACTTGCTCGCGAGCTCTAGCTACCGAAGGGGACCAGGGAGTAATAATAAACGGTTTCCCATCAAAAAAAGATGGCTCCGCCTCTAGAACACGACGTCGGTCTTCAGAGGAGGAGAACAAAAGGAAATACATAGAGTCAACCAGCTTAACACGTAGATTACCTTGAAGCCTCCAAGCCTTACGACAAACAGAAGACGCATCATGTAGGCGTTGTTTAGGATCCAAAAAAAAGTCAACTAAATATTCTGACCAATATCCAATCCAGCTTGCATGACATTAGGAGGTGGGATCATCACTCCATTCTCCTCAACGATATCAAATTCCACTGGCTCGTAAACCCCCGCGTTACGGGGCAGAGAAGAAAAAAGCGAAGACCCAGCTTTGGATCCAGGTGGAGGAGCAGTAGGTTGAACGGCATCTACAACGGGAACACCAACAGAAGTCGCAAGCTCAACAGGGGGGAAGCCGCATGCAAAGCTCCTCCATTTCTCAAAACACAGCTATTGGAGTTTTCCTTCACTACAGAATTACTACAAACACGTGGTGGGCATGGAGATAAAATCGAAATTTTTGCATCAGCCGAAAACAGCAAACTATCATTCACACCACTGGCCCCACCAATAGCGCCAGGAACATCTACTCCATTCACAAGAGTATACTTAGAACCACAGTTAGAACGACAGTCATCACTAACCAAAGCGTGCTTAGATCGCACACGAGGGCACGCAACAGTGCACGCCGAAACTGAAGGCAGAGGAGGGAACTCCGAATCACATTGCAAAGCCGGCATAGATAAGGACAAAGCCTGTGGAACCTTATAAATTCTACCTGAACATGTAGAAGAGGGGGAAGTAGTAGGAGCTACGGAGAGGTTCGGAAGATGGAGAGGAGGTGTGCTTATTATGGACGCGGACTGGGGGGGAGAAGAGAACCAACGCGATCTAGGAGCGAGATTCAAAATCGTACACATACAGAAGCACGCCATTAAAGAACTTTTGAAAATTAAAAATCTAAACTTTGGGGACAGGGAGACTATGTCGCCCTGACCTTCGGTTAGCCGGTTTTATAAGTGGCCGTGCACTATGCCTCATTATTGTGGCCGTTGGGAATCGATCCGGTGCCACTACAACACAATGTAGCCACATCCACTATGTCGAAACCACTGGACCACTAGAACTTGGCTAAACTTTGGGGACAGGGAGACTATGTCGCCCTGACCTTCGGTTAGTTGGTTTTATAAGTGGCCGTGCACTATGCCTCATTATTGTGGCCGTGGGAATCGATCCGGTGCCACTACAACACAATGTAGCCACATCCACTATGTCGAAACCACTGGACCACTAGAAACTAGTGTGGTCCTGATCGGAAGCGTGCATAGGAATTTGGTTATATCCTGAGTATGCGTCCATAAAAGATAAGAGTTCGTGCCCGGCTGTGCTGTCCACAAGCTGATCGATTCGGGGGAGTGGGAAGCAATCCTTCGAGCAAGCGTCATTTAAGTTGGAGAAGTCAATGCATGTTCGCCACTTCCCATTAGCCTTCTTTACTAGTACCGGGTTAGTGATCCACTCTGGGTAGGTGGCTTCTCGTATGAAGTTATTGGCAAGTAGGTTCTTTACTTCTTCAGCGAGGGCTGCTGATCGTTCTGCCCACATAATTCTCTTTTTCTGCTTTACTGGCACCTTAGTAGGATCGATGTTCAGTACATGGCATGCTACGTCTGGGGAGATTCTAGTCATGTCAGCGTGCGTCCATGCAAATACATCCAAGTTGTGGCGGAGAAAATCAATGAGTCGATCCTTCAATTCTGCTTTTAGCTGAGATTCTATTTTCAATAGTCTACTTGAGTCGTGTTTTTCTACAAATACAAACTCCATAGCCTCTACAGGCTCGGCGGTGGCCTCCTCCTCTTCATCCTTGGGGTCTAATTCATTGAAAGGATCACTGGTATATCTAAGAGGAGGGGCTTTCTTTAGTTGCTATGCTTCCAAGTTTTTCATGCAGAGAGTAGTCTCTGCATTCTTCCCTTTATCCTTCCTGCGGTTATTGCGAAGTTCAGTTACATAGCAATCTCAAGCAGCGTCTTGATCACCCTCTACTTCCCTATTCCATTGTCTGTCGGAAATTTCATCTTCAGGCACCATGGGGCCAAGACAATTTGGAAGTCAGACAAGGCTGGTCTTCCTAAAAAGGCGTTGTAGGCCGAGTGGTTTTCTATTAGCACAAATGTTTGTTTCCGCACAACGGAGTGGGGACGACTTCCTATTTCAACAAAAAGATCCAGTTGCCCGAGGGGCATCTTTGCATCTCCAATGAAACCGTGTAGTGGTTTGTTGCAGGGAGACACATCCTTCATTGACAGCTTCATTCTGTTGAAAGCATGCTTGAATAGGATATTTACTGAGCTTCCAGTGTCTACTAGAATTCGGAAAACTTCGGCTGGACCGAAACAGGCAGAGATGACCATAGGATCAATGTGAGGGTATTTCCTTCCCTCTAGGTCATGCCTACTGAAGGTGATGTCATCATCCTCTTTCCGCTTCGGGTGGCGTTCTTCTATAACAGAATTAACGCAGTCTTTATTGTTTCTAAGCGACTTTCCATATCTTTCCATCTCTTCCTAGCTTCTGTCAGCGATGTGTGGTCTTCCCGATATGGTATGGACCACTATCTTCTCTTGACTGGAGCCGCTAGTGTTGCGATTTCCTCCGCCTATTTCTGGAGGGGGTAGCCTTGGGTTCTCATTGGCAGGAGTTGGAGTCCTATTGTGATCTTTTACATAGCGTTCCAGTCTCTTCCTTCTTATGTGTTCTTCAATTAAGTCCCGGAGATGATGGCATTCATTGGTATCATGCCCATGAGATTCATGGAAGCGGCAGAACTTTCCAGACTTAATTGCGTTATCTGATTCCTTCTTGTGCAGGGGGCGTCTGTATTTAACTTCGTCTTGGGTGGCCAGGAGGATGTTTTCGATTGTTTCATTCAAAGGAGTGTAAGTGTCAAATCTCGGTCCTGGCCGATATAGACGCTTTTCTCCCTTCTTGCCCCCAGCACCGTCTCTGGAGTCACTTCTTCGAACATCCTTTGCTGCAGCGGATGTGTCGCCATGAGCTGCCTTAGTTTGTTGCCCTGTCTGCCTTTCAGTGGCAGCGTCTTCAAGTCTCATATACTTTCTGGCTTCATGGAAGAAATCGGGTAGGTAGCTGGTTTTTCTTTCGTTAATCTTCTTGCAAATTTAGTATCCGGATGCACACCACTACCGAGGGCCATTAAGATAAGTTTCTCATCGGCATCTTGGACTGCGGCCGCTACGGCATTGAATCGAGTTAGATATTGTTGTACTGTCTCTCCAGGCTTCTGTTTGATATTAGATAAGGAATAAGAGTCATTGGGTTGTTCCACATGAATGCGGAACTGGCTGATGAACTTTTCTTTCAACATTTCCCATGAGCTGATGGATCCTTAGGGCAGATGGCAGAACCAGAAGGTAGATAGATCTGCCAAGAATAGTGGAAAGCATTTGCATAATACTCCTTCTGTTGCTCAGCTCATGAGCATATGTTGTGTGTATCTCTCCAAGTGTATAACGGGGTCAGAGGTTTCCCTGTAAGGTTCCATTGTTGGCATTTTCCATTCTCGGGGGGTGATGGCAATTTTGATATTGCGGGAGAAAGGGCTAGTTACCTTAGCGCCTATCCCTCGATCTCTTTGATCCCATTGGACGCACTCTCTGAACAATCGTGCCATCCTTTCATCAGAATTTGGAGCAGATAGAAATGAGTTTGGTTCTTCTTTGCGGGATTGATTCCATCCGGATGACCCGTAGGGATGGTATCGTCTATCGCTCCTAATATTTTCCAGTGGCTGTCTCTGGTCTTCTGGGAGCATGCTAGGGTCAGCTACAGTTGGCCCTTGCCTTGATCTTCCCCTGCTGGGTTCTGTTCTAAGCACTTTCTCGCGTCCAACTTCGGGCTGGACCCTAGCTCGGCCCTGTTCATTGGTGTTTCCACGGCTAGGTAGCATGACAGGCTCAGCTACAGCCGACCCTCGCCTGGTACCTCCCCCGTTGGGTTCGGTTCCAAGTATTTCCTCGGGTCGGAGTTCGGGCTGAGTTCGGGCTCGGCTTCTACCATTACTGTTTCTGTTGTTAGCTTCTTCGAAGAAGAAAGATTTTTGTTGCCTCCGAGATCCTCCAGACTGGGACTCATCCCATGATTCAGTATTGCGGTTGGATTCTTCAGCATCCCTTAAACGTGACATGAGCTAGTCCACCAAGGCTTCTTGTTGGGATGTGAAGTGGCTAGTCACTTCAGCTACAACCCTGTCTAGATCTGCCCTAGTAATTGCTGCTGGCTGCTCCGTGGCAGGGGCTGTCGGATTTGCCTAATTTCCATTTTGTACTGCTATTGGAACGGGACGATTCTCTTGATCTGTGACCACTGGATCTGGTATATTGCTAGTTGTGATGTTCTTTCCTTTATTAACATCTTTCTTCTGCTTGGGAGGCATGTCTTCCAAGCAATATGCGATGATGTTGGGAAGAAGGTTAAGTGGGAGAAGCTGAAGCTCCGAGCTCCCCGTTCTCAGTGGAAGCACTAAAAATGTTTGCACAAAAAATGGGCAAACAACTCCAAGTCGTATGATTTAGTCGATTTTATGTTGTTCTTCATGATTTGGATGATTTATGCAAATATGTAAAAAGCAGGGACTAAACTTTAAAAGACACACAGATTTATAGTGGTTCGGCCAGAATGTGCCTACGTCCACTTAATATGTTATTCTCTTTCACTGTTTAGATTACAAGTACAAGGCTTTTATTATAAGTGTGTGAAAGCTGTTTGAAAGTTCTGTCCTTGCTTGAGCCATCAAACCTTGTCCTCCATTGTTGTACCCCTACCCCTCTATTTATAGAGTGAAGCTGGGGGTAGGGGCCTTGGATGTGTATAGCTGCTGGTGGGCCTGGGATGATGTGATCTGGCGTGGCAATGCTGGTTCGGTAACACCTTCTTCACTTTGGTTCGGTAGCATTGGTTCGGTGGTGAAAGCATGGATTGGTCCGGTGGTGTTAGAGTTGAGTTCTGGTCCGGTGGTCATGGTCCGGTGGCCCTGGTCCGGTGGTGAGTGGAGTTGAGTTCTGGTCCGATGGTCTTGGTCCGGTGGCCCTGGTCCGGTGGTGAGTGGAGTTGAGTTCTGGTCCGGTGGTCTTGGTCCGGTAGAAATACGCCCAACACGTCTTGTGTGGCAGGGGATCTCGGTGCGGTCCTTGGTACAGTGTTTCTAGACATGTACTGTAACAGGTGGTACCCCAATACCTAGTCATTCGTATAAAATCCATTTTCCAATAAGCGTCGTACAGTTTTGATTGTTCCCAACTATGCTGAAACGTGAGATGCAAGCATTTCATCCATTTGAATAAATATTTGTACTTAGACACTTTTATAATATCAGAGGATTGATATGAAATGTTTCTGGTTGTCGTAAGGTAAAAATCCCTCGTGTTTATTTATGGCATGGTCTTACGAGATGCCTTTGATTTTCAAAGGATTTTGAACTTTAATAATTCAAATTGAATGTGTTTTCTCACGCTGGTTTTTCCAGACTGACTCGAGTGTTATTTTATTATAATTCTCAGGTCAGACCGATTGGGATGACGAAGACATATTATCCGTACTTGGTTTATATTCTGCTGTGTATTGTAGGTTGCATACTCAGCTTTTGTGAGGATAAGTTATTATAACAATTCAGTAATGTGCTATTGATTTGTGTTGTTATTTGATGATGTAATGTATAAAAATAGTTATAATTCTTGTATAAAGATCAGTTGTTATCTATTATATATTGTTCCGCTGCTATTGTGAGATTCTATGTTGTTATTTCTATTATCTTCTTCCACCTCTTTATTCTTTTCCCTAATGATCTGGTATATCCAGCATTCGATTGTTCGGCATGTAATGTAGTGGACATATTGATGCCACTTTTCGAAGGTAGAAAATCCAGACCGTCACACTTGGTATCAAAGCAAAAGGTTAAGCGAGAACCTTGGCTCTGGTGGGGATTACTCATTATAGATAGGGTCAGTAGCACCCTTGAATGAGTTTGAGTGTATTAATAGATATGGGCGCGTATTTGTTAGTGAGTATAAAATTGTTTTATATTGTGTCGATTGGTCTGTTAAGTGGCTTATGGATTCTGGCCAATACGAGTAATTAACGTTATTGATAGGGATCTCTAAACACTTGAACAGAGCATTCCAACACGGTATTGTTTTAAAATATGGTAAATGAAATAATTTTACTCAAATTATTTTTATATATAAAAGGAATCATTTTCGTAAATTATTATATTTATATAATGGTTTGCTAGGATGCTAGGAAATGATAATGTTAAACCATTATCATTGTTGTGGAAATTGAATAAAAGTTGATATTATAACCAAAAGTTAAGAAGTAATTTCATATAACGAAATGGAATTTGCAAATATGAGTTATAAATGTAATTTATAATTTGAAATGGAATGAAATTCCAAGGGATATTTAGATATAGATTTAAAGGATTTTAAAAGATGGAATTTGGAAAATTGGGAATTTTATTTCCCATTGGTTTGAAATTGATTTTCGATGTCTTGGAAATAAATAAGAATATTATTTGGAAATATTTTTGTATTGGAAGTGAAATATATTGAGATTTTGAATAAAATATAAAAATGGTTTTAAAAAGAGGAAAAAGCACTGAACTCACTTCGGTCGCTGGAAAACAAATTCGGTGATGACTGCAGCATCATCGACTTTCATTTTCGAGTTTCCAAGGGCGGAATTGCTACCTCAATGATTTGAATTGGAATTGTTTACAAAAGCTAGTTTGGTTTTGAAATTCAAAGGAATAATTTGATATACTAAGGAATTTTGGTTATATGTGGTTTCAAAAATGATTTTGAAATATTAAGCAAATATTCAAAATTATGGAATCTTATATAAAATGGTTTATGGAATATAAATAAGTTTGAAAACTTATAAAATTTAGAATTTGATTTTTAGAATGGAATTAAACTTGAATTAATTTAGATAAAGTAAATTTTGGGAAATTTAGCCTAAGCAAGGTAAACGGAATGGGGATTGAAATAGAATTTATTAAGTGGAAACAAATTAGTGAATGAATAAATTAATTTAAATTGGTAAGTAAATGGAATTAAAAATTTAATTTGAATAAAGATGAATGTATAATTTAGTGATGAAGTGAAAATAAATATAGGAAGTTGTATATGATATTTATAATAAACTTAAGAAATTGATGAAGAAGTTCTTAAGAAAAATTGGTATTGGAAAATATACTAAGTTAACATTTGAGTGAACATTAAATAAAGTTGTGTAAATTAATAACTGTGGATAAGTGAATGGAAATTTAAAAAATAAATGTGAATAGAAATAATTTGGTGTAGCAAAGAATCAATTGAAAATAAAAACGTAAGTTGTACGTATAACTATTTATTCGCATAACAATTTGATCCAGATTTGAGCATAGAATTTCAAGATAATTTATATCAATCCGAGTTGAGATTTTTCACTCGATTATCGACGGAGAACCCTGGATATGAATTTTTGATTGATCCTGAAATTCTCTATCATAGTATATGGCTATGACAGGAGGATGGCGATTTCTGATCAAGAAACCAGATATGAGTTTGCACTAGAGAATCGTGTGAATGATACTAGTTCGGATGTGAAGTTATGTGATCGAGTGAGCGATCGGATTTGATATTGTGTACGGATGGTATATGTAAATCATACGGGATTTGGTGAAATATATGTTTAAATTTGAAAGTGGTAAATAAAATGAATTTGAATGGTATGATTGAATACTATTGGTAGGTAAGGTGTAGGTATTTAAAAGCAAAAGCTAAGTTGATGTATTTGATTTCAGAAGTGAAAATTTGATTGCCCGACAAAAAGATAGGTATTTAAATTGTATATGAAATTGACGGTTTTCTGATCAAGTCACTTGAATTTTGTTTTCTTTCGATGATTGGGGGCCGTAGATGTGTTTTTTAGTTTTTCGGATCTAGCCTCCCAAAGGAGACGCTGGCGAAATTTCTCAAAAGTTTAAGGAGTTCGAAAAATTCGATGAATATTTGATAATTTAAAATTTGATTTTAAATTATATTTGAATTATTGAGGGAATTATATTAGTTATGATCTATGGTTGAGTTTGGAAAGTTAGTAAGAGTGATAGTGTGTCTTCAATAAAAATTGTTATGGGAAGTTGTTTGAAACTGTATGGTTTGGAAATTAGTTATTGGGGTTTGACCATTCTTCTTACCTAACAATTTCAAGGACGAAATTCTTATATGCGGAAGGAACGTAATGACCCGGATTTTGAATATTTGAAATTGAAATATTTAATTAATTTTAAATATTTAAAAGTTAATTTTTAAATTGAATTTCAAATATTACTATTTCCTGGACAATTTAATTATTGAATTTAATTATGAAAATAGGGTAAAATAGTGAATCTTGTGTTTCAAGCTTGTTAAAATAATTCAATGGCTTATACAATTTAAATTAATAATACTAGAGATAATAAAAGTTAAAACATTGAATTTAAAAGTATTTGTTTAGTTTCAAAAATATATCGTTTAAATTGACATTTAAAAATAGCCTTCCGGGGCATGGTCTTGGATTTTTATGAAACTAGTTCTATTAGATCCGTAATAGTGTATTATTGTCGGATTTCAAATTTCGTAGCATTTGGAGTTATTGTTTGGTCATACGGTATATGAACGCGCTGAAATTTATATTGAAAATTCAATACAATAATTGGGTCCAAAAAGTTATCTTCTCCATGCGATCGAATTAGAACTCGAAACCTTTTCCATTGTGTTTGGAAATTGTAAACGTCTAGCGGCATGCCTCGATCGGAGGTCGAGATTTTGAGCTACGTAATCGAGACGATATGAAATTTAAATTATATATATATATATAACTTGACCATACTCTTCACATCTGTCTACTTTTCTTTCTATCAGCCACCTACCAGTCCTTTCTTTACACGCCACTTTCCCTTTAATCACCTTCCCTCTTCTTTTAAAAACAGGACGAACGCAGTCAAGTAAAAAAAGAAATTCAAACTTCAGAAATTCATATCTTCAAAATCACTCAATTAAAAATTATCAAACTTGTTTTAAAATTTAATTTGCGACATTCTCTTCAATCTGATATCAAATCTATATGGTGCGGCTTTGTTTTGGGATGATCGAATTGATGGTCAGAGTGTGTAGTCGAGGGTAGGGTTTTAGATATTGGAGGTTGTGGTCGTCGAATGAAGCTTTGGGAAGGATTTTTGAGTTCGGCATGGAAAGGCGAACCGGGGGAAGGAGTTTGGGGTGGCTCGGTCATGGGTAGATGGTCGCGGCCGGTATGGCCTAGCATGCGATGATGGGTTGTCACGATTCTTGTAGAGGGTCTAGGGATGTCGTGATCGAGACAGGCTGGTGGAGATTTTGACGAGTAAGGCGTTTCGGAATCGGTTAGTTGAACAGAGTTTTATAGCTCGTATCAGTGATGGAAGTGCATGGATATGTTAGTTATCTCGTGTACGGAGGGGAGGAGAATTTCATTGGGGAACAAGAGAATTTTTTGGGCAGGGTTCATGTTCATAGAGTAATGGGCTGCTCTTTAAAAAAAAGCTGTAAATTTTATTATTATATTCTTGTCAACTTATAAAATTTATATCTTATTCAAACGAGGTTCGATTCGGACGATTGAAGATTCGTTAGGATCATGTCATCATCATCTACATATAGGAAATGGTTTGGATGAAATCAAAGTTTCTGAAATTTTTGAATAATTTCAAACGAGCTTGGATTAGATCGGAACCAGGTCGCTTCAGCAAATCCCACTCAATTTTGGATTACAGCAATTTATTTTAAATAGTTGAAATTTATTATTGATTGATTGGTTGAATGGGTATATTTTATCAGTTGAATGAGATATTATTATATATAGTAGTGTGTACGTATGTGTGTATGTGTGTGTGTCTATATATATTGGAGTGATTGATATTCCCATATTTATATATAGCAGATGAGACCATTATTCGCATAATAGCAGATGACCCTATATATCGTGATATCCCCTTCGAAGTGGGATTTGTATTTTTATACTATGCTAACATCTATGGATGCAGGGAAAACAGGTTGGAGGAATCCAACTGGATTCCGCAAAAATGTTGAAATTATTTTCATATTTAGTGATATGGTCATTTGAATGTTCTATGATAGATTGTATTGAAATTTGAATTTATTAGATGCTATGGTATACTAGATAGATTTTGGTATTTTAAAATACCATAAATATGCATATTGAATTTTTAAAGGAAATAAAAGGGGAAAACTGAAGGTAAACTAATTATAATGAAATTTGGATAAATTAAAAGATAAGGATTTGGGAAAAATAAATAGTTTGATATAAATTTATATTTAGTAATTTTGTAATATTGTAAATAGAGATTTTGGAATATGGAAAATAAGGATTTGGGTATAAACAAAAAAAAATTAATAATAAAACTAAAGTGATTTGTTAAGTGTAAAGATTTTATAATCGAGATTTAAAATAGTATGGGAAAAATAAAAGAAAAGAAAATTGACACTAAAAGATGAATTGACCTTCCTGATTTAAATAAGATTTTGAAATATAAAAAGGAAGTGAGATCTGAAATTTGTGGACTTTGGAATATATTGGGAAATTTATTTAAAAATGGAATTTAATTTTGAAAATCGATTTAAAAATCGATTAAGTGTTGTGAAACAGTGTAAAACGGAAAATGGAACTATAGAATTTATAAACGAAGTTTATAAATAAAACAAAGGAAATTATCAGTGGATAAATAGGAATTCTAAATTCATGATGAGGACGTATAAGCAAATGGTAAAACGGTATAAAAATAAATGGTAGATTTATTTTAGAAATAAGAAAAAGGAATTTACGAATTTGGGACCAAAATTAAATTGGGAATAAATCAAGAAGGATTTATTAATATTGGATTGGCTAAATGGGAGTTGAAAAATAATTTTTCCTAAGAAGATAATTTATTTTAAAAAAGGAAATTTTGAAATTTTAACTAGGAAATTTTAAAGGGTTTAAGAATATTTTAGGAAAATTAATTATTTAGTTGTTTAAAATGGGTTTAAATACATTTTAAATTTTGAATTAAGTTAGTTTATATTAAATTAATTATTATTTAAGAAGTAATCAATATTATTATTACAAAGGAACAAATTATTTAATATTAATATTATTTTTAATAACTTTTATTTAATAAGTAGTTTTGCCTAAAAGTTGAAATTTATTTTAGAATTTACCAGCATTACTTTGAGAAATTTTTTTAAAACAAAGTTTTTGGAAAGTAATGGTATCTCGCGTGGTGTAAATCAGAGGCAGTGAGTTCATGCAGTTAAATTTTGGATTTCTTTGGGATAGAGACGTAACCATTGAGTTGTGATCCATGATTTGATACCGCAATGGTACTTTCCATATTATTTTTAAAGGGTTTACAAATATTTTTGAAAGACAATTTGTAAATTTACTAAATTTGGTAAGATAAGTATGTATAATTTGGATAAGGAGATTTAAATTAATAAAATTAAATTAAAAAGAGATTTAATGTTTTCAATGGACAATGTATGTATAAACGCATTTTGTTCTTCTAGGATGTTTATAAGGAAATTCATCCACTAATGGTTAGGAGGTGATCTTCGATCTTATTTTTATCAGTTATTTCCTAACGAACCGTGGTTGAGTTTACCCGAAATATCGGACGTTGTTTCGAAAAGACCAGGACCGGATTTGTTATCTGAAAACCACTTCGATCCAACGAGTATGTTTTCGAAATGAAGACAAGAGAATGGAACCAAGGATGGAGCAGTAAACTGCAAGGGCTAATCGCAACTAATCCTGAGGGTGATTCCAATATGGATGTAGTAGGAGTAGTGCCTTCGATTCCGTTCGGACCGAGAACAGACTTGTATGGATGAGTGCTATCAGAACATTGTCATCGGAGGACAATTAGCATTCTAAGTGAAAATTCCTTAAAAAAGGTAATCGTACCCTCTAGCCTCATCAACTGGGAATGACTAAAAAGCAGGGAGGATGCAAGAAGGCTAAGTGAGCAGCACCCAATTAGGGTATGTTTATAACCTTTCTAGATAACCTCGAATATTATTACTACGATATATGGAAGGAGCTCGAAAGAGGGTAGAAACACCCAAGGTGATAGCATATTCGGTCTATCCAGGTCAGGGATAGTCCTGTCTTGTGTGGTAGGGGATCCAAGTATGGTCCTCGGTACAGTGTTTCTAAACATGTACTGTGATAGGTGGTACCCCAGTACCTAGTCATTCGTATGAAACCCATTCTCCAATAAACGCCGTACATTTTGATTGTGTCCAACTATGCTGAAACATGAGATGCAAGCATTTCAGCTATTTGAATAAGTATTTGTACTTAGACACTATTATAATATCAGAGGATTGATATGAAATGTTTTTCGTTATCGTAAGGTAAGAACCCGTTGTGTTTATTTGTGGTGTGGTCTTACGAGGTACCTTTGATTTTCAAAGGATTTTGAACTTTAATAATTCAAATTGAGTGTATTTGCTCACATTGGCTTTCCAGACTGACTCGGGTGCTATTTTATTATAATGCTCGGGTCAGACCGAGTATTATAGATTCAGGATAGGATGCTATGGAGCTCAGGAGACGAGTGGGATGACGAACACGTATTATCCGTACTTGGTTTATATTCCGCTGTGTATTGTAGGCTGTATATTCAGATTTTGTGAGGACAAATTATTATAACTATCCAGTATTGTGCTATTTATTTTTGTTGTACACTGATGATGTAATATATAAAAATAGTTATAGTTCTTTTTGTATAAAGATCAGTTGTTATCTATTATATATTGTTCCGCTCCAATTGGGAGATTCTATGTTGTTTCTATTATCTTCTTTTACCTCTTTTTTCTTTTCCCTAACGATTTGGTATTTCCGGCATTCGACTGCTCGGCATGTAATACAGTGGACGTATTGATGTCATTTTTCGAAGGTCGAAAATCTAGCCCATCACAATTATTTTGACTCGCAGTATGTAGTGTGGTCTTCGAACCACTTATGATGTATCCTTTTGTATTGTACTATGGATGTATTTGTATATATGTATATATCTGTTGTTTGCTGTTCTATGATGTGATGTACATTTTATTTGTTGTATTTTGTTCTGATAGATCCTTTAGCCACCTATAGTTTTGTACTATGCATTTATTAGATACGTCGATCCACTTGAGGTAGAAAAAAATAAAGCATTAATTGATGTATTTAATAGACTTTTAAGACAAAGCTATAAATGGTCGCTCCTAACCATCCCTGTTCTCGCATTCGCAGACAGTATTACCCAGTAATACTCTTTGTTAATGTGGGTCTTGGGGTGGGGCGTCACAAAAACTATTAAATAAAATAAGATTTTGAAATTTAATATTATGAGAAATCAAAACTTATGATTTATTATTGAGGAAATGATTAAAATATGATTTTATAATGTTGTTTGAATGTTATTGATAACTATTTAATGTAATTTCAATCAACTGAAATAAGTTTTAGGTTAATTTGGTTATAATTATAAATAATGAAATAAATTAAATAATGTATGTAATGGTGAAATTGTAGGTAATTGATTGAAATTGGTTAATACAAAATATGAAATCAGCGATGTGATATGTACTTGTAATATTTGTTTATAAACAATAAATTTATAAATGTGATAAATTACGTAAAAGTAACAATTGTTCATTTATCATCTCATTATTTAATATGTTTGGAATTAATTTGGAAATCAATGAAAATTTATGTAATTACTGTTAATATGGTAAAAGATGTTAACGGTAAAATAATGAATGTAACACAATGTAAACTTATGTTAATATAATTCATAGGGTATTATTAATAGAATAATAAGGATGATAACAAAGGTATAACAACTCCAATCCCAGTTAGTCCGGATTTTTCAGAAAAATGCTAAAATCCAAGCCCACTGAAACCCAAGTTAGGTATGTGATTTCTTGTAAAATAGGCAAAGATAAATATATCAAAGCTCAGATAAATATCCCATAGCAGAATTGACTAAAATACAATATTAAGTAAATACTCACCAATAAAATAACACTTTCTAAATAAGTGTCTCAAAGCTGGAAAGTCTCTGCCATTTACCTAACATGTAGGATGTTATGAGGAGGAGGTCAGAACTAAAGTTCTGGTGAATGGACAAATTATACACTTCTAATTTTAATTCTACATATACCGTTTTATTTTCGTTTACTGTTATATTAGGTTTATTGGGTTTATAATACTCTCGCCTCAGTGCATGAATCATGCCCATCTACTCCCTAGCAGATTAAAACCTAATAACCGATATATATAGCTATATGCCCCTTGACCGCATCGGTCCTAGATACTACCCATAGTACCTTCTGTACCCTCCTCGCAAAGGACTCCATTGTCTTGCTACTAAGGCGTTCTGTGACTACAACTACAAAGGACTATCTCACAAAGCCTACAACACAAATGTTCCATCGTCTACTATGAAAACGTAACACTGCATTTGCGCTAGTCTAAACTAATGCTCGGACATCGATAATGTACCACCCAGTGCGCATCTTGAGGACAATACAAAATCGTTCTATCTACTCCCTGAATCCCGCAAAACAAGGTCTACCTTGTACGGAACTTAGTCGGGGATTTTCTATTTCTGTAAAGGATTGCCTTGTTAGACCTACAATAAAAATATTCTATTTGGTCTATCTCTTTTCTTATCGTGGCTATGGCCCCACGTAGCCACCTCTCAACAAATCAAAAGGTCTCTAATAAGTGGTTGTTCTCTACTCCAAATATTCTAAACGTCCAATTGGCGGCGCCCATCATCCAATGTCTCGATAGTGAAAGGTTCATTGGACTATTGGTTTAACTCCAGTCTTTCCCGAACTCGCTTCTTTGTTTTGATGCCGGCCCGATATCCGCATGGGACTATCCTTTTGGGTCCTGCCCACTAAAACTTACTTGCGAGTATTGGGACATACATATATCCTACTCCAAACATCAACCTCTTTTGACTTCCTACAATGGTTCAACTATGCAAAAAGCAGTCAAGGCATACTCTTTTGATGGAACACCTATAGACCTGCCTTCGAGGGACTGCTCCGTTATGCTACACCAGAGGGCCATCCTAGAGTACCCTCATGTCCCGTTGAAGTCTCTTACTTCCTCTAGCCAAAAATATTTAAGTTGGATATGCTCCTTCCGTGCTGAAATATGTGATGGACTGCTTCATAAAGCTCTTAATCCTTTGGGCTGCTTCAAACGCATTTCACTCTTTTATTAGACTCTAAGTCTAGTCTTTTATTTTTCATTTAGTTTACTTTTCTTATTCTCTTGGCTACTTATTTACCCTAATTAGCATAATCTTGTCCCAGCCTCACCTAACTATTGTGAGACCATCAGTTTCCGACTGAAAGGGAATGCTGTTGGTATGGGCCACTTCTGTTATCTTGCTTATTAACTTAATTTAAGTCTTAAGTTTATTAAAATAAGTCTCTTCTATTATTTCTGCTCTATTTTCTTATTAACTTAATTATAACCTATGTTATAATTTTAGTTGTAATTGTCACTTATATTTTCTTTTATAATCTGTACATTGCAAATATAATTACAAGTGTCTCTTGTCTATGCTAGCCTGTCTTTTTTATTATTATATTGAATTCTCTTTAATTCTCTTATATTATATGACAAGCTTAGCATGGGACTACTTCCAATTGTCACAAATTTACTTATCATAATAACTACTTTGCCTTTATTTTATAATCTGCACAGTAATTGCGCATCTAGGTATATATTTTTTAATTGCTTCTAGTCTTGTCTAATACTTAACTTGATTTCTTCTTTTATTTCCTTTAATTATTAACTTTATTTTCTTATATTCTAGAAAATAGTTTTACTCTATTTGGTTGGTTGCAAAAGTTGTGCTAAAATTCCATTTCCATGTTTTAATACTAAACAGTGCTATAAACAATAATCCGTAACTGCAAGATATTTCTTTTATTATTTCTTTTCCTTTTTGGATAGTGCAAAATATAGTGGTTTCTCTATTTTATACTAATTCCCTTTTTCTTTCTTTTATTCTTGCAATTACGTTTGTCGTTATCTTTTAAATATTAAACTATAGAAATGTATTCTTTTTTCTAAACCAACCAACTAATCTATCACTTACTTCCAAATCAGATTATTAGTTTTTCCCTTTTTGTTAAATTTTCCCCGTTTTAGCATAATTTACTGCAAGTTTCTATTTTTCTCCTTTTATTTTGGCTTTTCTTATTTTACATTTAATTTCTACAAATCTAGTGTTCTTTTTATTTTAGACTGTATTTGCGTATTTTTCTCTTTAACTATCTTTTTCCCGTAAAAAGTAATAAAAAGAAGCTAACATTTACAGGCTAAATTTCAACTTTTAAAATAGATGTGAATAACTGTAAATTTCTTACTTTTAGGCTTATGCCTTTCTCTAACTGTCAAGCCTAGTATTAATTAAATATAAGCTTTCTTATATAATTTACAGTCTCATCATAACTAATTAACAAAATTAATTACCGAAATAAATACTGAATAATATTATATAACACTAATCTAAAGATAATATATCATAAATGTAAAAGGTGTATAATTAAATCCACTCACATATCGTCCTTAGCTTTAAATCTCTATCTTCTAAAATCACTACGCAGTTCTACAACATCTCTCCTTTAATTTTTGGCAATTCCTCTATTTTGTTCACATATATTTTATTTTGATTTATTTGGTGAAGATTTGTGAGAAATAGGAAAAAAGAATGAAGAATGAAGCCATTGTTTACTGTAAGAGAGAGATGAAGAAAGAGAGGGATGAAGAAGGTGAGGGCTGATGGAACGAATTAGATTACGTTTTCTCTTGAATAGATGCACCCCTCCAATTATCTAATTAGTCCTCTACTTAATTGATCCTTCAATTAATTTTTATGTGCAGCAATATACTGCCTATATGTACACATTCAAATTTAGGTCAGCTATTATTTCTTTTCCTTATTAATTGACATTTTCTATTGATTACGTTGTAATCCTAATTAATAGCCCATTAGTAGATTAATATGTCACCTCTATTAGTTAATTTCCTTAATTAATATTATACACATTGTAACGTTTTGTTAATTGGCATGTCAATTAATTCAACCATTCAATTAACATTTATTTCTAATATGCATATATTTTTTTATCTAGATTTGAATTTGAACATTTATTTGTTACATTTGTATGTAAACCACTTTAAATTGAGTGATCAGATTTGTATACATGGGTTATATATTAATCTCCAATATTTATTTACATATTAATTAATTGCACTTTTTAGCTGATTCTGTTTGCAATGTCTCTTACATCTAATTCTCTTAATAATTTACATTCATTACAAACATAACAAATTTGTTACTACTTATAAGTATCGTATAAATTAATTGAAAATGTTTATAATTGATAAAATTTCCATGTTTGCATATGTAATTATTTTTGACACTAAAACTTCAAACGACTATAACTTCTCCATTTGAAGTCCATTCAGAAAACATTGTATATGGAAGTTGATAAGAAAATTGCCACGAACACAATGATATAAGTTTCATGGTCGAATTCCAACATTATCAAAAATTCATTTTTCACTATTTTCATTGTTATCAATTAAATTTATTTTTAATTATATAAAAATACGAGATATTACATTCTTCCACCCTTTAGGAAATTTCATCCTCGAAATTCGATAAGGGTAAAATTATGTAATTCCTTGCATTAATCACATCCATTTTATGTACATCCAATTTTGCGACCATCTGTATTCTTGTGCAATAGTGTAATTCAATACTAAATATATGCATGTACATGTATTTCTAAGAAGTACCTCCTGTATGAATGCTTTTCTTCTTTAAAAATTTATTTAAAATGTGATGCACACATCCTAAATATACTTGCAATTTCTATGTGAATGCAATATTTGAAAACTCAAAACATTTTTCGTTCAATTTTACCCACACTCCTACTGAATAAGGGTGTAGTTTAACGAATTTTTCATCTAAATCCTACCACACAACTTTTAATATTCGAATTTCAGATAAATCTAATTTTCCAAACTCAATTTCTTATGTTATAAAGAAGGTAGAAAACAAAAAACTTCACATTTCTCCGTTTTACTTTTGCGTACCTCTCTCTCCGTACTTGGAACATATGCTGCTATCGTATAAAATCTCTATTTTCTTTCCCAAGTACGGTTTACATAAGAAAGATTTTTGTTTTCAAACTTTTTCTCAAGCTTAATTTATGGGAAAGATATATTTTTCTTTTGCAATTCTCATTTATTCCTATTGAAGTTTATGTTGCTTTCTCTAGATCTTACTGTTTTTCTTTTAGTTGCCTTTTTATCTGCTTTTACTCTTACAGCAACTAAACACGGCTATCATCTAGGGTAAGAAGGTCTAGAACCATGTCCACTCTGACATAGAAAGGTCCTACTCTAGGAATCCAAGTAACTAATACGCTCCTCCTGCCGCCTATTACTTGTTACCAACTTACGTTGTGTTACTCACAACGAACATGACTATTCATCTCCTCTACTCTAAGTCTCATTTACTGCAATGGATAAGGGTTTCAATCTATGCAGTCTCTATCTTAATAGGCAACTAAGCTTGGGGAAATTTTCTCTTTTACCTTTCATTTTTCCCCAACTAAGGTCAACGTTTTTCCAGCCATATGTGTCTTACTGTCTTACTAATACGACTTCATTATTCTTCTACAGTCTACATATATGAAGCAACATTTCTAAGTTTTCACTAGTGTCCTATACAGCTTACGAGAACTTTTATTATTACTACTAGGAGTAATTACTGTCGTCGCCTTACACTTTTCCCGTTACACCTAGAAAATGATTTCTATCTATTCAATATTTAAAATTCTAGTTTGGTTTGGTATTTATCATTTTACTTCAGAAATTAAAGCTTCCAAATTTTTGGAACATCAAATCCTAAAATTCTTTCATTTGAAAGTGTTATTTTGAAGTTTTCTGTTAAATTCAAAGGTACTTAGTTACTTAAAATTTTATCTTTTTCAAATCTTATTTACTATTTCACCAAACCATTTTTCTTTAAAACATGTCTTGCTTGTTCTTAAAACATTTTTCTTTTTTCTTGACTTTAAAAAAAACGTCCTTGCATGTTTTCAAAATATCTTTTTTTTATAGATTTTCGAATTTATTAAAACTGGAGTAGATAAGAACAATTATTTTATCAAAAATCCCATAAATTTTCTACTCTTCCAATTAATTAACCTCGGAGGAGTTTTTTTTAACTTACTACACTTAATGATTTTGTACCTTAATGTATTGGAATTACTTTCTCTTATGAGAACTATTAACGCTAAAACCTTCTATGAATCCTTTAAAGGAGGATTTCATTTTTATGTGAAATTATAATGAATTTATTTTATATTTTATCAAAATAGGCTATACAAAATATGGTGCTTTCCATACCTTGTACATCTCTTTCACGTATTCCTTATAACTTGCACAAAGCATCTTTATCTGTGATTTATAAAAAATTATATCATTATTCTTTTCATTCCAATGGAATAAAGTATGTTTACTCTATATTCACTTATATAGGTATTTCCTACTAAATTCATTAATTTAATGCAAATTATGTTTTAAAAGAACTCATTTTTCAAAACTGCCTTGATATTTTCATAACTAGAAAATACTCTCATATACTTACTTCAATAATAAGTGTACATACAAACTACAACGACCAAGAATTTTAGTCATTCGAAATTCATTTTCTAATTGATTTTAAATATTCACAAGTAAATTTAATAATCTAGATACTTATATTTCGAATATAGGAATTTAATTGGATAATTAAATTGTTAATTTAATATTTGAAATTTTGTAAATAAGTGATAATTGAATTTAATGTGAATAGAAAATGATTTATAAAGTTGAATTAAATTCTAGTTGAATAATAATGATGTTGGTAAGCTCTTAAATTGGTTTAAAAGCGAATTTGTAGAAATTGAATAGTTTAATATTTAACTAACGTGTAAAAATAGTCACTTTTCATATAGTTTCAGATTTCGACAAAACTAGTTTCATTGGATCCGTAATGTTATATCATTGTATAATTTCAAATTTCGTGTTAATTGGATTTACTGTTTGTCCGGGGCAAGCTAAAACGCGTATAAATCTGTTTAAGTAAATTTTAAATTTAAATAAGTCGATTCGAAAACCTATCTTCCAAATACGATCGAATTGGCTCCCGATATATATTTCATTGTGTTCAGAATAGGGGTAAAATATTATAAATGCCAGGCGGCACGCTTCGTTTGGAGTTCGGAAAAATTTCGGGTAAATAGTGTCGCGAAATTTTCTATAAAAGGACGTTATTTTTTTCCATATGCAAACAAACTCTAGGGTTTCACTCAGGCGCCACTCCCTTATTCAATGGCCGAGAAACTCCACACTTCCACCTCAATTATCTCTCGATCCCTTCGCTTCCAAGTTTTGATTCCTAAATGAAATTTGTAGAGGGCATCAAGATTTATCGATCAAACGGTGATGATCGTTTAAAACGAAGCCGATTGACGGCAAATCGAGTTCAAATGGCCGCCGTTCATCCACGTTTTCCCATGCAATGGTGCGATTGAGTTCATCAATTTTCTCGACGGTGGTAGAGCTTGGCTAGGTGTTTCGAATGGTGGTTGTGGATCATCGTCTGGTCGTCAATTTGGTGGGGCGGCATCAAGAAATTCGAACGGCTATGGGTTGTTTCGCGTCGTGATGGCCTGTGTATTTTTCCTGAGGAAGAAGAGAAATCTTACGGCCCAGATTCTCTCAAGTGAAATCGAACGGCCAGAAGTGAAAGTAGGGTTTAGAAATAAAATATAAATTGAAATCGATTTTATATTAATTCGTACAATCTTTTAAAATTGCGTAACTTCTTCATACGAGGTCCGTTTTTGAAGAAATAAGTTGCGTTAGGTCCGCATTGACGAGCACTACATCTTAGAACTGGTTTGGAGTTGATTGGATCTAGTGTGAATTTTGGGTAAAATTAAACGCTCGTTTAATTTTATTTGAAATAAAACGCTGAAACTGTTATTGGAACCAAAGTGAGTACAACTCACTCTTTCTGACTCATTGATATTTTTATATAAGTGAGAATAAATTTATTTTAGGTTGATTGATGATTGTTTGGATGATATATGATATATTATATATATTGATTAGTATTTGGATATATTTCTGCCTATTGGAGCAGATGAGACCCTATACGTTCCCACGTATGAGCGGATGACCTTTTGTACGCGCATCTGCCTCGAAGCGAACATTGTACATACACTACACCATAAACGATATTTTGATACGGCTAAAAGCCGTATCAAAATATGCCGAGCTTAATATTTTTATACGGCTATTAGCCGTATCTAATGAGCTAATTAGATACGACCTTAAACCGCATCTAATTGGCTCATTAGATACAGCTAATAGCCGTATCTAATGTATCAATTAGATACGACCATTAGGTGTATCTAATCGACACATTAGATACGGTCAGAAGCCGTATCTAATTGACAAATAGGCAGCGTCTAATGAACCAATTAGATACGGCTAAAAGCCGCATCTAATTAGTCAATTAGATATAGATATATAATCAATATCCAATATATAATATTATAGACCTATTCATATCCAATATATAATATTATTGACCTATTCATATCCAATATATAATCAATAATCATTCCGAGACATCAAAACAAATAATATTATAGACAGTGCACATTCAAATGAATCAATAATCTGCATTGCAGTGCGTAATAACTTAACAATATATTACATAATACGAAAAATACTACATACTAGCATTTAGCACATTAATATATCGTAGTAGCGGATACTAGAAAACACTATCTCTAGTACCACGATCCAAATACACAACAATAATACAAATGTATCACATTACTACATAATACAAATACACAATAAGCCTCTGTTATACTGTGTTGTTACGGCAGCCACTGCACAATGCAAAGCCAAAGAGCTAACTCCTCCAGCCCAAAACATCTACACAGGCATTACAAAATATTAGTACATCTTTAGTTTTAGGAGTTAACTCTATATCTATATTGTATATATTGTATTTCATAAACATGCATAATTATTTTATCATATTTTTGAACTAAAGTTGCAATGTGTTACTTCACATAACTTTAGATTCCAACAAACTGGTTTTCATGTGGTTTTCATGTTAGTTGGAAATGTGATATGGATGTTGAAGAGGGAATGTTACAGCAGCTAGGAAATGTATGGACGGGGGGTAGTCTGACAATGTTTTGTTGAAAACTGTATGTGATGATGTTTTGTTGAAAACTGTATGTGATGATGTTTTGTTGAACTGAATGGCGACTATCTATGGTTGATAGGAGTTGTAGATGAGGCGATGTGGTTTGTAAAGCGGTATGTTGAATGCGACAGGGAGATGATTTAGTTTGGAAGGTGCGGCAGTTGGTCAGGCAATGATGCAGGTTGTTCACAGTGTAGTGACACTGTAGTGGTGAGCTGTTTTCTCTGGTGATGTTTATGGAGCAGCAGTTATGGTTAAAGTGGAAGGTTGCACTGTTGTGGAGTAGTGATGGTGTTTTTGGCAGTAAGATGATATGAATTTGGAAATATGGCAGTTAAATGTTTTGGTGGTAGAGGGTGTTGTAGTTGGTCAGAGGTAAAGGAACGGCTGTGGTACAGATCAGGGTAGTGCAGAAGTTCGATGTTGTTTTGCACAGTTGAACTTGGTCTGCGGTCGAGTGTGGTATGTTGTGTAGCAGCTATGGTGAGTTGATGACAATGGGACTATTTGTGGCAGGGGTTGACGGGTAGAGTATGGACGTAGATCAGGTGATTGAAGTTGCTGGACGTGGATTAGGTTGATCGAAGTTGAGTGGCAAGCAAGGGTTTAGAGGTGAAGCATGCAGACCACATTGCGCTGCCCACTTATTGCCTCCATCACTACAAGCATTCAACTTCACTACTGCCACGCATATACAACATCACCAAACACTCAAATGACCACCTTCCCTCCCCCAACTGCTATCAACAACTACAAACATCCTACACTTCAGAACAGACCATAATCACCACCTCAACAATATACCATCACCACTCAACAACAGTATCTCACTATTCATATGCTCTGCCATCAACATACTTGCAACTCGCCAACCAAACATACTGGACCAGCCCCTACCTGCCACTGCACCATCTTCCTCCTGCCAATCATCCACTTCAATAATCCCACTGATCACAACTGCATATACAATACTCATACAATTCCCCCCTTCACTTCTGCCTCCTTCATATCATTTCCCACTGACCACTACTCTGTCAACAAACTACTACTAGCTTCATCACCCATCTTTGTTACTGTACACATTTACATCACCACAACCCAACTGTCAAACAGCCTAACAAAATTACAACAACAATCGAACCACCAAAAATCACAGCATTGCACTGCAACTCCTCGACCATATCACTGCTGTCAAAAACGCTACTTCTTACTGCTTGCTTTCTTCCACTTCTTCATCTTCCACTTCTTCATCTTCCTGCACACTATTTGTTGCCTCCACTCCATCAACACACGGCAGTAACCATACCATATAGTCATACCATATCAACAAACCATCCCCAATCGCCTGTAATCAATCACAATCGAAACAAGCAACTCGAACAGTTTACATGTGTAATTATTGATTTGAGTATTCTCTAATTTATGGATTTTGGAATATTTTAAAATGAGATTTCTATATTGAAGTGTGTAAAGGCACGTTTGCTTTAAGTTGGTTGGGCAGTGGTTAGTTATTGGAATTTAAGAATTTTGTTTTTGTAGTTCTTTTACAAGTGTGTTGGAATTATTTTTGGTTTAATTCTTGTTTATATATGTATATTTAACTTGCTTTTAAACAATATATATTCGTTGTCTACTCTAAAATTGAAGAAAAAACTTTTCTTTCCTGACAAAAGGATTACTGGGAAAATATAACATTTCACTTTCAAAAGATATAATCGCTAAAACTTGATTTATACAAACTAAATATTATATATACATGCATATATTTTTAAATTGACTGTTGTGAATAAGAAATATAATTTGAATACAGGAAAACTATCAAATTGAGCCTTGTAACAACCAATAAAGTGTTGGATGACTGATATTGAATTAGGTGTGCCAATATCTCATGTGCAGCATTGCATATATGAAGTGTATTATGAATGCTTATTAATCAGCTGTGGTACATTGTGTGAGACATGACATAAGTAAAGACTATCATCCATACAGGCTATCAATTTCAAGCAGTTCAAACGTTTTTTTACAGCATTGCAGCTATGTACATACGGATATGATCATCAATGCATTATAAGATTGTACAACCAATGATGATAGATCAGCATATTTAACAAAAAAAACAAAAACTGCAATTGACTTTGTTGTTAACTGAAGCAAATATCAACTCTAACATTGCAAAATAATCAAATATCATTTTAAATCAAAGTGTTAAAATGCACGTGTAATTTAATCATAAAATCCTATTCCTAACTACTTGAACTATACTAATTATTCTCATATTTGATGAGCACATGAGCAAACGATAAATGTGCATAAAATATTTTTCAATTTTGCTGATATTATAGTATGAATCATGTCAATGCAAACAAAGTTGTACATAAATGTATGGTCATAACAGTAAATATACCTGCTCCATCATCTAGAGATATCGAATAAGACACTTCGGATGGCACACATATCCACCCACTCCAACATCAGCAAAGGTCTCTGCAAATTGATGATTCATTTTGCTGGTTCTCTCATCTGGTAGCAGTATACTGTCCAACACCACCTTTTCATGTGTAGATGGTACAGATTTCCCATGGATGTTGGACAATGTAGAATCTCGGCATATAATACCTGTTGTAATAAAAGGGAATATTTATTATTATTTAAGTTTTCTACTTAATATGTCATAAATGTTTAAATGTTAAAAATACCTGTTCCTATTACTTTTGAATCAGAGTTGAGGATTTCGCATTTTTGATTGTTTGTAACATTGGTCAAATCCTGGAACTGCGAAGCAATGAATTGAGGAGCATTGAATTGTGTGGTGCGTCCTCCATCAGAAGAATTGACCGGTTCACGAATTCCCTGTTCAATATTTCCCACCATGTCGATCAAAACCTCCATTTGCCCAGACAAATTTCCCACTGTACCCTTCAAACTTCCCACCCTCATTTTCAACTCATCATGCTCGCCATGAACATGTCAGAGTCGTTTCTGTGCAATGGCACAAGCCTTAACTTTAATCTTTGGTATAACGGTCCCAACACCGCGGCTCCTACCCCTTGCATGTTTACCAAGCACTTGTGATAAGATGTCTTCATCCACTGTTAATTTTTCTTCATCACTATCAGTGATCTTTTCCTTCGCTTTCGCAATTTGATCCTGTAATATGATAATACTTACATGAATATGGAATTTTAAAGAATATGCAAGTTAATATTTGTTTAACTTACAAAATATGAAGAAGTGGCATATGATATTCTACCATCTTTTTTCCTGTGTGTCTTCTCCCATACTTGACGACGACTGATATTTGTTGATGGACTAGCAACGATCTGCAATACAAGTTGATGCAACGACATGAATATCCAATCACAATGTGTAAATCATTTGAATGAAAATGAATATAAATTACCATTTCTTGTTCTATTTTAGCGTGACTTTTACGTCCTGCATGATGAGAATAACTGAGCAATGCTCTGTTCTTTTTGCCTACCTCCCTTCTTCCGCTCTCTTCAGGCGTTGCTTCATTTTTTACGAACTCTGCCCAATCTTCTTGAGCAACTGTAGGTGGGCAATTTTTCAACCGTTCTTCGTCATTGTTGAAAGGGTCATAATAAACTACTCTCAAGTTTTTCTTGTATCTCCTAAAAGCCTCGGCCATTCTCTTTAAAAACATTTCCTTTGAAAGCGGATCGAGCTCATAAATTTTCTGCAAAAAATATATTAAATTATGTGTTGTGCAAAGAGTTGAAACCATAAGGCTATTGAATGAAATAGTTGTTGTCAAACAGATAAGGATACTTACCACCAATTCGTTACAAACGTTGTCCTTGTATATTCCAGGTACTTTATTCCAACTTATATATGATATCGACACATGAGCTCTTACTAGTTTACCGAGCATAGTAGCAATTTTTCCAGCGTTATCTGAGACTGGAATACCAAGTAAGTTTTGATCAACTTTCTTTGCCTCTGAACATGACGAATGTGAAGATGGTAGATTTTCTGACATAGTTTCCTGCAAAATATAATATTACTAATTATTTTAATAAGTCACGATAATAATTATACATGTATCCATGTATCAGTGTGATGTACGAATACTAATAAGTTAACATATGGATTTGGTAAGGTCTTCTAATTTTTCATTGTCTTCAAAAGCTGATTGATAGACGGTAGGGAACTCAATGTCGTTCACATTTGTAGTCAACCGTTTTGGTGTATGCAAGACCACAGACCATCCGTTATTTTTTAAATCTTTTGAGTAGAAAACTTGACTCGCTTCTGATGCAAGAATAAATGGCTCGTCATTCACGTTATTTTTGTTCTTCAATTTCCCTAAATTTACCATGATGAGGTTTGAAATGGGATCTATTTTGCAACCATTGACCTTATCCTCGACTTTTATCCAATCACAATAAAAAACTGTTTGTTTGAAGTCAGTGTAATCCAACTCAAGTATCTGTTGAATGACTCCGTAATACGTTGTTTCTGCTTCCCCACTCGCTCTAAATTTTGTAAATACTCTCATGCATACACCGCTATTTTGTGTTACCATACGGTCTTTGTACTTTTTCGTGGAAAATGAAAATCCATTCACTTGGTACTTCATATAACTACGCGTTATGAACTTTGGCCCGTGCACTAACCGCCACAGAGTTGGATCAACATCGATGGTCTTTAACAGCTACATAAATTTTAATAAGTTAAAAATCATGGTCGCAAAGGTGTATTGCACACTTATAAACACATGAAATACTTAAGATGAAGTTAAACCTCATTACGTAACCATAGATTAAAACTTTGAACTACTTCCACGGTGGTAGCCCTTCCTCTAGGTTGAAATCTAGTACTTTTCACATAGGAGTTATACCTCCAACGAAAAACACATATCAAAATGTATACCTAAATTGAATTAAAAAAATTAAAATTCCAAACAAGTTCGTGAACTTACTTCTTCCATTCATCTAATCCATCGTACTTATTAAGGACCCATCTATGCACTTGTTCAAACTGCACATGGGTTAACGTTATGTCTTTACCATTATCTAGAGGTATCTCACCAGTAAACTCATTGTCCTCGTCTAAAAACGCTTCGCGGGTATGTTTATGATTGTCATCACCTCCGTTTGGCATATATTCCATGCAGTAAAGACTAGCTTCTTGTACGATATATCCTTCTGCAATACACCCTTCAATGTATCTTTTGTTGCGCACATATCCTTTATATGTTTTCATCAACCTATAAATGTGATCAATTATATAATGTAGAAGGTAGCTATTTATATGAAATAATGATGTGCATAACTGAAATTAGAAATTTACTGTTCAAATGGATACATCCATCTATATCTGACAGGGCCACAAATCAACGCTTCATCGGCTAAATGAACCATAAGGTGGACACTGATATCAAAAAATGCAGGTGCAAAATGTTTTTCAAAAACACACATTGCTTCTACTAAGCTAGCCTTTGCTTTTAAAAGATGTTCCCAATGATCACCTTTGAACACAAAATGTTAAAGAATAAACTAATACGATGAACAACATTTCGTAGATCCTTATGTTGTGGATAAGAATGTTGAAGCAATACCGGAAGCAAATGCCGCATTATGACATGGTAATCATGTGACTTCATATTTCTTAGTTCAAGAGAATTGATGCTCACATTGTTGTGAAAGTTAGAAGAAAATTTGTTAGGCACTTTCAGATTTTTCAAAACAGTACAAAACTGTATCTTTTCTTCTTTGCTCAAAGCGAAAGTTGTCTTTGGTATAATTGTTTTATTTGTTTCAGGATCTTCCATCACCCACAACTTTTGTTTTATAGCTATGATTTTCAAATCCTTGCGTGCATTGATTCCATCTTTTGACTTATCTTTATGGTCCATAATGGTGCTGATGAGATGCTCCATGACATTCTTCTCCGTATGCATAACATCAATATTATGTCGGACAAAATTTGCTTTCCAATATGGTAAATCAAAAAGATAGACCTCATATACCATCAAGAAATATTGTCAACATCTTCATTGGTTGACTTTTTCCATTTTCGACCAATTTCTTCTTTTCGTTTACCAACTTTCATTTTGATATTCGCTACTTTCTTTTCAAATTGAAAACCAGTCAATGGCCATTTAGGACGATGAAGTTCTTGGTCGTTGTTGAAATTTGTCTTATCGTATCGAAACTTGTGTCCGTTAGGAAGAAACATTCGATGACTCATGTAACACATCTTCTTACTTTCAGGAAGGTAATAAGAACAAGTGTTTTCCCCACAAACAGGACATGCAAAGTAACCGTGAGTTGTACATCCCGATAAAGTCCCAAAAGTAGGGTGATCATGGATTGCCCACAGCACTCTAGCTCTCATTGTGAACTCAGATTTATTTAACGCGTCAAATGTAACTACTCCTTCCCATAACTGCTTTAACTCGTCTATCAATGACTATAAATAAACATCAATAACCTTTCCTGGTTGTTTTAACCCAGAAATCAACAATGTTAACATTGAGAACTCCCTTTTCATGCACATAGACGGTGGAAGATTATATGGTACTACAATTACTGGCCAACAACTGTAAGGGTTAGAGAGAGAAGCATGTGGACAGAAACCATCTGTTGCTATTCTAAGTGTGACATTTCGTGGCTCGGCAGCAAAAGTTTGATCAAATGAATCTGCGACTTTCCATTGAGAAGTGTCACATGGATGACGCATTACGGTTGGATCAGACTTGGCACGACCATGACAGGTCATCGCATCTTCCATCCATGGTACAGTATACAATCTCTTCAATCTAGAAATTAAAGGAAAATGTCTTAATGTCTTTCGAGGTACTTTGGTGCATTTTCTCTCTTTGTTTAATGATGTCATATATCTTGGTTCATTGCAATTTGTACAAGAAACTTTGTTCGCATCATCTTTCCAGTACAATATGCAATCATTGATGCATGCATCTAAGTTTTGTAATTCATCCCAACTTGCTTAATGATCTTCTTCACGTCGGAGTACTTTGTCGGCAGCGTGTTACCTTCGAGGAGTAACTCCTTTATTAGTTCGAGAAGTGTAGTCATATCATTATCTGAAAAGCTGTATTGGGTCTTCAAGCTATTCAGTTTCACAATGGCATATAGCTTCGTAATCCCTTTTGAACATGAAGGATACAGTGGCTCTTTTACGCTACCAAAAAGCAATTTATGCTTCTTACTTTCATTGGCCTGCCAATCTAGATAATCAGTAGACTGCTCTCCAACATTAGCATGATCAGGCAACGAATTTGTAGGTTGAAAATGATGAAATCTATCTACATCATTGACTAGATCTTCCATCCTAATATGTTCAGACTCAGCAGTAGTTCTGCCATGACTAACTGGTTGCTGTTTTTCCATCTCCGCCCTTTTTTCCCCATGAAAATACCATGCTGTATACGATTGGATAATACCCCATCTAACCAAATGAAAATGAATGTCATCTAATTTGATTGTCTTCATATTTTTGCACTAGGTGCAAGGGCATAAATACAATCCTTTCTTACCACTGTTTTCTTCAACAAAACTAATGAACTTCTACACCCATCTATAGAGTATGTAGATCTTAGATCTGATTCATTTATCCATTGTTTGCCTATGCTGAAAGACATACGGCCCTCTTATATCATATTTAACAGAACATGAGACTTTCCCTTCAATGGGTCCTTGTTCCAATTGCTCGAAAAGAATATTTTTGAAATTATATTGAGAAATTTGTTGTAAGATTAATTCCACATATTTAACTTTACTAAATTATATTGTTCTTGTTAAATATAATAGTTATTTTTTTTATTGTCGTTTTGCTAGTTCATCATAGTCAGTTTATTAAGAAGTCCAAACTATACAGTTCAGCATAGTTCGACCTTTGAAATTTTATTGGCCTGAGTTCTTTATCCTCAACTAAAATGGAACCAATTGCTTATTGAATCTAAATTCTTACCTTTTTCTTCAAGAATTTGGATCGTCTTATGAGAACAAGACAGTGCTATCACATTGTAGTAACTATGTACATATGTTGACAAACCAATTCTTATTTATTTCCATTTATTATCTGAAGTAGCCTTTTCTTTTTCTTTCTTTTTTGGATGGAAAATATGTTAATATAGTAAATTACTTCTTTTCTATATACAACACATATTCATTTTCTAATTCTCATTTTGCTTTCAAACTATGACAATCTGCCATTCATTTGTACATCGAAATATCTCTATTCTTGTATGCACAGATTCCATATAACCTCTATTTTCAAGATGTCCCAAGCATAATGTATTGAAAGTGAACATCAATATCAACAACTATTTCATTTCTACATTTTGAGATTTTAGGGTGAAACCTAAGATATTATTCAGGTTCATTCATTATACTTATTAGAGTTTATGTGAATGAAACAATAAGTGAACCGTGAACGCAAATAATTGATGAAAATTAATTGTGTTGACTGATTACCATTGGTTGGGCCATTTTTTTGCGTGCACGTTCTCTTTGATAGTTCAGCTAGTGTGAGAGTAAATAGTAAATACTAACCCCCAAAGTTCGTAGTTATAAAATAATCGTGAAATAAAACTTTAAAATAAAATTTAAAAGACTTACTCTGTCAAACTGGGATAAAAGTAATTCATTTCTAACTTTTTAAATTCGAATTTTGCTTCAAAGATTAATAGATGTGTTAATGGTTAATGTTAATTGCTGTTGAGAGGACTATACTTTTTGAGTTGTTTTATTAAGAACCAAATACTCAAATCCGTTTGCATTTAAGTTTCATTCTTTGTTTATGCATTTCCATTGCCACATTGCATTCTCTGTATTTCCTTTTCTAAGTTAGTAACTTCATTTAAATTGTTAGTAATTTTATAAGTTAGTAATTTTACATGATTCAAGCTACTTGATCGTTCATAATATAAATTGATTAGTAAAGAACAATATAATTTAGTAAACAATTAACTTCCTTGTAAGATTTATACGCGTGCCTTTTTCATGATCGTTTTTTGTTTTCCTGTACGACCTAGAATTTTGTAGTATGATTTTAAACATTTAATTAATTTTAAATAGTTAAAATATATGGACTATTTGAATTTCAATAAATGGAACTCAAAATATAGGGTTTATTTTAAACATTAGCACCAAACTGTTTTCAAAAAAATTGCCATTACAACGGCGCCATTTTGTAGCACCGAAGTAATGTCTATGCATTACCCCTCTCCTGATACTTGGGTTGCGCCATTAACAACAATTTTATCCACTTATACAACAATGTCAGAACAATATACAACATTAGCACCAAACTGTTTCCAAAAAATTTGCCATTATAACGGCGCTATTTTGTAGCATCGGAGTAATGTCTATGCATTACCCCTCTCCTGATACTTGGCTTGCGCCATTAACAATAATTTTATCCACTTATACAACAATGTCAAAACCATATACAATGCCAGAACCATATGCAACATTAGCACCAAGCTGTAAATTATGCAAGGAGATCAAAATAATAAAAAATAGCATAAGGTTGAATATTGTATTAGACATGGTATTATTGGTTTTTTTAATTAGACATGGGGATACTCAACAAAAAACTGGGTTTCTTCATTTTTTCCAAATTACATGGGGTTACTCAACAAATTCACGAGTTCAAATAGAATTTGCCTAGAGAAAATAAAGACCAAGTAGACTCTGTGTACATAGTGCTCTTGCCATGCCATGAACAGGGCCAGTTATGTGGTTTTTCTTTACCAAAGACAAAAGTTTCGTTTTTTGACCTCGATTAGACATTGACAGAAATACAATGAGACATTAATAAATATGTTTTTCTCATCTTTTTGTATTTACAGCCTGTCTATTTATCTCAATTATATTCACTAATACAAAATTACCTATCTATTGATTTATTTATTCTCGTGAATTTCATTAAAAAGATATCTTTTCACTACCAAAGAAATATTTGCAATGCACTTTGAATACTTAATAGCACAATCCTCTAGAATTTTAAATATTTGTGGCTATATTTCTCGTAATTCTATTACGACATATGTTTCATGCATAATAGAAATAATAGAGTGAACTAGCATGACACAAGCTGAAACATGAAAATCGTTCATAAACAGATCCATGCTTCTTTTTCAGTTTGTAGTAGAAATAATAGTAGACAGAGTAAACCTGACAACATCATGCATGCATGATGACTACTAGAGTTAATAGCAAACAATGCATATGACAAAATGAAGATGTAATTAAATTTTAATGCATTCCAAAATAAACCAACAAGCTAATCAGTCATTTAAATTCTCATAAAATATGACAAAGTAAAACCAATAAAGTTGACAAAAGCAGTAAATTTGTACGTTCAAATGCAATATCGCCCCTGTAAAAACTATGTCAAACAAATATCTCCTTCAACCTATTATAAATCATTTTCAAGTTGCACTACTCTTAATCTTATGCCCCTGCCCATTTTCATCTTTGGGCACAAAGCCCTTCACATCCGAATGTTTCAGCTTCTTATTTTGTGATTTTTCTTTCATATATGAAACCTCAGCTTCCAACTCATTAATATTTTTCTTTGATACTTCTTCTTTGTCAATGTGTTCTTTCTTATTACTTTCCAAACTCTCATTTTTCTTTTTCAATTCTTTTATTTGTCTATTCTTTTTCACGATAGAGTTTACATCAACTTCAAATTTTCTATTTTCTTCACCAATTCTTTTATTTCTCTCACCAATTTGTATTTCTCGAATTAATTTACTCTTTACTTTTTCACTTTGTATCCAAAAAATTTTTTTTACAATGCTTACAAAAAATATAAGCAATGAACCTAAACAAAATTGTTGGTACTTCAGGAAAGTTGAGTTGGATTTAAGGAAGCTCGCCACTACTGCTAAATACATCGACTATATATTATTTACAGTTAAAACCATCTAACATAATAATTATTTCAGTACATAGCCACAATATTTTTCTTCTATGTATGATAAGAAAATATTAATTTGAAGAATATATTGTTAAATACATCGATTTAACACATAAAAAATTATTAATCGAATTCAAGAAAGCCTGACACTACTATAAAATACATCGACTCGTATTATTAAAACCACCTAAAAAATTAGTAGTTTAGTACGTAACCATAATATTATTCTTCTATGTATGATAAGGAAACATTAGTTTGAACAACGTAACTTCATACTTGGAAACTTTAAGCTCCAGATCTTGTTGAATAATAGAAAACATATTGAAATGTCACTATACAGACACAAAGGAAAAGTAACAGTACTCGTCAAAATTAAGCACGCAATTTCATAACAAAAACAACGGAATTAAGCATGCAATTTCATAACAAAATTACCTGAGAGAAGTGATCGAATTCGAGAAGACGTGGAAGCCTCTGATGGACGACGTCAAAGCAACGTTCGATCGATCGAGGTGGAAGGCTCTCTGGCGATTTAACCCTAAATAAGAACGGGAAAAAAATGAAAGCTGGAAATAAAAAAAAGGTGGGAGGGTGTGTGTTTTGGGGAAAATTTTCCCACGAAAAGAGGCACAGATTTTGATACGGCTATAAGCCATATCAAATGTTAATACGGCTTACAGCCGTATTAAATTATATAGATACAGCTATAAGCCATATTAAAATTTGATATGGCTTATAGCCGTATCAAATGCTTCGCCTAAGGTTGCGCCAAAATCCTATATGTGGTGTAGTGATATATTCTAATATGTATATTTTTTGTGGATGACCGGTTAGAGGGATCTAACTGTATTCCTAACCAGTATTGATTTATTTATAGATATTGTGATATATGCTGTTATCATGTGATATATGATATTTTGGTTGATGTAATTGATGTATTTAGTGCTGTTACAGCATTGGGCCTATTTTTGGTAATTTAAAACAGTTAAAGTGATGATTTTCATATTAAAATGATTTTCAAGTGATTCTGAAAATAGATGTTTTATTGAATTTTGAATTATTAAAGTAAATGGATTTATTTTAAATAAATAAATGTTATAATTTTTATGTTATAAAAATTATAATTTTTGTGAAATAAAATCAGAATGTGATTTTTGGAAATAAAGAGTTAACTATTTGGTAAAATAGTTTAAATTGAGGTTTTTGAATTATTATACATGGTTTATGTAGAAGATTTATAAAATTGATATTTTATAAATCAAAATGATGGAATTAAAGGATTTTTGTAAATATTCAAGTGGAGTTATAAATGGATTTTATAAGTAAATGTGAATTTATAAACATTATTTTATAAATCCGAAATCGACTTATTTTTATAAGTTAAATATGAAAGTTTATTAAAGGAATTTCATCCATGATTTTGGATAGTGGATAATCCTTTGAATTAAAGGTGTAAAAGCAGTGTATTTGGTAGGAATTATATCCACGATTTTGGACAATGGATAACCCCTAATATAAATGTGTAGAAATGTTGGATTTGGTAAATGGACTAGATTCACGATTTTGGACGGTGAATAATCTTTTAAGTTAAATAAATGTTTTTAGAAAGTGATATTTTAAACGGAGTTAATTGGTCTGAAGATGTTTTAAAATGTGTTAAATATCGAATACATAGATTTCACCATCCATTATTGAAATATGTATTTTCGAGAAATAAGGAAATGATGGAGTATAACACCGTTGTTATAGTAAATGATTCTCGAAAGGAAATGATTTGTATACATATATAGGATTTATATATCTATCTAATCTTCGAATCCCTATACCAGTGATTTTGGGTTGTTGTAACTGTTAGTCCATGAGAAGTTGGTTTTGACGACAACAACCTTAGAATAAGATTATAAAATATAAATACTAGCATTATTGTTTAGATATATATGTATATGCAGGATATATATACAGGTACCAAAGAATGAAGACTGTACATTATAGAGATTCAAGAACTGATAAACTCAAGACGAAGATATCAAGATTCAAGACTCATGAGTATCAATATTATCAAAAGTTCAAGATTTCAATATAAGTAATTTAGTTAGGAATTTTGTTAAAACTCCTAAAAAAACACTGACATCTTAAAATCCATTTTATTCGTGGAATGGAATCTACTTCGAGCCCGTTAAAGGGATGGAACCCTAAGTAGGATGGAACCTACGAAAATCTAGCGGAACATTGTTTTGTATCCACTAACTTTTATTCAAATGTTTTACAAAATTATATCTTATTTCAAAATGATTTCAAAATCTTCCTTTTTAAATCAAAAACATCTATCCTGGTTTTAAAATACTTTTAGCCTCAAAAAAATCTTTATTTTCAATATCAAATTATCCTTGGTTTTAAACTATATTTTAATTATAATATATTTAACTTTTAATATTTATACTTAGGTTTAAATATAAAATTATAGTAAAATTTTATATATACCAAAATATTATTCTCTATACTTATTTATGTATTTTAACCATAGTTAAGTATATTTATAAAGTTTAAAATAGTTTTAATATAAGATAGAAGTTATTTTCAAAGAAAAACAAATTACCAAAAATAACTTAGGCCAACCCCAAGGAACCCTTGTCGATAAGGTGACAGTTTATTTCAAAGGTTTGAATTTAAAAGGGAGTGTCTATTCATCATATCCTTTCACGAGTGAACATGGTTGTTGTTCTACTATAAATAGGGGTATTTTTAAACTAATTTATATTCATATATTCTCTGATTTCACTCTTTTTCTTCTTCCACGTTTCTTTATATACATTTTTACCATTACCCTGCCGAAATCACCATTGAGTCTAACTAGTTCATCTCTAGTTTGATTCTCTATCAATATCTCAACAAGATCCCAGTGCTATTTAGAGTTATAGTCTTCTTTGTAATCAATCGAGCGAGAAAAGGTGTGATTGTAGCCTGGAAAATCAATCGGGTAAACTTGTGACGATCTAGAAAATTTTTAACATTTGAATGGAATATTTAATTGATTTTAAATATTTGGAGGTTGGTTTAACTTGAATTTCGAATATAAATATGAATTTGGCAATTAAATTATTGAATTTGATTTATTAATGATGGGTAAAAAATTGAATTTCCAATTTGTAGCTTGTTAAAAATAATTTAATGGCTTAGAAAAGTTATATTGATAATAGTGAGGTTAACGGAAGCTTCAGAATTTGATTTGGAAACACTTTATTCAGTTTTGAAATCATATTGTTTAAATAGATATTTAAAAATAGCATTACGAGGTACAGTCTCGGAATTCGACGAAACTAGTTTCATTGGATCCGTAATATTGTATTATTATAGGATTTCAATTTTTCGTAATATTTGGAGTTGTCGTTTGGCCGTACGATAAGCAAACGCGTTGAAAATTAAATCGAAATTTAATTTAATAGCTGGGTTCAAAAAGCTATCTTCTTCATACGATCGAATTTGGACTCGGAACCTTTTCCACTGTGTTCAGAATAGGGGTATAACATTATAAAAGCCTAGCAGCACGCCTCAATAGGAGGTCAAATTTTAAGTTGCATTTGAATTTAAATTTGAACTTTATAAATATATATATTAATGGTTGATTGACATATATACTCATATCAGCTGCCTTTTTTACCATCAACTTACTGTAGCTAGATTACTCAAACACGCTATCACCTCCACGTCCACATATCACATCGCCTCCCCTTTTCTTTTCAACCGAAAAAGGAAAAAATATGACAAGTACTACAGCTATTAAAATTGCACTCTTCATTCTCCTTTCCCATTTTCTTTATCTGATGTTCAAAACAGCTTCAAAATAAAGTCCTCCCAGTTCATTCTAAAACTAATCAAAGAAATTTTTTTGAAAGTGGCGAACGAAAACAAAATCGCGAACCCAAAGTTTGCATTCGTCTCGTTCTCCATTCGATTTTCGAGATCGATCGAAGGGTATCCCTCCTTTCCAACTCGTGAGGCCATAGTTCGAGCGACGAAATGGTTCTAGGGTATTGATTTAAGGAGGATGGCGCATCATCGGCGATGCCGTGATTGGAGCGGCACTCGCATACGCGAGGCATGGCAGCACGATCGAGATTCGTGAATTCGAACAGGGTTATGTGCGTGAGTTGTTCGAGGTCGCACGGCTAGGGGGTGGCACTTGTTGAGGTCGACGTTCGAGGTAGCGATCTCGTGAGGGAGGAGCAGTTCGAGATAGCTGGAGCTCGTTTGGTTGGGGTTCAGGTAGAGGAGTAGTTTCGATGGAGAGCTGTGATGGATTAACAGTAAGGTTCCTTAAATTAATTTGTTTATGTCTCTATATATGTTGAAGAAAAATATGTGTATATTTGGTTAGAAACATATATATGCAGAAAATTAGGAAAAGTTATTGATTCAATTTAAATATTAGTAAACTAAATTATCTTCAAAGGAAAAAAAAGTTGTTTAAGCTAGATTTTTAGTTGATAAATTTGTTTAAAAGGAAATTTAGTTTTAATTTTAGTTTTTGTTAAATAAATTTATTAAAAAGGAATTTGTTTAAAATTAAAAAAATATAAGTTTAAAATCAAAATTGTTAGTTGGTTAAATTTATTAAAGGAAAATGGGTTTACAAATTTAATTCTTTGTTTAACATTAAATCATTAGTTTGAAATTAATAATATTAGTTGAATTAAAATTAAATTTATTAGCTTAAATTAAAAAATAATCGATTGTTTGATTTGTTCGAATATTAATTAAAATCATACAATTGTTATGCAAGGTCTAAAATCGAGAAACAAACGGGAATGGAAATGGATTGCAAAATGAAGGGGCATAGGTGAAATCTTCTCACTCAATCAAGTATTTTTCTGATTTAAATTTTGAATAGTAAGATTTAAAATTGGTTAACTGTGTACTTAGATGATTGATTTATTATTAGTTATATTAGTTTAGACCCTATGCGCCGCATAATAGCGGATGATATTATATGAATCCTATATACCGTGATATTCCACTTTTAGAGTTGTTGATTTCCTGCATTATATAGCGGATCAGATCCTATGTGCCGCATAATAGCGGATGATATTTTATAAACCCCATATACGGCGATATTCCACCTCGAAGTGGAATGAGTATTTAATTGTTGTGCTAACATCTGTGGATGCAAGGAAACAGGTTGGAGAGATCTAACCGGATTCCTCAAACATTTGATTTTGTTTCATATGTTGTGTGTTTATTTATTTATAATCCGTGTGTGATTATACTGTGATTTAAATCATTGAGGGCTATAATTTAGCCGAATATATTTTTGGTATCGTAGGATACCAGAAATAGATAAAATTGGATTTTTCAAATTTAGTAGAAAATTTATAGTAAATTAATTTTAGAAAATTGAATAAATTTAAAAGAAGGAATTTATTTTAAAAGATAATAAATTTGGTGTTTGAAATAAATTTGAGAATCAATTTGAAATTTGATTTGTTATCTTGGAAATAATCAATTTGATATTGATTTGGTAAAAATAATAAATATTTGGGAAATCGATCTAAAATTGACTTGGTGTTTAAAAATAAATTTTGGAAAACCAATTCTAAAAGTCGATTTGGTGTGTTGAAGTAAATCTTTGGAAAAATCAATATGGAATTTGATTTGGTGTTTAAAATAAATTTTGAAATCAAATTGGAAATTGATTTAGTGTTTGTAAACGATTTTTTTGTAAATTGATAAAAAAAATCATATATCAGTGGATATTTGGGAATTTAAATTCACAATGGAAATTTTATAAAAGAAAGGGAAATTTGATTTAAAAATAAATATTGTTTTATTTTAAAAAAGCGTGGAAAGGAATTTACGGATTTGGAACGTAAATTTAAAGTAAATCCAGAAGGATTTATAAATTGATTTGAATGAACAATTTTAGAATGGAAGGTGTACTTTGCCTGCAAAGCCGAGTATGTTTCCAATATAGTCTATAAATATGAAATTGAAGTTGTGAAGGTGGTTTTAAGGAAATATTATTTTGGAGAAATTATTTACTTGGGTTATTTTGAAAATCTTTAAAGTAAAGATTTATTTTAATATAGAAGTGGCTATTTAAAGATTAAATTGATATTTGTTTTAGAAAATGGTAATTTAAAATAGTTATACCCTATCTACTAATTTTATTTTAAAGTTAGTTTAGACTTGAAGTTTTATATGAGATATTGGTATAATATTTTCATAACTAATATTTAAATGATGTTTTAAAATAATTTTATCTAAATATTTGCGAGTATATATTTTGGATAAGTGACTTAAAGTATTTTAAAGTATTTGAACTCGACAGACTTTCAGTGGAAATAAATAATATCGGAATTCTTATTCAGCGAGTGAAAAGTGATTTGAAATTAGTTTTCAAATGGTTGAAGTGTGAAATATACCTTGCGAAGATATTTTGAAAATAAATAATTGGGAAAATTATTTGAATCTGGTAATTGTCGTGAATGTTGATTGATAGTTAAATAACCGACTATTAATATTGGCCTTTAAATGACATTTGAATTTCGATGCGACCGGGGGTCGAATTCCAAATGGATATTCGAAACCCACATCGAACATTTGTGATTGTGATGGATCTTTTGTTTAAGAAGATCAACGTGGAAATTGTTGTGATTTGTTTGAAATCTAAATGAACACTTATTTTTAAAATTAAGCGCTCATTATTTGGATTAGCCGGGGAGGACCTTGCGTCATAAAACCCATTCTGAATAATGACACGACGAATGAGATTGCATTTAAAGACGGTGTTGAAGACGAGATATTTTCGAAAACGAAAGGATTACCCGTCGAATGTCTCTACACCGAGTTGCTTCGGTATAGAGATTTTATCACCCTTTGTGATGGGGATTCCGGACGTGATTAGTGAATATCTGGTTTGCAAGGGCTTCTTTGAAGTGCCTTCGGTTCCGTTCGATCCCGGAACGGACTTGTATGGATGTGTGTCTGACATTACACTTTGAGATGTAAAGCTGGTTTCTATCAAATATATTTCTGTTGGTGGTGGAGAATTTATTCTCTTAGCTTAACACCCTTCTCTGAGACGTACGAGCTCAGAGGTTATGTAGTTGATGGTTATTAGTGATAGACTCTCAATTTGGTAACGTGGCATACGAAGTGCTGCTGATCATTTTTTGATCGAAGCATGACTTTATGAAAAAGTGTAGCTTTGTGGACGAGACCTCGTCGGACCTCACACCCCGGAAATGGTCGAAACAGGAAAGATGCGGCAAGGTTATAAGAGCCGCGCCCTTTAGGGTATGTCATTTCCTTCTGGAAAAAGGTGGTATCATGGTATGGAGCCTAGATATTTAACCTGTGTGGTTGCTGCAAATCAATTACTCTTTGTGGTTGTTGCTTTGTGGTTGAGAATCCTCAGATAAAGGTCGCAAACGACCGAGCGATGGCATACTCGTGTAGTAGTTACCTAGTTACAGAGGTAACCCGACCTTGTGTTGGCAGAGAGCTGGTTAAGTTCTTGGGATGTCCCTCCAAAGGCGCACTCATGTGGCAGTAGAAAGTTCCTTAGCCCGACCATTTGTTCGAAATCCAAACTCCAATACACGCCTTGTATAGTTTTAGTTGTATAACCTGCCATTTACTTATGGTGGTCACCGCTGTTTAGATGGTAGCTATAGTAGGCATAGTTCGGAATGTCTATGTTGGCTAAGATTAATATTATACTTTCGAAATGTTTTCTGCACTATGTACTAATAATAATAATATCAAAGGATTTTGCGTATCAAGCATGTTTGACTATCATAATCATAAGGAGAAATCTCCTTCAATTCTACGTTTGCATTGTGTGTGTGACGGGAGGCCTTATGCTAGTTTCATTTTCCAAAAAGCATAGTGGATTTCTTTTCTTTTCTTTTTGAAAATAACTGTTTTTAAGATCTCACACCAGTCCCACGACTGACCTGGAGTTTATTGTTCCCTTTCTAAACTCTAGGTGCCCATAATTTTCTACATGGGCAGCCTAGAGTCAGGTTATCAGTTATGCGGGAGCGAAGTCTATCAAGAAGTTGCTGTGGAGATCAGGAGTTGAAGTTGGATGGCGAGGCGTATCACTTATATATGTAATATTTCTTTTCCGCTGTTTGTTATTGTAAACTCTGATAATGTGATGTATGTAAAAATTGATATAGTGTTTTTGTTTTAAAGATTATTCATTTATCTATTATATTTGTTCCGCTGCGATATGTGAGATTCTGATGTTGTTTCTGTTTCTTTTTCTACCTCTTTCTTCTTTAACCCTAACGGTTGGGCTTTTGGGCATTCGACTGTGCGGCATTGGATACAGTGGACGTATCGATGTCGGCTTTCGGACGTCGAAAAATCTGGTCGTTACAAAACTTGTTGCCCGTAAAATCTAGTATCTCTACCCAGAGGATTGTGAATCTGGAGGGCTGTCTCTCCTGGCTTTGAAATCGAGGGTGTAATTGTAAGAATTGATTTTGAAAGGAAATCCATACTTGTACTGCCGGAATGGATGTAGACTCCGAACTAGTATGAAATTCTGTATGTTCTTTCGTTTATTGCTTTTACTTTATATCTGCATCTGTGTTTGATTCTGTAATCATATCTACGTCTGAATATTGCATACATTTGTGTTCAAATTAATATAAACTGAAAAAGAATTAGTAATTCCTTTAAACACTATTCACCCTCCCTCTAGTGTTAATTCTAGCCTTAAGATCCGTAATCTGCATCTCTCACATTTGGTATCGGAGCGAGGTTTTCAAAGTTTTATAATCTGAATTTTGAAAATTTTCAAAATGGCTACCAACATTGGTATTGTTAGTACTACCAACACTGGTTCTATTACCCCTGTCACTAGTTCGTTTGTAGAAGGTCAATCTATTGTCGGACTACCACATTTTAATGGCAGTAACTATGCATATTAGGCATGTAGGATGAAAATATATTTACAATCTATATGACTAGACACTTGGAATATCACACAAACTGAATATTTTGAACCCAAAACTGGTTTTGCACAGTGGATTGCTGAGCAAAAGACCGTCATACAAAACAACTCTAAAGCTATGAATATTCTGTTTTGTTCACTTGATAGGAATGAATATAATAGAGTGTAAGTTTGTAAGTCTGCCTATGAAATCTGGAAAACTCTTCAAGTTACTCAAAAAGGAACAAGCAAAGTTAAACAGACCAAAATTTCCATGCTCACAAATCAGTTTCAATTATTTAAATTAATGAATTCTAATGAGTCTATTCCAGATACGTACAGTAGATTTCAGAATATTATGCATTCTCTAATATCCTTAGGAAAGGAATTTTCGAAAGAAGATAAGTCAGAAAAATCTTAAATTCTCTTACTCTAGAATGGGATCAAAAGATACTTGCGATCGAAGAGACAAATGACATCAGTACCTTAAAAATAAAAGAATTAATTGGAAATCTAATGTTGTTTGAAGTCCAAATGATTGGGAGAAGAGAAAGCAAAGCATTTAAAAAGAAATCAATTGCATTTAATGCATTGACCGATGGATCAGACTCAAACAGCGATAATGATGAAGAGATAGCCTTTATGACCAAGAACTTTCGAAAATTCCTAAAATATAAAAAGACGAATAATCCCAAGAGAAACAACTATAAGAACTCTAGTAATCAGAATGTAGTTCCAAACTATATCAAATGTTTCAACTGTGACGAATCAGGCCATATCAAAAGAGACTGTCTGCCTCTAGATAAGCAAAATCTTCCTATAAACAATGATTCTGCAAAGAAATGAAAACGTGCATTTACTTCTACTCTAGATGAATCAGACTCGTCCACAAGCAATGATGATCAGAAGACATAATCAAATATGTGTTTCATGGCAGTTCACGACTCCGACAAATTTAGAGAAACGGACTCAGAAAAAGACACACGTTTACAATACATTGGTTGAAATTGCATACTCAGGATTAGATGTTTGATTGGTTGATTTTGAATTAGTGTGTCGTTTGAATTTTAAAATTTTATTTTTATTATTATATTTTACTAATATTTTATTATTATTTTTATTTTTAAATAGAGTCATAATATTTTATGGAATATACTATAATTCTAGTAAAATTCCAGATATATATATATAGACATTAAAAATAATAAATAAATATATATATATTAGAATACTTAAGAGAAATAAATCATGAAAATTCAGAGACACCTGTCGACAAGGGCCCCCCTCGTTGTCGACAAGGGTATGGAAATTTGAAATCCAAATTTGAATTCAAATGTTGAATTTCCCTCCATCTTTTCACTTCATTCAAGTCTCTGAAAACACACCTTTTGACTAGAGAACCTGTCCCTTAAGAACCTATTTATTTACTATCTCTTATCACAACTTTTCACTTTGATTTTCAAATTCAAACTCTTATTTCAAAGTATAAATCTCTCTACTCTCTACTCTAATGGCTTCTTCAAGCAACCCTTCCACAATGAGACTTTCTAGAAATATAAAAGAGCAACTTTCCAATAATCCGAAGGCTATAAAAGCATATATCAACTATGTTAACTATGGAAAAGTCCATCCTGGAAAGTTTGCTTTATTTCAAGATTTCTCTACTTATGACATTGATTCTCTTTTTGCAAACAACCAAGTTCTTAGTCTTTTTGATGCTTCACAAAATGACTTTGCTTGTTATCCAAGTCTTGTTAAAATTTTCTATGCAAATCTCAACCGTGGATTTTATAATGGAAATGATGATGAAATTTGGAGTAGTGTCAAAGGCACTAGAATCATCTTAAATTGTGATGTTTTGGGTACCATTCTCAATTGCAAGTGCACGGGAATGGATCTTTCTAGTTTTAATATCGATGAAAATGATCGTGAGACATTTCATCACATTTTCAAAGGAAATGATAACTTTGAATTCATAAATCGAAACATTCGACCAAAAGCTAGAAATGTTAATCTTCTTTTACAAAACACTTTGACCCAAGATCGGTGAGTTTTAACAATCCAACTTCAAAAGTTTGCAAAGCACTTTTTGCTATTTTTGGAAGTTATGATATTAATTAGGCCCAAGTTATTTTGGATGAACTTCGTCCTAAAAATTTTGAAATGGGTGAAAACATTTGTATCATGAAATCTATCTCACTCGGATTTTTAATTATTTTGGAGTAGATTTCAAAGAAGAAGAATTTGTTTCAAGAAAAGTTTTTAATCACTCAAACTTTTCTCTTATGAAAATTCTATATGTTTTTCAACCATATGAGATTCTTGCCGAAAAGGAAGAGCATTTGGCTCATGAGGAGACGGAAGAGGAGGAAGAACAAGAAGAAGAAGGGTATGAAATGGAAATAGAAGAAGAAGAAGAAGGGGATGAAATGGAAATAGAAGAAGAAGAAGAAGGTGAAACATCCTTGGAAAGTATTGACTATCCCTCTATCCAACCAACAAAACCTTACGCAGAAATCAAAGACCATTGTTGAGAATCAATGGACTCTTGAACGGTCCTTTAGTAAGAAATTGGATAAAATATCATTCAAGATGAACAAGTTTTTCTCCAAAGCCAGCAAAAAGCTTGGATTATCTTCATCTTCGTCTTCCTCTAACTAGTTCTACCTCTTCATGTCATGTTGTATTGGTTTTAGTTTGTTATGATTTGAATGTTCGTGCAGTTCTTAATGTTAATCATTGTATCGTTCTACTATGAAATGAAATTGAATGACTTTTATGTTATCTAGCTTATCCTATCTCCAGAATAAATGTTAGTATATTATATAAATATATATACACACACACACAATTATTTACAAAATCAAAATGAGTCACCAAAATTAACTGACCCCTATCGACAGCCCCTAGAGACCTTGTCGACAAATACTGGTTAGAAATGACTTTTCATTTTAAATTTGAAATTTGAATAACTACCTTGTGTCTATTCATTTCAAATGAATTTCTACACCTATAAATACATATTTCTTCTAGAATTCACCACTCAAAATCATTTCTTATCTATTTTATCTATATTTCTTCTTACAAACTCAAATATGGCCGATCCAATTCATAGTTTGACCGAGAATCTTAAAGAAACCCTTAATTCTTTCAAAAATATTCTTTCTTTCATTCTTCGTAATCAACGACACTTAGAGTTGAGTCAAATGCAGATGATCAAGGAGCAAGAAAAGCATTTTGATACGATACGAAGGATGATTTCCTCCCTGAATAAAAATGATAATGAAGCACATCCTCCAGTCTCTCTCACCAATGAAAATGAAAATTGGGATGCTATTAAAGCAGAACCTATGTTTGGAGAAGAAGGATGAGTGGAAGTTCCACGTAATGTTTGATTTTATTTGATTGCTTTGTCTGATTTGAATTGATTGCTTGGATTGATTTGATTTGATTTGGTTTGGAGTGAATTGATAATTGGTGTGCAAAATATAATATGTATAAATACACATTGATATTTATATGATCTTTGATTAGTTATCATGTCTATCAGTATAATTATCTCTTAGTCTATATATTATATACTCCATTGTATATTTTATTAATGCAGGCACTTTAGTACAAGAATAAGAGGGAGTTAAATAGTTTGGAGTTAGTTTTTGTTGAAGAAAAAGGGGAAGAAGTAAAAAATAGGATAGTTAGGCATAGATTAAGGGAGAGTTATTAGTTTTAGGGGGAGTTAGTAAGATAGAGGTGATATTTTATAAACAAAGGCTATCATCATAAAAAAGGAGGAGATTGTTAGTCCCTAAGAAGTTGGTTTTGATGACAACAACCTTAGAATAAGATTATAAAATATAAATACTAACGTTATTGTTTAGATATATATGTATATGCAGGATATATATACAGGTACCAAAGAATGAAGACTGTACAGTATAGAGATTCAAGAACTGATAAACTCAAGATCGAAGATATTAAGATTCAAGACTCATGTGTATCAAGATTATCAAGAGTTCAAGATTTCAATATAACTAATTTAGTTAGGAATTTTGTTAAAACTCATAGAAAAGCACTGATATCTTAAAATCCATTTTATTTGTGGAATGGAATCCACTTCGAGCCCGTTAAAGGGATGGAATCCTAAGTAGGATGGAACCTACGAAAAATCTAGTAGAACATTGTTTTGTATCCACTAACTTCTATTCAAATGTTTTACAAAATTATATCTTGTTTTCAAATGATTTCAAAATCTTCTTTTTTAAATCAAAAACATCTATCCTGGTTTTAAAATACTTTTAGCCTCAAAATAATCTTTATTTTCAATATCAAATTATCCTTGGTTTTAAATTACCTTTTATTATGATATATTTAACTTTTAATATTTATACTTGGATTTAAATATAAAATTATAGTAAAATTTTATATATACCAAAATATTATTCTCTATACTTATTTATGTATTTTAACTATAATTAGGTATATTTATAAAGTTTAAAACAGTTTTAATACAAGATAGAAGTTATTTTCAAAGAAAAACAAATTACCAAAAATAACTTAGGCCAACCCCAACCCCAAGGAACCCTTCAAAAATTTGAATTTCAAAGGGTGTGTCTACTCGTCATATTCTTTCACGAATGGACATGGCTGTTGTTCTACTATAAATATGGGCTGTTTTAAACGAATTTACATTCACATATTCTCTGATTTCACTCCTCTTCTTCTTCCATGTTTCTTTATATACATTTTTACCATTACTCTACCGAAATCACCATTGAATCTAACTAGATCATCTCTAGTTTGATTCTCTATCACTATCTCAACAAGATCCTAGTGCTTTTCAGAGTTATAGACTTCTTTGTAATCAATCGAGCGAGAAAAGGTGTGATTGTAGCCTGGAAAATCAATCGGGTGAATTTATTGCCCGTAGAATCAGGTATCTCTACCCAGAAGATTGTGAATCCAGAGCAGTGTACCTCATGGCCTTGAAATCGAGGGTGTAATTGTAAGAATTGATTTTGAAATGAAATCCGTACTAGTGTTGCGGGACTTGATGTAGGGTAAATCCGAACCAGTATAAAATTCGGTGTGTTTTTTCCTTTATTGCTTTTACTTTATATCTACATCTGTGTTTGATTCTGTAATCATATCTGTGTCTGAATATTGCATACATTTGTGTTCAAATTAATATAAACTCAAAAGGAATTAGTAATTCCTTTAAACACTATTCACCCCCTTCTAGTGTTAATTCTAGCCTTAAGATCTGCAATTCGCATTTTGTTACATTAACAATGTTTTACGCAACATTCATTTTGACCTAAATAAATATGTTTAAGAGAAATGTTTTCCTTAAGGAATAGAATATACACTTAATTCTGATTTAACTATATGCAATATTTTCTAAGTGTTGAAAATAAATTGATTTGTTAATTACTTATTATTAAATAAGTATATGGAAATGTTTTCCAATATTGAAATGGTTTTGAGAATATATCCTTTTAAAGATAATTTGAGGTGGATATTTGGCGAATGATTTAATTAGTAAAAGATTAATTAAAAGGGCCTAGTGATTGCTTATGGTGCTAAATATTTGTTTGTTTTCTTTGATAGTTAAACAACTGACTATCAAAATTGGCCATTTTAGTTCCTCGACTTGATGTTGGTACAATTTAGTCGTACACTTAGTACGTAGCCTTCTGTGTAGGCTTGATTATCATTTGTGTTGAGGATGTTGATTCGTATAGTGCTGAGTATTACTCCAATCTATCGAGCTTCCTTCCTGGCCTAAAGGATAGCAAGTTGAAAGTTTGAGACGTGATAAGTCCATGAGAATTAGTTTCTGTGTGAGGTTGAGAAACGCTTTTGCATTGTTCGTGCAAAGAGACCGAGATTAGATTTATCTGAAAACCACTTCGGACCAACGTATATGCATTCGATTGCGCAGGTTATTGATGATATTAATATTCCGAATTTTCATAGTGGAAGACTACTTGTTGATCATTTGGGGTTAAAATCCCAATATACATCCAATAGCAGTGGTCTCTTCATTACGAAATATCCAATGCAAGGACTTTTCGCTACTAATCCTAGGGATTTTCCGACAGGATGTGGTAGGAAAGTACCTTCGGTTTATCATGCAACTTGTATGGATGTTTTGTCTGACATTGCATTTCTAAAGATATGTACATTGGTTTTTACAAACGTACATCGACGGTGGAGGAGAATGCAACTTCTCTTAGCTTAACACCCTCCTTGAGACTTATGAGCTCAATGGTTGCATTTTTTTTTGAAGGCAATTAGTAGTCAAACGGAAATGGCCGTGTGGCGTTCAAAGTGATGTGATATGTGATTTGTGTAAGGTAATCGTTACCTCAGGCCTCATCAAATGGAAATGACCAAAACAGGGTTAGATGCGGCAAGGCTAAGTGGGTCGCTCCCAAGTAGCATCCTCGTCTAGATATATATTTACACGTTATGACATCGTGTATTTGATTTTTGTGGTTTCTATGCTTTGAGGGCCCTCAGAAAAGGTCGATAACGACTGGAGGATGATATATCCGGTAGCATCTAGTTATAGAGGTGGGCTGGTCTTATGTTGGTAGAGGATCCTTTGTGATGGTCCTCGGTACATTCCTCTAGAGATGTACTGTCGGAAGATAGTCCCTTCACTTGGTCATTTGTGTGGAAATCCTAACTCCACTACGTACCTGCCATTTTGATTGTATTACCCAATTTGGGCTATATGTTGGAATTTAATCAATGTAACAATTTCGGCAATGATTAATATTATTTGTATACTAGAAACTAGTATAATATCAGATGATTTGATATGAAATGTTTTAGTTATCGTAAGGTAAAAATATGTCCATGTTTATGTATGGGCGTGTCTCGCGAGATACTTTGTTTTGATAAAGGAAAAGTTTGGTAATTTAATAAATTCAGTTGAGTGTGTTTCTCACGCTGGTTTACTAGACTGATCCGAGCATTCTTCACTTTCAATGCTCGGGTCAGACCGGGCATATTTACAGGTTTAGTTTTTGGTGCTTTTGGAGCTTCATCGGGAGAGCTGAAAGTCTTCATTTTCATATACACGTATCGGTTTTGTTTACCCGCTGTGCTTAGTTGTTTATATTATCGGCAATTGTGAGGACAAGTTATTATAATATTCCAGCCTGATAAGTAGTGATTGATTGTTGAACTCTGATTGATGTATGTATATACAGTTTCTATTTTTTAAAGATCTTTGATATGATATTATATGTTTTCTGCTGCGATGTGAGATTCTGTATTGTTCTGTTTTGTCTTTTCTTCTCTCTTTCTTCTCTTCTATTCTTCTCTCTTCTTTTCTTTCTCTTGACTTTCCATCAATCTGTGCTTTTTTTAGATCGCGTGGTTTATTGTCGATTCAAAGGGTACATATTTGCGGGTCATCACAAAAACTACTTTAGAAATTATCTTCAAGACTCATTTGGTCAAAACAGATGTGGCATAAAATACCATTACTATAACCCAAATAATAATTTATGGATTCAACTAAAATAAATATTAATAAATCCCATATGTTATGCAAAAACATTTCCTTTGGGAGTCACCTACTATAACAATAGTGTCATAGTCTATGCTTTCTTTGTTTTTACCGAAAACATCTATTACAACAATAAATGTTGTAACCTACGCTTTCGATACGTAACACACTCTAGATTTTTATATTTAGAATCTTTGTTTACCTACAAAGAAACTAGGGAGCTATACGCTTTCTATAATTCTTCAAAAAGAATTTCACTTTTAACTAAATTTACACTATATGAAAACCAATTTAAATTTCATACCACTTATTTTTTTTCAAAAACCCAATATTTACTTCCTTAAATATATTAACAATTATATTTTTTAACTTTTCAATTTCGAAAGTTTCATTTTATTGGGCTAGACATAAAGTGGATTATTTTCTTACTAAAACCTCTTATTCTTTCCAAATTAAAAGCACTCTTCCTATGATCCCTAGGGAACTTCTCCACTTCCTGTAACATATGGATACTAATCTTCTCTCAAAACATGGTTTATTGTACACTATAAATCGTAATAACATAGGGCTCAATATACTTGGGTTATCCTAAACCCAACTAGCAAATTATGCACAAATATACATCTTGAAAATTTTTCATATGTTAAATCTATAATTAGGGACTATCTGGACTTTAGTACATAATATATTTATATTATATTCAAAAATACAAATATATTCACTCACTATCTACCTAGGAATCCTAAACCTAGGCTCCGATACCAAATGTGACACCCCGAATCACAGTAAGTATGGATTTTTTGCAAAAAAAGGCTAAAATCCAAGCCCATTGAAACTCGAGTTAAGTATATGGTATCCTGCAAAATAGGAAAAGATAAATATACGAGAGTTAGATAAATATCTCACAATGGAACTAACTAAAATATAATAGTAAGTAAATACTCACCAATAAAATAACACTTTCTAAACAAGTGTCTCAAAGTTGGAAAGTCTCTGCCATATACCTAACCTATAAGATGTTATGAGGAGGGGGTCAGAACTAAAGTTCTGGTGAATGGAAAAAATATACACTTCTAAGCTTAATTCTACATATAGTTTTATTTCCAATTACTGCTATATTAGGTTTATTGAGTTTATAATGCTCTCGCCTTAGTGTGTGAATCATGCCCATCTACTCCCTAGTAGATTAAAACCTAATAATCGATATATATAGCAATATGCCCCTTAACAGCATCGGTCCTAGATACTACCCACGGTACATTTCGTATCCTCCTCGCAAAGGACTCCATCGTCTTCTGCTAAGGCATTATGTGGCTACATCTATAAAGGACTGCCTCATAAGGCCTACAATACAGATATATCATTATCTACTATGAAAATGTAAAACTGCGCCTACACTAGTCTATTTTAATGCTCGGACATCCACAATGTACCACCCAGTGCGTACCTTGAGGACTACACGAAATTGTTCTGTCTACTCCCAAAATCCTGCTTAACAAGGTCTACCTTGTATGGAACTCGGTCGGGGATTTTCTGTTTCTGTAAAGGACTGCCCTGTTAGGCCTACAATACAGATTTTCTATTTGGTCTGTCTCTTTACTTATCGTGGCTATTGCCCCAAGCAACCACCCCTCAACTAACCGAAAGACCTCTAAAGAGCTAAGTGGCTATGCCCTAGTGCAAATAATCTAAACGTTCAGTACAATAAAAATACCATATTACAACGCCTTTTTTACAATGAGCACTAGCTGCCGTTGTAATAGAAGGCTATTACAATGGTCTGTTCAAGCCCATTGTAATAGGTGCCCTATACAATGCCCTTTCTACAACGGGCAATGATTGCTGTTGTAATAGAACGCTATTACAATGGTCCTTTCATGTCCATTGTAATAGATGTCAATTTTACAACATTCACAAAATGCCCGTTGTAATAGATGCCAATTTTACAACGGTCACAAAATGTCCGTTGTAAGAGGTGCCAATTTTACAACGCTCATAACGCCCGTTGTAATAGGTGCCAATCTTACAACGGGATAAAAATGCCCATTGTAAAAGGTGCCAATTTTACAACGGTCATAAAATGCCCATTTTAACCGATTCCAATTTTACAATGATCATAAAATACCTGTTGTAATAAATGTCTGTTGCCAATTTTCGGCAATCAATAATTAATAATTACAATGCTTTCTTAAAATTAATATTATTTATTTATTAATATTTAATAATTAATCATTAATAATATTATATTAATCATTACTAATTGCTAATTATAATATTATATTACTAATTACTAATCACTAATAATACTATATTAATCATTTACAACTTATAATAATTAATGATTATTAATATGTAATCACTAATTCTGAGTTATTATATATAATCAACATCCCAACAGGCTTAATTTTATTTTCCAGTTATTAGTAAGTAATATCGAGTAATTAATACTAAAATATAATAATTTATAATTTATAATAAATATTAATAATCTATGATTAATAATTACTATTAAAAATTAATAATTACTATTAAAAAATAAAAATTAGTATTAAAAATTAACAATATATACATATTAATTATTAACAGTTAATAATTAACACTAAATTATAGTTAAAAAATATGAAGTAACATTTAATAATTAATTTTTGCTAATTAATAATTATGATTAGATAATTAATTTCCACGATTATTTTCATTAGTCGTAAATTTTTCTTTAATTAATAGTTTCAGTTTGGTATTAATTAATACTTAATAAGTAATAACTAATTAAGGCTAATATTAATTTTATCCAAACAAAATTGAGGTAAGAATAACGTTAAAGCCCACAACTACTAGCAAATGTCGGCACTCAAAATTCATACGTGGCACTCATAATCGGTTTTCATTCCTACCTGCCCATTGTACTAGATGCTTATTACAACTACTTTCTTCAACCCCTTGTAATAGATGTCAACTATTACAACTTTTTTTGCTAGTTGTAAAGTTATATTTTACAATATTTAAAGTTTACCAGTTGTAATAAATACCAATTTTTGGCAACTCTTTACCGATTATCATTATCTTTGATTATTCTAGACGTCATAGGATGTTCGACCAGTATTTTAATAGACTTAGTTTTACTTTCCAATTATTAGCACGTAATTATATACAAAGCTTTTCAAAATAAAATACAAAGAGATGTTTTCACAATTAATCGCGTTAAAACAAACATATTATATTAAAAAAATAAAATTTGAAAAATTTGTGTAATGTTAAACACGTGTTTATGTGCTAATTTTAACAGTATTTCTTATAACATTGAATGACGGGGCACGTTGGAAAGTCGGTAAAAATAATTAAGCAGTCAAAACCACATCTTCTCTTTGCGTTTATTCATTTAATCTCAAAAATAAAAATTACACGAAACTTCTCAGCACCTCAAACCCTAGCAGCCACCATCCCACATCTTCATCTCCACGCATGTCAAACCCTAGCGCCATCGCATCTCACGCAACCACACTTTGTATCAACCTCAGATCCAACACGGCTGCATATCCACATCGACCTCAGATCCGACGGCGAATCTCAAACTCGGCCATGCAACATCACCTCGAATCCGACATCGCATTTCAGATCAACTGATGTCGCATTGCAGGTGCTTTAATCAGTAATTTTGGTTGCAATAGACTGTAGATGTACTTACTCTTGGTTTGAGGACGTGGACTTGTTATTGGTTTGACGACTGCACTTAAGCAAGGCTGTAAGAGAGTTCATGTCTCTGGAGATTCTTTTCTTGTCTATAATCAGGTTTATTGTTTGTTTATTTACTTGTTTTATTCTTTTTACTAGCATAAATTGCATATTTGTTATTTATGTGACCCTTTTTAAAGTTATTTACAAGCTAGCATATTTAATATGAAACCTTCGTTTGTTGTTATAATAGCTTGATATTTGCTTGGTTCCTATGTAACAAGTTCTCTTAATTCGTTTTATGTTAACAAATATATAAACAAATGAAATGAGATATACAAAAAGTTACATTACTACAAGCACGTGCACTTATAATTATTGGATTTTGCAATTAAAGTTTGTATGCTGCTCAACTTCCCCTCTTTTAAGTAACTTTACTACCGTCATCATAAATTATGTCATCCTATATGTTGTGTTCTTAACTTATTATTATCATAATTAAGCACAAAAGATGTGAATACTGTTAAAACTTATATAACCATTCTTATCCTTGGAGCATACTTCCTATGTAGGCAAGTTGTTGATAAAACTCATAAAAGTGCTAGCTGACTATTGGTACCCTTGAAGAATAACTCGACCAATGAGATGAACCCATTTTTCAATTTCTAAAGCATCAAAAGTTACCTGATTTCTCTGAAGTGTGCAAACTTGACATAAGGACAAAGCTTGGTAAGGAACTGTATTTTTTTATGAATTAATGCCTAGATTATGAGTTTCTCACATCTAACTAATTCAAATTGTCTGCATTTTTTGTTCCCTCATTGTTGTTCTAATTCTACATTTGTTGTTCACCCATAGTTTCTAGTAGTTTGTTGCCTAGAGTTCAAATTGATTAGTTGTATTTATGCTCTAGAATTTGAATGCATCTTTTTTATGTTCACATCTAACCTGCTTGTAAAATATATTCCACTTAAAGATTTTTGTTATATCATTGCATCATACTAGCAACAAAACAAATATTATAATGCATAATTCGATATGATATCATAGGTAGTGTTAGCCTACCCTTTGGTCAAGGCTGGAATATCAACTAATTAGCTGGAAAAGGATGGATATTAGGATTGGAAATCGATTGGAAACAAGGTTGTGATCAATGTCGTCAAAATTTGGCCGAGCTCCGACCAAGGCAGAACCGATTAGAAGTGATGATCAAGGCTAGGAGAAGCTGCGTTTCAGATTTCAAGTCAATCGGAGTTCGTATGCTCGATCGGGGTAGGTCGATTCGGTCGGAATGAAGTGGCTCAAAATATTCGGAGTTCGACCTTGTGGCTCGGTCGTTCGGCATGGCAATGTCCAGTCGAGGTATGGAAGTTCAAGAAGGTCATTTGGTTGCCGCTCGGCATTGGAAGTCGCTCGGCATTGGATATCGTTCGGTATCATACCTCGCTCGGCATTGCCGCTCGGCATTGCCGCTCGTCATTGGACGTCGTTCGGCATCATACCTCGCTCAGCATTGCCGTTCAGCGTTGGAAGTCACTCGGCATTGGACGTCGTTCGGCATTGTACCTTGTTCGGCATTTGAAGTCGCTTGGCATTGACGTCATTCGGCATTGGAAGTCACTCGGCATTGGACGTCACTCGGCATTGTACCTCGTTCGGCATTAGAAGTCGCCCGGCATTGGACGTAGCTCGACATTGTACCTCGTTCGGCATTGTACCTCGTTCGGCATTGTACCTCGTTCGGCATTGAAAGTCGCTTAGCATTAGACGATGTTCGACGTTGTACCTCGCTCAGCATTGTGGCTCGACATGGGTCGCTCGGCATGGTGGTTCGGCACTCGAGGGTCGTCCGGCATTGGCCCGACATGGGTCGCTCGACATGGTCACTCGGCACTGGAAGGCCGTTTGGCCTTGGAGGTAAGTGGTTCAGTGGAAGGTCTTGATGGCCTATACTACTCAGGAAGCACAACTACCTGTATTTGCCTATAAATACAGCATGTGGGGGTTCAGAAAAGGGATCTTCTTTCGGCTCTCTGACTTTTTATTTCCTAAGGCAAAGGCTACTCTACCAGTTTGTAACGGTAACTAGTTCTTACATCAATAAAAAGTAAACTTATGGAGTAGACGTAGGCCAGAGTTAGCCAATCCATTATAAAATCTATTCTTCTTTACTGCTTTAATTTTAATTTTGATTGTTCTTCACATTATTGCTCTCTACATATATTCTATCGGTGAGTTGTGACTGTTATTTGGTACTTTCATATGGATTTGGGTGTTAGTGACCATTTTTGATGCTAATATTTTGATGCTTTCATTGAGAGTTGAATTCAGAGATTTTGGAACTAGGAACTTGAATTTTAGAAAGAAATGGCTAGACCACCAACAAGGAAGCAAGTGATAGAAAGAAGTAATCAGGAGGGAAGTCAAGAGGCTTTCTTTGGAGATGGAGCAGGTCGAGCATGCATCTACATTACCAGAGAGGAGATGGAAGTGATGATGAAGCGACAAGCGGAGATGATGTAGGCTCTTCTCAAACAACTTGCACAAGCAGGAAATGCAGAAGCTCAGATTCGTGGAGCTAGATCATAGGCGCTCAACCAGCAAGTAGTGGGAATAGCTCAGTAGGGAGCATCCCCCAATCAGTAGACGGCTATCAATCTGGATGGATCTAGACTCGGGGCATGCCATCAGGAAATGCTAGACCGACCCGTGGAGGGATACTAGATGACGCTGTGCAACCCGACATTAACAGGAGTACAGGAGCGCGTGTTGAAGAATATGTGCCGAAATTCCCTCGAGGAATCGAGGGGCAACCCTTGACGGACAATGCTGGGTTGGCTGAGATTATCAAACAGACCATGCGCGGAGGATTGACCAACAGAGATCTGGAAGGAGTAAATAGGAGTCTGTTTACTCGTGAAATCAGAATGGCTCAAAACCCACCAGAGTTCAAGCTACCTATGGTAGAGGTTTATAATGGCAAGGCTGACCTAATTGATCACTTGATGAGATACACAAAACACATGGAAATGCTGGGGGGCATCGGAGGAAGTTATGGTCCGATGTTTCCCTTTGTACTTAACAGATATAGCTGCTATGTGGTTCAGACAACTGGAAGAATGATCTATTAGGACATGGACAGAATTGTGGACTAGTTTCTGAAGCAATTTCGGGTTCATATCAAGAGGCCGAAGAACGTGATGACACTAACATCAGTAAAACAAAGGACAGACGAGTTGCTCAGAGCTTTCTTAACTCATTTCAATGCAGAGGTTGCTTCGGTGGATCGGCCGGATCCATCAATGGTTTCAATGGGGCAGTATCAGGAGTTAGAGATAATTCAAATTTCAAAGTGTCACTGGTTGGGACCCTCCAATGGATCTCGGTGAATTCTTTTACGAACCTGAGAGATTCCTTCGGCAGGAACATGCATGTTCGGATATGAAATTAAAGGAGGTGAACGCGGCTGAAGATGGAGGGCCATCCAGTGGAGGCTCGGATAAAGATAAAGGAAAAAAGAAAGCTGGATGATGAATCAGGAAAAGATAGGAAGCGGTGGAGGGAACCAAAGTTTTCCACTTACACAGGATTAAACGAGACATTGGAATGGATACTTATGGAGACTCGGAATCGCCTTCCCTACCGAAGGCCAGCTAGGAGGGAACTCTCAGAACGTGAAAGGGTATCCGTAAGGCATTGTCTCTTTCACGATTTGGATGGTCATGACACTAACAGCTGCAGACATCTAAAGGACACAATTAAGGAGCATGTAATGAATGGATAGCTGCGACAATATGTCGGTGCTCGGAATGTAGCGGTGGAGTAGAAGCAACCATCGTCTACCTCAAACAACGAAGGCGAAAGGCCTAGGAATGATGGTCGATTGGTTATCAATTGACAGGGATGACATGAAATAAGTAGCAAACTCTGCCAAGCGGCCAAGTCACTTACTCATGTACGGGGACGGAGATGGCCCTTAGGCATGCTCTGAGATGATGATAGACCGTGATGTTATGGTTTGTGAAATATGTTTTTTCTTTCAGTTTGGACGCTCGCTTTTTCTGGTTTGGTTTTGGAGTTTGTTTTGAACTCCTGATTCTGTTTATTTTCGGGTTTGGACTTTCGTTTGGATGATTGTTTTTTGTGATGGATATTGATTTGGATTTCTAATATGGATTTTTGATTTTCCGATTTGATTTGGATTTTGGATTGGATTTCGGTTGGATTTTTATTCGGTTTTTGGCAAATGGTCGTCTAGTATGGATTATGCCTGGCAAGGGGTAAGTCTCTTCGTTCGAATGTGGCGAACTGACTTATTCAGGTCATCGAGTATGGACTATGCTCGGCAAGGATTCGGAGAGACCAGGATTCGGCCTAGGATTTAGGCCCTAAATCATCGGTTACTATTTCCGGTCGTCGAGTATGGACTATACTCGACAAGGATCCGGAGCGACCAGGATTCGACTTAGGTTTTAAGCCATGACAATTATTCAACGTCCAAGGACACTGGGCCATGGTCATCAGGTGTGTATTGCACTTGGCAAGAGCACAGAGAGGTTACAGATTCGGATATCGACCCGAAGAGGTCCTGGATTCGGTTATTGGTTATTGGATAAGGATGGATTATGACTCGGTTATCGAGTTCGGATGGATATGGAATTGGATAAGGCTTTGGTTACTGGATTTGAAATTGAACATTGACTCGGAGTAGTCAAGAACGATGCACTCGGATGATATGACTATGGGCTTCGATATCGGATTCGGAACTATTCAAAACACACCTTCTTATCACAAGGCATGTTTTGGGGGGCAAATGTTATCCCACCCTTTGTTCAAGGCTTTGGAAAATCAACTAATTAGCTAAAAAAAGATGGATATCAGGATTGGAAATCGATTGGAAACAAGGTTGTGATCAATGTCGCCAAAATTTGGCCGAGCTCCGATCATGGCCAAATCGATTAGGAGTAGTGATCAAGGCTAGAAGAGGCTGCGTTTCAAATTTCAAGTCAATCGAAGTTCGTATGCTCGATCAGGATAGGTCGAATCAGTCGGAATGAAGTGGTTCGATGTATTTGGAGTTCGACCTTGTGGCTCGGTCGTTCGACATGGCAATGTCCAGTCGAGGTATGGAAGTTTAGGAAGGTCATTTGGTTGCGGCTCGGCATTGCCGCTCGGCATCAGAAGTCGCTCGGCATTGAATGTTGTTCGGCATCATACATCGCTCGGCATTGCCGCTTGGCATTGGACGTCGTTCGGCATCATACCTCGTTCGGCATTGTCGTTCGGCGTTGGAAGTCACTCGGCATTGGACGTCGTTCGGCATTGTACCTCACCGGCATTGGAAGTCGCTCAGCATTGGACGTCTTTCGGCATTGTACCTCGTTCGGCATTGTACGTCGCTCGGCATTGTACCTCGTTCGGCGTTGGAAGTCGCTCGGCATTGGACGTCGCTCGACATTGTACCTCGTTCGGCATTGGAAGTCGCTCGGCATTGGACGACGTTCGGCGTTGTACCTCGCTTGGCATTGTGGCTCAGCATGGGTCGCTCGGTGTGGTGGTTTGGCGCTCGAGGGTCGTTTGGCATTGGCCCAACATGGGTCGCTCGGCACTGGAAGGCCGTTCGGCCTTGGAGGTAAGTGGTTCGGTGGAAAGTCTTGATGGGCCTATACTACTCAGGAAGCCCAACTAGCTGGATTTGCCTATAAATACAGCGTGTGGAGGTTCAGAAAAGGAATCTTCTTTCGGCTCTCTGACTTTTTATTTCCTAAGGCTAAGGCTACTTTACCAGTTTGTAATGGTAACTGATTCTTACATCAATAAAAAGTAAACTTCTGGAGTGGACGTTGGCCGGAGTTAGCCGAACCACTATAAAATCTGTTGTTCTTTACTGCTTTCATTTTAATTTTGACTGTTCTTTACATTATTACTCTCTACATGTATTCTATCTGCGAGTTGCGACTGTTATTTGGTGCTTTCATCTGAATTTGGGTGTTAGTGACCATTTTTGGCGCTAACAGGTAGTTTATACTAAACATTATTCTCACAGTGTCCAGCTCTACTTTTCATTTGAATTTCGAAACACATTTGATTGAGTGTACGTTCAGTGAACCAAAGTAAACGAGAAATTTTATACCATGTTGAGAGTTTCAAAATAAGAGAATATCAGCTTCAAACCTAACAACATTAAACAATATATATGGCTAAATACAATATTAACCAACATGTGATCTCCAAATTCTTTATGCTAGTTGTAGTATCAGATTATACAAAGAAAATATATAGCCAATAAAGATGAGGATTGCTCCAGTGAGATCAATTGCATCAAAATGATATAATACATATCAATATTTAAAGAATCACTCATCATAGTATGTATGTACACACATACAAACAAATAACCTCAATATATATCATCCTCAGTCTAACCTACTTGCAAAATATGCACTAAATAATCTTAATATTCTACCTCCACCACCATCCTATACATATACATGCTACTTCAAGCCTCTATGTATCTAAACATTATTTCTTTTTCTTTCTTACCGCAATTTCTCTCCTACTTTCTTTTCTTTTCTGTTATTATGTCCATATATGCATTGTGCCTTTTTATTTGCTTTCTATATTTAGTCTAAACAAGATTAAGTATATGCACTATATATCTGTCCTGTATACTTGGAAATGCTTCAAAACCACAAGTTAGCTATATCTAAATGCATCTTTTTCCAACCCGCTACTTGAAGCCTGTGTCTAGAAAGTATTCTTTCTTTTTCATACCTACGTTACTTCGTATTATTGGAACAGCAACCAACCCCATGCATTTCTATCTTCCTCCCACATTTTTTTATTATTTCTATGCATTTTTCCCTTTTTATTTCCTTTCTAACTTCAGTCTAAACAAGATTAAATACAATTAGTTATTTGTACAAAATTTCAATCTGCATATATTGATATGACTTAAATTTCTATCTGCATATACATAAAATTTCAGCCTAAACAAGGTTAAATATAATTAGTTATTTAGTTATATACGGTTAGCGTGCAAAAGAGAGAATAGAAAAGATTACAAAACGCAACCGATCAATTGAAGATCTAGAGCATTAAAATAGCGCATTTAAAATTTCAGAACAATGTACAACTAATTTGCTTGCAAAACATGTTCAAATAAAATGCTTCACTAGCATCTCTGCTTTATAGCTAAAGTCTAGAGATCTGGACTTTTGGTAACATTAAAATGGTTTAACTGTTGTATTTATATCATAGAGACAGAGACACTTGTGGTTGAAAACTGAATGCAAGGTATAAATATTGACTTTTAACTATCAGTCTATCATTGAACTTGATATGACCACATGCAAAAATAGAGTTATATGCCTCACTATTTAGGTACTGTTTCAACTATCACTTGTTTTTAGACCAAGGATGATATAATACACATGATATAGTTTATTCCACTACTCATTCATATTAACTATAAAAATAATTGATGTTGGGTAAGCATAGACATCCTTACATCATTTTGAATGGAACCAAATTTGGTGTGTTCTTCTGTATACTGGGTTCGTGCCAAAATCATATGCACATTGGGACATGATAGAACGTCATACTTGGTTAAATCATGAATGCATGCATTAAGTAGATTGTCAGATGATCTTAGAGAAGGAAGACACATGTGGTAGTTAAATCTGAAAAATGTTTTTTTTTTTTTTTTTTTTTCCTTTTTTCTTTTTTTTCTTTTTTCCCCTTTAGCTTCTAGTATTACCCAAATACTAAATTGGCACTTGTTTCCTTCCAGAAACTCGAATCAACATGCTTCAAAGAGGCCTTAGCCTTAGACGTGCTATATGCTTGCCACGAACATGGTGTCAGAAATAATTACAAGTGTACTCATCCAAATTTAAGTTGCAAATTCCATCTTCACATAGCTTGTGCTGAAGCTTCTGGAAAATCAACGATAACACTACCTCTTTATGGAGACTGATACGTGTTTTATTTTCATGCAAAACCAATGAATAAGGATCAGTGTTCTGTTACACGTGGAAAACGAATTAGGTGCTATAACTATCACTCTGTCCTCAGGAAAATCTGGATTTCCATCCATGTTGTACTACAGATTTCCTTCTTAAATGCATGGGGAATAACATTCCACTACAGTTGAAAGAAAGGTTAAATGGAAAACGTTAGCACCATCATTGGAGCAAGCGTGGAGGTCAGAACTTGGACACACATGGGCTTACGACTCAAAAGTCCGACAAAAAGAATTATTTTACTAGTTGTATACTGAATACTCAATTAAGGAAGCACAGGGATGATTAGATTTCTTTTCTTTCCCTTCCTAATTTGTTTTTTACCTTTCTAGGCATGATTTTAATTATGAATTTACGAGGTGTTAGTTTTCATAAGTTGCTTTTATTTACATTCGAAATTTACAGTTAAATTATAGATGTTATTATAATTCTAAACTTAACATATTAACATACACATTTGCATTATTAATGAAAACTAACGCCTTGCAAGTATATTAGGTTAATGTATGGAGTTCGAATTGGAAATTCATATATCGGCAAGCTAACATTCATACATTTAAATGTATTTTAAATGTCATGTGCATCTAATTTCATTGGTACGGTACATACCAAAGCATTCATGTATTTTAAGTATCATGTGCATCTAATTTCATTGGTACAATACATACCAAAGCATAAAGTTTGAACTAAAAATTCATATGGCTACTAAATTAATATTAGAATGTTATGCTTACTCCTGCGATTCTCTTAAATTTTACTTTCATAATGTTTATAGATCAAGTGTCCAAAGGAACTCTATGAGTATAAGAAAGCATAGCATTGAACAAGATATTGATCTAAAGTGCAACAAAATTTCACTTTTTTGTTTATAACAGGTATTCGCTATATAAATGCAATAATCATGTACTTTTTGTTATTTATAATACATTGAACGTATTAGTAAAGTGCAACATACTTGAATTTTTTTTATAGAGCATCAGTCCCAAACTGCAATCTACTTGCATATTTTATTGCCGGTAAAAGGTTAAATAGAGTAATAGTTCTAAAGTGAAAGTATATAGCACATTTTGTACCTTGGTGCAACAAGGTTTCACTTTTTGTTGTTTATATTATTGAACAGTTATTAATTCTCAATAAACTTGCACTTTATAGTTCACAACCTAAAATCTAATCAGTTGACACTTTTGTTGTTTATTGTGAGTACTTGTCCTAAGGTGTAATCAGCTTGCACTTTTTGTTATTTATAACTTTTTGTTGTTTATATCATATGACCAAATATTATTCCAAAGTGTAACCAACTCTTTTTGTTTATCGAGCATTAATCCCAAACTGTAACTTGTTTGCAGATTTTGTTGGTTATAATAGCTTGAACAAGGTATTACTCCCGGATTGCAAGTGGATTGCATTTTTTTTGTAGTTTTGTCATTCAAACCAAGCATTGATTGTAAAGTGCAACAAGATATCACTTTTTGTTGTTTATAGCATTGAACATGATATTATTCCTAAAGACCAACAAACTTGCACAATTTTTTGTGCATACATATATATACATACATATACAGATACATATGGGCATATACATGCATATGTGTGTATACGCGTGCATGTGCATGCGTGCGACCACTTAACCAAGATCTCAAAATATTAACCTGTATATCTTTTACTTACAGTTGAATCTAGATTTGGGTTGTTTTTCATTCTTTCAAGTTTAAAGAAGTTGTGTTTTCAGACCTTTTGTTGAGTTTAGAACTGGCATCTACTAAGTATATGGTTTCTAATCTCTATAATAAAAATGTAACTACAAACGGTTTTAGAACATTGCTTGCATTTTTTTCTCAGAACAGTTGCTTGTGTATCTGTATATCATTTGCATGTCGTAGAATATTTTTATTATCCTTGTTAATACAAGGTATATTTTTATTAATTTTTGTTCAGAGCAATCATCGTAGTAAATCGTCCATATGGAGCATAAGTTGATAACGACGGAGGCCAAAGTCGAAATACTTTAGTTAATTTACAAGAGGCTTAGCCGATTGATTGAGCACATGGATGGACAAGCAGGCAAGCCACGTCGGGACCAACTTTTCACTTCATTCAATTCTCTGTATATCAAATTTGAATTCAAATGGTTGAATTTCCCTCCATCTTTTCACTTCATTCAATTCTCCGAAAAGTCACCTTTTGTTCAGAGAACATATTCTTTGAGAATCTATTTACCCACTATTTCTTATCACAACTTTTCACTCTCATTCTCAAATTCAAACTCTTATCTGAAAACTTCAAGCTCTCTACTCTCTACTCTAATAGCTTCTTCAAGCAACTCCTCCACAATGAGAATTTCCAGAAAAATAAAAGAGCAACTTTACAATGATCCAGAGGTTATAAATGCATATATCAACTATCCTAACTATGGAAAAGTCCATCCCGGAAAGGTTGCTTTATTTCAAGATTTCTCTACTTATGAAATCGATTCTCTTTTTGCAACCAATCAAGTTCTTAGTCTTGTTGATGCTTCTCAAAATGATTTTGTTTGTTATCCAAATCTTGTTAAAATTTTCTATGCAAATCTCAACTGTGGATTTTATAATGGAAATGGTGATGAAATTTGGAGTAGTGTCAAAGGCACTAGAATCGTTTTAAATTGTGATCTTTTGGGTACCATTCTCAATTGCAAAAGCATGGGAATGGATCTTTCTAGTTTTAATATCGATCAAAATGATCATGAGACATTTCATCACATTTTCGAAGGAAATGATAATTTTGAATTCAAAAATCGAAACTTTCGACCAAAAGCTAGAATTATTAATCTTCTTTTACAACATTCTTTGACCCCAGGTTCGGGGAGTTTTAACAATCCAACTTCAAAAGTTTGCAAAGCACTTTTTTCTATTTTTGGAAATTATGATATTAATTGGGCGCAAGTTATTTTGGATGAATTTCGTCCCAAAAATCTTGAAATGAGTGAAAACACTTTGTATCATGGAATCTATCTCACTCGGATTTTTAACAATTTTGGAGTAGATTTCAAAGAAGAAGAATTTATTTCAAGAAAGGTTTTTAATTACTCAAATATTTCTCTTATGAAAATTTCATTTGTTTTTCAACCTTATGAGACTCTTGACGAAAAGAAAGAGCGTTTAGCTCATAAGGAGATGGAAGATGAGGAATCGGAAGAAGAAGAAGGGGATGAAATGGAAATTGAAGAAGAAGAAGGTGAAACATCTTTGGAAAGCATTGACTATCCTCCTAATCCAACCAACAAAATCTTACTAAAAAATCAAAAGACCATTGTCGAGAATCAACGGATTCTTAAACGATCCGTTAGTAAGAAATTGTATAAAATGTCATCCAAGATGAACAAGTTTTTCTCCAAAATCAGCAAGAAGTTTGGATTATCTTCATCTTCGTCATCCTCTAAGTTGTTCTACCTTTTCATATCTTGTTATATTTGTTTTAGTTTATTTTGATTTGAATGTTCGTGTAGTTCTTAATGTTTAATCATTGTATCGTTCTATTATGAAATGAAACAGAATTACATTTCTATTATCTAGCTTATCTTATCTCCAAAATAAATGTTAGTATATTATATAAATATATATATACACACAATTTTTAAAAAAATCAAAATAAGTCATCAAAATTGACTAACCCCTGTCGACAACCCCCTTGACCATGTCGACATGTACTGGTCAGAAATGACTTTTCATTTTAAATTTGAAATTTGAATAACTACCTTATGTCTATTCATTTCAAACGAATTTCTACATCTATAAATACCTATTTCTTCTAGAATTCATCACTCAAACTCATTTCTTATCTACTTTATCTACATTTCTTCTCACAAACTCAAAAATGGCTAATCCAATTCATAGTTTAACCGAGAATCTGGGAGAAACCCTTAATTCGTTCAAGAATATTCTCTCTTTCATCCTTCGTAATCAGCGACACTTAGAGTTAAGTCAAATGCTGATGATCAAGGAGCAAGAAAAGCATTTCGATGCGATACGATGGACGATTTGCTCCCTGCACAAAGATGATAATGAAACACATCCTCCTGTCTCTCTCACCAATGATAATGAAAATTGGGATGCCATTAAAGCAGACCCTATATTTGGAGAAGAAGGATGGGTGAAAGTTCCTCATAAGGTTTGATTTTATTTGATTGCTTTGTTTGATTTCAATTGATTGCTTGGATTGAATTTGATTTGATTTGATTTTGTTTGGTATGGATTGATATTTGGTGTGCAAAACATGTATAAAAACACATTGATATTTATATGATCTTTGATTAGTTATCATGTCTCTCTTAATCTATCTATACTCCATTGAATATTATATTAACGTAGGTATCTTAGTACAAGAATAAGGAGGAGTTATATAGTTTAGAGTTAGTTTTTTTGTTGATGACAAAGGGGGAGAAGTACAAAATATGATAGTTAGGCATAGATTAAGGGGGAGTTATTAGTTTTAGGGAGAGTTATAAGGATAGAAGTAATATTTTATAAACAAAGGTTGTCATCATCAAAATGGGGGAGATTGTTAGTCCTTGAGATGATGGTTTTGATGACAACAACCTTAGAAATTGTTATAAAATATAAATACTAACATTACAATTTAGATATATATGTATATGCAGGATTTAACCATGCATGTGCCAAGAATGAAGACTGTATAGTATAGAGATTCAAGATATCAAGACTGAAGGCTCATGAGTATCAAGATTATCAAGAGTTCAAGATTCAAGATTGTAATTTAATTAGGAATTTTGTTAAAACTCCTTGAAAAGCACTGGCATCTTAAAATCCAATTTATTCGTGGAATGGAATCCACTTCGAGCCTGTTAAAGGGATGAAAACATAAGTAGGATGGAACCTACGAAAAATCTAGTGGAACATTGTTTTGTATCCACTAACTTTTATTCAAATGTTTTTTACAAAATTATATCTTGTTTTCAAAATGATTTCAAAATATTCCTTTTAAAAGAATCAAAAAACATCTATCCTGGTTTTAAATATCTTTAGCCTCAAAATAATCTTTATTTTCAAAATCAAATTATCCTTGGTTTTAAACTATCTTTTAATAATAATAATATATTTAACTTTTAATATTTATACTTAGATTTAAATATAAAATTATAGTAAAATTATATATATATATATATCAAAATATTATTCTCTATATTTCTTTATGTATTTTAACTATATTTAAGTATATTTATAAAGTTTAAAAATAGTTTTAATACAAGATAGAAGTTATTTTCAAAGAAAAACAAATTACCAAAATTTCCTTTGGCATGTCGACAACCTCAAGTACCCCTTGTCGACAAGGTGGCAGTTTGTTTCAAAAATTTAAATTTCAAAAGAAGTGTATATTCGTCATATCCTTTCACGAATGGACATGGTTGTTGTTCTACTATAAATAGGGGCAGTTTTAAATGAATTTTCATTCATATTTTCTCTGATTTCACTCCTCTTCTTCTTTCACATTTCTTTATATATATTTTTACCATTACTCTGCCGAAATCACCATTGAATGTAACAAGATCATCTCTGATTTGATTCTCTATCACTATCTCAATAAAATCTCAGTGCTATACAGAGTTATAGGCTTCTTTGTAATAAGCTGAACGAGAAAAGGTGCGATTGTAGCCTGTGAAATCAATCAAACGAGAAAAGTGTGATTGTAGCCTAGGTAATCAATTGGGTGAACTAGTTGCCCGTGAAATCAAGTATTTCTACCCAAAGGATTGTGAATCTGGAGTGGTTTACCTCATGGTCTTGAAATCGAGGGTGTAATTGTACAACTGCTTTTGAAAGGAAATCTGTACTTATGTGCGGGACTGGATGTAGGGTAACTCCGAACCAGTATAAAATCCTATGTGTTCTTTCCCTTATTGCTTTTATTTTTTTCTACATCTGTGTCTGTTTCTATGATCATATCTGTGTCGGAATATTGTATACATTTGTGTTCAAATTAACATAAACTCAAAAAGATTTAGTCATTCCTTTAAACACTATTCACCCTCCCCCCTCTAGTGTTAATCCTAGCCTTAAGATCCTTAGTCCGCACTTCTCACACTTCTTTCTCAAATCTATAGAACTCCAAAACTCCAAAATCACAAATCCCCAAACTACATCCCTCCTCTCTTCATAATTCTTCCATCCTCTCTCCCCTTGCCACCACCAATTCTGACCATCTCCTCTCTCCTCCTCTATTTTATAAAAGAAAAACATAATTTATTCAATTTGCGTTGTCGTGCTTTGCTTTGCTTTTGGATTGTTGCTTTGGATAGAATTGATTAACTAGTTCTGTTTGGATTTCAACTTGGACGTATCTATTTGTATTGTCAAAAACTCTCTAACCACGAAAGGTGAGTAATCACTCACAATTAACATTTTTATTGTTAGGTAAATAAACATCGATTGAAATGTTATGAGAAATGTTTGCTTTAGATAGGAATATGTAATATATGTTGTCATGTTCCCTTGAATTTGTGTTATAAATTCATATGCATATGTTGTTTTATATGTCATAAATAGTATATTATGTTGATTTGATTAATTGTCACATATGTATGTTAAATATGTCACGTATGATATGTTAGAAAAGGTGCTATATTAGAAAAAAAATTGTATATGCCATGTTGAAATATGTCACATATGCTATGCTGAAAAAAAAGTGTTAGGTTAATAAAATCATATGTTGCACATGCTATGTTAATAATATGTCACCTATGTTATGTGGAAATAATGTGCTATGTTTGGAAAAAATGATATGCCATGTTATTTTTTTGTAAATCACCTTGCAAGTTCCTTGTATATATGTCATGTTACATATTTATATCTTACGTTAGTGTATGACATGTTAGAATTTGAAATATTCAGTTATGTTGTTTATGATATACGACATGTGTGATATGTTAGTTATGCATGTTTATATATTAAATTATTAGTTATGCACGCATGTTGGTCATTGACATGTTATGTTATTTATTTTATTATTGTTCTCACACTCCAAGTTCCATGATAGTTAGCAAAATCACTTTGGGTTGAAATGATATATGCCCGATATAAAACCACTATGGGTTTAAATAAATCGATCTAGAAATAAAATTGGAATATTGTAAATTTAAATTTATTTTTGAACTTGAAATTATGAAATTGAAATTTAATCGATTTAATGAAATTTTTAATAGGATTTTTAGATTTAAACTTGTTGTTTGACTTTAACTTAATAGCTTTAAGTGAAAAATTGAAATCTAAAGTTGAATTTAATAATGAATCGATTGGAAACGAACGTGAAAGTCGGTATTTGAACTGAACTATTTATAATGTGAAAAACGATGTTTATTTAAAGCTAAGCATTTCACTTATTGAGTTATTTATACATTTCACTTGAGTTGACTTACTTACATAAGAATGTTAGTCCTAGCTCGAGTGTTTTTGTTTTACTTTACGCTCGGGTTAGACTGAGTATTTCAGTTTAGCGAAGACACTTTTTTCTGAAGATGAAGACGAAATCAAGGACCGTATCTACTGCTATTATAGAAATTGTTTATTCTGCCTAAAAAAAATGTAAATTTTTATTTTGTTGAAAAATTACTTCATGAACAGTTTATGTATTTATTTTTTGTATTATACTTTATCCTTTCGCTGTGAGATTCTGTATTTTGTTCTTTTGAATCTTATTTCATTTAAAAAATCCCATTAATAATCTATCATTTGAATAGATTGAGCTAGACATGTGTGGTTTATTGTCGACTTAAACTATCTAAAAAGGCGGGTTGTAACAAATAGATGCCATTCATTTCTCATAACTGATAGCCCTAAATATGTCTGACAGACCACATAGCTTCCTTTATCATTCCTGAGATGTGAGGCTTGTGAGGTTACGCTCCACAAAGCCACGCTTTGATCATAATAGGTTCCACTTTGAATGCCACACTGTGATTCCTTCGATCACTATTGACTTTCAAGAACTTACAACCTCTGAGCTCGTACATCTCAAAGAAGGGAGTTAATCTAAGAGAAGTTACCTTCTCCGGCACCAAATAGATGTACATTTGTAATGGTCAACATTATGATCTCAGAAATGCAATGTCACACATTCGTTCATACAAGTTCATTCTGGGACTGAACGAAACCAAAGGCACTCCTTCTACTACATCTTGTCGGGAATTATCCATAGGATTAGTAGTGACTAGTCCTTGTAATCGAAGAATTTCATAACAAAGCACTACTGCCACCATAAATATATGACATGGTAAGTTTTCCCCCGAGGGACTAGTGGCAAGCAGCCCTTTATCATGAAGATCCCATCTTCAAAAATCATCATCTTCATCATTTCCTCACTTACGAACATATACATTGGTTTAAAATGGTTTTCAGTTAGAAGTTATCCAAATCCGACCCTGGTTCCTCCGAACCAATCATCGATTAAAATTATTTTAAGTTCGTATATGATTATCAATCATCATTCAGTTTGATTCATCTTTTTATTTATTCATAAATATCTCGGAGATAAATATCAATTTAAATTATTTTATCTTCTTAACAGTATATGGAATCATTAAGCCTCATTTATCAAATCCTTTGGTTAATTAAACCTTTTTGAACCTTGGAATAATTTCAAATCATTTCAGCTTTTATTTAGGAAAAACATTTCCAAATTACGTGTTTAAATCTAAATCAAAGTTTTCTTACATCATAACATTTTAATGGGCCAAAAATAATGTTATTTAAGACATAGTTTATTGTAAATCCCAGATCAATTTGTACTGAGTAAAAGATTATAATAACCATACCGAGATTTACCTCTTTATTCAACTCGTACTATTCGTTGAGTAATAGTGGAATCACCTTTTAAATTCACATGGATAGTACGAGTTCCCTACTTGAACCTTAATACAAAGTTTAACAAGAATATCCTTTATACTATTAAAAATCTAGTTTAATTAACTCTTTCGAAAATTCCTTACTTTTGGAAAAAACTTAAATGAGATCTTTTTTTAGAGAATTCGGGCTTTCCCTAAGATCCATTCCACCCCTCATCTAAAAGAGAAAACAGATGTCAGGTAAGATCAAGGCACTGGTTTCTCCATTCCTAATCTTAGTTACAAACCTTGTTTTATCGTTTAGATCTCACAGGCAGGACAAATATACTAGTCGTTTTCACACACTCCTTTCATTTTTATAAATGATTTATAAAACTTCCAAATCATTATTTAAAACACTTAAATTTATTTTAATAAAGATTTATAAATGAAAAATAATGATTAATTTTAAAATCATATTTCACAAGTTATATAAAACTGCCGCGAAAAGTGTTGCGAAAAGTGTTTTAAAAGCTATATTGATTCTATCTTTTGGAAATTGATTTATATAAATCAAATTTCCTTTAAAACAGTTTAAAAGATTTATGAAATTGATTTCATATTTTTTTTAAACAATTAAAAATATCATTTTAAATCAATCAAGTTCGAATTTTAAACTGCAAAATCGTGATTTTTCTGAAAACTTGTTTTGGGCTTATTTAAAAATCTACGAGATGAAATCTTGATTTTTTTTCTTCATTTAAAAAATATGGATACAATAGTCCAGAAAATCCATATCTCGAAGAATTCCGAGCTATATTCCATTCTCTACACTTATTTGACTTTTACGGCGCGTAATCACGAACTACCATTACGCGATGCGTCTAGTTTTGACTTGTTTTTCAACTTCTTTTCAACTTCATGGAAACACTTTTAAATGTTTATAAAACATTTCTAAACCATTTTAAACTCAATTTAAATAATATTTTTCATATTTCAAACTCGTATTTCAATTTCATTCCATATTATAATATCATTTTCAAACTTTTTAGATATTTTAAAATCATTAAGAGGCTATATAATTTCCACGTACATATTCATATGGATTTAATTCTCATTTAATTAACTATGGTTAATTTCTAAACATTTCTCTTATCCTTTATCATACCATGTAATCGTCCGTATTAACATCCATATATATTCAAACAAGCAGTCAACCAAGTAATCAAACATTTAATCGTCTAATATATTTCAAATTTCAAATCATTATACTTGAAATAATTTAGTGATTAATTAGTAAAATATGAGTACTCACCTTTATCTCTAATTAATTATTCTTACCAACATTCTTATCCAACAACACTTCACTTAAACTTTTGTGAACTTCAACTAATCATCATCTACTCTACTACTCTTTCCCAAGCTCTAGAAAATCCGGTAGAGCTTCCGTAGTACTTCAAACTTCCTCCTACCTTCTTCGAACGAATCTGGCAGCACTTCTCTCTAACATTTTCACTCCGGACTTCCCGAATTCCTTCCTTTCTTCCAAATGGGCTCGGCCTAGCCTTATTTGGGTGGTGGAGCTCAGCCTTACTGATGACGGTGGTGGCATGTACTTAAAAGAGAAAGTGATGGAGTTTGGACTTGCTTTTGAGGTTGAATATTATATTTTAACTCTACTTTGCTTTTTTCTACTTTTTTCACCATTATTTTCCAAAGGAAAGAAGCCATTAAAATAGCTTAAAGGAAAACGAAGAAGAGAATGTGTGTGATAAAATGATAGAAAGGCTTGTGTATTTATAGCCTTGAATTCCTTAAGTGTTAATGAATGTGAATGGACAAAATTACCCTCCCTCATCACCAAAATTTTCGGCCCTCCCACTCTTCTCACCTCCCTTACCACTTCAGTCTGTCATTTTACTTAGTAGTTAAGGGTGATTTGGATGGAAAAATGGACTTAAGGTGAGATTTGATTTGACTTATGTTGGATTTGGTGAGAATATCTTCTTTTTGTACTTGTCTTTACTTAGTTAAATCTTAGCTTAACTAATCCTTAATTTATATAAGTGAAGTTTTTATTTATTTGTTAATGTTTTTATATAATAAATATTCAAGTTGCAAACCTTTACACAACTTACATTGAACAAAACGTTGATTTTTGACAAAACATTTTTCAGTCATATTTTCTGTTTTTAATCAAACTATTTATTTATGTAAAAAAAACTTGAAAATAAGTTTCTTATCATCTTTAAAAAAATTTAAACAAGTTTATTTAGTTGTAAAACCATATTTAATAATATTACAATCCAATTGTAAAAATATGACGTCGATTGGTCGAAGTGCGATGAAGTTTGTCAATCTTTATAAAACAAGTGTGTGTGTATATATAACTTTTATCAATCAAATTTTACCATTTTATAACAATTTAAAAATAATTATTTATCTTTTAAAACAAAAATTGAATGTTATCCAATTTTATCAAAACCGCCTGTTGTCATTGTTCGACGAAAATCCAAACTTCTTTGTTTTATATCAAATTTTAAAAATAAGTTTATCATTTTTATTTATCTTATAAAACATGATTATTTAAGTTTAAAAATTCTATATTTGAATATTCAAAGGTAATTAAATATTCCATTTAAAAGTGATAAAATTACTAGTCGTTACATGACCTATATAGCTTAGTGTTGAGCTATAAATGTTGGTACAAATTCAACTTCAACACCTACTTTGCTTTTCCATCTTCTATGATAGGTTCCAAGCTATATTCATCAACTTGTGATTGATTCTTGAAATCTTTCCTCTACCACTTGAGTTACCCCGCATCCTTAGGCTTCTTCTCATCAACCGTGGAATTGGTCTTCCATACTCAGGGAAAACCACTTGATCGCGAGCTGTTGGAGAAGTATATGAGAAGTATGGAGTTACGGAGGTGATTAGGAGAGGAATTATAGGCTGAAACTGACCTGTTAGCCCAACATTGAGCTATGCCTAGGCTCCAATCCATTTAAAGTTACTCCGAGGTGTTTCGCTATTCCCTTTCAGTATGCTTCCAAGTCACCAAATCTTTTCGTCTTTATTTCGATCTTCTAAGTCTAGTTAAAATCTACTTTGGTCAAAAGCGGGTTAACAATATTCATACTCCTCAAACGATTACTTAACATTATATGATTTTATAAGATTTATTTCCCATAATTTAAAAATTCTCAACTTTAGATTATTTAATATTCAAAATAATTCTTTCCATATTTTTTTAATCAAATAATTACTTTCAAAACAATTAGATTCCAACTATGTATTTCATCATTAAATTCTGATATTCCCATATATAGCCAAAATTATTCCTATATAATATTTAAAAATTCAATTTAATCAATTAAGTTACTATTATTAACTTTAGTTAATTACTGCTTAAAATCGGGTTGTTACACCCGTTGTCCAAGGATAAAGATAACGCTGCCTCGTCCAATTTTGCTGCTACAACAAACTCCATCTGGGAAGGCAACTTTGACCCCTCCAAGTAATGATAATTTTGGTTCTCTTGGAGCATCCTCGATAATATCCATTCGTATGACTTTTCGAATCTCGGCCTCCGAGACCTTGATTCTCCAGTACTTATGGCTACAAATGCACCATCAGCCGTTGCGGGAGAGATAACTCAGCTCAGCCGGCTACATGATCATGGTTTGTAGGATCAATAGCTTATGCTGGCACTTCACATGACATCCAAAGTCATCACACGTTTACACTTCATATGTATTCCTTGACTTCTAAATCTGAATTCAATTGTGTTTATTTTTCAGGTACAACGGGACCCCTCAACCTTTATGACAATCTACATGACCAAACAATGGGTTACCACAGGCACAAATCTTTAAATGAAGACAAAAACTATCATATGAATCAGATTCGGCAAGGCTGTTATGGCCCGTATTTTTGACAATTAAGAATATTAATTTAAATAAGACTTTGGAATTTAATATTGGCAGAAATTAAAATTTATGATTTATTAACATGAATTTTTATTAGATTATAAATTGTAACCTTTGTTTGTAAACAATAAATTTAGAAATGTGTTTAAAATTACTAAGATGTAACAGTTGTTTTATTTCTCATCTTATTTTTTAATCCGTTTTGAAATTTATTTTATAATCAATGAAATTTAATGTAATTAAATATTTCGACTAATATAAGAAAAGACATTAACTGTTGAGGAAGGAGTGTAATAAATGGAAATTCATTATTGGTAAATACATAAGCTGTTTGTTGATTTAATAATAAGAAAATTTAAATCAAAATAAAAGAATTTGTTTGAAATTTAACTTATAATAAATGAATTTTATTACTGCTGTAATCAAATGTTGAAATTAATTTAATATTTAAATCTTGGATTTAACATGGAAAATTTAATTTCAAAAGATTATTAATTCCATTTTAATCAAGAACGATGTTAGAAAACTTTTAATTTAGAATTTAAAAGTAATCAAATTAATAATAATTCATTTAATTAATGCGTAAAAATAAATATAATTTGATTTTAAAAGCTAACTTCTATATATAATAGAATTAGGGTTTAAAATTAGTTTCATTGAGTTTAAAAATATGAAAACTTATATTTCGACATATAAGATGACCTACTTTCGTTTCGGGAAGGAAACAGGCTTTTCGGGTCTTTGTTATCACTTTAACCCAATCAATATGTTCCATCCATTCATATTCAATCTTTGTCTATATATGTTGTTATAAGCTCTAGCAGCTTTCTATTCTATCTTCTGTGCATACTTGTTAATCTCATCTGCTCCTTTCCAATGGTAAATATCTCAAATCCCTAAATTCCAATTTCAAATCAAACCCAAAAATTCAACCATTCAAACCCTATCATAGTATATATCGTTGCGAAACTCTCGACAAATGGAATCTATGCCTATAATTCATTTTTCAATTTGAGGTTCTGTTTGTCCAAAAGTCAGTGATTTATTATCGATTATTCATCAACTGTGTTTGGTTTAACGGTGGATCTTTGACTATTCGACGATCGAGAAGCGCTGCATTATAGAGGAGGCTTAGTGGAGCAGATCCATACAGTTGGATCATGTTAAAGGTGCCACAATTCTCTAGAAATCACAAATTAGAGGTGGCGGTGGTAGAGCACGCCGCGTGGGGTGCCGTAGGTGCGGCCGGAGGAGGCCAAGTCGACGGTGGTGGCCGATTCGAGCGATGGCACGCGTTGGCACGACGATTGGTGATGGAAGCCCGGTGGCTATGGGTTTGCTCGACGTGTCTATTAGGGTTGAGAGGTTAGGATAATTACATTATTGCCCTTTGTTTATTTAAATTTAAATTTTAAATCTTCTAACATCGATAACTTTTGCATACGAACTCGGATTCGCAGGCGGTTTCTTATGTTGGACTCATATCGAAATTCAGGACAACATGAAACTAGTTTGTTTGAATTTGCAGACTGTTGAAATTTTATTATTGGATTTTTATTGGACTTAAAATCAAAGGTGAGTCTCACGAAATACTAAATTGTTCTGATGTTAGTTAAATTAACATCATGAAATTATTTATTTTTATTGACTGTTGTTTGGTAATTTAACTAACATTTAAATTTGCGAATGGTTTAAATGATAGGAATATAACGTGACATTTAAATTGAATTTGAATTTTATATTGAAATAATTTGATAGTTTAATTAATATTGAATTTAATTGATAACTAGTAACTGTTGTGATATATTGGTTAATTTGGATTTTGATTGCAATTGGATGTCTATTGATTGATATGTTGGACGAATGGTTGTTTATTTATTTGACATATTCCTGTTATTATCCTACTTATTATTTGACATCTTATAAATTGTCACTTGTAATAAATTGAAATAAACAAAAAAATAGGTTGAAATGATATATACCTATGTCATTTAATTATAGGTTGAAACGATATATATCCATCTATGAAATTAAAATTAAAATAACTAATCACTAGGCCATAAGGCAGAAAATTATATATGGACACCGGATTGATTAAATTAAATGGTTTCAAAATCTTGAATTAAAATTGGTTTAAACGATATTGTTTTATAGAAAATAATTTTTTTGAATTTATATGAATTAAATTATTTTCCAAATTCAGGCTTTGAAATGTTGAAATTGAACTGTTAAATGAAAATACAATTGAAATCTTTAAGTTGAGATTGAGATGTATTTTAAATTTATTGTAAGTGAATTATTTTAAAGGTTTAAACTTTAATTTAAACCTTGAATTTAGTTTAATCAAAATGGTTTAAATTGGTATCTAAAAGTTTTGAATGTGAAAAAGATTTAAACTAAATTGTTTAAAAAACGAGGATTTGAATTTGAACTTTCAGACTTTGAATAAACCGTTTAAATTGAATTTGAAGTAAGGTTTGAAATCATTTTGAATTAAGGCTGATTTTAATTGGACTTTGAATATGGAGTTTACTTGAATTGGAAGTCGAATAATTGAATTCGTTGTGATTTGGAATTGGAACATGAGTTCAAATTGTTGTGAAAGAAGAAACAGTTTTAATATAAACTATTTTAATATAAAAACTATTTAACATAAACTATTCTAATTATTCAAACTATTTTAATTATTCAAACTATTTTCAATACTACTATTTTATATTCTAAACTACTTTCAATCTTTAAAATTATCTTAATTATTCCAAACTATTTTTCAATATTAAACTATTTTTAATTATCCAAACTATTTTCAATATTAAAACTATTTTAATTATTCAAAACCATTTTCAATATTCAAACTATTTTTAAGGGTAAACTATTTAGATTTAAATCATTAATTTAAATACGTATGTTTGGATATGAAGCTATAACCTATTTCGAATTCGAAACGATTAAAGTGGATCTGATATTTTGGTATAAAGTATGATTTATATTGTTAAGTGAATTCGATATTTTGGTATGAGTATGATTCATACTGTTAAAGTCAATTTGATATTTTGATATGAAGTATGACTTATTCTTGAAATTTAAAAGAACCAACTGGTATGTAAAATGACATTTGGTTGTTAAAGAGACCGGGGCTGAATGTTGGCATACTCTCTACCAATATCAGAACCACTTTAACAACCGTGTATGCATTGAATGATCTAGAATGAAGTGGTTTTTATTTAGCAAACATTTGCTGGATTTGAAAAAAGAGAACGATGATGGATAGACCTCGACATTTGTGCCAATTGGAAATGACTAAAATATGACGACTTTTTCTTGATTATTGAGGCGAGCTACCTCTAGCGACATTTGTTCTTCATATTACTATATTAATTTTGACCTGGTTGGTGCACCTTGATTTGATTGATGGGATGGATGTATGCAGTGGGCCATTAGGAGTTACCAACAGTCAAGCCACCTACTATGATTTTGTTTTAGTATGGTACCTTTAGGGGACTCACTAGCTACCGACGTTATTGGTTGTGTTACAGAACCTGCATAGACTACCTGCTTAAAAATGTGTGAAGGAGGATCAATGTAAAGCCTCAACGCTATTTTAATACTTTACTTTACTGATAGACACTACATATATAACATACCTTACTACATATAGATAGTCTGAAGGATCCTTAGGAGATGGAAAATCCTTTAACATCTCTTAAGTTATTGCACTCACGTTTTACACTTGATAGAAGATGGAAAATCCATAAACATCTCTTAAGCTATTGCACTTATATTTAATTGTTATTGATTTAACTTGCATAAGAACTTTTAGTTCTGACTCGAGTGTTTTGTCTTTTCATAACGATCGGTTCAGCCTGGGTATTTCAGTTTTGAAGACATTATTCCTTGAAGACGAAGACGGAGTTTGCTTGACCATATTTATTATTATTATTCCGCTGCATTATTTTAGTATGTTTGCAGATTGTACTCTGGTTATGTTATAAAAATTGTGTAATCAAATGTATATTGTAAAACAGCTCATGAATTGTTTATTTGATTATTATATTTTGTCATTCCGCTACGAGATTTTGTGTTTTTGATTTCCTTCTTTTCTCTTATTTTCTTATTAAACCCCATAGAAAATCCTCCCTTTTAAATGGTTTGAGTTAGAAATGTGTGGTTTATTATCGACTTAAATCGTCCAAAAAGATGGGTCGTCACAATTGGTATCAGAGCGTTGGTTTAGAGATATCTTAGCCTGTTAGGGGTTAAACTCATTAAAGATAGGGTTAGTAATACCCTAGAATGAGTCTGAGTGTGTATATTTACGAGAGAGCATTTTTGTAAGTGCTATAAAAATGTTTTCTCTTATGTTAATTTGTTTTGTTGAGTATTTATGAATTCCAGTCGGTACATAGTACGTTATGGCATTGATAGAGATTTCTAAACACTTGAGTATGGTAGACTGACATTGTTTTGAAATAGGTAAATGAATAATTTACCTAGCATTATATTTTGTATTTAAAAGAATAAAGTTTTCATAAATTGATATAGTTACTTTTGGTGTGTTGTGTGTTAGTAATGATAATATTCGATTATTATCATTTATTGTTGGTTTGTCAAGATTCTTAAAAACTATTAACTATTGCATGTATAAGAAATGTAATTTTATAAATAAGGTTTATAAATATGATTTACAATTAAAATGAATTTAAATTAAAAATTTGAGAACTTAGATTTTGGTGTTTTGAAATTGGTTTTCAAAAAATTTTGTAAAAATAATATTAGTATACTTTGGAAGTATTTTCAGATAGAAATATTTTCAATGGAATGTGAAAGAAATATTTTTAAAGTAATCTTAAAATGAAAGTAAGTGTTGTACTCCCCTCTTCTGTCGCTGGAAAGTAATTTCAATGATGACCGCGGCAACATCGACGTTAATTTTCGAGTTTCAAAGTGGAAAGTCCCCTATAGTAGCTTTGCTATTCCTTTTGATAAACTAATTTTGATTAGATCTATTAAGTATGGTTCGATATAAAAAGATATAAGTATATGTTATTTCAAGATGATTTTAAATTAAACCCGATAATTAGTTCTTAAGTTTTGTTTAAATTAGTACCTTTCAATTATTGAAATGAAATGGAATTTTCGATGATTTAAATGGTCGAAAACTTCCAAAATGAAATCTAAAATTTAAAGCTAAGTTTTAATTAAAATATATGATTGAAATTTTGTAACTTGTAAATTAAAAGATAATGGAGTATTAAACATGTAAAAACTTAAGTAATAAAAATGTTTCCAAATGAAATTATGTCCATATATAAATAAAGAATTAAGATGTACAATAAATGATATAAACTTAAGTTGAAGTTTAAAATGCTTAATAATTAAATTGAATAGTAAAAAAAAAGTGAATACTATTTAATTCAATGAGTATAAACTTAAGAAAATGTTGAAATGATTCAAATGTTTAATATTAAATGATACTATATATGAAGGAATAAATATGAATCAAAGAATTGAGAAACTTAAGTATGAATTGATTCATTAGTGAATATTAATATTAAATGGAAATCAAGTTATATAAGTAAATAATAAATGTGAATTAAACTGCAAAGAAACTTATGTAATACTTTAAGAATGTATTCATTGATGATTTTAAACATTGAATGAGAAATAATTTATGTAAGTAAATGTATATAAATTAATAAAAGATGATCTTGTATGAATGAATAAGAATTAAAATAAATGAAAAGTAAATGATGTGTTAAAGAAATCAATAGAACAAAATACATAAGTTGTACATAAATCATTTCATTCGCATAACAGTTTTGATCTAGATTCTAATACATGATTAGTTTTAATTCACACAAGCCGAACTAGGATTTTTCGCTCGATTCTTGACGGCAAAGATTTGATATGAATTTTTGATAGGATTTTTAAGTTTTCTATAATATTTTATAGCTATGCAAGAAAAACTGAGATTTCTAATCAAGAAATCAGATCAAAGTCTGCACTAGAGTAGTTGAGTTAACAATACTACTTCGAAAGTGAAATTTGTATATTCAAGCAAGCGATCAGAATTGATATCGTGTACAAATGGTATATGTACATCGTACAAACTTAAGTAGTATTTATATTCTACATTGTTTGTCTTATGGGAAGTTTGGGAAATGACACTTCAAATCGTTTGAGGTTGTATGAATAATCTATTGAGTAATTACCTAAGGCTATTGAGCGTAAGGTACACTTGGTAATTTATTTATCACCGTTGTACGATGAAAAGTTTCTGAACTTGTCTAAACCATTAGTTTTTGGCTGTTATGGATATGTGATGGATTCCTTTGTTGCATATAATGGGTGTGCTGATTTTGTTTGCATATGATTATTTGATCTGTTGTGTTGTTTGTGTTATTGATTGAAACAACTAATATATTGTTCTTTTATATAATTTTAACTCTTTTGGATTACGTACGTAAGATATAGATTTATGGAAGCAATAGTTGTTGCTTTTGGTTTCATAAATAGAGTTTTGTTTGCCCGACAAATAGGTATATTTTCGGATTACGGTTTTTGTAGCGGTATTTTATTATATTTTCCCATGATTTGGAATGCTTTATTATTAAAATAAGATGTAAACAATGTAATAATTGATATTGTTATTTTTTGATGCCTAGCCATGCAAAGGAGATGCTGCCGAAATTTTTCATGAATTAAGGACTTAGAAATTTTTCGGGGAAGTTGTGTTATTTTTCAAATTTTAATTAGATTTAAATATGTAACTTTAATTGCTCGTAAATTGACTATTTCAAATAAAATATATCAAATTTCTTGATTCCTTCTTGTTTTCTTTTCGAGGACGAAAAGTTTTGCGTTGAGGAGATTGTAATGACCAGTATTTTTGATAATTAAAAATATTAAATTAAATAAGACTTTGGAATTTAATATTGGCAGAAATTAAAATTTATGATTTATTAACATGAATTTTATTAGATTATAAATTGTAATATTTGTTTGTGAACAATAAATTTATAAATGTGTTTAAAATCACTAAGATGTAAAAGTTGTTTTATTTCTCATCTTATTATTTAATTTGTTTTGAAACTTATTTTGTAATCAATGAAATTTAATGCAATTAAATATTTCAGTTAATATAAGAAAGGACATTAACTGTTGAGTAATGAGTTTAACAAATGGAAATTCATGATTGATAAATACATAAGATATTTGTTATTTACTAATAAGAACATTTAAATCAAAATAAAAGAATTTGCTTGAAATTCAGATTATACTGAACAGATTTTATTACTGTTGTAATTAAATGTTAAAATTAATTTAATATTTAAATCTTGAATTTAACATAGAAAATTTAATTTTAAAAGATTATTAATTCCGGTGTAATCAAGAATGTGTTAGAAAACTTTTAATTTAGAATTTAAAAGTGATTAAATCAATTTAATAATAATTCGTTTAATTAACGCGTAAAAATAAATATTTGATTTTAAAAGCTAACTTCTATATACAATAGAACTAGGGTTTGAAATTAGTTTCATTGAGTTTAAAAATATTGAAAAACCCATATTTCGACATATAGGATGACCTACTTTCGTTTCGGGAACGAAACGAGCTTTTCGGGCCTTTGTTATCGCCTTAACCCAATCGATATGTTTCATCCATTCCTATTTAATTTTATCTATATATATGTTGTTAAAAACTCTAGCAGCTTTCTATTCTATTTTCTGTACGTATATGTTAATCGCATCTGCTCCTTTCTAATGGCAAATATCTCAAAACCCTAAATTCCAATTTCAAATCAAATCCAAAAATTCAAACTGCTTACCTATCATATTATATATCGTTGTGATGCTCTCAATGAATGGAATCTGCGTCTACAATTGGAGGTTCCATTTTTTCGGGAATCAACGGTTTATTCTCGTCCATTCATCGACTATGTTTGGTTCAACGGTGGACCGTCGACCATTCGACGATCGGGAAGCGCTACAGTGTAGAGGAGGTTTAGTGGAGCATATCCATACGGTTGGATCATGACAGAGGCACCACAATTTGCTAGAAGTTGCAAATTAAAGGCGGTGGCATTGGAGCTTTCTGATGGTGGCGGAGCGCGCCACGTGGGATGTCGTAGGTGCGGCTGGAGAAGGCTAAGTCGGCGGTAATGGCAGATCTGGAGGATGGCGCACGCAAGTGCAGCGGTTGGTAATGGAAGATCGACGGCTATGGGTTTGCTTGATGCATTTGTTAGGGTTAAGAGGTTAGGATAATTACATTATTGCCCTTTGTTTATTTAAATTTAAATTTTAAAATTTAATTCTTCTAACATAAATAACTTTTTCATACGAACTCGAATTCACACGTGATTTCTTCTGTTGGACTCGTATCGAAATTCCGGACAACATGAAGTAGGTTTGGTTGAATTTGTAGACTGTTGAAATTCTGGGATTTTATTGGATTTTTAATGGACTTAAAATCAAAGGTAAGTGATTAAACCCACTCACGAAATAATAAATTTTTCTGATGTTAGTTAAATTAAAATCATAAAGTTATTTTTTTTATGGACTGTTATTTGGTAATTTAACTGGCATTTAAATTGACATATGGTTTGAACTGATAGGAATATAATTTGACATTTAAATTGAATTTGAATTTTATGTTGGATTAAATTGACATTTAAATTAATATTGAATTTAATTTCTAGTTAAACACTGACAATTGATAGCTTGTAACTATTGTGATATATTGATTGGTTTGGATGTTGATTGCACTTGGATGTCTATTGATTGATATGTTGGATGTATGGTTGTTTATTTATTTGACATATCATGTTATTACCCTATCTATTATTTGACGTCTTATAAATTGTCACTTGTAATAAATTGAAATAAACTAAGAAATAGGTTTAAATGATCTGTGTGTGTGTGTGTGTGTGTGTGTGTGTGTGTGTGTGTGTGTCATTTAATTATGGGTTGAAATGATATATATCCATCTATGAAATTAAAATTGAAATAACTGATCACTAGGTCATAGGGCAAAAAATTATATACGAACACCGGATTGGTTAAATTAAATGGTTTCAAAATCTTTAATTTAAATTCATTTAAATGATATTGTTTTATAGAAAATAAAATTCTGAATTTATATGGATTGAATTATTTTCTAAATTTGAGGTTTGAAATGTGAAATTGAAACTATTAAATAAAATTGTTTAAACTTTAAAATTGAAATCTTTAAGTTGAGATTAAGGTATGTTTTAAATTCATTGAAAGTGAATTATTTAAATCAAAATGGTTTAAATTGGTATCTAAGTTTTGAATGTGAAATGGATTTAAACTATTTTTAAAAAAATGTGAATTTGAATTGGAACTTTCAGCCTTTGAATACATTGTTTAAATAATTTGAAGTAAAGTTTGAAATCATTTTGAATTAGGCTAATTTTTATTGGAGTTTGAATATGAACTTTACTTGACTTAGAAGTCGAAGAATTGAATCCGTTGTGATTTGGAATTGGAACATGAGTTCAAATTGCTGTGAAAGAAGAAACACTTTTAATACAAACCATTTTAAAATAAAAATTATTTAATGATCAAATTATTTTGATATATAAACAATTCTTATTATTCAAACTATTTTAATTATTCAAATTTATTTTCAATACTAAACTATTTTATATTCTAAAATACTGTCAATCATTAAAACTATGTTGATTATTCCAAACGATTTTTCAATATTAAAACTATTTTTAATTAATCTAAACTATTTTCAATATTAAAACTATTTTAGTTGTCAAAACCATTTTCAATTTTCAAACTGTTTTGAACGGGAAATTATTTAGGTTTAAATGATTGATTTAAATACGGATGTTTTGACATGAAGGTATAGCCTATTTCGAATCCGAAATGATTTTGAAGTGAATCTGATATTTTGGTATAAAATATGATTTATACTGTTAAGTGAATTCGATATTTTGATATTAATGTGATTTATACTGTTAAAGTGAATTCGATATTTTGATATGAAGTATGACTTGTTATTGGAATTTAAAAGAACCAACCAGTATGTAAACCGACATTTGGTTGTTAAAGATACCGGACCAAATATTGGCATACTCTCTGCCAATACCGAAACCACTTTAACAACTGTTACGCGGTGGACGACGCAGAATCAAGTGGTTGAATTTGGCGAATTGCTGGATTTGAAGAAAGGGAACGATGATGGATAGACCCCGACACTTGCGTCAATTGGAAATGACTAAAATAGGACGAATTATTCTTGACCATTGAGGCTAGCTACCTCTAGCGACATTTGTTCTTCGTATTACTATATTGATTTTGACTTGATCGGTGCACCTTGATTTGATTATGGGATGGATGTTCGCGGTGGGCCGTTAGGGGCTACCACCAATCAGGCGACTCGAATTGGTAGTATTATAACTTAGGCATTGCCTCATGTGCCTTGTCATACTTTTATCCTTATACGCACCCACTACGATTTTGTTTTAATATGGTACCTATAGGGGACTCACTGGCTACCGATGTTACTGGTTTTGTTACTGGACCTACATAGACTATCTGCTTAAAAATGTGTTAAGGGGATCAATGTAAAGCCTTAACGCTATTTTAATAATTTACTTTACTAATAGACACTAAATATATAGTGTATCATACTACGTATAAATAGTTTGACGAATCCTTAGGAGATGGAAAATCCCGTAACATCTCTTAGCTTATTAGACTTGACAGGAGATGGAATATCATGCAAACATCTCTGAAGCTATTACACTTATATTAACTTGTTATTGATTTAACTTACATATGAACTTTTAGTTATGACTCGAATGTTTTGTCTTTTCATTACGCTCGGGCCAGTCTGAGTATTTCAGTGTTGAAGGCATTATTCCTTGAAGATGAAGATGAGATTTGGTAGACCGTATTTAAATTATTATTCCGCTATATTATTTTGGTATGTTTGTTGATTTTATTCCAATTATGTTGTAAAAATTGTGCAATCAAATGTGTATTGTAAAACAGCTTGATGAACTATTTATTTGATTATTATATTTTGTCATTCCGCTATGAGATTTTGTGTTTTTTATTTCCTTCTTTTCTATTATTTGCTTATTAAACCCTATTGACAATCCTCCCTTTTGAATGGTTTGAGTTAGACATGTGTGGTTTATTATCGACTGAAATCATCTAAAAAGGTGGGGCGTCACAAAGGCACTAAAGGAGAAACTAAGAAAGATAATGTGAGGAGGAACAATGATATCGGGATGTTGAGAATCTTGCGCTCGCTTTAAATCAGGCAGAAGGTTCGTTTCCCAACATCGCGACCACTCTCCTCTTCCTAAAGATCAAGATAGACACTCATCAAGGCTTGACCCTATGCATACTTATAGGGATTCAACTGCTTCTATCATTGTGCCGCCTTCTACTTATAATCTCTCCGTATAAATCCAAACGAGTTGCTTGACTAATTGGTTCTAGGACCTCTGAGCCTGTTTAACAACTGCCCGACAAGTGCATACTCCTACTTATATTTCTAAAGTGACCTTGGAACTAGACTTAAGTCCCCAACTTGCTACAATGTAGAAAGCTTTTCCCCATCTTTGCTTTGGTAGGCTCAAAATTTAAATATCCTTTGAAAAATATTCCTCTTGATGTTTTCGATCAAACCAAGGCATGCGTTAATGATGTCTGGGAACAGTATTACATTTGAAAGGGGTTCGCTCATGCATTGTACAAAAGCAACAAGACTAAGTTAGTAATTCTTCACTGAAAAGAGATCGAGAAGAAGGACAATGAGCAAATTATTGTTTTTTATTCTAAAGAGTTAGATGATGCCAAGAAATCTCTTGAGGCAATAGAAAAGAAATTTTTGGATGAGAGGAAGGCCTATGAGGACAAATTAAAGATGCAATAGTAGCGGCCTAAGACCGCATATCATACAAGCGGCAAACTCGCTAATGACAAGGTAGCCTTTTAGACTACCATTGAAATTCAATCTGTAAAAATTTCAAGTCCGGTGCCTAAAGTGGATGCTAAAAAGAAATAAAAGGATGAAGCACTTGGCCCAGTTAAAGAATCTATATCAAAAATAATTGACTCCGAAAAGGCAAAAATGCATTCTGATACTCATGCTACCAAAGTAGAGGAGGGAATCAAAACACAAATTGATTCTACTTTGGTCTACTTTTCTGCAAACATGGCCAAATATGGCGAACTAAAGTAGCTCGATGACGAATACTACCCGTCTCTAGCTATGGCCTATATGAAAATTGTTAGGCAAGAAATAGAGCATTTTGGGAAGGTTGATGATGATGGGCTAAAGGACCACTTAGATGATGAGGATTTGGAGGTTCTTGCTTTGGGCCAGGCGACATTAGCATTTTGGGAAGCTTGTACTATAAGGATTTGGTGGAAAGTACAACTCCTATCTCTCAAGGACCTTAAGTAAAAACTATTAACTTAGTGGCATCCACTTCTAGTGTCGTCTCTTCTTTCACATTAAACCTATTGTTTCTGATCCCATCATCCCCTCTTCTGAGGCTTCTGCATCTAATTCTACTATAACAACATCGGGAGAAGCAATTCATCTTTTTCCTCACCTCATGTACAATACAACCCCAAGGACCCTAGTTATTCATTGTCGAAACCTACCCTAAAGCTTACTATATTGTCCCTCATTAGAGAGGAGAGCCAGACTAAGACTTCTTCTCAAACTCCTTTTGCATGCTCCAGAGGTATATCATAAGTTTCTTTGGTGTTTTAGAAACTTCAAGTGACATGTTTGGATATTTCTAATCTTTATTTTTTCTCTCTATCACGTTTTAGGTTTTCCTGCCTTCGCTCCTTTAACTAAAATGATCCTTGCTTCAGGTCCTCGGGCTTCCATGAAGAAGTCTATCATTATCTCTGCCTCAACTATGATCCCAATTTCTTTGACCGAGTCTGCTCCAAGTCTCAATGCTAAAAAGATTCATGGCACTAATCGAAGAGGCTATAAAGGATCCTGACTTGTCATGGGGAGATGAAGATATGGCCATCTAAGAGCCAAGGATCATGGTTTTGGGAAATCAATGTCGGAGAGGCAGACTACCAATCTCACAAAGTCGAAGAATATCAAGAAGGAGAACGGTGTTGATGATTTGCTAACTCAACTCTCGGTATCCTTGCTGACCCAACTATTCATCGTCCCAACCTCCATACTCTCAGTGGCTGGTCTTTCTATTGAGACCCCTAAATCTTTAGGGAGTAACTATACTTAGGACAAGGATCCTAAAGGTCACTTATTAGTGGAGAAGGAAGTAGAATCCCAGGAAAAAAAAGACTTCACCTCTTCAAACTAGAAGAAGAGGAGGAGAAAAAAAAAAGACCTACCAGGAGTAGTGTCCTCATCTTGCTTCTTGCTTTGGTGCATGTACATAGCTCGTTGTTGTTCAGTTATGGCCTTGCCTTTTCCTTTGAAATGTTTAAATGTGAATAAAGTTGTCTCTCTTTCTGATTTTTGTCTTGTTTTACTTTTCTATTTTTGTATCTGTTGGCCTGTATACTTGGTATATGCATGAATGATTGATTATATTTCAATGTTATTCATATTTGAATCTATGCAATGCCATTATTCACATACCTCCATATGCATAAGTAATTACATGGTATTAGTTTATAGTTTGGTTTTGTTTTTCACTGCTAATACATTTCTTGTTTGGATAAAAAAAACTTCATCTTTTTGGCCAACTCTATGTATTAATGAAAATAATTTAAGTGCACATTGTTTCCTACTGTTGAGAAGTAATGTCATGGATGTCCATATTAGTCATCCGTCCTTAGTCCCTCCTATCTTTAGGCGGTTGACCAAAAGCATTCATAATCCATTCTTGCCTATCATTGGCTATGGGTTTATCGTTACAACATAGGCATGGTTGTACTTGCAAGGAAGATATAGTTTCATACCGGTTCCTATCTCTGGGATCCAGTATTACTTGCGCCTGTCTCCATGCACCAACCTTAGACCTTTCCTATCTCTAGGCGTTGGTCAAAGATTGGATGTATATAGAAAATTTTCTAATCAACCTTAGTAAGATTATACTCCAATGACTCAATCATGGATCAAAGGAGTTCATTGGTACTTATCTATGGTACCTAGACATAAGGGTTTTCAAGACATGAAAAGTTTGATTTTTCCATTATTCACAAGGCACAGAGTTAGACTTTTAAGAATGCAGTTCCGTCGTTCCCAAAGCCAATTCCATTTATAAACAAAAGAGTGGTAGGTTATCCATATTACATCAGAGTCTAGTCGACTATTTATAGAAACAAACCTAAGTGAAATAGCATCTTGAGTGCTCGCTATTCCATTCTCGCATAATCAAGAACCCATCAATAGTCGCTAGTTTGAAAGTTCTATCTCTAAGGTTCTATTCAATTGCATAGGGACCATCCCAATTAGGGCCAAGTGCCGCTAGGCTAGGAAAGACCCATTTCAAAATGATGTCGCCTATCTCAAAGTTATGGTTTCTGACCTTGGCATTGAATTATCATGCCACTTTTTTTTGTGAGCAGCTACCCTCATATCAAACTCTTTTCATTTCTCATCGACCAAATTGAGGGACTTAAACAAGAGTTCCTCATTACCTTAAGGTCATAGTGTACTCTATAGTCAGAAGTGTAACGACCCGCAAATCCGTACCCCTTGAGTCAACACTATTCTACCTAAATCAACTCAAGTTGTACGGAAATACGAACCATTTGGGTTAAAGAGGAGAGGTAGAAGAAGAAGAAAATAGAAAACAACAACAGAATCTAACCATCGCAGCGGAATAAAATATAATAGATAATAAATGATCTTTACACAAAATCAAATATATCTGTTTACATGTTACATCATCAGAGTACATCAATCACAGATCAACATCAATTACATACATCTGGATACGCAGTACTCTACACAGCGGAATATATATGTGAAACAAGTACGAAAGTACGTATCTTCATCCAGCTCGTCTCCTGAGCTCCACAGCATCATATCCTGTATCCTATAATACTGGGTCTGACCCGAGCATTATAGTTAAATAACACCCGAGTCAGTCTGGAATACAAGCGTGAGAAAATCACACTCAATTGATTATTAAAGTTTCAAAAATCCTTTGAAAATAAAAGCATCTCGTAAGACCATGCCACAAATAAACATGTTGGGTTTTTACCTTACGATAGCTAAAACAATTTTTATAGAAATCCTCTGATATTATAATAGGGTCTATATACAAATACTTATTAAAATAGCCGAAATTGTTACATCTATTAAATTCCAGCTACTAGCCACAGAGTGGGTAATACAAACAAAACTCATGCAAGGCTCGTAGGGAGAATGGATTTCCAACTAATGACTAGGCACTGGGGTACCACCTGCCACAGTACGTGGCCTAGATCACAGTACCGAGGAGTACGTCCGCTCCCCTGCAACACAAGAACGGGACTATCCCTTACTGGATAATCCTGAGTGAGATCACCCCGCGGTTGGGATCAGCAACCGCCCACTAAGCCGAATAAAAAAAGGACATCTAGACAGGGATGACCTCACCCTGCTTAGGTGCTACCCACCTAGTCTTGTTGCATAACCACTGATTTTCATTCATTCCCATTTGATGTGGCTTGAGGCTAAGCGTTACCTTTTTAGAACATATCCCTTAGAATTCCCATCGCCCACCTGGCGATGTTCTGAAAGCATTCATCCATACAAGTCCGTCCCGGGTTCGAACGGAACCAAAGGCACTACTCCTACTACATCCATTTTGGAAATATCCTCAGGATTAGTAGCGACTAGCCCTTGCACTTCACAGCTCCATCTTCGAATCTAAACTCGTTTCCCACGAAACGTACAAACCCGATCGAAGTGGTTTTCGAGAAATAAATCTCGATCCCGGTCTCTTTGAAACGATCAACGCATTTGTCCAATATTGATAGTCGGTTATTTAACTATCAATTAATATTCACAAACATCCATCCAATAACAAATAATTTCCCAAATTATTTATTAACCTCAAATATCTTTACATGATATATTTCTATTTCCAACCCTTTGAAAACAGTTTCCAAACTATCTTCCTTTTTACAGGATAAATTTCTCAAATATTTTCTATCTCCACTGAAATTACCAAGCACAAAACTAGATCTTTAAAATAATTTAAAACACTTTACTTTGAAATATACTTTTAAAACATTTAAGATAAAACTACTTCAAGAATTTGTTAAAAATACATACTATATGAATATTTGAAAATAAAGTTACTTAATAAAATATAAAACTAGATTTTCACTTTTGAAAACAAAATACTAAGTCATTCATCAAATAATTACTACCATAATAGATTAAAAGAAAATACTTACTTTTAGAATTTAAATATTTAGAAATAATAAATTATCCAAAAACTTGCTTTTTAAAACAATTTTAAAACTTTTAACTTATATTTAAAAAATTACTTTAAAAACGTACTTGATTATCTAGGGAGAATTTCCAATCTCGATCACTTAAATCAATTTTCCAAATTGATTCCCAATTTATCCATTTGAAAAAAAATTCTTTACTTACTCAATTCATTTCGTAATTCGTTAATTATGGACTCTATTTTATTATTGTTATTTTTCGTTTGATTTTAAATCTTTTAACTGAAATATACAATTTTCAGATTCTTCCCGATTTCTTCTTTATTCTTTTCAATAGTTTAAATCTTAAATTTTAATTCAATATTTTGTTCTTTTAAATAATAACAATGAAATTTCAAATCTCATTATGTTTAATCAAAAATTCCTTTCCATATACAGAATTTATTAATTAGCATTTTGGAACCACTAATATTTTTATCCAATTCATTTTAATTTATTCCAGTCTTTATAATTATTTTCTTAAAAGTTCACTCCTTTGTTTCTTTTCAAAGTCCACTTCTATATATTTAGATAAATCAAAGTACCGAAATATTCAAGCAGACTATAGCATTCAATATTGTAATATAATTCATCATAGAATATCCAATAATCACACAGAGAACATTGAATAATTTAAATAAGTGTTGAGGAATCCAGTTGGATCCCTCCAACCTGTTTTCCCTGCATCCACAAATGTTAGCACAACTTAACATACCAATTCCACTTCAAGGTGGAATATCACGGTATACGGGTTTTAAATCTAAAATCATCCACCATTTAATACGGGAAATCAAACATTCCAAGATATACTGCTATATATAACACACCAAATCAAATCAATCAATTGTTTAAATTTGACAATTTAAATTTTAAATTAAATTCAGCTGAGTGAGATTAACTCACCTTTGATCTTTGAAATTGCAATCCAATCCAACCTCGATTTGTTCCCCTTTTGATTTTAACCTTGAATAAATATTAGATGATTTTATTAATATTTGAACCATTTGAATAATTGATTTCCATTTGGTAAATTTAATTTAATTATCTAATAATTTATTTAAATCAATTTTCTTTTAATATAATACACTTTGGTAACTAAGACAAATAAATACGTTTAATTAAACAAATTGATTCACCCTTATTTTAAAATTCAATTGGTGAATGAGAATAAGTACCCATGTATATTTATTTTCTTCTGAAACTACCTATATGCCTTTAAAAACAATTAATCTATAGATTCCAAAAATCAAATTTTATCTAAACGTCGTATAAATAGGTTATAAAATTTTAAACAGAATTATTATTTATTTTTTTCTCTCTTTACTGTACATTTTCTTCTGTATATATTCATAGATAAGCATATTAAATTTAAAAAAATCAATTCCTTCACTGCCGAATCTCTGCTCCCTCCCAGCTACCCACGCACGCAAACCCCGATGTCGTCCTTCCACCACGAACTCATGTTGCCGAAACCCTAGCTCGCCAACTGTCTCGACGTCAGCCGCTCGAGCTCGCGACTCGATTGATGGTTCGAAACCTCACAAAACTCGAGACGTATCGAAGATCTGCCCTAACACCATCTCGAACGGAAACGTCATCGCATATGCGAACACCTTTCATTTGCCTCTGGCCATTGAGTTGAGTGCGGAAGGTGGCTTCGTGCTCGCGTTCGATCCTAATTCAATTTTGAAGCTGAATAATTTGATTTTAGGATCTTGACTTTGATTTTCGAACGAAAATCGTTTGAATCTCAGTTCCGCCATTTCGTTCCCCCTCCTTTTTTTTATCGAATTGATCTCGTTCGATTGAGATGGTGATTTAAGAAGTTGAAGGAACGGAGGGCTCGAAATAATTACCAATGTAAGCGTGTTGAGGAAGATAATGGTTTTAAATAAAAAATTAATTATTCACCTTAAGTCAAAAATCAAAATGTCCTGTTAGGAAAAAGGTGATGGACGTGATTATTGCGTGTTCAACTATGCTAGGTTACAGGTAAAAATGCAGAAGAGAAGACAGGCTTTTGGACCAGTTATAAAATTGAATTTCCGGTTCAATTTTCAGCGCGTTTATTTATTGTATGCTCATTCGTCAGCTCCGAATGCTACGAAAATTGAAATCCGATAATAATAAGCTATTATGGATCCAATGGAACTAGTTTCGTCGAATTCCGAGACTGTGTCTCGGAAGGTTATTTTTAAATTTAATTTAACTATAAAATTTCAAAACTTAATAAATCACTGTTAAATTCAATTTTAAAACTTCTACTATCCTCAGTACTATCAATATAAATTTTTCAAGCCTTCAAATTATTTTTGATAGGCTTAAAACTCTAGATTCAACATTTTACCCAACTTCAAATTATTTAATTCAATAAGTTAATTATCAAATAAATAAAGATATTTGAATTCAAGTTAAAAAATTAACTTTTAAATATTTAAAATTCAATTTTAAATGCTCAAAAATTCTAGGTCGTTACATTCCTCCCCCCTTAAAAGAATTTCGTCCCCGAAATTTCTAGTTACGAAGAATGATCCAATACCCATTACTATTTTCCAAAGTCAAACAGTTTTATCAACTTGCCATAACATATCTTTTATTAAGACCCATTATCTTTCTTACTAGCTTCCCAAACTTTTCCTTAGTTCCCAAATACATTACTTATTCAACCATTCAAACTTAAATTTAAATCCAATTTTAAATTATCAAAATTTCTCAAAAATTTTCTAACTCTCTAAATTTTCGAAAATTTTTGCCAGCATCTCCTTTGCGCGGCTAGCTCAGTACAACTACAAAAGGCCTCTACGAGCTCCCAAATTCCAAAAGAAAACAAAACGCCAAGTGGATAGATCCAAAAACCCAATCAAATTTCATACCAAAATTTAAACACATAACTTTTTGTCGAGCAATTCAAATTTATCATTTGAAATCAAAATAAATTCTCTTTTCCCCTTATAATACCTGCATATCCTGCATAGCACTAATATCCAATCACAACTTTCCAGAAACATTTATCGACTTCCTTACAATCGTCAATATTTATTCACTCAAATATTAACTTAGAATATATTTGTAATATCAATTTCCAATCAGGAATTCTCCATTCCTTTCTTAAGTTTTGTATAAACATTTTATATGCTTCTTATATTTATTTTCACCTTACCACTTCAGTTTATATCTATTTCTATTCAAATTGATTCTTTAATTTTCATATGAATTTAATTTATCTTTAACTTTGAATATTTAAATTTTATTTTCCATTTATAACTAATTCATGTCATTATTTTAAATTGGTTTCATTTACTAATTTATTTCAATTTCTAGTTTGAAATCGTTTTGTCGTTAACAAAATTTTCCAAAAATTTTCTAACTCCCAAAATTTTCGAAATTTTTTGGCAGAGTCTCCTTTGTACGAAGGAGCTTTTGCAATTTGACAAAAGATATAAATATATATACATCGACCCACCCGGTCGAAAAAACCAAAAACAGTTCATATTTCCTATTTTTATTGCGTAGGCGTACCTTATTTAGCATTTTTAAGCAAACAGCTTATTTATTTAGCAGTTAGCGTGCCCAAAATCCAGCCAAATGGCTTTCCGGTACCTGTGCTTACTCAATTTAAACATGTAAGTGCCATATACATGAAGTTTAACAACATTTCACGTATTTGCAATAGTTAAATGCATGAATTCTAAAAGAAATGCACATTAAACACTTTTTATAAGCAATTTGAATATTCCAACATTAATTTTAATTGCTTACAACCAATCACATATCGTTTCACGTATCCGAATGGTAAACAACTCACAAGCTTACATTAATTTATTTTTAAGCAAAACAAACTCATATTTAATTCAATTGATCTCAAAATCAATTTATTTTACTTGCAATGATTCATAGAATTTTATTTTCGTCTATTTTCGTCCCACAACCAATTTAAATTCATTTCAACTCAATTTATACTTAATTCTATTCCATTTTTAAATTTATTCACAATCCATATATTCTCATTTTCATTGCATTTTAAATTTGAATCTATTCACTTGCTTTTCATTTTATTAACCAAACTAGTTTCATTATTCAAACAGGTTCCATTCAAAACCACTTGATCTAGCTCGACACATTTTATTAAATTTTATCCCTTTCCAATTTTATTCACGATCCATTCATTTACATTTCATTCCATATTTGTTTATTCCAAACTATTTTATTTAGCTCGAAAACAATCCTGGCTATTTCATTCAATAACTATTTCTCAACTTATTTAAACCACACTTCATTAGATTCTTATTTATTCCATCCATTTACTTATTCAATATAATTAGTTTACCTACTCAATCCATTATGAATTTTCATTTCCTTAAATATTATTTATAACCCACCAAATTCTATTTTGATTCAAATTTATTTTCACTTGATTTAAATCCAACCCAATATCATTAACTTAGTTTTAAGTTGAATTCATTTCAACTCCTTTCCATCTTTTTAGCTTAAGTTGATTTACTTCAATTTTATACTTAAGCTCATTTCATTTTACGAGTAAAAAAAAATTCCTTTTCTATTCAACTTAATTCTATCTCAATCAAATCTCATATTAAATCTACAATTTCATTTGATTAGTTATTATAAAATTTAACTTTCCAGATTCAACTCATTCAATTGATTACATAGCCATTTCCAATTTATTTCCACTTATTTGGATTTTATTTGCAATTCAAACCATTACTATTTTAATCCAATTTCATTTTTATTCGATACATTTCCAATTATATTTAATTTGTTATGCCTCAAGTCAAATTTTGATTGATAACTCAAATTCTGGTTCTACCATTCTCTTTTAATTTACTATCCAATTTTATTATCTCCCAATTCAATTTCATTAACTAATTTATTATCTAATTAGTTCTTCCTCTGGTTAAAATTCAATACTTGATTTTTAAATCTCAAAATCTCTTCATTTAATTTTCTTAAGTTAAAATTTATTTTATAAGGATTTTTATTTTTTTGCTTTATTTTCCAAATCATCAAACAATATTTATTTTGTGTTTTCTATCCCACTTTTCAAATTTTAGAAGTCACCACTTATTATTTTACACATTTTCATTCATTCTAGGCTTGAATATATTCTTCTTTTATTTTTAACTCAAGCCTTACGCTTATTTATAATCCAAGCATATTTTATTCCATGCATTTTTTTATTACCATGGATTTTTAATTCTTTTATAAGTTGTTCTCATTTATTTATTTCATTCCAATCCTTATCCAACTTATTTTCCATTTATTCAGGTAAGAATCTAATTCCATTCGATAACTCAGTTGAATTTTATTCCAATTCAATTTTCATTTTAACAGGGATTTATTTAACCCAATTCGATTTCAACTTAATTCGAATAAAACTAGACATTATTTTCAGCCTATTCAATTAATTTCAATCCAGTTAAATTTTTATTCCCCAATCCAAGTTAATTTCATTTTTAACTTTTCACTTTAAATTTAAACTTCCAACATTCAAAGTTAATATTTCCTTCCTGATTTAAAAAAAAAAAATCATCTCAATTTATAAGCTTACAACTATCTCATCAGGATTTTCAAGCACCCGACTTTTGGTTTCAAATCATTTTGAAATCTCCAACATCTCAAATCACATTATATTTCTCAAAAGTCAAACCAGTCCTAGTTTTATTCCCAATAAATTTCCTTTGAGATTTTCAAAAACAACTAGCTTTTCTGAACAAATCAATTTGGTAGCAATCCGTCACTTAGAAATTCGAAAATGAATACTGATGATGAGACCATCATCATCAGAATTATTTCCCAATAATCCAAGTGATTTCAATGCTATATCACTTTCAAAATCCATTTAAAACGAATTTCCTTTCAGAAATACCTTCAAAACAATAATGCTATTATTTATCTTCAAAACACTATGACAAACACTTCCAAAATCTTCAGGATTTTAAATTTTCAAATCCTGCTTAAATCAATTTTAACTATAATTCATTTGCATAGTTTCTGCTCATACAAATTCTCATTTGATTATATTTCAATTTATAAATCACGTTGATAATTTATATTTATAAATCTCTTTTTATAAACGAATTTATTTTCCTTAATCTTTAGTTATATTTTTAATTTCTAGTTAAATTTCCACTCAACAATGATAATAATTTAATATTATCATTCCTAACATCCAAGCAACCATATATTAGCTAAAATAGTTCACAAAAACTTTTATTTATATCAAAATATATTTTTGGGTAAAATTATTTCATTCACCCATATTTAAAACAATACCGTGTCAAACTGTTTTATTCAAGTGTTTAGAAACCCCTTCGGTACAATTGTCCAGACTGTGCCGACGAAGGTACATATGCCACTGAATAAACCAATCAATACAATATTAAAACAATTTATATTCGCTAACAAATACGCGCTCATATCTATTAATACGCTCAAACTCATTCTAGAGTACTACGGACTCTAATTTAAATGAGTAATTCCCATCAGAGCCAAGGTTAGCACCAACCTATGCTCTGATACCAAGTGTAACCACCCGCAAATCTGTACCCCTTGATTCAACACTATTCTACCTAAATCAACTCAAGTTGTACAGAAATACGAACCATTTGGGTTAAAGAAGGAGAGGTAGAAGAAGAAAATAGAAAACGACAACAGAATCTAACCATCGCAGCGGAATAAAATATAATAGATAATAAATGATCTTTACACAAAATCAAATATATCTGTTTACATATTACATCATCAGAGTACATCAATCACAGCTCAACATCAATAACATACATCTGGATACACATTCGAATATATATATATATATATATATATATATAAAACAAGTACGAAAGTACGTATCGTCATACAGCTCGTTTCCTGAGCTCCACAGCATCATATCTTGTATCATATAATACTCGGTCTGACCTAAGCATTATAGTTAAATAACACCTGAGTCAGTTTGGAATACCGGCGTGAGAAAATCACACTCAATTGATTATTAAAGTTTCAAAAATCTTTGAGAACAAAAGCATCTCGTAAGACCACGCCACAAATAAACATGTTGGGTTTTTACCTTACGATGGCTAAAACAATTTTTATAGAAATCCTCTGATATTATAATAGGGTCTATATACAAATACTTATTAAAATAGCCGAAATTGTTGCATCTATTAAATTCCAGCTACTAGCCACAGAGTGGGTAATACAAACAAAACTCGTACAAGGCTCGTAGGGAGAATGGATTTCCAACTAATGACTAGGCACTGGGGTACCACCTGTCGCAGTACATGGCCTAGATCACAGTACCGAGGAGTACGCCCGCTCCTCTGAAACACAAGACCAGGACTACCCCTTACTAGATAATCCCGAGTGAGATCATCCTGCGGTTGGGATCAGCAACCGTCCACTAAGCCGAATAAAAAAAGGACATCTAGACAGGGATGACCTCATCCTGCTTGGGTGCTACCCACCTAGCCTTGCTGCATAACCCCTGATTTTCAGTCATTCCCATTTGATGAGGCTTGAGCTAAGCGTTACCTTATTAGAACATATCCCTTAGAATGCCCATCGCCCACCTGACGATGTTCTGAAAGCATTCATCCATACAAGTCCGTCCCGGGTTCGAACGGAACCGAAGGCACTACTCCTACTACATCCATTTTGGAAATATCCTCAGGATTAGTAGCGACTAGCCCTTGCACTTCACTGCTCCATCTTCAAATCCAAACTCGTTTCCCACGAAACGTACAAACTGGATCGAAGTGGTTTTCGAGAAATAAATCTCGAACCCGTTATCTTTGAAACGATCAACGCATTTGTCCAATATTGATAGTCGGTTAGTTAACTATCAATCAATATTCACAAACATTCATCCAACAATTAATAATTTCCCAAATTATTTATTAACCTCAAATATCTTCGCAAGATATATTTCTATTTTCAACCCTTTGAAAACAGTTTCCAAACTATCTTCCTTTTTACAGAATAAATTTCCCAAATATTTTCCATCTCCACTGAAATTACCAAGCACAAAACTAGATTTTTAAAATAATTTAAAACACTTTACTTTGAAATATACTTTTAAAACATTTACGTTAAAACTACTTCAGAATTTGTTAAGAATACATACTATATGAATATTTGAAAATAAAGTTACTTAATAAAATATAAAACTAGATTTTCACTTTTGAAAACAAAATACTAAGTCATTCTTCAAATAATTACTATCATAATAGATTAAAAGAAAATACTTACTTTTAGAATTTAAATATTTAGAAATAATAAATTATCCAAAACTTGCTTTTTAAAACAACTTTAAAACTTTTAACTTATATTTAAAAATTTAATTTAAAAATGTACTTGATTATCCAGGGAGAATTTCCAATCTCGGTCACTTAAATCAATTTTCCAAATTGATTCCCAATTTATTCCATTTGAAATAAATTTCTTTACTTACTCAATTCATTTCATAATTCGTTAATTATGGACTTTATTTTTATTATTATTGTTTCCGTTTGATTTTAAATCTTTTAACTGAAATATACAAATTTTCAGATTCTTCCCGATTTCTTCTTTATTCTTTTCAATAATTTAAATCTTAAATTTTAATTAAATATTTTGTTCTTTTAAATAATAACATTGAAATTTAAAATCTCATTAACTCTCTGTTTAATCAAAAAATCCTTTCCATATACAGAATTTATTAATTAGCATTTTGGAACCACTTATATTCTTATCCAATTCATTTTAATTTATTTACATTCTTTATAATTATTTCTTAAAAGTTCACTCCTTTGTTTCTTTTCAAAGTCCACTTCTTTATATTTAGATAAATCAAAGTACCGAAATATTCAAGCAGACTATAGCATTCAATATTCTTATATAATTCATCACAGAATATCCAATAATCACACAGAGAACAATGAATAATTTAAATAAGTATTGTGGAATCTATTTGGATCCCTCCAACCTGTTTTCCCTGCATCCACAGATGTTAGCACAACATAAAATACCAATTCCACTTCAAGGTGGAATATCATGGTATACGGGTTTTAAATCTAAAATAATCCACCATTTAATACGGGAAATCAAACATTCCAAGATATACTGCTATATATAACACACCAAATCAAATCAATCAATTGTTTAAATTTGACCATTTAAATTTTAAATTAAATTCAACTGAGTGAGATTAACTCACCTTTGATCTTTGAAATTGCAATCCGATAAAACCACAACTTGTTCCCCTTTTGATTTTAACCTTTATTCGAACCATTTGAATAATTGATTTCCATTTGATAAATTTAATTTAATTAACTAATAATTTATTTAAATCAATTTTCCTTTAATAAAATACCCTTTGGTAACTAAAACAAATAAATAAGTTTAATTAAACTAATTGATTCACCCTTATTTTAAAATTCAATTGGTGAATGAGAATAAGTACCTATGTATATTTATTTTCTTCTGAAACTACCTGTATGCCTATAAAAACAAATAATCTATAGATTCAAAAAATCAAATTTTATCTAAAAATCATATAAATAGATTATAAAATTTTAAATAGAATTATTATTTATTTATTTTCTCTCTTTACTGTACATTTTCTTTTGTATATATTCATAGATAAGCATATTAAATTTAAGAAAATCAATACCTTCACTGTCGAATCTCTGCTCCCTCCCAGCTACCCACGCACGCAAATCCCGATGTCATCCTTCAACCACGAACCTATGGTGCCGAAACCCTAGCTCGCCAACTGTCTCGATGTCAGCTGCTCGAGCTCGTGACTCGATTGATGGCTTCGAAACCTCACAAAACTCGAGACATATCGAAGATCTGCCCTAACACCATCTCGAAGGGAAATGTTACCGCATACACGAACACCTTTCGTTTGCCTCTGGCCATTGAGTTGAGTGTGGAAGGCGGCTTCGTACTCGCGTTCGATCCTAATACAATTTTGAAGCTGAACAATTTGATTTTAGGATCTTGACTTTGATTTTCGAACGGAAATCGTTCGAATCTCAGTTCCACCATTTCGTTCCCCCCTTCTTTTTTTTATCAAATTGATCCCGTTCGATTGAGATGGTGATTTAAGAAGCTGAAGGAACGGAGGGCTTAAGATAATTACCAATGTAAGCGTGTTGAGGAAGACAATGGTTTTAAATAAAAATAATAATTATTCACCTTAAGTCAAAAATCAAAATGTCCTGTTAGGAAAAAGGTGATGGACGTGATTATTGCGTGTTCAACTATGCTAGGTCACAGGTAAAAATGCAAAAGAGAAGACAGGCTTTTGGACCAGTTATAAAATTGAATTTTCGATTCAATTTTCAGCGCGTTTATTTATCATATGCTCACTCGTCAACTCCGAATGCTACGAAAATTGAAATCCGATAATAATAAACTATTACGAACCCATTGGAACTGGTTTCTTCGAATTCCGAGACTGTGCCTCAGAAGGTTATTTTTAAATTTAATTTAACTATAAAATTTCGAAACTGAACAAATCACTGTTAAATTCAATTTTACAACTTCTATTATCCTCAGTACTATTAAAATAAAATTTTCAAGCCTTCAAATTATTTTTAATAGGCTTAAAACTCTAGATTCAACATTTTACCCAACTTCAAATTATTTAATCCAATAAGTTAATTATCAAATAAATAAAGATATTTGAATTCAAGTTAAAAAAATTAACTTTTAAATATTTAAAATTCAATTTTAAATGCTCAAATATTCCGGGTCGTTACAAGAAGGGACTTCCAATTTAATTGGAATCGTGGCCTCAAATCCATAGGCCAAAGCTAATGGAGTATGATCAGCTACAGACTTATGGGTCGTTCGATAAGCCCATAAGGCTAATGATAACTCATTTACCCAGTTGCACTTGGCCTTCGTCGATTGCTTCTTCAAGAAGGATTTGATGATCTTGTTCATCGCTTCCACCTCTCTAATCACTTCTTAGTGTGCTACCACCGAGAACTTCTTCTCAACTCAATACCGATTATAAAAATCTTTGAATTCAGCACTCACGAATCGGGTTCCATTGGCAGTGATAATCTTCCGTGGAACTCCAAATCTGCATATAATGTTCTTTACCACAAAGTTGATCGCTTTATTCATAATGGTCATAACTAGAGGTTTTGTTTCGGTCCACTTTGCGAAATAATCCGCATCTACTATAACATACTTTGCCCTACTTTTCCATATTGGTAGCACACCGATTATGTCAATTCCCCAAATCACAAATAGCCATGGGCTCACCATTTGCGTAAGCTCCATGGATGGGGCTATTGGTATATTCGCAAACCCTTTGCATCTGCAATATTTTCTAGTCTAATTAGTCGCATCCCAGTTGATTGTTGGCCAAAAGTATTCGTAGAGAAGGACCTTCCTACCAAAGTCTACCACCCAGTGCAATCACAACAGCTTCCCTCGTGCATATCAGTAAGGAACTTCTTAACTTCTTCTTTGGTGACACATCGTACTAGGGGGCAAAGCTATGTTGTTTATGCGCTTAGATATTATATAGTGGTGAAGGTGCAAAAGTTTATAGCATGGATAAAGAGGGGATATAGCGGAAAATAGTAGAGGTGCAAAATGCTTCATTAGGTATGAAATAATTATTTGAAGTTAATTTATTCGCATTCTCATATAATTTCTGTGGGAAAATGAAATATTGTTTAATCTCATGTAACAAAACCAAAGAATGCAATGATTTGTGCACACCAGATTTAGTGACTACAATAGATTTCTAACTTATATTAAGCACTTATACCTTAAAATTAGATCTATACCCTAACTTTGTTAATTGGTTTAAAAGAGAACTAGTCAAATCAACAATTGTATATTAATATTGCAAAAGCGAATGCTAAAAATCCTTGAATTATCAGATGTAGTAGAAAATAGTAGGGGTTTAAAGCGGATCTACTGTTTAATAGCGCTAAATTGAAATATCGGAGCGGTTGGAGAGCACTATGCTCTACAGTGGGGATTTTGCAGGACTTTGGTGGAGTTTTAATTGCATAATGGATTATAATCCTCTCCTATATATTATACTCCTTCTTGCATAATAAATCGTGGTACTTTACATAGGAGTTTTCGACGTTAGTTCCTTCCATTTGGGAGAATTTCCTTTAACAAATTCTTTTTTCATTCGAGTCATTCATAACTTCTTTCTAGGCCTCCATGATCTAATCGACATCTATCTGCTCAATGCTTGGAGTGAATAAGACCTCCACTTAAACAAGTCCCATAAGTTATACATCCCCAGAGCTAGCTGGTTTTTCTAATGAGTCGGCTTTCACATTTTCTTCTCTAGGAATGTGTGTCATCGTGTAGTATTAAATGTCGTTTAGCAGTTCCAGGACCTTCATTAGGTAAGGGGAAAGTCTCACTCCCTTAGCCTTAAATTCCTTCTTAATATGGAAAACTGCCAATTGAGAGTCACTTAGTATGATGCAATGTTTTGACTCCCAATTCTTTTGATATCTCGAGTCTTATGATCAATGCCTCATACTCAGCTTCGTTATTCATTATCAGAAACTATACCTTCAAAGCACAACATATATTCCACGGTAATCCAGATCACTCCTACCCCCAAACTATGTTCGCTAGAAGCTCCATCTATGTAAAACTTTCAATGGCCAATTCAGATTTCATCCTCTTCAACTTCATCACCAATGGTGAATTCATCAATGAAATCAGCTAACACTTGTCGTATCGCCATTCTAGGATGGTAGGTTATATTGTATTGGCCCAGTTTGATATTCCACTTCAGTACTCTCCCGAAAGTCTCCGGTTGATGCAACACTTGCCTTAAAGGCTAACCATTTAATACTTATATCAGATGAGCTTGGAAGTAAGATCATAACTTTATTAAAGCAGTACGCTAGCTTCTCTAATTTTGGATAATTCTTTTGTGCTCCGATGAACCACTTACTGATATACTACATTGACCTTTGGATTCAAGACTCCTTACATACCAAGACCGCACTCAATGCATGAGCAGATACTACCATGTAAACAAACAAATCTTTCCATTCCAAAGGCTTTGAAAAAATCATCCATCTCTCCATATGATCTAGTACGTTATGCAAAGATTCCTAACATTTTTTCATCCAAATAAACTTTCACTTTCTTTATTAAGGGTATCAACAAATGGCAGGCATTTATCTATTGCCTTCAAAATAAATTGATTCAGTGCGATGAATTTCCCATTTAAGCATTGCATTTCCCTCCTTGTCTTTAGGGTTGCAACATATTTTAAGCTTCAATGACCCTTGAATTACTAGGAATCCCAAAATCATGACTGATGTTGCTTCGTAAGAGCATTTAGTGAGTTAAGCTTCATCCTATACTTACAAAGCACTTCAAACATCTCTAAGAGTTGGCCCATGTGATTTATCGATCATTAAGACTTCATAAGCATATCATCTACATACACCTTTATCGTCTATCTTCTCTGGTCCTTAAACTTCGAGTTTACCAACCTTTGGTAAGTTGCTTCAGCATTCTTTAAACCCAATGTTATAGATCAATAAAAATATAGCCCTAAACCAATCATGAAACCGGTATGCTCTTGATCTAGAATGTGCATTGCTATCTAATTGTAGCCAAAGTACACATCCTTGAAGGATAGTAATTAATGTCCTAGAGTTCTATCCATAAGCTAGTCGATTTTGGGTAGCAAGAAGCTGTCCTTTAAGCACATTTTATTTTGATTAGAATAATCGATGCATGCCCACCATTTTCTATTTGGTCTTTTGACCAACACAGGACTTGGTACCCATTCGAGGTAAACTGCATCGTGCATAAAGCCATTCGCTTTCAGCTTATTCAATTCTTCCTTTAATGCAATAGATTTCTCCAGACCTAGGTTGTGGCTTTTTTGCTTTACAGGAGTATGGAGGGTATCATGGATCCACATTCAATATATGAAATGATATCTCTGGCGATAGTTCGCACATATCAGAATGCATCTAAGCAAACACATTCAAGTTTGCATGGAGAAACCCTACCAACTCCTCCTTCATCCTTATGCCAAGCTGATATCCAATCTTTAGGACCTTGGGTCATCCTCATTAATTGGGATGCTGATTGTTAGCTCTACCGGTGCCTCCCTCGCATACTCTAGCTCTTCCTATAGGGTCGAAGACTTGTGCAATTTACTATGGCACCCGAGCTAGGGCTTAGGCGGTGGTTGCTATGCATCAACTATTTTGAACCAAAGAGTGTCTGCTCTTTCCTTTCTTACGTCACTTCTCCTTTGTAATCTCTACGACATAACCCTTACGGCCAATACTCTGATCTCCTTGAATAGCTCATATCCTTTTCTCGATGGGGAACATCATCATTAGGCACCAAGGGACAAGTGGTACTTTGAAAATGACAAGGGCCAATCAGCCCAAGAAAGCATTGTAAGCTGAGTGTGTATCAATCACCAAAAACATTTGCACCCACACCATCTTGTGCTCTTCTTCACCCAGTTCAATAGACAGATCAATACAACTGACATGCTCCTTAACCTCTTCGGTTAATCCCTAAATATGGAAAATACATGGCTTTAGATCCTTCCCACTAATCCTAATTTGGTTGAATGTCTTCTTAAATAAAATGTTAACCGATCTCCCATAATCAATCAGGACTCGACGCATTATCATCGACCTAACAATGTCCATAATCACCGTAGGGTCAACAGTTGGCGCTTCTACCTTATCAGCATCTCTATTTCTAATAATAATATTGTCATTCGTCATCTTTTGTGGGTTTTTCGGAGATCTATGTTTCACGGTGATACAAGTCTCCTAAACCACATTCTTTAAAGATCTATAGTACCTTTCCAGCTTATTCCAGCTCTTCTCGGTTGGATGAGATCCTCTGGTGATAGTGTTGATCATAATTTTATTTTCAAGCTACCTAGGTTCCTCTTCACTAGGCCCAACCAATTTTGTTAGGCCATTTTCCCTTAGGGTCTATTGTTCGTTGATCCACCAACCTATGAATTTCTCACATATTGTTGCAATTTCATTTTCCTAATCAAGTCTTTAATTACATCCTTCATACGTAGGCACTCGTTGGTATTATGTTCGTGTATTTTGTGGAAGCGAAATACATCCCTTAGCACCTTCCTCCTTTGGTTACCTCCCTCTAAGGTGGATTCCTATAATTCTTAGCTTCTTGCGTAGCAAGGTAGATATTTTTTTGATGGATTCATTTAACGCAGTGTAATCTCTGAGTATTATATATTTTTAGGATGCTTCTTGGTACCTGGTTTCTTTCCACTAGCACCTTAGTTCATTCTCTTTGGATTATTATTCTTGACATTCACCGCAACATTCACACAGCTCTCACTAGCTTTCTTAATTGAATCATTGCTTTGTACTACATCATTCGACATCCTAAGACCACTCAGTCCAATGGCCAGGTCTGTCTCTTCCACATGTAAAAACTGGGCACTTTACATAAAACTCCTCTATAGTAGGCGGCTACTTCCTTTTAGCCCTCTATCAAATTCCATGTCGGGGTAAATACCCTAAATTAAAGCCATCAAAATAATATCTTCTTTCAAATTACTAACTTTGATTACAACATTGTGAATCATTTTTAGAAATCTTTCGAAGTCTCTTTGGAATTCTAATGAATGTTTGACAAGGACACCACCTCCTTGGATCAATCAGCATGGAGGTTGAATTGCTCCATGAACTTTATTGCTAGTTGGTCAAAGGAAGATATGGACTACGGCATGAGCCGAGTGAACCACATTGTGGTCAACCATTCTAGAAATATTGGAAACACTTGCATATTATTGCGTCAATAGCTCTGGAACTATCCATGTGTCCTTCATACTTCAATGAATGTGTTTTAAACCAATTGTTCCATTGTAAGACAATAATGTTTCCATAATAAGCCTCTTGGGATAGTTTCTTGCAAAATATCATCAGTAATGGGGTCCTACTAGGCGATGAACCCCATTCATCATTACTTCTCTGCTAATTCACATTCAGCAGCTTCTCCCCATATTAGATGTGTTATATGTACTACCTTGGTCGATAGGATGACAAATATTGGGAAAGACCTTGAGTGTTTGACTCCATAAACATTCTCGTTAGTTGCTGATGTCTGGGCTCCTCTGTCTCTATGAGGCTTTTCAGCTAACACCTCATTATCATCATTCTTTCTTGGATGGTTCTACGACATTCGTCTGAACACCACCATTTTGCTCATCAGAAACTTTCTTAGGACCAATATCAACCTCATCATTAAGTTCACCAATAGAATGACTAATAACCATTCTCCTAGATAAGTGGGTAACAAGTCATGATGGGTCGGTACCAAGTTGTAATTTTCCAAAATGTGCTTTCTCAAATCCAATTTTGGATGTCCTAAGTTCTCTCCTTTTCATCTTTTTCCTACCTTCTCTCCAATTTCTTTCTAATGAAGATGAACATTCTTCTTCCGAGTTAGAAGATGATGATTCTCTATGGCTTTTCTTCTGCCTTTGGGTAATTGAGTCATCATAGCAGTATCTCCATCTGTTTCAAGGTAGAATTTTAACTCTTCAACATCTTTTTGTTCATCTCGGACATCAACCTATTTAAATCCACCATTTTTATAATCTCTGGTGCACTCAGGATTTTAGTAGGAGAAGGTTAATTAGTTTCCTCTCCATGTCGAGCCTTCATTCTCTATATCATTGATGGGTCTCGGTGTGGTTGAATTCTTCAATTATTTTTTAGGGCCATTTCTTATAGATCAAATGTTAAATTTCTTCCAAATCTAAATAACCATGGATCCCCAACACCAAATCTTTAAATCTGACTATTGACGTTTTAAGTCCAAAGATCTGAGGCAGATCTATAATAGTGAATCTCAAAATCTTTCAGTGAAAGCACCAAAATGTTGACAACTAAAGTGAGAAAAACACCCAATCAATTCACATATGAAAATTAAAAGATTTGAGAGACTAAAAGAGATAAAAATTCACAAGGTTTAGAGTGGTTCTAGCAAAACCAATAGCCTATGTCCAATATCAACTTTGCTACCGATTATACTTTTCTTTTATAATAATCGATATCCTGTAATTCGGATTAAGATTTTTTTTCTTTTGCACCTTCCCCTATAGTTATTAAGGAAAAGCATCGTAGAAATCACCGAAATAAGCTCGCTCACATTCTCCAATTTCGGCATGAAGCTTCAGGCAAGAGATCATGGCCAAATTTCGTTATTGTTGATGGATCAGTATGCGAGTTTTATCATCTTGTGACTTATTCTTTCTGTATCTTCCACTCCTTGAAATGTGCTTTGTTGACTCGTTATAGGATCGAAAGAGTTAGTATCGAGTTGAGAATCTTTACTCAATAATTAGTTGCGCGTTTGACCTGTAATTTCATATTTTGCTTCTCATCGTTTACTTGTTTGAGAAACGATTGAATACTTACTCATGGGAAGTATGGATCAGTGCTAACTCTTAGGAATTAACCTGAATACTAACATTAGACTTACATTCTTGATTTTAGTCTGCTTTACTGGCATTTAATGGCTCTGATTCATTTAGATACTACTTTGTTCAAAATTGGGATAATAAATATAAAAATTTATTCTTTTAAATTATAGATATCATGGAAATAATAATGTAACATCCCGCCTTTTTATATGCTTTAAATTGACAATAAACCATACAGAATGGCGGATTGTTATTGGGGTGAATAAGAAAAGCAGAGAAAGAAAAAAAACAAAAAAGAATCTTACAGTGGAACGACAAAATATAATAATCAAATAACAGTTCATGAAGTTGTTTACAAAGCATTTGATTATACTAATACAATATTGAATCAGAGTTACACATACCAGTAAATAATAAATAACAATGCAGCGGAACAGTATAAATGTAGTGGAATGATATAATAAATAATAGTAATACAATCTTCATCTTCGTCCTCTAGAAATAAAGTCTTCAAATCCTGAAATGCTCAGACTGACCCGAGCGAATCGAAAAGATAAAACACTCGAGTCGATCTTATGTAAGTTAAATCAATGGTAAATAATATGAGTGGAATGGCGTCAGAGATGTTTATGGGATTTGACACCTCGTATGCAGGGTCAAACGTAGGTGCAGTAACTTAAAAGGTGTTCGAGATTTACATCTCCTAAGAATCCGTTAAACTATTTACTATGTAGTAATATTTAGTTATTATAATAATGTCTAATAGTAAAATAAACTTACTTTTAAATAGTGTTAAGGGATTACCCATATAGTCCGTTACACGTAATAGTCTCAGTAGTCCATCCAGTATCAGCGCATCTCCAGATCGGGAGACTACCCTAAATACTCCATGGGCTGCGGGAGAAAACCAAACTCGTACAAGGCTCGCTAGGTAGGTGACACGGCACAACTAGGCAACGCCAAGGTAGATATACCATTACACTTGCGGACATGTGGTAACGCATAATAGCTACTACCGCCCACCTCGAGCCACACCCCCAAAATCAAAAGGCCCAAATCAATCACAAAGTAATAGGATGGTATCGATGGAGTGTGTCCGTTAAAAGGTGCTATCTTCTTAGCCCGTCAATCGCTCCTGTTTTAGCCACCTTATGCCAACTGTTAAAGCGCCAAAATGGTCACCAACACCCAAATTCAGATGAAAGCACCAAATAACAATCACAACTCACGGATAGAATATATGTAGAGAGTAATAATTTGAAGAACAGTCCAAATTAAAATGAGAGCAGTAAAGAACAACAGATTTTATAGTGGTTCGGCTAACTCCGACCTACATCCACTCCAGAAGTTTCCTTTTTATTGCTTTAATAATAAATTAAGTTATAAAATGGAAAAGCAACCTCAGCCTTAGAAAATAGAAAGAGAGAGAGCCAGAAGAAGATCCCTTTTTTGAACCCCCACATGTTGTATTTATAGGAAATCCTGAGTTGTTGGGCTTTCTGCATGGTGTAGGCCCATCAAGACCTTCCACCGAGCCACATATCTCCACAATGCCGAGACACATACCTCCACAATGTTGAGCCACATACCTCCACAATGCCGAGCCACATCGGCCTTAATACGATGCCGAGCCGTATCAACAATGCCGAGCGACCCTGACCTGACCAATGCTGAGTAACCCTGACCTGACCAATCCCGAGCCATCTCACCAATGCCGAACAACCCTGTCCTTACCAATACCGAGAGAGGTTCGATGCCGAACGACATCCAGTGCCGAGCGACTTCCAATGCCAATGAGGTACAATGTCGAACGACATCCAATGCCGAGCGACTCACGATGTCGAACGGTGTCCAATGACGAACGATGCCTAGCGCCGAGCAGCAACCCATGCCGAGCCACACCATCTGCCGAGCGGCGACCAATGTCGAGCCACTCCTTATGCCGAGCGGCAAGCAATGTCGAACCATGCCTTATGCGGAGCAGCAACCAAGACTGAATCACCCTTCTCTCTCATCGGTGCCAAGCCATGCACATTGAACCTATTCTTGACCGATCGTCTATCCATCCAGATAGCTCCAGTCAATCGTATTCCAATTTCGATAAATGAACAGTCGATTTGGTTAAATCCGCCTGTCCGTGGCTTTGTAAAAAGGTGGGTTAACACTTGCCCCTCAAAACACGCCTTGCTGTTGGAAGGTGTGTTTTGAATATCCTCAAATTCAACATCCAATGTCCATGTTTCATACATATCCAATAACCAATAACCGAATCCAAGACCTTTCCAGGTCAATATCCAAATCCTTTGCCATTCATAGCCAATATTCATATCCGTAACCTCTCTGGTTCTATCAAGCACAATTCACACCTGATGATCATGGTCCAGCATCCCTGGATGTTGAGTAATTGCCATGGCTGAAGTCCTAAGCCGAATCCTGGTCGCTCCGGACCCTTTTATAGTCCACACTCAATGACCTGAAATAATAACCGATAGTATGGCGCCTAAGTCCTAGGCCGAATCCTGGTCTCTCCGGATCCTTGCCGAGCATTGTCCATACTCGACGACCTGAAATAGTAACCGATAGCATGGGGCCTAAGTCTTAGGCTGAATCCTGGTCTCTCCGGACCCTTGTCGAGCATTGTCCATACTCGACGACCTGAAATAGTATCGATAACATGGGGCCTAAGTCCTAGGCCGAATCTTGGTCTCTCCGGACCCTTGCCGAGCATAGTCCATGCTCGACGACCTTTTAGCCAAAATCCAAAGGTAGAGCTGATCAAAATCCAATCCAACTAGAAAATCAAAAATCCATATCAAAAGTACAAACCAAAAAACAAGCAAAACAGGGAGTTCAAACCAAACTCCAAAACCAAACCAGAAAAAGCAAATGTTCAAGTCAAAGGGAAAAAGTAGATTTCACAAACCAATGCATCTCAGTAAAGCATCATCTTAGAGCATGCCTGAGGGTTATCTCCGACCCCGTACATGAGTAAGTGATTTAGCTGATTGCCCAGAGTTTGTTACTTATTTCAAACCATCAAGATTATTTGATGACCAACTGGCCACCATTCCTAGGCCTCACGCTCTTGTCGTTCAAGGTAGACGGTAGTTGCTCCTGTTACACCGTCGCATTCCGAGTTTCGACATATTGTCACAAATAACCATTCCTAACATGCTCCTCGATTATGTCCTTCAAATGCCAGCAGCTGTTAGTATCATGCCCTTCCAGGTCATGAAAAAAAAAGTGCCTTCCCGACGCCCTTTCGCGTTCTGAGGGCTCCCTACTTGCTGGCCTTCGATACGGAAGGCGATCTCGCGTATCCAAGAATATTCGTTCCAATGTTGCGTTCAGTCCTGTGTAAGTGGAGAACTTTGGTTCTCCCCAGTGCTTTCTTTCCCTTTATCCTTGTCCTTACCCGAGCTTTCGCCCGGTAGTCCTCCATCCTTAACCAGGTTTACTTCCTTTGACCTTATGTCCAAACATGCATCCTCTTGTTGGAGAAATCTGTCAGCTTCATGGAAGAATTCCCCAAGATCCAACGGTGGGTCCCGTATAAATGATACCTTGAAATTCGAATTATCTCTGACTCCTGATACCGTAGCCATCAGAGCCATTGATGGATCTGATCGATCCACCAAAGCAACTGCTGCATTAAACCGAGTTAAGAATGTCATGAGCGATTTATCTGCCCCCTGTTTAACTGACGTCAACGTCATCACGTTCTTTGGCCTTTTTATGTAAACTCGAAACTGACTTAAGAACCTATCCACTAGTTCCGTCCATGTTTCAATGGATCCATCCTCCAGCTGCCTGAACCACATTGCAGCTATATCAGCCAAGTATAGGGTGAAATATCGGGCCATAACCTCCTCTATTGCTCCCGGCACTTCCATATGCCTAGTGTACCTCAGCAAGTGGTCAGTTGGATCCGTCTTCCCGTTGTACACTTCCAAAGTGGGCAGTTTGAAATTTGGCGGATTTCTAGCCGTCCTGATGTTTCAGGTAAATGGACTTTTATTGACTTCCTTTGAATCCCTGTTTGTCAAACCTCCACAAATAGTCCGCCCGATAATGTCTGCAAATCCGGCGTTTCCAACCAAGGGTTGACTCCTATCCATGTTTCCAAACTGCCCTCCATATCTCCGAGGAAATTCTGGCGCATATTCCTTATCACATACTTGGGCATTCCTGTTGGCGTCGGGCCATGTAGCGTCATCCAGTATCCCTCCACGAACTAGTCCAGCATTACCCGGTGGTGTGCCCCCTAGTCTTGGTCCATCTAGATTGATAGTCGTTTGTTGATTGGAAGCTGCCCCCTGCTGAACCACTCCATCTGCCTGCTGGTTGAGTCCCTCTGGTCCAGTTCCAAGAACTTGAGCACCTGCAGTTCCTGGTTGTCTAAATTGCCTAAGAAGAGCCTGCATCATCTCTTCTTGCCGTTTCATCATCTGCTCCTGCATAGAGTTTATCATAACCTGCATCTCGTCTCAAGTTACGTAGACGGATGCTTGGTCCTCTCTAGCTCCAGAAGAGGCTGCTTGACTTCATTCCTGATTGCTCCTTTCCGCTGCTTGCTTCCTTGTTGGTGGTCTAGCCATTGCCTTTCAAAATTCGAATTCCTAAACTTTTCAATCCAAAATTCAAGATCCAAAATTCCTGAGTTCAATTCTCGGTGAAAGCACCAAAATATTAGCGCCAAAAATGGTCATTAACACCCAAATCTAGATGAAAGCACCAAATAACAGTCACAACTCACAAATAGAATATATGTGAGGAGTAATATTTGAAGAACAGTCCAAATTAAAATGAGAGCAGTAAAGAACAACGGATTTTATAGTGGTTCGGCTAACTCCGGCCTACATCCACTCCAGAAGTTTCCTTTTTATTGCTCTAATAATCAATTAAAGTTATAAAATGGCAGAGTAACCTCAGCCTTAGAAAATAGAAAGCGAGAGAGCCAGAAGAAGATCCTTTTTCTAAACCCCTACATGCTGTATTTATAGGCAAATCCTGAGTTGTTGGGCTTTTTGCATGGTGTAGGCCCATTAAGACCTTCCACCGAGCCACATACCTCCATAATGTCGAGCCACATACCTCCGCAATGTCGAGCCTCATACCTCCACAATGCCGAGCCACATACCTCCACAATGCCGATCCACATACCTCCATAATGTCGAGCCACATACCTCCACAATGCCGAGCTACAATGGCCTTAATACAACGCCGAGCCGTATCAACAATGTCGAGCGACCCTGACCTTACCAATGCCGAGCGACCATCGTCCAACGTCTAGCCATTTCACCAATGCCAAACAACCCTGTCCTTACCAATGCCGAGCGAGGTTCGATGTCGAACGACATCCAATGTCGAATGACTTCCAATGCCGAGCGTGGTACGATGTCGAACGACATCCAATGCCGAGTGACTCACGATGCCGAACGGTGTCCAATGCCGAACGATGCCTAGCACCGAGTGGCAACCCATGCCGAGCCACACCTTTTGCCGAGCGGCGACTAATGCCGAGCCACTCCTTATGCCGAGCGGCAAGCAATACCGAACCATGCCTTATGCCGAGCAGCAACCAATACCAAATCACCCTGCTCTCTCCTCAGTGCTGAGCCATGCACATTGAACCGATTCTTGACCGACCGTCTATCCATCCAACTAGTTTCAGTCAATCGTATTCCGGTTTCGACAGTTTCAACAAATGAATAGTCGATTTGGTTAAATCCGCATGTCCATGGCCGTGTAAAAAGGTGGGTTAACACCAACTCATGGGAGTTGGGTCCACGTATTCACCTCAAAGGAAACGCCACCACCATCCTACTTCATCCTGGAATCTCCACCGCGTACACGGTTGTTAAAGTAGTTTTCAGAGTTGGCAGAGAGTATGACAGCTTCCGATCCTGGTCTCTTTGAAAACCAAACGTTATTATAACACCGCGGTCATTTCAAAATAATTATACTTCAAAACCAGAATATAATATCCATTTCAAAACTATATAAATACGATATCATTTTCGTTTTAAAAACCAAATCAGTATGATATCATTTTTATAAAAATCCATTTTTATTTCAAATATATCCTTTTTCCAAAATTATAGCACTTTCAAAGTTATAATATTTCAAAATCAAAACACTTAAAAGTGTAACACTTTCAAATCATAATACTTTGAAAGTCATAACTTTGAAACATAACTACACCCCTTAAATGGCTTAAATATTAAATTATGTTATACAATAAAATAGCTTCTTCAATTTCACAAATCAATTCCAAATACAGATTTGAACCCTCAAATAAACCATTTCAATTTCCATATTTTTCAAAATTTAGATATTCCACCATTTCAAAACTAATTCTTTGATAATTCCATATATATCAAATTCAATTACTATTATTTAGATTTGAAATGTTTACTTGATAAATCCAATATCATTTAAGTAAAACTTCTAAACTTTAAATAACTGGATATTCTTCAAATTTATTTAACTTGATATATTCATTTAAATCAGCTTGATATTCATTTAAATCAATCTAAACCAAAATCAAGTTATAAAATCATACCCTTTAAAATCTCAATTTTATTTAAATTTCAAATCAAATTTATTCGAGTATAATTCTTAAATATTTTAACTCAAATCAATTTCATACTATCTTCCAACCTTAATCTTATTTAAGCCATTATAAACTCTATATACAATAAAATTTAAATAGATACTTAACCATACTATATAAACAATCAAACTTTATTATTTAACTTATTTTATATTCCAAAACAAATTTATACATAGTTAAAAATCAATAATAAAATAACATTTATATAGCATCTAAAATCAATATTTATATAACCTATATATTTCTTTACAAAACCATGGAAATCATTTCAAAATATTTTATATATAGACCGCGGTGTCTGTATAAAATTTTCTATCCTATGGTCAAGTAATATGGATACTTATCATTTCATTCCGTAATTTAAAATATAAATACGACTATATTTCATTTCAAACCGCAATCCCGAATGAAATAAAAATCCATAACAACTTGCAGTTTATAACAATATATAATACAACATCCATTCATCCAACATCAATCATCAAACATTTATCACAATCATCATCCAATTCAATCAATAACATCCATATAGAACAGATAATAAATAACAGGTATTTACCGACAATTATATTCAATAATCAATTAAATAACTATTTTATCCAAATAAATACTATGACGATTCAAAATATGCCAAACAGTCATAAATAAATTTTAATCACATCATAAATCAATTTAACAAATATAAGAAATTCTAGAAGTTGTGAGTGGGTTAAAACACTCACCTTTTGAATTTAAATCCAATTTTAACCCAAAATTCAAACAGTCTTAGAATCCGTCCAAACCCGTGTAAAATGTCCGGAATTCCAATACGAACCTAACGGAGAAAACCATGCGTGAATTGGACCTCGTATGCGAGAGTTATTACAATTAGAAGATAACTAGATTTTGAATTTTAAAACAAATTAAATAATAAAATATTACCACGTCAACGCTTCTTTCTCACGCTCCTACGTTCGAACCAAATACGGCCGAACCCAATTTGACCACCCTTTGACCACCTGCGCACGTCACCAGACACCTCCATACGCCGCGCCACCACTATCTACGAGCTCGCCATGGTCTCCTCCACACGCCACGGAGGGTCCGACCCCCCTCCAACTTGAGCCGCCGCCGTCGCCAATTTAGGGTTGGCCGAACCTTAAATGAATTTTAATGCCAAATCCAACCGTCACTTCGGCAAATAAACTACACCGATGAACTACGCATAAGACTCTCTACAGAACCCATAAATTGATTTGACTATCAGACGAGTTTGATCGATGCGGTCGTAACTTGATCGTCAATTTATGGCCACATCGAAACCCAAATTGATCAACAAATCATATATTTGACTTGCGCTCGTCGAGAGGTTCAAATCCATATAAAATTCGATATAGTTTGTGGAGTTTGATTTCTGAAGTTGTATTTTGAATTGAAATTGGATTGGGAAGATTAGGATTTTCAACCATTGAGAAAGAGGACCAACAGAAGTTTCTGTACGTACAAAAATGAGAAATAGAAAGGCTGCTAGGGTTTATGACTGGATATATATAGGTAGGGTTGAAAACAAAAGAACGGATCGGATTTGACTGAACGATATCGGCCCAAAAGCCCGTTTTGACTTCGGAACGAAATTAGATCAACCCATATATTAAAATAGATGTTTTTAGATATTTTAAACGTAATGGAACAAGTTTCAAGTCCAAATTCCATTGTATGAAGAAGTTATGCTAAAATCAAGTTATTTCAAATTGATTTCAATTGATTTCAATTGATTTCAATTTCATTGGTTTCTAGGTGTTTCGAGCCCGTACGATCAAACGGCAAGTCCGATTGCTACGAAACTTGAAATCCTATAATAATTCACCGTTACGGATCCGATGAAACTGGTTTCACGAAATCTGAGTCAGTGGTCAAAATGGCTATTTTCCAGTTAATTAAATAAACTAAAAATTAATCAATTAAATCATTTTTTCAATTTCAATTCCATAATTAACAAATCTTATCATTTTTTATTTCTTAAACAATTACAATAATTTAAACAAATTTAGATGTCAATTTAAAGTTGATTAATCCATCAATTGCAATGTTAAATTTCAATTTCATTAAATACAGAAATTATAAATTAAAATTCCAAAATTCATTTATTAAATTTTTAAACCTTGTTATTCACGTCTTTTATTACAATAAGGATATAACTAACACTGGTTCATGATTTATTACATTAAGATCTTCAAATTTCGTCATATTCTCTATTAACGTAATAATTAAATATTAAATTTCATTTAATTGCCAGTTATTCAATTATTATAGTTCAAATTCCAATAAATTAATAAATTTTGATACCCATTATTTTCAATCGACCAATTGTCATATTAAGAATAGAATTAGCATTATTTCCAATTATTTCCTTAATTTACACTAACATAACATTGAATTGAGATTCATTGCAATTGATTACAAATTTTAATTTAATGGACTAAATAAATGATTAACTTATAATAATTGTTATCATTAACTCTCAATCACATTATTATAAGTTATCATTTTCAAACCAATGTTATAATTTCTTACTAAACATTGATTTTATTCAGTTACCATTCAATATGTATTAATTCATTAATTAATTCAGTATTTACGTTTGTTTTCTTATATTCGATATATAACCTAGTATAACATTTACATTAATTCCGTTAATTATAACTTCATTCAAATAGTTAATATTTAACTTAGATTAGCATTATTACATCTCATTTAAGTTATTGTTTCATTAATGAGTCATGAATTTCTGTTTTTCCAATATTAGATAACAAACATTTAATAAAATTAACAACTAAATTATCGAAAATTTTATGGGTCGTTACAAATAATAAAAAGGTCTTTTGCTCTACTCAAAAATCTTCAACTCAATTCTTAAACCCTTTTCCCTGGTTAAGGGATTTATCGAATTGTTTAATATCAAGGATTTAATCAACCCTGAATTCAATTTTCCTTTTGAATTGTAGATTAATATTGATATAATTAGTAAAATCTCTGAATACTAAAATTTATCTTATCTTATTTTCTCGAGATTCTATGCTTATAGAAAATAGCTCAGACTAATATTTGATACTTCAAATAGGATCAAAATTCATTCTAGGTGATCAAATTACTGAAAAGTAATCATTTGCTTACCATAAAATAATTGAGTCCGATGAAATCTAACTAGTCTATTCTAAGAATGATATCTTTTACATCGAATATCGTTATGCTTAAATATCTCGTTCTAGTGTTTAAAATCCCTATCAATAGGCCGGCCAAGCATATTGATGAGAATTAATAATTACTCAACGGATAAGTTAACACAATCAATTTCTAATGTTTTTCTTTCATTATGAGATAAAATTACCTAATCCCTTTGTGGTTTTACTAAAGAAAACCATGACTTCTACTTTTTTCAGATAAGTGGGTTTAATGTGAACAAGTGATAATTTCAACTCAATCTACTTCAATTAGATTTTAGGTAGGTTCATAATCCTTTGAGTTATAACTCCTCTTTCAAGACTCATGCTCTAAGCTGATCTTTAAAAAATTACAAATATGCAATAATTCATTTACATTTTGAAATAATTAATTATGCACAACTAAAAGCAAATATGTAGTTTCTAGTGCACTCTGATAACTACTGAATTTTTTCTACCAAATCCATTTCATCACATTTATCTTTTTGATGTATTTCTAGTACAATATTTAGATTAGGGTCTTGCATAGTTTCCCAACAACTTAAGCCAAATATTTTACCACTAAATTCAACAATCCAAAATATATTTCACTCATTTTCCTTTTATAATATATACTATGCAGATTAATAAGCAAGCGAACAACATGAATTAATGAAATGATAAGAACGAGTCATAGAACTATGCACATTCCAAAGTGTTGTATATGAATCCCCATAAACTATATTCAACATGACTAAAACTTAAAACGTGGTACTTTCCTTAAAACAAGTATACATTGAAAGGAAAAAAGCCCATAAAAAACCAATGCAAATCCAATGCAACCAGTGTTAATTAGATTGAGATATTTAAAGAACAATACAATTCTGGGCGCGTGTAAATCGTGCTTCCTTCTAAGGACTGTGCTAGCCCAACGAAGTAAAAGAACAAGGTATAAGCCAAATAACCATAACTTTACTAAACAAGTCATGCAAGAACAATGAAAGCCAACTGCGTAGTACATACATTGTGTAACAAAAAAATATACTTGAAATAGTTTGTCAATAACGAGCTGCGTTGACATGACGAATTAACCAATTATGTCACTCAAACGTTAATAAGTTATACGTATCTTGTTGGAATTGAGTGAAACCGCAGTGGAAGAAATGGACAAATTTCAATTTTTTTTAACCATTTTGGATCTTTAATAGGCCTATGAAGTCTATATTCATTTATAAATTTTCTAAATTTATTTTAAATAAAATCATGTATTTTATTTAAATTTATAAATTTTAGTTAGAGACTTATTTAATTTTAGTTTTGCTTATATAAACACACACGCGCATATATGTATATATGTATACGTACACATATATGTATATGTATCATATACATATACACATATGTGTGTGTGCATGTGTAACATAACAATCCCTTCAGGCTATAACATGTTTGTATATAGATGTTGTGATTTACATCGCAACATACATATTAGCTCATTTTGTATGTCAAATATGTTCGTGAACATACATTTATAAATTTCAAATGATTATTTGCATGTATATGTACATACATACATACATACATAGATATATATATATATATATATATATATATATATATATATATTTGTGTATGTATAAAATATGTTTAATCATTAAAATATTACAGAAAGTATTTTATTTATTTGTATAATTATATTTTATACTATAAATAACAATACGTATATAATAAAATAATTAAAAAAATTCTAACTTACTTGTAAGAAAATATCAGATCTAAAGTTAAAATGATGTTAATATTTAATAAATATATATTATAATGAGTTAAATAGTTTTGACCATAAAAAATTAATATAAAATAATTATATGTTACAAATTCAAGTTTTATATTGTTTTAAAATCTGAAAACACATTTTAGGGCATAGGAAAAATTTCTGGAATTTAATCAATTAAAATAATATTTTTAATTAATAATTGGTAAAATTCCGAAATTAAAGTAATTTTAAGAAAATATAAAATTAAGTTGAAAAAACTAAATTTTTTATCAATGGTACTTGACATGATGAATTAATTTTAAAAAATATAAATTGAATTTTAGAAGCATGGATTATTTTATATGAATTTATTGAATCGATAGTCAATAAATATTAAAAATAAATGATAAAAAAATTATTTTCAACACTTATAATTCATAATAAACATAAACTAGTGTTTATAAAAATTTTGATCAACATTATACATTAAATATGAAAGCATAAGTTTTAATTCAGATTGTATGTGCATATTAAATCATAAATTAATACATATATATTTATAAACATATATAATTTTAAACTAGAGTTTATTTTAGTACTTAATATCAAAGAAACAATAATCATGAACTAGATCTTCAAATTTTGTACACATATCCCATCTTCATTGGGACAACAAAAATAGATACAAAAGTCTCACCTACAAATGAAACAATAATAAATGAGTGTAGACATGAGTTTACATGATTAATGAGTCTAAAAACATAATAACATGATCAACATATAAACATTACTCGAAGTTGATGCCCTAAAGTCCATGTTTATATTGAGAATTCTCTTTCTCTAAAATTCCTCTATCAGCTTGCTAGTCTAGAATCAACGACGTTTCACTATTAAATAGCTTCTTGTTTTAACTTTATTGGATTTGAGATTTTAGGATCAATTTAGAGAAAAGTCACAGTCATGAAACTAGAAGAGGTTGGTGGCTTAAAAGAATGATTAGAATGTGATTAGGGTTTTGAGATTAGTATTTACAATGGTAGGACAAAAGAGGAAACTATATAAGTTTCTCACTAAACCTTAGCCACACATTTCCAGCCCCTAATCCTATGTTGTAGCCACCTCTAACCCTAGCAAAACCAACCGCGTATTTTTCTAATCATCATTGGTTATGAGCACATTTAATCCAATTTAAATATATATAATTATATTTAACTTATTTTGTTATCGATATCTCATATCGACCAATATACTCATAACTATTATGAAAATATGCAACAAGTTTATTTCTCAAATCATATTCAAATTTCATAATTAGTATTTCATGAATATTAATTAATTTAATTAATTTATAATAATTATAAACTGATTAAATCGTTTGATCTAAAGAGAATTCATTATTTTGGTTGTGTGACTCTTGGGTGTTACTATGGTCAGCGATTAACATCGAACTATTTGGATGTTAACGTTCATACGTCACTTAGTAGCTAGTGTGACATTATAGTCAAATTTATCACTTACCCAGCTTCGGTCAAATCCAATTTCACTTTATTAAGCATTTTCCAGTTGTGACAATTTTTTACACCAATTCTCTTCGTCAAAACTATATTACTTTGGACTTATGGAATTTTGTAGTGGTCAAAATTCCAACATCATCCACATTCAACTCCATAGTCAAAACACAAAGTCCCTGGTTCAAAAATAATAGCTATATCAACCGAACTACTCTGACCAGAGATTTTGACTTTTGATTGACTTGAGTTATCCGTGATACTAGCCCCATATAATTAAGGAGACGAATCCTATATTGAATAGTGTTTTACTTCCAATACTTCCACTCGATCCAACTATAGTCACTCGATCGACGACATGCATTGATTTGACTATATTCGAAGCAAAGCTTTCATATTGAAGGTATATGGTATTCTCAAGTAGAGAGAACTGGGTAAAATAGTCACATCGATATTTTCAGTTTGATCTCAATTAAATTAACTAACAGAAAACTATCGACTGCATCATTCCATAGTTATCCAATAACTATCAGTACTAACCTCCAGGTCCCCCAACAGCCATAGGTAATACACTGTCCAACGTTTGGAGAGCAATACATACTCTAGTCTCAAGGGATACATCGATATCTAGCCTCAATGCATCTTGACTAGAAACATTTCAAATGGTATGTTTAATTTTATTATGATAAATTACCAATGCTTAAAATACTTTATACTACTATCACAAAACATACCATTTATGGATTTTCTATTAAATACAATTTTAATTTAATTAATTAATTAATATAATCACATAATATCAATTATATAATAGAAAGAAAACACCTTTATTTTGAAAAAGATTGGTCAACAAGTTAGATATATGAACAAATTACATAATTTCTCGTAGGGCATACCCTTAACCCTATCAATCTCCCACTCGCACTTGGAGTCAATTATGGAATCTTATTCCAATTTCTCTGATCAATTTTCTCAAAACAAACTGGGTCGGTCTCTCTGTGAACGGGTATGCTATTATGTTTTAATTATCTACGCTGTCAATCAGCTCTCTTCGATGGCGATAAATTGTTTTATCATGTAGAACAACTCAGAGTATGTCTTTCGATTTTTAGTGAGCTATAAGTCGTGTTACGAAGTTTATAGTGACATGGTTATTATATAACAATGCTACGAGATTCTCAACATTTGGAATCAACTCAGTTATAAATTTATTCACTTACATTTTTATATACATTGTTTTATTGCAGTGCTATTCAAGACGATGTACATAGCATTTTTCATTGAATCGACCATGGTCTTTCCTTTGGAACATTTCCAACTTAAAGATTTTTAACTTGTATTTATTATTAGCATATTATACTCAATATCACTTATAAATATGGTGTCCGAACACTCTTTCATAAGGAGCTTTTGTTTCTGTAAACAGTTCTCTAGTATTTCATAAATACACGAAAACACTTCAAACAACCATTTAGTGATATCAATTTGGATTTGATATTTTCCTCATCTATCAAATACATAAACAAATCTTCTTCTCTGTGTTATAAAATTCTATTTCATTTGCAATATTTCATTTACATTTTACTTTTCTTTTTACATTGCATTTCTTTAAGAAAAAACACCGTCTTCAATCAAATAGTGCATATCATTGTGCACAACCCTGCACAAATCCTATCCTCTGTGTCATCAACTAACATTTCAACAGTCCAATTCAACTAGCCTAACCACAACTCTGTGTCAGCAGACATTGAACAAAACCGCCGATCTTCATTCCCAAACTGCAAGCATTCCACTGCATTCATTCCACTAGTGACAATTCCAGACATTCAAGTTTTAACCCTCTTTTTTTTTTTTTTTTTTTTGAAACCACAACAATTCCACACTGTTGCATCACTTACAACAGTAACCACACTCTCCTTCACTGCCCCCGCACAAATTGCTGTTTCACTCAACTCAAACATACAACTGCATTGCACTGCATTTTTCACATCCACTCGACCACTTCATACCAAATACCTTAACCTTGCTTCACCTCATCAAATCACCCTCTTTTGCATTCTCTGAACCACCAAACAACCTCCAACAAACAGTGAACTACAGCCATACCACTAATTCCATCATCATCCTCAAACAACAAACGATAGTTCACTCTTCACCACCCCCATTACTGCCTGTTACCATAAATCTCCACCTCCTTCCTTGTTGCCTTCCCCCTCTCACAAACACTACAACAGTATAACACAACATCACAAAACAAGGAACTTCACTCCACAACTAACTTCACTTCTTATTCACATCATCTCTTCACTACCTCTAGACCAGAACATCCCGGCCCATCATTCAATTTGCCTGAACTCTTCAATCACCACCCTTCAGTTCTTCAAACTTCACAAACCATCCAATCTCCAACTAACTGCTGCACTGCCCATCAACATTCAACAAGAAAAACCCCACAGCATCAAAACATCAAAACCCATCCAACATCAAAACCCCACAGCAGCGAACAGAAATCACAAAACTCACCACAACATACAGCCAAACTTCACATCCCCGACCTACTTAACAAACATACACACTCTACTTCATCTGAAACCATCACCAGTGAAACATATACAGCAGTTCTGTCAACATTTCAACACTACTCCTTTCCTCATTCAGCGACTACTACTCCTGCATCCACCACTACTACTTCACAAACACCCCCTGCGTCCACCATTACTCCTTTCCTCATCCAGCCAATACAACAGTTCTATCAACATTGCAACCTACTCCAACCAGAAAATCAAAACAAACAGTGCACCACCTTCATCAGCTCATTACCCATGCATTACCAAACAGTCACCTTCCTTGCAATCCACCACTATCTATTGCCATCAACTTGCTGCCTGCAACCAACCTTCACCAACCACTCTTCACAACTACCAGAGCCACCACATACAACTTCCACTGCCTCCATTAATCGACCCACACCATTCAACATCTGAAATCGAACAAACTCCGACCTCCACCAAAGCACTACGCCAATCCATCGCAACAAATTCCATCATGATACTCGAATTCGAAACCACCCAGGACTCCGCCAATCGAACTCTGCAATCGCCATCAGATTCACAAACTTCAATTTCGATTTTGAATTTGCAGTTGAATTCGATTTTTTTTTAACAATCGCATAATCTCTGTTTTATAAAATTAAAAAAAGGAGAATGGTTTCTGCCTTTTAGTACGCAACTTTAATGAACCCGTTAATTAATTTGTTTGGGCCGGTGAACATTATATTTGGGCCGGTTTGTTTTGTGTGGTGAAGGAAGTTAGTTTTTTTGTTTATTTTGTTTTGTTTTAATTTTTTAGTTCATGGTTTATTAAACAAAAGAAAAGAGTTTGCTCCGTTTGTTTTATTTAATTTGTTTTTAGTTTTTTTTTTTTTTCTTATCCTTTAAAAAGAAAAAAAATTGTTTTATTTTGTTTTAATTTGTTGTACGTTCCACTTTATATAAATAAAACAATTGTATATATCTTGTTTGAAAATTTAGGTTACCAAAGCAGAAAATTGCAAGGAAAAGAAGGATTTGCATGCTAAAATAGTTGTCTTACTTGCTTTTAGAAAAAAATTCGCTGCTTCTAAATAAATTGCTAATAATTCTGCACGCTCTGGCATCGTACCATTTTCTCTTGTTTTTATTTGAATTGCATTGTTCGTTGCTTGCATTTGCATTTATATATAATAAAAAAATTCAAAATCAAAAAAAAAACTTCATTTTAGTTGCATTATTAATACATGTTTAATTTCTTGTTTAGTATTTATTTCATCTTATTTTCTTTTTTAAGAGCACCACACAAATTCACATAAGGTGAGATTTCATCACCCTTTTCTTAGCCCATAAATTGCATTTCATCGTAGAATTTGACTGATAATAAAGGTTAGACATTCGACTTAAGGGTATCGTTAGCTCACCTAGGGCTTAATTGCATCTTCATAATTGTTTTATTTGAACAATTTAATTTCTTGGTGTCTAGGCTACGGTAGAGTGATAACCATTTATAAATATTACGGTAATTCATAAATATTATATTGGTTGTTCCTCTGAAGTTACTTAAACCTTCGGCTGCATTACTACGGTGATTCATAGTACACCGATAACTCCTGTCCGTTACCTAGCTGAGAAATATTTTTGTTGATTTAAGACAAGTGTGAATATACAATTTTGGGTTAAGAGCAACTAAGAACAGAAAACTGTAATTAAGTCCTTTGCATTCATTTAGTTGCATTAGTTCATGCATATTTAAAAAAATAAAAATCAAAAAATTGTAAATTGTAAATTTCACTTTACTTAGTTTTTAGTCCAAAAAAATCTTTCTTTCCTTTCCTTTGAAGTTTTCAATCCACAAAAATATATATAATCTTTTCAAAAAAAAATTAAAATTCAAAAAAAAAATCAAATTTCCAATTTCTAGTAAAAAAATTCTTTTGGTAAATATTCGAAAATTTAAAAATTTACAAATAAAAAATTTGAAAAGCCAAATACAAAACAAAAATCAAACTTCTCTTTTGAAAATAAATTTCACTTGGTAAATAGTTTTCTTCCCTGTAAAAAGACAAAAACAATTTTTCAAATCTTGTTTTATTCTCTAAACTCGATTCTAACTTCTTTCTCTTCTTGACTTTCACTTATGCATGAGTACTTGGACTCGTGACACAACAACAAATCGTTGGACTCGCGACTCAACAACTAATCGTTTAACTCGAACACGATCCTCACGAAATGGCGAACGAGAACGCCCCTCAAACTCTTATGGATAGAACTTTTCCTGATAGAGTTTCTATTCCATCTTGCATCACATTACCCGTCCTACGGGTAACCATTTCGAAATTCATTCGAACCATATTACCACGCTTCCGAAATTTGGCAATTTTCAACATGACGACCCATACATTTTCTTGACTAAATTCGAACAAGTTTGCACAACAATTAAACTCCAACAACTTTCCGACGACGGAATCAAACTTCGATTAATCTTTCCCTCTTACGGATTACGCTGAAAAATGGTTGTACAGCTTACCATCGAACTCGATTAAAACTAGAGAAGAATTCTTAAAAGCTTTCTTTAAAAATTCCACACCTTGGAAAAAACGATTAGAATTCAAAACGAAATTGTAAATTTTCATCAATTCAAGGGAGAACCATTTGAAAAATATTTTGAAAGATTAAAAGAGCTTTTGAAAAAATGTCCACACCGTAACTTCAAAAAATGGACGATTTGCCATATCTTATATGATGGACTCGAAAACAGCTCATGAACCATGCTCGAATCACTGTGCCAAGGCAACTTCCTTGCCCAACATCATGATGGTGCTTGGTACTTTCTTGAGAACCTCGCCGAAAAGACATCCCAATGGGAACGTTCGAACGAAAAATCAATTTACTCACGATCGAGTGCACACTCGATAGGATCTCCTTTTGATTTGGAAGCTAAGATCGATGCAATGATTAAAAAATTTGATAACGTTGTCTCATCGAATTAAATAAACCAAGCTTCCCAATCGATGTGTTATAAATGCAATGATCCTAATCATATAGCCGATCAGTGTCCCAATTCTGTCGAACAAATCAATGCTTTCAATAAAGCCAAAAACGACCCTTTTTCTTCAGCGTACAATCCTTGTTGGAGAAATTATTTGAATTTTTCTTGGAACAAAACAATCGCAACACCAGTACAGTTAAACAAATTTTCAAGCATTCCGAATAATAATTTGAATCCTCCCTTTCAGCCCAACCATTTTCAGCCAAACTTTACAGGTCCGTCTCATAATCAGCCGCAACAATCAAATTTTCAACCAAATTCTGCTCATCCTCCTCAAGACGATAAACGTTTAAGTTCACTTGAAAAAACTCTTGAAACGTTGGCTAAAGCAACTACTCAAAGCCTTCAATCAAATGACAATTTGAAAATTTTAATGACCTCATATATGCAACACACAAACCAACCGATTGCAAAACTTGAAATGCAAATGAGTTAATTAACCAGTCTGTAAGTGAACGCAAATGAGGCACATTTCCAAGCCAGCCCGTTACAAATCCCAGAAATCAAAACGCAAATTCAAATCAAGCTAATGTTGTTCAAGATAGCAACGTCATCCAATTGAATGCTATCGCAACCTTACGTTCCGGTAAACAAATTGACAACCAAGTCGTTAATCCAAACGATTTACCGGAAACTTCTCTCGGCACTTCTAAAGCAATAAACGAATCAGAATAGAACGGCGAGCCAAAAGCTGAATTGATTGCCAATCAAAATTCTTCTTCTACTCAAGTAGACCCGCCTACTTAGTATCGTGTTCCATTTCCACATCATCTTCGACCTAAGAAACACTCGGACCAAATGGAAAAGATGTTGGAAATTTTTAAACAAGTGAAAGTAAACATCCTGCTTTTAGACATCATTCAGCAAGTCCCCAATGTGAAAAATATCTTAAGGACTTGTTTACCCAAAAGCGATACATTCAAGTGCCTAAAAAGTCTTCTTAGCCGCTAGTTTGAGTGAAGTCTTGTATCAATCCATGCCAGTCAAATATAAAGATCCTGGCTGCCTACGATTTCGTGTACAACTAAAGACAAGGCGATTAATAAATGCTTTGATAGACTTAGGTGCAAGTGTCAATCTGATTCCATACTCCGTGTATGAACAATTAGGCTTAGGTAAGCTCAAACCCACAGAAGTCACGCTTTAATTCGTCGATCGTTCCATTAAGAATCCTATGGGAGAAATCGAGGACGTGCTCATTTGAGTAGGAAAATTCATATTCCCCATTGATTTTATCATTCTCAAAACACAACCCGTGATAAATCCCGTGAGTCAAATTTTATTAATTTTAGGTCGACCATTCTTAGCCACCACAAATGCCTTAATCAATTATCGCAACGGTTCGATGAAAATCTCTTTTGGAAACATAACTTTGAATCTTAATATTTTAGATCTTAAAAGCCAATCGAGCGAACCTCGTGACCAAACGTTTGAAGTTAGTGTTATTCACGAAAACTTTGAAAATGAGTCACTTGATCTTAACGACGAATGCGAAGCTGAGTACGAATTTTTTTTTTAATGAAATACCCGATGATATTGAACACACTCTTCCTTTTGAATCGCTTCCGGTTGAGTCTGAATCTCAACCCAATTCTTTGATCGAGAAACTCCCGAAGTTGGACCTCAAACCACTTCTCAATCACCTTAAGTACGCATACTTAGGTGATAATGAAACATTGACCGCATAATTTCCATAATTCTTTCTCTTGATCAAGAAACCTCTTTACTTTCTATTCTTTCGAAAAACATAGAAGTGATTGGGTGGACCATTACCAATATTAAGGGAATTAGCCCCGCTATTGTCCAACATCGCATTCGCTTAATTGACGAAGCCAAACACACTCGTGATGCACAATGGAGGCTTAACCCAAAAATGAAAGATGTGGCTCGTGACAAAATTCTTAAGTTCCTCGATAGCGGCATCATATACCCCATCTCCGATAGCCCATGGGTTAGCCCAATTCATGTCGTGCCTAAAATTTCCAGACTTACCGTTATAACAAACGACTCTAACAAACTCATTCCTACTCAAACTCAAACTGGTTGGCGTGTTTGCATAGACCATCGAAAACTAAATGCCGCAACACGTAAAGATCACTTCCCTCTTCCTTTCATTGACTGAATGCTCGAACGTTTAGCCGGCCACGAATTCTACTACTTCCTTGATGGTTATTTCGGCTACAACCAAATTCCAATCGCACCCGAAGATCAAGAAAAAAACGAATTTCACATGTCCATTCGATACCTTTGCTTATTGACGTATGCCATTCGAACTTGTAATGCTCCTACTACTTTCCAACGATGCATGATTGAATATTTTCCGATATGATTGAGCGCTTTCTAGAAGTTTTTATGGACGATTTCTCTATCTGTGGCGATTCTTTTTCCTAATATTTACATCATATCGAGTTGATTTTAAATCAATGTAAAGAAAAACATTTGACTTTGAATTTGGAAAATGCCACTTTATGGTCAAACATGGCATAGTCCTTGAACATATCATCTCAAATAAAGGCCTTAAGGTAAATAAAGCAAAAGTTGACGTAATTGCAAACCTACCCATTTTCAAATCTGTTAAGGACATTCGGTCATTTTTAGGACACGCTGGCTTTTACCGACGCTTTGTAAAAGACTTTAGCAAAATCTCTCATCCTTTGACGAATCTTTTAAGAAAAGATGTTCCATTCGATTTCAACTCTGAGTGTATCTCTTCTTTTGAACGTCATAAAAAAGAACTCATTTCAGCTCCAATCATTTATGCACCCAATTGGGATCTCCCGTTTGAAATAATGTGTGATGCTTCGAAATTTGCAGTTGGTGCTGTCTTAGGACAACACATCAACAAGATACTTCACATTATCTACTACGCTAGCATGACTTAACTACACAACCACTGAAAAAGAGCTTCTAGTGGTAGTTTTTTCTCTCGAAAAATTCCGACAATACTTGATCGTGTCCTACATTACTATGTACAAGGACCATTCTGCGCTTTGATATCTCTTCGTTAAAAAGGACGCTAAATATTGCTTGATTCATTGGATCCTTTTACTACAAGTGTTTGATCTTACAATTAAGGACAAAAAAAGATCTGATAATGTCATAGTCGATCACTTATCTCGTCTTTCGAATGCATCATCTTCTTTGCCAATCAATGAAAACTTCTCCGATGAACAACTTTTTTCAATTTCTATCGATCCATGGCAAGCTGATATAGTGAACTACTTAGTCACTAAAGAAACTCCCTCATCTTGGTCCAAACAGGACAAACACAAATTCATATTCCAAGTGAAATATTTCTATCGGGATGATCCATACTTGTTCAAATATTGCCCCGACCAAATCATCCGACGTTGCATTCTAGATAATGAGATCAGGAGTGTTCTTTCGTTTTGCCATGATCAATCATGCGGTGGACATTTCGGTCCTCGAAAAACTACGAAAAAAGTGCTTCAGTGTGGTTTCTATTGACCCTCTTTTATCAAAGACACATTCGAATTTTGCAAAACCTACGATCGGTGTCAAATGGTTGGACAAATTTCTCGACGAGAATAGATGCCTATAAACCGTATTCTTTCAATCAAAATCTTTAATGTTTGGGGTATCGACTTTGTGAGACCTTTTTCAAATTCTTTTGGACATTAATATATCCTTCTCATTGTCGATTAAATCTCAAAATTGGTCAAAGCCGTTCCTTGCAAAACCAACGACCATAGAATTCTTGTGAAATTTCTCAAAAACATCTTTTCGAGGTTTAGCACACCTCGCACAATAATCAGCGATAATGAAACCCATTTTTGCAACTGTTCTTTTGAAATTTTAATGAAAAAATACTTGATAACCCACAAGTTATCCACTTCATATCGTCCTCAAACTTGTGGCCAAGTTGAAGTTTCAAATTGACAAATAAAACAAATCTTGAAGAAAACCGTTAACAAAAATAAAAAAGATTGGTCTCAGAAGTTGACCGACGCATTTTGGGCTTACTGTACTGCTTTTAAAACTGACCTTAGAATGTCTCCATTTCGTTTATTTTACGGTAAAGCTTGCTATTTACCCATTGAAATCGAACACAGAGCATTGTGGGCAATAAAGAACTTAAACTTTAATCTCGATAAAGCTAGCAAAAATCAAAAACTAGAACTCAACCAACTAGAAGAACTTGGGAACGACGCATATGAAAACTAGAAAATTTACAAAGACAGAACAAAAGTTTTTCATGACAAGTCAATCCCAAGGAAAACGTTTTTTTCTAACTCGAAAGTTCTTTTATATGACTCAAGACTTCAATTATTCGCTAGAAAACTTAAATCAAGATGGACCGGACCATTTGTGGTAAGAAATGTTTTTCCATATGGTGCCGTAGAAATAGACAACCCTAGGGATAGATGGATTTTCAAAGTCAATGGTCGTTTGAAACCTTTCTTGGAATTGCCCAGTAACCAAGAGGAGGAGCTCATGATTCTTCATGAGCCAAACTACGTCTAGTAAGAATTTTAATCCTGTTTTGTAAATATGTACATATTTTTTCCCGTTACACTCATTATATCGTGCAATGACTGTAGGGACACAGTTAAATATTAAGTGTGGAGGGAGAGTCTCATTTTCATTTTTTTTCTAAGTTTCATGGCATTTTTGAATTTTCATTTTCTTTTAACTAAAAGAAATCTCAAAATTTCTAAATCTTAAAAACATTTTCTTTTTAGCATTTTGATTTATTTTTGAAGAAACACTATAGGATACGTATAAGTTTTGGTTAATAAATTGAAATTTTTGGAAATTTATTTGTCTTAACAAAAATAAAAATGAAGTTTGTTTACAAATAACAAAGGTTTAACTAGTACATAGGAAGGTTCATATGTGTTGATTATGAAATATATTCTAAATGAAAATCTTTGTTTAAAAAAAGTGGCAAATTTAATGTAAAGGATATAACATTTTTATCTTCTAAGTTAAATGATGCTAAGATGATTTTACAAAACTCTCTCTTTTCAAAAAAAATATAGAAATATATATAAAAAATTGTATATATCTATATATTTTTAACACCCAGAATCATGTGTTCACACTCGTGTGTTCACTCGCCATGCTCTGTACCCTTCTCACATAAGCCCGTAAGGTAGTGTACGATCGTTATATCTGGCCTCAGTTTATCTGAGTTAGGTGTATGTATATAAAAATTCTTTTAATAATGCGTACAGTCGATAAGTGTTCACACTCGTATGTTCACTCTCAACGCTCTGTATTTCCCTCACATCAGTCCACAAGGCAGTGCATGGGTAATAAATCTGGCCTCAGTTTACCTGAGTTTGGCATATGTAAATATTGTTAATATCAATAAAATTTTCAAATAAGAGAGAGTAAGCAATTGAAATCCAAGCACCATTTTAACTTGTTTGATTTGACTTGTTATTGGAAATAAATGAAAATACCACTTTGATAAACTTTGAAAATCAACTAAGGATCTATTTTGATAGTTACACTGTATTATCGACCGAAACAACGAGTTAAACTGTAGTCCATTTGTTATGATAACTTGTTTTTATTGTAAAGTTTGACTTATTGTAAAGTTTGACAAGTAAACGACTTAAATTTCAAGATAATGACCAAAACTTATACTTAACTTATTTGTGTCGATTTAAAGTAAATCCTTCATTGTAAATATTTTTAAAAACTTGTATTCATCTCTTTGTAAATAAATCTTATATTTTGTAAATATTTTCGCTTTGCATTCGGATTTTGTGGGAAGTATCGACTGAAAGCCCTTACGAGACAACAATCGTCCTACTGGGGACACTCAAAGGGTTAATGGCTTGTTGCATATTCTCAATGCAATCGTGCTCCCTACGAAAACAGATTTATCTTACTTTTTCCTTTATACGAGTACGAATAAAAAGATAAGTGTGGGGGTACTTGATGTGCACGTAAATGTGCATATATTTACATCCATATTTTATATATTTTTGTTTAAATAAATGTCATATTTAGGCATTTTAACATGATTAAAACCAAAATTCAATTAATTGCAAATCATCATATATTCATCGTCTTATAGGGGTAAAATAGTCATTTTTGTGCATGTGTTAATTCGAAACTTTTTACTTGGACATTTTTCATAATTTTTATAAGAATTTGGATGCATATGCAAGAGGGTTTTCTGAAGATACATGCATGCACAAATAAATACAAACGAAGGATATGGAAATAATTCAAATACATGACCATGGAAGACCCCATCTGTTCACTTACGTAAATCTACAATTAGAAGCTAATGGACAACTAAGTAGAGGTTAAAGCTTCATGCACATTTAATGAGGGATTAATTTGTGACTAATGGTTACTTGGTGGCCAAAGTTCCTAAAGGATATTTTGGAAAGCATCCTAAAAATTGAATTAGGGTTTTATGCATGTATAAATAGCCCTTATGTACATGTAAATATCTTCCACTCTTTAAAAATTAGTTAGGAAATTAAGCAAGCAAGTTGTAACGTCAATGTTTCATGAAATAAAAATGGCTTCCAAGCCTCTTTCTCTTCTCTATTCTACTTGTTTTATTTACTTTTATGTTGAATGTATATTTCTATGCTCTCTCTCATTTCATGCTTATAGCTTAGATTTACATTTATGCACGTAGTGTAGCTTTAATTTTTATGCAAGTAGTTAGTAGTTAATCTCTTTTTCTTTCTTTGCTTAGTTTCCATTTCTTTGCTTTTTAATGTTGAAATTTACAAGTGCTGATTTGATAAAGAAAGAACTCTATATATAATTGTATGATATATTTATGATACTTACGATATAACAAATGAGTAGCTAAACCCCTTTCAATTTAAGGGCAATGAAGCTCTCTAACTATATGTAATTTCAACATTTCTATGATTTATGATCTCTTTTATTTATGCTTCATGAGAGTAGTTGATGTAAGCTTATACAAGTGGGTTTGATAGCTTATGTTGCATTTGCAAATGAGCTATTCTTATTTAACATAAATACAATTTACATCATCATTTGCTAATTGATTTTTGATTTTGAAATGAAAGTACAAACAAAATTTGATGATCTATATTACTAATTACAATAGTAAATTGATCATACTTAAAATAGTTTTTGCTTTGACTTTATTTTCATGAGAATTTATAAGTGGTTTATTTGTTGTATTATAGTTTGATGGTTTAAGTTATGTTAATTAATAACATAAGTAAACCATACTTATGATAAATGCAACAATTATTTCACTTAATATCAAAAATAGAGATCATAAATTGTTGATTTACAAAAATATGAGAGTGGGTTTGCCTCTAAATTGTTCTCTAATTTCATAGTTTTTAATTTCATTTTAATTCTAGTTTAAGCTTCATTTTGCTTGTAGTTAACAATTTCTTCTCAATTTGGTATAATTTGATTAAATAAAATTTTAAATCTTACAATTCCCTGCGGATCGATCCGTACCTTTTGTACGCCATGCGTTTGCGGTTATTTTAATTTGAAATTTATCGGCGGTTTTCTAATCCGATAGAAAATTCGTCGTTAAACACGCAACAAATGTGACTCGTCCCCATTGAGACACTTACCGCTCCGGGTAACGATCAATTAGAGATAGACTGGGTGCACAAGGCAATGCCTGAGAAGGAGTCGTGGATGACTCCATTCAAAAACTATCTTGAGCATGGAGCTTTACCCGAGCACAGAAGCGAGAAAAGATAGATTCGTCGAAAAGCTACACGATTTATTATCCAGAATAGAGTCCTCACTACAACAAAATTCATTTTCAATTGCAAAACATGATGGCGTGTTTATGTATGATGCTGTTGTAAGTCATTTTATTCAAGGAGAAAAGGTAATTAACGCTGTATATGTTAAACTTTTTTTGGCACGATACATTTCTTCCCTCTCTTTTTATCCCTAAAATTTCAGTTTCCATCGTCTCTATTATCCCCATATTATTCCATATTTCCCCTCAATATTTTCTTCCCAAAAAATCATAGGAATAAACCCAAATATCCATTAATTTGAATCCAATATCTTTCACGTTCGCTCAACAATTCTTCCCAATAAATCAAAATGAATAAACCTAAGTATCCATCGATTTCAAATCGAAAATCTTCATCAATCCCTTCCATCTCCCTCTTGAGGGTCGTCGCTTTTCGGTTGTCATGCTCCAATCTTGTCATTTTAACCAGTGATTCGGCTATTGCCATTGGAAAACCAATACTGCGGTCATGAATCATTTAAAACTCTACTTTACCACTAGTCATCATTTTTTGTCACTCACCATCGCTACATTCTAGAAAATCTAACAGGATATCGTTCCATTGTAGCGTACCTATGCATTAGCAAAGCCTCATAGAGTGGCCGCCAAACCCACTGATGACTGCATAGCTGAGCGAAATCCACCTATACGCCCATGCCTCCTTCAGGTATCTATGTTTCAAACCCTTACCTCTTAAGTGTAATCAAGGATGATTTTTTAACTGAAATAATTTATCAATAAAACTAATTTAACTGAACTAATTTATCGAACAAATGTGTGCTAAATAATAATAATTTTTTATGTTTAATGCGATGAACTATTTATTTGTGTTGGATTTATATACATAATCTATAAACAATTGGTGACTAATTTGGTTGCAATTTAATTAACTAGGGTGAAAGGTAACAAATTTATTGCCTATTTTAGATAAATTTATATCTTGAAAATAGAGGGTTAGATTGTGAATTAGTGTGAAAAGGTATAAGTGGCATTTGTTTTTGAAAGTGTATATCATCCGATCTTTAAGCTAATGTAGTATGTGAACAGAACCTTGATGGATAACATTATTTTATAAAGGAGCGTGGATTGCAATTATGTTGTGCATAATAGTCTAAAGGTCTATAGGTAATTTAAATTGGTAAAGTTGAGTTATTTTTGCAGTGATTGTTACCTTATTAGTCCTACTTAATAAGCTACCAAATAAAAGAACCTTTCAGTAGAGAAAGCATAGATGACCTCATGGTGTAAAACGACTACAAAGTGAAAATAATTGTATGTTTATTAAAAAAGATCAACCAAAACTACACAATAAAATGAATTTCGACTATTTGTTGAACTAATTCTTAGAGTAGCTAATATAGGAACTAACAATAAAGATAATGAAACAAATTAGAGTAATCAACGTTGAAACCTAGTTGCCGTAAATCCATAAACTGTCTGGATACCTTAGAACTATTTGTGTAGAAATATCTGATTTCACATAAGTATTGATTTCTTTTTTTTCACAATTTAACCCATTTGCTGCATATTATTCAATGTATTCTGGTTTGAGGATTATTGAGTTAAACCTTAGTTGGGTGGGCATACATGGAGTATGACATTAGGTAGGAGGGAAATGAAAACTACAGATCATAGCCTTTCTAAAAGTGATGTAACTTCTCTAAGTCAATCTTTGAGCAACCTCATCTTGGATTTCTCCAAAAAGGGACTGGCCATTTCTGATTTGGTTGCTTTGTCAAGACTTTCCATGAGAATTAGTTTCCATGATAAGAATGTTCATAACAACCGTTGCTTGTTTGCAAAATGTAGTTTGTATTTTTCAAGCAATTTTTTATAAAATATATTAGTCCTTACTATTTTATATTCGCATATGAAAAGGGGAAACACACATTTAAGCAGTCAATAAATACCACTATGCCACTTTCTAGTAGTAGATTTTCGCCCTACTGCAGATTGATTTCTTGGAGTAAATGATTGAAGTTGTGTTTTAGGTCTTATAGATGGAAATGGAACCACAAGGTTGTCTCCACCAATAATAGCATTGGACAGCCAATTCAATCATGTAGATTTAAAGTAATATAATTATACAATATTAGTACTAAGTAGCGCTTTGTGCCATAATTTCCTTGAGTACTTGTTTGACGTTTGATTTCTTTTTATGTACAGTTTTTTCATATGAAATTTGCAGTTAATGCTTGCTCTTATTTTTTATTTTGTTAGGTTTTATCAAAAGTAATGAGCACCTGCGTTATTATTTGGCAATAAATGGTATGAATCTAGTATATACATATAGTTTGCACTCTGCATATATACTGGACTCCCCTAGATGCATCCGCTCTTGCAGGTGAAACTTTCTTTTCTACGGTTTCTGAATCCCAAAAGTGTTATTTATAAATATACAAGTGTTAAGTCCAACATTATGTTCAGGAAAATTATATCAACTTTACTTTTAAGAATTTTGAATGTGATTATCTTAAAGTTGGTAAGATTTTTGGGAAATAAGTTATACATATTTTTATTGAAATGTAGAATGTTTAAGCATTCAATTTTGGATCTTGGTATGTCGTGGATAAGTGGGGTTCATAGTTTATTGTATTGTAACAAACAAGGAAGCAATATTGTGTAATAACTTATTGATTAAGAATTCATTTATTCAAATTTCAAGCACAAGGTTGCTTATGTCTTAAGATAAACCAACGGTACTGTATGCTTTAATATAGATACATGCTGAACTTTAGTTCTTACCTCCTTTGAGCCATTATATAGTGTATCCTCCTAGAAGTAGTTCTTAAGTTAAATTTCAATTTGATAAAATTTGCTTTTCATTATGCACACCATTAAGTTAAATTTAATCTCTTGTTAAGCTCTGATAAAATTTTCTTTTCATATTGTTCTTCCTCTAATGCAAATTCTATCTAAGATGGTTTCTCCTTCAACAATAATTCTTTTCTTTGCTGATAATGTTAGCGATATCACTGAATATTTTTTTCGGATGACGTCGTGTTTTGTTTAAAGCAACAAGAGCTATAAATTCAATTTAATAACACCATTATGAATATTTGCAGAAAAGGATTAAAAAGTCTAATATTGGAGAGATCAGAAACACTTAAAGCAACATGAGCATCATTCTCTATATACCTAAAGGGTTGGCATGCACTCAATTAGCTTGGAATGGAAGCTGTAGAAATAAATACATTAATTAGAAAACATGCCGAGCTGGATGGTTGATTAAGGAATTAAAGGAAGAACGATTTTTTGGGCATCACTGATTCTGGAATATGAGGTAATTCTTCTTTTATTGCCCAATATAAGACTAAAAGATAGAAATTGTGCATTCCTTTGTGAACTATGACTATTGCACCATCATGTTGATAATATTATCAATTAATCTTTTAGATAAATGTTTTAATCATTATAAGTTAATTTCACCGTTTAACTGTTTCGGAAGTATAATAGTAGCTAGTTTTTAACCTTTGAAAGAGCACAACTTTCATATGTCTAGTTTAGATAGAAAGTTTGATGAGTAATTATTTAGAGCATTCCGGTATTTTAATAAATTATAAAGTATTATTTAAGTATTATTTTTTAGCTAATGTTGATTAGCTTATTGTGTTAGTATTTGGCAAGATTTATTATTTGCTCCAATTTAATTATTCCTCTAAAGCCTATTTTGATTGTATCTGTATGTGTGATCTGACCTTGCATTTTTCAAAACTGTTCTAAATGTTTCATAAGTGCCAAAGTATTTGAAGTGAATGTTCAGCAAGATTCCAATTAGAAAGTCATTAATTGTGAAGCTATTTATTTAATCCCTTTTTTAATTGAATGACACCTCTACAGTTAAAAACTTTTGACAATGTATGCATCAAGCATGTAAGTAAGTTAATGATACTGCTATTTTTGTTTAACATGATGTCTCTTAAAGTGACAAGAAAAAATAATAATCAATTCACTCCTTTTTCAAATAATGCTTCTCTGTGAACATATACTTTATTGTATGTGAATAACATATTAAAATATTCATTGTTAAAATGTCCATAATTCTGACGATTGAATGTGTCTTATATAGGTAAACGAAGGAAGTGAGAGTGCTAGTGAAATTCTAACTGGAGCTTTACATGACAATAGACATGCAGTTCTTGTGCGTCATAGAACATTTGGTGAAGGAAAGATCCAGGTATTTTTGTTTACTTTTATGTAGAATGTTATTCATACAGCTTGCATGACAATGGACATGCAGTTTTAGTCAAAGAGATGCTCGTTTTGATTTTTAAGGAAACCCCTTTAAAAAAAATCACCAATGAACAAGCATCTAAATTACCAGATTCTCCATCGTTCTTTAAAGAAGCTGCCATACACAATGCAATACCCACTGGACTTGCAATATCAATTAGCTTCATCAATCAGTTTTTGGTTTGCAAGCACTGCCCACCTTCTCACAACAGCCACATTCTGTGATTCAACACACAAGTGCAGTGGTCTGAATTAGTACATATTCTTAATCTAAGATGCTATTTTTAAAAACTATCAATGATTGCATAAATCATTTTGTTGAAGTATAAAAATTGTACAATAAATTGTTCCTATTTAACATAATAGGATATACTGCTCAAACATTATTTGAGACAACTGGATCCATCTTACAAGGCTGCAAGCAAATGTCCACATGCAAACAAGTAATATGATATATTGTGTCTAGAATCATGTAAAATTATATGGTTAAGCTATATTACTGTTCTCATTCAAGAAATTGAAATGGGTTATACTGATTAAAGCATTCAGACAACACTACAAGAAAAACCAATAACTATCCCAAAAAAGTACTGTTCAATTTGTGTATGAATTCTGCACACAGAAAAGATAGGAGGTCACTCTGTCTGACTTTCTTCTTTCATTTGTTCACAGTTTCTCAGATATGAGCTGTAGAGACCACTCCTCTAAGTGAGCTGAATCAGATGCTCTTTGGCCAGGTGAGCTTTCTTTTTCAGTTTTTTTCTTCCTTTACCAATTTATTACCATCTTAGTTCCAAAATTCTTTTTGTTGCATCGCGATATATTTTATTTGGCTAGAATGTTTTCCACTAAAAATCCTGCCTAATTATGTGATGCCTTTTCTTTCCAAAAGCAAGTGAATCAAAATGATGTCGTTTGCAGGTACTTTCAGCTTTTTGTTCACTAAATTAACTTTTGTAATTTGCCTTAAATGATTTATCATCAAATCAACTTTATTTAATATCTGTGTTATAATAGAGTATGAACTTATAGAATCTCAAGTTATGTTGACTGCATATAGACATAGCTCTATCAGGTTATATAAGCCTATATGTGCAAGTTTACTGTGGAAACATGCTCCTGCATTTACACCAGTGACTGTGATACTCATTAAGTTAATTACTACACCTTTTGTATATTGCAATCAAATGATACTAGACTCGACATATTTATGAATCCTTGCTGCCATGTTATTGATTTTGGTGAAACCCAACTATTGTTTTATGAAGCACTCCACAATTTTCCATGAGTATTTTTTCCCTATCATGAAGCTATACTGTAACGTCCCGGTCTAAAATTAAAATAAGATAAACATTTTATAATGGATAACTAGAGTTAAAAAGTTATTTTGGGTATTTTATTAAATTTAATTCAATAAACTGAATTTTTGGATTTATTTAATAATAAAAGAAGAATATTAATCTAAAATTCAAATTTGAAATCTGAATTATATTATTAAAATCTATATGTTGTTTGGAAAACAATTTTGACAAAATAAATAATATTTGTGAAATTTTAAAATTTATTTTGGAAATAAAGTAATTATACTTGTTGAAAATTGAAAAGTGATATTTTAATAAAGAAAAATCGTTATATGTATAAAATAAAATTTGGATTAAAGCGCCTCAAGTGAATTTTAATTGGCGATCAAATCGCGGTAGTGATATTTCTTAATGAAGCCAAGTTTTTTCACATAATGCTTGAAGTTAAAAAGATACAGATTCTTTGGCGGAGGGGAAAAACACTACAAGCCTTAATTTCAAAATGTGATGAATAATCAAGACAGTTTAGAGAATCATTCTGTACAAGTTAGTGATGATAATTTTTGGTTTTCCCTCCATGAAGCTGGAGTTGTGCATGTCCTAGTGACAGGAGGTGCAGGTTATATATTTTCTCATGCTGCACTTCGACTTCTTAAAGAATCTTATAGAGTGACTATTGTGGTTAGTAGACAAATTCTTCCAATTTTTCTTTAGTTTAATTAGTTGGATTGCTTGACTATTGTGGAAAAAGATATTTCACAGCAGACTACCAGAAACCAAAAGATATTTGTCCAAGTTTATCCATAGGATTAAGGTTTAATTCACTAAATTCCTATATTACTTGCATACATCATAATTAAATCGATGGTATATATTTTTCCAATTCGAAGTGCCCTGGTACAGAAAAATCTTGGTATGTCAATTCTGTTGAATATCCATAAGGATACTAAATTATAGAACTCAAATAATCAAAACCGAATGTAGTATTGGTTATTTGTTCTTTAGTTCTTTCATCATTTTTTTATATAATAACAAATAGCCAAAAATTCATGCAATTTTTGAGTTGCTTATTTCAATAATATTTTTGTTAGATTACACTTCTCATTTAATACAATTATGTGAATTTCTAATGAAATTGTATTGGAATGTAACTATAATTGATTTCCTAAACAAATTTATGATTTGGAGTAGTTGAATAATTTGAAATTTAATTTTTTACAGAGGAAATCTACAAGTGTCTTTGTAATATTTTACCTCGGACTAAAAATAAACAATACTTTGATCCTTTCGAATTAATTTGTACTTTTTTTCATGAATAATTTTGTGCAGATGATCATAATCTATGCCAGAGTACTTGTCCACATAAATTTTTACCTAATGATAAGCCTATGAGCTATGATCGTACAGCAGATTTCTTTTCTCCTTGACCATTTAAAAATATTTAGACGGCTTCATTATTATTCTTTGTTCGTAATCTCTTCAAATATAAGTTATAATAGCCCTAACACAATATCTTGCTGTAGAGATTGATTGCTTCAGTCATAGGTAAGACTGAGTATCTATTTTCTTCCATGATCCCCTTTATTAATTTAGGCTCTATAAAACAGTTGCCGGTTCTTCTTGTTACTGCGAATCCTTTCATAAAGCATATCTTGATTATCCTTTATTCCACATATTATGCATGAATATGATTATCTATAGAGATGAATGCTAATACGTAGAGTAGGGTGCATTTCACAAGAACTCAGTCTTTTTTGTTTGAATGTTGTTGTCGACTAGTCATAACCAGTTAAGTGACTGCCTTTTCTTTGATGTACGTTGCTCAACTATTGTAGTAATATTCCACGCCCCTAATAAAAAGTACTTTTTCTTTACAGGTAGATAGATGACTGTGATGCAAAAAAAGGTTGCAACGAGTTATGCATCGAAGTTATTTTTGCTGCTATAACTACTTTTTGGTTTTCAACGTATGTACTACTTGCTTTTGTTTTTCTATTGCTACTTGTTCTAGATTTGTTTTCAAACTATTGATGACAAACTATTTATGTTTGGTGTAAGAATATTATGTATTTTGGTTATGAAATTTCATACGTTGGTTATCAAATATGTGTCTAAAATGTGGTATTGATACAATATTCTTGCACCAAAAAGAAGTAGGCAAATATAAAGATTTCAAGTGCCTTTTAATAACCACAATAGCGATCTTTTCTTTTTCTTTCATTTTTCAACAATATTTTAAAGCTAATTCTAGAATAAGTTACAGTTAAGAAACAATAATTTTTTAAGACTAGTTTAAAGTGTTGGTGATTAAGTGAATACTAAATGGTAGAAAATTTTAGTTTAAATGTTAGTTAAATGTGGTTGTAGTGGATGGCTAATAAGCAGCTAAAAGGCATATTATTGATGAAGAATTTTTAGAAAATAACCATGACAGTGTAAAATACCTTCCAATTGTATGAGTGATAAATTGGCTACTAGCTGCATGCTTATCATGTTCTTCACAGGGTATCTCAACCATTTTGCAACCCTGTAATTATGATAACCATCAATAATTCATAACATACAACTTTGAATCATATGTTACAAGTTAATATGATGGCGATATGTAAAGTTAAAAATTTTATGTGTGAAGTTCGAAAAATGTAGTATAGTGGAAAGTTTCTCAAATTAGTTCAGGTCATAATTGAAAAGTTCTAAGCTACAGATTTGAATGAAAAAACATAGATTATTGATCTTGATCTACTGAGATACGTCCTAACGATTTCATATACAAATGGTATTCTTGTCCAACCATTTTTACCGCTCTCTGGACCAAACATTGGGTGTATATCTGAGCGTTCTCTCAGTTAAAAAGTGAGCTATGCTCAGTTGAAAACTGAGCATGTGATCTGTTGAAAACTGAGTGTTTGACTGAGCTATGCTCAGTTGAAAAATGAGCAAGTATGCTCATTGAAAACTGAGCATATGATCAGTTGAAAACTTGTCAAGTTTGCTCAGTTAAAAACTAAGCATGTTGCTTTGAAATTATTTAAAACTCATAAGCACCCAAGACCGTTTAATTATCTTACATGTTTAATGTTTTTAAAACATGCACATTTTATGATTTTTTTCAGAGGAAAAAATTTATGGATGAGCACAACTCTTTGACAAAGAAAATCTCCAAACTAAATGAGTTACTGCCAAGTAAAAAGCTTATGTTCAAGGTATCTTCTTCCCTTTAATTATGTGTTTTTATCGATCAGTTCATTTTATATATTGGTATTATTCATGAAATATTTGGAATTATCTTGACGGACTTACAAAATATTCAAGAAATGAATGGTTAATAAAGACCATCGTATATGTTTATATGGTAGTTTTCCATTTGTTTGATAAAGTTTCCAAGTGCGAGTGTGTGCGCACATGTGTGTGTAATAGTTATGATTTAGGAGAGGAGAGTTTTATACTGTAAAACTTTCGGCAATAGTGAATAAATAGGGATTACTCTTGTTGAGAGCAATGAGAAAAATTAACACTAGCGATCACACTATGTTAAAGATCAGGAGTTAGTTAAGGTATTGAGTTATCAGATTTATGGCTGTGAATAACATTACAATCACAAGTAGAATTTCTACTGCTTTGATTGCAAACTGCGTTATGTTGGCTGTGCACTATCTTTGAGCCTACTCATAAGATGTCTCATAATCATATCCAAATTCAGTGTTACTGTCCCTAAAACTCCCTGAGCACTGCTGATGTTCAATGTTTGAATTTGACTAATATTGATAATACTAAGTTGTTTATTACTTAACTCCCTACTTCATAAGTTTTGTTAAGTTTTAGTGCGATAATGTTTGAATTCTTTCCAATGTCCGTCTCTTTAAGATCTATTAACATAATTTAGAAACATGGTTATGATCTAGATTTCTTTTTGTTTGGTTATCTTGATCTCTAATGATATGTTAATTCTTTTTGACAATGTAAAAGATTCTTTCTTAGTTGGTTCAAATCAGTTTGCGATGGAACTTTTTTCCCTGAGCTGCTCCAGGAAATGTCAGCAGTTTCCAGCTGTTTCAACAAACGAGCACAGAAATTACTCAAGTTTCATTTAACTTCCAGTTTTAGGAAATATTTCTCTTGCTTTAAAGTCAATATGCGTAACGATCTTGAAAGCTTGATACAAGAAGGAAGAGAATTGGTTGCCTATGCCATAATCAACTCCGTAGCCATGAGGAAATTTTTGAAGAAATATGACAAGGTATGCTCCTTTGGCTTGGGCCCTTTATCTTCTACTCTTATAGACTTTCCTGAATTGATTTGAATGTTCTAACCAAAGATTCAAATCAACTTTAGACATATAGTTCTATCTTCAAATCTAATGATTGGGATGTGTGTGTTATTGAACTCTAGTTATCAAAGGGGTTAACCATATGCTTTCTTAATTGTAAATTGTAATGACCAGCATCTGTAAATAATCTATACTATATTATAATTAGTGAGTTTGCTTTCAAGAGCACAGAAACCCCTTTGAATTTTGGCAACTGAACAATATTATCTATACTACACTGTTATTATTGATATCACCTTACCCCAATTTCGCACTCAACAGTCGTGACTCTTTCTTTTTCTTTCATTCTCGATATCAGCTTATCCCTTCTTCCATCGTCCAGCTTTCAATTCTCCTTTTCTCAACCCTAAAGAATAAAGGTCCCTGTCGATTTCATTTTTGCCCGCTCTGCCGCCATCGTCCACGCTTCCTGTTACCGTAGCCAGTCAAATTGGGGGTGGTTGAAATCGGTTCATCCAATAGCTATCTTCAAGGTTGCCAGCTCTTTTTCCGATGTGAGCACCTATTCTTCTTCCTTTAGGCAATGATTGTACGTTGGTATTTCTAATTCCTCATTTTAAGTATGTAACGACGCAGAATTTTTAATAATTAAAATTTGAATATTTAATTAATTTTAAATATTAATAAGTGAATTTATAAGTCAAATGAATTTTTATTTGAATTATTGGATTTAATTGAATAATTAAATCGATAATTTAATATGTTAAATTATGGAAATAATTGTAAATTGGGTTAAATATGATTGTAAATGATTTGTAAAATTTTATTTTATCATATTAAAGTTAGAACGATATTTTAGAACTTTTAAAATCGAATTAAAAGTTAATTTATGAAAATTGAATATTTTAATATTAAAATCGACTAGTGAAAATAGTCAATTTTTGAACAGTCTCAGAATTGAACGAGACCAGTTCCATTGGATCCGTAATAGTTAGTTATTACCGGATTTCAATTTTCGTGTCAATCGGAGCTATCGTTTGATCGTGGCAGCTCGAAACGCATCGAATTATTTTTAATTTTAATTTGGCGAGTTAAAATAGCCATTTTTCAAAAAGTCTCGGATTTCTACGAAACTAGTTTCATCGGATCCGTAATGTGATATTATTGTAAGGTTTCAAATTTCAAGTCAATTGGATTTACCGTTTGTCCGGTACAAATTAAAACGCCTAGAAAATCGGTTTAATTTAAATTGAGCGTTTATAGCCATAACTCGCACAGATGTCCGAATTAGCTTCCGAAACCTGTTCCATTGTGTCCGGAACGCGGGGTAAACCCTAGAAACGCTGGTTACGGCGCGTAAATCGGAGTTCGGAATTTCCGGATGAATAGTGTTCGATTTTTTTCTATAAATACACCATAAATTCTCCAAAAAAAGAAAAAAAAAGAAAACCCTAATAATAACGCAGCCGCCACCCTAGAAACGAACGGCCGAAAACCACCAACTTTTTTCCCTTGATTTCATCAAATCCATAAACAATTACCAAAAATCTCCAACTACAATGTTGTAGAGCTCAGCGAGCTCTACAAATTCAACGGTTATGATCAACTATTGAGCGACGTGGTGGCCAGAAAGAGGTGATGAAGGCCGAAGGTTGCGCACGCAATTCGAGGATAAAAGTGGGGCCGAGCTTGGAGCTGCCTTGGCCGTGGGTAGAGTTCGAGCAGGCGAGTCGAATGGCGGCTCTTGATCGATGTGGAAGTGTTGGTGGTAGCGTGCGTTTTGAACCCTAATTTATGTTATGGGTTCGGCCTCTTTACTGGGTGCACGCGTGAGATGGGGGAGAAGAAGGCAGGGACGGTCGTGATGCAAGGAAGCAGGATCGTGTGGCTAGAATTGATTTAGGTTAAAAATTTATTTTTTGTTGTAAATTTATAAGTATATAAATCGTGTAAACTTGTTAAATGCATAACTTTTTCATACGAGGTCGAAAACGCGCGAAACCAGTTGCGTTGGAATCGTATGGACGAGCACTACGCGATGAAATTGGATTGGAGTCATTTGGAGTTAGTGAGAATTTTGGGTAAAATTAAACGTCCGTTTAATTTTATTCGAAATAAATCGCTAAAACGAAATTGAAATCAAGGTAAGAACTTCTCACTCAATCGAATCAGTTTCGATTTTATTTTAAATAGTTAGATTTAAAATATTTGAATGCATGTTTGAATGATGATTGATATCTATTGATTGTTAAAATAGACATTATACGCCGTTAGTAAGCGGATTTTATTTATTAAAAACATATACCGCGAATATTTCATAAACAGTGAAATTGGTATTATATATAATAGCAATATATATATTGGCATATGTATATATTGGAGTTATTGATTTCCCGCATTTTTTTGTTTAGCGAATGAGACCCTATTGCGCCGTTATTAAGCGGATAATATTTTAAATCCCATATACCGCGAAAATTTCGTACTGGAGCGAAATTGGTATTGTGCTAATGTTTGTGGATGCAGGAAAACAGGTTGGAGGGATCCAACTGGATTCCTCAACAGTTTTTATTTGCGGATATTTTGATATTCGTTGATTATCATATACGATATGTGATATCGTTGTAGTCGTGATTGACTATTTGGTGTGTAGCATCATTGGACCAAATTTGGAATTTTAAAATGATTTTTAAAGTGATTTTTGAAAATATACTATATGTTTGGAAATTGATTCATTTTAAATAAATAAACGTTATAATTTTTTTTTATGTTATAAAAATTATGATTTTTGAGAAATATAGTTAAAAGTTGATTTTCGAGAATATGATGCTAATGATTTTATAAAATAGTTTAATCGGGATTTTAGAATTTATTGTGAAAAGTTTAAATATAGGATTTATAAATTTAATTATTTTACGAATCAAAATGGTGAAATAATAAAGGAGATTAAAGACGTTTTAAAGAATAATATAAATTGATTTATATTAAGAGATTTATAAATGGATATTTATGAATTGAAATATGGACATTATAAAACGAGTTTTTATAAGTGTTTGAATGAAGTGAAAATGAATTTCATAATTGAATGGAATTTATAGAATTTTAAACAGTGAAGTTATAAATGGAATTTTATAAACAGTAGGTTTATAAAATTTATAAAGTCGTTAAAAGAATGGTTTTGGATAAATAATTGAATCTTATAAGTTATAAGATTTATGATTATGAAGTTCAAAGGAACGATTTTTGTGAACGAATAAATTATAGGTATTTAACTTATAATATGAACCTTTGTTTTATAATTGAGTTATAAATCGAATAGGTTAATAAAGGAATTTATAAAAGGAAGTTGTTATAAATAATTAGAAATGGAATTTATAAACGTTGTTTTATAAATTCGCAAACGACTTATTTTGATAAGAAAATTGTTGAAACCTATTAATGGAGTTATATTCACGTTTTTGAACTGTGAATAATCCTTTGAAATAAAATGAATAAAAGGATAAAATTTGTTAACGTAGTATATTCACGTTTTTGAATAGTGAATAATACGTTAAAGAAATTGTTTAGAATGTGATATTTTAAATAGAATTAAAACGATCTAACGATGTTTTAAAATGTGTTGAGATTCGAAACCATAGATTTCAACATTTATTGTTGAAATAGACGTTTTCGAGAAATAAAAGGAAATAGTGGACTATAACATTGTTGTTATAGTAAATGATTTCCGAAAGGAAATGTTTTGTATAGTATTGGGATTTATATATCTATCTTAAAATTCGAATCCCTATACTAGTGATTTTGGGACGTCGTAACGATGTTTTACGCAACATTCGTTTTGGCCCAAATAAATATGTTTAAGAGAATGATTTCCTTAAAGAATGAAATATATACTTAATTCCGATTCAAGTATATTGAATATTTTCCAAGTGTTGAAAATAAAATTTGTGAATTACTTATTAAATAAGTATGGAAATGTTTTCCAATATAAAGTGAATATTTTGAATTTATCTTTTTGAAGATAAATTGAAAATGAATATTAGAAATCGAATTGAAGTCGTATATTCATGAATATTTTGGAATGTAAATTCACTATTGAATTTATAAAAGAAAGGAGAATTTGTTTAAAAATAAATATTGATTTATTTTTGAAGTGTGAAAATTATATATCTGGTAAAGATATGATTTTTGGAAAAATAAATGATTTGAAAAATTATTTGGAAAATGGTGATGTGTGCATATCCATTGATAGTTCAATAACCGACTATCAATATTTCCCTTTGAATGGGTATTTTATGTGATTTGTTTGAATTGGAATGACACACTTATTTTTGAATAAGCGCTCACTATTCGGGTTAACCGGGAAAGGACCATGGGGTCGTATAACCCATTCCGAATATGTGATACGTCATTGTGAATCGCATTGAAGATCGGTGTTGAAGACCCGGTATTTGCGAAAGCGATAGGATGACCTGTCGATTGTCTCTGCACTGAGTTGCAATGGTATAGAGACTCCCTAAGTGATGGGAAATCCGATCAGGATCGTGAATATCCGGATTGCAAGGACTTCTTTGTAAGTGCCTTCGGTTTTGTTCGAGCCCGAAACAGACTTGTATGGATTGTATGTCTGACATTACAAATTGAGATATAAAGCCGATTTCATTCAAATATATTTCTGTTGGTGGCGGAGAATTTATTCCTTTAGCTTAACACCCTTCTCTGAGACGTACGAGCTCAGAGGTCATGTAGTTGAATGTTATCAGCGATATATTCCCAATTTGGTAATGTGACATGTTGAGTGTTGCTGTGAATGATCATTGTGTTGATTATTTGTGATAGGATCGTTTATTTAACCGTCTATCCTGGTGATCATTTCTATGATCATTTGTTGACCCAAAGCATGGCTTTTGTATAAAGTATGTTTTTGTGGACGTGACTTCGTCGAGCCTCACACCCCGTGAATGGTCAAAACAGGAAAGATGCGGCAAGGTTATGAGGGGTAGCGCCCTTTAGGATGTGTGCATTTCCTTCTAGAAAAGGGTGGTATCATGGTATGGAGCCCAGATACTTACTCATGTTGAAAACACTTTGTTATGATTGTGTGAATTGATTACGAGCGCTCGGTGAAAAGGTCCCAAAGGACCGGGGGATGGCATATTCGGTCAGTTGTTACTCAGTTAGGGTAACCCGGCCTTGTGTTGGTAGAGATCCTGTTTGGTTCTCGGGGACGTCCATCCAGAGGCATTCTCATGTGGCAATGGGAAGTTCCTTGGCCTGATCATTCGTTGGAAATCCAAAGAAACAATACGAGACTTGTACGGTTTTAGTTATATAACCTGCTATGGAATGTGGCGGTAACCTGCTATTGAACATAGTTAGCTATAGTAGGCATACGATAATGGTCGTATGTTGGCTAAGATTTATATTCTACTTTCGAAATGAATTTTTCTCTACACTATGCACTAGTAATAATATCAAATGTTCTTTTTAATGCGTATCAAGCATCTTTGACTATCATAAGGAGAAATCTCCTCCAATTCTGCGTTTGCATGTGTGTGTGTGTGCGGGAGGCCTTATGGTAGTCTCATTTTTAAAAGCATTTCGAATTGATTTAAAAATATTCCTCTATTTTGATTTTAAAGATAATAAACTGTTTTGAGTTCTCACACCAGTCACATGACTGACTCGGAGTTTATTGTTTTCCTTCCTAAACTCTAGGTGCCCACCAATTTTCACACGGGCAGTCAAGAGTTAGGTTTATCAGGATATTCTGGATATTCTGGAGTTGCTGGAGGCAAGCTGGATGGCATGACGTATTACTAGTTATATAGTATTTCTTTTTCCGCTGTTTGTTTGATGTTGTATACTCTGATGATATGATGTAATGAAATAAAATGTATAAAATGTAATAACTGATATAGTTCTTTGTTTAAAGATTATTCATTTATTATTATATGTTGTTCCGCTGCGAATTGTGAGATTCTGTTATTGTTCTGTTGTTTTCTATTCCGTTCTTTTCGTTCTATTTCCTATTCTCTGTCATTTTCTATTTTCTTTTCTCTCTATCTTCTCTTCTTTTCCTTTTTCTTTTCTTAAATTCTTTTTAAAACCCTAACTATTCGGTTTTTCGGCAACGAAAAATCTCGTACGTTACAAAGTAAATCGGTAAAAGGGTTTTTAACTACTCCTGTTAAATTTATACCCATGATTTTATCTTTGGAATTTTTAATATTAATTACATCATCTATTTGATTAAATATGTTGTTGTCTTCTTTGTTTGTTTTGTTTACGTTTCCACTTAGTGTATCACTTTTTTATTCAATCGGTAAGTACATTAAAATTTTAAAAATGCTTTACTTCTCTATGAGATTTCCCTTTATATTGCACTGGAGTTTTTACTATTACAATTTGTGATCGATGTTGTTAGTTTATACTTGCACAGATGTAAAAATAAAATTAGACTTTGGATCATTATGAAATAAAAATTCTTAGGTCCCATAAAAATTAGGACTTCGTAGTAATTTAGCATTTACACATGAACAAAGTATACGATCATCTTCTCCAAAACAACTTGAGTGAACATAATGATCTCTTACCTTCATTATGTCAAAGAAATTAATGCATGGCTTTTAAATGTATTCAACATATGGTAATTTTTCAATTCGTCCATGTTGAACAAATAACAGTTAAATGGTTAATTTCCTCTAAAATCCTGTGGCTTTTCCAATGTCGATGTTTCGAAAAGTTGTGTTATGTGCAATGGCATTTATTTCTATTGATTTATGATCAAAGTTAGCGTTTAGTTTCCATTTATTTAATGCATCATCACATTACAATGAGTATTTGAGTTTTTATACACCGATTCTGAATATGTCATTACGTCGCCTATATTTTGTGTGTTTTAAATTTCAGAATTTAATTTTACTCCAATATTTTATTCACCGTTTTGTTAATTTATAGTTGTGTCGATGATGTTTTTGCTTGAAGAAATATACATGTCTTTCTATGTGAACCACGATAGTATTTCCATTATTTGAGTGAAAATAATAATCTTTATTTTTGTTTAAGTAGTTCCTTTTTTTTTTTGAAAACACAATTTCACTCAGATATAAATTCTCTTTCCTAAAATCCCAAATTTTCTCCAATTTTAAAATCTACAAGCAGTGTTGGGATAAAACTATATTTGATTTCTAAATTGTCTCTATTTATATTCCTAGGAAAAATCATTTAACTCTACCTCGATAAATATATTTTATCGTTTTTGAGTATAAGCTGCATCTTTGACCTTAATTGAATTCCATGCCCTATTGCTTTTAAAGGCTCATTTCAAATTGCTTGGGTGAAAAATGTAATATCTTAAATTTGTTTAGAGTAATTTCCATGTAAGTGTATGCATATATATTGCACAATCTCTCTTGATAAATCACTGAAGACATATCGTTGGTGAAAAATGTAATATCATAAATCACATGACCAAAGTGTATGTATTATACTATCATGGTGTTATCTTTAAATATATTTACTATTTTGATAAATATAGGTGAAAGAAAAAAGAATGCAACATAGTGTTAAATGTGAAATGAGATCCTACCGTATTATACAGATTAGAGGGACAAGCTCTTCATTTTCCGCTCCCATCTATATATTGAAACATCAATCTTATATGCATTTATCCAACCTCTTTTATCATTGCTATGATCAATAGGCTGAGAGCTATATGTGGTTTATCATGAAAGAGTGGTTTATTAATGTATGGTATTTCAGGTTTTTGGTGAGTACACATGTAATAAATATGAATAAAGTGTTAAAATTTTTGAACTCAAGCAGGAAAGTGGGGAAATTTTTGGAAGTCCTGAGCTTTAAGGCGACACATTTAAAATGGAATATTCAACATATCATAATTTATTAGGTAATGTATTGAAAATTTACATCCATCAAGTTTTAATGGATATATACAGTATATAGTTACCATGTTTAAATACCATGTAATTCTATCTAAATACATATTACCTATTGTTGAGTTGTCCTTGGTCAAATTTTGTAAAATTCCTTTTGTTATGACTGCTTCATTTTATTGAAGTAGCATAACAAAAGAAGTCATTGCAGTACGGCTTATTAGTATATTTTCATATAATTTTCTTAAAAATGTGCACATTGACCGCTAAAATAATTGATGAAATCCATTTTTCAGTTCATAAATTTGATTTGGGTTAAGCTTTAAAGATCTTCTGTAATACATGTTAGATACTTATTTCTTTATTCTTTACTGTTATCTTTTTTTTACTTAACATTCAACTATTTTGAAGTATGATATGACAATTTGTAGATTGGATCGTAGATTAAGTGAGTGTTTTTTCATTGTTTGCCAAATTAGAAACTCAACCTTTTATTCAAAAAATTTGGCATCCCCTTGCTTTTCAGAATCTCTAACCACTTTGCTTCATGTATATCTCAAGGGCTGAGAACTGAAACTAGAATGTATAGGAGAAGAGGCGAAATGAAACATATCAGTAGCCGCCTTAATCAATACTCTGTTCAATAGGTAATTGTACCACTGGCCGAAATTTCTTTTTATGCTATATATCAATTATATATTTTTTACATTGTTTAGTGTGAATGATGTTAGAATTTTTTTTTCAAATATCTTATTTAATGTAAAAACGATGGCTGATGGTTATATTTATATTTTTTGGTTTCATTTTATCGGTTTAACTTGCATTAATTAACATTATATGATCACCACTACATGAAATTGAAGAAACAAATAAAACGATTGTAAAATTTAGATCAGCCAAAATATACAAGTGTATATATCTAACTCATATATTGTTCCAAGTTATAATTTGGAGCAGCCAAATAATATGATATCTATAGTTTATTTTGGTATTAGTCGGTAAATCCATTTTAATTGATGCCTTTTGGCATATTTAATTGCTCAAAAGTCTCCTAAACATCATATCTAATAGTATGTATTTAGGTAATTAAAAGCTAGACTCTTGCTTTTTATTTATACATGTTTTTAGATTGTAGGAGGTGACTGAATCGAAAGGCTTTTTTCTACCAACAAAAAAAATCAGTTCGGCTGAATTATTTTTTCATGTTAATTCAAAAATAAATGTCACAATTGGTTTTTTCATTCTAGGTCAAAATTGTCGTTTTGTAAATGAAAAAAAGAGGAAAATTGCTTTTAAAATGCAAAAGTCTACTTTTCAAAACCTATCTAAACTAAAACTCTATTCTGTTTATCTTAATGCATGTTTTTATGAGATCATACAACCCAATCTTAATTCATGTATTTCAATTTTCCTTTACTTCTTCTAACTTATATTTATCTAAACTAAAACATTGTTTTTGCATCTATTGACTCATGCGTCATATGAGATCATAGGAATAAATCTTAATGCATGGTTATTATTTTTCCTTCACTTCTCATCAACCTTCTTTTTTATTTAAACAGTGTTTTGTTTTAACTATTCCGTCAAAGGATAAATTATTAGCTACTAAGTGGAGATAAAGCGCGTAATCCATCATGTCATAGCAAGCCCTTGCAATCAAGAGTCAAGATCAACATTAATATCCATTATCATATAATAATAATTAGCAATAATTTTTTAATTTTGTCAATAGATGAAGAAAAATTACTTGGAAGATATTTGAAAAATTATGATAATCCACTGTTGGATCATTATGAAGCTAACATAACTAAAATAAAGGTATGCGTGTTATGTTTTAGAATGAAGTCAAAGGTTGAAGTGAATATGAAGTAATCACGGGTTGGATGGATGAATACTCAATACAATTTCAACATTAAAAGCAATATATTTTACTCAGTGAACTAAGTTAAAAGATCACATAAATTAGTGCTGAAGGTGACTACGAAATCAAAAGCAGTATTTTTTACTTAATAGGATAAGTTGAATGTCCTACAATAAATTTTAAATCCTGTCAACAATATGGAAAACAAATAGAGAGGAGCTTAACCTTCTTTGATTTAAGTCAATATAAAAGGACACCTGAATTGACTTAAAGGTAGAAATGCATAAAGTCTTCAATATTTATCAATAAAATGTACCCTAATATCAAAAAAATTAACTGTGTATTCAAACTAATAAAAATCTTGAAAGAATTAATCATCTTAAACCGTTATTTTTCAAATTGCATAATAGAACAGACAAGTATTTTCAAATAGTTGGGACTAAAATTCAAGAATAAATAACTTCATGTGCAACGAATATTATATAGCTTCCACTCTAATGTGATGTCCATTGATAAATGAAACAATGTATATCTCAAGCAAAAATAGGTTAATGTCATCAAAGTGTACATTCAGTTAAACTGTATTCCTGCACCTTGAATGATCATAAGGTTTTCATTATAAGTATTCTAAGTTTCCTAAAATTATTTTAAAAAATTATCGGAGAAGGTTAAAATTGCTGACATAATCATTAAACTTTTAGCTTCATGTGCAGTTTATATATTATACTAGATCATTATATATATGCTCCTTACAGATTTAATCTTAGGAATTTATTTAGTTATTTTTCTCATTGAATTTATGAGCATATTTCAGTTTATACATGCATGCATGCATGCATACATACATACATATGCATATATACTTATATAGATACATATACATTACATACATATGCATACATACATACATACATACATATATATATATATATACACATATACATTACATACATGCATACACACACACACACACACACTTTCTTTGGTGATTACCGAGTTCCAGCCAACTGCAATAATTTCATTCTCTTCCATAGGATAGAAAAATTGCTACAATATAATGTTTGTTTTGATTTATTTCATATTGGTTTCCGAAGGTTATATCAAGTTATCTGAGCTGTTGTTATTTAGTTTTCAGCTTGCATGCTGTCTGTGATACTGCATTCTCAAAGCTATAGCCAAAGCGTTAACTAATTTCAACCAATTTCGGCAAGTATGATCTTGGAACGACAACATCTAATTTATTAGTGCTCAATGTCTCTGAGTATAACTCTATTTTTGTTTTGCTACAATTCCTAGCTGACAGTTGGCAACTCAACATTAGATTTTAGACTGCATTGACTGTTTTCTAAAGCAAATAATTGGCAATAGTAGAATCTGTGATGTTTCTCAACTTTATGAGAGAACTTCTTATTTAGCCAATCAAGACACTGGATATTTAGTATATTTATATGGGGGTTTATCATACATTATTTGGTGCAGAAGCATAGATTTAGATGACATAATATTTGGCATTTCCCGTTAACACTTTCATTTCACTTCCATGTTCTTTAGATGAACAATGTTCATGCCAATGTATATTCCATATACTGACTATTCTACTATGTTCATGTTCTTTAGCTAAAGTTTGTTTGTGTCATAGTACCCTCCATATCATGACTGTTCTACTGTGTGTATCTCATGCTTTGCTATTATATGTTCTCATCAGCATGATTCAAGTAATTTGTCATAAATTTTGATATCCAATTTACACTTTATGAAGCAATATTGGTAACATAGGCTCAACTTATTTTGGGGTAGCTTTCCTCTTAGTATTTAAAAATTTATTTATTCTGAAGGCAGCGTATAAAATATTTCATCAATGGTATGCTTGCCACTCTTTAGCATCAGGCCCTTTGCCATGTTGCATATGTTTTCATAGTAAGACAAGCAAGTGCGTATATTTAACTTAAAATAATGAAATCTATGAGGGACGTATATGCTATGTGATTGCGTTGGGCTATGTTTATTATGCCAAATTAGTAATTGGTGTAATTAACACATGTTTTGACCTATCAAACTATGCAACAAGTTATTTTACCCTATCTCCCGTTCTTTCATCCATCCTTGCACTTCATCTAACTGCTAGATGTATGAATTTCCAAGTTTATACATGGTACATGTTTTCATCCATACCTATATGCTCTAATTTACTATAACTTGAAATTATGAATTTTAATTATGATCATCACAATACATCCATACATTATTGGGATCAAAATCCTTCAAATTAGGGGTTGTGAAAAGCTCATTTTATTTTTCTACGTATTATTTTACATTTATTTTCTTGCAATATTGCTCGAATAAAAGTTAGAAACTATATGCAGTATGCTACACCGACATACAATGTTTTATGCAGAGCGCTTACTTGGCTATGGTAGTCAAATTCTTTGCTAATTCTATGTTGTGGTTTCATTTCCTGTTTCAACCAGCTTGCGTGTATAAATATACTAACTGGATCATGGTGACTGTTTGTATGTCCCGACTTGGTTGAATGGAATGCAAAGTTCTTCATTTCACAAGCAAATATCAGAGAGGTATCTTTAATCAATGCATTTAATTTCTGAAACGCGGCTACTTCTTCCCAGTACAATATCATGAATATCATCTTATTATTTTAAAACTGAAATTATGTAGATCGGTTATATTTTTCTATGTCCAATATTGTATCTTAATCTCTACTATGTAGTAAAATGGTTGAACCTTCACCTACAATATAATCTTCAGATTGTGCGATAAAAATGCAGATTATTGTCAAGGAACATTTACAATTAGCGATATGAGTGGTAATGAATATGTATATAGTTTATGATGTTCCTTCCTTTGAAAATTGAAAAAAGCTACCTCTGTTTGAGCATTGATCTTCTTTTTCATTTTTAGGTAATCAACATGATTCTAAGTTTAACTATCAATATATTTTATAAAAGTATTCCTGTAAAAATAAATATGACCTCTCTTTATGATATTATATATATATATATATATATATATATATATATATATTATAATAAAGCTAATATTTTGCATGAAAAAGTAGAAGAACTTTGCCATGTACAATTTATAGTTATGATGTAACTGATATAAATAAGATGTTATTGTGCAGTTGTTATAGTTAACTTATATTTATTAATGTATATGGTTGCTAATTTATTTTATACAAGAGAAATCTACTTGCATATGATACTTTACATGCCATTGAAGTGGAAAGAAATATGAAGTCAAAAAAGTAAAATCTAACATTTTAAATGTACACATGCCTTCTTTTATAACACAGAAATAACTGGTTATAGACACTTGAATATTATAAGCATGCACCATTATAATTACTTTATATGTGTAGCTCCCAAATCAAAACAAGATTCTCACTAAAAGTTATCATAATATAATTTATTCATTTTCTTTGAATTTTGGAAAATTACAACTATTTTTTCTTCTGCTTTTTGGATGTAGTATGAACCAATAAATTTGTTTTATGACCGCACATTTACTTGGGTTATTTATATCATTTACTTCTTTTGTTTTAAGACACCTGGCATTATTTTTATAGTAATAAAGTAATTATTATTTATATAGTAATGGATTGACCCTTTGAAGTTATCATGTTGGTTAGCCTGTAAGATTGATATGAATTAATTACCTTGATTTAAGTCGAATGACAGAATATAAATAGAGGTTTAGTAAAAAGAGAATAACCTATTTTCTTAATAGTTTGGTTTATAGTTCAATCTATAACAATGCTAACATTATTTAAATTGCCATAAATTATGCATGGCTGCTGAATTTTTATGTGTCCATCGTTACTTTTATTGACCAAACTTATATGGATAATATATAATTAAAATGCATGCTTTGTGCTTGGTTGTCGTGTTGACTGTTTCAATGTATATAACTCGAAATAGGAATGTGAAGCGCTCAAGGCTGCCAAGCAAAAAGCTGTAGACGATAACAATTTTTCAAGTATGTTGCGTTATGGTACTAAAGTTCCATGGTTGATGCTAGAAGAAACAAAAGAAGAGCTCGATCATCAAATGAAAATGAATGATAGCCTTCGATTACAGCTGCAAATAACACAGGAAGCAAATGTCGAACTATTGTTTGCTCTGAGAGACCTCGAAGAGTTGCTAGAGTAGAGAAACACGGAAAAGCATGAAGGAATAGAATATGACAATAAACTAACGACTTCAAAAGATCCAATTATCAAGAAAGAATCAATTGAAATGGGTTCGTACCATGAAGAAGAACACGAGAATGATGAATTGGATATGTTAATAAAGGAGCATGATGATATCGAAGAAGCGTATTCACAAGAAAGAAATTACGTAGATGCACTAAATGAACTAGAATTATATAAGAAGGATCATGAAGATATTGCAATGCAATTGGAATAAGCTAGCTCTGGATTACGAGATTTTGAAACAAGAAAACCATGATATGTCGTCGAGATTAGACCAAATTCAGTTGAGAGAACAATTAAGCATGCAGTATGAATGTTCAGCACATTTAGCTGTTATTAATGACCTTGAATCACCAGTTGAGTGTTTGGAGAAAGAAATCGAGAAGCAAGAAGAGGTTTACGAAGCTAAACTTGCAGTAGTGATATAGATTAAAGTCGAGCGAGAGCAAAGAGCTATTCAAGCAGAGAAAAATTGAGACAAAGCAAATGGAATAATGCAAACACCTAAGATAACATCAGTGAAGATTTTTTGAGTATTTCTTCTCAACTTTCTACCAGATTTCAGGAAAATGAAGAGATGGTAATGAAAACATTAGAAGAATGCAGAGAACTTAGGTTAGAGAAACTCCATATGGCAGATTTGTTGGATAAGAATAAGGAGGAACTTTCGACGCAAAGGAGTGAACACCAACTCAAATGTCAGCGACTGCTTGGATTGATAGATTTCAAATCAACCGAAGTAGATAACCTGCTTTTTGAATTTAAAAACACAAGAGAGGAGCTCTATAACCAAAGGAAATCTGAAGAAGCAAATCAAAAGGCTTCAAAAGAAGAAATGGCAACAGTAAAAGCTGAACTGGAGAAACTCACAAGAGAGAAAAGTTATCTTTCTGAACAATGGAACTTAAAGAAAAGATGGAAATCGAGATAGACAAACTACGGACGTCTATTCAAGAACAAGAAATTATATTGCAAGAAAAAATATTAGAGAATGACAACCTTAGAAAGGAGCTCTCTGTCTTGAAGGAAGAAGCACATAAGTCAATTGAAGAACTCAAACACTTGAGACAATTAAAAGTTGAACAAGATGTCACAATTAAAACTCTCAACATTAAGGTACAAACACTTGCAACAGAGTGCACCGAATTGAAGCAATCTTTGTCTAATGAATCAGAAACAAAATCTTTGAGGAAACATGATGTTATCTTGAGAGAGCATGAAGCAGACATTGCCTCAAATGTTGAGAAAAGTATCGAGGATGCTAATGAACAAGTATATATAACAGATGTAAGAAGTACGAGGAGATTGTATGGAGATGAAAATGGTTCTGAAATTGTTAGTGGTATGCATAAAACCTCTGAACAATTTGATGTAAGTTTTCCTATCAACCTCTATATTAAGAGTAGTCATGCGAAGGAAACTGTTGGTGCAAAGAAAATAGTAGTCCTGGCACCAATTTTCTACTGTTAATTTTCTACAAAGGGTAACCTTATTTTGAAAGAAATTTGCAATAAGTGGATTTCAGACTAACTCAAAACTAATATCTATCAATGAATCTACATTGAATCCCCATATCCAAGAACTTAAATTTTAAATGTTCGAGTTTAAGCGTAATATTTGAGTACAAAGATCCATTAGATTGTTGTATATCTTGAAAACTCTTTGACGTTATATTTCATATTTTCTGTTTGTACATGCTTCTGCTATGTTGATTCTCTGTATTTTTTCTTTTGATGAATATGCGAATATCATGCCTGCATTGTGCAAGCGTATTTGTGAATTTTATTGGTTATGCATTATGCATGTAACTTCATGTTCATTTGATGAGATATTGAATTCCTTGCTACCGAAACTGATATTACTCCTAAAATATTCATCATTATAATGAACTTCCTATCAATACTATAGATTTTGGATGCAAAGAATACAAATTTATTTTCATCATGTTACAGGTTGCAACTGTAATGGGTTGTGGTTACCGACGTTGGTGGATTGAATTTGAAAGTTAGGCCATCGAGTTTTATTACCATTTTAAAATGATATTTTTGAGTTTTATTTATGTTTAATCCACATAGACGTCGCTTTTTTGAAAGCATAGAATATATTAGGTTTTTTCCCTTGGTATTATAGTTTGATTTTGGTTGTGGATATCAATATAATCATGTTATATCGAGATGCAGTTAAAACCCAACATATTGATCAAATAATATCTCAGTTTTTATCACTGTTAAAAAATATATTCGACATTGTTCATGCTTAAACGTTAGTGAGTAAAAGGATGATGCTTTAGGGTCCTAATATCATAATGCAATCATATTTTCTAAGTGTCATATTTTCCTTGGCAAAAGTACCCATTGAAGATTATTCTACTTGATAGAAGGAGCACACGAGTTAAGACCGGAACCATCTCAGCTGTGAAATTGGAATAACCCCCTGTATCAGCTTGCACATTCTTCTTTTGGGTGTTCCAGGTGCTTTGTTTTTCAGGTAGACTAGCAGCTCCCTACCCATTGGTAGCATCCCATATACATTGGGTGCTGTTAGGGCCTAGGTTATTGTGCATCTAGAACCATAACTTACAAGAAATTTCAATACTTGATTTCTCGGATTAGTCGAGTTTGTGCTAAAGTAAATAAAATGTTGGAAGAAAATTTTGGCGAGGGTCGGTTTTTTCACTTACAAGCCAGTGATGGCTTTGTTCATGTTAGATTAAGAGCAGAGATTATGTTTGGTGCTATTAACTTAGAGCATTTTGACTGAGATATGTATTTCATTCAAGTGAGTATTATGCAAAACATAAATTATTCTTATGAAATTCACATTTAGTTATTGCATGTGAATATGAATACATAGGAACCATGATTTGATGAACTAATATGTAAGTTATCCAACTTTGCTGCAACAACATAGTAAAATATGCGTGATATATATGATTTAATCAACATCGAAACTACATCCTTTGGTGTTAAATGCGTGTAATAGCATTTTCGCCACTGTGAAAAAGCCTCTCCTTCGGAAGAACTCTTTTTTACTGTAGAGCTACTCTTATTTCAAAAAAGAATTTCTCATTTGTCATGTTCATTGCTAGAAGGAATATATTAGCAAATTTTCTACATCTATAATAAAATATTTCTTTTTTGCAGGAAGATTTAATTTGGGCACACCAATATCATGGAAAATATTGTCGCCATTGGTTCATGCCCACAAATTGGAAGACTTGGTTTGTCACACGCACACACGCATGCATTACCGTGGAAAGTATCATAGCTATAGATGTGAAGCATGAGGACTTATTTACACGATCGCTAATTTAGTTTTGTTTTCTCATTTTGTAAGTTGATCCAGTTTATCGAAATATTTAAGACAACAAATGAAAATGGTATTATGTATAGGAATCTGAAAATTTTAGAGATGCTTTTGGTTTGTGCCACACACATGATCTCAAGATGAAAACATTAGGTTATTGATTAAATCTCTTATATTAATCTTAGTTCCCAAATAAACTCTTCGTTTTTGCAGTTTTTTAGTAATTTCATCTTCAAATTACTTTGCACAATCCTAATATTAAATAGTTAATTTTATGATATTATTCTTACGAAGGAGTTTATATTTAGACAACTCCGTTTTCGTTCCATACACTAAAGGTCGCATGTCTATAAATTGTACCATGATAGGAATTTTGTATGGTTGTGTTTTTTTTGTTTATGTCACATAGACATGCACGAAAGATTGACATATTTGCTTTGATTCATGAACTAGCACATTACTTGGTATTTAAAAATTGGTCAAAGAGAAAATATATGGATGCCATTCTCAATATCAATAAGCAACAAATGAATTAATTGGATGCTACAACTAATTATCATCATATTAACATTTCTACGAAAAATATTCATTAATAAGTTTAAAACAAGAATATATCCACAACCCGTATGCGAAGCACGGGTTCGCACTAGTAATAATACAAAAAACATCGTTCAACATAACCACCATCATGAAGGCTTCAATATCGGTCAATTTTCTGGTGCTATATTGTAATCTGTAGGACTATATTTCCTCCACGATACAAGTTCCATTTTTTGTTCATAGTATAGAAAAATATATTTATCTTTCTGGTATCCCTGAATACAACTTCACTATTCTAAACAAGGATAGGAATTCAGAACACAAGCTCAGACTTTGCATATCGAGACGCTTAAATCTCCTTGGCTTTGTGAACTGCTAGCATTTTACTTCAACTTAAAATGAACCGATCCCTATATCAACACAATGCTTGGTATATTTGCTGATTGCACCCTTAAACTCGATGTTGACAAAGCAGTGCTTTCTTGTGGACTCTTTGATTCCGTGAAGCTCGACATAGACCTCACATGCTCTATATGTTTGGTAAGCAACAGTGTATCGTATACTAGTTATTTACTGCAAGTGTTCAGTTTACGTTCACACCATAATTTTCATATTTTTGCAGGACACAGTTTTTGATGATGTATCACTTACATATGGCCATATATTTTGCTTCTTCTATTGCACTTCTGTGGCATCTGCCCCCATTGTTTATGGCTTAAAAGCAGCTAATCCAAAAGCCAAATACCCTCTATGTCGTAGGGTACTTTCTTCTTATGTTTCAAGGGATTCTAGCTCAAAACATTTGAATTCAGACTTCAAATGCCTTGCCACTTTACCAGTGAAATAAATGATGATATTCATTTGAAACATTACAGGTGGGAGTATTCAGCGGGGATGTAGCTATGGAGGAGCTAAACATGCTATTGAGCAAAAGGTAACAACCTCTTATCTTAGATGGTTTATACATTTGTTAATTATCGGTCTCATAACTGTATGCTCTTCTCTTCCTTTTATTTTATGATAATAGCCATCTAGATCACTGGGAGGAGAGGCTGCAAAGAGAAAGAGCAGAGGGGGTTACTAGCTACCACTTGTTCTACATTGTTTACGAAATATTATGGACGTATTATATATGATTTGATCTAAGAATATTGCATATTTTGATTATGTAATATTACATGCTGATTATGAGATGTGCAATTCATATAATATGTTGATTATAAAATGTGCATGTTGATTTAACCGTGCTGGTATATAAATTGTGACAGATGTATATAGAAAAATAACAAATAAAGGGAGAAATGCAGAAATAGTAAACGATAGCATTTGCAAAAACACTGTTAAAACATTACACAACATTTTTAAAACGCCGTTGAAAGTTTTAACTACGTTTTAAAAATGCCATTAAATTGTATCCAAAAACATAAAGCACGATCTATTGAAACAATGAAACGCTGTAAATAAATATCACAACATTGAAAAAACACTACAAAATCTTATCATAGCATGAAACAAACGCTAAGAAAGATCTATAACTGCACCCAACCAAACGCTGTTAAAAGATTTCATGACATCAGGAAAATGCTGTTAAAAAGAACTGTTAAAAGTCCTGTTTGTTGTAGTGCCTGTACAAGAGAGGGTTTTCTGTTCCTTTTCTCCAGTGTATCTCCCACAGTGAAATCAAACGAGTATTACACGACGTGCATGAGGGGGAGTATGGCGACCACATCGGGGGGAAACCACTTGCAAAAAAGATACTCGGATATGGGTACTACTAGCCAACCGTGAATTGAGATACATCAGATTATGCCAAGTGATGCGACAGATGCCAGAAGCATGCCAGGATTCTAAGAGCACCGCCTACCGAAATCATGCAGATGGTCAATCCCTGGCTGTTTGCCACATGGGGCATTGATATAATAGGGTCTTTACCTTTAGCCAAGAGTGGTGCGAAGTACGCCATCGCTGCAGTCGATTACTTTACCAAATGGGTGGAAGTCGAGCTCCTTGCTACTATCATGATGAAGAAAGTAATCAACTTTGTCGTGCGCAACATAATCTGTCATTTTGGCCTCTAATACAATTCTAACTGATAACAGGATCCAATTCGATAGTGTCGAGTTTAAAGATTTTTGTCAATGCTACAACATCTAGAAGAAGTTCTTAGTAGTAGCTCACCCTCAATCGAATGGACAAGTCGTAGATGTTAACAAAGTTATCAAGTCCATTCTGAAGAAACGACTGGAGAAGGCTGGAGGCAAGTGGATCGATGAGCTTCCCATGGCCTTATGGGCATATCGAACTGCCCACAAGTCAGTGACTGGCCACACTCTGTTTACACTTTCCTACGGCTTCAAAGACATTATTCCAGTTAAACTAGAAGTACCTTCTCACCGTATGACCTATTATGATCCAAAGACGAACGCCACCTTGCTTGCAGAATCTCTGGATTTATTGAAGGAGAAGCGTGAAGAGGCTGATTTGAGGGTAGCCGCACACCGTAGTCGAGTCGTCTGATTATACAATGCTAAGGGTCCGACCCAGAACCTTCGAAGTTGGCGATCTTGTACTCAAACATATTTATCCGATTCCTTTGCACATAAAACCAACATGGGAGGGATCGTATGTCATCAAGCGGAGACTTGGAGACAACACGTTCAAATTATCAACTGTTGATGGCCTTACTTTGCCCAGAGCATGGAATAGCGAGAGTCTCCGTCGTTATTACACATAACTGGCTTTTATTCATTTTAGTCTGCTTTTCCTTTGAAATTTGTTAATGCATTTTTTGAATTTGAACTTGTAATGAGGCAACTGACTTTGTCGAATTTTCTTATCCCGGCAATAAAAAGCTGACTCATCAAGCCAGAGTGGCAATCCTTGACATGCGTCGTGCAACTGTCATGATGTATGAAGACCTAAGTCCCATCATACGGTGGGACACATTCAAATAGAGAGTGATCGTGATCCGACCGGTCACTCGCCAAGTGAAACCCGGAGCTCGGGGGCAAGCAATGATAAAGTAAAGAAGGATTGAAACATAACAATCTTCTAATGAACTCCATCTCACAGAGTGCGAGTTGAAGTACAAAACTCCAAAATTTGGGCTCAAGGAGGATGAACCCGTCCATCCACAACGTCTCCGTCATTCTTCCAAGATCGAAGAGGATGGATCCGTCCATCTACGACTTCGCTTCCTAAATCAAGGTGGATGTGATTCGACCATCCATAACCTTGATCAAGTCTTCGTTCCCAGAGTGTGAACGAGATCCTAATACTTAAAAAGATGTGACTGACCATCTATCGACCAACTTTGGATTCTCAAAGTGCGAACTGGAGTATAAACATTTAATGGGTGTGACTGACCGCCCATCAACCAACTCCAGATTCCCAGAGTGCAAACAGGAGTATGAACATTAAATGGGTGTGACTGACCACCCATCAACTAACTCTGGTCCGAGAGCGTGGACTGGAGTATAAACACCTAATGGGTGTGACCAACCACCCACAAACTAACTCTGGTCTCGAGAGCGCGAACAGGAGTATAAACATTAAACGGGTACGACCGACCACCCGTAAAACAACTTATGTCCCCGGAATGCGGATATAATTCCAAGCATTATGCAGGTGTGACCGACCACCGGCGTACAAGTTCAATCCCCAGAGTGCGGATACAAATACCAGCAGATAAGCGAGAGTGATCCGACCACTCAAACTCATTTCACTTTCACTTTGTTCCGACTTAGTTAAATTAAAATTAGCAAAGGCGAAAGACAACTGCCGATCAGCTACTTTAATTTATCCCCATGACTAGGGACATAACTCAAGTACCAGCCACTAATAGAAACAACACAACATTGGGACTCGACGTCTAGTTGTGACCCGAAGCCATGACTTCGGGACCTAACGACCATACTCAAATTCGACTCAGAGATTAAAGCCTCACAGGAACATTGAATGGAAACGCGAATGCTGAAATACTTACCAAATAAACACAAAGTTATGATGGAAAAAACAAAATGAAGTTTTATTTCCACTATTATTTGAAAAAGTAAGTACAAAAACTTATTCGAAGAATTCCTATAAGCAGGGGCCAAACCCGTATCTATACATGACCTACAAAAAGCAAAAGATAATCTTATTCTAGCTATCTACAGAAAGAAAAGGCAAAAGGAAAAACTATGCCTTTGATTTTTTATCTGTCTTGCTCTTCTTTGGCGTAGACCCGCTCGTGCTGCCACCTGGTCCTCTCTTCGAGCCTTTACCTCCCTGGCTCGCACCAGCTGGTTTGTCTTTGGCTGGGGGAATTACAACCGCCTCCTCCACGAAACTCACATGGATCGAAGTGTCCTCTATATGTGGGGCTGGAGGAATGGTGGAACTCTCGATGTTAGAAGATGGAGAAGCGCCCATATCAATGACTGTACCACCAGGAGAAATGACAAGTATGTGAACCGGGCCAGGACCCGCCATGCCACCAACCCTTCGAGCCTACTCGGTTTGATCCATCTCGATCTTGATCTCTTCCATTATTTAATCTGCCCGGTCTGCACGAACACTCATTGGAATGCAACTAGTGGGGCCCGAGGAGCCCGTAATGATCAGGTCTTCATCTATGAGTGCTTCCAGCATTTGTTCGCTGAGCACGCAACCTCTCTCATGTAACTCCCCAGCCAATGTAGCGACCGTTGTAGTTGTGGCCTTCGTCATTATAGCCTACTACTCATTATGCATTTCTTAGGATGCAGGAGGATCGACTGATGCATAATCTAGAGCTGAATAAAGATAGGAGAAAATATTAGTGACATGTTCTAATAATGCTCCTGCATTTGGATAAATGGGAGAAGTGTTAATAATACCTTCCTCGGGTTGACTCATGTGCTGGGCTGATGTGCCTTTAGAGTCACGTTCATTTATCGGAGATAAGTGCGGCTTATAAGGGTCGTATCCCGGAACAGCTGGAAGATCAATAGAAGAAGTAGGCACAGATTGAGTGACATGGAGCACTTTGGAGCCTGCTTCATGATGTTCAATTCCATATCCTTCTCCAACGTCCAAATACTTAGCAGCAAGCTTTTACTTTTCGAGAGTAATGATAGTGTCATGGAGGACTTTCATCTCATCTCCGACAAGTATTTTATTTTCCAATTCGAATTCGTCGATTGTTGTAGTGTTACGAGTCACCTTCTCGTCCTCCACCAAACGGCTCCAAGCCTTGTACAATTGAAAAGGATAATCTTCATCAAGCCAGGTTAGATTGTGCTTTCTTAAAATGTTGACGTTGTATGTGACTAGGAGATATTCAAATTCATTCTCCATCCTGGCCTCCATCGCTTTAATTTCATCCTTAATTCTGGCATCGGCTTTTTGAGCCTTTAAGTTCGCCGCATCCCTTTGATCCTTGAGTATCACTGCCTGTTCGCATGCCTCTTGGAAAGATTTATTGGCCTCATCCTTCACCTTGATGGCTTCATTCGCCGTTAGCTCGTTAAGCTCTTTCAGCGCAGCGTCTCTCTCTGCTATGACAATGGAATTTCGGTGGCCCATCTCTTCAACCAAGTCCATATGTGTCAGTCGCATTCTTTCCATGGACTGTTTTGCCTCATTGGCTCTCTTATCGGCCTCCATCTCCAACTTCCTTGAAGATTCGGCTTCGTTATTGAGCACTTCTATTATCCTCCATTTTTGAGCGAGATTGGCCTCCATTTTCTCAATTATTTTGGCCCGCTCAAAAGCTACCGCCGAAGTCTTTTCTACAATTTTCACCCACTCCGGGTACTGATTGTAGACATCATGCACATAGTCCTGTACTAGTTTTTCTGTGCAATTGGGAATCTGTTTCAAGTTTGGAGGGAAGTGGAAGCCATCAAAGCAGATATTTGAGAAGTCTCGCTTTAACTTAGCAATCTGAATGGCTCCCTCTCCAATGGATTCTATAGCAGCCGATTCTGTATTGATGGAAGCTTCCGCCTTAGTCCTATGACGTTGTTCGCTAGACTTTGAACTATGAGGAGGCACTATTTGGTGGGCAGCCTCAGAGGATTTTCTGCCGAAGCTGGAGGGTTTTGATTAACCTTTAGGTGGAGGCGATCGCGACCAAGAGCGACGCCTATATTGATGTGGCCTCTCCCTTTCATAACGCTCACGCTGCTAGCTGGAGTGATGGCCATGGTCGTAATCTCTTTCAGATTCATGCTTATAAGATTCGGAGTGAGCGCTGGATGCGTGGCATTTAGAACGAAGACTGCTTAGCATCGACACCTGCCTCACCATTGTGTTTGTAAAATGAAAAGAGTAGCAAAATTAGTTATCTCCTGAAACTAGAAAACATGTGATTAGAAGTTGTGTGATACCGTGAAATGTATGTATGCATGTGCAAATCCCTCAACCGACCAATTGTGAGGGCCTTGCTCGTAAGAGTTGGCTCCCTAACATCTAAAGCGCTTAAGCCTGCATCGGTTTGCGACGGGGTGTGAAATCCCTCTAATCCAAAATCTTGAAATGAAGTCAAGTCATCCGAAATAGGGATATCCACCAATCCTTTCAAAGAACTCTCTATTTGCGGAGGAAAAGTCTCATGTGACGCCCCACCTTTATACTCACACTAACCAAGGACACTATTGGATAATGCCGTCAGTTAGTACGAAGAATAAGGCTGTTGAGAAGCGACTATCTGTGTAATTGCCTTGTGTGAGTGTCGATATGTCAGATAGTATATCATGCATTTCATTCAAGAGGAAATCCGACATATCAATTACAAACTCAAAGCTATTACACAGTGGATATGTGGCCTTTGGACATAAATATAAAATAAGCACAATACAAAATCAGTCACAGATATATCACTAAGGCGGAAATAGATATGAATATAACACATAGAAGTGAACATCAAAGTAGTGGTCATAAAAGATCAACTACTTCACAAAAGAATAAGTACAAGTGCTAGACAAAAGAATATGTATACATCAAGGAGTCTCTATCTCGAATGCATAAAAATAAAAACTGCTAAGCTAAAGTAGTTAGCCAAAAGTCAGATGACGGTCCCTGATAAGAAGTCAAGTATAAGCACCTGAAACACCTCGCTCTGACCCGAGTATTATTTAAGAAGAAAAATAATAAACGGACTAGTCTAGCTATAAATATCATATAAAATGAGATAGGATAAGAGATATGACAAATATATATGATAACAACAAAAATCATATAATATCTCAAATTTTCTCATACACCAAGAAGAATTTCATATTCTTTATTTTTATTCACCAAACCACAAATATTGATAGAGCTTATCAATCCATATCATCAAAATTGGTGAAACACAAATTCTAGAAATCAATAATCAGAAAACCAGAAAACATAAAAATGGGGGAGGCCTATCATAAACGGGAGCATGATAAATCACCAACACGTGTACCGTAAACGGGACGCTATCCCATAAAATGAGCCGAACATCGACACACCCAAAAAGATACGCCTCATGCACACTCTGTCGTGGTACGGTCTCTTATGCGGACGAATGAGCCGAACATTGACGCACCTTAAAAGATACGTCTCATGCTGAGACTCTGTCGTGGTACGGTCCCCCACACGGACGAATGAGCCGAACATCGAAGCACCCTAAATTATACACCTTAGGCACAGACTCTGCCGTGGTACGGTCCCCCCACGCAGACGAATGAGCCGAATACCGACGCACCCTAAAAGATACGCCTCATGCACAGGACTCCATAAACGGTCGAAAGACCATGGGTCGCTAGCCTATAAAAATGATCTTCATTGATCAATAAAAGTGTAAATTACACTAAGCTAGTAAATAAATGAGTTAGGCTTCATGTCCCATAACCACTGGCTTAACTTAAATATTTACGAACAAATTATAGACTTCCACTCGAAAATAATTATAAATTACATTAAGCTAGTAAATAAATGAGTTAGGCTTCATGTCCCATAACCACTAGCTTAACTTAAATATTTACGAACGGATTGTAGATTTCCACTTGAAAATTGCCACAAGATTTCAATCGAACAAGTCTAAGAATTAACTGATGAAGTAAACGCAAGCGTTTCATACCATTTGTTTTGCTAAGTCGTTTAATTGGATTTCTCGTACGAATGAGGTAATGGTTTGTATATACTAATGCATTAGAAAATGGTTTTAAAAACGAGCTTTTGTATTAAGAGAAAATGTTGAAATCATTTTTGTGAAAGAATTTGAGTATTTACTATTAGTATAGAAACATTTGTATTTTAAAGTGACAAATCACAGAAGAGATTGAAAAACAATCCTTTATCAAAAATTCACATACGACGACGTCAATTAAACCATGAAAATCGATATCGAACCCATCAAAAGGATATTCCCAAAAATCCAGGAAAAAAGTCACCATAGTCGATAATAAATGACAACTACTAATCGGATCAACAAAAATTGATCAAAACGGAAATCCACACAAAATAGGCAAATTGTCTTAATTTATTAGGGTTAGACATTTGGTGGTCTTCCCAGACATCTGAGCCGAAGGTCTGGAAATTTTCTTCCAGATCACCTAGACGTTTAGGAATAACCTCAGACGTCTGAGTTGAACATCCAGAATTTTTATTCCGATGGCCCAGATGTCTGAGTATTTTCCCAAACGTCTGAGCTGAATCTCAGGGCAAAGATCAGCCTAGGCAATTAATGGTCAAACTACTTCGAAAGCAATCGGACGAGCAACGAAGGTTAGGGATTTATGCCAAGAGACAATCCATCCCTATAGGCTCTCCAATACACTCCAAACAACATGTCCAAACATCCATAATAGGTTTTTCATAGATTTTGACTTCAAAATACCCAAAATTGAAAAATTCACCAAACCAATTCAATTCAAAAACAATTGGACATGAAATAGGTGTTAGAAATTCATTTTTAACAACAATGAAAGCTATAGACATAGATGTGAGTTCAAGAACTCACCTTTAAACTCAAAAACAAGGAATGAGAGCTTTAAAACAAAGCAAGACCAATTCCTTTTCACTACACCTCTATAATCTTCAATCTATTATCAAATGAAAAGATTTCCTAAGCTAGGTTATAGGAATTTCTAAAAATTATGGAGATATTGTGATGGAGAAGATGAAGAGGGCTTACCTAAGCTTCTCATTGATTTTGAAACTTGAATTTGAATTTCCTGAGAATCTAGGGGTTAGCAATTTTGATTTCCTCTCTTCTCCTCCATTTTTCTCTTTAGCTTGAGTGTTAGAAAATAAGGAGTAGAATGAATGAAGAGTAGAGGAGTTAGGGTATTTGGTAGAGGAGTTTGGGTTCTCTTATTGGTTTGGTGGGCTAGAATATAACCCAAAGCCCGAATGAAAATACCAAAATTCTAATCAACTTCAAACATATCGATGTTTATACTCAAACAAGTTGTAAACGTCGTTTTGAACTCGATGAAAGTGGTCTCGAGTTAGGATTCGACTGCTTACAAAAAAACCACATTTCGAACCATAAATTCGACTAACGATGCTATATTTAAATAAAACATTTAGATATATAATCGTAAAATATGCGGGTTGTTACAGACTCCCCTCCTTAAAGAAATTGCGTCCTCGCAATTCTTAAGAAGAAAATAAAGAGTAACAATCACCTTAAGCCATAACATAATAAAAGAAAATTTTGAAGTAAGAAGTTCACCTTAAGGAGCACGAGAGAGTAAATCCGAATGTGTTCGCTCGATGAATTCCCTGGATTCCCAAGAACAATATTTAGGATCAACGGACCATTGAACTTTCACAAGCGGAATTTTTTTTATTACGAAGGCATTTAACCTTCATAGCAATGATATGAATAGGATGTTGCTCATAAGTCAAATTAAGTGAAACTTCGATTTTTCCAATAACACCGGGCTCAAGAATAGAATCAGAATCCCTAAGGCATTTCTGTAGTTGAGAGACGTGTAATACGCCATGAATAGCAGAAAATTGAGCCGGTAATAAAAGACGATAAGCCACAGAACCATTGCGTTCAGTGATGGGAAATGTGCCAATATATCGAGGTGCTAAATTTCTCGTACAACTGAAACGCACAACACCCTTCATAGGTGAAACACGAATAACGCCAAATCTCCCACAGAAAACTCTAATTTCCTTCTTCAGTTATCGGCATAGGATTTTTGTCTGCTTTGAGCTTCTTTCATCCTATGACGAATAAGGTTAATCTTTTCTGTGGAATCACAAATAAAATCTAGACCTAAAACCAGCTTCTCACCGGCTTCAAGCCAACACAAAGGAGATCGACATGGCCTTTCGTAGAATGCCTCGAAAGGTGTCATACCAATACTAGATTGGAAGCTATTATTATAAGAAAACTCGACAAGGGAAATATGATCTTCCTAACTTCCACCAAAATCAAGAACACATACACGAAGAAGATCTTCAAGGATTTGATTCATGTGCTCTGTTTGTCCATCGGACTGAGGATGATAAGCGGTGCTAAAATTAAGCTTCGTTCCCAAAGCTTTTTGAAGACCCTTTCAAAATCCACTAGTAAATAATGGATCATGTCGCTAACAATAGAAGTAGGAACTCCATGCAACTTAACAATTTCTTTGACATAGTTTGACCAAAAGAGGTACGGTCCGATTGGACCGTACGGGAATAAAATGAGTGGATTTTGTTAGTCTATCTACGATCACCTATAGGCTGTCATGACCCGAATGAGAACAGGAAAGACCGTTAATAAAGTCCATGGAAATTTCGTCTCACTTCCAAAAGGGAATTTTTAAAGGTTGTAATAACCCACTGGGCCTTTAATGCTCGACCTTAACGAGTTGGCAAGTAATGGAACGCTTAATAAAGCTAATAATATCAAATTTCTTTCCATCCCAATAATAAAGTCGCTTCATGGCCGTATACATTTTACTACACCGGGATGAATGGTAAATTTAGAACGATGAGAATCTTTCAAAATGTCTTTACGAAGATCTCTAATATTTAGTACAATAATTCTATCAAATTTTCGAATGCCTCTACGAGCATCAATTTTAAAGTCTTTCAAACCATCAACCATATTTCTATCCCTACAACTTTGGCTAAGAAGAGCCAATTCGGGATCATGCTTTTGAGCTTCAAGGATGTGATCTAAAAGAGAAAGTTGTGCCTTAAGGCTATACAAAACAAGAGATGAACATAAATCGGATTCACGATCTCGAATCTCACAAGGGGACAGAGTCTCGAGATCATTCCATTCAGATTTCATCATGGAAACAACCACTTGCTGCTTACGACTAAGGGCATCGGCAACACGATCTCTCTTCCCGGAAGTATAAGAATATCAAGGTCATAAGGTGCAAGGAATTCGAGCCAACGCTGTTGAAGAAAATTAAGTTTATTTTGAGAGAATAAATACTTCAAAGATTTATGATCGTTATAGAGAAAAAATTTCTCTCCCAAAAGATAATGATGCCAAATTCTAAGAGCGAAAACAGTAGCCGCGAGCTCTATATCATGGGTGGCATATCTAGTATAGGCAGGCTTTAATTGCCTAGAAGCATAAGCAATAACACGTTCCCTTTGCATGAGAACGACTCCCAAACCAACACGACTAACATTGATATAAACAATCAAGTCTTGATTCCTCTTTGGGAATCACAAGAATAGGAGCATCGGAAAGTTCTTTTAATTTTGAAAAGCAGCTTCTATGCTAAATCATTTATTTCATGATCCTCTTTCCCGAAAAGCTAAGATATTCAAAGTTATAATTAACTTTATATAATCACCTTTTTAGAAAAATTTACTTATTACCAGTCAAGTTACTGTGTCTGACCGTCTCATCATAGCGTTTAGGAGACTCCTATCGATAACGTTGATCAGACGCATCGACCAGAATTCTTAAAGCACTCAATGGACAATACAATACAAAATCATTTTCCATATGATAAACATGTCTCTTAAAAATTTTACGAATATTCTTTGCTCGTTTTAAGAACCTAATTATACTTATAAATACATCTTACTTGGAAGATTTGCAATTTTAAATTGTTATTTTCACCCATAACCAATGAATACAAGAATTGACTCATCGAGATATTTGCAGAATACTCGATTCATAAGATGGATGAATTATGTTAGAGGGTTCGTCAAACCAAATGGCATAACAATCCATTCATAATAATCTTAACGAGTGTAGAATGTGGTAAGTGGAACGCTATCTTCCGCAACTCGTAGCTGATGAAAATCGGTGGCAAGGTCGAGCTGAAAAAACCTTAGCATCACTCAATAGATCGCTTAGGTGATAATCCTAAGAGAGGCTCAAGGGAAATTCACGAACTACTTGAATGAGGGAAATAACATATTCCTCATCATGTGGGTTTAAAGAATAAAATGATGCCATTAAATTGGAATTTGAATCTTTAAGAACAATAGAAATCTGCTTAACAGATTGGGGACGTCGAAGATAGATAGTCCTCTCGGGACATTAGATATTGGCTTCATAATGGTTAAGCAAATCCATTTCCAAAGTCATTCCGAAACCCAAGTAGCGTAAAACATGCAAATCGGCTCGGAATGCATAGTCATATAAAATAATCTCCACATTTTTACAAAGTAAACTGAGTGTTGTGGATCCGCCAACTGGATTCGTAATTCTCAGTAAAGTCATCAAGCCCATAATATTTAAAGAAAAAGTATCAACAAGTTCCTTTGATATAAAATAATGAGATGCACCCGTATCAAAAAGAATTCGAATAGGATAATCATGAAACAAAATAATACCATCAAGGATTGAATGAGAGATACCTTGACCAAGAGAAGGGTTACTAGAAGCTTGCACAACATTCAGCTTTTCCTTCTCCTGCATTGAAGTTTGGGACATGTAGATGTATGATGACCGAACTTTTGCAATAGCGGCAATAAAGGGGTTTCGGACACCTATTTGCATAATGGTCCTTAGAACCACAATTGAAGCATATTCCATGATTAGGGGTAGACATCTTTGCTATCGAAGTTGCATGCTTCCCTTTCTTGTTGGAATTAGGGAATTTGAACTTAATATGCCTCTTCTTGTTGTTATTGAGGTCTTTTCGGGACCTCCAACATCACTATCACTTCCTTTATCAGCCTCTTCAAGTTGAAGAGTGATTTCTACAAGCTGATCGAAAGGAACTTCTAGTTTCAGAGGTAAAACGTTTTTGGGGTTCTTACTCAAAGCACAAATAAATCTTTGACTCTTTACGATATCCAAAAGCTGTTGGACAGACATGAGTACGCCATCTGGAGGAGGACTACTGGATTGACCAATGCTAGGACTTGCAGGTCTAACCATTTCTTCTTCTTCCTCAAGAAAGAACGAAGAGAAAAAAGGTTATTCTTAGAATGAATTCAAATAAGCTTGATTGATAAAACAAAGCATCATAAAAGAAAATAGGGCAGAACGGGTCCTAAAACTCAAATTAAATTGTAAGGCACGATTCCTAAGAGAGACTTAGGACAATGATCCTCATAATATCTTAGATTGTTCCGAAGTTTGGCTCTGATACCAAGCTGTGACGCACCACATCTATACTCACACTAACCAAGGACGCTACTGGGTAATTTCTTCAGTTAGTAAGAAGAATAAGGCTGTTTAGGAGAGACCATCTGTGTGATTACCTTGTGTGAGCACCGATATGTCAGATAATATATCATGTATTTCATTCAAGAGGAAATCTGACATATCAATTACAAACTCAAAGTTACTACACAGTGGCTATGTGGCTTTCGGAAACAAATATAAAATAAGCACAACACAAAATCAGTCACAGATATTCATATCACTAAGGCAGAAACAAATAAGAATATAACACATATAAGTGAACATCAAAGTAGTGGTCATGAAAGATCCACTACTTCACAAAAGAATATATACAAGTGCTAGACAAAAGAATATGTATACATCAAGGAGTCTCTATCTCGAATGTATAAAAACAAAAACTACTAAGCTAAAGTAGTTAGCCAAAGTCAGATGACGGTCCCTGATAAGAAATTAAGTAGAAGCACCTGAAACACCTCGGTCCGACCCGAATATTATTTAAGAAAGAAAATAATAAACGAATCAGTCTAGCTATAAATATCATATAAGATGAGATAGGATAAAAGATATGACAAATATGTATGATAACAACAAAAATCATATAATATCTCAAATTTTCTCATACACCAAAAATAATGTCATATTCTTTATTTTTATTCACCAACCCACAAATATTGATAGAGGTTATCAATGTATATCATCAAAATTGGTGAAACAAAAATTCTAGAAATCAATAATTAGAAATTCAAAAAACATAAAATGGGGGAGACCTATCATAAACGGAAGCACGAAAACTCACAAACACGTGTACCATAAACGGGACGCTATCCTACAGGTCGCAAACCCATAAAATGAGCCGAACATCGACGCACCCTAAAAGATACGCCTCATGCACAGACTGTCGTGGTACGGTCCCCCATGTGGACGAATAAACCGAACATCGACGCACCCTAAAAAATACGTCTCATGCACAGACTCTATCGTGCTACGGCCCCCCACGCAAATGAATGAGCTTAACATCGATATACCTTAAAAGATATGCCTCATGCACAGACACTGTCGTGGTACGGTCCCCCACGCGGACGAATGAACCGAACATCGACGCACCCTAAAAGATACGCCTCATGCACGGGACTCCATAAATGGTCGAAAGACCATGAGTCACTAGCCCATAAAAATGAGTATCATTGATCAATAAAAATGTAAATTACACTAAGCTAGTAAATAAATGAGTTGGCTTCATGTCCTATAACTACTGGCTTAACTTAAATATTCACGAACAAATTGTGGACTTCCACTCGAAAATAACTGTAAATTACACTAAGCTATTAAATAAATGAGTTAGGCTTCATATCCCATAACCACTAGCTTAACTTAAATATTTACGAACAGATTGTAGATTTCCACTCGAAAATTGTCACAAGATTTCAATCGAACAAGTCTAAGAGTTAACCGATGAAGTAAACGCAAGCATTTCATACCACTTGTTTTGCTAAGTCATTTAATTAGATTTCTCATACGAATGAGGCAAAAGTTTGTAAATACTAATAGTTTAAAAAACGGTTTTAAAAACGAGCTTTCGTATCAAAAGTAAATGTTGAAATCTTTTTTGTGAAAGAGTTTGAATATTTACTATTGGTATAGAAACCTTTGTATTTTAAAGTGACAATTCACAGAAATGATTGTAAAAACAATCTATCATCAAAAATTCACATACGACGACGTGAATTAAAACCATGAAAATCGATACCGAATCCATCAAATGGATATTCCCAAAAATCCAATAAAAAAGCCATCAAAGTCGATAATAAATGAAAACAACTAATCGCATAAACAAAAATTGATTAAAATGGAAATCCACTCAAAATAGGAAAATTGACTTAATTTATCAGGGTCAGACGTCTGGTGGTCTTCTTAGATGTCTGAGCTGAAGGTCTGAAAATTTTCTTCCAGATCGCCCAAACGTTTGGGAATAACCTCAGACGTCCGAGCAGAACATCTGGAATTTTTATTCCAATGGCCCAGACGTCTTAGTATTCTCCCAGACATCTGAACCGAAGCTCAGGGCAAAAATCAGCCTAGGCCATTAATGTCCAAATCGGTTCGAAAGCGATCGGAAGAGCAACAGAGGTTAGGGATTTATGCCAAGCGACAACGCAACCCTGTAAGCTCTCCAATACACTCCAAACAACATGTCCAAACATCCATAGTAGAGTTTTCATAGATTTTGACTTCAAAATACCCAAAACTGGAAAATTCACCAAAACAGTTCAATTAAAAAACAATTGGATATGAAATAGGTGTTACGAATTCATACCTAACAACAATGAAAGCTATAGACATAGATGTAAGTTCAAGAACTCGCCTTTAAACTCAAAAACAAGTAATGAGAAGCTCTAAAACAAAGCAAGACCAATTCCTCTTCACTACACCTCTAGAATCTTCAATCTATTATCAAATGCAAAGATTTCCTAAGTTAGGTTATAGGAATTTCTGAAATCGAAGAGAGATTGAGATGGAGAAGATGAAGAGGAGGTTTACCTAAGCTTCTCTTTGATTTTGGAACTTGAATTTAAATTTCCTAAGAATCTAGGGCTTAGAAATTTTGATTTCCTCTCTTCTCCCCTATTTTTCTCTTTAGCTTGAGTGTTAGGAAATAAGGAGTAGAATGAATGAAGAGTAGAGGAGTTAGGGTATTTGGTAGAGGAGTTTGGGTTCTCTTATTGGGTTGGTGGGCTAGAACGCAACCCAAAGCCCGAACGAAAATACCAAAATTCTAATCAACTCCAAATATATCGATGTTTATACTTAAGCAAGTTGTAACGTTTGAACTCAATGAAAGTGGTCACGAGTCCGGATTAGACCGTTTACAAGAAGTCACATTTCGGACTTTAAACCCGACTAACGATGCTATATTTAAATATAACATTTAAATATATAATCGTAAAATATGATAGTTGTTACAGACTCCACTCCTTACAGAAATTGCATCCTCGCAGTACTTAAGAAGAAAACAAAGAATAACAACCACCTTAAGGCATGACATCACAAAAGAAAATTTTAAAGTGAGAAATTCACCTTAAGGAGCACGAGAGTAAGTCCGGAAGTGTTCGCTCGATGAATTCCCTAGATTTCTAAGAACAATCTTTAGGATTTGCGGACCATTGAACTTTCACAAGCGTAATTTTTTTTATTACGAAGGCGTTTAACTTCCGTAGCAATGATACAAATAGGATGTTGCTCATAAGTCAAATTAGGTGAAACTTCAATTTCTTCAATAACACCGGGCTCAAGAACAGAATCAGAATCCCCAAGGCATTTCCGCAGTTGAGAGACGTGGAATACGTCATGAATAGCAGAAAATTGAGCCGGTAATAAAAGACGATAAGCCACAGAACCGTTGCGTTCAGTGATGGGAAATTGGCCAATATATCGAGGGGCTAATTTTCCCATACGACTAAAACGCACAACACCCTTCATAGGTGAAACACGAATGAACACCTCGAAAATTTTAATTTCCTTCTTCGGTTATCGGCATAGAATTTTTGTCTACTTTGAGCTTCTTTCATCCTGTGACAAATAAGGTCAATCTTTTTTGTGGAATCACGAATAAAATCTGGACCTAAAACCAGCTTCAAGCCAAAACGAAGGAGATCGGCATGGTCTTCCGTAGAGTGCCTCGAAAGGTGTCATACCAATACTAGATTGGAAGCTATTATTATAAGAAAACTCGACAAGGGAAATTTGATCTTCCCAACTTCCACCAACATCAAGAACACATGCACGAAGAAGATCTTCAAGGGTTTGATTCACACGCTCTGTTTGTCCATCGGACTGAGGATGATAAGCGGTGCTAAAATTAAGCTTCGTTCCCAAACCTTTTTGAAGACCCTTTCAAAATCCACTAGTAAATAATGGATCACGATCGCTAACAATAGAAGTAGGAACTCCATGCAATTTAACAATTTCTTTGACATAGAGTTTGGCCAAAAGAGGTACTGTCCGATTGGACCGAACATGAATAAAATGAGTGGATTTTGTCAGTCTTTCTAGATCACCCATAAACTGTCATGACCCGAACGAGAACGGGGAAGACCGTCAATAAAGTCCATGGAAAATTGATCCCACTTTCAAACGGGAATGTCTAAAGGTTGCAATAACCCACCGGGCCTTCGATGCTCGACCTTAACGAGTTGGCAAGTGATGGAATATCAGATTTCATTCCATTCCAATAATAAAGTCGTTTCATGGCCGCATACATTTTACTACTATCAGGATGAATGGTAAATTAGAACGATGAGAATCTTCTAAAATGTCTTTACGAAGATCTCTAATATTTGATACAATAAGTCTACCAAATTTTCGAATGCCTCCATGAGCATCAATTTCAAAGTCTTTCAAATCATCAACCTTATTTTTATCCCTACAACTTTGGCTAAGAAGAGCCAATTCAGGATCTTGCTTTTGAGCTTCAAGGATGCGGTCTAAAACAGAAAGATGAGCCTCAAGGCTACACAAAACAAAGGATGAACATAAATCGGATTCACGATCTCGAATCTCACAAGTGGACAAGTGTCTCGAGATCATTTCATTCATATATCATCATTGTATATTAATAGTTGCAGTTCTTCTTTTGTATAAAAAGCTATTATTGTATATTATATTTTGTTCCGTTGCATTTCTAAGATTCTGTGTTGTTGTTATTTCTATTTCTTCTTCTATCGTTTTCTTCTTAAACCCTAACAACCTGGTATTACCGGCACTTGATTGGCGCAGCACTTTATACAGTGAACGTATTAGTGTCGACTTTCGGGATTGAAAATCTATTGGTCATTACACGTTGTATCAGAGCTGAAGGTTAAAAGAGAACCTTGACTCTGGTGAGGATTACTCATTAGAGATAGGGTCGGTAGTACCCTAAAATGAGGTGAGTGTACTATATATGAGGGCGTACTTGTTATTTTCTTATATGATGATCATAAAAAACGGTTTTAAAATAATTTTTATATAAGATTGTATTTTGATATAAAAAGAAATAATATTTATGGATTATTATAGTATATTAAGGAGATTAGTTGTTATTATGGTAATCAAATAGGATTATAAGAATTTCAAATAGAAATTGATAAGAATGAACTATACAAATGGGTTAAGCTAAAATTAGATTCAAACCAGAATTTAAATCCCAGAAATTTCGGAAGAATTTTTCCAAGTGTTTTGAAATGAAATGAGTTTACCCTAATTATATATATATATATAATATATATATAATTTTCCAGGAGATTATTATGAAAATATTGTGTGTTCGGTTTCTAGGTATGATAATATTGATTATTATCATAAATTGGGTGTTGTGCATTAATGAGGATGTTTATTACAAAATAAACAATGATAAAATATTGTGAAATGTTTTAAGGAAGTGGAATTGTATAAGCACAAATTACAAAATGCGATTTATAAATTAAAATGAATTTAAATCCTGAAGTTTTGAATCTAAGTCTCGAAAATTTTGAAATGTGTTTCAAAGCATTTAAGGAAATAATAAATAATATTATTTAGTATTTTTCGATATGGGAATTTTTGTTTTAAAAACTAGGGTTGTTTTGGATAAAAACCAAGGTTGGTTTAAAATTTAAAATTTTGATTTGGTATATAAAAGGGATATAGATGTGTGTGTGTGTGTGTGTGTCATTTGAAATGAATACTGGGTGTTTAAGTTCTGGCATTTCCATTGAAAAGAGAAGTGTACACTACATCAAAATAAGGAATTTGTAACGAATATAGTTGTTACAAAAGGAATTTACAACAGATACAGTCGTGAGCGGTACTAGTGTGAGGAATGTCGTTGCAACACTTCATAACGGAATTGTCCGTTACTAACTTTCTCCATTACAACGGATACGTAACCAAAGGAAGAATAAGTTTTTGAACTTATATGGGGGAAGTGATATTAACAAGAATTGAATTTTGGAATGTGAAATTTAAATTGAGTAAGTTTAAAGGGGTTGAACGAATTAGGAATTTACTCAGGCCAAGTTAAATAAGTTTTGAACTTATAACCTGAAATTGGAAATTTCAAGGCGAAATTAAAATTTAACTTATAGAAATTAAATAAATTAAATTGTAAAAGGAAAGGTATAGATTTGATAAGAGGTGCAAAAGAAGTTATGTACGTATGAATGACTTCAAAAACGGTTTTTGAAATAAAACGGGTTTCGAATTTTGGAAATTTGTGATGGATGTTATTGATTGGTGTTTTAGATGATTTGGATGTTTATTTATTTTGATATATCCTCCTATCATCCTGTATATTATTTACAGTATATAAAACTATAAATTGAATTATTTCAAATAAATTAAGAAGTAGATTGAAATGGTATATACCTAAGACATTTATTTTGGATTGAAATAATATATATCCATCCCTGAAATTATTTGAAATTATTTAAACGATTTTGATTTTAAGAAATAAAATCAAATTTATGGAAATGGAATCATTTTTGAACTAGCGTTTGAAATGTTAAAAATGAACTTGTCGACCGAAATTGTTTAAAGAGTCGGGTTTGAAAATTTGAAGTTATAATAGAGAAATCAATTGAATTTTTTTTTTCAGATTTGGAATTTTAAATTGAATATTGAAGGTTAATTTGATTTAAGTGATTTAAATCGACATTTTGAAAATCGAAATCGAAATCATATAAATTAGAATGGTTTAAAGTGGAGAATTGAATTGAAATTAATTCAAATTGGAACTGAATGGAATTAATTGAAATTGGATCGAAATTGAAATTGATTGGAACTAAAATTGGAATCGAAGTTAATTTGAATTGCAATTGAAATCGAAATTGAATCGATTTAAATGGAAATGGAAATGGAAGATTGGGAATTGAATTAGTTTGACTTCGAAACTATTTTCAAATAAATAATTGTAATATAAACTGTTAAAAATCTATCTTCTTAAATATTCAAATTTTTATGTTTTTCCAAGCTATTTTACTATACAAACCATTTTTGTAACTCAAACTATCTTATATTAACTATTTAACTATTTTAAAACTATTCGATCTATTTTCTAATTCAAACTGGTCAGAGTGAAATTTTTTTATATTTAAATCATGGATTTAAATACGAATTAGGTTAAATTGAAGTTATAACCCAAATGGAAATTCGAAGCAATTTTGATTGGAATCGAAATCGAGATATTAAGGCAAAAATGATTTTGAAGTGAAATAGTATATTTTGAGTAAATATGATGATTTTAAGATGAAGATTGAATAGTTACTATAAATGAAATTTACTTTAGAAGAAGTAAGAAATGTTACAAATAACTTTGTAAAGCAATCGTACTTAGATATTTTTGATTTGGCATTAATGAGATTATATATTCAAACTCCCCTTATGGAATTTATAACCAGAAAGAAATGATCTTTGAAAGATACTTGAAATACTAAATGGAGTATATAAATATGAAGCGGATCCAAAAATTATTAATCTGAAATTATTGGAGTTGAAAAGAATGACCTCATATGCATATGAAACTGAAATAGTTTTGGAACCAGATGATTTTTAAAGACATTTGATTTCGGGCAAATAGTCAATTTTGTAAATTGGGTAAACCGAATTTAAAGCTATCGATTTAAAAGATATCGATTTTATACAGATAAAATTTATATGTGTACATATGAAGTGTGTGATTTGAAAGGTACTATAGATATAGTATGATATGTTTCGAAACCAAAAATATGGAAAGGCACCCCCACAAAAGTCGAAACTTAGAGTAGGAGATCCACTGGGTGGATCTACCAGGAATCCAAATGGTGGGTCCAATGAGAATTGAAATCCTAGAGGATGTCCGGACAAAACTCATGAGTTCCTGGTGACCATTTGTTGGTATAGCGTAAATGAGGAGTATTATACCTATAGTTATGTTTGGTTTTGCTATGGTAGCAACATAACCTTTGTGTAACTGCGATCTATCGTGGTTCCATAGCATAATTCGGGAGGCAGTGATTGCCTACAATCTACGTTTGATTTCGATGTAATATCGGTAGATTGCGATCTACGTGGTTTGGTTCCATAGCGTAATTCGGAAGGCAGTGATTGCCTACAATCTACATTTGATTTCGCTGCGATAGCAACGTAACATCGGTAGAATCGATCTATGTGGTTTGGTTCCATAGCGTAATTCGAGAGGCAGTGATTGTCTATAGTCTACGTTTGGTTTCACTGAGACAGTGATGCAACCTTTGTGTAGCTGCGATCTATGTGGTTTAGTTTCGTTTGATAGCGAAATTCGGGGGGGGGGGGGGGGGGAGATTGCCTACAGACTACTTACGGTTTTGCGTTGATAGCAACAGAATCTTTGAGTAGATGCAGACTATCGTGTTCCCACGGCGTAAGTCGTAGGGTGTTGATGCCTATAGTTTTCTTATGATTTCGCCGGGCTGGTGACGCAATCATCGGGTTAACTGCGATCCATGGTGGTAAGAGGGAAAAGGGGGATGCTTTCCATATCATTTTTGAAAAGGTTTTTTATTCCACGTATTTTCACTAGGTGTTGAAACGGATCTACTAAGTTCTTAGAGATTTTCAGTCCTACGCCTGATCAATGTGTGACTAAACTTCTGTAAGAACAAGGATGGACTTGTTGAGACATCAAGTTATGAAAAATGTTTTAATATAAAATTAGTTTGGTAATACTATGTGATTTAAAGTGTTGTATCTTAAAAATGTATAATAAAGGAGTAAGAGGGTTAAAAATTTTAAAGATGATTATTTCACAATAAACATCAATATTCAAATTCTCGTTTCGTTCCTTTTCGAGACGAAAAGTTCTAACGGGGGAGGAATGTAACGACCCATATTTCTAACCATCTGATTTTGGGAAGATTGACTAATTTTAATTTTTAGATATTAATTTTTGTAAGTCGAATAGATAAATTTTCTGATGTTTAAAATATCTGAATGTATAAAATTGATAAAACTAGATTTAATTTTAAATTATAAATTCCTGGATATGATAAATTTTATAGCTATATGTATATAACTCCACCATCTAGAATTTAAGATAGAATATCCATATATTTAAAGCTTTGTGATGTTTATATATATATATATATATATGTGTGTGTGTGTGTGTGTGTGTGTGCGCGCGCGCGTGCTCGTGTGATGACAAAATAAATGTATGTATATGTTTATGTGTATATGCTTAAAGAATAGTGTGTATAGAATTATATATATATATATAAGATATTAAATAAAATAAAATATATATAAATAAGAAATTAGATACTTGTGTGTTGCTTTATATTTAAGCATGTTATATATACACATGTTAGTAAACACAAAAACATGTGCTTATGGTCTAAGTTATAGGAAGTTTATACATACATACATACATATATATAATGTATGTTTGCACACAAATGATAAATGCATATCAACTCAAGCATATAATAAATCACATCTTTCACTCAAAAGTTTTCAAGCCATCTTCTTATCAAAATCAAGTCCACAATTTTCAAATCAAATTAAAGAAAAAAAATGAAAAAAATAGGCCTACACATGAAAAAAAAAATCTTCAGCTTTTCCAACCTGACCCACTCCTATACACACACATACATATACATATATACCTATGTTATCTTCATGTTTACATTCTAACATTTCAAACAGAAGAAAAGGAGAAAAGAAAACAAGAGTGCTACCATTAAATTCAAAAAAAAAAAGATCAAGTGGCTAAAGCCTGAAGCTGGAGATAAAGAAAGGCAGAGTGTTCATCTATTCTTCTTTATGGTGAGTAAACATCTCTGCCTATAAATTAATATATATATATATATATATATATGTGTGTGATTTGAAGGAATCTTTGATGTATGTGTGATTGTCGATGTATATGCGATTGTCGATGTATATGCATATGGCATGTGTATTAGACACGAGAATTTCCACATGAATATTGTTCTTCTTCCAGGAAAGTGCTCTGCTCATGTTTTTTTTTAAATATACAGCCTTTCAACTTTAAAAATCATTAGCTCATAATCTAATTAGTTTTAAATCCTTCTTCTAGAACAAAACTTGTTTGTCTTAGAGTGTAAGATATTTTAAAATTTGATTTATCATATTTCACCAAGTGGAGGGAGAGGAAACCACCATTTTACAGTGAGAGGTTCAACATGGTCAAAAATTAGATATCATAATTTAGCTAATGGATTATATAGTCGAAATCGGGGTTGGAAATCTCGATTTTTAAGATGAGTTTGGGATATTTTTCGCTGTTCGGAGGTAGGGATGTAGACATGACCAGAATTAGGCGAAATGTCAAATTCAGGTGCTTCGGTTGATTTGGAGGTACGTCACTTGGCGTGGAGGGGCATTAGTTGATGGCAAACTCGAGAAAAATGGAAGGTGATTTTTCTTTAACATGTGGTGATGTGGCGATTTCGTTTTAGGGTTTAGGTACGTGTTTGTGGGTGGTTTGGTCTCAAGTAAATGACGGTGTCGAGGGGAAGAGGTGGACGTGCGGTAGTGGGGGAATCGTTGGAGGTGACGATGGTGAATCTCAGGGTGGAGTTTGATGATGAACAGTGGTCACTGGTGGTCGTGGTGAGGTGTAGAGGGGGACAAGGTTCGTTCCAGTTTGGTTTGAAGCTTGAAAATTTTCAAACGAGTGTTTTGTCATTGTTTCAGGTGGGGTGTGTTAAGGGGCGGTTAAGCGTGACTCGTGGGGACGATCGGCGGCGTGGTTTGGTGATGGGAAGTCGTGTGCATGTGTATCTTGCGTGCACACCTGAGATTGTTCATATGAGAAATAAGAGGAAGGAAAAGAACTAGGAGTATAAGAAAGAAGAAAGAAAATGATGGGCATGAGTTATTTTGTTGTTGGGCCAGTTTGGATTTGTCTTGGGTCAAAGTTGAGTGGGTAGTGTTTTAAAAGTAAAAGGGAATTTAATTAAATCTTATAGGTTAGTAAATCTTCCAATTTTAAAACAACGTTTCCCTTTCTTTAAAAACCAAATCAACGTGATAATTTTTGCATTGTAATCCTATCTACTAATATTTTAATCTAAATTTTTTTTGTTAAACTTCTGTATTATAAAATCTAATTATTTATAATAATTTAAGTAAAATAATAATTAAAGTCTTAATTGATTTAATCTTATTTTTATTAGTAAAATAGTTATTAAATGGATTGCTTTAACTAATAATAAATCGATTCAAAATCTTTTTAATTTATAAGTAATTTTGGATTAAAATATAAATGGATTCAGTTGATTGAAGTTAATTAAATTTTGGTTTGTAATTTGTTTAATAAATATTATTGATCGTTAAATTAATTAACGATCTATGCTTTGGTTTATTGTTATTGGATATTTATTTTAATTGTTCTTGTCTGTGCCATTAAGTAGCTAAATTGAATTAAAATGGTTAGAATTTGAAAGTAATCATATGTAGTAAATTCACATATGTATATATTGACACTCTGGATATAAATTGCTTATTTTAAACAATTTGGCCTTTAAACGTTTATCGATTTGTTTCGAAGAGGGCGGGATCGGATATTAGTGTTAGCCGGAACCACTTTGATTCAATAATCACTACGACCCCCTACGATTTTAATTATAGAGTCATGTATGCTGGAATTGGATTAATGTAACAAATTTGACCATTTTAAATAAGTAATGGTACTTGGACACTATTATAATATCACCGGATTTTCTGCAAAAGTGCTTTGGCTATAGCAAGATAAAAACCCGTCGCGTATATGTGACGCGGTCTTACGAGTTACCTTGGTTTTCAAAGGATTTCGATAACTTAAGTAATTCAAATTAAGTGTGTTTGCTCACATTGGTTTTCAGCCTGACTCGGGTGTTACTTTATTGTAATGTTCGGGTCAGACCAAGTATAGGTTAGGACTCTTCTCGAGCTCAGAAGACGAGCAGGATGGCGAAATGCATTACACATATTTGGTTATATTCCGTTGCGTGTTGTAGGCTTTATATTCAGCACTTTGAGAACAAGTTACTAAAACTGTCCAGATTTATTTGTTGATGATTGTACTATGATAATTTGTATGTATATTAACAGTTATAGTTCTTCTTTTTGTATACAAAGCTGTTATTGTATATTATATTTTGTTCCGCTGCGTTTGTGAGATTCTGTGTTGTTGTTATGTTTGTTTCTTCTTTTATCCTTTTCTTCTTAAACCCTAACAACCTGGGATTTCCAGTACTCGATTGCGCGGCACTCTATACAGTGAAAATATTAGTGTCGATTTTCGGGGTCGAAAATCTACTGGTCCTTACACGACTTATAGTAGCTGCAGCTGGTAGAGATACCGTGACAGTTTTACGCCTCTGGGATTTATGGGCGATGGTCTTGCCTTTTCTTTTCGACTCGGATGATTGAAAACTCTACGAAGGCACAACTGCGAACTCATCCATGGCTGGCATGCTTCGTCATCGCCTTGCTCAACGATTACGACTCCAGGAGCACTCTGAACTCCGCAAACTAGGGGGAAAATGGGAGTTTTCCTTCTTACTTGCCTCACCGAAGCCACCCTGGAAACTCCTACTAGCCTGATGCTTTGATCTCCCTCTATCAGACCCACGACGATCATGTTTTCATTGGTAAGGACTTCATCAATTTCTCTAAGCTCGGCCGGCACTGATTGGAGAATCCTTACTATCTCCTTAAATTGCGCTCCTTCGGGCCGCAGAATTGAACCTGCAAAAGAAGTGAAGTATTAGCATCAACTTATATTATTCAATTAATAGACAAAGAAGTTGGGGCACTTACGTCTAACTAGCCACCATCTGGCGAATCTTGGTAGGCACCAAACGAAGAACCACTCGGTTTTAAAGTAGCTTAATTTACTCCGGGCACTTGCCACTACTTGGCAGTTTCGGGCTGCTTCTAAGAAGGTGAACGAAGGGTTGTCCCTGCGACTTTTGACGTTAAATAGATATCTGATTTCTTCAACGGTTGAGGACCGAAAAAATGCTCCATGAAGATAATATACAAGCTATTGAGCAGAGCATATCCGTTTGGATGCAATTGAGAAGGTGTAATCCTAAAAAAGAACAGCACTTCCCGAATAAATTGGTTGAACAGGGGCAACGTCCCGGCTGTGCACATAAACCTATTGCCGACGGTATATCCTTCTGGAGATTGTGGGCTCTGTCTTTTGGCCTCGGCAATAAAACATCATTTAGAGATAATCCATGCCTAAGGCAGATCCTGCCTAGCATGTCCTCGGAGATTTTAGAACAAACAGAATCCTCCTGGTTTAGAACCAACACTGCACCCAGCGATTCATCCGGAGCAGGACATATTACATCTGCTGCGATTTTTGGTATTCTATAATGGGAAAGGGAGAACTCTGAACTTCCTGCCGCCCTAAGCTTCCGGGATCCATAACTATTGAACACATTAAAAATTATCATTAGATGGCAATAAACCCGCGTTCTCGCCGGTGGAAAGTGAGCAATCGTGTTGTGTAGTGCAGTGCTATATAATACTTTAAATTTCTACAAGTTCGAAAGGTGGTAAAACGACAAGACTCTGAGTTTCAACCGGAGTGACCGTCGTCACTGACCGTCTCAACCATGTCATTCTGACTTCGAAGAACGATCCATATTAAAGTTCGTTATGTTTGTCAAATTACAGTTCCATCGACGAGCTTCGAAGGATGGTCAAATATGCAGTTTAATGGTCAAGTCCAATTATGCAAGGCTAAAGCTTGTCGGAGTCAAATTTTCGAATATGCAAAAGTTCGTATCCATTGAAGTTCAAACTTGGATGGTTCCACAAGAGTCCGACTTCATATCGATCACCAGCCAAGGCTTCGCATCGATCACCAGCCATGACTTCGCATCGATCACCAGCCATGACTTCGCATCGATCACATGGCCATGGCTTCGTATCGATCGCTCCGGATCGATACGAACTCCCACATTTCCAGATCGATACGAAGCTGCTCCCTTCATCCATCATTCCAGATCGATACAAAGATGCTTCCTCCATCCACCATCGATACGAGTAACTCCATCATCCCAATCAACTCTTCTTCCCCAAGCTGCCAAAACTCCATTACTACTTCCTCGACCTCACTCCAACCATATTCCGACATTAACGACGCTGGAATCGGCCACGACAATGGATGAAACAGCATCGAGCTCCAAGTCTCGTCATTTTAAAGTTGATTTAATTAGTCGATTACCTAGTCTAAAGAGTCGGTTTGAAGGATTAATGGGTTACTTGATTTGGAGACGAAGGCATTCTTTTTTCTCATGTTCTCAATCGATACGAAGGAAGGTTAAAAGCAAGAGCAAGTAAGAAAATTTGGCTAAGTACAAATGGTATATATATATGACTTCGTAACCAAGGTAGAAAACGCTTTGTATCCCAGTAACCAAAACCGATTGAACGATCAAAATTCTATCGATACGAAAGACGTTGTGCAAACAAACCTGGAACGATCGCTTGCATCGATACGAAGACACTGATTCGTATCCATCAGCCCAGAGATATCCATAGTTTAATATTTCGGAACCATCGATAGGTAGCCCTTTACTTCATATCCATCGATACGGAGCAAGTTTTCCAGGATCATACCATCACACATCGATGACCGTCATTATGAAAGTCACAGCAGGATCACATTTGAACCATCCCACTCCATCGATGCGAAGCGTCGGTTTCGTATCCATTAGCTCAAAGACCCAAGACCTCGTATCCATCAATACGTAGCATCTCCAAGAATTATCTATTTCGTACCGATAGTCATCGATATGAAGCATGCATTCCAACATCTCAAATCGATCTGGGAAAGGATCGATACGAAGGAGTGACTTAGAACAACCATCAATCGTTGCTACAACAACTCGAATTTCACATCGATCCAGGAGAGGATCGATGCGAAATTCGATCCAAACAAGAACAAAAGAACTTGACAACTACCCGTAAACGTGCAAACGTGAACAGAAGTCAGGTTAACATACGTGCATGTATAACGAACAAACATTTGATTTTCAAAATTGACAGGAATGTAATGCTTACCTGATGACAACCAGAACAACGAACAACAAATTGCTAGCACTCAACACACAGTTACAACAAAACACTGCATGATCATTGACAGTCAACAATTCAACATTTATATTGTTGGAAATCAATCAAAGGTTACATCACTTGACGAAAAGACAACAACTATTCAACGAATCGGATAGAACCTTTTCAGAATGAAGAATGCAGCTTTTCAAAGCATGTCATGTTCACACAGGACGTACTTTGGGGGGCAAATGTTATCCCACCTTTTGAAAAGGCCGTGACACCAATGACTTGACAAGAAACTAAAGAAAATCCGTTCCGAAGATCGGTTCTACACTGGTCCACTATGGATATTGACAAATTTGGTCTGAGTCCGGATCGAGCTATAATTAACATGGTATGACAAGCAAAGCTATGGAAGGCAACATTGCAAATTTCATATCAATCGGAGCTTTTATGCTCAAGATATGGGTCGACCAAGATCCATGTTAGACACGTAGATTTCATATCCATCAACCCACATCCATCATTTCGTATCCATCCTATCAATACGAAATGAACACGAGCCCATCACTCAGCATCTATCATTCGTATCGATCAGTTTTCAATAGTTTTCAGCACTTCCCGGATCAATCGTAGTCAATTCATTCAACAGCTATACATTTCGTATTGATCACATCAACCAACGGCTATATATTTCGTATAGATCAGCTAATTGATCAATACGAAGAGAGAGGTCAAGGATCGATACGAAGGAGAGAGTTCAACATAGATACGAAGTCAAAGGCAGATGATCGATACGAAAACAAAGGCACAACATCGATACGAAGAGCTTAGAATCGGATGGATACAAAAGCCACACTGAAACCAAAGGAAACGGTCTATAAGCATGAAATGTGGATCTCCAGCGCTACGCCATCAACAGGAGATGATCGATACGAATTGTATTGATACGAAGAGGATCGATACAAAGCCTTCGGCCTTCGTAGCAAATTCAACCTTGGATCGATCATATCTCTCAATCTATAAGTCCAAATGCTATGAAATTTTCACAGAAGCTTGCTTACGACCTTAAGAATGTCTCTGATCGATCGCAGCCCAGATGGACGAAATTTTGATCGATACGAAAATGGTTGGGATCAATCCAAATCGATCCCAAATGACCCTGATCGATCTAGTAAGCCCACCCACGTGTGAGGAGTATTCTGAGTTCAAAGGTAGATACTTCAGACCTACACCTATAAATAGCACCCCTACGTCTACAGAAAAAAAAAACTTTTGGGCTCTGCTACGCCGTTACTCTGCCACAACTCCATTGTATATTGAGTGTAGAGTGTTGTACTGTTATAATCAATTGTCAATCATCAATAAACAGCAAAACATTCAAAATCGACGTAGGCTACAACGCCGAACCACTATAATTTCTTGTCTTTTTCTATTTCTGCATGTTTTTATTGGTGTGATGGTTAGATGAGCATCTTTTTTATTTAATTTTTTCATTTTAATCTCTTCAATCACATCCGAAGAATGCTGTGTCCAATTTTGGATCTGTTTGTAACAAGCATAAGGGACCGAAACATCAAAAATGAAGAAGAAAATTAGAAGAATTTTTTTTTTATACAACTACAGAAGAATCTAGTTCAAGTGTACAAAGCACCTCATGCGGCAATTTAGATATTCGTTCATGGTTTGCTTGAATTCCCCTCACACAATTCTTTTCAAACGAAAGGGATGCATCCCCAGTAATCGCAATGACTGCCAAAAAAAAGGTATTTGTAAGCCAATAAATATGTTATCATAATAAAGTTCTAAATGAATCTTCAATATGCAATCAACCGCTACAAAAATGTCATACACGAAGAAAATTCCTAGCAATCATCGGTTTGAAAACGTTAAGCTCAAATTGGCCATTTGATCCACCCACGGTAATGGCAACATGATTACCCACTACCTTTACATGAAGAGAAGATACTAATTATGAGCATATCAAATGATGCTTTTAAGCAGCAGCAAACAAGATCTCTACAGAAAAATAACATAAAAAAAGGAGAAGGCGCATATAGTGCTACCTGAGCACAAACCATGGTGAGAGCCTCACATTGCGTAGGATTAACCTTTCCCTGGATTTAAATAGATGTCATGCTATAAGGTATTACACGTAAAAAATGGTTCGTGTGTGCATTAGATATTCACCGTATACATGAAAACGTAAGTACAAAAACCATTCATACAGGCATGATACTGCTGCCAGGCTCATTTTCGGGCAATATTAGCTCTCCAAGTCCACAACATGGACTACTGGGAAACGATAAGGGAAAATAAATTGTTACATAACGTAATGTGTACAAGTGTGTATGATAAGTAATATCGCAAACCTTCCAAGAAATCTTATGTCGTTTGCAATCTTCATTAGAGAAGCTGAAATTGTATTTAATGCCCCACTGCTTTCAATAAAAGCATCACGTGCAGCCGACAATAAGAGAACAGTATGTAAGGTGATATCATTTTATGACTGATATTACTTACAAAATTTAGTCCCCGATATTCAGCAAATATTAGGTCATTAATTTGGTTTGATTAAATTTCAGTTAAGTGTTGAACTCTCATATACAAAAATTCAAAACCTGCCAGCTACATAATGGAAGAATGTGCAAGGTGTATTCTTCTAAAAGGATGCTTTACACTTACATAAATTTGGCCTGGTAAACGGTACAATTTTAGGACAAAGATTTACAACACACATACTCAATGGAAACAAAAATAAATTCCCAAGTTTAATAGCTAGCTAACAACAGCCAAAGTCATCATGGATGTTAACGAACTAACAATTTGATTGCACTTTTTAAGATGGTGTAGCCTGGTTTGCACCTCTATAATTGTGTTATACCACACAAATACATAAGCAAATTGAAACCAAGATCACCTCATTTCAATTCAGAACAAGTTTCTTTTGGAAATCCAAAGTAGAGAAAGAGCAGTTGACGATATGATAACTCTGATTTCACTCAACATCTGTCCGTTTTATAACATCCTGTCTATTTACCATCTAGCGTATTGCATGCAAATCAGTAAAATAGTAGCAATATGAATGATACTAACCAAAGCTTCAAATTTGTTTTCTGCCATGACGAAAGGCAGACTAGTCTCCTCAGCTACAGCAGCTGCAATCTTAACATCAAATCTGAGAAGACATGAAACTAATTATTAATTAAGATTCAACGTTGAATGAACGGTAGTATGAAGTATGAACACATGAAAGAAGAAGAAGAAGGAGAAGAAAACATTAAAAGAGTCCTTTCAGAAGATTTATATGTTACCCATAATCAATGCTGATGCAAGGAAAAGACAAATATTTAACTTAAACTTTCCACTGTGGTGTCTTTCTTTTAGGGCATTCTTAATGACACTCCAAATTTGGTTACGAGGGTGCATTTCGGCGGGGGTGTGCCGAACGTAGTGCAAAAATTTGTTTCGGCAGGGGTGCGTCGAATTTCATCTTTTTGGGTTGTCCCCCTCATATCTAATTTTGGAGCGTCAGTAACAACACCCTTCTTTTACCATATCAAAACATTGTGCAGGAGCACCATGATAATAAGTATAATACAGACATAATAGAGTAGTGGAACTGTGAAAAAATTGTCTGATTATCGAAGAAACAGGTTGGAAAAGACAAGAGTGCTTAAATATTAAAATAATGGAAGGTGGTGCGCGATTCAAAACGAACCATCATCTTGTCTCGTGTTAAAATTTCTCGTTAATACATGTAAATAATTCATATAAAAATATTCATCAACAAAAGAACAAAACATGTCCACGTTAATGTCTAAACAGAGTTACATTTTTGTACATAGATGGCCAAGGAATATACCATAAATTCAATACCTACCCTTTCTTGGAGTTCAATCCAGTCTCAACAGCAGTTCCACCTTGTGCAAGCTGCTTATTACATGAACTCATTAAAACAAAACAAAAACAAACAAAACTAAACCACAACACCCACCCACCCCCCCCCCCCCTCCCCCCCCCCCCAAAAAAAAAAACCACGACGACCACGCATGCAAAATAATAAATAAATAGCAAAACAAAACAGAGAAAAAGCCTGAAAATTAGCCACATACAGAATTTATAAGTAGTGCTTTAAGCTAAGCTAACCGACGCCTTAAAGAACATTTGAAATTATTTAAAAAAAATCCAGCTTTGACTTACTAAAATATAACGATAAATATAATTGATGTTGCCTTCAATGCAACTAGCTAGGACAGTTAATGTTACCATTAATTTATCAAAATTTATTCTCAGGTAACAATTACAGCTGCAAAGATAAGTTATACCTGATACATGCGAGGTAAAGTATCTGCCACTCTAGCTATCCCATATTTTACCTATATTATAACATGATAAGTCTTATATCATGAAAAACAATGATAAATGGCATCTTAATAACATACCTGGCTACTGTAGCCACTGAAAACTTGTCCGACAGTTAATGGAGTTGCATCTTGAGTATGAGTTCGACCTATCTTGATAATATCTTTGAACTCAACAGACTGTAAATGCAATTTTATAGAGAAATCAACTCTATCAGTGTATGATACATTGAATATTACGCTTTTTATACTATCAGAAAACGTAACATCGTAATCCACAGTCTTGACACATGGCTTTCCTCAGTTTTAAAAATCTAGGTCAACATTTCACAAAAAACTATATACCATAGTAAAAGGTGGCCCTACTGCACCAGGCTCTTCAAGATGTGAGTATCGAGGACTTGTCCCAGAAAATAACCTTCTTTTGAAATAAATATTCTGATAGATTGTGACCAGAGGAAAAACAGTGGTTGTCAGTCTTACCAAGACATGCCAGACTCATCCCTTATCAGATATTATATACATATTAGATATCATATTGGTAAAATCTTGCTTTGTCAGCTGTGAAGTTATGTGGTTCAAGAAAATAAGTTACTGGTAAGATATGTCCAACAAAGAATCCAGGTGGTTTGATGAATGCAAAGAAGCTCAAATAAGAATATATGCAATCGAGAGTACAAAACGGGTCTTATTCAAAAACAGAACTACATAAAACCTTTCAAACCACCAGCAAAGATATGTAATTTACAAGTCAGCATTGGAATGGGTATAGTAGCATTGTGAAAATTTTACCATATGATTGTTGCTCCATTTTTCAAAGGCCTGGCTAATATGAAATTGAAGACATAAGAACTGAACAAGTCTAAGTTATAATGGTTTAGTAACTTCTAACTACATCCTAACAAGGATATACCTGAAAATTGTATTGCTTTCTTGTATTAAATTTTCATCTGAAAATTGTGATGGATAAAGAAGCTATTTTTTAGGCGAAACACGCTTGCACTTGATCATTTTCTTATTTAAATCTATAAGGGTGCAACTTATTGGAAACAAATAATTATTTAGGAAGATATCAAACTCTAACCTTCGCGTGCAATGAATTATGCAACTGTTTCAAGTTTGGTATAAGACTTGAATTAATTTCAACAGTTGCAGCTATGTGCATAACCTGAAATGACCAGCACATCACATGTTAGTGTGAAACAAACAAAATGTGCATGAGGGTGGGATGGAGGTAATTTTTATGAACGTATATATGCAATATATTAATGCTACATCATACAAGTTCGCATTTCCTATCTAATAAGTAAATTATATTTGCACATCTTAAAGTTTAAAATGTTGCTGCACATTTAAAACAAATGCAACTTCCTGCTCCAGGATATTAAAATGTGCCCTAAAAATCCAGCGAGCTTAATAAAATGAGGACAAGTTACATGATCTCACAGTAATAAACTTTCAAAAAAATAATCTAGGACAGAACATATACATATTTCTTCATATATTAATGACATGCCTAACATTTTCACTTAGTAAGCCATGAAGAATTTGAGATTGTGCTAAACTGATTGGTGCAAGAGCTTACGGTTGGGAACGTATCATTAGAAGATTGAGATAGGTTGACATGGTCATTGGGATGTACACATTTGTCACCACGTTTACAGCCAAGTATCTCAGTTGTTCTATTAGCAATAACCTGTAGGTAAGAAAATTAATAGGAAAGTTGAATGGTATCAATCTAGACAAGCAGTAAAACATATCATACTTGTATTTGAGAAAAGAAAAAAAAAACAGACCCAATGACACAGCAAAACTGTACAAGTTGAATCAAAATAGTTTACGTTAACAGCAAAGGTGCAAGATGATGTTACACAAAATAACTGTGTTATATGTCCCATCCATCATGAAGAGGCATACAATGACAAAACTTTATAAGAGTTACGGGTCTAGAATTGTAAATTCATCATGTATCCAGAAACAAGTGTATCCACTTATAGACTTATAAGCATGAGGCCAAAGGTAAATTCATACCAATAATTGGGTAATTCTTGTTTTTGTTAAATTTGGGAAAAAAATAACGTAAACCGGAGCTTTCTCATACTGGTTTACAAGGATTCAATTAATCTATCATACCAAGTAAATCCCAAGGGTGTTTCTTTTGTTGCATGACATGAGAACAAAAACTAACTTTTAAATTGCTCATGCTTGTATAGCTACAGCTAAATGAACACATAACCTGAATTGCTTCTTGCACGTTATTTGGGCAATTTAGTCATTAAGCTTAACTTAATTTTGACTGCTATCTTTTTAATCCAGAAATTCCATTTTCCATATAGTAGTAGTAACTAATGATTCATTCTTCTCAACTTTTACTTGTGTTTTATTTGTGATGTGTGGTATAATGTGACTGATTTATCAATTTACTTTTGATGGTTGCATTTATGTTAAAGTGGCAATAATACTTCCAAATTCCAAATCAAGTTTGCAAACACACACACAAAGTGCAAATTACATTTATAGATACTCATAACTAAAATGAATAACAGTACAAGTGGCACGTATTATTATCACCGCCAAAAAAAAAAAGGCTAATTCTACTCATTCACCAATAATTTCTTAACATACACCAGAAAATATAATAAATTAGTACACGCCAAAAATTACTTTACATACACCATATCTCTTTTACAAAACTATCATTATTTTCATCTTCATTATCTTCTCTCTTTAAAACTTAAAATCCATTTACATAAGATTATAATTTCTAGCACTAAATAAAGTTAAATTCAACAAAATAAACTTTAAGTTTTGGCACTAATATTGTAACTTCTTTTATTTTTATAAAAATTCTTAATCTCCATCAAAATCAACTTTAATTTTAGAAAAACAAATTTAAATACTTTTAAACTAGAGCGGTTATTTATTTGTGAAAGTTGTCATATTTGATATTTTATGTTTCATTAACTTCATTCAAAAATGTATAGATCTGATCAAATATCTTTAACTTTAATGTTTTAATTTGATGGGTTATAAGAAAATGACTAAAAATGCAATTAAGAAGAACGGTAGCTTAGTCATATATTTTCTTAGCAAAATAATGGTGTGTTAGGTGATTTTTGATGTATGAATTGAATTTACACCAAAAAAAGGTCATTGGTTGAGAGGATATTAATCATAAGGTAAATTATTTCAAAAGATTAATAAATAAACCAACAATGCATCACCTCACTTAACATATCACAACAACTCATCGTGATTTCACCTAACCTATCCAAGGTTCAGAATTATGGGTCAAGATTAACGTCATGCGTCAAACAATATTTTATGCAAAATTTTGGATTTTATATCACTGAACTCTCAAAATGAAATTCTGCAATGATCTTATATTTTTGGACCTTCACTGCAGTGGAGGAGTATTATAGAACTAAATAAAGGGAATATAAATGCATCAAGTAGACTGTCTTTATTCTTGTAGGATACCTCTAATGAATATCATTCCTGTGGTAAAACTTTAATGTCAAATCTTAGAATTATAAGTCATAGCTGCAATTATTTAATCGCTGACCTCATTAGCATTCATGTTGCTTTAGGTCCCACTTCCAGTCTGCCAGATTACAAGTGGGAAATGATCGTTCAACTTTCCTTGGGCAACCTCTTCAGCAGCCATCATTATTGCTTTCCCTATTGTTGGATCAAGACCATACTCCATGTTCACCTGCAAAAACAAATGTCATTCTGATACTGGTAAGTCTGTGCGAATGACAATGCTGAAAATTTGGAGAACTAATCTTAGTCAAACCACCCAACACAATAGATTCACCAAACATTTGTAAACAATTACACATTTATAAGAACGCAGAGAATTTTAATAACGAATAATCCTTGCTAGGTGTAAGTTTATGCTTGAGATCTTTGTCAAGTGCTTCCATGTTACTTTTGTTGGCGCAACAGCAAAAAGTTAACACAAAATATGAATTATTGTATTAATTATTTCCATCCAGATTCTCTCAAGCCTGAGCTTCATCTCTTAAGTCAAATCTTATATCGATGCTGCTATCTGCGTCTTTGCTACAGACATATTGGTATGATGCATGATAGTCCCTTTGACTTCAAATAATCCTAATCTGAAGGGCATTTTTGCATACTCCAAGCAGTCTGAAGAAAAGGGCAGCAGTCTGAAGAATCTCAATCTGTTACATAAGAAACAATGATTTATGATATCTCATCGCTCTCAAAGGCCTAGAGTGTAAGATATTTCCCTTAAGAGTTAAGACACTCCTGGTCATTCCAAATTACAGAAATTCACTTATGACTTCTCCATAAACATTTCAACAAACAACTTAACAGTGTTGCAAATCACCAAACCCAGAGCCAGAATGATCAGGCATCTTCTATCTTTCGCCTTCAATATCAGAATTCTGCAGTGTTCTCTGCATACACGCACCCCGCATCTTACCTAAAAACCTTATCAATCCGCACACATGATTCTTGTCTGTGATGAATCGATTACTTAATTATTTAATACAGTGTAAACTTACTTGTGTTTGGAACGCTTTCCGCTCCGAAAGTGCCACGCAGCTTCCCGGAGTCGACCGAGATTCGCCAGAACAGCACAGAATAGAGTATCGCCGAAGATGAGGAGGTGGGCCGTCGTGATGCGGCAAGCATCCTATACTAGTTACATACGCAGAAACTTAGTAGCAGAAGGGGCCAATTCTATTTGCAGTCTCTTTTCCTTCTTCCACCCTTCGGAAAATCATCAAAATTCCACCTTTCCCAACCTTTCACCATTTTAGTCCTCGTATTCCCGTGGCTCATTATATTCATCCCCCGTGAACTGCCTTCAGCCCTCCATGTCAAGCTTGAACATAGATTTCTTCATACCTCTGCTTTGCCCTGGCGGGGATTTTAGCCCATTACACAGGGTCAGCAAGGCCAAACATGGGCTTAGAACCGATTCACTAGTTGGTTTGGGTTGCCTACCTGTTCGGCGAATTAATATTTATGGACAAAATTAATTGCTGTTCAAGCGATTCTGATCAAACATAAATCATCCCACAAGGTTGTTTGGGTTGTATATGTGAACAAAATTAATTGTTGTTCGCATGATTCTGACCATACATAATTATCCTGCGTTATAAATGCTGGATAAATTTGTATAATATTGAGGTAAATGGATGTGGATCAGATGAAAAAAATTCGCTAACGCACTTTGCCATTGGAATGCACTTTAGAGCACTCGAGTCTGTTAGTATTACTGTTTGAAATGATGGGTTTCTTTATATTCACCCTTTGCCCTAGCTAGACCATCAAAATATGACATAACCATGCATAAATGTGCAAACTTTATTAAAAGCTTCATAAATGGTTGATGCTTTTTTAAAAGGGTCTTATATGAGTCAATATCATTTAATCATATGTTAAAAGTTTTAAATTTAAAAATACAAAATACAAAAATAATTTCCAAAAATTAGAAATCTAAAATTTTGAGTCTTGAAAAATTGAATTTCAGAAATTAAAAACTTCAAAAAAATTTATTCAGAGCTATTACGCAAAAGTCGTTATTTTTTCTTCGTTTAAACTGCAATAACTTCTTTATAATGACTCGGAATCGGACAAGATATAGGCCAATGAACTCGCATCAATGTTACGAACAATGTGGCACGGATAGTTCATATTCCAAGTGTACGTTATAGTTCTTCATGATGATTAAATATTGTACTTAGTACATAACATGCCACATGTCATCCCCACATCTAAACTTTGACTAAAACAAAACTTTAATTGATCCATTCGCATCTAAAATAGTGGATAGTGGTATAGATATTTACTCGTAACAATTTGAATTGGGAATATTCATACTCAAACCATATGGCGAAATTCGTTATTTTTTTCGTTCAAATCGTAGTAACATCTTCTTGCCAACTTGGAGTCATGCGGAACTTTGACCGGTGAGTTTGCATCAACATTATGGATATTATGAAACATTCAAATACCTCATATTCTGAACATACATTATAGTTTTCCATGATCCATGTTAACTAACGGTTGTATTTAGAAAATAACAACTACATCTCCCACGTCTAAACTCTAACTCAAACATACTTTTGTGATTCATTCATCTCTAAATGTTATGGTTTCTTGTTTACTCGACGTTGATGGCTTACAGATACATCAAAATAAATAAAAAGACTAAGGCTAAAAATGAAGTGGAAAGATAAAAATAATTATAAGTTCATTTTAAAATGGTATAATTATCAGACCTATCACAAAATCCGCAACTAAATTTTAGTTGTATATGCATGGGGGGTCTTCACATATTAATATTCTTTTGTAAGTAAATTTGATACTGCAAACACTCTCTTCAAGCTCTAGAAAAGATCCCCCGACTAATTTATGCATAGAAACCGTGCGTAACTTGTTATTTTCAGAGTCTAGAAAAAATTACTTCTAAGTTGGCAATTACCACATCAATGTTGTATACTTGGCAATTGGCATAACAAAGTGACAAAAGCAGAGGAAGAACACAACTGGACTGAAGATAACAAGCAATTTCAAGAATTAACAGCTGATAACATCTCCATTGCTAGTTTTCTCGAAGGGAAAGAAGTCTATTTTGCTTAAAAAGAGCTCTAAAATATCATCTTAGCAATAGTGTTCAACGTGCAGATACGCGGATTCAACTAAGCCTTACAAACTTGTGTTGAACAATAGGGTAGTATAAAACTAATCATTCTAAGGCACGAAAGTATCGTTGTCTTTTAAGAATGTTTTTCTTTTTTTTATCACAGCGGGTAGTATGAAAACCTTCTTTCGGGATACAATGGAGATTATCTGTGCAAGTTGTGATTACTTGCACATATCAGAAGAAACACTCAGAAGTAATAATGTCAGACCGTTTAGATATAGAAGAAAAGAGAAGTGTATTTCTGTTGATAGAATGCACTGTTATATATATATATATATATATATATATATATATATATATATATATATATATATATCAAAAGTGAGATGTCTATTCGTCTATAGGTGCCTATTCGAACGGTCGTCACCGTTTTCTAACGTTTGTTAGCGTTGGCTGTTGAATTTGAATTCAACAGTTAATAAAACATACCATTTAGGACGGAGCGTTGCCCCGCACCCCGTCGGAGGCGCTGCCCCATGGACCCCTACGACCTGACCGGGCAGGTCGAATCCCGTAGCTGAGGCGTTACCCCCGCACCACCACCCACCCCGGGACTCTCCCTCCGTAGGGAATCTTATTTGAAAAAACATTCAACAACTTGTAAGGATGATGCGTATATAAACACTGATGTTTCTTAAAAAAATGCAATTAGATTACAGATATATTCCTAAAAAGAAGAATATAAAGAGATAAATGCTTAATCGAAAACTGAGGAACATAGTTATATACGTGAGAAACTATGAACACGGTTACAAACATAATAAAATTTAGTAATGAAATCATGGACTAGTGCAACACTAAAATGAATTTACTTTTGTATACGCAGATGTCCAAAGCGTAACTATTATATATCAAAATTTAATACAACAAGGCTATATAGTAATTTATTCTTTAGTTACCTCTTTAGCTACCTCCACTCTTAGACAACTGCTGGAAATAATTTAACTCCCTTTTTGTCATTACAGACCACAGTTAATCGTAGAATGAATACAGCTCATGGTTGCATTGATTTATATGGTTAAGACTGAAGTTCCTCTCTATATTAATATGGCATTTGTGGACAACAATTGGCACTGGCAAAATATTTAGTGCAATTAAAAACCATCAACTAGCAAGGAAACCCTGGTTAAGCTTTTTTGTAAACTAATGTTTTATTTGGTTGTTCTAAATGGTATTTTCCAAAACAATGGCAATATATGGCATCTCATCAATAACCCAATGGTGTCCATTTTAGTGCTATCACTTCAGATTCAACTGATTAACCAAATAGCGACTTGATTCACCAACTGCAAATAACAAAACAATATAATGGTGTTTTCTCAAATACACCAACTGCAAGTAACTGTGGTAATATAATGGCATCCCATCAACAACTTCAGGTAACAAAACATTGACCACTTAATGGCCCAACTGTAACTTGACTCCCTAAGAACAATATGTATAAAAAAACACAATCAATGTTTTATATGCACAAATGCCATATTAATATCGGTGTTTTCAAAAATACAGATTTCATGTTAGTGTCGAAAAACAGCAACTAGGATGGAATCGAAAATATACATCAGTTTGGAGTTTTCGCTCACCAATAGAGTCATCAATCCAGAGAAACTTTACAAAATAGTTATTGAATGCTTGTCAATGTCAATTCGACGATCCAAAGCAATAATCTGCAAGAACAAGTTAGTTCTAGCAAATATATTCATGTAATAAACCATCTAACTTTATTCTTCACACATATATTCATTGAGCTAAGAGGAAGGTACATATAATATCAACTGATATTTCACAATATTAACAGGAAACACCAAGCATATTGTTGGTGAAAATCTGCAAGCATATTGTTGGTGAATGATCAGTCTAAGTGAATAAAAAACACAACGTAGCGGAAAACAACTGAATCGTGATTGTAGTAAGACGAAAAAATATAGATAAACACCAGAACAGACCACAAATCTATGTAATGTAGAAAAGTAAACAACACCGGTATTTATAGTGGTTCCACTACTGCGAGATAGTGTACATCCACTTGAGGAGAGAAGATTTTATTAATCACTGAAAAATGAGTTACAAGATTGATTCGCTTTTGAAGACTATACATTATAAGAAGAATTTACAATACAGACAAAATTCTGCAAAGTTTCAGCTCTGTAAAATGGCTGCCAATGTTGTACAGAAGCTCCACTATTTATAGAATGAAGTTATGAGGACGGTGGCTGCTATTTAGAAGCTTTGAGATTTTGTTTGGCAGTACTGATTCGACATGTTTGGTCCTACAAATAGCACACATGGTTTGGTCCGGCATAATTTGGACTTGCATGCTTTAACACCGAACCAAATATTTGGTAGGCTTTCAGCATCTCAAATCTGGATCGACACTACTTGGTAAGGCATACAACATCACCACTTCAGTTTGGACCGGCATGCTCAAATACCGAATGAGATATTTCATTCGGCATCTTCTTCACCAAATCACTGGCACGTTTTCGTTCGCCATTCTTCATCTTTCACAATATCGAACGAAGCTTACACATCTTCTCCTTCTTTACCGAACGAGATCGGCTTCTTCAACATTGCTCCAAATTTACTTCAACACCGAACGAAGCTTCTTCTCTTCGAGCATCGTCATTTAGATCTAGGGTTTCAGGTGCTTCACTTCCTCCTCCGCAACTTCAACAACGCCAGAGATGGAATCAAGGTAATAATTTCAACAATCTCCACCTTGTTACCATACTTCATCAAGCCATGTAACTCCGTCTACACCTTTATGCTCCAAACAATGGATACTTACCTAATGAGCTTTGGCAATGTCATCACCCGTTACATTCTATCAACAAACTTCGGTAGTGCCGCCGCTCGTCAACAAAGTGTTCAAAGTACATAGTCCGTATAGAACCTATCAATCTCCACGATGAAAACAAACGTCTCCATAAACCATCTCAACACTCTCCCGTGCCACATCGTGGCACCTAGCACTTCATTAAGTGAATCAAGTCCAAGCAATGCTTGAACTTAGCAACATTCAACGACTTGGTAAACATGCCTGCTGCATTTTCTTTTGTGTGAAACTTCTGAAGACGAAATAGCTTCTCTTCACTCATCGAGACTAGAAATGACTCTCTCGCCTCAATGTGCTTCATCCTCGAGCTGAACGCTAGATTTTCAGCTGAGTGAATTGCACTTTGACTATCACAGTACACATCCATGCCTTCATATACGAAGCCCAAATCACACAACAGTCGCATCAAATAAAGCGCCTCATTAGCTGCTCCAATCACAGCTATGAGCTCTGCCTCGTAGTAGACAAAACCACAATCATCTGCAACCTCACTCTTCAACTGATTGATGTCCCACCAATGGTGAACACATATCTAGGGGTTGACTTCCTTCGATCTCTATCATCGGCATAGTCGGAATCGCAAAATCTAACCAAGCTGAAATCTCTTGCTCTACCGTCAAAGACAAGTCTATGGTTTGTAATTCCTCTAAGGTATCTGAAGATACACTTCATTGCTTCCCAATGTGTCTTTCCTACATTTGTCATGAATATACTCACCAATCAAACCGCCTATGCAATGTCAGGCCTAGTACAGCCCTAGCATACATCAAGTTGCCAACTGCACTTGCATATGGGACTTTCATCATATAAGTCTTGTCTTTTTTTGAGATCGGAGAGCCTTTACTAGAAAGTTGTATATGCAAAGGCATGTATGTGCTCATTGCCTTTGTCCTTCCATGCTAAACGGAGCAAGCACCTTTCGAATGTACATCTTTTGAGTGAGGCTCAAAAGTTCTAACTTTCTATCCCTTTGGATTTTCATATCCAAAATTTTCTTTTTTTCTTCAAGGCTTTCCTTTCGAATTCCGCTTTTATCTTTAGCTTTAAACTATCGATTTCAGTTTTATCCTTGTAAGCAATCAACATATCATCCACGTACAAGAGTAGGTACACCATCTACCATTCTTTAAATGCTTGAAGTACACACAAGCTTCTTTGATGCTACGATCAAAACCAAATGAAAGCATAAAAGTGTCAAACCTCTTGTACCATTGTCAAGACGACTGCTTAAGTCCATACAATTACTTCTTTAATTTGCAAACCCAATTTTCTTTCCCATCTACAACAAATCCTTATGGATGCTTCATGTAGATGGTCTCATCCAAGTCTCCGTTCAAGAAAGCAGTTTCACGTCTAGTTGCTCTAGCTTCAAGTTATGAGCTGCGACGATAGCGAGCAAAATGCGGATGGACGTATGCCTCACAACTGGGAGAATATCTCATCATATCCAATCTCTTTTTTTGTGAAAACCCTTTAGCAACCAGTCTAGCCTTTTATCTTCCATCATCCTTCACCTTGAACACCCACCTGCAACCTATGGCTCGGCTTCCTTGAGGAAGTGGTACCGAATATCAAGTCTTGTTATTCTTCAATGACTCTAACTCCTCTTCCATAATGCACATCCACTTGAAACTGTTATATGACTTCAAAACTTCATCAAGGTCAAGCGGCTCCTCATGAACCATATGTAGGGCATAGTAAAACGGATCACCAAGGCTAAGGTTCGTAAATTTTCAATCACCATACCTTTCGGGCGACCTAATAGTCCTATAACTGACCCAAGTAGGTACTGCTTCGCCTAAACTCTTTTTGGCTCCACCTTAAACTGAACTTTCTCTTCATTCATGCACATCACCAGCACTACTAGAAGGTATCTGTGGACCATCCTGTGATGTTTCATCAATTGCATTTTCCTCGATAACATCAACCACAACTCTACTATTTGGTTGGAACATGGGAACTTCTTCTGTCTTCTTAGGCCTATCAGAATCTTCTGATGTGGTAGGAAGCTTCTCCTTCAGGTTGAACATAGCAAAATCATCAAAAGTAACATGTCTGGAATGAACAATCTTTCGATCAACAGTGTTTCAAATTCGATACCCTTTGATACCATTGGTGTATCCCATTAGTATATCCTTGTATGCTCTAGCCTCCAACTTGTCACCACCTGTATGGTGAACATACACAGGACAACCAAAAATTTGAAAGTAACCAAGATACACTGCTTTAACTCTCCACTTTTCCTCTAGAATCTTCTCATATATCCCTGAGCATGGAATTCGATTTATGATATTCGCTGTAGTTGATAATGCCTCAGTCCAAAAGCCTCTAGATAAGCCCACCGGTCAATCATAAGCAACGAGCCTTCTCTAGTAGAGTCATGTTCATCCTTTCTGCAACCCCATTGAATTGTGGATCGTCAGGTGTAGTGAAATGTCTCTGAATGTCATGATACTTACAAAAGTCTAGGAACTCCCTAGAGACGAATTCACCGTCATTATTAGAACTCAGCACCTTCAACCTAGAACCCGATTGGTTCTCAACAAGCACTTTCCAATCTTTGAACTTTTCAAAACTTTCTGATTTGACCTTCATCACATACACCCATACTTTTTGAGAAAATTTATCAATGAAAGAGATAAAATACTTTTCTCCTCCAAGAGAAGGAGTAGCAATCGGTCCCCAGACATCTATATGCACGTACTTAAGTACTCGCCTCGATCTATGAGTCCAACTCTAAAAGATACTTCAGTTTGCTTCTCTAACACACATTCTTGGCAAGAGTCCATCTTGTCGAAGCTTTCTCCTTTGATCATCTTCCATATTCGAAGAAACTCTAAGCCCTTCTCTAAAATATGACCCAATCTGAGATGTCAAAGCTTTGTCGCATCCAATGCACGAGAACTATCTATTCCAACACACAACTCTCGAAGAATTATGGTTCCTTTAAGAAAATACAGATTTCGAAATACATCTCCTTTCATAAAAACTAGTGTGCCTCTCGAAACCTTTAGTCTATCCTTCTCGATAGTTACCTTACATTCCAAAGATGTCAATTGTCCTAAAGAAATTAAGGACTTTCAAAGACCTGGAGCATACCGAACACCTGTTAAAGTGCATATCACTCCGTCAAACATCCTAATCCTCACTGTACCTTCACCCATTTTTCTATAGCTAGCATCATTACCCTTAAGATTAGAGCTTTTCTCTCGTCCAACGAAAGAACTGAAGTAATCCTTATTAGGCGTCATATGGAAAGACGCCCCTGGGTCCAGTATCCAATGGTCTGAGACATCCGACACTGTTGCAGACAACACATCGTCAGATATAGACTTCTCCACCGCAAATGATGAAGATACGTCTTCTTCCGTCTTCTTAAAATCTGGACAATCCTTTTTTTTAATGACCAACTTTCTTGCAGATAAAACACTTTCCATCCTTAGACTTTCCTCTCCTGCTATTACCGGGCTTTCTAGACTTGTAATGCCCTCTAAAGTGTCAATTCTTCTTATCATCTCTACTGCTTTCAACAAACATGCAATGACTACTACTTCCATCTCTACTTCCTTCGCTTACGTTCTTCATCTGATCTCTCAAGCCTTTAGATAGAAGGTCCGACTTCACATCTTACACTGTCAATGTGTCTCTAGCGAAGATAAGACTGTTAGCGAAATATGTGTATCGCTCTGGAAATGAACACAAAAAAATTATTGCCATTTGCTCCTCATCCATCTTCAAGTCAACAATCTTCATCTTCATCACAAGATCATCAAAGAAATTAAGATGTTCCTTCATTGAAGTACCATCTCTCGTTCGTATGGTGAAAAATGTCTTCAACAATATCAGACGGTTAGTCAGAGATTTTTTCAAGTAGATATTTTCTAGCTTCGTCCAAATGCCCTTAGTAGTGGTCTCGCTACTAATCTCTAAGATAAATTCTCTTCCATAGCTAGTTATAAAGTAGTAAACGTTTATTTTTCCATCTCCTTCATTTCCGCGGCTGAGATGTCAACCGTGAACTCCTCAGGGGCAAACACTACTGGGTGAACTTTATTTCTCATTAGAACAACCTTCATCCTCCATTGCCATAACTTGAAGTCTTTATCTCCATTCCATTTCTCAATTGCCAACTGTGATTCTGACGTGGTATACATCCCTCTAGTATAGGGTTTTTAACTACTGGAGTCGATTCATCTTCTGCTATAGCATCTAACACTCTTCAATCAACCTTGCAGCTCTGATACCAGACTGTTGGGGAAAATCCCTTCAGATGATCAGTCTAAGGAAATAAAAACTCAACGTAGAGGGAAAAAACTGGATCATGATTGTAGTGAGACGAAACAAACAGAGATAAACACCATAACAGACAGTCACAGATCTACGCAATGTAGAAAAATAAAAAACACCAGTATTTATAGTGGTTTAATACCGTAAGGCAGTGTACGTCCACTTAGAGAGAGAAGATTTTATTAATTACTGAAAGATTAAAGTTACAATATTGATTCACTTTCGAAGGCTATATATAAGAAGAATTTACAATACAGACAAAATTCTGTAGAGTTTCAGCTCTCAAGAATGGCTGTCATTGTTATACAAAAGCTCCACTATTTATAGAGTGAAGTTATGAAGAGGCATAGCTGCTATATAGCAGCCCTGAGATTTGGTTCGACATTCCTGGTTTGACATGTTTGGTCCGGCAAACGGTACACATGGTTTGGTCCGGTATGATTTGGACCGGCATACTCTAACACCGAACCAAATATTTGGTTCGGTCTTTAGCGTCTCAAATCTGGCTCGGCACTACTCGGTTCAGCACATAGCATCACCACTTCAGTTTGGACCGGCATGTCCAAATACCGAATGAGATATTTCACTCGGGATCTTCTTCACCAAATCACCGAACAAAAATTCTGAAGTGGCACGTTTTGGTTCGGCATTCTTCACCTTTCACAATATCGAACGAAGCTTCCATATCTTCTCCTTCTTTACCAAACGAGATCAGCTACTTCAACATTGCTCCAAATTTACTCCAGCACCGAACGAAGCTTCTTCTCTTCCAGCATCGTCACTTAGATCTAGGGTTTCGGGCACTTCATTTCCTCCTCTGCGATTTCAACTCCGCCAGAGATGGAATCAAGGTAACAATTTCAACACATATTTCATCGGGATTAGCTAGTATGCGTGGTGTGAATAAACAGTTTAATTAAAGGTGAAAACATATATTTCATATATTTACCCTTAGTGATTAGTCTGATCGTGGTTATTGTGTTAAATGGATTTATTTTATTTTATTCTTTTAACATGTTTTTTAGTACTAAAACAACAATTATTTTGAGAGTTCATATAGTGAAACTAGATATAAATTAGTAATGTAAATCAGTTATTGGTAGAAACCCTTTTCAAAGCACTGAAGGAATATTAGAGGTGAATATATAAACTATTGTGTATGTATGTATGTAAGTTGGTAAAAGCATAACTTAAGCCCTTAAACACACATTTATTTGATGTTAAGTTTGACTTACATGTAGGATCTAGATTAACCCTAGTGGAGGGGGGTGAATAGGGTTATAGCAAATTTTTGCGAATTAAACACAGAAGCAAACTACAGAAATAAATATGCTGAAAAATAAATTACACACAGAATTTACCCAGCTTCGGCAACTCCTGCCTACTGCTGCATTCCAGATTTCTATTAGAATTAAACAGTTTCCTGCTTACAAACACTCTAACAGACTTGCAAACCCTGCTACCGCCTATAGAGTTTTGCAAACTTGCAAACCCTGCTAACTGGACTAACTCTAACTAGACAATCTGTCAACGCCTAAACCCTAGGTGATAATTTATCATGTTTTGTTTTGAAAAGAACATACAAATAAAGCGAATTATAAAAGCAAGCACTAAATTTAAAACTATTTAAATTATCTTGCCTTTATAAAAATAAAAATACCCTAACCCAATACAAACATAAGATATGCGGTCACTTCCCTTTATCTTATTTCACCCGGTCCATTTTCTTTTGTTTGTGAAAAAAAAAATGGCCGATCCTTTTCTTTTTCAATTTAGGGCTTCAGTTCTTCTGTGAGATTTGGGGCTTTGTTCTGATGATTGATTCTTTGACATGTGTTGATCTTTCTCACGCTCGTTCTCTGATGATTTGATGCTTGTTGCTAGCTCGTTCTCTGATAATCGAGTATACTGTTGCGGTATGTAATCTTTTTGCTTGTTTGTGGTTTTGTGATTTTCGAACTTGATAGTTCTGTGATGATTTCTTGGGTTTATTTATAGGGTTGAAACCCTAATAACACTGTCAGATTTGATTTCTTCATGTCGTTGATTTTCATGAATTTGTTCTGGATTTGGAGTATTCCTTTCTTGATTCAATTTCGAATAATTGCTGACCATATTTGAATTCGAATTAATTAATTCGAAAATTTCTTGCTGTATTTATTGTCTCGGTCCTCATTTGAATTAATACTGACCATATATGAATTCGAGAAATTTGCTGCAGAGATTTCTTTCCAAATTAGAAATCTTTGACTTAATCAAAGACTTAATCAAAAGATACGAATTTGTTCTTTAACTTCGGCTTGATTTCTGCACTGCCTTGTACTTGCCACTGTCTTGTGTTCCCTACTGCACATTCACCAGTTTACTTTATATGTGCATATATACATTTGTATGTGTGTATGCATATATTTTTGGGTTTGTACTTTCATTGTGACTTGATTTTGCTATGGGATTAAATCAGAACTTTATTTGATCTGCATGTAGTTGTGATCTGATTCTTGATAGCTTGCTGGTGCATGTCATTTGTTTCTAGCTCGAATTCGTCTTTGAGGAACACTGTACTTGTTGTTATGATGTTTTGAACTTGATTCACTTCATGTTGCATTAGTCACTTGCATTGGTGCATTGCCTTGTACATCCATGTTCTTTACTTGGTTGTTGTCACTGGTCTGTTGCCATGTTCACGTGCACTTGAGTTTGTTTCTACTGCTTCATCATGTTGTATTCATCCCTGTACTTGTAGTTGTGCAATTCTTCTGGCTTCACATGTGCACAGAGTTGTTTGCTATGTTGTACTCGGTTTGCTTTTGATACAGATGCTACACTTGTTCATGTTGCCTTTGTACACTTGTTCATATATTCAACTGTTGCACTATTTCTGTTGTTTCCAGTTGCACTTGCTTACTGCTTGATGGTCTTGTGACTCTTGCCATGTCTTTGTGCATTTTAACCTGTAACTTGAGCTTCACTGTCCGTTGTAGTTTGATCTGTGCATTTGGACTTGAATCTGTAACCTTCCTCATGTATACACATGCGTATGTATGTGTGTGTATGCTTGTGTTGTGGTGCACTTGCCTTGTGATTCTGTTCATTCCTAGTTGGTGCAGTATTCAAGTTTTTTTTGTTGATCTGGACATTTGTGGGATATTTGACTGTTTCTGGCTCGATGTTGTTAATGCATTCATGACCACTTGATAAAGTGTGACTGATGCTGCACTTGGTCTTTGTTCTTCTCTGTTATGTTGCTTTGAATGAATTTGTGTTTTGTTGTAGTTTATGCACACGAGTTGGCATGCACACGTATACGAATGTACACGTGTGTACTGCAGCCACTTATAATTGCCTGTCCTTGATAAAAATTACTCATATGCATAGATATTGCACAATCAAAGATGATGACAATAACCCATGTATCTGAGACACAAACAAATTTTATTTTTGCAAATTTAAATTTGTTTGTTTTCAGATTACTGTTGTAGTTGCTAATTATACAGGTACACAGAAGACAGGACGAGAAGTGGAGCTGGACAATGCAGATAGATGCAGATGTGCAGACAGAGTGAAAAAACTGAGTGTTGAGTGTTGTAGTGAGAAAAGTAAAATGTATGAACTGATGTATGTATATATATATATATAGAGAGCTGAAAACTTTGTATTGTTTAAGTGTTGTAATAAAATATTATATTGAATAAAAAATACTAGTTGAATTATATAGATTCTGTGCAATAGTATAATTATTCAATATGAATATTTCTTCCTTTCTGTATATAGTCCAAACTGCAAACACATATATATATTGATATATATATGTTTGTTATCATCAAACAAAAAATCACATCAAACAATCTCCCCCTTTTGATGATGACAAACATATATATTAAAGATTTTGAAATGCTAATACATGTGTTTGAACATGAAATTTTTAGCTCCCCCTATTTGAACATGAAATTTTTAGCTCCCCCTATTTGAATGCTCCCCCTACAACCAAGACCACTCCCTATTTAGAAGATAACAAAAAATTACAAAAGAATAAAAGAACTAAAGAAAAATTAACTAACAACATTTAACCAAATTTGTTGAAATAGGTCACAAAATATTTGCTTTCTCATCAAAATCTTGTTCTTCTCCCCCTTTTGTCATTATCAAAAGACTGACAAAAAACAATGGAACAGTAGGAACAAAAAATAATATATCATAACGAGATAAAAACTTCCATATTGTAGAGGATGGATCGATGATCGGTTTTAATAAGAAGAGAGATATTTTAACATTAATTTGACATTTAAGCACAAAAACAAAAAAAATAAGCACTTACTAACCACGCATAACCATAAGGACTTTTAAATGGGATTAGCAGTTACTTATTAGTCTAAGCATCCAGACTATTAAGTGAGACCAGAATACTTAGTTACCATACTCCATCCATGCATAACCATAAGGACTTTTAAATGAGAATGGAGTAATGATAAAAATAATTCACTCACATGCTCCATCCATGCATAACCATAAGGACTTTTAAATGAGAATGGATGCATGAGAGTTATTATTATTTATTATTAAAAAAATTTATTTATTTATTTATTATTATTATTATTATTATTATTATTTTAATTTAAAAATAATTCACTCTTCTTATTTTATCAAACCATTATGAATGATAGAAAGATGGTAGAAATAGAAATGATCGTGGAATAAGTTACCAAGTTAATTATATTATGTAATATCCAGTACTGAATACCATATTCGAATCAATCTTTGAAAAATATCCAAAACTTGTTTGAATCCTAGAAATTGAAGTTGAAAGTATATATCCAAGAATATTTCAATCTAACAATGAAAAATGGTTAGTCAATTTCTATAATCCCCAAATCCAAACGTAATCTAGAAAATCTGTCTTCGGGGAGGGGTTTTGTGAAAATATCAGCAAGTTGAGCCTCAGTTGAAATATATTCAATGCAAATGTCTTCCTTAGCAATGTGATCTCTAAGAAAGTGGTGTCTCACATCAATGTGTTTTGTGCGTGAATGATGAACAGGATTGTTTGATAAGTCTATTGCACTTTTACTGTCACATTTTAATGGAACTTGTTTATAAACTAAGCCAAAATCAGAAAGAGTTTGCATCATCCATAAAATTTGAGCACAGCAACTTCCTAAAGCAATATATTCTGCTTCAGTGGTGGATAATGCAACACAATTCTGTTTTCGACTTGACCATGAAACTAATGAATGTCCTAGCATGAAACATGTCCCACTGGTGCTTTTCCTGTCAACCAATGAACCAGCATAATCAGCATCAGAATAACCAACTAAATCAAAGTTTTCACAAGAAGGGTACCATAATCCAAATTTGTGTGTGTGTGAAAGATATCTCAAAATTCGTTTAGTGGCTTTCAAATGAGATTCTTTAGGATTAGATTGAAAACGTGCACACAAACACACAGAAAACATAATATCAGGTCTAGAAGCAGTAAGATAGAGAAGTGAACCAATTATCCCTCGATATTTTTTCTGATCAACAGCACTTCCTTTCTCGTCTTTGTCCAACTATGTTAATGGGCTCATAGGAGTTCTCAATGGTTTGGAGTTCTCAACTCCAAATTTCTTCAACAGTTCCAACACATACTTGGATTGCGAAATGAAAATGCCATCACTGCTTTGCTTGATTTGAAATCCAAGAAAATATTTCAATTCTCCAACCAAGCTCATCTCGAATTTAGCCTGCATGACTTGTTCAAATTTCTCGCACAAGAGTTCATTAGTAGCACCATAAATGATATCATCCACATAAATCTGAACAATCAAAAAATCACTTCCTTTATGTAATAGGAACAGTGTCGTGTCAGCACTCCCCTTTTCAAAGCCATTTTCCAGAAGATATGTACAAAGGCAGTCATACCAAGCTCTAGGGGCTTGCTTAAGACCATATAGTGCTTTTTCAAGTTTATACACATGATTTGGAAAATTGTGATTTTCAAAACCGGGGGGTTGTTCAACAAAAACTTCTTCTTTCAGATCACCATTTAGAAATGCACTTTTTACATCCATTTGTTTTAGTTTGAAACCTTTATAACAAGCAAAGCTGAGCAAAATCCTAATGGCTTCTAACCTAGCAACTGGTGCAAATGTCTCATCAAAATCTATGCCTTCTATTTGGTTATATCCTTTTGCGACCAACCTAGCTTTGTTTCTAATTACATTTCCTTATTCATCAAGTTTGTTTTTGAACACCCATTTAGTTCCTACAATTGGATAGTCATTAGACCTAGGAACTAATTTCCAAACTTTATTTCTCTCAAATTGATTAAGTTCATCTTGCATTGCTAAAACCCAACTTTCATCATTAAGAGCCATTTCAACAAAATCAGGTTCTATTTCAGAAATAAAACCACTATGACAACAGAACGCACACAAATTTTTATCAATTGCAGAGCGAGTGCGTATACCTTCCGTAGGATCTCCTATAACCAATTCAGGAGGATGATTGGATTTGAACTTCAATCTATCAGCATCAACAGTCCTACTTCCATCTTTCTCAGTAGATGTCCCTTCTTTAATGCCTTCATGATCTACCCCATCATCACCCGTTTTTTCAGTCGTCCTTTCCAGATCAGATTCATCAAATTTCACATTGACTGATTCAACAATTGTCTTTGTTCGTTTGTTGTATATCCTGTAAGCCTTGCTCCTTGTTGAATAGCCCATGAAAATTCCCTCATCGGCCTTTGATTCAAATTTTCCAACTTGATCACCTGTGTTAAGAATGAAACAAGGACATCCAAAAACACGAAAATAAGAGATGTTAGGTTTCCTTTCATGCCACACTTCATAAGCAGTTTTGCCAAGTATTGGTCTAATCATTACTCTATTCATTACGTAGCACGAAGTATTCACCGCCTCTGCCCAAAAAGTTAGAGGTAGTTTATACTCGCTCAACATGGATCTAGCCAATTCTTGTAATGTACGATTTTTCCTTTCAACCACCCCATTTTGTTGAGGTGTTCGTGGGGCAGAAAATTCATGTTTTAAACCATTTTCTTCACAAAAGTTTTCAAATTCTGAATTTTCAAATTCGCCTCCATGATCACTTCTCAAAGTTTTAATTGAAACTCCTTTTTCATTTTGAACAAGTTTAGCAAATTTTGAAAAATAATCAAAAGATTCAGACTTTTTGGCTAAGAAATAAACCCATGTAAATCTAGAATAATCGTCAACCAATACATAACAATAACGTTTTCCATTCAAGCTTGCAATTTCATTTGGTCCAAATAAGTCCATATGAATTAATTCGAGGACCCTTGATGTGCTAACAATGTTTTTAGGGCGAAATGATGATCGACTAAGCTTGCCCAAGGAACATGCTTTACACACTTTGTTATCTTTAAATTTCTGATGTGGTAACCCTCTGACTAATTCTTTCGTTTCAAGATTTCTTAAGAGACTCATACTAGCATGTCCAAGTCTCATATGCCATAAAGATGCCTCTTCGTCAGTGGCTACCAAACATCTGGAAAGATTTAGATTGTCAAACGAAAGTGAGTAAACATTTCCTTTTCTTTTGCCCATAAAAACAATGTTATTAGAAGTTTTATCAATGATTTTGCAAGTATCACTATCAAAAACCACATTCATACCTTTGTCACATAGTTGGCTAATAGAAATGAGATTATGATGCAAATTATCAACGTATAAAACATTAGTCAAGGAAAAAGTACCATTACTTATTTCACCTTTCCCAATAATCTTACACTTGCTATTATCTCCCATGATCACATTTCCACTTCTAAACTTCTCTAGGCTAAGGAACTTAGATTTATCACCTGTCATATGTCTAGAACAACCTGAATCTAGAAACCATTCTTGTTGCTCCTTAGCCCGCCAACATACCTACATAAATAGAGAGGAGGATGACCTAGAGAAACTCTTAGGTCCAATGATATTAGTAACTGAAGCATTGTGAACAAACAATCCCTTTGGAACCCAAACTTGTTTTGTCCTTTTATTTTTGTTCCTATAGACATGAAATTTGTTTGTAGAATTCTTAGGAACCCAAACTTGTATAAATTTTGTGTTCTTGTTCCTATGACTACAATTTTCAACACGATGTCCAATTTCACTTCTAACAAAGACACTCTTACCTTTTGCATGATCATCAACCTGTGTTTTCCCAAAACCCAGTCCTTTTCTGTTGTTAGCAAAGAGTTGATTTCCCAATAACATGTTAAACGATTTTTCTCCTCTTGAAAAGTTATTCAGAGATTTCTCAAGATTTTGGACTTTGGTTTTTAGTGTTGTGTTTTCAGTCACAAGTGTGGTGCATCTATTTATAAAATCCTTTTTCTTAGTGTCAATGATTTCCTTAAGACTCGAGTTTTCTTTTTCAAGATTATCGAAGCTATTCTTAAGTTTTGATATTTCTGAATCTAAAATTTTACATTTTTTACAGTCTAGGTTTTGAATATTTTCAAGTTCAGTTTCTAACCTAGTATTCTCATGAACGAGTTCTCTCCTGTCAGATTTCAATTTTTCAATTTTAGTTTCAAGAGTATCAATTGTATTAGTAAAATCATAACACATCAAAACAAGTTCTTTATAAGAATAGTTACGTGCCTCACTGGATTCCTCTGAACTTGTTTCTGAATCTGATTTTGCCATAAGGCACAAGTTAGCCTCTTCTGAGCTATTATCCGAAACTTCTTCTCCTTCTTCATCATCCCAAGTTGCTGAAAAGGCCTTCTTCTTCTTTTTCTTTCCTTTGTTGTTCTTGAGAAGTGGACATTTTTGTTTGAAGTGGCCAGGCTTTTTGCAGTTAAAGCATGTTAATTCATTATCGGAATCATTAGAATCTTTTGACTTATTACCACTTGTTTTCTTCTTGCGTGGCCTGAATTTTGACCATTTTCTAAGATTATTGACAGCCATCGCAAGCTCTTCAATTGGATCTTCTTCTTCTTCACCGCTTTCTTCTTTGCTTTTTAAGGCAATCGTCTTCTTTTTTGATTCGGAGTTGTTACGTTCCTCCTTTGCCTTTAGCTCAAGCTCATATGTCATCAAGTTTCCGATCAACTCCTCCATGCTTAGTTTACTCAGATCTTTTGATTCTTGTATTGCAGTGACTTTTGCCTCAAAGTTCATTGGTAAGACTCGCAGTATCTTCCGTACAAGCTCTACTTCAGTGAAGACCTTCCCAAGCGCTCTAGCATTGTACACCAAAGTTGAAAATCGTCCAAACATATCTTTTATGCTCTCGCCCTTTTCCATCACAAAGTTTTCGTATTCATTGCTAAATAAAGCTAGTCGTGACTCCTTGACTTGAGAAGTTCCTTCATGTGTCACCTCCAGAGTGTGCCAAATTTCCTGTGCTGTTGTACAATGAGAAATTCTATTAAATTCATTTTTATCAAGAGCACAGATCAAAGCGTTCATTGCTTTGGCATTTGTAGTTTTTAATTTCTTATCGTTAGCATCCCACCTATCCTTAGGTTTAGGAATCTCAGTATCACCAACAACTATAGTGGGAGATTTATAGCCAGTTTCAATAATATCCCAAACATCATAATCGACAGAACTAAGATAAATACTCATTCTAACTTTCCAATAAGCATAATCATTCCCATTAAACATGGGTGGCCTAGCAATAGATTGCCCCTCAGAAAAAGCATTATTTGGTGGATTCATGACTCTAGAGTTAAAGTAAAAACCTTGCTCTGATACCACTTGTAGGATCTAGATTAACCCTAGAGGGGGGGTTGAATAGGGTTATAGAAAATTTTTGCGAATTAAACACAGAAGCAAACTGCAGAAATAAATATGCTGAAAAATAAATCACACACAGAATTTACCCAGCTTCGGCAACCCCTGCCTACTGCTGCATTCCCAGATTTCTATTAGAATTAAACAGTTTCCTGCTTACAAACACTCTAACAGACTTGCAAACCCTGCCACCGCCTATAGAGTTTTGCAAACTTGCAAACCCTACTAACTGGACTAACTCTAACTAGACAATCTGCCAACACCTAAACCCTAGGTGATAATTTATCATGTTTTGTTTTGAAAAGAACATACAAATAAAGCGAATTATAAAAGCAAGCACTAAATTTAAAACTATTTAAATTATCTTGCCTTTATAAAAATAAAAATACCCTAACCCAATACAAACATAAGATATGCGGTCACTTCCCTTTATCTTATTTCACCCGGTCCATTTTCTTTTGTTTGTGAAAAAAAAAAATGGCCGATCCTTTTCTTTTTCAATTTAGGGCTTCGGTTCTTCTGTGAGATTTGGGGCTTTGTTCTGATGATTGATTCTTTGACTTGTGTTGATCTTTCTCACGCTCGTTCTCTGATGATTTGATGCTTGTTGCTAGCTCGTTCTCTGATAATCGAGTTTACTGTTGCGGTATGTAATCTTTTTGCTTGTTTGTGGTTTTGTGATTTTCGAACTCGATAGTTCTGTGATGATTTCTTGCGTTTATTTATAGGGTTGAAACCCTAATAACACTGTCAGATTTGATTTCTTCATGTCGTTGATTTTCCTGAATTTGTTCTGGATTTGGAGTATTCCTTTCTTGATTCAATTTCGAATAATTGCTGACCATATTTGAATTCGAATTAATTAATTCGAAAATTTCTTGCTGTATTTGTTGTCTCGGTCCTCATTTGAATTAATACTGACCATATATGAATTCGAGAAATTTGCTGCAGAGATTTCTTTCCAAATTAGAAATCTTTGACTTAATCAAAGACTTAACCAAAAGATACGAATTTGTTCTTTAACTTCGGCTTGATTTCTGCACTGCCTTGTACTTGCCACTGTCTTGTGTTCCCTACTGCACATTCACCAGTTTACTTTATATGTGCATATATACATTTGTATGTGTGTATGCATATATTTTTGGGTTTGTACTTTCATTGTGACTTGATTTAGCTATGGGATTAAACCAGAACTTTATTTGATCTGCATGTAGTTGTGATCTGATTCTTGATAGCTTGCTGGTGCATGTCATTTGTTTCTAGCTCGAATTCGTCTTTGAGGAACACTGTACTTGTTGTTATGATGTTTTGAACTTGATTCACTTCATGTTGCATTAGTCACTTGCATTGGTGCATTGCCTTGTACATCCATGTTCTTTACTTGGTTGTTGTCACTGGTCTGCTGCCATGTTCACGTGCACTTGAGTTTGTTTCCACTGCTTCATCATGTTGTATTCATCCCTGTACTTGTAGTTGTGCAATTCTTCTGGCTTCACATGTGCACAGAGTTGTTTGCTGTGTTGTACTCGGTTTGCTTTTGATACAGATGCTACACTTGTTCATGTTGCCTTTGTACACTTGTTCATATATTCAACTGTTGCACTATTTCTGTTGTTTCCAGTTGCACTTGCTTACTGCTTGATGGTCTTGTGACTCTTGCCATGTCTTTGTGCATTTTAACCTGTAACTTGAAATTCACTGTCCGCTGTAGTTTGAACTGTGCATTTGGACTTGAATCTGTAACCTTCCTCATGTATACACATGCGTATGTATGTGTGTGTGTATGCTTGTGTTGTGGTGCACTTGCCTTGTGATTCTGTTCATTCCTAGTTGGTGCAGTATTCAAGTTTTTTTTGTTGATCTGGACATTTGTGGGATATTTGACTGTTTCTGGCTCGATGTTGTTAATGCATTCATGACCACTTGATAAAGTGTGACTGATGCTGCACTTGGTCTTTGTTCTTCTCTGTTATGTTGCTTTGAATGAATTTGTGTTTTGTTGTAGTTTATGCACACGAGTTGGCGTGCACACGTATACGAATGGACACGTGTGTACTGCAGCCACTTATAATTGCCTGTCCCTGATAAAAATTACTGATATGCATAGATATTGCACAATCAAAGATGATGACAATAACCCATGTATCTGAGACACAAACAAATTTTATTTTTGCAAATTTAAATTTGTTTGTTTTCAGATTACTGTTGTAGTTGCTAATTATACAGGTACACAGAAGACAGGACGAGAAGTGGAGCTGAACAATGCAGATAGATGCAGATGTGCAGACAGAGTGAAAAAACTGAGTGTTGAGTGTTGTAGTGAGAAAAGTAAAATGTATGAACTGATGTATGTATATATATATAGAGAGAGCTGAAAACTTTGTATTGTTTAAGTGTTGTAATAAAATATTATATTGAATAAAAAATACTAGTTGAATTATATAGATTTTGTGCAATAGTATAATTATTCAATATGAATATTTCTTCCTTTCTGTATATAGTCCAAACTGCAAACACATATATATATTGATATATATATATGTTTGTTATCATCAAACAAAAAATCACATCAAACATTACAGACATGGCAAAGGTACCATGCTGCTGCCACTGGTTTCCTTCCTTTTATATTGGTGGCCATGCTGCCACTGGTTTCCTTCCTTTTATATTGGTGGTTCATCTCCAATAGGGATGTTTGGATACTTCAAATCAAGGCATAATCCACTCAAGCTTAAAATTTTAGCAGTTAGTAAGTCATGGTAGTCTTATTCATTAATAGTTTGATCATAGATGCATACAATGTAAGCTGAAAACAAAGCCCATATACCTAAGAAATTCTATATTCATTAAGCTAAAAAGAAAACACATATACACAATGATATTTCACAATATCAATAATAAATACCACATATATCTCATCAGGATTAACTAGTATAATGGCACTGCTGAATAGTTTATTTAACAGTAAACACAGATATCTGATGTCGCCACCCTTGGCATTTAATTTGATGATGGTTATATTATTAAATGGATTAATTTTCTTTTATCCTTGTAAATGCGATTTTAGTATTAAAACAGATGTTGTTTTGAAAGTTCACACATTAAAATTGGATAGTAGTAATTTAAATCACTTAATGCAATTCTATAGGAAATTGGATATAAATAGTATTATTATCATGTAGAAGATCATGTTTCATCAAAATGTAGCATAAAGCTGTCCCAGTGAGCTGCCATGGTGTTACGCCAATTTTCTAACTCTTCAATCTTACGATTTTGTTCTTGCATTTGAAGGTTTTGTTCTTGCAATTATGTGGTGAGCTTGTTGTTATGCCTTTCTGCATTCTCTGCCCTTAAGGTAATACTGCTTAAATGAAATTGATTGCAACTTGAAGCCGAATATGGTAGTATGCCATGTCCAAGGCCTTTTAAATATCCAGGCCTTGTACACAGTACTTATCACATATTTCATCTTCTGCCATTGAAGTGGATTCTTCAAGTGTAGACCGCTTTTGGAGATCCACCATATGGTTCTACAAGTACAAATTTGATAGGTCATTAAAAAATCTTAGATAAAAAACTATCAGGATACGGTTATAAAATATTATGGTTACATAATTTGTTTATGCTTCTGGGCAAGTTCACTTGTTTCCTTTTGAGTTAAGCGATATAACTCAGTTCTGCATAGCTCTTGTTGAGTCTTTTGTCATGCTGTTATGAAACTAAAAATCATATACAAGTGATGACTCTAAAATTTTCAATATGAAGTATGTAAACTTTTTTTTTTTTTTTTTTTTTTTTTTGAAATGGTACTTTATATACAACAAATCACTGTGATAACATATCACAATTCAATAAACGTTCGAATCACGCTATGCAAGTTTCGAACTTGTGACCTCTCGCACCAAAGCCAAATCACTTAACCACTGGGACAATGGTGAATGTGTGATTCATACTACCATTTCCTCTCTGTAACGTGCAAATGGTTTAGATCCTACTAAATGATTCACCTTGATTTGTTGCCAACTAATTTTATTTTTTGTACTGTGGTCCTGAGAATTAAATTTTGGTAATAATGTATATCATATATAAATAGATAAATGTGACCATTATAAATACACTTATTACTTTGAATTCTTTTATTTCCAACATTCTACAAACGATTTTCCACTTCTCCCGTGTTACACCTATGTATAGATTTTGATGGTGCTGTTTCTCATTTCAAATTTTAGATAGTGTTTGTGGAGTCTACACCTAAAGTCTTTAAACCACTGCCCCAAATAAACAGTTCACAGCCTGTTCCAGTTGAGGAATGTGAAGATTAGTATCAAACTTCTCCCACATAAGATAATAATTAAGCTTCAAAGTCAAATATATAAAATTTAGAATGAAGCCTGCATGTGAAACAAAAAGGAAACTCACTTACTAAAATATGATAGTGTAATACATGCCTGCAAAGTCTTTAACAAGCCTCTAATCATGACGTGTCAAAGGTGCATATGTGCGATAAATTATTCCAATCTCTATTGCAAACTCCTTGCCCCATTGCTCTAATGGTCTTGCTATCCCTTGTTTGATCTCTATGTTAGGCTTTTGACCTGATGCTTTTAAATATTTTGTAAGGGAGTCGTTTTATGCTAGACCTCTTGGTTTTCGTGTAGAAGCGGTTTAACGTACATCACGTTATTCTGCTAACCAAGTGAATTTAGCAAATGGTAATACTAGTACAATGTATTTTGTTACTACATAATGTAAGCATCAATAGTTTTATATTTATCCATCATGCCCATCCATTAATGCGCATTTAACTTAACCCATAGAATAATATTTATTGCAATATTAAACTTGATTTGTTAATTTCTAGAAGTATTTTATTATTAAAGTTTCTAGAGTCTTCTTGTATTTGATAGAATTTGGTGTGAGCTCTAAAATTTTATATTAGTTGCTAGAAATAAAAATTATATAATAGTTATGTTTCTAGAGTTGTCTAAAAAGTCATTTCTTGAGTTGTCAAATGAGTCTTGTTTCTAGATTATTTCATATCTAGAATGTTCTATTGAGTCATATAAATAGAGAAGCCCTCCCCCCATTTTGTATCAATCAAGCAAGAAATAAATCATTAATAAAGAAAAAATTTCTACAATAAAGTAAATAAAATTAAATTAAAAACTCCCCTTTCTTATATTCTCTCCCTCTTTCTCTAAAAAAATATTCAACAAAGTGGCATTAGAGCTAGGTTGAGTTCACAAAGAGAGGAAAGAGATGGCGAATAATGACGTTCCCCTACATGTTCCAATGCTCACCAAGAACAATTATGATAATTGGAGTTTAAGGATATTGGCTCTCCTTGGAGCCCACGATGTGTGAGAGATGGTTGAAAATGGCTATACTGAACATGAAAATGAAGATGGTTTATCTCAAATTCGAAGAGATGATTTGAGAAAATCAAGGACAAGGGACAAGAAGGCTCTTTGTTTAATTTATCAAACATTGGATGATGGTACATTTGAAAAAAATTCTGTCTCAAAGTCGGCCAAAGAAGCATGGGAGAAGCTTCGAACGTCTTATAAGGGAGATCAAGAAAAAAGGAACGTCTTCAAACTTTAAGAGGAGAGTTTGAAACTTTGCATATGAAAGAAGGTGAACTTGTTTATGATTACTTCTCAAGATTTCTAGTGGTTAATAATAATCTTAAAAGAAATGGTGAGAAGTTAGATAATGTAAGAATTGTGGAGAAGATTCTTAGATCATTAGATCCAAAGTTTGAACATATTGTCACCATCATTGAAGAAATAAAAAACTTGAAGACCATGTCGATAGAGGAACTTCTAGGCTCATTGCAAGCTTATGAAGAAAAGAAAAGGAAGAAGGAAGAAACTGTGGAGCATGTCCTTAAGACACGGATTAATTCAAAAAAAGGAAGAAAGTAATCGAAGCCAACAAAGATGGGGTGGTGGCCAAGAAAGAGGAAGAGGTCATGCATATGGACATGGACGAGATTGGTAGTCCAACTATGAAAACAACAACAGTAACAACCATAAAAGAGGAAAAAGCTCAACAAGAGGTCGTGGGAGAGGAAATTCAAGGTATGACAAGTCACGTGTTAAATGCTACAAATGTGAGAAATTCGGACATTATGCTTCTGAATGTAGAGCTTCAAAGCATAATAAAGTTGAAGAAAAGACCAATTACGTTGAAGAAAAAAGCCAAGAGGATGGTATATTATTACTGGCTTACAAAGAAAATGAAAAAAGAGAGGAAAACCAATGGTACCTAGATAGTGGTGCAAGCAACCATATGTGTGGAAGAAAAAATATGTTTGTGGAGATTGATGAATCAGTGAAGGGAAATGTGACATTTTGAGATGAATCAAAGATAGCAGTGAAAGGTAAAGGAAAGGTTCTTATCCGATTGAAGAATGGAGAGCACCAATTCATTTCCAATGTTTACTATGTGTCAAACATGAAGATCAACATTTTGAACTTAGGACAACTCTTAGAGAAAGGTTATGATATTCGATTAAAATATAATAATCTTTCTAAAAGAGATAGTACAAGTAACTTCATAGCAAAGGTACCAATGTCAAGAAATAGAATGTTTTTGTTCAACATTCAAAGTAATGTCGCACAATGCCTTTAGGTGTGTTATAAAGATATTGCTTGGCTTTGGCATCTTCATTTTGGACATCTTAACTGCGGAGGACTAGAGTTGCTATCCAAGAAGGAAATGGTAAGAGGATTACTATGCATAAGCCAGCCAAGTCAATTGTGCGAAGGATGTTTACTTGGAAAGAAATTTAAAATGGGCTTTCCAAAGGAGTCATACTCAATTGCTAAAAGGCCGTTGGAACTCATACATATGGATGTGTGTGGTCCGATCAAGCCAAGTTCACTTGCTAAGAATAATTATTTTCTTCTTTTCATCGATGATTTTTTTAAGAAAAACATGGGTGTATTTCTTAAAAGAGAAATCAAAGGTTTTTGAGAACTTCAAGAAGTTCAAGGCCCATGTTGAGAAGGAAAGTGGCCTTACGATTAAGACCATGAGATCTGACCTGGAGGAGAGTTCACATCAAAAGAATTCCAAAGGTATTGTGAAAATAATGGAATCAGACGACAACTGACAGTGCCTAGATCCCCCCAGCAAAATGTAGTAGCAGAAAGGAATGATAGGAAAATTCTTGAAATGGCAAGGAGCATGCTCAAAAGTAAGAGGTTGCCAAAGGAATTTTGGACGGAAGCTGTGGCATGTGCGGTTTATCTATCAGACCGATCTCCAACAAGAAGTGTGTGAGAAAGACACCACAAGAAGCATGGAGTGGAAGGAAGCCTGGTATTTCCCATCTAAGAGTCTTTGGAAGCATAGCTCATGTACATGTATCAGACGAGAAATGAAGCAAATTGGACGACAAAAGTGAGAAGTATATTTTCATCGGTTATGACACCAACTCTAAAGGATATAAGCTCTACAATCCTGATACGAGGAAGATAATAATTAGTCGAGATGTTGTGTTTGACGAAGAATGAGAATGGGATTGGAGATCACATAATGAAAATTACAACTTCTTTCCATACTTTGAAGAAGATGAAATACCACAACCAAGAATCGAGCAATTAAGGGAGGAGCCTACTTCCCCATTAGTTTCTCCTACCACAAGTTGTCAAGAAGATAAAAGCTCAAGTGAAAGGGCTCCATGCTTTAAAAGCCTTTAAGAAATTTATGAGGTAACAGAAAATCAAGACAATCTTACTCTTTTTTTTTATCTGTGGATTGTGAGTCTATGAACTTCCAAGAAGCTTTGTAAAAGAAGAATTGGAAAAATGCTATGGACGAAGAAATCAAGGCCATCATGAAGAATGACATATAGGAGTTAGCTTCACTTCCAAAAGCACACAAGGCGATTGGTGTGAAATGGGTATACAAAGTAAAGAAAAATGCTAAAGGAGAAGTTAAAAGATACAAAGCGAGGTTGGTAGCAAAAGGTTATAGTCAAAGAGGCATTGACTATGATGAGGTATTTGCTCCAGTCGCTCGATTAGAAACTGTTAGACTAATAATCTATTAGCAGCTCAAAAAAGTTGGAAGATACATCAAATGGATGTGAAATCTGCTTTCTTAAATGGAGTTCTTGAAGAAGAATTTTATATCGAGCAACCACAAGGCTATGAAGTCAAAGGAGAAGAAGATAAGGTTTTGAAGCTAAAGAAGGCACTTTACGGGTTGAAACAAGCTCCAAGAGCTTGGAATGCTCAAATTGATAAGTACGTCCAAGAGAGAAACTTCATCAAATATCCACATGAGCATGCACTCTATATTAAAATCCATAATGGTGATACATTGATTATATGCTTGTATGTAGATGACTTGATCTTCACAGGTAGCAATCCAAGCATGTTTCAAAAGTATAAGAAAGAGATGACGAAAGAGTTTGAGATAACTGATATTGGGCTCATGTCTTATTACCTCGGCATTGAAGTAAACCAAGAAGATAAAGGCATTCTAATCACTCAAGAAGGCTATGCTAAGAAAGTATTGAAGAAGTTCAAGATGGATGACTCTAATCCAGTTTGCACACCAATGGAATGTGGAACCAGGTTGTCAAAGCATAAGGAAGGAGAAAAAATGGACTCAACACTCTACAAAAGCTTGGTTGGAAGCTTGCGATATTTAACGTGTACAAGACCTGACATTCTATATACGGTAGGAGTTGTGAGTCGATACATGGAGAACCTAACAATAACTCATTTGAAGGCAGCAAAGAGGATTCTTCGCTATGTTAAAGGCACAATAAACTTTGGATTGTACTACTATATTTCTGATAATTGCGAACTTGTTGGATATAGTGATAGTGATTGGAGTGGAGATATGGATGATCGAAAAAGCACAAGGTCTTCGTGTTCTACATGGGAGATACAGCCTTCACATGGATGTTGAAAAAATAGTCGATTGTCACTCTTTCCACGTGCAAAGCAGAGTATGTATCTGCTACTTCATGTGTTTGTCAAGCAATTTGGTTCGAAATCTACTAAAGGAGTTGAAACTGCCACAGGAGAAGCCGATCAAGATTTTCATGGACAAAAAATCAGCAATGGCTTTGGCTAAGAATCCAGTTTTCCATGATCGAAGCAAGCATATTGATATACGCTATCACTATATTAGAGAGTGTGTCTCCAAAAGGATGTGCAACTAGAATACGTGAAGACACATGATCAAGTAGCTGATATTTTCACCAAGCCTCTCAAGCATGAAGATTTTATCCAGTTGAGAAATCTGCTTGGAGTTACAAATCATGTTTAAAAGGGGGTGTTGAAATATTAAACTTGATTTGTTAATTTCTAGAAGTTTCTTATTATTAAAGTTTCTAGAGTCTTTTTGTATATGATAGAATTTAGTGAGAGCTCTAGAATTTTATACTAGTTGCTAGAATAAGAATTATATAATAGTTATGTATCTAGAGTTGCCTAAAGAGTCATTTCTAAATTTGTCAAATGAGTCATGTTTCTAAAGTATTCTATATCTAGAATGTTCTATCGAGTCATATAAATAGAGGAGCTCTACCCTCATTTTATATCAATCAAGCAAGAAATAAATCATCAATAAAGAAAAGTTTTCTACAATAAAATAAAATTAAAAAACTCCTCTTTCTTTTATTATCTCCCTCTTTCTTCAAAAAAATATTCAACAATATTTAGCTAATACACAAGTGGATTAACTCAATTAACTAAGATATTTCTTTGTTTTAATTTATGATCTCTCCTTTGATGAGCATAATTTTTATATATTAAAATCGAAATGAATGCTCAGCGTATGAAACATGAATCAACTTCAAAATACATGAATTTATGTTATAAATATTGAGTTGTAGTGACTGTTCACAAAATATATGAAAAGAAACGTGGAACGACAATAGAATCATCAACTAGTGAATCCATCTTTTATAAAACCTTACATTAAAATTGTTTATTACTGCTCTAAAATGTACATCATCAACCATAACTTAGAGGAAGGTCAACTTCGAAACTGAACACAATCGTTAATTTTTACGTGTTAGTTGTATTATGTTTTGTTAAATGCATGGTCATTGATTGATTTTTAGGTTAAAGACGCTAATTTTTTTTATAAATAACATGTGTAAACTAAATTTAATGAAGAAATAAAAAGATATATATATACACACACACACACATACTGTGTGTGTGACAAAAATAAACTCAATTTCTTTGTAGGAAGTTCAACGTCCTTAGAAAAAGTTTAGCTTTCATTAGAAAAGTGTGCTATACACATTGGATTACACATCATTAGAAAGCTTTCAACCTGTATGACTAAATTATGAAAACGAGTTTTCAATCAATCTTTAGAAAACATAAAAAGAAATATTTAATGGTAGAAGATGGATCTACAATTTTAGTTATATCCTATAGAAAATATTGCATGTCAAAATATCTTGTATTTTTCGTGATGTCATTAGAAGGGACCTAATTTGAAGAATATCACATGGTTGAAAACTTGTAATATAAAAGTGGATTATGAAACATGGAACAACTTAAAATATTCTAAGTAAAGAATATTAACAGCTTTCCACCTACTGATGCCAAAACTGATTCTTCAAATTTGAACATTTGTCGTGGAATAACTAGATAATTATTGTTTTATCAGTTTAACTAGCATGTCTCATGTGTTTCCCCATGTTTTAGCATTATCACTCACTAAGATATTATATGTTTGTTGCTCGCCATATGCCACCAGTTATTGTTGGATTTTGTAATACAATATTTCCAAATCAAAATATATTATGGAGATATTTCAGTCAAGGTGGATTTGCAACTACAATACATTGCCTCTTTTATGCTTCTTTTATTGCACTAAAAGGGGAAAGAATTATCTACATAGAAAGGATTTATTTTGGGAGATGGAAATAAAAAATGATCGATCAAAGAATGCAATTAATCAAAACTATTATTATAGATATGCACATGGTTCATTAATCAGATGTGTGGGAAAAGTGTACTTTGTTGGGTATTCGGAATTGAGATTTCTACTTAATTTTAGGTCTCCTTAGTATTTTCTTGGTTGAATCATTAAAAAAAATTGTTTTTAACAGAATCATTTTGGTTTTCTTTCTTCACTACTTTCTCTTCTATATCTAATTGTGTAGTGATCCCGGGAAATTTCTAACAGTTGATATCAGAGCCGGCTACATAAATCTTTAGGAAGAGTCTTTGGTTATGGAGAAGATAAGTGTTAAAAAGCTTAATGGAAGGAACTGGGGTTGTGGAAGACAAAGATGGAAGATTATCTCTATCTTAACTATCTTTACATTCCCTTGGAAACAAAGGAGAAAAGCCAAATGGCATAACTGAGGCAAAATGGGAAATTTTGGATAGAAAGACAGCGGCGTCAATTCGGTGATTTATGGAGAATTATGTGTTTCATATCATTTCTTGTGAAAACATCTGCTTTTGGAATATGGAAGAAATTGGAAGGGATTTATGAAAAAAATTCTGCAATGAATAAGGCATTTCTGATGAGATGGTTGGTCAATCTAAAACAAAAGAAAGGCGAATCGAATGGTGTACATCTCAACAACTTTCAAGCAATTATGAACCAATTGGCAATAGTATGATTCAAAGTTGATGACAAAAGTCTAGATTTGATATTTAAGTGCTTATTTCCTGAAAGTTGGGAAACTCTTGTAGTCGCGTTGAACAATTCAAATTCTAATGGTGTTGTTTCCATGGAGACTGTAGTTAGCAGCCTTCTTAATGGGGAGATGCGGAGGATAAATTCATCGAAAGGAAAGGCCATTAAAGAAAAGGAAACTACAAGTCCCTTGGTAGAGGTCGACCTTGCAAACATAGAAAGACGCTCTTTCAAACCAAAAACAGATCGAGACTTCATTTGCTTTTACTGCGAAAAACCAAGTCATCGGTTAAAATTTTGCAATAAATTAAGAGAAGATAAAGAGAGGATGAAAACTCAAGAAGGAAGAAAAAATAAGATGGAGGTAGACAGAGATGAGGAGATAAACTTTGACGTTACCAATAATGTTCTTTGTGTTGATATGAGTAGGGAAGGAGAGTGGATGCTAGGATCTGGTGCATGTTTACACATTGGCAAACAAATGGAAGCATTCACTAATTATAAAGAGGAAGCACGCAAGGTGGAGTCCGCAATTGATGGAGATCTACATGTTCAAGGCATCAGATTGAAGATGGATAATGGAAGGTTGGTGACACTTACAGGGGTTAGGCATGTAACGATCCGGAATTTTCGATCCCGAAAATTCCATATAGTTAAGGAAAAGAAAGAAAGAGATAGAAGAAGAAGAAACAGAAACACCAAAAACACAGATTCTCATATTCGCAGCGGACAAAATATAATATCAAATAATAATAGTGAAAGGAAACCGTACTCGTCAAATTACACTTTAATACATCAGAGTTGCTACATATACACAAACACTAGACAGATACAACATGTCCTTAATATACAACAATATATCACAACGGAAACACTACATATGTTTTTGCCATCCAGCTCGCCTCTTGAGCACCAGAACGTCCTTTCCTGAAAATCTGTAATACTCGGTCTGACCCGAGCATTACATCAAAGTAACACCCGGGTCAGGCTGGAAACCAGCGTGAGTAAACCCATCTAACATGGAATACAAAAGCATACAACTTATATAAACACGGGGTAACTTATATCAATTTACAACTTCACAAGTTGTTATAGAAATCACTTATTTCACACATAAATTTCTAAGTGCCAACAATTAGATTAAATGGTCCAATTCACTTAAATCATTCCACTTTAGCCTATTGATTTCACTTATCAATTTACGTAGAATAGAAGTGGTTTCGGGTACTTACTAACACCCGACTCCGGTCTCTTCGAATCCAATGTCATCTTAACCCAAGTTATTCAAGTGAATACAATTTACTTTTAAATATTAGATGTCACTTTTACACAGCAATTCATCATAGATAACCACATTATCACTTGTCCAACTTAACATATCATATTACAAAAATATTTCATATCATATAGCATCACGATCACATACCAGGGATAACAAATAATCCAAGGCATTCAAGTATCATTCAATCATTCATAAGCAAGATAAATTAGTCATACCATTTCTATTTAATTTAATTAACTACCAGTGAATTAAATTAATTACTTATTACTTATAAATCTTGCTTATTTAACATTAATTAATTATATTCAATTGATTAATCATCCCTTAAATATTCATCTTGATTAATCATCCTTGATTAATCATTCTTTAATTACATTAAGTAATTTTCCTTTAAATTAATTACACAAAATAATTATTCTCAAACCCATCACATTACTTAACCTTTAATTACCACCTTAATTAATTACCCAAATTAATAATCCAACAATCACATTGATTAATTATCGTTTAATTAATTCACATCATTAATTAACTAACCCTTAATAATTTCCTTAATTAATCAATCCTTTAATTAATTACACTAAATAATTAATTCTTAATTACTTCCCTTAAGTAATTAACCTTTAATTACTTTCATTAAGTAATTATCCCTTTGGTTAATTATCCTCAATTAATTAACATTGATCATTATTTAATTTAACCTTTTATTGCTAATTAATTAACCCTCAATAGATTAATCCTTTAATTACTTACATTAAGTAGGTATTATTTAAATAAATAATTAACCATAAATTTTCCACCTTAATTAATGACATTAAGAAATTAATCTTAAATTATTTTCATTAAGTAATTATCATTAATTAATTACATTAATTAATTAACCTTTAATAACTTAATCATCTTTAATTAATTACCTAGATTAATTAATCACATTAACAAATCAATCCCTAAAATTGATTACACAAACTAATTAGTCTTTAATTAATAATCTAATAGATAGATTGACTACTTATTCCCTTAACTAATTTCATAGCTAATTGACCAACCTTAAATAATTAATCCTTGATCTAAATACTTTATCACAATCACCTTTGAAACCTTAAGGAATTAACTTATTATACAATTACCTCTAAACAGACAAATTTTTTTAAAACAATTTAAAACTTTGAAAATTTTGTTTTAGACTTGCTAATACTTGTTTTTAACAAACTTACTTTAAATTTGAAAACCCAAATAAACTCGAGCCCAAAGCCCAAAAATTACGATCACTTACACGAGCCAAAAATTTCATCTTTCGCGTCGCCTTCTTTTCTTTCTCCACTTTACCCTGTTAGTTAACTTAAACAAGCATCAAATATATACGAGCCCAGACAAAAATTTCCCTAAGCCCAACCCAATCAACTAATGCAACCAGTTACTAACCTGAAGACTCCTCCACAAACTCAAGCAAATCTGATCCAAACTCGAACCAGTCACTAACCCATCTCTTCTTCCTATTTTCTTCTTCTCAATTTCAGTCATGCACGGTCAAGCAAGCTCTCGTGCAAAACTCAACGCTTCAATCGTCCCACTGCACAGCAACCCCAAGACAAAAACCGATTCAGTCTCCCTCCTTCATTCTTAAACTCAGTGATTCATCCCACTTTCTAACTGACATGCACCGGAACATTAACGTGCACGTGCACGCCAGTTCAACGTCGATCTGATCGACCCTACTGGCGCCTGCAAGTTGCCGACAACCATCACGCCCCCATCGAATTTCCAGAAATTAGATCCACATCATAGAACAAAATCGACAAAATCGAACGCCTACATACTGAACCCCAAACCATCAATCGCCTCAATCTTCCATCTCCGTCCACCGAAGACCACGGCCACGAACCTAGACCCTTACCCAAGATCTTCGTTCCCTTTCCCGATGCTCTGACCCATCTCGAATCAACATCAGCACCGTAATACTCTTCGAAAACAACCACAACTCTAGCTCAACCTAAACCCTAGATCGACATCGCCCTCTCACCATGACATTCCAGAAAATACTAGACTATTTTTCCCATCATACTCGTTCCACGAACCATCTCTGACATGAACAACGAATCACAGATCGACTTCGATTAACGACAATTTACATTTAACCCAATACCTATCATCTCGCGAAATTTCACTAATTACAAGTCTAAAAATCATAGTTTTGTTTTAAAAAAATCCTAGATTTCGAAGTCGAATGCAATTATACTATCAAAACCTGACAATTTGAATATCAAATTCTGACATTGATTTGTATTTCACTGAAGTATTTTATTTTATGAAATATTTACAGAATAATTTTACTTGAATCGATTTTAAAAATGATGTTTTTTCCTCCTATAAACATTTCGTTTCAGGGATCAAAGTCTAAATATCACTTAAGAGGAAGATTGAAATTTTTGCATCAGGTTTAAAACTTGTAATGTTTACAACAGAGGCATGCTTACCCCTTTTCAGACCTGAACACATATATAAATATACAAATCATTTTTAACATCATTCATAACAAATTTCATATCATACTTCAAGTATTCATCTCAGGCCAATGCAGGCAATTTCAGTTTTAGGGAATTCGACTCACCTTGATTAGAAGAACAGAACATATCTGTAATTGTTTCTTTAAAGATTGGATTTGTGACGCCCCACCTCTATACCCACGCTAGCCAAGAACACTACGGAGAATGCTGTCGACTAGCACGGAGAATAAGGCTGTTGAGGAGCGACCATCCGTGTAATTGCTTTGCACGAGCATCGATATGTCGGATAGTATAACATGCATTTCTTTTTCAAGTGGAAATCCGACATACCGACACAAACTCAAAGCTACTACACAGTGGCTATAATATCTTCAGAAACAAATATAGAAATAAACATAACATAAATCAGTCACAGACAATTCATATCACAAAGGCGGAAATAGATATGAATATTACACTAGGAAGTGTACATCAGAGTAGTGGTCTAAAAAGATCCACAATATCACAAAAGAATAGCAACATGTGCTATACAAAAGAATACATCAATGAGTCAATATCTCAAGAGTAGACAACAAAAGCTACTAATCTAAGTAGTAAGCAAAAGGTCAGAGTAATGGATCCCTGGAGAGAAGTCAAGTCGAAGCACCTGTAACATCTCGGTCTGACCCGAGTATTATTTAATAAGAAAATAATAAACGGATCAGTCTAACTATAAATATCAGATGAAACGATATAGAATAAGAGATATGACTAAACACATGATAATCACAATGCCAAGCTGTGATATATATAAGTAATTGAAAATCAACGACAGATTAATCAATATCACCAAATCTACACAAGAATCAAAGAAATGTCATACTCCTCATTTCGTTCACCAAACCATAAATATTGACGATTATATCAATGTCAATCACAAAAGTCAATGACACACAAATTCACCAATGCACAAATATTGATAAAACTTATCAATGGAAATCACGAAAAATTGGTGAAACACAAATTCTAGAAATCATCTCAAGAAATCCAGAAATCACAAAAAGGGGGAAGACCTATCACAAACGGGAGCATAAAGCTCACCAACACGTGTATCGCAAACGGAACGCTAATTCCATGGTTGCTAACCATCACAAATTGAGCCGAAGCTCCACAAACGGGGTTTAGTCTCCCTCGTAGACAAAGAGACATCGCACATTGGTAGTCTAAATCACAAAGATGATCATCATGATCAACGAGAAGTGTCAATTATACTAAGCTAGTAAATATATGAGTTTAGCTTCATGTCCCATAACCACTTGCTTAACTTAAATATTTACGAACAAACTGTAGATTTCCACTATAAAATTGTCACAAGAGATTCAATCGAACAAGTCCAAGAATTAACCGACGAAGTAAACGCAAGTGTTTCATACCACTCGTTTTACTAAGTCGTTTAATTAGATTTCTCATACGAATGAGGTAAAGGTTTGTATATACTAATAGATTGGAAAACAGTTTAAGAAACGAGCTTTTTACTAAAATAGTGTTGAAATCATTTGAAGAAAGAGTTTTGATATTTACTACTAGTATAGAAAACCTTTATATTTTTAAAGTGACAAATCACAAAGAAGATTGTAGGAACAATCATTCACTAAAATTCACATACGAAGACGTGAATAAAATCCAAAGAAACCGATAAAGAATCCATCGAAATGGATATTCAAAAATCCCTAAAAGGAGTCATCAAAGTCATAATAAATGATAACAACAAATAGGATCATCACGAATCGATTTAAATTGGAATTCTCAAGCGAATAGGAAAATAGGCAAAACACTGCAATTTCAGACGTCTGAAACAAGTGGTTCAGACGTCTGAATCTGGAAATATAAAAATTTCCAGAACACAATTCAGACGTCTGAATCAAGTGTTTCAGACGTCTGAAATAGGCACTTTTTAGCCTATTTCCTTTCTGGTTCCAATTGAACCAATTCAGACGTCTGAAACCATATATTCAGACGTCTGAATCTGGGAGTAGAAATCCTCCAAGAACAATATTCAGACGTCTGAATGAATGGTTCAGGGCATTCCCTGAATCTAGGCCACAAATGGCCAAACGAATATTGAAAACGATCGAACGAGCAAATGACGATGACTAAGGAATTACGTCGAACGACAACCCAGCCTAAACGGCTCTTCGATACGCCTCAAATATCAATGTCCAAATATACATAATAGGATTTTCATAAATTAGACCAAAACACCAAAAATTGGAATATACACGAAATCAATCCAAACCAAAATCAATTGCACATGAATAAGTGTTAGGAATTCATACCTAACAATCGAGGATAATTATAGACAAAGATATGAGATAAAAATCTCACTTTTTTACCAAAATCAAACAAGAAGAAGCTTGAAAGCAAATGGAGAATCAACCTCTCTTCAACACAACCCAAATGAGCTTGAATCTATGCTCAAAACAAGAACATTTCCAAAATTAGGTTTAGGAATTTCTGAAATTGGTAAGAGAATAAGTTGGAGAAGAAGAAGGGAATGCTTACCAACGGGTTCTCTTGAATTTGGAGCTAGAAGTTGGATTTGCAAAGCAAGCTAGGGCTTAGGATTTCCTAATTCTTTTTCTCTTCCACCATTGTTGAAAGCTTGAAGAGTTAGGAATTAGAAATGAAGTAATGAAGAGTTGGAGTGGGTTGGGACTGAGTTGGTAAGATGGGTTCAGCCCAAACCAAAGCCCTAAGTGAAAAAGGTCAAAATTCTACTATCTCCAAACATATCGAAGTTTACACTCAAAAAGGTCGCAAACGTCATTTTGAACTCAATGGGGGTGGTCTCGAGTCCCAATTCGACTGTTTGCAAAAAGTAGCTTTTCGGACCAAAATCCGACGAACGATAAAATATTTAAATAAAATATTTAAATATAAAATCGTAAATATGCGGGTTGTTACAGACTCCCCTCCTTAAAGAAATTGCGTCCTCGCAATACTTAAGAAGAAAATAAGAAGTAACAACCATAAAAGCATATCAACACAAAAGAAAATTGAAATAAGAAGTTCACCATAAAGAGCATGAAAGAGTAAGCCTGAACGGGATCGCTTGATGAATTCCCAGGATTCCCAAGAGCAATCCTTAGGATCAGAGAACCATTGAACTTTCACAAGAAGAACATCTTTATTCCGAAGGCGCTCAACCTCCGAAGCAATGATGCGAATGGAATGTTGCTCATAAGTCAAATCTGGTGAAACTTCAATTTCCACAATATCACCGGGCACAAGAATAAAAATCGGAATCCCTAAGGCATTTCCGTAGATAAAAGACGTGGAGAACGTCAAGAATAGCAGAAAATTGAGCTGGTGCAACGACGTAGTATAATAACAGTACGCCAAAGAACCAGAAACTCAAATAATTTGGAACATCAGCGTAGTACAAAAACGGTACGCCCAATGAACCAAAGCCCGAATAATTTCGAAACACCGACGTAGTATAAAAACGGTATGTCCAATGAACCCAAAAGCAAAGACATTGATGTAGTACAAACGGTACATCCAATGAATCAAATAGCAAAGACATTGATGTAGTACAACGGTACATCCAATGAATCAAATAGCAAAGACATTGATGTAGTACAACGGTACATCCAATGAATCAAATAGCAAAGACATTGATGTAGTACAACGGTACATCCAATGAATCAAATAGCAAAGACATTGATGTAGTACAAACGGTACATCCAATGAATCCAATAGCAAAGGCATTGATGTAGTACAAACGGTACATCCAATGAATCCAAAAGCAAAGACATTGATGTAGTACATACGGTACATCCAATGAATCGAATAGTAAAGACATTGATGTAGTACAAACGGTACATCCAATGAATCAAATAGCAAAGACATTGACGTAGTACAACGGTACATCCAATGAATCAAATAGCAAAGACATTGACGTAGTACAACGGTACATCCAATGAATCAAATAGCAAAGACATTGATGTAGTACAAATGGTACATCCAATGAATCCAATAGCAAAAACATTGATGTAGTACAAACGGTACATCCAATGAATCCAAAAGCAAAGGCATTGATGTAGTACATACGGTACATCCAATGAATCGAATAGCAAAGACATTGATGTAGTACAAACGGTACATCCAATGAATCAAATAGCAAAGACATTGATGTAGTACAACGGTACATCCAATGAATCAAATAGCAAAGACATTGATGTAGTACAAACGGTACATCCAATGAATCCAAAAGCAAAGGCATTGATGTAGTACAAACGGTACATCCAATGAATCCAAAAGCAAAGGCATTGATGTAGTACATACGGTACATCCAATGAATCGAATAGCAAAGACATTGATGTAGTACAAACGGTACATCCAATGAATCAAATAGCAAAGACATTGATGTAGTACAACGGTACATCCAATGAATCAAATATCAAAGACATTGACGTAGTACAACGGTACATCCAATGAATCAAATAGCAAAGACATTGACGTAGTACAACGGTACATCCAATGAATCAAATAGCAAAGACATTGATGTAGTACAAACGGTACATCCAATGAATCCAATAGCAAAAACATTGATGTAGTACAAACGGTACATCCAATGAATCCAAAAGCAAAGGCATTGATGTAGTACATACGGTACATCCAATGAATCGAATAGCAAAGACATTGATGTAGTACAAACGGTACATCCAATGAATCAAATAGCAAAGACATTGATGTAGTACAACGGTACATCTAATGAATCAAATAGCAAAGACATTGATGTAGTACAAACGGTACATCCAATGAATCAAATAGCAAAGACATTGATGTAGTACAACGGTACATCCAATGAATCAAATAGCAAAGACATTGATGTAGTACAACGGTACATCCAATGAATCAAATAGCAAAGACATTGATGTAGTACAAACGGTACATCCAATGAATCAAATACCATAAAAGAACATCAGACGCTGGTCCATAAAAGAAATGAGATGAAACTCAATAAAACGAAGTACATCAAAACGTCTGATGAGCTTAATAAAAAGATAATCCCATTCAGACATCTCCAAAGAATCAACCACTTGTTGCTTACGACAAAACGCATTGGCAACACGATTTCCCCTTTCGGGAATAAAAGAATATTAAGATCATAAGATGCTAGGAGCTCGAGTCGACATGAAGTTCCTTATGAGAAAATAAATATTCCAAAGATTTATGATCGAGGCAGAGAACAAATTTCTCATCCAAATATGGTGATGCCAAATTCCAAAAGTAAAAACAATAGCCGCGAGCACTAGATCATGAGTGGCATATCTAGTCTCGATAAGCTATAATGATTTAGAAGCACAAGTGATAGCACGTTATCTTATGTAAGAGAATGGCATCCAAACCAATACGATAAGCATTGGTACAAAAGATAAAGTCTTGGTTCCCCTCGGGAATCACAAGAACAAGAGTATCGAAAAGAAAGAATTTCTTTTAAATAATTTTCTTTCCTGAAAAGTTAAAACTTTCAAAATTACATTTATCATTATGTAATAATCTTTCTGGAAAAATTTACTATTTTCAAGTCAATATACTGTGTCTGATTGTCTCATCAAAGCGTTTAGGAAATTCCTATCGATAACGTTGATCAAGCGTATCGACCAGAATTTTTAAAGCACTCAACGGGCAATACAATCACAAAATCATCTTCTATATGATAAACATGTTTCTTAAAATCCTTTTTAAGAATATTCTTTGCTTGTTTAAGAGCAAATCAAATTGTACTTATAAATAAATCTTATGAAAAAGATTTGCAAAATTTTAAATTTCTATTTTCATCCAAAATCAATAAATTCAAGAATGGTCTCACCGAAATATTCATAGAATACTCGATATATAAAATGGATGAAATAAGCTGGACAAATTGAATGACAAAATAAGTCATTCATTAGAATCATAACGAGTGCGGAGTGCGTAAGTGGAATGCTAACTCACGCGACTCATAGCCAAATGAAAATCGGTGGCAAGGTCAAACTGAAAAGACCTTAGCACCACACAAAAGATTACTTAGGTGATAATCCTAAGACAAGCTCAAAAATACCAAAAAATTTCTCTAACTACATGAATGAGAGAAATAACACTTTCCTTATAAGTGGGCTTAAGGAATAAAATGATGCCATCGAGTTGGAATCAAAATCATAAAGAAAAATAGAAATCTGCTTAACAGATTGAAAATGTCGAAGAGGAATAGTCCACATGAGAAAATAGGATATGGGCTTCACAACGATTAGGCCAATCCTTACAAAAATCAATTCCGAAGCCTAAGTAAAAATATCGGCTTGGAAAGAAAAATCACATAAAATAATTTCGACATCAATAGAAAGCAAATTGAGTGTTGCGGATCCACTAATCCGGATTCACAATCCTCAAAGGAGTCGACAAGTCCAAAATATTTTCAAAGAAAAAGAATCGACAAGTTCTTTTGATATAAAATAGTGAGATGAAACCCGTATCAACAAGAACTCAAATAAGAAGATCAAGAAATAAAACAATGCCATCAAGGTTTGAGCGAAAAATACCTTGGCCAAGAGAAGAGTTGCTAGGAGCTTGCAGCTTTCCTTCTCTCTTGCTTGGAAGCTTAGGACACGAAGATATAAGATGACCCGAACTTTTGCAATAACAGCAAAAGAGAGGTTTCGGGCACTCCTTTGCATAGTGGTCCGTGGAACCACAATTGTAGCATCGTCCACGACTAGAGATAGGAGACTTTGCTACCGGAGTTTGTTGCTTCCCTTTCTTGATGGGATTGGGGCCTTCGAATTTAATAGGCCTCTTCATGTTGTTGTCGAAGTTCTATTTGGCACGCACAACTTCAATATCGCTTTCTCTATCGGCCTCTTCAAGACGAAGAGCGATATCAATAAGCTGATCAAATGAAACCTCAAGTTTCAAGAGTAATGGCTTCTTAAGATTCTTATTCAAGCCATAGACAAATCTCTGATTTTTCTTCATCGGGGTATTAATATACTCAACCCCGTATTTAGAAAGAGATTCGAAAGATGCGACATAATCTGTCACAGAAGATTCACCTTGAACAAGGTCGATAAAACGCCGGGCCAAAGTTACTTTTTCAGCCTCCGGCACAAATTTCAATTCGAATCTTTCCCGGAATTGCTCCCAAGTGAGATCCGCTTCAACGATTTCAGAAATTAAAGCTCATACCAATCCAATGCTCTTTCTTGGAGCATGCTAGAAGCCACTTGGACTCGATGAAGGTCAATAAGGTTCATGCGAGAAAAGATGCGATCGCATGATTTGAGCCAAGCTTGAATTTCAATAACACTCTCGAATCCCCTGAATGGCCTTCCACCCAAATCGGTGTAGTCTCTGCACAAGCGTGCAAAACCGGATCTAGGATGAGTAGGCACTAGAATGGGTCCGGCTGCTTGAGCGTTCTTTACTAGATCAAGAAGTTGTTGGGCAGACATGAATACTCCATCCTGAGGAGTAGCACTAGATTGACCGGCGCTGGGACGGCCTGGTCTAACCATTTCTCTTCTTTAAAAAAGAAAGAAGGAAAAAAGTTATTCTCAAAATAAATATCAAGCAATCTTGATAGATAAAACAAGGAATCATAAAAGAAAATAGGATAGAACGGTACGAAGACCCGAATAAAATCCTACAGCACGACTCCTAAGATGGACTTAGGACGATGATCCTTGTTATAATACTCCATATTGTTCCGAAGTTTGGCTCTGATACCAAGCTGTGACGCCCCACCACTATACCCACGCAAGCCAAGAACACTACGGAGAATGCTGTCGACTAGCACGGAGAATAAGGCTGTTGAGGAGCGACCATCCGTGTAATTGCTTTGCGCGAGCATCGATATGTCGGATAGTATAACATGCATTTCTTTTTCAAGTGGAAATCCGACATACCGACACAAACTCAAAGCTACTACACAGTGGCTATAATATCTTCAGAAACAAATATAGAAATAAACATAACATAAATCAGTCACAGACAATTCATATCACAAAGGCGGAAATAGATATGAATATTACACTAGGAAGTGTACATCAGAGTAGTGGTCTAAAAAGATCCACAATATCACAAAAGAATAGCAACATGTGCTATACAAAAGAATACATCAATGAGTCAATATCTCAAGAGTATACAACAAAAGCTACTAATCTAAGTAGTAAGCAAAAGGTCAGAGTAATGGATCCCTGGAGAGAAGTCAAGTCGAAGCACCTGTAACATCTCGGTCTGACCCGAGTATTATTTAATAAGAAAATAATAAACGGATCAGTCTAACTATAAATATCAGATGAAACGATATAGAATAAGAGATATGACTAAACACATGATAATCACAATGCCAAGCTGTGATATATATAAGTAATTGAAAATCAACGACAGATTAATCAATATCACCAAATCTACACAAGAATCAAAGAAATGTCATACTCCTCATTTCGTTCACCAAACCATAAATATTGACGATTATATCAATGTCAATCACAAAAGTCAATGACACACAAATTCACCAATGCACAAATATTGATAAAACTTATCAATGGAAATCACGAAAAATTGGTGAAACACAAATTCTAGAAATCATCTCAAGAAATCCAGAAATCACAAAAAGGGGGAAGACCTATCACAAACGGGAGCATAAAGCTCACCAACACGTGTATCGCAAACGGAACGCTAATTCCATGGTTGCTAACCATCACAAATTGAGTCGAAGCTCCACAAACGGGGTTTAGTCTCCCTCGTAGACAAAGAGACATCGCACATTGCTAGTCTAAATCACAAAGATGATCATCATGATCAACGAGAAGTGTCAATTACACTAAGCTAGTAAATATATGAGTTTAGCTTCATGTCCCATAACCACTTGCTTAACTTAAATATTTACGAACAAACTGTAGATTTCCACTATAAAATTGTCACAAGAGATTCAATCGAACAAGTCCAAGAATTAACCGACGAAGTAAACGCAAGCGTTTCATACCACTCGTTTTACTAAGTCGTTTAATTAGATTTCTCATACGAGTGAGGTAAAGGTTTGTATATACTAATAGATTGGAAAACGGTTTAAGAAACGAGCTTTGTACTAAAATAGTGTTGAAATCATTGAAGAAAGAGTTTTGATATTACTACTAGTATAGAAAACCTTTATATTTTTTTAAAGTATCACAAAGAAGATTGTAGGAACAATTATTCACTAAAATTCACATACGAAGACGTGAATAAAATCCAAAGAAACCGATAAAGAATCCATCGAAATGGATATTCAAAAATCCCTAAAAGGAGTCATCAAAGTCATAATAAATGATAACAACAAATAGGATCATCACGAATCGATTTAAATTGGAATTCTCAAGCGAATGGGCAAATAGGCAAAACACTGCAATTTCAGACATCTGAAACAAGTGGTTCAGACGTCTGAATCTGAAAATATAAAAATTTCCAGAACACAATTCAGACGTCTGAATCAAGTGTTTCAGACGTCTGAAATAGGCACTTTTTAGCCTATTTCCTTTCTGGTTCCAATTGAACCAATTCAGACGTCTGAAACCATATATTCAGACGTCTGAATCTGGGAGTAGAAATCCTCCCAAAACAATATTCAGACGTCTGAATATTACATTTCAGACGTCTGAATGAATGGTTCAGGGCATTCCCTGAACCTAGGCCAAAAATGGCCAAACGAATATTGAAAACGATCGATCGAGCAAATGACGATGACTAAGGAATTACGTCGAACGACAACCCAGCCTAAACGGTTCTTCGATACGCCTCAAATATCAATGTCCAAATATCCATAATAGGATTTCCATAAATTAGACCAAAACACCAAAAATTGGAATATACACGAAATCAATCCAAACCAAAATCAATTGCACATGAATAAGTGTTAGGAATTCATACCTAACAATCGAAGATAATTATAGACAAAGATGTGAGATAAAAATCTCACCTTTTTACCAAAATCAAACAAGAAGAAGCTTGAAAGCAAATGGAGAATCAACCTCTCTTCAACACAACCCAAATGAGCTTGAATCTATGCTCAAAACAAGAACATTTCCAAAATTAGGTTTAGGAATTTCTGAAATTGGTAAGAGAATAAGTTGGAGAAGAAGAAGGGAATGCTTACCAATGGATTCTCTTGAATTTGGAGCTAGAAGTTGGATTTACAAAGCAAGCTAGGGCTTAGGATTTCCTAATTCTTTTTCTCTTCCACCATTGTTGAAAGCTTGAAGAGTTAGGAATTAGAAATGAAGTAAAGAAGAGTTGGAGTGGGTTGGGACTGTGTTAGTAAGATGGGTTCAGCCCAAACCAAAGCCCTAAGTGAAAAAGGTCAAAATTCTACTATGTCCAAACGTATCGAAGTTTACACTCAAAAAGGTCGCAAACGTCATTTTGAACTCAATGGGGGTGGTCTCGAGTCCCAATTCGACTATTTGCAAAAAGTAGCTTTTCGGACCAAAATCCGACGAACGATAAAATATTTAAATAAAATATTTAAATATAAAATCGATAAATATGCGGGTTGTTACAGGATTCTTGAAATCTGTAATTTGCTTAACAACTTGCTGAAGTTTAAGTTGAATCCCTTTTGTCTTGCTTTTGCTTGATTTTGATCCTGAGTTGCTTCCATCTTGAAATAGTTGGAAAAAAACTGAAATTGTTTTGATTTTAGTTTCTTCTCAGATTTTGGTTTTTTCTTCTTTTATTTTTTTACATTGAAGATAAAAAAAAGAATGAGATAAAAAGTGGAGAGGTTTATATACTTATTTCTATCTTATGATATTAAAAATTTAAGAAAATGAAATAATTAAGTGACACATGTTCAATTACTTAACACTTGTCATCAAACAAATTTCTTTGCTTACATTTGTTATATAATACAAAGAGAATTTATTTATATTGCAATTGTTGTATAAATTTATCCACATTTATAGTTTCCATACATAAATATGTTATTATATGTATTTATATGATACTCTAAATTTAGTTTTATATTTATAAATGTCTTAATATTAAATGTTTTAAACTTTCACTTTATTTATTTACATGTATTTTTAAAAGAAAATAATAAAATCCACTTACGCACTAAGAAAATAATAATTATACTAGTTTAATATACCCTTTGAAAATTTAATACATTGAATCCAAATCAATGCTTTCAATTCACCCACAAATATATGTCTTTCTTTTGAATTTCAGTATTCTAATCCAATTCAAATTCAATTTAAAATTCAATTCAACTCAAATATATATTTAAATAAACACAAATCCAATCTGTAAATAATTATTTTACTTAAAATCTATTTATATCTCTATATATAAACAACACATTATTATTATTGTGTGAAAATATCTATTTTGCCAATTTAAATAAATTTACCAAGAGGATTATCAAACCAATACTTATTCAGGTATATATTTTTATTACCAGAATTGTTTATTTAACTTAATAATTAAATTCAGTTAATTTATCAATTACAGATATTTTAAAATCCAGGTTATCACATTCCTCCCCCCTTTGAATCTTTCGTCCTCGTAAAGGAACGAAGCCAGAATTTATTAAAATGATTATTATCAGAAAAATTACTCTTTGATAAATTTTACTATAAAGTCTTTTTAATAAGAATTTTAAAACACCTTTTTTCTTAAAATATATATATATATATATATATATTATAAAATAATTTTATAAAAATACTTTTTATAACTCGATGTCTCAACCAGTCCATCCTTGTTCTCACAAAAATTCGATCATACGTTGATCAGACGTAAGACTGAAAATCTATAAGTGCTTGGCAGACCCGTTTTCCACATCTAGTAAAAATAAAAATAATTTTTTTGGAAATATCGAAAACATTTTGAAAATAGGGGGAATATCTTTGGTGAGAATGCTCTGGAAATCATCACTCCCATCCATGGTCGCAGTTAACCCGATGGTAACGTTGTCGTCCCGGCAAAATCCATAGATAACTGTAGGCCTCCGTGCCCCTCGATTACGCCATGGAACCCGCTACGGATCGTAGTTACATCCAGGGTTACGTTGCCATCACAGCAAAAGTCCATGTAACTGTAGGCCTCAGTGCCCTCGAATTTCGCTGCCAAAAGAATGAAACTTCTCCCCACCTACATAGGTCGTAGTCTACCAATGTAAAATCAAACGTACCATTGGCTCTCAACAGCACACACGACTTTCGCTATGTCACCATAGGTCGCAGTCTACCGATGTAAAATCAAACGTAGACTGTTGGCTCTCAGTCGCACACACGACTTTCGCTATGGTTTGCAGTAGATCGCAGTGACATCGAGTTAAACTGTTGTCACAGCATAACCCAAATTCCTCTGTAGGTCTCAGCGCCCTCGACTTTCGCTAAAATTACACATAATCCTCAAGAACTAGTTTTGTCCGGACTCCTCACATGATCAACTTTAGAACCTCCCCTTTAGAGGCTCAAGGCAGTACCAACCTATGGTACTCCTGAGAAGTTCATCCCAAAGGAGCGCCTTTTTCTCCAGAGCCTTTTTCAAAACACTTTATACTATACACATATAGTATCTTCCAATACCATACACCTAGTATGAATCTCATATAAATCTCCTTTTCTCAAAATCGATTATCCCAAAATCGATAATTCTCAAACTAGGATTTCTAAATCCAATATTGATTTTACCCAAAAATCAAAAGCCTTTCCAAATCCAAAGGTTTCAAAAATCTTTTCTCAAAATCATTCTTATAAGATCCTTTATACGTATATATATATATATATATATATATATGACTTTTAAAAACTTTGGATCTCTTCAAACTTGTATAAAACCCCTTTTATACTTCAAATATTTTCCAAAAATTCTTTTCTTCCGGCAATAGATTCAACAAGGGGAGATTTACCTTATATAACAAAGATATATAACTTTGTATATTCCAAATCAAAAAATCAAATTTGATTACTCTTTTTGTAAAGTTGTTTCCATCTTCCTTATCATTATAAAAATATCCAACTTTCACTTTTATCCATTGTATATTTCACAAAATATACTTTCATTTCAAAAGATATCATTTCACATTTCTTATTCACAAATTTCAATGTCAATTTCATTCAAATCTGTACGATGTACACATAGCATCCGTACATTATACCAATCTGATCGCTCACTCGATCACACAATTTCACTTTCGAACTAATATCATCCACTCGGCTTCCTAGTGCGGACTCAGATCTGGTTTCTTGATCAGAAACCGTCATTCTCCTTGCATAGCCATAGCTATGAAAGAGAATATTCAGAACCAATCAACAATCCATATTCAGGTTCGCTTTCAAAAATCAAGTGGAAAATTCCAACTCGGATCGATATAACTATCTCAAAATTCTGTGCTCGAATCTGGATCAAATCACTATGTGAATAGAATAATATACGTACATCCTACGTATCTATTTTTATTGATTATTAGCCAAATCAATTTCTCTTTTCTGTTCACATTCACTTTGATTTTCATTCACTTTCTCTCAATTGCTAAAATCCTTATTTGGATTATCACCTCAATTCTTATCTCAAATGGATATTTAATCATAATCAGTCTGAACTCTATCAAGTTTAAATTTAGAAAATAGCCTGAAATTTTTAAAAAAAATAGATAAGTAGTTGAAAAATAATTATTAGTTTGTAAAATAGCTGTAAAATGGTTAAGTAATTGATAAAATAGTTGGAAAGTAGTTAAATAGTTATAAAATAGTTAGATAATTGTAAAATAGATGTAAAATAGTAATTAGTTATAAAGTAGTTGAAAAATAGTAATTAGTTTATTGTACAGCTGAAAAATTGTTAAATAGTTCCAAAAATAATTGTAAAATAAGTATAAGATAATTTGGCTTTTAAAAAGAAAAGTTGTATAGTAAATAGTTTGGAAAAATAGATTTGTACTAAAACAATTTATTTTGAAAATAGTCCAGAGTCAAACTATTCAATTCCCAACCTCCATTTTCAATCAATTCAATTTAAATTTCCACTTCCATTTAAATTGACTCAATTCCAATTTAAATAACTTCAATTTCCATTAAAATTGATTTAACCCCAATTCAAGTTGAATTAACCTCAATTTCTTTCCAAATTCAAATCAAATTCCATTTGATTTTAAACCTATTCAACTTTAATTACAATTCCAAATTATTCAAATAAATTTGGACTAATTTCAAATTGAACCAATTTCAATTTCAAATCAATTCCAGTTTGAATTAATCCCAATTTCCATTTGAATTTGAACTCGTTCAGCTTCAATTTCATTTCAAATTTTCCGTTTGAATTTTTAAACTTATACATCTTTAATCACGATTCCAATTAACCTATTTCAAAATTCAAATAATAATAATCCAAATCCTTTTTAAACAACTAAATCTTTGAAATTCAATTCATATTAAACATTCAAATCTTAAGTCCACAATGATTCCATTTTATCTTAATAATGGATATATTACCATACCCATTTCTTCATTCATATAAAAAAAATCCAATTTCAACTCAAAGATTATTAATAACAACAGGAGGTATCTTTCAAATTATTTTAAAACATCCATCCATTTCCAATTTCTAGATCTCAAACCCATTTTGGAGATCACACAAATTCTCAATTCAAATTAACCATTTAACATTCCAAGTTAAATCCCAATTTCATCTTGAAATTTCCAATTCAGGTTGCTTGTTAAATTACTTAACTTTCCCAAAGTTAAATTCAATTTACTTAATCCAGTCAACCTTACACAATTTGAACTCCCGCTTCAAATTTTCAAATTCCTATCACTTAAAAGTTCAAAAACTTAACACTTTGGGTTTCACACCACATTTCCAAGGAAAAACATAAAACTCAACACTAAGATTTTATTTCAAATATACATATTTATTTCCTTTGCACACCAAATTACTTTAAATTTTAAACCACCTTTTGTTTTAAATTCAAAACAAATTCCTATAAATTCTCAAACAACTCTTGTTTGAATCAAGCTCTTTTAATTTAAATAATACTATTTATTATCTCTTTCAAACACTTGGAACAAATTTCCAAATTTTCTGGACTTAGATTTAGTACTTCACCATTTAAACTCTTTTTCAATTTCAATTCATAAGTCATACTTACCTAAATGTTTACTTCCCTAAAACATTTCATTTTGCTTACTCATTTATACACATTGTATTATTAAACACAACCATTGTTTATGATAATAGCCAAGATTATCATATCTGGAAACCAATTCATTATTATCTTATTCTGAAACTCTTCCCCAAATTCAAGATTTAAATTTCAGTTTAAATCCATTTCAAACTTTTCTTTATTTAATTTCAATTTTGTTGTATTTCTATTACCACTTAATTTAATTCCAATAATTTAATAGCCAACTACCTTAATATTAGAAAGAAATATTGCTTTATATATCAAAATATATTCTTATATAAAATCATTTAAAATCTTTATATAAGAAAATTGTTTGTACCAAAATTGGGCACAACACTCTTCGGATGTGTTTGAAGAGATAAAATAAAGAGAAAATTTGTAAAATGAAGCAGATCTAACAAACACACCAATAAACATATAAGAAAATGCATAGAAACACAGAGTTTTAGAGTGGTTCGGCGTATGGCCTACGTCCACTATGAAGTTTTATCACTTTATTGCTTGATACTTGAAGATTACAAGTTTTTTATAGTGAAGTACAGCAGATAATAAGCTTAAATTCGAGATCAATGGCAGTAATGGCGTTCTTGAGTGAACGTGGCAGAGTCCGGACATTCTTTTACTCTGAAAATTGTCCGACCCCTTTTTTGAATGACCAGGGGCTCTATTTATAAGTGCTGGAGGCTGATATTTCGCTAAAAATTTGGGAGACCACTTCTGACACGTGAGGGGGCCCACATGCCCGGCCTTAGGAAATTGGGGCCCGTTCTGGGATCGATTCGAACTCAATTTCAAATCGATCAAGATTTGATCCGATTGAGCTGAAATTTGGCATGAACATTCCTCATGTTGACAGTAAGATACTGTGAAAATTTCATAGCATTTGGACATGTGGATTGTGAGATATGATTGATGCAAGTTGGTCCGTGATCGATACGAAGCAACTTTGAATCGATCAAGATTTGATCCAATTGAGCTGAAATTTAGCAAGAACATTCCTCATGTTGGCAGTAAGATACCGTGAAAATTTCATAGCATTTGGACATGTGGATTGTGAGATATGATCGATGCAAGTTGGTCCGTGATCGATACGAAGCAACTTTGAATCGATCAAGATTTGATCCGATTGAGCTGAAATTTGGCGTGCACATTTCTCATGTTGCCAGTAAGCTACTGTGAAAATTTGGTGGCATTTGGACTTGTAGATCTTGAGTTATGATCGATGCAAGTTTGGATTTCTCAACCGTGATCGATCAATATCTTGAGCATACCAACTCCGATTGACTTGAAATCTGGAATGTTGGCTTTATTAGCTTTTCTTGTCATGTCATATCAATTGTAGCTCGATCTGGACTCGGAAAAAATTTACCGACATCCGTAGCAGACCTATGCATTAACGATCTCCAGTACGAACCATCCTTGGTTTCTAGTCAAGTTCTTGGTGTCACGGCCTTGCCAAAAGGCGGGATAACATTTGCCCCCCAAAGTACGTCTTGTGTGAACATGACGTGCTTTGAAAAGCTGCCATCTTCATTCTGAAAAGTTCGATCCAATTCACTGAGTAGTTGCTATCTTTTCGTCAAAAGATGTTGCCTTTGGTTGATCTTCAGTGACGTAGATGTCAAACTGTTGATTGTCAATGATCATGAAGTGTTTTGTTGTAATTGAGTGTTGAGCACTAGCGATTTGCTGTTCATCATTTTGATTGTCATCAGGTAAGCATTCAATTCCTGGTAACTTTGAAAATTGAGTGTTAGTTTGGCATACATGCACATATGTTAGGCTGACACCTATTCATGTTTGCACATTTGCAGGTCGTCATCAAGTTCTTTAGTTTTTGTTTAGATTGAGTTTGTATCGATCCTCTCCTGGATCGAAGTGAAATTTGAGTTGTAACAACGTTCGATGGTTGTTTTAAGTCCTTCCTTTTGTATCGATCCTCTCCTGGATCGATTTGGGGGTTTAGAATGTATGCTTCGTATCGATGGATACGTAATATTGGATCTTGTATTGATGGATACAAGTGTAATGCTTTGTGTCGATGGAGTCAAACGGTCCAGACATAATCATGCAGTGATTGTTTGCGGAGGATATGCCATCTCTCATTCGTCTATTCAAGAAGAATTCCCCACGGTAGATAGCCTTTGATAGGATTCATCCATGACCCCTTTCTTGGATCCATCTCTAAAATCTATTCGATCTTCATCTATCAGTGCTTGGAATAATAAGTATTTCTACTGGAATAAAGTCTATTTATTACGCATCCCCAGAACTGGCTAGCTCGGCCAATGATTCGGCCTTTTCGTTTCGTTCTCTAAGGATTGGTATAGTGGTGTAATACTAGAAGTCGGCTAGTATCTCTATGATCCAATTGAGATAAGGAGCAAGACGTTGTCCCCTAGTCAGATAGTCCTCCCTGACTTGGCACATTAAGCAGAAATCGTATAAGATATGTAAAGCTTCCATTCCTATTCTTTTTGCAAGTCTTAGCTTGGCGACCAAGGCTTCATTCTTAGCTTTATTATTCCATTTGAGTAACCTTTCAGACATTTAAGGTTTCCATTGGACCTATCGTAACGGTTGATCGGTACAAACATTAATGGGGTAAGCTTGTCAATAGCTAGCTTTCATCGTATACTGGTCTTTGGATTAGTTTATCTTCACATAGCATTGCAATGCTTATGGCTTGTGTTGACATGACCCAATTGAGGTATAGATCTTCATGATCCAACGGCTTGGATAAAATGAGAGGTCTCTTTGCAGTCATTGCCTTAAGTTGTAAAGGACGCTATGCTAGCGATGTAGCGAGTCACCTTTCTCTTCTTTTCAATGATTCGTTATTCTGCCCACAGTCGTAGAGTTAGTTTGTGGACAGTCTAATTTCACCTGTAGCGAGTTTATATTCCTCCCGTCGACTTTTGGTCGGAGTTGGTGAATGAATGGTCGGATCACATTCATTCATTTGTCTACGCTCGTAGTCGTACTCCGGAGATGAAAGTTAGTTGAAGGGCCATTAGTCACACCTATTTGATATTTACATCCATGTCCACACTCTAAGGACTAAGAATTTTAGCAGAAAATGGTCGAACCACATTTTCCTCGATTAATTCCTCTGGCGCTAGTCAATGGCGAAAGTCGAAGTGTAGTCGGTCACATTGCGACAACTTTAATTTGATGTTCCTCCTTCTGATTTGGAGAAAGGAGCTAATTGGCGGATGGTTGGGTCATATCCGGCCACGTTGCATGCACAACCCGCCAGACCATTAGCTAGAGTTAGCGGATGAATGGTCATGTCACGTTCATTTGCGGTAGGATGGGTAATCACATCCATTTAGAATAAGACGTTCAGCTAGGTCCGTTTTTCTAATCTGCATCTCCCTGTCGAATCATGGAAGAAATTCTGTCTTGTTCGGTTGGAGTGCATCCCTATAAGATTATGTTATAGGTCCCATGCGGGGGATAAGTGTTGATGCGTGAACGGTCGTGTCATTCCCGCTTTGTGCTAGATGGTCAAAGCATTCGATTTTTAATGATAAGTATGCCCCCATGTCAGGGGAAGATAGGAAAGCGGATGGTTGAATCACATCCACTTTTTGTCTACAGGACTTGCTGTGGGATCAGAGTTGATAGATGGACAGTCGAATCACATCCCTACTGATATTTATATTCCAATTCTATCTTTGAGGACTAGAGTTGGTTGATGGGTTGTCAGTCAAACCCGTTTGGTATTTATACTCCAGTCTGCGCTCTCGGGACTAGAGTTAGTTGATGTTTATACTCCAGTTCGCACTCTGGGAATCTGGAGTTGGCATGTATATTTTGGTTCACGCTCCGGGAACCTGGAATTGATGCTTATACTCCACTTCACGCTCTGGGAATTTGGAGTTAGCATGTATGTTTTGGTTTCGCACTCCGAGAACCTGGAAATGATGTTTATACTCCAATTCGCGCTCTGGGAATCTGGAGTTGGTATTTGTATTTTGGTTCGCGCTTCGGGAACCTGGAATTGATCTTTATACTCCACTTCACGCTTTGGGAATTTGGAGTTGACATTTATATTTTTTCAGTCCGCTCTCCGGGAACCTGGAATTGATGTTTATCCTCCAATTCACGCTTTGGGAACTTGGAGCTAGCATTTGGATTTTGGTTCGCACTCCGAGAACTTGGAATTGATGTTTATCCTCCAATTCACCCTCTGGGAACTTGGAGCTATCATTGATGCTTCGGCTCGCGCTCCGGGAACCTGTAATTTATGTTTATACTCCAATTCATGCTTTGGGAACTTGAAGTTCGCATTGATGGGTTGGTTCGCACTCTAGGAACCTGGAATAGATGTTTATACTCCAATTCACACTCTGGGAAGTTAGAGTCAGCCGATAGATGGTCAGTCACACCTATTTGGGCTTTTTAGGAATTTGTTCACACTCTGGGAATGATGGATTTGATGTTTATACTCCAATTCGCATTCTGGGAATTTGGAGTCCGTTCACACTCTGGGAACGATTTATTGGATGTTTATACTCCAATTCACACTCTGGGAAGTTGGAGTCCGTTCGCACTCTGGGAACGATTTATTGGATGTTTGTACTTCAATTCACACTCTGGGATGTTGGAGTCCGTTCGCACTCTGGGAACGATTTATTGGATGTTTATACTCCAATTCACACTCCGGGATGTTGGAGTCCGTTCGCACTCTGGGAACGATTTATTGGATGTTTATACTCCAATTCACACTCTGGGAAGTTGGAGTCCGTTCGCACTCTGGGAACGATTTGTTGGATGTTTATACTCCAATTCACACGCCGGGAATTTGGAGTCCGTTCACACTCTGGGAACGATTTATTGGATGTTTATACTCCAATTCACACTCTGGGAAGTTGGAGTCCGTTTGCACTCTGGGAACGATTTATTGGATGTTTATACTCAAATTCACACTCTGGGAAGTTGGAGTCCGTTCGCACTCTAGGAATGATTTATTAGATGTTTATACTCCAATTCGCACTCTGGGAATTTGGAGTCCGTTCGCACTGTGGGAACGATTTATTTGATGTTTATACTCCAATTCGCACTCTGGGAAGTTGGAGTCCGTTCGCACTCTGGGAACGAGTTATTTGTAGGACTGTCGTGTGTTGGTCCAGTTCAGCCTTTGATGTGATGGTTTGCCCCCGAGCTGGGGTTTCACTTAGTGAGTGGCCGGTCGTATCACAGTCACTCGCTATTTGAATAAATTCCATTGTTTGATGGAACTTAGCTCTTCGTGTGTCGTGATTGTTGAACGTTGCATTCGGTGAATCACAGCTCTAGCTTGAAGAGATAGTAATTTATTGCCGAAATAAGGAAATATGGCAAAGTCAGTGCCTTATTACAAGCTCAAATTTCAGAATGTAAAGGAAATTGCAAAGTATTCATAGATTGAATGAGCCTGTCATGGGTGACAGTGACGAAGATCTTCATCGTTCCAGGCTCCTGAGAAAGTTGGTCCGCCATTGATGGCGTTTATCACCAATCTTCCGCGGGGACAAGTGGAATCCTCCTGTCTCGGTCGATTGGGTTCATTGTTTGGATTGGATGGGCCCGCTTCTCTAGGCTGCGGTGTCCGCACAAACTGTTCTAGCTTCCTTTCTCTGATCAATTTTTCATCGAGATCTTGTAAGTGACGACACTCGTTCGTATTGTGCCCGTAGCTTTCGTGGAACCTGCAAAATTTTCCCGTCTACATTTGCCTCTCCGACGACGGTGTTGATGTGGGTTTTTGGTACTGAATTGTATTACAGGTTTGTAAGTACAAGTCCTCTAGTGATGTATTCAGAGGAGTGTAACTGTCAAACATTGGATTCTTGCGCTGCGGGCCACGATTTTGATCTCGTTTTCTAGTTTGATTCACGCTCTCTCTTCGCCAAGCTTGTTTGTTTTTAACGTTCAACTGAACTTTTCCGGAGCTCTCACCGGACTGTTTGATTGCAACATTGCTTTGGATCCCTTCCGTACTTGGCCCTGCATCAGTTTCCTTCCTAGACTGTCTCGCATCTTCCCTTCTCAGGAATTGAGCCGCCTTGGCGTGGAAACGGTCCAGTGATGCAGGTGGTTTTCCAGCTAACCAGTTGCCAAACTCAGATTCGGGGTCGATCCCCTTAGTTAATGCTATAAGGATGGAGTTATCATTCGGATTGCTGATCTCCGCACATGCAGTATGGAATCTCTCTAAGTAGTGTCTGAGCGTCTCTCCAGGAGCTTGAGTGACGCTAGATAGAGTGTTGACATCTTTTGGCCTTGCGACGTGCATGCGGAACTGTTCAACAAATTTTGTGGCAACTGGTCGAATGAAGAGACGGATCATGGATGGTCGGATCACATCCACCCTAAGTTAACAAGCGAGGTCGTTAGATGGGCAGGTCCATCCTCCTCTAATTTGGTTAGGATACAGCCAAAGTCGTTAGGTGAAGGGATCCACCCTCTTCGAAACCGCATTTATGAGTTTTATACCCCAACTCGCACTCCGGGAGTTTGGAGTTAGTTAAAGATTATCGTGTATCAATCCTTTTTTGGCTTCGGTGTTTTGACTTGTCCCCATGCTTAGGGTTTCACTTAGCGGGTGATTGGTGGGATCCCGATAGCTTTCCACTTATCTGCCCTCAATGATGAGATTTAGTTTATGGACGGTTGAGTCGCGTCCATGTTCATTCGGATTCCGCTTTTACCAAGCCTAAGGAGTAAGATTAGTATTCGGCAAGCTTTGGGCTCGAGGAGAGGAGATGAGAGGATGGTCGAACTACATCCACTTTGAGTTGTGCGTTTTCCCTTAAGTCATGGGCAAGAATTGGAAAGTGGATGGATAAGTCACATCCACTTTATACTTTGCGTTCTTTAGATTAAGCTGAGGAAGAGAGTTGAAATGATGGCTTATAATGGTTTGTGAGTAGGCAGTCAGTCGTTGATGACTATAGATTGAGGGTTGGCCCCTGATGAAGTCGGTTTAAGGCATGATTGTTTTGCCGAATCATAGATGCAAACTGGAGAGTGAATGATCAAATTATATCCACTTTAAACATATGTCCTCAAATCACCCCATGTTCTAATGTAGGATTGGATGCATAGATGGCCATGTCACGTCGACTCTCGGTGTGATTTAAATTTTATTGGGCATCCGAGGAAGCATAAGTATTTTGGCGAGCTTCAAGTAAGATATGGAAAGTGCATGGTTGGGACATATAACTCCAAGTCTTTCTCAAATCTCCTAATTAAATTGCATAGGCATGTGAGTGGATGGTCAGTTGCATCCACTTCGTACTGGAGCCCTGAACTTGTCTGTCTCTTCCGCTTTGATGGCCTGCCCCAAGTCAGGTGCATATAGCAGCCGACGAGTGGTTGAATTATGCTCGCCATGATGATACCTCAATGACTTGAGCATAGTCCACGAAGGTTGTATTGCACCCATCCTTAAGTACTCGTAGCCTGCATCATTTGTAATTAGTTTAATTCAAGTCGGTCATATTTCGCAACATAAACGAAATAAATAGAATTCATTCAAAAAAGATCGGATTAAATCTCATTGATGTGTGAAGCGGCGTCGTATGCTCGCTATTGCACTTCGGTCCAGCCCTTCAAAGTTGGAAGTCTAACGCAAATGGTTCAGTTTGATAAACGTTATTAATTGATAGGGGCCGGGGTTTTCCGGCCCTTCGTTTTATGGGGCTTGAACATATTGTCAGAGCTATTCTTTCCGGAGAAGCCTTATGGCGTTGACATCCACGGTAGCCATGTAGAGAAGAGGAGCTTCCCGATTTAGAGCATGGAGTAGGTTTTCTCCTTATCTTGCGACACCGATCCTTCATCTAGTTCATCAATTCAACATTAGACACGTTATGTTGGTGTAGTTGTTGGTGGCTATCCGCCGGTTCTCTTATCAAACTCTGGAAATAAGCATTTTGTGCTGATTTCATTTATAAGTGTTGGCAGCAACGAGCTGTGGATTTTGATCAATTCGTTGGACGCCAGCTTCTTTATTCCCTTTAGCAATATGAGAAGTAGAAATGGTGTGCCTAACCACGATTGACAGTCTTCTTTGAGGAGTAGGGGATACAACGCATTTGATGGCATTCATCACTTTTCATGGGCTCCATCCACCATTCTCACTTTATGAGATAGTGGTGGATGTTGAATTTCCATAGTACACTGACATAGTCACCATGCTGAATTTTTGCTAGAAATTTTGTATGTAGGATGATTTCGATGAATAGGCCCCGATTGGGAAAGATAATCCAATCAATATTATCAAGTCCATTTTATGGCTACATGGTCTTGTAATACTAGTGAATGATGCATGCCTGATTGCCCAATGTTCAAATGGTTGGTAACACTGATTCGATGTGAGTTGGTTAAGATGGGCTAACAGATAGGTGACCAGTATAGGGTATTAAGGAAGTTCTCTGGAGGTTGTATGCCATGCTTTTAGTCGTATAGATGTGGAATGATTAAGATGTAGGCATTTGAAGATGATTCAGTGGTGACCAGCTATGCTTTGAATTGGCAGAGTTGACAGTGTAGAGCAGTTGTCATATTAGCCATCGTACCATAGTTGTCAATTCATGAGTTTTAAAAGCTGGTCAATTGGAGGAAGTTGCTGTCCACCTTAGAAGCATGATATATTAATCAACTTCAGTTCTTGGCATATTAGCTAGGTTCTCCAGCCTCTGGGGGACCGGTTGAGTAGTATTTCAGATGCGCTCGTCTTCGTATCGATCAGAGGAATTGCACTTTTCGTATTCATCGGCTGAAAGACCCAGTTCGTATCCATCCAGAGAATTAGCTCTAGTAGCATCGATACAAAATGGCTAGATCGATACGAATTAAAGGCAGATGGATGGATACGAACTGCATGTGCGTATCGATGCGAAATGGAGGCAGATGAATGGGTACGAAGTACATGCGAGTATCGATTCGAATTGGAGGCAGATGGATGGATACGAAGTAGCACTCCATGATGGATACGTAGTAGCGCTCCCTGATGGATAAGAAGTAGCGCTCCCTGATGGATACGAAGTAGCGCTCCCTGATGGATACGAAGTAGCGCTCCCTGATGGATACGAAGTAGCGCTCCCTAATGGATACGAGGTAGCGCTCCATGATGGATACGAGGTAGCGCTCCCTGATGGATACGAGGTAGCGCTCCCTGATGGATATGAAGTAGCGCTCCTTGATGGATACGAAGTAGTCAATAGGTGATCGATACGAAGAGAGACTATCTGCTGATGGATACGAAAACCACCACATTTACTGGATACGAAAGCATGGATACGAAAAGCACCACATTTACTGGATACGAAAGCATGGATACGAAAATCACCAAATTTACTTGATACGAAAGCATGGATACGAAAATCACCAAATTTTCTGGATACGAAAACATGGATACGAAAATCATCACATTTTCTGGATACGAAAACATGGATACGAAAATCGTCACATTTTCTGGATACGAAAACATGGATACAAAAATGATCATATTTTCATGGATTCGAAAATATGGGTACGAAGAACAACATATTTTCTGGATTCGAAACTATGGGTACGAAAATGATCATATTTTCATGGATTCAAAAATATGGGTACGAAGAACAGCATATTTTCTGGATTCGAAAATATGGGTACGGAATTCAACATTTTTTCTGGATTCGAAAATATGGGTACGGACTTCATGATGAATATGGTTCCTCTTAGATCTGGGGCAATCTGAATAGAATAGAAGGAACCGCTGAACAATAGATCTGGATCTTCTCCTTAGATTTATGCAATCCGATATCGAAAGTAGATCCAACGAATGGGAGAAAAACTGGGTTTTTCTCAGTGAAAGCACCAAAGTGTTTGTACCAAAATTGGGCACAACACTCTTCGGATGTGTTTGAAGAGATAAAATAAAGAGAAAATTTGTAAAATGAAGCAGATCTAACAAACATACCAATAAACATATAAGAAAATGCATAGAAACACAGAGTTTTAGAGTGGTTCGGCATATGGCCCACGTCCACTATGAAGTTTTATCACTTTATTGCTTGATACTTGAAGATTACAAGTTTTCTATAGCGAAGTACAACAGATAATAAGCTTAAATTCGAGATCAATGGCAGTAATGGCGTTCTGGAGTGAACGTGGCAGAGTCCGGGCGTTCTTTTACTCTGAAAATTGTCCGACCCCTTTTCTGAATGACCAGGGGCTCTATTTATAAGTGCTGGAGGCTGATATTTCGCTGAAAATTTGGGAGACCATTTCTGACACGTGAGGGGGTCCACATGCCCGGCCTTAGGAAATTGGGGCCCGTTCCGGGATCGATTCGAACTCAATTTCGAATTGATCAAGATTTGATCCGATTGAGCTGAAATTTGGCATGAACATTCCTTATGTTGGCAGTAAGATACTGTGAAAATTTCATAGCATTTGGACATGTGGATTGTGAGATATGATTGATGCAAGTTGGTCCGTGATCGATTCGAAGCAACTTCGAATCGATCAAGATTTGATCCAATTGAGCTGAAATTTGGCAAGAACATTCCTCATGTTGGCAGTAAGATACCGTGAAAATTTCATAGCATTTGGACATGTGGATTGTGAGATATGATCGATGCAAGTTGGTCCGTGATCGATACGAAGCAACTTCGAACCGATCAAGATTTGATCCGATTGAGCTGAAATTTGGCGTGAACATTCCTCATGTTGCCAGTAAGCTACCGTGAAAATTTGGTGGCATTTGGACTTGTAAATCTTGAGTTATGATCGATGCAAGTTTGGATTTCTCAACCGTGATCGATCAATATCTTGAGCATACCAACTCCGATTGACTTGAAATCTGGAATGTTGGCTTTATTAGATTTTCTTGTCATGTCATATCAATTGTAGCTCGATCTGGACTTGGAAAAAATTTACCGACATCCATAGCAGACCTATGCATTAACGATCTCCAGGACGAACCATCCTTGGTTTCTAGTCAAGTTCTTGGTGTCACGGCCTTGCCATAAGGCGGGATAACAAAAATAACAAGTACGCTCTCATATGTATATATATATATATATATACACTCAACTCATCCTAGGGTACCATTGACCCTATCCTTAATGAGTAATCCCACCAGAGCCAAGGTTCTCGTTTAACCTTCTGCTCTGATACCAAATGTAACGACCTGGAATTTTCGAGATCGAAAATTCCAGATAGTTAAGGAAAAGAAAGAGATAGAAGAAGAAGAAATAGAAACACCAAAAACACAGATTCTCACATTCGCAGCGGACAAAATATAATATCAAATAATAATAGTTAAAGGAAACCGTACTCGTCAAATTACACTTTAATACATCAGAGTTACTACATATACACAAACACTGGACAGATACAACATGTCCTAAATATACAACAATATATCACAGCGAAAACACTCCATACGTTCTTGCCATTCAGCTCTCCTTCTGAGCTCCAGAACGTCCTTTCCTGAAAATCTGTAATACTTGGTCTGACCCGAGCATTACATCAAAGTAACACCCGGGTCAGGCTGGAAACCAGCATGAGTAAACCCATCTAACATGGAATACAAAAGCATACAACTTATATAAACGTGGGGTAACTTATATCAATTTACAACTTCACAAGTTGTTATAGAAATCACTTATTTCACACATAAATTTCTAAGTACCAAAACTTAGATTAAATGGTCCAATTCACTTAAATCATTCCACTTTAGCCTATTGATTTCACTTATCAATTTACAAAGAATAGAAGTGGTTTCGGGTATTTACTAACACCCGACTCCGGTCTCTTCGAATCCAATGTCATCTTAACCCAAGTTATTCAAGTGAATACAATTTACTTTTAAATATTAGATGTCACTTTTACACAGCAATTCATCATAGATAACCACATTATCACTTGTTCAACCCAACATATCATATTACAAAAAAAATTCATATCATATAGCATCACGATCACATACCAGGGATAACAAATAATCTAAGGCATTCAAGTATCATTCAATCATCCATAAGCAAGATAAATTATTCATACCATTTCTAATTAATTTAATTAACCACCAATGAATTAATTTAATTACTTATCACTCATTAATCTTGCTTATTTAAAATTAACTAATTATATTCAATTGATTAATCATCCCTTAAATATTCATCTTGATTAATCATCCTTGATTAATCATTCTTTAATTACATTAAGTAATTTGCCTTTAGATTAATTACACAAAATAATTATTCTCAAACCCATCACATTACTTAACCTTTAATTACCACCTTAATTAATTACCCAAATTAATTATCCAACAATCACATTGATTAATTATCGTTTAATTAATTCACATCATTAATTAACTAATCCTTAATAATTTCCTTAATTAATCAATCCTTTAATTAATTACACTAAATAATTAATTCTTAATTACTTCCCTTAAGTAATTAACCTTTAATTACTTTCATTAAGTAATTATCCCTTTGGTTAATTATCCTCAATTAATTAACATTGATCATTATTTAATTTAACCTTTTATTGCTAATTAATTAACCCTCAATAGATTAATCCTTTAATTACTTACATTAAGTAGGTATTATTTAAATAAATAATTAACCATAAATTTTCCACCTTAATTAATGACATTAAGAAATTAATCTTAAATTATTTTCATTAAGTAATTATCATTAATTAATTACATTAATTAATTAACCTTTAATAACTTAATCATCTTTAATTAATTACCTAGATTAATTAATCACATTAACAAATCAATCCCTAAAATTGATTACACAAACTAATCAGTCTTTAATTAATAATCTAATAGATAGATTGATTACTTATTCCCTTAACTAATTTCATAGCTAATTGACCAACCTTAAATAATTAATCCTTGATCTAAATACTTTATCACAATCACCTTTGAAACCTTAAGGAGTTAACTTATTATACAATTATCTCTAAAGAGACAAATTTATTTAAAACAATTTAAAACTTTGAAAATTTTGTTTCAGACTTGCTAATACTTGTTTTTAACAAACTTACTTTAAATTTGAAAACCCAAATAAACTCGAGCCCAAAGCCCAAAAATTACGATCACTTACACGAGCCAAAAATTTCATCTTTCGCGTCGCCTTCTTTTCTTTCTCCACTTTACCCTGTTAGTTAACTTAAACAAGCATCAAATATATACGAGCCCAGACAAAAATTTCCCTAAGCCCAACCCAATCAACTAATGAACCAGTTACTAACCTGAAGACTCCTCCACAAACTCACGAAAATCTGATCCAAACTCGAACTAGTTACTAACCCATCTCTTCTTCCTATCTTGTTCTTCTCAATTTCAGTCGTGCACGGTCAAGCAAGCTCTCGCGTAAAACTCGATGCTTCAATCGTGCCACTGCACAGCAATCCCGAGACAAAAACTGATTCAGTCTCCCTCCTTCATTCTTAAACTCAATGATTCATCCCACTTTCTAACTGACATGCACCCGAACATTAACTTGCACGTGCACGCGAGTTCACCGTCGATCTGATCGACCCTACTGGCGCCTGTAAGTTGCTGACAACCATCATGCCCCCATCAAATTTCCAGAAATTCGATCCACATAATAGAACAAAATCGACAAAATCGAACGCCTACATACTGAACCCCAAACCATCAATCGCCTCAATCTTCCATCTCCGTCCACCGAAGACCACGGCCACGAACCTAGACCTTTACCCAAGATCCTCGTTCCCTTTCCCGATGCTCCGACCCAACTCGAATCAACATCGGCACCGTAATTCTCTTCGAAAACAACCACAACTCTAGCTCAACCTAAACCCTAGATCGACATCGCCCTCTCACCACGACATTCCAAAAAATACTAGACTATTTTTCCCACTATACTCGTTCCACGAACCATCTCTGACATGAACCACGAATCACAGATCGACTTCGATTAACGACAATTTACATTTAACCCAATACCTATCATCTCGCGAAATTTCACTAATTACAAGTCTAAAAATCATAGTTTTGTTTTAAAAAAATCCTAGATTTCGAAGTCGAATGCAATTATACTATCAAAACCTGATAATTTGAATATCAAATTATGACATTGATTTGTATTTCACTGAAGTATTTTATTTTCTGAAATATTTACAGAATAATTTTACTTGAATCGACTTTAAAAATGATGTTTCTTCCTCCTATAAACATTTCGTTTCAGGGATCAAAGTCTAAAGATCATTTAAGAGGAAGATTAAAAAATTTGCATCAGGTTTTAAAACTTGTAATGTTTACACCAGAGGCATGCTTACCCCTTTTCATACCTGAACGTATATATAAATATATAAATCATTTTAACATCATTCATAACAAATTTCATATCATACTTCAAGTATTCATCTCAGGCCAATGCAAGCAATTTCAGTTTTAGGGAATTCTACTTACCTTGATTAGAAGAACAGAATAAATCTGTAATTGTTTCTTTAAAGACTGGATTCTTGAAATCTGTAATTTTCTTAACAACTTGCTGATGTTTAAGTTGAATCCCTTTTGTCTTGCTTTTGCTTGATTTTGAACCTGTGTTGCTTCCATCTTGAAATAGTTGGAAAAAAAACTGAAATTGTTTTGATTTTAGTTTCTTCTCAGATTTTGGTTTTCTTTTCTTTTATGTTTTTACATTGAAGATAAAAAAAAGAATGAGATAAAAAGTGGAGAGGTTTATATACTTATTTCTATCTTATGATATTAAAAATTTAAGAAAATGAAATAATTAAGTGACACATGTTCAATTACTTAACACTTGTCATCAAACAAATTTCTTTGCTTACATTTGTTATATAATACAAAGAGAATTTATTTATATTGTAATTGTTGTACAAATTTATCCACATTTGTAGTTTCCATACATAAATATGTTATTATATGTATTTATATGATACTCTAAATTTAGTTTTATATTTATAAATGTCTTAGTATTAAATGTTTTAAACTTTCACTTTATTTGTTTAGATGTATTTTTAAAAGAAATAATAAAATCCACTTACACACAAAGAAAGTAATAATTATACTATTTTAATATACCCTTTGAAAATTTAATACATTGAATCCAAATCAATGCTTTCAATTCACCCACAAATATATGTCTTTCTTTTGAATTTCAGTATTCTAATCCAATTCAAATTCAATTTAAAATTCAATTCAACTCAAATATATATTTAAACAAACACAAATCCAATCTGTAAATAATTATTTTACTTAAAATCTATTTATATCTCTATATATAAACAACACATTATTATTATTGTGTGAAAATATCTATTTTGCCAATTTAAAGAAATATACTAAGAGGATTATCAAACCAATACTTATTCAGGTATATATTTTTATTACCAGAATTGTTTATTTAACTTACTAATTAAATTCAGTTAATTTATCAATTACAGATATTTTAAAATCCGGGTTATCACATTCCTTCCCCCTTTGAATCTTTCGTCCTCGTAAAGGAACGAAGCCAGAATTTATTAAAATGATAATTATCAGAAAAATTACTCTTTGATAAATTTCACTATAAAGTCTTTTTAATAAGAATTTTAAAACACCATTTTTTTAAAAATATTTATATATATATTATAAAATAATTTTATAAAAATACTTTTTATAACTCGATGTCTCAACCAGTCCATCCTTGTTCTCACAGAAATTCGGTCAAACGTTGATCAGGCGTAAGAATGAAAATCTATAAGTGCTTGGCAGACCCATTTTCAACATCTAGTAAAAATACTTTGAAAAATATTTTTTTTGGAAATATCGAAAACATTTTGAAAATAGAGGGAATATCTTTGGTGAGAATGCTATGGAAATCATCACTCCCATCCATGGTCGCAGTTAACTCGATGGTTACGTTGCCGTCCCGACAAAATCCATAGATAACTGTAGGCCTCCATGCCCCTCGATTACGCCATGGAACCCGCTACTGATCGTAGTTACATCCAGGGTTACGTTGCCATCACAGCAAAAGTCCATGTAACTGTAGGCCTCAGTGCCCTTGAATTTCTCTGCCAAAAGAATGAAACTTCTCCACTCCTACATAGGTCGCAGTCTACCGATGTAAAATCAAATGTAGATTGTTGGCTCTCAGCAGCACACACGACTTTTGCTATGTCACCATAGGTCGTAGTCCACCAATATAAAATCAAACGTAGACTGTTGGCTCTCAGCCGCACATACGACTTTCGCTATGGTCTGCAGTAGATCATAGTGACATCGAGTTAAACTGTCATCACAACATAACCCAAATTCCTCTGTAGGCCTCAGCGCCCTCGCCTTTCTCTACAATTACACATAATCCTCAGGAACTAGTTTTGTCCGGACTCCTCACAGGATCAACTTTAGAACCTCCCCTTTAGAGGCTCAAGGCAGTACCAACCTATGGTACTCCTGAGAAGTTCATCCCAAGGGAGCGCCTTTTTCTCCATAGCCATTTTCAAAGCACTTTATACTATACACATATAGTATCTTCCAATACCATACACCTAGTATGAATCTCATATAAATCTCCTTTCTCAAAATCGATTATCCCAAAATCAATAATTCTCAAACTAGGCTTTCCAAATCCAATATTGATTTTACCCAAAAATCAAAAGCCTTTCCAAATCCAAAGGTTCCAAAAACCTTTTCTCAAAATCATTCTTATAAGATCCTTTATACGTATGTATGTATATATATACATATACATATACGTATATATATATAACTTTTAAAAACTTTAGATCTCTTCAAACTCGTATAAAACACCTTTTATACTTCAAATATTTTCCAAAAATTCTTTTCTTCCGGCAATAGATTCAACAAGGGGAGATTTACCTTATATAACAAAGATATATAACTTTGTATATTCCAAATCAAATACTCAAATTTGATTACTCTTTTTGTAAAGTTGTTTCCATCTTACTTATCATTATAAAAATATCCAACTTTCACTTTTATCCATTGTATATTTCACAAAATATACTTTCATTTCAAAAGAAATCATTTCACATTTCTTATTCACAAATTTCAATATCAATTTCATTCAAATCTGTACGATGTACACATATCATCCGTACATTATACCAATCTGATCGCTCACTTGATCACACACTTTCACTTTCGAACTAATATCATCCACCCGACTTCCTAGTGCGGACTCAGATCTGGTTTCTTGATCAGAAACCGTCATTCTCCTTGCATAGCCATAGCTATGACAGAGAATATCCAGAACCAATCAACAATCCATATCCAGGTCCGCTTTCAAAAATCAAGTGGAAAATTCCAACTCGGATCGATATAACTATCTCGAAATTCTGTGCTCGAATCTGGATCAAATCACTATGTGAATAGAATAATATACATACATCCTACGTATCTATTTTTATTGATTATTAGCCAAATCAATTTCTCTTTTCTGTTCACATTCACTTTGATTTTCATTCACTTTCTCTCAATTGCTAAAATCCTTATTTGGATTATCACCTCAATTCTTATCTCAAATGGATATTTAATCATAATCAGTCTGAACTTTGTCAAGTTTAAATTTAGAAAATAGCCTGAAATTTTTTAAAAAAATAGATAAGTAGTTGAAAAATAATTATTAGTTTGTAAAATAGCTGTAAAATGGTTAAGTAATTGATAAAATAGTTGGAAAGTAGTTAAATAGTTATAAAATAGTTAGACAATTGCAAAATAGATGTAAAATAGTAATTAGTTATAAAGTAGTTGAAAAATAGTAATTAGTCTATAAAACAGTTGAAAAATTGTTAAATAGTTCCAAAAATAATTGTAAAATAAGTATAAGATAATTTGACTTTTAAAAAGAAAAGTTGTATAGTAAATAGTTTGGAAAAATAGATTTGTACTAAAACAATTTATTTTGAAAATAGTCTAGAGTCAAACTATTCAATTCCCAACCTCCATTTCCAATCAATTCAATTTAAATTTCCACTTCCATTTAAATTGACTCAATTCCAATTTAGATAACTCCAATTTCCATTAAAATTGATTTAACCTATTCAACTTTAATTACAATTCCAAATTATTCAAATAAATTTGGACTAATTTCAAATTGAACCAATTTCAATTTCAAATCAATTCCAGTTTGAATTAATCCCAATTCCCATTTGAACTTGAACTCATTCAGCTTCAATTTCATTTCAAATTTTCCATTTGAACTTTTAAACTTATACATCTTTAATCACGATTCCAATTAACCTATTTCAAAATTCAAATAATAATAATCCAAATCCTTTTTAAACCCACATTTGTAGTTTCCATACATAAATATGTTATTATATGTATTTATATGATACTCTAAATTTAGTTTTATATTTATAAATGTCATAATATTAAATGTTTTAAATTTTCACTTTATTTATTTACATGTATTTTTAAAAGAAAATGATAAAATCCACTTATACACTAAGAAAATAATAATTATACTAGTTTAATATACCCTTTGAAAATTTAATACATTGAATCCAAAACGGTGCTTTCAATTCACCCACAAATATATGTCTATCTTTTGAATTTCAATATTCTAATCCAAATTCAAATTCAATTTAAAATTCCATTCAACTCAAATATATATTTAAACAAACACAAATTCAATCTGTAAATAATGATTTTACTTAAAATCTATTTATATCTATATATATAAACAACACATTGTTATTATTGTGTGAAAATATCTATTTTGCAGTTTAAATAAATATACTAAGAGGATTATCAAACCAATACTTATTCAGGTATATATTTTTATTACCAGAATTGTTTATTTAACTTACTAATTAAATTCAGTTAATTTATCAATTACAGATATTTTAAAATCTGGGTTATCACAAGGCATATCCCATAAATTAAAGAAATCTTGTTTCTATTGGACACATGGAAGGGAAAGGTCATAACTTCTCAACTCGAGGTGGAGCAACTAGGGTTTGGAAGGGTAACAGGGCGGTGCTGTACGCGAAGAGGAAATGTGACTCCTCATCCTAAGATCCACATTAACAAAGAATATTACTAGGTAATATTGTTTGTTAATGCGGAGAATACGGCTGGTTAGGAGCGACCATCTATAGCTTTGTCTTAAACATCTATTAAATACTTCGATTAATGCTCTAATTTTTTCTTTCTTAAGTGGATTGACGTATCCAATAAACACTTAATACAAAACTACAGTGGCTAACGGATCTATCAGAATAAAGTATAATAATCGAATACACAACACACCACAGAACAGCAAACAACAGATATATACATATACACTGATACATCCCAGTACGATACAAAATGATGCATCATAAGTGGTTCGAAGACCACACTATATACAATGAGTCAAAAATATATACATATCAGAGTCAAACAAAAGGCTACAAAATACACAAAAAGGGATAAGCTGATATCCAAGCGGAAGCATCAAAGCAAAGGCCAAAAGCAGGTATCTAACCTGAAACAACTCGGTCTGACTCGAGTATAAAATACATGGGTCAGTCTAGCTAAAACAATTAGATTAGCAATAAATATATGAAATATAAGGGCAAAGGTGAGGTATCTTCTCAAATGAGAAGAAATAATAGTTAGAGCATGTCATTTCTTCAAATGAGGTAATTCACTAAGTATATGTCCTCGAAAGAGGTAAACCCATCGATAAAAAACTAAGTATAATAAACGCCTCATATCATCGGTGAAATCCCAAAAGCAACAATAATGATTTCTCTAAACTATATCTCCTAAATAGGAAATCTAAAAACTCAAACTCGCCAAAATTGACAATCACAAATATATTCTCAAAATAGAGAAATCTCAAAATACGCCAAAGATGGCAAACACACCTATATCTCTAAAAAGGAGATTAGAAATCTCAAAATAAAAGCCAAGTGTTGGTAAACCCAAATCACAAAGTATGGAACTTGATAAGGAGTTAAATTTTCTAAAGATGTAATTACCATATATAATGTCTCGAACAGCTCGAATGGCCAAAATGTAAAAGGGCGATACACTTGGTAAATCACAAATAAATCAATGAAATAATCTCAAAAGATAGCACGTGCTTATAAAATGGCTAAAGACCGCCAAGTATTATTCTCTCAAAATAAAATGTCACGTCTCTTAGACAAAAGTCCCAAAGGACAGCATCCCAAAGGACAAATAAATATGTCTCTTAGACAACATCCTCAAGGATAATTACTTCACAATGGACAAATACGTATCTTAGACAAACATCCTGAAGGACAAATGACCCGAAGGTCTAGTACTGACAAATACGTCTATTAGACAAATGTGGCACAAACTCTCAGATAGGAATTCGAAAAGTGTTAACAGTGTGTCCCATACCACACATTCTCACTAATTGGTTTACTAACCGCTAGCCAATGACACACCAGAAAGCAGTAAAAATATTTGGCTCATCTCATCGGCAAATACGACCCGAAGGTCAAAACGATCAAATGAACAAGTCAGGAATTAACCGAAAAAATAAATGCATTGTCCCACACCACGTGTTTTACCTGGTCGTTTAATTCTCCTTCTCATTCGCTTGAATAGTGCAAAAACATGTATTTTATATAGAAAATAAGTTGTTTGAGAAAACAAGCTTTTAAAACAATTTTTCGAAATCTTTGTTTGGAAAAAAACTTTTAAATTCCCTTATTATAGAGAATATATAGATTTTATAGCTTAAAATAATTTAAAATATTATGTAATAATTATTTTAAAGTCCAATTTATTTTAAAAATTATTTCAAAATTAATTGAAAAAACCTGTGCTCGAAATCAAAGAAAAACATCGAAAATACTCAAAAACCAACATTAGGATTCAATTCAAAAACAATTCATTTTGAATCTCATATTCAACAAAATCTTGGCTAGCCTATTGATAGGCATCATTGCCATGAAACACATTCAGAATTATCATAAAAACATGAAGTAGAAGTCGAAAACCGGATTGAAAATGAAGTCAGAACCATAAACATACAGGTCAGAACAATTCAATGCCTAGGTCGACTTGGGTATCGACCTTTAACACCCATAGGTCGAACTAAAGGGCTTCTAGGTCAACCTATAGGTCGACCCAGGGAAGTTTGGGGTCTACCTTCTGGTCGGAATGTTGTGCAGGTGATTACCAAGCAGAGTATTGCTTTTGTAGTGCAGTTTTCACATATCAAACAAAATAGTTTTGCTCTAAAATTTTGCACACTTAATCTACAACACATGAACTATCATCAGAAGAAAATTTGGAAGCATTTCCTTGTCGAAATTGTGAGTAATTGACATGTAAAGTGGCAACCCAGATCAGTTTATCACAGAAACAAAACTGAGTATAGAAAACTTGATACAGAAGCAAAATTTTCACAGTTTTTGGCATCTCGAAGCTTTGCTTCTGCTAGCATTTTGTGAGCAGCAAATCACCTTGCAAATGAAAATAAAATCCAGATTTTCAGCTGAAATATGCAAGCTTTAAGATGGATTTGGCTTCAACACTGTAAATGAGCAAAATAGAAACATGCAGACCAAAAAAACAATGTTAGAGACAATCCAATTTCACAAGATCGAGTTTGATAAAATACTTTAGTTTGGAGTAGATTACCTATTGTAATTCTCTTTGATTTGATTAAAAACAGTAATTAAATTGAAGAGAAAATGAGATTTTGCTTAGATTGAGAAAATGGTAAAGTGTTAACCCGCCATTTGGCAAGGCCGCAGATAGACGGATTTAACTAAATCGACTGTTTTTTTGTCGAGGCTGGTTTACGATGGATTTAGTCGACTGGATGGATGGACGGCCAAGCATGGACAATAATCATGGATTTACAGCCGGGATTTGGCATAGTCGATGGAAGAAGGTTATTGGATACTTGAAACTTAGGTTTCGATGAGTCGTAAGTCGCCCTGGATTTGCTTCGAGTCATATGGAGACGAGCTTCAAGTCATATGGAGTCGAGCTTCAAGTCGTATGGATGATTTCTTTGAGTCTTCTAGGTGGCCCGACATGAGTGGCTCGGCATGGGTGGCTCAGCCGTGTTAGTGGCTCGGCCGTGTTAGTGGCTCATCATGGATGGTGGTTTGGCTTAGTTAGATCATGGTTCGGCCTTAATTGTCGCTCGACGTTGTGGCTCGGTTAGGGCGGCTCGGTAAGGTGGCTCGGCGCTATGGCTCGCCGAGGTGGCTTGGTCGTGGATAAGGTAACAAGGCGACTCGGTCAAGTTGAGGGTCGGTAGTGGCGCGTGGAATGGTTGCTTCGAGTTGTTCGGCTTATAGGATATGGGTCGGTAGGAAATGTAGCTGGGTCGGCTACATTATGGTTTGGCCACTTCGTGTCATTCGGCTCCTGACTTTGGGTCGCCTACATGATAACATGAGCCGGCGTCAATGCATGGTTGGGCCGCATCAAGTCTTCAGGTTATTCGAGTCAAGAGGATTTACTTCGAGTTGCCTTGGTGGGTTTCCTGGGTCGGTAGCATCTAGGCAGGAAGTTGGTCGAGGCAATAGGTTCTGGATCAACCGCGGATTTGATGGGCCCTAGGTCACCCAGGAGGCCCAACTACCTAGATTTGCCTATAAATACAGCATGTGGGTCTTCAGATATGGGGGATCTTCTTTTTTCTCTCTTGCTTTCTATTTTCTAAGGCTAAGTCTACTCTGCCATTTTGTAATTGTAATCGATTATTACAGCAATAAAAGGAAATTTATGGAGTGGACGTAGGCCGGAGTCAGCCGAACCACTATAAATCCTGTGTCATTACCGCTTTGTTTTTAATTTTTACCGTTCTTCGTATTTATACTCTCTACACACATTCTATCCGTGATCTGTGACTGTGATTTGGTGCTTTCATCTGGATTTGGGTGTTAGTGACCAATTTTGACGCTAACATTTTGGTGCTTTCACCGAGAACGCTAGCACTCGGGGATTTAGGAACTTGGATTCTGGAGACTATGGCAAAGAAAATAACTAGGAGACAGAGGACGGAAAGAAGTCAGTAAGAGGGAAGTTAGGAGGCTTCCTTTGGAGCTAATCAGACATCCATCTACATCACTAGGGACGAGATGCGGGTCATGATGAATTCCATGCAAGAACAGTTGAAAAGGCAAGAGGAAATAATGTAGACACTTTTCAGATAATTTGGACAAGCAGGAACTGTAGGAGCACAAATCCATGGAGCTAGATCAGAAGGACTCAACGGGCAAGCAGATAGAGTGTTTCAGCAGGGGGCAGCCACCAATCAGCAAACGACTATCAATCTGGATGGACCTAGACTTGGGCCATGCCGCCAGAAAATGCTGGACCAATCCATGGAGGGATACCAGATGACGCTGCGTAGCCCGACGCCAACAGGAATACAGGAGTATGTGACGAGGAGTATGTACCAAAATTCCCTCGAGAACTTGTATGGCAGTTAGGAAATGTAAATGGGGGGCAGCCCTTGATAGGTAACACTGGATTGGCTGACATCATTAGGTGAACCATTCGTGGAGGTCTGAAAAACAGGGATTTGGAGGGAGTCAACAAAAGTCCGTTTACCCGGAATATCGGGATAGATAGGAATCCACCCGATTTCAAGCTACCCACTCTAGAAGTATACGATGGTAAGACGGATCCACTGACCACTTGATGAGGTACACAAGGAATTTGGAAGTGTTGGGGGCTTCAAAGGAGGTCATGGCCCGATGTTTCCCACTGTACGTGACCGATATAGCTACTATGTGGTTCAGACAAATGGAGGATGGATATATTGGAACATGGACAGAACTAGTGGACAAGTTCTTAAGTCAGTTTCGAGTTCACATAAAAAGGCCAAAGAATGTGATGGCATTGACGTCAGTTAAGCAGAGGATGGATGAATCGCTCAGGACTTTCTTAACTCAGTTTAATGCAACAGTTGCTTCAATAGATCGGCTGGATCCATCAGTGGTTCTGATGGCGGTAGTATCAGGAGTTAGGGATGATTTGAATTTCAAAGTATCATTGATACGGGATCCACCACCGAATCTTGGAGAATTCTTTCATGAAGCCGAGAGGTTTCTCCGACAAGAGGATGCATGTTTGGATATGAAGTCAAAGGAAGTAAACATGGTTAAGGATAGAGGACCGTCTGGTGAAAACTCGAAAAAAGACAAGGATAAAGGGAAAAGGAAGCGCTGGGGAGAACCAAAATTCTCCACTTACACAGGATTGAATGCAACATTACAGCGGGTATTCTTGGATACTCGACATCGCCTTTCGTATTGAAGGCCGGCAAGGAAGGAACCCTAAGAACATGAAAGGGCATAAGGAAGGCACTATCTCTTTCATGACCTGGACGGGCATGATACTAATAGCTGAAGGCATCTAAACGATATATTCAAGGAGCATGTAAGGAATGGTCAATTACGAAAACACGTTGAAACTCAAAATGCAGCAGGGGAACAGGAGCAGCCACCATTACTTGGAACGATGATGGCACGAGGCCAAGGAACGATCGTCGGTTGGTCATCAACTAATCGTGATGGTTTGGAATAAGCAACAAACTCCGAGCAAATGGCTAAATCACTTACTCATGTATGGGGTCGGAGATAACCCTTAGGCATGCTCTGAGATGATGGTTTACCGAGACGCTCTGTTTTGTGAAATCTGTTTTTCCCTTTTGGCTTGGACATTTGCTTTTTCTGCTTTTGTTTTGGAGTTTGGTTTGAACTCCTAGTTTGATTGGTTTCTTAGTTTGGATTTTGGTTTGGATGCTTGATTTTGATTTGCATTATGACTTGGACTTTTGATATGGATTTCTTGATTTTTGGTTTGAATCTGGGTCTCGGATTCAATTTTGATTGACTTTTGTGTGGTTTATAGCTAAAAGGTCGTCGAGTATGGACTATGCTCGGCAAGGGTCCGAAGTGACCAGGATTCACTCTAGGACTTAGGCCCCATATCACCTATCGGTTACTATCATAGGTTGTCGAGTATGGGCTATACTCGGCAACAGTCCGTAGCGATCAGGATTCGGCTTAGGACTTAAGCCACAGCATTACTCAATGTTCAGGGACACTGAACTAGGAACACCATGGCATTACTTGAGATAGGTCGTCAGGTGCAGGTTGTGCTAGGCAAGAACCCGGAGAGGTTATGGATTTGGATGGCTATGAACAACTAAGGATTTGGGCATGGACCCGAAGTGGTCTCAAAATCGGATATTGACTCGGAGCAATCGTAGATTTGGATAAGGATACATCAGTGGCACTTGGATAAAATGGATTGGATTATGAATCGGATGGTATGGCTATGGATAACATATGCACTTCGGATATCGAATTTAAGGCTATACAAAACACACCTTCCTACCGCAAGGCATGTTTTGGGGGGCAAGTGTTAACCCGCCTTTTGGCAAGGCCGTAGATAGACGGATTCAACTGAATCGATTGCTTGTTCGTCGCGGCTGGTTTACGATGGATTTAGTCAAATGGATGGATGGATGATCAAACATGGATAGTAACCATGGATTTACAGCCGGGATTCGACATAGTCGATGGGCAAAGGTTATTGGATACTTGAAACTTAGATTTCGATGAGTTACAAGTCGCCCTAGATTTTATTTGAGTCATAAGGAGTGAGCTTCAAGTCATATAGAGTCAAGCTTCGAGTCATATGGATGATTTCTTCGAGTCTTCTAGGTGGCTCTGCATAACTGGCTTGGCAAGGTGGCTTGGCATGTGTAGCTCAGCTGTGTTAGTGGCTTGATCGTGTTGATGGCTCATCATGGAAGGTGGTTCGGCCTAGTTAGATCATGGTTCGACCTTGGTTGTCGCTCGGCGTTGTGGTTCGGTCAAGATGGCTCGGCAAGGTGGTTATTCACTATGGCTCGTCGAGGTGGCTCGGTCGTGGATAAGGTAACAAGGTGGCTCGTTCAATTTTAGGGTCGGTAGTGGCACGTGGCATGGTTTCTTCGAGTCGTTTGGTTCCTAGGATGTGGGTCGGTAGGAAATGTAGCTGGGTCGGTTACATTATGGTTTGGTCACTTCGTGTCGTTCGGCTCCTGACTTCGGGTCGGCTATGTGATAACATGGGTCGGCGTCAATGCATGGTTCGGCGTTAATGCATGGTTCGGCCGCATCAATTCTTCATGTTACTTCGAGTCCAAAGGGGATTTACTTCGAGTTGCCTTGGTGGATTTTCTGGGTCGGCAGCATCTGGGCAGGAAGTTGGTCGAGGCTATAGGTTCTGGATCGGCCGTGGATTTAATGGGCCTTGGGTCACCCGGGAGGCCCAACTACCCGGATTTACCTATAAATACAGCATGTGGGTCTCGAGATATGAGGGATCTTATTTTTGGCTCTCTTACTTTCTATTTTCTAAGGCTAAGGCTACTCCAGCATTTTGTAACTGTAATCGATTATTACAACAATAAAAAGGAAATTTCTAGAGTGGATGTAGGCCGGAGTCAGCCGAACCACTATAAATCATGTGTCATTACTGCTTTCTTTTTAATTTTTACCATTCTTCATATTTATACTCTCTACGCATATTCTATCTATGATCTGTGATTGTGATTTGGTGTTTTTATCTGGATTTGGGTGTTAGTGACTAATTTTGGCGCTAACATAAAGCTTCTTCCTTTTCTTTCGGTTTCTTTTTGTTTACGGGAGAAGAAATAATGAACATACAGGGAAAGCTTTTCTCATTTTCTTATTATGAGATAATGGGCTTTGGACCTAAAACTAAAGAAATTAATTAGCCTATGTGAATAATTTTCACATAAAGACAAATATACACAAATATGTTTATGTAATTAAATCAAAACAACATATTTCAACAAAGTTTTAACACAATAAATTTATGTAAACACATTTTCATGTTAAACAAAACATTTTGCAACATATAAAAAGATAATTTTACTGTAAAAATATTTTTATTATCAAAAATTCTCATTTTTAATTAAATAACCAATTTACACAAATAGTTACATAAAACATCATTTTTAATACCAATAATTACACAAAATAATTTTCTTGTGTAATAAAATATAAAAAACCATTTTCCATTACTTTTATAACTATAACTTATTTTTAAACCAAATTTCATACTTTTATTTAAAATAAACACATCTAAAAATCAAACACTTCCTTTAAAAATTATTAAAAGAAGCATTTGGCAATAATTACTATAATTATTGCATTTTCACTAAATAAAATCATATTTAATTCATAATTCTCACAAATACCCAAGATAAAGTTTTCAAAACTTTATTTTCACATTGATTATTTCCAAAATCCATTGTTTATTCTTAAAAAACAATTTAAATCTCCAATTTATTTTAGTTCACAATATTAAACATAACCATCATTATAATTTAATATTTACAGGTAATCACCAAACCAGCATTGTTACAGACTCCCCCTATAAAAATTATGTCCTCGCAATTTCTAGAAAAGAGCTGTATTCAACATAATTATTTCATCAAGCAAAAGAGATAAATAAGCTTGAGCTTACATATTCTCACCAACACTATGAGAAGGTAGAAAACTAGGGCAGGATCGCTGATGAATTCTTTGGTTTTCCAAGTGCAGTCGTTGGGATTTGCGGACCATTGAATTTCACGAGCAGAACATCCTTATTTCAAAGGTGTCTCACCTCCAAAGCAAGAATGCTAATAGGCTACTGCACAATAAATAGGTCCGGTGAGATCTCAAGCTCTTGCACATTAGGCGATTCAATAACATAATCTAACTCTTGAAGACACTTCCGAAGCTGAGAGGCGTGAAACCCGTCATGAATGCCAGATAGATGAGCTGGAAGTGAAACTCTATAAGCCACATGGCTAATACGTTCATTAATAGGAAATGGTCCTATAAAGCGAGGAGCCAATTACCTAGTCCTACTGAAACGCATAACCCCTTTCAAAGGAGATACGGGGATGTAGACAAGTTCACCAATAGAGAACTCAAAAGGCTTTGTGCCTCTTTCATTCTTTAGTGGATAAGAATAATCTTCTTTGAAGCATCGTGTATAGAATCGGGGCGTAAAATAAGCTCTTCCCCGAATTCCAACCAACAAGAAGATGATCGACATGGTCTTCCATATAGGGCTTCGAGAGGAGCCATACTGATACTGGACTGAAAGCTATTGTTGTAGGAGAACTCGACAAGCGATAGGTGGTCCTCCCAACTACCACCAAAATCCAGAATGCAAGCATAAAGAAGATCCTCGAGAATACGATTCACCCGTTCAGTCTGTCCATCAGACGACAGATGATATGCTGTGATGAAGTTAAGCTTTGTTCCCAAAGCTTGCTGAAGACTCTGCCAAAAATGATTCGTGAAAAGTGGATCATGATCATATACAATCGAACTAGGAATACCGTAAAGTCTCACGATTTCCTTAAGCTTGGCTAGAAGAGAGGTTGTCCTATTAGATTTAATAGGAATGAAGTGAGAAGATTTAGTTAAGCAATCAATGATAACCCAAATACTACAATGGCCAGATCTCGAATGATATAGGCCATCAATAAAATCCATGAAAATTTGATCCCATTTCCACAACGGGACCTCAAGATGCTAAAGAAGACCAGAAGGGCACTGATGCTCGGCTTTGATGAGTCGACAAGTCATGAAATTACTCACATAACTTGCCACATCATGCTTCATGCCTTTGCAATAATAAAGGCGTCTCATATCGGCATACATCTTGCTACTTCCGGGATGAATGGTATACTTAGAACGATGACAATCATCAAGAATGTCCCGCCTAAGATCAGAAGTAGAAGGCACGACTAAACGGTTCTTCTTACAAAGACAACCATGAATATCAATGCTGATATCCCTCAACTCCTCGCCATGGGATTCAGACTCACATATCTGAATAAGGTGCACAAGATCTAGATCTTGCCGCCGTGCATCGACAATACAATCCAATAAGATGGGTCAAGCTTCCAAGCCGAATAATAAAATTGGAGAATCAGAAGATGGAGCACGATCGCAAATATCACAAAAAGATAGTCTCTTGAACATCCCACTCGGCTAGCATCATAGAAACAACAACTAAGTGTTTGCGATTTAGCGAATCCGCAACTCGGTTCACCTTTCTAGAAGTGTACTGGATATCGAAGTCATATGAGGCAAGGAACTCGAGCCAAAGCTATTTGCCGTGTATTTAGCTCCTTCTGGGTGAAAAGATACTTCAATGATTTGTGATCGGTATAGAGAATGAAGTGCTCGCCTAAAAGATAATGTCGCCAAATCTTCAAGGCGAAGACTATGGTGGCTAACTCTAGGTCGTGATTGGCTTAGCAAACTTCATTCGAATGCAATTGCCTAGAAGCATAGGCAACTACCCGATCTCTCTACATAAGCATGGCACCGAGGCCACATCTACTAGCATTGGTGTAGACAACAAGATCTTGATTCCCTTGGGAAAACACAAGAATAGGAGTACTAGTGAGAAGCTCCTTCAACTACCGAAAAGAATCTTCACACTTATCAAACCAGATAAATCGAATGCCTTTTCTAGTAAGGCTAGACAAAGGAAGCATGATGCGGGAAAAGTTTTTGATAAATCGACGGTAATAACCCGCTTGTTTGCGCCAAAATTGGTCATAACACCCAAATGTCGATGAAAGCGCTCATTTACAATCACGGATCATATATAGCAAGTATGTAGAGAATATAAATGTGAAGAACACTCAAAATTTGAAAGGAAAGCAGTAGAAATACACGATTTATAATGGCTCCGCATTGTAGCATATGCCCACTTTGAAGAGTTGTTGTTTTATTGATTATCACTCGTTGTTACAAGTGTATAGATGATGATAATTGCGTTACAATGGAGTTCTGCAGAGTAACGGCGTAGAAGAACCAAAGATCCCTTTTACTGAAGATCTTAGGGTGCTATTTATAGGTGTAGACTTGAAATATCTGTCTCAAACTTCGGAAGACTCCTTCCATCACGTGGGGTGGGTCCACGTGATCGATCCTTGGTCATTTCTGCTCGATCCATGATCGATACGAATGAGATTCATATCGATCCAAATCTTGCCCAATCGTGCCGAAATCGATCATGAACATTTTTGAGGTTATACGCAAGCTCTTGTGAAAATTTGATAGCATTTGGACTTGTAGATTTTGAGTTATGGTCGATGAAAGTTTGAATTCGTTGAAGGCTGCTGAGTTCGCATCGCTTCTATTTGCATCGATCTATTCGCATCGCTTCTGGACACATGTTGCCTGATGACGTGGCGCTAACTTTTTGGATCGATCCACTTTTTATGCCGAGTGACCGAGTCTCTCACTTGAATGCACCATGTTCGTATCCATCCATTGCTTTTCCATTCGTATCGCTTTTGTAATTCACTTCGTATCGTTTCACGTATACATTGCTTCGTATCGCTTCATATACACATTGCTTCATATCGCTTCACATATACATTGCTTCAAATCCATAGGTGTGGCTTCATTCTTATCAATGATTTGAAGGCGCTTCGTATCGATCACTTTAATGGTATGCCTCGTATCGATAGGTTGACTGATCGAAATAAGTTAAGTTGGTGTGACCGATATGAAATGTGACTTGTTGGTGGATATGAAATAAAGCAAATACGAAGGATATAAACTGAAGTGCGTGCGATGGATATGAAGCGGCATGCTCTTGATGGATACGATCAAGTGCTCACATTATGGATACGAAGCAATGCACATTTGATGGATACGAACTAGTGCTCACCTAATCGATTGAGTCCATGCGCATTTTATGGATTCGAACAAGATCGATACGAAGGAGGTTTCTCTTTTATGGGTACGAAGTGGAATGTGCTTGGGTGGTTACGAACTGATGATTGCTTGATGGATGCGAACGAGATTATTGCTTGATTTGTATTGATCATATCTTGAGCAAATGAACTTCGATAGAAATTTGGAATATTGGCTTTCATGGCTTGCTTGTCATTTCATATCAATTGTAGCTTGATGTAGACTCGAAATTTTTTTACCAGCATCCACAGTGGATATGCATATAACTGGTATTGGGGAAGATGTCTTTGGTTTCCAATCGACTTCTCGGTGTCATGGCCTTGCCAAAAGGTGGGATAACACCGTCAAACCAAAGAAGTTACGAATCTCAAAAACATACTCAGGCCAAAAGTAGAAAATTTGCAGCGTATTAAAAACACTTCCATTTATAAAAAGATGTGGCTCATTTAAAGTTAAAAATCTCAAGTTACCACTGCTTTAATGCAACACTACACAAATGAAAATTCAGCTTTGAAAAATTAAATTTAAAATTCAAATTCCCAAACCATTCAAATTTCAAATTATATTTTCAAAACAAATTTTTCATGCAAAAATCATTTATTACTAGATCCTCTTTCCCGTAAAGCTATGACTTTAAAATTAACTTTATGAAAGAAACAATTTACTAAAGAGGAACACTTTCATCATTTTACTTGAAAAACTTTCTCGAACAACTAATTTTATTTCAAACCTTTACTTATAAAAACTAAATTTACTGTGTATGACTATCTCGTCGCATTGTTTAGGAAATTCCTATCGATAATGTTGATCAAGCACATCGACCAGAATTCTTAAAGCACTCAATGGACAATCCAACACAAAATCATTTTCTATATGATAAAATGCCTCTTACATAATATCAAAATATTCTTTACTTGACTAAATAAAAAAAATCCAATTACATTAAAAACAAATCTTCTATTAGAAAAGCTTAAATTTAAAATAGCTATTTACACTCACTATCAAGGAATGCAAGGACAAATTTATCGAGATATTCCATAATACTCGATTCATAAGATAGATGAAATAAGTTCGAGTGTTCGTTAGACCGAAGAGCACAACGAGCCGCTTATAATAAACATTACGACTGCGGAATGCGGTGAGAGGAATGCTGTCCTCCGTAACTTGCAACTGATGAAAATTAGTGCAAGGTCATGCTGAGGAAAGACCCTAGCACCCCTCAATTGATTGAACATGACATCGATCTTTGGTAATGGATACTTGTTCTAATGGATAACTCGTTAAGCTTTGCGAAAATGGATGCAAAGTCTAAGAATACTCTCTGGTTTCATAACAAAGATGACCGTGGCATCTACGATAAGATTGAACGGAATGAATTGCTAGGCTTCAAGCTCCAGCATCTTTAGAGTTTTCTCATTTCCTTTGTGGACACCCTCATGGAAGGATGACCAACAGGCTAAGAACTAGGAATGAGATCAACACAAAACTCAATTGCCCGATTGGGTATCAAACCCGAAACAGACTCACATATATCAACTAAATCACAAAAAATTGGAATTCGAAATACATCATCATCATCTCGAAACTAAAGAACAAATAAAGATACTTTGGAATCTTCATCAACATTCCAAAGAATAAGAAACAACAAATCAGCCGATTTAGGATGCCTAATATAGGATCCTTTCAAAACATAGAATTTGGGCTTGATACATGCAAGCCAATTCTTCCAAATTCACATCAAATCCAAGACAGTAAATAACGTGTAATTTCGCACGGAAGGAAAACTACAAAGAACAATCTTGGTATTCTCACTCAACAAGCCAAATATTGCGGATCCTCTCAATAGGATTCGCTATCCTCAAAGAAGTAACAAGATAAGAAACATCCAATGGTATGAACAAGCTCCTCGATATGAATGTGTGTCAAGCACCCGTATTAAAGAGAACTAGAATAAAGTAACCACGATAAGGGTAATTCATAAGACAAGATATCGTTAATTTATTTGTGGAATACTACGGAATTAAAATACATTCCGAGACATATTCCCACCTTATATCTACCACAAAGGACACGAAAAGGTCAAGGACACAATGATTGAGGGATTCGTAACACTTGTATTATACATGGATGTACCGCAATATATGTTTCTGTTCTGTGTTATCATATTTTGTTCTGAACTCAGCTTTGATACCAAGCTGTGATGCCCTACCCCGAGACCCGCATTCATAAAGAGTATTACTGGGTAATACTGTCTGCTAATAGGAAGAATAGGGCTGTTTAGGAGCGACCACCTATGGCTTTATCTTAAACATCTATTAAATACGCCGATTAATGCTTTAATTTTTTGCCTTCTTAAGTGTATCAACATATCCGATAAATGCTTAATACAAAATTATAGCGGCTAACGGGTCTATCAGAACAAAATATCACGATAGAATGCACAACACATCACAAAACAGCAAACAACAAATATATACATATATACTAATACATCCCAGTATGATACAAAATGATACATCATAAGTGGTTCAAAGACTACACTATATACAATGAGTAAAAAATATATACATATCAGAGCCAAACAAAAGGCTACAAACTACACAAAAAGGGACAAGCTGATATCCAAGCAGAAGCATCAAAGCAAAGTCCAAAGCAAGTATCTAACCTGAAACAACTCGGTCTGATCCAAGTATAAAATACACGGGTCAGTCAAGTTAAAACAATCGGATGAGCAATAGATATATGAAGTATAAGGGTAAAGGTGAGGTATCTTCTCGAATGAGAAGAAATAACAGCAAGAGCATATCATTTCCTCAAATGAGGTAATTCACTAAGTATATGTCCTCGAAAGAGGTAAACTCATTGATAAAACACTAAGTATAATAAACGCCTCATATTACCAAAGAAATCCCAAAAGCAACAATAATGGTTTCTCTAAACCATATCTCCTAAATAGGAAATCTCAAAACTCAAACTCGCCAAAAATGGCAATCACAAATGCAATCACAAATGTATTCTCAAAATAGAGAAATCTCAAATCTCAAAATATGCCAAAAAGGGCAAACAAGCCTATATCTATAAAAAGGAGATTAGAAATCTCAAAATAAACGCTAAGTGTTGGCAAACCCAAATCTCAAAGTATAGAACTCGATAAGGAGTTCAATTTCCCAAAGATGTAATCGCCATATATAATGTCTCGAACGACTCAAATGGCCAATAATGTAAAAAGGCGATACACTTGGAAAATCATAAATAAATCAATGAAATAATCTCAAAAGACAGCACAAGCTTATAAAATAGCCGAAGCCCGCCAAGTACTGGTCTCTCAAAATAAGGATCCATGTCTCTTAGATAAATATCCCGAAGGAAAACATCCTGAAGGACAAATAAATACGTCTCTTAGACAACTTCCTGAAGGACAAATACATCACAATGGACAAATACATCTCTTAGACAAACATCCCGAAGGATAAATGACCCGAAGGTCCAGTACTGGCAAATACGTCTCTTAGGTAAATGTGTCACAAACTTTTAGATAGAAATCGAAAAAGTCTTAACAGTCTGTCCCACACCACACATTCTCACTAATCGTTTTACTACCCACTAGCCAATGTCACACCAAAAGGTAGTAAAAATATTTGCCTCATCTCATCGGCAAATACGATCCGAAGGTCAAAACAATCAAACAAACAAGTCAGGAGTTAACCAAAAAGATAAATGCACGTGTACCATACCACATCTTCTACCCGATCATTTAATTCTCTTTCTCATTCGCTGGAATAGTGCAAAAACATGTATTTTATATAGAACATAAGTTATTTGAGAAAACAAGCTTTTAAAACAATTTTTCAAAATTGTTTTTGGAAAACAAACTTTAAAATTCCTTTAGTATAGAAAATATGTAGATTTTATATCTTGAAAATAATTTAAAATATTATATAATAATTAATTCAAAAGCCGATTTATTTTAAAAAATTATTTCAAAATTATTTGAAAAACCCGTGCTCGAAATCAAAGAAAAACATTGAAAATTCTCAAAAACTGACATTCGAATTCAACTCAAAAATGATTCATTTTGAATCTCAAGTTTACCAAAATGCTGGCTAGCCTATTAACAGGCATCATAGCCATGAAATAAATTCAATATTTTTACGAAAACATGAAGTAGAAGTCGAAAACCGGATTGAAAAAGAAGTCAAAACCAAAAACATACAGGGCAGAACAATTCAATTCCCAAGTCGACCTACAGATCGACCTAGGTGTCGACTTTTAACACCCATAGGTCCACCTTAGGGTCGACCTAAGGGGCTTTTGGGTCGACTATAAGTCGACCTAGGGAAGTTTGGGGTCGACCTTCAAGTTGTGATGTTGTGCATGTGATTTCCAGGCTTTGTGTTGATTTTGCAGAGCAGTTTTCAGGTATCAAACCAAAGTGGTTTGCTCTAAAATTTTGCGTACTTAATCTACAACACATAAGCTATCATCAGAAGAAAATATGGTAGCATTTCGTTGGCAGTATTGAGAGAAAATGACATGCAAAGTGGTAACCCAAATCATTTTATCACAGAAACAAAACTGAATATAGAAAACAAGATACAGAAGCAAAATTTCATTGCTTTAGCTATAATTTTGTAAGCAGCAACTCACCTTGCAAATGAAAAGAAAAATCCAAAATTTCAGCTGAAAGATGCAAATGGATTTGTCTTCAAAAAGATGTAAATGAGAAAAATAGAAATATGAAGACCAAAAGAATAATGTTACAGACAATCCAATTTCACAAGATGGAGTTTTGATGAAATGCTTTAGTTTGGAGTAGATTACCTATTGTAATTCTCTTTGATTTGATTAAAGACAACAATTAAATTGAAGAGAAAATGAGAATTGGCTTAGATTGAGAAAATGGTAAAGTTTCTTCTTTTCCTTTCTATTTCCTTTTTTATGCAAGAGAAGAAATAATGAACGTACATGGAAAGCTTTTCTCAGTTTCTGGTTATGAGATAATGTGCTTTGGACCCAAAACTAAAGAAATTAATTATCCTTTGTAAACAATTTTCATTTAAAGGCAAATATACACAAATATATCTAAGTAATTAAATCTAAACAACATATTTCAACAAAGTTTTAACACAATAAATTTATGTAAACACATTTTCATGTTAAATAAAATATTTTGCAACATATAAAAAGATAATTTTACCTTAAACATATTTTTATTATCAAAAATTCTGATTTTTAATTAAATAACTAATTTACACAAATAGTTACATAAAACATCATTTTTAATACCAAAAATTACACAAAATAATTTTCTTCTATAATAAAATATAATAAACCATTATCCATCAGTTTTATAACTGAAACTTATTTTTAAACCAAATTTCATCTTTCTATTTAAAATAAACACATTTAAAAATCAAACACTTCCTTTAAAAATTATTAAAAGAAGCATTTGGTAATAATTACTTGAATCACTAAATAAAATCGTATTTCATTCATAATTCTCACAAATACCCAAGATAAAGTTTTCAAAACTTTATTTTCACATTTTATTTCCAAAATCCATTGTTTATTCTAAATAAACAATATAAATCTCCAAATTTTTTAATTCACAATATTAAATTATAACCATCATTATAATTTAATATATACAGGTAAACACCAAAACCAGGGTTGTTGTAGGAAAAGCAATAATATATATTCATTGCTTGAAAAAATCTTAAATATTGCAAAATCTTGTACAAGTGAAGTTGGAGAGACAAGTCTGTGAATCACGGTGAAGTCAATAGTGGAAAACCACAAAGCCTACATTGAGGCCTTTGCGGTATTACAAGCAATTCTAATATGTTGATGATGTGCATGTTCGATTGGCGCGCATGCATAGTTTGGAGGGAGGTTTGGCTTTGTGGTAGAGACATTTGTTTCCTTGGATATATTGTTTGGAGTTTTAGAAGATGTTTTTGGAAATATAGTATCAAGGTGGAGATTGTTGGATTTTGTAATGCAATATTGCCAAATCAAAATAGATTTTGGAGTTATTTTAGTCAAGGTGAATTTGTGGCTATAATATATTGCATCTTTTATGGATTGTGTAGATTTTAAAAATAATCAGTTGCCACTTTTATTGCACTAAAAAAGGAATGGAATTATCTACATGGGAATGATTTATTTTGGGAGATGGAAATAAAAAATGGTTGATTAAAGAATGCATTTAATTAAAAATATTATAAATGGATATGCATATGTTCATCAATTAGATGTGTGGGAAAAGTGTATTTTGTTGGATGTCCGGGATTGAGATTTCTTCTCAATTTTAGGTCTCTTTTGTATTTTTTTTGTTGAGTCAATAAAAGTTGTGTTTTTTGGGAGAATTATTTTCGTTTGTTTTCTTCATTGCTTTCTCTTCTAAATCTAATTGTGTAGTGGTCCCAGAAAATTCTTATACTTATGAATTTTTCTAAAACCTTTACATGCAAGTTTATATTCTTAATATATATTCAGATATATAGGATGGATGCAATTTCAAGAGTTGCTATTTTAGCTCTAAATATCACTCCAGGAGATCGTGTACTTGATATGTGTGTAGCTCCACGTAGTTATTGTTTTTCCAGGACATGAAATCTAATTATGTAGTTTAATTAAACATATATCACAAATGACATTGTATTAGAGGTATAGTGGAACAAATCATTATAGAAATATTAAGGTAAAAGTATATGATGCAAACAATTTATTCAATATGAATAACACGTGATCTTACACATTTTATTATCCTTGAGCACCGCCTACATACCAAAGCACAATCACATAAGTTTACAACATCATATGCAAGTACTTGATTTTGGCCGATATTGTACACACTACACACATTATATATGTACGTGTGTACGTGTGTGTGTGCGCGCCAATGGTTGGAAATACTAAAATTTACACAAAAATAGTTCAATGGGTTCACGGACATTTTTCCTTATCGTTAAAGCTAAAAACAATAGCTAGAATTTCTATAAAAAAATTAATATATTAGTTCTCTACTTGCTGAATTGTTAAGCATTTGAAAATGAATAACTAGATGATTATTTTAAAAAAGGAAAAAAACTGACATGTTAAGTCTCCAAACAAATAAATTAATAATCTTACCATTACAAGATTGTGTTGTTGATGTGGCCACTTGTTTCCTTGATGATGACGAGTTAGGAATAGCAAAAGATTGTGGCTCTAATAATGGGTTAGGAATAGTTATCATAAACTATGTTTCAGGTAGAGTAACGGACTGTGAATTTGATCGTCTATGAATACCTGGAGCCATAACCACTAAAAAATCAAAAATAAGTAATGGGTATATAAAATGAGAGTACAAACTACAATAATCCAACATTATTTTTCTATCTTTGACAACCGCAATTAAGATATGCACTCCATATGAAGTACTAAAACACCAATGCTTAACATGTTTTCTGTAATGAACCAGACTTTCGACCCTTGAAAATCGACATTAATACATCCTCGTTATTCACGTTCCGCAAATCCAAGTATTGGAAAGCCCCATTGTTAGGGCAAAAGGAAAATAAAGATATAACACAATCTTATATGAATGGAATAATATATATTATTTCAATAATAAACTTTACAGTGGAAAAAATTGAATACAATATCAGAGTCTAACTTAGATTCAGCCTGGACAGTTATAAACCCTCTATTCTTACAAATGCTAAAAAAATAAACACAAATGCAATAGATGAAGCGGATAATAGAATACGTCCATACATAGATGAAGATCTCCAGCTCTTCTTTGGATACCCCAAGCGTCTTCAACTAAACCTAAAACTACTCGAATCTGACCTGAGTATTAAAAATACCTGGATCAGGCTTGATAAACTAGCATGACATGCTTGAAATTTTAAATGTATAGATCATGCTGATGTCAATCAAAACCTCTGAAAAGAAGGGCATCTCATAAGACCATGACCACATATGAATATAGATAGGTTTTTACCTTATGATAACCAAAACACTTATATACCAAAATAATTTGATATTAATCTTTGATGACATTGCTTTGAAAACACTTTTCAAATAATATATCAAGATAGCCGAAATGGTTACATTGATTAAATTTAATGGCTTACTGGCTACATTTTCAAAGTAGGTTCTACAATCAAAACCGTAAATGCAACGTAGCAGAATTGGATTTCCTATATGATAGGGAACTAGAGACCATTCAGACCCGAAAAATCCAAGCATAACACTTAGTTTCCACATGGCTTTACACGATCTCCGTCAGCCTCCGAACTACATTATCAACTACTATGGAACAGAGTATTACTTAGTTAGGCTTTACATGGTCTCCATTAGCCTCCAGTATCTGTCCATTCATACAATGAGGCAACAAGTGCCTAGAGGGACATCTTCCCACAATAATAGTCTGAAATGTGTCCTTCAAACCAAATAGTATCTCGTATCCTTCCTGGGATGCGAGGCTCTTGAGGTTACGTTCCACAAATCCACGCTTTGATCATCATAGTTTCCACTTTGAATACTACATTGTCATTCTGTTGATCACTATTGACTTTCACGAACATACAGCTCTGAGCTCATACATCTTAGAGAAGGGTGTTAAGCTAAGAGAAGTTTCCTTCTCTTCCATCAAATAGATGTACGTTTGTGAAAGTCAACATTGTGATCTCAGAAATGCAATGTCATACATTCGTCCATACAAGTTTATTATGGGACTGAAGAAATCCAAAGACACTCCTTCTACCACATCCTGTCGAGAATTATCCATAGGAATAGTAGAGATTAGTCTTGTAATCGAATGTTTTCATAATAGAGAACTACTGCCACCATGAATATATGATATGGTAAATTTCACCCCAAGAAACTAGTGGCAAGCAGCTCTTTATCATGAGGATACCCATCTTCAAAAAATCATCATCTTCATCTGGGTTTCACTTCTGAACGTATACGTTGGTTCGAACTGGTTTTCGAATAGGATTTACCCAAATCCATACCCGGATCCTCTGAACCAATCATCGATCAAAAGATGTTAAGTTCATATGTGATTATCAATCAACATTCAATTTAATTCATCCTTTTATTCATTCATAGATATCACAGAGAGACATATTGTTTATTCCATTTATCTTCTTAATAGTAAACAGAATCATTAAGCCTCATTTATCAAATGTTTTTGGTTAATTAAACCTTTTTAAATCTTAGAATGATTCTAAATCGTTTCACCTTTTATTTAGGAAAACATTTCCAAATCATTTATTTAAATTTCATATTGGAATACATTATTAAGTAAAGAGGATCATACAAATTATACTGATTCTATTAGATATCAATTTTCATATCCAACCTTTACTATCCATCAAATAATAGCGAGATCACCTTATAAATTCTCACGGATAGTACGGATTCCCTCTTTGGAATTTAATAACAAGTATTAGAAGATTATTTATATGCAATCCATGTTGTTTAAATTTGGAAAATTATATCTTTTATACTTTGGGAAATTTTGATTTGAGTAACTCAAATTTACCATTCTCTTCGTTAGGCCAGTCTAGATAGCTAGGGAGGGCGGACAACTGGTTTCCCAAACACAAACCTAGAGACTACCATTCTGTCACCCATAAGGTGGTCAGGTTATTTGATCAACTCTAAATCATTAACATATTCAATTAACTTTTAATTATTTATTTAACCACTTTGAAATAATTTATTAATCCTTCAAATCACTTTAAAATACTTTAGTACTCATTTAAAATCATTACAAAAGATTTGGAAAAGAATTGCTGCGTTTAGAACTATATTTCAAAGTTATAGAAAAGTGCTGTGAAAAGTACCATGAATGGTGCTTTTTAAACTGTATTGATCAAAAAAACTTTTCTATCATTTGGAAATTCATTTTTATAACTCAAATAACTCTTAAACATTAATTTTTTAGAATTTATTCCATATTTTTAAAGAATTTAGAATATCTATTTAAAAAAATTTACTACATTAGTCTTCGAACTACGAAAGCATGATTTATTTAAAACTTGATTTGCTTATATTTTAAAATCAGGAAAATAGGTATAAAGACAAATTTAGAAGAAAAAAATAGACTGAAGAACAACAAGTTTATTTTTTCGGCTAAAGGACGATAGTAGTTATAACAAGCATTTTGTATAGTATAAAACTGAATATAATGTTAGTTTTAGCTAGCATTTTGTATAGTGTAAAAGTTGAATATAATGCTAACTATAACTATCTTTTGTTTCTTCGCCTAAAAAATAAAACTAGATGTCCTTTAGCCTAAAAAAATTTCAAAGTTTTTCATTTTTCCTATTTACCCCTTTTAAAATCTACTAAAAAATCTTGATTTTCTTTCTTTGTTCGAAAGCTATGGATATAATAGTTTGGAAAATTCTTATCTCGAAGATTTTGAAGCTATATTCCATTCAATATATTCGTTTGACATTTATGGCGTAAAATCGTGAACTGCCGTTACGCAACGAGCCTTAGTTTGACTTATTTTATATAACTTGTCCAAAATTCTCAAATTGAGTTTTATTGTAACATACCCGATTTTTGGTAAAATTATTTAGGATATTTAATAGGTTAAATTAAATAAAATAATGTGTCGATCTGGAGATTGAGATTTGATTTTTAATTAAGTGTGATCACGACATTTAACAATGAACTAAAGAAGAGTTAAAGTGAAATAGAGGAAGGGTAAAATAGGAAAGAGGTCATTCCTATATCCTTCAAACCTTGGCCGTGTAAAATTTTACACATTCATTTCATTTTGAAATTTTAAAACAAGAGGCGGGCCACCATTAACAAGGAAAAGAGGAAGAAAAGCTAGGAAGAAGCTAATTCAAATCAAATATTTTCACATCTCAATCTCAATAATCTCTAAAGCTAAGGTGAATAATGTTTACATCTCATTTTTGATGGTATTTTTGATTTTTAGATGATTTTTGAATATTTTGCATTGATTTACCATGATTTTGAATGATGGAATGATTATATATACATGTTGATGATTTATGTATGTTCATATTGATTTTATGATATGTTTTAAGGTGAAAACCCTATAAAATGACATCCTAATGCCTTGAGAATTTTTATGAAGATCATGAATAATATTTTGCATATGGGCTTCAATATTCAGATTTTTCTATATTTTCGTGGAATTGACATGAATTTTCTAGTAAAGAAAATGGTATTTTTGGTTATAAATTATTTACAGGTAAATAATTAATTATTTGGGTTTGAAATTTTTATATGTTAGAAAACATATATAAAGTGATTTTTTGGAATGTTTCTAGATTTTTCCTAAGTGTTTTAATGGTTATATAAAAGTATTTATGGTATGGGAATTAATTTTTTATATAATTAAATAAGGAGAAGGGGCTTTTTGAAAATATTTAAATTGTTAAATCTAGAAAGTCGGCAGCACTTTTGAAAAGAGAAACCTTGCAATCAATCAGATTTAGACAAACAAGGAAGGTTAGGTACAAAAGAAAAGTTTAAATGTACTGAAAAATAGGTTTTTCACTGTTTGTCTCCTTCGGCACTAGGTTCTGCCTCCGTACTACGCCTCCGACATAGTTGGAACCAATGTAAATGGTATCAGGTAATTGACACGTAATGAATTGGATGTGGGCGAAACGTACAGGGTGGAAACCAAGGGGTTTCGAAGGGGTTGAAGCTTTATTTTGGTTTTAAAGAAAAATGTGCCTGCTTGCTTTTGACTAAGATGCTTTCGACTTGGTTAGGTTTCGACTAGGTAAAATGGTTTAAAAGGAATAGTTTCAATTGGATTGCATCTTTGTTTTAAATGAATAATCTCGACCAAGTTGAAACACCTAGCTACTGCCTTTTTACATTTTGACCCAGTAGGTTTTGAAGGGGTTGTTTTGTTTTAGAAAATCTGCCCACCTCTCCAATGCTTTTGAAGGGATGGTTTCAAAATCATCACTTCATTACTTAGGAAATGGTTTCGAAACAGATGCTTTTGACTTAAATGTTTTTAAGACCATTTTTCTATGTTTGAAGTAAAACCCAAAATGGTTTTGGAAGAGATAGTTTTAAATGGTTTCAAAGCAGATGTCTTTGACTTTAATGGGTGTCTGATCCTTTTTCTCTACTTAAAGGCAGAATCCAAATGGTTTCGACCAAGACGTTTTCAAAGAGTTTCGATGAGTTAACTTTGAATGATTTTAAAAGGTTTCATCATGTTTTAAATTGAACCCATAGTGCTTTTAAAAGGATTGAGCTTTGAAGCTTTCTAAAGGTTTTATTGAATGGTTCCGAAAGGGGTAGATCTTCAGGGTTTTGACGGAGTTGAAAAGGAAGGTTTTTCCTATGTTTTCGAAATGCAAGATTTAAAAGGTTTTAAAGGAGGATGCCTAATGTTTTTAAAGCTTTTGAAGGAAAGATTTTATTAGTTTTGAAAGAGTTTCTTTCAATGTTTTCGAAGGGGTTACCTTCAAGGGTTTCAAAAGGGTGTTTAAACATTTTAAACATAGGTTTCGAATCTATTAAATAGGCAATATAGCCTAAATGTTTTAAGTTAAAAAAGGGTTTTAACTTATTTTGGAAGAATAGCTAATCCACATTAAAATTCATCAACATTATTTTATGTAAAGTATATATATCATGGCAAAATGGCTTAGCGTAAAGATAAAGATATATTTTCCTTGTACATATATTATTTAAAGGACTAAATCATTTTGAAAATGTTTCAAGGAAAATTTAAATGGTAATTAACCTTAAGAAAATGATTTGGACAGTTAGACCATTTAGATTCAGATAGTTAGTCCAGTTTTGTGGGCAGTCAGCCCAGTTTCATGGACAGTTAGTCCATTATAACATAATGAACCTTGCTATTGTTTTTGGACAGATAGTCCTTTTGTTAGCATAACGGACCTTGCTATTATGTAGTGGGCAGATAGTTCACAGATTACCTTCTTTACGGACAGATAGTCCCTTTATTAGCATAAAGGATAATCCTATTTTGATATATGAGTTTGATTAACCAGTTTGATTGCATGAAAGGATATGAAAAATATATATGTTTTGAAAAGGATATTAGTGAGGGGAACACGTTCCGCTAAGCGGCGTGGTCTCATTTAATATCAGTAAATCGAGATGTAACAGAATTATTCACAGCAGGCTTTATGTCTGACTCGGAATTTTTGTTTCCCATTAAACTTTTGAACACTCAAAATTAATTTGAGTAGGCTGAGGGTTGAGGGTTTTAGATTTTATTCTTTTGAAGAATAAAGCTTCTGAAGACGAGCAGGTGGTTGACGGATTGCTAATTAGGAATATAGATTATACTTTTCATTTTTCTATTGTGTATATTAAGTTAGATATGACTATATTTCTCTGATTAACTAAGGGCGCATCATCATATGTCACTCTTGGCATAATTTTGTAATGATTATAATTGGTCTTTACCTAGGAAATGGACATGGACTATATAACTTGAATATGAATTTGTTTGAAATGTAATCAGTAAAATGTTATTTTTGGAAATCTATGATTTTTTTCATATTCAAGTGCTTCTGATATTATGAATATCATTAGCATTGCCGAATTTTTTCATCACAAGTTAATACTATAGATGACTGCCGCATCTGTAGCGCTTAGCTTTTGGCCTCCAAATACGGAATGTTACAACTTAGCATCAGAGCATAGGTTTATGAAAAAACTTTAACTAAACATGCTTCTTTAAATATAGTCCTAAAGAAGTATAGTAAGGTTGGGGTATGGGATAATGCAATACACTACACTAAAAGGTACTTTTGGTGGCGCACAAAAAACGCAAGCATAACTTATGGTGGCATTTTGCTATTTTAGAGAACGCCGCCATATGACATGAAACTAAAAAAACTAATATTTTTGGTTGCGTTTTTGTAAACGCCGTTATAATGTGCCTTATTGCGGCGGCAAAAAAAGGCCATCGTAAATCTTTTTTGTAGCATTTTGAAACGCCACCAAAAGTGACGTTTGGGTTACAACTTAAACCCAAACCTTATAGTTGCGTTTATTATATGCCATAATATATATTTCGCCGCAGCAATATTTTTTTTCGTTGCGTTTTTTTCTACCACCATATTTTTTAGCAACGATATTTTTTAATATATTTTTTCTGTAGCGTTTTCTAAACGCCACTAAATAGACGCTGTTATACATTGATCGTTTTAAAGGTTGTACATTTCAACGCAACAATATTTTTATGTTGCGTTTTTTTCTGCCATTATATTTTTTCCATAGCGTTTGATAAACGCCACTAAATATTTTTGCTTTTCTTTGTCTATTTCTCACATTCTACTAGCTCGTTCACTCTCCAATTCACTTTATTCACAATTTATATTAAACAGTAATAATAAATAGTTCAATAATAAACAAAAAATACATGAACAAATGAACTACCATAAACACAAGTAGTACATTACCATACATTGATATAGATGTAGTACATAACCATACATTGAACAAATGTGGAATTTCCATCTTGATATTCATTTAAGGAGATCACCTCTTCCTTGGAACACCTATAGATAAGTAAGCCGAAAACCATTATCCATAAGTTAAAGAAATTAGTAAAAATGAATCAACTAACGATGTTACTTTTCCTGTATTGGTACATGTTAAACTAATGTAGTCCAAGCAATACTAAAGTTAATTAGATTGAATTTAATATTGATTATCGGTGATTAGCCTAAAGCTTTTGCAGACATACATCAAGTACTTTAATTTATCAAACATGCATAGATACTCACCCGCACGGAATTTCAACTGCACATATGCATGCAATTCCCTTTTGCGAGTGGTTGGCTTCAATATGAACCTCATTAACATCCCTGCATAAGATCCATGTTCTTTTACACTAGTGACTTAGTGCTTTGTAGCCTATAAAATTATCAAGTTATTTTAAGAAAGAAACAACTCTCTTCTAAATTATTTGTTAATATTTATAAATATTGGCACTGGAACATTTCTTTACGTCAAATATAAATCTTCAGTTGACGAAAACATTATAATCAAGAACTTAAATACAAACTTTGATTAATACTGACACTAAAGAGCACCTCCACTTGCAAGATCATAAAATAAAACCTAGAAACATTATATTATATATTTTTTCAACCATCCAAGATAGATTAATAATAAATGGACTAATAATAGTTAAAGGTAGACAAATTCAAATCCATTAAACGCAAGTGAAGGATAATAAGTATTTATTTAGAACTGAAATTGCATATCTTGGTGTAACCAAGTTCGTCAAGGTAGACCCATCAAGGCGGAAGAAAAATAAAGTTATAATGCAATAAGAACCTGGCATAACGTGTCAACCTTTATTCTCCTAACATCGTTTTGTACGAAACAGGCGACAGCCTTGCAGTCTGCAGACAATAACAGTCAATTAAAACAATAGAACATACTAATGTAACTATGCTTTATCGCATAACAGCAATTTGAATGTTGTATTCTAGAGTCCAGTGTACAATCATGGTTGCTATAATTTTTTACAATATGCCACCAAGCAGCTATTTATTTAACTGTTTGTGTATGGATCGTCACTCACACTGTCGACATGATAAATATTTCATTACTGTAATTTATACGTACCTCTTTTGGTTTTTCATGTGTCTTCGGCACCTATCTACTACATAAAAGGTAAAAGCAAGAAAATTTATAAGAAAATTTGGATAAAAAATATGAACAAATTAAGAAAAGATCTGTATCGGTCATAGATGCAAAATGTGCATACAACTTTTACAAATTTTATACTTGAAGCTTAACATCTTATACCCATGTCTGAATATACTAAGATGTTGTTTGGATGACAATGACCATGCTTGCCTAATTTGATTTCAAACAAAATATTTTACATTATTATACAAATAATTTATATCAAAAATGGAAGGTAGAGTGATTAAACAGATTTAAAAACCTGAACTTGTTAGACCACTTATTGACTCTAACAAGGACGAAGCTACAACGGCACTTGTTAGGTTGTATGCACAGGTGCCCTAAAAACGATTAAACAACCTTGTCGCCTGAATGAATATTTTATAATAAAAGATAAGTGACCAAAATAGTTTACATAAAGAAATGCATATTGTAGAAATAACCTTTCTAAAATTGTCTTTTCTAATTCAATAATGGCACCTCCACATATAAAGATAGTAGAAATACATAAAATATTGTAACTAAGATTCATATAGGTGTCTACTGCATAGCCCGAAACAATCACACCCTTTATATACATGCAGGTTTTATATGAAACATTTTAAATGGTGTTACTTTATTGTAAGCAAAGAAATAACAAACAAATTCATGCTTTCGCTACAATTATGAAGCAACTTTAACTCTCTCTCCAAATTCATCTAATATTTACATTTATTTATGGAATATAAAACTAATAAATACTATTTGGAATGAATTATTAATATATCAGAAACAAATTAAACATCATTTATCTGTCCTATTAGTAAAAACGAAGAACGCATCTGCAAACTTAAGGTTGACAAAAATTTAATACGGTGCAAACAAAGATGAAGCAAACATAGAATATGATATACTTGACACAAAATTGTCGTTTTTAGAATTCCGTCAATAGAATCACTATAAATTTGACACCCTTATGAGAGCAAAGAATTCAACTATGATGGTCCTCTATCATTTGCTTATCCGAAGTCACAAAAGCATGAGTTGGCACATATTGATCATCATAATAAACAGTCGATCATCATAGTGGATATCTAACTTCAGTTTCATAAGGTAATGCGTAGAGAACAATAAAATTGTTATGCATTTTGACTTTCCCTTAGCATATTGATTAAACAACCATGTATTTCGATGCTTAGATCGTAATCTTCTTTATGATATTATCGCCTGTAGAAACGCAGATGTTATAAATTATTCGAGCTTATTCTAAAAATGGTACATTGAATTAAATAAACAAATCTGGTACATTCATTACATGTTTATGCTGTAGTCAAACCGAAAAAAATAAATAGAAGTATATGTAGAAGATCGGTAGCATGTTATTAACTACTGTACATATAGGTATAATGACCTCGCATACCGAAGTTAAACCACAGAATTTCTTACAAAGCATTTTTGAGACTAATGTAAAAACCACATACCACATACATATAATGACATATCATAACTGATGTACGCTACCTTTTCTGATGGTTGTTCAGATGACATTATCCTTTTTACAATTCATGTCGACTGCACTAATTATTTTGGTAATATCTCAAAAATCCTTTAGTTTATAGAACGTCTGTATGTAATAAAATAAAAAATATTGGTAAAGTTACCAGTAAGCAAAATTGAGTAACTCCATGGAAAAGTTGCAGAATCAATCGCATGAAGTCCACTTCCATAATGCCCCTACTTCATTTGATAAAACATGGTAAACCTGAAATACATAACCAAATACAAATCATTCCAAATAGAATACACATATTAAATCGAGTATTAAAAATCATACCAAATAGAATACTGTTATTGAACAAGAGTTTAAATCGCTTTTCATACCTACATATTCATGCAGGCTATCTTCTAACTGCCTCAGGCCATCCTTGCAACCATCATGTCCTACCTTATGATGCCAGCCTATATTGATACAACACCCGTTCATTGTTTTAAACGATGAACTGCAGATAGAACCATAATTTCAAATGCTTCCAATGGCAAACACTAGCATAATGACCAATCTGATAAGCTTCGTCGATTATTATGAAATGATGATAATCTCTAGGAATACAATGTCATCATCTCTGTGGACTCTATGCCCATGTCACAGCCGGTTTGAAGCACTCTTGGGTCATCCAAATCTTCTGCGACCTTAGTACAACTACCGAAGCCACTGGGTCCATGGCCATGCGACTATTAAATAGTGAGAAAAATTCTATCAAATATCTTATTCCAGCCCTGCATCTTTCTACTTTCTCTTTGTACACAACTTGCATGCATGTAGTGTGACACACACAATAATGTACAAATGCACAGCTGCCAACCCTATAGTTCTACCACCATGACAAATTATCTCTACTTAACTCCAGTCGTCCTTCGCTCAGCTTTGGTTGTACATATAAACCGTCCTATGTAGCCTTATCATCTTCCTTCCCCTTGTTATCAACATCCAGTTACTCGCCTCATTGTCCAACCATGACTGATGCTTTATTTTATGACCCCATATCCTCTGGTCTTTTGGCCCCAACTCTTCCATTTTCCTCTAACACTTATTAGCATCACTTTTGGAAAGTCCTCCTTTGATTATTTTACTAAATAATTGACAGTAGATGAACCAAGCATACATCAAATACAAATAGTACACCACTTACCAGAGCTTGAAAAGAGCTTAGCAAATATGGGTATGAGTGGCTGAACATGCATAAGTTATGCACAGAACATAGATTTAAAGTTGATCAAGGTGAATAAATAAAAGCTCATGATGAGACAACCCTGAAGTGCAAGTAAAACCTCTCCAACAACGAGGTTCCAAAATCTATATGGGAATTATAATAGTAACAGTAAGATATACCTTTAAACTCCCATAATTTTAAGCCATCGTTCTCATTATAGTGTTTGAAGCCGGTAAGATGAAGATAATAACATTATGTGAGGATATCAATATTGTTGTAGGTCATAATAGTAAGCATTAAGCAAAACAGTCATATACAAACTATGGCAGAAAAAATGGACATCTAAAAACAATATAACCATGTGATTAATAGTAAGGGACAAAGGAGAAAAAGTCTTACACATTTATCCTTTCTTTGTTCAACTTAGACTTTACACTAAAATGAATGGTTATGGAGTTCACCATAAAGACCAACCCATAATCAAACATAAATCAACTTTCACCTTTCTGTACAAATCCATCATCTCCATCACTGGCCATGGTCAAACCATAACAATACATAATTAATAATACGGTTACAAACTTTGATATTTAATTTTTTATTTGGAAATAACAAAAAATTCCTTTCACTACATCCATAATCTCAAACTGGTGGATGGTGTGAGCTCAAGTGGAGATTTGGAGATTGTAGTGGTGGAGATGTGGTCTGTAGAAATTTTGTTGGTGCAACGGATGATGGTGATAGTGGGCAGCTACTTGACTTCATGTCGAAGAGAATTTCTAACGTGATTTTGGTGCCGATCTAGGTTTATAGCTTGAGGCAATGTCGAAATCTAAGTCTAGGGTTTGTAGCCTTTCACAAGCCCATGAATAGAGAAGTGGAAGAGTAGATAGGATGGAGGTGAGTTGGACGAGAGGGTAAGGTTGAGAAAGGGATGAGATTGGAAAGGAGAGATAGGGAAACATGGAGATGATGAGAAGCGGCTAAAATCTAGGCTCACCATTGTTTTTATTCCTAAATGAAAGATAGTTATTCGAAATATTTCGTTGTTAAGTGGAGGAAAAAGAGATATGAGCGGACTAAAAATGATTCACCGAAATTTCAAGAAATACTTGGCAGGAACATTTTGGTAGCACTTATGAATTTACTTTTGCTCTTCCAAATGATCAATAGTTGCACTTAGCTTTCAAACGCTACTAAATAATGCAACTAACAACAAGTTTTCTTGTAGTGATAGTAACATACTTGTATTTTTTATACATAAGTATACGCTTTAGCTCTAGTCTCCTATCTTTGTTAAGTTATTTTAAGTATCTCATGAGGTTTGAATATAGATATGGAAGGAAGAAGAGGAAGAGTTAACCAAGGAGGGGAGGACACCAAAGGAAATGCCAGGCTTAATGTAAGAAGAGGTCGAGGTCAGGCACAACAAGAGAATATAGGTACTGGAGTCTCGCAAGTGGACATTTGGGCTATGTATCAGTTTTTTGTGAATATGATGCAAGCTGGAGTTGCAGTTGGAATGGTAGGAGGAGATGCTGTTGTTGTAGGAGTTCTAAAAGTTCTATTAGTTAATCATTATGCTAAGCTGAGTGGAGATTGTGTGAAGCTTGGAGGTAAGCCTTTTTTGGGGATAGAGGATGCTACAGAAGTGGAAAATTAGTTGTTGCACCGCGAAAGGATTTTTGCAGACTTGGGGCATAATGATGAGATAAAGAGGAGGTTGGCATCTAGACAGCTTTAGGGAGCTGCTTTGTTCTGGTGGAATAATGTAACTGTGGCGATGGATGAGGAGACTATGACGTGGGAAGATTTCAAAGGGAGGTTCCAAGAGAGGTTTCTGTCCGCAATGGCACAGGCAGCTCTGATCAGGAAGTTTGCTGAGTTAGAGCGTGAGGAGATGTTAGTTCTGGAGTATGCTAGAAAGTTCGAGGAGTTGTCTCGGTATGGATATGCCTCATTAGATATAGTCATGAAGAGGAATGATAAGTTTATCAGAGGTTGAAGCCTAAGTTACCCAGGGCGACATTACCTCATATTAGAGATCCTTCTGACTTTGTTGTGGAGATGGCCTTAAGGCATGAGGATATTCTTGATTCTCTAGAGAAGAGTACTGCTAAAGAAGTCCCGATGGTGGGTCAGAAGAGGAAGTTCTTTCCTAAGAAAGGCGCTCAGAAGGATGAAGCAGCTAAGAAAGGAAAGTCTGAGATTGTCTGTTTCAAGTGCGACAAGAAGTGGCACTTTGCCAATGAGTGTCGTGTTAGGAAGGCTAAGGAAGTGGCTGGTAGGAAGAATGTCGGGTGCTTCAATTGTGACCAGATTGGCCATTATAAGTGCTCGTGCAAGGAGCCCGCAAGGGATGGAAAGGGCAAGGTGCATGCATTGGAACATGCTGCTTCTAAGCCTATAGCTCTGGAGAAAGGAAAAGCAGTTTTGGGAGGTATGCTTCAGATTCATGATATGACTGTTAGTGTTCTATTTGATACTGGTGTATCGCATTCTTTTATATCTGGATGTTTGACAGATAAGCTTGACGTAGGACCCACTTATTTAGTTACTGCCTTATGGGTTGTGAATCCAATAGGAGGGTATGCAACTCTAGGGTTGAGATGTGACCAGTTAGAGTTTGACCTGCTAGGTCAACTTTGCAATTTGCATGTGATTGATTTTGTGGGATTCGAGATCATTCTTCAGATGGATTGCTTAAGTGAGTACAATGTTAGGATATTTTGCCACGATAGAAAAATATCACTTAGTCACCCAAATTGTAGTGACCAGATTGTTTATGCCATAGAAGGTTCTTACGGTGAGATGTATGCTTTGTTGGGTGCTATGGAACTAGAAGATGAGTTGAGTCAAGTTTTTGTGGTTAGAGAATTCACAAATGTTTTTGAGCCTGTAGTTGTATTGCCATCGAAATGAGCCATTGAGTTTCGAAAAAATTTGGTTCCAAGGGCAGAAACAGTTAGGATGTCACCAAGTAGGATGACCCTTACAGAGATGAGAGAGTTAAAGGTGCAGTTAGTGGATTTAGAAGGCAAGAATCTTATCAGGCTGAGTAGTACACCTTGGGTAGCGGCTGTAGTGTTTGCTAAGAAGCCGGATGGATCATTGAGGTTTTGTATCAATTATCGTAAGTTGAATGAGAGGACAATAAAGAATCTATATCCATTGCCGAGGATTGACGATTTGTTCGACCAGTTGAGTGGAGCCAAGGTATTTTCGTAGTAAGATTTAGCGATAGGATTCCATCATCTTAGAGTAGTAGAGGATGGTATACTTTGATGGCGTTTAGGACCAAGTATGGGTTGTACGAATGGTTAATCATGCCGTTCGGACTGACTAATGTGCCACCTTTCATTATGGATTTGATGAACCGGGTTTTTCGAGAGCACTTGGATAAATTCGTATTGGTTTTCATAGATAATATTTTGATATACTCTAAGGATGAAAGAGAGCATGAAGTTCATCTTAGAGTGGTGCTTAAGACACTAAGATAGCATCGGCTGAAAGCAAAGTTTTCGAAGTGTCACATCTGGAAGAAAGAAGTGAAGTTTCTTGGTCATGTAGTCTCAGAGGAAGGGTTGTCTGTAGATCTGACTAAGGTTAAGGCTGTAAATAGTTGGAAGATACCTGAGACAGTAATCGAGATAAAGAGTTTCCTTGGGTTGGCAGGTTATTATCGGAGGTTTATTAAGGAATTTTCGCGGATAGCGGCATCGATGACCAAGCTAATGAGAAAGAATGTAAAGTTTGTATGGACTGATAAGTGTGAGGATGTATTCCATAGTTTGAAACACTTATTGACCCATGCACTTGTTTTGGTTGTTCCAGAAGGTAATCAAAATTTAGTGATTTACACCGATGCATGTAGAATAGGATTAGGAGTTATGCTGATGCAGAGGGGTAAAGTGATTGTCTATGCTTCTAGACAGCTTAGACCGCATAATGTTAAATATCTGATGCATGATTAGAGTTGGCTGCAGTTATTTCTGCTTTAAAGGTGTGGAGACATTAACTTTTGGGAGAAAGGTTTGAGCTATATACAGATCGTAAGTCGTTGAAATATTTTTTCTCTCAGAAGAAGTTTAACATGAGACAACGGAGGTGGTTAGAATTGATCGCTGCTTATGATATTGGGATTGAGTACACACCGGGGAAAGGAAACAAGGTTGCGGATGCACTTAGCAGGAAACATCAGAATGCAGTATTGACAATGATTGCTGAGTTGGAGGATTTAAAAGCATTAGCAGATAGCAGAGTGTAGTGGAGATCTGAGGCTGGGTCTAGTGAAGATACAGTTGTATATCTTGTTTGGAAGTTCAACCAGTGTTGATCGAAAAGATTGCTTTTAAATAGATGGAGGATTCGGTGTTAGCCGAACGGATCGGGAAGCTAAGAGAAGGAACTGAGAGTGATGACTTGAAAGATTTCATTCTTGACCAGAATGGGTGGTTGAGAAAAAGGAAGATTATTTTTTCTAAGACATAAGGAAGGAAGTCTTTGAGGAATGCCATCATTCGAAGTTCACCATTCATCTAGGAGGTACTAAAATGTATCAGGATCGGAAGAGGTGTTTCTTCTGGGAGGTATGAAGCGGGATATTGGGTTGTGTGTGAAGCAGTGCATTATTTTCCAGCGGGCAAAGGTCGAACACCAAAAACCAAGTGGGTTGCTTCAGCCATTAGATATTCTATTATGAAAGTGGGATTCTATCTCCATGGATTTTGTTGATAGGTTGTGAAAGTCGATCATAGGAAATGAAAGTATATGGGTCATAGTGGAGAGATTGACCAAGAGCGCCAATTTCATTCCAGTTAGGTCAAACAGAATGACACTTGTTTAGGCAAGGTTGTTTATGAAAAATGTGGTTAGACTACATGTCATTCCTAGTTTCATAGTTAGTGATAGAGATCCCTTATTCATTAACGAGTTCTGGAAGGGTATACAAGAAGTTTTGGGAGCCAAGCTCCATATGAGTACCGCTTACATCTGCAGACAGATGGGCAAACAGAGAGAGTTAACAAGATCTTGGAAGATTTGTTAAGAGCTTGTGTCCTAGATTTCAGGGGATCAAGGGAAGACCATCTGCATTTAGTTGAGTTTTCATAAAAAAAAAGTTATCAGACTAGTATTAGGATGACACCATTTGAAGCTTTATATGGAAGGCTATGCAAATCTCCCATATGTTGGGTAGAGACTGGATATAGGTTGGTTCTTGGTCCAGATTTAGTCAAAGAAGCTGCAGAAAAGATTGAGGTCATTCGGGTTAGAATAAAGTAGGCTCGGTATAGGCAGAAGAGTTGCAAATAAAAGACGGAAAGATCTAGATTTCTCAGTTGGAGACAAGGTTTTCATTAAAGCATCACCGACGAAGGGTGTGACTAGATTTGGAAAATCGAGGAAGTTATCACCGAGATTTGTTGGACCTTTTCCTATTATTAAGAGAATCGAAAAAATTGCATATAGAGTTAAGTTACCGAGCAGTTTAGCAGGAGTCCACGAGGTTCTTCATGTTTTTCATCTCAAAAAGTGTGTTAGCATCCCAGAGACTACTATTGTATAGACTGTGCTAGATGACTTAGTAGTAGAACCAGATTTGACCATAATGAGGAAGCCTATTCGTATTGTTGCGAGAGATTAGAAGAGGCTCAGAACCAAGACGGTCAAATTAGTCAAAGTCCAGTGGAGCGACGATGATAGAGACTGTGCTTGGGAGATTGAGAGCACGATTAGAGATATTTATCCCAACTTGTTTGATGGTATGTTTTACCTTCTTATTTGATTTGTTGAGTACCTTATTGTAATTTTGAGGACGAAATTCATTAAAGAGAGGAGACTGTAATATTTTTGATAATATTATTTAGGATATTTATATTTTTAAATAAAATAAAATAATGTGTTTATTAGGGATTGAGATTTGATTTTAATTAAGGATAGTCGTGGCATTCAACAATGAACTAAAGAAGATTTAAAATGAAATAGAGGTGGGGTAAAATAGTAAAGAGGCCATTCCTATATCCTCCAAACCTTGACCACGTAAAATTTTACATGTTCATTTCATTTTGAAAATTTTGAAACAAGAGGCCGGCCACCATTAACAAGGAAAAGAGGAAGAAAAGCTAGGAAGAAGCTAATTCAAATCAAATCTGTTCATATCTCAATCTCAATAATCTCTAAAGCTAAAGTGGATAATGTTTACATCTCATTTTTGATGGTATTTCGATTTTTAGATGATTTTCGAATATTTTGCTTTGATTTTCCATAATTTTGAATGATGGAATGATTATATATACATGTTGATGATTTATGTATGTTCATATTGATTTTATGATATGTTTTAAGGTGAAAATCCTATAAAATGACATTCTTATGCGTTGAGAATTTTTATGAAGATCTTAAATAATATTTTGGAGATAGGCTTCAATTTTTAGATTTTTCTAAATTATTGTGGAATTGATATGAATTTCCTAGTAAAGAAAATGGTATTTTGGGTTATAAATTATTTGTGGTAAATAATTAATTGTTTGGGTCTGAAATTTTTATATGTTAGAAAAAATATACAAAGTGATTTTCTGGAATGTTTCTAGATTTTTCTTAAGTGTTTTAATGGTTATATAAAATTATTTAAGGTATGAGACTTAATTTTTTTATATAATTAGAGGAGGAGAAGGGGCTTTTTTGAAAATTTATAAAATTGTTAAATCTGGAAAGTCGGCAGCACTTTTGAAAAGAGAAACTTTGCAACCAATCAGATTTTGACAAACGAGGCAGGTTAGAAACAAAAAATTAGTTTAAAAGTACTAAAAAATAGGGTTTTCAGTGTTTCGTCTCCTTCGGTACCAGGTTCCGCCTCCATACTACGCCTCCGACACAGTCGAAACTAATGCATATGGTATCAGGCAATTGGTACGTAATGAATTGGATGTGGACGAAAGGTATAGGGTGGAAACCAAGGGGTTTCGAAGAGGTTGAAGGTTTGTTTTGGTTTAAAGAAAAATGTGTCTGCTTGCTTTCGACTGAGATGCTTTCGACTTGGTTGAGTTTTGAACAGGTCAAATGGTTTAAAAGGAAATGATTTCTATTAGGTTGTATCTTTGTTTTAAATAAATGCTTTCTGACTAAGTCAAAACGCCTAGCTGTCGCCTTTTTACCATTCGACCCAGTAGGTTTCGAACGTTTTGTTTTAGAAAATCAACCCACCTCTCTAATGCTCTTGAAAGGATGGCTTCGACATCATCATTTCATTACTTAGGAAATGGTTTTTAAATAGATGCTTTCGACTTAAATGTTTTTAAGACCCTTTTTTTTATGTTTGAAGTAAAACCCAAAATGGTTTCGAAAGAAATAGTTTTAAATGGTTTCGAAGTAGATGCTTTCGACTTTAATAGGTTTCTGATCCTTTTGCTCTACTTGAAGGCGGAATCCAAATGTTTTTGACCGAGACGTTTTCAAAAGGGTTACAAAGGAGTTAATTTTGAATAGTTTCAAAAGGTTTCTACATGTTTTAAATTAAACCCAAAGTGCTTTCGAGAGGATTGAATTTTGAAGCTTTCGAAAGGTTTTACTGAATGGTTCCGAAAGGGGTGGTTCCTTAGGGTTTCGACGAAGTTGAAAAGGAAGGTTTTTCCTATGTTTTTGGAAGGCAAGGTTTAAAAAGTTTTAAAGGAGGACGTCTAATGTTTTTAAAGCTTTTGAAGGAAAGAATTTTATTGGTTTTGAAAGAGTTGCTTTCAATGGTTTCAAAGGGGTTACCTTTAAGGGTTTTGAAAGGGTGTGTAAGGGTTTTAAACATAGGTTTCGAATGTATTGAATAGAGAATATAGCCTAAATGTTTGAGTAAAAAATGATTTTAACTTAGTTTGGAAGGATAGCTAATCCTTATTAAAATTCATCAACATTATTTTGAGTAAAGTATATATACCATGGCAAAACTGCTTAGAGTAAAGCTAAAGATACATTTCCTTGTATATTTACGATTTGAAGGACTAAATCGTTTTGAAAAGATTTTCAAGGAAAATTTAAAGGGTAGTAGACCCTAAGAAAATGATTCGGACCGTTAGTCCATTTTGATTCGGACAGTTAGTCTAGTTTGCGGGTAGTCATCCTAGTTTTATGGATAGTTAGTCCATTATAGCATAACGGACCTTGTTATTGTTTTTCGGACAGATAGTCCTTTTGTTAGCATAACGGACCTTGCTATTATGTTATGGTCAGATAGTTCACATATTACCCGTTTTATGAAAAAATGGTCCATTTATTAGCATAAAGGATATTGCTATTTTGATATAATAAGTTTGCTTAACCAGTTTGGTTGCAGAAAAGGATATGCAAAATATATACGTTTTAAAAAGGATATTAGTGAGAGGAAACCCATTCCGCTAAGCGGCGTGGTCTCACTTAATATCAATAAACCAAGATGTAACAGAATTATTCACACCAGTCTTTATGTTCGACTCGAAATTATTGTTTCCCCTTAAACATTCGGGTACTCAAAATTGATTTGAGTAGGCTGAGGGTTGAGGTTTTTAGGTTTTAGTATTTTGGCAAATAAAGATTCTGAATACCAATAGGTGGTTGAGGATAGCTAATTAGGAATACAGATTATTCTGTACATTTTTCCGCTGTGTATATTAAGTCAGATATGACTATATTTCTCTAATCAACCAAGGGTCTTCGTCATATGTCGCTCTTGGCGTAGTTTTGTAATGATTATAATTGATCTTTACCTGGGAAACGGACATGGGACTATGTAACTTGAATATGAATTTGTTTGAAATGTAATCGGTAAATTGTTATCTTTGGAAATTTGTGATTTTTTTCATATTCAAGTGATTCTGATATTATGAATACCATTAGCATTGCCATATTTTGTCATCAGAAGTTAATACTACATATGACTGCATCATCTGTAGCGCTTAGCTTTTGGCCTCCAGATATAGGATGTTACATTTATTATTTATAGAACATTTATAAACCATTTTTAAGAGTTTAAACATTCTGTATGCACCATTTCATTCAATAAAGGAAAGTGATTTCCTTTGTGCTTATCGATGTTTATTAACGACTTGTATATATATTCAACAGCCACATTAAGCAATCATCATTAACAATCAAATCCAAACATATATATATATATATATATATATATATATATCATCCAATAATATATATAACTATAGTTTAGGAGTTTCTTAGTTTTAGTTATAGGTTTCAAATTACTTTTTCAAACATTCATCGACCAAACATCCAAATATCATTGGTATCCAAATATTTTTGTTAATCATTTATAACTACTTATAATGGTTTAAAGTTTGTGTTCTCATTTATGGCTCCACTCCACCAATCATTTTCTTAGACTTCTCTTTGGATTTCATCAGCACTTCCCCCTCTTTTTATTGCTCCAAAGCCTTTTGAACTTCCTTCTTTCTTCCTATTGGGCTCGGCCTAGACTTGGGGTGGATGAAAGAGCTAACGGTCAAGGTTAGGGATGGTGGTGCTCTCGGCCAAGCATGGGAAGTGTTGGTGGTCGTGGGTTATGTTGAGGAAGAGGACTGTTTTGAAGTGTTTTTGAGATGGATTATGTACATACGCTAATATTATTTTAATTTCTTTTCTACTTAAATTTCTTCATAAATTTCCTAAGGTGGAATCTATTAAAAAGCTAAAGAAAGAAGATGAAGAAATGAGTGAATGAAGGAGCGAATGGATTCTTGTATTTATAGGTAAACTCACCCCCTCCATTTCGCTTCATCATTATCTATCATCTTCACCATGTAAACTCACCCCCTCCATTTCCATCATGTTCTCTATGTTACTACCCTCCTCCATATGCCTCCATCACTTCATTCTTCTCATGGCATGTGCATTTGACTTTTGATGGCTTAAGGGTTAAGTTTTGGAAAATATCTTAGATATTTTTAACTTCATGTATATATAAATGTATAGTGTATACATATATGGATATATGTATGTGTTAGGGTGTGAATTTATGTGTTATATATGTGTACATGACATATAAATAACATTGCATTGACTCCAAACAACTTTTGTTTAATAAACCGTTACTGATCGGAGAACCGATTACCGGTCATATTTTCACTTATAATTTAAATTACATATATATGTAAACAAAATTTGAAAATAAATTTCTAATCATTATTAATAAATATATATGATCTCATTTGAATTATAAAATCATATAAATCAATATTACCAATTACTTACAAAAATTGCTATTATACCGATAAAGCGATATCAATTTTCTTATATTTTTCAATTCGACATATATCTTCATAAAACTATTATAAATGATTTATTATCACTTTATAACTATTTAAAATTAATTATTATCATTTAAAACAATTATTTGAATAATTATAATAATTATTAAATCTCAATTTAAATTCATAAGTCAATTATTAAATATAATGGTATCACTGATGACTGTCATAAATACATTAAACTTTCAGAATGAAATAAATTATTTTATTTCATGTTCTAATTCAATTATAAAATAAGTGTATGTGTCCAGCTCTGTACGTGACGTTTGATGATTGTAGAGCTGTTTCTTGATAAATTGGTTTTTGGCCATTTTATTGATATTTTTCTAAAGCAAATATTTTTCAAAATTATTTTCCAAAATAAGTTTATTATCATTATCCATCACTTAAAAGTAGATTGTTTGGAAAAATAATCTATATTTGAAATTTTAAATAAATTAAATATCCTTGATTAAAGTGATCAAATTTTGAGTCGTTGCATTCTCTTTTATGATCCAAGTTATAAAATAAATATCAACAAAAACAGTAGCAAATATGCAATTATGTCAAACATTTTCATATTTTGAGTAGTTATTATACCATAACTATGTAGCGGTACTTACTATCATTTGACCTAATTTTCTAATTCTAACATTGTTAATAATTTCATCGATTCGATTACCAAACAACTAAATGTTTGAATAAAAGGGATTCTTCATGAGTATTAAGAAATTAAACACATTGGGCGCAACAAAGAAAAAATAATCATAATATTAATTGAAGAAAATGGAATTTTTTTGCACAAATATTTGAAATAACTAACCATTAGTTACTCTTGGCGATTTCGACATTCAAATTTTAAAAAGACAATTTAAAGCTAAAAAAATTGCACGATAAAATCATGCCACAATTTCAAGTTCATACATCTGCGATATGTAAGTAACATATGTCATCAATAGCGAATACAATAAAACTACTATTTATATGCCACTAGTATCAAAAATAGAGAACATGCATCAATTATAACAAATATAAGATAACCCTATCAGTTATAAAATTTTCCATTTAAGTGAAAGAGACTAATTCCATGAATAAATAACTAGCGAAAGCAATTATAGCCGTACACACTTTAAGTATATAGAAATATTTCATACATACAAATTCTTATCATAGTTTTAAAGCAACAATTTATTATACCTTATAATAAGATAGAAAAATCTTAGATCATTCGAACTCAAACGTAAAATAACCATTTGCAGTGAACCGTGAGGATAAAATACAGTCCTAATAATAGGTGTGAAAAGAATATGTAATGTCGGTGGAAACGTAAGCGTGTACACCAAGTAGTATAATATATCCTAAATAGCTGCTAATGTTCTCTTAATAATAATAATAATAATAATTATTATTATTATTATTATTATTAATTATAATAATAATATTAAATTGGAAACTCCTACGTTGCGAAAAAATAATAGAAAAAGATAACAATTTTTTTAATGATAAATTGTAATGCATTCTCATTCATATTGGATTTAATGGCATCCCATCATTCTGTGTCATTATCATCACTTGACAATTTTTTCTATTTTTCAAAAAAATAATCCATTAATGTATCATCTTCTACGCTAGATTCTTTTCATTAACAGGGGTATCTTCCATTTGATTCATTACCTTACCAGCAATAATCACTGTCTTATCGACTACCTCTGGGTCCATATCATCCCTATTCAACCGATTGTCACATAATTCATTGTTTTCACAGAAAGCAATTGTTTTCTCATTTTCAATAACGTCATCGAATGGAAGCTACTCTTCTTATGGTATGCCTCACCGTCGTCTTTTGGCCTAGTATTTTCTGATTCGGATACATCATACCTATTACACAGTCTTGCCTTCAACATGACATACCAATCACCATGCAATTTAGTATCCTTTACATAAAGACTTGCTCTACTTGGATAGCAAGCACAAATGGATAATCTTTATACTATATTCGAGAGGTATTAACAACTGTGAAATGATTATCTATTTGGATGTCATACTTTTTTGTTCCTTGATCCCACAAATCACATTTGAAAAGATAAAGGCGTTTTCCAAATAGGTAATCTAATTCTAGAATGTCAGTCAAGACACCATAAAAATCAATTTCTTTTGACTTATGCTCTCCTTTTACAATGATTCCACTATTTTGAGCCCTCAAACGTGCCTCCTGATCATTTGTGTGAAAACAGATGTCATTCACGATGTAACCATTATACTGTTTCACACGTAGATCAGGTCCACATGTTAACGAATATAATTCATTTATAGCTTCAATGGACTTTTCATGTTGCATTTTTTCCCATCTTCCAACCGATTATACAAAAGTTAGATAAATTTTTTTTTTTCATTCAAGGTATATCATTAATAAACTCTATATAAACACTTACAGGTTGTACAAACCATACAGTAAAACCTTTTTCTTGTTCATCGTGTAAACTATTTGGATTTTGGTTGTTACGTTCCTGCGCATATTGTCTGCAAAAAATAAGAATAAGAATATCAAGTTACTCTCAACTAGATAATAAAAATTTCATTACTTACTCTACATATAAGAATATTTCATCTGAATTATTCAGCACGTAATATCGAGCTTTATCAAAATCTTTGCTTTGAAATTTGATAATTTTATAAGTTCCAATTGGTTGAACACTTTGTGTGAATACCTTCAAAGTTCAAACCCATGTACTGTGTTGTAGTACCACTATCATAATTTCTTTCTTCACGATTGAATCATGTTTTATTATCTTGGAGATATGTGGGACAAAATGTTAGACATTCTATGTCTACATACGCTTCTGCTATTGATCCTTTTGGTCGTGCCATGCTACAAACATGCCCTTTTAATGTGTGTAAAAATATGTACATATTTTTTTTAATTTAATAAATAGAAGAAATATACCTAAACAATTATTAATTATAGTAAAATAATATGAATTACCTTTAAATTGGATACATTCATCGATAATGCATAGGTCTACTAAGGATAGCCTCACGAGGTAAATAAAAGACTAAATGGACCATTCCATCAAAGAATGCAGGTGGAAATATCTGTTCAAGCTTGCAAAGTAATATGGCAATCTCCTTCTCCCTTCTTTCCAATACTTCCAACTTTAGTGTCTTGGAACAAAGCTCCTTAAAGAAACTACCCAACTTGATCAATGTTTCAGATACATGATGAGGCAAGAAACCATGCATTATAATTGAAAGAAGACACTATAAAAATGTATGCCAATCATGACTTTTCATTTCTGATATCTTAGAATCTCTTGAATTCATGCATCAAGCAATATTTGATGCATAACCATCTAGAAACTTCACCAATTTTTACCATTCACATAATGATTGTCTCTCTTTAGACGACAACATATACAATGTAGCTGGTATGATGACTTTATCGCCTATTTTGACTATATGTAATTCATGCCTCAAGTTCATTACTTGCAAATCAAGTCGTGCTTTCACCGTATCTTTTGTTTTACCATCTACACTCCACAATATACCCATGACGTTTTCACAAATGTTCTTCTCAATCAGCATAACAATAAGATTGTGTATTATTTTGTTTGTTTTCTAATAAGGCAACTCAAAAAATATACTCACTTTTATTCAACTCAACTTTATCTCAATACACTTCCTTTTCTTGTTACTTAGAGCTTTCCTAATTTTTTTCGTTCGATACGTTCTAATTGAGATAGTATTTGATCCTCGGATAACCTTCTTGCTTGTTCTCTATTTCCATTCTTTCCATCAAATAATTGTTTTTCATGGGTTCGCCAAACATGTTTCTGTGGTAAAAAACGACGATGACCCATATAACATAGCTTTCTACCATTTCTCAAGTACACAGAACATGTATCCTTGCTGCAAATAGGACAATCCATGTTCACTTTAGTACTCCATCCAAACAAATTTCAATATGAATGAAAGTCATTTATCATCCACAATAAGGCAGCATGCAACCTAAAATTTTCTTTTGTTACTGAATCTTAAGTATCCACACCATACTCCCATAATTCTTTTAACTCTTCTATTAATGGGCGTAAGTATACATCAATATCATTACCCGGCTCTTTAGGTCTAGATATGAGTAGAGACATGAACATAAATGTCTCCTTCATGCACTTCCAAGGTGGCAAATTATATGGTATGAACATTACTAGCCACACGCTATAAGATGTTGTAAAATTTTCAAAATGATTTGGGTTTGGGTTTTAGTTTTGGAAGAGTAGAAGAAAAGAAAGAAGGAAGGAAGAAGAAATCAAAGTCCCACATTATAGAAAGCTATACAATATACTTGTATAAATATAGCTTTCTCACGTGGATGATGGGGACTTGGGGCTCCCACATGTTTGCTTTGTTATGAGGAGAGAAGTCATGCAGCACCACACGCGCGCCGCCGTCCGACCGACCGGGTTCGGTTCAGAAAATATTTTTGGACCGTATATGTACAGTAACGGGCCATATTTCGGCCTGTTAAGGAACCGGAAAATCTGAATTTGTAACGTTTTTCTAAATAGACGCAACGTTTGAATTAGTAACGTTTTACTGAACGTTGCAGATGAAACGTCGCGACGTTTAAGAACCGTTGCAAACGGTCGTGACTCCTGGCGAATAGACACCTCCTCACGTATATAAATAGCAACGCCCAGAACAGTTGCAAACACAGTTTTCAATCCTCCTCTTCTTCTTCCTACAGCAGTTCTGCGACGCCGGGATAGCGTTACTAAACGCTCTGTTTTGTCACGTCTCCAAGGTGTTGCAAATTCAGAAAGCGTTGCAGGACTGTATTCTTCTTCCTCTTCATTCTATTCTATATAAATTGCATCATCAGATACATTTTCTGAAGTGTTCTTGGTCGGATCAAAGTCGTACAAACTTTGAATCCGATTACGCTGTTATAGGGCTTCATTGAATCCTGAAAATCGATAGTTTGATAACCCGTTTGTACCTGGTGGGTTGAACTATTTTCTGAAAGAATCTATTCCATAGATCCTTGAAGTCGGAAGTACAGCATTGTCTTCATCGTTATCGCCGTCAAATTCGTCTCGAACCGCAAAATCCCCAACAAATTTTCAGACAATATTCTTCAACCATGGAAGGTTCGAGTGCTCTACAAGTTATGAATCAGCATCTAACTCGATTGGAGCGTTTTGATGGTGACAATTTCACTCGTTGGCAAGAGACGATGAAATTTTTCCTAGTCACTGTCAAGTTGTTTTACATCTTGGAAGATGACTTGGAAGAAATCCCGGAGGAAACTGATAAGGACGATGCTGCTCTAAAGGCTAAACGTGCAAAGCGCAAAGAGGACGATTTCCTATGCAGAGGCCATATTCTTAATGCGTTATCTACCCCAGTCTACAATGCTCATAGGACCTTGGAAACAGCGAAGGCACTCTGGACTGCTCTGGAGAATAAATACCGCATATCCGAGGCAAGCAATAAAAAGTTTCTTATTTCTAATTTTATGGATTTCAAAATGATCACCAATAAGTCCATAATTGGACAAGTAAGCGAAATCTTACTGTTGGTGAATCAACTTAAAGATGCTGGAATTGATCTCCCTGAATCTTTTGTTGTTGGAGTTATAATTTCTAGACTTTCGCATAGTTGGAATGATTATAAGAAAAAGATGAAACATGCGGAAACGGATTATAATTTAGACGGTTTACAGCGTCATCTTCGTATTGAAGAAGACTCTCGCAAACGCGATCTAGATGATAATTCACAAACCGAGTCTCATTCTAAGGCAAATAATGTTGAAATTAATGATAAATTAAAGCCAAAGAATGAGACACGGTTTAAGAAAAATCATTCCAAAACTAACAACAAAAAGAAAGGTGCTTGTTATTTTTGTAACAAGCCCGGCCACTATGCCCGAGACTGTCGTCTGCGGAAGAAACAACAAAAAGTGAATGTGGTCGAAGACTCGCTTGTGGCTGTAGTGCAAGAGGCAAACTCCGTTAGTGGCAATGATAACGATTGGTGGTTCGATACTGGAGCAACCATTCACATTTGCAAAGACTGTAATCTGTTCAAGAGTTACGAAGAAAATAAAGGAGAAGCCGACGAAGTTACTAGAGCAAATAAGGTTCCAAGCAAAGTTCTGGGAAAAGGCACTATAGAACTTCCTCTCACCTCTGGAAAAGTTCTTACATTAGTCAATGTATTTTATGTACCTGATATGTGTAAGAATTTAGTCTCTGGATACCTTCTTAACAAAGGAGGATTCAAGATGGTGTATGAGTCTGATAAGCTAGTGTTGTCTAAGAATGGCAAATTCATTGGACAGGGATACTCTTGTAACGGCATGATTAAGTTGAATTTAATAAAGAAATCTTCTGTTTATATTGTTGATTCTATTAGTTTATGGCATGGTAGATTGGGACATGTTAATTATAATTCCATTAGGAATATGAATAAATTAGGATTAATTTCTGATTGTGATTTCGATACCATCTCTAAATGTGAAATATGCGTTCAAGCAAAAATACACCGGAAATCCTTTAAATCCGTAGAAAGGAAAACTGGTTTGCTTGATTTGGTATATAGTGATGTGGGTGACTTAAAAAGTCATATCACCTATGGTGGTAACCAATACTATATAACATTCATTGATGATTATACTAGATATGCATATGTATATCTAATGAAAACTAAAGATGAGGCTTTTGATAAATTCAAAATTTACAAAGCAGAAGTCCAAACACAATTAGGAGTTAAAATTAAAATATTACATTCAGATCGTGGTGGTGAATATTTCTCAAATGAATTCACCTTGTTTTGTAAACAACAAGGTATAATTCACCAATGTACTGCCCCATATACACCACAACAAAATGGTGTTGCTGAAAGAAAGAATAGAACTTTAGTAGAAATGGTTAATTCCATGCTCATAAGTTCTAATTTACCTTATAACCTATAGGGTGATGCTATGTTATTTGCATGTTATATTTTAAATAGAGTACCACTTAAAAGGAATAATATTTCCCCTTATGAATTATGGTTTAATAGGAAACCTAACCTAACTAGACTTAAAGTTTGGGGTTGCTTAGCTTATGTTAGAAAACCAGACCCTAAACGACCAAAGTTAGGAAATAGAGCATTTAAATGTGTTTTCATAGGATATTCACTTAATAGTATAACTTATAGATTTCTTATTCTTGACACCCTAGAAGTTATAGAATCTGTAGATGTAGAATTTTTTGAAAATCAAACTGTTGAGATTCCATTGAGATCATCTAGTCCAGAACGTAGTATGACTAATGATATCAATGACGATGATTATGCTCCTGCTCAAAACAGCAAGGAAGTGTCAGTACCAGATAATAGTACTGAACAACGGAGAAGTAAAAGAGCGAGAATAGAGAAGGACTATGGTCCTGACTTCATTACATATCTTGTAGAAGGCAGTAAGGACGAAGTCTTTAATGTGACTAAATATGTAATGAACGTTGATGATGATCCCAAAACTTATTCTGAGGCTATGAGTTCCAGAGATTCAAATTTCTGGAAAGAAGCTATCAATGATGAAATGAATTCCATAATGTAAAACCAAACTTGGGTTTTAACTGATTTACCTCCTGGTGTTAAACCTATGGGATGTAAATGGATATTCAAGAAAAAGTTGAATACAAATGGATCCATTGATAAGTTTAAAGCCGGATTAGTTGCTAAGGGATATAAGCAAAGACATGGAGTAGATTATTTTGATACATATGCTCCAGTTGCTCGCATATCTTCTATACGCTGTTTAATTGCACTTGCATCAATTCATAAATTAGTCATACATCAAATGGATGTAAAGACTGCTTTTCTAAATGGAGATTTAGAAGAAGAGATATATATGGAACAACCTGAAGGTTTCAAAACCCCAGGCCAAGAAAAGAAAGTTTGTAAATTAGTAAAATCTCTTTATGGCTTGAAGCAAGCTCCCATGCAATGGCATGAGAAGTTTGATAAAGTTGCACTGTCATATGGATTCATTGTTAATGATGCTGATAAATGTATTTATAGCAAATCGGATAACAACGGTATTTTTATAATATGTTTATACGTTGATGACATGCTAATATTTGGTTCCAATATATCCTGTGTGAATGAAACTAAAAAGTTTCTGTCTTCTAAATTCGATATGAAAGATCTAGGAGAGGCTGATGTAATTCTGGGAATTAAAATTGTTAGGAAAGTGGGGGAGTTATTACTAACCCAATCCCATTACATAGAGAAATTCCTACAAAAGTATGGCCATTACGATGACAAACCAGCACCAACTCCTTTAGATCCTAGTATTAAATTAGAAAAGAACACTGGACGTACTATCTCTCAACTAGAGTATTCCAGTGTTATTGGGAGTCTTATGTATGCTATGCATTGCACTAGACTAGACATCGCGCATGCTATAAGTATATTGTGTCGATTTACGAGTAATCCAGGTTTCGAACATTGGAAAGCCATTTCCAGAGTTTTAGCTTATTTGAAAGGAACCGTTGAATATGGTTTATCTTATAAAGGATATCCTTCTGTAATAGAAGGATATAGTGATGCAACCTGGAACAATGTAGAATCCAAATCCAAGTCTACGACTGGATGGATCTTTACATTAGCAGGCGCTGCTGTGTCTTGGGCTTCCAAGAAGCAGACCTGTATTTCTGACTCAACAATGTTGTCAGAATTAATTGCATTAGCAGATGCATGTAAAGAAGCGGAATGGCTTAGGAATTTATTAATGGAAATCCCTTTGTGGAAGAAGCCATCTCCAGCAGTCTTGATTAACTGTGACAATCAAGCAATTATATACAATGTGTCTAATAAGACATATAATGGAAAGTCTAGACATGTGAGTCTAAGACATCAAATGGTGAGACAGTTACTCAAAAGAGGAGTTATAACTGTAGACTACATAGAAACGAAGAAAAACTTGGCTGACCCACTTACAAAAGGTCTTCCAAAGGCAATGGTTTCTATAAAGTCACAAGAAATGGGACTAAGGTCTGTGAATGAAGGTTGATCATCCTTAACAGAAACCCAACTTATGTCTTGAAAAGGATAGACAAAGTTCAATGGGTACCAACAAGTTAAGCGAATGATTATGGAACACTAGCTTGATAATCCCATAATATTTAGTGTTGGATTCTGCAAGAACAAAGGATGGATATACTTCCTTAATAAGTCTAGAAACCTTAAAAGGTGTATCGCAGAAACACCTTAAGAGACTTACCTATATGAGTACGGAAATCAGGCCGTTTCCTAGGAAAGTAAGACCGCTTTCTAAGTAGACTCATGAACCAGGATTTAAGCACATGGCCATTAACGTGCTGAGCAATACAGAACACTTTACCTAAGGAAATCAACATGTGTGACTGTTCCGGTTTTATCATTAGGGATACTTGGTTCAAGATTCGTTCACCAGAGAATCTCGATAAGTCTTTGAATGGTTTACACTAAGTAAAGGTTCAAATCCAAAAGATACCTTTTATTTATGTGTTGGTTTTCACAATGATGCAAAACTTGATCTTAGAACTATATAGGCTTGATCCCACTTGGGTATGTAGGAAGTCACTCTAGTGATTCGGCCGTCCTGTTATTTAATTTTTGAAAATTGGGGCAGATTGTTGTAAAATTTTCAAAATGATTTGGGTTTGGGTTTTAGTTTTGGAAGAGTAGAAGAAAAGAAAGAAGGAAGGAAGAAGAAATCAAAGTCCCACATTATAGAAAGCTATACAATATACTTGTATAAATATAGCTTTCTCAAGTGGATGATGGGGCCTTGGGGCTCCCATATGTTTGCTTTGTTATGAGGAGAGAAGTCATGCAACACCACACGCGCGCCGCCGCCGCCGTCCGTCCGACCGAACCGGGCCGGGTTCGGTTCGGAAAATATTTTTGGACCGTATATGTACAGTAACGGGCCATATTTCGGCCCGTTAAGGACCCAGAACCGGAAAATCTGAATTTGGATAAAGGACGGGAATTTGTAACGTTTTTCTAAACGTTACAAACTGAATAGACGCGATGTTTGAATTAGTAACGTTTTACTGAACGTTGCAGATGAAAGGTCGCGACGTTTAAGAACCGTTGCAAATGGTCGTGACTCCTGGCGAATAGACACCTCCTCACGTATATAAATAGCAACGTCCAGAACAGTTGCAAACACAGTTTTCAATCCTCCTCTTCTTCTTCCTACAGCAGTTCTGCGACGCCGGGATAGCGTTATTAAACGCTCTGTTTTGTCACGCCTCCAAGGTGTTGCAAATTCAGAAAGCGTTGCAGGATTGTATTCTTCTTCCTCTTCATTCTATTCTATATAAATTGCATCATCAGATACATTTTCTGAAGTGTTCTTGGTCGGATCAAAGTCGTACAAACTTTGAATCCAATTACGCTGTTATAGGGCTTCACTGAATCCTGAAAGTCGATAGTTCGATAACCCGTTTGTACCTGGTGGGTTGAACTATTGTCTGAAAGAATCTATTCCATAGATCCTTGAAGTCGGAAGTACAACATTGTCTTCATCGTTATCGCCGTCAAATTCGTCTCGAACCGCAAAATCCCCAACATAAGAGCTGCGCATATCACGAAAAGGGTTAAATCCATCGATTGCTAGACCAAGGAGAATGTTGCGTACATCACTAGGGAACCACTCGTGATCATTATCAAACTCTACCTAAGCTTTAGAATCTGCCGGGTGCCTGAATACGTTCTCTTTCGGGCTACGTTTATCCTTATGCCATCTCATTTTATTTAGAAATGATATTTGTAGCAAATAATCGTTGAAACCTTGGTTTCAGTGGAAAATATCGAAGAACCTTTCTTGGTTTGTTCCAATGTTTTCCTTCAACAACTTTATACCTTGGCACATCACATACAAGACAGTTAACATGATTCTCATATTCTTTCCCAAACATGGCATAGTCATAAATACTTGCATGAATTGGTACATACCCAAGCCCCAAATTTCTCATTAAGGCCTTTGCTTCATAATCGACTTTGGAAGTGTCTCGCCTATGGTTAGTGCTAGTTTGAACAACTCAAGGGCCATATTAAAAGATTTGTTTGTCCAATTGTTGATTATCTTTAGATGAAGCAGCTTCACATCAAAATCCAACTTTGTAAATTTCTTACAACCTGGATAAAAAGGTTGAACCGCATCATTCAAAAGATTATCGAAAGAATTTTGATTTACTTCATGCACATTAGAACAATTAACAAATTCTTCTCTTTGCATTACATTTTCAACATTTGTAAAAGTTGCAGCGCGTAATTCTTCAAGCATGTTGTGGCGATGTGGGTGGCGGTTTCCGACGAATACAAATAACCTTCGGTTTTTTTAGATTTGGTGAGCAATTCAATGGCATGTTCTTCTTCACCACCATAAAAATTTCCTTCATCATAACCATCATCGTAATCATCATCGAATAGAGTTTCATAATCTTCACCATGATGCACCCATCGAGTATAAGTTCTATCCATACCATTGCTCCATGAAAAATCTTCCACTGTATTAAAATTAAAATAACCTGCTCTATTTTCGCATCTACTACATGGGCACATCACTCTATCCATACTATCCTTATTATTGTGGGCCATCTGCATGAATTCTTTAATACCATCTATGTATTCAGGCCAGTATCTACTATGCAAGTGAACCTAATTTATGTTTGATACAACAAATTCATAACGCACACATACAAAATGATTTTCAAGTTAAATTAAAAGTACACGGTATTATTTGAAATTGAGAAATATATGTTTCAACTGCATAATATTTAGTTTGTTTATTTCTATGCATATTGAACTTGGTTCCAATTAGGGAAAATTAAATAAATTATTTAGGCTAATAAAAAAATGGACAAGCATATTTAAGAATAAAAAACAAAAGTTTGAAATATGTGATGTTATCATTTAAATGAGAATAAAAAATCTTATTTTTCTTGAAAACTTTCATGTTAAAACATGTAAAATGGCACGATATAAGTGAAAAGGGAATGAATTCAAAAAAGATTACACAAAAGGCATAAAATTAAATAAAAAATTAACTCGTTCAAAATAATAGACAAAGATTCAAGTTTTGTATCCGGATTCAAATTTCATGATTAGCTCATAAAAATTGATGTTCAAGTCATCTTTTGTATCCACATTCAAATTGTACTTTATCATATGCACATTCTTTGGAAAAATAGAGTATCTCTGCTAGCCACTTTAGCTTGAAAAAATTTCAGTCAAATAAAATTGACAGACAAACGCAATTCATTTTGATGTTACAAGCTTAATATCAAAATGCCCATGTAATATGCCAAAAACCGGAAGCATGTTATTAGAAACTGAATAACAAAAATTCATGATTCTTAAAGCCAATGGTGAATAAATGATTTTTTTCAACCTTGATTAAAATTTAAAATGGAAATAAAATTAGTTTTTAAAAGAAAATTTATGCGAACAAGCAAAAGGTTCCACAAGCATCATCCATAGACTACTTCATATGCATTATTTAACTACACAATTTAATTATTTAAAAACTATTGTAAGCAAGTTACCTGAAAATTGATAAATAATTTTATTCAACCTTGGTTAAAATTTAAAATGGAAACAAAATTAATTTTTATACAAAAATATATGTGAATAAATAAAAGTTTCCACAAGCATCATCCATAGACTACTTGAAATGCATTATTTACTTGAATAATTTAATTATTTATAAACTATTATAAGCAAGTTACCTGAAAATGATATTGCATCAATTGTAGTTCAAACAGTGCAAGTAATCTATATAAATGGTTATGTGTAGTATATGATAGAGATAATTCTTTTTTTCTAAAATCTTTTTCTACCTATGCAATAAAATAAAAATGCAAAAATAAATTAATTAACCATAGTTCCCTTAAAATCATTGCATGGAAAATATTTCAATAACATTGCCTTGAAAATATATACGTTTGATTATTGATCTAACAGGAAATATTATATCTTAAATGCATATTACTATAACATCATACAAATTTTATCACAACAAATATTAAATTCTCTCTTCTTTTAGACAAGAAAATTGAAAAACTGATACAATGTCAAACATTTCAGTAAATTAAATGGTCAAACTTATCACAAGAACTCGTATGGATATGAGCAACAATTCCAAACATGGCTTACCCAAAATATCAGCTGGGAAAAAACAAATTTCCAATTCCGAAACACAATCCTAGACCAAGTGAAAACGGATGTTACTGTTTCGTTGTCAAACGTTTCATAAATCTTAACTAATTAACACTGAATCGCAACCTATATAAATATTATGCTTTGAAGGTTTCCAAACTTACTCGCATTCTTCTCACTATCAGATCATTGTTAGGTTTCTTACATTCAGAAAGGATGATTTCGATCATCTCTGGATGTTATTCGATGGGGAAATAAATTATAAACTACAATGAAAGAATATGAATTAACGTAGTTCTAAAGGTTTAAAAATTTAGATTCTACATCTTATTATAGAAAATGGTATGAATCATAAACAAGGATATCTCAACAAAAGAACTCAATTTAAACTAACCATATACTTCCTAAGAGATAGGGATGTTGATGAAACTAATTGGGTGATTGTGATTGGGACAATAAACCAAATCGCTATTGTGGATTGATAAAATTAATTGGACCGTTGAGAAGATGATGGAATCCTAGCTATTGAGCAATTGAATGACACATTAGAGAACTTTAAAAATGACAAGTGAGAAATGAGAGAATTAGGAATTATCGTCTGATTCGAAGTGCAGTAGTGGGTCGGGCCGATAATATGTAAATGTAGCTACCTATCCGACCAAAATTCTTAATTTATTTTTATCTTAAATTGTTTCCCATTTATATTATGATTATACAAGAAATAAAATAATTGATTTGTATTCCCAAAATTTACAATTAAGGTATGCTGTATTTATACTATTATCCCACCATTTGGCAAGGCCATGATATTGTAACATCTCTGAAATTTTAGTTAAGATAAATTGATAATTAATTTAATTTCTGAAATTAAATTGTGAATTTAATTATGAATTAATTAGAAAATTTTTAGGATAGGTAATTTTTTTGGATTTATTGATAGAATATTTGGAAATAAAATTTTATTGTAAATGGGATGTTGAATTGGAACTCAAAAAAATAAGTATTTTATAAAATTGAATTTGGGATTTGAAATTGAAGAGGTTAAAAATCTATTATATGTGTTTATTAAAAGTATAAAATCATTTTCTTTAAATTGATATAAATAGTAAATACAGATATAAAACAAGAATGTATAAAGGTTTATATATACATATATCTTTTGAAATTTATGAGATAAATATATTAAAATGTAAAAATAAAATATTGTTTGTATGTGTGTATATATAGAATTAATAAAAGGTTAAGAAAACCACTTTCCTTTCATATTTGAAATAAATTTAGTTTGTATATATATAAATTTAATATGTAAATACTTAGAACTAAATTTATAAATCAATTAAAGTTAAGGATTTAAAACATGAATTTGTAAATAAGAATAAAATAAGGTTTAAACTAAAATTTTAAACTAAAGGACTTAAACATAATTTAGGTAACAAATGACATTTGTAAATATTAACTTAAAACAATCAACAAGTGTAAATTAAAGAAAATGGAAAATTAAACAAGTGTGATGAATCACATGGAAAAATTAACATGTGGCAAGTTAAAGTTTTCTTTTAATTCAAATTAGAGATACATAATAAAAGTTAGTAAAAGAAATCAGGCCATTTTTTCTTTCAAACATTTGAAAAATCTGAAACAAAGTAACTCAAAATCGAACAATAGTATTCAACTCCAACCTGTAAACCAGAAAAGCATCAGGATCAAAGAAAGTGATGAATAAAAATCAGCAAAACAAAATCTGTAGCGTGCATTTTCTTGTAAGCTGAAGCATGCAAGATCAATTCATATTCAATGATCAAAACAACAATCAAAAGTCAATTCAAGAAATCTTCAAACCTGAAATGGATACAAGTAAGCAATCAAAACAAACCTGGAAGAAAAAGGCAAAGCAACAAAAATTCAACATTACCAAGCCTGCAAACATGCAAGCAAATCTGTGAAGCCTGCATATTTCTTCAATCTGGAAGCTTGCATGCAAATTTCAGTTCATAAATCAAAGGAAATCTGGGATGCAAATCTGTAAACAAGAAAACTCAAACACTTCAATGTTTCTTCTCTGTTCTGTCAGGAAACAGGTGAGCAAACTTCTCTTTTATAAGACTTTAAACCTACATATCATGATCTCTGAAGTATGATATGAGATGTCCTTCAATGATTGAGTAAATTTGGTTTGCATGGTTATGAACGTGCAGATATAAAGATATGTATGTCTGTATACATATATATCTCTGTTTATAACAATACAGGCTTTAGATTTTATTAGAAAAATCCTATCTTCCCATCCATTTGATTTTAGTCTTGGGTTTGTAAATGAAAATGGTTTCTAACAATGTGTTTTAGATCTTAAAAATAGTTTCAGGGACATGTAATAAGCATTTAACTCAAAATTCAAAAATTTACAGTGGGAATCAAAGAAATAGGTAAAAATCGAGCATGATGATTTTAAACTTTGATTATGTAATCTAGTTCGTGAAGCAAAATCATGAATTTAGGTGTGTGAATTAAAAATTTTAGTTTGGGGATTAATGAGGTAATCTGGTTTGAATAAATTTGGTTTAACGCCAATTTCTGGCGATTTGCACAGTGGATGACTTCGGGGTTATGACCGTAGATTACTTGTTGATCAATGATTAGGGTAAAAATGGTGGTTGAGTTTCTCATAGGTCGTGGTGGTCGGAAATGGGAGTAGTAGGGTTTCCAATTGGTCAGGGTAGCCGTGTTTTTGCGAGGCAAATGTGTCGTCGAGGTGTGACCGGAGGTTATCGCAAGGATGGGAAACGACGCCGGGGTTCGTAGTGGTGCTCTGGACGAAGCGGCAGGAATTCTGGTGCCGTGGTTCGTCGTCGGCGAGGTGGTTAGTCAATCTGTGTTGGGTTCCAGCTTAGTTCAAACATGCTCGATTTCGAATCTCAGGCAATTCGATGGATCTGGATGGTTGAGGGGACTTAAGGGAGGATGGATGACCTATTGATGATCGGAGCATCAATTGGATGTGGTCAGGTTGTTTGCGCACATGCACGCGGTTATGGGTGTGTCTGGCTTTGCTCGAGTTTGGGGAAGACGAGGGTATTCTCGAGTAATTACTAGGGGAATATAAGTGATGGCTCGGGTTGGTAATCGAAGCAAGCGTGTGTGTTGTTTAAACTGATTAAAATTTAAACAAAGTTAAAAAGAAAGTGATGGAGAAGAAGTTTACTCAGGGGCGACTCGTGGAATTTGCAAATTCGCTTGAAGCAAATGAAGATGTGGGGGTGTACCTGAATATAGTTAAAGTTGAAGAAGGAATGGGTTTCTCAGGTTTGTGTTCGAGGATTTTGCGAATTGGCTTGAAGACGTGGGTGGAGAAGAAAGAAGCTCGGGTAAATTAGAATATGGCTCGGGTTTGTGTGATTGAACATAAAATAGTTTTAACCTTTAAAACAAAATCGAATTGAAACAATTTTGTTAGAAGCAAATTCTTATCCAAGTTTTTATATGGTTAAAGGTTTTAAACGAAATTAACTAAGTTTAAAAAGTGTTAAAATACATATAACCTTTATTTTGAAAATTTATCTTAGATAGACTTAATGATAGTAAGAAGTAAGTTAAGGAAAGATGTTTTAATTATTAATTAACTTTAAAAGTCTAAGTTAATTTATTTGTTAAAGAAGATTAATTTCTTAAAGTAATTACTTAATAAAGTAATTAAAGTAAATAAGTTAATAATTTTATATTAGTTAAATTAAATTTAAATAACAAGTATTTTAAAAATTATAATGTTGCGATGGGAAAAGTGATTAAAAAAGTGTTTTATTCCTTAGTTAATCAAGAAGATTTCATATGATTTTGTATGATAACAATTTCGAGTATTTATCTTGATTTAAAAGATGTAATTAAGTGATTAAGTAAGTATGAATTACTTTGTGAAGTTGATTTAAGAAGCTAATTACTTTGTGTAATTTAATTAAGGATAATTAATTACCTAAAGGATAATCTTAATGATGGTAATTAGAGAATAATTAATTGAATTCTTAATTGATGATTAAAGGTAATTAATTACTTAATTAAAAATAATTGATTTATGATTAATCAAGTAATTAAAAGAATAATTACTCGGTGTAATTATTTTATGATATAAGTGATTAAGGATAATCACTTAGTTTAATTTTAATTAATTTAATGATAATTGATTAAGGATTAATTAATCAAATAATTAAGGATTAATTAAGTTACAGTTAACACTTAATTAATTAGATAATTAGAGATTAATTAATGGAAAATTAAAGATAAATTAATTTGTGATTAACAATGGTTAATCTAAGTTAATTACTTAAGGAAAGTAATTAAAGAATGGTTAATGAAGGTCATTAACTAGGATTATTTAATAATTAATTAATATGATTAATTTTCAATAATTAATTAGATTAATTAATTTAATGGTAATCAATTGTGAATTGTTTAAGTGTAATTACTTAATGGAAGTAATTAAAGAATTAATTACTTAAATGTAATTAATTGAGTTTAATGGGGTTAGTTGAATTAATTAATTAAGTTTAATTAATTTTAAACACTAGATGATTTGATAATAATTACTTAATGTAATTAATGGATGGTAATTACTTAGTAAAGTAATTAATTGATAATTACTGGATGTAATTAATGGAAGTGGTTAAGAATAATTATTAATTAAGGAGTAATTAATTAGTTATTGTAATTAATTAAGAATAATTAATTAAGGATTAATTATTAATTAAAGGTTAATTAATGATTAATTAAAGGAAAATTAATTGATTATTAATTTACCATGACTAGCAAATTTATTCATAGAAGTTAATCTGATTTAAATTAATCGGATACTTAAATTAATATTACTTATGGATGTTTGAATTATATTGGATGATTGAATTGTTTGATATCCCTGATTGTGATGCTTTGTTTGATTTGAGCTATGTTTACTGTAATTTATATTCTGTGATATATACATCTGTAATTTGTGAATGGATGATAAGCATTATGGTTCATGCCGCTTATCAAATATAAGCGTTATAGTTTATATCGCTTATCAAATATATTGCTGTATTTGAATCTGTGCTGATTGATGATGTGGCACTTTTATTACGTAAAGCCCCTGAACCACACTTATACACACACAAATATGGATTTCATGTGGAAATCAGTTAAGTCACAAATATTTGGATTTAATATTTTGAAATGGTTTTAAAGTTTGAATTTTGAATCCGAATGGTTTTGGAAATGAAATAGGATTGAATTTGAAAAGTATTTGAAAAAGAGTTTTTGAAGATAAAAATTATTTTTAAATAATTTGATTTAGCTTGAAATTTGAAATATTTTGATTTGGGTTGAATTCAATATTTGAAAATGGAATTCAACGAATTGGAAACGAGTTTGAAAACTATTAAAACTTTGGTTTAAAGATTAAATGAGTTAGTCCAAACTGAAATGGAAATTGTTTTGAAAGCTATGAATGAACCTTTGTGAAAGATTGTTAAACTTTGTTTTGGAATCGAAGAAGATTCTAAATGGTGTATCTTTTATTTTTGAAACGAGAATTATTTTGAACGGTATGAATGAATCTTTGAAAATTGTTTTTGAAAGCTATAAAATGAGTCTTTAATTTAAAGACCGAATGAATTAATCTAACTCGAAATGGAATTATTGTTGAAAGGCTATAAATGAATCTTTGTTAAAGATTGGTAATCCTTGTTTTAAATTGAAAGGGGATTTTTAAATGAATCTTTTGTTTTAAAAGATTTAAATGTGGAAATTGACTAAACCATTGAAGGTTTTTGAAATAAATCTTTTTGTTTAAAGGATTTATAAATGGTAATTTGTTTAACCATTTGAAAAGAAAAGTTTTGGATGATAAGTTGTGACTTAACTGAAATCCCAATACCCATATGTTTTTAAATATTGCGCTCATTATTCGGTTTAGCCGGGAGAGGACCTTGTGTCATATAACCCATTCCAAATAATGATACGACGATGTGGAAAGCATTTGAAGACCGGTGGTGAAGACCAGATACTTTTGAAAGCGAAAGGATGACCTGTCGAATGTCTCTGCACCGAATGACCCCGGTATAGAGATTTGAGCACCCATTGTGATGGGAAGTCCGGACGTGATTAGAAATTATCCGGATTTGCAAGGGCTTCTTCGGAAGTGCCTTCGGTTCTGTTCGGACCCAGAACAGACTTGTATGGATGTGTGTCTGACATTACACTTTGAGATATAAAGCTGGTTTCTATCAAATACATTTCTGTTTGGTGGCGGAGATTTATTCTCTTAGCTTAACACCCTTCTTTGAGACGTACGAGCTTAGAGGTTATGTAGGTTATGGTTACTAGTGATACATTCCCAATTTGGTAATGTGGCATACGAAGTGCTACTGATCATTTGTTGGTCAAAGCATGGCTTTTGTGAAAAGCATAGCTTTGTGAACGAGACTTCGTCGAGCCTCACAACCCGGTAATGGTCGAAACAGGAAAGATGCAGCAAGTTTCAGGGGTAGCTCCCCTAGGGTATGACCATTCCTTCTGGAAAAGGGTAGTATTATGGTATGGAGCCCAGATACTCACTCATGTGGGCATTGTAGTATATTTATTACTATGTGATGTTTTTGGTATTGAGGATCCTCGGTTAAAGGTCCCAAAGGACCAGGGGTGGCATATCTTAGGTTTTATTCCCCAGGAAGGGGGTAGCCGGCCTTGTGTTAGCAGAGAATTGAGGGATGGTTCTCGCGGCGTCCCTCCAGAGGCGTACCCATGTGGCAATGGGAAGTTCCTTAGCCTGACCATTTGTTGGAAAATCCAAAGAAACAATATGCGCCTTGTACGGTTTTAGTTGTATAACCTATCATGGAATGTGGTGGTAACCTGCTATTGAACATGGTAGTTATAGTAGGCATAAGTGCGAAATGCCTATGCCGGCTAAGATTAATATTATACTTTCGAAAATGTTTTCCACTATGCACTAGTAATAATATCAAAGGATTTCGCGTATCAAGCATGTTTGACTGTCATAAGGAGAAATCTCCTCCAAATCTCCGTTTTCATTGTGTGTGTGGTGGGAGGCCTTATGGCAGTTTCATTTTTTTTTAAAAGCATTGCGGATTTCAAATTTAAATTATTTTGCTTGTTTTAAAGATAAAACTGTTTTTGTTTGCTCATACCAGTCCCATGACTGACCCGGAGTTTATTGTTCCTTTCCTAAACTCTGGGTGCCCACAATTTTCCACATGGGCAGTCTAGAGTTGGGTTTTTCAGATAGTAGATATCGGTTCAGTAGCTTTCAGTTTTCTCGTTGGTATTCTTTAGAGACTTTGGATATTGAAGTATCTGGTTGGGACAACAGACCAGACTTGCTTAGCTTGGGGAAACAAGATGGGGGTTCGAGCTAGTGGTTTGGAGTTTGGCTTTGGAGCATTGGTGTTGCCGTTGTAGTTTGATCACTGGAGTTATCTCTTGGCTATTTGTCTTCCGCTGTTGTTTATTATCTCTGATATTGATTCATACTGTATCATTGTTGTATCGAATGTCGAATATCAATGATATTCATTTCTTTTTCTTTCCTGTGTTGTTTACTTAATTGTGTTATAAGCTCCGGCAAGCCAAATTCGACGTTTGGATCTGCGGTATTGGAATACAAGTGTCGTATTCGGTGCCGATTTCTGAAGGTCGAGTCAGGATCGTTATAGATATCATCGACTTGGGTCGGAATGGATGATTATCAGTTCTAAGAATTGACTATATATGATATGGTGAGTAATAGTCGAGCAAATTCAGACCGGGTTCCAATCTAGGTGTGATCAGTATGGAATGGCCAGCATAGTTCCATGAAGTTGCAACTCAAGTTTCAAGATGATCGGAGTTCATATGCTCGAGTTAGGAACGATCCATAAAACAGCCCAAATCAGCAGAGAACGATCAATATCTCAAAATCCACAAGGCCAATTCATTTGAAACTTTCAGGGCATTAATAAAATGAAGAGTAGAGCATACAAAAACGATCGCATGTCACAAAGTTAAGACATGAAGATGACCGATCATTGTTGGCCTATCGTTTTTGCTGATCTATCAAAATGATCGGTGTAATTTAGTGAACAATCCAAGTACAACAAAGATCGATCCATATCTCAAAATTTACAACTCAGAATGATTCTATATTGTAGGAGCAATGCCAAGAGGCACATGTGACCTCCCAAAAACGATCGCACGTGAATTGGAAGCAAGAAAAAACGATCGGTAAAAGTTTAGCCAATCATTCTAAATTGTCGAGTTAAGGCCACCGATCGTTGTGGTGGGCCCCTATGGACTTTGAGAGCCTTCTACCAAAATCTTTGCAAAATTTATCATCATCTCTCCCTTAAATACAGGCCTTTTGGTTCATTTTGAGGATCTTTACGCTGCTGGTTAGAGGAGACCTCATTGTAATCAAGTACTATATTTATTTCTCCACCATAATCAGATTCATAAGTGATTAATAAAGGCAAAACTTCAAAGTGGACGTAGGCATACAACACTGAACCACTATAATTCTTTGTATTTTTATTATAGTCGATTCTCAATTGTTTGTTGGTTTATCTCATTTTGATTTTGTTTTCTTTATTTACTTCTCTACCAAATCTATTCCTGGGTGTTTGTGACCAATTTTGGTACAAAATTTTTGACGCTTTCACTGAGAACCTTGAGTTTCAGTTTTCTAAGATCCGTTTGTTGCTGTTGGATTGGATAAATCCCCAAAGGAGATCTGCTGTAATCTTCAGAAAATTTCTCGTACTACTCAGGTTTGTAGAAATCTAAGCAAGGCTATTGATAATGGTGAGACATAATAGATCCACTTCTCGGAACATAGAAGGAAATGAGAATACCAAAATTTAGCAAGGAGGTCTAAGCAATCAACCAAAAAATGTGAATGTTGATCCGGTTGAAGTTCAGAATCCCACTGATGCTGCTACAGGCGCTGAATTTCATAATTTAATGAGATTTCTGATGGAGAATTGTCAACAACTTAACCAACAAATTCAGACCAATATCAAGTTGATGAACCAAATCAATCAGCAGCAACAGGGCAAAGCTAGGAGGGATACCACCCCTTACTCGGCATCGGAGAGCTCCAATTCATCGGATGGATATCATTGACATAGGCGTCGCAAAAATAATGGATATCATGAAGAAACTTTGGGGAATCAACAGGTAGACCATCGTGGTCTGCCAGGAATGATCAGTACTGATCCCTCAGCTAGAGAAGGAAACTTACCTATGCATACTGAATTCAAAAAGGAGCCGCTACGGTGAGTTTGGATTATGGTGTCCGATTGAATGATGACCGGGTTCTTCCCTAGAATGATGACGAAATAAAATTACAAGGCGTGCATCGGGAAGATGGTGAACTAAGAAGGCATGAAACGGCTCATAGATATTGACCGGACTATTCAAGAGGTGGAACACGACCATCACTTGGCATCAACCATCCAAAAGCTGGACTTATTAGCAATGCTCAGACAATTGGTGAGAAAGAACCAAGGCTTGACGAATGATGACTGGGGAATCTCGAGAAGCCATACCCCATTTACTGATAATGTTCTACATGCAGAATACCCAAGGAGATTCAACATGCCATCGATGCCTTCCTACAAGTGAAAAACTGACCCCAGGCAGCATAATACGAGATATGAATGGCTAATGGATTCTGCTCGAGCTGATGATGAGGCATAGTGCAGATGCTTTTCCATAACTATTTCCAGAATAACGATGATGTAGTTCACGAGACTACCCCCACGATCAATTTCTAGATCGGATGATTTGGCAACCAAGTTTATGGAACAATTTCGGATGCACGTGACTTGTCCAAAAGATGTAATGTCCCTTTCCAGCGTGATTCAAGCTCCAGGAGAGTCGTTGAAAGGTTACTTGGAAAGATTTCATACAGCTTTCAAGGAGGTCGGTAATCTGAATGATCATGCGACACTCATGGCCATGACAAGAGTGATTGAACCAGAATCTGAATTTGGCGATTGGCTAGCCAGTAAGCCGTCCACAACATTGGAGCTCTTTTACGCAAAGGCAGCAGAATATTTGAAGGAGGAGGAAGCTAGGTCCTCCAGAAAAAAGAATTTTGTAGGACCAAGTGGAGAAGGAGTACAGATTAACATTGCAATAAAATAGTCTGATGATAGTTTTAGGAATATCCAAGTGAATGTTCAGAATAAACAAAATTAGCAACAGACAGATGGAGATAGGAACCAAGAATGAAAGAGGGATTCTGGAAGGTTGAAGCCTAGGATTCCAATGTATAATAATTACATGACATTGAATGCATCCTTGGAGAATATCTATCTATCTACTTTCAATACCATGCAGTATAGGAAGCTGCCTCCAAAAGAATCAACGGAGAAGCAGAAACAGACCGGGAAATACTGTCGGTTTTATGAGCGCTATAGGAACAATACAAAATTCAGGCATCTCCAGGATGTTATAGAAAAAATGATTCAAGAAAGGAAATTACAACAGTTTGTGCAAGCTCCGCAGGATGGTGGCAGGGGACTTCTGACCCCAACCAAGGACAAGCATCACGTATGGCTGAGGAGCCTGCATGGACTAGTGGAAGACTAGCAATAATACGATAGCCGGAGGACTGCACCCATCGTATAAGAGTGGCAGGAGATGAAATGTTATGCTAGCTCAATTAGGCATGTGAATTTTGAATGCTATTCGAATACAGATGGAGCTCCGGCAAAATAGCAACGTATAATGGCGGATGATATTGTATTTAGATGAAGATAAAGTGGAGGCTTCGATAATCAACCCATTGGTCATTTTGGACATGATTGGCCCCACTTTTATGAGAAGGATATTGATCGATTATGAAAGTTCAGTGAATATAATCTTCAAAAAGGCTTATGGTCTGATGAGGATGGAAGCCAAAGACTTAAAACCATCTAAAGCTCGTATACATGGTTATAACGGCATTGCAACTAAAGTTGTTGGTTATGTAGAGTTACCTATAGAGTTGGGAGATAGTGAACAAAAGAAAGTGCAGATCTTACCGTTTGTTATTTTGGACATTGACTCTCCATATGTTTTTCTAGGTCGACCAGCCCTGGCTAAATTTTGGGCAACTCTTATCCCATAGTGTTTGACTTTGAAGTTTCCAACGAATAACGATGTAGGGGTTGTTTATGACGATCAAGTGACTGGACGTGTCTGTTATATAGATGAGTTGAGGGAAGACCGACGCAAAGAAAAAGGTAAGGGCGTGGACAACACTGCCCGCATCCAAGCTACCGAAGATTAACAACTAGTGCCCGAGCCTTGGCTCGGGCACCACAGTCGGTTCTATAGAGATATAGATCCTAGATATAAGGAAGAGGAGCCTAAAGCGACCAGGCTGCACCGGTTGAGCTGACAATTGATATTACGGTCAGCCACGATGACCCATCACGAGTACTAAAGATTGGATCATAACTCAACCCCTCGATGATAAAGGAACTTCTTGGTTTTCTCTAAACGAATCTAAACATTTTCGCCTGGACTCACTCTGACATGTGTGGAATCTTACTTGCCATTGTGAGCCATGCATTGAATATCAACCCGAGGAATGTCCCACTGAAGCAAAAAAGGTGCAGCATGGATCTAAAGAGATCTGCCACTCTCAAAGAGGAGGTGGATAGACTAAAAGACAACAGGTTTATCTGCGATGTCCTCTACCCTCAATGGGTATCTTATCCTATGCTTGTGAAGAAAGTGAATGATAAATGGAGAACATGCGTTGATTATTCAGACTTGAATAAGGCATGCCCGAAAGACAGTTTTCCTTTTCTGAGGATTGACCAATTAGTAGATTCAACCATGGGACACGAATTGCTATCTTTCATGGATGCGTACTCGGGATATAACTAAATTTCGATGCACATTCCTGATCAAGAGCGCACCAGTTTCATTACCGATGTAGGATTGTATTGCTATGCAGTAATGCCATTTGGATTAAAGAATGCATGAGCAACTTATCAATGTTTAGTCAACAGGATGTTTAAAGATCAAATCAGAAAAAACAATGGAAGTGTACGTGGATGATATGCTCGTAAAGTCACGACGATTAAACGACCACATTAGAGACTTGGCAGAAATGTTGACAACCTCCTACATTACAAGATGAAAATTAATCATTTGAAGTGTTCCTTCGGTGTCGCATAAGGGAAATTCTTGGGCTTTATTATCAATGCCCATTGAATAAAAGCTAATCCCGAGAAGATTTAGGCTATTCGCGATATCCAAGCACCAAGGACTATAAAAAAAAGTGCAGTCTAAATGGGAAAGTTGATGCTTTAAGCCGATTATCACTAGAGCCACTGATAAATGCATTCCTTTCTTTGATTTGATTAGGAAAGGGCAAAGAAACTTCGAATGGATGCAGGATTATGAAGATGCGTTTCAAGCTTTGGTGAATCATTTGGAGCGACCCCCTTCTTGTCAAAGTCAGGGATCATAAGGATTCTGTATTGAAACATGCTATAAGTGCAGCATTACTTCACGAGGAGGATCGAATCCAGAGGCCGGTGTGCTATGTCAGCAAACGATTAACATGAACTGAAAGGAACTATCCAAAAATAGAGAAATTAGCCTATTGCTTACTGATTGCATCACGAAAGCTTCGTCCATACTTCCAAGCACATCCAATCAATGTTTACACTGACCATCTGTTACGACAGATCCTACCGTGACTTGAGACATCTGGAAGGTTACTCAAGTGGAACATCGAGCTCAGCCAATACGATATTACTTGTCTCCCTAGAGGCTGTCCGGGGTCTGTCATTGGCAGATTTTACAGTAAAGTTTACCGCTGAGGATGATTTTCCAAAAGGCAACGAAACTCCTACCATACGGTGGAAATTGTATACCGGTGGAGTGTCTAATGATCATTTTTCTAGGGCTAGAATAGTGCTTGTAACTCCTTAAGGTCGGACAATTTGTTGTGCTTTAAAGCTTGATTTACCCATGACAAAAAATGAAGCTGAGTATAAAGCTCTAATTATTGGACTTAAACATGTTAGAGAACTCGGAATAAAATCTCTCGAAATATTTTTGCGATTCGCAGTTGGTAGTGCATCAAGTCAGGGGAGATTATTAGGCTAAGGGACAATGATTTGCCACATACCTTACCCAAGTCCATGATTTTTTGACAAAATTTGAGTACTATGACATTTCGCATATTTCATAAGACTGAAATAAATAGGTCAATTCATTAGCAAAGTTTGCTAACACCCGCGACGCACAGCGGATGGGCTTGGTCCCGGTCGAAGTATTAAATGCCCTAAGTCTAAACATGATAGCAATCGATCGAACACTGGAAGTGGAGTCTGAGAGGGAGTCGTGGATGACGCTGATCAAATATTATTTTCTACAGAGAATTCTTCCTGAATGAAGGAATGAAAAGCAACAAGTCCTTCGTGAAGCTTCATGGTATATCATGCAAGAAAGAGTTATGTATTGGAAAGTTTTCTCAGTTCCCCTGCTCCGATGTATTACTCATTATGAGATAAAGCATGTTTTGAAAGAAGTTCATGATGGGGAATGTGGTAATCACACTGGGGGGCAAACTCTAGCAAATAAAATACTCCGTTATGGGTATTATTGGCCAACCGTAAATTGGGACAGCGCTGATTATGTAAGACGATGTGATAAGTGCCAGACGTATGCAAAAATTCCAAGAGTTCTGCCAAATAGAAGTCATGCAAATGGTCAGCCCATGGCCGTTAACCATGTGGAGGTATGGACATTATCAGCTCCATATCGATCTCTAAAGGTGGCGCAAAGCACGATATCGTTGCGGTTGATTACTTCACCAAATGGGCTGAAGCAAAACCTTTAGCCATGATCACAACCAACAACATGATCAACTTTGTTGTTCGAAACATCATATGTCGATTTGGTTTACCATGAACTATTGTGACAGATAATGGGACTCAATTCAATAGTGTTGAATTCAAAGACTTCTTTCGGAGATATCGTATTAAAAAGAGATCTATAATAGTTGCTCACCCTTAGGAAAACAGACAGGTTAAAGCTATAAATAAAATCATAAAGTCCATTCTGAAGAAGCGATTGGAGAAGGCCAGAGGCAAGTGGGTGGACGAAACCTCTACGACACTGTGGGCTTACACGACCACCCACAAGTCCGTGACTAGCCATACTTCATTTGCCCTTACTTACGGTTTCGAAGACGTCATTCTTGTTGAGCTCGAAGTACCATCTATCGAGTGACTTACTATGATCCCAAAACAAATAAAGATCTCCTTTTGGAATCTCTTGACTTTATACATGAGAAGCATGAGGAAGCTGATCTGAGGGCAGTTGCGCATCGACACTGAATCGCCCGATATTACAACATTAAAGTTCGAATTAGAACCTTTAGAATCGGTGATCTTATTCTAAAACGGGTTTTTCCTACCCCATCGCATATGAATCTGATCTGGGAAGGACCGTATGTCATTGAAAAGAGGCTTGGGAAGGGAACTTTTAAGCTAGCGACTGTCGATGGCATCACACTTCCAAAGGCTTGGAATAGCGGACATTTACGACGCTATTTCACTTAGTTTATTTCTTTTTCATTTTAATTATATTTACTTTCAGATTTTCTTTAGCATTTGATTTTCTAGATATGTAATAAGCAGATTACGTCGTTCTTTTCCACTTAGCAAATAAAGCCTTGGACTCCTTTGTATTTATGATTGCTGTAGCATTGTGTATTAGTTACAAGATGAGTCTAAAATAAAATAAAAACGATCGTGACACGATAGATCGCTCGCTAAATTAAATCCCTAACTCCTGAGGGAAAACCAATCAATTACGGAGAATCCAATCGACCACTCATGAAATAACTCTAAATCCCCAGAGTATAGATTGAAGTATAAAGATAAATTGAGTGTGAATCATTCACCCACGAAACAATTCTAAGTCCCCAGAATGCGGATTGGAGTATAAACATAAATCGAGTGTGAATCGACCGCCCACGAAGTAACTTTAAGTCCCCAGAGTGGATTGGAGTATAAACATAAATCAAGTGTGAATCGACTAGCCGTGAAGAAACTCTAAGTCCGTAGAGTGCAAATTGGAGTATAAACCACCCGCAAAACAACTCTAAGTCCTCGGAGTGCAGATTGGAGTATAGACATAAATCAGGTGTGAATCCACCACCCGCGGAGTAACTTTAAGTCCCCAAGTGTCGATTGGAGTATAAACATAAATTCAATGTGAATCGTCCACCCATAAAACCACTCTAAGTCCCCATAGTGCGGAATGGAGTATAAACAAAACTCGGGTGTGAATCGTCCACCCATGAATTAGCTTTAAGTCCTCGAAGTGTGGACTGAAGTCTAAATATAATTGGTTGCGGTTCGAACACCTATTGACTTACCCTTATCTCCGAAGTGCGGATATGAGTATAAACAAATAGATGAATGCAGTTCGACCGCTCACCGTTCCATAAGATTTAGACTGAAAATGACGGTAGGAGTGTAAACTCACTAAGGATGGAATTTGACCATCCACCATCTAACTCAGCTAACCAAAGACTAGGTCTAAGAGTATAATTACCTAGACTACTGAGTTTGGCAACTGTAATGTTAAGGCTCGAGCCTAGTGTTTGATACGACTTGAGGCCATAGCCTTAAGGAGGCCTTGGGATGATAAATCAGATCAACATCCGTTCCCACGAACAACGAATCACAAATACATAAAATGAAAAACTTGATAGCTCGAACATCTAAACAAGTATGTAAGAATCATACATGAGAATAAAAGAATTCTTACATACACTAAACTTGCTATACATTATAAAAATTTATCCAGAATGCAAAATAAAAGTGGGGGGTCATCCCCAAACAAATATGACCAATGAAAAGGAAAATTTATCACCCAAGGTATTTACATTTCACTTCAATCCAAATATTATTTCTTGGATTTTTTATCTTTCCTTTGCTTCTTCGGAGTGGCTCTTTTGAACTGCCGATCAACCGTCTCTCTGACCATTTCTTGCCTCGACTTCTCTTCGAAGAAGTATCTTCAGTTGTATGAATCGAGGCGATATCATCTTTAGAAAAAGGAGGGATGGAGGCACTCTCAACACCAGAAGCAGGGGGATATCATCCTGAGGAATTGTCCCGCCTGGAGGGATCGTCTGGAGCGGGACAAGAATCGATTCATTGAACCTCGAATCAACGAGCTCATCTTTTACCTCCTTTTTCTATGGTCCTTCCCTCTTAACATGCTCTTTCTTGCTGAGCTCGCCAGTGGGGTCGAAAGAACATGTGACTACAACATATTCATCAAAGTGAATTTCATGGTATGGGTCACTCACTTCCTTGAATAATGCCTCTATGAATTGATCATCAATAATAAAGGCTTCTTCTTGAGCACCTTGAGCAGCAGCCAAAGTTTTAAGTTTAATGGATTCAATTGTCAATCGCTTGTGACTCCAACTGAGGCTCTTATATGGAGAGAGAAGCGACACCTGATAGATTCAAAGCTGAGAAAAAATAGGTGAAAAGGTTAAAAATATCAACTGATAACACCCCAACTTTATGAAAGATAGGAAATGTCGACGGAATAGCTTCTTCGGTATGGCTTCCAAGTTGAGCCAAAACATCCTCAGAACTGTGCTTAGGAATTGGAGAAATTTGTGGCTTGTCTGAATCATACCCAGGAATGGTTGAAGAGCTTGTTATGGAGCTAGGGATGACCTAGGGTCTGGGGATAATTCAGTTGTAATATCTGGTTACGCCGACCCGAACCCTTTACTCGCTTCATGTGAAGAAGAAACATCAGACTCTTTCTGAAGCGAGAGCCGGATATCATGTATTTTTTTGGGCTCATCGCCCAATAGCATTTCATTTTCAAGCCTTAAAAGGTCGATATCCTCTTAATTAAGGAGTTTCTTATCTTCTACAACGAGAAATACCCACACACATCAGAGCTGGTAGGGATAATCCTCACTGAGAATGTCAAATTTCTATGCTTGAGAACGTTAGCATTGTAAAAAACGAGAAGTGGGTCAAGCTCATTCATTATCTACCCCCTAACTTTGTTCTTGGTAGCTTCTGCTTCACACTGAATAAGTACATCAACATTTTTGGCCCTTTCAACGGTCGTGTCTCTCTTAAGTTCGACGTTTACCAGCTCATTGCAAGCATCTTGAGCGATTTTTTGGGTATTATCTTTTTCTTTATTTGCATACTCAAGCTTGGCCTTAAGATTCGCTATCTCCTACAAGGCTGCAGATCCATTATTCCAGGCTATATCCCGCTCAAGTGCCATCTCTTGATTTCGATAATGCAATACTTGAACCATATACAATTTCCCCTTATCCATACACATTTATTTTGCACAAGAAAAAATTATAACCGTAAGAAAGAGCAAGGTCAACCATTAGGAAGAAAGAAGAGAAGAGAAAACCAAAGTAAACCTTAGGATTCAAGCTAGAGGAAATCAATCTCAATCAATCTTCAACTTTCTTATCCAATCTAAGGTGAATAATAATCACTACATCTCTATTTTGGTTTTAAAATCATATGGTTTTGGATTTAAGGGTAAATTCTTTTTTATGATATATTGAATGATGAAATGCTTGGTTTATGAGTTATTTGGTTGAAACATGATAGTTTAAAGGAGATATGCATGGTTTTAGGTTAAAATCAAGATTTAATGATTTTTAAATGCCATAAAAATTATGTTATGGAAAACATAATTTTGGAGTTAAGTTTCAATTTTTATAATTTTCCAAGCGGTGGAGAAAATATGGTTAATTGGGTTTATAAGTTTATTTTGAAAAATATATTGATAATTTGGGTCTGAAATTTTGATATGTTAGACAATATGATTAAAGTGAATTTCTGGAATTTTTGGAGATTTTTACTAAGTGATTTAATATGAAAATTAAATTATTTTAAAAGGAGGACCCAAATGATTTGATTATTTTATTAATGGGAAGGGCTTAATTGTTAAAAGTTATCATGTTTTCAGATCTGAGAAAATGCGGAAAATATTATCCAAATTATTTGAAAGTTCAAAATAGCTAATCAAATGTTTGCAAGTAGGCAAATTTGTTACAAAAAATTTACCTTTTTGGAAAAAATAGCCTTTTTCCTAGAAAAAGGGGGTTCCGCCTTCTCTAGAAGGACCCTTCAACTCAGACCTTCCACCTCCAACAGTTAACCAATACACATGTATCATTCTGATGGTACGTAATGGATTGGAGGAAGATAGAAGATAGGGTGTCGAAAGGTAGCTTTCGAAGGGGTTGGTCCCTTGGTTTATTTTAGGATTTGAAAGAAAAATGCTTACCTATTTATAAAGGGGTTTCGGCCTAGTCGAAACCTTTGGTTGCGAAAGGTATTTCAAAAGAAGCTTTGAAAAGAGAGCTGCCGCCTTTGTTTTAAAGAAGTAGCTTCCGAAGGAGTTATTTAGGTTTTGATTAAAGCTTTCTGAAGGGGTAGTTTCGACTTAGTCGAAACCCTTCTGAGAATTGATGATCTTTCGATGGTATTGAATATATCAATGTTATTGAAAGGTTTAGTTGATTTTATAAGTACAAGCCACTTCCTAATGCTTTTGAAAGGGGTTATTGGTTTCGAAGGCAATGGTTTCGAAAGGAGTTTCGAGCTAACTTCAATGGTTTTACCCAGATGTTTTAAGGCTTTCGAAAAGATAGTTTCGACGCCTTCAAGCTTCTCCAATACTTTTTGAAATAAAGAATGGTTTCAAGAGAGATGCTTTCACCTCTGTTCACTTTGACCCAAAATGATGTTTTAAGTATAAACCCAAAGTTTTTGAAAGAGTGAACTTTCAACGGTTTCGAATGGTAGCCTTCATTGGTTTCGAAAGAGTACATTCAAATGGTTTCGAAGCTATGCTTCTATACTTATATGATAATACTTTAACATGGTCGAAAGGTTTCAAAAGAGTTATTTTAAAGTATTCGAAAGGCAGGAGCCTTATGTTTTAAAGATGGATTTTTATGCTTTCGAAGGAGGTCATTCTATCAGGTCGAAAGCAAAGGTTTCGAAGGTGTCAAAAGGTTTTAAAACCCCACACTCAAATTTTTAAAGGAAAAACCCATGGCTTATATAAAGGAGTTTTGTAATGACTTTAAGCATGTAAATTTAAAGAAGTATTGCCTTGATAAAAGTAAGTTAATGGGATCAACTATGTTTTATATAAAAAGTATTTCAAGGATCTTAAATCCGCAGGTGATTTTGCTAAATTGTTATGTTTGCTTCTTCTAATATGAATATATCCACATGATAAAGGACCCAAAACTGTATTTTAAGGATAAAGGGGGTAGAATAACCAGCTAGATTAGCCCAATAGTGAATATAAATTGATTAAACTTCTGAACGAGTAAAATTGCATCTAGGGAGTCAAGGTGACCAAAATATAAGTGCTTAAACTTTGAAGTTGTCTAGGAGATAGGTTCATAGTAAACCCATGAAAACTACGATAAAGTAGTTATTGGAGGTTGTTAGTCCTTGTATTGATGGTTTTGATGACAACAACCTTAGAATAGATTATAAAATATAAATACTAACAGTATAAGTTTAGATATATTTGTATATGCAGGATTTAACCATGCAGGTACCACGAATGAAGACTGCACAGTATAGAGATTCAAGATATCAAGATTGATGACTCATGAGTATCAAGATTATCAAGAGTTCAAGTAATTTATCTTTTAATTTAATTAGAAATTTTGTTAAAACTCCTAGAAAAGCACTGGCGTCTTAAAATCCAATTTATTCGTGGAATGGAATCTACTTCGAGCCTGTTAAAGGGATGGAACCCTAAGTAGGACGGAACCTATGAAAAATCTAGTGGAATATTGTTTTGTATCCGCTAATTTTTATTCAAAATGATTTTCACAAAATTATATCTTGTTTTCAAAATGTTTTCAAACCTTCCTTTTAAAAGCATCAAAAACATCTATCCTGATTTCAAATACTTTTAGCCTCAAAATAATCTTTAATTTCAAAATCAAAATTATCCGTAGTTTTGACTATCTTTAATAATAATATATTTAATTTTTAAATATTTATACTTAGATTTAAATATAAAATTATAGTAAAATTTTGTATATATTATTCTATATATTTACTTATGTTTTTTAACTATAGACAGGTATATTTATAAAGTTTAAAATAGTTTTAATATAAAATAGAAGTTATTTTCAAAGAAAAACAAATCACCAAAAATTTCTTTGGGATGTCAACATGCTCAACCTACCCATGTCGACATAGTGTCAATTGGTTTCAAAATTTAAATTTCAAAAGAAGTGTCTATTCGTCATATCTCTTCACGGATGGACATGGCTGTTGTTCTTCTATAAATAGGGGATGTTTTCAATGAATTTTAACACAGATTTTTTGGTTTTTCACTCCTCTTCTTCATCCATATTTCTTATACATATTCCTACCATTACTCTGCTGAAATCAACATTGAATCTAACTAGATTATCTCTAGTTTGATTCTCTATCACTATCTCAACAAGATACTCAGTGCTATTCAGAGTTATAGGCTTCTTTGTAATCAATTAAATGAGAAAAGATGTGATTGTGGCCTTGGAAATCAATCAAGCGAGATAAGGTGTGATTGTAGCCTTGGAAATCAATTGGGTGAACTTATTGCCCGGAAAATCAAATATCTTTACCCAGAAGATTATGAATCTGGAGGGTGTACCTCATTGCCTTGAAATCGAGGGTGTAATTGTAAAGATTATTTTTGAAAGGAAATCTGTACTTGTGTGTGGAACTTGGATGTAGGGTAACTCCGAACTAGTATAAAATCCGGTGTATTCTTTCCTTTACCGCTTTTACTTTATATTTGCATCTGTGTTTGATTCTATGATCATATCTGTGTCTGAATATTGCATACATTTGTGTTTAAATTAACAAAAACTCAAAAAGATTTAACAATTCTCTAAAATACTATTCAACCCCCCTCTAGTGTTTATCATAGCCTTAAGATCCTTAATCTGCATTTCTCACATTTGGTATCAGAGTAAGGTTTTCAAAGTTTCATAATCTGGTTTTTGAAAAAGTTTTAAATGGCTGTGTTTGTTAATACTAGTTTAGAAATATTCAGATCGTCGTTGTCTCTTGAGTCTGCATATAATCAATGTTGAAATTCAAGTTGTCTACCAAAATTGTTTGATGTGCAGGAAACATGCTTTATGGGAATTGAGGAATCAATCCATAATGGACAAATTATGCAGATCAAAAAGAACAAATGGATACTCGATAGTGGATATTCTAGACACATGACTGGCCAATCCAGATATGCCGAATGATATAATATACAAAGACGGAGGACTGGTTAACTTTGGAGACAACTCAAAAGGATATGTGATTGGCATCGGCATAGTCGGTAACCCTTAAACTCCTATTATTACTAATGTTTTTCTAGTTAAAAATCTGAAACATAATCTGCTAAGTATAAGTCAACTCTGCGATAAAGGATATAAAATTAAATTTAAAAAATATAAGTATCACATTGAAGATAATAATTCAACCATAATATTTGAGGGAATCAGGAAAAAGAATATTTATATTCTTAGTATGAAAATTTCAAATGATAACTTGTGTCTTTTGGCAAATACAAGTGACCCTTGGATTTGGCACAAGAGATTTGGGCATTTGAATTTCAAACTCTTATCTAGACTATCAAAACATGATCTAGTAAGAGGTCTCCCTAAAATGAATTTTAAAGTAGATAGTCTATGTGATGCATGTCAATTAGGAAAACTTAGAAAAAGTTCTTTTAAATTAAAAGATATGATTTCAACTTCAAAACCTCTTGAATTACTTCACCTTGATTTATTTGGTCCATCACAAATTCTGTCAATAAATCATAGTAAATATGTTTTTGTAATTGTAGATGATTATTCTAGATTTACATGGACAATATTTTTGAAATATAAAAGTGATACTTTTGAATGTTTTAAGAACTTTACAAAAAGGATTCAAAATCAACTTTCTCTAAAAATTATAACCATTCGTAGTGATCACGGTGGTGAATTTGAAAATGAAAAGTTTGAGGAATTCTGCAATAAAAAGGGAATAATTCATAATTTTTCATTTCCAAGAACTCCACAACAAAACGGAGTAGTAGAACATAAAAATAGGACGATTCAAGAGTGTGCGAGAACCATGCTTTCAGATAGTAAATTACCAAAGTATTTTTGGGCAGAAGAAGTTGCTACTGCCTGTTATATTTTAAATAGAATTTTAGTTAGACCTTTAACTGATAAGACATCTTATGAACTTCTTCATAGAAAGAAACCTAAAGTATCTTATTTTAGAATTTTTGGAAGTAAATGTTCTATTTTAAATACCAAAGTTAACTTAGATAAATTTGATCCTAAATCTGACAAAGGTATCTTTATCGGATATACTAATAAAAGTAAAGCGTACAGAGTATTTAATTTAAGAACTTACAACATCGAAGAAACAATGCATGTTTCGTTCGATGAAAATCTCAAATTTTTTGAAGATATAAATGATGAAGAGGATTTAATCACTCAAAATCAAGAGTCTACTGAAACTTATAATGTAATTAATCATCATAATAAAAGGACTAAACTTTTAAAATATCACCCTATTGAAAATATACTACGAGATATGCAATCTGCTGTTAAAACTAGAAATCAACTAAGTCAAATGAGTAATGTAGCTTTTATATCAACTATTGAACCCACGAATCCAAAAGAAGCATCAATTGATGATTCATGGATTTTGGCTATGTAAGAAGAATTAAACCAATTCACTAGAAATGATGTTTGGGAACTTGTTCCTAGACCTGAGAATAAAACTATAATTGGAACTAAATGGGTTTATAAAAATAAAATGAATGAACAAGGAGAGGTAGTTAGAAATAAAGCCCGATTAGTCGCTCAAGGTTTTTGTCAAGAAGAAGGAATAGATTTTGATGAAACCTTTGCTCCCGTAGCAATATTAGAAGCCATTAGGATTCTACTTGCTTTCGCAAATCATAATAATTTCAAACTATTTCAAATGGATGTTAAAAGTGCCTTTTTAAATGGATTTGTAAAAGAGGAAGCATATGTTGAACAACCACCACTTAAATGAAAAATTACCAAATCATGTTTACAAACTTAAGAAAGCTTTATATGGTCTAAAACAAGCTCCTAGAGCCTGGTATGATAGACTAAGATCTTACTTATTACAATCAAATTTTGAAATTGGTAAAGTAGATAATACTCTTTTTATTAAAATAAATAAAAATGATATTCAACTAGTACAAGTTTACGTAGATGATATCATTTTTGGATCAACTAACTTTGAAATGAATAAAGAATTTTCTGAACTAATGACAAAAGAGTTTGAGATGAGTCATATGGGTGAATTAAAATTCTTTTTAGGATTACAAATAAAACAATTAGATAATGGTATCTTTATTAGCCAAGAAAAATATGCTAAAGACCTAATTAATAAATTTGGTTTGACTACTGCGAGTGGAAAATCCACTCCCATGGAAACCAATGAGTACCTTAGTAAAGAAGATCTCTCGAAAGATGTAGATCAAAAGTTATATAGAGGAATGATTGAATCACTACTCTATATTACTGCTAGTAGACCTGATATCACGCAAAGTGTTTGTCTCTGTGCAAGATATCAATCGCAACCTACAGAGACCCACTTAAAAGCCGTAAAACATATCATAAGATATGTTAAACACACTTCTACTATGGTTTTATCTTACCCTAAAAATGATTCTTTTGACTTAATATCTTACTCTGATGCTGATTGTGCTGGTTGTAAATTAGACCGAAAAAGTACAAGTGGAACTTGTCACTTTTTGGGGCATTCTATGATTTTCCGGTTTAGTAAAAGTAAAACACAGTTTCTTTATCAAAAACTGAAGCAGAATATATTTCTGCTGCTTTGGCTTGTTCTCAAGTAAAATATACGCAACAAACCTTAAAATATTATGGTTTAAAATTTTCAAAATCACCAATTTATTGTGATAATACTAGTGCAATAAATTTATCCAAAATTACTACTCAACATGCTCGAACTAAACATATTGATATAAGACATCATTTTCTCAGAGATAATATAAATAAGGAAGTAATTACTCTAGATTATATTAATTTCGAGAATCAAATTGCTGATATATCAACAAAACCATTAAATGAATCTATATTTACTAAATTAAGAAGAGAATTAGGTATTTGTCCAATAACTGAAATATAAAATATAAATAACAAAGTATAGTTAAAAATTAAATCAAAATAAATAAATTAATAAAAATTTAAAGGACCATGTCGACATACCCCAAACCCATGTAGACATATAACGTTTTTTTTATTTTTAAATTTTTCCCACCAAAATTCAAAATAATTGGTTATATATTCTTCTCATCTTCAAAATTTTATTCATTCTTTCTCTGTTCTATCTTCTAAAATCAAATTATCAATGGCCTCCTCTTCCAAATCAAACAAAAATTCTACCTTTTCGTTTCCTTCTCCCGCTTCTAATCCATTTCAACGTACTACTCTCGCTCGTGTGACGAAAATGGAGGATTCTCTGAAGGATGCACTTCAGTTGATGACTGAAATCCAGGTGATGCAACTTCGAATGGCCAAAGAACAAAAGAGGCAAGGCAAAATCCTTAGGAATTTGCAAAAATTTCTAATGGACAATCATGCTAACCCAATCTTGATTGAAGAAGATTCTTTAGGAGATCAAATACAAGAGGCCAGTGAAGAAGAAGAAGAAGTCCACATGGAAGAAATGCACGCGGAAGATGACGACAAAGTTATTTGCATTGGCGAAGTGTGCTTTGACAAAGATGGAAATCTTGTTGAACAACGTGGAAATTTCTGTTTCCACTATCCGAACTGTTCGATTCATAGATCTCCCATTTTCAAAGACACTCATTAGTTTCTTTTCTCTTTTTCCTTTTAGTGTATGTTCTTTCTTACGTTTCCCACGAAAATGTAAATACAACAATATAATTAATGAATAATTTGTGTTCTTATATGTGTTATTATATGGATACTTAGTTACGATAGTTAGTAGTTTAGGACCAAGTTCTAGTTTTAGATCTAAGTGTTGATTATTTATGATAACACTATCATTATAATCACATGTCATAGAGTATTAGATTTAGGGGGAGTGATATAGTTTTTGTTGATATATTTGGAGTTAGTTTTTGTTGATGACAAAGGGGGAGAAATATAAAATAGAGTAGTTAGGCATAGATTAAGGGGGAGTTATTAAGATAGAAGTAATATTTTTAAAAAGGTTGTCAGCATCAAAAAGGGGGGATTGTTAGTCCTTGAGAAGATGGTTTTGATGACAACAACCTTAGAATAGATTATAAAATATAAATACTAACAGTATAAGTTTAGATATATATGTATATGCAGGATTTAACCATGCAGGTACCAAGAATGAAGACTGTACAGTATAGAGATTCAAGATATCAAGATTGAAGTCTCATGAGTATCAAGATTATCAAGAGTTCAAGAGTTCAAGTAATTTATCTTTTAATTTAACTAGAAATTTTGTTAAAACTCCTAGAAAAGCACTAGCATCTTAAAATCCAATTTATTCGTGGAATGGAATCCACTTCGAGTCTGTTAAAGGGATGGAACCCTAAGTAGGATGGAACCTACGAAAAATCTAGTTGAACATTGTTTTGTATCCGCTAATTTTTATTCAAAATGATTTTCACAAAATTATATCTTGTTTTCAAAATGTTTTCAATTTCCTTTTAAAAGCATCAAAAACATCTATCCTGATTTCAAATACTTTTAGCCTCAAAATAATCTTTAATATCAAAATCAAAATTATCCTTAGTTTTAACTATCTTTAATAATATTAAATTTTTAAATATTTATACTTATATTTAAATATAAAATCATAGTAAAATTTTGTACGTATTATTCTATATATTTACTTATGTATTTTAACTATAGACAAGTATATTTATAAAGTTTAAAATAGTTTTAATATAAAATAGAAGTTATTTTGAAAGAAAAACAAATCACCAAAAATTCCTTTGGGATGTCGACATCCTCAACCTACCTATGTCGACATAGTATCAGTTGGTTTCAAAATTTAAATTTCAAAAGAAGTGTCTATTCGTCATATCTCTTCACGAATGGACATGGCTGTTGTTCATCTATAAATATGGGATGTTTTCAATGAATTTTAACACAAATTTTCTGGTTTTTCACTCCTCTTCTTCTTCCACATTTCTTATACATATTCCTACCATTACTCTGCCGAATTCAACATTGAATCTAATTAGATTATCTCTGGTTTGATTCTCTATCACTATCTCAACAAGATCCTCAGTGCTATTCAGAGTTATAGGCTTCTTTGTAATCAATTAAACGAGAAAAGGTGTGATTATGGCCTTGGAAATCAATCAAGCGAGATAAGGTATGATTGTAGCCTTGAAAATCAATTGGGTGAATATGTTGCCCGGGAAATCAAGTATCTCTACCCAGAGGATTGTGAATCAGGAGGGTGTACCTCGTTGCCTTGAAATGGGTGTAATTGTAAAGACTGTTTTTGAAAGGAAATTCGTACTTGTGTGCGGAACTGGATGTAGGGTAACTCCGAACCAGTATAAAATCCGGTATGTTCGTTCCTATACTGCTTTTACTTTATATTTGCATCTGTGACTGATTCTGTGATCATATCTATGTCTGAATATTGCATACATTTGTGTTTAAATTAACAAAAACTCAAAAAGATTTAACAATTCTCTAAAACACTATTCACCCCCCTCTAGTGTTTATCCTACTCTTAAGATCCTTAATCCGCATTTATCGTTGAGGTAACGAACAAGTTCATAGTAAACCCATGAAAACTATGTATTAAGAACAGTTGGCAGGAGCTAATTGGTTTGTAGTGAGCCTATGAAAACTATATCTGGATTAAGAATTGACATGAGTCAATAGGTTCCTAGCCAATCAATGAAAACTAGGATGAGAAAAAGGTGAATGGAAGTATCAGTAGGTTCCTAGTCAACCCATGAAAACTAGGATGAGAAGTGAGTTACTGGATAAATCCATAGGTTCCTAGTCAACCCATGAAAGCTAGGATAAGTGGATTAGTTATTGGAATAACTAATAGGTTTAGGGGAACTATGAATTAATTAAGTTAATTGGCAGAAGCCAATAGGTTCTTAGTGATCCCATAAAAACTATAAACAGGACATGATGTCCAAGAATTATAAAAAGGTTATTAGTAAACCCATGAAAACTAATAGGTTTTTAGTGACCATAGAAACTATAATTATGACAGGGTGTCAATTTAAATTGGGGATGTAAAATAAAAAATGTTTATATGTATGCATATCATCATAATATTTTGAAAATATATGTTTTAACCATTGTGGATGCAAGAACAGTGTATGGCTTTATAAAGGTTTTAGGATACTTGTGAGGGGAAAATCCATTCCGCCAAGCGGTGTGGTCTCACTAGATATTTAAAAGGATTGGGATGTTAGATTATTTTTCATACTAGGTTTTATGTATAACTCAAATTTTTTTTCCCCTTTAACTCTTAGGTACTCAATTGATTTTGAGTAGTTTGAGGTTTAGGGTTTTCAGGTTCTCTTCTTAGACGGATAAAGCTTTCGGAGGCGTGCAGGAGGCAGTTAGTTATTTAGAGTTATCTTTTTCCGCTGTGTATTTTTTTGTAAAGGCGGATTTATTAGCCTTACTATATACTTTGATCGACCAATGGGGCATCTTCATATGTCACTCTAGGCGTATGTGTAATAATTATATGTTTCTGAACGTGGTTACGTTTTTGGGATTATGTAATTAACATCAAATGTTTTGAATGGAATATGAAAATTGTGTTTTTAATTTGTTTTTTTTTTTCCATATCCTTGTGATTTGTGTATTATATGTATCAAGCACCGTCGTATTTGGTCACCAAGGATTAATAACTATGGATGACTGCAGCATATGTAGCCGTTAGTTTTGGGCCTCCAAGTATAGGGATGTTAAAGCCGTGGAGGCACTGAAGTGGTAGGAGGACCACGGGAGGGACCGATAGGTAGCTCCCAATGATTAGCTGATTTCTCGGGACCCTTTATAAAGGGGATCTCAATCTAGATCGATGTTTGTCTTAGGGTTGCTTATCCCTATCACCTATGTTTTGATGACCCTGGTCTTGGTCGAGGCGATAGCTTGAATCATAATACTCTTAACTACCATGATAAGAGCTAGAGTGTGAACCAAAGGATTGGTGGTGTTCATCCTGGAGGACGTCAAACATGTTCATCTTCTTCACCATCGTTTCTGCAAAGGAAAACAGAATTCAGTCAACTTTAACTGTTAAAGCGCACAAGTCAAGTATAATGCAATGTTGAGGGATGCAAGTGTATGCAAGTGTCCTTGTGTAACCCTTCAACAAACCAGGTGAAGGAGCCTTGCTTATTGGTGTAACTTCTCCTCTAGAAATAGGAATCTCAATGCTAATTCTGGTGGGAGATTCCGACCCCTCAATGCTCACATCAGTAAAATAAAAAGCATCGATCGTGCGGAATTTGTCGGCCAAACAAAGAGTTAAGTGTTAAACTTGACCACTCTGACGATTGGGAAGAAGATTCGTCTTAAAAAATTTAGGAGCCATCGAAGACATGGATTGATCAGAGAGATGACTTTTTGGAAATTTATGAACAAAAATTTTCTTCTTTCCCTTATCAGGAACCGAGGGTCGTGAGACCTGCGAGGATCCAGCATCAACGCTAAGACCAGATTTGTTACATTATGATTAGGCATGTTGCCTTTATGTCCTCTGGCATTAATACCAGTAATTCCTGAGCACTCATGATTGGGGGCACCATAAGACCGGTTCGATTGTTCCTTTGACTGATTGCAGCCCATGGTCTTATCCCTGCCATCTGAGCAACTTCAGTTAACCCTACATTGAGGCCCTCTTCTATCAGACAAAAAGTAACGAGACGTTCGTCCATAAGCAGATATTCGATGTTCCTATCGTCAGGAGGTGCATTTTTAAGAGTTGTGACCACCTCTTCATAAATATTGCCGTTAGGTGGGTGGTGACATCTGTAAAGGAGTACCTTTATCAGGAATACGACCTAGATATTATTTTTCCATGCTAACATGAAAATAGTGGACAGTACTTACGTCTTTCCAACCATTATCGAGCGAAACCGGCTAGACAGCGAATGAAGAATCATTTGCTTTTAAAGGCACTTAATTTATTCCACGAGCCAGTCAGATTCTGGCACCTCCTCGCCGACTCAAGAAGTGTAAACAAAAGATTCCCTATCCATTGCTTGAATGTGAATATGAATCGGATGTCACAATGGTTGGAGGACGGTGCAGGAACTCCCTAAATACCATACAAGTATAGTTAAGAAGAGCGTAGCCATTTGGGTGGAGCTGTGCTGGAGCTATCCTTCGATAATGAAGAATTTCCTGAATGTATGAATCAAATGGTCGGATGCATCCGGCCCAGGGCATGAACTTGTTGCACGCTGTGTACCCTTCTAAGGGTCTGTGAGCCCTATCATCCTGCGACAAAATCAAAACATCGTCGAAAGGAATTTCATGCCATATGCAGATTCGGTAAAGGGCGTCTTTCTTAATTTTAGAAGCTACCGAATCAGCAGGGTTTTCCAGAATAATTGCATCCTCTAGAGTGTCAGGAGCAAGATCGATAACCATAAGTAGAAAGATGGGAACAACATCAGAAAGGTCAAATTAAGGGCCCAGGCTTTTCGGTTGTTTCGAATGATGACTAAAGGGCGGACTATCGGATTCAGTTGTCGAACTTGATTCTACGTTAGAGTTATCCTGTAGAGAAGATGATCCAGCTAGCATAGGTGCAAAACACCCAGAATGTCTAGAACCAATTGCCACTAAACTTAGTAAAATCAAGGTTAGATAAAGTAACCTATACCACCCAGTGTATAGTGAGTGCTGGTGTGGTGTGGTAAAGTGCTAAAAAATAGTAATAAGTTGTGTGAAACTGAAGATGGAAAAGACAACAAGACTTCAAGACTTAACCAAAGAGATTGTCATTGTTGACCGTCTCAGATGTTTCTCTATGTCATCGGGGACCAATGCAGTTCAAATTTCACAATCCATTATCAACAAGTAAAAGTTCGATTTTTATGTTCAAATCGCAAATGAACTTCAATAGAACGGTCAAAGACATTGATCCCTTGTCGAAGTTCAAATGTCACGCGTTACCAAATATGCAATTCAAGTCATATACAAGTCATATGTGTTCATTTGAATATGCAAGGCCGAAGTTCATCATTGGGTTCAAGATCATTTTGTTAAGTTCCATTTTTAAAACCTATGCGCTAAACACCGATCATTCTCCCCTAAGACAACATGTACCGATCGATCGCAGTTGACCATGTATGCCGACCGTTCTCCATGGACTTCATATCGATCGTTATCTTCATGCCATCAACCGATCGTTCCATTCCATCTCTTCCGCCTCAAAAGCCTCCAACTCCAAAAGCATCGCCAATCATTTGTAGATGATCATTTAACCCTCAAGTTTCAACATCATTTCACAATGACCGGTGCAGCGTCATGATTGTCTACCCCAAGTTTTGCTAAACGTCCAAGAACGATCTTAGCGGATCGATCGAATAACTTCACTACTTCATCCTCCTCAGTAAACGATCGATTAAGGTTACCATGTGATATCCCGGAAATTTGGCAATATAAATTTAATAATCCGTGTTAGAAATTAATTTGATTTGATAATTTTTGATAATAAAATTTTGAATTGATATAATAATCATCTTATAATAAATATTTAAATTGGTAGATTCTATTTTTTTTAAAGCTAATAAATTGTTTTCTGTTTATAATATATATAATTGTATATATTGTAAATTGATAAGCTTTGATTTGGAACTTAGTAAATGAATCAATTTCTAATTTTTATTTATATGTGGTAAATTGGAAATTTGATTTAAAATTAACATTTAACTTTTCAAAACAATTTAATAGATAATTATATAGTTTATATTAAAGGAAAACCTTATTTGTTTAGATTTATATTTTAATTAACTTAAATATGAATCTAAATTAGATTAACATTAAAAGCTTGGTTTTATTTTATTTTTAAATATTGTTTGAATTTATATATATAAGAATTTAAAATAAAAATTACAAATGATCTTAATTTGTTTATAATCTCTTTTATAAATTATTTAATATTGTTTAATTTGTTATTTTCAATAATAATTATAATGCTTAGTTTTTAGAAACATAAATTTTGTAAGAAATAGGATTTGTTATTTTTTTTTTAATAAGAGTTATATATGCATATGTATAACTTGACTTTTAAATTGGAGTTTTATAATTTAATTTGATTTTGAATTGAATTTTTGAAAATTTAAAAGAATAAATACATAGAAATATTTGAATAAGCTTATATTCATAATTTGTTTGTTTCATTTTCTTTTTAATAAATTAAAAATGTAAGGAATTCATTTATATACATAAGAATAATAAATTAAGGTTTTAAGGTATTTACAAACAATTTAAATTAAAACTAAAATATTCTTAGTACATGTGTAAGTTTCTTAAGACTTAAAAAGACATGTGTTAAAGCATAACTAAATTAATGACAAATGTTAAAATAGTAACAAGTGTCCCCTTTAATTTTAATTTTCCTTAATTAAATCAAAAACTTGTTTATGTAAACATTTTTCCTCATCTTATTCTTCTTTTCTTCAAAAACTTGAGAAAGTTTTCAGATCTAAAAATCTGAATTCATCTTCCACAAAACAGAAAATTTTTGTTCAAATAAAACCTGTCAATTTCCCCTCTCAAACAAATTTGATAACCTATAATCTCCTCTAACCAAAATTAACCAATGCTATCTGAAAATCATTTGCACATCCTCAAGCCTAAAAAGAAAAACATGCATAAACCTGTAACTCTTCAAATCATCAAGCTGAAGTGCAATTCATAAACCTGAAACAAAATTTTCTACTTAAAGGACCTGCATGCATTTTTTTCTTTTCTGGAAGCCTGCAGTTCCCCTCCTTTTCTGTTTTGGAAATAACAATCAAATCTGCATCTTTATTCTGGAAGCATGCATGTGATTCAGGATGCAAGCATTACAGCAAAGCATTTGAGTAGAGCTGGAATTAAAGTTTTAAGTTCAATAGCAAATCTGAAACTTGTCAAAATTTGGATGCTCTGCCCCTAAAAAAGAAACCTGTGAGTAACATTTTTAACTAAAATTCTTAAGTAAATATAGTTGTTTGATTTATTCCTGTGATAATCATGTTTGGAATGGATGAATATAATAGAATTCTCTGTAATTTGTTTGGTTTCAGAATGCATGTTGTGTTTGCCAGTTCTAGAATTACAGGTTTAATCTTTGATTCAAAAATCATCATGAACTCAAAATCTAGTTCATATCTAAGTTCAAAATTTCTAATAAGACATGTTAGAGTATCCTAATTTAAGGTTTAAGTTTTTATTTAATAAAAATAAAATATGAAGAAACCTGTAATGTCTCTGGAATAGCAGAATACCACAGAACAAAATTTATATATACAAGTAAGAATTTAATTATATAGGATTCATTGATTTAAGATATTAAATCAATTACATGAATCAAAACTTGAATTCTAAAACTAAATTCAGAAAATTTAGTTTAAATTTGAAGGGGCATTTCTGGATTAACTGTAAATTTTGTTTTTGGTTAAATCTGACAATCTGGGTGATCGGAGTGGCAAATTTTGATTATGGTAATGGATTAGTGAACTTAGATGTGTGAAAAATATATTTAATATGAGATTAATGCAGTGGGACAGTAAAAATTTAGGATTAAAATTTTTAAACCTAGTTTTGTTGTTGATCAAGAATTTGGTCATCCCGACATCCATGGGTGATCGAGTTCTTCAAAAATCGAGTAGATGGTTGAGGCAGTGTGGAAGTGGATGTGACCGGAGGTGGTACTTCTCTGATGATTGGATTTTGGAATTTGAGGTGAAATTCAGATTCGACATGGTTCCAGTTTTTGTGCTTGAACTCTCGATTTTGATTTTGTGGTTCTGCATGTTGTATGATGGTTGGAATCGAGTTGAATGATGGTCGCCGACATGCGCAAGGGGTCGCGAATGGTTGGAGGTGATGGCGGCGTTGGTGTAGATGCACGGTGATTCGGTGTCAGTGGTTGTTTGGGAGAGAATGGTTCTCGTGTTTGTATCGGGTTGTCTTGTGTTTCTGCTCGAAGTTGTGGGATGAATGTCTCGAAGTAAATTGGTTGAGGGCTCGGGTACTTAGGTGGTTGCAGGTTTTAGTTTAAACCTAATAATACTGTAAGTTTTGTATAAATGCAAATGAAATGTTACTCGAGTTATTTAGTGAGTTACTCGAGTTATGTTAATGATTTGCTCGAGCTAGATTAGGATTGGCTCGAATAATTAATTGTTGCTTGAGTTAGAATTTGTTTAGGTTAGAAAACATGTTATGTTTTCTAATTTTAAACCAAAATTAAAATATTATGTAAAGATTTAAAATATGTTTAAAATCTAATTTTAAACTATAGATTCAAGTCTAATTTGAATATTAAGATGGAAAAGACTAAGTTTTTAAAAATTCAAATTTTGTTTAAAATAACTTTAAAGGGATTTATTGTTTAAAATGATTTTTTCTAAAGAAATTTGAATTTAAATTGGAATTTGAATATGTAAAGAAATCTTTTAAATAAAGTTTAAACAGATTCAAATCTGATTTTGAATCTTTGATTTAAAATAAATTCAAGTTTTATAGATTTAAGTATTTTAACAGTTTTGAATGATAATGAAAATTTTGAATGTTTGAATTTATAAAGAATTTGTTTTAAATCTTGTAAAAATTTCTTTTATAAGAATTATTTATAATATAATGTATAAGTTTTAAATTGGTTTTAAAACTTGTTGAAATTAAATTATAGTTCAATGATTTGTTATACATTTAATTATTAGGATAATTAAATGAGTAATTAATCTATTTAATAAATTAATGAATGAATAATTACTTAAAGTAATTAAAGGTTTAATCTTAAAAGTTTAGGATTAATTATTCTTAGAATAATTAACTTGTAATTAAGAATAATTAATTAAAGAAGATTTGATTTTAATTAATGATTAATAATTAATTAATCAAGTAATAATGGATTAATTAAGTTTTAATTAACACTTAATTATTTAATTAATTAAGGGTTAATTAGTGAGTTATTAATGATTAATTAATTTGTAATTAATAATGATTAAAATAAGTTAATTATTTTAGAAGATAATTAATGAATTATTAATAGTTAATGAAGGTCATTAACTAAGGATTATTTAATAATTAATTAATGTGATAAATTTTTAATAATTAATTAGATTAATTAATTTAAAGATAATCATTTTTGTAAGTTATTAAGTATAATTACTTATGGAAGCAATTAAGGAATTAATTACTAATTGTAATTAATTGAGTTTAATTTGATTAGATTAAGTTAATTAATTCAGTTTAATTAATTTAAATTAATCATTTGATGATTTGTGGAGTATAATTACTTAATGTAATTAAATGAAGAGAAATTACTTAGAGAAGTAATTAATGGGTAATTACTATATGTAATTAATTGGAAGTGATGTGATAATGAGCTATTTGAGTATAATTACTTTGTGAATTAATCAAGGGATTAACTTGAGATAATTAATTAAGGAGTAATTAATTTATTTTGGTGAAGTAATTAAGGGTAGTTATTTACTGAATGGAGTTAATCAAGGGTGATTAACAATTATGGTCTAAATTAAGATTAATTTCTTAATGTAATTAATTAAAATAAGGTAATTAATTAAAATGTAATTAGAGATGATTAATTAATATAATTAATGATGTAATTGAGATTGATTAATTAAGATAAATTAATCAATAATAAGTGATTAAAGGTAATTAATTAATGTAATTAATTAAGGATTAATATAATTAATTATAGTAATTAATTTGTGAAGTAATTAAAGGTTAATTACTGTATTTTGTTAGGTATAATTAATTTGTAAAATTAATTAAAGGATAATTACATAAATGTAATTAAGGAATAATTAATCAAAGGTGATTAATTGGAAGATGATTAATTAATTAATTTGAGATTAATTAATAGCTATGTAAGCAAGATTTATATTAATGAAGTAATTAATTTAATTCACTTTAAATTAATTAGAGAATGATGTAGTTAATTTAATTCACTTTAAATTAATTATAAATGGTGATTACAGATCATTGCTTATATGGATGGATGATATTGTTTGCCTTGATTGGTTTGAATCTCAAATATGAGATAGATAATATTGAGTGATATGGATGCATTGGTTCAATTGTGATGTTAATATAGATTATCTTTTGGGTAATGATAATATGGTTTATCTGATATGATGATAATGTTGATTATCTGTTGTGAATCTGTGATTTATCTATCTGTGTATACAGATAATTGAATTGTTTTAAAACTTTAAAACAACTTGGCCTTAAAAGAGACGCTTTGGATTTTGATGAGATCGGGATCGGGTTTCCATATTTGGATATCCGAAAACCACATCGATCCAAATTAACGATAGGTCGAATCTTATATGGAGAGTGAAGACTCGAGGTTTAAGGACTATACGTCAGTATAACTCTGGGGGTGATTCCGTAATGAGTTTGACGGAATAGTACGTATAGGTTCGAGATGGTGATTTAGAGTGCAGGGGTTATCGTCGTTAAATCTGAGGGTGATTCCAAAATGAGTGTAACGAGATAATGCCTTCGGTTTCGTTCGAACCCGGAACGAACTTGTATGGATTGAATGCTTTCAGAACATCGTCAGGTGGACGATGAGCATTCTAAGAGATGTGTTCTCTAAAGGTAATCGTAGCCTCAAGCCTCATCAACCGGGAATGGCTAAAACAGGGGAGGTGCAGCAAGGCTTCGTGGGTAGCCCCCACTTGAGAGCAAGATTTTCCCCTGTCTAGGAGTCCCTTTTTATTTCGGCTGTGTGGGCGGTTGGAACGTACGCCAATTGCGGGGTTGTCTTGTTCGGGACTGTCCAGTAAGGGATGGTTCCGGTCTTGTGTTGCAGGGGATCGGGAGTGGTCCTCGGTACGTTGATCTAGGCCACGTACTGTGACGGACGGTACCCCAGTAGCCCTGCCATTGTATGGAATCCAAAATCCAATAAGTGCCAACGGTTTTGATTGTATTACCCACTTTTGTGGCTAGTAGCTGGAATTTAATCATGTATCAATTTCGGCTATTTCATATTTACTTGAAAACCCTAGACACTATTATAATATCACTGGATTTCCTATCAAATGTTTTGGTTAGCATAAGGTAAAAACTTTTCCATGTTTATGTGTGGGAAGTCTTACGTGATACCTTTTCTTTTCAAAGGATTTTCAAAGTTTAGCAACTTTAACATGTTACTCACACCAGACCCATGTCTGACCCGGAGTTTATTTTTGTTTTTCATAAACTCTTGGGTACTCAAATTTTTACGAGTAGCCAAGGGATTCAGGTTAGCTTTGAAGAATATTGGAGGAGAAAATGGAGCAGGAGGCTTCTACGTGTAGATAATAGTTCCGTTGTGTGTTCTCTATGTTAGTATTGTTTTGTTGAGTTGTATAACTAGACAGGTGTTTATAACTGTCTAGTATGTGATGTGAATTCTGTGTAACTCTGATTAGTGTTGTATACTATGTAATACTTATGTTATTAATATAATTTATTCGTTCCGCTGTTAGATTCTGATGTGTTGTTTCTTTCTTCTTCTCTTTCTTTCTATTCTCTATCCCTTTCTTTCTTATTAATGATACGTCATTCTGTGGAGTCGGATGGCGGGTCATTACATACCACCTCTCCAATCTCCATCTCGATCGCCTTTTCTTGGTTGTTTTATGGATTGACTTCGTTATAGAAGACGAAAGCCATGACATTCATGAAGCTTAAAGTCTCATCCTTGAATCACAAAGCAAGTTTAAATTCTCTTTACCTAAGTTTAAGATCTGAGAAAAGGAGGAAGATTCAAAGTCGAATCGAAGTGAAATCTAGAGAAGAACGATGATTTTTAGGATGTGTATCATTGTTTGGATCGGTAAGGAAAGGAAAAGGATGCTTGTTTTCTTTACTTTGAGATGGAAAGATATGAAATGAACTGAAGGAAGAAGAAGAAACGGCTAAGTATTGATGTTTATATAGGTAGGATATAAGCCGATCGTTAATGGCCCAAAGAACATGTTGATCGTTATCGGCCCCAAAATCATACCGATCATTCCATATCCAAGCAATATGCTAACCGTTCCATATCCAAGCTATGTGCCAACTGTTTCATATCCAAGCTATATGCAGATCGTTCCATAACCAAGCATATGCCGATCATTTCATAACCATGAACGACTCAAAATTTATTTTCTAAAGAAGAAGTGGATTATGGATATATATATATATATATATATTTATATATATATAAACAACGATCGGCAGTAAATATTTTCATAAAAAATATTTAAAAATAATGACCGGTGGAAGCTGTTTATAGATGTAGGATCGATTTCACCCTATAGGAGGGTGAATAGAGTGATACTAATAATAATAATAATAATTAATGCGGAAATATGTAAAATAATGCAGCACAGATAATACCAGAATAATAAAAGCAGAAATAAAACAACATAGATTTATCCAGCTTCGGCAAAACCTTGTCTACGTGCTGCCCCCAAGGTTTCTATTAGAAATTAAGTAGTCAGACGCTTACACACGTAAATTTGCGACATCTGTTATTGACTAACCTAACTCTATGCTCAAAACCCTGCCACAACTCAGCCACTGAGTTGCGAATTCTCAAACTATGCCCCGTAGTTTGTCCCTAGTCACACGACTAAAAAATTACAAAAAGTTTAAAAAGAATTACAAATTAGTAAGAACTCAAACCCTATTTGATAAATGAAGCCCAAAATAAAGTATAAGGAAACCGACCCAATTGAACAAATATAGTTTGTAAATGATATCTCCCGCTTTTTTCTTCGACCCGTATCCTTTACTTCGTGAAATTTATGTCTTCCTCTTTTTCCTTTCCTTGAGAACAGCCATTCCTCTTTCAAATAATTAGGGCTTTGTGAAGAAGCCGCTACTATATGATCAACTGATTTGAGGAATTATCTTTATGTTGCTTTGTCAATCGACTTTTGGCTTGAGCGTCTTCGGCTGATCCAATTTGTCGAGTTTGATTCGAATAATACTAGTATGTGATTTCCTTTATTTACTCTCGTTGATACGCTTGAACTCGATGCTTTTTTCTGTCGATGATGATATGGGAATTTATAGGGATTGAATCCCTTAATTTCCATTTGGATATTTCATTTGAATTCGCTTGTTAATTTTGCCCGGCCGTTCGATTTTACTTGAATACTTATGATTTGTTTAGACTGGTTCAATTCGTATATTTTCCTAATATGCTTTGCTTGATTACCACGGCTTGTTTGTGAGAGAAATGCGGAATATGGATCTTAAGGTTAGAATAAAGACTAGAGGGAGGGGGTGAATAGTGTTTATTGGAATTACTAAATCTTTTTGAATTATGTTAATTTGAACACAAATGTATGCAATATTCAGACACAGATATGAACACAGAATCAAACATAGATGTAGAAATAAAGTAAAAGCAATAAAGGAAAGAACACATCGGATTTTATACTGGTTCAAAGGTACCCTACATCCAATCCCGCACACAAGTACGGATTTCCTTTCAAAAACAAATTTACAATTACACCCTCGATTTCAAGGCCACGAGGTACACCACTCCAGATTCACAATCCTCTGGGTAGAGATACTTGATTTTACGGGCAACAAGTTCACCCAATTGATTTCACAGGCTACAATCACACCTTTTCTTGCTTGATTGATTTCACTGGCTACAATCACACCTTTTCTCACTCAATTTATTACAAAGAAGCCTATAACTCTGAATAGCACCGAGATCTTGTGGAGATAGTGATAGAGAATCAAACCAGAGATGATCTAGTTAGATTCAATGGTGATTTCGACAGAGAAATGGTAAAAAATATATAAAGAAATGTGGAAGAAGAAAAGGAGTGAATTCAGAGAAATTATGTATATAAATTCGTTTAAAACCACCCCTATTTATAGTAGAACAACAGCCATGTCCATTTGTGAAAGGATATGATGAATGAACACTTCTTTTGAAATTCATAATTTTGAAATCAAGTGCCACCTTGTCGACAAGGGTAGATTGGGGTTGTTGACATGCCTTTGTAATTTTTGATAATTTGTTTTTCTTTAGAAATAACTTTCATCTTGTATTAAAACTATTTTAAAACTTTATAAATATACTTAACCATGGTTAAAATACATAAATAGGTATAGATAATAATATATATATAATTTTACTATAGTTTTATATTTAAATCTAAGTATAAATATTAAAAGTTAAATATATTATTATTAAAAGATAGTTTAAAACCAAGGATAATTTGAATTTGAAGATAAAGATTATTTTGAGGCTAAAAGTATTTTAAAACCAGGATAGATGATTTTGATCTTTTTGAAAGAAAGATTTTGAAATCATTTTCAAAACAAGATATACTTTTGTAAAAGCATTTGAGTAAAAGTTAGTGGATACAAAACAATGTTCTACTAGATTTTTCGTAGGTTCCATCCTACTTAGGGTTCCATCCCTTTAACAGGCTCGAAGTGGATTACATTTCACGAATAAATTGGATTTTAAGATGTCAGCGTTTTTCTAGGAGTTTTAACAAAATTCCTACTTAAATTACTTATTATTGAACTCTTGATAATCTTGATACTCATGAGTCTTCAATCTTGATATCTACAGTCTTGAATCTCTATACTGTACAGTCTTCATTCTTGGTACCTACATGGTTAAATCCTACATATACATATATATCAAAACTATAATGTTAGTATTTATATTTGATAATCTTATTCTAAGGTTGTTGTCATCAAAACCATCTTCTCAGGGACCAACAGTTTAGTTTTCAAATTTTTCATTCTATTATTTGATTTTCTCTGAATTGGTTGCGATCTTTTCTCCTTCGACTTCGGCCATTTGAAATTGTGATAATCTGGACTTGTTCGATTATACCTTGGTCACCACAGCTTTGATTCCTTAGCATTTCAAATTTTTGTTAACGACTGTTCTTTCATCTCTGCTGGCAGTTTTGACTTGAGATATTAACATTTTCAACTTTGTAACTTTCATCAAACTGCTACCTGATTTTTGTAAAACTGTAAACTGCTTCAATGATTTTTGTTCGAACTGTATCACTTGATCATCTAATTGACTTTTATCTATAAACTCTGCTTCATGTTGTAACATTTGTATATCATCATTCACTATTTACTTGGATTGAAGCTTGGTTTCCACTTCATATACATGTATGTGTTCATGCATGTATATATGTATGTTGTGATGCCTTGTTCTGCTTGATTTACATTGATATTCAAGTGTGTATGGTTGTAGTGTTAGTAGTCTTGTTGTGTTCATTTGTTTGGAGTCTAGTCTGGTTTCACTGGCTTGTTGATGTGATTCCATTATGCTTTGCACTCCTGCACATATGCACTGAATTATGGTCTCATGTCTTTGTACATTTGAGCTGCTGTATAGTTTGTTAGGTCTGTTCTTTATTTTCCTTCACCACCATATATACTTGAAGTCTTCTTGTCCCCATGCCTGATTGTGTACATTTTGTCTGGAGCAGTTCTTCATATGTACTGAACTATTGAGGTACTTCATGTTGTATGTTGTATGTATGTACACTGGTTCGTCTTGGAGTCTACACGTGAGTACATTTTGTTTTTGGTCGAGACTGTGTTGCATGCTCATGTTCTCCCTGAACCATGTGACTGAATGCCTAAATGATTTCATATGGACATGTCTGATGTTGTTGTTATGTTGGATTTTCTTGTAGCATTTATGAGTTGTTGGTTGAGCTGAACCTGAACTATGACACATGTATATATATGTATACATGTGTGCAAACATATTTATATATGTATGTGGTCATGTTGACATATATGCATGCTCCATTGCCTTTGTATTTAGAGTTTGATTTTGGCCATTGGACTTGTATTCGAACAGGTCTATGTTGCATCCCTTGTCGTCACTACACTATGTCTTGGTTAAAGCTTCACTTGTCACTGCATTGTTGTCATGTGACCATAACTGTTCCACTGCATATAGTTGTGAACTTTTGGTCTCCGGTTCATGTTGTTATTTCATGTATGCTGTCATATGAACCACTGACTGTCGAGGCTATGTTGCTTGAGTGCTTTGATCGAGCATTTTCACTTGAGTTGAATCCACGATTTGGTTGGGCTTGGCCTTGTGTTCATCTGTCCCTGCAATTTTATCAAGTGTATATCGGTGTGCACGGCCTTGTGGCATGTACAATGATACGTTGTGCATGTCACAAGTTGTTCGTGTATAAATGGTTTCAAATGAAAATGATGATGAACAACCCAAATAACTGAGGAAAATAATATTTTCAAAAACATACATTTTATTTTACACTGCAAAAATATTTCTTTTTCAATTTTACGGGTCAGTGTTTATTTTTTAGATAATTCAGATTGTTGGATTCAATCTGGAATAGAGGTGAAGATAAATACGAGTGAATGAGTGATATGTATTGAGGTGAATATTGTAAAGTGGATTTGTGATGTAATCGAAATTGTATTGTAATTGAAAAATGTATATATGTAGTGAGAGCCCAAATTTGTACTATTCAAAATTGTAATAAAGTATTTGTTTGAATAAAATATTTGTTTGAATTTGGATTCTATGTTATTTATTTTATTCATCAAATATTTATTTAATTATATGAAAATTAAAATAGTACAATGAAAATACATTTAAATGAATATATATATATATATATATATGTTTGTTATCATCAAACAAAAATCATATACTAGCATATTCAACAATTTCCCCTTTTGATGATAAAAAAACATATATCTAAGATTTTTGAATTTATTAAATGTATTTTGTCATTAGTAAACTCTATTTGCTTCCTCTATTTGAATGCTCCCTCTCTACAAAAAAGCTCTCCCTTCATACATGCATGCAAATAAATAAAAATATGCAAATGAACCTAGATGGGAATATGCAAACAAAAATAAAATATTTGACCTTTATTTGCCAAAATCTTAACTTTTCTCTCCGGCTTTTGTTATCAGCAAAAGAATAATAGTGTTAGAAAAATAGAGATAAAAAGATAGACATTTATACAACATAATACCTAATAGAGTATAAATATTAAATTTCAATAAAAAGTCAAACAAAAATCATAAATATTCTATTAGACGAATATTCCGTTTAGAACGATAGGGGTGATGTCATCATATAAAACCATATAGTTGTGTCTATTTGTGGTATATTTATATCAGGAATTTGAATATGTACTAACCATGCATAACTATTAGGACTTTTAAATGAAAAATATGCAGATATTTTCTTTGAAAATGCGATGCAACTAATGAACGTATCTACATAAAACACGTTCTACTAGTAATTTTTCTATCAATTAGGTTATCAGTGTAATCTGCATTTGAATTTCTCTTAAACTTAAGATTATCATTATTTGGATATCAGAGACCAAATCGTGGAGTGTGCAACAAATACCTTAAAATCCTTTTTATAGCTTTTAAATGAAATTCTTTTGGATTTTAATTGAAACTGTGCAAATAAACAAACAGTGAACATAATGACAGGTCTAGAATCAGTAAAATAAACAAATATATTCACACATACCTAGAGTAATCATCAACAGACACAAAATAACATCTCTTTTCACCTAACTTTGTAATTTGATTAGTCCAAACAAATCTATATGAGAGAGTTCAAGGACGAAAAGTTGATTGGTCAACATTTTCAGATCAAAATCAACATTTATTTCATTATCACATAACTGGCCGAATTAAATCAGATTATGGCACATATTTTCACATTTAATATATCGTTCAAGATAAATGTACCATTACTTATTTTACCTTTACGATAATTTTTTGTTGTTACCCATTGTGACTTTGCCACCTTTGTACTAGGATAAAGAACTTTAATTTGTCGCCTGTCGTGTGCCTGGAACATGCAGAATCTACGTAACACTGTTGTTGTTCCTTAGCCTGCCACCACACCTACACGAGATAAGATTTTTGTGACCTATTTGTTTTTATAGGTTCATGGTTGTTAGTGGCAAAAGATTTTGAAAAATATGTTTGTGTAGACCCAGGACTATTTATATTAGTTCCTTTTGGCACCCAGATCTATTTGACTTTAAGGGATTTTATACTCATGCCTTTTGAAAGCAAAACTGGTATGGTTTTCACGTATTTGGGCCTATACCAACAATTGTTTTGATTGTGTCCAATTTTTCTACAAATTATGCACTCGGATTTGACTTGATTGGTTTTACTTCTAACTCTTTCAAATTGAGTGTACCCAAGTCCTTATCTAATAATATTAACAGTTTGTTTTCCTACTAACATATTTAGCGATCCTTTTCCATATTAAAATTTTCCTGAGGTTGTAGACAATTGTTAGACTTGTGTTTTGAGAGATTCATTTTCATTCAATAATTGAATGCACTTTTTAATAGAATTTTCTCTTCTAGTATTTTCACTTTCTTTTAAAATCAAAATTTCATTTTCAAGTGATTTAATTTTGATTTCTGATTTTTTAATTCTTCTTCAAATGATGGACACTTGTCACGCTTAGAGCTTTTATTTTGATAGTTTTTAACTAACTGGTCAAGTTGTTTAATTAATTCTATCAAACTATCTCTTTATGATTCAATTATATCGTACTTCTCCCAAAGATTTTCAAAACAGCCATTTACTTCGTGAAAATATATAAGTAATTCCGAGTGAGTGAGTTTTGATACTTCGCTTGGCTTGTCATCATCACTGTCATTGTTTCTCCTTGAAGACGTAGATTTCCTTTTTCGCTCTCACTACTAGTGCTTTTATCACCTTCATCGGGTTCATCCCAAGTAGTTGCAAAACTTCTCCCTTTCGGTTTCTTTCCTCGACTGAGTCGATTCTGAGAATAATTTGGCTTGATATGACCGAGTTTGTTGTACTTGTGACATATGATCTCCTGCTCTTCTGGGTTGTTTAGAACTTTGACTATTCTGCTTTTCAGTTGTTGATTTAGAGCTAGATTTCCATACTTGTGATTCCACCTTTTGAATTTCTTTATTATCGGTGCCAATTCTGGTGCACCATCATCATCATCTTCATTTTTGGTTGTTCCTTTGAGAGCTATTGATTTCTTTTGAGTATCACGTCCTTTACGTTCTTCCTTGAATTTCATTTCTAGCTCATACGCGATAAGGTTTCCAATATGTCTTCGACTTTAATTTGTTTCAAATCCTTCGATTCTTGAATAGAAGTAACTTTCGCTTCAAAATATCATCGAAGGACTCTGAGGATTTTCTGAACTATTTCCAATTCTTTATATGGTTTTCCAAGAGATTTTGATTTATATATGAGATTAGAAAGTCGTCCATACATCTCTTTGACATTCTCATCCTTGGCCGTTGTGATGTTCCCATATTCGCTACTAAGCATGGCAAGGTGAGATTCCTTGACTTGATATGTTCCTTCGTGAGTCACTTCAAGTGTGTGACAAATTTCCTACGCAGTTAGACAATGTGAGACACGACTGATCCAATGAACAAATAATAGAATTCATAGCTTTAGCATTAAAATTCTGTAGTTTATTTTCAAGATCTGTCCATTGATCCATCGGTTTTTCAATTTCTTGATTATCTATCACTATAGTTGGTATCCTAAATCCTATCTCAACAATATTCCAAGCATCAATGGTTTTCAAAAAAAAAATTCTGTGACGACCCGCCTTTCTCAACTCCAGAAAGACGTTTCATCATTAAGAAAGAAAGGGATAGAAATAGAAAAGAATAGAAAGAAAGAACAACAACATCAGAATCTCACAGCGGAATGGAACAAAATATAATACATCACATATCTATTACATAGTTATACATACATCAGAGTCATACAATATCACATAACAGGACTGTTATATACATACATGTCCATACATACATCCAAAATACAGCATCACTAACTACACAGCGGAACTACATATATAGATACATACGTCTGTCTTCTCTCCAAAATAGCTCCTCCAGAAAAGCAACACTTCTAGATACCTATCACTTGGCTACTCATAAAAATTTGAGTACCCAAGAGTTTATGAAAACACAAAAATATAAACTCCGGGTCAGACATGGGTCTGGTATGAGTAAACAGGTTAAATTGCTTAACTTTGAAAATCATTTGAAAATAAAGGTATCACGTAAGACTCCCCACAAATAAATACGGGTAAGTTTTTACCTTACGCTAACCAAAACATTTGATAGGAAATTCTGTGATATTATAATAGTGTCTAGGGTTTTCAAGTAAAATACAGAAATAGCTGAAATGCTTACATCTCACATTTCAACATAGTTGGGCACAATCAAATCGTACGGCGCTTATTGGAAATTGGATCCCATACAATGGCAGGGCTACTGGGGTACCGCCCATCACAGTACGGGGCCTAGATCACCGTACCGAGGATTACTCCCTTCATCCCCTGCAACACAAGGCCGGAACCATTCCTTACTGAACAGTCCCGAACAATATAACCCCGCAGTTGTGGCCAACAACTGCCCACTAAGCCGAAATAAAAAGGGACATCTAGACAGGGGAAAATCTTGTCCTGCTTGGGCATGACCCACCTAACCTTGCTGCATCTCCCCTGTTTTAGCCATTCCCGGTTGATGAGGCTTGAGGCTACGATTACCTTTATTGAACATATCTTAGAATGCTCATCGTCCGCCTGACGATGTGTTGAAAGCATTCAATCCATACAAGTTCGTTCCGGGTTCGAACGAAACCGAAGGCATTATCTCGTTACACTCATTTTGGAATCACCCTCAGAGTTAACGACGATAACCCTTGCATTCTGAAACACCATCTCGACCTTCATTTGATAAGTCACGACCTATCGTTTAATTTGGATCGATGTGGTTTTCGGGGAATCAAATTTGATTCTTCCGATCCCGGTCTCATCGGATCCAAACGCCATTTTAAGGTCCAAGTTGTCTATTTAACTTAACATTTTAATTAAATATCAGAATTTAACATAACAGCTATATCAGATACATCATATACAGTGATCACAGATATCCATAACATATAACAACATATCACAGAATAATCATCAACAGATATCAAAGTCAATCAACATAATTATCAATGTATACCAAACAGTCTGGGTTTACTTTTACTTAATTATTTGCTTAAGGATAAACTGTTTTATTCTGTTTAATTTAATTACTGATAAATTAACTGATTAATGATCAATTATTGATTCTTAATTATTAATTAATAACTTTAATTGTTAATTAGTAAAAGTTAATTACTTATTTGATTTTCTAATCATTTAGTATCAATTTATTTATCATTTAATCCAAATTAACCACATAAGTTAACTATCATTTATTTATCAATTGACTTTAAGAGATTAATTAAGATTCTTAAGATTTTAAAATTGATTTAAATCACAAATCAATTTTTAAGTACAAAATAAATTAAAGTTATTAAATTGATTACATTTTGTTAATTTACCTTTACAACTCTTGTTTTAATAAAACTTAAATCAAATATTAGCTTAAACTAACTAAACAATTATTTGCTTAATAAATGTTGAACTTTATAAATCAAAATACTTAACAGTATTAAGGCAATACAACACGGCCGAGCACGCATCGTTTTACTCGAGGTCTTTTCCCACTCTTTTCTCGAGTCACTCCCGTGCATTTCCCTCTCTCTCACTCTTCCTCTTCTTCTCCCCAGTTCTTCTTCCCTTCTTCTTCTTTTTTTTTTTTAAGTTATAAATTTAGCTGCAGTAACTACTCTCGTACGCTCTCAAAGGAACATAGAAATTCACTCGAAGCATTCCCCACAAATGTCTCGAGCAACCCACGCGTTAACCCAGAACCCAAAGAAAAACAACACGACAAAGATCACCGAACCCCACTTCGCCACCGTGCACGTGCACGGTGGTCTCCCTTGCCTGCGGCGACTTGCGTCCATCCCCACAAACCCCAAAACACCCACTTAAGTGAATACGAAACCCAAAATCCAATTACAAGTCGAAATGAAGAATTCGACCTGTAGCTCCAAAAACAACATCAGCTATGTCACTGTCAAAGCCGACCGCGTGGCCACCACACATCACCAGAGGTGATGAAAATTCGACAATATGTCGCCTACACCTCCACCTAACTCCTCCAAGCGTCGCGGCCAACTCGATTTCCTATTGAAGCTGAATTCAAATTTCTACAGAGCTTCAAAAAAACTGGGGCTTAAACCCTACTTGTGATTCAAACACAAAATATATGAATTCGAAAAATAAATTACTATTTTTCTAGTGTTAACACTTCTTTAATCTTGCTTCATTTCAAATTTCAAGAATTAAAGATTACTCTATCTTCCCAAATTTACAAAAAACCATTTTTGTTTCATTTCAAAACTGCTCATATTACTTTTGCATAAAAATCATACTTTTTATGTTAAAAATCATAATTTCAGGTATGGAATCATACTATATTATTGAAATGTCAAATTTAAACATTTGAGTTTTTCACTTGATTTCTTGTTACCTGTAGAATGAAAACAGTATGTACATCATACTGTCTAACTTCAAAATGTTTACAGTCTTTGTGTCCATATAAACAAACTTAAATTCCCACCATACAAAATTTAAATGGTTTTATGAGTAAGATTTGTAAATTTATTTGCTTTATTTTGTAAAAGCTTGAAGCATTGATCAAGTTCAGCTGTAGAAGTTTCAGGTTAAATCAACATACACAGGTCAGACAGTTAAAATATATATAGCACATATCATAAACAAATATATATAAACTTAAAGTTGAAATTTATTAGTTTACTCACCTTAATCCAAATTAAATAGAGCTCTTCAGTACCCAGATAAACATAAACTTGTTAACTTGCTTCCCAAACTTCCAACTTGTTTGTATTTTGCTCAGGTTGATAATTTACAGTTTTCTTCTTTTAGTTTAAGTTTGTTTGCAAAGCCAAAAGAGGTTTCTCAGATTTACATTATAAATTTTAGGTTCGTATATATACAAACTGATGATGTATAAGTAGATTTATAAAGAAGCTTAACACAGGTTGTAACTGGACAGCTCATATTTGCATTGTCATTTCCTTTTAATTGGCTGAGTAAAAATTTTCTGCAGTAGGAGATTATGACAAAAATCTCGGCTACATGTACTTATTAAGCAAGAAGTTAGGCTATTAAATGCCTTTGCTTTTAATTATGATGGCAAGTATTTAATGTATACTGATATTTATATCATGGAGTACAAAGATATTAAATTTATTTCGGCCAAGCATATTTAGCAAGTTACAGACTTTTGTTTTATATACTTGAAGTAAAACTTTGTTTTTCTCCTATTTGCTTATGACTAGTTGTTTCATATGCTTCCTTAATCAAGTAATAAATGTTTTTAGTTTTCCATTTGTTTTGTACAAGCTACAGATCTTCCATTATTCATTGGAAGTAAACTTTGTTTTATATTATCATTTTGAAGTGAAAACTTTTATTCCCTGATGCATATACACAGCACATGAGTATTTTATTTATAGCATTGATTTAACTAGAGCACACATGTGATTATTATTGGTTTACACTTAGTTTTAGTTTATTATTATTATTTTTGAGTTGAAAACTTGTTTTGTGTTGAGAAGAGCCTTGTTGCCAATGCCTGAATGTTTTATTTGTAAAGCAACTTACATACACAGGTTATATGTTTTATAAACTTCCTGATATGATTTTTATTATCAACATATTTTTGTTTTATTTATATTTTGTTAGTTATATTCTATATGAAATCTCATACTTGTTCAAATGATGTTTTAACATTTTATTTAAGGTTGTTGTGTTGCACAATTTAAGTGTTGTAGATCATTGTTTGTCTAAAAATACTTGTTTTTTTGTATATTTCACATTATAACTTATATGTTGTATTTTTATGTTACTTAATTACATTTATAATGTATGTTTGTGTTTTATACTAATTTTGCACTTCCATATTTATGTGAAATAATTTCATGTTTGTAAATTTTAAAACTTATCATTTAAAAACTAAAGGTGTATTCATATGTATTTTATCAAATATCAAAAATATAAAGACTTTGATTTGATTCAATTGAATAAGTCAGATTTTGTCTTTAAATGGTTTTGAAGTATTAACTTCTTTTATAAACATACATGACTGTTTAATATTTAATAACTCGTCAATTTAAATGTTGACAAGCTTATATTTGTTTTAATTAGATTCAATATCTATTAAAATATATCGTCAAAATTCCGGGCCATTACATTCCTTCCCCCTTAAAAGAATTTCGTCCCCGAAATTAAAACAACAGTTAAATCAAAAGCTTTTATATTAACAATCCAAACATACATATCATTCATACAATAGCAAACAAACAAACAGTCTATACTAACAAACAACACTAGATATCTGAACATAAATCCGGATAAGCATTCTTAACACTATCGAGAGTTTCCCAGGTACAGTCTCTGGGATCCTCACTCCATTGCACCTTGACGAGTTTCACCACTTTGTTCCTGAGTTGCTTCTCGTCTCTGTCCACAATCTGAACTGGATTTCTGACTACAGTTAAATTGGGTTCCACTTCCAAATCTTCTTGAATTACCGGTTCTACAATCAGTGAGGGATCATGAACAAATTTTCTCAAATGCGATACATGAAACACATTGTGAATCCCAGACATCCGCTCTGGTAATTCAATCCTGTAGGCTACAGCTCCAATTCTCTCCAACACTCGGAACGGTCCAATGTATCTCGGAGCAAGTTTTCCCGTCTTTCCGAATCTTATAGCACCTTTAATTGGGGAAACTTTAACAAAAACCAAGTCTCCGATCTCAAATTCCAATGGCCTTCGTCTTCTATCCGCATATTTCTTCTGACGATCTTGTGCAGCTTTCATTCTTTTCTTAATAAGTTCAACCTTCGCAGAAGCTTCACGAATAAGATCGGGTCCGAGCACAAGACGATCCTTCGATTCAACCCAACAAGATGGAGATCTACACGGTCTTCCGTATAGAGCTTCATAAGGAGCCATCTTAATACTCGCTTGATAGCTGTTATTATAAGAAAATTCCACAAGATGAAGATGGTCTTCCCAAGATCCCCCAAAATCTAAAACACAAGCCCGTAGCATATCCTCAAGAATACGATTCAGCCTCTCTGTCTGTCCGTCCGTTTGAGGATGGTAGGCTGTACTCAATCTCAAATCTGTTCCCATTGCTGATTGCAGAGCTTCCCAAAATTTGCTAGTGAAAATGGGATCACGGTCACTTACTATGCTGACTGGAACGCCATGCAATCGAACTATCTCCTTCAAGAAAATTTCCGCCAAAGAAACTGCAGTACGGGTTGCCTTTACTGGTATAAAATGGGCACTCTTAGTTAAACGATCTACAATAACCCATATACCGTCATTTCCTTTCCTGGTTCTAGGCAAACCATCAATAAAATCCATCGAGATCATTTCCCATTTCCAATTCGGAATTTCCAGAGGTTGCAATAACCCGGCAGATTTCTGCTGATCACCCTTCACTTGCTGACAAATGGCACAACTATTCACAAAAGTAGCTACATCCTTCTTCATATTCGGCCACCAGAAAACTCTCTTCATATCTTTATACATCTTCGAAATTCCCGGGTGAATATTCAATTTAGAACGATGACACTCAGCTAGGACTTCTTGCCTCAGTTCATCAATATTAGGCACACACAAACGACCATTCATCCTTAGAGTACCTTGATCATCCACCTTGAAATCTGAATATCGCCCGTCTTTAGCTCCAAGAATTATTTCCTCAAAAGATTTATCTTCCATTTGCTTACTAATGATCCTTTCTTGGAGAGATGGAACAACTTCCAAAAGAGATAAAACTGCATTTCTACTGAGAGCATCAGCTACGACATTCGCTTTCCCCGGAGTGTACAGAATATCCAGATCATAGGATGCAAGAAATTCAATCCACCGCTGCTGTCTCAGATTAAGGTCTTTTTGAGAGAATAAATATTTCAACGGTTTGTGATCCGTGAACAATTCAAATTTCTCTCCTAACAGATAATGTCTCCAAATCTTCAGAGCAAAAACAATGGCAAGCAATTCAAGATCATGCGTAGCATAGTTCTTCTCATGAGGCTTTAACTGTCGACTAGCATACGCAATAACCCTTCCGTTCTGCATCAGAACTGCTCCCAAACCCACAATACAAGCATCAGTGTAAACCTCGAATTTGCTCTTCCCATCCGGAACAGCAAGTACTGGTGCACTCGTGAGCCTTATCTTCAATTCCTGAAAAGCTTCTTCACACTGAGGCGTCCATTTGAATTTTGCTCCTTTTCTGGTCAGCTTAGTCAAATGCGAAGAAATCTTGGAATAATCTCTAATAAATCTCCTGTAGTAGCCAGCCAATCCTAAAAAACTGCGAACTTCCGTCGGCGTCTCTGGCTGTTTCCATTCCAGAATAGTTTCCACTTTCGCTGGGTCTACAGAAATGCCTTCACCCGAAACAATGTGTCCTAAAAATTTAACTTCCGATTTCCAGAAGTGACACTTCGAAAACTTCGCCTTCAGCACATTCTTCCTCAGAGTCTCCAATACAATTCTCAAATGCTCTCTGTGCTCTTCTTCGGATTTAGAATAGACCAAGATATCATCAATGAATACCAGCACAAACTTATTCAGCACATCTCTAAAGACTCGGTTCATGAGATCAACGAAATAAGCCGGAGCGTTGGTTAATCCGAACGGCATAACCAACCACTCGTAGAAACAATTCGGTCCCCTAAATGCAGTCAAGGGAATACTGTCTTCTGCTACCCTCAACTGATGAAAACCCGAAGCTAGATCCAATTGAGAAAAGATAGAAGCACCATGCAACTGGTCAAAAAGATCATCAATGCGAGGAAGAGGATATTTATTACGGATAGTCACTTTATTCAATTCTCTATAATCCACACAGAACCTCAGTGATCCATCCGATTTAGTCACAAATACTGCTGCCGAACCCCAACAAGAAAAACTAGGTCTAATCAATCCCTTCTCTAAAAGATCCTGCGTCTGCTTAATCAACTCTTCTCTTTCTCTGGGAGCCATTCTCCTACTGGGTTGAATTACTGGCACAGCTCCTGGAATCAAATTAATACGGAATTCTATCTCTCGATGTGGTGGCAAACATTTAACTTCTTCAAAAACATCCGCAAAATCTCGAACCACATCGATATCTTCAACACTCTCTTCAGAATTCTCAATTCCATGCAGAAGACTGCTCAAATGAATTCCAGAATCATCACACGACACTCTGGCAATTCTACCCAGATCAGTTTCCAACGAAACTGTTCTCTCATCACAATTCAAGACAGCTTTATACTCATCCAGCCAATCCATACCCAAAATAAGATCAAATCCCTTAAAATTCAACACATACGGGTCACAAGAAAAGCTGTGGGATAGATAAGAGATCTTCAAGTCCTTACAGATAGTATCCAATTTAGTCACCCCTCCTATAGGATTAGATACCAAGATAGAACTATCTACAGAACTAGGAGCAAGAGAAAACTTTTCAACAGAGTCCAAAGAAATAAAACTCAAGGAAGCACCCGAATCAAACAAAACTCTAATGTACTTTCCATTTAAAAGTAAAGTACCTTCTAATACTCCTTTGCCCATCGAAGATGAAGATGGTCCGGCTTCCAAAGCAAAAACTTTATTCTGAGGTGCTCTCTGCAGAAGTGGACAGTTCTTGATCATGTGCCCTGGCTGATGACAATTAAAGCACAATGATTTCTGAACCATAGCTGATCCTGGGCCACTCTGGTGCGGTTGCTGCTGTTGCTGCTGGAATCCCTTCCTAGAACACTTATTCGCCAAATGCCCTTCCTGATGACAAATGTAGCACTTTCGGGGTCCGTTGTTATTCCCAGGTTTCTTCTTATTCGGTTTCCTCCATTTAGGATCAAACTTTCGCTTATTCGAATTAGTGGAACTCCCTCCTGAAGCTGCAACTGGAGTCCCTGGTATCTTACTCATCAAACTTTCAAACCTCAACGCCATATCAATCAAATCAACAAAAGATCCCTTCAGAAGCACTGTCAACTTTCCATGGAATTCAGGTCTCAATCCTTGCACAAATTTCTCATTCTTTTTCAGAGGAGTATCGATGAGTCCTTGACCATAACAAGAGAGCTCGTTGAATCTGGTTTCATATTCCGAAATAGACATACTACCTTGCTTCAAATTCAGAAAATCCTGATACAATTGGGTTTTCCCTGCCGTCGGCACATACTTCTCTTCGAACAACTCCTTGAATCTGTCCCAAGAGATATCATCCTCAGAAATATTTGCGATAGTTGAATCCCACCATGCTGCTGCACCACCTTGCAACTGCCACGATGCCATATGCCTCTTACACTCATCAGACAATCTCATGCTCTTGAAAATGCGCTCGCAAGAGCGTAGCCAGTCCTGAACTTCAATTATTGACTCCGAACCTTTGAATGGTTGACCTCCAAGATGTTTGAAATCCTTGCATAAGGCTGCAAAGCTAACTTGAGATGGTACTGGATTGACAGCCTCACTAACATTCTGACTCCGTCCATTATCTGTTGAAGTACTGGCTCTAACTCTGCCTCTTCTTCCTGAACTCATGTCGGTCACCTGAAAAGGTAACTCAACCAATTTAGATAGATAGATGGATATATATAATATTATATGAAAATACAAATACGCACTCTCTAGAGAACTATAACACTAGAGCCTAGGTACTCGCTTAACCTAGCGCTCTGATACCAACTGTGACGACCCGCCTTTCTCAACTCCAGAAAGACGTTTCATCATTAAGAAAGAAAGGGATAGAAATAGAAAAGAATAGAAAGAAAGAACAACAACATCAGAATCTCACAGCGGAATGGAACAAAATATAATACATCACATATCTATTACATAGTTATACATACATCAGAGTCATACAATATCACATAACAGGACTGTTATATACATACATGTCCATACATACATCCAAAATACAGCATCACTAACTACACGGCGGAACTACATATATAGATACATACGTCTGTCTTCTCTCCAAAATAGCTCCTCCAGAAAAGCAACACTTCTAGATACCTATTGTAACGACCCACTATTTTGTGCCATTCGAATTCGACAAATATGATAATTGTCGAGCTGGAATAGTTCAAAATAATAGATTGTAAATATAGCTAAGGAACAAATGAAACCAAATACACAGAATCACAGACACAGATATCAGAATCTCACAGCGGAATATACAATACTACAGTGGTTCATGACGCCACTGGAAACTTTTACAAACAGAAATACATTGTTCAAAACTTTAATACAAATTTTTAAGCCATAATAAAACATAGTCTTCCAAAATGTCTTGAATTACAAAATAGATAAAGACGAAGAAGCTTCCAACTAGCAAGAGTGATCTAGTCCTAGCTCCAGAAAGAAAAGCTGAATCTGCAACTCAGGCTGACCCGAGCGTACAATAAAACAAAACACTCGAGTCAGGACATACATACTTATATGAGGTAAGCTAAATCAAGTGTACTGTAATGTAAAGAGCAAGTAACTCAAAGGATGCTTGGGATCGCCCATCCTCTAAGGATCCGTTAAACTATTTACTATATAGTATATTGCGCTATTACCATAGTGTCTATATTAAAATAAACTTACTTTTAAATAGCGTTAAGGGGTTACCCATATAGCCCTTAACACGTAATAGTCCCAGTAGTCCATCCAATATCGTAGCTCCTCCTGATCGGGAAGCAACTAGAGGATACCACACGGGCTACGGGAGAAAACCAAACTCGTACAAGGCTCGATATGGTAGGTGACACGGCACAACTAGGCAATGCCAGGGTAGATATACCAATTACGCTTCCGGACCGGTGGTAACGCGAAGCCGCAGCAACCGCCCACCTCGAACAACACTCCCAAATCAAAGGTGCGCGCACCAAACAATCACAAGAGTAATAGAATGGCAACCGAAGAAGTGTGTTCGATCAGAGGAGCTACCTCATTAATCCGTCGATCGCTCCTGTTTTAGCCACCTTAAGCCAACTCACGGGAGTCGGGTCCACGTATATACCTTTCAAGAAACCGTCACCACCATCCTACTTCATTCTGGAATCTCCACCGCGTACACGGTTGTCAAAGTGGTTTTCGGTATCGACAGAGAGTATGCCCATATCCGATCCCGGTCTCTTTGCCAACCAAACGTTATTATAACCCGTGGTTTTAGTTTGAGAAAATGGTATTTTTATCAATATATATGTATATATTTCAAGTACCTTAAATTTTCAAATCCTTGATCCAAACATTTTCCTTGAAAAGATATCATTTCAACTTATTCAAACCAATTTGGAATTTTATTTCCTTTAACATAGAAATCAAATTTTCCTCAAAAATCTATCCAAACTCAAATTTTAGATTCTTTTATTTATTAAATTCCAAAGTTTAGCTTATTCTCAAAATTTCTATAGAATTCCAAATAAATCAAATTCATCTTCTACAGCATCAAAATGCTGTCTAAAGTTAAGAGTTTAACCTAGTCTAATTTCAAAAGATAGCATTTAAATGCTGTTGTAGATTTTTTTGATTAAAAATCTATTTCTAAATATAACTTGTTATATATATATAATTTTCTAAATTTAAATCTTATTCTTTCAAAACTCCAAAAATTTTGGAACAAGTTATACTAAAATTTTATTCTATATTTATTTATTTTTAACATTTAAAACATTATAAAATTTTTACTAGAATATCCTTAATTTCTTAAAATAATTTAAAATATTTCCAGAAAATAATATATATAAACCACGGGCCTGTATAAGATTTTCTAGCCTAGGTCAAGTGGAACGGATTTATATCATTTCAATCCGATACTTAAAATTTCCGGGTTCTATCATTTCGAACCCGCAATCCCAAGATAATTTACAGCAGTTATATAAAGAGTGAATAACAATCAATCTGGCCTATCATTTCAGCCATAACAATATATATATAACAGGGAACTTGCAGTGTGATTTAAGCAGTAGATAATAACATAATATAACTGCAAATATCATATAACATATAAATAACTGATGGGGTGTAAATTTAATGGGGTTTATCATTCTATATTACACTACAGACAGACAATTAGTGAAATACAAATTTACACATACACTTGTAATAATTTACGAAATATAAATACGTATGTCTGGTGAGAAATACTCACCTGGACGTTGCAGCAAATTTGAATTCAGAATTGAAAATTCACTGGTATAGACTGACAGAGAATAACAGTCAAATTTTCCGGGCGTCGCCTAGATTTAGATCTAGAACAAATTTCAAAATATAGGAACGCGACTTAGATTTTATGGTCAACGAAAAATTAAAGATAGGAAAAGAAATTCGACTTGCTCGACCAAATTTCCTAAAAACCCGATTGCAAAATGGATACGAGTGCACCCCTAACTTGTTCATGCCTACCCTATACATATGCACTGCCTACCCCTTTCTTCATTCATCAATTTCATTTTTTTTTCTTTTTTTCCACCATGGTTTCCACCATTTCTCCAAAAATCATTTCAGATCATACTTTACACAGCCTCAAAATTTTGCATTAACCCGAGTTTTCATTCATTTGCTTCGAGTCACAACAGGTTTTGCTTCGAGTCCCAACTAGTTTTACTTCGGGTAAACTTAGCCTTGCTTCGAGTCAAAAATCTGGAAGTGTTGAAACACTTAAATTCCAGAACTCAAATCCTTTCTCTGGCCTTCACTGCCATTCCTTCCTCTTACCACTGCCTTCTCCAGTCCATCCACCTCCTATACACCATGCCTACCTGTCAGACCCATCAACCCCTGTGTGCATGCTTTGTGCACGTGCACACTTCAGACATGCACTGCAGTTTCACATTTCTCCCCCTCCAAACTTTACTGCCAGCTTATCTCAACTGCCAAGCAACCAAAGATCTTCAACCTAACATCAATTCACTTAAGTATTTTCAGCTTTGCCTGCCTCTTCACCAGACATGTCATGTCTCTTCATTCCAGATTTTGCCAGGCTCTACACCAAGACTGTCTCACTTCCAGATCATTGCCTTATGACCTGGCAAGCTGCTCTACCATCTGACTACATGCAACTAAGCTTCAGACATACATGCTACCTTCTCATGCCATTTACACTGCTACATCTAGTGCAAGTGCAGACTGAAAATATTCAGATCTGTACCCTATCCATATGCAAACTGAAACCATGTCCCTATGCTACTTATAACATGCTTACCTGATGCAAACAAAAATCATATTCATATGCACTGACTCCTACCATGATGCAGACACACTTTTATCCAAAGATTATATCCAACTCTAACAATGAAAACTGGAAATCCTCCTGCCTACTGACTTCCACCTACTTGTCAGTCTCCTCATTCAACACTTAGCTACTACACCAATACAACATATGTAAATTAATGCAGACTCCATCAATTACACAAACACACTATGATCCAATACCAAAAAGATTGGCATGGCCGAGCAAGTCAAGAAAAACACATAGGATAGGAAAAAGAAAGACCATTACCTGATAGGCTTGAACAAAAGAATGGCCTGGAATTGTAGAGAAAATATGTAGAGGAAGATGAAGAATATATAGGCCGAGACTTGAATTTATGCAGAGGAATCAAGGGCAGTTTCCTTTGTCATAACTCTAGAGAATTTGCGAGCTACTAATCCATCAGTTTCAATATGAATAGCTGATGCGTGATCAAAGCAGTGAATGGTGAGATGGAGATAAAAGTAAATGCAGAGCTTTTAATTCCCAAACAAACGTTCAGCCTTTTGTGAAATTCATCAATACATATTAAGGCCGAGCAGATTTGCAATTGCCTGAATTAACAAAGCATATTAAGTCTTAGCAGTTTCGAATATTGAAGTTTGTCTGATGCTTTGATTTGGAAAACAATTAATGGCTGTTTTAAATTGAAAAGAATTGGTCATTGATATGGCTTGCGAGATGACAGCCTTGATAAATGAAACTGACGTTGAAGTTAAGGGAAAGGTTGATATGTTGATGCAAAATTTCAGTTATATATATCATGCCTTTATTTTTGATAACTGATGAAGCATGATTATAAACAAGGCTTGATAATATACACGAGAGATTTGCGTGGTTTATGTTTTAAAATTTTGATGATGCACAGGCTAAAGAGAGAAATGGTAAGTACTCATAATAGAAGGCTGAACAAAGATGGTTGATATGGTTTTCAGTTTATATTATTTTCCAGTGCATGTGTATATTCAAATTTCAAACACAATCAGGGTTTCTTTTAACTCATTTATGTGAGAATGGTGTCAGCTTGGTCACGCATGAGATAGGGAAGTTGATGTGCATGTTTTCAGTTTGAATATGAACGTGTACAAGATAAAAAGAAACTGCCGAGAGAAGAATATAAAGTTTGAACGTTTTGAATATATAAAATGTTGTGATTTAATTTAGTTAAATCTTCCTCTGATTTAGATTGATATTTTTAAATGCAAGTGTTAACGTTTTTATGTAGTTAGATAAAACAGAACGTATGCAAAAATACATAAAACAACGGTCCCTTAAAACGAACCAACGTCCGTCTTAAAACCACTGACCAAAAATTTTCTTCAAAAAAATTTGAAAATATTATTTTTACACTACGTTAAACAGACGCAGTCTAAAATATCAAAAATTTTCACAAAAATAACGTTTTGAAAACACACGTTTTATAACGTCACTTTTACCCTATAAATCGCGCGTCTTTCAAACGCGAAATTTAACGGTTCAAACCTAGCTTAAAATTTTGCAGTTATTGTTTAAGTTTATTGACATATGAAATTTTTCAAAATATATCTCAAAATTTAATATTCAAACTATATTATTAAACACAATTTATACAATATATTATTTAAAAATTAAAATAAATTAAATAAAATAACTAGCTGAAACTAGGGTTGTTACACTCTCCCCCACTTAAGGGCTTTTCGTCCTCGAAAAGGAACGAAAGAAAAAGAAACAAAGGAAGAATAAGCTAGATAGATAAGTACCTCAAACGAATAGCTCTGGATTTGAAGCACGGATGCTTTCCTCCGTTTCCCATGTGCAATCTCGCCCATCAGTGCTCCATTGCACTTTGACCAACGGGACTGATTTTCTTCTGAGCTGTTTCGTACCTTGATCGACGATACGAAGCGGCTTCCTTTCCATAGTCAGATCAGGCTCGATGTCCAGACCATCGAGAGCAGTAGGCTGGATGACTAAAGATGGGTCGTGAAGATAGCGGCGAAGGTGAGATATATGGAAGACATTGTGGATTCCGGCAAACTTCTCTGGTAGATCTAGTCGATAAGCCAGAGATCCAATCCTCTCCAGAATACGGAATGGACCGATGAATCTAGGGGCTAGCTTTCCTCTTCGACCAAACCGGACTACATTCTTTAAAGGAGAGATCTTTAGAAACACCAAATCACCAACATCAAATTCTAACTTCCTTCTACGCCGATCAGCGTACTTCTTTTGTCTATCTTGAGCAACCTTTAATCTCCTCTTAATCTCCTCTACCTTCTCTGAAGCTTCTAGAATCATCTCAGGACCAAGAACTAGACGATTACCAGACTCAATCCAACACGAAGGAGATCTACACGGTTTCCCGTATAGAGCAGCAAAAGGGGACATCTTAAGACTAGCCTGATAACTGTTGTTATAGGTGAATTCCACAAGATGGAGATGATCTTCCCAAGATCCTCCATAGTCTAAGATGCAAGCACGAAGAAGATCTTCAAGAATTTGATTCACCCTCTCTGTCTGACCGTCAGTTTGTGGGTGGTAAGCAGTGCTCAGGTTCAAACGAGTACCCAAGGACTCTTGGAATGCTTTCCAAAACTGACTAGTGAAAATGGGGTCACGATCGCAGACAATGCTTAGAGGAACGCCGTGGAGGCGAACGATCTCCCTCATATAAATCTCAGATAAACTCGAAGCTGTGCGGGTAGATCTGACTGGAATGAAATGAGCAGACTTAGTCAGTCTATCCACAATAACCCAGATGCTTTCATTTCCTCTCCGGGATCTCGGCAATCCATCAATAAAGTCCATAGAAACTTGTTCCCACTTCCAGTTTGGAATTTCCAAAGGCTGCAACAAACCGGGTGTCTTCTGATGGTCTGCTTTGACTTGCTGACAAGTCGCGCATCTACTGACAAAGATAGAGACATCTCGCTTCATACCTCTCCACCAATATAGTTTCTTCAAATCCTGGTACATCTTAGCTACGCCAGGATGAATGGAGAGTCGGGACTGATGATGTTCCCGGAGTAATTCCTGTCTCAACCCATCAACATTCGGCACACAAATCCTTCCATTTATCCTTAAAACTCCTTTATCATCGATCTGAGCTCCCTTTCCATCAGAGCTATTACCACCAATTCTGCTGCGAACACTTCCCTTTATACGCCTAAGCATCTCGTCTTCATCTTGTTTAGCCACGATACGATCCAAAAGAGGGGAAGATACAAAAATCTGACATAACAAAGATTTCTTTCTACTCAGCGCATCTGCCACTACATTGGCTTTCCCGGGAGTATAGTTGATGTCGAGATCATATGCAGCAAGGAACTCGAGCCATCGCACTTGTCTCTGATTTAAATCTTTCTGAGTAAAGATATATTTCAGAGATTTGTGATCGGTGAACAGATCAAACTTAGCTCCTAAGAGATGGTGTCTCCAAAGCTTCAAGGCAAAAACAACAGCCAACAACTCTAAATCGTGGGCAGCATAGTTAGCTTCATGTGTCTTCAGCTGACGACTAGCATAAGCAATTACTCTCCCATCTTGCATTAGCACTGCTCCCAATCCTTCTCGACAAGCATCGGTGAAAACCGTTAATCTTTCACTTCCATTTGGTACAGTAAGTACTGGTGCGGAGGTGAGCTTATCTTTTAACTCTTTGAAAGCAGCTCTACACTTATCGCTCCATACAAACTTGACATTCTTCCGAGTAAGAGCCGTCAGAGGTGCCGAAATCCGAGCAAAGTTCTCAATGAATCTTCGGTAGTAGCCGGCAAGGCCTAGAAAACTACGGATATCGGTGGGAGTCTTAGGTTCTTCCCAATCTTGGATTGTAGCAATCTTGACTGGATCAACAGAAACTCCTTCTCTAGAGACAATATGTCCAAGGAATCGGACTTCTTCTTCCCAGAAATGGCATTTAGAGAACTTAGCCTTCAATTGGTGATTCCGGAGAGTCTCTAAAACATACTTCAGATGGACTTTATGTTCTTCCTCAGACTTGGAGAAAACCAGGATGTCATCAATAAAAACAAGGACAAATTTATTGAGCACATCTCGAAAAACTCGGTTCATCAAGTCGACGAAGAAAGCAGGGGCATTTGTCAAACCAAAAGGCATAACTAGCCATTCAAAGAAACCATTCTCCGTTCTGAAAGCAGTTTTGGGAATGCTTTCCTCAGCAATTCTTAGCTGATGGAAACCTGTGGCTAAATCAAGCTGAGAGAAAACAGCTGCTCCATAGAGTTGGTCGAACATATCATTTATGCGGGGCATAGGATATCTGTTCTTCATGGTAAGCTTGTTGAGTTCTCTATAATCAACACACATCCTGAGAGAACCATCAGATTTTGTGACAAAGACAACAGCTGCTCCCCATTCAGAGAAGCTAGGTCTAATCAGACCTTTGGAAGATAAGTCTTGAATCTGATTCCTTAATTCGCTCTTTTCCCGTGGTGCCATTCTTCTAGGTGGAAGGACTACAGGTCGTGCTCCCGGAATAAGGTCGATACGGAAATCAATTTCCCGTTTTGGAGGTAAAGAAGTGACTTCACCGAACACATCGGGAAATAGTTTGACTACAGGGGTCAAATGGATATCATCCGGGAAAGTGTCGAGAGAATAGATGAAACTACCAGCAAACTCTTGAGGCAATTTACACTGGATCACCAAAGAATCACCCTTATCACCAACAAGCGAAACAGTTCGGGAACTACAGGAAATTTTGGCATCATGTTTATCTAGCCAGTCGCCTCCGAGTAGAAGATCGAAAGCGTCAAAACCCAGAACATAGAAGTCTCCAGTGAAACGATAATTTCCAAGAAAGAGTTTCACATCCCTACAAACTTTGTTAAGGTTCGCAGGACCGCCAATGGGGTTTGAAACACATAAAGGTACAGAAGAATACTCGGGAGTAAGAAGATGTTCAAATCTATCACAGAGATCTGACGAAATGAAGCTGTGGGAAGCTCCGGTATCGAAGAGAACTCTTACAGGATGAAAATGCAAGGTAAAAGAACTTTGAAGGGTACCTTGTGAGTCATCTGGAGCTGGAGCTGGTGCAGGTTGCGGAGCTGTAGGAAGTGCAGAAGTTACTGCAAAGACTCCGGATGTTGTGCCCCTCTTCTGAGTGGGACAATCCTTCTTGAAATGTCCTGGCTGGAGGCAGATATGACAAAGATCTCTCCTAGCAAACTGAGCTGGTGGTGGAATGGCAGCACCCAAAGTAGGACAACTACTAGCGTAGTGTCCCTTTTTGTCGCATCGGTAGCAAGTAATGGTAGACAGATCTACAGGTGGCCTCGAAGAAGCAGAAGATGATGATGATCCCAACCCTTGAGTCCTGTTCTTCTTATTGCGGTAGAAATTTGACTTCCTCTTCCTTGAATTTCCAGAGGACTGGGCTGATGCAGAAGAAGCAGCAGGAGTGGCCTTAGAGGTAGGGTTCTCATACCTGAGAGCCATATCCATCAATGCCGTGAACGACCCATGCACATGAGTAATGAGTCGATCGTAGAACTCGGGTCGAGCGTCAGCTATAAACTTCTCGTTCAGCTTGAGCGGAGTGTCAATCAGATTTAGACCATATTGAGAGAGTTCGTTGAATTTCCTCTCATACTCCGTGAAGGTCATATTACCCTGCTTAAGATCCATGAATTCCCTATAGAGTTGAGACTTGCCCGCTTCGGGCATCCATTTGGCCAGAAAGGCCTCCCTAAAGCACGATAAGAGATTAAAAGATAGATTCAAAAATGGGAAATTTGAATCCGAATTTGGACAACCCAAGAAGATACCTAAATTGCTCCCAAGTGAGGTCGGCCTCATTTGTTTGAGCTGTAATAGATAGCCACCAATTCAAAGCAGCGCCCTTCATTTGCCAAGCTGCGAGTTGCCTCTGCTGGGCATTAGTAATCTCGAGACAGGTGAAGATCCTTTCTAAGTCCCCAAGCCATTGTTGAGCTTCTATGATGGTTTCTGTTCCCATAAATTTTGTGCCACCTAGCTCAACATAGTCCTTGCACAATTTAGTGAATCGGACTGGGGCAGCAGGAGGAGGAACAGCTTGCCCTCGACCACGATTATTTCTTCTATTCATCCTGAAAGATTCGGGATCGGATACTAAGGATAGAGGAAAAATATATTAAGATGTTCTAGGATAAGATAAAATTAAGAAACTACAAAAGTTCGACTATAACGATGGAGAGAAAGAAGAAGTGTTTGGAAGCTTATTTTTAAAATAGGAAGTTTTTTTTTTTTTCTAATAAAATACTTCTTTAAAATCTTTTTTTTTTAAATCATTTTATACTTTTAAAATACGTTCTCTCAGAAGGAAAGATTCTGGAATTTGACTTCACTCATTCTAGAGTATTGCTACTCTATCTCTAATGAGTTTTTGTTCCTTAGGCTATGGTTTAAACCTGGCTCTGATACCAACTGTAACGACCCACTATTTTGTGCCATTCGAATTCGACAAATATGATAATTGTCGAGCTGGAATAGTTCAAAATAATAGATTGTAAATATAGCTAAGGAACAAATGAAACCAAATACACAGAATCACAGACACAGATATCAGAATCTCACAGCGGAATATACAATACTACAGTGGTTCATGACGCCACTGGAAACTTTTACAAACAGAAATACATTGTTCAAAACTTTAATACAAATTTTTAAGCCATAATAAAACATAGTCTTCCAAAATGTCTTGAATTACAAAATAGATAAAGACGAAGAAGCTTCCAACTAGCAAGAGTGATCTAGTCCTAGCTCCAGAAAGAAAAGCTGAATCTGCAACTCAGGCTGACCCGAGCGTACAATAAAACAAAACACTCGAGTCAGGACATACATACTTATATGAGGTAAGCTAAATCAAGTGTACTGTAATGTAAAGAGCAAGTAACTCAAAGGATGCTTGGGATCGCCCATCCTCTAAGGATCCGTTAAACTATTTACTATATAGTATATTGCGCTATTACCATAGTGTCTATATTAAAATAAACTTACTTTTAAATAGCGTTAAGGGGTTACCCATATAGCCCTTAACACGTAATAGTCCCAGTAGTCCATCCAATATCGTAGCTCCTCCTGATCGGGAAGCAACTAGAGGATACCACACGGGCTACGGGAGAAAACCAAACTCGTACAAGGCTCGATATGGTAGGTGACACGGCACAACTAGGCAATGCCAGGGTAGATATACCAATTACGCTTCCGGACCGGTGGTAACGCGAAGCCGCAGCAACCGCCCACCTCGAACAACACTCCCAAATCAAAGGTGCGCGCACCAAACAATCACAAGAGTAATAGAATGGCAACCGAAGAAGTGTGTTCGATCAGAGGAGCTACCTCATTAATCCGTCGATCGCTCCTGTTTTAGCCACCTTAAGCCAACTCACGGGAGTCGGGTCCACGTATATACCTTTCAAGAAACCGTCACCACCATCCTACTTCATTCTGGAATCTCCACCGCGTACACGGTTGTCAAAGTGGTTTTCGGTATCGACAGAGAGTATGCCCATATCCGATCCCGGTCTCTTTGCCAACCAAACGTTATTATAACCCGTGGTTTTAGTTTGAGAAAATGGTATTTTTATCAATATATATGTATATATTTCAAGTACCTTAAATTTTCAAATCCTTGATCCAAACATTTTCCTTGAAAAGATATCATTTCAACTTATTCAAACCAATTTGGAATTTTATTTCCTTTAACATAGAAATCAAATTTTCCTCAAAAATCTATCCAAACTCAAATTTTAGATTCTTTTATTTATTAAATTCCAAAGTTTAGCTTATTCTCAAAATTTCTATAGAATTCCAAATAAATCAAATTCATCTTCTACAGCATCAAAATGCTGTCTAAAGTTAAGAGTTTAACCTAGTCTAATTTCAAAAGATAGCATTTAAATGCTGTTGTAGATTTTTTTGATTAAAAATCTATTTCTAAATATAACTTGTTATATATATATAATTTTCTAAATTTAAATCTTATTCTTTCAAAACTCCAAAAATTTTGGAACAAGTTATACTAAAATTTTATTCTATATTTATTTATTTTTAACATTTAAAACATTATAAAATTTTTACTAGAATATCCTTAATTTCTTAAAATAATTTAAAATATTTCCAGAAAATAATATATATAAACCACGGGCCTGTATAAGATTTTCTAGCCTAGGTCAAGTGGAACGGATTTATATCATTTCAATCCGATACTTAAAATTTCCGGGTTCTATCATTTCGAACCCGCAATCCCAAGATAATTTACAGCAGTTATATAAAGAGTGAATAACAATCAATCTGGCCTATCATTTCAGCCATAACAATATATATATAACAGGGAACTTGCAGTGTGATTTAAGCAGTAGATAATAACATAATATAACTGCAAATATCATATAACATATAAATAACTGATGGGGTGTAAATTTAATGGGGTTTATCATTCTATATTACACTACAGACAGACAATTAGTGAAATACAAATTTACACATACACTTGTAATAATTTACGAAATATAAATACGTATGTCTGGTGAGAAATACTCACCTGGACGTTGCAGCAAATTTGAATTCAGAATTGAAAATTCACTGGTATAGACTGACAGAGAATAACAGTCAAATTTTCCGGGCGTCGCCTAGATTTAGATCTAGAACAAATTTCAAAATATAGGAACGCGACTTAGATTTTATGGTCAACGAAAAATTAAAGATAGGAAAAGAAATTCGACTTGCTCGACCAAATTTCCTAAAAACCCGATTGCAAAATGGATACGAGTGCACCCCTAACTTGTTCATGCCTACCCTATACATATGCACTGCCTACCCCTTTCTTCATTCATCAATTTCATTTTTTTTTCTTTTTTTCCACCATGGTTTCCACCATTTCTCCAAAAATCATTTCAGATCATACTTTACACAGCCTCAAAATTTTGCATTAACCCGAGTTTTCATTCATTTGCTTCGAGTCACAACAGGTTTTGCTTCGAGTCCCAACTAGTTTTACTTCGGGTAAACTTAGCCTTGCTTCGAGTCAAAAATCTGGAAGTGTTGAAACACTTAAATTCCAGAACTCAAATCCTTTCTCTGGCCTTCACTGCCATTCCTTCCTCTTACCACTGCCTTCTCCAGTCCATCCACCTCCTATACACCATGCCTACCTGTCAGACCCATCAACCCCTGTGTGCATGCTTTGTGCACGTGCACACTTCAGACATGCACTGCAGTTTCACATTTCTCCCCCTCCAAACTTTACTGCCAGCTTATCTCAACTGCCAAGCAACCAAAGATCTTCAACCTAACATCAATTCACTTAAGTATTTTCAGCTTTGCCTGCCTCTTCACCAGACATGTCATGTCTCTTCATTCCAGATTTTGCCAGGCTCTACACCAAGACTGTCTCACTTCCAGATCATTGCCTTATGACCTGGCAAGCTGCTCTACCATCTGACTACATGCAACTAAGCTTCAGACATACATGCTACCTTCTCATGCCATTTACACTGCTACATCTAGTGCAAGTGCAGACTGAAAATATTCAGATCTGTACCCTATCCATATGCAAACTGAAACCATGTCCCTATGCTACTTATAACATGCTTACCTGATGCAAACAAAAATCATATTCATATGCACTGACTCCTACCATGATGCAGACACACTTTTATCCAAAGATTATATCCAACTCTAACAATGAAAACTGGAAATCCTCCTGCCTACTGACTTCCACCTACTTGTCAGTCTCCTCATTCAACACTTAGCTACTACACCAATACAACATATGTAAATTAATGCAGACTCCATCAATTACACAAACACACTATGATCCAATACCAAAAAGATTGGCATGGCCGAGCAAGTCAAGAAAAACACATAGGATAGGAAAAAGAAAGACCATTACCTGATAGGCTTGAACAAAAGAATGGCCTGGAATTGTAGAGAAAATATGTAGAGGAAGATGAAGAATATATAGGCCGAGACTTGAATTTATGCAGAGGAATCAAGGGCAGTTTCCTTTGTCATAACTCTAGAGAATTTGCGAGCTACTAATCCATCAGTTTCAATATGAATAGCTGATGCGTGATCAAAGCAGTGAATGGTGAGATGGAGATAAAAGTAAATGCAGAGCTTTTAATTCCCAAACAAACGTTCAGCCTTTTGTGAAATTCATCAATACATATTAAGGCCGAGCAGATTTGCAATTGCCTGAATTAACAAAGCATATTAAGTCTTAGCAGTTTCGAATATTGAAGTTTGTCTGATGCTTTGATTTGGAAAACAATTAATGGCTGTTTTAAATTGAAAAGAATTGGTCATTGATATGGCTTGCGAGATGACAGCCTTGATAAATGAAACTGACGTTGAAGTTAAGGGAAAGGTTGATATGTTGATGCAAAATTTCAGTTATATATATCATGCCTTTATTTTTGATAACTGATGAAGCATGATTATAAACAAGGCTTGATAATATACACGAGAGATTTGCGTGGTTTATGTTTTAAAATTTTGATGATGCACAGGCTAAAGAGAGAAATGGTAAGTACTCATAATAGAAGGCTGAACAAAGATGGTTGATATGGTTTTCAGTTTATATTATTTTCCAGTGCATGTGTATATTCAAATTTCAAACACAATCAGGGTTTCTTTTAACTCATTTATGTGAGAATGGTGTCAGCTTGGTCACGCATGAGATAGGGAAGTTGATGTGCATGTTTTCAGTTTGAATATGAACGTGTACAAGATAAAAAGAAACTGCCGAGAGAAGAATATAAAGTTTGAACGTTTTGAATATATAAAATGTTGTGATTTAATTTAGTTAAATCTTCCTCTGATTTAGATTGATATTTTTAAATGCAAGTGTTAACGTTTTTATGTAGTTAGATAAAACAGAACGTATGCAAAAATACATAAAACAACGGTCCCTTAAAACGAACCAACGTCCGTCTTAAAACCACTGACCAAAAATTTTCTTCAAAAAAATTTGAAAATATTATTTTTACACTACGTTAAACAGACGCAGTCTAAAATATCAAAAATTTTCACAAAAATAACGTTTTGAAAACACACGTTTTATAACGTCACTTTTACCCTATAAATCGCGCGTCTTTCAAACGCGAAATTTAACGGTTCAAACCTAGCTTAAAATTTTGCAGTTATTGTTTAAGTTTATTGACATATGAAATTTTTCAAAATATATCTCAAAATTTAATATTCAAACTATATTATTAAACACAATTTATACAATATATTATTTAAAAATTAAAATAAATTAAATAAAATAACTAGCTGAAACTAGGGTTGTTACACCTATCACTTGGCTACTCATAAAAATTTGAGTACCCAAGAGTTTATGAAAACACAAAAATATAAACTCCGGGTCAGACATGGGTCTGGTATGAGTAAACAGGTTAAATTGCTTAACTTTGAAAATCATTTGAAAATAAAGGTATCACGTAAGACTCCCCACAAATAAATACGGGTAAGTTTTTACCTTACGCTAACCAAAACATTTGATAGGAAATTCTGTGATATTATAATAGTGTCTAGGGTTTTCAAGTAAAATACAGAAATAGCTGAAATGCTTACATCTCACATTTCAACATAGTTGGGCACAATCAAATCGTACGGCGCTTATTGGAAATTGGATCCCATACAATGGCAGGGCTACTGGGGTACCGCCCATCACAGTACGGGGCCTAGATCACCGTACCGAGGATTACTCCCTTCATCCCCTGCAACACAAGGCCGGAACCATTCCTTACTGAACAGTCTCGAACAATATAACCCCGCAGTTGTGGCCAACAACTGCCCACTAAGCCGAAATAAAAAGGGACATCTAGACAGGGGAAAATCTTGTCCTGCTTGGGCATGACCCACCTAACCTTGCTGCATCTCCCCTGTTTTAGCCATTCCCGGTTGATGAGGCTTGAGGCTACGATTACCTTTATTGAACATATCTTAGAATGCTCATCGTCCGCCTGACGATGTGTTGAAAGCATTCAATCCATACAAGTTCGTTCCGGGTTCGAACGAAACCGAAGGCATTATCTCGTTACACTCATTTTGGAATCACCCTCAGAGTTAACGACGATAACCCTTGCATTCTGAAACACCATCTCGACCTTCATTTGATAAGTCACGACCTATCGTTTAATTTGGATCGATGTGGTTTTCGGGGAATCAAATTTGATTCTTCCGATCCCGGTCTCATCGGATCCAAACGCCATTTTAAGGTCCAAGTTGTCTATTTAACTTAACATTTTAATTAAATATCAGAATTTAACATAACAGCTATATCAGATACATCATATACAGTGATCACAGATATCCATAACATATAACAACATATCACAGAATAATCATCAACAGATATCAAAGTCAATCAACATAATTATCAATGTATACCAAACAGTCTGGGTTTACTTTTACTTAATTATTTGCTTAAGGATAAACTATTTTATTCAGTTTAATTTAATTACTGATAAATTAACTGATTAATGATCAATTATTGATTCTTAATTATTAATTAATAACTTTAATTGTTAATTAGTAAAAGTTAGTTACTTATTTGATTTTCTAATCATTTAGTATCAATTTATTTATCATTTAATCCAAATTAACCACATAAGTTAACTATCATTTATTTATCAATTGACTTTAAGAGATTAATTAAGATTCTTAAGATTTTAAAATTGATTTAAATCACAAATCAATTTTTAAGTACAAAATAAATTAAAGTTATTAAATTGATTACATTTTGTTAATTTACCTTTACAACTCTTGTTTTAATAAAACTTAAATCAAATATTAGCTTAAACTAACTAAACAATTATTTGCTTAATAAATGTTGAACTTTATAAATCAAAATACTTAACAGTATTAAGGCAATACAACACGGCCGAGCACGCATCGTTTTACTCGAGGTCTTTTCCCACTCTTTTCTCGAGTCACTCCCGTGCATTTCCCTCTCTCTCACTCTTCCTCTTCTTCTCCCCAGTTCTTCTTCCCTTCTTCTTTTTTTTTTTTTTTAAGTTACAAATTTAGCTGCAGTAACTACTCTCGTACGCTCTCAAAGGAACATAGAAATTCACTCGAAGCATTCCCCACAAATGTCTCGAGCAACCCACGCGTTAACCCAGAACCCAAAGAAAAACAACACGACAAAGATCACCGAACCCCACTTCGCCACCGTGCACGTGCACGGTGGTCTCCCTTGCCTGCGGCGACTTGCGTCCATCCCCACAAACCCCAAAACACCCACTTAAGTGAATACGAAACCCAAAATCCAATTACAAGTCGAAATGAAGAATTCGACCTGTAGCTCCAAAAACAACATCAGCTATGTCACTGTCAAAGCCGACCGCGTGGCCACCACACATCACCAGAGGTGATGAAAATTCGACAATATGTCGCCTACACCTCCACCTAACTCCTCCAAGCGTCGCGGCCAACTCGATTTCCTATTGAAGCTGAATTCAAATTTCTACAGAGCTTCAAAAAAACTGGGGCTTAAACCCTACTTGTGATTCAAACACAAAATATATGAATTCGAAAAATAAATTACTATTTTTCTAGTGTTAACACTTCTTTAATCTTGCTTCATTTCAAATTTCAAGAATTAAAGATTACTCTATCTTCCCAAATTTACAAAAAACCATTTTTGTTTCATTTCAAAACTGCTCATATTACTTTTGCATAAAAATCATACTTTTTATGTTAAAAATCATAATTTCAGGTATGGAATCATACTATATTATTGAAATGTCAAATTTAAACATTTGAGTTTTTCACTTGATTTCTTGTTACCTGTAGAATGAAAACAGTATGTACATCATACTGTCTAACTTCAAAATGTTTACAGTCTTTGTGTCCATATAAACAAACTTAAATTCCCACCATACAAAATTTAAATGGTTTTATGAGTAAGATTTGTAAATTTATTTGCTTTATTTTGTAAAAGCTTGAAGCATTGATCAAGTTCAGCTGTAGAAGTTTCAGGTTAAATCAACATACACAGGTCAGACAGTTAAAATATATATAGCACATATCATAAACAAATATATATAAACTTAAAGTTGAAATTTATTAGTTTACTCACCTTAATCCAAATTAAACAGAGCTCTTCAGTACCCAGATAAACATAAACTTGTTAACTTGCTTCCCAAACTTCCAACTTGTTTGTATTTTGCTCAGGTTGATAATTTACAGTTTTCTTCTTTTAGTTTAAGTTTGTTTGCAAAGCCAAAAGAGGTTTCTCAGATTTACTTTATAAATTTTAGGTTCGTATATATACAAACTGATGATGTATAAGTAGATTTATAAAGAAGCTTAACACAGGTTGTAACTGGACAGCTCATATTTGCATTGTCATTTCCTTTTAATTGGCTGAGTAAAATTTTTCTGCAGTAGGAGATTATGACAAAAATCTCGGCTACATGTACTTATTAAGCAAGAAGTTAGGCTATTAAATGCCTTTGCTTTTAATTATGATGGCAAGTATTTAATGTATACTGATATTTATATCATGGAGTACAAAGATATTAAATTTATTTCGGCCAAGCATATTTAGCAAGTTACAGACTTTTGTTTTATATACTTGAAGTAAAACTTTGTTTTTCTCCTATTTGCTTATGACTAGTTGTTTCATATGCTTCCTTAATCAAGTAATAAATGTTTTTAGTTTTCCATTTGTTTTGTACAAGCTACAGATCTTCCATTATTCATTGGAAGTAAACTTTGTTTTATATTATCATTTTGAAGTGAAAACTTTTATTCCCTGATGCATATACACAGCACATGAGTATTTTATTTATAGCATTGATTTAACTAGAGCACACATGTGATTATTATTGGTTTACACTTAGTTTTAGTTTATTATTATTTTTTTTGAGTTGAAAACTTGTTTTGTGTTGAGAAGAGCCTTGTTGCCAATGCCTGAATGTTTTATTTGTAAAGCAACTTACATACACAGGTTATATGTTTTATAAACTTCCTGATATGATTTTTATTATCAACATATTTTTGTTTTATTTATATTTTGTTAGTTATATTCTATATGAAATCTCATACTTGTTCAAATGATGTTTTAACATTTTATTTAAGGTTGTTGTGTTGCACAATTTAAGTGTTGTAGATCATTGTTTGTCTAAAAATACTTGTTTTTTTGTATATTTCACATTATAACTTATATGTTGTATTTTTATGTTACTTAATTACATTTATAATGTATGTTTGTGTTTTATACTAATTTTGCACTTCCATATTTATGTGAAATAATTTCATGTTTGTAAATTTTAAAACTTATCATTTAAAAACTAAAGGTGTATTCATATGTATTTTATCAAATATCAAAAATATAAAGACTTTGATTTGATTCAATTGAATAAGTCAGATTTTGTCTTTAAATGGTTTTGAAGTATTAACTTCTTTTATAAACATACATGACTGTTTAATATTTAATAACTCGTCAATTTAAATGTTGACAAGCTTATATTTGTTTTAATTAGATTCAATATCTATTAAAATATATCGTCAAAATTCCGGGCCATTACAAATTCATTCTATTTTCCAGCAAGCATATTCACCATTAAACATAGTTGGTCTAACTATGGACTTACCCTCAGTAAAAGCATTATTAAAAGAAGATCAAAATTTTAAAACAAAAATTATTTTTTGAAAAATCAAATTTTTAAAACAAAAATTGGTTTTTGTTCCTAGCTCTGATACCACTTGTAGGATCGATTTCACCTTAGAGGGGGGTTGAATAGGGTGATATTGATAATAATAAAAATTAATGCAGAAACATATAAAATAATTGCAGCACGGATAATAGTAGAATAATAAAAGCAGAAATAAACCAACACTGATTTACCCAGCTTTGGCAAAACCCTCCTTATATTTTTGCTAGAAATTAAGTAGTCAGACGCTTACACACGTAAATTCGCAACACCCGCTATTGACTAACCTAATTCTATGCTCAAAACCCTACCACAGCTCAGTCACCGAGTTGCAAATTCTCAAACTAAGCCCTGTATTTTGTCCCTAGTCACAAGACTAGAAAAATGCAAAAGTTTAAAAGGAATTACAAATTAATAAGAACTCAAAACCCTATTTAATAAATTAAGCCCAAAATAAAATATAAGGAAACCGACCCAATTGAATAAATATAGTTTGCAAATGATATCTCCCTTTTTTTCTTCGACCTATATCCTTTACTTTGTGAAATTAATATCATCCTCTTTTTCCTTTGCTCGAGAACAGTCGTTCCTCTTTCAAAAAATTAGACTTTGTGAAGAAGATGCTGCTTTATGATCGATTGATTTGAGGAATTATCTTTGCGTTTCTTTGTCAATCGACTTTTGGCTTGAGCGTCTTCGGCTGCTCCAATTTATCGAGTTCGAATCGGATAATACAGGTATGTGATTTCCTTTATTTACTCATGTTAATATGCTTGAATTCGATGCTTTTTTTGCCGATGATGATATGGGAATTTATAGGGATCGATCCCCTTAATTTCCATTTGAATATTTCATTTGAATTCGTTTGCTAATTTTTTTCGGCCGTTCGATTTTATTTGAATACATGTGATTTGTTTAGACCGGTTCATTTTGTATATTTTTCTAATGTGCTTTGCTTGATTACCATGGCTTATTTGGTTTTCTAATTTTTCATTCTATTATTTAATTTTCTCCAAATTGGTTTCGATCTTTTCTCCTTTGACTTCGGCCATTTGAAATTGTGATAATCTGGACTTGTTCGATTCTACCTTGGTCACCACGGCTTTGATTCTTTGGCATTTCAAATTTTGTTAACTGTTGTTCTTTCATCTCTGTTGGCAATTTTGACTTGAGATATTAACATTTTCAACTTTGTAACTTTCATTGAACTATTACCCGATTTCTGTAAAAGTGTAAACTGTTTCATTGATTTTTGTTCGAACTATATCATTTGATCATTTGATTGATTTTTTTCTGTAAACTCTGCTTCATGTTATAACATTTGTATATCATCATTCACTGTTTACTTGGACTGAAGTCTGGTTTCCACTTTATATATTTGTATGTGTTCACGCATGCATATATGTATGTTGTGATGCCTTATTCTGCTTGATTTACATTGATATTCAAGTGTGTCTGGTTGCAATGTTAGTAGTCTTGTTGTTGTGTTCATTTGTTTGGAGTCTAGTTTAGTTTCATTGGCTCGTTAAGTGTGATTCCATTATGCTTTGCACTCCTGCACAAATGCACTGAATTATGGTCTCATGTCTTTGTACATTTGAGCTGCTATGATAGTTTGTTGGGGCTGTTCTTTGTTTTTCTTGACTGCCATATATACCTGAAGTCTTCTCGTCACCATGCCTGATTGTGTAAATTTTGTTTGGAGCAATTCTTCGTGTGTACTGAACTGTTGAGGCACTTCATGTTGTATGTTGTACGTATGTGCACTGGTTCGTCTTGGAGTCAACATGTGAGTACATTTTTTTTTAGTCGAGACTGTGTTGCATGCTCATGTTCATCCCTGAACCATGTGACTAAATGCCAGAATGCTTTCATTTGGACATGTCTGGTGTTGTTGTTATGTTGTATTTTCTTGTAGCATTTCTGAATTGTTGGTTGAGCTAAACCTAAATTGTGACACATGTATATATATGTATACATATGTGCAAACATATGTATATATTTATGTGGTCATGTTGATGTATATGCATGCTCCACTACCTTTGTATTTAGAGTTTGGTTTTGGCCATTGTACTTCTACTCGAACTGGTCTATGTTGCATCCCTTGTCGTCACTGCACTGTGTCTTGGTTGAAGCTTCACTTGTCATTGCATTATTGTCATGTGACCATAACTGTTCCACTGCACATAATTGTGAACTTTTGGTCTCTGGTTCATGTTGTTATTTCATGTATGCTATCATGTGAACCATTGACTGTTGAGGCTGTGTTGCTTGAATGCTTGGATCGAGCATTTTCACTTGAGTTGAATCCGCCATTTGGTTGGGTTTGACCTTGTGCTCACCTATCCCTGCAATTTTATTAAGTGCATATTAGTGTTCACAGCCTTATGGCATGTACAGTGATATATTGTGCATGTCATAAGTTGTTCGTATATGAATGGATTCAAACAAAAATGATGACGAACAACCCAAATAACTGAGGCAAATAATATTTTCAAAAACACACATTTTATTTTACACTGTAAAAATATTTCTTTTTCAATTTTACTGCGTCAGTGTTTATTTTGCAGATAATTCAAATGCTGGTTCAATCTAGAATAGAGTTGAAGATAAGTACGAGTGAATGAGTGATATATAGTGAGGTGAACAATGTAAAGTGAAATTTGTGATGTAATCAAAATTTTATTGTAATTGAAAATTTTTGTAGTGAGAGCTCGAATTTGTACTGTTCAAAATTGTAATAAAATTAAATTCTGTGTTATTTATTTTATTCATCAAATATTTATTTATTTGAAAAATAAAATAGTACGATAATAAAATATATTTAAATGAATGCATATATATATGTGTGTGGAAATTGGTATGAAAGGCCTAATTATACAGCCCAATTTTTTTCCAGGACACGGGTTTGAAATTATTATTTTCGAGGGCAAGTATGTGCGGCGTGCGTCTTCATCTTCTCAAACAACTAAATATCTTCTGAAATCGATTGTGGAAATTAGGCGCATTCGTCTTCATCTTCTCAAACAACTACGTATCTTTTGAAATCTGTCGATCGTGAAAATTAGGCGCGTGCGTCTTTATCTTCTCAAAGAACTACGTACCTTCTGAAATTTACCGATCTTGTAAATTAGGCGGTCGTTTCTTGTTCAATCAAAGCGGTCGTTTCTTGTGCAATCGAAGCGGTCGTGAGGCGTTAGTTTCTTCTCAAATAAAAATCGACTTTAATTGTGGGAAATCGTGAGGCGATTTTCTTCATTTGGTGAGTCTCCATTTTATTTGTTGTTTTTCATTCTTAATTCTATTTTTTATGATGTTCATGATGTTACTGTATGTTTCTTTTCACAGGAGGCTGTTTTCATCTATTGGAGGAAGGTTTTGTTTGATGTAGTTGGAATAATGGCTTCTGAATGGTATTGTTTATTCTGATAACACAAGCACTGTGTATTTAGCCTCGTTTGTTCTTTAGTTTGCAATTAAACTCTGATTGTTTAGATGTTTAAGAATGGTGTATCAAAATTCCATTCTGGCTCTAGTAATAATTTGGCAGCCATCGAATGTGATTATGTGTTTTAAAGACCATATTTATCTTAGTGTGTGTTTGTTATGATAACTTTTTAGCTCTTCTTTTTCACCATTAAGTATATTTTTGCAGATCATCTTTTTCACCTATGATTTTTCAACAATGTAAACTTGAATAGGTACAATCATGACGAATGTTTTTCTTCCCCATGCACCAATTTTTTTTGGTTGAATTCCACCATGTTTTTTGCACTTTTTACTGGGTTTCAAGTTATGTACCATGCTGGATTTGAAATTGTAAACATAATCCCAATATACTTGGTTAACAGAGGATCAGAAAATTGGTATTTATGTACTAGACTATGATAGGACAGTAGTTATTGTTAGCTGTTATGTTGGAATGTTTGATGTGGAAAGTGTTGAAAATTTACTTGGTAAGGGTTAGAATGGAACTCAACGTTTTTCCACTGTTGTAATCAGGTTATCCCAAAGAGTGATAGTGATCTGTAAAAGATAAATTGTTTTATCTTTTTTCAAAAAGTGGTATAGAAAATGATTTACATAGTTTTATATTTAAGATCAGTTTCACATAGTTATATTTTCACTGTTGTAATCAGGTTATCCCAAAGAGTGATAATGATATGTAAAAGATAAATTATTTTATCTTTTTTCGAAAAGTGGTATAGAAAATGATTTAAATATTTTTATGCTATTAGTTTATATTTAAGATCAGTTTCACATAGTTATATTTTCCACTGTTGTAATCAGGTTATCCCAAAGAGTGATAGTGATCTGTAAAAGATAAATTGTTTTATCTTTTTTCAAAAAGTGGTATAGAAAATGATTTAAATAGTTTTATGCTATTAGTTTTTATTTAAGATCAGTTTCACATAGTTATATTTTTTTACATTTTTTTTGCAGGTGTGATTCATCTGTTATAGTTGTGTTTGATTTCAATAACAATTGTTTTAGTGCTCGTTTTGGATTGGATGCTTCTATTTCTTCTGTTAGGAATAGGATTTGGGAGGAGTGGAATAATTTTACTCCATTATTCTTTGATATTTTTTATATTCGAGAATCAAAGACTATCTTTATTGAAACAGATAGTGATCTTCAAGCTATATTGTGTTTGTCTTGGTTTAAAAAGGAAGAATTTTTGGTTTTTTTTCTACGGTTGAAGAATGATTCAATGGATAATTTTGTTGGTGAAAGTAGCAAGTCTGGTTCAGTTGTTGGTGTTGAGTCAAGTAATAATATGTTAGGTTATGATGATGATTTAGATTCTGGTTTTACTCAACAGAAGGATTTACATGAGTTGTTGAAGAAGAATTCAAATATGGAATTTTTTACTGGCGTTGGTCAACAGTTTGATTCTGCTATTGGATTCCGTACAACGGTTAGTTCTTATTGTTTGAAGAATGGATTTAAAGTACATTATATTAAGAATTGTAAAGAACGATTGACAGTTCGATGTGCTGTAGCTAGCTGTCCTTTTAGGAATCATGCTTCTTGCAAACTGAAGCAATTGGACCAACTGTTTGTTAAAAACATTAACTTGATTCATACTTGTGGTGGTGGATTTCGTTCCCTTAGTAGTCCAACCATTAATAGTGATCTTGTGAAAAGTTTAATCGTCAATCAAATTCGTGATGAGCCAAAAAGAAAAACCAAGGATATCATTAAAAGTTTTAGAAGAGATTATGATGTGGAGCTAAGCTATTACTTTGCTTATAAGGGTAAGAAATTGGCTATGAATGATATTTTTGGTGATGAAAAGAAATCTTACAATGAATTAGTTTGGTATTTGAAGGCATTGGAAAGAAATAACCCAAATAGTTATTCAAGTATGGATGTGGATTCTGAAACAAATCAATTTGAGAGAGTTTTTGTATGTTATGAGGCATGTATATTTGGATTTAACTATTGTCGTCCTATGGTGTTTTTGGATGCTACCTTTTTGAAAGGGCGAAGTGGTATTTTGATGGCTGCCACTGCGAAAAATGGGAATCAAGGTACTGATTTTGATTTTTTTGTTGTTGTTGTATTTATGTTACATAGTACTGTTTCTTTAAGTTATTGTTCTAGTGAATTTTGTTGTGCACATACTGCATTTTGTTCAAGTGATTAGTCTACTGTTATATAGTACTGTTTCAAATATAGTGCATTTGGTTGTTTCAAATGTAGTAATATGTTGTTCAATTCATTATATTTTCTTCTGCGTTAGGGATTAGCATGTGAAATTATTGCAAAAATGAATTCAAACTCACAATTTAGTTCAACTGAAAATTAACGATGATTAATGTTGGTTGTTTTTTTGTTTTTTTGATAGATACATAATCTAGATGTTTTATTTTTTTCAGTTTATCATGATACCTACTGCTTATGCTGGATTTACCAGAATCTGTCATATTTCAAACAATAAATGCATATATGTTTTTATCTCTAACGTCTTCAATCTAGTAGCACTAGTTACAAAGTAAGTACAATTGTTCAATGGACAGCCATGCTCTTCTTATTGTAAATTTGATCCAAAACAAACACTGTAAAAGATTTAATGTTCTTTAATTTGATATACAAAATGTTACTGTATACAGGAGTTAAAAAAGATAAATGCATTTATCTTTTAATATAAAGAATTAAATAACATATTAAGCCGTACTTATATATCATAGATACTACTACATGTTGAACATATTTATCATTTTTCTCTTTATTTGAAGTTCTTACATAAGGTATACAAATGATTTAAACAGCATATAGAAAAGATAAAAGCATATATGTTTTAGATGTTTGAATATAATTCTTTGTATTGTATGCATGAATTATGTATCATATCTTTGCAATTTCTACCCTTTATGCATAGACTACACATTCAAATAGAATATATTTTTTTTTAAAAAGGATGAATTGCCTCTAGGAAATTGATTTTTCCTTTTTTATTTGGGCTGAGGGTATAGTGTTCATGTGATTCTCTACTATTAGATAATACTGTTTCAAATATAATGCATTTTGTTGTTTCAAATGTAATACATAAACAGTGAATTAATTTTTTTTTGTTTTTTTTAAGGTTTTTTCCCCATTAGCAATGACTCTTGTTCCCAAAGAAAATGAAGAGTGTTGGAGTTGGTTTTTAAAACACCTAAAGAATGCTCTCAGTTGTGATAGAATATTAACTTTTTAAGTGATAGACACTGGGGTTTATTGTTAAATATTCCAATTTTTTTTCCAAATAGTCATCATTCTTATTGTTTGCATCATATGCAAAATAATATTGCTAGCATTGTGAAAAGTGGAAGGGGTGTTTGGGTAGCTCATTTACTTGAGCGTTGTGCTATAGCTTCTAATCATCACGAGTTTGAAAAAGCCATGTCCAAGTACAAAGAAATTGGAGGTGCCAAAGCTATAGAGTACTTGAATGATAAACCATATGATCATTGGGCTGATTTGTTTTTTCCGAGGAAGCGATATGGTGAAAATAAATCCAATGAAGCTGAGAGTTTTAATTCTTGGATTTTGGATGAAAGAAGTTTGCCTGTTACTGCTTGTCTTGATGGAATTAGGGTAAAACTGATGATGCAAATGTCTAATCGTAGAGAAGAGGCATCAAAGTGGACTAGTGTGCTATGCCCAAAAATGAAAGCTCGTTTGTTGAAATTGAAGGAAGAAGGATTTGGGTGGTGTGTTTCGAAATCATCTAGGTATGTATTTCTACATTTTTACATGATGTTCATAGTTTCTGAAAAAAATGATAAATGCATTTATCTTTTTTCAACTTGCTATGTAGCCTGTGTTATGATTTCATTTTGTTGGTATTTATAAATTTTAAACCCCTCTGGATCTTTTGAATCTTGACAGTCGCGGCATTGTAATTAACACTGTATGTAATTCTTAGCTCTTTCATTATTTTCGTCTGGATGAGTCTGTACATTTTACTTATGGTATATTAGTTCTTGACTTGGACAATCCTGTTGATCTTTTTGGAAAAGTCAAATCTGGTGCATCAAGGCAATGTTCTAGTCAATTCCACTTAATCAGTGGATGCCTTACCCATTGAAATCATTGTCAAGGTTTACAAGTTTTAATTCTTACTATAACCTGTTGAATATGCGCTTATATGATTTTTGTTTGATGATAATAAACATATATATATATATTCATTTAAATGTATTTGTTAATGTACTATTTCATTTTTCATAGATTAAATAAATATTTGCTGAATAAAATTAAATAACACAGAATTTGAATTCAAACAGAAATTTTATTCAAACAAATATTTATTACATTTTTGAATAGTACAAATTCAAGCTCTCACTATTCACTATACAACTTTGATACAAATTCAATTACATCACTATTTTACATTTACAGTTGACCTTACTACATATCATTCACACTCGTATTTATCTTCAACTTCATTCCAGTTAGAATCCAGCATCTGAGCGATCTGCAAAAATATTCACTAACGCAGTAAAATTGAAAAAGAAATATTTTTGCGGTATAAAATAAAAAGTGAATTTTGAAAATATTATTTGCCTCAGTTATTTGGGTTGTTCGTCATCATTTATATTTGAATTCATCACACACGAACAATGTGACATGCACAGTGTATCACTGTACATGTCACAAGGTCGTGCACACCGATATACACTTGATAATGCTACAGGGACAGGTGAGCACAAGGTCAAACCCAAATAAAAAGACAGGTTCAACTCAGGTGCAACATAAATAAAATCACAACACACGCACAAGGTCAAACCCAAATAAAAAGACAGGTTCAACTCAGGTGCAACATAAATAAAATCACAACACACGCACAAGGTCAAACCCGAACTATTAGCTGGATTCAACACAGGGCAAGTGTACAGGCTACGACTTCAAGCATGATACAGGTTCAACCTCTTCATCAAACAACAACCAAACAACAACTCACATGTTTGAAACCATGCAAAGACCAGCTTATAAATACAAGCCAGTTCAAACATGTATCAAATAGCATAAACAAAGACACCGGTAATGTCAGCAAAGCAATCTCACAAGACTCAAACTAGAACAACATATATAGGACTGCAACAACCAAATGAACAGCAACTCAAATGACACAGTATACACCAGTTAAGCAAATGCCATCAAGTGTCAAGCAGACCACAAGAGAACCAGACCAGGTAGTACAAGTATCAAGACCAGTGTCATGTGGACAGTGAAAACCAAAGCCAACAGCAACTACAAACTACTCACAACAATGCACAAAGCTAATAACACTCAGATGAACACATGGCCGAGGTAAATGAAGGGATGACTGAAGTGCAGCCACAAATGTTCACTGACTCGAAGGATGAATCAAAATACACAGCAATGTACAACAGCAAATGCTTACATGATATAAGATGAACACAAGCTCAAGAATCAGAACACATATTCAGATTGAACAATAAATGCACATGTTAACATCACTGGCAATTATTTATTCGAGTTCAAGCAACAAAACATAGTTTCAAAAATGCAGGCCAATATCAAAAACATAGTGCAAAGATGCACTCAACTACAATAACATGCAAACTGCTCATGTACCAACAAGTGCTAGCTAGAAGCTCGAGTCGATGCACAGTGCAAACAAATGCACCTAAGTGACATAGTGATACAAGACACAGTGCATATATGAATACAAAAATGCAACAATGCTTGAAGACTACAGCAACAACAGAACCAAGCAATCAATAAATCAATGGTCGGAGTCATGTAGCAATTCTCAAGTCAAGGTCGAAGCAGTAGCAATCAAGGAGCCGACCAAGTCAAAGCTGTGTTTTTAATCAAACAAGTTAACAGAAAAAGGAACGGAGTCGAACTATACAGTACAGGTTACAGTGATACTAAAATTCATGTACATAGCCGTGTATCAAAGCCGTGTTTTTAACAAGTCAACAGAAAAAGGAACGGAGTGGAAGCCGTGGTCATCACGAAAATGAATTCAAAACCGTGTCAACCAAGAAACATGAAATATACGAATTTGACAAAGTCAGATTAATCATCAATCGTTCAAGCATCATCAAGCGGCAGAGAAAAGAAATTGACAGATTCAAATATATTTATACGAACGAAAACAAAGGAGATCGAACGCATATATAACCCAGAATCATCACTGGCAATTGATCATCGAGTTCAAGTAAGCATCAAACCAACAAAGCAAAAGAAGAAAGTACATACCGAAATCATAGACGAACTTGATCCAAATTGAAGAGCCGAGAGCTAATCAGGGAAACGAGCTAATCAAAGAAACGAGCTAATCAAAGAAGCGACATTAATTTGAAAGCCCTAATTTAAGAGCACGGGATCGAAGGGACGAAGCCCTTGTCAAGTTGCAAAGAGGAACGGCCACCATAAACGAACGAAGCAAACAAAAGGAGACGAGCCAATTAATAAAAAAAAGGGGCCGGCCTTGTTAAACAATAAAAAAGGGTTTTGGTTTTAAATTAGGGTTATTTTAATTGTTTTTAATTTGTATTTTCCTTTTTGAACCATTTAATTTTCTAGTCGTGTGACTAGGGGACAAGCTACGTGGCGTAGCTTGAGAATTCGCAACTCAGTTGCTGAGTTGTGGCAGGGTTTTGAGCGTAGAGTTAGAATTAGTCGATAGCGGATGTCGCGAGTTTACGTGTGTAAGCGAGGGACTATCTAATTTCTAGTAGAAACCTTGGGGGCAGCACGTAGGCAGGGTTTTGCCGAAGCTGGGTAAATTCTGTGTCGTTCTATTTCTGCATTTATTATTCTGCTATTATCTGTGCTGCTATTGTTCTGTGATCTGTGTTGAAATTATTTTATAAGCTTCCGCAATTGATTTTATAATTTATACTATCACCCTATTCACCCCCCTCTAGGGTGAAATCGATCCTACATAACCTTTATGCTTTCTTTTTTCTAGATTGGTTATCTGTTTTTTTAAAAAGAAAATTAAAATCAAAATCAACATAAGATATACTTTCTCTAAAGAATATGAACAGTATGCCCGTTGTTATTTGTTTTGGTTTATGAGTCTTATTTTTCACTATTAGTTCTATGCACATGAATTGGATCTTATTTATTAGATAGATTAGAGAGAATATATATAGTGCTAATAATCATTTTTTGGAAATGCAATCTGTGTATATATTTTAACTGTTTTTAATTTTACATTTTGTAGGTATATTTTTGAAGTTCATTCTCCAACATCTCAAAAGGTTGATCTTAAAAATCGCATTTGCAGTTGCAATCAATGGAAAGTGATAGGTTTTCCTTGTGCGCATGCTTTGAAGTGTATTTCTTTAACCAGAAATTCTGTTTATGAATATATTGAGAATCACTTTACTGTTGAGTATTATCGAGCTTCATATTCACATTTGATCAATCCTATTCCAACTTTTGATAAGGAAGTAATTGAAGCTGAAGAATCATCTATCGTTCTTCCTCCTAAGCCTGTTCGTGGAGCTGGTAGGCCTAGGATGAATAGGATTGAAGGGGCTGACTTTCATGCTAAGCAAAACATATGTGGAAAGTGTAAAAAACTAGGACATAATAGAAGAGGATGTTCTTTGAATATTTGAGTTGATTGTTTTAGTCCAATGTATTTGATTGGTTGTTCTATGAATACTTTTAATTGAATAATTGAGTTGATTGTATTAGTCCAGTGTATTTGATTGATTGGTTGTTCCGTGAACACTTTGACTTGAATATTTGGATTATTGCATATGTTGAATTGGATATAATCTGATTTTGATTACTTTTGGTTGTATGCAATTGTTTATGAGTTTCTTCTTTTCCGGTAGGCACTGTGATGGTTGCCGGTAGGTAGTTAGTGTGGAATTGGTAAGATGATGGTTAGTGAAGAAGAATTGTGGGTTGTGGCTTCTCTGACGGTGTTGAGTGTGGAATGTTGTTGCAGTTTGTATTGAATGAAACAGTGGTGTAGTAGTATTTGCTTGTATGGCCAGAGAACTGTGAAGTTTATAGGTTGTGAATGGTTTGGGATGGAAGTATGGTTAGTAAGTGAAGTATGACAGAGTGGTATTGGGACTTTTGTAAAGGAGGAGGTGTTGTAGTTAAAAAGTGAGGCAGTGGAGGTTGGCAGTGAAGTAAGGAGTAGTCAGAGGCACTTGAAGTTGTGAATGATGAAGGTGGTAGTTGCTCTTGTAACAGGAAATGAAAAGTATAGAAGAACTATTGGTTGCAATTGTTCTGTTAAAAATGATAAATTGATATATCATTGGCCTCAAACAAGCTTAGGACTTAAGTATATTGCGGTCATTGATTTAAATTTTGTTTGTGCAGAAATATTTGTTCAATTTTGTTTGTGCAGAAATATTTGTTGATTTTTCATAACGGTGGAATACCTATCCATCTCCAATAGTTATTTATCTTTTTCTAATAACTTCTTTTTTCAAGAAAGCAGTATTCAACTTGCGTGCAATTGTGGTCAGTTGATGCTGCTAATGCTGCAGGAAATTGTTTTGATTTAGTGTGTTTTGTTTTGTTATGTTTTATTTCCAAACATATATCAAAAAATATCATTGTTACATATTTGCAATTGTTTAAAAACTAACTGAAATTGTACTTACAGCCCATAACAAAAGTTATATCTTCACCCATTTCATATATTTGTTCACTAGATATCCAAATATTTTACTATGACTTTCTCTGATAATCAACAAATGTGCCTACTGCACATGCATGTCTTAAGTTTTACTTTAGCTTGAAGTTTTTCATCAGGTAAGATATCACTATTTTGATCCATTATTTTTTTAAAATGTTAACATCATACCATCTTGTTTCAATTTTTGTTTTATATCACTAGTTTGTTAATCATACTTGTGAAGGAACTATACAGAGAAAGAGAAAGAGTATGATGTTCCTTTTGTTCATATGCTTTGTTTATTTCTATGAATTTGCCATTGCTTCAATCCCTAATTTGCAAACATATATCACGTTGTTACACATTTGCAATTGTTACTAATTCTTCTATATTTTCAATACATTCTAAGGTTTCTACATACAATTTAATTCTGTTCTCATTCACGTATTACAGTAAATTATCATTACATTTTCTGTTTTACCCAATCTCATTATTAACCACTCTTTCCATCAACATCTGCTAACTACTTGCAAAATCCGTCTACAAACCATTCAAATCTTCCCTCTACGAAGCTCTGCTCAATAATCGCTAACAAAACATCACCAATCCACGTCACCGGCATTCCTTCTTCCCATTCTCAGGCATCATCACTTTCATCATTCATTTCCACCAACATCTACCCCTCTGCCTACAACCGACCAACCTTGCACTTTCCACAACCTAAAATAGCTCACAGGACTTCCATCAACTCTCACTGCACTGCAATTCCAATCACTATCTTCAAACTTCTGTCATTTGACATACAACATCCTCAACACCAACAGAAACGACCTCTATAACCTGAAATTCACAGCAACCATCAACACTAACTGCATAGCACTTCCATCCACACTATCTTCCTCATCCTAGCAAATTACTCAACATTACAGTAACCTTCACATTACACAACACACTCTATATTATACGGCCCAATTTTTTTCTAGGACACAACATGAATGTATAGTCAGATTCAAAAGTGACAGTGCAAACAAGTGCACAGCATACACATAAACAAACTCAAGTCTACAACATCTGTAAGTAGGTTTTACAGTTCAAATAATATGGCCTAAGTCAACCATTACAAATTCATCAGTCAAATAAATTTTTAACAAATGTATGATAAAAAGACTGTTAGACATCAAAGAATTTGTTGCTATCTTTGTCAGTTCACATCTTTTGTTGCTGAAGCTGAACTGTAGAATTTTTCAATTGTCCAGCAGTATGGTTCATCAGAGAGAATTTGTGCACTTATCTGTGCTCTAAATGCGTTTACTTGTTCTAGACTGATTTTTGATGTTGTGTCCATTCCTTGTGCTAACTTTTGGATAAACATCATTACTAAAATTCCACAGTCGAACCTGCATTTGTTAAAATTTTGGTTATTATGTAACATTCATCGTTGTATAAAAATCTCCAGTATCAGTGATTATGAAAATATAACTAAACATGTACTTAAATCCATTACATCAAAAGATAAATGCTTCTAAGTTGAATTCCCTTTAACCATGTTTTTTTTAATAAAAACAATAATGTGACTGTAGACATGAAAAGAAAACGAAAAAACAAAAGAAGAGCCTTGTATATTATTGACATCTAGAAACACAGAACTTAATTAATAGCATCTACTATGTAGGCATCTATTTAATAGATACGAATGCTTTTATATAGATGTTTAGCAAATATGTTTACACTTGTTGAGGCAAACTATTCCCTCACGGGACAAACTAAACTTAAAGATTACACCTCATAATATGTTGGGAGATGCTTTGACTAGCAGTACCTACAATCAGATTCTAATCAAAGTATCAAGTAAGATCACATGTCTGAGTAAGCCTATCAGCTCTACTATTCATCTCTACAATCAGATTACTTACCTAACGATTAGTTTTGAAGATATATATCCATTGCACTCTATTTTCACTTCCTACATGACAATCAATTAGATCACAGTAATCACCCAAATGAACTGAAATTGTGGTACTTGTTGTTTTCCAATCCACTCCTATGCCCATATTAATTTCATTTAACAATAAACCAGCTCCAAAACAACAACTTAAATCATTTACATAAAAACATAAATGCTTTTATCTTTTTTACCTAGGGTTTAACATATATGTATATTTTATGTAATAACTAATATCATGAGAAAAACATCAAATACCTTGAATGCATTAGATAATATACCATTTGTATTAGTGATTATGAAAATATAACTAAACATGTACTTAAATCCTAGGTAAACATTTTTAATCAGTGATTATGAAAATTACCCGTTGCTTTGTTAAGCACAGTTAACATTTTTAATCAATGTAGACTTTCCCAGAATTGTTTTCTCGCCTGCGTTTTGTAAGTCTTAATTGATTTTGTTTACCGCTGCTTTCTGCCAAATATATATATATATATATATATATATATTATAATGATGATAAATCTGTTTATCTTTTTTACTTTCTGTGTATTTTACTTACCACATTAATAGCAAACCTTGAATGTTCACTTCTTAGTGTCTTCGATCTTGTGGTCAAGTGTAGAGAATCATAATGGTTCCATGAACATGATTCCACTACTAGCTCTAGCAAGCTCCAATGTTTGTTGCCATGTATAGGAAATAATATATTGCAACATAATGGATTTAGAAGTGCTTGTTTAATAAAAGGATTAAACATATTTGTTTTGATATTTTCCAGGTTTCCATCTGATGCGCTTTTCTGTTAAAAAATAATTTCAGAAAATTTATCTTAGAAACAAATTAAATTTTACATTATAGTACACTTACTGTCATTGTTGTGTTCACATATATAGTGCTAGAACTTGGTTCTAAAAATTTTGTTTTTCTGAACCAAAACCAATCAATAACCAACATTTCCAAAAAAAATATGGATTAAGTATAGATTTTATAATGAAGCAAAGAATAGAATTTATAATGACGCAAAGTATAGTTTTTTGTACTTACTTGACCAGAAATATATTCTCCATAGAGAATTTCTTCTATCATACTTTTTGTGATGGTGATGAAGTTTCCATCATCACAAGTAAATGCTTCATCACTAAAAAATTAAGATTAGTATGTTCTGTGTTGTATGGCACTTACAGTATAAAAGAAAATTAATTAAGATTGGTATACTGAAAAATTAAGATTAGTATGTAATGAAATATTTTTTAACAAAAGAAAATAACAATAGTTGTAGAAGTTTGTATGAAAAGATAAATTAATTTATCTTTTTAGTTTAGTTTGGTTTTTTTGATGTCTATATGACAAAAAAACATGGGTATTAAATCAGTCCTGGTTTTATGGAACTTACAGTATAAAACACAGATTTGATCTCTATATGACAAAAAACGTGGAGAATATTTATATGCATATCAACATGACAAAAGTTCTGCTATAATTTATATGCATATCTTATTGGAATAAATATATATTTAATTCAATTGAGTCAAAAGTAGTTTAGTTACTTACTTGTTTCCTCCAAGAATTTTGAATTTTTTTTTGACAATTTCTTTTTGTTCTTCGGTAAGATATTTGAGTAGTGGACATTTGTCAACATTCTTTGGCTTCTTCTTCTTTTTTGGTTCTTTTAGGACAATATCTTCAACAACAATAGGATCTTGAGCAGGGTCTTTCAGATTGTCAGATTTTAAACTATCTTGTGTCTGCTTTTCTAGTATGAAATCTTGAGTTTGCATAATATCAAAAGTTGAAAAATTAGCAGAAATGTTTATGTGAATCATACCAACAATTTTTTTTAACCTTTTTTAGCTTCAGTTTTTTTGTTCAAATTATCTTTTTCCTCCACATCATGCTTTTCTAAATTTTCCAATTTCTGAAGCTTCATTTCAAGAATATGGATTCTATTTTCAGCTGCTTCTCTTAAACATCTTTCCTCCTTTAATTGTTCTTCAACATTTTTCATCTCAGAACACAAAAAATTGACTTTTGACTGTAGCTCCATTATGTTATTAGCAGATTCTTTGGCATATTTTCTAAAACTTGTGTCTTCCTGGTACTCATCTAATTTTCTTTTGTTGTTTCGGTCTGCTTCCACTTCAATAGCTTTTATTTTATTGGAAAGAAATTCTTTCTCTTCTTTTTTTACAGCTGCAAATTTTTTTTAAATCTGCAATGAATAAATTTAAAGTTAAGCTTGCACATATACTGTAATTGAAGTACTTGACAAGTTAAGCTTGCACATATACTTTCTATACTCATTTGGTTTTCTATTATTTAGGCTACTAACATTCTAAAAAATTGCTTTCGAAAAAATAAAAAAAATGTACAGTTAAAAAAAAATAGCATACTTTTTCATTGTCAACCTCAGTGAGGTCCAAATCTTTCAATTTCGATAAATCCCATTTCCCCATTCTTGGGATTTTTATTTGCAGATTTTCCTTCTCATCAATTATTTATGTTCGTTCACAAATCCAGTACTGCTAGAAAAGATAAAAGCATTTATATTTTTGTATTAAATATAAATTTGAATATATTTATATTTAGTTAAATTTTGAAAGCATAACAGTAACACCATAGTACACACTAGTGTACTTCTAGGGTCAGCATGATACTTTTTAACATTTTTCAAAACATTTTTACATACTGCTCGCGGCCAAGAAATTGAATTTAATTTTTTTAAATTCAGCAACTTCGGCAAGAAACCCCATTGCATATAGCTTTGGTTGTTTGGAAAAAGGAAAGTTATAACCAGCAACAACAATAACAATTTCACTATATCTTCATTTCCTTTTTCTTTTTCTAACAGTGTATTCAATCTTTTTGTTACTGTTTTTTGGCTAATTATGTCTTCTTCTTCAAAATTGGCAGTTAAAAAATTGGAGAAACTTTCCATGGTTGAGGCTTTGTTAGAAGCTGGTATAGGAAATAAGTCTTCTCCAGCTAATGGCATTCCAAAAATTAGACTGACTTCTTCAGGACTAATTTTGAGTAATTTGTTTCCAATTGTGAAAGCATTTTCTTTTTCATCAAAAGAAGTAATGATATCATCTAAATTTGAAGCACTTTTCCTTAAATCTTGTCGTGCTATTGAATCACTAAGAAAAACGTTGAAGAAGTTTTTGAATGGCGTTTTTTTCTAAAAATGCTTTTGCTTCATGTGAAAGAATGTGTTTCTCCTTTATAATTGACATCACCTTATAGATTGCATCCAAATTACATCTATAAGTACCTGTGTACTGCCGTTTTTGCTTCTTGGCTATTTTCTTAATTTCATACTGATCTACATCATCCAAATCAGTACTGTCTTCAGCTAGCTGCTGTGAAATCGTTTTTTCATCATCAGATATGAAGTTTTCTTTTTCATTCACATCAGGTAATTCTTGCGTTGGTGCACTCTGATTCTATATTTAGGAAAATCAAAAAATAAATTAGGAGGTAAAAATAACAAGTTTATCAAAAAAATATCTTACTACACAAAAATTTGAATAAAAAGATAATATGTTTTATCATTTAAATTATTTTGTATTTTTTTGAGATTAAGATAATTTTTAGTACATAAAGTAGCTCTATTTAAAAAAATAAAAGATAAAGCACTTTTTTAGTATATAAAGTACTTCTTTTTTTAAAAAAACAAAAGTACAAATTAAATCCAATAGGTTTTGTTGTAAAGAACAAATGTTTGAAATTTTTTTAGACCTATTTAATATTCACAGTTTGAAAATTTCGCATTCTCTAATTTATAATTTAGACCAATAAAAGATAAATGAACATTCACAACTAAAAATCAACAAGAATTATTTGATGAAATAAAAATTTACAATTACAATGTTTCAAAGTATTTAAAGATAATGTGCTTTATCTTTTTTAGTTGTTCAAGTAATGGTCAATTATATGTTTGAATAAAAAGATAATATGTTTTATCATTTAAATTATTTTGTATTTTTTTGAGATTAATATAAAAATATAAAGTAACTTTATATAAAAAGTAAAAGATAAAGCACTTTTTTACTATATAAAGCACCTCTTTTTTTTAAAAAAAATTACAAATTAAATCTAACAGTTTTTTTTGTATAAAACATTTGAATTTTTTTTGACCTATTTCAATTTTTACAGTTTCAAATTTTCACATTTTGAAATTTATAATTTAGATCAATAAGAGATAAATGAACATTCATAACTGAAAATCAACAAGATTTATTTGATGAAATGAAAATTTACAATTAGAAAGTTTCAAAGTATAGAAAGATAATCTGCTTTATCTTCATCATCACAATAGCATTGAAGTAATAACATGTACAACATGTATGAATGCAACATGAAAGCTACAACATCAATGAATATTCAGATTCAAAAGTGACAATGCAAACAAGTGCACAGCATACACATAAACAAATGCAACATGAAAACAACTCAAGATCAATGCAAATGAAGTAACCAAACCTGACTGAAGTGTTCGAACATTACATATATACATCTGTGAAACATCAAGTGAATTTGCAACATCATAGACATTGAAACCAGAGTCAATGCAGACATGTCGACAAGATGAGAATGCAAGTGCAGACAAGCTACATGATAACTGACTGCATATAAAGCAACAACTCAAGTCAATGCACATCAATCCAATACAAAATACATGAAGTGAATGCAGAAACATACACACACACACGCATGTATACGTAAATGTAGTGACAGAATAGCAGACTAACCAAGGTAAACAATGTAAGCTCAAAAAATTTAGCTATTTTTTTATTTAAAATATGGAATCTAGATTCCAATTTATTATGTATATACAAATTAAAGAGTAGAATTAAATATTATGGGAAACATAAGTATGAAAACAATTACCAATGGAGTTGTAGATAATGATGGTCTTTGGGTGTGTTCATTGCAGAATGGACTGGATATAGGTCTTATGTTTATGCATTGGGTTCCACCTTCGTTTATGAATATGCAGGTAGTTTTTCGAATGAATATCTTTAACTTAGAAGACCTTGTATGCATTTTTATGCGGCATAAAAATTGTCATATGTAATGAAATGTTAGACAGAGTGAAGAACTATTAATTAATATCATTTAACAATAAACCATCTCCAAAACAACAAACAACTTAAATCATTTATATAAAAACATAAATGCTTTTATCTTTTTTACCTAGGGTTTAACATATCTGTCTATTTTAAGTAATAACTAATATCATGAGAAAAACATCAAATACCTTGAATGCATTAGATAATATACCATTTGTATCAGTGATTATGAAAATATAACTGAAAATGTACGTAAATCCTTTGCATCAAAAGATAAATGCTTCTATCTTTTTTAATAGTTGAATAAAGTAAGATCTGACACTTAATATTTTATATAGAACTCGTTAATTAGTATCATTTAACAATAAACCATCTCCAAAACAATAAACAACTTAAATCATTTACATAAAAACATAAATGCTTTTATCTTTTTTGCCTAGGGTTTAACATATCCGTGTATTTTATGTAATAACTAATATCATGAGAAAAACATCAAATACCTTGAATGCATTAGATAATATACCATTTCTATCAGTGATTATGAAAAATAACTCCAAATGTACGTAAATCCTTTACATCAGAAGATAAATGCTTCTATCTTTTTTAATAGTTGAATAAAGTAAGATCTGACACTTAATATTTTATGAAGAACTCGTTAATTAATATCATTTAACAATAAGCCAGCTCGAAAACATGTACCTAAATCGTTTACATAAAAAAATAGTACATACTTGTAGACGAATCGATGAAGAAAAATTGATGTTTAACTGAATAATGGCAGAAATCTTCGATCACAAATTGTCTAGTCGTTTAGAAAAACCTACTTTTCGATTGTATATTTGATTTCGTTTTGCTGGGTTCTGAAAAAGGAAAAAGAACGGAAGAAAAAGTAACAGAATGAAGGGATAAAGTAACAGACGTAACGTGTATTAACTTTTGTCTTACAAACTAATTATTTTAAACTTGTGTCCTAGAAACTTATTGTTTGATGGAAAGAGGCCCTTATGGTAAAATTTCCCTATATATATATTATCATTAAACAAAAATCATATACTAGCATATTCGACAATAGAAAGTTTTTTTAAGAAAAAACTTGACAACGACTCGTGAAGTTGTAATCGTGATCAAGAGTTCGGTACAAACATGTATATGTACTACTATACGTTTCAAAATTCAATTATTTAAAATGATAGAAATTGAATATTCACCTAAAATCGATCGGAGAAAAGATTAAAGCCATGTTGCTGAAGTTTAGAAATTGTTAGAAACAAAGCAAGATGATTGCTAACAAGTCGTGATCCCATGTTTATACTATTGGAAATCGACCAATCATCACAACGAATAAGAAAAATACGACCCTCGACAAGAAAACAACTCAATGAAAGGATAACGACTATTCGATGAACCCGAGGAGTTTCTTTTTTATGATTCTAGCTTGCAATGATTCAAAGCACGAACATGAGATATGTTGGTGGGAAAATATTATCCCTCCTTTTGACAAGTCCATGATATCATCGAATTAGCTCGGAATGGATGGTCATCAGTTCGAAGAATCGAGTATATACGATACTGTGAATGATAGTCAAGAAAATCGAGACCGGGTCACAATCCAGTTGTAATCAGTACGGAATGATTAGCATAGTCCATGATGTTGCAATTCAAATTTCAAAACGGTTGAAGTTCATATGCTCGAATTACGGATGAAGCAAGGATTTATATAGATCGATCGAGAACGATCCATAAAATAACTCAAATCAGCGGAGAACGATCAATATCTCAAAATCCACAAGGCTAATTCATTTCAAACTTTCAAAGAATCAATAATGAAGAGTGGAGCCTACAAAAATGATCACAGGTCACAAAGTTGAGATATGACGACGGTCGATCATTGTTGGTCGATCGTTTTGCCTATCCATCAAAACGATCAGTGAAGTTTAATGCATGATCCAAGTATAGCAAATATCGATCCATATCTCACAATTTACAGCTTAGAATGATTCCATATTTTAGGAGCAATGTCAAGAGGCACGTGGGACCCCCCAAAAATGATCGCATGTGAATTGGAAGCAAGAAAAAACGATCGGTGAAAGTTTAGCCGATCATTTCAAATTGTCAAGTTAAGCCACCGATCATTATTGTGAACCCCTATGGACCTATCGAGCCTTCTGTCGAAATCTTTACTTATAAATATTGGCCTCTTGGTTCATTTTGAGGATCTTTACGTTGCTGGTTAGAAGAGGCTTCATTGTAATCATGTGTTATCTTTATTTCTCCATTGTAGTTAGATTCATAAGTGATTAATAAAGGTAAGTGGATGTAGGCATACATTGCTGAACCACTATAAATCTTGTGTTTCTAATTATAGATGATTCTCAGTTGCTTGTTGATTTATCTACTCGATTTAATTTTGTTTTTCTTCATTTATTTCTAAACAAAATCTATTCTTGGCTTTTTGTGACGAATTATGGTGCAAACATATATCATTGCCCTTTTGTTTGTGTTTCCATACTACTACATGAATAATGCATTATGAAACAAAATTGATATCTTTGTATAGAATTTGAAATGTCTGACCAACGAAACATGTTACCATTCACCCATTAATCATTTGAAAGTTGATTTAATTAACTAATAACATATATTTAATTAAAATATCACGTACAATATCGATTAAAATTAGACAGTTGATATACAAAAATGATATTTAAAAAAAATTAAACTAACTTAAAAAACCTCATTTAACATTTACATAAAATATGATTTTTAGATACTTTCATCATTGGAATAAATTATTTCCATGAAATTTAGATAGCCCCATATAAAATGTACTAATTGCAACATATTTTAACATAGCTAATAAATAATTATTCACGATGAAAGTTGATGTCGCTAATTTAAAAATATTATTAATAATGTAATGCAAAAGGTGTCATAATTTGCAACGTAAAAAACATTATTAATATTGACTTTAGTGACATAAAGATAAGTCGATAATGTCAAAGAAACATTGGCAACCCAAGTTAGCATCATAAAATATCAATTTATTTTGCAACAACTATAATATATAGCAAATATGTGCAATGTCGAATGGTTATTATGATTTTTATTTGTGTGGTTATATGCAACGCATAGTACAGTCGCAAATAATCAAAATTAATTTACATGAGCATTCACTACATGAGCATTCACTACATATATTAGTTGTGACATAAATAAGCATCACAAACATTGGTTTTCCGCGGCTTAGTATTGTTAATAATAAATATCATTAACACCCCCATTAGTGCTTTGGATCATTGGTCATGTTTAGGCATTTCAATCCTTAGAATGATCAATGCATAAAGCAAGCAAAAGAAGATAAAACAAGAATTATTATGAAATGAATTGGAGAATATTGAGTTTGAATTCAATCATGAACTTTAATATCTCCATCGAAACCCCTTTCGCCTCCATCGAAACCCATGTATTTCACTAATTCATAATAGCTGAAAGGAATGAGTGACGAAATCCCCCTTTCGCCTTTGACAAATTTTCTAGATTTAATGGGTAGAAAGGTGCGTGAGTTGAAACCCCTCTCGACCTCATCGGAACCCCCTTAATTTGCCTTTTTATTAGGTTCCGTCAAGATCGTAACACGGTATTCATGGTCAAATTCTTCCTTCCGGAAGGTATTCATTCTGTCGTTTAAAGGTGGATATCTTCGAAAGAGACCCCTTCAGAAAGAGTAGACTTCTTAATGGTTTTTTGGCAATTTGAATCCCTTTTGAAAGGTATGCATCATTCAAGTATGTTTAGATAAAAATAAGAGTTGATATGATATGTCATGGAACCGTATTAGGGATTTGACATCGTATACTTATTGAGTCACAAGTTGTACTTTTCTTACGTGGCCGAAAACTGTAAATATGATATATAAGTAAATAAAACTCGTGGAAATATCCCATGATGGTTCCATGACATATACTCGGAAAGAACAAAGAAGATAAGAAATAAATCATGTATGATCAGCCGTTAATGTTGAATTAACTCCTGATCATGATCATCCCCAAATTTGAAGTTGATCGCAAGCCATAATCATCTTTGTTTTCTTATGATGATGTTTGATACAAAGTTTAAGAAGCAAATCCCCAATTTGATTTCCAATTTAAGGTTACAAATGTAGTGAGCGGGAGCAGAAGTGGTAGAATGAGAGCAAAATAGGAAAACCGGATCCCCAAAATCGGACCCCTATGGCCTTATTTATAGGTACGGGTTGGCTCCCTTTTGAAGAAGTCATTCCGATTACATCGGAAGGCTAGTTTTGCATGCATCCTTCCGGCTTTGGCGTGAAAGGGTGACTTTTTAGTTATGCCGAAAGGTTGGCTTATAGCTTTTTAAGCGTATCTGAATGCTTTTGTCTTTGTCGAAAGGTAGGAATGCGGTACCTATAACTTTGATCCATTGACTCCTTAGCTCAAAAAGATAGCTTCTTTGATGTAAAAGGAGACCTTTTGACTCCATCGAAAGGTTATAAGTGGTTTCTTGAAGTGCTTGGTCAGCGCTGTTTTGTGTCAAACGATCTGTTCTTCTATGCGGAAGCTTTCTTTCGGTCTTATAAAAAGGCGTCTCTGAAGAAAAGGGCTGGTCTAAGGAGGCATGCCTGTGTAGGTTTTAAAGGTGCGAAAGGTAATATTTACATGTGTTTGTGTTGTCTCTTATGGAAGGTTTTCAATGCGGAATCTTCTATCGTGGAAGATCCTTTTGCAAATAGTTGCGGAATGATTTCTATTATTTGCCGCATCTCTGCGGAGCCTTCATTTATCAAGTCAAATACAGTGGTCTTTCTTTCCCGCGGAAGTCTTTTGAGTGCATAACCATTTCTTGTGAACCTTCTCACGCGGAACTATCCCTTTTGTGTTAGGCGAAAGTTTTTGAAGTAGGGTCGCGAAAGGACCTTGATACTTTATGATGAATGACTGCAGAACTAACCTTCCGTCATAGCCGGAAGGCGCCTGGTGGCCTTGTACCTAGCCGCTTCATTGTGCTTTAGCAATTCTTTCTTTGGCTTTCATGGGATGGACATACCATCCTGATCGGAACTACCTTTCCTTTATGCTTGCAGAAGTCTTGTCCTGAAGTCCTTATATACTTTTCTTTACTAGCATTGAACAACCATTTCGACGCCATCGAAAGGTGGCTTCGCCTGCTACTCTTTATTCATGCAAAAGCCTTCTGAAAGATCTTCTTTATCCTTATTCGTATTTTATAGTTAACATTTAGCCCCATCCCCTTGTATAGAGAAGGCTTTTTTCTTTCGGACAAAAATTCCTGGATTGCCATATAGTTTCTGTATTCCTGCAATACATCTAATAATATTTGCATGGTTAGTTCATACTACAAGTACCTTTTTGATTTAGTTGAACTTTAACTTCGATTTTATTTTAGCAGAAGATTCATTTCTGAACATTCAAAACCTGTAGTGATCGTAAATATTTGAAACCCCTGATTAGGGTCTTGATGGTCGGAATTTATCAGTTTCTCTTAGCAATAGAATGTTAGAAGACCATACATAGACAATTTTAGAAGTTCATGACTCAGACAACGAAGGCCAAAAATACCACATCAAATAATAATAATAGGGAGACTAGAATCATCTTGATCATCATAATAGAAGGCTAAAATCCCACATCAAACCAGTAACAGTGAGAGAAGACCAGAATACCAATCAGATCATCCATTTTGATATTAATAATGAAGGTCCTGGAGATTTGTTTTGCCATTCAATAATAGAAGAACATAAGACCTTTTTTGGCGATAAGTAGTATAAGACCAGAAATCCATATCTAATAATAAGTAATGGAAGACTGGAAATTCATAGCTAGTAATAAGTAATAGAAGGCCAGAATACCCAATTTGGCATTGATATGGAAGTCTAGAAAATCTATCTAGCAATAAGTAATAGAAGACCAAAATACCCATTCCCGGTATTTAATAGTAGAAGGCCAAATACCATTCTAGATAATTAATGATAGAAGACTAAGATGCCATTTTCAGATATCATTTCTAAAATTAATAAATAGAAGTCGGGAATATCATTTGGTGATTAATTATAGAATACCATGATACCATTTCTGGTAATAAGTAATGGAAGAGCAGAAAACCAATCTGGCAGATTTTCAGGAAGATGAGTCGGAGAATTCTTTTTAATTCTTTTGTCAAATGTGCCATCTTCAGCCTTTGAAGGTATCTTGCATGCTTTTTCTTTCTCAGGCCTAAGTTTTCTTTATCCTTTTGTTTTAGCCTATTTCAAGCTAGGACTCGTTTGTCCAATTCTCATGCTTATTTCAAGCAGTGCTCATTTTAGGCCGTTGTCATTTTAGACGTTGCCAATTTCTGGTGGTTGCCATTTTAGGCGGTTCCCATTTCAGGTAGGAACTTTTCTTAGTCCATCGGACTTTTCATCCGGTTTCTGGTGCACCCGGCTAGTTTATTCTCAAATAGGGCTGGAGGACTTACCCATCCTCCCTCTAAAGGTGCTTTAACCTGGCCATAGTATGACGTGGCAAGGGTTTGTTTGATACCTTGGCCGGGCCATAGCGTGGCGGGACCAAGGGATTACCCATCCTCCATCTAGGAGGCGCCTTATCCTAGCCATAGCGTGATGCAAATAACGGCTTGTGCTATTTTAACCTGTCCATTTCTTACTTTGGCACGGCTAAAGGCATACGCCCTCCCTCTAGGAGGTGCCTTGACCTGGCCATCTTGGTGAGACCAAGGGCTTTCTACCATTATTGGTAGCCTACTATTTTAGGTAGTCCAAGTTTAAGGATAACTTTACTCCTGACCATGTAGATTTTTCTTAGCGAATCATAGTAGAGACGTTCTTGAAAATGCTTTATTCATTCAAAGTCGGAAAATATGGTTTAAAATGTTCTGCGTTCCAAATTCTCGGTACCATATTTCCATCAGGATGTCATAACTTGTAATCCCCTAGGGGATATCCTTGAAAATTATTAGTGGACCTTCCCAGTTTGGTCCTAATGGCCCATCTGATGGGTTTCTCGTATTGGCTATTACTCTTTTAAGTTACAAATATCCCTTTTTGAATGTCCACGTTTTTACCTTTGAGATATAGTACTTTGATATTCTCCTTTGACATTCATCCGTTCTTAAGGCTACTTCATTTCTTAATTCGTGAATCAAGTGTTTCCTTTTTTAGTTCTTGATTTGGGTTGAAGGCATAGGCAATCCTTCAATGAGAAGCTACTTCAATTTCTACCGGTAGCATCGCTTCACAACCATATGTTAGCGAATACGGTGTATGAACCGTTGCAGTTCTAGTGGATGTTCTATAAGCCCATAAAACTAGGGGTAATTTTTCTACCCAATTTCCTTTTGCCTTATTTAGTCTCTTTTTCAAGATCGTCTTTATTGTTTTGTTGGCAGCCTCAATGGGTCCATTGGCCTTTGGGTGAGCGACATAAGAGAAGCTTTTTATGATTCCATTCTTATGGAAAAATCGTGAAATTTCTTCACTTTCAAATTGGGTTCCATTGTAGGAGATTATCTTATCAGGTAGCCCAAACCTTATGACAATATTCTTAATGAAAAATTTAGCACTTTCCCAAAGGTGATCTTTGGAAGCGGTTCTTCTTCGACCCATTTTGTGAAGTAATCAGGTGCCACTGTAGCATACTTCGCTCCACCCTTGGAGATTGGAAGAGGTCCGATTAAATCGATTCCCCAAACATCGAGTGACCATGGGCTGGTGATGGGGGTTAGTTGACTCGGAGGAAGATGTGGTATCTTCGAGTAGCGTTGGCACATTTCACATCTTTTAACATACTCGATTGCTTGGTTGGTTAATTATGGCCAGTAAAATCATCGTCTCGTTATCTTTTTGACCAATTTGATCCCATTGGAGTGATCTCCACCCTTCGTGGGCCTCCTTTAATATCCTCAATTCGCTCTCGGGTATTACACATCGTAAATAGGGAAGGGCGTATCCTTTCTTATTTAGAAATCCATCCATAATAATAAAGTTTTGGGCTTGCCTCTTTATCTTTCATGCCACTGTTTTATCTACAGGTAGTGTCCCTTGACAATATAACTCATAATCGAGGCCATCCAAGTGTTTTCATAGTATTCTCCGTTATTGGAGCTGCGTATTCTTCACTTGGCCTTTCCTGCTCTGTTTCCCCCATTTCTTGTGCTATATCCCATGATCAGGTAAATACTAGTAGCTCATTAGTTTTCTCTTGTTTATTTTCCTCAATACTGGGATTAGCTTGAAATCCCACAAGCACAATTCGAGTCTCAAGGGCCCTACTTGAACTTGCCAACTTAGCCAATGAGTCTGCATGGGAATTGTCTCCACTCAGTATTTAGTGTGTAGAGAAATCTTCGAAAAGGGTGAGCAATTTTAATACCTTTTTTACATCTAGATTGAGTTTTGGATCTTTTTTCTGCTATACTTGTTTGATTTGATTGACCATCAATTGGGAATCACCGAATACTTGAATCCTCGGGATTTTGAGTTGTAAAGCAAGGGTCAATCCTACGACCATAGATTCATATTCTGCTACGTTGTTAGTTGCTTGAAACCCAGATTTCATAGCATAATGAAGACTGTGTCCATCATGGATAATTATTACGTATCCTGCTCCAGCCCCTTGTTCATTTGAGGCACCATCCACAGCCACTTGGGTTTTAAGACCTTTTTGTTTTCAGACTGCTCTGAGACAAATCCCATACGTCCATTAATGAAGTCAGCCAATGCTTGTCCTTTTATAGCCACTCTAGGTTGATATTCTATATCATATTGACTTAGCTCAATTCCCCACTTAATCAGTCTTCCAGAGGTTTCAGGTTTACTAAAGACTTGTTTCAATGGAAAGTTGGTCAACACCTTCAATGAGTGCGCTTGAAAATAAGATCTTAATTTTCAGGCCGTGAGAATTACATAGTATGTTAGTTTCTCAATTACCGGATATCAGATTTTGGCATCCTTCAATCTTCTGCTTACATGATAAACCGGTAATTGCAATTCCTAGGTTTTTCTGATCAATACTAGGCCTACTGCATGCTTTGAGATTTCCATGTACAAGAATAGATCCTCCCCATCATCGGGGCTAGATAAAATGAAGGTTTTTCCAAATGCGATTTCAATTCTTAAAATGTTTTTGTGCAATCTTCTCCCTATTCGAAATTTTTCCTCTTCTTTATCACCTCACAGAATGGAATGCATTTATTAACGGAGGCTTTGCTATATCCTTAATGGCCTCAATCTGTACCAGACTAGCCTCAATTCCTTATGCATTGACAATATAGCGCAAGAATTTTTCAAAATGAACTCCAAAGTTGCGTTTTTGAGGGTTGAGTTTCATTTGATACTTTCGGAGTACTTTGAACATCTCATCTAGATCTTCAAGGTGATCCTTTGCCTCTTGGGATATTACCAACATGTCGTTTCTACATAAACTTCCATACTTCTTTCGATTTGATCTTTAAACATCCGATTAACCAATCTTTGATAAGTTCCCGCAGCATTTTTCAACCCAAATGGCATAACTTTGTAGCAATAGGTTCCCAAATCTGTAATGAAGCTGGTATGGTCCTCATTAGGTTTAAACATTGGAATTTGATTGTATCCGAAGTGTGCATCCATTCAGGAGAGCAGCTTATGTCCACTAGTTGCGTCAACCAATTGGTCTATCCATGGCAGCGGGTAACGATTCTCTGGACAAGCTTGGTTCAAATCCAGATAATCCATGCAAGTTCGCCACTTCTCATTAGATTTCTTTACCAAAACTGGATTTGCCAACCATTGGGGTAAAAGAATTCTTGGATAAACCCATTTTGTTGCAATTTCTTGACTTCTTCCTTCAAGGCGTCGGTCCTTACCTAATCAAATTGCCTCTTCCTTTGCCTGACCGAAAGGATGTTTGGATTGATATTTAGGGCATGACTCATTATTGTAGGGTCAATTCCAATCATGTCAGAGCCGGTCCAACCAAAAATATCCTTATTGGCTTTTAAGAATTCCACCAATTCCGATTTAAGCACTCCTTGAGTTTTTTTCCCACTCAACTATTTTGGTAGAATCAGTAGAATCTATTAGAATTTCCTCGATTTTCTCAACGGGCGTAGCTCTTTCAACCTCTCCTCGGTAATCTAGCACATTAAAAATTATGCTTTCCTCTATTGAGTTGGTATCCATTCTCTTCCTCTCTCCATAAACTGCAAAACATCTTTTAGAAATACGCTTGTTAGTTCTGTTAAATTTTTTCGTTGCTTCGAATGATGGATGTAGAAACCCATCATGCGAAGGCTGTAAAGTAATGGAAGAATCAAAGTAACAAGTAAACTCCCTGTTATATTGTTCCAAAGTTGTGAAGTACATTTCCCTTGACGCAAATTGCTCGCCTCGAATAGTTCCCCCATCCATTCTTAGTAAGGAATTTGAGTATCAGATATTTAGGTGAGACAAAAGCATCCACTTCATCTAGTGCTGGATGTTTTAAGAAAGCGTTGTGTTCAAACCGGCTAATCTTCCATCGAATTGGAAAATAACCGATCGAATTTATATGAAAAATAACCGCAAGCTCATGGCGTACAATTTCGTACGTGGAAAGTACGGATCGATCCATGGAGAATTGTTTAGATTTAAAATTCTATTCAATCAAATTAACCAAAGTTGAGAGTGTCTTAAAAAATGTAGAAAAACTAGCAAAAGAAAATGAATAAAAATATGAGAGTTTGAAAGCAATTTAGAGATAAATCCACTCTCTAGGTCACATAAATCAACACAACTTCTTAGTGTCTTTAGGATTTTACTTACCACATTAATAGCAAACCTTGAATGTCCACTTCTTAGTGTCTTCGATCTTGTGGTCAAGTGTAGAGAATCATAATGGTTCCATGAACATGATTCCACTACTAGCTCTAGCAAGCTCCAATGTTTGTTGCCATGTATAGGAAATAATATATTGCAACATAATGGATTTAGAAGTGCTTGTTTAATAAAAGGATTAAACATATTTGTTTTGATATTTTCCAGGTTTCCATCTGACGCGCTTTTCTGTTAAAAAATAATTTCAGAAAATTTATCTTAGAAACAAATTAAATTTTACATTATAGTACACTTACTGTCATTGTTGTGTTCACATATATAGTGCTAGAACTTGGTTCTAAAAATTTTGTTTTTCTGAACCAAAACCAATCAATAACCAACATTTCCAAAAAAAATATGGATTAAGTATAGATTTTATAATGAAGCAAAGAATAGAATTTATAATGACGCAAAGTATAGTTTTTTGTACTTACTTGACCAGAAATATATTCTCCATAGAGAATTTCTTCTATCATACTTTTTGTGATGGTGATGAAGTTTCCATCATCACAAGTAAATGCTTCATCACTAAAAAATTAAGATTAGTATGTTCTGTGTTGTATGGCACTTACAGTATAAAAGAAAATTAATTAAGATTGGTATACTGAAAAATTAAGATTAGTATGTAATGAAATATTTTTTAACAAAAGAAAATAACAATAGTTGTAGAAGTTTGTATGAAAAGATAAATTAATTTATCTTTTTAGTTTAGTTTGGTTTTTTTGATGTCTATATGACAAAAAAACATGGGTATTAAATCAGTCCTGGTTTTATGGAACTTACAGTATAAAACACAGATTTGATCTCTATATGACAAAAAACGTGGAGAATATTTATATGCATATCAACATGACAAAAGTTCTGCTATAATTTATATGCATATCTTATTGGAATAAATATATATTTAATTCAATTGAGTCAAAAGTAGTTTAGTTACTTACTTGTTTCCTCCAAGAATTTTGAATTTTTTTTTGACAATTTCTTTTTGTTCTTCGGTAAGATATTTGAGTAGTGGACATTTGTCAACATTCTTTGGCTTCTTCTTCTTTTTTGGTTCTTTTAGGACAATATCTTCAACAACAATAGGATCTTGAGCAGGGTCTTTCAGATTGTCAGATTTTAAACTATCTTGTGTCTGCTTTTCTAGTATGAAATCTTGAGTTTGCATAATATCAAAAGTTGAAAAATTAGCAGAAATGTTTATGTGAATCATACCAACAATTTTTTTTAACCTTTTTTAGCTTCAGTTTTTTTGTTCAAATTATCTTTTTCCTCCACATCATGCTTTTCTAAATTTTCCAATTTCTGAAGCTTCATTTCAAGAATATGGATTCTATTTTCAGCTGCTTCTCTTAAACATCTTTCCTCCTTTAATTGTTCTTCAACATTTTTCATCTCAGAACACAAAAAATTGACTTTTGACTGTAGCTCCATTATGTTATTAGCAGATTCTTTGGCATATTTTCTAAAACTTGTGTCTTCCTGGTACTCATCTAATTTTCTTTTGTTGTTTCGGTCTGCTTCCACTTCAATAGCTTTTATTTTATTGGAAAGAAATTCTTTCTCTTCTTTTTTTACAGCTGCAAATTTTTTTTAAATCTGCAATGAATAAATTTAAAGTTAAGCTTGCACATATACTGTAATTGAAGTACTTGACAAGTTAAGCTTGCACATATACTTTCTATACTCATTTGGTTTTCTATTATTTAGGCTACTAACATTCTAAAAAATTGCTTTCGAAAAAATAAAAAAAATGTACAGTTAAAAAAAAATAGCATACTTTGTCATTGTCAACCTCAGTGAGGTCCAAATCTTTCAATTTCGATAAATCCCATTTCCCCATTCTTGGGATTTTTATTTGCAGATTTTCCTTCTCATCAATTATTTATGTTCGTTCACAAATCCAGTACTGCAAGAAAAAGATAAAAGCATTTATATTTTTGTATTAAATATAAATTTGAATATATTTATATTTAGTTAAATTTTGAAAGCATAACAGTAACACCATAGTACACACTAGTGTACTTCTAGGGTCAGCATGATACTTTTTAACATTTTTCAAAACATTTTTACATACTGCTCGCGGCCAAGAAATTGAATTTAATTTTTTTAAATTCAGCAACTTCGGCAAGAAACCCCATTGCATATAGCTTTGGTTGTTTGGAAAAAGGAAAGTTATAACCAGCAACAACAATAACAATTTCACTATATCTTCATTTCCTTTTTCTTTTTCTAACAGTGTATTCAATCTTTTTGTTACTGTTTTTTGGCTAATTATGTCTTCTTCTTCAAAATTGGCAGTTAAAAAATTGGAGAAACTTTCCATGGTTGAGGCTTTGTTAGAAGCTGGTATAGGAAATAAGTCTTCTCCAGCTAATGGCATTCCAAAAATTAGACTGACTTCTTCAGGACTAATTTTGAGTAATTTGTTTCCAATTGTGAAAGCATTTTCTTTTTCATCAAAAGAAGTAATGATATCATCTAAATTTGAAGCACTTTTCCTTAAATCTTGTCGTGCTATTGAATCACTAAGAAAAACGTTGAAGAAGTTTTTGAATGGCGTTTTTTTCTAAAAATGCTTTTGCTTCATGTGAAAGAATGTGTTTCTCCTTTATAATTGACATCACCTTATAGATTGCATCCAAATTACATCTATAAGTACCTGTGTACTGCCGTTTTTGCTTCTTGGCTATTTTCTTAATTTCATACTGATCTACATCATCCAAATCAGTACTGTCTTCAGCTAGCTGCTGTGAAATCGTTTTTTCATCATCAGATATGAAGTTTTCTTTTTCATTCACATCAGGTAATTCTTGCGTTGGTGCACTCTGATTCTATATTTAGGAAAATCAAAAAATAAATTAGGAGGTAAAAATAACAAGTTTATCAAACAAATATCTTACTACACAAAAATTTGAATAAAAAGATAATATGTTTTATCATTTAAATTATTTTGTATTTTTTTGAGATTAAGATAATTTTTAGTACATAAAGTAGCTCTATTTAAAAAAATAAAAGATAAAGCACTTTTTTAGTATATAAAGTACTTCTTTTTTTTAAAAAACAAAAGTACAAATTAAATCCAATAGGTTTTGTTGTAAAGAACAAATGTTTGAAATTTTTTTAGACCTATTTAATATTCACAGTTTGAAAATTTCGCATTCTCTAATTTATAATTTAGACCAATAAAAGATAAATGAACATTCACAACTAAAAATCAACAAGAATTATTTGATGAAATAAAAATTTACAATTACAATGTTTCAAAGTATTTAAAGATAATGTGCTTTATTTTTTTTAGTTGTTCAAGTAATGGTCAATTATATGTTTGAATAAAAAGATAATATGTTTTATCATTTAAATTATTTTGTATTTTTTTGAGATTAATATAAAAATATAAAGTAACTTTATATAAAAAGTAAAAGATAAAGCACTTTTTTACTATATAAAGCACCTCTTTTTTTTAAAAAAAATTACAAATTAAATCTAACAGTTTTTTTTGTAAAAAACATTTGAATTTTTTTTGACCTATTTCAATTTTTACAGTTTCAAATTTTCACATTTTGAAATTTATAATTTAGATCAATAAGAGATAAATGAACATTCATAACTGAAAATCAACAAGATTTATTTGATGAAATGAAAATTTACAATTAGAAAGTTTCAAAGTATAGAAAGATAATCTGCTTTATCTTCATCATCACAATAGCATTGAAGTAATAACATGTACAACATGTATGAATGCAACATGAAAGCTACAACATCAATGAATATTCAGATTCAAAAGTGACAATGCAAACAAGTGCACAGCATACACATAAACAAATGCAACATGAAAACAACTCAAGATCAATGCAAATGAAGTAACCAAACCTGACTGAAGTGTTCGAACATTACATATATACATTTGTGAAACATCAAGTGAATTTGCAACATCATAGACATTGAAACCAGAGTCCAATGCAGACATGTCGACAAGATGAGAATGCAAGTGCAGACAAGCTACATGATAACTGACTGCATATAAAGCAACAACTCAAGTCAATGCACATCAATCCAATACAAAATACATGAAGTGAATGCAGAAACATACACACACACACGCATGTATACGTAAATGTAGTGACAGAATAGCAGACTAACCAAGGTAAACAATGTAAGCTCAAAAAATTTAGCTATTTTTTTATTTAAAATATGGAATCTAGATTCTAATTTATTATGTATATACAAATTAAAGAGTAGAATTAAATATTATGGGAAACATAAGTATGAAAACAATTACCAATGGAGTTGTAGATAATGATGGTCTTTGGGTGTGTTCATTGCAGAATGGACTGGATATAGGTCTTATGTTTATGCATTGGGTTCCACCTTCGTTTATGAATATGCAGGTAGTTTTTCGAATGAATATCTTTAACTTAGAAGACCTTGTATGCATTTTTATGCGGCATAAAAATTGTCATATGTAATGAAATGTTAGACAGAGTGAAGAACTATTAATTAATATCATTTAACAATAAACCATCTCCAAAACAACAAACAACTTAAATCATTTATATAAAAACATAAATGCTTTTATCTTTTTTACCTAGGGTTTAACATATCTGTCTATTTTAAGTAATAACTAATATCATGAGAAAAACATCAAATACCTTGAATGCATTAGATAATATACCATTTGTATCAGTGATTATGAAAATATAACTGAAAATGTACGTAAATCCTTTGCATCAAAAGATAAATGCTTCTATCTTTTTTAATAGTTGAATAAAGTAAGATCTGACACTTAATATTTTATATAGAACTCGTTAATTAGTATCATTTAACAATAAACCATCTCCAAAACAATAAACAACTTAAATCATTTACATAAAAACATAAATGCTTTTATCTTTTTTGCCTAGGGTTTAACATATCCGTGTATTTTATGTAATAACTAATATCATGAGAAAAACATCAAATACCTTGAATGCATTAGATAATATACCATTTCTATCAGTGATTATGAAAAATAACTCCAAATGTACGTAAATCCTTTACATCAGAAGATAAATGCTTCTATCTTTTTTAATAGTTGAATAAAGTAAGATCTGACACTTAATATTTTATGAAGAACTCGTTAATTAATATCATTTAACAATAAGCCAGCTCGAAAACATGTACCTAAATCGTTTACATAAAAAAATAGTACATACTTGTAGACGAATCGATGAAGAAAAATTGATGTTTAACTGAATAATGGCAGAAATCTTCGATCACAAATTGTCTAGTCGTTTAGAAAAACCTACTTTTCGATTGTATATTTGATTTCGTTTTGCTGGGTTCTGAAAAAGGAAAAAGAACGGAAGAAAAAGTAACGGAATGAAGGGATAAAGTAACAGACGTAACGTGTATTAACTTTTGTCTTACAAACTAATTATTTTAAACTTGTGTCCTAGAAACTTATTGTTTGATGGAAAGAGGCCCTTATGGTAAAATTTCCCTATATATATATTATCATTAAACAAAAATCATATACTAGCATATTCGACAATAGAAAGTTTTTTTAAGAAAAAACTTGACAACGACTCGTGAAGTTGTAATCGTGATCAAGAGTTCGGTACAAACATGTATATGTACTACTATACGTTTCAAAATTCAATTATTTAAAATGATAGAAATTGAATATTCACCTAAAATCGATCGGAGAAAAGATTAAAGCCATGTTGCTGAAGTTTAGAAATTGTTAGAAACAAAGCAAGATGATTGCTAACAAGTCGTGATCCCATGTTTATACTATTGGAAATCGACCAATCATCACAACGAATAAGAAAAATACGACCCTCGACAAGAAAACAACTCAATGAAAGGATAACGACTATTCGATGAACCCGAGGAGTTTCTTTTTTATGATTCTAGCTTGCAATGATTCAAAGCACGAACATGAGATATGTTGGTGGGAAAATATTATCCCTCCTTTTGACAAGTCCATGATATCATCGAATTAGCTCGGAATGGATGGTCATCAGTTCGAAGAATCGAGTATATACGATACTGTGAATGATAGTCAAGAAAATCGAGACCGGGTCACAATCCAGTTGTAATCAGTACGGAATGATTAGCATAGTCCATGATGTTGCAATTCAAATTTCAAAACGGTTGAAGTTCATATGCTCGAATTACGGATGAAGCAAGGATTTATATAGATCGATCGAGAACGATCCATAAAATAACTCAAATCAGCGGAGAACGATCAATATCTCAAAATCCACAAGGCTAATTCATTTCAAACTTTCAAAGAATCAATAATGAAGAGTGGAGCCTACAAAAATGATCACAGGTCACAAAGTTGAGATATGACGACGGTCGATCATTGTTGGTCGATCGTTTTTGCCTATCCATCAAAACGATCAGTGAAGTTTAATGCATGATCCAAGTATAGCAAATATCGATCCATATCTCACAATTTACAGCTTAGAATGATTCCATATTTTAGGAGCAATGTCAAGAGGCACGTGGGACCCCCCAAAAATGATCGCATGTGAATTGGAAGCAAGAAAAAACGATCGGTGAAAGTTTAGCCGATCATTTCAAATTGTCAAGTTAAGCCACCGATCATTATTGTGAACCCCTATGGACCTATCGAGCCTTCTGTCGAAATCTTTACTTATAAATATTGGCCTCTTGGTTCATTTTGAGGATCTTTACGTTGCTGGTTAGAAGAGGCTTCATTGTAATCATGTGTTATCTTTATTTCTCCATTGTAGTTAGATTCATAAGTGATTAATAAAGGTAAGTGGATGTAGGCATACATTGCTGAACCACTATAAATCTTGTGTTTCTAATTATAGATGATTCTCAGTTGCTTGTTGATTTATCTACTCGATTTAATTTTGTTTTTCTTCATTTATTTCTAAACAAAATCTATTCTTGGCTTTTTGTGACGAATTATGGTGCAAACATATATCATTGTCCTTTTGTTTGTGTTTCCATACTACTACATGAATAATGCATTATGAAACAAAATTGATATCTTTGTATAGAATTTGAAATGTCTGACCAACGAAACATGTTACCATTCACCCATTAATCATTTGAAAGTTGATTTAATTAACTAATAACATATATTTAATTAAAATATCACGTACAATATCGATTAAAATTAGACAGTTGATATACAAAAATGATATTTAAAAAAAATTAAACTAACTTAAAAAACCTCATTTAACATTTACATAAAATATGATTTTTAGATACTTTCATCATTGGAATAAATTATTTCCATGAAATTTAGATAGCCCCATATAAAATGTACTAATTGCAACATATTTTAACATAGCTAATAAATAATTATTCACGATGAAAGTTGATGTCGCTAATTTAAAAATATTATTAATAATGTAATGCAAAAGGTGTCATAATTTGCAACGTAAAAAACATTATTAATATTGACTTTAGTGACATAAAGATAAGTCGATAATGTCAAAGAAACATTGGCAACCCAAGTTAGCATCATAAAATATCAATTTATTTTGCAACAACTATAATATATAGCAAATATGTGCAATGTCGAATGGTTATTATGATTTTTATTTGTGTGGTTATATGCAACGCATAGTACAGTCGCAAATAATCAAAATTAATTTACATGAGCATTCACTACATGAGCATTCACTACATATATTAGTTGTGACATAAATAAGCATCACAAACATTGGTTTTCCGCGGCTTAGTATTGTTAATAATAAATATCATTAACACCCCCATCAGTGCTTTGGATCATTGGTCATGTTTAGGCATTTCAATCCTTAGAATGATCAATGCATAAAGCAAGCAAAAGAAGATAAAACAAGAATTATTATGAAATGAATTGGAGAATATTGAGTTTGAATTCAATCGTGAACTTTAATATCTCCATCGAAACCCCTTTCGCCTCCATCGAAACCCATGTATTTCACTAATTCATAATAGCTGAAAGGAATGAGTGACGAAATCCCCCTTTCGCCTTTGACAAATTTTCTAGATTTAATGGGTAGAAAGGTGCGTGAGTTGAAACCCCTCTCGACCTCATCGGAACCCCCTTAATTTGCCTTTTTATTAGGTTCCGTCAAGATCGTAACACGGTATTCATGGTCAAATTCTTCCTTCCGGAAGGTATTCATTCTGTCGTTTAAAGGTGGATATCTTCGAAAGAGACCCCTTCAGAAAGAGTAGACTTCTTAATGGTTTTTTGGCAATTTGAATCCCTTTTGAAAGGTATGCATCATTCAAGTATGTTTAGATAAAAATAAGAGTTGATATGATATGTCATGGAACCGTATTAGGGATTTGACATCGTATACTTATTGAGTCACAAGTTGTACTTTTCTTACGTGGCCGAAAACTGTAAATATGATATATAAGTAAATAAAACTCGTGGAAATATCCCATGATGGTTCCATGACATATACTCGGAAAGAACAAAGAAGATAAGAAATAAATCATGTATGATCAGCCGTTAATGTTGAATTAACTCCTGATCATGATCATCCCCAAATTTGAAGTTGATCGCAAGCCATAATCATCTTTGTTTTCTTATGATGATGTTTGATACAAAGTTTAAGAAGCAAATCCCCAATTTGATTTCCAATTTAAGGTTACAAATGTAGTGAGCGGGAGCAGAAGTGGTAGAATGAGAGCAAAATAGGAAAACCGGATCCCCAAAATCGGACCCCTATGGCCTTATTTATAGGTACGGGTTGGCTCCCTTTTGAAGAAGTCATTCCGATTACATCGGAAGGCTAGTTTTGCATGCATCCTTCCGGCTTTGGCGTGAAAGGGTGACTTTTTAGTTATGCCGAAAGGTTGGCTTATAGCTTTTTAAGCGTATCTGAATGCTTTTGTCTTTGTCGAAAGGTAGGAATGCGGTACCTATAACTTTGATCCATTGACTCCTTAGCTCAAAAAGATAGCTTCTTTGATGTAAAAGGAGACCTTTTGACTCCATCGAAAGGTTATAAGTGGTTTCTTGAAGTGCTTGGTCAGCGCTGTTTTGTGTCAAACGATCTGTTCTTCTATGCGGAAGCTTTCTTTCGGTCTTATAAAAAGGCGTCTCTGAAGAAAAGGGCTGGTCTAAGGAGGCATGCCTGTGTAGGTTTTAAAGGTGCGAAAGGTAATATTTACATGTGTTTGTGTTGTCTCTTATGGAAGGTTTTCAATGCGGAATCTTCTATCGTGGAAGATCCTTTTGCAAATAGTTGCGGAATGATTTCTATTATTTGCCGCATCTCTGCGGAGCCTTCATTTATCAAGTCAAATACAGTGGTCTTTCTTTCCCGCGGAAGTCTTTTGAGTGCATAACCATTTCTTGTGAACCTTCTCACGCGGAACTATCCCTTTTGTGTTAGGCGAAAGTTTTTGAAGTAGGGTCGCGAAAGGACCTTGATACTTTATGATGAATGACTGCAGAACTAACCTTCCGTCATAGCCGGAAGGCGCCTGGTGGCCTTGTACCTAGCCGCTTCATTGTGCTTTAGCAATTCTTTCTTTGGCTTTCATGGGATGGACATACCATCCTGATCGGAACTACCTTTCCTTTATGCTTGCAGAAGTCTTGTCCTGAAGTCCTTATATACTTTTCTTTACTAGCATTGAACAACCATTTCGACGCCATCGAAAGGTGGCTTCGCCTGCTACTCTTTATTCATGCAAAAGCCTTCTGAAAGATCTTCTTTATCCTTATTCGTATTTTATAGTTAACATTTAGCCCCATCCCCTTGTATAGAGAAGGCTTTTTTCTTTCGGACAAAAATTCCTGGATTGCCATATAGTTTCTGTATTCCTGCAATACATCTAATAATATTTGCATGGTTAGTTCATACTACAAGTACCTTTTTGATTTAGTTGAACTTTAACTTCGATTTTATTTTAGCAGAAGATTCATTTCTGAACATTCAAAACCTGTAGTGATCGTAAATATTTGAAACCCCTGATTAGGGTCTTGATGGTCGGAATTTATCAGTTTCTCTTAGCAATAGAATGTTAGAAGACCATACATAGACAATTTTAGAAGTTCATGACTCAGACAACGAAGGCCAAAAATACCACATCAAATAATAATAATAGGGAGACTAGAATCATCTTGATCATCATAATAGAAGGCTAAAATCCCACATCAAACCAGTAACAGTGAGAGAAGACCAGAATACCAATCAGATCATCCATTTTGATATTAATAATGAAGGTCCTGGAGATTTGTTTTGCCATTCAATAATAGAAGAACATAAGACCTTTTTTGGCGATAAGTAGTATAAGACCAGAAATCCATATCTAATAATAAGTAATGGAAGACTGGAAATTCATAGCTAGTAATAAGTAATAGAAGGCCAGAATACCCAATTTGGCATTGATATGGAAGTCTAGAAAATCTATCTAGCAATAAGTAATAGAAGACCAAAATACCCATTCCCGGTATTTAATAGTAGAAGGCCAAATACCATTCTAGATAATTAATGATAGAAGACTAAGATGCCATTTTCAGATATCATTTCTAAAATTAATAAATAGAAGTCGGGAATATCATTTGGTGATTAATTATAGAATACCATGATACCATTTCTGGTAATAAGTAATGGAAGAGCAGAAAACCAATCTGGCAGATTTTCAGGAAGATGAGTCGGAGAATTCTTTTTAATTCTTTTGTCAAATGTGCCATCTTCAGCCTTTGAAGGTATCTTGCATGCTTTTTCTTTCTCAGGCCTAAGTTTTCTTTATCCTTTTGTTTTAGCCTATTTCAAGCTAGGACTCGTTTGTCCAATTCTCATGCTTATTTCAAGCAGTGCTCATTTTAGGCCGTTGTCATTTTAGACGTTGCCAATTTCTGGTGGTTGCCATTTTAGGCGGTTCCCATTTCAGGTAGGAACTTTTCTTAGTCCATCGGACTTTTCATCCGGTTTCTGGTGCACCCGGCTAGTTTATTCTCAAATAGGGCTGGAGGACTTACCCATCCTCCCTCTAAAGGTGCTTTAACCTGGCCATAGTATGACGTGGCAAGGGTTTGTTTGATACCTTGGCCGGGCCATAGCGTGGCGGGACCAAGGGATTACCCATCCTCCATCTAGGAGGCGCCTTATCCTAGCCATAGCGTGATGCAAATAACGGCTTGTGCTATTTTAACCTGTCCATTTCTTACTTTGGCACGGCTAAAGGCATACGCCCTCCCTCTAGGAGGTGCCTTGACCTGGCCATCTTGGTGAGACCAAGGGCTTTCTACCATTATTGGTAGCCTACTATTTTAGGTAGTCCAAGTTTAAGGATAACTTTACTCCTGACCATGTAGATTTTTCTTAGCGAATCATAGTAGAGACGTTCTTGAAAATGCTTTATTCATTCAAAGTCGGAAAATATGGTTTAAAATGTTCTGCGTTCCAAATTCTCGGTACCATATTTCCATCAGGATGTCATAACTTGTAATCCCCTAGGGGATATCCTTGAAAATTATTAGTGGACCTTCCCAGTTTGGTCCTAATGGCCCATCTGATGGGTTTCTCGTATTGGCTATTACTCTTTTAAGTTACAAATATCCCTTTTTGAATGTCCACGTTTTTACCTTTGAGATATAGTACTTTGATATTCTCCTTTGACATTCATCCGTTCTTAAGGCTACTTCATTTCTTAATTCGTGAATCAAGTGTTTCCTTTTTTAGTTCTTGATTTGGGTTGAAGGCATAGGCAATCCTTCAATGAGAAGCTACTTCAATTTCTACCGGTAGCATCGCTTCACAACCATATGTTAGCGAATACGGTGTATGAACCGTTGCAGTTCTAGTGGATGTTCTATAAGCCCATAAAACTAGGGGTAATTTTTCTACCCAATTTCCTTTTGCCTTATTTAGTCTCTTTTTCAAGATCGTCTTTATTGTTTTGTTGGCAGCCTCAATGGGTCCATTGGCCTTTGGGTGAGCGACATAAGAGAAGCTTTTTATGATTCCATTCTTATGGAAAAATCGTGAAATTTCTTCACTTTCAAATTGGGTTCCATTGTAGGAGATTATCTTATCAGGTAGCCCAAACCTTATGACAATATTCTTAATGAAAAATTTAGCACTTTCCCAAAGGTGATCTTTGGAAGCGGTTCTTCTTCGACCCATTTTGTGAAGTAATCAGGTGCCACTGTAGCATACTTCGCTCCACCCTTGGAGATTGGAAGAGGTCCGATTAAATCGATTCCCCAAACATCGAGTGACCATGGGCTGGTGATGGGGGTTAGTTGACTCGGAGGAAGATGTGGTATCTTCGAGTAGCGTTGGCACATTTCACATCTTTTAACATACTCGATTGCTTGGTTGGTTAATTATGGCCAGTAAAATCATCGTCTCGTTATCTTTTTGACCAATTTGATCCCATTGGAGTGATCTCCACCCTTCGTGGGCCTCCTTTAATATCCTCAATTCGCTCTCGGGTATTACACATCGTAAATAGGGAAGGGCGTATCCTTTCTTATTTAGAAATCCATCCATAATAATAAAGTTTTGGGCTTGCCTCTTTATCTTTCATGCCACTGTTTTATCTACAGGTAGTGTCCCTTGACAATATAACTCATAATCGAGGCCATCCAAGTGTTTTCATAGTATTCTCCGTTATTGGAGCTGCGTATTCTTCACTTGGCCTTTCCTGCTCTGTTTCCCCCATTTCTTGTGCTATATCCCATGATCAGGTAAATACTAGTAGCTCATTAGTTTTCTCTTGTTTATTTTCCTCAATACTGGGATTAGCTTGAAATCCCACAAGCACAATTCGAGTCTCAAGGGCCCTACTTGAACTTGCCAACTTAGCCAATGAGTCTGCATGGGAATTGTCTCCACTCAGTATTTAGTGTATAGAGAAATCTTCGAAAAGGGTGAGCAATTTTAATACCTTTTTTACATCTAGATTGAGTTTTGGATCTTTTTTCTGCTATACTTGTTTGATTTGATTGACCATCAATTGGGAATCACCGAATACTTGAATCCTCGGGATTTTGAGTTGTAAAGCAAGGGTCAATCCTACGACCATAGATTCATATTCTGCTACGTTGTTAGTTGCTTGAAACCCAGATTTCATAGCATAATGAAGACTGTGTCCATCATGGATAATTGTTACGTATCCTGCTCCAGCCCCTTGTTCATTTGAGGCACCATCCACAGCCACTTGGGTTTTAAGACCTTTTTGTTTTCAGACTGCTCTGAGACAAATCCCATACGTTCATTAATGAAGTCAGCCAATGCTTGTCCTTTTATAGCCACTCTAGGTTGATATTCTATATCATATTGACTTAGCTCAATTCCCCACTTAATCAGTCTTCCAAAGGTTTCAGGTTTACTAAAGACTTGTTTCAATGGAAAGTTGGTCAACACCTTCAATGAGTGCGCTTGAAAATAAGATCTTAATTTTCAGGCCGTGAGAATTACATAGTATGTTAGTTTCTCAATTACCGGATATCAGATTTTGGCATCCTTCAATCTTCTGCTTACATGATAAACCGGTAATTGCAATTCCTAGGTTTTTCTGATCAATACTAGGCCTACTGCATGCTTTGAGATTTCCATGTACAAGAATAGATCCTCCCCATCATCGGGGCTAGATAAAATGAAGGTTTTTCCAAATGCGATTTCAATTCTTAAAATGTTTTTGTGCAATCTTCTCCCTATTCGAAATTTTTCCTCTTCTTTATCACCTCACAGAATGGAATGCATTTATTAACGGAGGCTTTGCCATATCCTTAATGGCCTCAATCTGTACCAGACTAGCCTCAATTCCTTATGCATTGACAATATAGCGCAAGAATTTTTCAAAATGAACTCCAAAGTTGCGTTTTTGAGGGTTGAGTTTCATTTGATACTTTCGGAGTACTTTGAACATCTCATCTAGATCTTCAAGGTGATCCTTTGCCTCTTGGGATATTACCAACATGTCGTTTCTACATAAACTTCCATACTTCTTTCGATTTGATCTTTAAACATCCGATTAACCAATCTTTGATAAGTTCCCGCAGCATTTTTCAACCCAAATGGCATAACTTTGTAGCAATAGGTTCCCAAATCTGTAATGAAGCTGGTATGGTCCTCATTAGGTTTAAACATTGGAATTTGATTGTATCCGAAGTGTGCATCCATTCAGGAGAGCAGCTTATGTCCACTAGTTGCGTCAACCAATTGGTCTATCCATGGCAGCGGGTAACGATTCTCTGGACAAGCTTGGTTCAAATCCAGATAATCCATGCAAGTTCGCCACTTCTCATTAGATTTCTTTACCAAAACTGGATTTGCCAACCATTGGGGTAAAAGAATTCTTGGATAAACCCATTTTGTTGCAATTTCTTGACTTCTTCCTTCAAGGCGTCGGTCCTTACCTAATCAAATTGCCTCTTCCTTTGCCTGACCGAAAGGATGTTTGGATTGATATTTAGGGCATGACTCATTATTGTAGGGTCAATTCCAATCATGTCAGAGCCGGTCCAACCAAAAATATCCTTATTGGCTTTTAAGAATTCCACCAATTCCGATTTAAGCACTCCTTGAGATTTTTTTCCCACTCAACTATTTTGGTAGAATCAGTAGAATCTATTAGAATTTCCTCGATTTTCTCAACGGGCGTAGCTCTTTCAACCTCTCCTCGGTAATCTAGCACATTAAAAATTATGCTTTCCTCTATTGAGTTGGTATCCATTCTCTTCCTCTCTCCATAAACTGCAAAACATCTTTTAGAAATACGCTTGTTAGTTCTGTTAAATTTTTTCGTTGCTTCGAATGATGGATGTAGAAACCCATCATGCGAAGGCTGTAAAGTAATGGAAGAATCAAAGTAACAAGTAAACTCCCTGTTATATTGTTCCAAAGTTGTGAAGTACATTTCCCTTGACGCAAATTGCTCGCCTCGAATAGTTCCCCCATCCATTCTTAGTAAGGAATTTGAGTATCAGATATTTAGGTGAGACAAAAGCATCCACTTCATCTAGTGCTGGATGTTTTAAGAAAGCGTTGTGTTTAAACCGGCTAATCTTCCATCGAATTGGAAAATAACCGATCGAATTTATATGAAAAATAACCGCAAGCTCATGGCGTACAATTTCGTACGTGGAAAGTACGGATCGATCCATGGAGAATTGTTTAGATTTAAAATTCTATTCAATCAAATTAACCAAAGTTGAGAGTGTCTTAAAAAATGTAGAAAAACTAGCAAAAGAAAATGAATAAAAATATGAGAGTTTGAAAGCAATTTAGAGATAAATCCACTCTCTAGGTCACATAAATCAACACAATATGAAATTATGATCTCTCTTTTTTAGTCATTATTGAAATTAGTTGATGTGTTTATCATAATATAAAATATTTGTGCTATTAATTAGCCCAATATAAGCCATCAAACTATAACATATCCATTAAACCACTTGCTAACTCTCATGAAAAATGACAATGAAGTTGAAAATAAAATCTATTTTAAGCATGACCTATTAACTATTGATTAGAAATATAGACCATCAAATTGTGATTTCAATATTCACTTCATTACCATAATCATATGCAGATGAAGATGTAATTTATGTTTGTGTTTTTTAAGCATAGCCTATTTGGTGTCAACAACATAGACTATCAAATTCAAAGCTAAAACAACAAGTTAAACCACATCGAACATTTCCATCAAGCATAAAAAGAGATCAATGATTATCAAAATGTTGAAGCTACATGATTAAGAGAGCTTCGTTACCCCTAAATTGAAGGGGTTTAGCCTCTCATATTTATTATCATATCAACAATTATAGCATTTAATATAAAACAAAAACAAAAGGAAAAAGAGAGCAAAGTAAAAGGAGAACTAATTAAATTAAAATAAAAACTAATCTACTTGCATGTATAAAGGATTTACACTATTCGCATGAAAGGAAATAAACAAGAAAAGAAAAGAGCATGCAGTAGAAAAGAACATTGATTAGCATTGCATAAAAAGGAAAAATACATGAAAGGAAATGACTAAGTAGCCATGAAAAAAAAGAAGTTTTTGTTTAATTTTTAGCCTCAAACTAAACTAACTAAATGGAGGCTAAGAGAAGAGAGTTACATGAACATGTGAGGTATTTATACATGTGTGAAATCCTAATCCAAATTTTTGGAAACTACCCAAACTACCATTGAGGAAGTGTGGCCATCAAGTTATCATTAACATATGCTAATCCTCAACTTAAATGTGCATGTAGCTTCAATCTTCATTAGTATGTGCATTAGCTCCAAATAAGTGATCACGGTAAGTGGGTAGGTGGGGTCCTCCATGAACATGAGTTTTAATTATTTCCATCTTCATTCTTTGTATTCTTTTGTGCATGCATATTTTCCATGAAACCACTTGTATTTGAATCCAAATTCCTACAAAAATAATATAAAAATGCCTAAGTAACTTTTCCCAAATTAATATATGCATACAAATGACCATTTTGCTCCTAAATGAAGATGAATATATGATGATTTGAAAATAATTGAAATTTCAGTTAAACATGTTAAAATACATGGAAATTAGATTGAATGGCTTCTATTTGTAGGGTAATAAGTTTTAAGGGCAGCACTTCTGAATAATTAGTTTTAAGGACAATTTACAGCATAATGATAAATTCATTTATCTTTTTAAGTTATACAGGAAAATGATAAATCGTTTTTTCATTATTTCTATATAACTGAAAATGATAAATCCTTTTATCTTTTTCCTGTAAAATGTCCTTAAAATTAATTTTTCAGAAGTAGCGTCCTTAAAACTTATTACCCTGCACAAATAAGCCCTTGAAGTAAAAATCCCCTTAAAACACCATATACGATCATTTATTTACTTGGATTCGATTAAATATGGAAGTAAAAATATGCACTTTACGTTGTAAAATGATGGCTGGTCTATGATTACAAAAGTTGTTTCAAAAACACGAGAGCACAAAGGGAGTCCCAGCTGTACCAAGAGCATCATTTGTTCTAGTGGAGTTGTTCCCTTGCTGTTAACTTAAAGATGGGTTCAGGTTTTGGCTTAAGTTTGTCTTTAGAGATTCCAATTTGATCAAATGCATGTCGGAGGATCACATTTACAGCGCTTCCAGTGTTGACTAGGATCTTTATAACCACTAAGGATCCTATCTGAACCATGATCATGAACGGGTCATTATGGGGGTGATGTATTCCCCTTATCAACTCCTAGGGATTGATCACCAAAGTGTGCATGTTGATATACTTTGGTTTCTTGAGCGGTGGTTCTTCTTGCATATAAAACACACCCTTTCTAGCTTCAGGAATGTATCTACTCCGGCATTCTGACTTCTGCCCATAGGATGTGCTCCGCCGTATATAACGTTAATTCTGTTTTGGAGTGGACATAGGTTTAATGGATCTTCATTTTCAATCATATCAATAGTGGCACCAGCAGGTTTTCTTATCTCAGTCTCTGCCAAGGAAGTCTGCTGTGGGTTTTTCACAAACTCCTTTAGCTGTCCTTCCCGAATTAGTTTTTGAATTATCCCTGCCCACATCTTACACTTATTGGTTCTGTGCCCATTTGCCTTGTGATAAGCACAGTAGTTATCTGCTTTCTTTCGCTCTAGATAATTTTAATATTTGAACGAGGTCGAAAAATTGACCTTGTCTTGAGTTATTTCATAAATGTGGGAGATTGGTCTGTTTAACGCTACTGTATTAGCATTAGCATCTTCCTATCTAGAATTTTTGTGAATCCTTTCCTAGTTGAGCCTTCCAATGTCCCTCCTCTGATTAGACTTCTTCTTAGAGTAGTACAATTCCTCCATTTGGATCAACATGTCAACCTGAAAATGAAAGTTTTGCAAGTCTCGACAACCATGGATGAATAATTCCTTCCAGAAAGGAGAATTGACTATAAGTCCTGAATGAACTGCAATAAGCTTGTCCCAGTCATTTATTCCCTTGGCTTTCAAAACTTCAGCGTTATATATCTTTAAGTAATCTCCTAATGACTCGTTGTAATTCTGTCTTATATTGGCGAGCACTATATAGTCGGTTGATGGGTTTTTGCAGATGCAGAACTGAGACAAGAATTCATAAGAGAATTGTTTTCAAGAATAGATTGTGTTCTCGCGATAGTGTCTATACCACTTAGCAGCAACTCCTTGAAGAGTGACAAAAAAAAGGCGACACCTAACGACACCGGAAGCATTATAAAAATCCGTTTGACTGTCAAATGCCATCAAATGGTCATCGGGATTAGATGTGCCATGATATTTCGTTGTAGGGACCTTCATGTGAGAGGGAATAAAAGCTGACATTATCTCATCAATGAATGGGGAAACCCTCACATTATCATTTACTCTCTTGTCTGCCGTTCTCTTACACTTAATATTCAACAGATCCTTCACGGCCTTCTCTTCCATGTCTTTGAGGTAAGCTTCATTGTTCAAGTAATCTGTCTCATTTGGCTTGTAGCAATCTGAGGTAGAGCTTGCAAGACAGTCCTTGTCTTCCCCTTGGATCCTTCCTTGATAGTTTGCCGTTAGTGGGAGACAATCCTTCTTCTTGGACAAGGAAATGTTAGTTTTTCTTTTCATGACATTAGTGTTGATTTTCAAGTTTATCCTAGGAGAGACAACTTCCTCTCCTGCTATAACAGCTTTCATGGATGACTTGTGGGATAAAAATTCATCCAGGAGATTCCCATCTCCACTATTTGCCGCTCTAAGTGTGTGATTTAGCAATATGATCCTCTGGTTGAAGATTTTGAGCCGGAGCCAACTACGGAGACGGTTGGATTTGAGTTGGTGGTGGAGTTGGTTGAGCTGGTGTGGAAGACTGCCCTTGTTCCCTATTCCTAGGGTTGAAAGATGGCGAAACATTTTCTTCTAGTGAGTTGCATGTTCGACCCTTTCGTTTAAGGAGGAAAGCCTTTTCGATTTCATTTCCTACAACAAACCATGTTTCCACAATTAGTTGTATTAAGATAATGAGGTCAGAGGTTATAGCCCTCCTTTCAACGTCAAAAATGTTAACGAAAAATATCGTTAACACCCCCATTAGTGCTTTGGATCATTGATCATGTTTAGGTATTCCAACCCTTGGTATGATCAATGAAAAAAGCACGAGAATGAAGATAAAACAAGAATTATTAATGAAATGACTTGGAGAATATTGAGTTTGAACTCAATTGTGAACTTTAATATCTCCATCGACACCCCTTACGTCTCTATCTAAATCCATATATTTCAATAACTCATAATAGCCGAAAGGAATGAGTGACGAAACCCCCTTTCGCCTTTGATGAATTTTCAGGATTTAATGGGAAGAAAGGTGCGGGAGTCGAAACCCCTCTCGACCTCATCAGAGCCATCTTAATTTGCCTTTGATTAGGTTTAGACAAGATTGCAACATGATATTCATGATCAAATTCTTCCTTTCGAAAGGTATTCGTTCTACCGTTTAAAAATGGACTTCTTCGAAAGGTACCCTTCCAAAAGAGTAAAATTCTTGATGGTTATTTGGCAATTTGAATCCCTTTCAAAAGGTATCCATCATTTAAGCATGTTTAGATAAAAATAAGAGTTGATATTAGATGTCACGGAACCATATTAGGGATTTGACATCATATATTTATTGAGTCACAAGTTGCATTTCCCTTATGTGGCCGACACCATGAATTTAATATATAAAGAATAAAATTCGTGGAAATATCCCATGATGGTTCCATAATATATACTCGTAATGAACAAAGAAGATAAGAAATAAATCATGTATGATTAACCGTTAATGTTGAATTAACGCCCGATCATGTTCATCTCCAACTCAGTTGATCGCAAGCCATAATCATCTTTATTTTCTCATAATGATGTTTGATACAAGTTTGAGAAACAAATCCCCAATTTGATTTCTAATTTAGGGTTACAAACGTAGTGAGTGGGAGCAAAATTTGTAGAATGAGAGCAAAATAGAAAAATCAGATCCCCAAAATGGGACCCCTGAGGTCTTATTTATAGGTGCGGGTTGGCTCCCTTTCGCAGAAGCCATTCTGATCATGCGGAAGGCTAGTTTCGCATGCATCCTTCCGGCTTGGCGTGAAAGGGTAACTTTTTGACCACGCTGAAAGATTAGCATATAACTATTTGAACGTATCTGAAGCTTTCGTCTTCGTCGGAAGGTAGGTATGCGACACCCATAACTTTGATCTATTGACTCCTTAGCTCAAAATGATAACTCGTTTAATGTGGAAGGAAACCTTTCGACTCCGTCGAAAGGTTATAAGTGGTCTCTTAAAGTGCTTGGTCATCGTTGTTTTGTGTCGAGTGATCTGTTCTTCTATGCGGAAGCTTCCTTCCGGTCTTATAAAAAGGCGTCTCTGAAGAAGAGGGCTGGCCTATAGAGGCATGCCTGGGTAGGTTCCGAATGTGCGGAAGGTAATATTTACATGTGTTTTTGTTGCCTCTTGCGGAAGGTTTTCAATGCGAAATCTTCTATCGCGGAAGGTCCTTATGCAAATAGTTGCGGAATGATTTTATTGGTTGCCGCATCTTTCCTGCGAAGCCTTCTCTTATCAAGTCAAATACAATGGTCTTTCTTTCCTGCGGAAGTCTTTTGAGTGTGGAACCATTTCTTGTGAACATTCTCATGTGGAACTACTCGTTTTGTCTTAAGCGAAAGGTCTTGAAGTAGGGTCGCAAAAGGACCTTGACACTTTATGATGAATGACTGCGGAACTAACCTTCCGCCCTAGTCGGAAGGCGCATGGTGGCCCTGTTCCTGACCGCTTCGTTGTGCTTTAGTAGTTCTTCCCTTTGGCTTTCGTGGGATGGACATACCGTCTCGGTCGGAACTACCTTTCTTTTATGCTTGTGGAAGTCTTGTCCTGAAGTCTTTGTGTACTTTTCTTTACTAGCATTGAACAACCCTTTCAACACCGTCGAAAGTTGGCTTCACCTGCTACTCTTTATTCATGTAAAAGCCTTCTAAAAGATCTTCTTTATCCTTATTCATATTTTATGGTTAACAATTACCTTGCGACATTATATATAACTAAAGAGAAATTTTGTTACAATGTCTCCATTATTAGTTCTAATAATTGCTTCTCAACATTAGATTGTTACATCAGTGGACGTGGTGGGGGCTAAACCTATGCTCGCTCCCCATGTGAGAAGTACTAAACCACGTCACGTTCTGGCGTGGATGGATTTATCCAAATGCCCTATTTTTGCATGACTTGCAATGTAGGATGCCTTTAACTGGCTTTTTTTGGTTACTAGTTGTGCCATGGACGATGTAAAGCACATGCTCAATATTTAACAAAAACCAAAACCAATCAAGCGAAGCCTAAACGATTGAGAAATCCTAATCCACCGATTGAAGAACAATAAAGAGATAGAAATTACTATGCTGCTGCTTTGATATTTTCTTTCATCTTCATTTCTCCACTATTTTAGTTTGACAAGCTACGTTTGCGAAAATAGAGAAAAATGAAAGTCGTAAAAGTAAAGTGAAAAAAGGGAACGAAGAAGATAAAAAAATCTAATAACGATAGTTTTGAAACATGGTGGGTGACAAAAGAAAATAGGGAGGCATGAATTATTTTGTTTAAATTTATAGGGCATGATTGTGTGAAAGACAAACATAAGGTAATACAAAGGAAATCTTGTTTAGATATGAGATATGACTTGTTTGGCAAAAATTTGAAACTCAGTTAACTAATAATTAATGTATGTCTCGGTTTATTTTGGCAGTCCATTATTTAGGTATAATAAGTGACTTGTTTTACAAAAAATTGCAACTCAATTAACTAATAATTAATGTATATCTTGGTTTATTTTGTAATTCCGTTATTTAGATATAATATGCGACGTCTTTATTAATTAAGTTGGCAACTTAATTAATAAGTAATAATCAATGTACATCTCAGTTTATTTTGTAAGCCTGTTATTTAGATATAAATAGCCTATGTGACTTGTTTAGCAAAAAATTGCAACTCAATTATGATTAGGGCTGTTATGGTAATGGTTACCGTTATCATTTTGTAAATACCATTACCGTACCGTTTTTACTAGTAAACTAAAATTATTTACCGTTACCGATTGACTGGTATACCGATAACTGATATACCGATAAACTGGTAACCATTACACTGGTAGTGGTAAATTACCGTTTGTTTAGAAAAATAATAAGTTGATATATTTTTACATTGAATGATGCTTCATTATATATCTTATTGGGTTACTCAATAAAGAACATAGAAAAAAAGTGTATTTATCATCATTTGAGTTGAATTACTGAAATAGATGAACTATTTTTTTGCTTCTAAATGTCCGTTACACAACATCTTATATGAACATCAATGTATTATGAACGGACTAGTAAATTACGTTACAGTTGGTTTTGAAAAAATATTACTGTAAAAAATGCTAAATTTACCGTTATCATACCGATTATACTAGTATACCGACTTTACTTTAAAATGATAACTGATTGATCGGAAATGGTATGTAAATTTTATTACAGCCCTAATCAGGACTTGACAACAAACTGTCAGATATCTCGGTTTTAGTTTTTCAGTCCATTTGGTATGACCCAAAAGAGCAATGCCATCAGGCCCGAAAGTAAGAGCGAGAAAAACTGCGGCTAGAAACAAAATTTCAGGCTTAATTCAAGCGTTCTTTGTAATTTTCCGGCCCAATATAACGTAAAATTGTATAGTGTTCTCCCTCGCAGCGCTCTGTTTTTTGAGCAAAAATTAGGGTTAGCGTTCCTTTTCACAGCAGCCATGGCGAACCGTACAGACCCAACGGCCAAAAACATACACGGAACGAATCCACAAAACTTAATCGAGAAAATTCTTCGATCCAAAATATACCAAAACACTTATTGGAAAGAGCAATGCTTTGGGTTGACTGCTGAAACGTTGGTTGACAAGGCTATGGAGATTGATCATATCGGTGGGACATACGGGGGTGCTAGAAAGCCCACTCCCTTCATGTGTCTGGTGATGAAGATGTTGCAGATCCAACCGGAAAAGGACATCGTCGTCGAGTTTATAAAAAATGAAGATTACAAGTACGGATATTTTCAAAATCTTCTGATTTATTTTTTCGCAACCATACCCTTATTGTTGTTGTTTATTGTAATAGCTTTATATGGTGACCTATTGCGAATTTGAATAGAGCTGCTCATGCTATGGTGACCCCTTTTAATGGATATTGGCTTGTTAGGTGATTAGCGTAAATGGTAAATGTTGCCTACTAGCATATGTTTGTTCAATTATTGTACTTAGAAGGGAAAAATATGTCGATTATAGAAAAAAAACTTTGGTAAAAGAAACATTAGGGTTCAGTAAAAGTTGCTCTACTTTGCAATACTGTGAGGTTTTGGTGAACAGTAAGAGCTAGAAGATACATCCGTGTTTACTGTATACAAAGGGGTTATGACTGAGATTGTTTTATATTAGGATTGACTGACAGGACACAACGACTTTCATGGAAATAAGCCATTTAATCAATATTTGTCCAAGATTTCTGCTTAACTATTCTTTCAAAACTTAAATTTAGGCTACGATGTTACCAACTATGTTACTAGAACACAGAGTAGTATTGAAATGATCAGAGTGACATGAGCACATTATAGCCCAAACAAGGATGATTGGCAATTAGCGCTATCAGTTGTTTTTTTACACCTGAAAGAACTGACATGAATATTTAATTTTGAAGGTATGTCAGGGTTCTTGGAGCATTTTATTTGCGCTTAACTGGGACTGTAGCTGATGTTTACCAATATCTTGAACCTCTCTATAATGATTATAGAAAGATAAGGAAGAAGCAAGCAGATGGGAGTAAGATTATTTATATTTATTTACTTTCTAACATAGATAATGCTATTATATATTTTAATTATTGGGCTCAGTTAGACATGTTCCTCATTTGTAGAATTTTGCTTGACTTATGTGGATGAAGTCATCGACGAGCTCTTAACAACGGATTACTCTTGCGATATTGCTCTTCCTAGAGTGCAGAAGAGGTATGTAGTGTTTTTGTTTTGGGTGTGTGTGGGTGTGTGTGGGTTGGGAGGTGCAAAAATGTGCATTGGTTTATTGCTGAACTCATAGCTACTTATCTTTGTCTGTTAAGTGGCCTATCTATGTTTGCGAACAAATGCTACCTTTAAACTTCTGTAATAACTTCTATTATCTCAAAGTGTTGCTCACTGGTTTCCAAGAGCAAGACAGAAAAAAGTTGCAGTACACTGATATATGTAACTGAAATCAAAATCAACATTAAAAGTCGTTTTAAAGCTATATGTGAGCATCTAGAACTGCTAGAATTGGCATTGTAGTTATTGTGATAATAGTGTAGATTGAAAACAATTGACCTCAAATTTTGGGCCTTCTTTTGTACCATTTTTCAATAACCCATGCATGTTTATTTTCCATTTGAATGGATAGGTGGACTTTAGAAGCTACTGGGGCATTGGAACCTAGAAGAAGTGCTTTGGAAGATGATTTTGAAGAAGAAGAAGAAAAAGAGGACGATGATCAGGCTATGGATATTGATGAAAAAGTTCGTATTTTTTTTTTCATTTTTCATCATCTAAAATATAGCTTGTGTTGCATGATAGTAAGCATTAACTTTCAAACTTTTTAACTTGGAACAGGACAATCACCGAGGTCGAAGCCCAATAAGGGAAAGAGACAGGGATAGGAAACGAGAAAATCACAGATACAGGTTTCTCATCATCTCACCCTCTTTGCTTGCACTTAATGCTAAATATTACCCATTTTTCTAATGCTAATTGCATTAATCTCCTTAGATTTTAACCAATTGCTTTGTTAGAACTTATACATTCCTACTCTACACGTGTATATGTCGTACACACTTTACAACATGCATCAGGTACTCACATCCGATTGCCCAAGTATTACAACTAATTTCTGCTGTATTACTGCTTGTGCTCTATCTATAAATGAGTCATAAAGCAAGTAATTAAGTAATATTTTGCAATTTAAGTTTTTTGATGTGGAAGCATATGTTGTATCCAGGTAATACTGCAACAACTTATACATTTACTGCTTTGGTGTTTAATTTGACAAGCCATTGATAGAATGAAATGCTTCCTATATTGAGACATGATGATCCTGCCAGGTTTCTCTGTACTGACAGTGTACAGTGAGAAGTATGATGGATCAAACAATTTTAGTTAAAGCAAGAGTTGTCCACACACACACACACACACACACACACACACACACACACACACATATATATATATATTTGTAAACTGAACTTCACTGTACAAGCTATGGTTTTTGGTTTCAACTGATTTTACTTTCCTTGCGACCTTGATATTTTTTTTTAGTGTAGGCTACTACTATAAACAATTAATATAGTGTTACATACTGAGCTTGTGATTGGTAGTGTGGGTCTTAGTATCATGACCAATTACCACATAAGCAATTAATGTAAGCATTATTTTGGTAGTGTATGCAGCCAACTATTTTCATATGTACTATTGGTTACACTTGCTATATCCTTTATTTCGTGTTTGCATATGCATGCACTCTAGTTACTTTTTGCAATGTTTCGATGACTGTTCTAATGTTTTTCATATTCGTATGATAGTTTTTTCCCCTAGTACAGTTGGAATTAACTTTGCTTTCACTTACTATTTAGCATAACATTTTATGTCATTAGTGCTTTGTCCTATGTGCGTTTATCAGTTACTGCTGTTTCCAGATTTCAATCTATTTTTGTCTTTAATTCACAACTAAACCCAATGGTTAAACTATAAATAAATTCTGCAAGATCGAAAAAACAACTCTTATTGAGGGCATTAGTTGTGTGATACTGCCATTGATCTCCTTGCATATTTTGGATGTTAATATCAAGTTTCCTAGTGTTTTGGCAGGAAACTTGTTAACTGAATGCTGAGTTATTTATATACAGACAGAATTCTTCACTTCTACTGTATTCTAGCAGTGTACCCATCCACTTTTCAATGGTATTACTATTTTAGAGCCTTGTGTTTTTTTTACTGTGTATTGGATAACCCTGACAATGGATGCTCAAAAATATGAAATCCGTCTGCATCCATATTTGAAAAATGGATAAATATCCAATATCCATGAAAAGCAGATATCGTTAAGATTATAGTCTATACCATGTGTATTTTAACATAATGAGGTATATGTTTATTGTTTTGTTAAGTCAATAGTTTGTATTATATGCGTTTGGATGCTTATTAAGTTATTAACTGTTCAAAACTATTTTTGTTATCATCATTTTTTTTTTTTTTTGCACTTCTATAATCGATGAGATTTAAAAAATTTATGGTACACCATTTTTTTTAATTTATGTTTCTAGATTTATCAGGTGTCTGCGGATATGATTAATATCCAATGGCTGTCCATGTCAATGTGAATATCCGATATTTGAAAATTATTTCGGATATGGATGTGGATATGACACAATTCCCATCCGTGCCCGTTGACATGTTTAGAATTGGATTAGCAAGATGTAAGAGTTAGAATTATAGAACATGCTCAATCAGTATATTGCTCGACTTGTTCGTTACGTTACAGGGATAAAGATTATGAACGGGACTATGACCGTGACTACCATAGAGGACGCGATAGAGATAGGGATCGGGATCGTGACAGAGATAGAGATAGGGATCGGGATCGTGACAGAGATAGAGACAGAGATCATTATAGAGATAGAGACAGAGAAAGAGAAGGTAGAGATAGAGATAGAGATAGGAGGAGACGAAGGAGTAGATCAAGAAGTAGAAGCCGTAGCAGAGATCGTAGGGACCGTGAAGATGGTGGGGACCACCACAGAAGGAGACATGATAGGAGAAGCATTAGTCCCAAGAGAAGGAACACGGATGATAATGGTCACGATGCTAAGAAGAAGAAAGAAAAGAAGGAGAAGGTTACTGATGGTACAGATCATCCAGACCCTGAAATTGCCGAGGCCAATAGGCTTAGGGCATCTCTTGGTTTGAAACCTCTTAAAATGTGAAGATAGACAACACACCAAAAGCTGCTTGTATAACTGAAAGTAATGCTTAAATTTTAGTAGTTGGCGTTGTAAAGATAAAAATATCGTTTGCAGTATAACATTTGCTTGTTGTAAAGGTTTTTTATTTTATTTTTATTATTATCATTATTTTCACTTTATAACCAACGCAGTTTCAAAATGGTTATCATTTGGGTACGGTCCAGAGTTTTGTCTTCCTTGCTTTAGCATATTTGAAAATCTTGCGAGTCCTTGTGATATTCTTGTTTGTAAAGGTTCATCTGTAACTATGTACCTAAGATATATATGTAACTTGGGATTTATGCATGTTCTATTGCTGATCTGCTTTGAGTAAGTTTACCTTAGGTCCGTATTAGTCATCAAAAAAGGACTCTTTTTTGCTTTGCTACATTACTTCAAAATATGCAAGTTGTTACATGCTGGCTATACAACTCCATCTTGTCGGTTTGATCGAAGACCTAATGGTCAGAAAAATAAGAACATAAAGGTAATTCAAAATAACATGTGTCAAAAAGATAGCTACAATAAGTCACTTAGCACTGCCTACCCTGCACCACCCCTAAATAAAGTATGGTCTATTCTCTTCAAGTTTGAAATATCGAACCAGCTTTCACATTCTACGAGTCCATGCAATCTCAATATTACACCTACCTCCACTCCTACAATCATTCTATAAAATGACACCCCCACTTCTTTCATTTGTATCATACTGAATACAGAGAATATCAAAACAAAATAATAAGAAAGTAAGAATGAGTTCAGGAACATGGAGTTTGGAAATAGAGTCATCGGCTCCTGCTGCTCAGCTGTTCAAAGCTGCAATGCTTGATTGGCACAATCTCGGCCCTAAACTTCTACCTGACATTCTCTCCAGTGCAAACTCCATTGAAGGAAATGGTGGAGTTGGCAGCATCAGGCAACTTAACTTCACCTCAGGTACTAATTATAGCTTTATTACTACATAATACACATTAAATAACGTATAGTTTATACAAAAATATAAAGAAAATGGCATATAAATGTGCAGCGATGCCAGTCCCTTTTGCTAAAGAAAGACTTGACTTGGTAGACAATGAAAAGCTAGAGTGCAAGAACACTTTGATAGAAGGTGGTGGTATAGGAAGCAAGCTTGAATCTGCTTCTTCTCATTTCAAGTTCATACCCAAAAGTAATGGATCGGGATGCCTGGTTAAGGTAGAGGCAACTTACAAAACTCTCCCTGGAGTTGTGGTCACTGATGAGATTGAAAAGGCAAAAGAGGGAGTGAGTGGAGTGATCAAAGCAGCTGAAGCTTACCTTGCTGCCAATCCTACCGTTTATGCTTGATATGTTCCTGTTTTCTGCTCTAAATCTGCTACCTACTAAATATAAGCGAGTTATGTAATATATGTACTACCTTGTGTTTGGAAAAAGGCGTGTGCTTTGGGTGTTTTGTATGTGCAAGCATTTAGCTTGTTTTTATATCATATATAGTTTCGAATCATAAAAGTATTTTCTTTTTATATATACTGGGTTTTAATTTTTTTTTTGTTGCGCTTGTCGATGAATATATTATCAAGTCAATGTTTCGGGGAAATATATGAGCATTCACAACATGAAAAACATATATTCAAAATTAACTGCCGTTTGTTTAAAGCTCCTATATTTTGTTGAAGCACACATTCTGTTTAGTCCATAATTCATGATACTATGATGAAGATACATGCAAGTATGCAACAATCATGTGACCTCCTTTTCCATTAAATTCTTATTTTATATTCAAAATGTATTTTAAAGCTATAAGAATTGCTCTTACAAATCTAAGTGCAATATAGTTGTCTCTAACTTTCTTACTATCCTACTGTACTGTGTAGTTAAAGAATATGAGTTGCGATAAAAGAAATTTCTCATTTAAAGCCTATACAATTAGAATATCCCAGAAAATTAACAAACAGCCCAATAATCAAATAATTAATTAATAAAAAATATATATATTTCAAAATACAGAGCTTTTGATTATTCGTGTCTAGACATGTTGAATCTTATCAGTTACAATGAGTCACTTAGCATCTTCAACTAAATTACTATCATATAAAGTGAATAACATATCAAAGATTCATGATTTTTCTGTTCCAAATATTCACCAATAACGATGTTAATTATAGCTTGAGAAAAAATTTTAGTCATTGATTTGAAAGTTGTTGGTGCAATGTCTGTATTTCCCTTCACAGTTAAAAACTATGAAAAAATTAATCATTCAAAACTGTTAAAATATATCTTTTTAATCATTGTCATCGAGTCAAATAATTTGCAATGGAATTTTTCTTCAAATTCAATGTTATACTTAATTATTTAACTCTACACTGAGTTTATACGCACCGTAAAATGCATACTGATGCATAAACTTTTTATTTTTTTTAACCTTCGTTTGATTTCGGAATGCTAATACTATCGAAACAATCATAAAAGTGTTAAGTGTTTGTTAGAATCACTGACAAATGATTAATAACTTATAGAGAGCAATTTATAGCCAAACAAATATTCGACATAACAGGAAACAACGAATAACGCAGATCTAGGTTATTTCAAAAATGGTCCCAATACAATTTCCTTATATCCTGATTTGGCAGCGTAAGGGTTCAGTGGAGCCTGTGCAACTTTTTTATTGATACTTTTCTATTCACTTTATCTATCGGTTTAGTGTTCGTTTGTGTTGTTTGGATAACTACGTATAGTTTGTTACCCAAATATAATTGGAGTAGTGTGACTCTAACATGCTTCAGTCAATTTCAACCCATATCCACGGGCTTAATAGCCTTTTCTAAGTGCGGTGCCCCTTGCTTGTTTGGGCTACCACGGCATGCAGTTGGCCGAACACTGTTTATGTTGGTCGCCAACCGTAGTGCAAAAAGAAAAAAAAAAAATTGTTCAGCGGCCACCGACCAAACAGTGTTCGGCCGATGGTCAATCGTCGACATGGCGCCCTAAACAATTAAGGTGGTGCCCTTGGCACTACGCTAAGTTAGTTACACTGGATCCTCCTTCTTCCATTCCATCAATTTCACATTTGTCTTCTCAAAGAAAAATACTTAATCTCACCCACTTACGCCTTGGGAACATAGCTGATCAGTTCCCATATCAGGACCGCCTCGCATCCTAATTCTCCTTCCACCATCGATCACAAAAAACTTCCTCCTACAAGCTGATGTGCGATCACAACAAATTAACTCCCATCAACTGGCCCCGCCATCAGACTCGCTTCCCTAGGAGTCGACTTTTCAAAAATCTACGCTCGTAAATTCAATTTCAGGTACACCCTTAGCACTTTCTGCATTTTCTGTCAACTTCAAAAACTTTGTGTGAATCCATGTGAACTACTTTATTTGTTTCATGATGTTCGAATCGCAAAACCTACTCTATGCATTGGAAGTTGTATTTACTAATTGTTGTACGTCTAATATACCAAAACAGAGAATAATAATCAATTATAAACCCGTCTCACAAGTTTATCAATCAGATTTTTCCACTACTCTGAAAATCCGTATTAGCTAATTTAAGCAATAGGTATGTCGTAATTAAATTACAACAACAACGTTATACTATCGGAAAAAATAGCACAATGAAGAAACCAAAAAGATAAAAGAATGATGTATAGGGATATACAAATAGACCAGAATCTGACCAGTTAATTAAGGAAATTCCGTGTGACGCTTATCGAAACAATTTGCTTAAGAATTTTTTATTCAAATTCTCCCAAGATATAACAGACGTAATCTGTACGAGAATGTAACGAGTATGTCGACAGTGTGATTTGTTGTATAGAGCTGTAGAGAAGAAGAAGCAAAAGAAAACATAATTGGAATCCAATGAGAATGTGATCAATATTCTCTCCTATTTATAATTTCGTCCGCATACCTTCAAACAACCGCGTCCGCTTGACGGGTCACACCCATTGCCTTTTAACTGCTACTGTTCGTTAACGGGTCGTACCCGCCTGCTCCTCCTATCTGCTTCTTTTCGCCCGCGCTTCTTCAGTCGAGTCGCACGTGCCTGCTACTTGCATCGCACCTGCTTTTGTTCCCCCGCGCTTCTTCAGTCGGGTCGCATCCGTCTGCAACTCGCATCCGCTCGCGTCGCACATGCCTATGTTCGTCCACACCTCTTCAGTCAATCCGCGTCTGCTTCTAAACAGATCCTCACCTGTTCTTATAGCCTGCAACTGTCAAAAAACCTAGCCCAGTTTTGCAGTAAAAATAGGATCGTATTAGATCCAAACCCAAACCCAAATCCGGCCCGGTTTGGTCGGACGGACGGCGGCGGCGTGCGCGCGTGTATGGTGGTGATGTATGATCTCCCTCCTCACAGCGAAGCAAACATTTGGGTGCCCCCAAGGCCCCAACCCGTTCATTGCAAAGCTATTAATATAGTAGAATAGCTTTGCAATTTTTGAGATGTGGGACTATGTTATTTTCATTCAATTTAGTATTAGGAATTCCAACAATCCCCCACATGAATGATAATATACATATCCCCCACACAAAGCGAAATATCACAGTACATATGGAATAATGCTTTATCGTGGATAAGTAGATATTTCATTTTGAACTTTCCCTAGTTAAAACTTATCGGATCTTTTTGGCTAATCGGTGAATTATTTCATCTTGAACCCGCCTTTATTGTATATCCAGACATAAGCTTTACGAAGCATTGATTCCCTTCTCATCCAATCTCTTGGTTGTATTCATTTTGGTCCTGAACAATTTTTGGTTCTACGAGTGTTTATAGAAAATATATGCCTTTAATATTCTCATTGAGCCGACCCAGCTCACACTAACGTAAGTGATCGCAACCATTAAGAGTATCCTACATATACCCCACTTGTTATATTCAAGATATGGTCATCATTAAAAAACATAGTTTTAACCTTTAACTACTTCTGTAGGCATGCATTATATTTTGCACCATAGGAATGAAGTAGGACTAAGTCCAAACAAATGCATTGCTTCTTGAGTTACTCATAACTGGTTTTCCTATTGATCCTAGTCCGTGGGATCTCCAGTTGCTAGGATAGGTTTCCGTATAACGTAATTCTTGTTGGTTTAGGCTTTTAAACCCATTCCCCTCGATGTACAGTCAATTTTGTCTCTCGATAAACCTTTAGTAAATGGATCCACTAGGTTATCATTTGTTCTCACATAATCAATGGAAATAGTTCCATTAGAGAATAACTGCCTAACTGTGTTACGGCGACGACGAATGTGTCGTGATTTGCCGTTATACACAAAGTTTTTCGCTCTACTTAGCGCTGCTTGATTATCATAGTGAATACATATGGCCGTTACAGGTTTGGTCCAAAATGGAATATCTTCTAAGAATTGACGAAGCCATTCTACTTCTTCGCCTGCTTTATCTAATGCGATAAACTCAAATTCCATAGTGGATCGAGCTATGCATGTTCGTTTAGTATAATTTCATGACATTGCTGCTCCTGCAATGGTAAAGACATAACCACTTGTGGATTTTGATTCCTCTGAATCCGTGATGCAGTTTGCATCACTATATCCTTCTAAGACCGCAGGATATTTTCCATAACGTAAGGAAAAATTAGCGGTTTTCTTTAGATATCCCAACACTCTCATTAGTGCTTTCTAGTGTTCCTTCTCTGGGTTACTTGAATATCTGCTTAGTCGACTTACCGCGTAAGCGATATCTGGTCTAGTGCAATTCATGAGATACATTAAGCATCCTATTACACGAGAGTATTCCAGTTGCATTACACTCTCATTAGTGTTTTTATGCAGTACTTTTGATGGATTAAAAGGTATTCTCACTCCTTTAATTCCATAGTCTTGGAATTTTTCAATCACTTTGTCTACATAGTGTGACCGAGACAATTCAATTCCATTAGGTGTTCTTATTATTTTGATTCCTAAAATAACGTCTGCAACTTCTAAGTCTTTCATATCGAAATTTCTAATCAACATCTTCTTTATGGTCTCTATTACCTGAGCATTTGGACCAAATATTAACATATCGTCTACATATAAACAAATCATCACATATGATTGTCCAATTTGTTTATAATAAACACACTTATCGCATTCACTTATACGAAAACCATTTTTCATCATGACACTATCAAATTTGCGTGCATTATTTTAGAGCTTGTTTTAGTCCATATTGAGATTTTACTAATCTACAGACTTTGTTTTCATTTCCTTTGGAAACAAAACCTTCAGGTTGCTCCATGTAGATCTTCTCATCGAGATCTCCATTTAAGAATGCTGTCTTTACATCCATTTGATGAATTTCTAGATTATAGATCGATGTAATTGCTATTAGCATTCTTAAAGAGGTTATTCGTGTTAACGACAAATATGTATCAAAGAAGTCTACTACTTCTTTTTAACGATATCCTTTGGCTACTAATTTGGCTTTATACTTGTCCATATAGCCATCTTCTTTTATTTGCTTCTTGAAAATCCATTTATAGCCAATAGGTTTTATTCCAAGTGGAATATCAAGAAATTTCCAAGTTTTATTACTTAGAATTGAATCAATTTCGCTTTGGATTGCTTCCTTCCAACATCAAGATTCAGAAGATGACATTGCTTCCTTGTACGTTTGAGGTTCGTGTTCTAACACATATGTGAAAAAATTCGAACCAAATGTCTTGGAAGTCCTTGCCCTTACGTTTCTTCTTAGTTCAACTTCCTCAAACTCATGATGAGTTTCATCTTCGTGTGAATTGCTTGATTCTTCTCTTGTCCTTTTAGGGACATTACTCCATTTATTCCTTTTGTGCGGAAGCACGTCTTCAAAGAATGAGGCATCTCTAGATTCCATGATTGTATTTACATAAATATCAACTATATCAGACTTAAATACCAAAAATCTGTAGGCACTACTATTTTGGGCTGGCCCTAGATAGTAACAGTCTACTATTTTTGGTCCAAGTTTGACTCTTGGGAGGCGGAACTGGAACTTTTTCCAAGCACCCCCACACTTTGACGTATTTAAAGCTTGGTTTGTGTCCTTTCCAAATCTCATATGGAATTGTTCCTGTTTTATTGTGAGGGACTTTATTTAATATGTGATTAGACATATTTAAGGCTTCCTCCAACAGGTTCATCTGTATAACAAAGGTTAAAAGCGTGGCATTAATCATGTCTTTTAACGTTATGTTCTTCCACTAGGCTACACCATTTTGTTGTGGTGAATATGGAGCTGCTGTTTGATGATTTATACCATTTTTTACACAGAACTGTTCAAATGGTGATTCATATTCTTCACCTCGATCAGATCTCAATATCTTGATCTTTTTATTTAACTGATTTTCTACCTCAGCTTTGTACTTCATAAACAATGTAATTGCTTCATCCTTACTATTTAAAAGATATGCATAGCAATATCGTGTATAATCATCAATAAAAGTGATAAAGTACTTTTTCCCACCTCTTGTAGGTAATGATTTAAAATCACATAAATCTGTATGAACCAAACCTAGTGGTTCAGTGCTTCTATCAACAGATTGAAATGGTTCTTTTAACCATTTTTGCTTCTACACATGTCTCACATTTGTGGTTCTTATCTACTTAGAATTTCGGAATTAATCCCAAGTTTGATAATGTTTTCATTTTTTGGAAATTTATGTGTCCCAATCTATCATGCGATAGTAAAGTTTCGTGCTCAAGCAAATAAGAAACTTCAATTTTATTAATAGCACAATCAGAATACATAGTTTTATTGCCGATAACGGCTACATTTGCCTTAAATAGGCCATCACATAAATATCCCCTTCCGATATACATTCCAGCTTTGGACAGAACCATCTTGTCTGACTCGAACACCATTTTGAATCTTTTCTTTGATAGTCATGAGCCAAAGATCAAATTCTTGCGTATGTCTAGAACGTGGAGCACGTCATTCAATTTGACAGTTTTTCCAGAAATGAACTTGAGGATTACTGTACCACTGCCTTCGATCATGGAAACAGCAGAATTACCCATGTGAAGTTTTTCTTTCTGATCGAATTTCTGATATGTTGAAAACATGGATTTGTCAGAGTAGACATGGCGAGTAGCTCCTGTGTCCACCCACCATTAGTTAGGATTTTGAACCAAATTGCATTCAGATATAACTGCTGAAAAATTGGACTCGACCACTTCCATGTTGTCAACTATATTTGCCTCTGAGTTGTGTTCCTTCTTGTGTCTGCAATCTCTAGCGGCGTGTCCCATTTTGCCACAAACCCAACATTCGTCCTTAAACTTCTTGGTTTTATTATCTTTGGGTTTGTTTTCAGGAGCTTTCCTCTTCTTTGAGAAGTTCTTCTTTTTGTTGAAGTGGCCTTTATTCTTGTTCTTCGACCCTTCTGTTACCAGCGCATCCTCGCTTTGTTTGATAATTCCACAGTTATCTACCTCAATCTTTAATCGTACGATGAGGTCCTGCAAAGAAATCTCTTTCTTTTTATGCTTTATATAGTTGCGGTAGTCTTTCCATGATGGTGGCAGCTTTCCTATTATGGATTCAACCAAGAAAGATTCTCCAACCTTATGGCCTTCTAATTCAAGTTCATGGATAATAATTTAAAGTTCATGCAGTGGAGTAGTCATAGATTTGGAGTCTATCATTTTGTAGTTCATGAATTTGTCTACAATGAATTTCTTCAGACTGACATTCTATGTCTTGTACTTTATGGCAAGTGCATTCTAGAGGGCATTTGCTGTCTTTAGAGGCTGATACACTTTGTATAGCATTTTGTCCAGACAGTTCAGAATATAGTTTTTGCACAAGAAGTCCGAATGCTTCCATGTATCAACTGCTAGAAACGCATCTTTGTGTGTTTCTCTAGTTTGGCCTGGTGCAGGCACTGGTTCCTCCTCCTCAAGATACCGTTGCAGACCGAGTGTGGTGAGATAGAACAACATCTGATTCTGCCATGTTAGAAAATCGTCACCATCTCCTTTGAAAGGATCGGGCCTGCTGTGTGTAGTAGCCTTTGTTGATAGTTCAACTGTTGCCATTTCTGTTTCAGTAAAAACTGAAAAATTCTTAAGATGTTATACATCTAGTATGCCAAAACATAGAATAATCAATTATAAACTCGTCTCACAAGTTTATCAATCAGATTTTCACCACTCTTGAAGTCTGTATTAACTAATTTAAGCAATAGGTATATCGTAATTAAATTACAACAATAACATTATACTATCGTAAAAAATAGCACAACGAAGAAACCGGAAAGATAAAAGAATGATGTATAAGGATATACAAATAGACTAGAATCTGACCAGTTAACTAAGGAAATTCCGTCCGAGGCTTGTCGAAACAATTTTCTTAAGAATTTTTATTCAAATTCTTCCAAGATACAACAAACGTAATCTGCACGAGATTGTAATGAGTATGTCAACTCTATGATTTGTTGTATATAGCAGTAGAGAAGAAGAAGCAGAAGAAAACAGAATTGGAATCGAATGAGAATGTGATCAGTATTCTCTCCTATTTATAATTTCGTCCGCATCCCTTCAAACAGTCACATCCGCTTGACAGGTCGCACCCGTTGCCTTTTAACTACTATTGCTCATTAGCGGTCGCACCCGCCTGCTCCTCGCATCCGCTTGCGTCGCACCTGCTTCTGTTTGCCCGCGCTTCTTCAGTCGAGTCACACCCGCCTGCTACTCGCATCGCAACTGCTTCTGTTCGCCCGCGCTTCTTCAGTCGGGTCGCACCCGCCTGCTACTTGCACCGCTCGCGTCGCACCAGCTTCTGTTTGTCCGTGCCTCTTCAGTCAATCCACGTTCGCTTCTGAACAAATCCGCACCTGTTCGTATAGCCTGCAACTGTCAAAAAACTCGGCCCAGTTTTGCAGTAAAAATAGAATCATATTAGATCCAAACCCAAACCCAAACCCGAGCCCGACCCGGCCCGGTTCGATCGGACGGACGGCGGCGGCACGCCCGCATGCTTGGTGGTGATGCATGATCTTCCTCCTCACAACGAAGCAAACATTTGGATGCCCCAAGGTCCCGACCCCTTCATTGCATAGCTATTAATATACTAGAATAGCTTTGCAATTTTTGACGATGTGAGACTATGTTATTTTCATTCAATTTAGTATTAGGAATTCCAACACTAATTACTATTTTACTCATCCCATTATATGTTAGGAATAAGGAGGATTGTGCCATTTGAGAATTAGGTAACCTGAAATAGTCCTTTTTCCATTAAATTTGGTCTTATAAGCTGGTTTTCTTGTCTACTTTATTGTTTGTTTTCATCAGCCAACAATTTCACTCTATATGTGTAAAGTTGAACTAGTTTATGTTCTTTTAAGCGCATTAATTTAAAATAATGATTGGAGCAAGTCCCTTCATGGTACCTAAATTCATTCAAGATTTTAACCATTATTCACTAATAAAACCCTCACAAAAATTGCACTTTGAAATTAATACCATGAAAATTTGAAATTAATACCTTGAAAAGTCATCTGTATTCTGTATTGTTTTCCACTATACTTATTTATTTAAGCGCATTATTTTACATATAGTTGCATTGTACTGAAACCGTATCTCGTTTGATATGCTATCGGCTCATTTAAATACGTGGAAATTGGGGACATATCTTTTTTTTATTGCAAGCTTATTTGTTTTACATCATTCTCTTTTACAAACTATTTCCTACATTTTTTTTGAATTTATTTCATTTTTACTTATCTCATTTTCAAATTTAAAAGCATCCATTCCAACGTGTATTACGGCAACTATGAGTTATGAACGTATACCCCAAGAGTTCATGTTAAGCTTAGTAAAATTACTCAAATACCCTCATGAATTTCATATTTCTTTTTGAAAATAGAAATGCAATTTAGAAAATAAAATTGAAAGAGATCCAAAATTTAATTTTTATAATCATAAGGATGTATGCAAAAATTTTCTTTTAAATATTATAAAGTTAGTAAGACATGAAAATATAAATATTTGGTAAAGGGATACATAAAGGGAATTCATGGTAGACTATAATATTTTGATAAAGGAATACATTAAAGGAAACAATGGTAGGCTTCCATAAATTTCAAAGTGCATATCTGAATTTTTGGACAGTTAAGTGAAGTCATTATTTTGCAACAAACTTTTTTGTTATACTCTTGATATTATGTATTGTGTATGTTTCCTGTTATGAGCATTTGCACCTAGGAGATCAAGACTTAGTAAAGCAAAGCAAGTTAATAGGAAGTTAGGTGAATGTAAGGCAAAAACAGGGCGTAAAAGCGATGTAAATGGAAGGAATATGCAAATACTCTCTGCTCGGTAGGAAGAGTGTATATAGGATAGCTCGATTTCCCATGCACAACATTGTCCGATCATAAGAATCACCAAGCCTTAGCTCTTATCCAGTTGTTATAACATACCTAGGATAGACATAAAAGAAGCTGAACTAGATTAGTTAAGAGAGAAAGGGAGACAAATAAGGAACAAGGGGCTAGCATGGCTTCCCTCCACACTTCGTTTGACTATGAAGATAAGCCGAACATGATTTCTTGTTCGGTTGCTCTTTAACACTGATCCACTGGACCAATAAGGGACACGAAGGAATCTAGACAACAAGGTGTCCACGTGCATCCATTGGACCAGCAAACACTAAACAGAATCCATCTAGCTGGACCAAACAAGCTATATATAACATGAAATTTGAATATATTTGGAAATTTATGATCATATCTATTATATATGAAAATATCTAAACCGAGCAAATTACATGAAAGTTGCCTGATTTGCCAGAGTAACCTCCTTACCTCTACAATCCTATAAATATCCAAGCATCTAGCAGCTATGGGGAATTTTTTTGGAACTTCAAAACTCCATCGAATATAAATAGTTGACAGAGCTCCCGGTGTTCAATATTGAGCAATAAGACATTGTACTTTACATTCAAAAACCTGTAAAAGCTCTAATATGAGAAAAGTAATAAAAAGAGCAGTGGATGTAGACCTACTATGGCTAAACCACTATAAAACTGCATGCATTTTACTTTTCCTGCATTATATTTCTATTGAGTCTACTATTATATATTTGATTGGGGGTGTTTTCTCAATTTGCATGCAAATATTTTTGGTGCTTTCATTGAGTGCTTTTTCTCAACATGCCTCATAAATCTAAGAGCAAGAGTAGTGGTAATAGCAAGAACGCTAGCCAAGCTATTACAGAACAAGGTAACCATTCATCCAATACCCTAGCACCATACATCATCACTAGGGGTGAATTTAACAGAGTTGTGGCAGACCATGATACTCGTTTCAGTGTCTAACATCAAGCTATTATGGATCAGATCATAACATGCTTGGGACAGATGCAACCAACCGCATGCAACACCAAAACAAGGGAAAGGACCAGATCTTGGAGGTCTAGAAGAAGGAGGTCATACTTGGATAGTGGATCAGATCGAAAAAAATCAAGGAGTGAGCCAAATGAATGCCAAGGAACCAGATCAAGCGAGAACTCAGCCTAATCCTAAGCTTAAGGAATAGATCAACATTGAACTGAATATGGGAGGTGTTGAATCAGTGCCAGTTATGGCCGACTCCTCCCGATCTAGGAAGCACTCTCTTGTCTTAGAAGAAAGATAATGATAGGAGAGCGAACCTATCATCATAAATGATCCCGGAGCAGAGAACAGAGCCGAGACCGTAGAGCATGTCATTGTAGAAGGGATGAGAGAAGTTTTTCACCCCGGTGGGAGAGATCCGTGTAGCTTTGCTCATCTCTTGAACTGAAGGACCGGATGGCACAGATAATAAGGGAATGCGTATGTCATGAACAGATAAGGCAAGAAATTGGAGCAAGGGTTGGCAACCCATTTTCCATGCAAATAGAGATAGCTTGAAATCCTAGAAGTTTTCGAATGCCTACTATGGACCTTTACCAAGGGCTGGCTGACTCTATAGCGCATCTGCAGTAATATACACTAAACATGTTAATGAGTGGAGTGATAGAGGAAGTGCTATGCTGATGCTTCCCTTTATTTTTGTTTGATTTAGAAACCATGTAGTTTTTCCGCCTTCCTCCTGGCTCAATTCGTTCGTGGAAAATGTTGAAAGAAAAATTCATCAGTCAATTCCAGATTCATATAGAGCAACCTAAGAACCTGTACTCATTGTTGATGTAAAGCAACAAGAGGATGAAAAATTACGGCAATACTTCACTCGCTTTAATGCTGCAGTTGTCAATTTGCAAATCGTTGATGAATGTTCGACTCTTATGGCCTTATACGGCAACGTTCATCCTAAAAAAAATTAGCCCGAAGATTAACTAAGGATATGCCAGCTATCTTGTAGGATTTCTTCTACGAAGCAGCAAAGTACGTGCATTGAAGGACATTGCAGCCCGAAGGTAGCCCGACATGACTGTCAAGCTGTTAGAAGCTTCTAATAGTATGAATGCTATGGTTATGTATAATAAAGTGGCATTGAGAAAAGAAAAAAATAATCAAGGCAATTAAAGTGGGAAGAAAACGGAGCATAGTAGATTTAAGCCTGGGAGAGATTCGACATTTACAAGGATCTGAACGATACTATAGAAAACACCTACCTCGCCATGCAGGCAAAACTCAAATACAACAAACCTTCGCCTAAGAAAGAAACCAAAGTGGAGATAAACACATGGAAGTATTGTAGGTTTCATGAGTCTCATGGACATAACACCAACAAATGCCATCGTTCGTGGGATATTATAGAAGAACATAATAGAAAGAGGAAATTGGAGAGGTATATTAAGAATCTGAATACCCCTTCTCTCCTATAACACAGATTCCAAACCTGACCCTTCAACGGGGGTGAGGGATCTAGTGCTAATCATGAGAAGGAAGGAAGGCTGATAATTCATACTAGAACCGGAGGCCCTATGTAGCTGACGGAAGTTGGGCTGAAATGGAAAGATATGCAAAATCACTAAAGAATAGGGAAGCCTTCGTGTACGCTATGTACGAGGACCGAAAAAATAAAAATCCACGTCGGGAGCAGGGCCAGATAGTCTTCAATGACAATGACTTGTGGCGTAAGTAGTATTTGCATATGCGTCCACTAGTGATTTCAGCAATGCTCGGCCGATTAGAGGTGCATCGGATTCTGGTGGACAGTGGGAGTTTGGTAAACATTTTGTTTGAGCATGCATTCGATAAGATGAGGATGTCAAGGGAGGATGTTACACCATGCTACTAGCGATTGCATGGCTTCACGAGAGAGGACACAATGCCCTTGGGAAAACTGGATCTGTTTGTCAAGATGGGAATCCATCTCAATCAACCATTCGAAAGAAAACTTTCATCTTGGTGGATGGATTCTCAGCATACAATGCCTTCCTAAGGTGACCATCCTTATCCGACTTCTGTGCCATGGTGGCTCAATGGTGATTAACTATGAAATTTCTCACAACCAACGGAGTAGGAGCAGTGGAAGGAAATCAAGATGCTACCAGGAAGTGCAATGTAGCAGAGCTTAGAGAAAGCAAATGATGAGAGAAAGCGAATGGTATAGAGGTTTATCTCTGCACCAAAAATTCTGTTGCATAGCAATTAAAGGAAGGCTCTCCACTCAGGTTCACGAGTGATCCGCACAATGAACTTGACCCGAGGGACGGAGAGAAAGGGCCACAGCTAAGTATGGAGAGGTGATAGAATTTATGGAAGTAGACAATAATGATTCAATAAAATTAATGAAAGTCGAAACTAAGTTAGAGAAAAGCCTAAAAGTGCAGTTAATAGAATTTGTAAAGGTCAACTAGGATTTCTTTGCTTGGTCCCATGTGAATATGTATGGGATCTTCCCTTCTATATCATTCCATGCCTTCAACATTGCTCTAAGAAAATCCTAGTTAAACAAAAGAAAGGAGCATGGTTCCCAAGTGATCAGCTACCTTTAATGAAGAAGTCGAGACTTAATTAGAAAAGGGTCAATATTTTGAATCAACTGCTAACCAGGTTTTGGTCAGGAAATCGAATGGGAAATGGCATACATGTATTGATTTCTCTAACCTAAATGATGCTGGTCCTAAAGTTTGCTTTCCTCTCCTGAGAATCAACCAATTGGTAGATGGAACTACAGGGCACGAATTCCTATTCTATATGGATGCATACTTCGAATACAATCAAATTGTCGTGTATGTTCAAAATCAAGAACAAACTAGCTGCACCACTGATTTGGGGCTCTACTACTATAGGGTCATGCCATTAAGGCTTAAGAATGTGTGGTGACCTATTAATGCTTAGTTTACAAAATGTTTGCTGGGTTGATTGGGAGAACCATGGAAATCTATGTTGATGATATATCGGTAAAATCGAAAAAGGATAAGGATCGCATTTCACACTCGGATGAAATGTTTCAAATTCTACAAGAGTTCAAGATGAAGCTAGATCCACTAAAATATTCTTTTAGCGTATCTTTCAGGAAGATCTTGGGATTCATTATGCATGCTAGGGGAATTGAAGCCAACCCGAAACAAGTCCAGACCTTGAAAGATATAAAAATTCTTGAAACTCGAAAGGAGATGCAATGTATAAACGGAAAGGCAGCTTAACAAAATATGTAAAAAGAAGAAGGCATTTAATAAAAGTTACATATTTTGAAAAGAAAAGGATATGTCCAAAATTATATGTTTGAAAGATGTGTGTGTGTGTGTATGAAAGTAAAAGATTATCTTAGGGGAAATGTATAGGAAAAGACATTAGTCAATGATGGGATTTATTACTAAACATAGGTAGCTTAGGTTAGAAGGGAGGTGCAACGATATGTTTAAGAAGGATAAGAATACATGCAATGTTATGGAAACAAAGGGAAAAAATAGGGAAGTGAGTCATTACTAAAAAAAGAATATGCTATTCTTTATTTATAAAACGATAAGTTGTTTAATTAATACACATATTTACACGTTTGAATAGAATTCTAGGGTTCCCTACAAAGATTAATAATCTCTCCGTGTGTGTATGTATGTAGAATATCAACTAAAGATATTAATTGGGATTATAATTTTTAGTTAACCGGCTTAAATTATAATTAGTAGCACTAATTAAGGCAATTTGACCGTTACAATAGCAAGGGAAAAAGTGAAAGAGTTTTCATATTGAGTAAAAAAAACATGAATAAAGGAATGATTTTTATAGAAATAAACTACACTTAAATTCCATCTATAAATAAAAAGCAAATGAATATACAATAATAATAAAAGCAAAAAATATGAATGAATAATATTGACTAATTTGAATCAACGGTTATTAATGATATTAAAGAGGGAAAGTAATGATATTACCTACTTTAAATAAATAGAAAAAGGAAATAAATATAAATTAATTGATGTTAACGGTAAAGGGAACATACATTGATTATTTAACCTTAAAGAAGGTTTAAATATATAAAACTTAATGGTTAAGAAAGCATTAACTAGATAACCATCGAGGTTTAATATATTAATCAAACAGCCTAGATTTAACCAAATATTTTTAGTTGAGAATGAAGTGATTGGTTAGCATATAGGATGAAAATAAAGATTCTCCTTGGGTTAATCAACGATTATAATTAATTTAAATCCCTTGTAAATGTACACATAACCTAACCCTAATTCATCAAAAATTAATCAATATGCCAAACTTCTTCTTTACACTTCTAAATTTCTTTCAAAGATAAAATAAAAATCAAAGAAGAAGGATAAAAGTAAACAAGATCTAGAAATGGCAAGCTAACGATGCATATCTCATGTGAGGAACGATGTTAGAACTTGGATCTGAGGTGAGCGGAAACGGTATTAGTAAGATGGTTATTACAATTAGATCTAAACTATTTTAAATGATTTAGGATGTTAGAAACATAATTTTGAAACATGTAAAAACCTTAACTAAAAACTGTAAATTATTTTAGAGTTGAATCCTTGTTATTTGTTAAAACCTGATTTGATATTATAATTGGTTAAACCTTATTTGATATTGTAAATTGTTAACCTAATTTGATATTGTAAATTGTTACACCCAATTTGATGTTAGTATACCTCTTTTAGGATTAAATTGAGAAATGCTAAAACTAGTATATCCTAAATCCATAAACCCTAGATTCGGAAAACTGGCATTGAAATTAAAATCATGAACTGATCAACCTAGTAATTAGGGTTCACTATTAATTGTTAACAACACGACAAACGCGAAAAACGAAGAATAATAATCGATAGAAGAAGTACGCAACTTTAATTTTGGACTACGACTGATGGACTGTGGAACCTTAGTGGCCGACAGGTAGCGGTCGACCAGAAGGGTCTAGCGGTGGACCATTCATGAAGAAAACTACACATGTTGAACCTCGACATAAGGTCCAAAATTGATAATAAAATTACATAATTTTAGTTAAAAATTATATAAATAGAAATTGTTTGTTTCAGCCTGTTTTGGGCTAAATACATGTGCTCGAATTAGTATGGAAGACGGTTCCCTATCGGAGGACAGTTGGTCATGGCGGTATTGGGTTACAGTTAAATACCCAGTTTAGAATCGAGAGTCGACTAGGGCGACGTATTGCATATATTGAGAGTTGGAAGTTGACTAAGGAATTGTATTTTGAGACACTCAGGGGAAGTTCCGTAGTAGACGTGCAACATTAATGGAGATGCCTGTTAAATGAGCACGTGACTAACGGGGGATTCTATACGGATTGTTGGGCCTAACGTTGCAGGATAAGTGGCTATAGAGAAAGGAGCCCGGTACTGACGGGAAATTATATATAGACAATCAGGTCCGACGTAGTATTATAAGTGGCTATAGAGAAGAAAAGAAGCCCATACTAATAGGAGTTCTTATATGCATGGTTCTGACGTGACATGGTACAGGTAGACTTTGGCGTTATATGATAAGAGGCATTTTTCCACTGCGATCGAGAGATAAAAATGAATGCATACGATGACTCACACAACAAGCCTGCATTTCGGTACTCTAGGCATAATGGTGTTATAGGTATTTTTGGGAGAGCAGGTCCCATAATAGCATATGGCATGGATAACTCTAAGAGCATTGATTATTCTAGAGGGTGAGGTTCGATTTTTGGTTTGACCCTTTTGTGTTAAATAAGAATCCATTACTATTAGACCTTAGGAGTTCACGAATACTTGGACCACACCTTATGTCACTTAGAGTAGTATTAAAGTTTACTGCTCATGATCATCACATATTAAACTTGTACTCATTCACCAAACTTATGTCTGACCCACCCACTTCTTTTCATTTTCCACCACCACAGGTGATAGGTTAGCAGGTGATTGGGCATGGTACATGGAGAAAGGAGCTTCATGTTAGATTTTTCATACCAGTTATTGTTCATCTTATAGTTACTTATTATATTAAAAGTTTTTCAAACTTTTGTTGTACTTTGGAAAACAGTGTATATGTAAATCAAGTATTTTGGAGGTTATTTTATAAAATGCATTTTTTGTGTTTATATTTTAGTTCCTTCGACCATGAGATCTGAAAGTGTAGAATGTCTTAGAACCTCCCCTGTAATTATGCTCTCTTAGGTTTTAAATCCCAACAACTCGTATTTCTTGACATGACGTGTCCAAAAGTCAAATTAGGCTTTGGATCGGTATGTCGGGAGGTGCAATTTATTACATTTGGTATCAGAGCCTAGATTCCCTAAGATTTAGGCACATATTAAGAGAACGTACTTGAAAAGCTTTTGAGAAAAAAGTGGTTTTTCAAAAATGGTTTAAATATATATATAAGTTTCAAAAAAAATTTCAAATATTATATATATATATATATTGAAATTTCTTTTATTCATGTCTATACTATCTGTGGGAAAGTTGAAAATTCCCAAACACGGATAGTGAGAATATGCACAGGTTTTTTGTGATAAAATGAGCCAAATCTGTCTAGGAGAGCTAATTATGGTTTTCTATTGTGTGTATTAGTACACAACACCCTATACATGTGAGCACATAAGGCTGTTGAAAATTCCCAAACATAGATAGTGAGAATGTTTCTTATTTTAATCCGTAGTTTTCTAATATATATGTGTATTAATACACAAATTCTTTCCGTAGTGTTATTTGAGTAAACCTATTTCAGAATAAGGAAAGCGTAAGTCAAGATGTTTTAGTTGTATCAAAGAACACTGTGAATGCAAGAAGCTTTTCATTTTGAAGTGTTAAAGGGACAGTAGGGTCTACCTTAATCTATATTAGCAATGTTAAGTAAAAAATAGGCATTTCCTTGGTAACATTAAGCAATCTTGAATGGAATAGTAAGTATAGGCTTGGTGCTATAGCACCAAGATATAGTTGGTACTATACAGATGAGAATAGGATACATGTAGGCTACGTACAGTCCAGGTGTTGTGTTGCCCCCTAAAGGCTACGGGCAGACCAGGTGACTGAGAATGGAAAAATATCTACTTTATACATGTTATTGGATTTATATCACAATAGTTTTGTTCCAAGGATGCCTAGATGTGAATCTTGAAAATGTAGGCTTAAGTATTGCACATACATGGATATGGAAAATAAGGGGAAAGTATTCTATAAATTAGTGAGGAACTTCATTAGGGCAATTGTATTGTGATTCTAGGTTTTATTGGGAAATTGATATGTGTTAGTACACATAATGGGAAGTAGTTATAAAATTGGAATGGGATTTAAGTAGTATTTTATTTCATTGGAACGAAGCGTGTAGCAATGTAAATTTCTATAAATTACCCAGTTTAGTACGAAGTGCATTATTTGAAATAATAAAGAATATACCCAAAGGAAAGAGATGTACAAAATAGGTATGGCTACCGTATTTTTTTCCTTTTTATTTCAATAATAAACAAAAGAGATAATTCCTTATAATTCCAAACATAACACAAATCATTTTACAAATAATTTATGGAATATTATAGAGTTCACATATTCTTTTGCGAAAGGATGTAGTTCCAACGCATTAAAATGTAAAAATCCCTATGTACAAACCAAAGTAATGGTCATCATGTCTATTGGATTAAAATGACCAGGAGCCATTTCACATTAAGTTGTCTCAACCATAGAATAAATAAAATAATTGAAATAAAATGATAAGAGGCTATGTTTGATAGTAAGATATCATTCATAGGATAACATCAAGGAATAGGAAAAAAAATTTGGAAGTTCAAATTTCTAAAGGTATCCTAGATAAAGTAGCAGTCAAGATTTTGCAATGGGTGGTTAAATCAAGAATGGGTATCTCCATCGAGAGAAAGATATTGTTATTTGCACGGTTTGAGAATGCGATGCGATTTTCATAGAAAACAAGATATGGGAATTTTCGGTAAGATTTGGGCAAAAGGATCGAAGGATTGTTCTCAATCTTCCCTCGAATTGGAAGAAGACTGTTTAATTAAGGAGATTTATGGAAGACTAATTTAGAATACATAGTACGTTGTATAAAAATCGTACGCGACCGAGGTATCATGATTTTTGAAAGACTGAGTAAAATGAGATGACTTAAGTTGATTAAAATTGGAAAAGAAGTCATGCTTTAAGAAGTCACCGGGTTTAGTGAAGAGCTAATTAGGAAGTTGTAACGAAACGGGTTTTGCCCGCTTGAAAATCGACATCCATACTTCATTCGTACTCGAATGCCGTAGATTCGATCGTTCAAAACCGATTCGCCGGAGCTTATAACAACATTAAGTAAATAACACAGCGGAATAAAAGAATAATACATTGATATACAACACTGATACAACAGAGTGATACAATGAATATCGATATACATCAGAGATTCAATAAAATAGCCGCGGAAAGAAAATAGATAACACTAGAAGCGGAACAAATAACTCTAAGATAGTCTTCAACGAAGAACTCCAAATCTGAACTCCATCTCCAAGAACCAATCCAGCAATAGCTCGGACTCCCCATAGCAATGCACCAAGCTAGGCAAGACTGGTGCGAACCAAGGACTGAACTAACTCCAGATAATTCACTGAACCTAACTATCTGAAAAACCCAACTCTAGACTGCTCGTGTAGAAAATAATGAGCATCCAGAGTTTAGGAAAGGAACAATAAACTCCGGATCAGTCATGGGACTGGTGTGAGCAACAAAAACAGTTTATCTTTAAAAAAAATCAACAAGAGAATTTTAAAGTAAATTCCTAATGCTTTTTGAAAATGAAACTACCATAAGACCTCCCGCCACACACACAATGCAAACGCAGACTTGGAGGAGATTTCTTCTTATGGTAGTCAAAGATGCTTACTACGCAAATCAAATCATTTTTGATATTATTATTAGTGCATAGTGTAGAAAACATTTCGAAAGTAGAATATAAATCTTAGCCAGCATAGATACCATTATATTATGCCCGCTATAACTACCATATTAAATGGCAGGTTCTACAACTAATACCGTACAAGGTTCGTATTGTTTCTTTGGATTTCCAACAAATGGTCAGGCCAAGGAACTTCCCATTGCCACATGGAAACGCCTCTGGAAGGACGTCCCGAGAACCTAACCGGATCTCTGCCAACACAAGGCCGGGTTACCCCTAACTGGGTAACTACTGACACGAGTATGCCACCTCCCGGTTGTAACAACCTTTAACCGGGGCCCCAACATCAAATCACAAAACAAGATATATATATATATAGGTTTGTGATGTCCACATAAGTAAGTATCTGGGCTCCATACCATGATACCACTTCTATCCAGAAGGAGATGTACATACCCTAAAGGGGCGCTACCCCTTAATAACCTTGCTGCATCTTTCCTGTTTTGACCATTCCGGGGTGTGAGGTTCGACGAAGTCACGTCCACAAAGCCACGCTTTGGTACAAAGCCATGCTTTGGGTCAACCAATGATCAAAGTAATGATCACAAAGATAAATGATCAAACAAATGATCCTATCACAAATGATCAAACAATGATCATTTCACAGCCACTTAGCATTTCACATTACCAAATTGGGAATATATCGCTGATAACCTTCAACTACATAACCTCTGAGCTCGTACGTCTCAGAGAAGGGTGTTAAGCTAAAAGAATAAATTCTCCGCCACCAACAGAAATGTATTTGAAAGAAATCTGCTTATATCTCAAAATGTAATGTCAGACACACAATCCATACAAGTCTGTTCTGGGCTCGAACAGAACCGAAGGCACTTCCAAAGAAGTCCTTGCAATCCGGGTATTCACAATCCCGATCGGATTTCCCATCACTTAGGGAATCTCTATACCGGGAGCTACCCAGTGCAGAGACAATCGATAGGTCATCCTATCGCTCTCGCAAATACCTGGTCTTCAACACCGGTCTTCAAATGCTATCCATAACGACGAATCACATATTCGGAATGGGTTACTTGACACAAAGGTCCTTTCCCGGCTAAACCGAATAGTGAGCGGAATATTTAAAACATATGGATATAGGATTTCAATTAAGTCACAACTTAATAATTCAAAACTTTCTTTTCAAATGGTTTAATCCAATTACCATTTCAAATCTTTTAAACAAAAGATTTATTTCATAATGTTCACCTACTTTCATAAATATTCATTCTCGGATTTCAAAACAATTTCGTTTCAAAAAGCTTAATTCATCAAATCTTTAAATTCAAAGATTTGTCTTATAGTTTTCAAATCATTCCCAAATTTTCAAAAATCATTTCCAAATATTTGTTTATAACTTGGAAAACTATTTTATTTTAAACTTGAAATCCCTTTAATAAAACTTCAAATGAAAACTTTTTATCTTTTAGAGACAACAGTTTTATTTTGGAAAATCCGGATTTCATTTATACAAGTTACAAACTTTGACTTAATTTAAATTCCCAAAACAATACTTTAAATATGGTTTCAAACTAACTTAACATCTTTAATTCCTAATTTCAAATCATAGAATTCAATTCCTAATTTTGAATTCAAATTTAAATCATATTGTTTAAATTTCAAAACTTAATTAAAATAATTTTAACATGAAATTCCATTTCAAAAGCTTTTCACATTTACTCTGATTCCATTACCAAAACATTTGAATTCAAATGTTCAATTTTTATAAATCATTTCAAAATCTGTGACTTAATCGATTTCCTCGTGAAATCCATATTTGTGTGTGTATAAGTGTGGTCCAGGGGTTTAACACAATAGTGCACAACCATTCAATCATCACAGATCAAATACGACAATATATTCGATAAGCGATATAAACTATAACACTTATCTTTCATACACAGATTCGCAGATATATATATATCACAGATAATAAATTACATCACAGATCACAACACAAATCAGGATAATCATAAAGCATCAATATCAGGGATATCAAACAATTTATCATCCAGTATAATCCAAACATCCGTAGGTAGGATAAATCCAATTATCTTATTATCATTTAAATTAGTTACATCCGGTAATTATCAATTAATTACTTTTCTAAGTAATTATATTTTCTAAAATATTCAGGTGATTATTCTGAATTAATTAACTTAAGTGATAAATCTGAACTAATCCAATTAACTCACTTAATTATATTTATTAATTAATTCTTTAATCAATGCCATTAAGTAATTACACTTGACAATTCCACAAATGATTATTATTAAATTAATTAATCTAATTTATTTAAAATTAATCGTATTGATTATTTATTCAAATAATCTTAGTTAATGATTTTCTTAACTATTAAATTTCTTTAATTACCCTTTTCTGAAGAAAATTTACTTATATAATCATTTTAACTTTAAATTATAAATCATAAATCTTCATTAATTACGGTAAACTCATTTATATTTATGATTTGATTTTCTTTTCCCATTTACAATATAATTTAAATCGATTTTCCTCTTTAGATTTAACACGCTTAAACTTATTTTTAAACAATTAAGTTCTAAAACTTAATTAAATTCAAAATTTTGGAAATCTGATTTGGGAATTGATTCCAGGTTTATACTTTCAATTTTTAAATTGTTGAATTTCCCATCTACAATTCAATTCTATTTTGAATTCAAATTCCCCCCTCCTCCTACATTTAATTTGTCTTTAAAATTTTGAAATAAATTAGATTTGAAACTTTATTTGTTTTCAAACTAGATTTTAATTTGAACTTGAATTTATTTGCATTTTGATTTGAACTCAGTTTAAAACCCATTCTGCATAAATTTAAATTTGATTTTTAATATTCCCTGAACAAACAGTTCCAGGTTGAAGCCTGCAACACAAAGTAACCCGATCCCTTTATTTCTCTTCTTTTCTTCGAGTCGATTGAAGCAACGCTTCGAACAACAACTCGAGCTACACGGGTAAATCGTGCGACCAATACTTCTCCTTCCCAGGCAAACAAAACATTTAGGTAACACAACACCATCAGATTCGTGCACGTGCACATGGACGCGGCGGCGCTCCGATTACTGGCAAGACCTTCAGCAAGTCGCCGACCATCCCCGCATCAACCCCCAACCATCAAAACGCTGCCATCGTCTCGAATTCGAAATCGAGTCAAAAATTGAAACGTGGAAACGCTCACGCAAAAACCCGTTCGAACCTGTCAACGCGCCACATCATCAACTCCGACCACCAGACCGCCAGCGCCTCCGGCCTCGTCTTCGTCCACCTTCCCTTCATCAAACCCCAGCAGCACTCGACACTCGATCGAACGATGACGTCTTTCGAACGATAATCCATGGCTCCTAAAAAACTAGGTCTACAGAAAAGAAAACATCGCCGCTGTCGCCACCAACATTTTTGCCACCTCCAGCCATTTTTCCTGGCAACCCCGTAGCCTCCTCCACCACCACGCGAAACCCCGAGCTCCATTGATTCTTCAATCACCCGAATTTGCCAATAATACGAAATTCAAACAAACTCGAACTGCCCCTCTATTCCCATTCTAAAAATGATGATTTAACCTTTAAAAATCACATTGAAGTACAAGAATTCCATTTATACAACGGAATTCATAAATCATGAAGTTCGAATTTTTGTCATATTCAAAGTTGGCACTGTTTCTTGAGTTCCCGAATCATTAACAATGCATTTTAACTTAAGTAAAATCCTAAACTAGAGTTTGCAATGAAACAAACAATGTTCTCCTAAATCTTAAGTCTAACCAAAAATTACATTAAAGAACTTGAATTTAAATCAAGACATGAACAAAAACACTGTAAACCGGAAAGTTTTAAATATTCACATGCCTGCACATAACATACTTCGGCAATTATAATCATGCAAACATACTTCACAAATACCATATTAATCACAGCAATAATATTCAAACTAACTTATACTTTAAGTTTAATAGTGAAGTTACTCACCTTCCAAATCATGTTTTCCAGAAAAAAATGAATTTGAAAAATGTGAAATCTGCTTTGAATATGCTGGCTGGAAGTCTTTACTTGATCCTCAGATTTTTGATGAAATGGTTTTGATGTTTTAAATCTGAGATATTTGTTTAAAAGATGATGATATTACTTTTTTTTTCTTTCTTAGTTTTCCAGGTGAACGAAATAGTGAGGAGAGGTTTATATATAAAAAAAGTATGCAACTTGAAGTGCTTTGCAAGTACAGGATGCATATATTTTTATTTTCTTCAGAGATTTTCTTTGTACAATGTTTGATACTTTTTTACAAAATTGTGGACACACATACTTCAATTGGAGGCTGAAGTATATTGGCATTAATTGCCTTGTACCATGCTCATTTTTTTCTTTTTCTCTTTGGCTCGGCTGTCCAAAGTATTGAGACAGTGGTGGCTGCAGCTTAATCTTGCTTCTATATATTCACTTTATTTTATTTTATTTTGTTAATTGCTTGCTTTGACTTATAGATACAGATATACATATGCTTGTACTAAAATATGTTGTATATATATATATATATCTTACTTTGTTTTGATTCACACTTGTATATTTTTTTTTCTTTTTTTGTTTTGTTTTGCTAATGTTTGATCTATATCCATTCTACTTTATATTTAGTTACTTTATAATATAGATAAATCTTATTCTTTTATGTTGTCATAGTTTATTATTATAACTTTTCTTTATTAACTTGTGTATTTATTTCTATTCTTACGTGACAACTTATTTTTTTTAATTTATTTTTAAAACCTCATATTTAAGATTTTTATTTCAAATTCACATATATACAATTTTGCAAATTCATATGACTTAATATAATTTCTTATTTGAATCGGGGAAACTCGCTGTCGTTTAAAATCAATTTTAAAATTTAATTCAAAGATTCATTTAAATTATCAATTTAAATTCATAAAAATCTGGGGTCATTACAGACTTCCCCCCTTAAAAGAATTTCGTCCTCGAAATTGTACAGCTCGTCTCTCGAATTATACACACACAAAATAGACTAATGGTAATTCAAATTATACTAGTAACACATGGATATTTTCAGGCCATTCATAATATATTTTATATTAAACACTACTCAAAATATTAGTACATGAGTTATAGTCATACATAACCTACTAACATCCAACCTTTACTATGATCTCAAGTCCAAAATACATATATAAATACCCCAAAATAAGTCAAACCGACCAACTACCAATCCTCACTGTCAGAACTCTCCCTCTCAGGCCCTGACAGGTCTATCACTTCAGCCTCATCGTCTGTCTCAAAAATCTCCTCCGGATCAGATTCTTCCAGAATAAGATACCCACCATTTAACTCCTCGTCCTCAATGGGATCATCATCATCCACGGCATTATCCAAATCCCAATGAATTGCTTCGTCACCTTCGGACTCTTCCTCCACTTCAGGTTCTTCTTCCGCCTCAACCTCTTCCTCGAATTCCTCCTCAACTTCTTCTTCGAATTCTTCCTCGAACTCTTCTTCGAATTCCTCTTCGAATTCCTCCTCCTCCTCTTCTTCTTCCACTGGTGGTTGGGGCTGCACTACAGGCTCCACTGGGAATTCCCTATGAACTGAAGACTCACCTTCATCATCTCGTACCCTACTGGATGAAGCATAATCACCCACTCTCCTGACCTTTCCTCCTCGGCTAACGCTATTTGTTCTCTACAATTAAAATCAAAATCCAAATATTAAGATCTTAAGTTTAGAATTTTATAGGTTGAGAAATACATCAAAGTTTATATTTCATATTTTATTCTACCCAAGAAGTTATAACAGAAATTCAAAATTTGTTTTCAACCAAAATCGTTTTATCAATACAATTCAAAGTTAGCTTCATATCCTATTAATCTAGTTAACTCAATTTTAAAACTTCCAGTTTATTCAAAATTTTCTAATTCATTAAAGTTTAAATCAAAAACTGAAAAGAAATCGATGAAGATACGAAATAAAAATTTCCTACAACAATTCGTAGGGCATCAACGCACCGAACTTCTTTCTGGAGTTGTCACGAATCAATCAAAGAAATTTGGGAAAGACGAATCAAAGGAAATTGATAAGAAAGTTGTTTCCACTGTTGTTACAGAGTATCGACCATTTATAGTCGTATTTCTCTGTCCGCTATCTCATTCTCTTCTTGCACTCATACTCACTATTAGTGGATAGCAAGAGAATTTACTGAGACATTCGAACAGATATCTTAGGGATATACTCATTCTAGGGATACTTCTCCCTATCTCTAATGAGCTACTTAATGTGTTATACTCCTGAGCTAAAGTTTCAACCTTAGCTCTGATACCAAATGTAACGAAACGGGTTTTGCCCGCTCGAAAATCGACATCCATACTTCATTCGTACTCGAATGCCGTAGATTCGATCGTTCAAAACCGATTCGCCGGAGCTTATAACAACATTAAGTAAATAACACAGCGGAATAAAAGAATAATACATTGATATACAACACTGATACAACAGAGTGATAAAATGAATATCAATATACATCAGAGATTCAATAAAATAGCAGCGGAAACAAAATAGATAACACTAGCAGCGGAACAAATAACTCTAAGATAGTCTTCAGCGAAGAACTCCAAATCTGAACTCCATCTCCAAGAACCAATCCAGCAATAGCTCGGACTCCCCATAACAATGCACCAAGCTAGGCAAGACTGGTGCGAACCAAGGACTGAACTAACTCCAGATAATTCACTGAACCTAACTATCTGAAAAACCCAACTCTAGACTGCTCGTGTAGAAAATAATGAGCATCCAGAGTTTAGGAAAGGAACAATAAACTCCGGATCAGTCATGGGACTGGTGTGAGCAACAAAAACAGTTTATCTTTAAAAACAATCAACAAGAGAATTTTAAAGTAAATTCGCAATGCTTTTTGAAAATGAAACTACCATAAGACCTCCCGCCACACACACAATGCAAACGCAGACTTGGAGGAGATTTCTTCTTATGGTAGTCAAAGATGCTAACTACGCAAATAAAATCATTTTTGATATTATTATTAGTGCATAGTGTAGAAAACATTTCGAAAGTAGAATATAAATTTTAGCCAGCATAGGTACCATTATATTATGCCCGCTATAGCTACCATATTAAATGGCAAGTTCTACAACTAATACCGTACAAGGTTCATATTGTTTCTTTGGATTTCCAACAAATGGTCAGGCCAAGGAACTTCCCATTGCCACATGGAAACGCCTCTGGAAGGACGTCCCGAGAACCTAACCGGATCTCTGCCAACACAAGGCCGGGTTACCCCTAACTGGGTAACTACTGACACGAGTATGCCACCTCCCGGTTGTAACAACCTTTAACCGGGGCCCCAACATCAAATCACAAAACAAGATATATATATATAGGTTTGTAATGTCCACATAAGTAAGTATCTGGGCTCCATACCATGATACCACTTCTATCCAGAAGGAGATGTACATACCCTAAAGGGGCGCTACCCCCTAATAACCTTGCTGCATCTTTCCTGTTTTGACCATTCCGGGGTGTGAGGTTCGACGAAGTCACGTCCACAAAGCCACGCTTTGGTACAAAGCCATGCTTTGGGTCAACCAATGATCAAAGTAATGATCACAAAGATAAATGATCAAACAAATGATCCTATCACAAATAATCAAACAATGATCATTTCACAGCCACTTAGCATGTCACATTACCAAATTGGGAATATATCGCTGATAACCTTCAACTACATAACCTCTGAGCTCGTACGTCTCAGAGAAGGGTGTTAAGCTAAAAGAATAATTTCTCTGCCACCAACAGAAATGTATTTGAAAGAAATCTGCTTATATCTCAAAATGTAATGTCAGACACACAATCCATACAAGTCTTTTCCGGGCTCGAACAGAACCGAAGGCACTTCCAAAGAAGTCCTTGCAATCCGGGTATTCACAATCCCGATCGGATTTCCCATCACTTAGGGAATCTCTATACCGGGAGCTACCCAGTGCAGAGACAATCGATAGGTCACCCTGTCGCTCTCGCAAATACCCGGTCTTCAACACCGGTCTTCAAATGCTATCCATAACGACGAATCACATATTCGGAATGGGTTACTTGACACAAAGGTCCTTTCCCGGCTAAACCGAATAGTGAGCGGAATATTTAAAACATATGGATATAGGATTTCAATTAAGTCACAACTTAATAATTCAAAACTTTCTTTTCAAATGGTTTTATCCAATTACCATTTCAAATCTTTTAAACAAAAGATTTATTTCATAATGTTCACCTACTTTCATAAATATTCATTCTCGGATTTCAAAACAATTTCGTTTCAAAAAGCTTAATTCATCAAATCTTTAAATTCAAAGATTTGTCTTATAGTTTTCAAATCGTTCCCAAATTTTCAAAACTCATTTCCAAATATTTGTTTATAACTTGGAAAACTATTTTATTTTAAACTTGAAATCCCTTTAATAAAACTTCAAACGAAAACTTTTTATCTTTTAGAGACAACAGTTTTATTTTGGAAAATCCCAATTTCATTTATACAAGTTACAAACTTTGACTTAATTTAAATTCCCAAAACAATACTTTAAATATGGTTTCAAACTAACTTAACATCATTAATTCCTAATTTCAAATCATAGAATTCAATTCCTAATTTTGAATTCAAATTTAAAGCATATTGTTTAAATTTCAAAACTTAATTAAAATAATTTTAACCTGAAATTCCATTTCAAAAGCTTTTCACATTTATTCTGATTCCATTACCAAAACATTTGAATTCAAATGTTCAATTTTTATAAATCATTTCAAAATCTGTGACTTAATCGATTTCCTCGTGAAATCCATATTTGTGTGTGTATAAGTGTGGTCCAGGGGTTTAACACAATAGTGCACAACCATTCAATCATCACAGATCAAATACGACAATATATTCGATAAGCGATATAAACTATAACACTTATCTTTCATACACAGATTCGCAGATATATATATATCACAGATAATAAATTACATCACAGATCACAACACAAATCAGGATAATCATAAAGCATCAATATCAGGGATATCAAATAATTTATCATCCAGTATAATCCAAACATCCGTAGGTAGGATAAATCCAATTATCTGATTATCATTTAAATTAGTTACATCCGGTAATTATCAATTAATTACTTTTCTAAGTAATTATATTTACTAAAATATTCAGGTGATTATTCTGAATTAATTAACTTAAGTGATAAATCTGAACTAATCCAATTAACTCACTTAATTATATTTATTAATTAATTCTTTAATCAATGTCATTAAGTAATTACACTTGACAATTCCACAAATGATTATTATTAAATTAATTAATCTAGTTTATTTAAAATTAATCGTATTGATTATTTATTCAAATAATCTTAGTTAATGATTTTCTTAACTATTAAATTTCTTTAATTACCCTTTTCTGAAGAAAATTTACTTATATAATCATTTTAACTTTAAATTATAAATCATAAATCTTCATTAATTACGGTAAACTCATTTATATTTATGATTTGATTTTCTTTTCCCATTTACAATATAATTTAAATCGATTTTCCTCTTTAGATTTAACACGCTTAAACTTATTTTTAAACAATTAAGTTTTAAAACTTAATTAAATTCAAAATTTTGGAAATCTGATTCGGGAATTGATTCCAGGTTTATACTTTCAATTTTTAACTTGTTGAATTTCCCATCTACAATTCAATTCTATTTTGAATTCAAATTCCCCCCTCCTCCTACATTTAATTTGTCTTTAAATTTTTGAAATAAATTAGATTTGAAACTTTATTTGTTTTCAAACTAGATTTTAATTTGAACTTGAATTTATTTGCATTTTGATTTGAACTCAGTTTAAAACCCATTCTGCATAAATTTAAATTTGATTCTTAATATTCCCAGAACAAACAGTTCCAGGTTGAAGCCTGCAACACAAAGTAACCCGATCCCTTTATTTCTCTTCTTTTCTTCGAGTCGATTGAAGCAACGCTTCGAACAACAACTCGAGCTACACGGGTAAATCGTGCGACCAATACTTCTCCTTCCCAGGCAAACAAAACATTTAGGTAACACAACACCATCAGATTCGTGCACGTGCACATGGACGCGGCGGTGCTCCGATTACCGGCGAGACCTTCAGCAAGTCGCCGACCATCCCCGCATCAACCCCCAACCATCAAAACGCTGCCATCGTCTCGAATTCGAAATCGAGTCAAAAATTGAAACCTGGAAACGCTCACGCAAAAACCCGTTCGAACCTGTCAACGCGCCACATCATCAACTCCGACCACCAGACCGCCAGCGCCTCCGGCTTCGTCTTCGTCCACCTTCCCTCCATCAAACCCCAGCAGCACTCGACACTCGATCGAACGATGACGTCTTTCGAACGATAATCCATGGCTCCTCAAAAACTAGGTCTACAGAAAAGAAAACATCGCCGCTGTCGCCACCAACATTTTTGCCACCTCCAGCCATTTTTCCTGGCAACCCCGTAGCCTCCTCCACCACCACGCGAAACCCCGAGCTCCATTGATTCTTCAATCACCCGAATTTGCCAATAATACGAAATTCAAACAAACTCGAACTGCCCCTCTATTCCCATTCTAAAAATGATGATTTAACCTTTAAAAATCACATTGTAGTACAAGAATTCCATTTATACAACGGAATTCATAAATCATAAAGTTCGAATTTTTGTCATATTCAAAGTTGGCACTGTTTCTTGAGTTCCCGAATCATTAACAATTCATTTTAACTTAAGTAAAATCCTAAACTAGAGTTTGCAATGAAACAAACAATGTTCTCCTAAATCTTAAGTCTAACCAAAAATTAAATTAAAGAACTTGAATTTAAATCAAGACATGAACAAAAACACTGTAAACCGGAAAGTTATAAATATTCACATGCCTGCACATAACATACTTCGGCAATTATAATCATGCAAACATACTTCACAAATACCATATTAATCACAACAATAATATTCAAACTAACTTATACTTTAAGTTTAATAGTGAAGTTACTTACCTTCCAAATCATGTTTTCCAAAAAAAAAATGAATTTGAAAAATGTGAAATCTGCTTTGAATATGCTGGCTGGAAGTCTTTACTTGATCCTCAGATTTTTGATGAAATGGTTTTGATGTTTTAAATCTGAGATATTTGTTTAAATGATGATGATATTACTTTTTTTTTTCTTTCTTAGTTTTCCAGGTGAACGAAATAATGAGGAGAGGTTTATATAAAAAAAAGTATGCAACTTGAAGTGCTTTGCAAGTACAGGATGCATATATTTTTATTTTCTTCAGAGATTTTCTTTGTACAGTGTTTGATACTTTTTTACAAAATTGTGGACACACATACTTCAATTGGAGGCTGAAGTATATTGGCATTAATTGCTTTGTACCATGCTCATTTTTTTTCTTTTTCTCTTTGGCTCGGCTGTCCAAAGTTTTGAGACAGTGGTGGCTGCAGCTTAATCTTGCTTCTATATATTCACTTTATTTTATTTTACTTTGTTAATTGCTTGCTTTGACTTATAGATACAGATATACATATGCTTGTACTAAAATATGTTGTATATATATATATATCTTACTTTGTTTTGATTCACACTTGTATATTTTTTTTCTTCTTTTGTTTTGTTTTGCTTATGTTTGATATATATCCATTCTACTTTATATTTAGTTACTTTATAATATAGATAAATCTTATTCTTTTATGTTGTCATAGTTTATTATTATAACTTTTCTTTATTAACTTGTGTATTTATTTCTATTCTTACATGACAACTTATTTTTTTTTTAAAACCTCATATTTAAGATTTTTATTTCAAATTCACATATATACAATTTTGAAAATTCATATGACTTAATATAATTTCTTATTTGAATCGGGGAAACTCGCCGTCGTTTAAAATCAATTTTAAAATTTAATTCAAAGATTCATTTAAATTATCAATTTAAATTCATAAAAATCTGGGGTCGTTACAGAAGTACCGTGGGTAGGAATGTTTAGACGATAGGAATGGTTGTAAACATGTCAGTAAGACGTATTATGGGTAAAGAATGCCAGCTAGTGTATTTTTGGATTATGTCTTTTATACAATTAGGATAGTATATTCTCTAGGTTGTACACACACATTCACATTATTTCATATCAATTGTTTATCTTGTTGGATATTGTACATGTGGATGCTTGGTGGTTGTTTATCTTATTGAGCGTTATGCATATGGATGAAATGGTTGCACATATATGTAGAATTGCAAGTATATTTACTTGGGATATTGCATACATTTGAATGCACGACATGAGCATTTGCATGATAGGAGGTCGACTAGATCTATAGACTGCCTACTTTTGCGTTAATATAGATTCACATGCATCTCAAGTTGCATACGTGCATACACATTACGTTAGAAAATTTCTAAGGACAATGGTTGCCCATAGATGGTGGATGATTAGATGGTTGTAGCTATTTATTATTATGTGTGTAAGTTATATTTTTCCCTTTTAGAGATTTCTGGAATGAAATCCTTTTAAGGGAGGGAGAATTTAATACCTTGAAAATTTTAATAATAATTAAAATATTAATAAGCATAAAAATATATTTTTTCATATAAAAGGAAGAAATAATAAATTTCTATAATGAATGAATTTGGAGAATCCGACTTTTCCATCGTGTCAAGTAGATTTTCTAGCCCAAATTCATATATAAGGTTGTTAGAAACGAATACCGTATGAAGAAGGCATGAAATTTTTACCATAGCGTGTAATTCATGTTTTGCGTCTATTTTGAAATTAAGTTTAAGAATTAATGCAAGAATAAAGGAAAACTTATTTGTTAAGAAATAAATTGGATATGTATGAGTTACTCTAAGAAAAGAAAACGAGTGTGGGTATAATGATGAGTGTGCATTTAAAAGAAAAGAAGGGAAAAGTATTTATGCGCACAAATGTAACAGTGCAATAAAAGAGAAAACATTAACTATTGTTGTACTAATAGATTGAATATACCGAAAGGATCAAAATGACATCATGGTAGCATTAATAGAGGAAGCATCGAAGCTTTTGTAGTAGCGTTGGTATAACTGGTGATGGTTGGCTAGGGTAGTGTTGGAGGGGATGTTGTTAACACTGGAGTCATTGACTGTCAGTGATGGCGGTTATAGCCACCAGTGGTAATAGTAACACTACCAACACCACCACAACCGCCACTACCAGTTATAATAACACTACCACGCAATTCGTCCAACGCTTCTTTCTATTAATATTACTAAGCTGCCATGTCATGCAACCAGTCCGGGTGTTTAAGTTTCTTAGGAATGAGTTTAAGGTGTGATCTTAAAAGCTTGAGGATAGGTCCATCAGTAATATATGGATAGATGATGCTTCCACCGAGTTTGCGGTATTTGTATATGTATTTACATAAATTTGCAAATATATACATGTATAAAATTCTAATGAATAAATCATACAATAAATTATATAAGAGATTGTTCGAGTTAACTTTTAGAATTTTTCAAGGCCACACAATAAGTTAAAAAAAATATAAGTGAAATCACTCAATAAAGTAAACAAATGTATATATGAGTTAAATTATAAATTTTGTTTCAATGAATTATACAATATATAATTCTAGTTAAATTAACGAATATTTTAAAATCATGGAAGAAGATAAACGATTATATAAGTTAAACCACTTAATAAACTAAACAAATGTACATATAATCGAGTTAAATTATAAATATTGTTTCAATAAATTATACAAGAGTTTATTCAAGCTAAATTTTAGTTTTTTTTTAAAATCACACGATTAATGCGTCAAATATATGAGTTAAATCACTAAATAAATTAAATAAGTGTATATGTAATTGAGATAAATTAAAATTTTGTTTCAATAAATTGTATAAGAGTTTTTCGAGTTGAATTATAGATTTTTTTTAAGTTACACAATAAAAACGAAAAATATATAAGTTAAATTACTAAATAAATTAAACTAGTGTACATATAATTGAGTTGAATTATAAATTTTATTTCAATAAATTATACAAGAGTTTATTCAAGTTAAATTACAAATTTTTCTAAAATCACACAACAAATTGAATGAATATATAAGTTAAATCACTTAGTAAATCAGGTAAAAGTTAAATCACTTAATAAATATAGTAGTAGAAATAAAAGATTACTTATTATTAATAAACAAGTTTGGTCACACGGTAGGAGAAAATCGACATTTGAAGTCACATGTCGGTAAGTTAGAGGTGGAGCTAGTGATGCTGGGCATGGTTCAAACAAGTTGGTATTTGGTTACGTATATTTTATTTCTTTGGAGATGTATATTTGGTTTAAACTAGATGTATATTTTTTTTGTTAGGATATTTGGTTTGGATATTAGTGTTGGTGTAACATTCCCCACTTGAAGGCCCAAAACTAACGGTTATAGATGCTGCAGTCATGCATAGTTATTAATCCTTGACGACCAAATACGGTAATGTTAATTACATTGATATGAAAGAAACACATGAATATGAAAAAAAATTAAATCAACAAACAACTTTCTCATTCCATTTCAAAGCATTTAAATTCATTACATAATCCCAATACGAGAACCATGTTTAGAGAAAATATAATTATTACAACATATACCCAGAGCAACATATGAAGATGCCCCCTTGGATGATCAAAGTATATAACCAGGCAATTAAACATCTTTGCCTTTATAACTTTACACAACTGAATCAAAATAAAAGAAAACTCTAAATAGCTATCATGGCTCCTACACGTCTTCAGAAGCTTATTCGTCTAAAGAGGTACCTAAAAACCTCAACTCTCAAACTACCCAAAATCAATGGAGCACCCGAGAGTTTAAGGGGAAACCATAAACTTCGAGTTAGACAAAAAGCCTGATATGAATAATAATCTACCATCTCAAATCATTTAGACATCAAGTGAGGCCACGCCACTTAGCGGAACGGGTTTTCCCCTCACTAGTATCTTATTCAAAAGTTTATAAAACCATATTCTATGCTCCTTCATCCACAATGGTTAAAACATAGCAATTCAAAATATTATGATGATATGCAAAATAAGTAAATCAATTCGGGATTACCCATCACCATTCATTTTGACTATGTGTCTCGGGTATAGTTTCTAGGGTCACTATTAATCTATTAGTTTTCATGGGCTAAGTAATAACCTGTTTAGTACTTATTGACTCCCTGTCCAGTTTCATAGTTTTCATGAGATCACTAAGAACTTATTGGCCTCTGCCAATAACTTCGTTGTTACATAGGTTCTCCCTGAACCTATAGTATTTCCAATAACTTCCGTCTTATCCTAGTTTTCATGGGTTGACTAGGAACCTATTGATATCTGCCAATAACTTAATCCGGATGTAGTTTTCATGGGTTCACCACAAACTTATTGGCCCTTAACAATAACTCAGTCTAATCATAATTTTCATGGGTTTAGCTTTTCCTAAGCATAGTTTTCGTGGGTTTACTATGAACCTGTCTATTTGACAACTTCAATATTTAGGCATCCTACATTCTGGTCTGTCTGACCACCTGGATGCAATTTTACTCATTCAGGAGTTAATCAATTTATATTAAGTACTCGGTCAACCTAGCTGGTTATTCAGCCACTTTTCCTAAAATACAGTTATGGGTCCATTACAATGTGAATATATGTATGAAGAAGTAAACATAATAACATAATAATACCAGCATTCATGGTTTAATATCCTTGAAATTATTTTATATAAAACTTGGTTAATCTTTTAATCTATTAATTAAGGAAAACTTCTTCAAAAACTCCATTCTTATAATCATTAACAACTCATTTATTATGCTATGGTTTGCCCTTAAAATGAGATTGGGTTATTTGTTTTGAAAACTAAGGCTTTCAAAATCTTTAATATTTACTTTCGAAACCACTGGAAAACTTCCTTTCAAAAGCATTAAAATCTTATTTTCCAAACTCCAGGCACCTGCCTTTCGAAACACCTAAAAACCTTTCTTTGGAAACCTTTCAAATGTGTTCGAGTGAAACCATTCAATTATAGAAGTATAGCTTCGAAACCATATGAAAGTACCTCTTTCGAGACATTGGGTTTAATTTAAAACATATCTTATTGGGTCTAAGTGAATACAAATGAAAGTACCCTTTTTGAAACCATTTACCTTTAACTAAAAATGATTGGGGAAAACTTGATGGCTTCGGGACCATCCTTTCGAAAGCTTCAAAACATTAAGTAAAATATTGAAAGATAGCATTGAAATCCCTTTTTGGAGCCATTGCCTTCGAAACCCTTGAACCCTTTCGAAAGCTTTCAAGAAGTGGCTTAATACAATTCTAAAACAAAAGCTACCTTTTGAAAGTAGTAATGACTTCAATACATTCGAATGGCCAAAAATGGCAGTAGGGTCTCGACTGGGTCGAAACCACCCTTTTCGAAAGCGCTGTTCTATAAATAGAGGAACTCGTTCTAAAAGCTTATCCTTTAAAATAACAGATGGAAACCCACTTAGAAAGATATTTAGAAAACCATTTTGAAAGCTTATGTTTCGACTCCTTCGAAAGTTTGTATTAAAACAAGGCGGGCGCTTATCGTTTGAAAGAAAAACAAAGGTATCAACCCCATCGAAAGCTACATTCCGACACCATGCCTTTCGCCTTTCTTCAATCCACTACGTACAAATAATTGATAGCTTGTGTATTGGTTTCGGCTTACTTGGTTTCAACTTGGTAGGTTTCGAATCAATTGAAGGCGGAACCATAAGGTCGAAAGGTGCTTCAATAGGTGGAAATCACTTTTTTGGGAAAAGACTAATTTATTGCCAATTAAAGAAAATACTTTCTGACTAACCTACCTAAATGCAAACATGTGATTGATTGCCATAATTTTTTAGATTCTTTAAAAAAATAACTGCCGCATGATTTTAGATCTAAACAAGAATTAATTTAGCAAATAAGCCCTTCCAATAAACAATACCAATAAAACAATTAATCCTTCATCTAAAATAATTTTATTTCCATAGGAAATTACCTAGAAAAAATCCTCAAAAATTACAGAAATTCACTTTAAAGATGTTATCTTGCACATAAAAATTCCAGACCCAAATCCTTCATTAAATTATCGAAATAAATTTTTAAACCCAATTATATATATTTTCCCTTGAAAATTCATATTAAATCTTCCAAAGCTTGGAAAATTACAAATATTGAAACCCAACTCCAAAATCATATTTTACATGATATAAAATTTACTCATGGCATTCAAAATTAATTTTAATCGGTTTTATCCTTAAAACCGTGTCAAATCATGTTTAGAAATTTTTTTAAAAATCAAATATGTTATAATCCAAGCATATCAATCATCCATATCATCATTAAAATGGATTTAATCTTAAACCCAAAAACAAGTGATCATATAAAATAGAGATCATATAGATTATTATTCACCTTGATTAAGATAAGAAATTTAAGATTTGATTGAGATCAATCCTTCTCGCTTGAATCCTTAGCTTTACTTGAATTTTTCTTCTCCTTTTTCTCCTAACAATTGCCGACTATACTCTTTCTTTTCTTACGTTTGTTTTTGTTTTATAAAAAGGAACGTGAATGGTATAAGGAATGAGAATATAAAGGTAACTAAAATATAGGGCAGCAATTACCCTAATACCCTTGCGTTAATTAAATAACATGTATAACCATTTGTAGCCCATTTATTTAATTAAGCTCGGCCTCTACGTATTTATTCAAATCTCAATCCCTTTATCACTATAATATTTACATTATTTTATTTATTTTATTTAATTAAATCTTCGGAATAATGTTATTAAAAATTAAGGGTGTTACAGGCTCCCTTCCTTAAAGAATTTCATCCTCGAAAATCAGCACGGACTAAATACTAAACATAACAATCATATGTAACAACTCCTAACAACCATACAAGCCTACGGACTAGCAACTATGTATATAAATCTTATATATACATACCTTTAAAGAAGATCAGGATAAGTATCTCTAATCTTATCTTCTGTCTTCCAAGTATAGTCTTTCGTGTTGTTGCTCCACTGAACTTTCACCAACTTGACTATCTTGTTCCTCAATCGTTTCTCATTTCTCGCTACAACCCGAACTGGTTGCCTAAAAAATGTCAAATTAGGCTCTACTATCATGTCTTAGAACCCTGTCGGAGGAATAATAGTTTCTGTATCATGCACATACTTGCGAAGATAAGATACATGAAATACATTATAGACACCTGCTATACTGCTCGGCAACTCTACTCTGTATGCGAGTTTTCCAATCCTCTTTATAATCTGGAATGGACCAACATATCTGAATGCCAGTTTCCCCGACTTTCCAAATCGTACCACACTCATCGTCGGTGACACATTAATGAAAACCTGATCTCCAACTGAGAATTCTAGGTATTTATGCCTCTTATCAGTGTAACTTTTCTGTCTGGACTGAGCTTCCTTCATCATTTCTTTTATTAACTTAATCTTCTTTGTCGTCTCTCTAACCAGATCCGGATCTAAGACTAATCTTTCTCCAGTCTCCAACCAACATGCTGGTGATTTGCATAGTCTTCCATACAATGCTTCAGAAGGCACCATTTCTATACTAGTCTGATAACTATTATTATAGGAAAACTCAACCAAATGTATGTGATCTTTCCAAGATCCACTAACATCCAATACAAAAGGTCTCAATAAATCCTTGAGTACCTTACTGACTCTCTCTGTCATTACTCATCTTAAGCTTGGTACCTAATACATCCTGTAGACTCTTTCAGAATTCGTTAGTAAACAAAGCATCTCTGTCACTGACAATACTACTAGGAATCCCATAAAGTCTAACTATGTTCTTCATGAACAACTTAGCTAAAACAGGTGTCGTCCTAGTTGACTTAACTGGAATGAAATGGGCACTCTTGGTCAATCTTTCTACTATGGCCAATATACTTTCATTACCTCTATTTGACCTTGGTAACCCATGTATAAAATCCATGGATATATAATCCCATTTCCGACCTGGAATCTCTAAAGGCTGAAGCAACCCACTTGGCTTCTGATGTTTAGCTTTCGCTTGTTGACAGTTTGCACTGCGTAACCCACAAGCCAACATCCCTCTTTATACCTTCCCAAAGAAGCTCCTCTTCATATCTTGAGACATCTTGTTCCCTCCAGGATGAATCCTAAACTTAGATCAATGACATTCTCCAAGAACCTCTTTCCTTAAGTCCTCAACATTCAGAACGCACAATCGTCCCTTCTTTCTCAACCATCCCCTCCGGTCAAGATTAAAACCATTTAGATCATCGAGCTCAGTTGCAACCTCAAGCCTTTTAATCCACTCGGTTAAGACTGGATCCTCTTTCTGTTTAGAAGCATCCTTTCGATCAACACTGGTTGAACATCCAAATAGGGCAACATGGCGGTACTCTGACTAGAACTAGTTGTCAATCCTTACTGCACCCTAGAAGTAGTCAAAGCTTCTAAATCATTCCATTCTGCTAACATAGCTAACACCACATTCTAATGTCTTTTGTTAAGAGCATCCACTATCTTATTTCCTTTCACAGGAGTATACTCTATACCAAAATCATAAGTAGCTAAAAACTCTAACCACCTCTACTGCCTCATATTCAGCTCCTTCTAAGAGAATAAGTACCTTAAAGACTTATGATCTATGTATAGCTCAGATCTCTCCCCTAAGAGATAATGCCTCCAAATCTTCAATGCGAAGATTATAATAGCCAACTCCAAATCATGAGTAGGATATCTCACTTCATGCGGTCAAAGCTTCCATGAAGAGTAGGCAATCATTTACCCTTATATATCAACACAACTCCCAATCCAGTTCCACATGCATCGATATACATCACCTACCCTTAGTTTCCGTTTGGATCTATTAACACAGGTGCATTGGTCAACAAATGCTTTAACTTAAGGAATGCTTCCTCACATTTGTTGGACCAGAAAAACTTCACATCCTTCCTGGTTAGCCTAACCAAAGACGTTTCTATTCGTGAGAAATCCTTGATGAATCTCTAGTAATAGCCAGCAAGTCCAATAAAACTTCTAATTTCCTTCATTGCCTCTTGTGTCTTCCAATTATTAATAACTTCGATCTTATCTAGATTGACTGACAAGCCCTTTTTTGAAACCACGTGACCAAGAAACTTAACCTCTTTCTTTCAAAAATGACACTTGAAAAACTTTGCTTTTAGCTGATGCTACCTTGGCGTCTCAAGCACCATTCTAAGATGATCTTCATGCTCCCTTTCATTCTTAGAGTATATTAAATGTCATCTATAAACACCAACATGAACCTATCCAAGTACTCTCGAAAAACTCAGTTCATCAAATCAACGAAGAAAGCAGGTGCATTCATAAATTCGAATGGCATTACTAATCACTCATACGAACCATACCTAGTTCGAAATGTTTTCAAAGGAATACTGTCCTCCGCCACTCTTAACTAATGGAAACCTGTCCCTAAATCAAACTGGGAAAACACTCTGGCTCCACACAATTGATCAAATAGATCATCAATTCTCAGCAAAGGAAACTTTTCTTAATTGACCTCTAGTTCAACTTACGATAGTCGATGTATATTCTCAATGACCCATTTGTTACTTCACGAACACCGTGGCTGCTTCCCAAGACGAATTGCTTGGTCTAATAAATTTTCGCCCTTCTAGATCCACAAGCTGCACCTTCAATTCCTTCATCTCGATTGGTGTCATCCTACTAGGTGGTCTACTTACAGGTTTAGCTTGTGATAACCCGGATTTTCGGGCATCAAATAAATTATGATTTGGAATTTGGATATGAAACTCAAATAGATATATTAAAAATATTACTTGTAACAAATAGTTGTATATTTAAAGAACCTCATTTAATAAAAAAATAATAGATAATTATATATAAACATTTATTAACCTAATACATAATTTATAAAATATAATACATATGTTAAAATAAAAAATATGGTTTATGACATTTGTAAAAATATAAACACATGCCAAAATGCAAGTGTTGGATTAATATAGCATGAATTTACATGTGGCAATTTGTTCTCTTAAAAATACAAATAAAATATAAAACATAAGAAATATTTAATTTATAGATTCAAAACACTTGTAAGCTTGTAATACATGCATTTAAACATGTGTAGGCTTAGAGAAAATACATTTTACAAGTGGCATTTTCTTTTAATTCAAAATATGGATATCATGTATTAGAAAGAAGAACCAGGTTTCATTTATACATTTCAAAAACCTAAGAATAAAAAAACAACAATAAACCCTGTAAAACAATGCTTAAAACAGAAATTGGTCTGGCAACAACTCCTCAACTTGAAATCACCAAAGCAAATCAAGCTTCTAACTAAATCAAAGTTTCAAGCATTCAAGTATTTTATTCCAGATCAAAACTTCCAGTCTCAAGCTTTCGAATTCCAGATTTTTTTTCAAAAAATAATAGTATAATCTAGCTCTGTTCAAACAATTTTATAGGTGAGTAAATTTTCCCTTAAAAACATTTTTATAGTGTTACATGTGATAAATCTATATGGAAATTGTTGTATGATGGTTCACATGATTGATTTGGATATATATATATATATGCTTTAAATTGCTCTGTTAAAATGTGTACATCTGTATATATCTATATATATTATCTGTCTCTGTTATTTCGACAAGTTCAAACTATCTTAAAAAATCTAAATCTCTTCATACAAGTAGAATTGCATTTTGATCCCTGAATGAAGTATGGTTATAACAACATAACCTCAATTTTAAAATTAGTCTCTAGAATTTTAGTTTGGTAATTAATTCAAAATTTAGAAAATACAGCAATAAGCTGGAATTGGTCAAAAATAAATAATTATAATTTCGTATTTGGATTATATAGTTTGATTCGTAGATGGAAGTTATGAATTTTGATATAATGATCTCAATTTTTAAGTTTGGATTCAGTGAGATAAGCAGAGTTGATCTGTTTCATCATTTTCATCGGTTGCCGATGATCGGCCATGAGATATGTAACAAGATTAGGTCTGGAGGCGGCCGGGGTGTTTACGATCTTTGGAAAAATGTTGGGGCATGTTATCATTCTCCATGGTAGCCGGGCAGAGGCGATTTAGGGTTTGGTTGTCGATTTTTGGTGTGGGTCGTACAACATCAGTGATGAACCAGAGTGGTTGGCGATGGGGGAAAACAGTGGTTGGGTTTGAGCTGAAGCTCTGATGTGGTCGGCAGAGGTTCTTGAGGTCGGAATCGCTGGAGAAAGGTGTTTTACGATCGGCGTGGGCTTCAGTTTTCGATCGAAAGACTTTTTTTCGTTTCCTGAGGGAATCATAGGATCTAGGTGGTCAGAGTGGAGTGGGGATCGTCTGCGTTGTGTCGAGGCCGGCAAAGATGGTCGGAGTTCAGGCGATCACGCGTGCGTGTGCACGGTGATCATTTGTGTACCTGGTATTGATCAATGGGAGTTGTCTCGGGTGATGCTCGATGTTGATGGTGAATTGCCCCTAAGATTTTGAGAAGGCGAGAATGCCTCGTGTTTCGCTCGGGCAGAGACATGGTTTGCTCGGGTTGTTTTGTTATGTATCTGGTTTCTTGAATTCTACAAGTTGCAAGCTAATAGAAGTAAGGGCAAATTTAAAGACAAACATGATAAAAATAAGTTTTTTTCAGGATAAATATTTTATAAAGTTTCATACCAAAGTGTTTAAAACAAATTTTAAGTATTAAAAATAATTTGTTTCCAAAAAGAATGTTTTAAATAAGTTTAAAAGTGGTTAAAAATTGAGTACGTTTTAAAAAGGAGTTGATGAGTAAGTTTTCAAAGAATAAGAATTTGTTTAAATTTGTTAAGTTTGAAACAAGTTCAAAGACGATAATCGATAGTTAAATGCTTAAATTTGTTTTATTAAAGTAAATTATATATTTTCAATTATAATTGATTCTTAAATATTTTTCTAGTAAAAGTAAAGGATGAAATTAGGTGTTTCACTAAGTATTCGACATCCTAACCGGTATGGGCAATTGAATGATGAAATTACTTAATGGAAGTAATTAATGGGCAATTACTAAATATGATTTAATAAATGATAATTACTTAATCTAAGTAATTTAAAGAATTAATTTGTGAAGGATTAATTAATTTAATTATAATCAAAGTTTAAATTAAATAATAATTAAAGGTTAATTAATTGAGGATAATTAACCAATGGGATAATTACTGGATGAAAGTAATTAAAGGGAAATTACTTAATGGAAGTAATTAAGGATTAATTACTTAGTGTAATTAATTAAAGGATTGTTTAATTAAGGATAAATGTAATTAATGTAAATGGGTGAAGGTTAATTAATTGGTGTAATTAATTAAATGCTAATTACTTAATGTAATTAAAGAGGATAATTAAGGGATGATTAATTAATGGTTTATAATTAATTGATGTTAAATAAGCAGGATTAAAAGTGATTAAAGTAATTAATTTATTTAAATTAATTAGAAATGGTGTGACTAATTAATCTTGCTTATGAATGATCGATTGATATTTCTGATATGGAATGTTGGTGATATGAGATATTGGGTTGAACAGTGATAATGTGGGTCACTATCTGAAATAAATTGTTGGGTAGTATGATATCCTGAATATAGATTGTATTATTTTAACTTAAAGAACAACATTGGATTCGAAGAGACCAGGGTCGGGTTTGCTTCAGTACAGCATGATATGGGGTTCTCGCTTCGCGTTTGACGGCGAACGGGAGACTCTTACCCCTACATGTCCCTTTTAGGTAGTATAAGGCCTTGGGTTGGTTGCGAGTCAAGAGGCTAGCCGTAAAAGCAAATTCGAGGTACCAATGTGTGCCACGGCGGAGAGTGGCCGCTGTTGATGGTTGCAAAGCCTAGACCGTCACATTACATTTGGTATCAGAGCAGAAGGTTAAGCGAGAACCTTGGCTCTGGTAGGTGTACTCATTGAAGATAGGGTCAGTGGTACCCTAGAATGAGCTGAGTGTGTGTGTGTGTGTGTGTGTATATGAGAGCGTACTTGTCATTTCCTTATATAAAGGTTTTAAAAATGGTTTAAATGAATGGTTTTTATAAAAGCTTATACTTTATATATAAAGCAATAATTGGTTGTTGGATATTGAAATTAAATAAGAATTTAAGTATATCCAAATAGGAATTGAATAAAATGAACTACACAAATAAGATGAATTGGAATTGGTTTCGAACCAGAATATAAATCGTTATTGATGGGATTATTGTTTTCCAATAAACAATGATAAAGCAAAATGAAAAGTTTTAAGGAAGTAACAACTTAGATGAAATTGACTTGTAAATGGAAAAGGATTTAAATTGTGAAGTTTTAAGTCCAGAAAAGATTTTGGAATTGTTTCTGTTAGCACCCAAAATTGGTCACTAACATCCTTAAGAAAGATTATATAGAGAGATTAATGAAGAAAGTAAATGTAAACGGTGAACAAAATGCTAAACTAAATGCAGAAAATAAGAACACCAGATTTATAGTGGTTCGGCGTAATTGCCTACGTCCACTTTAAGGTTAACCTTTATTGCTTTACTTATCAACTAGTTACAGATACAATCCGTACACCAACTACTTGATCACAATTGTTAAGCAAAGAAGATAAGTCTTGAATGAGTCTTGAATGCGGCTGAGTCACCCCGGTGTTCTTGAAAAAAGGTCCCTTTCACTGTGCCTCTGTCTCTTTATTTATAGACGAAAATGGGTTGGACTTCCCTGATGGGCCTAGTAGCTAGATATCTCGGCCCAAAGTGAGTGACTTCTGCGTGCCGAACCACTAATGCCGATCGAAAAATGCCGAACGCTTCCTTTATGCCGAACACTTCCTTTATGCCGAACGCTTCCTTTATGCCGAACGAGGTTGGAATGTCGAACGGGGCATTGTATGCCGAACGACATGCTAATGCCGAATGACATATGAATGTCGAATGAGCTTCATGCCGGTCGAGACCGAATGCTGAACGACTCTGCCATGCCGAACGGGCTTTGTGCCGAACAAGGCTGAAACGCCGATTGAGGCTGGAATGCCAAATGACCATGCTATGCCGAACGACCCTCAATGCCGAACGAGGTCTGTATGCCGAGCAACGTGGAATGCCGAACGACCATGCTGTGCCGAATGGCCCTCAATGCTGAACGAGGATAGATGCCGAACGGCCTGGTCGTGCCAAACAGGGATAGATGCCGAACGAAGCCCGGATGCCGAACGAAGCTGGATGCTGACCTAGGCCTCTTCATCAAGCCTTTGGTCACCCAGTCAAGCTACTGGGTAACACTTTCCCCCTAAAGTGTATTATGTGTATGAACATTATGCGCTTTGAGTCACGAGTCCTCATGTTTTGCTTCAATCCCTGTTTTCGTTTCCTCGATGGTACTTTCTCTTGAATGCCGAGTGAGTCAGTGTATGCTGAACGACATGCCGATGCCGAATGACATTCAGATGCCGAACGATATAGCTGATGTCGAGCGAGGGATGCGGTTTGACCGTTTCTACCGGTCATTATCCCTTCGACTTCCTTTCTTTCCCTTATAAAGGTCGGCACTTCAATTCTTCTTCTCTTTTTCACTTTTACCTCCGCTATCCTGTACTCACGAACCTTGCTTTTTAACAAACCCCAAAGAATTAACTACCCTTCCCTCCTCAAACATCGTACGTTGCCTCAATCCTTTCCCAAATCAATCGAAACTAATTAAAACTGCGCTCCTTGCTCCAGAATTCCCCCGAGTTTTGAGCCATTTACTAGGTATTGACCCCTCTCTTTAAATGCTTTTCCCTGACTAAAAAATTTAGCACGTGGTGCAAGTTCGTGAATTTTTTAGAACCGTGGCCAATAGATATCGCATGGATGAGGGAATCGAATCATGATTAGGATATGTTCTAAGGCTAGGCGGTGTGGAGGAAAGAAGGAGACGTTAGAGGTATGCGAAGGAGGGAGTTAGTTGAAGATGTACCGCTGTGGTTTGGCATGATTCCCTCATGCTGAACGAGGTTGGAGGGAAAAATAGAGGAGGAGCAGGAATTGGTTGGAATGCCGGTCGACATGGCCCGGTATGACATGCCAAACGACTCGACCATGTCGTTCGGTGGGGATGGAGGAAAAGGATAAAATTGTTGTTAAGGACGGAGCGCCGAGCGTTGTGGCTCGGCGTAACTTTGGTTTGGCACGATTCGCCGCATGCCTAACAGTGGAGAAGACAGATGGAAGTATGGAATGCCGAGCGATGCGGCTCAGCATGTAGTGGTTCGGCATGACTCCTTTATGCCAAACGATGGAGAAGACAGATGGAAGTATGGAATGCCGAGCGATGCGGCTCGGCATGTAGTGGATTGGCATGACTCCTTTATGCCAAACGGTGGAGAAGACAGATGGAAGTATGGAATGTCGAGCGATGCGGCTCGGCATGTAGTGGTTCGGCATGACACCTTTATGCCGAACGGTGGAGAAGACAGATGGAAGTATGGAATGCCGAGCGATGCAGCTCGGCATGATTGTGGTTCGGCCCGCCTTGCCGCATGCCGAACGGCAGTGGTGGGTGATAGAGGAGTTGTGCATAACAGCAACGCTAGTCGAACCTAATGCATAGTTGACCTAACACATCCCATGCCTGAACATATGTTAGTGAACAAGGACAGACTTAAACACCAAAGCATATCGAACAATCCGGACTGAAAACTTCTGTGTTCTAAATAACCGAAAACTTAGACTTAACCTTCTTAATAGTTAATAACCTTTCAAATGTAGTGATGATGTCGAGTTCAAAATATAAATCATCTCACGACAAGCCTTCGTAGACGGTCTTCGAAGATGACAATCCAGTGTCTTTTTACTGCTTGGCACTTACATTTGAATGATCACACTAGTTCATATACCACATGGGGGGAATATTTATGCTGTTAAGTCTAACGTCGATTATTTTTCAAGTATAGTTCAAACAGGTGCTCTGTTAGATTCAATCTTCATTAGAGATGTCTAGGAAATCTAGCTCTGCTACCATCTCAGATAGACCTGGGCCATCCTCTCGACAAGAAGTCATAGATACTTCACATCCGTCAACTACCGCCGCTCAAGACTTCCGAACCCTGCGACTACATCTGTCGACTTGGCTCCCGACGTTCTGGAGGCAGCGATTTTGCTAGACGACCCAATCGATTCTCAGGCTTCAAAGATTAACAAAAACACGCTCCGTCGGATATGCTCTGTCCATGGTATCCCTTTGACGATGTGTTAGTTCCATCGGGGAATGATCGTCCGCACTTGCCCCCAGTCATATACACAGCTTGCAACAAATTCATGTGCTGGGTTGGCAGTGTGCCACCGTTCAACTCATTTCTTCGAGACGTGTTGTAGTATATCGACATTGCTCCATCGCAACTGCATCCGAACAGCCACGCATTCATCTACGACACTTGTATTCTCTTCACGAGTGTCCTCTCTAGGCTTCCGACTCCGGACGATATTCGATACATATATTAATCATGAGACGAAGGGATAACCCATCTTTCATGTTTCTTGAATTGCACAGCAAATGTCAAATCCTAACTGGGGCATGGAGCAAGTTTTCCTTGTATAAAAAGGAATGGTTTTATATGCGCTGTCCTCCCGGCTTTGCAAGAAGATGGGTGGAAGGAAGTAAGTCTTTTTCTTGGATTGATACTCATGTTTAGTCGAAGTCATACCTTTTCTAACTCTCTTCCATCTTTTAAGGTATTAATCCGCATCCTGAAGGCCTCGGATATTCTGAAGCCGTCGAGCTATTCGAGCCATTCCCGCCAAAGACCGGGACATCAAAACTTTCATTTCAAACGAGTCGCTTACGAAGTTCGGGCTGTTGGCAGAAGGTCGTCGGATAAGCCTCCCTCCGTGCGTTACCATACCCAGGCATGCTTCTAGCAAAGGGAGAAAACAAGCCGAGTCTTCAGCACGTAACGCCCCTGGCATACTAGAAGAGGGGGAAATTAAGGAAACTGAATCGCCTGAGGTATAAGATGAGAACGTTGGTCCCACTCGGGATCCAATAGTCGAAGTTCACGACATCGAGACGTCGCCTTCCCCTTCGAAGGGGAAGAAGTAACTAACATACAGGCTAAGGAAGAAAACAGTCGGTGGAACTTCTAAATTACTCTTGTTCCAGTGGAGAAAGAAGCTTCCTCACAGCATTTAGAAAGTTCTCTGAAAGGCCTGTCGAACCTTTCCATACCTGATGATCTACTCAACTACGACTTCGACGATCCAGAGGCCCTTAAGCTTCATTCGTCCGTGAGAGGCGATACAAACGTTCAAGCCCAAAACCAAGGAGAAAAAACTCCTATTAGTAAAGAAACTGGTCCGTCGAAGGAAAACACTAGGACACACACAAACACATGCACTTCACCTTGCACTTAAATTTCCGTTGTCACCCTATTCTTTGCTAACTCATCGTTATTTAAAATTTGTGTAGGTGACATAGGGTGCACGCATGGACTTGACCACTTTCGCAGGTCATCGATTTTCTACCAATCTGGCCGGAATTCGGGCTCCAGCAAGCGCCGGGATAGAGATGAATCCGGCGATCGAGACTACCATCGCCGAGGGTCATCACACCGAAGGAAAACTTATAACCATCCCTCATATCCTCGCGATCTCCTTCTCAACCGAAGCACAGCAAAGAGAAATCTGGACATGAGGGGTCTCAGCCTGAGGCACATCGGGATCAACGCTCTAGTTCATCGAGTACCAAGCAATCTTGAGATCCCCACAAAACGCCTACGGTCTCCAAGCAGACTCCTCTTACTCCCGTAACCGATCCAACGGTTGCTGAACGACTTGCTGAACTTAAAGCCTCATTTCCGAAGATATGCTTTGATGGCTTAAAGTTTCTTCCGACGATCCACCTATTCCAGGGCATGTCAAGCAAAGTGTCATCGCTTATACCAATGATTTCTATGTACAGCATGATGCGTTCGTTCACTTTGCCGAGAAAGTTTCAGAAGTTTCCATAGTGCATCAACATGAGATTGATCGCCTGAAGCTTGAGGCTATTCACGATAAATATATTATTAAAGCTCAGGATGAAGAGCTTGCTTCTTATAAGTCTCATCTTGAAGCCGCCCAGCAGAGCGCTAAAGATACTGCCACGGTCGTTACTCATCTGGAGTCAACCCATAAAAAAGAAATCGACGAGGCGGTCCAATTCTATGGGGCGTTAGCTTTGGAGAAAGACTCAGTGCAGAAGGAGAGGGACGCCTTTGCCCTTTGAGTTGAGGAGCTAGAGGAGCAACTACGCAAAGAAAAGGAGGAGAAGACTGCTGCCCAAGAAGAGTCGCAACGATATCGTGACAAGATCGTTGCCACACGACTTCTGAAGGTGAAGCTTGATGATGAACTTTCTAAGGTTGAGATGCTAAAGAATGAAGCCCGTGAAGAGGGCAAGAAAATAGCGTCTACGGAGGTTGACTCCTGCCTTGAGGCGGCTAAAGAAATAGGTGGGGAGGAGGTCAAAAGCATGTTCGACCCACTAATCGCAGAATTCAATGCCCACGTCCTCATGCACCGAGATTGAACTTTTCTAGGTGAGGGTTACCTCGAATCTTTAGCTGAGGCGTGGTAGACCTTAGTAGAAATCAAGAAGGTCAAGCTTAGTACCGAGGAGGTTGATGAAGGAGCTTTGTAAAAAATTTCTTAAGGGAAACGAGCCTTCGGACCTGTCTACGGCAAAAGCTCTTTACTGCAAAGGCTCCTCCTCAACGAAAGGGAAAGAGGTTATTTCCGGTCCATCCGATATTGAGTCTCAAGCTCATGCGCCCACTCAGCCGGCCGATCGGCCGATACTTGATCCCTTTGAGCAGCACATCGATTATGACCCGGAGGACCCCGGCCTCGGCGTTCACATTCTGACTCCTATTCCAAAGGGTGAGACCCCTCGAACGGTTGAGAGCCAGCCGAAACCTGGTAGATAACTCTTCACTTTAACATTCCAAAAGTCATCATTTTTCACCAGGAGCTATCATATTCTAATGCTTGTTTTTCATGATTTTGTGCAGGCCGTTCTGATCCTGAGCCCACTCCGAGGAGCGATGTCGCCAAGGAGATGAAGGAAAAGACAAGTGAGGCTCCCGGTCCAGATGCTTAGGTGATCGGAGCGCTTGATGAGGATAAGTCCGAGAATTCCTCTCCCATCGATAGGAGTTATGAAATCAAAATTACAGGCGCCTTTGAACACACATCTAAACTGAGCATGAAGGGGCAGGTTGAGAAGGAGAAGAAAAAGACAGTCGAGATCAAAGTCGAGCCTCAAGCTGTGGGCCTGAATAATCCTCTGAATAAGCCATTGAAGGTCATCCTTCCTAGCGGGACCAGGCCCATCGAAGTTCCCCGTACTTCTTCAGTTGTCACCTCCCCATCAAAGAAAATTATCAAGGGCAAACGCACGGGAGAGGAGTCGTCTAGAAAAAAGTCGAAGAAGTCGAAGAAGTAATCGTCGCTCTCGTTCAACGAGAGTTAGTTTAGATTATGCAATTATTTTTATTTATTTAGCCCATGTAAATAAACTTTTGACTCCGAATTTTGGAGGAGTTGTAGTAGAAACTTATTTTCGATGAATAAAACTTAGTTCTTTTGCCTTTCAGAAGACTTCTGTTGTTTGGTTTTCCATATAATCGTGGTCAAAATCCAAGCTATTGCGAGTTACATAAACTTCTCGATTCATCTTCAAATAAGTTGATAATTTTTTGGCATTGCACATTCTTTATTCCACGCTTCTGGTACTTAGAATACTAGTCCGCACGTCAAGGATTCGATGACTTCAAGTCATTTGTATCCAGTCCGCCCTCAGGGGACTTGGATATTTAAACCGTTTATTCTCTAGTCCACGCTCTAGAGACTTAGAGTGCTCTAGTCCGCATTCAGGGGACTTGGAGATTTATGTCGTTTACACTCTAGTCCACACTCCGGGGACTTAGAGTACTCCAGTCCGCACTTTGTGGACTTGGAGATTTCGAGTCGTTTATACTCCGATCCGCACTCTGGGGACTCAGAGTACTCCAGTCCGCACTCCGAGGACTTGCAGATTTTGAGTCGTTTATACTCTGGTCTGCACTCCGGTGACTTAGAGTACTCTAGTCCACAGTCCGGGGACTTGGAGATTTTGAGTCGTTTATACTCCGATCCACACTCCGGGGACTCAGAGTACTCCAGTCCGCACTTCGGGGACTTGAAGATTTTAAGTCATTTATACTCTGGTCCGCACTCCGAGGACTCTTAGCACTCCAGTCCGCACTCCGGGGACTTGGAGATTTTGAGTCGTTTATACTCTGGTCTGCACTCTAGGGACTCTTAGCACTCCAGTCCGCACTCCGGGGACTTGGAGGTTTTGAGTCGTTTATACTTTTGTCCGCACTCCAGGGACTCAGAGAACTCCAATCCGCACTCCGGGGACTTGGAGATTTTGAGTCGTTTATACTTCGGTCCGCACTTCGGGGACTCAGAGTACTCCAGTCCGCACTCCGGGGACTTGGAGATTTTGAGTCGTTTATACTCTAGTCCACACTCCGGGAACTCAGAGTACTCCAGTCCGCACTCTGAGGACTTGGAGATTTTGCATCGTTTATACTTCGGTCCGCACTCCGGGGACTCAGAGTACTCCAGTCCGCACTGTGGGGACTTGGAGATTTTGAGTCGTTTATACTCTGGTCTGCACTTCGAGGACTTAGAGTACACCAGTCCGCACTTTGGGAATTTGGAGATTTTGAGTCATTTATACTCTGGTCCGCACTCCGAGGACTCAGAGTACTACAGTCCACACTCCGGGGACTTGGAGATTTTGAGTCGTTTATACTCTGGCCCGCACTCCGGGGACTCAGAGTACTCCAGTCCGCACTCCGAGGACTTGGAGATTTGAGTCATTTATACTCCTGTCCGTACTCAGGGGACTCAGAGTACTCCAGTCCGCACTCCGGGGACTTGGAGATTTTGAGTCGTTTATACTCTGGTCCGCACTCCGAGGACTCAGAGTACTCCAGTCCGCACTCCGAAGACTTGGAGATTTTGAGTTTTTTATACTCCGGTCCGCACTCCGGGGACTCAGAGTACTCCAGTCCACACTTCGGGGACTTGGAGATTTTGAGTCATTTATACTCTGGTCCACACACTGGGGACTCAGAGTACTCCAGTCCGCACTCCGGGGACTTGGAGATTTAGAGTCGTTTATACTCTGGTCCGCACTCCGGGAACTCAGAGTACTCCAGTCCGCACTCCGGGGACTTGGAGATTTTAAGTGCTCGTGCGCGTTCGTACATCAGACAGAATAATGTATCTCTTAGTTATTCGTTACAGCATTATCATACACAGAAACATCGACAATTCATGGAGAAAATGGCTTCAATCCTTTATTAATGCAAACAAGCTAAATTGTCTAATTACATGCCATAAACTAGGAATAAAAACTTGCTGGAAATAATGGAACTAAAATTTGAAAGAAATGAATTAAGTGCAATAATGCTACGAATGCTCGCTATTCCATGCTCGGGGGAGTGTCGCACCATCAACGGTCGCTAGCTTGAAAGTTCCTTCTCCAAGCTTCCGTTCAATGACGTATGGACCTTCCCATGCGGGGCTCATATGTGATGGAACCGAGAAAACTCGTTTCAAAACGAGATTACCCACACCAATGATTCTCGGTCGGACTTTTTTATTATAATATCGAGCGACTCAGTGCCTGTACACGGCCGCTCTTAAATTAGCTTCTTTACGCTTTTCGTCAATGAAGTACAATGATTCTAGCAAAACATCTTGATTTGACTAATGGTCATAATAAGTTACCCGATGTGATGGAACTTCAAGTTCTACGGGTATGACAGCTTCCATGCCATATGCCAATGCAAATGGAGTGTGGCCAGTCGCGGACTTGTGTGTGGTTCTGTAAGCCCAAAGCACCGTTGGAAGCTCGTCCACCCACTTGCCTCCAGCCTTTTCCAAACGTTTTTGCAATATCGATTTGATTATTTTGTTTACGGCTTCCACTTGTCCATTGGCTTTCGGGTGAGCAACTGCTGAAAACTTTTTCTCAATACCATATTTTTGGCAAAATTTCTTGAACTCTTTGCTTTTGAATTGAGTTCCATTGTCTGTAATGATGGTTCGTGGAAGGCCAAAACAACATATAATATTTCATACAACAAAATTAATGACCTTTTTTGGTGATAGTGGCCAAAGGCTCTGCTTCTGCCCACTTGGTAAAGTCATCGACCACAGCTATTGCTTATTTTACACCACCATTGTATAGGGGTAAGGAACCGACTATATCGATCCTCCACATTGCAAATGGCCGGGGACTAACCATTTGTGTGAGTTCCATCGGTGGAGCTCTTGGGATTTTCGCATATTTCTGACATTTGTCACATCTTCTCACATAGTTTATGGCATCCCAATTTACAGTCGGCCAATAGTATCCACAGCGGAGAATTTTCTTTGCTAACATCTGCCCTTCGGTATGGTCGCCACATTCACCTTTATGGACATCCTTCAGCACTCGTTTTATCTCACCATGGACAATGCACCGGAGTAATGGGGTCGAGAATCCCCTCCGATACATTACCCCATCTTGCATTACATAACGCGAAGCCTTACGAATGACTTGTCATCTTTCGCTCCTTCTTTCGGGCACAACCCCATGTAACAAGTACTACCTAAATGGGGTCATCCATGATTCCTTCTTGATTTATGTTTCTAACATGAAATCTACCTCCATCATATTTATGCTCGGAACATGCAAGGTTTCAACTACAAACAATCCCATCTGCTGTGCATCGCCAGTGCTTGCAAATTTTGCCAATGAATCGGCTGCTCTATTTTGCTCATGCAGGACATGTCAAATATCATAATACTCGAGATTCGCTAGCAGCTCTTGAACCTGGACCAAACACGGGGCTAGTCTCCTCCCCTTTGCTTGATAGTCTCCCCGCACTTGGTACACCACTAGTTGTGAGTCGCAAAAGATTTCAACCAATCTTACTCCCAGCTCTTTGATAAGTCTTAAGCCAGCAATCAATGCTTCATACTCAGCTTCGTTATTCGTTGCTGTGAATTCGAGCTTCAAAGCGTAGCAAACTTACTCAGGAGTTACAAGAACTATGACAGCTCCCGAACAACGGTCGTTAGATGCCCCATCGGCATACATCTTCCATCAAACGAGAGGTATGACATTGTGGCCATTTGACTCGTCTATCATGGTGAATTCAACAATGAAATCTGCTAGCGCTTGCCCCTGTATGGCCCTTCTTGGCAGGTAGATAATATCGAACTAATTCAACTCGATATTCCATTTTAACATCCTTTCAAAAGTTTTTAGTCGTTGGAGTACCTATCGCAAGGTTTGATCGGCGTAAACACTGATCGAGTATGCTTGGAAGTATGGGCGAAGCTTGCGTGATGCAATCACCAAGCAATAAGCTGGCTTCTCAATCCTGGGATAATTTCTTTCTGCCCCTGTCAAACGTTTACTAACATAATATACTGTCTTTTGAACTTGGTCCTCCTCGTGAACCAAAGCCGTGCTGATAGCATGCTGAGATACTGCTAGGTATACATACAACATTTCATGGTCAATTGGTTTTGATAGCACCGGAGGACTTTCTAGATGTCTAACCAGAGCTCGGAATGCTTCCTCGCAGTCAGACATCCACTTGAAATTCCTCTTTCCTTTCTTTATCACATCAAAGAAAGGAATGCACTTATCCGTGGCTCTGGATATGAATGACTCAGCGCGGCCACCTTTCCGTTCAAACTTTGTACTTGCTTTATAGTTCTGGGCACTTGTATGTCCCTAATAGCCTGAATCTTTTCCGGGTTAGCTTCAATTCCACGTGTGTTCACAATGAAACCCAAGAACTTTCCCGATGCAACGCCAAAAGAACACTTTAAAGGGTTGATCTTCATCCCGTAATGCCTGAGTATATCAAACATTTCTGCTAAGTCTCGGATGTGGTCGTTTGACTGCTATGACTTCACAAGCATGTCATCCACATAGACTTCCATCGTTATGCCAATCTGGTCTTTAAACATTCGATTCATCAGACACTGATAAGTTGCTCCCGTGTTTTTCAATCCAAAAGGCATTACTACATAGCAATACAGTCCCACATCTATGACAAAACTGGTGTGTTCTTGGTCTGGAATGTGCATAGGGATCTGATTGTATCTCGAATATGCATCCATAAATGACAATAATTTGTGTCCGACGGTAGAGTAGGAGAGCTGGTCGATTCTAGGTAAAGGGAAACTATCCTTCAGGCATGCTTTATTCAGATCATAGTAATCAACACAAGTTCTCCACTTCCCATTCTCTTTTCTTACCAGCACAGTGTAAGATACCCATTCAGGGTAGAGGGCGTAGCGGACGAACCCATTGGCTTTGAGTTTGTGCACCTCCTCTTTGAGAGCAACGGACCTCTCCGGGTCCATGCCTCTCCTTTTCTGTTTTACAGGAATGTATTTTGGGTCTATGTTCAACATATGATTCGCAATAGTGGGAGAAATCCTGCACATATCAGAATGTATCCAAGCGAAAGCATCCAGATTTGCTCGGAGGAAATCAGTAAGATCCTCGGCCACCAAAGGGTCGAGTTGTGATCCAATCTTAAAAACTCTCGACAGGTCATTCCGGCTGACTGGAATGTCGATCGTCAGCTTAGCCAGTGCTGCAATCGTTTCCCTGGGATCCCCATCATCATCTCTCGAATCTATGTCTCTAAGGATCCTAGAATGTTGCCCGAGCCAGGGCTCGGGCACTACCTATCAATCATCGGTATTTAGGATGCGTACGGAGCTATCTGCAACCTTCCCCTTTTCTCTCCGCTGAGCTTCTCTCAGCTCTGCCACATAACATGTGCGACCGGTCGCCTAGTCGCCATGTACTACGTCGACTCTTTTGTCTGTCAGAAATTTTAATGTCAAACACCATGGAGTCAAAGCGGCCCTAAACTCCACCAAGGCCGGATGATCCAGAAATACATTGTATGGAGAGTCAACATCCATTACTATGAACGGTAGGATTCGCACTCTCCCACGCTCAATTTCTCCCAGTTCAACTGGTAACTCAATATACCTCATCGCGTCGGTTGCGGCACCATTAAAGTCGTGGATACGGGCTTTGCATGGTTTTAAATCTTTTGTCTCCATCTTCATTTGGTCATAAGCCTTCTTGAAGATGATGTTGACAGAGCTTCCACAATCAATCAAAATCCTTTTTATGTAAGCTGGCCTGATCGTTGCAGATATAACCATTGGGTCGATAGTAGGAGCCTCCACCTTGTCTGCATCTCGACTCCTAAACACTATATCGTCTGTCATCATGCGTTGTTGTTTTGCGGGGGTTCCATCTTTCACATTCGAACAACATTCATAATTCGCATGCCTCAAGGAGGTAGCATATCGTTCCATCTCCTTCCAATTCTTGTCTACAGGATGAGGTCCTCCGACTATAGTGTTTATGATCAACCTTCCCACGGTCCGGACAGGTTCCTCTGGATGGCGTGGAGCCGGCCGCGTTCGGGCTCTGACGTTCCTTGCCTACCCTCTGGTGGGTTTTAACAAACTCCTGCAGCTTTTTCTGCCTGATTAACCTTTCTATGGCATCATGGAGGTGTCTACACTCCTCAATATTGTGCCCGTGGGTCTCATGGAAGCGACAGTACTTCCCCGTCCTTTTCTGTTCCTCAGTGGACTCCTTTGGATGCAGCTTTCTGTATTGAAAGATGTTACAGGTAGATAGGTAAATGTTTTCAAGGGACGTATTCGAGGGGCGTATTCATTGTAGGTCGAAATCCTAAACTTCCATCTCTCCATCTCTTTTTTCTTTCCAAGATTTCCACCTCCGGATCTTTTAGACTGCCCAGGCTTGTTCTAGACGTTGACTTGAACTTTTCCCGAACTATCGTCGGATTGCTTAACGGCGATATTACTTTTCGCAGTCTCCTGAACAGGCCCTACTGCCTTATCTCGTCTTGTCAATCGAGCTTCCTCCCTCCTTATGAATTGGTGAGCTTTGGAATAGAATCACTTCAACGTAGTTGGGGGCTTTCTCACCAACTAATCTCCAAACTCCGAGTCTGGATCTACACCTCGCATTACCGCCATTAAGATTACGTGGTCGTTAGGGTTGCTAACTTCAGTGGCACAACATGAAACCTCTGCAAGTATGCTTTCAAAGACTCTCCCGGAGCCTGGATCACGCTTGATAAGGAAATCACGTCCTTTGGAGGAGTAGCATGTATCCTGAATTGTTCAGCAAACTTTATTGCTAACTCGTCGAAGCTGGATATAGACTGTGGAGGAAGTCGAGTAAACCACATGGTGGCGATTCCGGACAAAGAGATTGGGAAGCACCTACACTTGGTCGCATCATTTTCCCTTGTAGAATCCATCATCCATTCCTACCTCATCACGTGTTGCCTAGGGTCAGCCTTCCCTTCATAGACTGGGATAATCGGCATACTGAACTTCCTGGGATACTCAGCCTATAGAATAATATCTTTGAAGGGAGTATGACTCGTGGACACTCCCCAATCTTCATTGTTCAAGCCTTGATTCTCTCTCATTAACTGCCTGAACATAGATGATAAGTCCAGAGTTTGTATGGAGGGTGGAAGGTTGGGTTTCATTCCACGGGACTGCTTGGGTTGGTGTCTCCTCTGCTTGGTGATCGGCCAAACGCGCATCTTAAAGGCCACCTTCATTAGGACCTTGGTGAGCCGGGCGTCCGGTCTCCTCATGTGCTAGATCCCTAGCGGATCAATCAGTGGCACCTGCTTGTGCAGCTTCAGTCTTACGACATCTATGCCTAGGAGGTTCACCAGCTGAGGTCGAGCTATTAGATGAAGAGTAAAAAGCAGGGCTACCTCCAGCATTCTGATGCTGCTACTGGGTAAGCTGAGTCATGAGATTAGTGTTGGCTTGAATCTTCTCAGCAAGTTGCCTTCTACTTTCCTTGAGTTCTCTCATCAAATAGTTGAACTCTGTTCGGGTAATGAATTCCGTTTGATTTTGGGTGGAGGGTCCTATGCCTTGAATCACTTGTTGGTTGCTAGGTCCAACTTGTTGCACACTAACAGTCTCGTGGACGTCCGCGTTGTGAGAGGCTGATCGGGTGCATCGTCTTCCCATAGTAGAGTTATCGGTTGGAACTCTAAATAGTTTCAACGGGCGTCCTATGAATAAGTCGGATCTCCTTCGAGGGATTTTTCAATCCAGTAGCTACAAAGTAGATCCTATCGACCTGAAAATTCGACTCTTAATGAAAGTACCAAAGTGTTCGACATATGACTTGCAACTAATGAAGAAAGTAAATATAAACGGTGAACAGAATGCTAAACTAAATGCAGAAAATAAGTACACCAGATTTATAGTGGTTCGGCGTAATTGCCTACGTCCACTTTGAGGTTAATCTTTATTGCTTTACTTATCAACTGGTTATAGATACAATCCGTACACCAACTACTTGATTACGATCGTTAAGAATAGAAGATAAATTTTGAATGAGTCTTGAATGCGGCAGAGTCTCCCTGGTGTTCTCGAAAAAAGGTCCCTTTCACCGTGCCCCTACCTCTCTATTTATAGACGAAAAGGGTTGGACTTCCCAGATGGGCCTAATAGCTAGATATCTCGGCCCAAAGTGAGTGACTTTTGCTGCCGAACCACTAATGCCGATCGGCAAATGCCGAACACTTCCTTTATGCCGAATGAGGCTGGGATGCCGAACGGGGCATTGTATGCCGAACGACATGCTATTGCCGAATGGCATACGAATGCCGAACGAGCTTCATGCCGGTCGAGATTGAATGCCGAACGACTCTGCCATGTTGAACGGGGCTTTGTGCCGAACAAGGCTGGAATGCCGATTGAGGCTGGAATGCCGAACGACCATGCTATGCCGAACGGCCCTCAATGCCGAATGAGATCTGGATGCCGAGCCATGTGGTATGCCGAACTACCATGTTGTGCTGAACGGCCCTCAATGCTGAATGAGGATAGATGCCGAACGACCTGGTCGTGCCGAATAGGGATAGATGCCGTACGAAGCCCGGATGCCGAACGGTGCTGGATGCCGACCGAGGCCTCTTCATCAAGTCTTTGGTTACTCGGTCAAGCCACTGGGTAACACTTTAAAAGTGTAAAAGGAAATAATAAATAATATTATTATGACTATTTTGAATGTAGTCTTATTTTAAAATGAGAAGTTGTTTGAAAACTTTTAAAAAAATTTATTTTGAATTAAAGTCAAAGGTGGTTTAAATTTTAAAATTTGGCTTGGTGGGCCAAGAAATAAATATGTATATATGATGGATATACATAATATCAAAGATGATTTGAAATAAACTCTAAGTGCCGAATTTTAAATTTTTACTTGGAATGTGATGTGAAAACCCAAAGTGATAAGTTTTTAAATGGGATTGGATATTAATATGAAGTTTAAAATTTGAAATGAGAATACAAATTGGGTAGGGTTGACTGTATTAAGTAAATTGAATTTAACTTTAGGAAAGTTAAATAAGTTAACAAACAACCAGAATTGAGAATTTCAAGTTGAAATTGAGATTTAACTTAGGGAAGTCAAGTGATTGGTTTAAATGGGAAGTTATGTGTGACCACAAAATGGGTTTGAGATCTGGAAATTGAAAATGGATGGATGTTTTATAATAATTTGGGTAATATTTTTCTATTGTTATTAATAATCTTCAAATTATGAATTGGATTTGTTTAAATGAATGAGGAAATGGATTGTGATGTTTTATAAAAGGGAAATTAAACTTTAATTTTAAATTAAGGATATGGAATCACTTTGAACTTAATATTTGAATGTTAAGAATTGAACTTGTAAAACTAAAGTTAATTGTGAATCGGTTTCAAAGTTTGAAGTTAAAATGGATAAATAAAGATTCTGAAGATAAAATTGTTTTTGAATTCTTGTTTGAATTTTGAAATAAGTTAAGTAAAGGAAATTTAAACGGAATTTTGAAATTTGGACTCAGAATTAAGTGTTTAAAGACTTTAAAAGTAAAGGTTAATTTGATTTAAAGAAATTAAATCAACATTTGAAAATTTAATCGAATTTATATAATTCGAGATGATTTAAAGTGAAATTCCATTTGAATTTAGTTCAAATTGAAATTTGATTTGAATAATTTGGAATTATGATTAAAGTTGAATAGTTTCAAATTCAAATGGAAATTGGTTTGAATTTGGAAAGAAATTGAGGTTAACTCAACTTGAATTGGGATTAATTCAAACTGGAGTTGAAATAAATTGAAATTGAAATTGAAATTGGTTCAATTTGAAATTTATTTGAATAAATTGAGATTGAAATCGAAGTTGAATAAAGTTAAATTTGAAGTGGGAATTAAAGTTGTTTAAATTGATTTGGGATTGAATTAATGTTAAGAGGAAGTGGGAATTTAAAATTGAATTGATTGGAATAAAGATTGGGTAATGGAACATTTTGGCTCTGAAAACTATTTCCAAACAAATTATATTTAATATAAGCTTTCTTAAATGTATTTTTCCAAGCTATTTTCTATATACAACTTTTTTCAAAAGCTAAACTATTTAACAATTTTACAAATTTTTTATAAACCGATTTCTATTTTATAATTAATTACTATTTTACAACTATTTTACAATTATCTAACTACTTTACAGTTATTTTGTAACTACTTAAATATTTTACAACTATTTTACAAATAATTATTATTTTTCAACTACTTATCTATTTTAAACTTTTTCAAGCTATTTTTAAATTTAAGTTAGTCAGAGTTCAAACTGTTTATAATTAAAGTAATAACTCAATTGGAAATGGAAGCAATTGAGAATAAGTGAATAGAATTAAAGGAAATGTGAATAGAAAGGAGAAATTGATTTAGCTAATAATCAATAGAGATAAATACGTAGGATGTACATATATTATTCTATTTGCATAGTAATTTGATCCAGATTCGAGCACAGAATTTCTAGATAGCACATCGATCCGAGTTGGGATTTTTTACTCGATTTTCGACGGCGAACCTGGATATGGATTGTTGATTGGTTCTGGATATTCTCTATCATAGTTATGGCTATGCAAGGAGAATAATAGTTTCTGATCGAGAAACCAGATCTGAGTCCGCACTAGGAAAGTCGGGTGGACGATACTAGTTCGAAAGAGAAATTGTATGATCGGGTGAGCGATCAGATAGATATATCGTACGGATGATATGTGTACATCGTACGGGTTTGAATGAAATTAATATTGAAAATTTGTGGATAAAAAATGTAAAATGATTTTTGAAATGAAAAATATATTTTGAGAAAATATATGTTGAAATAAAGTGGAAATTGGATATTTCTATGGTAGAAATTTACTTTATGGAAGTAAGCAATATGGTAAGTGATTTTATAGAGTAATCTAGATTGAATATTGTTTTGGCATAAAAAAAGTTATGTATATATAACTGATAAACTCCCCTTGTTGAATCTACTGCTGGAAGAAAAGGGTTTTTGAAAAGTATTTGAAGTATAAAAAGGGAATTTATACAAGTATGAAATGATCTAAAGATTTTTCAAGGTCATATATATATATATATATATATATATATATATATATATATATATATATATAAAGGATCTTATGAGAATGATTTTGAGGAAAGGTTTTTGGAACCTACGGATTTGGAAAAGGCTTTTGATTTTCGGGAAAAATCAATTTTGGACATTTGGAAAGCCTAGTTGAGAATTATCGATTTGGGGATAATCAATTTTGTGAAAAGGAGATTTATATGGAATTCATACTGGGTGTATGATTTGGAAGATACTATATGTGTATAGTTAAAGTGTTTTGAAAATGGCTCTAGGGAAAAAGACGCTCCCTTGAAATGAACTTCTTAGGAGTACATAGGTTGATACTGCCTTGAGCCTCAAAGGGGGAGGCTCTAAAGTAGATCCTGTGAGGAAGTCTGAACAAACTGAAGTTCTTGAGGATTGTTTGGGTAGCAAAAGTCGAGGGCGCTGATGCCTACAGAGGCATTTGAGTTATGCTGTGACGATAGTGTAACTCGATGTCACTGCGATCTACTATGGACCATAGCAGAAATCATGCGGAGGTGAGTATCAACGGTCTATGCTTGATTTTGCCGGAAAGGCAACGTAACATCGGTAGACTGTGATCTATGGTCGAGTGGAGTGGAGAAGTTTCATTCTTTTGGCAGCGAATTTCGAAGGCGCTGATGCCTACAGTTATATGGATTTTTGCTCTGATAGCAACGTAACCCCAGAGTAGCTGCGATCTGTAGCGGGTTCCATGGCATAATCGAGGGGCGTGGAGTTCCTACGGTTATCTATGGATTTTTCCGAGATGGCAACGCAACCATCGGGTTAATTGCGACCATGGGTAGGGGTGATGATTTCCAGAGCATTCTCACCAAAAATGTTTCCTCTATTTCCGAAAATGTTTTCTATATTTTCAATAAAATTATTTTCCAAGTATTTTCACTGGATGTGGAAAATGGGTCTGCTAAGTACTTATAGATGTTCAATCCTACGCCTGATCAATGTATGACTGAATTTCTATGAGAACGAAGAGGGACTTATGGAAACATCGAGTTATAAAAAGTGTTTATACAAAAATTATTTTATAATATTATATCGATTTTAAAAGTCTTTGAAAATTGATCAAAGAATAATTTATCTGATTTTGGTATAGAATAAATTCCGACTTCGTTCCTTTTCGAGGACGAAAAGATTCAAAGGGGGAAGGAATGTGATAACTTAGATTTTTGGGCATCAGATATTGGATAATTATCTGATTTAACTGTTATATCGATTTATAAGTTAAACAAATAAATCTAATAATAAATATTTATATTTGGATAATTTTTTTTTGATAATCTCCTAATATAATTATTTAAAATGGGTAAAATTATTATTTCCGAACAAAATATATGGTTGTTTAAATATATATATATATATATATATATATATATGAGTTGATTTTAAATTAAATTTGAATTTGGAAAAATATATATAAATAGGATTTGTGGTTTATAAATAAATTGTGATTTGGAATTTGGATTTGAAATTTAAATAGATATATTGAAAATATTACTTGTAACAAATAGCTGTATATTTAAAGAACCTCATTTAATAAAAACATAATAGATAATTATATATAAAAATTTATTAACCCAATACTTAATTTATAAAATATAATACATATGTTAAAATAAGAAATATGGTTTATGACATTTGTAAAAATATAAACACATGCAAAAATGCAAGTGTTGGATTAATATAGCATGAATTTACATGTGGCAATTTGTTTTCTTAAAAATAAAAATAAAATGTAAAACATAAGAAATATTTAATTTATAGATTCAAAACACTTGTAAGCTTGTAATACATGCATTTAAACATGTGTAGGCTTAGAGAAAATTCATTTTACAAGCGACATTTTCTTTTAAATATGATGTATTAGAAAGAAGAACCAGGTTTCATTTTTAAATTTCAAAAACCTGAGAATAAAAAACAACAACAACAAACCCTGTAAAACAATGCTCAAAACAGAAACTGGCCTTGCAACAACTCCTCAACTTGAAATTCACCAAAGCAAATCAAGCTTCTAAATAAATCAAAGTTTCAAGCATTCAAGTATTTTTTTTCCAGACCAAAACTTCCAGTCTCAAGCTTCCGAATTCTAGATTTTTTTCAAAAATAATAATATAATCAAGCTCTGTTCAAACAATTTTACATGTGAGTAAATTTTCCCATAAAAACAGATTTATAGTGTTGCATGTGATAAATCTATATGGAAATTATTGTATGATGGTTCGCATGGTTGATCTGGATATATATATATATATATACACACACACACGCTCTTTGAATTGCTCTATTAAAATGTGTACATCTGTATATATCTATATATATTATCTGTCTCTGTTATTTCGACAAGTTCAAACTATCTTCAAAAATCTAAATCTCTTCATACAATTAGAATTGAGTTTTGATCCCTGAAAGAAGTATGGTTATAACAACATAACCTTAATTTTAAAATTAGTCTCAAGAATTTTAGTTTGGTAATTAATTCAAAATTTAGAAAACACAGTAATAAGCTGGAATTGGTCAAAAATAAATAATTATAATTTCGTGTTTGGATTATATAGTCTGATTCGTAGATGGAAGTTATGAATTTTGATATAATGATCTTGATTTTTAAGTTTGAATTCAGTGAGATAAGCAGAGTTGAACACTTTCATCATTTTCATTGGTTGCTGATGATCGACCGTGAGATATGTGTCAGGGTTAGGTTTGGAGGCAGCCGGGGTGTTGACGATCATTAGAAAAATGGTGGGGCATGTTATCATTCTCCATGGTGGCCAGGCATAGGCGATTTAGGGTTTGGTTGCCGATTTTTGGTCGTGGTTGTATCTCTGGGTCGTACGGCGTCGGTGATGAACCAGAGTGGTTCGCGATGGAGGAACATGGTGGTTGGGTTCGAGCTGAAGCTCTGATGTGGTCGGTAGAGGTGCTTTAGGTCCGAATAGCTGGAGAAGGGAGTTTTTCGATCGGCATGGGCTTCATTTTTCGATCGAAAGACTTGTTTTCGTTTCGTAAGGGAATCATAGGATCTGGGTGGTCAGAAGGGGAGTGGGGATCGTCAGCGATGTGCCGAGGCCGGCGAAGATGGTCGGAGTTCAGGCGATCACGCATGCATGTGCAGGGTGATCATTTATGTACCTGGTATTGATCAATGGGAGTTGTCTCTGGTGATGCTTGATGTTGATGGTGAATTGCGCCGAAGATTTTGAGAAGGCGGGAATGCCTCGTGTTTCGCTTGGGTTGAGGCGTGGTTTGCTCGGGTTGTTTTGTTATGTATTTGGTTTCTTGAATTCTAAGGAATTCAAGTTGCATGCTAATAGAAGTAAGAGCAAATTTAAAGACAAGCATGATAAAAACAAGTTTTTTTCAAGATAAATATTTTATAAAATTTCATACCAAAGTGTTTAAAACAAATTTTAAGTTATTAAAAATAATATTTAAAAATAATTTATTTCCAAAAAGAATGTTTTAAATAAGTTTAAAAGTGGTTAAAAATTAAATAAGTTTTAAAACGGAGTTGATAAGTAAGTTTTCAAATTTTAAGAATTTGTTTAAATTTATTAAGTTTGAAACAAGTGCAAAGATGATAATTGATAATTTAAAATGCTTAAATTTGTTTTATTAAAGTAAATTATATATTTTCAAATATAACTGATTCCTAAATATTTTTCTAATAAAATTAAAGGTGAAATTTGGTGTTTAATAAAGTATTCGACACCACTAACTAGTATGCGCAATTAAATGATGAAATTACTTAATGGAAGTAATTAATGGGCAATCACTAAATGTGATTTAATAAATGATAATTACTTAATGTAAGTAATTTAAAGAATTATTTTGTTAAGGATTAATTAATTTAATTTGTAATTAAAGGTTAAATTAATTAATAATTAAAGGTTAACTAATTGAGGATAACTAACCAATGGGATAATTACTTGATGAAACTAATTAAAGAGAAATTACTTAATGGAAGTAATTAAGGATTAATTACTTAATGTAATTAATTAAAGGATTGTTTAATTAAGGATAAATGTAATTAATGTAAATGGGTGAAGGTTAATCAATTTGTGTAATTAATTAAATGCTAATTACTTAATGTAATTAAAGAGGATAACTAAGGGATGATTAATTAATGGTTTATAAGTAATTAATGTTAAGTAAGCAGGAAAAGTGGTTAAAGTAATTAATTTATTTAAATTAATTAGAAATGGTGTGTTGCTTATGAATGATTGATTTATATTTTTGATATGGAATGTTGGTGATATGAGATGTTGGGTTGAACAATGATAATGTGGATCACCTATCTGAAATAAATTATTGGGTAGTATGATATCCTGAATATAGATTGTATTATTTAAACTTAAAGAAAAACATTGGATTCGAAGAGACCGGGGTCAAATATCAATAATATCCAAAACCACTTCGATTAGTGAACAAAATTCTTTATAAATTGGATATGTGGTATTAAACAGACTGGAATGGAATGAATTGTGTAACATGGACATTTAACCTGAGATTGTTGTGTGATAAATGTTTGACTATGAGAACTCGTTAAAGGTATGAGTTACCCTGGTATTCACATATGTTATAACTTAGTATTTTCATATTATATGGGATACTCATGTTGGTTTTCAGCCTGACCCGGGTGTTACTTTGATGTAATGCTCGGGTCAGATCGAGACTCGAGTATTACATATTTTCAGGTGAGGAAGTTCTGGAGCTCAGGAGGAGAGTTGGATGGCAGGAACGTATGGAGTGTATTCCGCTGTGTTATATTGTAGTTTATCTGGGACAATTTAATGTTAACTATCCAGTGTTTGTGTAATTGTTGTAACTCTGATATATTGACGTAAATTAACTAATAAAGTTTTCCTTTGTATAACTGCTATTTTATTTGATATTATATTTTGATCTGCTGCAAATGTGAGAATCTGTGTTTTGGTATTTCTGTTTCTTCTTCTTCGTCTATCTCTTTCTTCTTTTTCCCTAACTATCTGGAAATTTTGGGATCGAAAACTCCGGTTCGTTACACAGCTCCTGGTACAAGATCTATCCGAAACTCGATAGCTCGTTACGGTGATAGTCCCGTAACCGGCTCAAAGACATCTACAAACTCTCTTGCTATTCGAACCTGACTTAACTCTTCTCCCACTTCCATAGCACTTAACAAAGCACAACTACTTTGATCAGAATTCTTCATCAAGATTATAATTCGGTTATGACTATCAGGGTGTCTTAGTGATATCTCCCCATCCTGGCAAAATATCCTAGCTTCATACTTACTCAACCAACCCATAACCAAAATGATTCCAAAATCTAAGAATAAAAAACATACAGACTGCATGCAAACTTATGACCTAATAAGTCTAGTTTTAACTGTCACATCTCATCCCTAGAGTTTCATACTCTCCTATTGGATTTGCAATTCTCAAGTAAGTAACAAGATATTTTTGTTTTAAGCATAACCTATCAAACAAATTCTAATATATAAGTGAATGTAATGCAAGGTATCAAATAGTATCCTAACTGGTATACTGTGAATCAAAAGCGTACATTACAATATAGTCTTTCCTTGATCAGCTGCAGTTGGCCTAGCAGATGGTGGTCCAACAACAAAAACCTTTCTCTTGTCCACCCTGACTGGCTCTGGACACTGGTTCTTATAATGCCCACTCTGGTCATATTTGAAGCACTTCACACCTTTCTTTTCTGCAGCCTTCTTTCCCTTACCTGACCGGCACTCATGAGCATAATGATCTTTATTATCACACTTGAAGAAAACTAAATTAGCCTTTGCCTTCTTGGCAGCCTCCTCCTTCTGGACTCCCTTTTTCTTAAAGAACTTCCTCTTCTTTCCCTCTGAACCCTACGTTTCAACTGGCATCTCTCTAGTAAAAATAGCAAGCATCTCTTCATGGTGGATTACCACCTCCACAACTACATTACAAGGATCACAGGTATGTGTCATGGTCGCCCTGGCAATCTCAGGCCTCAATCCTCGAATGAACCTCTCATTCCATCTGATGATGGTGTCTATAGTAGCATACCCATAACGGGACAACTCATCAAACTTAGTAGCATACTCAATTAACGACATCTCTCCTTGCACCAAATCCGTAAACTTTCTCATCAACGCTGTTTTATCAACCATAGATAAAACCTCTGTTCAAATCTCCTTCTAAAATCTTCCCAAATCAATTCCTCCTCTGAAACTCTGGTAGTAACACTATTTCACCAATGAAGTGCTGCCTCTTGCAACTGCATAGAGGCTAGTCTCCTCTTCTACTCATCATCAAATCCCAAATCAGCATAGATCCTCTCGCAATGCAACAACCAATTCTCAACCTCTATTGCATCCTCAGTTCCCATAAATGGTTTCCCTCCAAGACTGGTGTAGTCTCTAATCAACTTAGCATAGTTATTCCTAACTAGAGAAATAGGATTAGCTCCTCTAACACTTCCAGCAACTCCAGCAGCTACTCCAGCTTGCATCATACTGACGAAAAACTGATACATTGTTCCCATATCCATTGGTGGATTTTCAGCACCCACATTGGCATCATCATTTTGGTTAGCATTAGCTTATCGACTCGGGTTCCTCCTCATGCGTCGAGCATTTCCATTGGTTGTGGTGCTTCCTCAACCAAGATTTCCACTTTTGTTTCCTGCCTCCATATCTTCTTTCTCATAAATCTGCATTATGAGCCTTGGTAAGATATACAAGAACGGTCTTAGAAAGAGGGGAATACGCACTTATATATATATATATATATATCAAATACAAGTATGCTACTATAGTGTAATCTAACCCTGGCCTTATTTTTTGATTCATTTGATTATGTTTTGAAAAAACCTTTTAGGTTTAAATTTATTTTAAGTTTCATAAACCTATGCTTTGATACCAACTTGTAACTTCCCCCACTTAAAGGCCCAAAACTAATAGCTACGAATGTTGCAGTCAGCAATAGTTATTAATCCTTGGTGACCAAATACGATAATGTTTGATACATTGATATGACAGAAACAAATGAATATGGAAAAAAATTAAATCAACAAACAACTTTCTCATTTCATTTCAAAGCATTTAAATTCATCACATAATCCCAATACAAGAGAAACGTTCAAAGAAAATATAATTATTGCAACATACACCAAGAGCGACGTATAAAGATGCCCCTTGGATGATATCTAGGCAATTAAACATCTTTTCCTTAAAAAAAAAACATAGCAGAATCAAAATAAAAGAGAACTCTAAATAGCTGTCATGCCTTCTGCACGTATTCAGAAGCTTATTCGTTTAAAGAGATACCTAAAAACCTCAACTCTCAAACTACTCAAAATCAATTGAGCACTCGAGAGTTTAACGTGAAAGCATAAACATCGAGTCGGAAAAAAGCCTAATATAAATAATAATTACCATCTAAAACCATTTAAATATTCAGTGAGACCACACCACATAGCAAAACAGATTTTCCCTTCACCAATATCCTATTCAAAACTTTATAAACCATATATTGTGCTCTTGCATCCACAATGGTTAAAACAAAGCGATTCCAAATATTATGGTGATATGCAAAACAAGTAAATCAATTCTGGAATACCCATCCCTATTCATTTTGACTATCTGTCTCAGTTATAGTTTCTAAGGTCACTATTAACCTATTAGTTTTCATGGGCCCATTAATTACCTGTTGAATACTCATTGACTCCATGTCCAGTTTCATAGTTTTCATGGAATCACTAAGAACCTATTGGCCCCTGCCAATAACTTCTTTGTTTTATGAGTTCGCCCTAAACTATTGGTATCTCCAATAACTTCCCTCTTATCCTAGTTTTCATGGGTTGACTAGGAACTTATTGACATCTACTAATAATTTAATCCGGACATAGTTTTCATGGGTTCACCACAAACTTATTGGCTCCTTCCATTAACTCAGTCTAATCATAGTTTTATGGGTTTACTATGAACCTATTGGCCCATGCCAATAACTTTTCCTAAGCATAGTTTTCATGGGTTTACTATGAACCTGTATATCAGGCAACTTCAATATTTAGGCATCCTATATTCTGATCTGTCTGACATCTTGGATGCAATTCTACTCATTCAGGAGTTAATTCAATTTATATTTACTACTGGTTCAACCTAGCTGGTTATTCTGCCTCTTTTTCCCAAAATACAGTTATGGGTCCATTACAATTTGAATATGAGTGTGTGTGTGTGTGTGTGTGTGTGTATGAAAAAGTAAACATTATAACATAATAATACCAACACATGTGGTTTAATATCCCTGAAATTATTTTATATAAAACTTGATTAATCCTTTTAACTTATTAATCACGGAAAACTTCTTCCAAAACTCCATACTTCAAATCTTTTCAACTCTTTTATTATGCCATGGTTTTTCTTTAAAATGAGAATGAGTTATTTGTTTTGAAAACTAAGGCTTTCGAAACCTTTAATCTTTACTTTCTAAACCATGGAAAACTTCCTTTCGAAAGCATTAAAATCTTCTTTTCAAACTCTAGGCACCTACTCTTCAAAACACTTTAAAACCTTTCTTTCGAAACCTTTCGAATGTGTTAAAGTGAAACCATTCAATTATAGAAGCATGGCTAGGAAACCATATGAAAATACCCCTTTCGAAACCATTGGGTTTAATTTTTGAAATATAACTTATTGGTCTAAGTGAATACAAACGAAAGTACCCCTTTCGAAACCATTTACCTTCAACTAAAAATGATTGTGGAAAAAATTGATGGCTTCAGAAACATCCTTTTGAAAGCTTCAAAACATTAAGTAAAACATTGAAGGATAACATCGAAATCCCCTTTCGAAGACATTGCCTTCGAAACTCTTGAACCCTTTCGAAAGCTTTTAGGAAGTGACTTAGTACAATTTTAGAACAAAAGCTACCTTTCAAAAGCAATGGCGACTTCAATACATTCGAACGGCCAAAAACGACAGTAGGGTCTTAGGGTCTCGAATAGGTCGAAACCACCCTTTTCGAAAGCATTGTTCTATAAATAGAGGAACTCAATTGAAAGCTTATCCTTTAAAATAAAAGATGGAAACCCTTTTCGAAAGCTATTTATAAAGTACTTTTGAAAGCTTATGTTTCGACTCCTTCGAAAGTTTGTATTAAAATAAGGCAGTCGCTTACCATTTGAACGTAAAATAACGGTATCAACCCCAACGAAAGCTACATTCCGACACCATGCCTTCTGCCTTTCACCAATCCACTACATACCAACGATTGATACCTTATGTATTGGTTTTGCCTATTTGGTTCAACTTGGTAGGTTTCGAATTAATTGAAGGTGGAAGCATAAGGTCGAATGGTGCTTTTGAAAGAGTCAAAACCCACTTTTCTAGGTAAAAACTGATTTAATGCAAACTAAAGCAAATACATTCTAACTAACCTGCCTACTTGTGAACATATGGTTGGTTGCCATAACTTTTCAAATTCTATACAAAAATAACTGCCGCATAATTTTAGATCTAAACAAAGATTAATTTAGCAAATAAGCCCTTCCATTAAACAAAACCAATAAAATAATCAAGTCCTTCATCTAAAATAATTTTATTTCCATAGGAAACTACTTAGGAAAAATCGTCAAAAATCACAGAAATTCACTTTCAATATGTTATCTAACATATAAAAATCTAGACCCAAATTCTTTATAATATAATCGAAATAAAATTTTAAACTCAAAGATTCATATTTTCCTTTGAAAATTCATATTAAATATTCCGTAGCTTGGAAAATTACGAAAATTGAAACTCAACTCCATAATCATATTTTACATAACATAAAATTTTCTCATAACATTTGAAATTAATTTTAATCGGTTTTACCCTTAAAACCTTGTCAAATCATATTTTGACAATTTTGTTTAAATCAAACATGTAATAATCCAAGCATATCATCTTCCAAATCATCATAAAAATGGATTTGATCTAAAAATCGTAAACAAATGATCATTAAAACAAAATGGAGATGATATAGATTATTATTCACCATGAATAGAATAAGGAATTTGAGATTTGACTGAGATTAATCCTTCTAGCATGAATCCTTAGCTTTACTTGAACTTTTCTTCTCCTTTTTTCCTAGCAATGGCTAGCTATACTCTTTCTTTTCTTACATTTGTTTGCATTTTATAAAAATGAACATGAATGGTATAAGGTATGAGTATATAAGGGTAATGAAAATATAGGGCGACAATCACCCTAATACCCTTGCGTTAATTAATTAACATGTATAACCATCTATAGCCCATTTATTTAATTAAGCTGGGCCTCGAAGTATTTATTCAAATCTCAATCCCCTTATCACTTTAAGATTTACATTATTCTATTTAATTATCTAATTAAATCTCTTGAATAATGTTATTAAAAATTAGGGGAGTTATAGTTGGTATTGTTGGTGTTGTTTTGGTATTTGCTTATGGACTATTTGGATATTTGATTTGTATTATGACGGTCACCGTATTGTATGATTTGTATCGTGATGGTATTTTTTGGTTTGGATATTTGATTTGTATTGTGATGATGATGATATTTGGGTTGATGTATGATATATGAATCTATAACATATACACGAAAGTGTGACTGTGGTGCGAAAGGCAGCCGAATTGCTGCAAATTTATTACAGCCACAACGTCAGAAAGGCATTTGTAAGGCGTAAAAAAAAATCTAGTTTTTGCATTTTGGTTAGGCATCAGTAGGGCATCGAAAAGGAGTCCGCACAAGATGTCGATAAGGTGTCGATAAGTGTCATCTGTAGAGCGTTGGTAACAACACTACGCCTATTGTCCTCAAGCTGTTGGTAGAAATTTTCTAACACAACTTTTATCGATGCCTGTTAAGGTGTTTGCCCTTCGTCGGTATTTGATTTACCAATGTCCCACCAATGCCTTTTTGATGTTGCTAAATTGTATTGTTTTTGTAGTGTACTTGAATATCATTAATTTTCTTTGACTAAAGCGTATAGGATAAAACCAAATTAAAAAATCAATAGATAGACAAATAATCAAATAAGTAATTAACAAAAGGCCAATTCTATTAACACATCATGTTCTGCCTTCCTCACATAGATGTTTTATAAAAAGGAAACAAACCCCATATTTTCTTTTCTTACCTCACTTTTATTTCAAAATTAGCTGTATTTTTTTATCCCACTCTTTCTTTTCTTCCTCTTTCTCATAGTAGTAAAAATAGAACCTCTCTTCTCACAACAGGAAAAAACCTTTATAATCATGTATAAGTTCTTTAACTTATTTTTCATCCAACAATACAATCTAAAAGAGAAAAATAAGTTGCAGTTTAATTCGATACAAAAATAATAGGTTTGGTTGCCATCATATCCTAGTTACTATGTATAAACCCTATAAAACATGCATTTAGTTCCAAAATTACGTAAGGTAACAGAAAATATATCACAGATTCAATTCCAACACCTTCTTCAAAACACTATCTTCTTCTGGTTAGTTTTTTCCTTAAAAATTTATATCATCATGTCCATCCATGTTTATCAGTAAAAAAAGAGGAAAAAAATAAGAGAATTTAGAAAATATAAAACCTCTCAGTCTAAAAAATTAGAATGGTAAAATAATATTTACTTTGTATTTTTTTTAATAGGGTGAGATATGTAAAATTTGATGTGTTAATTGAATTGACCTTGATAAAATTGTTGCTCTAACTTCTTTGTCCATTCTCTATTTCATGTCGATTCTATTATGACACATAATTCTTCACTTGAAATCAATATATAGATCGTATATTTCCAACACCACACTGATACGATAAATCCATATATCTATCATTTTCAAAATCAACCAGCTAGTTGTTAGTTCTATTGCTTATACCTACATTAGCTTGAAAATAATTTATTAAAGTTTGAACAATGCTAAAATATCCACCATAGCTTGAATTCTTGTTATTGTATTTGAGTTATTATCGCTTTTGTGCACTTTCATCAACTTAAATTTGCCAAGTTATTCCTATAACATAAAAACACTATATCTAATGAAATAATCACACTATGACTACTTGGAAATGTAACGATGCTCATGCTACTGCACAACCAAGCATAAGTAAAAGGATTAGTGAGTTCATGATTAAAACCACAAATAGTCTCTTAACAACATGCTCAATGTGTGATCCCATATACAAAGTATAATATTCAAGATATAAAATGTTACGACCAGGATTTTCGAGCCTCGAAAATCGACACTAATACATCCTTATGCCAAAAATCCAAGTGCCGAAATACCTGATTGTTAGGGAAAAATAAAAATAAAGACAGAAAGAATTTCACACCAATGGAATAACATATATTATTTCAATATATAATCTTTACGGTGGAAAATTTTGAATACAATATCAGAGCCTAACCTGAATTTAGCCTAGACAGTTATAAACCTTCTGTCCTTACAAATGCTAAAAAATAAAGGCAAATGCAATAGTGCAGCGGATAATAGAATACGCCCATACGTAGATGAAGATCTCCAGCTCTCCTCCGGAATCTCCAAGCGTCTTCAACTAAACTTGAAACTACTCGATCTGACCTGAGTATTGAAAATATTCGGAGTAGGATTGATAAACCAGCGTGAGATACTTGAAATTTTGAATGTATAGATCATGCTGATGTCAATCAAAACTTTTGAAGAGAAGGGTATCTCATAAGACCACATCTAGACATAAATAAAAACGGGTTTTACCATATGATAACCAAAATATTTTATACTAATTTTTTTTGATATTATCTTTAATGACATTCTTTTGAAAACATTTTTCAAGTTAATATATATAAAACAAGTATCCATATTTGGACTAAATCTATGGTGATATATCCAGACTATGTCAAACGGAATATACCTGGATGGAATATATGATACCAAAAGGGGTAGTTAAAAATGTTTACAAAGCGTTATAACTATTTTGGGACTACAATCAAAGCCATAAAGCTCTTATTGGAATTGGATTTCTAACATGATAGGGAACTAGTGGACTTTTCCTTCGATCCACGCATAACAATACTAGTTCACTCCAGTGGCTTTACACGATCTTCATCAGCCTCCAAACTATACTGCTACAATACTATGGAACAGAGTATTACTCGGTGGCTTTACATGGTCTTCGTCAACCTCCATACTTGTCCATTTCATCATCTTAAGGCAATAGAGGCCTTTCATTTCTCATAACTGATAGCCCGAAATTTATCCTGCAGACCACATAGTATCCCGTATTATTTCAGGGATGTAAGGCTAGTGAGGCAACGCTTAACTTCTATAAAGCCATACTTTATTTCACACAAATCCACACTTTGCCTCTCTCATAACAGTTTCCACTTTGAATTCCATATTGCCATTCCTTCAATCACTATTGACTCTCATGAACGTATAATCTCTGAACTCGTACGCCTCAGAGAAGGGTATTAAGGTAAGAGAAATTAGCTTCTCCGCCACCAAATACATGTATGTTTGTAAAAATCAACATTAAGATCTTAGAAATGCAATGTCAGACATTCCCCCATACAAGTTCGTTGTGGGATCGAATGAAATCGAAGGTACTCCTTCTACCCCATCATTTTGGGAATCACCCATAGGATCAGTAGTGAGTAGTCCTTGCAATATGTAGATTTCAAAACAAGACAGGACGACTGCTATAATAAATATCTCTATATTGGGAGCAACCTAGAGAATGTTAATAAGCAGTCCTTTCACTATGAAGATCTTTGATCTTCAATAGAACGAAGATTTTCAGAATGTAAACATCGCTGCCATATAAATATAATATGCGGTAAGCCCCCGAGATTCGTGATAGAAATCCTTACATTCTGAAGATCCCCAGTCTTCAATAATCATCATCTTCAACGCGTCTTCACTTCCGAACGTGCACATCGGTTGGTTTTCGAATAGGAATTACCCAAAATCTGACCCTAGTTCCTTCACACCAATCATCGATAAAAAAGATGTTAAGTTCACATGTAATCATCAATCATCAATCAATTTAATTCATCTTTTTATTCATTCATAAATATCTCTTAGAGATATATTCATTAATTTATCCCTTTATCTTTTTTAGAGTATATGGAATCATTAAGCCTCATATTATCAAATATTTCGGATAATTAAAAATCTTGTTAAATCTTGGAATAATTCCAAATCATTTCATATTTTATTTAGGATAATATTTCCAATTAATTTATTGAATATTGAATATTTAATAAAGATTTTCCATTTCAAATCATAACTTTTAAATGGGTCAAACAATGTTATTTAAAACATCACTTACTCTAAACCCAAATCAATTAATTTTAAGTATATAGGAATTAAAATAATTCCAAATTATTTATCTACATATCATATAGGAAAACATTATTTTAGAGTATTCGGGCTTTCCTTTTGATATATTCTATCCCTCGTCCAAGTCTCCTTGGATCTCACAGACGGAACATGTGTATTAGTCATTTCTGCATACTCCTTTCTTTTTTTAGAATGATTTATAAAACTTCCAAATCATTATTTAAAACATTTGATTATTCTTTTTTAAAACCATTTATAAAAGATAAGAAAAGGAATGGTTAAGTTTAAAATCATATTTCACAAGTTATTAAACTGCTGCGAAAAGTGCTGCGAAAAAGTGCAGCAAATAGTGTATTAAAGTTTCTTTGATCAAAATAACATTTTTACTTCACATATGTTCATTGTTTCCTGGAGATTTGACCAGGCAACTAGGACTCGGCCTCTACGCACCTTTCGACATTCTGAACGCTCGGCACAGATGGTTCGAATAGCATTCGTGAGTACTCGGCATTGGAAAGTGTTCGGCAGTCAGGAGCGTTCGGCATTTGGGAGCGCTCGGCATCCAGGAGCGCTCGGCATCTAGAAACGTTCGACATTAGAAAAACGCTCGGCACAAAGGAACACTCGGCATGAAAGAGCGCTCGGTATCTAGAAGCGTTCGGCATCTAGAAGCGTTCGGTATTGTATATCGTTTGGCATCTAAAGGACGTTCGGTATACAAGGAACGTTCGACATCCATGAACGTTCGGCATACCAAGGACGTTCGACATACAAGGTACGTTCGACATCCATGAACATTCGGCATTCCTGGACTGTTCGGCATCCAGTATCGTTCGACACAAGTCGTGTTCGGCATCTCGAGGTCGTTCGGCACCCCACTTCGACCGGCATCAGGATATCGTTCGGCCTACTCCTTCCACTCAATACCTCATATCATTCGGCATGAAGATAATGGCTCAGCATTTGTCCGTTCGGCATACTAGGGTCGGCACACCGAGCCTACTCCATTTGGGCTGAGGTATTCAGCTGCCAGGCCCACCAGGGAAGTCCAACCCACCTTTGTCTATAAATAAAGAGGCAGAGGCACAGTGAAAGGGATCATTTTTTTGAGAACACTGGGGAAACTCTGCCACATTCAACACTCACTCAAGACTTAATCTTTTACTTTGCAATTGTATTCAAGTAATTAGAAACGGATTGTATCTGTAATCAACTATGAAGGAAAGCAATAGAAATTAAATTCAAAGTGGATGTAGGCAGTTACGCCGAACCACTATAAATGTGGTGTTCTTATTCTCTACATTTAAATTTACATACTGTCTTCTGTTTTAATGTACTATCTTCATTAATCTCTCTATACAATCTTTCTTAAGGGTGTTAGTGGCCAATTTTGGTGCTAACATGATTGTTTGGCTTAAGTATTGTTCGGTTGAGATATGGTTCGACATTCATGATTGTTTGGTCTAAATGTTGTTCTGCCTAACTGTCGTCCGACCAAGCTATCGTTCAGCCAAACTATCGTTCGGCCTAAGTATCGACCGGCCAAGTTATCGTTCGTCCTAAGTGTCGACCGCCCTAAGTTTTATTCGGCCGAAATAACGTTCGACATCCTATCTAATTCGTACTCCCATCCTATCCTTCCATTCCACTGCTTGGCATGTGGTGAGTCATGCCGAACCAGAATTACGCCAAGCCCCAACGCTCGACACTCCATTCTTAACAACGGTTTCGTTCCTTCTTCTCTTCCTCCATCCACGCCGAACAACAAGGATGGATCGTTCGGCGAGTCATACCAGACCATGCTGTTCGGCATCCAAGCCACTTCCTACTCCTCCTCTATTCTTTTTTCCTCCCATCTCGTTTGGCACAAGGGAACTATGCGGAACCATGATACATCTCTCAGCAACTCCATCGTGTGCTCATCCTCGAACATTTCTCCTTCCTTCCACATCATCTAGCCCTAAATAACATCCTCATCACAGTTCGAGTCCTTCACCAACGCAACACCTATCGGCTTCGGTTCTAATGTTCTAATTTACAAACTTGAGCCTCTCATTAAAGTTTTTTAATCAGGAAAAGGAGTTACATAGAGGGATAGATACCTAGTTAGTAGATCGAGACGTGGGGGGATGCCGAATGGATTGGCAAGGATCGTTAGATCTTTGGAGGCTGTTAACAGGCGAGGTCTGTAAGTACAAGGTAGCGGAGGTATAAAGCGAAAAGAGAAGAAGGAGGAAAAGGCCGGCATTTATAGGGAAGAAGGAGAAGTTGAAGAGGCAATGACCAGTGTAAAACCGGTCAAAAAGGTATCGTTCGGTACACATAGAGCATTCGGCTTCGGCTGTATCGTTCGGCACACACCACCTCAACCAGAGATCAAGAGAAGTCACCATCGAGGAAACTGAGCCACGTCTCGAAGCAAAGGCAGCAGACTCATGATTCAAAGCGCATCACGTTCGGCCACGCGATACACTTGGGGGGCAAGTGTTTCCTGGAGATTTGACCAGGCAACTAGGTACTCGGCCTCTACGCACCGTTCGACATTTTGAACGCTCGACATAGATGGTTCGAATAGCATTCGTGAGTACTCGATATTGGGAAGTGTTCGGCAGTCAAGGTCGTTCGGCATTTGGGAGCGCTCGGCATCCAGGAGCGCTCGGCATCTAGAAACGTTCGGCATCAGAAGAACGCTCGGACAAAGGAACACTCGGCATGAAAGAGCGCTCGGCATCTAGAAGCGTTCAGCATCTAGAAACATTCGGTATTGTATATCGTTCGGTATCTAAAGGACGTTCGGCGTACAAGGAACGTTTGACATCCATGAATGTTCGGCATACCAAGGACATTCGACATCCATGAACATTCGGCATTCCTGGACTGTTCGACATCCAGTATCGTTCGGCACAAGTCATGTTCGGCATCCCGAGGTCGTTCGGCACCCCACTTCAACCGGCACAAGGATATCGTTCGGCCTACCCCTTCTACTCAGTACCTTATATCGTTCGGCATGAAGATAATGGCTTGGCATTTGGTCGTTCGGCATACTAGGGTCGGAACACAGAGCCTACTCCATTTGGGCCGAGGTATTCAGATGCCAGGCCCACCAGGGAAGTCCAACCCACCTTCGTCTATAAATAGAGAGGCAGGGGCACAGTGAAAGTGATCGGTTTTTTGAGAACACTGGAGAAACTCTGTCGCATTCAACAGTCACTCAAGACTTAATCTTTTACTTTGCAATGTATTCAAGTAACTTGAAATGGATTGTATCTGTAATCAACTATGAAGGAAAGCAATAGAAATTAACTTCAAAGTGGATGTAGGAAGTTACGCCGAACCACTATAAATTTGGTGTTCTTGTTCTCTACATTTAAATTTACATACTGTCTTCTGTTTTAATTTACTATCTTCATTAATCTCTCTACACAATCTTTCTTAATGGTGTTAGTGGCCAATTTTGGTGCTAACATTCATTTTCCAACTTAAACCACTTTTAAAACACTTTAAATGATTTATTCAATATTTTCAAATATTTTAAAAATATATATTTAGAACAAATGCTACTTTGGCCACCGAACTGCCAAAGCGCGATTTTGTCGAAAACTTGATTTGCTCATATTTTAAAGTCTACTTAATGAAATCTCGATTTTCTTTCTTTATTTAAAAATTATGAATATAATAGTTTGGAAAATTCATATCTTGAAGAATTCTAATCTATATTCCATTTTGTATACTCATTTAAAATTTTGACGTGAAATCGCGAACAACAATTATGCGACGCGCCTAGTTTTGACTTGTTTTTCAATTTCTTTTCAAACTTCATGGAAACATTTTTATATGCTTAAACAACATTTCTTAACCATTTTAAACTCATTAAACGAATATTTTTTATATTTCAACCTCATATATATTTCATTCCATATGATAATATTATATTATTATAATATCATTTTCAACCTTTTTAAATATTTTAAAATCGTTAAGAGGCTAAATAATTTCCATACACATATTTATATGAATTTAATTCTCATTTAATTAACTACAATTAGTTTATAGCCATTTCTCTTATCATTTATCAAATCAAGTACTCATCTATATTAACATCCATATATTCAGACTAGTAATCAACCAAATAACCACATATTTAATCATCCAATATATTTTAAACTTTAAAACCATTATACTTAAAATAATTTAGAGATTAATTAGTAAAGTATGAGTACCGACCTTTGACCAAATCATATCACTTCCTACCAATACCACTTCACTAACTCATCTTCTACTCCATTCCTCTTAACTTTATGTTCTCGACTCTTCCTCCAAACTTTAGAAAATTCGGTAGTGCTTCCGTAGCACTTCAAACTTCCTTGTATCTTCTTGGAACGAAAAGGGTGGCATTTCTTTCTCTTTTTCTTGCATCGGAGCTTTCCAACTTGCGCCTTCCTTCTCCAATGGTTCGGCCTCACCATGATCCCCTCATTCCTCGATCATTTATTTATTTCGTAGATGTTAAACCATGTTCTAATGATGATATAAGAACTTTGGAAAAGTTTTGTAGAGTTTGGAGTTGGTTTTATATAATTTTAATAAATGAAAGAGAAGAGAGGAAACCAATCAAGAGAGCTTCAAGGAGGAAGAAGAAGAGAAAAATTTGTGTAAGAAAATGAGAAGAATGAATGAGTATTTATAAAAAATATATATGAAGTGGTAAGTTGCCAAATCATCCCTTTACAAAATTACCAAAATATCCTTACTTAACTTTAAAGTAACTTTGCTTTTTCAACACTTACCGCCACCTTTCACATCTTACTCTATATCTTAGTCACTTAAGGCTTAAGTAAATATATTGGAATGGAAAAGTGGATAAAAGAGAAGATTTGTTTAGATTTTTGATGTGATTTGATGTTTACTTTTTTTAACTTTATTCCTTATGAATTTTTCTTAATTATATTCTAGAAGTTTCCTAATCATAATTAGTAAAAGTAAACTTGTTTAGTTATTAAAATGTATAATATATATGCTAAAACACGCTAACATGGTGCAACAACGTTGCGACAACTTATATTGAACAAAACGTTGATTTTCGACCAAACGTTTTATAGTCATATATCGACTTTTTTGTTAAACTATTTATTTAAGTAAACAAAACTTGGAAATAAGTTTCTTATCGTCTTTAAATAATTAAAATAAGTGTATTTGACTTATAAAACCATATTTAACAATATTAAAATTCAATTATAAAAACACGACATCGATTTGCCGACATGCGATGAAGTTTGTACATTTTTATAAAGCAAGCATTTTTGTATTTATAAAACTTTTATCAATCAATTATTATCATTTTAAATAATTTCAAAAAAGAACTATTTATTATTTAAAATAAAAAGTAAATGTATCTCCAATTTTATCGAAAACCCACTTTTGTCGGTTTTACAACAAAACTTCAAAATCTTTATTTAATTCTAAAAATAAGTTCACCAATCTTATTTGTCACATAAAACATGATTATTAAGTTTGAAAATTCTATATTTGAATATTTAAAATAAATTAAATATTCCATTTTGAAGTGATAAAAATATGGGTCGTTACATAAAATAACAAAGCTGAAAAGAAACATATATCAATAAAAACAAGACAACATATGTGACAACCTATTCTATTATATATAAAGTTGAATATATGGCCATTCGTATCCTTTCTCCACATTCATTCTCATGTCTAATACTCAGTTATAATTGATTTAGAGGTAATTTTGCATTTAGGATGCTCTGTTTCTTCTATATTTATTTCCTTGATGGAACACTAAAATTTATCAAGTCTTACATTAAATGTCTAGGTTAGTCATCAATTTTAAAAGAAAAACATTTGTCTTTATATTTTTCTCTTCAACTCCTTCATTCCAGTGTCTCATTATTCTTTACCACTCTATCATCAATTTTTATTTTTATTTTCTAACCATGGCTTCTCTCTTCAGCTCCTTTATTCCAATGTCTCATTATTATTTGTCATTTTATTATCAATTTTTATTTTTATTTCCTAAAACCGTGGCTTTCATTGAGACCAAATTGATTCTTCTCTTGGGTATCATCTTAAACCATATTTCCAATTCTCCAATTTTCACAACTTACATGTAACATACTTTTTCACCTTTATTTTATTTTGCAAATGGATTAGTGCATGATTTGGTTGAGGTGGCAAGTCGACAACTTTTTATTAATATTGTTATTTATTTCATTGATTCAATATTGAATTTTTATATCATATAGAGGATCTTGATTTGCTAAATAACTTTGATATTTGCAATTGTTATTAACCATACCCAATGTTTGATGTATATTTAGCCACACCAAATCTTTTCTATTATTATATATAAAGTTCAATATGTGACAATTTGTATCCATTCTCCACATTAATTCTCATATATAAAACTCAATTCTATTGATATAGAGGTAATTTTGCATTTAGATGCTCTATTACTTCTATATTTATTTCCATGATGACATATTAACCATTTCTCAAGTCTTACATTAAATGTCCAGATTAGTCATCAATTTTGAAAGAGAAACATTTGTCATTTGTTTCTCTTCAACCGCCCATTCCAATGTCTCATTATCATTTGCCCTTCTATTATCAATTTTATATTTATTTTTGTAAACCATGGCTTTCATCGAGATCAAATTGATTCTTCTCTTGAGTATCGTCTAGAACCATGGCTCCATCTCAATTTATAAGTAATATGCTTTTTCACCCTTATTTTATTTTGCTAATGGATTAATGCATGATTTGATTATGATGGCAAGTCGATAATTTTTTGTTAATATTGTTTAACTAGTTTAGTTATTTAATACTGAATTTTATATTTCATGCACGATCTTGGTTATGCGAAATAACTTCGATATTTGCAATTGGTCTTAACCAAAATCAATGTTCGATTTATATTTAGCGACACGAAATACTACCGAATTTGGTGAACTATTTTTGTATGTAGATTTATTTGATTGATATCTTGATTTAATTAGAATGTTGGATGCCCACTATAAAAATGTTTTTTGATGATTATGTTATAAAGGTTGCAAAGATTTATTAGATAACTTCAACCCTAAAATATTTTTACAAGATTTAATTCATTGTAGTCTTTGGGATTGGAGAATTTTGATATGATTAAATGTTTGTTTTTTATATGAAAAAAATACGGTACTTTGTTAATATGCTATTGGATTACTTTATTTCTCAAGTATTATGTCATACGTTTGAAGGACAAATGTCTATCGTTTTGTTTCTTGAATAATATACTTTTTCACATTTATTTTATTTTACAAATGGATTAATGCATGATTTTATTAAGATGGAAAGTCAATAATTTTTTATCAATATTGTTTGTTCACTTTAGTGATTTAGTATTAAATTTTATATTTCATATACAAGATCTTGGTTGTGTGAAATAACTTCGATATTTACCATAATCAATGTTTGATGTACGATTAACCAGACCAAATCTATTCTAGTGTTATGTATAAAGTTCAATATATGACCATTCGTATCATTTCTCCACATTCATTATCATCTCTAATACTCGTTTCTAATTGATTTTGGGGTTATTTTGCATTTAGTTGCAATGTTTCTTCTATATTTATTTCCATTATGAAATATTACCTATTATTAACTCAAAAATTGGATCAACACCCAGAAATCAGATAAAAGTTCTAGTTCTTTTATAATAAGTGTAAACCACAGATCAGGCGAGTAAGAATAGTAGAAAAATAAAGAACACAAGAAATTTATAATGGTTTGGCGTAATCTTCGGCCTACGTCCACTTTAATCTTTCTTATTGGTCGTTCCCTCTACTGTTTACAACTAGATATATCAGACGTGACCACTGTCTAGTGGATCTCAGATTTATAATGGAGTTTCTAGAGAGTTTGAGAGTTAGAGGTAGGAATGAAGAAGAGGAAGAAGTCTCCAGTGGCAGAGAGATCAGATCAGAAGTGAAGAGCTGAAGATCGGTGAAGATATCCTATTTTAGTTATATGTAGGTTGATATTTATAGAGAAATGGTCATGTTAGATCATAGGTCCACTTGGAGTAGAGTCCAAATATTGGCCAGAAGTTACTCGTAAAATTGTAGAACACCATGCGTTAACCGAACATGTCGGTACCGACTTAAACATGTTAATACCGACATGTTTCCTTAGTTCAATACACTTTGAAATTTCTTGCATCCTTCTTCCTACTTCATTTTCCTTCATCCCATGTATTTCCGTAGATTGTTGGTTGATTTTTATGATCGTTCCTTCATTGTTTGGTTTATCCTGTCATTTTAGTTGTTAACTCTTCAATGCTTGAAATAGATTGTCCAAAACCTTGGAATTAACTTGGGCACATATGAGAGAGATATGTAATAACTCATGTGGAGTTGGAGTGCAGGAATATAGGGCAAAAACATATTGGCATCGACATGAACAAATCGACATCGATATGAACAAGTCGTGTGACGACCCGATATTTTCAACCATTCACATCCATTATAAGTGTATAGGTAGACACCCATGCCGGAATTGAATTGCTCAAAATACCGCGTTGTAAATGAAAATTTGGCAAATCTCAGAATATACAGTAAATAAAAATCACAGATCACAGACACAGAGTAATAATAATGCAGCGGAAGTAAAAGAAATAGTAGTTCATGAAGCTACTATAAAAATATCAGAGTTACATAAAATACATCAGAAGAAATAAAGTACAAAGGAAGTCTCACTACATAGAAGTCTACTAATACAAGAGCAGAACGGAACAACAGACTGTAAAAGATAAACTTGACAAGTAGATAATCTCCAGCGATTTCAATCTCCAGAAAGTGGAAATCCAAATCCGCGAATAACTCAGGCTGACCCGAGCGTAAATAAAAATACAAACACTCGAGTCAGGACATACATACTTATACAATGTAAACCAACTCAAGTGAAATGTAGTAAAGGTACAAGTAACTTAGAAGATGCTTGGGACCGCCTATCCTCTAAGGATCCGTTAAACTATTTACTATGTACTAATATATGCTATATACAGTAGTGTCTAATCAGTAAAGTATAATCATATAGAAAATAGCGTTAAGGGAATGGCGAACCTTAACGCGGTCGGATCTTTAAAACCAAAATCGTAGTGGGGTCGATATAAGGATATGACACGGCACGCGAGGCAATGCCAGGGTGGATACACCGTTTGCACTCCCGGACCGATGGTGACGGCAAGCCAGCAGCTTCCGCCTACCTCGAACAATACCCCCGAATCAAAGTGGCGCCACATATCGAATCACAAAAGTAATAGAATGGTTTCCGATGGAGCGTGCTCGATGAAAGGGTGCGGCCCTTTGTGTAGCCCGGTATAGCTCCTGTTTTAGTCATATATGCCAACTCACGGGAGTTGGGTCCACGTAATATACCTCGAGAACGTCGCTACCATCCTACTTCATTCTGGAATCTCCACCGCGTACACAGTTGTTCAAGTGGTTTTCGGTATTGTCCGGCTATAAGACAATATCTGATCCCGGTCTCTTTAACAACCAATCATTATTATAACCCGTAGTTATAACTTTAAAACAATATTATATACTTCAAAATAAAATATCGTTTCGACCCAAATCTTTATCAAAATAAAGATTAAATCATTTCCAAACCATTTCAATATATCATCATACCATATCTTTCAATTCAAATATGTATCAAAATAAATATCAAGTCATTTCTAACCATTTCAATATATTAAATTATCATATCCTTTCAAAACTTCCTTTTAATCATTTTAATATATCAAAATATCATAACCTTTCAAAGCTTCATTTCCAAAATATCATATCTTTCAGAAATTCTTTTCAAATCATTTTAATATCAAAATATCATATCTTTCAAAACTCCATAAATCATTTGATATCAAAAATATCATATCTTTCAAAACTTCGTTTCAAATCATTTTAATATATCAAAATATGATATCTTTTCGAAACCACATTTTAATCATTTTAATATATTAAAATATCATAACCTTTCAAAGCTTCATTTCCAAAATATCATATCTTTCGGAACTTCTTTTCAAATCATTTTAATATCAAAATATCATATCTTTCAAAACTCCATTTTTCAAATCATTTAATATCAAAATATCATATCTTTCAAAACTTCGTTTCAAATTATTTAAATATATCAAAATATCATATCTTTTCGAAACCACATTTCAATCATTTTAATATATCAAAATATCATATCTTTCGAAACCACATTTCAATCATTTTAATATATCAAAATATCATATCTATCGAAACCACATTTCAATCATTTTAATATATCAAATAGTTATATTTCAAAACAAATTACTTCATTATTAAATCATAAAAATGAAGTTATTACAATTAATAATTAAATTATTAAATGCCAAAAGTTTAAATTTTTCAATGTTCCTTTATGCACTTAAATTTATTAAAACAATGAAAATTCAAGTTTCGCAGCATTTAGAAAATGCTACAGAAAGTTACATTCAAAAAAACAATTAAATTTAACAAAAGACAGCATTAAAAATGCTGTTAATTAACTTCAAATATTCAATAGAATTTCACAAACACTTATATTTTTATTTAAATCATTTTTAACTTATAAAATCATACATTTTCACATTTATAAGCATCATTTAATTTTCCTTAAATTCATGATTTTATAAAGTTAAGTTTCCTTCCAAAAATCAATATTTATTAATAATTCACTTATTAAATTTCAACATTCAAATTTAAATTCATTACATTAAATTTCAACTTAACACTTAAGTTTAAATTTTCAAATATAACTTAATTCCATTTTATTTAACTTAAAATTTCACTTTTAAACCAAATTCATAAATTCCAATTTAAGTTATATTTCCAAATTCAACTCAATATTCACTCATTAACATTTTAACTTTATTCAAAAATCATTAATATGTTATACAAATCATTTTAAATTAATTTAAAATTCAAAATATCATAAATTTATCGTATTTTCAAAGTTAATTTAAATTCCATTAAAAATTAAATCAAAATTTCCAAAATAACTTACATTTAGATTTCCTAACTTTTCCATAATTTATTTAACTTATAGATTTCCAGAAAATCAATAATACTTTACAAAAGTTATATTTTTATTTAATTTTAAATCAAAATATTATAATAATTAAATTTCTAAAATATATTAAAATTTTTAGAAAACATATTTTAACTACGGGCCTGTATATAATTTTCTACGCTAGGTAAAGTGATACGGGTAATGTATCATTTCAACCCGTAATTTACAAAGAAAAATCCGGGTTTTATCATTTCAAACCCGCAGTCCCAAGTAAATAAAATAAGTTGAAAATCGTTCAGGCCTATCATTTCAGCCCATAACGATTTTTTCCTATTCTAAAGTTCGTTCGGGTATGTATCATTCCAACCCATAGTGATTCTAATATAAAGGGAACTTGCAGTGTCATAAACTGATAAAATAGCAGAACAACATAATATAACAGCAACAGATGTTATAACAGGTGTTTAAGCATGGGTAAACATCATAAAATCATAATATAGCAGGTGTAACATGATAATGCATTTTACAGATTCAAAAGGGGTCAATTTACTAGTTATATATGTACATATTGTCTGGTGAGAATAACTCACATGTTCAAAGCTGGAGATTGCTGCCAAAGCACACATACCAACACTATGAAGGCACGACAACACGGATACGACAAGAGAGTGGAGAGCCAAAGCTAATAGCCTTGTTCAAACATTTACACAAAATAATACAAATATATGTAAGTTTCAACACGATTTAAACATCAAATAACATTAGAATTCAAAGCCCAAAACAACATCGAATGAATTGCACTTGTTCTCAACTTCACATACTTCAGTTATGAACTGAAATAGCACAGCCAAGGCATGATTTAGGTCTAGTTTGGGTCCCTATAGGGTCGGCCTACACATGGGTTTGAATGGTGAGTGGGAGTTACAAGTAGAGAAGGCAATGGAATACAAAGGGTTTTAAGGAAAATGGTGGCTTTTGTTGCACCATAGGGTTCGACCCTCAAGCTATAGAGGCATGGCCATGTGTCCAGATGGTGATGAGTGATGTGGAAGAGGGTGATGGTCAGATCTGGGCTGTTGGTGGTGGTGGAAGTGGCGGCTAAAGGAAGGTGAAGGTGGTGCTAGCAAACTAGGCTCGGTTTGTGTGAATAGGTGATGTATTTGTGGATTTTGGTGATGATCTTTACCTTGGATTGGCTCGGACTGAAATGGAGAGGTAGTAGGATGGGTGATGGTCAGAGGAAGGGGGTGGTGGAGGTTAGGTCAGAGCTGGAGGAGGAGGAGCCAATCAAATCTAGATAAGAACAAGTGCAAAAATCAATGTAAACAAGGAAGAAGAATAAGAAAAGTTGAAAAATCATTACCAAACTCTTGTCAATAGCTATGGCCGAAATTTTTTTGTTTCAGAAATGAAAATGAATGTACGTGAATTGGAAATAGAGTATGTAGCTGAAAGATGTGGCTAATAAATAAAAAAACTGCCAAAGAGTAAATGAAGAAACGGTAAAAGAAACGACTTAGGAGGTGAAACGACTTTACTTTTCAAAAGCTCTTAAAACCTTTCAAATTTCCTTAATTTATTCATATAAGTTTACATTACTGAATGCAATAATAATTCCAGTCAAAATATCGAAAATATAACCAAATATAAAATATATATAAATATTTATTAATTATATAAGGTTAAATTAAGAAAATAGCACAAATTTGCAAACTAGTCTAGAAAAATGGAAAATAAACAGAATGAGCTTTGGAAAATTTATATGGACTTGTAAAAATATTTATAACAAAGATAATAACATAAAATAAAATGCATTCACAAATAAATATATAAAATTTGAATTTAAATATAATTTAAATAAAGAAAATAGCAGAAAATGGAAACCAGGCTTTAAAATTTGGAAATAGATTCAATAAGCTTTCGAAAAATTCAAACATCACTTTAAAAACATTTAAAATACAAAATATACCTAAAATAATGTATTAACACATATAAAAAAAATTAAATTTAAAGAAAATAGATTTTTTTTTAAAGAAATTGCTTAAAAATCCAAAACGGTATCCAGAAATTACAAATAAATCACCATTGACTTTGGAAAATTATTTACTTCATTTTAAAATTATTATAATACAAAAATATACATAAAATAAAATATTAAAATAAATATGACAAAGAAAAAAAATTATAATTTAAAATAGACAAAATTGTTAAATAAATCAAATTACACTCAAAATTGAAATGTACATAACTTTTACAGTTTAACTCCGTTTTCAACGAAACGAAAAGATTTTTCAAGTTATTACATCTATTTTCATAATAAAAGATAAAATTTAAGATTTTAAATAATTTAAATTTGAAGTTTAAAAGTCACAGTTTGGACAGCTTGACCAGAAATCCACTTTACAGTAAAATATTCAAATTATACTGGTTTGAACTATAAATCATTTAATAATCATCATTTATATTAAAAATGAAATGTTTGAACTAAAAAAATTTAAAAATAAAAGAAAGTCCAATTTAAATAATATACAAAAATTTAGGGTTGTTACAAGTCGGCATTGACTTGTGTAGTTGATGTATTTTGGATGAAACTTCTCCGAGCCATTCATTTGCTCCATCTAACATGCCTTCAAGATTTTAAGTCGTTTCATCCTCATTTTTATTCTTTAAATCCTGTTGAATCTTCTAAGTCCAATTAAAATCTACTTTAGCTCAAAAGTGGGTCAAAGTTTGCCTCCAACTTACGCATTTCGAATGTAAGGTGTGCTTTTCTCAAGAATAAGTTCCAGTAATCAGTCTTCGATAGTTGAGCTTTCTAGCTATCCATTGATCTTAATCTTGGTAAATCTTTCGGTTTCTTCGGATTCTCTTGCCAATCAATGGCCATTCTAAACCTGTTATTGCTAAAGACTAGTCTCTGCTTAAGTGCGATTATACATCATAGTCATTCTAATTTCATCCGAAGATATTACATCATATATCAAAATCATCCATGTTCATCTGTTTTACTCTAATTACATGGTTCTCAAATTATTTTATCAAATCTATTTCCATTATAAAGTTCGATCTCTCTGGATCATTTTACATTAAATTTGACGTGCAATCTCTCCAAATCATTCATGATCCAATCTAGGATTCGATCTCTCGAACTGTTTAACTTCTAATTTAGGGTTCAAACTCTCCAGATCGTTTATCGTTCATTCTAGGGATTTGTTCTCTACGGGTCCTTGTTGAATCTTCTTGCTTTTCGGTAAAGAAATTCAATAACCAAGCAAGCCCAACTCTCTTGGTGGAACTTAAAGTGATCAATATCATACATCTCCATCTTCTCGTATTCTGACGAAGGGATTTGCACCCTACACTTTAGTCTCGTCTCTCTCGATGGGCCTTAAAGAGATCAACATTGGTTATCTCATTCGATGTGGATTTTTCAAATGTCAAAATATTGAAATCAAAAAATAAGCAGAAGTCCCAATTATCAATTCTAGACGTCCAACTCAGAGCATGCCTAAGGACCAATCTTGTTCTCGCACACGTGTAAGCGGTCTGAGATTATTATTGTCCTTAATAATTGTGATAAACCACATTTTCAATCCTTAGAAGTCGACAATAATACATCCATAGTATTCACCAAAATCCAAGTGCCGGAAAGAAAATCATCGGGATTCAAGAAAGAAAAAGGCAGAATAGTATCTCACATGGTGACGAGTAACATATAATATCCAAATGATATTTAACAAAAGAGAACTTTATTACTCAAAACAACATCATGCTAACCTATCATCAGCCTAAACAGTTATAACAGTCTATCCTTACAAATGCTGATAAATACAACTAAGAAAATACGACGAAAATAAAAATATGGTAATACGTACCGAAGGTATCCAACTCGTCTCCTGAAGCTCCACAACATCCAAAGCTAACTCTAAAAAAATACTCGATCTGACACGAGTATTATAAGAAAATAATACTCGGTCATAGATCAAATGGATTTTTAAATTTATAAAAACCTTTCAAAATACAAGTATCACGTAAGATCATGCCGTATATAAATACCGACTGGTTTTTACCTTACGATAACCAAACAATTTTATAGCAAATATTATGTGATATTATAATAATGTCAGGGTTTAAAATAAATACTAATCATAGCCAAAATAGATACATTAATTACATCCCAACATGTAGGTATATAAATAGTCTGTAAAGGCACATTTTGCAGATAGGATTTCCATCAATGACGAGGCTATTGGGGTACCATCTACCACAGTACATCTCTAGAAAAATGTACCGAGGCCTTACATGGACTCCCAATGAGTCAGAGCCGGCTGATCCATTAATATGGCATTCTGGATTATATCATTCCCTAGGCACCAAGGCTATAAAATATGTGCAACAACCATGGTCCCTCTCTTTTCATGCGCACAGAGGCAAAATCCATAAATATTGGTTCTAAATCAAGGAATGACTACTCCTAATTGTAGCAAACCATATAGCTCTGAAGCATATCCCATGTTTTAATCATTACTGGATTATGAGGCTTGTGAGGTCGCTATTACCTTTTCCCTCTCTTAGTAAATCCTACTTGGAATGCTAACACTACTTTCTAAGCACAATGCAATGCCAACATTCATCTGTACAAGTTGTTTAGGATATAAACAATCGAAGGCACTAATTATAGAACATCCATTTTGGAATCAACTTTAGGATTAGTAGCAAGTAGCTCTTACACTTCAAAGAGCTCCATCTTCGATTCCAACCTTGAACATCTTTCAAGTGTAGAAAGTGCATATGGTTTTGGAGGGGTTATGGTTCGAGTCATCTCATATAAGTACACCCCCCCAAACTGGTCGCTCCAAAACCGAATTAATAGTTTCGAAAAGCCTAATTTTGATTCTTTTGGAAATAATTAGACAATATATAAGAGTAGAGATCGCCTTCTAACTGTTTAAGCATACAGATTTCCTTATCATTTGTCCCGAAGAACAAAATGAGATATATATACATAATGAAACATCATCGAAGATGGTTGTGCCATATAACTTCTATGTTTCTCTTAGATATTGGTCAAGATTTGAGAGTCGATTATTTAACCATCAAATAAAAAAATCAACCATTGATTTAATTCCATATGGGATCCATTAAGCCTCTTTAATCAATCTTTATTAACTAAATCACTTTAATTATTTACAAAAATATTTATATACTTATCTCATCGGTATAAGTATATTCTCAAAGCATTTTTCTTTCTATACTTGGAAGACTTCACCATATACTAATACAATGGTATAAGAATATTCAAAAACATTTTGGAAAGATTACTTATTTCAAAATCATATTAAATGGATCAAAATAATGTCATTCAAAATATTGTTTACTATAAACTCAAACCACTTATCCTTCCGTGTTAAGTATGGAAAGAGGCTTCCATATCACCATACTTTAGAAGGATTGTTTACTTATTTCATAATTTGATTTTCATATATGTGATCCAATCTCATATACATAAAATAATATTTTAAATATATACCTAAGATCAATCTTTGATTTCAAACTTAAACTAGCATTCGGATAACAACGTAGCCATTCAAATTGAGATATTATTATATCTCTCCTTGACTCAACAACGTTCTTAACTTTTAGGATAGGTAGAAGTTTCCCTACCTTGAAATTTAATGTCAAATATATGAGTTACAAATATCTCTGTATATTATTCATTTAAAATCAAAGTTTTACGAATCAAACTTCTTTCCCATTTCCAAAATCTCTTTCCAATTTATAAAATCTATGAAACCCTTCATTTAAAATTAATTCTCTTTTATAAAACAGTTCATTACTTTAAACACTTTTGATCTAATAAAATGATTACCTTTAAAACCTCCATAATAAATTATTTAATAGGCTTAAAACATCATTAGTAAATAATTAATTAACTTTAAAAAATTATAATGCATAATTAATAAACTTAATCACTATTAAACAAGTGATTAAGTAACTTAAAACACTATTAACAAATAATTAATAAATCTCAAAAACATCATTATTAACTAATTAATTAACTTAAAATATCATTAACAAAACAATTAATTAACTTTAAAATGACTTAAATAAAATAATTAATTAACTTTAAAACAACTTAAAATTAGATAATTAACAAACCTTAAAATAACTTCATTTATAAATGAGTAATTTACTTAAAACATTATTATTGAATAATCAGTTAACTATAAAATATTACTATTATTCAAATAATATCAACTTAACCATTTAAATATAGAAAGAACTTTACTTTAAAATTTTATAAAGTTAAATTAAATTTTAAATCCATTTCTTTTCAAATTTTGGAAAGAGGCTTACCAACCAAAATGGCAATTAAACAAGCTACCACTTCTTCTAGTTCAATATTTCTAGTCATACCACTGATAATTACATAAGCAATCATATATGTAAATAAAATCCATAATTAACAAATCGAAAGATAACACACCATTTATCATAGTCAACTGATATGTAAATAAATGTTCAAATTAATAAACAACGGAGCGGGTATTTATTCGGCTAAATAGACGTCCAATTAAATCGATTCAATTTAAATATAGCAGAATGATGTTTTATTTTGCTAACGGGATGTTAATGATAAATATAATTACATAATTGCGTAATTATTTTATATGACTATCAATTTTTCAATAATTTACACTTCAACAAATCTGTCAAATAATTGTACGAATTTGTTCTACTAGTTAATATGATCCTAACGTCGAAATCCATGGGTCAAATGGTCAAAGTACATCCCATTTTAAATTAAAACTTAACTAGCTAAACCTTAATAACACTACCCAGGCCGAAGGCCACCATATCCAAATCACAAACATGCCTTCCTTCCCCATACCTTATTCCTAAATCAATATAACCTGCTCCCAAAATCAAATTGATTTCCCCTTTCACCAATGCACGACCGTGCACATGCGCGGCACTGACATGCCATAACCGCTCTTCGGCCATCAAACCGACCCTATGTCCAAACTTCTCCAACCACGCATGACATATTTACCGCACACCATTAACTCCAGTGCCCTAGATCAAAAATCAACCATTCAATCCAAATTCAAACACACGCCAGTCACCTTCAATCACCAATCAGCACAACATTGGTCAACTTCAAACCCCGCCTTAGCACCGCCACTCATCCACGCCCCACCTGCTACCACCTAGCTATATCGGTTAATCACACCTTCTTCGACAACCCAAAAGTTAAGCCTTGACCCCACATCATACTAAACCCTATCTTGAGCCCGACCATGGCCCTTCGACCACTGAACTCCATACGACCATTACCCACAACACCGCCCTGACCCAAGGTCGCTCCATAACCCATCGGTCCGCCATAAATCCCTTTAGATCATCGAAATTTCAAACTAGAATGGAATCAATTCATCTCATCAACCCGATGCGGTCCCAAGTCTTAAAATCTTACGACTTGCTTTAAAAATCATGATTTTCTAATACGAACATGACCGTGAAGCCCGTTCGTCAATCGCGCTTATCGAAAAAATAACATCATATGACCACTTACTATTTTTGACTAATATCTCACCGACCACTAGAAAAAACAACCCTTAACTATTTTTAAAAATAACTAGGGACTAAGAAAAAAAACTTTACCATTGATCGTTTTGGCTAAATGTGAACGGTTATGGAGAAAGTGATTTTTGAAGGTGAGGGAAGAAGCTTTATATTAAACAAATAGAGAACTGTATATCTTTTCTTTTACGATAAACCTATTTTTCAATTTCAAAGCAAATATAACATAAATAAGAAAAAAAATATGATTTTTAAACCAATTACTTAAAAAAGGGAATTATTAAAAGGATCACAACCAAGTTACAAGTTAATTTACACAACATTTATTCCATAAAAATAGCAAATCATGGATAAAGATCTCACCTTCTCAAATTATTTGAAATTGCAAAATCCAAGCTAAAACTACAGATCCTCTTGAGTGAAAATTGATGTTGATAATAAGAAGATAGAGTACGAAATATGCTGTAAGAGAAGTGTATATATAAAAGGTTAAATAAATAAAAATAAAAATAAAATAGAGATGCCTATGGACCAAAATTTTGCTACATCAAAATTTTCAACTCTTACATCTTATCCAAGCCACCAAAGAACCAAGCATTAGAAAACATGTTGGATTTTAGAGTGGCTCATGTACATTTGTTAACTTGTTCACTTAGGGAATCTTTGAAATTTCAAATTCATCTTTTCATTATTAAATTTTAAATACATTTGGTTCTAATTATTATTATTATTATTATTATTTTATTCCATTTTTCATTTCAAAATAAAGTGCTTTCACTAAACATTCTAAATGGTGTTTTTAAAGAATATGCAAAGGTAAATAACTTTCTATAACTTGTAGTTCGACAAAAAGATGAAACTTCGAAAAGCATGTTTCGGTCACAATTTTAGTCTTCTATCGAACTACCTATTTATGTTAAATTTTACATCAATTTATAAAATAAAAAGGGAGTTGTTTAGTTAGTAAAACAACCGATAGAATATTTAGAATAAATTAAATATTCACAATTTAAAAACGGTAAAATTCCAGGTCATTACATTCTTCCCCCCCCTTAAAAGAATTTCGACCATGAAATTTCATCTCACACATAACAAAGAAGGAATCCAGCAAACACAAAACTAACCCTTTACTTCCCAGAACTATGCATGGAAACATTTTCATATAACACAACTTAAGTTTTAAACTTGTACAATACCGCACTACATCCTGAGTGTATATACCACTTGTTGGATTCAAACCTTTTTGTAGTGATACTATAAATTTTGACCATAAAAAACATACATATAGCCTGAGTAATCCCAAAATGATACTAAGGAATTGGGTACTACCAAATAGTATCGTATATTCCTTTACCAAGAAGGGAATTACTTAAGAGAAATGCTTACCATCTGAATACATCTCTTTCCCATTTAGTTTTATTTTCGGGCCACTTAAACTAGTTAACATAAAATACCTTTTTTGTTTAAAAATTTCATTTTTGAAATAATATTATACATATTCCTACATAGATAGTTTTAATAAAATATCTATTTCCATCTAACTTTGGGTTCATTTGGATTTGAACTCGTTTCAATCGTACAATGATAATGGAAATAATTTACCAAGTGCAGTACAAATTTCGCCTATTAAAAGATCCGATCGTCGCTTAGAACACTAGTCAGATTATCACAAAACAAATCAAGACTCATTACCCAAACCAAACTAAAGAAAATGCTACTTACATTGAAAATTTCTTCTTAAAGTATTCAAACTTGTAAAAACTTTCAAGTAATATATTACTTAAATTTTTTTGCAATTATTTTAAAGACCATGGAATTTGAATCGTCAAAAATCTTTTTATTTACAAAACACATTTTATAAATTAAATTTTGTAAAATCACCTTCGTATAAATCTTACTCAAATATTTATTTCAAAATATCCTAGCTTTCATTTAATAAACATCTTTATTAAAATCCAATTTTAACCCAACATTACTACCGTATGCCTTATAGTCAAATCATGAAACTTAATTCAAAAGGTATTCGTTTTGATGTTCCAACAATTACTATCTACCAGCCTATGCAGTGAAAAGGTAAAACTGCTTACAAAATGGTCGAGCAAAAATTGAAAAATCAACAAACAATAATCAATGCTCACAAACTAACTAAGCATAACTAATCAAATAATAAGTGATGATAGTTGAATATTAACACCTCTTAACAACCAAGCACATCATAAATAATTATATCAATTTTAGAAAATTATTATTTTATATATAAAACATAAAATGTAGGTAAAATTATTTCATTAACCCATATTTTCAACAATATCATGTCGGTTTTCCTTGTTCAAGAGTTTAGAAACTATCAATACAGTTATACCTTCTGTATCTACCAGAATTCATAAACCACTCAACCAATAAATCAACATGCTATAAAATATTTTTATAGCACTAACAAATACAAACACACACATACACATACACACACACACTCTCAACCCTACGGTATTACTAACCTTATCTCTAATGGGTTTACCGCACCAAAGCCTAGGTGTTTTCTCAACCTAAGCTTTGATATCACATGTGATGATCCGTCTTTTCGATCCTTAGAAGTCGACACTGACATATCCATGGTATTCACATGCCGAACATTCAAGTACCAAAAAAAAGATCATTGGAGTGAAAGAAACTAAAAGAAAGAACAGAATCTCACATCATGATGAGTAATATATAATATCCAAATAATCTATAACAAAAGAAAACTTTAATACTCAAAACAACATCAAAGTCTAACCTATCAGCAGCCTGGATAGTTATAATAGCCTTTCCTTACAAATTGTGATAAATACAACAAAAAAACATAACGGAAACAAAAATATGAAATACGTCTTGGAGGCATCCAACTTGCCGCCTAAAGCACCACAACATCCAAAGCTAACTCTGGAAAAATACTCGGTTTGACCCAAGTATTATAAGAAAATAATACTTGGATTAGTATGATAAAACAACGTGAGAAACATAGATCAAATGAAACTTTAACTTCATAAAACCCTTTCAAAATAAAGGTATCTCGTAAGACCACGCCGTATATAAACAATGTTTTTACCTTACGATAACCAAACCATTTTATAGGAAATCTTGTGTGATATTATAATGATGTCTAGTGTTTAAAATAAATATTAATCATATTCAAAATGGTTACATTAATTACATTCCAGTATATAAGTATACAACTAATTCCAGTATGTAAGTATACAGCTAAGTCCATAAAGGCACATACTGGAGATTGGATTTCCATCAATGACAAGGCTACTAGGGTACTGCCTGTCACAGTAACGTCCAGAAAATGTATCGAGGGCCTCACATGTACCACTAGTGAATCAGAGCTGATTGCCCCTTTAACATGGAAAATCGGATTACATCATTCCCCGAGAACCAAGGTTACAAAATATATGCACCAACCGTGGCCCCACTCTTTTCGTGTGCGCGCATACCAAATTCATAAATATCGATTCTAGATCGAGGAATGATTGCTTCTAATGGTAGCGAACCACATTGCTCTAGAGCATATCCCATGTTTTAGTCATTACCCGGTTGCAAGGCTTGTGAGGTCACGATTATCTTTTTTCACTATTTGTAAATCCCACTTGGAATGCTAATATTGCCTTCCAGGCACAATGCAATGCTAACATCCGTCCATACAAGTTGTTTAGGATATGAACAAACCAAAGGTAGTATTTCTAGTACATCCATTTTGGAATCACACTCAGGATTAGTAGCCGGTATCCCTTGCATTTCAAAGAACTCCATCCATTTTTTAGTCTCGAACCTCTTCCAAAGTGTAGAACGTGCATACGGTTTTTAAGTGGTTATGATTTTGAATCATCTCATATAAGTACACTTCTCCACTTAACGGTCGCTCCAAAACCAAATCAATAGTTACAGAAAAATTAACTCCGATTCTTTTAGAAATAATCAAACAATATATAAGAGCGAAGATCACCTTCTAACCATTTAGTTGAATGGATTTCCATATCATTTGCCTTTAGAGAACAGAACAAGATTTATACGCACAACACAGTACAACATCATTTAAGATGGCTATGTCATATAACTCCGGTGTTTCTTTTAGATATTTTCAAAGTTATAATTTGGCCAAGATTTGATTTAACTATCAAATAAACAAACAAATCAACCATAGATTTAATTCCATATGGGATCCAAAGCCTCTTTAATTAATCTTCATTTTTATAATTACTTTAAATATTTATAGACATATTCATACTTATCTCACCGGTACAAGTATATTCTCAAAGCACTATACTTTCTATAATTGGAAGAATTCACCGTATACTTATATGATGGTATAAGAATATTCACAAAACATTTAAGAAAATTTCCATATTTCAATATTAAATGAACCAAAATAATATTATTGAAAACATTGTTTACCATAAACTCAAGCCGGTTATCCTTTGATGTTAAGTATGGAAAGTGGCTTCCATGTACCATAATTAAAAAGGATTATTTATTCATTTCATAACTTGACTTTTATAAGTGATCCAATTTCATATACAGAAAATAATATTTTAAATATATACCTAACATCAATCTTCAATTTCAAACTTAAACACTCCTTCAGATAATAATGAAGCCATTCAAGTTTGGATATTATTACATCCTCCGTGATTTAACAAAATTCTTACCTTTTAGGATATTTAGAAGTTTCCCTATCTCAAAGTCTAATGGAAAGTATATGATTTTAAAAAATATCCGTATATTATTCATTTAAAATCCTAGTTTTACAAATCGAACTTCTTTTCCCATTTCCAAGATATCTTTCCAATTTATAAACTCTATTAAACACTTCATTTAAAATTAATTCTCATTTATAAAGTAATTTAATGCATTAAGTATTTTTTATTTAATAAAATGATTACCTTTAAAACCTCCCTAATAAATAATTTATTAAGTTTAAAACATTATTAGTAAATAATTAATTAACTTTAAAACACTATAATGCCTAACTAATAAACTTAATCAGTATTAAATAAATGGTTAATTAACTCAAAACTCTATTAATAAAAGTTAACCGAGTTTTTAACCCAGCAGAATTCAAATGTAGTAAGAACATTCAGATTAAGCCAGAACAATGCAAGACTTGATCGGAAGGCCTAAAAATACAAGGCAAAGGACCCCAAGAAGTTTGGACCATTTTTAAGCTAACATTTGGATCAGTGCCAATCCGATCCAATTATATCGATATCGATCCAAAATATTACTTTATTAGATCTCTATTCCATTGGTCTTACACTCCTATGTATCCATTAAGCTTATCTACCAAGTTTGGTAACATTCCAAGTGTCAGAGTTTATGAAATAAAAACTTACCCAATTCAGATTACATATCAATCAAACCCATAGGTGAGTCACCATTAAAGAAAATCAACAAGCTATGAAATTGCACGGAATGCATCATAACCAAACAAGGAAGCCAACTAGATGAATGTTTGTACAAGAATTGCACAACTTTTCAGAGCAGTACCGATCTGATCCAATTGGATGACACTGATCCGAAAAGTTAGCTCCAAATACCTCCAAATTTCTTGAGCTGGCTCTACAAGAAAAATTCGGGCTTCTGGTGAAGTGGCTTTAGCCTAAGTACTCTCTAACTCCTATAAATATGATCCCATTTGTAATAGAACGGGATCGCTGGATTGGCTGCTGCAACTTTGCCATTACCATTATTCACTCTTCTTCTCCCACACAACAGTCATAAAGGAGCAACCGAGATCCTCCGATTGCCTCCAAGTACTTGTGATTTAGATTAACTCAGGTGATTCAATCATATTCTAAACCAAATTAATATTGTAACATCAGTCAGCTAATAAAAGCTACAAAGTAGATGTAGGCTTCATTAACAGCCGAAACACTATAAAAATGTCTTGTCTCTACTTTTTCTGTGATTTACTATTGCTTTTTCTATTTTATTTGCCTTGATAAAAAGAGATGGTGCTTTCACACTCAAAACAAGATGTTGGTCCATTTTTTGGGTTAACATTTTGGTGATTTCACTGAGAACCAAACTCAGGCATAGATCTAGTTTTCCCTATTGGATCCTCTAGATCCAGAAAGTAGATCCATAAAATTATCTCTAGGAAGTTTGAGGCTTGCCATGGAAGATCAATGGTGGGGAGAAAAATAATCACTTTTGGAAGATCTATATGAGCTGTTATATTTGGAGAAGAGACCAATCCTTAGTAAATTGAAGTTAATAACGCCAATAATCCATTAATCAGAGCAAATCCTGGAGCTAACATAAGAGATCAGGTGCCGAGATTTTCTACCTAGCATGAGTTGTCACAAAAAGCGAATTGAATAAAATGGTCAATGAAATCAATCGAAAGATAAAGAATAGCCAACGAGCTCTTATTACTTTAACCTACCATTAGGAAGGACTTTAACCACTAGGTAAGCTAGTACTAGTGATTGGAAGTGGCAAAGGAGCTAGAAGGAAAACCTACTGACCTACAACCAACCAATGCTGGCCAGAATGGCATCGCATATAACCAAGATGCGAACACCTCTAGGACTGCTATAGGAAACGTATGGAAGGATGGGAATCAGAAAAGGAAAAATCAAAATTCCAACAAGCGAAATGGAGGTAACAAACAACTTAAAGGCTTGAGGCTCGAAGGCTACACCTCGCTAAATAAGACTTTAAAAAACATCTACCATGTGACATAAGGGACAAAGTAGTATAAGAAGCTGCTTAAAAGGAAGCGACTAAATAGAAAATGCAATTCGGAAATTACTGCCACTTCCATGAAATAGATGGCCACAACATGAATGAGTGCCGACACCTAAACAACCTGATTGTAGAGCTGAATCAGGAAAACAAGCTTCATTAGTATGTGAGGAAACCACAAAATCCTAACCATCTTGCTGCACCCTAAGCTCCTAGAGAGCGGGGAAACCAAGCTGGAACTAGCGAAGAGGGATCCAGACAGACCGACCAAAGACCCATCATCGAAACAATATCTGAAGGACCTCATCTCGAGAAAAAGAGTTTCGGAGAAATGGAGTGACACACAAGCTCATTAAGAAATTCCCCGAAAGATGCATGATTTTTGATTAAAGACGGAACTCCTGCTAAGTAGTAGAGAACCCTGAATAATGATATAGTATTTTGGAACCGAGACACTGAAGGTGTTAGCACCAAAATTGTAACTAACACCTAAGAATAGATTTGTGTAGAGAGATTAATGAAGATAGTAAATTAAAACAAAGAAGTATATGCAAAACCAAAAATGGAAACAAGAACACCAAAATTATAGTGGTTCGGCGTAATGGCCTATGTCCACTTTTAATTTAATCTTTATTGCCTTTTTCAAATACTTGAATACATATACAATCCGTAAAAAAAATCACTTGAATACAATTTTGGGTCAAAAAGAGGAGTGCATAAACAATGGCAAAGTCTCCCCGAAGTTCTCGAAAAAGGTCCCCTTCACCGCATCCCTGCCCTTCTATTTATAGACAAAGATAGGCTGGTCCACCTGCGTAGACCCATGACCAAGATACTTCGGCCCACAGTAGGCAACTCGCGTTCACCGAGCCATGCATTCCGAGCCACCAATGCCAAACGATGGCTGCCGAACGATGGTTGCCAAACAATCCTGGTTGGCCTCGGGTCTTTTCGTTAGCAACTCAAAGCGTGTCCTCACATAACTCGTGGGAAGTTACGGTACAAGTCATAGCAAAGGAAGGTCGGACACACCACTTCAATAGCAACTACCTTGACTGATCCAAAAGGGCCGAACAAACATAGCCGAGCCAACATGGCTGAGGCATTCGTGCCGAACCCTCCAATGCCAGGACACCAAATACTGAACCAAATGAACCAATTCCTTCAGGGCCGGTCCACTTAGTGCTGAGCCACCCTCACTGAGTGATCTTTCCTTGTACATCTCGACCGAGCCATCCTGTTCTCCCTTCCTTTATCGAGCGCTATGTGCTGAATTCCTATAGCTTCCTTTCTTGGCCGAGCGACACACTTCCTCCCTTACTCGACCGAGCCAAGCTTGAAGGCCGAGCCATTCATATAGGTCGAACCACTTTGTCTTCAAGCATCTTGACCGATCCGCCAAGGCTGAACCATTATAGCCGAGCCAAATGATTCAAAAATCTCCGAGGCTAATCCACAAAATGCCGAGCCAATATTCCTTGAGTATTTTGGCCGAACCAGTACTTCTACACTCCAACGCCGACCTGCCTTGGCCGGGCTATCTTGACTATATTTCAACACCGAACTACTACGGATGAGCTAGCAATAAACATTTCGACCCAAGTGTAAAGGACGATCCAGACTTAAGTTTCACCGGTCCATCATACTTCCACCCCTTTCCTAGCTTGAGTCCCGTCCAGGTTCAAATATAGGCTATGTGATTATCGCCATGTAGCCGGGCCAAAGTGTTGGGTAACATTTGCTCCCCAAAGCACGTCGTGTGAATCAACGCGACGTGCTCTGAATTAGCGATCGGTCCTTGCTTTCAGAAGTTATCCGATCTTGAATGACAATCATTTGTCATTTAAATCCTATTTTAACTTTCCAAAAGCTGAATGTATATAAATTTTCGAAGTTTGAATCACATTGGGTTTCTCAAAACCATGCTTCCCCATTTATCAGGAGAAATTTAACTTTCCGTTGCACTATCATTTTTAATTATTGTTACATGTATATACATACTCACACTTCATTTTTACATCATTTTCATTTACTCATTTTATTACTATTATTATTATATTATTATATTTTTTTTATTGTATCCTACTTTATTATGGGTCGATCGACGTATGAGTGTCGAACCGCTCGTTCGATTCACTCAGTATCGCTTGGCACTTTCACTCACCGACCCACTAAGGTACCCTGACCGGTTCTACTAATTAAGGTCCGTTCACCTTCCCTCCAACACATATAAAGCCCCCATACTTCAGCATTTTTTTGTTCACTTCTATTTTTTCTCCATATGCCCCCTTACCTGATCTCTCTACGAGGCTCGCTCATCAATCAACCCTTCTTCCTCTCAGAGCCAGGCGATCCACTTTGAAACTCCATTCTCAAGCGAAACTAACCATACTTCGTCTTGAACCTTATAGTTCTCAAAGGCCTTAATTATTCACATCTAGTACGAATCTCCCGCTTGATTTATTCCTCTAAATGTGGAATCTCGTGGGCCCCTAAATAGGAGTTAGTAGGGTTCGGTGAAGAGAGGGATGAGTTGGAAACATGAGCACGTTTTAGGCTAGGAATTTGGTTCGATTTTAACGGAGCATGGGTAAGTACTACAAGAAATAGCTATCGCCTTGACTTTGAAGTTGGGGACATGAAAAAGAATAAAACCTTGCGATTTATAGGAGTTGATGTATAGCTTATAAAATTCTGCTTGTCCTACGACCGAAAGAGGACGGTCGGTAGCCCATCGTAGTAATGTTGAGTTGTTAGGAATTTAGTAACAAAGCAGGTCAAAACTTTGAGAACGAGCAGCTCGGCATATGCAATGCTTAGGCCATTCGGTGACTTTAAGGTAAGCGGGTCGGTATATGTGAATAGTAGCCGGTCGGTCAAAGGAGGTTACAAGGTTGATTCGGTATTTTGAGTGAAAATTTGTCATTCGGCAAAACGTTTGCGGGAGTGGTGCTGGAGAGAGAGTGTCATTCGGTTCTGAATGAGAGGGAAAGAGTGGGTTGGTTAACACGCGTTTAGGAATGTAGCCGCTCGGTATCAAGTGTGTTGCCATGAGTCAGCGGAGTCTAGGGTAGTGGGTCTGCATTAGCAATCAAAAGCGCTTTAAGCCGAACATAAGACACATTTGGGTAAATTACCTCCACAATCAATCATAACATACTGGAACAAGCATGAAAAACAACAAAACATACAAGCCAAAGGACTAAATCTGAACTAACTCTCTCATAACTTGAATGATCTTAAACGCAAACCTAACTCAACAAATGCGAAGGACAGCCTTTACATTCTACGATGCCAATGTTCGACTCTAAAACTACTACTGTTAACCATGCAACATACTGAAGTAGACGATCAACGATGGCGATCTCCAAGGACAACAACTTAAAGTTCTATCACATCACACTTGCGTTTAAAGCTTTAGTTTTTTCTGCACCCGCATTTTAGTCATCACATTAGTTCGCGCACAATACAGGGGGATATAACACTGTCTTTATATTTGACATCTATTATCTTTCAAGTATGTATTTACCCATATTAAATGCTCATTGAAGATGTCCATAAAGTCAAGCTCTGCCATAGTTTCTGACAAGCCTGAGCCTAGTTCTCAGCAGGAGGTAGTAGGAACTTTGAATACACCGACAACTTGGTATTCCGGATCCATCTGCTGTTGTTATAGTCCCGACTCCTGATGTTATAGACGGAGCAGTTATCCTGGCTAGTCCTATTGATTCACAAGCTTCAAAAATTGGCGAAGCAGCTCTTTGTCGGTTGTGCTCAATTCATGGAATCCCTTTTGACGACGTTTTAGTTCCGTCAGGGCAAGATCGGCCTCACTAGGCCCCAGCCAGGTATACAGTGTGCAACAAATTCATGTTGGGTCAAAAGTGTGCCACCTTTCAATTCATTTCTCCATGAAGTTTTATGGTATATCAGGATTGCTCCGGCATAGCTACACCCTAATAGCCACGTGTTTATTCATGGCACTTTTATTCTCTTCATGAGCACCTTATTCAGGCCCTTACTTTCGAAGATATCTGCTATATCTACCGCTTCAAAAGACGATCTGACAGTCCATCGTTCATGTTTCTCGAGCCACGTACCAAATGTTAAATCTTGATGGAGGCGTGGAGTAAATTTTTCCAGTATAAGCAAGAATGGTTTTACGTACGCTGCCCCCTTGGTTTTGCGAGAAGATGGTTAGAAGGGAGTAAGTTTCATTCCTAGACTAATATTTGTCTAAGGCTCGAAGTGCATCATTTATAAACTTACTTTGATTTTTATAGGTATCCGCCCACAATCCGAAGATGCGAGGTATTCTAAGGCCGTTGAGGCCATTCGAGCTATCCCCGTGAGAGACCGAGAGATTAAATATGTTATCTCTAACGAATTACTTTTAAAGTTTGGACTATTGGTGGAGGGTCGTTGAACTAGCTTCCCAATTGGCAACTCTACAACCGGATCCGCTGTAAAAAAAGGAAAAAAAGTAGGCCTTCGATGCCCCCTATAGAAGGGGCCCCCGATACATTTAAGAAAGGTGAAATTAAAGAGGCCGGGGTGCCGGGAGCGTCTGATGAGAATATAAGTCCCGATTCAGGATGAATAGCTGACGCACCCGGCGTTGGTGAACCGTCTCCTCCTACAAAGAGGAAAAAGAGCCTCACCTACAAACTGAGAAAGAAAACAGTGGACGGAACCTCAAAAGTTACGATTACCCTAGTCGAGAAAGAGTCGTCTCCTCAAAATTTAGAGGGTTCACTAAAAGGTCTATTAGACCTGACCATCCCTGATGACTTAGTGAACTACGGTTTCAACGACCCAGGGGACATGGGACTCAATTCACCCGCGAAAAACGATGAAGGCAATCAAGCTCATCGTCAAGGGGAGAAAACTCCAATAAGTAAAGCAAAAAGCACTGGTCTGTCGGGGGGAAGCACTAGGACACACACAAACACTTACACTTCACCCTTCACTTGAAATTTAGTCATCGTATGATTTCTACCAATTCATCTTCACTTGAAATTATATGCAGGTGATATGGGGCGCACGCACGGCTTCGACCGCCTTCGTGGGTCCTCTATCTTCCACCACTCCAGTCGGGATTTGGGATCAGGTATACGTCGAAACAGGGATGACAACGGCGATAAGGACTACCGTCCCAGAGATTCGTCATCTTCTCGAAGAAAAATTTATAGCCAACCTTCATATCACAACGATCCTCCCCTTCATTCAGAGCATAGTAGGGAGAAATCTGCTCAGAAGGGATCTCAATTTGAAGCTCCCCGTGACCAACACTGTGACGACCGCCCATGACTCCCGCACAAAACAAGGGAATGGTGCGCTGAAAGGTGTGCCAGGCAACCATGGACGATAGTCAGGGTAAGATAAAACAGAAACTCTATCGTACAACTCACAGCGCATGGACAAAATACAATAGAGAAATATATGTATATAGTGAAGCTCATAACAGAATATCATCATATAGACTTCATAAAGGTTTGATACAAACATCTGAACAATCAATACATCAAGCCTCACTACATAACACTCGAAACATATACAAGCAGCGGAATATCTAGTACATATAGTAAGAAAACTAATATGCTAGCCTCCAGCTCGTCTTCGTCATCAATAGCGTTGGTAGCCAAGATCAGCACCTGTCACCTGCTACCTAGTCTGCCCATCCCAACATGGATGAACAGCCCAAGGTAATAAGAGTTGAACATAAATCCTTGAGTCAGACAACAGTCTTAGTGAGTAGTAAATTAACTATCAAACATACCAAAAGAGCATAAAGGATAAAAGGAATAGGAACTCAACCATCCCACTCCACCTCATTCTACAGTGATAGCCCCTAGACCCACTAGCATAACAAGCATAGCAAAACAGACAATTTAAGTAAAGTAATTATCACTCGAGTCAAGGTCGATGTTTCCCAAGCACAAACCCCCAAGGCCTAAACCAAGATCAGATAAGCACCCAGAAAACACCGCTCTTGAGTCCGAATGATGATACAACCAAACATCCATGACTTTGGCTATCACTGTTATCATTTCCTCGATTTCACCGTTAATTGAATGACCGCCTGTCAAGGGCTAACGGTAACCCCGGTTCTAGATAAACTCTGCACGTCATCGTGACCCGTGCCTAGGACTTACCTACTCTGCCCAGAGTACTCGACCACCTTCCTGTAGTCTTTTGGGTGTCCCGACCACCTACCTGTAGTCGTTTGGACGCCCCACGTACTCTTGCTTTGAGTTTACTAGAACCTTCAAAAACGATGAGATCCAAGCCTCCTAGTCATCCTCCTTGACGACTATTCTCATACTAGCCCAAGCTACCTCTCGAGCAATCCATTATCAACCAGCTCGAACCATCCCTCGAGTTATCAACATGCTTGGAATGATCCCTGCCTGGATTACGCCAAGACTACATCACATCATACTTCGCTTCATCGCATCATAGCAAAGTCCCACCTCAACATCATGGTTTGCCTCATCGCATCATGGCAAAGTCCATCATCATCAAATCTATCCATATGAGCTTCCACATCCGCTTCATATGCCACAAGCAGCTTACACTATTCAAAAGCCTTTCCACTTAGCTTTTGAATCATCTTCGATCAACTTGTCCAAATCAACTACTAGCCAATTTGAAACAATCAAATCAATCATAAATTAATCATTAATCCAAGCAATCAAACATTCAACAAGATCTAATAAGCAATTACATCAATAATGGTAATTTGGTAATTAACGTGTCCAAATCTAACAAGTATGAATCATAGGCAAAAGTCTCTATAACTTGATGAATGAACTTATACAAGTAATCATGCAGCAAAATAGGTATCAAAACTTCATAGATGATAGATCTACATGCAGACTTTAGGAAAATGCAAGAAATCACTATCTTTAACACGTAAACAAGCCACCAATCCAATATACTCCCTTGGGTCCGTGTGAGAGATAACTACCACTCACCGAATCACCCAAACACTTCAAAAGATAACCACTTCAAATCTGGACAGCAAGGATTCAAGCTTGATTCGTCGAAATCTCGCTTGAAATGATGAAATCTAGCTTCGTTGGACGAAGATCTTCAACTTTGGCTCTTCAATCTTCAATCTTGATCTTCGATCTTGGATGGATGTTAGCACTTGATCAAAGTGGAGAAAAGAAGTGAAGAAATGTTGTAGTCGAGCTCTCAAAATGGCAGCACTTCGTCGCTTCAAAAACCGGTGCCAAAAAGTGAGCCAAACCCCTCTATTTATAGGCTGATTTGTCCATGAGTCGTCGCCCCATGAGTCGTTGTTGACTCAAGAAAATCTCCGACCTAACTGTTACGACTCATCAACATAGCCGACTCACGACTCAACTATCTACGACCTAAGCCTGAACACATAGCCTAACACACTGCTGCTTTACTACTAAGTCGTTTGGACGACTCAACGAAACTACGACCTACGACTCATCAGACCCTACGACTCATCCTATCTCCTTAAGTCGTACTAACGACCTAACGACTCAACGATGCCGACCTAACTCTTAGCACAGAACCAAACTTAGGTCGCATATGACCTTATCTATAACTCGGCATAGCCGACCTATCAACACACGCGACTTATCTCATTGCCGACTTAACTATGTGACGACCTAAAAACACACACGACCCAAGCCTTAGGTCGTCTACCCCTTAACTCGGCCAATCCTTATAAGCCACTTATCCCTTGAGTCGGTCACTACCTTAACTCGGTCTAGCACTAACACGCTAACTCATCCCAGCCTTGAGTCGTAACTCGTTAACCCCCTATGAGTCGGTCCAACCCTTAACCCGTTAACTCAGTCAACACACTTAAGTCGCCAACGACCTAATGCTAACCCGCTAACGACTCATCAGATAACATGTTAACTCGTAATTCCCTAACTCGTGACTCGTAGGCTACCTTATGTCGTCCACGAGTTACCCTCTATTCGAGTTAACTTCATACGACTTAAGCACCAAGTCGTTGACTCCCATAAGTCGCTCCACTCGATCAAGCATTCACACGTCTTGATGGTAACTATTTTACGATATGTCGACACGTAAAATACGGGTCGTTACATTCTCTCCCCCTTAGGAATTTCACCCCCGAAATTCCAAACAAACAAGAGCAATCAAAGTTATTCCGCATGCCTATCATCCATAGCAATCAACAAACCATGCATCCAATTACTAGCCTAGCATGCAGAACTCTAAGACTTAGAACAAGTTACAAATTCGTGAGATGTCACGACACCTTAGGGCCATACCTCGAAGAGTTCAGGATGAGCTGCCTTCATCCTCTCTTCCTCCTCCCATGTACAGTCGTCAACATCATCACTCCATTGTACCTTAAGCAACGTAATCGTCTTCCTCCTAAGCTGTTTCGTGTCGGTTTCAACAACACGAAGCGGCTTACGAGGTCTCGTAACCACTGGATCAACCTCTAAGTCTTCACAGCTATCAGCTGAAACCACCGTATTCGAGTCGTGCACATACTTCCGTAGATAAGATACATGAAAAACATTGTGCACACCCGCCATCTTTTCCGGTAACTCCAATCTATAAGCGAGCCTTCCAATTCGCTCGACAATCGGGAATGGTCCAACAAATCTCGGAGTTAATTTTCCTTTCTTCCCGAATCTAATAACATTCTTCAGAGGAGAAATCTTCACAAAATCACCTATGTCGAATTCCAATTCCTTACGACGCTTATCGGCATAACTATTCTGACGATCTTGGGCTGCCTTCATTCGTCGCCGAATAACCTCTATGCAATCCGTAGTCTGTCGAATCATCTCTGACCCAAGTATCAGCTTTTCTCCTGCTTCCAACCAACATGTCAGAGAGTTACACGGCCTTCCATACAATGCTTCATACGGTGCCATACCAATACTTGACTGGTAACTGTTATTATATGCAAATTCCACCAAATGAAGGTGATCTTCCCATGATCCTCCGAAATCCAAAACACATGCCCTAAGGAGATCTTCCAAAACTCGGTTGACTCTCTCAGTCTGACCATCTGTTTGGGGGTGATAAGCTGTACTCAAACACAACTCAGTTCCCAAAACTTCCTGGAAGCTCTTCCAAAATCCACTAGTGAACAATGGGTCTCGATCGCTCACTATACTCTTCGGAACACCATGGAATCGAACTATCCACTTAACATACAACTCAGCCAACTTCGATGCAGTCCTAGTTGATCGAACAGGAATAAACCTTGCACTCTTAGTCAAACGATCTACGATGACCCAAATCCCTTCATTTCCTGCCCTGGTTCTAGGTAGACCATCGATAAAATCCATCGATATCTGCTCCCACTTCCATGTAGGAACCTCCAATGACTGAAGTAATCCACTGAGCTTCTTCTGCTCGGCTTTTACCAACTGGCAGTTCATACACTTGGAAATAAAATTTCCAACATCCTTCTTCATACCTTCCCAATAATAGGTTCTCTTCATATCCTGATACATCTTATTTCCACCTGGATGAATCGTCAACTTCGAGTGATGACTTTCCCTCAGAACTTCATCTCTCAACCCATCTATATCAGGAACAACTAATCGTCTTTGCTTCCGAAGCCAACCCTCTTGATCGACTTCGAATCCTTTATCCTTTTCTAGATTCAATCCAGATTCCAAATCACGGATAATCTTGACAAGCTTATCGTCTCGCTTTTGGCTCTCGCCAATCCTTTCCACAAGAGTAGGTCTTATCGATAAGTTTGCCAACATTTCAGGTTCCAATTCACATCTAGGCCTGAAGTCAAATCCAGCTAAATACTCGAGACTCTTCCATTCCGAAAACATGGCTCCCAATCCTGCATGTCTTCGACTCAACGCATCAGCTACTGCGTTACCTTTTCCCGGAGTATAAGCTATACCAAAATCATATGATGCTAAAAACTCTAGCCATCGTTGCTGCCGAAGATTCAAATCCTTTTGGGAGAAAAGATACTTCAAAGACTTGTGATCCGTAAACAACTCGAATCGAACTCCCAATAGATAATGTCTCCACATCTTCAGAGCAAAAACAATCGCCGCTAACTCCAAATCATGAGTCGGGTAATTCCTTTCATGCGGCTTCAGTTGTCGACTTGCATACGCAACAACTTTATCCTTTTGCATTAGCACTGCTCCAAGTCCAGTGCCACATGCATCGGTGTAAACCAGCATCTCATCATTCCCACTTGGAATAGTCAAAACAAGAGCACTTGTTAGTCGCTCTTTCAGGATTACGAAAGCTTGCTCACACTTAGCATCCCATCTGAACACTTGGTTCTTTTTCGTCAATCCTGTCAATGGTGCAGCTATCTTGGAAAAGTCTTTGATAAACCGACGATAATATCCTGCTAATCCAAGAAAACTTCTCACATCAGATGCATTCTTAGGTCTAACCCAATCCTGGATCGCTGCCACCTTAGCGGGGTCAACCGCTATTCCATTTCCAGAGATAACATGGCCTAAGAACCTCACTTCACTCTTCCAGAAGTGACACTTCGAAAACTTAGCCTTTAGCTGATGTTTCCGCAAGATTTCCAAAACAATACACAAGTGTGTCTTGTGCTCTTCCTCAGTTCTGGAATAAATCAGAATATCATCCACGAACACAAGTACAAACTTGTTCAACTGATCTCTGAACACTCTATTCATAAGATCCACAAAATATGCTGGTGCGTTAGTCAATCCAAACGGCATTACCAGCCACTCATAAAAACCGGATGGTGTCCTAAAAGCAGTCTTCGGAACACTATCCTTAGCCACTCTCAACTGGTGAAATCCCGTTGCCAAATCCATCTGAGAAAACACCTTAGCCTCGTGAAGCTGATCAAACAAGTCATCTATTCTCGGCAATGGATACTTGTTCTTCTTAGTCACCTTATTCAGCTCACGATAATCCACACACAACCTCAACGATCCATCCGCTTTGGTTGCGAACACAACTGGTGCACCCCATTCGGACACACTACGCCGAATGAATCCTTTCTGTAAAAGGTCATCAACCTGCACCTTCAACTCTAGCTGCTCCCTAGGCGCCATCCGCCTAAGAGGCATCACAACAGGTCTGGCTCCCTCTACTAGATCGATACGAAACTCGATCTCCCTATGCGGCGGTAACCCTTTGACTTCGTCAAAGACATCCTCAAATCCATTCACAATAGGCACCGATGACAGTCCATCCCGTGGAACAACCAGCGAATACATGAAGCTCATGAAGACGCCTTCTTCATGCTTACATCGTATCACAACCTTTCGCCCTTCCACATTCCCGACTGTCACCTCCAGCCTCTCACAATCAATCCTTGCCGCATACTTCCTAAGCCAGTCCATACCCAAAATAATTCCGAACCCCGCAAAGTTCAGAACAAAACAATCACAAACAAAGGAGCAATCATGACTCGACACAACTAGACCACGGCATATCATACACAAACATGACGAACCCCCAACTGGATTGGTCACAACCAATGGCCTATCAACAATATCCGGTTCCAAACCTAATCGGCCTACAAGATCATCACAAACAAAAGAATGCGACGCTCCGGTATCAAACAACACTCTAACTGGAACACCACAAATAGAAAGAGTACCTTAAACCACCACACTCTTCCCCTTTTCTTCTGCAGTAGGAGCTTTAGAAGATGATGGAACAGCCCCCAAAGCATAAGCTTGCACAATCTGCTTATCTTTCCTCGGTTCTGGACAGTCCTTCTTGATATGTCCCAGCTTATCACAGTTGTAACACTTTCCCGGCACCTTGGGATTCCTACAATCTTTGGAGAGATGGCCCTTCTGTTGACAGTTGTAGCACGTCACTTCGCCCTTCGGCTTCTTCTGGCCATCCTTACCCTTCTGTTGCTGCTGCTTCCTCTTCTTGTTTCCACCCTGCTGTGGCCTAGACCCTTCCTTGGTTACAGCAACAACAGATCCTTCCTTAGGAAACAAACTCTCATGCCTGAGAGCTTTCTCCACAAGCTTCTCAAACGGATCGTCCAAATGATCCACCAACTGTCTCCCAAGATAATAGTCCAAGCCTGTCACAAACTTCTCATTCTTCTGGTAGGGAGAATCAATATATGACCGAGCATACTTGGACAAAGCTTCAAACTCAGAAACATACTCAAGAACTGGTCTCCCACCTTGTTTGAGCTCCACAAACTTCTTAAACAGAACAGATTTCTGAGCCGTAGAGATGAACTTAGCTTCAAATCTAACTTGGAATTGCTCCCAAGTAATCTCTTCCTCTGGAGTATCGATAGTGATAGAACCCCACCAATCAGCAGCTCTTCCCTGAAGCTGTCTTGATGCAAGCTTCCTCTTAGTTGCATCCTCGATTCCCAAGTCACCAAAAATCCTTCTACAAGCATCAATCCATCTCTCAACTTCTATGGTTGATTCTGTCCCCAAGAAAACTTTCCCTCCAAGAGCAGTATAGTCTTTACACAACTTAGCAAAATCCACTGGTCTTGGAGCTTGAACTTGAACTCCAACATCTACTGACGGTCCTGAAGTTGGTATCCTTCTCATGATCGAAGTCATCATAGCTTCGAACATTTCACCATAGTCAGTAGCTCCCCCAACAGCACGGCTTTCCCTAGCAGCTTGTCTCTCACTTCGACTCATCCTTAATATCTACAAAAAGGAATGATTTATAACACCTTGAGAAACAACTACATAAGGAGTTCAAATTCTTCAAAACTACTATATTATATATATAGTAATCATCCATCAAAATACAATTACGTCTCTCATACGTAGTTACGTCAGCGAGCGTTGGCTAAAATCGACTAACCAAAGCTCTGATACCAAATGTGACGACCGCCCATGACTCCCGCACAAAACAAGGGAATGGTGCGCTGAAAGGTGTGCCAGGCAACCATGGACGATAGTCAGGGTAAGATAAAACAGAAACTCTATCGTACAACTCACAGCGCATGGACAAAATACAATAGAGAAATATATGTATATAGTGAAGCTCATAACAGAATATCATCATATAGACTACATAAAGGTTTGATACAAACATCTAAACAATCAATACATCAAGCCTCACTACATAACACTCGAAACATATACAAGCAGCGGAATATCCAGTACATATAGTAAGAAAACTAATATGCTAGCCTCCAGCTCGTCTTCGTCATCAATAGCGTTGGTAGCCAAGATCAGCACCTGTCACCTGCTACCTAGTCTGCCCATCCCAACATGGATGAACAGCCCAAGGTAATAAGAGTTGAACATAAATCCTTGAGTCAGACAACAGTCTTAGTGAGCAGTAAATTAACTATCAAACATACCAAAAGAGCATAAAGGATAAAAGGAATAGGAACTCAACCATCCCACTCCACCTCATTCTACAGTGATAGCCCCTAGACCCACTAAGCATAACAAGCATAGCAAAACAGACAATTTAAGTAAAGTAATTATCACTCGAGTCAAGGTCGATGTTTCCCAAGCACAAACCCCCAAGGCCTAAACCAAGATCAGATAAGCACCCAGAAAACACCGCTCTTGAGTTCGAATGATGATACAACCAAACATCCATGACTTTGGCTATCACTGTTATCATTGCCTCGATTTCACCGTTAATTGAATGACCTCCTGTCAAGGGCTAATGGTAACCCCGGTTCTAGATAAACTCTGCACGTCATCGTGACCCATGCCTAGGACTTACCTACTCTGCCCAGAGTACTCGACCACCTTCCTGTAGTCTTTTGGGTGTCCCGACCACCTACCTGTAGTCGTTTGGACGCCCCACGTACTCTTGCTTTGAGTTTACTAGAACCTTCAAAAACGATGAGATCCAAGCCTCCTAGTCATCCTCCTTGACGACTATTCTCATACTAGCCCAAGCTACCTCTCGAGCAATCCATTATCAACCAACTCGAACCATCCCTCGAGTTATCAACATGCTTGGAATGATCCCTGCCTGGATTACGCCAAGACTACATCACATCATACTTCGCTTCATCGCATCATAGCAAAGTCCCACCTCAACATCATGGTTTGCCTCATCGCATCATGGCAAAGTCCATCATCATCAAATCTATCCATATGAGCTTCCACATCCGCTTCATATGCCACAAGCAGCTTACACTATTCAAAAGCCTTTCCACTTAGCTTTTGAATCATCTTCGATCAACTTTTCCAAATCAACTACTAGCCAATTTGAAACAATCAAATCAATCATAAATCAATCATTAATCCAAGCAATCAAACATTCAACAAAATCTAATAAGCAATTACATCAATAATGGTAATTTGGTAATTAATGTGTCCAAATCTAACAAGTATGAATCATAGGCAAAAGTCTCTATAACTTGATGAATGAACTTATACAAGTAATCATGCAGCAAAATAGGTATCAAAACTTCATAGATGATAGATCTACATGCAGACTTTAGGAAAATGCAAGAAATCACTATCTTTAACACGTAAACAAGCCACCAATCCAATATACTCCCTTGGGTCCGTGTGAGAGATAACTACCACTCACCGAATCACCCAAACACTTCAAAAGATAACCACTTCAAATCTGGACAGCAAGGATTCAAGCTTGATTCGTCGAAATCTCGCTTGAAATGATGAAATCTAGCTTCGTTGGACGAAGATCTTCAACTTTGGCTCTTCAATCTTCAATCTTGATCTTCGATCTTGGATGGATGTTAGCACTTGATCAAAGTGGAGAAAAGAAGTGAAGAAATGTTGTAGTCGAGCTCTCAAAATGGCAGCACTTCGTCACTTCAAAAACCGGTGCCAAAAAGTGAGCCAAACCCCTCTATTTATAGGCTGATTTGTCCATGAGTCGTCGCCCCATGAGTCGTTGCCGACTCAAGAAAATCTCTGACCTAACTGTTACGACTCATCAACATAGCCGACTCACGACTCAACTATCTACGACCTAAGCCTGAACACATAGCCTAACACACTGCTGCTTTACTACTAAGTCGTTTGGACGACTCAACGAAACTACGACCTACGACTCATCAGACCCTACGACTCATCCTATCTCCTTAAGTCGTACTAACGACCTAACGACTCAACGATGCCGACCTAACTCTTAGCACAGAACCAAACTTAGGTCGCATATGACCTTATCTATAACTCGGCACAGCCGACCTATCAACACACGCGACTTATCTCATTGCCGACTTAACTATGTGACGACCTAAAAACACACACGACCCAAGCCTTAGGTCGTCTACCCCTTAACTCGGCCAATCCTTATAAGCCACTTATCCCTTGAGTCGGTCACTACCTTAACTCGGTCTAGCACTAACACGCTAACTCATCCCAGCCTTGAGTCGTAACTCATTAACCCCCTATGAGTCGGTCCAACCCTTAACCCGTTAACTCGGTCAACACACTTAAGTCGCCAACGACCTAATGCTAACCCGCTAACGACTCATCAGATAACATGTTAACTCGTAATTCCCTAACTCGTGACTCGTAGGCTACCTTATGTCGTCCACGAGTTACCCTCTATTCGAGTTAACTTCATACGACTTAAGCACCAAGTCGTTGACTCCCATAAGTCGCTCCACTCGATCAAGCATTCACACGTCTTGATGGTAACTATTTTACGATATGTCGACACGTAAAACACGGGTCGTTACAAACACTCTGGCTCGTCCAGCACCAAGCAATCTCTTGAGCTGCATAAAAAGTCTGTGATTTCGACTAAGCAAACTTCCCTAGTCTCCACACACGATCCCTCGATAGCAGAAAAATCAGCCGTGCTTAAGGCCACATTTCCAAAGATATGCTTCGACGGATTAAAGTTTCTTCATGCGATTCATCCTATTCCAAGGCATGTCAAACAAAGTACCATTGCCTGCAATAATGATGTCTATGTCCAGCATGACGCGTTTGTCCATTTGGCGGAGAAAGTTTCAAAGGTTTCTATGGAACAACAACACGAAATCGATCACCGGAAACTTGAAGCCATTCACGACAAAGATATCGTTATGGCCCAGGATGAAGAACTATCCTAGTACAAATCACAACTTGAGGCCACACAGAAAAAGGCCAAGGATACAGCCGAGGCAGTTAGTCTTTTGAAGGCCACTCACAAAAAGGAACTTGATGAGGCAATCCAACGTAGTGGTGCTCTTTCCTTGGAGAAAGACTCCATCCAGAAGGAAAATGATATTCTCGCTCGATGAGTTAATGAGCTGGAGGAGCTGGTCCTCAAAGAGAAAGAAGAAAAAACTGCTGCACAAGAAGAGTCACAACGATATTATGATGAAATTGTCACAACACAACTCTTAAAGACGAAGCTTGATAAGGAACTTTCTAAGGCCGAAGCGCTAAAGGATGCAGCCCATGAGGAAGGTAAAAGAATGCGCTGACAGAAATCGATCTCGCCTCGAGGCAGCTGCTGAAGCCGGGAGGGTAGAAATTAATTGCTTGTTTGATCTGCTTATCGTAGAATATAATGCTCGAGTTCTCATGCATCAAGATTTATCTTTTCTTGGTGAGGGTTTCGAATCGTTGGCCGAAGCATGAGATACTTTAATAAAAATTAAGAGTTGAGCTAGGCACCGAAGAGGTTGATGAAGACGCTCTTGTGAAGGAAGTGCTTCGAGGGAACGAGCCTTTCCACTTATCTGCGGCGAAAGCTCTTTTCGGAAGAGACTCCTCCTCATCAAAGGAAAAGGACGACATTGCTGGTCAGTCCGCAACTGAGTCTCCAGTTCCTCCTTTCACTCAGCCGATTGGTTGCTCATCACTCGATCCTTTCAAGGAGCTTGTTGGCTATGACCCAGAGAAGCCCGAGCTTGATATTCACGCTTTATCCCCTATTCCAGAGAGTGAGTCTCCCAAAACAGTTGAGAGTCAGCCGAAAGCCGGTATGTAATTTTTCCTTCTAGGGTCCAAAGATCCCTCACTTTTGATGAATAATAGATGTATTTCAACACTTATCCTTTACAACACCATGTAGGTCATTCTGATCCCAAACCAACTCCAAGGAGCGATGTCACCATAGAGAAGGAAAAAATAGCGGAAGAACTTCACACTGGGGATACTCCTGGACCTGATGCCCAAGTAATCGGGGCGCTCGATAAGGACAAAACCGAGAACCCCTCGCTTGTGGATGAACATAACCAGGTCAAAATCACGGGCTCCCCCCAAACCTACTTAAAAAATTAGTGTGGGGGAACGAATCATGGAGGAGGAGAAAAAGTAGGCCGAAATTAAGATTGAACCTCAGGTGGTGGAACTCGATGATCCTCTAAATAGGCCCTTGAAGGTAATTCTCCCGGGTGGAACCACACCTCTGGAGGTCCCTCTTCCATTCCTGGATACCATCTCATTAGGAAGCATGGCATCTAAGAGAAAGTGCTCGGGTGAGGAGCCTTCGAAGAAACCTAAGAAGGAGGAAAAAAATAAAAAATGTAGCTATCCGGCCATGTCTCATTCAGCTCGAATAAAACTGAATCATGTAGTCGTTTCTAATTATTTTTATAGTCGTTGTGAATAGTCTTTTGCTCCAAACTCCAAAAAAGTTGTAATGGAACTTAATTTTGGATTAGTAAGTAAAATTTTGTTTCTTCATCTTCTACAGCTTTCATTGTTTAACTTATTATCTAACTTGTAGTTGAAATTTGAAATCTTATGGGTTACATGAGCTCCAGTCCGCTTCCATATGAGTTGGAATTTTGTTGAATCATTTATAGACTAGTCCGCACTTCAAGGACTTAGAGTACTCTAGTCCACATTCCGAAGACTTAGAGATTTCTAAGTGTTCACACTCCGGGGACTTAGACTACTCTAGTTTGCGCTCTAGGGACTTAGAGATTTTTGAGTCATTTATACTCTAGTCCGCACTCCGGGGACTTGGTGTACTCTAGTCTGCGCTTCGGGGACTTAGAGATTTTTTGAATCGTTTATACTCTAGTCTGGACTCTGGGGACTCATAGTACTCTAGTCCGCGCTCCGGGGACTTAGAGATTTTTAAATCATTTATACTCAAGTCCGCACTTCGGGGACTTAGAGTACTCTAGTTCGCGCTCCGAGGACTTAGAGATTTTTGAATCGTCTATACTCTAGTCCGCACTTTGAGGACTCAGAGTATTCTAGTCCATGCTCTGGGGACTTATAAATTTTTTGAATCGTTTATACTCTAGTCCGCCTTTCGGGGACTCAGAGTACTCTAGTCCGCGCTCCGGGGACTTAGAGATTTTTGAATCGTTTATACTCGAGTCCGCACTCCGGAGACTTAGAGTACTCTAGTCCGTGCTCGGGGACTTAGAGATTTTTTGAATCATTTATATTCTAGTCCGCACTCCGAGGACTCAGAGTACCCTAGTCCGTGCTCCAGGGACTTAGAGATTTTTTGAATCGTTAGTCCGCACTCCGGGGACTCAGAGTACTCTAGTCTGTGCTTCGAGGACTTAGAGATTTTTGAATCATTTATACTCAAGTCCGCACTCTGGGGACTTAGAGCACTCTAGCACGCGCTCTGGGTACTTAGAGATTTTTTGAATCATTTATACTCTAGTCCGCACTCGGGGGACTCAGAGTACTCTAGTTCGTGCTCTGTGGACTTAGAGATTTTTAAATCGTTTATACTCAAGTCCACACTCTGGGGACTTAGAGTACTCTAGTCTGCGCTCCGGGGACTTAGAGATTTTTTGAACCGTTTATACTCTAGTCTGCACTCCGAGGACTCAGAGTACTCTAGTCCGTGCTACGGGACTTAGAGATTTTTTGAATCATTTATTTATGCGTTCATACGCCACTCAGATCAATGCAATTATATTTTTCCATGAAATTACAAAATACAAAACTCTAAAAGCTCATAGAAAAACTACTTCAAGCCTTTATTGATTGTAGAAAATGATGATAACCGAACTATCTTATAACATGTCAAAAACTGAGAATAATAAAAGAAACATTTTCTGAAACAATCTCTACTAAAATGCAAAAGAAATGATCTAAGTGTAATAACAATGCAAATGCTCGCTATTCCATGCTTTGGGGAGCATCACGCCATCAACGATCGCTAGCTTGAAGGTTCCTTTTCCAAGCTTCCGTTTGATGATATACGGACCTTTCCATGTGGGATTCAAATGTGATGGGATTGGAAAAACTAGCTTCAAAACATGATCGCCCACATCAAAGACCCTCGGTCGAACTTTTTTGTTATAATATTGAGCGACTCAGTGCCTATATGCAGCCGCCCTTAAATCAGCTTCTTCACATTTTTCGTCGACAAAGTCCAGCGATTCCAGTAAGAGATCCTGGTTCATCTTAGGATCATAATGAGTCATCCAGTGAGAGGGAACTTCATGTTCCACGGGTATAACAGCTTCAGTGTCGTATGCCAAGGTAAATGGAGTATGGCCAATCGATGACTTATGGGTGGTTCGGTAAGCCCAGAGTGTTGTCGGAAGCTCATCCACCCACTTACCTCCAGCCTTCTCCAAACATTGTTTTCAATATGGACTTGATTATTTTATTTATGGCTTCAACTTGTCCATTGGCTTTTAGGTGAGCGACTGCCGCAAACCTTTTTTCAATGCAATATTTTTGGCAGAATTCTTTGAACTCCCTACCCTCAAACTGAGTTCCGTTGTCCATGATGATAGTTCGTGGCAGGACAAAATGACATATAATGTTTTGCATAATGAAATTAATGACCTTCTTAGTGGTGATCATAGCTAAGTGCTCTGCTTCCATCCACTTGGTGAAATAACCAACCGCAACAATTGCATATTTTGCACCACCTTTGTAGATCGACGAGGAGCCAATTATATCGATCCTCCATATTGCAAATGGACAAGAACTAACCATTTATGTGAGTTCCGTCGGCAGAGCTCTCGGGATCTATGCATACTTTTGACATTTTTCGCATCTTCTTACATAGTCCACGGCATCTTGATTCACGGTTGGCCAATAGTATTCATAGAGGAGGATCTTTTTGGCTACTGTCTGCCACATAGTATGGTCACTACATTCTCTCAAGACCCACTTTATCTCGTCGTGGGCGATGAACCGAAGTAAGGGAACTGAGAATCCTTTCCGATAGATTACTCCATCCTGCATTATATATCGTACGGCCTTGCGGATGACTTGTCGTCTTTTGTTCTCTCTCTCAGGCAAGCAAGTATTGCTTGAATGGGGTTATCCACGACTCTCTCTCTGTTTCTATTTCTAACAAAAAAAACTACTTCCAACTCGTTTATACTCAGGGCATGTAAGATTTCGATGGGAACTAAGCCCATCTGTTGTGCATCGCCAGCACTTGCAAATTTTGCCAATGAATCGGCTTCCTAATTTTGTTCGCGCGAATGTGCGAAATATCATAATATTCAAAGTCCGCCAATAGTTCTTGAACCAGAGCAAGGTATAGGTCAACTCTCTGCCCCTTTGCTTAATAGTTCCTTATACTTGATGCACCACCAATTGTGAGTCACAAAACATTTCAATAGATTTTACTCTGAGTTCCCTAATAAGTTTCAAGCCGGCAATCAATGCTTTATATTCGGCTTCGTTATCTGTAGCTGGGAAGTCGAGTTTCAAAGCATAACAAATCAATCGGTTTTTAGGAGTTACAAAAATAAAACCAACCCCAGAACAACAGTCGTTGGATGCCCTATCGGTGTATAGCTTCCACCAAGTAAGGGGAGGAATTACATCACTACCACTTTGCTTGTCTAATAGGGAGAATTTTGTAATGAAATCTGCTATCACTTGCCCTTGGATAGCTCTCCGTGGAAAGTAAGTGATACCGAATTGACTTAACTCAATGTTCCACTTGAGTAACTTCCAGAGGTTTCTGGTCGCTGGAGCACCTGTCGTAAAGGTTGATCGGTATAAACACTGATCGGGTGTGCCTGAAACTACAGACGGAGCTTGCGTGATACAATCACCAAGCAGTAGGCTAGCTTCTCAATCTTAGGATAATTTCTTTCTGCCCTCGTTAAACATTACTGACATAATACACTAGCTTTTGAATTTGATCCTCCTCGTGAACCAAAGCTGTACTATTGGCATACTGGGACACGACCAAGTAAACATATAACTCTTCTTGGTCTACAGGCTTTGACAGAACTGGAGGACTCTCCAAGTGTCCCACCAGAGCTTGGAATGCATCCTCACAGTCCGACGCCCCTTTAAAAGTTTTCTCCTATTCCTTATCACATCGAAGAAAGGAATGCATTTGTTGGTTGCCCTGGATATGAATCGACTCAACGCGGCAAATTTTCCCTTCAGGCTTTGTACTTGCTTTATAGTTCTGGGAACTTGTATGTCGGGTTAGCTTTGATTCCCCACGGATTGACAATAAAACACATAACTTTCCCGACGCAACACCAAAATAACACTTCAGTGGATTGATTTTCATTCCATAGTGTTTGAGTACATCAAACATCTCTGCTAAGTCTCGAATGTGGTCATTTGGCTGCCGTGACTTCAAAGCATGTCATCCACATAGACTTCGATTGTTCTACCTATTTGGTTTTTAAACATCCGATTTACCAAACGTTGATAAGTCGTTCCTGTGTTCTTCAACCCAAAAGGCATCATTTCATAACAGTGCAGTCCAACGTCCATGACAAAACTAGTGTTTCCTGATCTAGAATATGCATCGGGATTTGATTGTATCCCGAATAGGCATCCACGAATGATAATAATTCGAGTCCTGCTGTTGAGTCGACCAACTGATCAATTCTAGGTAAAGGGAAACTATCCTTAGGGCATGCCTTTTTCAGGTCTGAGTAATCAACACAGGTCCTCCATTTCCCATTTGCTTTTCCCACTAGTACGGGAATAGATACCCATTCAGGGTAGACGGCATCGCGGATGAACCCATTGTCTTTGAGTTTTTCCACCTCCTCTCTAAGAGAAACATACCTCTCTAGGTCCATACCTCTCCTCTTTTGCTTCACTGGCACTTACTTTGGGTCAATGTTCAACATATGACTTGCGATGGCGGAAGAAATCCCACACATATTAGAGTGGGTCCAAGCGAAAACATCTAGGTTCGCTCGGAAGAAATCAGTAAGATTCTCGGTCATCGAATGGATGAGTTGTGATCCAATCTTAAGCACCCGTGATGGGTCATCTTGGCTGACTGGAATGTCAATCGTTAGTTCAGCCAGTGCTGCTTTAGACTCCTTGGGTTCTTCATCATCGTCTCTCGGATCTATGTCTCTGTAGATCCGACCTTGCTGCCCGAGCCAAGGCTCGGGCACTACTTGTCAATTTTGAGCAACATGGATGCATATAGAGTTCCACAACCTTTCCCTTCCCTCTTCGTTGGGCCTCTCTCAACTCAGCCACATAACATGCATGACCAGTCACTTGATCACCATGCACTACACCAACTCCTCTATCCATTGGAAATTTCAAGGTTAAACACCACGAGGCCAAAGCTGCCCTAAACTCCGCCAGGGCCGGTCGGCCCAAAAACACATTATACAGGGAATCAACATCCAAAACAATGAACGGTAGGATCCATACCCTCCTATGTTCACATTCTCCTAACTCAACTGGTAATCTACAAAACCTATCACATAATAGCTGCACCATTAAAACCGTGAATGCGGGCTTTAGATGCTTTGGGATCCTTCGTCTCCATCTTCATTTGGTCGTACGCCTTTTTGAAAATAATGTTAACAGAACTTCCACAATCAATCAGTATCCTTCTCACAAACGTCGGGCCAATCGTGGCTGAGATGACCATCGGGTCAATGATAGGTGCTTCCACCTAATAGGCATCTCTGCTCCTGAATACTATATCATCCGCAATCATTCGCTGTTGTTTCGTTGGGGCTTCGTCTTCTGTGTTTGAACAACATTCAAAATCTGCATGCTTTAGGGAACTAGCATAGCGTTCAATTTCTTGCCAACTCTTGTCTATCGGGTAAGGTCCACCGAATATCATGTTTATGACTAACCTACCTCCAGTCCGAACAGGTTCCTTAGGTCGATGTGGAGCCTACCCGCGATTAGGGTCGGACGTCCCCTTTCTGCCTTCTTGCGGATTCTTAATAAACTGCCGTAACTTTTTCTAGAAAATCAGCTTTTCTATAGCATCATAGTGGTGTCTACATTCCTTGGTATTATGCACGTAAGTCTCATAGAAGCGACAATACTTCCCAGTCTGCTTTTGTTCCTCAATGGATTCTTTTGGGCATGGCTTTTGGTATTGGAATGTGTTACAAGTTAATAAACAAATATTCTCCAGAGAAACGTTCAGAGGAGTGTATTCATTATAGGTTGGAATCCTTGGTTTCCACTTTCCCGCTTCCCTCTTCCTTCCAGAATTTCCTCCTCCGGATCCTTTAGGCTGCTCGGGCTTGTTTTGAACATTGACCTGGACCTTTTCAGAGTTGTCGCCAGATTGTTTTACCGCATTGTTGCTTTGCACCGCGTCCTTGCCAAGCCCTGGCGCACCGCCTCGCCTACCTGGCTTCCTTCCTTCTCATGAATTGGTGCGCCTTTGAATAAAACCATTCCAGGGTAGCTGGAGGTTTTCCTACCAGCCAACCACCAAACTCCCAGTCCGGATCTACCCCTCGCATCACGGCCATATGAATAGTGTGGTCATTCGGGTTGCTAACTTCAGTTGCAGTAACGTAAAATATTTTCAAATATTCCTTCAATGACTCCCTTGGAGCCTGGATTACACTGGATAAAGACATCACGTCCTTTTGGCGAGTGGTATGAATTCTGAATTGCTCCATAAATTTCGTCGCCAACTCATCAAACCTGGAGATCGATCGCGGAGGAAGTCTGGTGAATCACATGGTAGCGATTCCATATAGGGTTATTAGGAAACATCTATATTTAGTTGCATCATTTGCCCTAACCGAGTCCATCATCCACTCGTATCTCGTTGCATGCTATCAGGGATCAGTCTTTCCTTCATGGGCTGGAATAGTCAGCATGTTGAACTTCCAAGGTTACTCAGCCTGTAGGATAACATCTATGAACGGAGCATGACTCCTAGGTGTTCCCCAATCATTATTGGATAAGCACTGATTTTCCCTCATCAGCTGTCTGACCATAGCTGATTAATCCGGGGTCTGGATGGGAGGTGGCAAGTTGGACTCCGTCCTGCGTGACCGCTCATGATGCCTCCTTGATAAATGATCACCCAAATGCACACTTTGTGGAGCCGCTTCGCTACAGCCCTGACGAGGTAGTGGGCTAGCCTCCACTTGTGTTTCGAATCTCAAGTTTCCCACTCTAACTTAAGTGTGATTTCCTAGGTGCAGATGAGGGGCCATGGTTCCATGTAGAGCACCCGGATCATTTCTGTTGGACTATTCTATTGCACCTGCTTGTTCCATTTCAATCATACGGCATCTACGCCTGTGATGTTCATCAAACAAAGCGGAGCTGTTGGATGATGAAAAGGAAGTAGAGCTTCTTCCAGCATTCTGATGATGTTGTTGAGTATTCTAAGACATAAGGTTGGCGTAAGCTTGAATTTGCTCGTTAAGTTATCTCCTACTTTCCACGAGTTCTCTCATCAGCTCATTGAACTATGCCCTGGTGACAACTTCCAGTTGGTTTAGGATGGTGGGAGTCCCTGCACCTGGATTAGCTTGTTTATTGCTGGGTCCCACTTGCTAGACGCTGGCGGTCTCGTTGACATCTGCATTATGGGAGGCTGATCTGGTACATGGTCTTCCCATTTTGGAGTTATCCATCTAAACTATGAACAGAATCTATGAACACTTGAGAATGAACCTGGATCTCCTTCGGAGGATTTCTTCAATCCAGTAGCTGCAAAGTAGATCCTAAAAGCCTGGGAATGCACCGTTCTTAGTGAAAGCACCAAAATGTTAGCATCAAAATTGGCCACTAACACCCAAGAATGGATTTGTTAGAGAGATTAATGAAGATAGTAAATTAAAATAGAGGAGTATATGAAAAATTAAAAACGAAAATAAGAACACCAGAATTATAGTGGTTCTGCATAATGGTCTACATCCATTTTTAATTTAATCTTTATTGCCTTTTCAAATAATTGAATACAGATATAATCCGTAAACAAATCACTTGAATACAATTTTGAGTCAAAAAGAGGAGTGCATAAACAATGGCAGAGTCTCCCCGAAGTTCCCCAAAAAAGGTCCCCTTCACTACATCCTTGCCCTTCTATTTATAGACAAAGATAGGCTGGTCCACCTGCATAGGCCCATGACCAAGATACTTCAGCCCACAGTGGACAACTCATGTTCACCGTTCCATGCATTCCGAGCCACCAATGCCGAACGATGGCTGCCGAATGATGGTTGCCAAACAATCATGGTCGGCCTTGGGTCTTTTCGTTAGAAACTCGAAGCGTGTCCTCACATAACTCGAGGGAAGTTGCGGTATGAGTCGTAGCAAAGGAAGGCTAGACGCACCACTTCAACAACAACTACCTTTACTGATCCAATAGGGCCGAGCAAACATAGCCGAGCCAACGTGGCCGAGGCATTCGTGCCGAACCCTCCAATGTCGGGCCACCAAATACCGAACCAAATGAACCAATTCCCTTGGGGCCGATCCACTCAATGCCAAGCCACCCTCATCGAGCGATCTTTCCTTGTACATCTCGATCGAGCCATCCTGTTCTCCCTTCCTTGACCGAGCGATATGTGCTGAATTCCTCTAGCTTCCTTTCTTGGCTGAGCGACACACGTCCTCCCTTACTCGGCCGAGCCATGCTTAAAGGCTGAGCCATAAATATAGGCCAAACCACTTTGTCTTCATGCATCTTGGCCAATCCGCCAAGGCCGAACCGTTATATCCAAACCAAATGAATCAAAACTCTCCGAGGCCGATCCACAAAATGCCGAGCCAATATTCCTTAAGTATTTTGACCGAACAAGTACGTCTACACTCTAATGCCGACCGCCTTGGCCGGGCCATCTTGACTATATTTCAACACCGAACTACTCTGAACGAGCTAGCGACAAACATTTCGACCCATGTGTAAAGGACGATCCAGACTTAAGTTTCACCGATCCATCATACTTCCACCCTTTTCCTAGCTTGAGTCCTGTCCAGATTCAAATATAGGCTCTGTGACTATCGCCATGTAGCCGAGCCAAAGTGCCGGGTAACAGAAGGAATGGAAGCTCTAACCTTCGACCCTATAGTCGTATTGGTAGGAATCAGACCAGTCATAGTCCGATGAGTATTGGTGGATAGTGGAAGCTTTGTCATTATCCTGTTCACACACATGTTTGATCAGATGAAGATCAGTACGAAAGACATGTTTACTCGAACAAAGATCCATGGATTCACCGATGAACCTAAAAAAACCGTCAAATCAATTGATTTGCCTATAGAACTTGGGGAAGGAGACCGAAGAGTCCTTCTCATCTAGACCTTTATGATTGTAGATGAAGTGTCTGCCTACAATGCTTTCTTAGGTTGGCTTGCTATAGTAGATTTTAGGATTGCTTTAGCTCAGTGGCGCCTAACCATGAAATTTCCAACGGAGAATGGAGTAGGAGTGATCAAAGGAGACCAAAATGTCGCTAGAGAAATCTACATCGGAGAACTGCATGAGTTTAGAAGAAAAGAAAAGGGAAAGAACATGGGGAAAACTCTCCACATTCTTGAACCTACCGCATAGCAATTATAGGGCCGCCCCTGGCTTGGGGATTCATAGACGATTCGACAAGGCTTTAGACCCTAGAAAGAGGAGTTTGGGGAAGATCGGGCAACACTGGCAGAATTGACGGTGCCTGTCCCAGTCGATATGGATGATCCAACTTGGGTCCCGAAAATTAGGTCACATCTTGGAAACAGGATGTGAAAGGAAATAATCAAATTTATTCATGCCAACCTGGAGGTATTCGCTTGGACGCATTGTAACATGTGCGGGGTATCGTCAAAGATAGCATGTCATGCACTCAACATCAATCCCAAGTATACACCAGTAAGGAAAAAAGGTGCAGCCTAGGAGCCAAGCGGTCCAAAGCACTAACAAAGAAGTGGATAAGCTAATGGCAAATAGTTTTATCACGATGCAACCTATCCTGAATGGGTATGCAACCCAATCTTGATCAAAACATCCAATGGAAAATGGTGAACTTGAATCGACTACTCAGACCTAAACAAAGCTTACCCAAAGGATAGCTTTCCACCACCGAGAATCAACCGGCTTATGGAAGGAACAGTTGGACATGAATTGCTCTCATTTATAAATGCCTACTCGGAATACAACCAGATCATGATGCACGAACTTGACCATGAAAACACCAGCTTTATCATAGATCTGGGATTATACTACTATAAAGAGATGCCATTTGGCTTAAAGAATCCTAGGGCAACTTATCAGGACTGGTTAACACCATGTTCAAACATCTAATCAGAAAGACTATGGAAGTCTATGTAGATGATATGCTAGTTAAATCGCGCATAGCAGTAAATCACTTGGACAACCTCGCCAAAATATTCAAAACACTCGAAAAGTATAGAATGAAACTCAATCCACTTAAATGTCACTTCGAGGTAGCCACTAGAAAATTCTCAAAACTCATTGTAAATGCTAGAGGCATTGAAGCTAATCCCGAATAAATTACCGTCTTATGAGAAGTTAAGGCCCCAAGGTACAGAAAGAGTTACAAATCTTGAATGGAAAAGTTGTAGTGCTAAGCCGGTTCATCTCAAAAGTGACCGACAAATGTATACCATTCTTTGCCGCACTCTAGAAGGGAAAGAAGAACTTCAAATGGAATCAGGCTTGCCAGAATGTCTTCGAAGAACTACTGCAACATATAGGGACACCGTCGATCCTATCGAAGCCGGTAGACGGAGAAGACTTGTTTATCTACTTAGCAGTTTCATCATATGCATTAAGTGGTGCGCTCGTACATAATGAAGCTAGGGTCCACTGACTCATATATTACATCAGTAAACGGTTCACTGGAGTCGAGAAGAAATATTCAAAGTTGGAAAAACTAGAATATTGCCTCTTGATCACATGCAGAAAGTTATGACCACATTTTAAGACACACCCAATCAAGTACTAATAGATCAACCCTTGTAGCAGGTGTTGCACCGCCCCAAGACCTCTGGACGGGTTATCAAATGGAACATTGAATTGAGTCAATACGAAATCACATACCATTCACGAAGGCGATCAACGGGCGGACCTTCGTAAACTTCATTGCCGAGTTTACAATATGAGATAACGAAGAAGAAGTTACTCTAGAAGAGGATACACACTGGAGGTTGTTTGTTGATGGTGCATCTATTAACTTTTGCTCGACGATAGGAGTCGTGCTTGAAACTCCCAAACGATGCTCCATTTGCTACACCTTATGATTGGAATACTCTGAAGCAAACAACGAAGCAGAATATGAAGCATTGATAGACAGACTGAAAGTTGTGAAGGAACTCAGAATATAATCCTTTCATATCTATAGCGACTCTCAGCTTGTCGTTTATCAGGTGAGAGGCGAATATCAAGCTTGGGGAGAGAACCACATCCCATATCTATCCAAATACAGGAATTGCTAAATGACATCGAGCATTACATCATAACTCATACACTAAGGGAACAAAACATGAAGGTGGACTATTTAGCTAAACTGGGCAGTTCCGAAGAAGCTCAGTCAACGGGACTGGTCCCAATTGAAACTCTGATTACTCCAAGCATAGGCGAGATGGAGATTGACTGGATTTTTGAAATGATCGAAGAAACGGAAACATGGATGACAGCAATCAAGGACTATCTGCTTAGAGGAACACTCCCCACAGATAAGAATCAATGAAAAAAGCTTCTTAGAAAGGCATCATGGTTCGCAATATAGCACGGAATACTCTCTCGAAGGGGATTCTCTACCCCCTTGCTCAGGTGTGTGACCAACGGTGAAGCTCGAAGAATCCTCAAGGATTTCATAAAGGCGACTATGGAGATCACACCGAAGGGAATATCCTTGTAAAAATTATCCTCCGATATGGGTATTTTTGGCCGACGGTCAACCACGATGCATAAGATTATGCCGAACAGCGTGACCAATGCCAATGATTTGGAAAAATCAAAAGATATCCTTCAATAGAGCTAACATAGATAGTCAGCCCATGGCCATTCACAATCTGGGGAATCGATTTGATTGGTGTATTGACAATAACAAAAGAAGGAGCTAAATACGTTACCATTGTTGTTGACTACTTCACCAAATGGGGCGAAGTGGAACCAGTGTCCACTATTACCAAAAAGAAAGTTCTTAACTTTGTCACTAAAAACATTATTTGTAGATTTAAAGTGCCACGTAAAATCATCATGGATAACAGGGCTTAATTCGAAAGTGCTGAATTCAAAGATTGTTGCATACGCTTCCAAATTGAGAAAAGCTTTTCCGCTATTTCACACTCACGAACAAATAGGCAAGTAAAGGCAGTAAACAAGATCATAAAGTCCACCATCAAAAAGCGGCTAACTAAAGCTAAAGGAAATTGGATTGATGAACTTCTACTTAGGCTATGGTCTTACAGAGCAATGCACAAATATGCAATTGGGCACACTTCATTAGCCCTCGCATTTGGTTTAGAAGCAATGATCCTAGTCGAAATGGAAGTCCATTCTCATCGAAGGCAAAACTTCAATCAAAGGCAGCAACTCGATATGGTCAATGAGAAGTGTGATGAATTTTGGCTGAAGGCCGCCGCTCACTAAAAAGGGTCACACAACATTACCACTCTAGGGTCTGTAACCGTACTTTCGAAGTAGGAGACCTTGTCCTCAAATGAGTCAATCCTATACCAGGAACATTTGGACCAAACTGGGAGAGGCCCTATGTAACCCGACAGAAGCTAGGGGATTGCACGTTCAAGCTAATAACCGTTGATGGAACCCAAATTCCCTAAGCTTGGAATAGCAAATCGCTTTGTCATTACTTTTCTAGGATTATCCTATATATTTCCTATTTCCGCATATAAGACATCCTGGGATACCTAAGGCATTTTAAATAGGCAGAACTTACGCAACTTTTATTTCAATTAATGAAATTGCATTGCTTTCTTAGCTAGTAAAACTATGTTCACGTAAGTAACCTACCTAGTCGATGGTTCAAATCAAATCAAAACCATCTAATCGCTACTTGACATAGTGGAACCACTCTCAAGTATGCCACATCTACCCACTAAGTCGATGAAAGCAAATCAAATCAAACCGCTGATCGATGGAAGTCGACCCCCGGCCTTCTAAAAACCGGTGTTGATCGGACGACATGGGAAGGTCCAAATCAAATTCGCGCATTTCCTAAGCTGCGCATCGCATCTTGGAATGTGGAATCATGTCTAAGTGAACACAATTACCTTCTAAGAACCGGCGTTGATCCGGCGACACGGGGAAGATCCAGAATAAGTTTCAAGGGACGTTGCGCTCAACATAAACAAGTGATGGATTAGCCTTGGTCTTCTTTAATAATAGAAGATACTACAACTCAGCGAAGCTCGGGGCACAATTAAGCATCCACATGAACAGAACTTATAAGCATGTCAGCATGGCGTAAACATTTGGAAGAATCTGGAATGGGGCCAATTGTATGCTCTGAAGTGTTTCCATAAAGATGTAACCGAATGTGGGCACTGCACCATACATGCATATATATCTGTTGTAAGCCACGTATCCAGAAGGTGCCCTACGAGAGAATTCTCCTCTCGATGGTAGAAGTATATCATCCTCTAGGATACCATATTGCGAACAAATACTTCGCAACGTCTTGCATGTAAGAATTGCGTAACATCCCTAATTTTGACAACATTATTCAAAAAATTTAATTAAATAAATTAAATAGAATAATGATGATAAGGGGATTGAGATTTGAATAAATTATATATATATATGGTTGTGCTTAATAATAAAATAAATGGGCTTAAATTTGTTTATAGGCTAATGAAATTACACATGGACATATTAGTAAATAGCCTCTTCATTTTACATGGTTATGTTCTTTTGTAATTTCCCATTCATATTATTTCCCATTTTCACAAACGCAAATCATAAAATAAATCAGTGCCGGCCATTAACAAGGAGGAAAAGAGGAAGAAATTAATTTAAAGTTACGGATCAAAGAAAGAAAGAATTAATCAATAGTAAATCTCAAATTCCATATCATATCTAAGGTGAATAATAATTTTATACCATCTCTCTTTTTATCCTATGAATATATGTTTTCAAGTTTATGATTAAATTCATTTTTATAATTGATGGATGATGATATGCTTGAATTATATTATGCTCGATTAATTTAATTCATATACCTATGAATTTGCACGATTTTAAGGAAAAACCGAGGGCTTATTATTTTAGAATGCCATGGAAATTTTTATGTTAAGTAAAATATGATTTTGAAGACGGAGTTTAATTTTCAGAATTTTCCAAGCTATGGAAAATTCATTGTGAATTCTAAAGAAAAATATGATATAATTGGGTTTAAAATTTATTTTGAGTATTTCAAGCAGAAATTAGGTCTAAATTTTTATTAAGTTCAATTACATAAAGAAATTGAATTTCTGTGATTTTTGAGGATTTTCATAATTGATTTACTAAGGAAAATAAATCATTGTAAAAGAAGGAATTTTCTGCAGTTGTTGGTTTTGATTTATGGAAGGGCTTAAACGTTATATTGCTTTGATTTAAATCTGATTAAATGCAGCAATTTTGAATGAAAAGTATTTGCAAAGTTATGCAGCAACCAATCAAGGTTTACAAATAGGCAAGAAGTTACAAACTAATTACTAAAAGTTGCTACATTTTAGTCTTTAATTCAGAAAAAGGTGTTTTGCCTCAAATAGTAGCAACTTTCCACTCCATTGATTCTACTTCATCCCAGTCCAAACCTACATAGTTGAAACCCTCATAGTTGAAACCAATCCACAAAGTATCACTTAGATGGTAAGCAGTGGATTGGAAGGAAGGCGGAAGCCATGGTGTCGAAAGGTATGCTTCCGATGGGGTCAAAACCTTGCTTTGTATTCAAAAGATAAGATCTTGCCTTGTTTTACTTACAGCCTTCGAAATAGTCGAAAAATCTGCTTTCGAAAGGGTTTTTATAAATATTTTTAGAAGAAGGTTGTCATACTATGTAAGGTGTTAGCTTTCGAAGGGGTTCCTTTTTCTTTTAAATAAGAGCTTTTGAAAAGATTGGTTTCGACCAAATTGAAATGCAGCCGCCAATTTTTTTCGATCGCATTGAAGCCATCTATGCTGTCGAAGGGTTACGTCTATTTTAACCTTAACTAAGCCTTTTTATGAATGCTTTCGAAAGGGGTTGAGGGTTTCGAAGGCAATGGAGTCGAAAAGGGGTTTCAACTCTATCCTTTAAAGTTTTAATTTTAAGGTTGTTGCTTTCGACTAGATGGTTCCGACACCATCAACTTTTTCCCTAATTTTTTTTAAAAATTGGTTTCGAAAGAAATACTTTCATATATAACATTTTGACCCAAATGATGTTTTTAAAGAGTAAACCCGATGCTTCCGAAAGAGTACTTTCATATTTTTCTAAGCTATGTTTAAAAGGACGTTTTGATACCGTCAAAAGTATTATTGGTTTCAAAAGTGAATGTTTGACAAAGGCTATGAAAGGTATGTTTATTATGTTTTGAAAAGAAATTTTTTCTTTCGATGTAAGTTAACTAGAGGTTTCGGAAGAGATGCTTTTAAGAGTTTCAAACATAAACCCAAACTCAATTTAAAAGGAATAACAATGGCATAAATAATGGTTTTGAAATAAAGAAGTTGTCCTTGATTTAAAAGGATAAATGGTTTAACCAATATATATATATATATATATATATATATGTAAAGATGATTTCAAGGATAATTAACCATAGGTGTTGGTATTAACTATTGTTATGTATACTTCTTCATATATTTAGCATTTTTGGGCAATGGCAGAATAAGCAGTTAGGTTGATCCAGTACTAAATATAAATTGAGAAATGTTAAAACATTAAAACTAAAGATATTGGCAGGGGCTAATAGGTTTACAATAAGCCTATGAAAACTGTATATAACTAATAATATAGGTAGCGGCCAATAGATTCATAGTCAGCGAATGAATACTATGATTTGGCAAATGCCAATAGGTTTATAGTTAAACGATGAAAACTATATTCAGATTAAGATATTGACAACTAGTCAATAGGTTTCTAGTTAGCCCATGAAAACTAGGATAAGAGAAAAGATATTGGAGTTACCAATAGGTTCTTAGTGATTCCATGAAAACTATGAAATCGGAAAGATAGTCCATAAACATTTAATAGCTTAATAGTAACCCGTAAAACGACCAGAATAAAGGAGATGGATAATCTAGATTTGATTTGTTTGTTTTGCATATCATAGTAATATTTTGAAATACTATGTTTTTAACCACTATGGATGCAGGAGAAAAATATATGGTTTTATAAATGTTTTGGGATACTAGTAAGAGGAAAACCTATTCTACTAAGCGGCGTGGTCTCACTAGATATCTAAATGGTTTAAGATGGTATATTATTATTCATATCAGACTTTATGTTTGACTCGAAGTTTTTTCCCCTTAAACTCTTGGGTACTCAATTTATTTTTGAGCAGGTTGAGAGTTAAGATTTCCAGGTTTAATTTTAAATAAATAAATCTTCCGAAGGCATGCACAAGGCAAGCTTGTTATTAGAATTCTTTTATTTCCACTGTGTGTTTGATTGTAAAGGAAAACCATTTTAATGCCTTATTATATACTCTGATCAACCAAGGAGGCATCTTCATATGTCGCTCTTGGCGTATTTTGTAATAAATTTAGGTTATCTAAACGTGGTCTGCAAGCTGGGATTATGTAATCAATTTGGAAATTTTTGAAATAGAATGTGAAATTTGTTTACGGTTTAATTTTTTTCCATATTCTTATATTTTTGTGCATCAATGTATCTAATATTGTCGTATTTGGTCGTCGAGGATTAATAATTACAGATGACTGTAGCATCCGTAGCCATTAGTTTTGGGGCTCCAAGTAGGGAGATGTTACAAGTTGGTGTCAGAGCATAGGTATATGAAAATTTAGAAGAAATTTAAAACTAAAAGATTTTTCAAACATAGTCCAATGAATCAAATAATAAGATTGGAGTTTGGGTTAATGCTATAATAACATACTTGTATTTGATATACAGTTATGTATACATAAGTACTTATTCCCTGCTCTCTATGACCGTTCTTCTGTGTCATATGGAGGCTCCTATGCAGATTTACGAGAAAGGAGATATGGAAGCAGGAAACGGAAGAAGAAATCTCGGTGGAGGAAGCACCACAACTAATGGAATGATTGTCCCACTACCAAGAGGAACCCGGGTCGATCGGCTAATGGTAGTAATCAAAATGCTGATGTAAATGTGGGTGCTAGATATCCACCAATAGATATGTGGCGATGTATCAGTTCTTTGTTGGTATGATGCAAGCATGAGCTGCTGGAAATGTCGGAGGAGCTAATCCTGTGGCTCCAGTTGGGAATAATTATGCTTTGCTCAGTAGAGATTACACCAATTTGGATAGGAAGCCATTCCTCGGAATGAAGAGTGCCATAGAGGTTCAGAATTAGCTGTTGCATTGTGAGCATATATTTATCGATTTGGGTCTGAATGATGGACAAAAGAGAAGGTTGGCCTCTAGACAGTTTTAGGGGTCGGCAATACACTTGTGGAATAGTGTTACCGTCGAAGTGCTGGAAGAGCAATTAACTTGGGCTGATTTTAAAACTAGATTCGATCAAAAGTTTGTATCTGAGTTTGCTAAGTTAGAGATGATGAGGAAGTTTATGGATTTATTCCAAGAAGAGATGTTAGTAGTCAAGTATGCTACTGACTTTGAAGAGCTGTCTCAATATGGATATACTGTTATAGATACTGACATCAGAAGGAATGAGAGGTTCATTCAGGGTTGAGGCTCGAGCTTGCTAGAATGACCATGACACATGTCTGTGATCCCAGTAATGTAGTGATGGAGATGGTCATTCACCACGAGGAGCTACTTGCTGAATTTGTTAAAGAGAAGCTAGTGGAAACTCAGGGTTCTCAAGGGAAGAAGGGGAAATTATTTAAAAAGAAGGAAGCCAGAAGGGAGATACTGCTAAGAAGCCAAAGGCTAAAGTAGTTTGCTATAAGTGTGACAAGAAGGGTCACTTTGCGAATGAATGCGGTCATGTAATGGGAAGAAAGGGGCGAACAAGAAGAATGTGAAGTGCTTCAACTATGATCTAGTTGGGCATTATAAGAATTAATGTCCAGAGCCAATCAAGGCGGATAAAGGAAAGGTCTTTTCTATTGGACCAGCTAGGCCAACTGCAGTAGATAAAGGGAAGAAATGATGGAAGGCATGCTTTTGGTTTAGAGTATTCCAGTTAGAGTACTTTTTGATATCGGTGCATCCCATTAATTTTTATCTCTATGTTTGGTTGATAGATTATGTTTAGAACCCACCTACCTTGTTGCTTCCTTAAGGGTTGCGAATCCAATAGGTGTTCTAGGGTTGAGATGTAACCAGTTAGAACTTGATTTGTTAGGTCATAAATTTTCTTGCAGTTTGTACGTAATTGATTTTGTAGATTTCAGAATCATCTTGGGTATGGATTGGTTAGGTATGTATAGGGCTAAGATATTTTTCCAAGACAAGGAGATACCATTGAGACACCCTGATAGTCATAATCGAGTGATATTCTCAGTACAGAATATTGACCGGAGTGTTAGTGCCTTGCTTAATGCTATGGAGGTAGAAAATGAGTTAAGTCAGGTTTGGGTAGCGAAAGAGTTTGCAGAAGTCTTTGAGCCAGTCATTAGACTACCACCTAAAAAAGCTGTTAAGTTTAGAATAGATCTTGTGCCCATAGCCGAACCTATGAGTAGACCACCTAACAGGATGATACTGATAGAGATGAAGAAATTGAAGGTGCGGCTAGTGGATCTTGAAGGAATGAATTTTTATTAGACCAAGCAGTTCCCCTTGGGGAGCGGCAGCGGCATTCGTAAAGAAACTGAATGGGTCAATGAGGATGTGCATTGACTATCATAAGTTGAACGAAAGAACAATCAAGAATAAGTATCCTTTTCCAAGAATAGATGATTTATTCGATCAGTTGAATGGAGACGGAGTGTTTTCCAAGTTGGACTTGGCAATCGGTTTCCACCAGTTAAGAGTGGCGGAGGATAGTATTCCTTTTATAGTATTTCAAACTCGATATGGTTCATATGAGTGGTTGGTAATGCCATTTGGATTAACAAATTCACCAGCTTTCTTTATAGATTTGATGAATTGAGTTTTCTAAGAGTACTTGGATAGGTTTATACTGGTGTTTATAGATGACATTTTTGTATACTCTAAGGGTGAGAGGGAGCATGAAGTTCATCTTAGAGTGGTGCTGGAGACGCTAAGGCAGAATCAGCTAAAGGCAAAGTTTACTAAGTGTCATTTTTGGAAGAAAGAGTTTAATTTTCTTGGTTACATGGTTTCGGAGAAAGGATTATCAGTCAATCCAAATAAGATCGAAGCCGTAAATAATTGGAAGAGACCAGAGACGGTGACTGAGATCGAAAGTTTTCTTGGACTTGCTACCTACTTCTGGAGACTCATTAAGTTTTCTCACGGACTAAGCTAACCAAAAAGGAAGCATTCCTTAAGCTAAAGAATTTGCTGATCAATGCACCTGTATTAGTAGTTCCAGAAGAAAATCAAGGATTTATGGTGTATATTGATGCATACAGAACTGGGTTCGGAGCAGTGTTGATGTAGAATGGTAAAGTTATTGCCTATGCATCTAGGCAGCTTAAACGGCATGAAGTTTACTCATGATTTGTAGATGGTGGCAGTGATCTTCGCACTGAAGATATAGAGAAATTATCTCTTAGGAGAGAAGTTTGAGCTTTTTATACCGATCATAAGTCTTTACAGTATTTATTCTCTCAGAAGGAGTTGAACATGAGACAACTGAGGTGGCTGGAGTTTTTTGCTGCTTATGATTTTGGTATAGAATGTACACTAGGAAAAGGTAATAGGAAGCTCTTAGTAGAAAATATCAGAATGTGGTGTTAGCGGAGTGGAAGGATTTAGAAGCTTTTGTCAGTTGTGATGTACAGTTAAGATCAACTACTAGTTTCTAGTTAGGGTATCGCCATGCTATCTTGTTTAGAAGTTCAACCAGTGTTGATTGGGAGAATTTCTTGTAAGCAGAAGGAGGATCCAATGTTAACCGATAAGGTCCAAAGACTTGAGATTGGAATTGAGATCAATGATTTAAAGGATTTTATCCTTGACCAGAGAGGATGGTTGTGTGTTTCGAATGTGGAGGACTTGAGGAAGGAAGTTTTTAGGGAGTATCATCGGTCCAATTTTATGATTCACCCTGGAGGAACCGAGATGTATTAGGATATGAAGAGGTGCTTCTATTGGGAAGGCATGAAGAGGGATGTGGACTTGTGGGTTAGGTAGTGTCCGAACTATCAACAAGTGAAAGATGAACATTAGAAATCGAGTGGGTTACTTCAGCCTTTAGAGATTCCAGTTTGGAAATGAGATTCGATATCTACGGATTTTATAGACGGGTTGCCAAGGACAAATACAGATAATGAAAGTATATGGGTTATAATGGACAGATTGACCAAGAGCGCCCATTTCATTCCAGTTAAGTCAACCATGACGACACTTGTTTTAGCTAAGTTCTTCCTGAAGAATATAGTTAGACTGCATGTAGTTCCTAGTAGCATAGTCGGTAACAGAGATGCTTTATTCACTAGTGATTTCTAAAAGAGTCTATAGGAAGTGATGGGTACCAAGCTTATGCATAGCACCCTCAGAGAGATAAGCAGACAGAGAGAGTCAATAAGGTACTCGAGGATCTATTAAGAGCTTGTGTATTGGACTTTGGTGGATCTTAGGAGGATCATCTATAATTGGTTGAGTTTTCCTATAATAATAGTAATCAGACTAGTGTAGGAATGGCGCCGTTTGAAGCATTGTATAAAGGCCATGAAAATCACCTGCATGTTGGTCAGAGATTGGAGACAGATTAATCTTAGATCCCGACTTGGTTAGAGAGGCGTCAGAGAAGATTGAGTAAACCCAAGGAAGGATGAAGGAAGCTTAGTCCAGACAGAAGAGTTACGTAGATAAGAGGCGTAAAGACCTAGAATTCTCAGTCGAGGAAAAGTTTTTCATTAAGGTATCACCTATGAAGGGTGTGGTGCGATTTGAGAGTTAGGGAAGTTGCCCAAAGATATGTTGGTCCATTCCATATTTTAGAGAGGATCGAAAAGCTTGCATACAGAGTAAGTTGCCAATCAGTATGGCAGGAGTCCATAATATATTTCATGTGTCTCATCTTCGTAAGTATGTGCATTATCCAAAGACTATTATTCCTTCGACAGGGTTGAATGACTTAGTGGTAGATCCTAATTTGATTATTGTTATACAATCAGTTTTGATTGTAGCCATAGATGAGTAAAGGTTAAGAAACAAGATAGTCAGGTTGGTAAAAGTTCAGTGAAGCGACAATGAGAAAGACTGTACTTAGGAGATAAAGGACAGGATTAGAGATACTTACCTTGATTTGCTCTAAGGGTATGTCTATATAGATTTATATAGATAGTTGCTAGTAAGATAGGCTAGTATGGTTGTCATGGTTGTTAGGAATTATTACAGATGATTGTTATGTTTAGTATTTAGTCCTTACCGAACTTAAAGGATGAAATTCTTTCAAGGAGAAGCCTATAACATCCTTTTTTGACAACATTATTTAGAAAATTTAATTAGATAAATTAAATAGAATAATGATTATAAAAGGATTGGGATTTGAATAAATTATATATATATATATATATATATGATCGTGCTTAATAATAAAAATAAATGGGCTTAAATTGGTTTATAAGCTAATCATATTACGCATGGGCATATTAGTAAATAGCCTCTTCATTTTACATGGTTATGTTTTTTTATAATTGCCCATTCACGTTTCATTTCCCACTTTCACAAATGCAAAGCATAAACTAAATTAGAGCCGACCATTAACAAGGAGAAAAAGAGGAAGAAACCAATCTAAAGCTAAGGATTAAAGTAGGAAGAAATAATCAACAACAAACCTCAAATTCCTTATCATATCTAAGGTGAATAATAATTTTATACCATCTCTATTTTTATTTTATCAATATTTGTTTTCAGGTTTATGATTAAATTCATTTTTATAATGAGATGAATTATGATATGCTTGAATTATATTATGCTCAGTTTATTTTAATTCATATACCTATGAGTTTGCATGGTTTTAAGGAAAAATCGAGAGTTAAGATATTAGAATGCCATGGAAATTTTTTATTTTTAGCAAAACATGGTTTTGGAGATGGGTTTTAATTTTCAGAATTTTCCAAGCTGTGGAAAATTTATTGTGAATTTCTAAAGGAAAATATGATATAATTGGGTTTAAAATTTATTTCGAGTATTTCAGAAAGAAATTGGGTCTCAATTTTTAACATATTCGATTACATAAAGAAATTGAATTTCTATGATTTTTGGGGATTTTTCCCAGTTGATTTACTAGGAAAAATAAATTATTTTAAAAGGACTTTTCTGCAATTGTTGATTTTGATTTATGGAAGGGCTTAAATGTTATATTCCTTTTATTTGGATCTAAATAAATGTGGTAGTTTTGAATGAATAGTTATGCAGCAACCAATCAAAGGTTTACATAGGCAAGAAGTCACAAAGTAATTACTAAATGTTGCTACATTTCAGCCATTAATTCAGAAAGAGATGTCCTGCCTCAAATTGTAGCACCTTTCGACTCAATTGATTCTGCTTCATCCCAGATGAAACCTACACAGTCAAAACCCTCATAGTCGAAACTAATACACAAAGTATCACTTAGATGGTACGCAGTGGATTGGAAGGAAGGCGGAGCCTTGGTGTTGAAAGGCATGCTTCCGATGGGGTCGAAACCTTATTTTTGTCTTCGAAAGATAAGATCTTGCCTTGTTTTATTTACAGCCTTTGACATGGTCGAAACATGTGCTTTCTAAAGGTTTTTATAAATAGCTTTTGAAGAAAGTTGCCAAACTATGTAAGGTTTTAGCTTTCGAAGGGGTACCTTTTTCTTTAAAATAAGAGCTTTCGAAAAGATTGGTTTCGACCAAGTCGAAATCCAGCTGCTAATTTTTCTTTCAACTCATTGATGCCATCTATGCTATCGAAGGGTAGCCTCTTTTTTAACCTTAACTAAGCCTTTTCCAAAATGCTTTCGAAGGTAATGGAGTCGAAATGGGGTTCCGACTCTATTCTTCGAAGTTTTAATTTAAAGGTTACTGCTTTCGACTGGTTGGTTCCGACACCTTCAACTTTTTCCAATTTTTTTTTAAAATTGGTTTCAAAAGAGATACTTTCTTATATAACATTTTGACCTAAGTTATGTTTTTAAAGAGTAAACCCGATGCTTTTGAAAGTGGTACTTTCATTTGTTTCGAAGCTATGTTTAAAAGGATGTTTTGCTACCAGCGAAAGGTATAATTGGTTTTGAAAGAAAGTGTTTGACAAGGGCTTCGAAAGGTAGATTTATTATGTTTTGAAAAGAATTTTTTGCTTTCCATGGAAGTCATCCGGAGGTTTCGAAAGAGATTCTTTTAAGAATTTCAAACATAAAACCAATCTCAATTTAAAAACAAATAACCATGGCATTAATCATCAAAGGGTTTTGAAATGAAGAAGTTTTACTTGATTTAAAAGGTTAAAGGGTTTAACCAATATATATATATACATACATATGTATATATATAAAGATGATTTCAAGGATAATAAACCATAGGTGTTGGTATTTGTTACTCCTTGAGATGATGGTTTTGATGACAACAACCTTAGAATAGATTATAAAATATAAATACTAATAGTATAAGTTTAGACATATATGTATATGTAGCATTTAACCATGCAGGCACCAAGAATGAAGACTGTGCAATATAGAGATTCAAGATATCAAGATTGAAGACTCATGAGTATCAAGATTTTCAAGAGTTCAAGATTTCAAGCATAAGTAATTTAATTAGAAATTTTGTTAAAACTCCTAGAAAAGCACTGGCATCTTAAAATCCAGTTTATTCGTGGAATGGAATCCACTTCGAGCCTGTTAAAGGGATGGAATCGTAAGTAGGATGGAACCTACGAAAAATCTAGTGGCACATTGTTTAGTATCCGCTAATTTTTATTCAAAATGATTTTTACAAAATTATATCTTGTTTTCAAAATGTTTTCAAAACCTTCCTTTTAAAAGCATCAAAAACATCTATTCTGATTTCAAATACATTTAGCCTCAAAATAATCTTTAATTTCAAAATCAAATTATCCGTGGTTTTAACTATCTTTAATAATAATGTATTTAATTTTTAAATATTTATACTTAGATTTAAATATAAAATTATAGTAAAATTTTGTATATATATTATTCTATATATTTACCTATGTATTTTAACTATAGACAAGTATATTTTAAAGTTTTAAATAGTTTTAATATAAGATAGAAGTTATTTTCAAAGAAAAACAAACCACCAAAAATTCCTTTGGGATGTCGACATGCTCAACCTACCCATGTCGACATACTGTCAGTTGGTTTCAAAATTTAAATTTCAAAAGAAGTGTCTATTCGTCATATCTCTTCACGAATGGACATGGCTGTTGTTCTTCTATAAGTAGGGGATGTTTTCAACGAATTTCAATATAGATTTTCTGGTTTTTCACTCCTCTTCTTCTTCCACATTTCTATATACATATTCTTACCATAACTCTGCCGAAATCAACATTGAATCTAATTAGGTCATTTCTGATTTGATTCTCTATCACTATCACGACAAGATCCTCAGCGCTATTCAGAGTTATAGGCTTCTTTGTAATCAATTAAACGAGAAAAGGTGTGATTGCGGCCTTGGAAATCAATCATGCGAGATAAGGTGTGATTGTAGCCTTGGAAATCAATTGGGTGAACTTATTGCCCGAGAAATCAAGTATCTCTACCTAGAGGATTGTGAATCTGGAGGGTGTAGCTCGTTGCCTTGAAATTGAGGGTGTAATTGTAAAGATTGTTTTTGAAAGGAAATCCATAGTTGTGTGCGGACTGGATGTAGGGTAACTCCGAACCAGTATAAAATCCGGTGTGTTCTTTCCTTTATCGCTTTTACTTTATATTTGCATCTGTCTTTGATTCTGTGATCATATCTGTGTCTGAATATTGCATACATTTGTGTTCAAATTAAAAATAACTCAAAAAGATTTAATAATTCTCTAAAACACTATTCACCCCCTCTCTAGTGTTTATCCTAGCCTTAAGATCCATAATTCGCAGTTCTCACATTTGGTATCAGAGCAAGGTTTTCAAAGTTTCATAATCTGATTTTTGAAAAGTTTTCAAAATGGCTACCAGCGTTGGTATTGTTACTAACACTAATATCCCTGTCACTAATTCATTTGTAGAAGGTCAGTCTACTGTCAGACCACCACTTTTTAATGGCAGTAACTATGCATATTGGGTATATCGGATGAAAATATATTTATAGTTTGTTGGATTAGATACTTGGAATATCACACAAACTGAATATTCTGAACCCACAACTGATTTTGCACAGTGGATCGTTGAGCAAAAGACTGTTGCACAAAATAATTCTAAAGCAATGAATATTCTGTTTTGTTCACTTGATAGGAATGAATTTAATAGAGTGTCAGTTTGTAAGTATGCATATGAAATCTGGAAAACTTTGCAAGTGACTCACGAAGGAACAAGCAAATTTAAGCAGACCAAAATTTCCATGCTCACAAATCAGTTTCAATTATTTAAAATGAATTCTAATGAGTCTGTTTTCGATATGTATAATAGATTTCAGGATATTGTGCATTCTCTAATATCCTTGGGAAAGGAATTTTCGGAAGAATATCAAGTCAGAAAAATTCTAAATTCTCTTACATCAGAATGGGATCAAAAGACACTTGCGATCGAAGAGGCAAATGACATCAGTACTTTAAAGATAAAAGAATTAATTGGAAATCTAATGTCGTTTGAAGTTCAAATGATCGGAGAAGAGAAGGCAAAGCATCTGAAAAGAAATCAATGGCATTTAATGCATTAACTGATGGATCAGACACAAACAAAGATAATGATGAAGAGATAGCCTTTATGACCAGGAATTTTCGAAAATTTCTGAAATACAGAAAGATGAATAATCTCAAGAGAAACAACTATAAGAACTCTGTAAATCAGAATGTAGTGCCAAATAATGTCAAATGTTTCAACTGTGATGAACCAGGGCATATCAAAAGAGACTGTCCGTATCTAGATAGGCGAAATCCTCATATAAACAATGATTCAGTAAAGAAACGGAAGCACGCATTTATTACTACTCTAGATGACTCAGATTCGTCCTCAAGCGATGATGATCAGAAGACAGATAATTCAAATTTGTGTTTCACGGCAGTTTACGATTCCGACGAATTCAGAGAAACGGACTCATAAAAAGGTTCACGTTTACAATACAATTGGTTGAAATTGCATGCTTAAAATTAGATGCTTGATTGCTTGATTGATTGATTTTGAATTGGTGTGTTATTTGAATTTTAAAATTTTTACTATTATTTTATTTTTATTTTTATTATTAGTATAATAATATATTATTGAAAATACTATAATTCTAATAATATTCCAGATATATAGACTTTAAAAATAATAAGTACATATATATATATATATATATATATTAGAGTACTTAGGAAAAATAAATCATAGAAGTTCATAGGCACATGTCGACATGGTCCCTACCATGATGTCGACATGGGTACCAGAATTTGAAAATCATAATTTGAATTCAAATGATTGAATTTCCCTCCATCTTTTCACTTCATTCAATTCTCTTAAAAGGCATCTTTTGACCAGAGAACATGTCCTTTGAGAATCTATTTATTCACTACCTTTTATCATATCTTTTCACTCTCATTTTCAAATTCAAACTCCCTCTTCAAAACTTCAAGCTCTCTACTCTCTACTTTAATGGTTTCTTCAAGCAACCCCTCCACCATGAGAATTTCCAGAAAGATAAAAGAGCAACTTTTCAATGATCCGGAGGCAATTAAAGCATATATCAATTATGCTAACTATGCAAAAGTCCATCCCAGAAAGTTTGCTATCTTTCAAGATTTTTTTTCTTATGAAATTGGTTATCTTTTTGCAAACAATCAAATTCTTAGTCTTATTGATGCTTCTCAAAATGATTTTGTTTGCTATCCAAACCTTGTCAAAATTTTCTATGCAAATTTAAACCATGGATTTTACAATGGAAATGAGGATGAAATTTGGTGTAGTGTCAAAGGCACTAGAATTGTTTTGAATTGTGATCTTTTGGGTACCATTCTCAATTGCAAAAGTACGGGAATGGATGTTTCTAGTTTTTAAATCGATGAAAATGATCGTGAGATATTTCATCACATTTTCAAAGGAAATGATGATTTTGAATTTAAAAATCGAAATTTTCGACCAAAAGCAAGATTTGTCAATCTTCTTTTACAACATACTTTGACCCCAAGATCGGGGAATTTTAATAATCCTACTTCAAAAGTTCGTAAAGCACTTTTTGCTATTTTCGAAAGCTATGACATTAATTGGGCGCAAGTTATTTTGGATGAACTTCGTTCTAAAAGTCTTGAAATGGGTGAGAATACTTTGTATCATGGAATTTATCTCACTCGTATTTTTAACTATTTTGGAGTGGATTTAAAAGGAGAAGAATTTGTTTCTAGAAAAGTTTTCAATCATTCCAACATTTCGCTTATGAAAATTCCATTTGTTTTTCAACCTTATGAGACCCTTGCCGAAAAGGAAGAGCGTTTGGCTCATGAGGAGATAGAAGAAGAGGAAGAGGAAGAAGAAGAAGAGGAAGGGGATGAAATGGAAATTGAAGAAGAAGAAGAAGAAGAAGGTGAAACTTCTTTGGAAAGCATCGACTATCCTCCTAATCCATCCAACAAAACCCTTCTCAAAAACTAAAAGACCATTGTTGAGAATCAACGGATTCTTAAACGATCCGTTAGTAAGAAGTTGGATAAAATTTCATCCAAGATGAACAAGTTCGTTTCCAAAGTCAGCAAGAAGCTTGGATTATCTTCATCATCATCCTGTAACTAGTTCTACCTCTTCGTATCTCGTTGTATTTGTTTTAGTTTATTTTAATTTGAAAGTTCATGTAGTTCTTTATGATTAATCGTTGTATCGTCTTAGTATGAAATGAAATGTAATTTCTTTTCTGTATCTAGCTTATCTTATCTCCGGAACAAATGTTAGTATATTATATATATATACACACACACACAATTATTCATAAAATCAAAATAAGTCATACAAATTCATTGCCCCATGTCGACATAACCCCTATGACCATGTCGACATGTACTGGTCAGAAAAGACACTTCATTTTGAATTTGAATTTTGAATAACTACCATATGTCTATTCATTTCAAACGAATTTCTTCACATACAAATACCTATTTCTTCCAGAATTCATCACCGAATATTATTTCTTATCTACTCTATCTCTCATTCTTCTCACAAATCCAAATATGGCTAATCCAATTCATAATTTATCCTAGAATCTTGAAGAAACTCTTAATTCGTTCAAGAATATTCTCTCGTTCATTCTTCGTAACCAACGACACTTAGAATTGAGTCAAATGCAGATGATTAAGGAGCAAGAAAGGCATTTCGATGAAATACGATGGATGATTTCCTCCCTGCACAAGGATGATAACGAAGCACATCCTCTAGTCTCTTTCACCAATGACAATGAAAATTGGGATGCTATTAAAGCAGACCCTATTTTTGGAGAAGAAGGATGGGTGGAAGTTCCTTGTAACGTTTAATTTCATTTGATTGCTTTGTTTGAATTGTTTGCTTTGATTGATTTGATTTCATTTACTTTAATTTTGTTTGATATGGTTGATATTTAGTGTGGATTGATGATTGTACAAAACATGTATAAATATACATTTGATCCTTGTTTGATTATCAAGTCTATCAGTTTAATTATCTCTTAATATATCTATTATATACTCCATTGTATAGTTTATTGATGCGGGTATTTTAGTCCAATAAGGAGGGGGAGTTATATAGTTTGGAGATGGTTTTTTTGTTTTTGTTGATGACAAAGGGGGAGAAGTATAAATAGGGTAGTTAAGCATAAATTAAGGGGGAGTTATTAGGATTGAAGTAATATTTTATAAAAAGGTTGCCATCATCAAAAAGGGGGAGATTGTTAGTCCTTGAGATGATGGTTTTGATGACAACAACCTTAGAATATATTATAAAATATAAATACTAACAGTATAAGTTTAGATATATATGTATATGCAAGATTTAACCATGCAGATACCAAGAATGAAGACTATACAGTATAGAGATTCAAGATATCAAGATTGAAGACTCATGAGTATCAAGATTTTCAAGAGTTCAAGATTTCAAGAATAAGTAATTTAATTAGAAATTTTGTTAAAACTCCTAGAAAAGCACTGGCATCTTAAAATCCAATTTATTCATGGAATGGAATCCACTTCGAGCCTGTTAAAGGGATGGAACCCTAAGTAGGATGGAACCTACGAAAAATCTAGTGGACATGTTTTGTATCCGCTAATTTTTATTCAAAATGATTTTTACAAAATTATATCTTGTTTTCAAAATGTTTTCAACATGTTTTCAAAAGCTTCCTTTTAAAAGCATCAAAAACATCTATCCTGATTTCAAATACTTTTAGCCTCAAAATAATCTTTAATTTAAAAATCAAATTATCCGTGGTTTTAACTATCATTAATAATAATATATTTAATTTTTAAATATTTATACTTAGATTTAAATATAAAATTATAGTAAGATTTTGTATATATATTATTCTATATATTTACTTATGTATTTTAACTATAGACAAATATATTTATAAAGTTTAAAATAGTATTAATATAAGATAGAAGTTATTTTCAAAGAAAAACAAACCACCAAAAATTCCTTTGGAATGTCGACATGCTCAACCTACCCATGTCGACATAGTGTCAGTTGGTTTCAAAATTTAAATTTCAAAAGAAGTGTCTATTCGTCATATCTCTTCACGAATGGATATGGCTGTTGTTCTTTTATAAATAGGGGATGTTTTCAATGAATTTCAATATAAATTTTATGGTTTTTCACTCCTCTTCTTCTTCCACATTTCTATATACATATTCTTACCATTACTCTGCGGAAATCAACATTCAATCTAACTAGATCAATTCTGGTTTGATTCTCTATCACTATCTCAACAAGATCCTCAACGCTATTCAGAGTTATAGGCTTCTTGTTGATCCCATGAAAACTTTGTAATCAATTAAATGAGAAAAGGTGTGATTGTGGCCTTGGAAATCAATCAAGCGAGATAAGGTGTGATTGTAGCCTTGGAAATCAATTGGGTGAACTTGTTGCCGGGGAAATCAAGTATCTCTACCCAGAGGATTGTGAATCTATAGGGTGTACCTCGTTGCCGTGAAATCGAGGGTGTAATTATAAAGATTGTTTTTGAAAGGAAATCCATACTTGTGTGCGGGACTGGATGTATGGTAACTCCGAACCAGTATAAAATCCGGTATGTTCTTTCCTTTACTGCTTTTACTTTATATTTGCATTTATGTTTGATTCTTTGATCATATCTGTGTCTGAATATTGCATATATTTGCGTTCAAATTAACAAAAACTCAAAAAGATTTAATAATTCTCTAAAACACTATTCACCCCCTTTAGTGTTTATCCTAGCCTTAAGATCCTTAATCCGCATTTCTCACAGTATTAACTGTTGTTATGTATACTTCTTCATATATTTATTCACATTATTATTAACCCATATCTGCATTTTTGGGGAAGGGAAAAATAACCAGTTAGGTTAACCCAGTAGTGAATATAAATTGAGAAAAGTTAAAACCATAAATAGTAGATATTGGCAAGGGTCAGTAGGTTTATAGTAAGCTCATGAAAAATGTATATAACAAATGATATTAGCAAGAGCCAATAGGCTCATAGTCAGCCCATGAAAATTATGATTGATATTGTAGGGGCCATAGGTTTATAGTTAGTCTATGAAAACTATATCTGGGTTAAGATATTAACAGTTAGTCAATAGGTTCCTAGTTAGCCTAAAATCTAAGGTAAGAGAAAAGATATTGGAGTTACCAATAGATTCTTAGTGATCCCATAAAAACTATGAAATCAGACAAATAGTCCATAAACATTTAACAGGTTGATAGTGACCCATAAAACTATAATTGAGACATATAGTCGAAGTAAAGGGGATGAGTAATCCAGATTTGATTTGCATATCATCAAAATATTTTGAAATACTATGATTTTAGCCATTGTGGATGCAGGAGCACAGTATATGGTTTTATAAATGTTTCGGGATACCAGTGAGGGGAAAACCCGTTCCGCTAAGCGGCGTGGTCTCATTAGATATCTAAATGGGTTGGGATGGTAGATTATTATTCATACCAAGTTTTATGTCTAACTCGAAGTTTTTGTTTTTCCCTTAAACTCTCGGATACTTAATTGATTTTTGAGTAGGTTGAGAGTTAAGATTTTCAGGTGTTCTTTCAGACGAATAAAGCTTCTGAAGGAGTGCAGGAGGCAAGCTTGTTATTAGGATTCTTTTATTTCCGCTGTGTGTTTGATTGTAAAGGAAAACTGTTTTAATGCCTTATTATCTACTCTGATCAACCAAGGGGGTATCTTCATATTTCGCTCTTGGCATATTTTAATAATAATTACATGTTATCTGAACGTGGTCTGTGAGATGGGATTATGTAATTAATTTGGAATTTTTTGAAATAGAATGTGGAATTTGTTTGCTGTTTATTTTTTTTCCATATTCTGGTGTTTCTGTGCATCAACGTATCTAATGTCGCTGTATTTATTCGCCGAGATTAATAATTATGGACGATTGCAACATCTGTATCCGTTAGTTTTGGGCCTCTAAGTAAGGGGATGTTATAAATTGTAGGAGCTTTTTTTGGAGGATTAAACAAGACTTTGAAATTAGGAGGAGTGCGATCAATGATGGGACCGACTGAAATCAGATGACCATATTGACATGAAGTTATGGAAGCAGTGGATCCAGCTGGGATCCACAATGATTCGGCTTCCGAAAGGGGTGAGTTACCCTCAACAGATTTGCCCCAAGAAGATTTGCGCATCATTTTATATAAGAAAGCCTGTGTTCAAAATAGTCAAGTACGCCTAATCTCTAAACTACAGACTCTTGTATAGTTGACAATTGAAATCCGAGAGATAATTGACGTGTACTAACCACCGATCAGATTCCAAGTATTAACTAGGAGTGTGTGTGATGTGTAATCTAAGTGAAAATGGGTCTGATGTCCTAAACACTGTGAACAATCCATTTTGTGTGAATGGCTTATTCACATCGAAAAGAATGATCCATGTCACCCATTAATTTTTATTTCTCCTATACTTACTCGTTATCGATCAATGATTGATAATGGATCCATTGTCCAAAGTGACTTGGAAAGCCCTTCCTATTCTAGGTACACCGACTATGCAATAACATGACCAACCCAAAGTGAGGGAATATAGATCGCTAGGTCCAAATCAAGTAAAGAATTCTCAACATAAGTCGATTTTAGTTCTCTAGAAGGTAATAATAGCTGGCACAAGACGCCACCCTATGCTATTATCACCTCCTAGAAAAATCAAAATCAATCCTCAAGATGATGTGTAGGGATCGACTGTGTAACTCGATGCAAGTTAATTCCGACTCTATGGATGAAGAGAGCAAAACATGTCGAACATCGAAGCAAAACCCTAACTTCATTCTATGAAATATTCAAGACTCAGTTTGCTATCTTCTTCCACAATGTCACAATCAACTCGAATCATCCATTGTATCCATCACCAATATAACTTCATCACCAATCACTAATGTAGTAATATGCCAAAATCCACATCACCAACCTTTAAAATTGAGAAAGATGATTTGATCTCTGGTTCAAGACAACCTAAACTAGGGTAATGGATTGATCGGATTGGCAATGCCTCAAAACAGAGGTGATCTCGATGGTGGGACCAACTTAAAACGACGACAGTGGCTCCAGGAGGTGGTGGCTAATGGTGAAGATCGACGGCGGTGGCTTTCTGGCGGTTGCAGGCTCCGGATCGGTGGCTCTTTGGACAATTAGATTGACTTGGCTCGAATGACGTAAAAAGAAAGAAGGGTAGATCCAACCCTTTGTTAAAGAAACTAGAGAGATGTTTGGAAAATTTTCTCAAGTACTTGGATCGGCACCGACTCAAATTTACTGCTCCAAATGTTTCCAGATTTCCATTACGCGATCTACTTGATATTCATATTCATTCTGGAAATTATCAATTCAAGATCGCTTCGTAATCATGAACAATGGAGCTCTACACTAAGGACTGAGCAATTAGCAAGTACTTCATAGATAGATTTTCAAGATTGCTCGATATGATCAATGAAACTCCTTAAAATGGAAACCCAGAGATAAACAATTCTAGAGCACGCCTTATTTTCAATGAAAGCATACTCTGGGAGGAAAATGTTAACCTCGTTTTTAATCCAACAGAATTCAAAAGGAGTTAGATTAAGCCAGAACGACTCAAGACTTGATCGCAAGGACTAAAAGTACAAGGCAAAGGACCTCAAGAAGTTTGGACCTTTTTATGCTAACAGTTCTCTATCGGTATCGATCCGATCCAATTGGATCAGCATCGACCCAAAATATCGCTTTATTGGATCTCCATTCCATCTATCTTACACTCCTATGTCTCCGTTAAGCTTATCTATCAAGTTTGGTAACATTCCAAGCGTCCGCGTTTATGAAATAAAAACCTTACCCGATTCAGATTATAGATCAGTAAAACCCATAGGTGAATCACCATTAAAGCAAATCAATAAGCTATGAAATTGCATGGAAAGCATCATAACCAAACAAGGAAGCCAGCCAGATGAAAGTTGTATAAAAATTGAACATCTTTTCGGATTGCTACTGATCCGATCCAATTGGATCGACGCCAATCTAATTGGTTTGGCACCGATCCAAAAAGTTAGCTCCAAACACCTTTAAATTTCTTGAGCAGGATTTACAAGATGGATACGGACTTCTGGTGAAGTGGCTTTGGCCCAAGTGCTCTCCAACTCCTATAAATACCATCCCATCTGCAACGTAAGAGGGACCGTTGGACTGGCTGCTACAACTCTGCCATTAGTATTCTTCAATCCTCTTCTCCCACACAACAGTCACAAAGGAGAAATTGAGATCCTCTGGTTACCTCCAAGTACTTGTGATTTGGAACTGACTTGGGTGATTCAATCATATTGTAAACCAAATCAATCTTGTAATACCAGTCATTTAATAAAAGCTATAAAGTGGATGTAGGCTTCATTAGCAGTCGAACCACTATAAAAATCTCTTATCTATTTACTTTTTCTACGATTTACTATTGCTTTTTCTATTTTATTTTCCTTGATAAACAGGGTTGGTGCTTTCACATTCAAATCAGGGTGTTGATTCATTTTTTGAGTTAATAAAACTTAATTAATAAATTTCAAAAACATCATTATTTACTAATTAATTAACTTTAAAATAAAATAAATATAATAATTAATTAACTTTAAAATAAACTTTATTTATAAATAAGTAATTTACTTAAAACATCATTACTAAATAATTAGTTAACTTTAAAATATTATTATTATTCAAATAATATTAACTTAACAATTCAAATATAAAAAATGCTTTACTTTAAAATATTATAAAGTTAAAGTAAATTTTAAATCCATTTCCTTTCAAATTTTGGAAAGAAGCTTAGCAACCATAATGGCACTCAAACAAGCTACCACTTATTCCAGTTCAACATTCCTAGCCATTTCGCTGATAATTGCATAAGCAATCATATACGTAAGTAAAATCCATAATTAAAAATCAAAAAATAACACACCATTTGTCTAAGTCAATGGACATACAAATAAATGTTCAAATAGATAAAATAGCAAAACGAGGATGTACTCTGCTAAATAGATGTCCAATAAAATCTATTTAACTTAAAAATAGCAAAACATTGTTTTAGTCTACTAACGAGATGTAAGTGCTAAATATAATTACATAATTGTGTAATTATTTTCTAAGTTTATTAAATTTTAAATATTTTACACTTCTACAAACCTGCCAAATAATTGTACGAATGTGTTCTACTAGTTAATACCATCCTAATATCTAAAACTGTGGGTCAAATGGACTGCACAAGGATGCATTGTAATTTTTCAAAGTTTATCTCATTTTCAATTAAAATTGATTTAGCTAAACTCTACAAACTACTACCCAAGCCTAATCTTACCAAATCCAAAACCCAAATAAGCCTTCGATCCTCAAACCTTCGTTATCGAGTCCAGTGCTCCAGATCAAAAATCGACCACTCGATCCAAATTTAGACATGCGCTAGTCTACTAACGAAGGTGTTGAAGCATTGTTTCATTTTAAAGGAAAATGTGCCCTATTGCATTCGGCTAAGATACTTTCGACTTAGTTAGCTTTTGACTAAGTCAAATGGTTTAAAAGATAAGGTTTCGATTGGGTTGCGCTTTTGATTTTAAATGCTTGATTTTGATTGAGTCGAAGCCTTTAGCTGCTGCTTCCTACCTTTCGATCCAGATGGTTTCGAAGGGGTTTTTTTGTTTTTGTATTTTAACATGTAGCCACCTCTTCAATGCTTTTGATGGGATGGTTTCGACACCATTACTTCATTACTTAGGAAATGGTTTCGAAATAGGTGCTTTTAGCCAAATCATTTTGAAATGGTTTTCAAGGAAATTTTTAAAAGGTAGTTATCTCTCGGCTAATAAATCAGATTAGAAGACTAGATAGTACTTGTGTAGGGTTGCACCCTGTGCTCATTAGCCATTAGCCACTAGCTAATTTAGTCCAGAATTCCAATATGTAGGGCTTAGTCACATGTAGGACAAAAATGTTGGTAACATATAGAACAAAATATTTATGTACAAAAGTGGGTTATTAGTAAGCCACAAAACCATTAGGATCAGTTGACCCTTGAAGATGTATGTCAATGATAGACTGTCGATAAGTTTTATCTAACAGTTTTTTAGATTATTTGATATTGTATCTTGAAGGCTCGAGTCAGCCAAAGGGCAGTTAGCCTAGTTTGAGGACAATTAGTCCAGATTTCAAACTGTAAGTCCATTTATTACCTTTTTATAGCATAACGGATCTTGCTATTATTTTATTATCATAATCAGTTTGGTTGTAGGAAAGAATTTGCATAATATATATTTTGAAAAAGGATATTAGTGAGGGGAAACTCATTCCGCTAAGCGGTGTGGTCTCACTCAATATCAGTAAACCGAGATGTAAAATAATTGCACAAGGCTTTATGTCTGACTCGAAATTTTTGTTTCCCCTTAAAATCTTGGGTGCTCAAAATTGATTTGAGTAGGCTAAGGGTTGAGGTTTTTAGGTTTTCGTATTTTGGCGAATAAAGCTTCCAGAGATGAGCAGTTGACTAACAGATAGATAAATAGGAATTAAAGATTATTTTGTCTTTTGTTTTCTTCTATGTGTATTGTGTCAGTGTGAATATATTTTCTCTGATCAACCAAGTGGGCACCGTCATATGTCGCTTTTGGTATATTATTGTAAATTATATTTGATCATTACCCGGAAACAGTTACAGGATTATTTAATTTGGATATGATATTGTTTGAAATGTAATCACTAAAATGTTATTTTTGAAAATATGTGATTTTTTTCATATTTAAGTGATTTTGATATTATATATTCTTTTTGCATTACTGTATTTTGTCACTAAAAAGTAATACTGTAGATGACTGTAGCATTTGTAGTGCTTAGCTTTTGGCCTCTAGATACGGGATGTTACAACTTAGTATCAAAGCATAGGTTTGTGAAAAACTTTGACTAAAAAAATGGTTTTGAAAACACAAACCTAAGGAATTAATGTAAGATTAGGGTATGGAATAACGCTATAATAACGTACTTGTATTTGTTATATATATATACACACACATATATACACACACTCTTTGTCTCTAGTTTCCCTTAAAAACACAAACCTAAGGAATTAATGTAAGATTAGGGTATGGAATAACGCTATAATAACGTACTTGTATTTGTTATATATATATATACACACACACATATACACACACACACTCTTTGTCTCTAGTTTCCCATCTTTTCTTAGGTTATCTTTTTGTATCTCATGAGGTTTGAATATAAATATGGATGGTAGAAGAGGAAATGTTAACCCAAGAGGCGAAGGCACCAAAGGGAATGCCAGAACTAATGCTTGGAGAACTCAAGTTCAGGCACAAGCATAGAATGTTGGTCTTGAGGTCCCGCAAGTTGGAATGGAAGCTATGTATAAGTTTTTCAAGAATATGATGCAGGCAAGAGTTGCAGCCGGAATGTTAAGGAGGAGGAAATGATGCAGGAACAGGGGTTCTGGAGGTTCTGGTAGTTAACCATTTTGCTAAGCTGAGTAGAGATTACATTAAGCTTAGAGGGAAGCCGTTTAATGGAACGGATGATGCCTTTGAGATAGAGAACTGGTTGCTGCATTGTGGGAGGATCTTTGCAGATTTGAGGCTTAATGATGAGTAGAAGAGGAGGTTAACATCTAGACAGCTTTAGGGAGCTACTTCGTTTTGGTGGAATAGTGTGACTATAGCGGTAGACGAAGAGACTATGACCTGAGAGGATTTCAAGAGGAGGTTTCAGGAGAGGTTCACGTCTTTTATGGAACAGTCAGCTCTGATCAAAAAGTTTGCTGAGTTGGAGTAATGGGAGATGTCTCTTCTAGAGTATGCCAGAACGTTCGAGGAATTGGCAAGATATGGGTATGCTTCAGTGGATACACTAATGGAGATGAACAAGAAGTTCATGTTGGGGTTGAAGCCTGATTTAGCTAGGCTACATTACCTCATATTAGAGATTCCTATGATGTTGTTGTGGAGACGGCCTTGAAACATCAGGAGATTCTTGATTCTCTAGAGAAGAGTAAGGCTAAGGAGGTTCAGATTGGGGAAGGCCAGAAGAGGAAGTTCTTTCCTAAGAAAGGTGCTCAGAAGGGTGGAGTAGCTGAGAAAGGTAATTCTGAGATTGTCTGTTTCTAGTGCAACAAGAAGGGGCACCTTGCTAATGAGTGTCATGCTGGAAAGGAAAGGATGTGGCTAGGAGAAAGAATGTCAGGTGCTTCAACTATGACTAGATAGGCCACTATAAGATCCAGTGTATGGAGCCTGCTAAGGATAGAAAGGTCAAGGTGTATGCATTGGAGCCTACTACTTCGAAGCTAACAGCTCAGGAGAAGGAAAAGGCAGTTTTGGAAGGTATGCTTCAGATTCATGGTATGTCTGTTAGCATTTTATTTGATACTGGTGCATCGCATTCTTTTATATCTAGATGTTTGATAGATAAGCTTAACCTTGAACCCATGTATTTAGTTACTTCCTTACAGGTTACGAATCCAATTGGAGGATATGCAACTCTAGGGTGGAGATGTGACCGGTTAGAGTTTGACCTGTTAGGTCATCCTTTTGTTTGCACTTTGCATGTATTTGATTTTGTGGGGTTTGGGATTATTCTTAGTATGGATTTATTAAGTGAGTGCGATGCTAAGATATTTTGCTAGGATAGTAAATTATCTATTAGACACCTTGATAGTAACGACCAGATTGTCTATACCGTAGTAGGTTCTAGCAGTGAAGTGTATGCTTTGTTAGGTGTTATGGAATGGATGATGAGTTGATTCGAGTTTTCATGGTTAGAGAATTCGTAGATGTTTTTGAGCCTGCAATGGGATAACCACCAAGACGAGCCATTAAGTTTCAGATAGACTTGGTTCCGGGTGCAGAATCAGTGAGTAGGCCACCGAGCAGGATGACCCCTTCAGAGATGAGTGAGTTGATGGTAAAGTTGGTGGATTTGGAAGGAAAGAGTTTTATCTGGCTAAGTAGTTCACCTTAGGGTGCAGCAATAGTGTTTTCTAAGAAGCCGGATGGATCGTCGCGGCTATGTATCGATTATCGTAAATTGAATGAGAGGATGATAAAGAATCGATGTCCATTACCTAGGATTAATGATTTTTTCGACCAGTTGAATGGATTCAAGGTATTTTTAAAGTCGGATTTGGTAACATGTCTCAATCAGCTCTGGTAGCAAAAGATAGTATACCTTTGACGGCGTTTAGGACTAGATATAGGTCATGTGAATGGTTAGTTATGCCGTTCGGACCGACGAATGCGCCAGCTCTCTTTGTGGATTTGATGAATCGATTTTTCCAAGAGCACTTGGATAGGTTTGTATTGGCTTTCATAGATGATACCTTGATTACTCTAAGGATGAAAGAGAGCATGAAGTTCAACTTAGAGTGGTGCTTGAGATGCTGAGGCAGCATCAGCTGAAGGTGAAGTTTTCGAAGTGTCATTTCTGGAAGAAGGAAGTGAAGTTTTTTTTGTCATGTAGTCTCAGAGAAAGGGTTGTCAATGAATCTGACTAAGATTGAAACAGTGAGTAGTTGGAAGAGCCCCGAGATAGTAACCGAGATAAAGAGTTTCCTTGAATTGGCTATTTATTATTAAAGGTTTATTACGGATTTCTCACGGATAGCAGCACCGATGACCAAGCTAACAAGAATGGGTGTGAAGTTTGTGTTGACCGATAAGTGTGAGGAAGCATTCCAGAGTTTAAAATACTTATTAACCCATGCACCTGTGTTGGTTGTTCCAAAGGGGAATCAGAATTTGGTGGTTTATACAGATGCTTGTGCAACATGATTAGGAGCTGTGCTAATGCAGAGAGGTAAAGTGAATGCCTATGCTTTTAGACAGCTTAGACCGCATGAGGTTAGATATCCGACATAAGATTTGGAGTTGACTGCGGTGATTTTTGCTTTTGAAGGTGTGGAGAAATTACCTTTTTGGAGAGAGGTTTGAGTTATATACTGATCATAAGTCGCTGAAGTATTTGTTCTCTCAAAAGGAGCTGAACATGTGAAAGTAGAAATCGTTAGAGGTTATAGCTGCTTATGACTTTAGGATTGAGTACACACCATGGAGAGGCAATAAGGTTGCAGATGCACTAAGCAGGAAGTATCAGGATGTAGTGTTAGCGATGATTGCCAAGTGGAAAGATTTGGAAGCACTGGCAGATTGCAGAGTGCAGTGGAGATCTGAGGCTGGGTCTAGTGATGATAAAGTTTTATTATCTTGTTTGGAAGTTCGACTAGTGATGATCAAAATGATTGCTTCTAAGCAGATGGAGGATCCAGTTTTAGCTGAACGGATCAAGAAGTTAAGAGAAGGAACTAAGAGCGATGACTTGAAAGGTTTCAGTCTTGATCAAAAGGGATGGTTGAGAAAGAAATAAAGGTTATGTGTTCCGAGTGTAGGAGACATAAGAAAGGAAGTCTTCGAGGAATGCCATCGTTTGAAGTTCACCATTCATTCGGGAGGTAGTAAGATGTATCAAGATATAAAGCGGACTTTCTTCTAGGAAGGTATGCGGCAAGAGATTCGATTATGTGTAAAGCAGTTCTTGAATTGCCAACAAGCAAAAGCCAAACACCAGAAGCCAACTGTTTTTCTTCAGCCATTGGATATTCAGTATGGAAGTGGGATTATATATCTATGGACTTCATTGATGGATTGCTAAGGTCGAACAGAAGAAATGAAAGTATATGGGTCATGGTGGATACACTGATCAAGAGTGTCCATTTCATTGCAGTTAGGTCAACCAGAACAGCACCTATTTTAGTGAAGTTGTTCATGAAGAATGGGGTTAGACTGCATGGAGTTCCTAGCAGTATAGTTAGTGATAGAGATTCCTTATCCATTAGCGATTTTTGGAAGAGTTTGCAGGAAGTTTTAGGAACCAAACTCAAGATAAGTACCGCTTACCATCTGTAGATAGATAGGCAAATGAAAAGAGTTAACAAGATATTGGAAGATTTGTTAAGGTTTATTGTTCCAGATTTCAGGGGGGTCATGGGAAGTTCATCTACATCTAGTCGAATTTTCATATAACAACATTTATCGGACTAGTGTTGGGATGGCACCGTTTGAAGCTTTGAATGGAAGGCCATGCAAATCTTTTGTTAGTTGATTAGAGACTACAGATAGGTTTATTCTTGGTCCAGATTTGGTCAGAGAAGCCGTAGAAAAGATTAAAGTCATTCGGGCTAGAATGAAGGAGGCTCAATCTAGACAGAAGAATTATGCAGATATATAAGAGACGGGAAGATCTGGAGTTCTCGGTTGGGGATTAGGTTTTCGTCAAGGTGTCACCGATGAAGGGTGTGATCAGATTTAGGAGATCAAGAAAGTTGGAACCGAGATTCATTAGACCTTTTCCTATCCTCACAGAACCAGAGACTGCTATTGCACCAACTGTGCTAGATGATTTAGTGGTAGAACCGGATTTGACCATAGTGAGGAAGCCAGGTCGCATTGTTACGAGAGATGAGAAGAGGCTTAGAACCAAGATGGTCAGACTAGTTAAAGTCTAGTGGAGTGACGATAACGCGGACTGTACTTGGGAGGATGAGAGCATGATTAGAGATGCTTATCCTGATTTATTTGATGGTATGTTTTACCTTCTTGTTTGATTTGTTGTGTACCTTATCGTAATTTCGAGGATGAAATTCTTTAAGAATGGGAGTCTGTAACACCCCAAATTTTTGGTAACATTATTTGAGGTATTTAGTTAGATAAATAAAATAAAATAATGTGTTGACTAGGGGATTGAGATTTGATTTTTATAAAAAGGGTAGCAGTGCCATTAATCAATGACTTAAAAGAAGTGTTTAAAATGAAATATAGGAGGGGTAAAATAGGAAAGAACCATTTTTATATCCCTTAAACATAGCCGTGTGTACTCCTACATGTCCATTTCATTTCATTTTCAAAATTCTATAACTCAAGGTCGACCATCGTTAACAAGGAAAATAGGGAAAAAGCTAGAAGAAAGCTAGGAAGAAGCTTAGACAAATCAAATCTATTCATATCTCAATCTCTTTAATCACACAAAAGCTAAGGTGAATAATGTCTACATCTCAAATCTTTTATTGGTTTTTGTTTTATAATGAATTCTGAATATTTTGCATTGATTTGCCATGTTTTTGAAAGATGAAATGATTATATATACTTGTTGATGATTTATGTTTGTTAATATAGGTTTTATGACATGTTTTGATAGAAAACCATATTAAATGACATCCAAATGCGTTGCGAAGTTTTGTGAAGATCTAAAATGATATTTTAGAGATGGGTTTCAAATTTTAGATTATTTTGAATTTTTGTGGAATTAATTTAGTAAAAAAGAGTATTTTGGGTTATAATTTTTTTATGGATAAATAATTATTTGTATGGGTCTGAAATTTTTATATGTTTGAAAGCATATACAGTGAGATTTTCTGGAATTTCTACAGATTTTTCCCAAGCGTTTTAATGGTTATATAAAATTAGTTAAGGTATGGGACTTAAATGTTTTATATAATTAAGGAGGAGAAGAGGCTTTTTGTTTAATGTTTAAATTACTAAATCTGGAAAGTCAGCAGTACTTTTGAAAGGAAAAATCTTATAACCAATCAGATTTAGATAAACAAGGCAGGTTAGGTATAAAAGAATAGTTTTAAAGTACAAATACGAAGCTTTCGACACCAGGTTCCACCTCCATCCTTTCCCTTTTGATGCAATCGAAACCAATGCACATGGTATCAGAGAACTAGTAAGTAGTAAATTGGAAGAAGGCGAACGGTTTTGGGTCGAAACTAGGGGGTTACGAAGGGGTAGAAGCATTGCTTCATTTCAAAGGAAAATGCGCCTGCTTGCTTTCGACTAAGAAGCTTTGGACTTGGTTAGTTTTTGACTAAGTCAAATGATTTAAAAGATTAGGCTTTAATTAGGTTGCGCTTTTGACTTTAAATGATTATTTTCGACTGAGTCGAAGCCATTAGCTGTCGCTTCCTACCATTCGAACCAGATGGTTTCGAAGGGGTTCTTTTGTATTTTTTAAAATGTGGCCACCTCTCAAATGCTTTTGAAGGGATGTTTTCGACACCATCACTTCATTACTTAGAAAATGGTTTCAAAACAGGTGCTTTTGACAAATGTTTTAAAGACCTTTTTCTTTTGAGATGATTTGAATGGCTTCAAAAAGAAGTGCTTTCGACTTTAATGGGTTTATGATCCTTTTGCTCTACTTGAAGGCATAATCCAAATGGTTTTGACCGAAACGTTTTTCAAAGGGGTTTCGACGGAGTAAACTTTGAATGGTTTCGAAAGGTTTCCACATGTTTTAAATTGAATCCAGTGCTTTCGAAAGAGTAGAGTTTTGATGCTTTCGGAAGGTCTTGAATGGTTTCGAAAGGGGTGGTTCCCTAGGGTTTTGATAGGGTTGAAAATAGAAGGTTTTTTCCTATGTTTTCGGAAGGCAAGGTTTAAAAGGTTTTAAAGGGGGATGTCTATTGTTTTAAAGCTTGCAAAAGGAAGACTTTTATTGGTATCGAAAGAGTTACTTTCGATGGTTCCTAAAGAGTTTCTTTTAATGGTTTTGAAAGGGTTACTTTCAAGGGTTTCATGTGGGTTGTTTAAAGGTTTTAAACAAAGGTTTCGAACATGTTAAATAGGCAGAATAGCCTAAGTGTTTTCAAGTTAAAAAGGACTTTAATTTACTTAAAAGGATAGGTAATCTTTATTAAATATCATCAACATTATTTTGAGTAAAGTATATATAACATAACAAAATAGCTTAGAGTAAAGCTAAAAATATATTTTCCTTGTGCATATATGGTTTAAAGGACGAAATCATTTTGAAAGGGTTTTCAAGGAAAAATTTAATGGGTAGTTAACCCTCAAGTAATGAGTCAGATTAGAAGACCATGTAGGACTTGTGCAGGGTCCTATGCTCATTAGCTATTAGTCCCTAGGTAATTTAGTCAAGAATTCCAGTGTGTAGGGCTTCGTCACTGGTAAGACAAAATGTTGGCTACACACAGAACATAATATTTACGTAAAAATGTAGGTCATTGGTAAGTCACAAAACCATTAGGATTAGTTGACTCTTGAAGATGTATGTTAAGGACAGACCGTTCAGAAGTTTTGTCTATCAGTTGTTTAGACTATTTGATATTTGTATCTGGGAGGCCCGAGTCAGCCAAAGGGCAGTTAGCCAAGTTTGGGGACAGTTAGTCCAGATTTCGGACAGTTAGTCCATTTATTACCTGTTTATAGCATAATAGATCTTGCTATTATTTTATTATCATAATCAGTTTGGTTACATGAAAGGATTTTCAAAATATACGTTTTGAAAAAAGATATTAGTGAGGGGAAACCTATTCAATTATGCGGCATGGTCTCAGTCAATATCAGTAAACCGAGATGTAGCAGAATTATTCATACCATTCTTTATGTCTGACTCGAAGTTTTTGTTTTCCTTAAACTCTTGGGTGCTCAAAATTGATTTGACTAAGCTGAGGGTTGAGGTTTTCATGTTTTCATATTTTGACGAATAAAACTTCTGAAGAATGAGCAGGTGGCTGACGGATAGCTAAATAGAAATTACAGATTATTTTGTCTTTTTTTTTCTGTAGTGTGTATTATGTCTGTATGACTATATTTTCTCTGATCAACCCAGGCGCATCGTCATATGTCGCTCTTGGCATGTTATTGTAAATTATATTTGATCATTACCTGGGAATGGTTATAAGATTACGTAACTTAGATATGATATTGTTTGAAATGTATACACTAAAATGTTATTTTCAAAAATCTATGATTTTGTTCATATTCAAGTGCTTTTGATATTATAGATACCATTAGCATTGTTGTTTTTTGTCACCGAAAGTTAATACTATAGAAGACTGCAGTATCTGTGGTGCTTAGCTTTTGGGTTCTATACACGGGATGTTACAAGATCCCTGGTTGTTCCTTGGTGCTTTTGATGCAGATGATGGTTGCTCCGGCCTGTACCATTGTAGTTCAGTTCCTCAGGTATTGCTGCAGCTAGTTTCTCCGAACCAGCTCTTTTATTAGATTACGATGTCGGCACTTGTTCGTTTCAAGTCCATCCAACTCATGGAAGATGTATAATTTTATGGATCTTTTCTATCAATCCGTGGGCTTTCTTCTAGCAGGCTTGCGATAGAGGATCTAACCACTATTATCAAGATATATCCTCCCCGAGGTCTCCGTTAAATCAGTGTAACGCCCTAAAAAATCAACTCTAATTAAATAAGGGAAATTAAATTAATTAGGATAGGAATAAAAATGGAAATCATATAAATGTTAAAATTTGACTATGAAAGTTATTTTGTTGCGCTCGTGGCAAAATTATGATCTATGTCCGTATATAATATGTCGAATGGAGCTCAAACGAAGAAGTTATGAGCATTTGAAGTTTTCAGATTTAAATTAATTTAGTTTTAACTTAAATTCAAATGAGTATTTAAATTGAAAGTTTGAATCTCAAAAATTAACGGCGATTATACATGAGGGTTAAGTAGATGTTAAAGTTAAAAATTTACGTTAAAACTTAATTAGAGAATAAAATAATTAGGCAACAGAAACAATCAAATGTTCCCCAATAAATACACACCAGTCGACCCCTTCATGGGTACCGGTCGACCTGTACCTGTCGATTGGTCAAAGGTGGCGGCCGACCGATCATGAACATGTGCCTGTTAAGGTTTTGTTGATTTGAGAATTCCATATTAACTCGTTTTAAACCTAGTTTCATCCTATGATTCTAGAATGTTTCAACCACTATAAATAAAACTCTAGACCCCTCACTTTTGTTCACATATATGTTAGGAACATAAGCGAAGCAATGTTATTTTATCTCTACTTAGATTCAAAAAAATCCAGTTGAGTTTCAAGTAAGAAATCCTAATCTATCTTTATTAATTATTTAATTTCTAAACCTCTTGTCCTTCAATCTTTCCGAATGTAATATACATACAAATCCCTTGTTATATATATCAGAAAGAAGAAATATAGAAGAGATTATAATGGGCGCTGCAAACCCAAAGAGAAGTAGAGCTGCACCAACCTTGATGGAGATTACTTGAAAAAATAATATAAAATATGAGTTAATTAATCATAACAAGTTTTTATTGATAAATCTTTGGAATTTATATTTATAATTGTTCTTATTTCCAAATTTGAAATAGATTTGGGATTAATTAATTTGATGTTTCATAAAATGTCCTTTTATGTAACTTAAATCTTATATTTGTTAATATAAGAATAAAACAGAGGAAAATAGGAGCTAATAAAATATATGTAAATAATTCTTTAGTTTATAATGTGATTTTTCTAAGCTTTATTCACTTATTGATTTTATTAGATATTTATGATAAATATTTTCCATTCCAAATTATTATAATGTTGTAAATTTAATTAAATGTTAATGTTAAAATTTATAGTTTAAAATGAGATTTTACAATTAATAGTTTACTTTATTAAAAATAAGAAGAATAACCTTTAATTTTAAAATTTATATTTTATTTTACAAAATATTTCAATATTAATAGAAATAGGAATCTTTGACATGTTGGTACTTTGTAAAATGTAAGAAATCAATTTATATTTTTATAAAACATTGTTATAATAAGTAATGTTTTATATAAGGAGAAAACAAAAGAAAATAATAACATATCTCCTTATTGGGTACATGATGCATCCAAGGCCCATATAGTAGGATAAATAGTGAGAAATAAACTCGTATGTTTATTCCCTTCTCTCCTTTTCATTTTACAGTAAGAAATTAAAAAAAACCTAAATTACTCTATTTCCATGCACTTAAACTGTAGAACTAATTTTCCCCAAATCAAGGGGCTTTTGACTAATAATTATAGATATCAAAAGAAGGTAATTTCCTCCATCTTCTAGTATGTTAATTTGTGTATTAAGCTCAGTTTTTGCTTTGGGTTATAATTCTTTTCTCTTTCAAATTATGAAATAACCTAGGTTGTTGCTATGAGAAGTTAGCCTAAGAGAATCCGGGTCCTTTGCTATGTAATTCAAGTTCATATTCAGTGAGTAATACTCGCACTTCTAGCCTATAGATGACGGCTTATCGTTGTTGTTGTTATGAATGAATTTGATGTTGAATTGATCTCAATTTTGTGTTGATTTTTTTTCCATATGGAACTTGATTTCTGTTTGATAAGAACCCATCTCATATGATCATGAATTTCACTCTGTTGTAATTGTTTTGATGTTCACATATTAGCTAATTCGGTTTAGTAGATGTCCAAATTTAATTTAGAGAAGAAAACACTACAAGCGGTAATCGAAGCACTGTCTGTGTCGCTTGGGACTCAGCCCAGGCGTGCCAACCTGTGCACCAGCCACCATGACTGGTGGGCCGGTCATGACCTGGGATGAGAACCAGGTTATGTGATTTTGGGCTCTATTTTTGCTCGTCTTCTCCTCTGTTCGATCACTTGAACCTATTAACTTGATTTTAGTGTTGTTTTCTATGTTAATTCAAATGCTATTTTCGGATTTTAATTTATGAATTTGTAAATTCATCTTGGAGTTTTTAATATCGTAAAACTGCTCTTTGGGTCCTTGACAGGACATACAATTCCCATCGCACATTTTCAACTAGAGTTTTCAAAATAATGTTCTTCAATCCGAACCGTTTTTTCAAATCATTTTTAAGTATGAATATGTATTTTCTATAAAAGATACTTCAAATATATATATATATATATAATATTTATTCATAATAATAATGACCTTAAAGTTGATTTGAACAATGGTTTAAAATTGTACCTATATACATACATTTTAGCAAAGGCTTTTCAACATACATTCACACATACATATATATACATACAGATACATATATATTCTTGTTTATAAAACCATATTTTCGAGAGGGATTTCAAAGCAAATTAATTTATAAAATTTTACGACATCGATCGAATAAGAAATCGATTTATATGGAATAGTAAAACGAGTGATATGAAACGCTCAAGTTTATCTTTTCGATTAATTCCCCCTACTTGCTCGATTGAGCCATTTATACACCGAGTGGAGTTTAATAACTTATAGTAAACATTTAAATAAACCCATGTGGTATGGGACACACGGTTATTATTTACCCGATTACCATTCGAAGGTATATAACACTTATCGACGAGTTTATGACTCGCCTTCAGAGTTTATAGGACTTGTTTCTATCTTGGAGTTTATAGGTATTGTACCTATCTTGGTCTTTATAGGACTTGTTCCTATCTTGATGTTTATAGGTTTCATACCTATCTTGATGTTTATAGACTTATATGTCTACCTTGGAGTTACATGTATATGGATGAATTTATTTACCAATCTTGGAGTTTTGTCACCTTTCCCCTTTTATGTGATTTTATGGATTTCCGTTATGATTTCTAGATTCAATCTATTTGTGTTATCATCAAATGATTTTAGGGATTCTGCTTTCAGAAGCTATGTTGGGATTTGATATTTCGTGATTATCAAATTGGAGTTTATTAAAGCATTCTTGTTGTTACCCAAATTTTTTGCTTTATGTTCATATTTGAGATTTATATCATTACATCCATTATTTATCTTGCTTAACCCATTCATTATAGTCTAGACTGAACCGTTCATTATTTCATAATATTCGGGTCAGACCGAGATATTTTAGGTGCTCCAGTTTGATAGTTCTAGAGAGGATTTCGGTCCAATTGACTAGTTATCATTCATCTTATCTTCATCTCGTATATGTGTACATTTTCATATAGTGTTGTATCTATTATTGAGCCTAGGTTCTTTTGTGTACATATTTGTTTTAGGTGATGTAGTACAGATGTATTATATGGATCATTTTGACCACAATCTTGTATTTGACATTATGTATCTATTCGATTTGATCAGCTTGTATCTTTTTATATTTCGTCGTGTATATTATGTGATCTATGATTTGTATTTATTATATACTATTCTAAGTTATTACTTTAGCTATCGTAGTTTTGTTTAAAGCCTGGATTGCAAATGATGATCCCACTTGTGATGAAAAGAAATATATATAGCATATTAATAGACGTGTCAAAACTTGCTTAGTAAAATTCACAGATGGTCACTCTTAACCAGCTCATTTCTCTATAATAGCAGATGATATTACCCCATAATATCCATTGTTGGTGTGGATCTCGGATTAGGGCATCATAGCTTGATATTAGAGCTGAGTTTAGACCAAAATATGATATTATGGACACTAATCTTGGCCTAGCTGAATCTTAGAGACCGTCCATTAGGGATTCTTGGGTAGATAAGAGGAATCATCTCTTTTAGAATAATCACTTTGGATTCTAGAAACATTTCCTCCATATCCACCCTTCGTTATTCCTATTATCAAATCATGTGATATCTAAAGCAACCTTTGATCTAGTCTTATCCATTTCAGAAGTATAGTTGACTGGCAGTTGAGTCACTCGTTCTAGTATAAGGCAATCCCATAAGCCTAGTTAAGATGTAGTGCAAGTCCGTCCAGCAACTCATGAAGCATATTATCAATCTTTTGAGAATAGAACAATGTAGCAAAATCAATTAGATTGTTTCCGCAAGGCAGATTATCTAATAGATTTTGATTGATTTTTTTAATTGGATGTCCATTTGCATAGTATTCTTAATGATAATCTAAATTAAACTAAGGGTCATTCTTTGATAGTTTCAAATTCTAATTGAAGATTAATAACTAAATCTTGCGATATCTTCGTATTAGGAGCCACCGCAAGAGAAATTAAATTTCTTAGGTATAAAATAACAAAGATTTAATCTTGTAGTCATAAATATCAATAAATTGGAAATAGAGAGAAGTTTGTTATTTATTACCAATTAACCAAAAAATGATTTATTATTTACTCTAAACGTAAAAGTTGAATAAGAATTGTTCTAACGAAATCATCACCTAATTAAAAAATACCATCCTATAAGTTTCTATAAGATGTTTAATAGTGATTATTATAAGCTTGTCATTATACATACTAACTAGAGTATATATATATAAGGATAAAAGTATTCTCCTTTTTAAAAAAAGATCATTGAAATATACATATTTGGGTATTAAATTGCCCGATAGATACTTTAAGGATTTTGGTTTAAACTTCTGGCGAGCGTACTCGACAGGGATTCTTAAACATTCAAACGAGACATTTGGACATGCACCTTTTATTAAACTAGTGGTTTGGAAAAGAAAAACCATATTTTAGGAAATATGTTAATTCAAGACAAAATTAAAACAGTCTTAAAAACTAATATGGTTTAAAATAAAATGATATTTGGAAGATGCATAAGAAGGTATGCATATAACTATATATCATAATCTTAGAGAATATAAAGGAATAGAAATATCAATCAAGATAAATTATACCAGTCATAATTTAATAACGCGCTTAAATGCTTAATTATAGAGTTCACCGAGAACAATGGCAAGGCAATGTCAAATTTTATCAACGCGTAGCCAGTGGTTAAGGCTATTTGTTCAGAATAAATAGAGAGGTAACATTATGTGTTAGTTAGAACATTTGGATATTGTTTTAGGTTTTGGTCTAGAAAATTTAATTTGATATAAAGTTTTTGCTAAGCTATTACAGTCTAAGTAAAAATATACATTTGCAAATCTTTGAATAGCCAAATCATCAAGAGCTAATAGAAAAATGGTTCTTTTACTTAAAACAATTGGAAGCAAATTTTGCAGAAAAGGAAATAAGCTTATGTTGAATAATATAAAAATTCGAGATACTACTTCAAACTATATATGGAAATGCTAAAGGAAATTTGATATATTCCTATAAAAGGGGCAAGAGACTTAATAATAATATATACACTGAGTGTGTATGTGTTGATTCTATATTAAATTAAGTAATGCCTAAAATTACAAATTAGAATAATCAAAATTTATAAAATGTTTTGGAATTTCAAAGGATAAGAAATTGTAAATGAAAAGTCACAGGACAAGAATAACACCATATTTATATATTGGGTTTTACCCAATGTAAACGTTGTTGAAACAATAAAACCCATTTAAAACTTTGGGAAAAGATAAAATCAACCATTTGAAAGGATATGTCTTATCAATGAAATCTTTTGGTTTATTTACTATATACTATAAGAGACTTAATTGTGAAAACCTCTTTTGGAAATGTAATTAAATTATATGAATACTAGAATGAGTTTGATAATTTGAACTTTTCTAATTAAAACAAAATAACAAGTTTTGTTCTATAAGGGTTTGAAAGTAAATAAGTACATATAAAGTATTTAAGAAACCATCTTGCATGGAAAGATAAAATTATTTACTCTCAAACTATAAATTCTTATTGGATTTTATTGCACTTAGCTTTTAGCTATTTAGATACTATTTTGGCAAATTTGTGTGACTTTTTGGATTTGGAGAATTTTTTTTGAAATAAATTATAACGACCCATAATTTTGGTCATTTGAAATTGGAATATTTAACTGATTTTTAATATTGAAAAGTTAATTTTATAAGTTGAATAACTTAGATTTCAAATATAACGATTTATTAGAGATCTAATTATTGAATTTATTAATTTAAAATTATTTAAATAATTAAATCTTGGGTTTAAAGTTGGATAAAAGTAATTTCAAAACTTATTTAAATTCCATTTAATAAGAATACAGATGATACAACTTTTAAATTGGATTGAAAAATGATTTGGTTGATTTTGAAATTAACTTGTTTTAATTAACATATACAAATAGCCTTCAGGGGCACTATCTCGGATTTCGACGAAAGCAATTTCATTGGTTCGTATAGAGAATTATATCACGCCGTCAAATTTCATGGCAATCAGACGAATCATTTGGTCTTCTGAGATCGAAACGCTTAGAATTTAATATTGAAAATTTAATATAATAATTGGGTTCAAAAACCTATCTTCTGCATACGATCGAATTAGGTCTCGAAACAAGTTCCATTGCATTCGAAATAAGGGTATAACATATAGAACTCCACGCATGTCCCGTTTGGAGTTCAATATTTTCGGGTAAGTTTTGATGAATTATTTAAAATTAAAATAATATATATTTATGTACATACCCACCATATGCTTTCCCATGCCTTCAATAAGGGTTAACTATCGCATACCCAGTCATTTCAGCCTCCATACCCTTTAATCTATTTAAACATTGCTTGTAATAATAAGAACACTTTGTTTTTTTGTTTAAAATTTCAAAATTCAAGAACTATAGATATACCCAACTAAAAATCAGAAAACCAACCTTAAAAATCTCGTTTTGATGAGAGCTTCGGCCCGGTATGCTTTATGTGAGGTACGACTACTAGATTGGAGGTTTGGGGTTGATGTCGTGAGGTTTAAAATGGCCAGGGTTAGTGATTGTAGAGATTTTACGCTTTGATTCTGGAATTGGACTTCGGTTCTGGATGGAGTCCGTTGAGTCGCACCCATGGCTTGAATTTGGTGAATCGCGGCTGTAATGTGGAGGATGCGAATTTTCGTGGGAGGGGTGCAGATAGGTTGTTAGGTCGCGAGAGGAAGGATGGGAGCAAGTTCGAAGGCGTTGGGTCCGGAAAGTGGAGGTGTTGAAGACGAGAACGTCGGTGAAGTCGTATTTTGAAATCAATTCGTGTGGTGGAAGATGTGCACGGTGTATGCATGTTCGTGCATGTAGAGGTATGAAAGAAGATTTGGGGAAGAAAGGTAGGAGCAGAGGCACTTTTGTATATATGTTTAAGTTTTTACTTTATAATTTTAAATTAAATAGATAACTTAAAAAACTGCATAGCTCTCTCGTAAGTGGTCCGATCGAGACGAAACATTTTGCATTGCGCTCGTGATGACGAAAGCTTCAAAATAAAGCTGGTTTGGATAAATCTAGAAGGCATAGAAATTTGGGCTAAAATCAGACGTCGTTCAATTTTAGTTCCAAACCGGAATGCCTCGGCGATAACATAAAATTTAGCTAAGTCAAAATCACCTTTTTGGTTAACTAGTATGATGTACAATTGATGAAAATTGTTGGTTGATTGTTTGAATGAATTTTTTTATTTATATTAGTTGGATTGAATATTCTTGCCTATTAGAGCGGATGAGACCCTATTACTTTCCTGTATAAGCGCAGATGATCCTTTGTATATGAATTCTGCCTCGAAGCAGTTGATTTATATTTTATGATTATATGATGTTTGTGATGCAGGGGGAAATAGGTTGAAGTGATCCAACGAGATTCCTCACCATTATCGAATCGATTCAATAATATTTCTTTTATACGGACTATTGAATAATGAACATAATTGTGGACACTGTGGTTATAACATCATTATATGTTTGAAGATAAAACCCAGTAGTGATAAAAAATTAATACCGATATTGTTTAAGTGTTGGGTGGCTATTAGCCTCAATTAGTATTTTAAAAATACTATAAGTTGCCGTTTTAATTGGAATTGGTTTTTGAGACAACAAATGACTTTTAAATACGAAATTGGGTTTCGAAAATATTTTTTAAGGATTATCTATATTATTTAAAGTTATTTAATTATAATAATATTATTCTAAGGTGATTTAATTATATTAATCTTTTTTAAAATTCTTTAGTTATAATAATACTATTTTAAGGTTATTTAATTATATTAATATTCTTCAAAGTTGTTTAATTAAGTAATATTATGTTAAGGTTGTTTAATTATATTTATATTATTTGAAAGTTATTTAATTACAATAGTATTAATTACATTAATATTATTTTAAAGTTATTTATTATAATAGTATTATTTTAAGGTCATTTAATTGTAATAGTATTATTTTAAGGTTATTTAATTATATTAATACTATTTTATAGTATTTAATTATAGTAATATTGTTTTAAGGTTATTTAATTATATTAATATTATTTTAAAGTTATTTAATTATAGGAATATCATTTTAAGGTTATTTAATTCTATTAGAATTGTTTTAAATTTATTTGTTATATTTAATATTGTGTTAAAGAATTTATCAAAACGATAATAATTTGAAAGGCTAACTATTTCAAGAATAATTATGGTTTGAACTAATAATAAGGGTTTATTAATAAGATTCTGAAAATAAATTATTATTATTTATAATAAGAATAAATAATAATTTTTATAATTTTTGAAATGAATATTAATTATTCCAAGATGTTTTAAGATGGATAATTATTATTTATTTATAATATTATTTTAAATAATTATTTTATACGAAACTATTTGGACATAAAGACTTAATTGTGTATATGCGTTTTCAAAGACCATTGAATAGAGTTGAAGGACTTGGATTTTGTAAAGGAATTTATAAAATAGTTTCAAGACTTGAGAAGATTATTTACAAGGGAAAAGTGTTTTATAAATGGTTAGATATTTATAATCGAGTTATAAGAAATAGGTTTATAGATTTATAAAAGAAGTTTCATAAATGGTTTATAAATTTATGAAGGATTTATAAATGAGCTTTAGAAACGTACAAGAGGATTTATAGCTGATTGAAATGTATAAAAGATGTTCTATAAATGGTTCCAGAAGTTTTATAAAATGGTTTATAAGATTATAAGGAGTTTATGAATGATTTATGAATCAAATAAAAAGGGAATCTTTCTCAGTTTGTAAATATACTTATATCGTTGAGATAAGTATACGGATATTTTATAAGTGTTGAAAATATAAGAATTGGTGGATATATCTTTGTAAAAGTATTCTTATACAAATAATTTACAAATGGTTTTATTTATGAAAGATTTATAAAACGAGGCTAGTGATAGCTTATATGTTGAACCAATGTTTGTTTTTCCCTATGGAATAAATCCCTGATTGAATGTTTGTTATTCGATAGTTAAGTAACTGAGTACCGAAAATAGACCCAAACGTAACTTTGGAAATACCTAGGAGAAACACGTGAGTTATATAGCACAATCATCTCCGATGATGCTGTACTTTGTGTATACATCTCATTTCATTCTTCTAGGAAAATGATAAGGAAATCCATCCACTAACTGTTAGGAGGTGATTTCTGATCTTGTCTTTGACTGTTTGTTTCCTAAAGAAACGGGGTTGAGTTTACCGAGAATTATTGAATGTTGTTTTGAAGAGACTAGGATCAGGTATGTTATTTGAAAACCACTTCGATCCAACGAATGCGTTTCGAAGTGAAGACATCTTGAAGATGATGGAATTGGAGATGGAGCTCTCAAGTGTTTTGTTCAGTCGAAGAATGAACTTGTATGGATGAATGCTGGTATTGCATTATTGCCTTGAAGGCAGTATTAGCATTCCAAGTTGAAGTGCTATACAAAATGTAAAACGTAGTCTAAAGCCTCATCGACCGGGAATAACTAAAACATGGGAGATGCAGCAGAGCTAAGTGCGTCACTCTCAAGTAGGGTATTATCATCCCTTTATAGAGTTGCTATTAACTCTCATTTATATGCTTTGGGGCCCATTAATGGAGGGGTGATCATATTCAGTATTACTAGTCAAGTGGTAGGTCGGTCCTCTGTTGGTAGGGGATCCAAGCGAGGTCCTCGATGTTACTTTATCTAGAGATGCACCGTGACGGGCGGTACCCCAGTAACCCAGTCATTATGTGGAATCCATTCTCCAATAAGCACCGTACGGACTTAGTTGTGCCCAACTATGCTAAAACATGAGATGCAAACATTTCAGCTATATTCATGTTTTACATTGACCCTTAGATATTATTATAATATAAATATATTTTCTATAGAAAATGCTTTGGTTATTGTAAGGTAAAAATCCATCTGTGTTTATGTGCGGTGTGGTCTTACGAGATACTTTTGATGTCAAAGATTTTCTATAACTTTAAATCCACTTTGTTGTGTTTTCTCATGCTGGTTTTCCAAACTGGCTTGGATGTTATTTTATTATAATGCTAGAGTCAGACTGAGCATATTTACAGATTTAGCTGAATGCTTGGAGCTTCAAGAGATGAGTCAGAGGCCCAGAGACATATTCACGTAGATGGATATTTATCTACTATATTCGTTGTTATATTTACCAGCAATTATGAGGACAGACTGTTATAACTATCTAGGCTAAAATAGGTTAGCATACTCTGATTAATGTTTTGAATATACATATATTACAGTATTTTTGTGCAAAGATTTGATGTATATTATAGATTATTTGTTCCGCTGTGAGATTCTATGTTGTTTAGTTTCTCCTTACCTTCTTCCTTCTTTCTTTTTCCCCATGATTGGATTTTTCAGTATTCGATTGCTCGGCACAGAATACAATGGACGTATTAGTGTCGATTTTCGAGGGTCGAAAATCGCCGGTTGTTACATTTGGTATTAGAGCCAGGTTAAGCGAGAACCTTGGCTTTGGTGGGGTATTCATTAGAGATAGGGTCATTAGCACCCTAGAATGAGTTTGAGTGTATATATATGAGCATGTATTTGTTAGTGATATAATTTTTTTTATATTGTGTTGATTAGTTTATTGAGTGGCTTATGAATTCTGGTCAATATGAGTAATTAACGTTACTAATAGGGATCTCTAAACACTTGAACCGAGCAATTCAACATGGTATTGTTTTGAAATTGAGTAAATGAAATAATTTTACATCGTTTATATTTTATATATAGAGGAATAATTTTTCAAAAACTATTATAGTTGTATATGCTGTGTTTGGTTGTAAGAAAATGATAATATTTGATCATTATCATTTGTTGTTTGTTGTTTGTGATCAAATATAAGTGTTTCTATTATAATGCAAACAAGATAAATAGTTAAGAAAGGATTTTATACAACCAAAGTGAGATTATATAAATATATGATTTATAATCATGTTTATAAATTGAAAGGAAATGAAATTTCAGATGTATATTGTAAATGTTATTTATAAATTAAAAGGATCTAAATGATGGGAATTTGAGAATTTAAATTTCGTTGATTTTGAAAATTGTTTTTCAAAGGTTTTGGAAGAATAATAATAGTATTATTTAGATAAATATTTTGAATAGAAATATTTAGAAAGGATTTAAAGAAATAAAAGAACTAAACTCACTTCGGTCGTTGGAAAATAATTTCGATGATTACTGTAGCATCATTAACGTTCATCTTCGAGTTTCCAAGAGAGAAACCGCTACCATGGGGATTTTGTTTTGGTAAAACTAGTTTTGATTTTGAAATTCAAAAGAATGACTTGATATACCAAGGGTATTTTGTATATATATGATTTTAGAAATGATTTGAAAATAATAAGAATAAGGTGTTTAAACTCTAGGATTTTTATAAATGTTTTATGAAAATATGGGAAAAATAAGTTTGATAACTTATAAAATATTAAAACTAGTAAGAAAAACAAAGTTAAAAATGGTTAATTACAAATGTTAAGTAAAGTAAATTTGAAACTATTGAATTAAATTTACTTAAGTTAAGTTAAATAAAATGAATTTTGAAGAGAAACTTAACCTAAGTTAGGTTAAAGGAAATAATCTTTGGAAATAGAATTGGTGGTGATTAGAATAAATTAACACAATTAGCTAATTAAAAAGATTAGTTTGTTGAATACGGTTTTGGAATGTGGTTGATAAAGTTGAATATTAAAATTGGAAGATGAATTGAGTTACATGGAGTTGAAACTGACTTTGATTTGAATCAAATATGAACTTAAGTTGTAAATTGAAAATAAACATGAGAGTTGTATAAAATGTTTATAAGATTAGGTAATATTTTATGAAATGATTCATAAACGAATTTAATATGGAGTAAAATGTTGTTAAACATAAGATTGAGGGAATAATTATTAAGTGACATTAGTATTGAAAGAATATACTAAGTAATAAATAGATGTGAATAAGGCAATGTGAATAATTGAATGTAGATTAATTGAATGTGAATAAAATAAATGCGAATGTAGTGAATGTGAATAAAACGGAACCGGGTATAACTAAGAAATCAATTGAAATAAATAAGTTGTATATATATTATCTTATTCGCACAACAGTTTGATCCAGATTTGAGTACATGATTTCGCGATGGTTTACATTGGTCCGAACAAGGATTTTTCACTCGATTTTTCAACGGCGAAAAATGGATATGGATTTTTGATTGATTTTAGAATTCTTTATCATAGTATATGGCTATGTAAGGAGAATGACATTTTCTGATCATGGAACCAGATCCGAGTCCACACTAGGGTGGTCATGTGAATGATACTAGTTCGAAAGTGAGATTGTGTAATGGAGCGAGCGATCAGAAATGATACTGCGTACGGATGATATATGTACGTCGTACGTGCTTAAATAAATTAAATGTTGGAAATTGTAATTGCAGGATAATATGATTAAGAATTATATGATTGGATATCATTAGTAAATAAGATGCAGGTATATAGAAGCACGAGTTAGTTTGATGCCTTTGATTTCATAAGTAAAATTTAGTTTCCCGACTAAAAGGTACGCGTTTAAATTGTTGTTTGAATTTGATGGTTTTATGATTGAGCCACTTGGCTTTTGTTTTCCTTTATGCCCATAGTGGCGATCAAGCCGTGTAAATGAGACGCTGATGAAATTTTTCATAAGTTTAAAGCGTTAGAAATTTTTGAGAAATTTTTAAGAAATTTTTGGTAACTAGAATTTGATTTTGAGTTATAACCTGAATGATTGGACATGAGGATTTTAGTTGGGACCTATGAATGAATTTGGAAACTTCGTAAAAGTAATAACAGAGTTTCAATGAGTTAATTTTTGGGAAGTTAAAGGCTTAAAAGGATTTGGTAAGTTATTTCAACTAACTGGATTTAAAAGATAATGGGTTTGGTTATTTTTCTTACCTTGGAAATTTTGAAGACGAAATTCTTTGTAAGGGGAAGAGTGTAATGACCTAAAATTTTGATCATTTAAAATTGGAATATTTAATTTATTTTTAATATTGAAAAGTTAATTTTATAAGTTGAATACTTAAATTTCAAATATAACTATTTATTTGATAATTTACTTGTTTAATTTAATAATTTAAAATTATTTAAAAATTTGAATCTTGGATTTTAAGTTGGATAAAAATAATTTCAAAGCTTATTTGAATTTTACTTAATAAGAGTAAGTATACTAAAACTTTTTAAATGGATTTAAAAGTGATTTGATTGATTTCGAAATTAAATCGTTTTAATTAACATATAAAAATAGCCTTTCGGGGACACTGTCTCGGATTTCGAGGAAACTAGTTTCATTGGTTCCGTAATAGTGATTATATTACACCATCATATTTCATGGCGATCAGATGAATCGTTTGGTCGTGCGAGATCGAAACGTGTAGAATTTTATATGGAAAATTTAGTATAATAATTGGGTTTAAAAGCCTATCTTCTGCATACGATCGAATAAAGACTCGAAACAATTTCCATTGCATTCGGAATAGGGGTATAACATATAGAACGACAGACGACGCGCCCCTTCTAGAGTTTGATATTTTCGGGTATGTTTTGATGAATAATTTAAAATTAAAATAATATATATCTATGTACATACCCACCATATGCTTGCCCATGCCTTCAATAAGCCTTAACTATCCCATACCCAATCATTTCAGCCTCCATACCCTTTAATCTATTTCCCTGTAACAGTAAGAACACTTTGTTTTTTTATTTAAAACTTCAAAATTCAAGAACTATAGATATACCCAACTAAAAATCAGAAAACCAACATTAAAAATCTCTTTTTGATGAGATCTTCAAAGTATGCTTTATGTAAGGTGCGATTGCTAGTTGGAGGTTCTGGGTTGATCTCGAAGGGTTAAAACTGCCAGGGTTAGTGATTGTAGAGTTTTTATGCTTTGATTCTGGAATTGGACTTCAGTTTTGGATGGAAGAGGTCGAGTAGCACCTGCGGCTCGAATTTGGTGAATCGCGGCTGTAAGGTGAGGACGCGACTATTTTTGAGGGTGCGGATGGGTTGTCAGGTCGCGAGAGGGAGGAGGGGAGCGAGTTCGAAGGCATTGGGTCCAGAGCGTGGAGGTGTTAAAGACGAGAACATCGGCGAAGTTGAATTCTGGAATTGATGCGTGTGGTGGAAGATGTGCACGGTGTATCCATGTTTGTGCGTGCACGGGTATGAAAGAAGATTTGGGGAAGAAAAGTAGAAACGAGGGCATTTTTGTAAATATGTTTAAGTTTTTATTTTATAATATTAAATTAAGTCGATAACTTAAAAATAGCACAACTCTCTCGTACGAAGTCCGGTCGAGACGAAAATTTTTGCGTTGTGCTCGTGATGACGAAAGCTTCATAATGGATCTTCTTTTGATAAATTTGGAGGCTATTGAAATTTAGGATAAAATGGATGTCGTTCGATTATAGTTCCAAACCGGAACGCCTCGGCGAGAAAAGAAATTTCGGTGGGTCAAAATCACCTTTTTGTTAACTAGTATGATGTTAATTGATTAAAATTGTTGGATGATTGTTTGAATGAATTAATATATATATATATATATATATATATATTAGTTGGATCGAATATTCCCGCTTATTAGAGTGGACAAGACCCTATTACGTTCCAGTGGAAGAGCGGATGATCCTTTGTATACTAATCCGGCCTCGAAGCAGTTGTGTAACGAGATGAATTTTGGCCGCTCAAAAATCGACATCCATACTTCAAATCGTATTCGAATGCCATAGATTCGACCGTTCAAATCCGATTCGCCGGAGCTTATAACAATCATTAAGTAAACAACACAGCGGAATAAAAGAATAATACATTGATATACAGCTTTGATACAATATCTGATACAACAGATGATCCAATAGATATCAATATACATCAGAGATATGATACAATAAAACAGCAGCGGAAAAGAAAATAGATGACAACATCTAGCAGCGGAACAATATAACTCTAAGATAGTCTTCAAAAGAGAACTCCGAGAACCGCAACTCCATTTCCAAGAATCAATCCAGCAATAGCTCGAACCCCCAATAACGATGCACCTAGCATAAGCAAGTCTGGTCTGATCCAAAGACTGAACTAACTCCAGATAATCTACTAAACCTGACTATCTGAAAAACCCAACTCTAGACTGCTCGTGTAGAAAATAATGAGCACCCAGAGTTTAGGAGAGAAACAATAAACTCCGGATCAGTCGTGGGACTGGTGTGAGCAACAAAAACAGTTTATCTTTTAAAACATTCAACAAAAGATTTTCAAAGTCAATTCGCAATGCTTTTTAAAAATGAGACTACCATAAGGCCTCCCGCACACACACACAATGCAAACGCAGAATCGGAGGAGATTTCTCCTTATGATAGTCAAAGATGCTTGATACGCATTAAAAGAAACATTTGGTATTATTACTAGTGCATAGTGTAGGAAAAATTCATTTCGAAAATAAAGATATAAATCTTAGCCAGCATAGACATTTTGCACTTATGCCTACTATAGCTACCATGTTCAATAGCAGGTTACCGCCATATTCCATGGCAGGTTATACAACTAAAACCGTACAAGTCTCGTATTGTTTCTTTGGATTTCCAACGAATGATCAGGCCAAGGAACTTCCCATTGCCACATGAAAACGCCTCTGGAAGGACGCCCCGAGAACCAAACCGGATCTCTACCAACACAAGGCCGGGTTACCCCTAACTGAGTAACAACTGACCGAATATGCCATCCCCCGGTCCCAAAGGACCTTTATCCGAGATCTCGTAATCAATTCACACAATCATAAAGTGTTTTCAACATGAGTAAGTATCTGGGCTCCATACCATGATACCACCCTTTTCCAGAAGGAAATGCACATATCCTAAAGGGCGCTACCCCTCATAACCTTGCCGCATCTTTCCTGTTTTGACCATTCCGGGGTGTGAGGCTCGACGAAGTCTCGTCCACAAAAACACACTTTATACAAAAGCCGTGCTTTGGGTCAACAAATGATCATAGAAATGATCACCAAGATAGACGATCAAACAAATGATCCTATCACAAATAATCAACACAATGATCATTTCACAGCAACACTCAGCATGTCACATTACCAAATTGGGAATACATTGCTGATAACCTTCAACTACATAACCTCTGAGCTCGTACATCTCAGAGAAGGGTGTTAAGCTAAAAGAATAAATTCTCCGCCACCAACAGAAATGTATTTGAAAGAAATCTGCTTTATATCTCAAAGTGTAATGTCAGACACACAATCCATACAAGTCTGTTCTGGGTTTGAACAGAACCGAAGGCACTTACAAAGAAGTCCTTGCAATCCGGGTATTCACAATCCCGATCGGATTTCCCATCACTTAGGGAGTTTCTATACCGGCGCGAATCGGTGCAGAAACAATCGATAGGCCATCCTATCACTTTCGCAAATACCCGGCCTTCATCACCGGTCTTCAAATGCTATCCATAACGACGTATCACATATTCGGAATGGGTTATACGACACAAAGGTCCTTTCCCGGCTAAACCGAATAGTGAGCACGATATTTCAAAAACAAATGGATAATGGGATTTCAATTAAGTCACAACTTATTATCCAAAACTTTTCTTCAAATGGCTTAACAAATTACCATTTTCAATCTTTAACAAAAAGATTCATTTTCACAACCTTTAATGGTTTAAACAATTTTCACATTTTAATCTTTTAAACGAAAGATTCATTCACAGACTTTCCAAATCAATTTTCATTTCAATTTTATTAACTCGTTAAATCTTTAAATCAAAGATTTAACTTATAGTCTTCAAAACAATTTCATTTCAATTTGATTTAAACAAATCATCAATTTAAATCTGTTAAAGATAAACAGATTTAATTCATAGCTTTCAAAAAGAATTCATTCATAACTTAGGAAAAATCATTTCTCTATTCAGTCTTGAAATTCCCCTAATTAACTGGAATCTCAGTTCTTATCTAAAAGTATTTATCATTTGAAAAGAACAGTTTTCATTTTGGAAATCTGATTCATTTATACGAGTTGAAATCCTTGGGTTAAATTCAAATTCCCAAAAATAATACTTTAAAAATGATTTAACTCTTAATGACTAGTATAATATCGTTAATCCCTAGTTTCAAATTACAGAATTCAATTCCTAATTTTGAATTCAAATTTAAATCGAAGTATTTAAATTCCAACACTTAATCCAGTTATTCAAAATAAATTTTCATCTTTGAAATTCCCTTTTCAATTGCTTTTCACATTTGGTCCGATTCCATTTCCAAAACATTTGAATTTAAAAATTCAAATTCAAAACTATTTCAAACATCTTTGACATAACCGATTTCCTCGTGAAATCCATAATTGTGTGTGTATAGTGTGGTCTAGGGGTTTAACACACAATAGTGCACACATTAATCATTACAGAGATATCAATATCGATAAGCGATATAATCAATAACGCTTATCTCTATTCACAGATTCATACATAAATTGATTTATCAATCACAAAGATTTATCATTACAATTCGATGTGGGTTTCAGATAACTAACTGGAATCCGACTCCCTGTCGCATCGAAGTTTAAATGCCGTTTTACGGGCAAACAGGGTTTTCACATCAATACAGAGCAAATTACAATTACAGTGTAGTACATGGCAATCTACATCACACAGCATCACAATCAGAACAGAAATATCAATACGGTGCACAACAATAGTTAATTATTCACCAATCAAAGCGAATGAGATAAATTATCCAAATAATCATTTTATCGATTATTTTAAATCATGGATTTATTATTCTGAATGATAAATTAATTTATCTTTACCATCTTGATACATTGATTATCCCTTATTTGATTATTTTAATTAATCGTCAACTAAAATTAATCAACTTAATTTATATAATCAACAAACTCTTAATTTCAAATTTATTTAAGTACTTAATTGTTTATTAAATTAATTTTAATTACAAATTTTAAATCATTCTAAATCTCTTTTCCAAACTATTAATATAAATTGTTTATCTTAGTTATCATTTGAAAATTGCTTATACTTTAAGAATTTATTTATTGTTACATTAAAATTTAATGTAAATAAATTTTTAAATCTTCCTTTTTAAATTTAATCATTAAATAAAAGGGTTAATTAAAATTTTATTTTAAACTTTCCTTGCTTAATTTAAAGAATTTACAAATTCTAATTACCATTTGTTTTCATATTTTATTTACAAATATCATTTGTTTATTCAGAAAATAAATTTTTACTTGTGTTCAAAAATTTGGTTGAAACTGGGTTTGCTGCTTTAACTTACTCACCCGAGGCTTGCTTCGGGTCATCCCCGATAAAAACAGCACCCTGCTTCGAGTTTTTTAACCAACTAACCCGAGTACTAAAACTTTTTCACAGAATTTGTTTAAGTCCAAATCATCCCGATACAACCCTGAAACCACCCGAGTGCCCCTTCGAGTTTCTGCCCTACTTCCCCGATCAAAACTTCGAGACGCCTCCCCCTTTTCTTCGAGCTCAACACGTCTTCCCTTTTCTTCCTCCCCAGTGCACACACATGCACCGTGCACCTACCCACGCTCGTCCGGCCACCGATGAGCACCGCGTCCATCCCACACACCCACTCGAACACGCGAGACACCAAAGCACCAACCAGATCGAAGAAATTTCGATCAGATCAAAATCGAGCTTCAGACACAAAAAAAAAAAACAAACCTGGAACAAAAAAAAACTTCGAACACCCTCAAACCTGGCAACGGCTCGTACTTGACGCCTCCACCACCGGAGCTCGCATAACTCCGGCAACCACTTTGACAACCACCACACTTTCCCCTCCCGAAACCCCAAGCAACTCGGTCAACTGAGGGGGACGAACGAATCGATTTCATGATTTTTGCCTAAAACTAGGGTTAAAAATTTCAAACTCTAACCACTGTCGCCACCGAGGCTATGGCCACCTACGACCATTTTTCCAGTCACCCCCATAGGCTCCTCCACCACCTCACACAACCCCGACCAACTCGAATCACTCAATCAAGAGAAAATGATTTAAAAGCAGATTTTGTTCTACTGTAAACTGCTCATGATACACACAACTAAAAATCAGTATATTTGTTTTAAAAATATTATCTTGCGCTGTAAATTTAAGCTATATGATTGAATCCATGATTTAAGATATTCGAAATTTCCAGAGACTTAAGTTTTGTACTGTAAAAACTTGTTCTTTCACTCCACGTACCTTTATTCTTTACACAACCATTTTTAGATGATAAATCATACTATAACAAACAAAATTTGTTTTGATCCCGAGTTCAATCAGTGAGTAGATTGGGAAGAAAAGATCTTTGAATCAAAAAAAAAATCAGCTTATGAACTCAACAGAGACAATTAGAACAGCAGTCTGATTACAATAGATAACTTAATTTTAAATGATAAGTTGTTACTCACATACTCATTTCCACATATTTATACGCAATTGATTTCAAATATTTAAGGTTTAAAAGTGAGAGTTACTACTCACCTTCCAAATCATTGCTTAAATCCAGGAGTTTACAAGTTGGAGTTTGGTTTATCTGAAGCTTTTCTTTTATTTTCCTGGAACTGTAAATTTGGAATTTTTCTTTGCTAATGAAGTTGAACTCTTTGCATGCTTGATACTTATTACAGCTTTGAAAATGTTTGAAGAATTTGAGAAAATGTTTACAAGTATGCTCAGCCTTGTGAACGAAAGCTATACACATATAGAAAGAAAGAGGTGTGCAGGTACAAGATTTTCTTTTATTTGGTCAGGGATATTTCTTTCTTATGGAGGCTGAGGTGATGTGGTATGGTGTGCTATAAGGTCATGCATTAATTGCTTGTACAAATATATATTCATTTCTTGGCACAAAAATAAGGCAGAGTTATCTTCTTAATGGGGTGGCTGAAGATGCTTTGTTCCCATGCTTCTTACTCTTTTATGTTTACAGCCCATGCTTATGTACCTCTTATTTTAGTTATGTTTGTACTTATTTGTGCATATGTTTATTATTATTTTTTTATTTGATTTTATTTTTATTTTACTTCTATTTTTAGTTTAAATATTTATCATGAATCTTACTTTAATAATTATTGTTTTATATTTTTCTATACACACATACATATATAGTATTTAAATTCAAACCAAATATATATATATATATATATATATATATATATTTTTAAATTTACTCATATATGCTCAAATACATATATATATATATATATATTCTCATATATATACATATATGCTAATTTCAAATCAATTTGACTTAATATATTTTCTATTTGAATCGAGGAAACTCGCTTCCATTTATAATTAATTCTACAAATTTTTATTCAAAAATTCATTTAAATTATCAATTTAAATTGAATTAAAATCTAGGGTCGTTACAAGTTAATTTATATTTATTATTATACAACGTTTCTGATGTAGGGGTAACAGGTTGTAGGGATTCAATAGGATTCTTCGCTATTATTAAATTGTTTCAATAATATTTCTTTTATATGGATTATTGAATGATGAACACAGTTGTGGGCACTGTGGTGAAAATAAAACCCAGTAGTGATAGGAAATCAATATCAATATTGGTTAAGTTTTGGGTGGCTATTGGCCTCAAATTAGTATTTTAAAAATATTATAAGTTGCCATTTTAGTTGTAATTGGTTTTTTAGACAAGCAATGATTTTTAAATTCTAAATTGGGTTTCGAAAATGTTTTGTTTTAAGGATTATCTATTTAATTATATTATTTTAAATTTATTTAATTATAATAATATTATTTTAAGGTTATTTAATTATATTAATATTATTTTAAAGTTATTTAATTATAATAAAGTTATTTTAAGGTTATTTAATTATATTAATATTACTTTAAAGTTTTAATTATAATAGTATTATTTTACGGTTACTTAATTATTTTAAATTTATTAATTATAATAATATTATTTTAAGGTTATTTAATTATATTTATATTATTATAAAGTTATGTAATTATAGTAATATTATTTAAGATTATTTAATTATATTAATATGATTTTAAGGTTGTTTAATTATAGGGATATTATTTTAAGGTTGTCTAATTATATTAGAATTGTTTTAAATTTATTTTTTATGGTTAATACCGTTTTAAAGAATTTATCAATATTTTAATAATTTGAAAGGTTAATTATTTCAAGAATAATTAGTGTTTGAAATTAATAATAAGGATTTATTAATAAGATTCTGAAAATAAATTATTATTATTTATAATAAGAATAAAGAATCATTATTATTACTTTTGAAACGATTAATTGTTATTTTATGATAGATAACAATTATTTATTTATTTGTATAATTATTTTAAATAATTATTTTATATGAAACTGTTTGGAAGTAAAGACTTTTAATTATGTATAAATGTTTCCAAGACCCATGAATTGAGTTGGACTTGAATTTTGTAAAGGAGCTTATAAAATAGTTTGAAGACTTAAGGGAAGATTATTTACAAAGGGAAAGAGTTTTATAAATGGTTAGATATTTATAAATGAGTTTTATGAAATTGGTTTATAGATTTATAAAAGAAGTTTTATAATGGTTTATAGATTTATGAAGGATTTAGAAATGAGTTTTATAAATGTACATAAGGATTTATAATTGATTGAAATGTATAAAAGAAGTTTTATAAATGGTTCCAGAAGTTTTATAAAATGGTTCGAAGAATTATAAGGAGTTTATGAATGATTTTTAAATCAAATAAAAGGGAATCTTTCTTAATTTGTATAATTATACCATTGAGATAAGTACATGGATATTTTCTAAGTATTGAAAATGTAGGAATCAGTGGATATATCTTTGTAGAGTATTCTTATACAAGTAATTTAGAAATGGTTTTATTTGTGAAAGATTTATAAAACGAGGCTAGTGATTGCTATATGCTTAACTAATGTTGGTTTTTTCCAATGGAATAAATCCCTGATTGAATGTTTATTATTCGATAGTTAAATAACCGACTATCAAAAATGGACCCGAAAGTAACTTTGGAAATATTTAGGAGAGACACGTGAGTTATATGGCAGTCTGTGCATATAAATCTCGTTTCATTCTCCTAGGACAACGATAAGGATGTTCTTCTACTAACGGTTAGGAAGTGATCTCCAATCTTATTTTTGAATGTCTGTTTCCTAAAGAACCGAGGTTGAGTTTACCGAGAATTATCGAATGTTGTTTCGAAGAGACCGGGATCAGGTATGTTATCCGAAAACCATTTCGATCCAACGAATGCATTTCGAAGTGAAGACATAATAAAGATGATGGAATTAGAGATGGAGCTCTCAAGTGTTCTGTTTAGTCCCAAATGATCTTGTATGATTAATGCTGGTATTGCATTGTTGGCTGGAAGGCAGTATTAGCTATCCAAGTGGAAAGTGCTATATAAAAGGTAAAACATAGTCTCAGGCCTCATCAACCGGGAACAACTAAAACAGGGGAGCTACATCAGGGCTCAGTGGGTCCCTCCTAAGTAGGGTATGATCATCCCTATCTAAAGTCGATGTTATCTTTCATTTGGATGCCTCGGGGCCCATTAAAGGAGGGGTGATCATATTCAGTACTACTAGTCAAGTGATAGGCCGGTCCTGTGTTGGCAGGGGACCCAGGCGAGGTCCTCGGTGTGGTTTTATCTAGAGATGCACCATGATGGGCGGTACCCCAGTAGCCCAGTCATTGTATGCAATCCATTCTCCAGTAAGCGCCGTGCGGACTTTGTTGTTCCGAACTATGATGAAACGTGAGATGCAAGCATTACAGTTATATTCATATTTTACTTTGACACCTAGACAATATTATAAAATAAGTGGATTTTTCTAGAAAATGTTTTGGTTACCATAAGGTAAAAACCCATCCATGTTTATGTGCAGTGTGGTCTTACGAGATACTTTTGATTTCAAAGATTTTGTATAACTTTAAATCCACTTTGTTGTGTTTTCTCACGCTGGTTTTTCAGATTGACTCAGGTGTTATTTTATTAAAATGCTCGGGTCGGACCGAGCATATTACAGATTTAGTTGGATGCTTGGAGATTCAAGAGACAAGTTGGAGGCCCCATAGACATATTCACATCGTTGTTGTATTTTTCAGTAACTGTGAAGATAGGCTGTTATAACTATCCAGGCTGAAATAGATCAATATAATTTGATTGATGTTTTGAATATACATATATTACATTATGTTTGTGTAAAGCTTTAATGTATATTATAGATTATTAGTTCCACTGCGAGATTCTGTGTTATTTAGTTTCTTCTCATCTTCTTCCTTCTTTTTTTCCCCTAACAATCGGATTTTCCAGCATTCGATTGCTCGGTACGTTATACAATGGACGTAGTAGTGTCAATTTTGGAGGGTCAAAAATCCTAAGTCGTCACATAAATATTTTGAAAACCTTAATTCTACAGTATGGGTAATACTAACAACTAACTTAGTGTTATCGATTGGTTTAAATGCTTTCAAGTAACACTTCGTCGAATATAGTATCATGCATTGAATAGAATGTTTGAGTGGAATTTACTAACCCATTTTCGAACAGATGAATTTCACTAGGTAGTAAGTGATACTTGGGTTAAATTATTGTTTTTGATTTTAGGAAGGTATTTAACTCTTTAGGGTTGTACTCTCTTTTGGTGTTCAGCTTTGGGCTAATAGATCATTAAAAGAATACAATTCAGGTTTTTTGTGATATCCAAAATGAGTGAGATTTACTAGCTTTTAGTCAATACTTGAATTTCACCATACGGCATGGGACATTTTGATTAACTTCCGATGATTACTAAGAGTGATAGTATTTAGCACTTTGGAATTTACTCTCTTTTGGTGTTTGGTTGGGGACGATGGATCCATAAGAAGTATATTCCTGGATTTTTATACATGGTCCTTGTAATCGGATTGGATTTAATTTTCCTGGACTTAGAAAGAATATAATCTATAAACTGGTTTTGTGATAAGTTAAAAATTACATTATGAATCAAGAAGTTATATCAAGGAGAAATCTTAGAGTTAATCCATAACTTTTGCATAGGATCAATTAAGAAATATTTTGTAATATTAGGATTAATAAGTATTTTGTATACAGAAAATACTTTTGATAAATTGAGATGAAAACTAAGTTTAAAAAATTATATGCAAATTTACTATTAACCTATTTTGAGTTATAACTTTTATTGATAGTTGGGATTGGAAATTATAAAATTTTAATATTTTAAGTGGGTTAAAGATTATAGAAACTCTGGGAATTCAAATCAATTATTTAAGTTTATCACAAATAGGTAATAAACAAAAGTATATTTAATGGAAAATTAAATAGAGAAATTCTTAATGATTTTAATGCAGATAAAATCTTAGAAATCTACCTAATATTGTACCTTGACTCGGGTAGGATCCCAAAGGATCATATCTACCTTGATTAAAATTTTCCATTCTTGATAATTTCTAATCCGATATGGGTATGAATCCTTTCGAAGTTTGTCAAGGAAATCATATCTAGCACTCTCTTATTGGCTTAAGTCGAGGAAAGAAATTGATCTTGAATCTCGATTCTATTTTTGAATCTTTTGGATAGATCTTGGAAATTTTTGTTGAAAACCAGATCTTTATTCGTTTTTCTTTCTTATTGGATGACTGGCATTTCATCCAATTTAGGATATTGGCTCGTTGATATTTGAGACCCAACCCAACCATTGAATGTAGTGACCCTATGGCTTACTGAGCTCTTTTCTTGTGTAGTTCACTGGCGTTCATGGTGTCCTTCTTGTGGTCCAACCTTGGAAACACTTTAGAAATTTTGATTCTACTCTTAGGCATATAATCCTTCTTGCACTTGAGACCCCACAAAAATCTAGCTTATGATCATGGCTCTATTGTGTAGTTGCCTTGGAGGTTGAATACCTGTGAGATATAGTTGTTTTGCTCATCTAAGTTCTATGGCCTGATGATCCTAAGCACTATTCTTGTGAAACTAGAGAATTCATTGAGAAAACGCATCATGGGTAATTTCACGAGTTCATTTATGATGCGTCTCTTATTTTGAGTTACCTCTCATTCATAGCTCAATTTCCATTGAGAAAATATGTATTGATATTTTGTTATGGACTTTTCCCTTGAGAAAATTACAGGGATGAATTTTCGTAGGGGGGTCTGTAACAACCTTAACTGAGATTACTAGTAATTAAAATATAAAATATGATTTAGTTAATCGTAGATAATTTTTATTGATAAATCTGAGGAATTATATTTATAATTGTTCTTATTTCCAAATTTGAAATAGATTTTGGATTAATTAAATATGATATTTCATAAAATATCCTTCTATGTAACTTAAATCTTATATTTGTTAATATAACAATAATGTGGGGAAAAATAAGAGTTAATAAAATATATGAAAATAATTATGTAATTTATAATGTGAGTTTTCTAAGGTTTATTCACTTACTGATTTTAATAGAGATTTATGGTTGATATTTTCCATTTCAAATTATTACAACAAATGCTACAGATTTAATTAAATGTTAATATTGAGATTCATTATTTAAAATGAGATTTTACAATTAATAGTTTATTTTATTAAAAAATAAGAATAACCTTTAATTTCAAAAGTAATATGTAATTTTATAAAATATCTCAATATAAATAGATATGGGAATCTTCGACATGTTGGTACGTATTAAAATGTGAGAAATCAATTTATATTTTTATAAAACATTATTGTAATGTAAGTAATTTTTATATAAGGAGAAAACCAAAGAAGATAATAACATATCTCCTTATTGGGTACGTGATGCATCTAAGGCCACGTAGTAGGATAAGTAATGAGAAATAAACTTATATGTTTATTCCCTCTTTTCCTTTTCATTTTACATTATGAAATCAAAGAAAAACCTATATTACTCCATTTCCATGCTCTCAAACCCTGGAACCAATTTTCCCTAAATCAAGAGCAAATAAAGGGTTTTGGCTAATAATTATATACCAAAAGAAGGTAATCTCCTCCATCTTCTAGTATGTTAATTCGTGTATTAATCTCAGTTTGTGCTTAGGGTTATAATTCTTTTCTCTTGCAAATTCTAAAATTAGCCTAGGAAGTTACCTTAAGAAGCTATTTATACACACAAGTGGAGTTAACTAACTTATAGTAAATGTTTAAATAAACCCGTATGGTATGGGATGCACGGTTGTTATTTATTCAATTACTATTCGAAGGTATATAAAACTTATAGATGATTTTATGGCTCACCTTTGGAGTATATAGGACTTGTTCCCGTCTTGGAGTTTATAGGTCTCAAACCTTTCTTAATGTTTATAGGACTCATTCCTATCTTGATGTTTATAGGACATGTTTATATCTTGATGTTTATAGGTGTCATACCTATCTTGATGTTTATAGACATGTACGTTTATCTTGGAGTTAAATGTATGTAGGTGAATTTATTCACTAGTCTTGAAGTTTTGGCACCTTTCCCCTTTTATGTGATTTTCTAGATTTCCATTATTATTTCTTGATTTAATGCTATTTGTGTTATCACCAAATTCGGGATTTTTCTTTCAAAAGTTATTTTGTGATTACCCACTTGGAGTTTATCGAAGTATTCTTGCTTTTAGCCAATTCCTGATTTTATGTTCATATTTGTGATTTGTATCATCATATCCATTTTTTTATCTTACTTAACCCATCATTATTGTCTAGACTGGCCCATTTATTATTTTATAATACTCGGTTCAGACCAAGATATTTTAGGTGCTTCAGTTTGATTTTCCTAGAGAGAATTTCACTCCAGTTGTCTAGTTATCATTCATCTTATCTTAATCTCATGTATGTGTACATATCATATATTGTTGTATCTATTATTAAGCCTAGGTTCTTTCATGTACATATTTGTTTCAGGTTATGTAGTACAGATGTATTATATAGATTATTTTGACTGTAATCTTGTATTTGACATCATGTATCTATTCGATTTGATTAGCTTGTATCTTTTTATATTCCGCTATGTGTATTCAATGATCTATGACTCTGTGATTTGTATTTTTAACATATTATTCTAAATTGTTAATTTGGCCACCGTAGTTTTGTTTTAAGCTTGGATTGCATATGTCGATCCCATTTGCGATGAAAAGAAAATGTAAATCATATAATGTAACGGCAGGGATTTTTCGTTGCCGAAAAACCGAACCATTAGGGTTTAAGAAGAAGAAAAGAAAGAAGAAGAGATAAGAAGATAGAAAATAGAGGGAAAAGAAAATAGAAAATAGAACGGAACAGAACACAACTGAACAATAACAGAATCTCACAATTCGCAGCGGAACAACATATAATAATAAATGAATAATCTTTAAACAAAGAACTATATCAGTTATTACATTTCATTACATCATATCATCAGAGTGTACAACAACAACAACAAACAGCGGAAAAGAAATACTATATACTAGTAATACGCCATGCCATCCATCTTGCCTCCAGCAACTCCAGAATATCCAGAATATCCTGATAAACCTAACTCTTAACTGCCCGTGTGGAAATTGGTGGGCACCCAGAGTTTAGGAAGGAAAACAATAAACTCTGAGTCAGTCATGTGACTGGTGTGAGAACTCAAAACAGTTTATTTATCTTTAAAATCAAAATAGAGGAATATTTTTAAAGTCAATTCGCAATGCTTTTAAAAATGAGACTACCATAAGACCTCCCGCCACACACACAATGCAAACGCAGACTTGGAGGAGATTTCTCCTTATGATAGTCAAAGATGCTTGATACGCATTTAAAAAGAACATTTCATATTATTATTAGTGCATAGTGTAGGAAACAATTTCGAAAGTAGAATATAAATCTTAGCTATCATAGGTACCATTATAGTATGCTTACTATAGCTACCATATTAAATGGCAGGTTCTACAACTAAAACCGTACAAGTCACGTATTGTTTCTTTGGATTTCCAACGAATGATCAGGCCAAGGAACTTCCCATTGCCACATGAGAATGCCTCTGGATGGACATCCCCGAGAACCAAACCGGATCTCTACCAACACAAGGCCGGGTTACCCCTAACTGAGTAACAACTGACCGAATATGCCATCCCCCGGTCCTTTGGGACCTTTCAACCGAGCGCTCGCAATCAATTCACACAATCATAAAGTGTTTTCAACATGAGTAAGTATCTGGGCTCCATACCATAATACCACCCTTTTCCAGAAGGAAATGCACATATCCTAAAGGGTGCTACCCCTCATAACCTTGCCGCATCTTTCCTGTTTTGACCATTCCCGAGGTGTGAGGCTCGACGAAGTCACGTCCACAAAAACATACTTTATACAAAAGCCATGCTTTGTCAACAAATGATCATAGAAATGATCACCAGGATAGACGATGAAATAAACGATCCTATCACAAATAATCAACACAATGATCATTTACAGCAACATTCAGCATGTCACATTACCAAATTGGGAATATATTGCTGATAACCTTCAACTACATAACCTCTGAGCTCGTACGTCTCAGAGAAGGGTGTTAAGCTAAAAGAATAAATTCTCCGCCACCAACAGAAATATATTTGAAAGAAATCTGCTTTATATCTCAATTTGTAATGTCAGACATACAATCCATGCAAGTCTGTTCCGGGCTCGAACAAAACCGAAGGCACTTACAAAGAAGTCCTTGCAATCCGGATATTCACAATCCTGATCGGATTTCCCATCACATATGGAGAACTCAATACCGTAGCTACTCGGTGCAGAGTCAATCGACAGGTCATCCTATCGCTCCCGCAAATACCGGGTCTTCAACGCCGATCTTCAATGCTATACATAACGACGTATCACATATTCAGAATGGGTTATACGACCCCATGGTCCTTTCCCGGTTAACCCGAATAGTGATCGCTTATTCAAAAATAAGTGTGGCATTCAAATTCAAACAAATCACATCAAATACCCATTCAAAGGGAAATATTGATAGTCGGTTATTGAACTATCAATGGATATGCACACATCACCAGTTTTCAAATAATTTTCCAAATTATTTATTTTCCAAAATATCTTTACAAGATAAATAATTTTCACACTTCAAAAATAAATCAATATTTATCTTTAAACAAATTTCCTTTCTATTCATAAATTCCATAGTGAATTTATATTTCGCAATATCCATACATATACGATTTCAATTATTCATTTCAATTTATCTTCAAAAAGATAAATTCTCAAAATATTCACTTTATATTGGAAAAACATTTCCATACTTATTTATTCATAAGTAATTCACAAATTTTATTTATTTTCAACACTTGGAAAATATTCAATATACTTAAATCGAGATTAAGTATATATTTCATTCTTTAAGGAAATCATTCTCTTAAACATATTTATTTGGGCCAAAACGAATGTTACGTAAAACATCGTTACGACAACCCAAAATCACTAGTATAGGGATTCGAAATTAAAATAGATATATAAATCCCAATACTATAGAAAACATTTCCTTTCGGAAAGCATTTACTATAACAACAGTGTTATAGTCCACTATTTCCTTTTATTTCTCGAAAACGTCTATTTCAACAATGAATGTTGAAATCTATGGTTTCGAATCTTAACATATTTAAAACATCGTTAGATCGTTTTAATTCAATTTAAACATCTCATTCAAAACAATTTTCTTTAACATATTATTCACTATTCAAAAACGTGAATAAACTACGTTAACAATTTTCATCCTTTTATTCCTTTTATTTCAAAGGATTATTCACAGTTAAAAACATGAATATAACTCCATTAATAGGTTTCAACAATTTACTTCTTAAAATAAGTCGTTTTCGAATTTATAAAACAACATTTATAAATTCCTTTTCTATTTATTTTATAACAACTCCTTTTATAAATTCCTTTATTAACCTATTCGATTTATAACTCAATTATAAACTAAAAGTTCACATTATAAGTTAAATGCTTATACAACGATTGTTTTAGAAAATCGTTCTTTTAAACTTCATAATTATAAATCTTATAACTTATAAGATTCATTCATTTATCCAAAACCATTATTTTAATAACTTAATAAATTTTATGAACCTACTGCTTATAAAATTCCATTTATAACTTCACCGTTTATAATTCTATAAATTTCATTCATTTATGAAATTCATTTTCACTTCATTCAAACACTTATAAAAACTCGTTTTATAATGTCAATATTTCAATTTATAAATATCCATTTATAAATCTCTTAATATAAGTCAATTTATATTATTCTTTAAAACGTCTTTAAACTCCTTTATAATTTCACCATTCTCTTGATTTATAAAATAATTAAATTTTATAAATCCTATATTTAAACTTTTCACAATAAATTCAAATTTCCCAATTTAAACTATTTTATAAAATCATTAACCCATATTTCTCAAAAATCAGCTTTTAACTATATTTCACAAAAACCATAATTTTATAACTTTTAAAATTATAACGTTTATTTATTTAAAATGGATCAATTCCAAAAATATTTTATATTTTCAAAGATCACTTTAAAATCATTTTAAAATTCCAAAGTTTGGTCAAATGATGCTACACACCAAATAGTCAATCACGACAACAACGACATCATATATCGATATGATAGTCTATCAAATATCAAAATATCTGAAATCAAATAAATACTGTTGAGGAATCATGTTGGATCCCTCTAACCTGTTTCCTGCATCCAAAAACATTAGCACAATACCAATTTCGCTCCAGTACGAAATTATCGCGGTATATGGGATTTAAAATATTATCCGCTTAATAGACGGCGCAATAGGGTCTCATCCGCTAAAAAAATGTGGGAAATCAATAACTCCAATATATACATATGCCAATATATATATATTGCTATTATATATAATACCAATTTCACTGTTTATGAAATATTCGCGGTATATGTTTTTAATAAATAACATCCGCTTACTAACGACGCATAATGTCTATTTTAACAATCAATAGATAACAATCATCATTCAAACATGCATTCAAATATTTTAAATCTAACTATTTAAAATAAAATCGAAACTGATTCGATTGAGTGAGAAGTTCTTACCTTGATTTTATTTTCGTTTTAGCGATTTATTTCGAATAAAATTAAACGGACGTTTAATTTTACCCAAAATTCTCACTAACTCCAAACGACTCCAATCCAATTCCATCGCGTAGTGCTCGTCCATACGATTCCAACGCAACTGGTTTCGCGCGTTTTCGACCTCGTATGAAAAAGATATGAGTTTATGAAGTTTGTACACGATTTTTATAATTAAAATTACAACTATATTTATATTTTTTTTTTAACCTACATCCATCATCCACCGTGCATTTCCAGATCCAACGGCCCCCCACCATCTTCCCAACCCACGCACGCAACTGTACAGGCCGAACCCATGCTCCAATATTAGGTTTAGAGATCGCAACCTCCACGATCCACTTCGCGACGATCAGAGAGCCTCACGTCGAAGCCCGCACCTCCATCCACCAACGCCGGCCGACCGCACCCCCATCGTGCCCCCCTCGCTCTCGAAACGCGTGCGCAGCTGGCCATGAACGCGAGCGTCTCTCTCCCTCCTCGTTGCTCCGATCTCCATCAAATCCGTATGGATGTGAAGCGCTCGAGATGCTCAACAACTTCCATGTTGATGATTTCCTAAATTGATTCACAGATTTTGAGAAATTGAAGGAAGAACATATGAAACTTTCGGCCATTGATTTAAGGTGAACGGCGGCAGCGTATATTAGGGTTTGGTAAATTTTTTTATTTTATTTTTGTGAATTAAAGGTGTATTTATAGGAATTTGAACGAACACTATTCATCCGGAAATTCCGAACTCCGATTTACGCGCCGAAACTGACGTTCCTAGGGTTTACCCCGCGTTCCGGACACAATGAAACAGGTTTCGGAAGCTAATTCGGTCATATGTGCGAGTTATGGCAATAAACGTTCAATTTAAATTAAACCGATTTAAACGATTTTCTAGGCGTTTTAATTTGTACCGGACAAACGGTAAATCCAATTGACACGAAATTTGAAACCTTATAATAATATCACATTATGGATCCGATGAAACTGGTTCCGTCGAAATCCGAGACTTTTTGAAAAATGGCTATTTTAACTCGCCAAATTAATATTAAAAATAATTCGATGCGTTTCGAGCTGCCACGATCAAACGATAACTCCGATTGACACGAAAATTGAAATCCGGTAATAACTAACTATTACGGATCCAATGGAACTGGTTTCGTCCAATTCTGAGACTGTTCAAAAATTGACTAATTTCACTAGTCGATTAAATATTAAAATATTCAATTTTCACAAATAAACTTTTAATTCGATTTTAAAAGTTCTAAAATATCATTCTAACTTCAATATGATAAAATAAAATTTTACAAATCATTTTCAATCATATTTAACCCAATTTTCAATTATTTCCATAATTTAACATATTAAATTATCGATTTAATTATCCAATTAAATCCAATAATTCAAATAAAAATTTATTAGACTTATAAATTCACTTATTAATATTTAAAATTAATTAAATATTCAAATTTTAATTATCAAAAATTCTGGGTCGTTACAATCTTCCCCCCTTAAAAGAATTTCGTCCTCGAAATTATTAAGTAAGAAAAGTTACAGAATCCATTAACTTTTCCAAAATTCATAATTAAACTTTTTACAATAACTAACTAAGTTTTCAAATCATGCTTAGTTATCTTTCAAAAACGACTACTATTGTTTAACTTTCAATTCAGAAATTAAAGTTATAGTTTTCAAAACTTTCCAATTTTCTCAAATTTTTCCAACGCCTTAAATTTCCGGAAAAATTCGCCATAGTCTCCTTTGCGCGGCTCGATCCGGAAAAAAAAATGACAGTATATATATCACAAATATACATCTCATCAAGTAATGAGGCATCCCGAAGGGAAAAAGTATAAAAGTACGATATTTAATCCGAGATATGTACCTTATATTTTATTAGCGAGCATATACGGCTAATATAGCGCGAAAGCGAGCTCCAAATGCGAAGCAAACGCGATCCGCACCTACTAAACACTCAACAAACAACATGAGAATCATGCATATAGACAATAGTATCAATATACATCATATAGCAACATAATAACTATATATGCCAACATAGCAATTGAAACAAAAGCAATATATTCAACCATCAACCAACTAGCATTCATAACCAATAAATATTCATTCATATTCTCATTAATATTCAATGAATTGGTTTTCAATTTAATCACATTTGATTTATTAACAGTGGATGTTCACTAACATTCATTTTCAATTAGTTTATATTCACTAATTCATATTCAAGTTGGTTCACTTCCAAATCAAATTCAATTCCATTTAAGTTTCACTTAACTTCCAATTGAATTCCAATTACTTTAGCTTTCAATTTCGTTAACTTAATGAATTATATACAATCAACTAACAATCATATAACAATCAAAGTATATAAATTACAACCAAATTCCTTTGCTTATATTCATTTAATTTGGCTTAATACCTTCACTTTATTATTTTACTTTGATACTAATATCAACTTCATTCAACACCTCTTAAGTTATATTCCATTTAACTTTAAATTCATTTTTATTTACCACTCATATTCATAATTATATTCATATAGTTTCACTTCTTATATATATAAGTTTATTTCACAATTGTAAATCACATTAATTATAATTCAATTCTTATAATTCTTTTGCTTATACAATTATTCTTTTACTTAGATTATTCAAAATAACCAAACAATCTACTTATATACACTTTAATAATTCTGAAAAATTATTTCTTTATATATAAAATATAATCAAGGTAAAATTATTTCATTTACCCAATTTAAAACAATATCGTGTCGGTTTATCTTGTTTAAGAGTTTAGAAACCCCTATCTACGATAGTTAGCTAGACTACATCGACCGAAATCTATAAACAATCAACCGATAAGTCAACACAATACAAAACAATTTTATATTCACTTACAAATACGCATTCATAGCTATTATTACACTCAAACTCATTCTAGAGTACTGCTGACTCTATCTCTAATGAGTAATACCCAGCAGAACCATGGTTGTCGCTTAACCATATGCTCTGATACCAAATGTAACGGCAGGGATTTTTCGTTGCCGAAAAACCGAACCATTAGGGTTTAAGAAGAAGAAAAGAAAGAAGAAGAGATAAGAAGATAGAAAATAGAGGGAAAAGAAAATAGAAAATAGAACGGAACAGAACACAACTGAAACTCACAATTCGCAGCGGAACAACATATAATAATAAATGAATAATCTTTAAACAAAGAACTATATCAGTTATTACATTTCATACATTACATTTCATTACATCATATCATCAGAGTGTACAACAACAACAACAAACAGCGGAAAAGAAATACTATATACTAGTAATACGCCATGTGATCCATCTTGCCTCCAGCAACTCCAGAATATCCAGAATATCCTGATAAACCTAACTCTTAACTGCCCGTGTGGAAATTGGTGGGCACCCAGAGTTTAGGAAGGAAAACAATAAACTCCGAGTCAGTCATGTGACTGGTGTGAGAACTCAAAACAGTTTATTTATCTTTAAAATCAAAATAGAGGAATATTTTTAAAGTCAATTCGCAATGCTTTTAAAAATGAGACTACCATAAGACCTCCCGCCACACACACAATGCAAACGCAGACTTGGAGGAGATTTCTCCTTATGATAGTCAAAGATGCTTGATACGCATTTAAAAAGAACATTTCATATTATTATTAGTGCATAGTGTAGGAAACAATTTCGAAAGTAGAATATAAATCTTAGCCAGCATAGGTACCATTATAGTATGCTTACTATAGCTACCATATTAAATGGCAGGTTCTACAACTAAAACCGTACAAGTCACGTATTGTTTCTTTGGATTTCCAACGAATGATCAGGCCAAGGAACTTTCCATTGCCACATGAGAATGCCTCTGGATGGACATCCCCGAGAACCAAACCGGATCTCTACCAACACAAGGCCGGGTTACCCGTAACTGAGTAACAACTGACCGAATATGCCATCCTCCGGTCCTTTGGGACCTTTCAACCGAGCGCTCGCAATCAATTCACACAATCATAAAGTGTTTTCAACATGAGTAAGTATCTGTGCTCCATACCATAATACCACCCTTTTCCAGAAGGAAATGCACATATCCTAAAGGACGCTACCCCTCATAACCTTGCCGCATCTTTCCTGTTTTGACCATTCCCGAGGTGTGAGGCTCGACGAAGTCACGTCCATAAAAACATACTTTATACAAAAGCCATGCTTTGGGTCAACAAATGATCATAGAAATGACCACCAGGATAGACGATGAAATAAACGATCCTATCACAAATAATCAACACAATGATCATTTACAGCAACACTCAGCATGTCACATTACCAAATTGGGAATATATTGCTGATAACCTTCAACTACATAACCTCTGAGCTCGTACGTCTCAGAGAAGGGTGTTAAGCTAAAAGAATAAATTCTCCGCCACCAACAGAAATATATTTGAAAGAAATCTGCTTTATATCTCAATTTGTAATGTCAGACATACAATCCATGCAAGTCTGTTCCGGGCTCGAACAAAACCGAAGGCACTTACAAAGAAGTCCTTGCAATCCGGATATTCACAATCCTGATCGGATTTCCCATCACATATGGAGAACTCAATACCGTAGCTACTCGGTGCAGAGTCAATCGACAGGTCATCCTATCGCTCTCGCAAATACCGGGTCTTCAACACCGATTTCAATGCTATACATAACGACGTATCACATATTCGGAATGGGTTATATGACCCCATGGTCCTTTCCCGGTTAACCCGAATAGTGAGCGCTTATTCAAAAATAAGTGTGGCATTCAAATTCAAACAAATCACATCAAATACCTATTCAAAGGAAATATTGATAGTCGGTTATTGAACTATCAATGGATACGCACACATCACCAGTTTCCAAATAATTTTCCAAATTATTTATTTTCCAAAATATATTTACAAGATAAATAATTTTCACACTTCAAAAATAAATCAATATTTATCTTTAAACAAATTTCCTTTCTATTCATAAATTCCATAGTGAATTTATATTTCGCAATATCCATACATATATGATTTCAATTATTCATTTCAATTTATCTTCAAAAAGATAAATTCTCAAAATATTCACTTTATATTGGAAAAACATTTCCATACTTATTTATTCATAAGTAATTCACAAATTTTATTTATTTTCAACACTTGGAAAATATTCAATATACTTAAATCGAGATTAAGTATATATTTCATTCTTTAAGGAAATCATTCTCTTAAACATATTTATTTGGGCCAAAACGAATGTTACGTAAAACATCGTTACGACAACCCAAAATCACTAGTATAGGGATTCGAAATTAAAATAGATATATAAATCCCAATACTATACAAAACATTTCCTTTCGGAAATCATTTACTATAACAACAGTGTTATAGTCAACTATTTCCTTTTATTTCTCGAAAACGTCTATTTCAACAATGAATGTTGAAATCTATGGTTTCGAATCTTAACATATTTAAAACATCGTTAGATCGTTTTAATTCAATTTAAACATCTCATTCAAAACAATTTTTTTTAACATATTATTCACTATTCAAAAACGTGAATAAACTACGTTAACAATTTTCATCCTTTTATTCCTTTTATTTCAAAGGATTATTCACAGTTAAAAACGTGAATATAACTCCATTAATAGGTTTCAACAATTTACTTCTTAAAGTAAGTCGTTTTCGAATTTATAAAACAACGTTTATAAATTCCTTTTCTATTTATTTTATAACAACTCCTTTTATAAATTCCTTTATTAACCTATTCGATTTATAACTCAATTATAAACTAAAAGTTCACATTATAAGTTAAATGCTTATACAACGATTGTTTTAGAAAATCGTTCTTTTAAACTTCATAATTATAAATCTTATAACTTATAAGATTCATTCATTTATCCAAAACCATTATTTTAATAACTTAATAAATTTTATGAACCTACTGCTTATAAAATTCCATTTATAACTTCACCGTTTATAATTCTATAAATTTCATTCATTTATGAAATTCATTTTCACTTCATTCAAACACTTATAAAAACTCGTTTTATAATGTCAATATTTCAATTTATAAATATCCATTTATAAATCTCTTAATATAAATCAATTTATATTATTCTTTAAAACGTCTTTAAACTCCTTTATAATTTCACCATTCTCTTGATTTATAAAATAATTAAATTTTATAAATCCTATATTTAAACTTTTCACAATAAATTCAAATTTCCCAATTTAAACTATTTTATAAAATCATTAACCCATATTTCTCAAAAATCAGCTTTTAACTATATTTCACAAAAACCATAATTTTATAACTTTTAAAATTATAACGTTTATTTATTTAAAATGGGTCAATTCCAAAAATATTTTATATTTTCAAAGATCACTTTAAAATCATTTTAAAATTCCAAAGTTTGGTCAAATGATGCTACACACCAAATAGTCAATCACGACAACAACGACATCATATATCGATATGATAGTCTATCAAATATCAAAATATCTGAAATCAAATAAATACTATTGAGGAATCCTGTTGGATCCCTCCAACCTGTTTCCTGCATCCAAAAACATTAGCACAATACCAATTTCGCTCCAGTACGAAATTATCGCGGTATATGGGATTTAAAATATTATCCGCTTAATAGACGGCGCAATAGGGTCTCATCCGCTAAAAAAATGTGGGAAATCAATAACTCCAATATATACATATGCCAATATATATATATATATATTGCTATTATATATAATACCAATTTCACTGTTTATGAAATATTCGCGGTATATGTTTTTAATAAATAACATCCGCTTACTAACGACGCATAATGTCTATTTTAACAATCAATAGATAACAATCATCATTCAAACATGCATTCAAATATTTTAAATCTAACTATTTAAAATAAAATCGAAACTGATTCGATTGAGTGAGAAGTTCTCACCTTGATTTTATTTTCGTTTTAGCGATTTATTTCGAATAAAATTAAACGGACGTTTAATTTTACCCAAAATTCTCACTAACTCCAAACGACTCCAATCCAATTCCATCGCGTAGTGCTCGTCCATACGATTCCAACGCAACTGGTTTTGCGCGTTTTCGACCTCGTATGAAAAAGATATGAGTTTATGAAGTTTGTACACGATTTTTATAATTAAAATTACAACTATATTTATAATTTTTTTTTAACCTACATCCATCATCCACCGTGCATTTCCAGATCCAACGGCCCCCCACCATCTTCCCAACCCACGCACGCAACTGTACAGGCCGAACCCATGCTCCAATATTAGGTTTAGAGATCGCAACCTCCACGATCCACTTCGCGACGATCAGAGAGCCTCACGTCGAAGCCCCCACCTCCATCCACCAACGCCGGCCGACCGCACCCCCATCGTGCCCCCCTCGCTCTCGAAACGCGTGTGCAGCTGGCCATGAACGCGAGCGTCTCTCTCCCTCCTCTTTGCTCCGATCTCCATCAAATCCGTATGGATGTGAAGCCCTCGAGATGCTCAACAACTTCCATGTTGATGATTTCCTAAATTGATTCACAGATTTTGAGAAATTGAAGGAAGAACATATGAAACTTTCGGCCATTGATTTAAGGTGAACGGCGGCTGCGTATATTAGGGTTTGGCAAATTTTTTTATTTTATTTTTGTGAATTAAAGGTGTATTTATAGGAATTTGAACGAACACTATTCATCCGGAAATTCCGAACTCCGATTTACGCGCCGAAACTGACGTTCCTAGGGTTTACCCCGCGTTTCGGACACAATGGAACAAGTTTCGGAAGCTAATTCGGTCATATGTGCGAGTTATGGCAATAAACGTTCAATTTAAATTAAACCGATTTAAACGATTTTCTAGGCGTTTTAATTTGTACCGGACAAACGGTAAATCCAATTGACACGAAATTTGAAACCTTATAATAATATCACATTATGGATCCGATGAAACTGGTTTCGTCGAAATTCAAGACTTTTTGAAAAATGGCTATTTTAACTCGCCAAATTAATATTAAAAATAATTCGATGCGTTTCGAGCTGCCACGATCAAACGATAACTCCGATTGACACGAAAATTGAAATCCGGTAATAACTAACTATTACGGATCCAATGGAACTGGTTTCGTCCAATTCTGAGACTGTTCAAAAATTGACTAATTTCACTAGTCGATTAAATATTAAAATATTCAATTTTCACAAATAAACTTTTAATTCGATTTTAAAAGTTCTAAAATATCATTCTAACTTCAATATGATAAAATAAAATTTTACAAATCATTTTCAATCATATTTAACCCAATTTTCAATTATTTCCATAATTTAACATATTAAATTATCGATTTAATTATCCAATTAAATCCAATAATTCAAATAAAAATTTATTCGACTTATAAATTCACTTATTAATATTTAAAATTAATTAAATATTCAAATTTTAATTATCAAAAATTCTGGGTCGTTACATATAAGTCAATGTATCAATGCTCGTTTAAACTAAAATTCATGGATAGTTGCTCTTAACTAGTCCTATTCTTTACACTAGCAGACGATATTACTTCGTAATATCCTTTGTTAGTGTGTGTCTCGGGGTGGGGCGTTGCAAAAGCTAAGGGCCAACTTTGAGTGGAAATTTTAGTTTTTCTATTTTAGTAGTTGAATAATATAGTTTTGATTTGATATATGCCTTGGGGAGTCTTGGATTATGAAAACATCATATGAAAAATTCCCAAAACTTCTCAAAGAAAAATGTCAATTCTTAGGATTGGAGTCTTGATTGTCTTGTGTTAAAATAATGGGGTTTTGTCAATTTTTGCAGTTTATGTATTCTATCTTCTAATCCATTACTTTATTTTCTTCTCCAAACCTAACTAAGGGAGTTAACTGAAAAATGGTGTGCAAAGGACGAATTTTGTTCGTAGTTTGCACCATATATTTGTATAAAATTTAATAGAATTGTCCTTATCTAAACTCATGTAAAAGAAGTTAAATAGAGCGTAGAATTGATTAAATTGTAAGTTTCCATTTTTGGTTTATTCCATTATTTTAATATGAGATTTAGATTATATATTCAAGTCTATTTATTGCAATTTTGGATATGTTGAACCATTATTATGGATATTATAATCCCTTATTATATATATTGGAATTTGGACATTCTGGGTAAAATGGAAGAAAAGGAAAGACTTGTATTATTATGGTTAAGAAGGAATTGATATTTAACGTTAGTTAGGGCATAATCTCTACACGCATAAAATAATCAATGCGTATTTGTTTATAGATTAATTAGCGTAAGAAAACGTATAATTATAATGTGAGATGGGTATTATATATAGAGAGTATTTGAATTATGGCTAAGTCATGGGGAAGCGAGGTCGTTTAAAAGGCCCATAGAAGTCTGTCCAACTAATTTGGCTACCAGAAGTGTGATTTAGGGGTGATGTGAGACGTCTCCTATGAAAGTATTTATAATATTGCCTCTTTTCCCGAATACGAGATTTAGATTCTATATTCAAGTCTTCTTATTGCAATTTTGGATATGAGTATTGAATCCATGTTATGATTCTTATAATCCCTTGTCATGGATATTGGAATTTGGATATTATTGGTAAAATGGAAGAAAAAGGAAAGATTATATTATTATAGCTAAGACGGAATTGACATTTAACGTTAGTTAGGGCATAATATCTGCACACATAGAATAATAAATGTGTATTTATTTTGGATTAATTAGCGTAATAAACGTATAATTATAACATATAATGGCGTAGTTAATTAGGTACTGATTGTCATTGATCCCCTCTTAGGAACGTAAGTTGTAAGGTGTAATAAGGAGGATTACTTATAAGGCCTTAATTATGGAAAAATGAGATGAGTATAATATATATAGAGTATTTGAATTATGGTTAAATCAAAGGGAAGCAAGGTTAGTCAAAAGACCCATAAAAGTCTGTCTAGCTAATCGGCTATCAACAGTGTGACTTTGGTGCTAATGTGAGACATCTCGTATGATAAGTATTTATAATGATGCCTCTTTTACCGAGTATGATACTTAGATTCTATATTCAAGTCTATTTACTACAGTTTTGGATATGAATATTGGATCCTTGTTATGGATATTATAATCCTTTGTTATGGATATTGGAATTTGGACGTTATTGGTAAAATGGAAGAAAAATGAAAGACTTGTATTATTATGGTTAAGAAGGAATTTCATTTAACGTCAGTTATGGTGTAATCTCTGCATGCATAGAATAATTAATGCGTATTTATTTATAAATTAATTAGCATGATAAAAGTATAATTATATCATATAATAGCGTGGTTAATTAGGTAATTGTAACAACCCAGAATTTTAGTCATTCAAATTTTGAATACTTAATTGATTTTAAATATTGAAAAGTTATTTTTATAAGCTAAATAACTTGAAAATTTCAAATATAGCGATTTATTTTATAAATTAATTGTTGGATTTAATTTTTTGAATTGCTTAAATAATTAAATCCTGAATTTAATATGAATAAAAATGATTTTGAAAGTTGATTTAAATTATATTCAAACAAGAATTAAGATCGTAAAATTTTGATTCAGATTTAAAAGTGATTTATTTGGTGTTGTTAATAATTCTTGTTAACTAACGTTAAAAATAGCCTTCCGAGGCATTATCTCCGATTTCGATGAAACTAATTTCATTAGATCTGTAATAGTGTCTTATTATATGCCGTCGAATTTCATGGTGACTGGACATATCATTTGGGCGTGCGAGATTGAAACGCATAGAAATTAAATTTAGGAATTCATATAATAATTGGGTTTGAGAAGCTGTCTTCTGCATATGATCGAATTAGGTCTTGAAACTAGTTCCATTGTGTTTTAGGTATATTACATATTAGAACATCAGGCAGCACGTATCGATAGGATTTCGAAATTTTTCGAACATTTAAAGTTGGATATTTTTGAACACATACATACATATATGTACATATATAGGCCATAACCATATCCTATTTTTGCCCATACTCTCCATTATTCAGCCATACCACCAGGTTGAGGCCATTCCTTCCCTCCCTTATTTATAAACGTGACCAAAACTAGAGAACGTTTAAAAAATTTCAAATCAATTCCAATCCTACGGCCTTTATCGATTTGTATCACCACAAGCAAAATCTGGCGAAGTCGTCAACTAGAGAAATGTCTACAGTGGGATGACAAGGAGGATGCACGGTAGTGGTCAAATCTGATGATCGGAGGTGGCCATAGTTCGTCCTCATCAGCAAATGGAAGAGGAGTATCTCGGCATGGTGATGTAGGAGACAAGGGAAGGAGTGGAGGATGGCGTTTGGTAGCTAGTGGCTGTTTGGTGCTTGGTTGTCAGTGCGGTGCCACAGCAGTGGCTGGAAATTAGGAAAAAACATTGATTGAAATTTTAGGGGATTCCCTGGGAGTGGTGGCGTTACGGATGATGGCGAAGGTGGCAGAGGGTTCATCTTGGTGAGGCGATTCTAAAGAGTGGTGGCGGTGGGCTCCAGTGGGTGCTTGTGGCGGCGACAATTGAATGATGTTCGCGGCTTGGGTTGGTTTTTTTCCATTTGAGAAAGGGGAAGGAAGGGATTAGTTATAATTTGGGTAATTATTTTTAATGATGTGTAATTAATGAAATATCTATATTATTAAAATTGTAAAACCTATTGATACTATAACTTCTTCATATGAGTTCGGAATCGATGCTACGAGTTGCGCTCGTTACGACGAAATCTTCACGATGGAACTGGTTTGGTTGGATTTGAAGACAATTGAAATTTAGGCTAAAATCGGACGTCATTCGATTTTAGTTACAAATCGAAACTTCTCGATGATAATTTAAATAATAGGGAGTTAAACACACCTTTTTTGTTAACTTGTATGAAATACAATTGATAAAAATTATTGATTGAGCGTTTGGATGATTTACTATTTTATATTGTTGGTTTGGATATATTCCCGCCCTTAAAGCAGATAAAATCCTATTACGTTCCCGTGTAAGAGTGGATGACCCTTTGTATATGATCCTGCCTCGAAGCAGTTGATTTCTTTTATTTAGATATATACTGGATGTGATGCAAAGGAACAAGTTGGAGGGATCCAATGGGATTCCTCGCCACTGTTGATTTTAATTTCAAAATTATTCCTGTCATATGAGTTACTAGATATCAAACCTGATGGTTTGACACTTTTGGTTATGGCATTGGTTTATGATAGAAAATTTAAACTTGCAGTGATAGAAAATCAATATCAACATTGGTTGCGCGTTTAGTAGCCATGGCCCTAAATCAGTTTTTGAAATACTATAAAACCCAATTAACTTGGAATTGGTTTTTGAAATAGGAAAGGATTTTAAATCCAAAATTGAGTTTTGGAAATATTTTATTTTTTAAAAGAATTAACGTTTATTTCACTCTAATCTTCTATATGTCTTTTCTAGATTATTTATTTATATTTAGTATTGTTTTAACAAATTATTTATTTATATTTAATATTGTTTCTAAGTTATATTATATATATTTAATGCTTTTCAAAAGTTATTTATCAATATTTTTATATTTATGAAAAGTTAATTTTTTGAAATAAATATGGCTTATAATTTATAATAAGGATTTATTAATAATGATTAGAAAATAAATTATCATTATTTACAATAGTGGTAAAGATTAATTATTATTGTTTATTTCATTATGTTTTGAAATCATTAATTATTAATTTTAAGATGTTTTGAAGTTAACACTTTTTATTTATTTATTTTATGATGTTTTGAAGTAAAAGATTTTTAATTATTTATAAATATTTTTGAGACCCATAAATAGAGTTTTATAAAAGGACTTAGATTTTACAAAAGGGGTTTATAAAATGGTTTAAAGACTTTATGGAAGATTATTTACTAGCTGAAAGAGTTGTATAAATGGTTAGATATTTATAAAACGAGTTTAAGAAATGGGTTCATAGATTTGTAAGAGAGTGTTTTAAATGGTAATTTGCTATGTGACAATTGTATAGTTGATGGACTTGTTTTGTAAAAAGGTGTTTTGGGATAATAAATGGTTTCATAATAAGATGGTTAAACATAATAAACATTTTGTTTTAAAGGGAATTATAAAGAAGCTTTATAAATATATTTTGAGATATTTATGAACAAAGAGATTTTGGAAAGAAATGGTTGATTTCATGGTGTTATTCGAGGGGCAGGCATTACCTACATTTTACTATGGATTCGATAGGATAGCGACGTAACCATTGAGTAAATCGTGATCCACGATTTATATGGAACGGTGCAACCGTATCTATTTTGGACATTTTCAAGTAAATAAGTGCATTTTCTATGTTGCGAGGTGTAATGTGTGTGAATATACTTATACCATTGAGATAAATATATGAATATTTTCTAAGTATTGAAAATATAGGGATTGGTGAATATACCTTTGTAAAAGTATTTCTATACAAGGAACATACAAAGAGATTTTAATTAATGAAATATTTATTTAAGGAGGCTAATGGTTGCTTATGTGCTTAACCAATGTTGGTTGTCCCCTATATATTAAATCCCTGATTTGGATGTATGTTGTTGACAGTTAAATAACCGACTATAAAATCTTGGCTTAATATATGAAATCCTTCTTAATTTTGGTACAGAAATATTTCATACTTAACACCGAAAGTGTGACGACCCGTCTCCTCGACCCTTAGAAATTGACACATATACATCCACGGCATTAACGTGCCGTAAATCTAAGTGCCGAGGAGGCAGATTGTCAAGGGTGTAAAAAAAATGATGATAGGAGATAACACGATAATAGAATTTCACATCGCATTCAACATTTTAATTAGACATAAGTGGTCAGAGTCAAATACAAACCCAGCGAGATAGTTATAACTGTCTATCCATACATATGCCAGAAAATACATACTACATAACATAGTTGAAAATGGGTAGATATTTACATAAGTTACTTCAGCTTCATAGCTCTAAAAGACTTCTCCAAAATGCTCCCCAACATGCTCCAAAATGCTCATAAGATATCCTGACTACACGGCTGCCTGAAAAATAGGGCACCCAGAGTTTTAAGGGAAAAACAAACTCCAGGTCAGTCATGGGACTGGTGTGAGAACTCAAAGTACGAAGTTTTGAAAACAAAAAGGTATCTCAGAAGTCTGCGCCGCACATAAACACGGAATGAGTTTTTACCTTATGGTAATCAAAAATCTTTATTATGTAAAATTTGGATATTATTTTTAATAACTTTCTTTGAAATTTTTTGCAAATAAACTTATTAATCTTATCCGAAATTGTTAGATTGATTGAATTCCAGCATAACAGGTTTATAATCAATTCCGTAGGTACTTATTGGAGAATGGATTTCCATACAAATGACCAAGTGAAGGGACTACCTTCCGATTGGTACACTCTAAATGGATGTCTCGAGGCACAGACCATCTGTCCTCTACCAATACAAGAACAACCTACCTCTGTAACTAGATAGTGTCGAATATGTCATCCCCTGGTTATTACCGACCTTTATCCAAGAGATCTCTTCGCATACATCCACATTAATTCACATCCTTAACGTCAGAGCGGGAAGAAAAATATCTAGAAGGGAATAATCATACCCTAATTATGAATGACCCACTTAGCCTAGCTACATCTAACCCTGTTTTGGTCATTTACGGTTGATGAGGCTCGAGGCAACGATTACCTTTTCACATAGCACATCTTCTTTCACTTTGAATGCCACATTGCCATTCCACATTCACACGACTGATTTCTACAAACGTATAACTTTGTAAGCTTGTATGTCTTAGGAAAGGGTGTTAAGATAAGAGAAGGTGTCTCCTCGCCACCGGTTGATATACCTTAATAGAGATCTCTCTCGATGTGATTTAGAATGCAAGGTCAGACATTCTTCCATAAAAGTTCGTTATAGGACTTAACGAAACCGAAGGTACTTTCCTCGGCCATTACTAGGCGAGAAGTCCTTGTGGTTCTGAGATTTTTCATAACAAAGTGACCACTACTACAATATAGTGAATAGAGAGTATATCCCAAATTAATCAACAAGTACTCCCTCGTTATTATTCGTCTTAATATCTCCATCTTTAAACATCTTCAATCCTCGAACATGTAAATTGGTTCGAAGGGGGTTTCAGATAGGAATCACCCAAATCCGACACCAGTTTCTTTGAAATCCAATTATCAATAAAAAATGATGTAATTAGGTGATTATTTTTTGATTCATTCATTTTAATTTACCAAAATATCTTCGAGAGATATATATTTTCACAATATTCTTTTAGTGAATACGGAATCATTTAAACCTCTCTTTTTGAATATTTCTCAAAGCATTTAAAGAATTTCTTTTAAGAAAATAGGATTATAGAAATCACTCTACTTTTAGTCAATATCAACTTCTATATTCAACAAGTGCTATGGGAGGAATAACGTGAGACCGCCTTTTAAATTCCACTAATATGACAAGTTCCCTATTCGGATTTAAATAATGAGTATAGGAAGATTATTTCTATAAAATCCAAGTTGAGCATCCGGGCTTTCCTTTCTTTATGTTCCACCCCTCGCCTAAAAGAGAAAACTGAGGCCGTTTTAGTTTAAAGCACTGGTTGCTCCATCCCTAACCTTAGTTACACACCTTGTTTTCACTTTTAGATCTCACAAGCGGGACAAATGTACTAGTCGTTTCCGCATACTCATTTTTCCTTTTTAAATCAGTTAACTATTTGTTTAACCATCTTTGAAATAATTTTAAATTGTTCAAATTTCTTTTAAAATACTTTATTATTTACTTTAAAACATTTTCTAAGGATATGAGAAAGAATGGTTAAGTTTCAACCTTTATTTCAAAAGTTATAGAAAAGCGTTGCGAAAAGGTGTTGCAAAAAGTGTTATAAAAGTGCTTTAAAGGCTATATTCTTCAGAACAACTTTAATATCATTTAGAAAACCATCTTTTCAACTTAAATAGCTTTTAAACCATTTTAAAATATTTTTAGAATTTACTTCATATTTTTAAAATGATTATTTTGCTAATTTCCGACTTTGGTTATCTAGTGCAAAAACTGGATTTTTCTTGAAAATTGACTTTGCCATATTTCAAAATATACAAGATGAAATATTGATTTTATTATTCCATTTGAAAGATATGGATATAAGGATTCAGAATTCTTACTTCGAAGAATTCGAAACTGTATTCCACTTCGTATGTTCATCTGAAATTTTGACGCGGAAACACGAACTACCGTTACGTGACGCGTCAAATTTTAGGTGTATTTTGAGATTCATATCCAAACTTTATCGAGACAAGTTTAAACATTTAGTATTCATTTCTAAAGCATATTCAAATACATTTTTTCAAGGGTATAAATGATTCCATATAACATTTCATTTTATTTGGAAAGTGTTTTCCGTGTAAATCAACGTCGTGTATATCATGACTTGTTTCAATATTTTCATGCAATAAAAAACATATGGAAATCAATATCATAACCAAATATTCAAACAAACATATCACAACATCACAACCAAATATATACATATAAATTGGATGTTCTCACCTTGTTTGGAATTGAACTAACATTAAATTGAAATAACATTTCTAACTCAACTCAAAAGCTCAAGGACACTTATTTTAAGACTTCTAGGTGGCTTGACTTTGCTTGTGGATGCCTTTAAAGCTTTGGGCCATGAGTTTCAAAGGGAGATTAGGCTTGGTCTTGGGTCAGGGGGTGGTGGTTGGTAATGGTCGTGGGTTAGAGGAGGAGAAAGAGGGAGATTTAAAGTGGTTTTGAGGTGGTTTATTGCATATTTTTTTATATTATTTTCAGAAAAATTTTAGCATTATTTTTTTAAGATAGGAAGCCTGAAAAAGAGTGAGAAGAAGCTTGAAATTCTGAGAAGAAAAACTGTGGAAGGAAGTGAGAAAGTGGGTGTGTATTTATAGAAAAAACTTTGGATTAAAATATTATATTTGCAAAAGGCCAAAATACCCTTTACTTACTTTTAAAATAATCTTACTTTTTAACACTTAACATCACATTTCAAATCTTTACTTTATGTCCTTATCTCTTAAGGAGTAAGAAAACTTAAAGTAATAATGATGTTTCTTTTGATTTGACGTGTTTTGTTTTTATTAGTTTACTTTTCCTAATTATATTCTAGAATTTCTAAAAAAAATTTGATACAAGTAAACCTAATTAGCAACTCAATTAATACTTACTACATTTATACAAGTGTACATGAATATTGTAATAAAGGTGCAACAACATTGCGACAACTTTAAATCGACAAAACGTTGATTTTTGATAAAATGTTCTATGGTCATATTTTGACGTTTTAGTTAAACTATTTATTTATGTAAACCAAATTTAAAAATAAATTTGTATAATGTTATATAAAAATATAAACACTCATAAATAAATTAAAATAATTTATTAAACCGTTTAAACTTACTTTTCTAAAATCAGGATTTTGTCACTTTTGTCGATATAAGCAAATGTTGCTATTTTTATGTATATTTCTATTTTCAAATCCTATCTAATATTATTTGAATCATAAAACCTTTTATATTTTATATTTAAAATCATTTTAAATATTATATTTTTGAAGTGGTTAAATTTTGGGTCGTTACATTCTCCCCTACTTAAAAGAATTTCGTTCTCGAAATTAGATAGGAAGAAAATAACTCAAAAAATATATTCAGTAAGATGGAATATATAAAATAAGTGACTACACCATAGGCAGTGAGTACACTAAATCGGTAGGTAAACTTTATACACTAATCCCAAATTCGAGATAAGCTTTCTTCATCCTTTCCTCTGTTTCCCATGTGCAATCCTCTGCATCTCTGCTCCATTGAACTTTGACCAACCTTACAACCTTCCTTCTTAATCGTTTTTAATCTTGGTCCACGATTCGAAATGGCCTTCTAATAACCGCTAAGTTTGGTTCAATCTCCAAGTCATCCTAGGCTGCTGCTTCTATGATTTTTTCTGGGTCATATACATGCTTTCGTAAATGTGATACGTGAAAAACATTATGTACAACAGATAATTGTTGAATATGCGAGTATATGATTTTTTGTTTGATGATAATAAACTTATATGTATTCATTTAAATGTATTTGTTAATGTACTATTTTATTTTCACATAATTAGATAAATATTTGATGAATAAAATAAATAACATGGAATTTAAATTCAAACAGATATTTTATTCAAACAAATATTTATTACAATTTTGAATAGTACAAATTCAAGTTCTCACTATATATACACAATTTTCAATTAAAATACAAATTTGTCTACATCTTTTACATACATTTGCCCTCACTACATATCACTCGTTCACTCGTATTTTATCTTCAATTCTAGTTCAGATTGAATCCAACACCTGAGCCATCTACAAAAAATAAATACCGACGCAGTAAAATTGAAAAGAAAATATTTTTTCAGTGTAAAATAAAATGGATTTTGAAAATAATATTTGCCTTAGTTATTTAGGTTGTTCGTCATCATTTAAATTTGAATTCATCAAACACGAACAACTTGTGACATGCATAGTGTATCACTGTACATGCCACAAGGCCGTGCACACCGATATACACTTGATAAAGTACAGGGACATGCGAGCACAAGGTCAAACCCAAATCAAAAGCCGGGTTCAATTCAAGTGCAATAAAAATAAAGTCACAACACGAGCACAAGGTCAAATCCGAGTTGCAAGCTGGATTCAACACAGGTGCAAATCCAAATGAAATGGTCAAGACACATAAATCAAGCCTCGACCAAAATGGAAACAACATCATAATACAAACTACATTTCAAATCAAGTGAAGTCACAATGAAGCTGCACTGACCAACCCATGAAATCAAGTCAACTACAAGTCTAGAGTTCAAGTGAAACAGTAAATGACACAGGTTCAAGATGAAATCACATACATCTATACACAAATGTATGTACACAAGTGGATTAATACATATGCAAATGCCACTATGATTTCGATGAACCAATAAGCAATATCAATCAAATACTTCAGACCAGACCAACATTAAGTACTCACTAGAATGCATCAAGAAACCAAGAACAGTCAACTTGAAAATGTGATCCGTCTTAAGCAATAACAAGTTGTAACAACCCGGGATTGCAATTACTGAACAATAAATTAAAATTATGATTTTAATTTAAATGGAGCTAAAAATGGATTTTTTTGGATAGGCTAATTTCTTTAAAATAAAGTTATTTAAAGAAAAAAAACGGGTGGTTTTATAATGGTGGGTTTTAGTTGGCTAATGAAGCATTAAATAGTTTTAGTGAACATTAGAATGTCACTTCTCTTATTGGGTCAATTAGTGAAACCAAACCCATTACCCACCTCTATATATTATCTTAAACCCATCCTAAACCCTAACCCTCCTCTTCATAATTTCCTCAAACCCTAAACACCTCTTAAAAACCTAATTAATGGCCTCTATTTGATAGAAGATCCATTTTCCTCTCCACATAGCTAATCTAGGTTTATACAAGCTAAAAGCCTCTTGATCTCCTCTCTCTAGCTTGTGAAGTGCACAACAAGTGTTTGTGCATATTTTTCTTGCATTGGTTGAGGTAAAATTGCTAGCTAAATCCCTTTTTACTTGATGCTAATGAGAGGTTTGCCAAAAAATATATTTAAAGATCATTTCTGTAATTTTCGTTTTAGAATTGTAGCTGAAATGAAATCTTCCATAACATCTTCATTTCTCAGCCGAATTCAATAATTTCGAATGTTCTGCAAAGTATAGACATAACGCTATAAGTTTCATGTATAGATTTTTCCGAAATTTTTCCATTTATTAGATCAAAATCGTGCTTGTTTGTTGCTATCCCGAGAGTAAATTGACAGCAATAACAATCTCAGACCGACAAATTGTATTGGCCATAAGTAACACGTTTCTCATCCATTTTTGGTCAGGTTTTCTGTGCTGCAAACTAGATTCAATAAGGAACACTTTTACTTCAGGTTATATTTTGATATTTTACCATTTAGATGACCTGAAATGCGTTCGAAGACAGAAGCCAATTCTGTCTTTAACAGGTTATCCTGAGTTTCAGCCTGATATTGTTTTGCCTGTATCTCTCGTTTTTGATCCGAATTAGATAATTTCGGATGTTCCGAAAATCTTAAAACATATGATACAATTTTTGTTCAGTAAGTTTTCTGTAATTTTGAGGCTAACTATATCAAAAATTGATTTTCCTACTATCTTTTTGAGAGCGATACACATATTAGCTCTATGGATGAAACTGAAACTATTTTGGTCATAACTTTTGAGCCGCTAGTCAGTATTGAATGATTTTGGACTTTCTGAAAATCTTAGAAACTAATTTACAACTTTCATACTTTGTGTTTTGCAAAATTCTGAGGTTAAGAGAGTCGAAACCTCATTTATTTGTCGCTGTCTTGAGAATAAACGACAGCGACAACGAATTTACAAATCTAAGAATTGTAATCGTCGTATCTCATTCATACTAAGTCCGATTTTGATGAACTTCATATTGTTAAAAAGCTTACACTTAGTATAACAACTTTCCTTCAATAAGTATTTTTTTGATTTTGAAGTTTGTTATATTAAAATATGAATTCTTTACATCAGAGGTGAAATTAGTTTAATGTGTAATCTCCGGATTTTTGATGATATTTTGACGATTTCGATAATTCCATTTGGATTCTTTTTAATGGAATAGAATTTAGTTACCTAGCCTGAATGGGCTGGGGCTGCTGTTCCAGGCTTAAAGCCTGTTTGGGCCTGAGCAAATATTTCTTCAGCTATGTTTTATTACCCTATTCTATTCAGGGTTGCAACTTCGTGACTCCGCCACGGCTATGTCCATTATCGGAATTCGACATTTTTGGTCTCTTGGAAAGATGGAGTTACGAACTCCATATCTGGAAAGTATGGTCATCATCTGAGTTATTAGACCCTCCGAATTTCCTGTCAAAGTTGAACCCAGATCGCTGTGCAAAACAGTGCATTTCATGTTTCTGAGTCCGACTTTGGAATGTCGCTGCGCCTTCATTTCAAGTCGGAATCGAGCAATTCTTTTTGCAACTCGAAGTAGGAATGACGGGCTACATTCCTGCAAATTTTCATGACATTTGGATTCAGTTTGCTAGTCCGAATATTTTTCCGAACATGGGTTCGCAGCAATATTTGGCCTATTTTTCCAACACTTACGAATATATTTTTTGAGGTTTTTTTTTGGATTTATCGATTTCTTAGATTTGTTACTGGATTTCGCGCACAGACTTCATAAAAATGTCTTAAAAGGATTTTTCACTCGAAATGGCTTTCGAAACTATTATTTAGTATTACTTTAATTATTAAATTAATTGCTCCATAATAAGAGAATTTTTAAAAGGACGTTTTAAAAGCGATTTCAATCCAAATAAAAATCCGTTTTCCACAACTATTTTCTGGAATAAAATTCCACACTCACTTTTGTGCACTTCAAGCGAAGTGGAGAAACGGTTGGGAAAAACCCCGGCCTATGGAATTGAGCGTATTTCCTTTCCGGTTAATCCCCAACCATTTCGATTGATCGTTTTGCCTTTTGGCGTAGTTTATCGATGATATGAGATAAACTTTTGTTTACTATTTTGAGTATGGAGTTGTCAGAAGGTAAGTAAACCGATTAGGGCGAACCAGTGGTATGGCACATTGCGTTAACCCTTTTCGGGTTCCTTTCTAGATGTTTCCGACACATTTGCCTGTTGGCGGCCAGTACTGGACCTCTGGGTCATTTGCCTTTTGGGGGTCTCTGGACATTCTGCTCATGTGAGCGGTATTATTGGTGCGTGCCTTTGGGCATTTACCCCCTGGGGTGTCACCAGTAGCGCGTTTTGCCCTTGGACGTGTGGTACCACAAGACTACAATACTTGGCGATAACGACTCTCGTCGTGCACGTGCATTTTTCTGATGATTTCTATGTCACTTTTGGAGTTGGTCCTTCGTCACCGCTCGAGTGATATGTATTTTACTATGTTGTATTGTCTTTTAGGGTATGTTCCCTTTGCCTTTGGCATATATCTTTGCTTTGGCATTGATTTATGGTTAGATTCCATATTATGTGTTATCGCTTATGGGCAACTATTTATAGCTTTTGCTACGCCGATGATATGAGGCATTATTATTTACTCAACACTTGAGTGTTGATTATCTCTTTGGAGAGTTTATTATTGGTTGATGATTATGTGATCGTCTATTATATTATGTGGTTTACATCGCTCTTCTCTATGGAGAAGTACCTTATCCTCTATGTTACCGCGTTATTATATCTCAGTTTATCTAACTGATTATTTAGCTAGCCTGACCCGAGTGTTTTATGCTCGGGTCAGACCGAGTTGTTTCAGGTTAGGTCTCTGGACTTAGCTTGCTCTGTGCTTCTGCTCAGGACTTATCTGCTATGCTGTTAGATAGCTTTCTTATGTCCGCTTTATGCTGCTTTGTTGTTCAGACTTATTTGTACATATTTTTGACTCACATGTGTGAGCAGAGGCTTGTACCCACTTATGATACATTTGGATCTGTATTGACTATGTATTGTTCTGAGACTCTGTGTCTGTTATGTTATTATGTTCTGTGATCATTTTATCATTTAGTTATTATGTTTGTTCTGATAGATCTTTAGCCATTATAATTTCGTTATAAATATTTATTGGATATGTCGAACCACTTGAGAAAAAAATAGATACCACATTTCGACATATTCAGTAGATAGTTATAGCTTGATCACACATGGTCGCTTCTATTATACTCCATTCTCCGCTTTAGCAGACGGTATTACCCCGTAATACTCTTCGTTAGAGTGGTTCTAGGAGTGGGGCGTTACACAAGTACAACATGTATGCATGCAGTGCATAGTACAGAATACTTGCTACAAAGGAATGGTTCAAATGGCCAAACTTATAAATGCGTAACAGTCGGGAACAACTCAAAATCAATGTAAACAAGTGAATCAAGTCCAGCTACCAACTCGACCAAGACCAGACTGCAATATCAAAATAATGATACTAGAGATCATGCACAAGTGACTCAGAGCAATGAATCAAGTGCAGTCACAAATATACAAAACCCAAGTGCATATGAACCCAAACAAGCAGACTTGTATATCGAACAAATACCAAAGATTGTACTGCACCAGGAATAACTCGAGTTGATATGAAAACAACACAAGTACAGGATTGAATACAATGAACAAGGCCTGGCAGCAATAATGAACCAACAAAATATCCAATCAAGCTACATACCAGAAGTAACTGCAGCCTCAACATGATGCATGAATGCAATACATTGGTCAGAGCAACCCAGACTCTAAACTGCAACATGCATATATGCATATGAATTATGTCCAGTGAAAACACAGCTTCAAATAATCACAGTACAAGTGAGCAGCAGGTGGTACGAGACCGAACTAGATGAATGGAAACTACAAGTGACAGGATGAACAGAGTATCAAGTCGAGCATACACATATATGATACAGTGATGCACTGATCAGACAGCTCAAAATAACATCAGGTAACAATGCAACAGAGTCAAGTTTTTTTCTATTCACAGTGTATAAGGTCGAAGTCAAAAAGAAAGGCAAGTAAAAATCGAACAAGTTCAGTCTAACACAAATGACCAAAGTCGAGCACAAAGAACGAAATCAACATCATCAAGTCAAAGCCAAAGTCAAGTAGGTCTTACAAGTTTCAAAACAGAGTTCAAATGCCGGAAATTCACAACCGTAACGACCAAGGAAAGATCAAACAGTTTAGAATCGAAGCCGTGGCAATCAAGGAATCGAGCGAGTTCAAAATCAAAACCGTGCTAATCAAGTAAACGAAATTATTCGATATGAACAAGTTAGAAATCATCATCAGCTTCAAAACAAAATCGACTGGCCGGAATAAAGAAATCGAGGAACTCAAACAAATATATACGAGCGAAAATCAAGGGTTTTGAACCCTATATAAACAAAAAACATCATCGGCAAATGATGCATTCGAGTTTAAAGCTAAACAGAGAACAATAAATTAACTGCTCGAATCGAGTTCGAATCAAGGCAAAACAATAGTGCATTTAAACGATACAATTCACATACCAGATTCTTTGATTCGAACTCAATACTGGAAGCAGCCGTGAACGAGCGCAAAGAGAAGAAAGCGTCGATCGACAAAGCTAAGGGATGTAAATCATCATTTGATCGAGATAATAAAAGTCAGCGGCTTCTAATCTCTCAAAGCCCTAATTTTAAGCAAAGAAAATGAGGAACCAGGACGACATTTTTACAGAGCAAAATAAAGCAACAAAATAAAGGAGATAACGGGGATGCATTTTTTAGTGATAATTTATTTTAGGCCGAGTTATATTAATAAGGCTTTAGTTTAAATTAGGGCTTTGATTATTTATTGCTTCAATTTTGTATTCCTTTTTTAAAATCTTGTAATTTCTAGTCGTGTGACTAGGGGACGAACTACGGTGGCGTAGTTTGGGAATTCGCAACTCAGTGGCTGAGTTGTGGCAGGATTTTGAGCATAGAGTTAAGGCTAGTCGTTAGCGGGTGTCGCGAGTTTACATGTATAAACGTTTGACTGCTTAATTTCTAGTAGAAACCTTAGGGGCAGCACGTAGGCAGGTTTTTGCCGAAGCTGGGTAAATTCTGTGTCGTTCTATTTCTGCATTTATTATTCTGCTATTATCTGTTCTACTATTATTTTGATATATCTGTGTTGAAATAATTTTGTATAAACTTCCGCATTAAATTTTTATAATTAATAGCGTCACCTATTCACCCCCCTCGAGGGTGAAATCGATCCTACAACAATCTTTCAAGTAATTGTATTCGATAAGCTATTGGGCCGATTCGTTCAAGAATGTGATAATGTCCAATATATCGAGGTGCTAACTTTCCAGATCTTCGTAATCTTACTAATCCTCTCATTGGAGAGACTTTCAGAAAGAATGAATCTCCAATTAAGAATTCCATATTTCTATACCTTCGGTCTACATAACTCTTTTGTCTACTTTAGGCTACTTTTAACTTCTTTCTAATCATATCAACTTTCTCTGAAGCTTCTCATATCATATCTGGGCCAAGCACTAACTAGTTTTCGGATTCTATCCAACATGTTAGCGATTTACATGGACGAAGCTTCATACGGTGTCATGCCGATATTAGCTTGATAGCTGTTATTATAGGAGAACTCTACTAAATGTAAATGATTCTCCCACGAGCCTCCAAAGTCTAGAATACATGCTCTTAGAAGATCTTCCAAAACACAATTGACTCTTTCCGCTGTCTATCAGTTTGGAGGTGATATGTAGTGCTTATACTCAGCTTCGTTCCTAAAGCTGTCTGTAGTGCTTCCCAAAATTGACTAGTGAAGATTGGATCACGATCGCTTACTATACTGCTCGAAACTCCATGCAATCGGACAATCTCCTTCATGTATATATCCGCAAGGCTTGTGGTCGTTCTTGTTGGCTTAATTGGAATAAAGTGTGCATTTTTGGTTAATCGATATATGATAACCCAAATGCCATTATTTCCTTTCCTTGTTCGGTGTAAGCCATCAATGAAATCCATAGATATTTGATTCCACTTTTAAGCTGGAATCTCCAAAGGTTGAAGTAATCATGCCGTCTTATGTTGGTCACTTTTGATTCTTTGGCAATTTTCACAACGGTTGACATAGATAGGTATGTCCCTCTTCATACTTCTCCACCAAAATGTACGCTTCATGTCCTTGTACATCTTATGAGTTCCCGGATGAATGCTAAGTTTGGCTGTGTGGCATTCAGCTAATACTTCTTACTTAAGATTTCCAACATCCGGAACACAAATTCTTCCATGACCGCAATACTCTATGGTTTAAAGCTTGAACTCCTTCCTCTGTGTATATCTTCAATAGTCTCCATTAGGAATCGATCTTCTTTTTGCTTGCTAGTTATTTTCTACTGAAGAGTTAGAGTTACTACCAAATAAGAAATAGTAGCTAACTTCCTACTCAAAGCATCAGCTACTACGTTGGCTTTCCCAAGTGTATACATAATATCTAGATCGTATGACACAAGAAATTCTAACCAGCATTGCTGTCTCAGGTTTAAATCCTTTTAGGTGAAAAGATACTTCAAAGATTTGTGGTCCATGAAGAATTCAAATTTTTCACCTAAATGATGGAATATTATTTACTAAGGTCAATTCAAAGTTTTATCGATATAAACCGTGAAAGATTCTTACCTAGCAAATAATGTCTCCATATCTTTAGAGCGAACACAACGGCTAATAATTCTAGTCGTATGTTGCATAATTCTTCTCATGCATCTTCAGCTATTTACTTGCGTAACCAATCACCTTCCCATCTTGCATTAAAACTGCACCAACTCCTTCTCCATAAGCATCTGTATAAATTGTCAATCCACTATTTTCATTTATAATTGCTAAAATTGGAGCGGTTTTCAAAACAAATTTAGCATCCTTCATTGTTAACTTCGTTAGGTAATAGGAAATCTTAAAGAAGAGAAGTCTTGAACGAATCTTCTGTAATATCCTGCTAAACCTAAGAAGCTACGAATCTCTTTAGGAGTTTATGGCTGCTTCCAATCTTGAATAGCTGCAACTTTCCATGGATCTACCGAAATTCCATCCCTTGATGTTATATGTCCAAGGAATCTTATTTCCTTCTCCCAAAAATTGGCACTTTGAGAATTTGGCTTTAAGCACATTATTCCTCAATATCTCCAACATAGCTTCTAGGTGCCTTGCATGTTCTTCCTTTGTCTTTGAGTAGATAAGAATATCATCGATAAAAACTAACAAGAATTTGTTTAGCACATCTCTAAACACTCTATTCATAAGGTCAACAAAATATGCGGGTGCATTAGTTAGCCCAAAAGGCATAACCAACCACACATAGAAAGTACTCGGACTCTTGAATGCAGTTAGATGGATGCAATCTTCTTCAACCCTTAACTGATGGAATCCTGTAGCTAAGTCCATTTTAGAGAAAACTCACGCTCTATGTTACTGGTCAAACAAGTCATTTATTCGAGGTAGAGGATACTTGTTCTTGATTGTTTGCTTGTTCGGATTCTGATAGTCTACGCACAATCTTAAAGATCCATCAGATTTGGCTACAAAAACTATTGTTGATCCCCAACTTGAACGACTAGGTCTTATTAATCCCTTCTCTAATAGCTCTTTGGTTTGGTTATTCAACTCATCCCTTTCTTTCGAAGCCATCCTTCTATCTCGTTGTTTAATTGCATCGCACCAGGAACTAAATCAATATGGAATTCGATTTCTCTATGTGGTGGAAAACTTTTTACTTCTTTAAAGACATCTACAAATTCTTTAACAATGGGTATTGTTTCTAATCCTATCTGGGATGTATCTAAAGCATACAGAAAACTATCCCTTCTTGGACTAGGATCGTCATAAGGTATTTCTATGAGTTTCCCTAACTTTGTTTTCACTCCAACTGTTCTTTTCAAACAATCTAGGATAGCTTCATTTTTAGTTAACCAACCCACACCAAGTAAAATTTCGAATCCAATAAAATATAAGACGAAAAGATCAAAAGGAAAGTGATGGGGAGGATTGGAAATTGGGACTTATTTACAGTGCATACAAAGATTAGTGGAGACTCCTATAGGATTCGTCATGTAGATAGGGTCATCAACAATTTTTGGTTTAAGTTTCAATTCTTCTACAGTTTTTTTAGCTATAAAACTATGAGAAGCTCTTGTATCAAATAATAGTCTAACTAAAACATCTTTGATAAAAATATTACCTTCCAACACTCCTTTGCCCTTCACATTTTGGGAGGTTGATGGCTCATCCTTGATAGCATAAACTTTTCTTGTTCTCCTTTCTTCATTAGGGGACAATCCTTAATTAGGTGCCCTGGTTTATTATAATTATAGCAGAGATAATTCTAAACCATAGGAGTGGCAACATTTTGAGCTTTAGGACCCCAACAATTCATCGCAATGTGGCTTTTCTTCTTATAATTATTACAAGCGATGTCTTTAAAGCAATTCTCTTGAGATCCTCCTTTGGATTTTCCCTACCATGACTTCTTGCCATTGAACTGCCTCTTTTTTCAGTTATTGTTGTTGCTTTCTTGTATTATGAGTGGATCTATCTTATCCAAAGCTTCATATCTGTATCCTATATCTATAAAGTCTACAAATGGTTCTTTCACATGCATATGATATGGTATTGATTCTTCATTCCAAAAATAAATTTTTCATTCTTTTTGAGGGGCGTATCTATCAATTGTAACGACCCGTAAATTTTCGATAATTAAAATAGCTAATTTAATAAGATTTCGTGATTTAATGTTAGAAAAAAAATTTGTAATTCATTTGGAATAATAATAACTGGAATGAATTGCAACGATAATTATCCAAGTAATGAAAAATAAAGCTACTTAGTTAATGCCTTTGCAATCAATAGTTGAATAGGATAATAAATGTTGAATTCATTGTGTATAATAGAGTAATTGATTGATGAGTAAAATCTATTTGAAATCAAATATTGAATATTGAACACGTAAATTGTTTAAATTAAATATTTAAAACTTATTGAATAATTGAATAACTGTAAAATGAAAATAGTGTTCTAAATTTTGAAATGGTTTTAAAAGTTGAATTTTATAAGTTCAATTTCAATATTTCAAAAGATAATGAATTATTGGATAAGCGAAATTGTCTAAATTAAATATTTGGAATTTATTGGATAAATTAAATAACGGGTTTAATATGATTAAAAATGATTTGTAAAATTTTATTTTATCATAGTGAAGTTATAGTGATGTTATAGAACTTTTAAAACTGAATTTAAAATTTATTTGTGAAAATTGAATATTTTAATATTTAATTTTCGACTGGAAAATAGCCAATTTTTGAACAGTCTCAGAATTGGACGAAACTAATTCCATTGGATCCGTAATAGTTAGTTATTATCGGATTTCAATTTTCGTAGCAATCGGAGTTGTCGTTTGACCGTGGCAGCTCGAAACGCGTTGAAATTGTTTTAATATTAATTTGGCGAGTTAAAATAGTCATTTTTCAAACGGTCTCGGATTTCGACGAAACTAGTTTCATTGGATCCGTAATGTGATATTATTGTAAGGTTTCAAATTTCAAGTCAAACGGATTTACCGTTTGTCCGGGGCAAGCCAAAACGCATAGAAAATCGTTTAATCGGTTTAATTTAAAATTGATCGTTTATTGCCGTAACTCACACATACGATCGAATTAGCTTCCGAAACACATTCCATTGCGTTCGGAACGTGGGGTAAACCTTAGAAACGCCTGCCGGCACGCTTCGTTTGGAGTTCGAAAATTTTTAGGTGAATAGTGTTTTGCAATTTTCTATAAAAGGACCCATCCTCTTTCATTTGCTCCAAACCCTAACTCATTTTGACCAGCCGCCACTTTCATTTCAATGGCCTGAAAATTTCGAAACTTCCTCCTCATTTTCCTCTCAATCCATCAACAATTAGCAAAAACTTTCAACTACAAAGTTGTAGAGCACGATGAAAGCTTCAAATCCATACGGAGATGATCGAAAACGGAGCCACGGATCAACGGGAAATCGAGATTTAAGCTGCTGCGTTTTTCCCGCAATTCGAGGCAGAGGGGATGGCCGAGCTTCAGGCTATTGATGGTGAAGGTGGAGTAAGGCGGTGGCTTCGAAGTGGTGTAACCTGATCGTGTTCATGTTCGTCGTGGAGGTCGCAAAATCAAACCCTAGTGGCGTATGAATGGGTTCAAGTTGCGTGATTTACTACCTGGAAGATGATACGCGTGCGTGAGGAAGGATTAGGGTGCGGCCCTGATCGGCTATGCAAGGGACGAACGGCAGATGTTTGGCAAGGTTAAAAATTAAATTAAAGTTGTAAATTTTATTTATATTATAATCCGAATAAACTTTAAACCATCTTAACTTTGTCATGCGAGGTCGGAATCGGTCGAAACAAGTTGCGTTGCGTTCGTATTGTCGAATACTACGCTATGGAATTGGATTGGAATCATTTGGAGCTATAGAAAATTTTGAGTTAAATCGAACGTCGTTCGACTTGATTTAAAATCGTAAAATCAAGGTGAGTGTTTTATAACGCTCACAACGTACTAAATATCTTTATGCTAGTTAAATTGATATTATGAAGTGATATGAATTTTATTTGTCGTTGTTTGATATGAATTTAATTGTCGTATAGCTTGTTATTTGAATTAACCGTTGAAAAATTAAATTGACAGTTAAATTGAAATTAAAATTGAATTGCGATTAAATTACCTGACATTGATAACTATGAAACTGCCATGAATTGTATTGTTTATTGGATGATGTATTTTGATGGATGCTATTGGTTGATAATTGAATGTTTGGATGTTTATTTGCTTATATAGATCCTGTTATGCATACATATGATACTGAGATTTAATTTAAGTAATATATACTCATCCCTGACATTTAATTGAAATAAATAATTACTTGGCCATAGGATAGAAAATTATATACGGACACCGAATTGGCTAAATTAATAAATTTTGAAATCGTCGATTTGAAATTTATTTAAATGTTTCGATTTAAAAGTGATAAATAGAAATCAATTTATAGAAATCGAATTTGTCGAAAATTTGAGTTGGAATGTTGAAATAAATTTTGGTTAAAAGAAATTGGTAAATAATTTAGTTGTGACTTTAAAATTTAAAATTTGGATATGATTGAATTTCGAAAATCTATTTATTTTAAAGATTGAACATTTTTTCGAGCTTTGAATATTATTAAGTAAAAGTGATATGAAAATGATATTTTGAAATCGAGTTTGGAATTGAATCATATTTGGAATTTGGATTTAAACTTGAATATTGTTGGAAATTTTGTTAAGTGTTATAAATTGATATTTTGAGAAATCAAGCTCCAAATCGATATAAATTGAAATTGAATTAATTAAAGGTGAATGTAGAATTGAATTGATTTGAAGTAAAAGTTGACATTGGTTTTTGAATTGAAATCGAAATTGAATCGGTAGAATGGAAATTGGAATTGATTTGAATTGGGAAGTTATAATTGAAATGGATTGATTTTGAAGCTGTTTTAATTTGTTTTCCAAATTACTCTGTTATATAAACCATTTTGAATACTTAAACTATTTTAATCTATTTTAAATCTACTTAACCCAATTTAAATTATTTTAAACTAATTATCAATTTTAAATCCATTTTTTTTTAAAAAAGGTTTTAAGTATTTTAATTATTTAAACTACTTTTAAACTACTTAAAACTATTTTTCTAAAATCCTAAGCTGGTCAATAAGGTGAAATGTTTATATTTAAATCTTGAATTTAAAATACGAATTGAGTTAAATGAAGTTGCAACCTAAATTGAAATTCAAAATGATTTTGAAATCGAAATGAGATATTGATGCGAAAATGATTTTTGAAACGAATCTGATATTTTGAAAGATACGATGATATTTGAATGGATTTGATTTTTGAAGCGAATATGATATTTTGATATCAAATTATGAATCCATTTGAAATATAAAGAGCCAAAGGTGTAATAATACGTAGTTATTAAAGAGACCGGGATCGGATATGGACATACTCTCTGTCGATACCGAAAACCACTTTAATAACTATTATACGCGGAGTGATGATCCAGAATGAAGTGGATGGTTTGGTGAACGCGTTGACTGAAGAAAGAGAACGATTATTGGATGACCCCTGACATGACTAAAACAGGAGCCGCGCCGGGCCATTGAGGTTCGCCACCTCTAGCGGACACACTTCTTCGATACCATATCTATTACATTTGTGATGCGATTTGGGTGCACCCCTTGATTTCGGAGTGTTGTTTCGCGGTGTTGGGGTAGCTGCTGGCTATGCCCAACATCAGTCCGGATCACGCAACTACTAGTATCCTAGTTGGTATTGCCTCATGTACCTTGTCATACTGATTATCCTATTCGCGACCACTACGTTTTGATTTGTACCTTGAGTATATGGATTGCCCTCTGGTGACTTCCGGTTTTGGGGAAACTACGGTCTTGTATATGCTTTTGGGAATATAAAATGTGTTAAGGGGGATTATGGTAACGCCTTAACGCTATTTTGATACTTTATATTACTGATAGACATTATCTACTTAGCGTATATTACTACATAGTAGATAGTTTAACGGATCCTTGAGAGATGGAAAATCCCGTAACATCTCTTAAGTTATTGCACGCACGTTGACACTGGATATGAGATGTCAAACCCCGTAAACATCTCTGACGCCGTTACACTCATATTTATTTACGATTGACTTAACTTGCATGAGGATATTTAGTCCTGACTCGAGTGTTTTGTCTTTTCATTACGCTCGGGTCAGTCCTGAGTTTTCAGTTTAGGTTGAAGATCATTTCCTTGGAGGACGGAGACGAAGATTTGGTATATTATCTACTATTATTATATTCATTCCATTCCGCTGCATTGTTGTATGATATTTGCTGTGTATGTAACTCTGATAAATGTTGTATAATAATAATCAAATGTATTCATTTCAAATGTATTCATTTAATTAACAGCTTCATGAACTGTTATTTTATTATTATACTTTAGCCTTCCGCTGTGAGATTCTGTGTTGTTTCATTTCCTTTATTTCCCTTCCTTTTCTTTTCTTAATTACCCCAATAACTATCTGCCCTTTTAATGGTTTGGAATCGACATGTGTATTTGATCGTCGGTTTAAACTGTCCAAAAAGGCGGGTCGTTACAGTTGGTATCAGAGCTTTGGTTTAGCGATAAACCTTGGCTCTAGTGGGGAATAACTCATTGAAATAGAGGTAAACTATATGAATGAGTTGAGTATATATGAGAGAGCGTACTTGTTATTTGATATAAAATGGTTTTATATTGTGTTAATTTGTTCCGTTGAGTATTTACGAATTCTGGTTGATACTTGGGACGCCAAGGCATCGATAGGAATTTCTAAACACTCGAATAGGACAAACCAACACAATATCGTTTTGGAATATATTTTTATATAAAGAATTATTTGAATATTTATTCATTTTGATTGAATTGATTGTTAGGAGATGATAATATTAGATTATTATCGTTATTGTTTGATCAGTCAATATTTACAACAATTGATTAAATAACAATGGATTTAGGAAAATGAAATCTTGTAAACACAATTGATAATGGATATAAATGAATTTTAACTTGGATTTGGGAATTTAAATTCCGGTGTTTGAGACTGACTTACAAGAATTTGAAAAATATAATATGGGCATTATATGATAGTATAATTGAGTTGAAATTGTTTTCGAAGGATTTTTTTTTGATAAGTGTTATATTCCCTTCTCTTGACGCTAGAAAATGATTTCGATGATGTGTGCACGCATCATTGGCGTTTATTTTCAAGATTCCGAGTGGGGGAGACCACTTAATAGCTTGTCTAAACCTTGTTTTGACTCAAATTTTATTTTGTTTTGCATTCTCTATAGTATGATTTGATATATAAATTATATAAGTATATATTATTTCAAACCTTGATTTGAAATGAAACCGGGATTGGAATTCTTAAGTTCTTTAATAATTAATGATTTTTTTTTGATTGAAATGAATTTAGACTTGAATCATTAAGGAACTTCTGAATTGTGAAATGAGAAATGAACCTAAGAGCTAAGTGAAAATATCAGTTGAAGTAGAAATCCTTAGAATTAGGGAATTATGAACTTAAAATAAAATTGAAACTGTAAAACTTGCATAGTATTAAATTTCATTCTATAGCATAAATATAACTTACCAAAATATTTAAGAAGTTCAAAAATGTTATATGAATTGTTAATTGGATAATATACAAGTATAGGTTTGAATAATGAAATATGCATTTAATTAATGGTTTGCAAATATAAATAAAATTGTTAGTAAATAAATGGAATTTAAATTAACATTTAAAAGTGATTCACAATTATGTTAATATAAAAAGGAAATACTATATGTGAATGTAAATGTGAAATTAAATTATAGTGAAATTTAAGTAATGACTTAAGAATTAATTAATTGAAAATTCAACTTTAAATGAAAAGAAGCTGTATGTTATTTAACTACATTCTATTTGCATAACTATAACTTACTAAATACTTAAAAGGTTTAAAATGCTAATAAGGATAGGTAGAGAAATAATATACCAGTGTGAGAGTGAATAATAAAATGTGAAGATCTATTGATAGTTGTAAATATAAAAGAAATTTAAGCTGTAAAATGAATGATATATCTAAGTGAATATATAAAATTTAAAATTAATGAAATATAAAATTGGTAAATGGAAACTAATTAAATTTGAATATAGCTAAATGTCAATAAACTTGGAAGTGTATGAAATTAAAGTTGACTTGAAAATGTATAATTGATTTAGCGTAGATTTTGGATGGATGTTAATGTTTGATATGCATTGGTTGTTAGATGGATGATAATTGATTAAGTAGAATTCATTAGTGTTAATGGAATTTAATAAACGGAATAAAATTTTAAAATAATTAACTTCAAATTGGAAGCAAAGTGAAATTAAATATAATTGAATTCAATTTAAATTGAAGCAAATTGACTTGAATTAAAAATGTGAATGAAACAAACTTGAATAAATCGGAAACAAATTGATTGTAAACCTATTGTGTGGATGAATAAGAAAATAAATGACTTTGTGTTTATGATTGTTCTTTAGAAAATTTGAAGTTTTGATGGTTTGCACTTTGAAATAATAAAAGCAAATTTTTGGGAAAATCCAAATTTGTCCAATATATGCAGAAACGAAAACAACCATAACTTTTAAATGGCTGAACGGAATTCGACGATCTTGGACTTTTCGAAAAGCTCAAAAACTATAGCACAAATTTTGTTTAGATAACTTGAGAAAATTCCTTCGTCTACTAGGTTAAAAACTTGAATGTTACTCGCTGTCCTGTGTAAAAATAAGTAAAATCTGTAGTATACACCCTTAGTATTTTTGACATATCTTTTTACTGGTTTATCGGATTTTGATGATCTTGTACTTTCTGGAAAGCTAAGAACATAAGCTAAAACTTTTGTTTTAAGTGTTTTGTGTTTTGACACCGTTTAGAAGGTCGAAACCACGAGTGAACGTCACAGACCTGCGCAACACTGCCCAGGCTGAAGCGTTTCCCCTAAGTAAAACGGCCATAACTTTTGAACGGATGATCCAAATTCGATGATTTTGGACATTCCGGAAAGCCTGAAATGAATGCAACAACTTTTGTTTAGATTCTGTTGTCAAATTTTACCGTTTAGGTGACCTAAAGCTAAGATTTGTTTGCTGTCCAGAAATTGAAATCTCAGTTTTGAAGCTAAATATGTTATATATATGTTGTGTAGGCTAAATATATCGATCTATCTTTATATGCATGGTTCTAACTTAGTTATTGAGCATTGTAGTAGGTAGCAAAGGGGTTGCGCTTCGTTGTGGAGTTCGCTTCTACGCTAATCGCATAATGTAAGTAAAATGCTAATAAATGCTAAATAAAAGGTACGCTTACGGTTTTATATGATATTGGTGATATTTATATGTTGTTTCCCCACATATGGGATGCCTCATCATTGAGATGAGATGTATATTTGTGATATATATGCTATTATATTTTTCCGATCGAGCCGCGCAAAGGAGACTCTGCCGAATTTTTCCGTAAATCCGGGTGTTAGAAAATTTTTCAAGTTTTAAATTTTTTTTTATAACTTGTTTTGATTACTAACTTTTAATGTTAGGAAGCCGTTTGGAGTAACTTAGTGGAAGCGTAGTTATGACTTTATGAATGGAATTTCATTGTTTTATAAGTGGATAATTTTGAATAAAAATATATCAAATGTTGAATTCTATACTTAGTTCTTTTTCCCTTCTTTTTCCTTTTCGGGGACGAAAAGTTTTGAGTGGGGGAGAGTGTAACGACCCGTAAATTTTCGATAATTAAAATAGCTAATTTAATAAGATTTCGTGATTTAATGTTAGAAAAAAAATTTGTAATTCATTTGGAATAATAATAACTGAAATGAATTGCAACGATAATTATCCAAGTAATGAAAAATAAAGCTACTTAGTTAATGCCTTTGCAATCAATAGTTGAATAGGATAATAAATGTTGAATTCATTGTGTATAATAGAGTAATTGATTGATGAGTAAAATCTATTTGAAATCAAATATTGAATATTGAACACGTAAATTGTTTAAATTAAATATTTAAAACTTATTGAATAATTGAATAACTGTAAAATGAAAATAGTGTTCTAAATTTTGAAATGGTTTTAAAAGTTGAATTTTATAAGTTCAATTTCAATATTTCAAAAGATAATGAATTATTGGATAAGCGAAATTGTCTAAATTAAATATTTGGAATTTATTGGATAAATTAAATAACGGGTTTAATATGATTAAAAATGATTTGTAAAATTTTATTTTATCATAGTGAAGTTATAGTGATGTTATAGAACTTTTAAAACTGAATTTAAAATTTATTTGTGAAAATTGAATATTTTAATATTTAATTTTCGACTGGAAAATAGCCAATTTTTGAACAGTCTCAGAATTGGACGAAACTAATTCCATTGGATCCGTAATAGTTAGTTATTATCGGATTTCAATTTTCGTAGCAATCGGAGTTGTCGTTTGACCGTGGCAGCTCGAAACGCGTTGAAATTGTTTTAATATTAATTTGGCGAGTTAAAATAGTCATTTTTCAAACGGTCTCGGATTTCGACGAAACTAGTTTCATTGGATCCGTAATGTGATATTATTGTAAGGTTTCAAATTTCAAGTCAAACGGATTTACCGTTTGTCCGGGGCAAGCCAAAACGCATAGAAAATCGTTTAATCGGTTTAATTTAAAATTGATCGTTTATTGCCGTAACTCACACATACGATCGAATTAGCTTCCGAAACACGTTCCATTGCGTTCGGAACGTGGGGTAAACCTTAGAAACGCCTGCCGGCACGCTTCGTTTGGAGTTCGAAATTTTTTAGGTGAATAGTGTTTTGCAATTTTCTATAAAAGGACCCATCCTCTTTCATTTGCTCCAAACCCTAACTCATTTTGACCAGCCGCCACTTTCATTTCAATGGCCTGAAAATTTCGAAACTTCCTCCTCATTTTCCTCTCAATCCATCAACAATTAGCAAAAACTTTCAACTACAAAGTTGTAGAGCACGATGAAAGCTTCAAATCCATACGGAGATGATCGAAAACGGAGCCACGGATCAACGGGAAATCGAGATTTAAGCTGCTGCGTTTTTCCCGCAATTCGAGGCAGAGGGGATGGCCGAGCTTCAGGCTATTGATGGTGAAGGTGGAGTAAGGCGGTGGCTTCGAAGTGGTGTAACCTGATCGTGTTCATGTTCGTCGTGGAGGTCGCAAAATCAAACCCTAGTGGCGTATGAATGGGTTCAAGTTGCGTGATTTACTACCTGGAAGATGATACGCGTGCGTGAGGAAGGATTAGGGTGCGGCCCTGATCGGCTATGCAAGGGACGAACGGCAGATGTTTGGCAAGGTTAAAAATTAAATTAAAGTTGTAAATTTTATTTATATTATAATCCGAATAAACTTTAAACCATCTTAACTTTGTCATGCGAGGTCGGAATCGGTCGAAACAAGTTGCGTTGCGTTCGTATTGTCGAATACTACGCTATGGAATTGGATTGGAATCATTTGGAGCTATAGAAAATTTTGAGTTAAATCGAACGTCGTTCGACTTGATTTAAAATCGTAAAATCAAGGTGAGTGTTTTATAACGCTCACAACGTACTAAATATCTTTATGCTAGTTAAATTGATATTATGAAGTGATATGAATTTTATTTGTCGTTGTTTGATATGAATTTAATTGTCGTATAGCTTGTTATTTGAATTAACCGTTGAAAAATTAAATTGACAGTTAAATTGAAATTAAAATTGAATTGCGATTAAATTACCTGACATTGATAACTATGAAACTGCCATGAATTGTATTGTTTATTGGATGATGTATTTTGATGGATGCTATTGGTTGATAATTGAATGTTTGGATGTTTATTTGCTTATATAGATCCTGTTATGCATACATATGATACTGAGATTTAATTTAAGTAATATATACTCATCCCTGACATTTAATTGAAATAAATAATTACTTGGCCATAGGATAGAAAATTATATACGGACACCGAATTGGCTAAATTAATAAATTTTGAAATCGTCGATTTGAAATTTATTTAAATGTTTCGATTTAAAAGTGATAAATAGAAATCAATTTATAGAAATCGAATTTGTCGAAAATTTGAGTTGGAATGTTGAAATAAATTTTGGTTAAAAGAAATTGGTAAATAATTTAGTTGTGACTTTAAAATTTAAAATTTGGATATGATTGAATTTCGAAAATCTATTTATTTTAAAGATTGAACATTTTTTCGAGCTTTGAATATTATTAAGTAAAAGTGATATGAAAATGATATTTTGAAATCGAGTTTGGAATTGAATCATATTTGGAATTTGGATTTAAACTTGAATATTGTTGGAAATTTTGTTAAGTGTTATAAATTGATATTTTGAGAAATCAAGCTCCAAATCGATATAAATTGAAATTGAATTAATTAAAGGTGAATGTAGAATTGAATTGATTTGAAGTAAAAGTTGACATTGGTTTTTGAATTGAAATCGAAATTGAATCGGTAGAATGGAAATTGGAATTGATTTGAATTGGGAAGTTATAATTGAAATGGATTGATTTTGAAGCTGTTTTAATTTGTTTTCCAAATTACTCTGTTATATAAACCATTTTGAATACTTAAACTATTTTAATCTATTTTAAATCTACTTAACCCAATTTAAATTATTTTAAACTAATTATCAATTTTAAATCCATTTTTTTTTTAAAAAGATTTTAAGTATTTTAAGTATTTTAATTATTTAAACTACTTTTAAACTACTTAAAACTATTTTTCTAAAATCCTAAGCTGGTCAATAAGGTGAAATGTTTATATTTAAATCTTGAATTTAAAATACGAATTGAGTTAAATGAAGTTGCAACCTAAATTGAAATTCGAAATGATTTTGAAATCGAAATGAGATATTGATGCGAAAATGATTTTTGAAACGAATCTGATATTTTGAAAGATACGATGATATTTGAATGGATTTGATTTTTGAAGCGAATATGATATTTTGATATCAAATTATGAATCCATTTGAAATATAAAGAGCCAAAGGTGTAATAATACGTAGTTATTAAAGAGACCGGGATCGGATATGGACATACTCTCTGTCGATACCGAAAACCACTTTAATAACTATTATACGCGGAGTGATGATCCAGAATGAAGTGGATGGTTTGGTGAACGCGTTGACTGAAGAAAGAGAACGATTATTGGATGACCCCTGACATGACTAAAACAGGAGCCGCGCCGGGCCATTGAGGTTCGCCACCTCTAGCGGACACACTTCTTCGATACCATATCTATTACATTTGTGATGCGATTTGGGTGCACCCCTTGATTTCGGAGTGTTGTTTCGCGGTGTTGGGGTAGCTGCTGGCTATGCCCAACATCAGTCCGGATCACGCAACTACTAGTATCCTAGTTGGTATTGCCTCATGTACCTTGTCATACTGATTATCCTATTCGCGACCACTACGTTTTGATTTGTACCTTGAGTATATGGATTGCCCTCTGGTGACTTCCGGTTTTGGGGAAACTACGGTCTTGTATATGCTTTTGGGAATATAAAATGTGTTAAGGGGGATTATGGTAACGCCTTAACGCTATTTTGATACTTTATATTACTGATAGACATTATCTACTTAGCGTATATTACTACATAGTAGATAGTTTAACGGATCCTTGAGAGATGGAAAATCCCGTAACATCTCTTAAGTTATTGCACGCACGTTGACACTGGATATGAGATGTCAAACCCCGTAAACATCTCTGACGCCGTTACACTCATATTTATTTACGATTGACTTAACTTGCATGAGGATATTTAGTCCTGACTCGAGTGTTTTGTCTTTTCATTACGCTCGGGTCAGTCCTGAGTTTTCAGTTTAGGTTGAAGATCATTTCCTTGGAGGACGGAGACGAAGATTTGGTATATTATCTACTATTATTATATTCATTCCATTCCGCTGCATTGTTGTATGATATTTGCTGTGTATGTAACTCTGATAAATGTTGTATAATAATAATCAAATGTATTCATTTCAAATGTATTCATTTAATTAACAGCTTCATGAACTGTTATTTTATTATTATACTTTAGCCTTCCGCTGTGAGATTCTGTGTTGTTTCATTTCCTTTATTTCCCTTCCTTTTCTTTTCTTAATTACCCCAATAACTATCTGCCCTTTTAATGGTTTGGAATCGACATGTGTATTTGATCGTCGGTTTAAACTGTCCAAAAAGGCGGGTCGTTGCATCAATACAGGCCCAAAACGAGATAATTCATTAAACCAGTTAGCATACTCCTCAAATGACATCTCCTCCTTTTGTTCAAAATTCGTAAAATTTTGGTAAAGATGGGATTTTCCTGCTTTCGGCATATACTGCTCCTCTAGAACTTCTTTGAATCGTTCCCATGAGAAATTATCTTCTGACTTGTTCTGCGTAATAGATTTCCACCAAACTAGAGCTCCATATAGTAGTTGCCAAGAAGCTAAGAATCTCTTCTGCTCGTCTCCAATATTCATTCCTTTGAAAATTCTTTCACAAGAGTGGATCCATGCTTGTACTTTAATGATGGTTTCCATTTCATTGAAAGGTTTACCACCAAGGCTGGTATAGTCCTTGCATAAAGTTGCAAAGTTAATTTAGGGTTGCACCGGAACTACTACTTCCCCAACTACTATAGCTGCGGGAGTTTGACCATTTGTGGTGTTACTTCCTCCCCTACATTGTCCTCTTCTTCCACTCATTTTCTACTATCTGTATATTGTAAGAAAACTATCTTTAGGATATATAAATGAGATATCTTAGGTAATGCTATATAATATGAATATACTCATTCAAGTTATAAGTTTTAATTATGCGCTCTCTCGAACTAGACTCATTCTAGGGCATTACTAACCCTATCTCTAATGAGTTATACCCAATAAAACCAAGGTTCTCGATTAAACTTTAGATCTGATACCAAATGTGATGACCCATCACCTCGACCCTCAGAAATCGACATTAATACTTCCACAGTATTCATAAATTTAAGTGCTGGGGAGGCAGATTATCAAGGGTGTAAAAGAAAATGAAGATAGAAGATAACACAATAATAGAATCTCACATTGCATTCAACATTTTAATTATACATAAATGATCAGATCAAATACAAATCCAACGGGATAGTTATAACCGTCTATCCGTACATTTGCTGGAAAATACATACTACATAGCACAGCGGAAAATGGGTAGATATTTACATAAGGTATGTCAGCTTCATAGCTCCAAAAGACTTCTACAAAATGCTCCCCACCATGCTCCAAAATGCCCCTACGGTATCCTAACTACACGGCTGCTCGAAAAATAGAGCACCCAGAGTTTAAAGGGAGAAAAAAACTCTGGCTTAGTCATGGGACTGGTGTGAGAACTCAAAGTACGATGCTTTAAAAACAAAAAGGTATCTCATATGACCACGCCGCATATAAACACGAAACGGTTTTTTACCCTATGATAACCAAAACTCTTTATTATGTAAAATTTAGGGATACAATTTTTAATGGCTTCCTTTGGAAACATTTGCAAATAAACTTATTAATCTTAGCCAAAATTGTTACATTGATTAAATTCCAGCATAATAGGTTTACAATCAAGTCCGTAGGTTCTTATTGGAGATTGAATTTCCATACAAATGACCAGGTGAAGGGACTACCTTTCGATGGGTACACCTCCAGATGGATGTCCCGAGGCATAGAACATCTACCCTCTGCCAACACAAGACTGGTCTATCTCTGTAACTAGATAGTATTGAATATGTCATCCCTCAGTCATTACCAACCTTTATCCGAGAGCTCTCTTCGCATACATCCACATCAATTTACATCCCGAATGTCATAGCAGGAAGAAATATATCTAGAAGGGAATGATCATACCCTAATTGGGAATGACCCACTTAGCCTTGCTACATCTAACCCTATTTTGGTCATTTTCGGTTGATGAGGCTCAAGGAAACGATTACCTTTTCACATAGCACATCTTATTTCACTTTGAACGCCACATTGTCATTCCAACACATGACTGATTTCTGCAAACAATAACTTCCTAAGCTCGTATGTCCCAGGAAAGGGTGTTACGCTAAGAGAAGGTGTCTTCTCCGCCACCAACTGATATACCTTTATAGAGATCACTCGATGTGATTTAGAATGCAAGGTCAGACATTTTTTCATAAGTTTATTCCTGGACTAAACAAAACCGAAAGTACTTTCCTCTGCCATTACTAGGCAAGAAGTCCTTGTGGTTCTATGATTTTTCATAACAAAGAGACCACTGCTACAATATAGTGAACAACGAGTTTAACCCAAATTAATCAACAAGTAGTCCCTCGTTATTATTCGTCTCAATATCTCCTCTTCAAACATCTTCAATCTTCGAACACGTAAATTGGTTCGAAGCGGTTTTCGGATGGGAATCACCCAAATCCGACCTCGGTTCCTTCAAAATCCAATCATCGATAAAAATGATGTAATTAGGTGATTTTTTTCGATTCATTAATTTTTCTTTACCAAAATATCACCGAGGGATATATATTTTCAAAATATTCTTTTAGTGAATACGGAATCATTTAAACCTCTCTTTTTGAATGTTTTTCAAATCATTTTTAAGGAGTTACTTTTGAGAAAATAGGATTATAGAAATCATTCTACTTTTATTCAATATCAACTTCCATATTCAACAAGTGCTATGGGCGGAATAATGGTGAGACCACCTTTTAAATTCCACGAATAGGACAAGTTTCCTCTTTGGATTTTAATAATGAGTATAAGAAGATCATCTCTATAAATTCTAAGTTGAGCATCCGGGCTTTCCTTTCGATATGTTCCACCCCTCACCTAAAAGAGAAAACTGAGGCCAGGTAAGTTAAAGGCATAGGTTTCTCCATCCCTAACCTTAGTTACACACATTGTTTTCACTTTTAGATCTCACAGGCGGGACAGATGTACTAGTCGTTTCTGCATACTCATTTTCCCTTTTTAAATCAATTAGTTATTTGTTTAACCATCTTTGAAATAATTTTATATTGTTCAACTTTATTTTAAAATACTTTATTATTTACTTAAAAACATTTTACTAGGGATTTGGAAAATAATTTTTAAATTTCAACCTTTATTTCAAAAGTTATAGAAAAGCGTTGCGAAAAGGTGTTGCAAAAAGTGTTACAAAAAGTGCTTTAAAGGCTATATTGTTCCAAACGACTTTTATATCATTTAGAAAAACATCCTTTCAACTTAAATAACTTTTAAAACATTTTAAAGATTTCTGGAATTTATTTCATATTTTTAAGACAATTATTTTATTAATTTTCAGCTTTGATCATTTAGTGCAAAAATTGAATTTTTCTTGAAAATTGACTTTGCCATATTTCGAATACAAGATTAAATATTGATTTTCATGTTTCATTTGAAAGATATGGATATAAGGATTCGAAAAATTCTTATTTCAAAGAATTTTGAATTGTATTCCACTTCGTATGTTCATTTGAACTTTTGACGCGAAAAGACGAACTACCGTTACGTGACGCGTCTAATTTTAGACGTATTTTGAGATTCATATCCAAACATTGTTGAGACAATTTTAAACACTTATTAATAATTTCTAAAGCATATTCAAAAAAAATTCAAAGGTATAAATGATTCCATATCACATTTCATTTTATTTTGGAAAGTGTTTTCCGTGTAAATCAATATCGTGTATATCATGACTTGTTTCAATATTTTCCTGCAATAAACAACATATGAAAATCAATATCATAACCAAACATCCAAACAAACATATTAGTATATCACAACCTAATATATACATATTAATTAGGAGTTCTCACTTGCTTTGGAATTGAACTAACTTTAAATTGAAATAGCTTTTCTAACTCAACTCAAAAGCTCACAGACACTTGTTTTAAGACTTCTAGGTGCCTTGAATTTTCTTATGGAGGCCTTTGGAGATTTAGGCCATGAGTTTCAAAGGAAGATAGGGCTCGACCTTGGGTAGGGGGTGGTGGTTGGTGATGGCCGTGGGTTAGAGGAGGAGAAAGAGGGAGATTTGAAGTGTTTTTGATGTGGTTTGTTGCATATTTCTTTGTATATTATTTTTGGAAATTTTTTAGCATTATTTCATTAAGATAGGAAGCCATGGAAAATAGTAAGAAGAAGCTTGAAATTTTAACACTTAACATCACATTTCAAATCTTTACTTTATATCCTTATCACTTAAGGAGTAAGAAAACTTAAAGTAATAATGATGTTTCTTTTGGTTTGACATGTTTTGTTTTTATTAGTTTAGTTTTCCTAATTATATTCTAGAATTTCCTAATTGTTTTTTAATACAAGTAAAGCTAATTAGAAACTTAATTAATAATCACTACATTTATATAAGTGTACATGAATATTAAAATAAAGGTGCAACAACGTTGCGACAACTTAAAATTGATAAAACGTTGATTTTTGAAAAAACGTTATATGGTTATATTTTGACGTTTTAGTTAAAATACTTATTTATGTAAACAAAATTTAAAAATAATTTTATATAATGTTATTTAGAAATATAAACACTCATAAGTAAATTAAAATAATTTATTAAACCATTTAAACTTACTTTTCTGAAATCAGGATTTTGTCACTTTTGTCGATATAAGCAAATGTTACGATATATATATATATATATATTTCTATTTCCAAATCCTATCTAGTATTATTTGAATCATAAAACCTTTTATATTTTATATTTAAAATCGCTTTAAATATTATGTTATGAAGTGGTTAAATTTTGGATCATTACAGAAAGATATTAACTCTGGAAATATCTAGGAGAAACATTGGGAATTATATGGTACAGTTACCGTTGGTGCTGCTCTACCGTATGTATAAACTCATTTTTTTTCTTCTATGACAAATGATGAGGAGATTCGTCCACTTAAATGTTTAGGGGGTGATCCCAGCTCTTGTGTATTGTTTGATTATTTCCTAAAGAACCGGCGTTGAGCGTTCCGAAAAATCAATGATTAAATTTTAGAGTGCCAGGGAAGCCAAAGTGTGTACTCGTAAGAGATGACTCGAAAATCATAACCACTCCGAAATCTTATACGGTTCTATGGAGGAGTTTCATGATATATTGAGACGTTGGAATTCATGCATGGTTCCGAGACCCGTTAGGGTATGAGAATCCATATGCGATTTCGTAGTCTATTTTGGTGGCGATACGTGAGCCAGAATGTCAGACATAGCCTCATTAACGGTAATGACCAAAACCAAAGATAGAAGGCATGACCAGTAGGGTTGGCAAACCAATATGGTGCAGTCGGCTCCACCTAGATGTTAATTACAGTTGTTATGCATGCATGGCGCGATGCAATCAGTCTTGGCGAGACCAGCTATGTTTTTCCTATGGTCCATCACTAGGGATGTATGCTGATTCGGATGGATATCTCTGATCCTTGTGCAGGAGGTCCGTTCTCGAAGTACTAAGGGCACCTTTATGGAATCCTACACAATTAGCGAACATGCCTTATCGGTTTTTGATTATATTCTTAGTATTGTTGTGATGTACACTCACGATTATCACAACTACTTGATTATTATTATTTCACCCTTAGACATTATTATAATATCAATGGACTTTCTATAGAAAAGGTTTCGGTTATCATAAGGTAAAAACTCATCCGTGTTTATGTGCGGTGTGGTCTTACGAGATACTTTTGATTTCAAAGGTTTTAATACTTTAAAATCCAGCTGGGTGTGTTTTCTCACCTGGTTCTATAACGACTCGTAATTTTTGGTCTTCAAATTTGAATATTTAATTTATTTGAATATCCAAATTTTGATTAAATTATAATGAAACAACTATTTCAAATTCAGACTGGATATTTGAGATGTATTTTTAAATTAATTTATCAATTTTTTCCATAATTTATAATTTGAAAAATAATTAAATTTTCATTTGTCGCTTTTTGTAGCAAATGTCGGTATTTTGGAACTTAGCAGAATAAGTTAACTTGTCTATTTTATTGTTGTTTTATAATCATCTCACGTTATTGTGCGCGATTGTATTTTTGTTTCTGTCGTTTGCGGCTCGTACGCAATCGGGATATCATGTAGCTTCGTACCTCGAAACTTTTATAAACAAACCACACATTCAAACCAAATCTTTATGTAGCCATATTTCTTGCTGATCTTTGCATGCTTCTTTGCATCCAAGTGATCATCTATTGTATCTCCATGAGGCTTCGTTTGATTCACCAATTCAGACAGCCTACCAAAATATACATTCAAGCTTTTGTATATTTCGTTCTTTTATTTTGAAAATCTATCTTTAGAGATTGAAGCTGATCGTTCTCGCCTTTGAATCAAGGTTGAAGATTTCAGTCGAAACTTCAGATTGTCGACATGGTATCTTGGTTTTGGCCAGAATCAGAACGGAATATGCCAATGATCCCGGTTCTAGCCATGGAAGAATATGAGAAACGATTTTTATCACAAAGGATTTGGGAAAACGATGGAAACGCAGAAAGAAACTTGATGAAATTAGCAATTACTTACCTCACATTCAAAGTCCAGCAACGTAAATTAATTTCACATATTCATTTTCTTTTTACGTACTAACCCTAACCCTTATGTTTTCCCTTTTTACAGACGACCTAAAGCGTGTAATGGTTTCTGATGACCTATGGAGTTATATATCATAACTTTCATTTTGTATTAGATAATTGGGCTATTTGACAATTTAATTTAGGCATTTATTGTCATGTTTAACACTTTAATAAGGATATATATAATCTGCCTGGGTTGGGTTCTTATATGAGGATTGAAATAATAATTGGATAGATAATATAGTATTAAATTTGATGTTATTGTATACTTTTTCTTAAAATTTATATTTTGTTTGTAAATAAAGATAATATATCATTTTATATTAGCATCAACATAGTTGTTTAGAGAATAGTACCAAAATTTATAACTTGGAATAATAGCAGAATCACTGAAATTTTCGTAACGGAACCAAAAATTTGAAAATTGCCATGGAACGAAACGAAAATGGAAAACAGAATTATGAACCTTGCTTTGAATCCCCTTCGAACGCTTATTGCATGGCTTCCCATGCTTCCTTTGATGTTTTTGCTCTCATAATTCTTGGAAATATGGTATTTGAGACTCCGCTTTGAATTATTCCAAAACCCCAACATCTTTGATTTTTTTTAATCAATTTGTGTTGATGTACGTTCTGCTGTAGTCATTGTTTCTTCATACCCTTATTTAATGAACTCTAAGTCATCTAAAGAGATGAAAAAAGTCTCTGTTTTTACTGCCCAGAAATCATAATTTTCTCCTTCAAATAAAGGAACATGGACATTGCTATAAGTAGAGTAAGTAGAGTGTTCCTTACTAAGACATTAATAGAGGAAGTCATGACTCTTCAACTTTCTTCTTATATATATATATATATATATATATATATATATATATATTGCTAGAATCTAATGCTCTGATACCAGTCTATTGGAGGTAATCAAGAGGGGATTAAGATGCTAATTTATGAATAAGAGGAAGAATAACTTGTTTCTTTTTTTCATGTACATCAAATGATATAGATTCTCATATTTATAACAAATAATCACTTATGCATTAACTGACATTTGCCAAGGAACATTCCTCTTCAATAATTCCTCTTCAATACTCTAGATACATGATTCCAATACTAGCATTTATTACACATAACTAAAACAAAATAAGAATGAGTTCAGGAAAATGGAATTTAGAAATAGAGTCATCAGCTCCTACCACTCAGCCATTTAAAGCATCAATGCTTGACCGACACGACCTTAGCCCCAAACTTTTACTTGAGGTTCTATCCAGTGAAAACTCCATTGAAGGAAATAGTGGAGTAGGCAGCATCACACAACTTAACTTCACCTCAGGTACTAATTCCAGCTTTATTACTACATAACACACATAAAATAATGTGTACAATATCCAAAAATATTAAGGAAATGCATATTTATATGCAGCGATGTCAATCCATTATGGTAAAGAAAGATTAGATTCCATAGATAATGAAAAGCTTGAGTGCGAGAACACTTTGATAGAAGTTGGTGGTATAGAAAGCAAGCTCGAATCCGCTTCTTCTCGTTTCAAGTTCAACTCAAAAAGTAATGGAGGCTGCCTTGTTAAGGTTTGGATAACTTACAAAACCCTTCCTAGAGTTGTTGTCACTGGTGTAGTGTAATGTCTCGCCTTTTTGCGTATGTTTAAATCGACGAAAAACAACATACGTCAGACTCAAACCATAGAAAAGAGCGGATTTTTATGGGGTAAATAAAAAAAAAGCAGTGGAAGGAAAAAACAAAATAGAATCTTGCAACGGAACAATAAAATATAAAAATCAAATAAACAGTTCATGAAGCTGTTTACAAAACTTTTGATTATACTTATACAATACATATCAGAGTTGCACATACCAGAGAATAATAAAATGCAGCGGAGTACATGATGCAGTGAATAATATAATAGATAATAGTAATGAAATCTCCGTCTTCGTCCTCTAGAAACAAAGTCGTCAAATCCTGAAATGCTCAGACTGACCCGAGCGAATTGAAAAGACAAAACACTCGAGTCAGAACTAAAAGATCTTATGTGAGTTAAATCAACAGAAATAAATATGAGTGGAACGGCGTCAGAGATGTTTACGGGATTTGACATCTCCTATCCAGTGTCAAACATGAGTGCAGTAACTTAAGAGATGCTCGGGATTCACATCTCCTAAGGATCCGTTAAACTATTTACTATGTAGTAATTTTTCGCTATTATAATAATGTCTATAGTGAAATAAACTTACTTTTAAATAGCGTTAAGGCTTTACATTTTCCACCTTAACACGTAATAGTGCCAATAGTCTATACAGCACCGTAATACTTCCTGATCGGGAGGCTACCAGAGGATACTCCATAGGTATGACACAAATCAAACTCGTACAAGGCACGATAGGGTAGGTGACATGGCAGACAAGGCAATGCCAAGGTAGATATACCAATTACGCATTCGAGCTAGTGGTAACACGTAGCAGCTACTACCGCCCACCTCGAGCCACACCCTAAAAATAAAAATTCAAAAGTGGCCACCGAATCAATCCAAAAGTCAGAGTATAATATCGAAGAAGTGTGTCCGATAAGAGGGACTACCTCCTTGGCCCGAGAATCGCTCATGTTTCTCATGGGAGTCGGGTCCACGTATATACCTTCATAAAACGTCGCCACCATCCTACTTCATTATGGAATCACCACCGCGCACACGGTTGTTAAAGTGGTTTTCGGTATCGACAGAGAGTATGCCCATATCTGATCCCGGTCTCTTTGACAACCAACCGTTATTATAACACCGCGGTCATTTCATAATAAATTTATACTTCAAAACCATATAAATACGATATCATTTTTGTTTTAAAAACCAAGTCAATATGATATCATTTTTATAGAAACCCAAATCCATATAATATCATTTTTATTTCAAATATATCCTTTTTCCAAAATCAAAGCACTTCCAAAGTTATAACACTTCGAAATCAAAACACTTAAAGTATAACACTTTCAAATCATAATACTTTGAAACTCATAACCTTGAATCATAACAACACCACTTAAATGGCTTAAATATTAAATTACTTTATAAATAAAATAGCTTCTTCAATTTCAAAAATCAATTCCAAATACAGATTTGAACCCCCAAATAAACCATTTTAATTTCCATATATTTCAAAGCTTTAAATATTCCACCATTTCAAAATAAATTCTTTGATAATTCTATATATATCAAATTCAATTACTATTAGTTAGATTTGAAATGTTTACTCAATAAATCTAATATCATTTAAGTAAAACTTCTAAACTTCAAATAACTGGATATTCTTCAATTTATTTAACTTGATATATTCATTTAAATAAACTTGATATTCATTTAAATCACTCTAAACCAAAATCAAGTTATAAAATCATACCCTTTAAAATCTCAATTTTATTTATATTTCAAATCAATTTTATTCGAGTATAATTCTTAAATACTTTAATTCAAATCAAATTCATATTTATCTTCCAACCTTAATTTTATTCAAGTTATTATAAACTCTATATACATTATAATTTAAACAGATACTTAACCATATTATATAAAAGGAATCAAACTTTATTATTTAACCTATTCTACATTTCAAAACAAATTTATACATAACTAAAAATTAATAATAAAATAACATTTATATAACATCTAAAATCAATATTTATATAACCCGTATATTTCTTTACAAAACCATAGAATTCATTTCAAAATATTTTTATATATAGGTCGCGGTGTCTATATAAAATTTTATATCATATAGTCAAGTGATACAGATATTTATGATTTCAATCCGTAATTTAAATTATAAATACGGTTATATATCATTTCAAACCGCAATCCCGAATGAAATAAAATCCATAACAACTTGCAGTTTATAACAATATAAAATACAACATCCATTCATCCAATATCAACCATCAAAAATTTATCACAATCATCATCCAATCCCGTCAACAACATCAATATAGAACAGATGATAAATAACAGGCATTTACGGACAGTTTATATTCAATAATAAATTAAATAACTATTTAACTGGCAGTTTATACGCAATAATAAATTAAATAAAAATTTAATTCAAGTAAATTCAACTTAACTGGGATGTTGATTAAAAATATGCCAAACTGTAATAAATAAATTTCTAATCACATCATAAATCAATTTAACAAACATAAGAAATTTTAGAAGTTGTGAGTGGGTTAAAACACTCACCTTTTGAATTTAAATTGAATTTAAATCCAATTTAAATCCAAAAATTGAACAGCCTTAGAATTCATCCAAACCAGTGTCAAAATGTTTGGAATTTGAAAATGATCCTAATAAAAAAAATCGCGCGTAAATCGAGTATCGTATGAAAAGGTTATGAAAATTAGAAGATTGGAAAATTTTGGTCCTGTGTCGACTTCGGGTTCAACTTCAGTCCATCTTCTCAAATACCCGGTGCTTGCTTGGAGTTTTTGCCAAAACGGTCCAGAGCGACCTGAGTCATTTTCTTCCAGACCCGAAGTTGATGCAGCATTTTTTCCTCTGAAACTCGAAGCGCGATCCGAAGTTGCTGCAGATCCGTAATTTTTTTTTAAATTGAAATTGGATTGGGAAGATTAGGGTTTTCATCCATTGAGGAAGAGGAGCAACAGAAATTTTTGTACGTACAAAAATGAGAAATAGAAAGGTTGCTAGGGTTTATAACGATATATATATAGTCAGAACAAAATAGAAAGGAATGGGCTCGATTGGTTTGAGTTCTTAACGATAATTGACCCGAAAAGCCCGTTTCAATTACGAAATGGAAATGGGTCAACCCATATGTCAAAATATATGTTTTTAAATATTTTAAACGCAATCGAACAGGTTTCAAGTCCAAATTCCTTCGTACGAAGAAGTTATGCTAAAATCAAGTTATTTCAAATTGATTTCAATTGATTTCTAGGCGTTTCAAGCCTCTACGATCAAACGACAAGTCCGATCGTTACGAAACTTGAAATCTTATAATACTTTACCGTTACGGATCCGATGAAACTGGTTTCGTCGAAATCCGAGTCAGTGGCCAAAATGGCTATTTTTACATTAGTTAAATAAATTAAAAATAAATTAATTAAATCAAATTTTCAATTTCAATTCTATAATTGACAATTTTTATCGTTTTTAAATTTCTTAATCATTTACACTAATTTAAATTAATTTAGATGTAAATTTAGAGATGGTTAATTTATCAATTTCAGTGTTAATCTCAATTTCACTAAATTAAGAAATTATAAATTTAATTTCCAATAATTCCATTTAATTTACTTTTCATTTTATTATTCAATTCATTATTGTCAAATGGATGGAATTAACATTGGATCCATGATCTATTACATTAATATTCTCAAATTCCATCTTAATTTCAATTAACGTAATAATTAAATATTAAATTTCATTTAATTACAATTAATCCAATTATTAAGTTTAAATTCCAATAAATTAATAAATCTTGATATCCATTATTTTCATTCAACCAACTGTCATATTATGAATAGAATTAACATTATTTCCAATTATTTCGTTAATTACACTAACATAACCTTGAATTGAGATTCATTGCAATTGATTACAAATTTTGATTTAATGAACTAAATAAATGATTAACTTAGAATAATTGTTATCATTAACTCTCAGTCACATTTTTATAAGTTTATCATTTCCAAACCAATGTTATAATTTCTTACTAAACATTGATTTTGTTCAATTACCATTCAATATATATTAATTCAATATTTACATTTGTTTTCTTGTATTCGATTTATAGCATAGTATAACATTTACATTAACATAATATTAATTACACTTATTGAAATTTATTTCCCAATTTACTAATTACAATCAATTATGACCTTACAGTTATTTCAACTAATTGAGATTGCACTAAATTAGTTATTTATCAACTTGCATTAACGTTATTACCTTAATTTACATTCAGTTACTATTAATCAATATATTATTTCATTGGTTAAATCAATACTTACTTTTATTTACTTATTTTCAATTTTATAACCAAGAGCAACAAATTTGCACTATTTCGTTATTGGGATTTCACTCCAATTTTCAATAGTTAATTTTAATTATCATTGCTACATTTCATTTTAGCATTCATTTCAATATTAAATTATAAAGTTTTTTCTTTCCAAATTAAATTACAAAATCTCGTTATAATAACAAATCTTATTATCAGAAATTTACGGGTCGTTACACTCTCCCCCACTCAAAAATTTTCGTCCCTGAAAAGGAAAAAGGAGGGGAAAAGAAGGAATTGAGTGAACAATTCATCTTATTCAAAAATATTAACTTTATAAACAAATAAATTTAATAAATTAATTAATTTAAATAAAATATACCAATTTATAACCATTAAATCTTTTTATACTTAAATTAATAAGGTTTGGAGAACATTTTCCAAAAAAATTCCAAGTCCAAAATTTACGGAAAATTTTGGCAGAGTCTCCTTTGTACGGGGAGGCTCTGAAGAAAATATAATATCAAATATAAAAATATATATCACAATATCTCAAAATAATCCCAACAATGGGAAAACTAATATAATAACGCTATAAAACCGCAATCCGAGAACGTACCTCCTTGTCGGGCAATTAATGCTTAATTATGAAACCAAAAGCAATAGCGATTTCCTTCAATAACCTGCATTTCACTTATATAATCTAAAAGAGTTAAGAACTATATAAAATGAAATATTTACAATTGTTTCAACCACTAACAAACAAATTAATATAAACAACAATCACTTGCAATAAGGCATACAACCATCACATGAAGCCAATAAAATCAACCATCCATATATCCATAGCAAATAAACAAATAGTTGTTCGGGTTTAAAACTTTAAATTATACAGAATGGAAAATAAAATACTAAGTGCACCATTTACTCAACAATCTTAAATGAAACCGAATAGATAATTCGTACATCCAAATAATTTTAAAGTATCCTTGTCCAAACAACCATAAACCAAACAAACAACAATTCCAAACAATAGATCAAATTCATTCTTTCATTTCATAATATTTGTTGTTTAAACTCATTTTCATTCATATAATGATTTATCCTTCTAATTTACATTTAACTTCTTACAAATTTCCATTTATTTTCATTTATTCATATCATGTAAATTTCTTTTATTGCATTATATTCATTCATTTCTCAATTTCAGTTATTACTTAATTTCGTTTATTCATTTATTTATAATACTTACATTTCCATTTATTTAATTAGTAGTCTTTCCATCATACTTAAGTTTATAACAACTACAACATCAAATTCTTATTTATTAAAGAATTTCATTGAATACTTTCTTTATTTCAAATTTTTACTTGTATAATATTCTATTATAATTTCTTATTAAACATCGAAACTTTTATTATTGGGAAAGTTATATATATATATATATATATATGCTTTTAAGAATGCAATTGAAAATCATACAAGTTTATCCCATTTCTTTTAATTAGTTAAATGTTCAATAATTATATCCTTTGCTTTTATAGATTATAAATTTCACTTTCTTGTTATTTCATTTATAACCTAGCATTTAATCTCTTATTTTAATTAGAGGTTCCGATTATTAATTAGTTAAATTCCATTTCACTATAATAATTGAAACTATTAATTAACAGAAACTTAAGAACCAAATACCGAGTTAAATTTCAAATCATTTCAAAATAATAGGTAGATGTATACACTTACAATTTATATATCTAATTATATTTAAAAAAATTGAAATTTACCTTTGTTTATCAAAATAAATCTGTAGTGAAACAACTACAGTGGCGTTCCCACTTTAAAACTCGAAAATGAATGTCGATGATGCGTGCACTCATCACCGAAATTATTTTCCAACGATAGGGAGTACAAAACTTATTTCTTTACAAAGTTTCTTTAAAACAATTCTTTCAAATTTTATGGAAATATTTATATCAGAAAATACTTCTAAACAATATTATTATAATCCAAAATCGTTCGAAAGAAATTTTCAAAACCCCGGGACTTAGGTTCTAAATTTCCAATTTTCATTTATTTTATTTTCAAATCCTACCTTAAACTAATATTTATATATTACATTACCTAACAACCAATATACTACAACCAAATATTACCTTTATAAAAATTTATTTCATATGTAGAAAATATAATAGGAAAAATTATTTCATTCACCTATATTCAAAACAAATATTATGTCGGTCTGTCCTATTAAGTGTATAGAAATCCCTATTGATGTCATAGCGTCCTATGCACCAATCAGAATTTATAAATACAAAACGGAACAAATTAACACAATATTAAAACCCTTTTATAGCACTAACAAATATGCTCTCTCATACATATACACTCAACGACTCATCATGGAGTATTACTACCCTATTGATAAAGAGTCAGACCCCACAAAGCTAAGGTTTATCGCTAAACAAAAGCTCTGATACCAGATGTAACGTCCCGCTTTTTTGTGTACGTTTAAATCGACGATAAACCACATACGTCAGACTCAAACCATACAAAAGGGAGATTGTTATGGGGTAAATAAGAAAAAGCAGAGGAAGAAAAAAACAAAATAGAATCTTGCAGCGGAACGTTAAAATATAATAATCAAATAAATAGTTCATGAAGCTGTTTACAAAACTTTTGATTATACTTATACAATACATATCAAAGTTGCACATACCAGAGAATAATAAAATGCAGAGAAGTGTATGATGCAGTGAATAATATAGTAGATAATAGCAATGAAATCTCCTCCTTCGTCCTCCAGAAATAAAGTCATCGAATCCTGAAATGCACAGACTGACCGAGCGAATTGATAATACAACACTTGAGTCAGAACTAAAAGATCTTATGTGAGTTAAATCAAAAGAAATAAATATGAGTGGAATGACATCAGAGATGTTTACGGGATTTAACGTCTCCTATCCAGTGTCAAACGTGAGTGCAGTAACTTAAGAGATGCTCGGGATTCACATTTCCTAAGGATCCGTTAAACTATTTATTATGTAGTAATATTTCGCTATTATAATAGTATCTATAGTAAAATAAACTTACTTTTAAATAGCATTAAGGCTTTACATTTTGCACCTGAACATGTAATAGTGCCAATAATATATACAATGCCGTAATACCTCCTGATCGAGAGGTTACCAAAGGATACTCCATAAGTACGACACAAATCAAACTCGTATAAGGCGCGACAGGGTAGGTGACACGGCACACAAGACAATGGCAGGGTAGATATACCAATTACGCATCCGGACTGGTGGTAACGCGTAGCAGCTACTACCGCCCACCTCGAGCCACACCCCCAAAATCAAAATTCAAAAGTGGCCACCGAATCAATCCAAAAGTCAGAGTATAATATCGAAGGAGTGCGTCCGATAAGAGGGGCTACCTCCTTGGCCCGAGAATCCCTCCTGTTTTAGCCACCTTATTGCCAACTCAGGGAGTCGGGTCCACGTATATACCTGCATAGAACGTCGCCACCATCCTACTTCATTCTAGAATCTCCATCGCATACATGGTTGTTAAAGTGGTTTTTGGTATCTACAGTGAGTATGCCCATATCCGATCCCTGCCTCTTTAACAACCAACCGTTATTACAACACCTCGGTCATTTCAAAATAAATTTATACTTCAAAATCATATAAATATGATATCATTTCTGTTTTAAAAACCAAGTCAATATGATATCATTTTTATAGAAACCCAAATCCATATAATATCATTTTTATTTCAAATATATCCTTTTTCCAAAGTCAAAGCATTTCCAAAGTTATAACACTTCGAAATCAAAACACTTAAAGTATAACACTTTCAAATCATAATACTTTGAAACTCATAACCTTGAATCATAACAACACCACTTAAATGGCTTAAATAATAAATTACTTTATAAATAAAATAGCTTATTCAATTTCAAAAATCAATTCCAAATACAGATTTGAACCCCTAAATAAACCATTTCAATTTCCATATATTTCAAAGCTTTAAATATTCCACCATTTCAAAATAAATTCTTTGATAATTCCATATATATCAAATTCAATTACTATTAGTTAGATTTGAAATGTTTACCTCAATAAATTCAATATCATTTAAGTAAAATTTCTAAACTTCAAATAAATGGATATTCTTCAATTTATTTAACTTGATATATTCATTTAAATCAACTTGATATTCATTTAAATCACTCTAAACCAAAATCAAGTTATAAAATCATACCCTTTAAAATCTCAAATTTATTTAGATTTCAAATCAATTTTATTCGAGTATAATTCTTAAATACTTTAATTCAAATCAAATTCATATTTATCTTCCAACCATAATTTTATTTAAGTCATTATAAACTCTATACACAATATAATTTAAACAGATACTTAACCATATTGTATAAAGGAATCAAAATTTATTATTTAACTTATTCTATACTTCAAGACAAATTCATACATAGCTAAAAATTAATAATAAAATAACATGTATATAACATCTAAAATCAATATTTATATAACCCGTATATTTCTTTACAAAACCATAGAAATCATTTCAAAATATTTTTATATATAGGCCACGGTGTCTATATAAAATTTTCTATCCTATGGTCAAGCGATACAGATATTTATCATTTCAATCCATAATTTAAATTATAAATACGGTTATATATCATTTCAAACCGCAATCCCGAATGAAATAAAATCCATAACAACTTGCAGTTTATAACAATATAAAATACAACATCCATTCATCCAATATCAACCATCAAACACTTATCACAATCATCATCCAATCCAGTCAACAACATCAATATAGAACAAATAATAAATAACAGGCATTTACTGGCAGTTTATATTCAATAGTAAATTAAATAACTATTTAACTGGCAGTTTATATGCAATAATAAATTAAATAAAAATTCAATTCAAATAAATTCAGTTTAACTGGGATGATGATTAAAAATATGTCAAACAGTCATAAATAAATTTCTAATCATATCATAAATCAATTTAACAAACATAAGAAATTTTAGAAGTTGTAAGTGGATTAAAACACTCACTTTTGAATTTAAATTGAATTTAAATCCAATTTAAACTCCAAAATTGAACAGCCATAGAATTCATCAAAACCACCGTCAAAATGTTCGAAATTTGAAAACCATCCTAACAAAAAAAATCGCGCGTAAATCGAGTATCGTATGAAAAAGTTATGAAAATTAGAAGATTAGAAAATATTGGTCCTGTGTCGACTTCGGGTTCAACTTCGGTCCACCGCCTCAAATCCCCGGTGCTTGCTTGGAGTTTTTACCAAACCGAGCCGGAGCAACCCAAGTCATTTTCTTCCTGACCCGAAGTTGATGCAGCGTTTTTGCCTCTGAAACTCGAAGCGCGACCAGAAGTTGCTGCAGATCCGCAATTTTTTTTTGAAATGGAAATTGGATTGGGAAGTTCAGCCATTGAGGAAGAGGAGCAACAGAAATTCCTGTATGTACAGAAATGAGAAATAGAAAGGCTTCTAGGGTTTATAACGATATACACACACATATAGGCAGAACAAAATAGAAAGGAATGAGCCCGATTGGTTTGAGTTTTTAACAATAATTGACCCGAAAAGCCCGTTTCAATTTCGAAACGGAAATGGGTCAACCCATATATCAAAATATATGTTTTTAAATATTGCAAAACGCAATGGAACAGGTTTCAAGACCAAATTCCATCATATGAAGAAGTTATGCTAAAATCAAGTTATTTCAAATTGATTTCAATTGATTTCTAGGCGTTTCGAGCCTGTACGATCAAACGACAAGTCCGATCGTTACGAAACTTGAAATCCTATAATACTTTATCGTTACGGATCCGATAAAACTAGTTTCGCCAAAATCCAAGTCAATGGCCAAAATGGCTACTTTTACATTAGTTAAATAAATTAAAAATTAATTAATTAAATTAATTTTTCAATTTCAATTCTATAATTGACAATTTTTATCGTATTTAAATATCTTAATCATTTAAACTAATTTAAATAAATTTAGATGTAAATTTAGAGTTGGTTAATTTATCAATTTCAGTGTTAACCTCAATTCCACTAAATTCAAAAATTATAAATTTAATTTCCAATAATTCCATTTAATTTACTTTTCATTTTATTATTCAATTCATTGTTATCAAATGGATGAAATTAACATTGGATCCATGATCTATTACATTAATATTCTCAAATTCCATCTTAATTTCAATTAACGTAATAATTAAATATTAATTTTCATTTAATTGTAATTAATCCAATTATTAAGTTTAAATTCCAATAAATTAATAAATCTTGATATCCATTATTTTCATTCAACAATTGTCATATTATGAAGAGAATTAACATTATTTCCAATTATTTCTTTAGTTTACACGGACATAGCCTTGAATTGAGATTCATTGCAATTGATTACAAATTTTGTTTTAACGGACTAAATAAACAGCCTTCATCCTCCATTGCCACTTCTCGAGGTTTTAATACCCATTCCATTTCTCAATCGCCAACTGTGATCCTGACACTATATACATCCCTCTAGTATAGGACCTTGTAACAACTGGAGTCGATTCATCTCCTACCATAGCATCTAACACTCCTTAATCAACCTTGCGGCTCTAATACCAGACTGTTGGGAAAAATCCCTTCAGATGATCGGTCAAAGGGAATAAAAAACCCGATGCAGCTGAAAACAACTGAACTGTGAATGTAGTGAGACAAAACAAACAAAAATAAACAACAAAACAGACAGTCGTAGATCTATGCAATGCAGAAAAATAAATAACACCAGTATTTATAGTGGTTCCACTACTGCGAGGTAGTGTATGTCCACTTGAAGAGAGGAGATTTTATTAATCACTAAAAGGTTAGAGTTACAAGGTTGATTAACTTTTGGAGGCTATACATAAGAAGCATTAACAATACAAACAAAATTTTGTAGATTTTATCTCTCTAGGATGGCTGCCATTATTGTCCAGAAGCTCCACTATTTATAGAGTGAAGATATGAGGAGGGGTAGCTGCTGTATGCACCCTTGGGGTTTGGTTCAGCAGTCCTGGTTCGGTATGTTTGGTCCAATAAACAGCGCACATGGTTTGGTCCGGTATGCTTTGGATAGATATGCTCTAACACCGAACCAAATATTTGGTCCGGCCTTTAGCGTCTCAAATTTAGACCGACACTACTTGGTTCGGCATCAACTCGATGCCGAACGAAACTAGCAACATCGAATGAGATTTCTCATTCGGCACTTCCACTTCTCCTTTTCTTTATCGAACGAGATCAGTTGCTTCAACACCGTTCCAAATTTACTTCAACGCCGAATGAAGCCCTAGCTTCCCAAATCAGCACCAAACGAAACTTCTTCTCTTCCAGCATCGTCACTTAGATATAGGGTTTCGGGTGCTTGACTTTCCCCTCCACGACTTTAACTCCGCTAGTGATGGAATCAAGGTAACAATTCCAACCGTGTTCGGGGTTTGTTCGAGAGAGAGAATGTGTGTGATTTTAAATCTAATTGAGTATTTATTGTCTTTCAACCATTTTTTTTTTGCAATCATATGTTAAATCCCTGCATACCAAAATTAGTAGACATTAAGGCTCTTTTTGCATGAACGTGTTATTCTAGAAACTGAATTACCTGAAACAATTGTATATTTACTGATTATTTTCTACATACCAAAAAAATTTGCTATGCTTACATATCATATTATTAGTAAAGGCCATATGCAATAGAGCGTTCAAAATGTACTGAATATGATATATATCATGAACACAACATAAATTTAACTCCACTATTTTCAAACAAAAGGAATTCTACATGACAGTAAAACACAATTCCATTACATCACTCAAGATATTGCATTTCAGTCCCACTAAATGCAACACTATTATTTATTTATAAATATCATAAGTAATACATATGATAATAATGAGTATTAAGTGGCGTAGTATTCAATAAGAAGTTGATAGTCATGCATTCATTTACTTCCCATATTCATTTTGTGTTTGCTTTTACTTGTTAGTTTGTACACTATGGGTACTTTAAAAGTGCATATAATGGAAGTCCATATCATGGCCAGCTCATTTGCTTAGTTTTAAGTCATGGGTTCTTTTGCAGGCTAAAACACTATTGTAAATCCAGTACCAATTAAGTGACATTTGATCGACGGTCCAATCGAAGTTTGAGATAATGCCTTACGTATGAAACACCAAATAACTACGATTTCCAAATATACAGCAGACCCTTACTTGATACGACGTTTTAGTGTCTGCTATAGCAAACTGGCTAAGCATTGAGTTTCTACTGTATACAAGGCTAGTTTTAAGTTATAGATGAATTTTGTTTTGATTCCATTGCTAACTGAGATTACTTTAATAGTTGCTATAAATCTTTTGGCCAGCTTTTCTTGCATTAGAATTGTAAGGTTAAGACTTTCCTTGTAGCCATAAACATGTATGAATACAAATTAAGTAAAACATAGGTTAATAAGCCGTGTAAAGTTGAAGAATTCAAACCATAGAAGTAACAATGAGTCAACGACAATACAAGAAGCTGCCTACCTACATACATACATGTGTGTGTATGTGTCTCTAAGCTCCATTCATCTACATTCAAAATTTATCAACAACAAATAGAAAATGGCATAAGTAATCCAGAATAACATACCAGTACTGTCGATTATAGAGGTTGCGACATGGTGGACGTGGTGGCAACACACATCAGCAATGAGGTGGTGGTAGTACACAATAAGGAGGAAGCAGACCGACTTTATCGAAATACCTAAGTAGACGAGGAGAAAGTGGTATGCGACAGATCGGAGCGGCAACATCAGATCAAATGGCAGTTGCAGATCGGACGATGGGAAGGGGACCAATTAGGGATTTGTGGATTAACTTAGGCTCTGGAAGTGAGGTGTGGAAAGAAGTTTTGGGATAGAGAGGAATACCAAATCATCTCCAATCTCTTCTAGACTTTGGCTATAGGCCGAAAACATCATGGGAACCATGATTAGCAAGTAAAAAGTAGGAAAAGGTGAGAGGAAGAGGAGGATTTTGGAGGGGGCGATGGGCATAAAAGGAGGAGGGACAGTAGTGTTTTCCCTTGTGGAGTTGACGGTTGACATCTCAGTCATAGAAAGGAATGAGATGGAAAAATGGTCATTTACTACTTTACAACTAGCTGTGGGACAGAATTTTATCTTAGAGATTAGTAGTGAGACCACAGCTAGGGGCATTTGGAAATGGAAAATCTCTACTTGAAAAAATCTTTGACTAACCGTCTGATATTGCTGAAGACATTTTCCACCATGTGGATGATAGAGGGTATTTCAGTAAAGGAACTTTTTAATTACTTTGATGATCTCGTGATGAAGATGAAAACAGTTGACTTGAAGATGGATGAGGAGCAAATGACAATGATTCTTTTTTATTCTCTTCCAGAGCATTACATAGGTTTTGCTAACAGCCTTATCTTCGCTAGAGACACACTGACAGTGGAAGATGTGAAGTTAGGCCTTCTATTTGAGGGCTAGAAAGATCATATGAAGGAGATAAGTGAAGGAAGTAGAGGGAGAAGTAGTAGTCACGGCATATTTTGAAAGAGGAAGAGATGATAAGAAGAATTGGCACTCTAGAGGGCGTTCCAAGTCAAGGAAGCCTGGTAATGGCAGGAGAGGAATGTCTAAGGACGGAAGTGCCTTATCTGTAGGAAACCTGATCATTGGGAAAAAGATTATCCAGATTTGAAGAAGAAAGAAGAAGATGGATCTTTATCATTTACTGTGGAGAAGTCTGTATTTGATGATGGGTTGTCTGCAGCAGTGTCGGATGTCTAAGACCATTAGGTGCTGGACTCAAGGGCGTCTTTCCATATGACACCTAATAAGGATTACTTCAGTTCTTTCATTAGACAAGAGGGAAGCTCTATTCTTATGGCTAATAATGCTAGCTATAGAGAAATGGGTGAAGGTACAGTGAGGATCGAGATGTTTGATGGAGTGATATGTACTTTGAAAGGTGTCCGGTGTGTTCATGGTCATGAAAGTCCTTAATTTCCTTAGGACAATTGGTATCTTTAGGATGCAAGGTAACTATGGAGAAGGATAGTCTGAAGGTTTTGAGAGGTGCACTAGTTCTTATGAAAGGAGAAGTGTTTCGAAATATGTATTTGCTGAAAGGAACCACAGTTCTTGGAGAGTCGTGTTTTGGAGTAGACGGTTCTCGTGCTTTGGATGCCATAAGGCTTTGGCATCTCAGGTTGGGTTATATTTCATAGAAGGGTTAGAGTTGATTTGGACGCGAAGGATGATCAAAGGAGAAAACTTCGACAAGATATACTTTTGCCAGGAGTGTGTGTTAGGCAAGCAAACTAAAGTATCTTTTGGAGTTGGACTCCATAGGTCGGGCAAGTACTTGAGTACATGCATCAGATTTTTGGGGATCGATTGCTACTCCTTCTCTTAGAGGAGAAAAGTATTTTATCTCATTCAATGATGACTTTTCTCGGAAAGTATGGGTGTATGTGATGAAGGCCAAATCAGAGAGTTTTGAGAAGTTAAAAGACTAGAAAGCGCTTGTTGAGAACCAATCTGGTTCTAGGTTGAAGGTACTGAGATCTAATAATGGTGGTGAATTTGCCTCTAGGGAGTTCTTCGACTTTGTAGACAACATGACATTCAGAGACATTTCACTACACCCGGCGATCCACAATCCAATGGGGTTGCAGAAAGGATGAACATGACTCTACTGGAGAAGGCTCGTTGCTTGAGATTGACAGTGGGCTTGCCTAGAGCCTTTTTTGCTGAGGCATTATCAACTGCGGCGCATATCATAAATCGAATTTCGTGCTCAGCCATAGACGAAAATATTCTAGAGAAAAATGGAGAGGTAAATCAGTGTATCTTGGTTACTTCCAAAATTTTGATTATCCTATGTACGTTCACATACAGGTGATGATAAGTTGGAGGCTAGAGCATACAAGGGCATACTAATGGGATACACCGATGGTATCAAAGAGTATCGAATTTGGAACCCTGTTGATCGGAAGATTGTTCATTCCAGACATGTTACTTTTGATGAGTCTACGAAGTTCAATCCGAAGGAGAAGCTACCTACCATATTAGAAGATTCTGATGGGCCTAAGGAGATGGAAGAAGTTCCCATGTTACAGCCAAATAGTAGAGTTGTTGTTGATGCTATGGAGGAAAACGCGGTTGATGAAACATCACAGGATAGTCCAAAGGTACCTTCTAGTAGTGCTGGTGATGTGCATGAATTTAGAGGAAGTTCAGTTCAAGGTGGAGCTTAAAGGAGTTTAGGCGAAGCAATACCCACCTAGGTCGGTCCTAGGACTATTAGGCCGTCCAAAAGGTATGTTGATTGATAGTTTGCGAACCTTAGCCTTGCTGATCAGTTTGACTATGCCCTACATGTGGTTCATGAGGAGCCGCTTGACCTTGATGAACCTTTGAAGTCATACGACAGTTCAAAGTGGGTGTGTACTATGGAAGATGAGTTAGAGTCGTTAAAGAAGAACAAAATTTGGGATTTGGTACCACCTCCTCAAGGAAGCCGAGCCATAGGTTGCAAATGGGCGTTCAAGGTAAAGGATGATGGGAGATACAAGGCTAGACTAGTTGTTGAAGGGTTTTCACAAAGAAAAGGAATTGGAGTATGATGAGATATCCTCTCCAATAGTGAGGCATACGTCCGTCCGCATTTTGCTCGCTATTGTCGCAGCTCATGACTTGGAGCTAGAGCAACTGGACGTGAAAACCGCTTTCTTAGGCGGAGACTTGAATGAGACCATCTACATGAAGCAGCTAGAAGGATTTGTTGTAGATGGGAAAGAAAATTTAGTTTGCAAATTGAAGAAGTCTTTGTATGGACATAAACATTCACCTAGATAATGGTACAAGAGGTTTGACTCTTTTATGCTTTCATTTGGTTTTGATTGTAGCATCAAAGACGCTTGTGTGACTTCAAACATTTAACGAATGGTAGATGGGTGTACTTATTCTTTTATGTGGATGATATATTGATTTCTTTCAAGGATAAGGCTGAAATCGATAGTATAAAGCGAAACCTAAAAGCAGAATTCGAAATGAAAGACCTTGGAGAAGCAAAGAAAATTTTGGGTATGGAAATCCAAAGGGATAGAAAGCTAGGACTTTTGAGCCTCACTCAAAAGGAATACATTCGAAAGGTTCTTGCTCGGTTTAGCATGAAAGGGGCAAAGGCAATCAACACACCCATGCCTTTGCACATACAGCTTTCTAGTAAAGGCTCTCTGATCTCGGAAAAGGACAAGGCTTATATGATGAAGGTCCCATATGCAAGCTTATTTGGCAGCTTGATGTACGCCATGGTCTGCACTAGGCCTAAAATTGCGCGAGTGGTTGGATTGGTGAGTAGTTTCATGGAAAATACAGGAAAGACGCATTGGAAAGCAATGAAGTGTACCTTTAGATACCTTAGAGAAACTTCAAACCATGGACTTGTCTTTGGTGGCAAAGGAAGAGATTTCAACTTGGCTGAATTTTGTGATTTTGACTATGCCAGTGATAGAGACCGAAGGAAGTCAACCTTCAGATATGTGTTCAACATTATTGGGACAGCGATCAGTTGGAGAGTGAGATCGCAGGCGATTATGGCTTTGTCCACTACAGAAGTAGAGCTCATAGCTACGGTTGAAGCAACTAAGGAGGTGCTTTATTTGAGGTGACTATTATGTGATTTGGGCTTCATATATGAAGTGGTAGATGTGTACTGTGATAGTCAAAGTGTAATTCACTTAGTTGAAAATTTGGCATTCAGTTGAGGATGAAGCATATTGAGGGGAGAGAGTCATTTCTTGTCTAATGAGTGAAGAGAAGCTAGTTCGTCTTCAGAAAGTTCACACAAAGGAGAATGCAGTAAACATGTTTACCAAGTCGTTGCCTGTTGCTAAGTTCGAGCATTGCTTGGACTTGATTCGCTTAATGAAGTCAATGTGCCACAGGGTAGCACGGGGGGAGAGTTAAGATGGTTCATGGAGAAGTTTATTTTCATGATGGATATTGATAGGTTCTACACGGATTGGGTACTTCGAACACTTTGTTGATGGGTTGTGGCCTTACCAGAGTTCGTTGATAAAGTGTAATGGATGGTGGCATTACCGAAGCTCACTGAGTAAGTATCCATTGCTTGGAGCATAAAATTGTAGACGGAGTTAGATGGCTTGATGGAATATGGTAATAATATGGAGATTGTTACCTTGATTCCATCACTGGCAGAGTTGAAGTCATGGAGAAGGAAGCCAAGCGCTCGAAACCCTAGATCTAAGGGACGATACTAGAAGAGAAGAAGTTTCATTCGGTGCTGATTTGGGAACCTAGGCCTTTGTTCGGTGTTGAAGTAAATTTGGAGTGGTGTTGAAGTAAATTTGGAGCGGTGTTGAAGCAGCTGATCTCACTCGGTAAAGAAGAGGAAAAGTGCAAGTGCCAGACGAGAAATCTCTTCTGATGTTGCTAGTTTCGTTCGCCATTGAGTTGATGCCGAACCAAGTAGTGCTAGTCCAGATTTGATATGCTGAAGGCCAAACCAAATATTTGGTTCGGTGTTAGAGCATACCGGTCCAAATCATACCTGTCCAAACCATATGTGCTATTTGTCGGACCAAACATGTCGAACTAGGACTACCAAACCAAATCACAGAGGTGCTATATTGCAATTACTCCTCCTCATATCTTCACTCTATAAATAGTGGAGCTTCTGGACAATAGTGGCAGCCATCCTAAAGAGCTGAAACTCTATAGAATTTTGTATATATTGTTAATTCTTCTTATGTACAGCCTCCAAAAGTGAATCAATCTTGTAACTCAAATCTTTCAGTGATTAATAAAATCTCCTCTCCCCAAGTGGATGTACACTACCTCACGGTAGTGGAACCACTATAAATAGTGGTGTTATTTATTTTTCTACACTGTATAAATCTGTGATTTTCCGTTCTGATGTTTATCCATGTTTGTTTCGTCTCACTACAATCACGATCTAGTTATTTTCCACTGCATTGAGTTTTTTTATTCCCTTAGACCGATCATCTGAAGAGATTTTTTCCAACAAGCACCACCTCCTCCCCCGTAGATGTATTTCTATCTTTTATTTTTCTAGGGTATTCAACTATGCAAAGATTGAGGAACTCAAGCGAAAAGCTTTTGACAAACTGTACAAAAATGCTGGTATGGTGAAATCCATATTTCTTAATCTTTTACTGTAATTTCTTATGTTTTATTAACAATTTTTCTACACCACATAAACTGTGTATCCATTGTTTTGATGTATGAAATTAATACATGTAGGAATAGTATTGCTTGGTACCCCCCTAAACGATTATTGCTTATAGAAGTTGTTACCTGTATTAGTCTTATTTTGATATTTACTATTAATCCTACTCTATAGGATATTTGTATTTGAACTTTTCAAGTCTCACTTAGCGCATTGCAAATTTGTTGCACATATGCCTTAGTTTCTTTCTTTTCTGTTGTGTTTTGTAGGCTATATGTTAGCCATATTGCTATTTGAATAAATTAATCATTCCTTGCTTGCATTTGTATTTCAGTTCAATTTATTTGTATTAAAAGGTTATAACATTTTGGTATCAGAGAACCTACTAGGCTTGACAAAAAGCTGCAGTTCTTTCATGTGATTCACAAATAAAGAATAGAAAGGAAAATGTGTGAAGACAATATTTTCCTTCAACCTTCCATACCATGTTTCGATGGCTACTACGACCACTGGAGTATGCTTATGGACAACCTTTTGAGGTCAAACGCTATTGGAGTTTGGTCGAGACTAGATATGAAGGGCCTCGAGTAGGTGTGAGGCTTACCGATGCGCAACAGATGCAATTGGAGGAAACAAGGATGAAATATCTGAAAGTGAAGAATTACATGTTTCAATCAATTGATAGAACGATTCTTGAGCAGATTCTAGAGAAGCGTACCCAAAAACAAATATGGGATTCCATGAGAAGGAAGTACGAGGGCAATGCTAGGGTCAAGCGTTCAATTCTTTAAGCTTTAAGAAGAGATTTCAAAATCTTGGAGATGAAAGAAAGTGAGACTATCACCGACCACTTTTCTCGTGTCATGACGATTGTGAACAAGATGAGAAGAAATGGTGAGGAGATGAGAGATGTCATGGTTGTTGAAAAGATTCTTTGAACTTTGATTGGGAAGTTCAACTACATCATTGTCTTGGTTGAAAATCTAAGAACATCGACACTTTCATAATCGATGAGCTATAGAGTTCATTAGTTTTCCATGAGTAAAAGTTCAATCGAAGCAGTATAGAAGAACAAGTGCTTAAGGTTACATATGAAGAAAGATCAAGAGAAAGAGGACGTGGTAGAAATGCTTATAGAGGAAGAAGTAGAGGGCGTTGGGTCTTCAACAAAGCCACAGTGGAGTGTTATCGATGCCATAAGCTCGATCACTTCTAGTATGAGTGTTTGACTTGGGAAGCTAATTTTGTGGAATAGGATAAGCATAAAGAGTTACGATCAATGGTTTATGTAGAGAAGAATTTAGCAAAACATGAAGATGCTTGGTTAGTGGATTTGGGTTGTTCAAATCACATGACTAGAGATGCAACAATGTTCTGTGAGTTGAATATTGATTTCGGTCACCATGTCAAGCTTGGAAATGACTTTAGGATGTTGGTGCAACGGAAAAGCAATGTAATATTATGGATAAATGGTATAAGTCACATTATCATAGATGTCCTTTACGTACCACAATTGAAAACAATTTGTTGAGCATGGGACAATTACAAGAGAAGGGACTTGTAATCCTAGTTCATGCCGAAATGTGTAAAATATATCATCCAAAAAGAGGTTTGATCATCCAAGCAAACATGTATGTAAATAGGATGTTTGTAATGTTGTCAAACACTTGAGATCAGAGAACTTCTTGCTTTCACATAATCTCACAAGACCTCACCAATTTGTGGTATTGTCGTTACGGTCATTTGACTCAAAAGGCTTTGAAGACTCCTTAGACTAAAAACATGGTGCTAGGCCTACCTCACATTGCTGCCACCTCATCAATCATGTGCACCGATAATTTGGCTGGAAAATAACATCGCGACACTATTCCAAAAAGGAGTACATGTAGAGCCACAAAGAAACTACAAATTGTTCATGCCGACGTTTGTGGGCCAGTGACACCAATTTCCAACAAGAAAAGGAGGTACTTACTATGGTTTATCGATGATTTTAGTAGAAAAATATGGGTTTAATTTCTTGTAGAAAAATCAGAAGCTTTGTATTCATTTAAATATTTTAAGACACTGTCGGAAAACGAGGCCGGTATGTATATCAAATGTTTCAGAAGAGATAGAGGATGAGAATTCAATTTAGATGAGTTTAAAAGGTTTTGTAGTCACCATGGTATTAAGAGGAAGTTGAGAATCACATACATCCCATACCAAAATGGAGTAACAAAGAGGAAAAACCACACAACTATGAACATGGTACGCTCACAAGAAATTTCCAAAAATTTGTTAGCCAGAAGTAGTAAATTGGACTATGTATGTATTAAATCGATGACCAAGCTTAGCGGTCTAGAATATCACTCTAGAAGAAGCATGGACAACAATGAAGCCCTTAGTTGAGCACTTCAGAGTTTTTGGTTGTTTGGCACATGTGGATATACTATATGCTACACGTACCAAACTTGAAGATAAGAGCTTTGTTTGTGTAATTGTTGGGTGTTAGCGAAGAGTCGAAAGGCTACTGGCTCTATGATCCAGTTCATAAAAATGATTGTAATTAGTGGATGTGTGATATTCGAGGAAGAGAAACAATGGGATTGGTGTATTGAATGTGAAGAGAAAGTTGTGTTGGAACTTAATGGGATGAAACCGAGAGTGATATGGATGAAGAATCGGAGTTAAATGGCACTAAAGTTGAACAAGAAAATGAAGATGCAAATAAAAGGGGCAAAGAGGTAGTCCAGCTGAAGAAAATCAACAATACTTTAGTTGTGCAGAGGGGATAATTGCATGGAGTGGTAGAGTTAGGAGAAAAACTGTAATACCCACCTCTATACACATATTATCTAAGAGTATTACTGAGTAATACTGTGATGTGATGCATGATTTTCATTTTATTTCCGCTGTTATATATTCATATAATGTTGTTATAAGCTCCATCCGACTGGAGTTCGATGTTTGAATCATTGACGGTCGAGTACAAGTGAGGTATTTGACGTCAATTCTCGAACGTTGAATTTCGGGTCGTGACAAATACCGTCGAGTAATATGGAGAATGAGGCGATATTGGTAAACACACATGAATGTTTCTCGTAGACCAATACAGAGTGTGAGAAATGCGGATTATGGATCTTAAGGCTAGGATTAACACTAGAGGGAGGGGGTGAATAGTGTTAATAAAGAATTACTAAATCTTTTTTGATTTCTGTTAATTTAGACACCGATGTATACAATATACAGACAAAGATATGGTCACGGAAACAAACACAGATACAGAAATAAAATAAAGGCAGTAAAGGAAAGAACACACTGGATTTTATACAGGTTCGGAGTTACCCTACATCCAATCCCGCAACACAAGTACAGATTTACTTTCAAAAGAAATTGTACAATTACACCCTCGGTTTCAAGGCTACGAGGTACACCCTCGGTTTCAAAGCAACTGTACAGTCTTCTTTCTTAATACCTACATGGTTAAATCCTGCATATACATATATATCTAAACTTATAATGTTAGTATTTATATTTTATAAACTATTCTAAGGTTGTTGTCATCAAAACCATCATTTCACGGACTAACAATCTCCCCTTTTTTGATGATGACAACCTTTGTTTATAAAATTTTACTTCTATCCTATTAACTCCCCCTAAAACTAATAACTCCCCCTTAATCTATGCCTAACTACCCTATTTTATATTTCTCCCACATTTTCGTCAACCAAAAAACTAAATGTAAACTATATAACTTTTAAACTATATAACTACATAACTCCAAACTATATAACTATACTCTATGACATGTGATTATAATGATAGTGTTATCATAAGTAATCATCTCTTAAATCTAATTCTAAAACATAGTCCTAAACTATCAACTATCGTAAGTAAGAATTCGAAATAGTATTTACAATTAAAACACATATAAGAACACGAGTTATTTATTACGTATGAAGTTGTATATACATGAACGTTTAGAAAACACAAAGAAACACAAACAACATGGAGAAGAAAGAGAAGAAACTATTGTGCATTATAAAACATTGGCGATCTATGAATCGAACAGTTTGGATAGTGAAAACAAAAGTTTCCACGTTGTTCGACAAGATTCCCATTCTTGTCAAAACACACTTCTCCAACACACACGACTTGGTCATCATCCTCCTCGTGCGCTTCTTCCATGGGTTCTTCTTCTTCTTCCTCGTTGGCCTCATGTTCTTGATTGAGTGAAGAGTCTTCATCAATCAAGATAGGGTTGGCCTGGTTATCCATTAGGAATTTTTGCAAATTCCTAAGAATCTTGCCTTGCCTTTCCTGTTACTTTGCCATACGAAGTTGAGTTACTTGAATTTCAGTCATCATCTAAAGTACATCCTTCATAGATTCCTCTATTTTAGTCACACGAGCGAGATTAGTACGTTGAAATGGACCCGACGTAGGAGAGGGGAATGAAAAGGTTGATTTTATGTTTGATTTGGAAGAGGAGGCTATTATTTTATTTATTTCAGAAGATAGATTAAAGAGAAAACAGAGAGAATGAACAAAAATTCGAAATAGAGAAGAATATATAACTAAATTTAGAATTTTGGTGGGAAAATTTCAAAACTTAAAAACGTTGCATGTCGACATGGGTACATGGGGATGTCAACATGGTCCTTTTTATTTTAACTCTTTGAATTATTTTAATAATAATTATTAATTATACTTGTTATTTCTATTTTATATTTCAGTTATAGAACACATACCTAATTCTCTTCTTAATTTAGTAAATATTGATTCATTTAAGGGTTTTGTTAAGATTTCAGCAATTTGATTCTCAGAATTGATATAATCGAGAGTAACTACTTCCTTACTTATATTATCTCTGAGAAAATGATGTCTGATATCAATATGTTTAGTTCGATCATGTTGAGTAGTATTTCTGGATAAATTTACCGCACTCGTATTGTCATAATAAATTGGTGATTTTGAAAATTTTGAACCAAAATCTTTTAAGGTTTGTTGCATATATATTACTTGAGAACAAGCCAAAGCAGCAGAAATGTACTATGCTTCAATTGTTGATAAAGAAACTATTTTTTGCTTTTTACCGAGCCAAGAAATCAGAGAATGCCCCAAAAAGTGACAAGTCCCACTTGTACTTTTCCGGTCTGATTTACAACCAGCATAGTCAGCATCACAGTATGATATTAAGCCAAAATAATCATTTTTAGGGTAGAATAAACCATAATCAGATGTGTGTTTAACATATCTTATGATTCGTTTTACGACTTTTAATTGGGTCTCTTTAGGTTGGGATTGATATCTGACACAGAGACAAGCACTATGCATGATATCAGGTCTACTAGCAGTAATATAGAGTAGTGATCCAATCATTCCTCTATATAGTTTTTGATCTACATCTTTCAAGAGATCTTCTTTACTAAGGTACTCATTGGTTGCCATGGAAGTGGGTTTTCCACTCGCAGTAGTCAAACCAAATTTACTAATTAGGTCTTTAGCATATTTTTCTTGACTAATAAAAATACGATTATTGAATTGTTTTATTTGTAATCCTAAAAAGAAATTTAATTCACCCATATGACTCATCTCAAACTCTTTTGTCATTATTTCAGAAAATTATTTATTCATTTCAAAATTAGTTGAACCAAGAATGATATCATCTACGTAAACTTGTACTAGTTGAATATCATTTTTATTTCTTTTAATAAAAAGATTATCATCTACTTTACCAATTTCAAAATTAGATTGCAATAAATAAGATCTTAGTCTATCATACCAGGCTCTAGGAGCTTGTTTTAGACCATATAATGCTTTTTAAGTTTGTAAACATATTTGGTAATTTATCATTTTCAAAAAGTGGTGGTTGTTCAACATATACTTCTTCTTTTACAAATCCATTTAAAAAGACACTTTTAACATCCATTTGACATAATTTGAAATTATCATGATTTGCGAAAGCAAGTAGAATCCTAATGGCTTCTAATCTTGCTACAGGAGCAAATGTTTCATCAAAATCTATTCCTTCTTCTTGGCAATATCCTTGAGTGACTAATCGAGCTTTATTTCTAACTACCTCTCCTTGTTCATTCATTTTATTTTTATAAACCCATTTAGTTCCAATTATAGTTTTATCTTCTGGTCTAGGAACAAGTTCCCAAACATCATTTCTAGTAAATTGATTTAATTCTTCTTGCATAGCCAAAATCCATGAATCATCAGTTGATGCTTCTTTTGGATTTTTGGGTTCAATAGTTGATATAAAAGCTACATTACTCATTTGACTTAGTTGATTTCTAGTTTTAATAACAGATTGCATATCTCCCTGTATATTTTCTATAGGATGATCTTTTAAAAGTTTAGTCACTTTATTAGGATGATTAATTTCATTATTAGTTTCAATTGATTCTTGATTTTGAGTGATTAAATCCTCTTCATCATTTGTATCTTTAAACATTTTGAAATTTTCATCAAATGAAACATGCATTGTTTCTTCAATGGAATTAATTTTTAAATTAAACACTCTATACGCTTTGCTTCTATTAGAATATCCGATAAAGATACCTTTGTCGGATTTAGGATCAAATTTATCTAAATTATCTTTTGCATTTAAAATAAAACATTTACTTCCAAAAATTCTGAAATAAGATACCTTAGGTTTCTTTAAATAAAGAAGTTCATAAGATGTCTTATCAGTTAGAGGTCTAATTAAAATTCTATTCAAAATATAACAGGCGGTAGCAACTGCTTCTGCCCAAAAATTCTTTGGTAAATTACTATCTGTAAGCATAGTTCTCCCGCACTCTTGAATCGTCCTATTTTTACGTTCTACTACTCCGTTTTGTTGTGGAGTTCTTGGAAATGAAAAATTGTGAGTTGTTCCCTTTTTATTGCAGAATTCCTCAAACTTTTCATTTCAAATTCACCACCGTGATCACTTCGAATAGTTATAATTTTTAGAGAAAATTTATTTTGAATTCTTTTTGAGAATGTCTTAAAACATTCAAAAGTATCACTTTTATGTTTCAAGAATATTGTCCATGTAAATCTAGAATAATCATTTACGATTACAAAGACATATTTACTATGATTTATTGATAGAATTTGAGATGGACCAAATAAATCAAGATGAAATAATTCAAAAGGTTTTGATGTTGAAATCATATCTTTTAACTTAAAAGAACTTTTTTAAAGTTTTCCTAATTGACAAGCATCACATAAACTATCTACTTTAAAATTCATTTTAGGGAGATCTCTTACTAGATCATGTTTTGATAGTCTAGATAATAGTTTGAAATTCAAATGCCCAAATCTCTTGTGCCAAATCCAGGAGTCACTTGTATTTGCCAACAAACACAGGTTATCATTTGAAACTTTCATACTAAGAATATAAATATTCTTTTTCCTGACTCCCTCAAATATAATGGTTGAATTAGTATCTTCAATGCGACATTTATCTTTTTCAAATTTAATTTTATACCCTTTATCACATAGTTGATTTATACTTAGCAGATTATGTTTCAGATTCTTAACTAGCAAAACATTAGTAATAGTAGGAGTTTCAGAATTACCGACTTTGTCGATGCCAATCACATATCCTTTTAAATTGTCTTCAAAGTTAACCAATCCTTCGTCTTTGTATACTATATCATTCAGTATATCTGGATTGCCAGTCATGTGTCTAGAACACCCACTATCAAGTATCCACTTGTTCTTTCTGATCTGCACAATTTGTCCGTTGTGGATTGATTCCTCCACACCCATAAAGCATGATTTCTGCACATCAAACAATCTTGGTAGACAATTTGAATTTAAATATTGATTATATGCAGACTCAAGAAACGATGATGGTTGAATGCTTCTAAACCAGTATTAACAAATATAGCCATTTTAAAAACTTTTTCAAAAATCAGATAATGAAACTTTGAAAGCCTTGCTCTGAAACCAATTGTGAGAAATGCGGATTACGGATCTTAAGGCTATGATTAACACTAGAGTGGGGTTGAATAGTGTCAATAAAGAATTACTAAATCTTTTCGATTTATGTTAATTTAGACATCGATGTATGCAATATACAGTCACAGATATGATCACAGAAACAAACACAGATACAGAAATAAAATAAAGGCAGTAAAGGAAAGAACACGCCGAATTTTATACTGGTTCAGAGTTACCCTACATCCAGTCCTGCAACACAAGTAGGATTTCCTTTCAAAAGCAATTGTACAATTACACCCTCGGTTTCAAGGCTACGAGGTACACCCTCCAGAATTTCGATCTTTTGGGTAAAGATACTTGATTTCCGGGCTACAAGTTTACCCAATTGATTTGCCAAGGCTATAGTCACACTTTTTCTTTCTTGATTGATTTTCAAGGCTACAATCACACCTTGTCTCGCTTAATATATTACAAAGAAGCCTATAACTCTGAATAGCACTGAAAATCTTGTAGAGAGAGTGATAGAGAATCAAACTAGAAGTAATCGAGTTTGATTCAATGTTGATTTCGGTAGAGTAAAGATAGGAATATGTATTAAGAAAAGTGGAAGAAGAAGAGGAGTGAAAAACCAGAAAATCCGATGTTAAATTCTTTGAAACTAACCCCTATTTATAGAAGAACAACATCCATGTCCACTCGTGAAGAGTTATGGAGAATAGACACTTCTTTTGAAATTTAAATTTTGAAATCAACTGACACCATGTCGACATGGGGTATATATGCATGTCGACATCCCAAAGCATTTTTGACGTTTTGATTTTCTTTGAAAATAACCTTTATCTTATATTTAAAAGTAATTTATTTACAAATATACTTGAATATAGTTAAAATTCATAAGTAAATATAGAGAATAATATATATAGAATTCAACTCTAATTTTATATTTTAAATCTAAGTATAAATATTTAAAAGTTAAATATATTATATTAAAAGATAGTTTAAAATCAGGAGTAATTTGACTTTGAAATTAAAGATAATTTTGAGGCTAAAATTATTTAAAATCAGAATAGAGGGTTTTGAATCTTTTTAAAAGGAAAGTTTTGAAAACATTTTGAAAACAGGATATAATTTTGAAAAATCATTTTGAATTAAAAGTTTAGCGGATACAAAACAATGTTCCACTAGATTTTTCGTAGGTTCCATCCTACTTGGGGTTCCATCCTTTAACAGGCTCGAAGTGGATTCCATTCCACGAATAAATTGGATTTTAAGATGTCAGTGCTTTCCTATGAGTTTTAACACAATTCCTAATAATAAAAAATACTTAACTTTGAAATCTTGAACTCTTGATAATCTTGATACTCATGAGTCTTTTATCTTGATATCTTGAATCTCTATACTATACAGTCTTTTTTCTTAGTATCCGCATGGTCAAATCCTGCATATACATATATATCTAAACTTATCATGTTAGTATTTATATTTTATAAACTATTCTAAGGTTGTTGTCATCAAAACCATCATTTCACGGACTAACACTGAGTACGTCACATAATACAAAAATCACCCACCTCGACGTAAACAGTATCGGTACAAAACAATAAACACGTATGGTTCCCGATGATAGAACAATACACTATATAAAATATATCACTGAGAACACAGAATCATAAACACAATGATAACATATAATTTAAAGTATCCACAAGTATAAGTGGATCTAAAAAAATAGTCAAAAGCCCACTATCATCAAAAATATACAGACATGTCTGACATACATACTTTTCTACATCACATGAACACTTATAAACACAAATATACAAAATGATATTCAACTCTATAAAATAGATATTCAACTCTATAAAGTATATAACTATCCTTCTCCATGCCCAATAATCAAATATGGTCACATCGTCTCAGAATCTGAAATGTCTCTGACTGACCCGATTATTATATAAATGATAAACAAGTCAGACTATTCTCCTCATGCACTCACATCTGATTGCCCAAGCATTGCAACTAATTTCTGCTGCATTAGTGCTTGTGATCCATTTATAAATGAGTCATATAGTAAGTAATTAAGTAATATTTTGCAATTTAAGGCCCCGTTTGGCTTGTCGTTTTTAGTTTTGTGTTTTCATCTATACAAAACGCGTCCGTTGTACGTATTTTTGAAAAACAAACAATTTTGAAAAATGAAATTAACATGTAAAATAGAAAACAAGTTTACTTTTTTTCATATTTTGAGGGATAACAAATGCATGAAGAACAATTTAACTCATTCGTTGTCCGTTGGTCATTGCAATGGCTAAGAATTATAAATCTTCTTCTCTTATTTCTTGCTATTTCTTAGTGTAGGTTGAAAACACAAAACTCAAAATACAAAATGAAATCAAACGGGTCCTAAGTTTTTTGATGTTGAAGCATATGTTGTATCTAGTTAATACTGCAACAACTTATACATTTGCTGCATTTACTGTTTTGGTATTTAATTTAACAAGCCATTGATAGAATGAAATGCTTCCTATAGTGAGACATGATGATCCTGCCAGGTTTCTCTGTATTGACAGTGTACAGTGAGAAGTATGATGGATCAACTTTAGTTAAAGTTAGAGTTGTCCTTGTGTATGTGTGTGTTTATATATGGAATTAGGGAAAGGACAAACTTTGAAAAATATTCAGGCTGACAGACACCAAGTTTGTCTTTTAGGCTGAAGGACAAATACTGCTGATAATTAGCATTATATTCAACTTTTACACTATACAAAATGATGGTTTTATCTAGCATTATATTCAACAAGCATTGTCCTTCGACCTAAAAAACAAACTTTTTGACCTTTAGTCTCATTTTTTTCTTCTAAATTTGTCATCGTGCCTATTTTGTTGTATATATGATTGTAAACTTAACTTTACACTACAAGCTATGGTTTTTGGCATAATTTTGATAACCGGACCTTAACCGTCGGTCAGACCGCAGTTGGCCATGGACCGCCAGCCATGACGGTCGGGAGCACGTTAAAACCTCAATTGCTTCCCGGCCGCATTCGAACCCTAAAAACCGCGGTTTTGCAGACTCGTTCAAGCCGTGAAGAGGAGATATTAGTCGAAATTTCAAGCAAATATCGCGTTTGAAACTAGGAAAAGAGAATTGTGACGATGGGTTCTAGAAACAATGAGAGAGAGAGAGGATAGATGCAGGAGAGAGGAAGATATTATTACTTGTTTAAGCTGTTGTCCATCTATACTAGCTATCACAAGTTGTCAAGTTGTCCTTTGCTAGACTTTGTTTTTATTTTACACTGTGTATGCAAACATTATGTAGATTAGTACAAGAGTGCTAACAAACTTTCATATCTAACAGTGATATATTTTTCTCTACTATTACTATACTATTAAGATTTTTTTTTGATTTAAATATATTGATTGTAATTAAATAGAATGGAAGATAACCATATAAGATTACTATTTGGATTAACGTGATTCTAACGGTTTGAACAGTTCAACCTTCAAAACTTTCAACCTTGAAGTACGATGGTTTGATTTATGGCTCGGCTATCAAAACTACTTTTTTTGGTTTCAAGTGATTTTACTTTCCTTGCGACCTTAAAAAAAATTTTTTTGGTGTAGGCTACTACTATAAGCAATTAATTGTCACACATTAACACCAATATGCTATACTGAGCTTGTTATTGGCAGTGTGGATCTTAGTATCATGACCAATTACCACATAAGCAATTAATGTAAGCATTATTTTGATAGTTAGCTGTATTTGAAATTGTTTTATCATGTATTCAGCCAACTATTTTCATATATACCATTGATTACGCTTACTATATCCTTAATTTAGTGTTTGTATATGTATGCACTCTAATACTTTTTGCAATATTTCGATGACTGTTCTAATGTTTTTCATATTCGTACGATAGTTTTTACCCAAGTATAGTTGGAATTAACTTTGCTTTCACTTACTATTTATCATATTAGTTTATATCATTGGTGCTTTGTCCTATGTGCGTTTATCAGTTACTACTGCTTCTAGATTTCAATATATTTTTATCTTTTATTCACAACTAAACCCAACGGTTATAAATAAATTCTTCAAGGTCAAAAAAAACAACTCATATTGAGGGCATTATATGTGTGATACTGCCATTGATCATCTTGCATATTTTGGATATCAGTATCAAGTTTCCTAGTGTTTGGGGAGAAACTTGTTAACTAAATGCTGAGTTATTTATATTCAGACAGAATTCTTCAGTTCTACTGTATTCTAGGGATGTACCCATCTACTTTTTAATGGTATTATTATGTTAGAGCCTCGTGTTTTGTGTTTTGGATTGGATAACCCAGTCAATAGATGCCTAGAAATCTGAAATTCATCCGCATTGTATTCGTAAAATTGATAAATATCCAATATCTATAAAAATCGATTGGATGCAGGTATGGAGGCATTCACATCCGAAGTTTAACTGTTTGGTTTTTATCAAGATTATAGTTTATAGTATATGTATTTTAGCATAATGAATGGTATGCATTTATTGTTTTATTAAAGTAATAAATTGTATTATATGCATTTGGATGCATATTAAGTTATTAACTATTCAAAACTATTTGTTATCAGCATATTTGTTTTTTTGTTTTCATTTTTGCACTTTTATAATTAATGGGATTTTAAAAAGTTTATGTTAAACCAAATTTTTTAATTATGTTTCCAAATTTATTAGGTGTTAGTGGATATGATAAATATCTGTCTGTATTCGTGAATGTGGATATCTGATATTTGAAAATTATTTCGGATGTGGATACGAGACTATCCGCATTCGAAAATATCCGTTGACATGTTCAGTGTTGGATTGGCAGGACGTAAAAGAGTTTAAGTTATAAAACATGCTCAATCAATATATTTCTTGACTTATTCGTGATGTTACAGGGATAAAGATTATGATCAGGACTATGACCGTGACTACCATAGAGGACGTGATGGAGACAGGGATCGGGATCGGGATCGTGACAAAGATAGAGACAGAGATCATTATAGTGATAGAGATAGAGAAAGAGATGGTAGAGATAGAGATAGGAGGAGACGAAGGAGTAGATCAAGAAGTAGAAGCCGTAGCAGAGATCGTAGGGACCGTGAAGATGGTGGGGACCACCACAGAAGGAGACATGATAGGAGAAGCATTAGTCCTAGGAGAAGGAACACCGATGATAATGGTCACGATGCTAAGAAGTAGAAAGAAAAGAAGGAGAAGGTTACTGATGGTACAGATCATCCAGACCCTGAAATTGCCAAGGCCAATAGGCTCAGGGCTTCTCTTGGTTTGAAACCTCTTAAAATGTGAAGATAGACAACACCAAAAGCTGCTTGTATAACTGAAAGTAATGCTTAAATTTTCATAGTCGCGTTGTAAAGATAAAATATTGTTTGTAGTATAACATTTGCTTATTGTAAAGGTTTTTTATTTTTTATTATTATTATCATTATTTTCATTGTATAACCAATGCAGTTTCAGAATGGTTATGATTTGGGTACAATCCAGAGTTTTGTACTGCTTGCTTTGGCATATTTGAAAATCTTTTGAATCCTTGTGGTATTCTTATTTGTAAAGGTTAATCTGAATTGATGATACGAAGGATATAATTTACCAAGATCTTGTTTTTATCTACTGAAGTTAAGATCGTAACCGCCAACATTATATCCAACAGTCCACAATACAGAAGACAAAATACAAAGCAACAGAAGCGAGTTTGGGCCTACCCATTAAAGCCCAATATGTTTGTATATAAATACTCAGTGTATCATGTACAAAGATAATGGAATTTCATTGTATCATTCTGAGAACTTCTGTATCAAATTATTTAAATTAAAATCATTTCTTCAAATTCATCTTTCTATCAACTGCAAACTCTATTATGGTATCGGATCTCCACAAGGCTTAACAGCCAATGAAAGTGTGTAGGATCGTGTAATATGGAATATAATTAAATTTGAATATGGAAACAGTTGATAATAGAAAAGTAAATGGAAATAAAAATAAAAACAAGCACACCAGAAATTTTTATACTGGTTTGAACTTCCCGTTCTACGTCCAGTCCCAGACTCCTTCTGGAATTTCAACTACAATAACCCTCACTTAACCCGAAGGAACATGTATATACAGTCTGAGCAGCAGAACAGACACCTAAGCAACTGAACAGGATTTTCGCCTCAACAGCAGAAGAGGACTTCACTAATACAAAATAATATCTGACACTGTGTGTTCTTGATAACGTTGATTTGTCACTGATAGTACAAACCTCTTATAATCAAATCCTCAAGTATATGAAGTGTATGTAAAGATATGAAGAGAAGGAAATGCTAAGAATCGAAGATTATGAAAGTTTGTTTGTAGATTCAAAGTAGTAAAAATGTTTGTTCACTGTTTGAATGCAAATATTAAAGCACACGAAGAATAGTAGAGAGTTAGAATGAAATTCGGTGAATACGAAGTGTTTGGGATCATGTATATAGTAGTTGAAGAGTTACTGCCATTGGTGAAGGGTTCTGACGAAAAGGAGCATCCATTTCCGTTCATAGAAGGGTTGCTTCCTTTCGTAGAAGAAGATGTCTTTTCAAAAATATGACAGTTGATTTCAGGTCAGTCGACTGGTCGTTCTTGGTCAGTCGACTGACTATGCAATAGGTTTTTAAAAATAAACAGTGCATATCGTATATGTACACAGTCAGTCGGCTGGGTGATTATAGCCAGTCGACTGGCTGTATTATTTTTACACAGTATGCTCTGTTTTGATTAAATATAAGAAATATGAAGTGCAGACTACTTGAGGATAGATTTTAACAAATTTCTAAGAGTCAACCATAAGTACTAGACAAAGAAAACATAGATTAAAAGTCTTGATATAGCCATAGTCATTTGATTATCTCTTTTTGTCGTGAATTCTCTTTTCCTTCTAACTTGCTTTGTCATGAATCAAAATTAGTGATTCAACATTCTCTCCCTTTTCGATTGATGACAAACCTATATATAAAAGTCCTAGAGAACAAATATAAAAACTCCCCTTGAATATATGACACTTTTTGTACCTGCATAAAAATGATTAGGACAATTCTTCTCCCCCTTTGTCATCGACAAAAAGGAGATATAGCAAAATAGTTTCAATATAAAGTGCAGAAATAAATATCAAAGTGAGGCAAATTAGTATAAGTCTCAAAAACAATTAGAAAATAGATATCCAAAAGTTTAAACGTACAATAAAGTTTCAAATAAGCAAATAGTTCATACCATACTTACTCACGAAAAACCTATTCATCAAGATTCCAATTATATTCTCCTTCTGGTGCAGGCTCTTTTCCTGGTCTAGAAGTTCCTTAAGCACCACTGTCTGCTCTACTAGTGTCGCTACTAGTATGCTCCCCTGATGTAGACCATGTAAATCGAGGTGCTGGACGCTTTCCTTGGGCGACAGATGTAGCAGCAGTGGAAGAAGAACATGATAATGCATCCCATAAAGTAGAAAAGAAGCCTTTGATCTTATCAAGCTTCTTATCCATTTTCTTGAGCCTTTAATCCAAAATAAGTTGATTTCTGGAGAAAATTTTAACAGATTCACGGGTGTAGGAGAAAGTAGCTAAGCAAATATCACCTTCTTCTTGTTGTGCTTCCGGTTCTCTAATTGTAGGACCTCTAGATTGTTGTAGTTGAGGTTGTTGATGCTTCCAATATTCATATGAAGTAATAGGCGGAGGTCGTGTTGGTAGCTTCATAAGACTGACGGTCCTTATATTTATCATTCCGACAGTAGAGAATTCGGAATTTGGTTGACGAACACCAACATCTAGAAGAAGTCTCATAATATATTCTCCAAAGTAGATAACATGCATATTCCCATATGTGAAGGTGAGAAATTCATCCATAATACGACGTACCAATTTACGTGTATATTTCCCCATATGGCATAGAGAGCTTTGAAATTTTCCAGATATATTAATTCATATGAGCCGGTTCGTGGGAGAATGGAACGCATGAGCGTTTTGTGCAAGATTCTTGCTTTAGGCCGAAGAAAATTAGAACGCAATTCAGTCATGTCGTCACTCATGAACATATGACTAATTCTATCTCTTTTTCTCGAACTGCATTCGACATCATTTAAATCTATACCTTCATTTGGAGATTGAAGGATATGTGCCATTCATAAGATGATTAATGTTGTGGAGATTTGAATTGTAGTCGAGGAGTAACTCTAATCCACATCTCCGCATTAATTCTAGAAGAGAGTAGGCTCCAAAATCAGAATAAACCACGAACGAGCCTTCAAAGATTCTAGAATTCTTCATCTTCTCCCATCTTTCGATTGCGGTTGCATCGTAAAGCCAATGAGTAACATGAGTATCAACAAAGGACGAAGAAGCTTGTTTTGAGCGTTTTGATCTTGGAGGAGCCATTAATTTGATAGTATTGAGAATGATTTGAAAGAAAAATAGAGGCTAGGGTTTTGGAGAAAGTAAAAAATGAAGAAAGTAAAGTGAATAGATGGTAAAAAGGGGTTAAAAAATGAAAAGACGGTAGTGATTTTGTACAGCCAGTCGAATGATCGGGGAAGGTCAGTCGACTGGTTGCTAACCCGAGAGCTTTTTACCCTGCAATCAGTCGACTGACCTATATGACCCAGTCGACTGGTTGATAACCTGAGAGTTTTTTTTACCCTGTAAATAGTCGACTGGATAAATATTTTAGTCGACTGGCTGAAGTCAGAATTTGCAGTTAAGCATAAAACAAAATTTTATTCAAGGATTATTAAAAACAAACAAATACATACATGAAATAAAAGTGAATATAGAACAATAATAACACAAGAAAATTAATTATTTAGGAGTTTTAGGAGAGGATTCATGTGGTTCAACCTTGCTGATCTCAACATGAGGTCGCAAAGGAGACCAATAGTTTTGGCATTCCCAAGAGTTTGGAGATGCCGGAGGTTGTTGTGGAGTTTTCTCCCATTGATTTCAGCCAGATGAATTTGATTGACAAGATGTTGAGGGTTCAACAACGTCATGCTTAGATGATTTGTCATAGAATTTGAGGGCAATTGATTCTATGAGGCTAAGACGATTGGAATTCATCCATTGTTCATAATACATCTCTCTTTGTAAATTGATTTGCTCCTTTTGATAATGATGGATATCATCAATTTTTTCTTTAGTTTTTGGAGAAACAAACAGAGATCTTCGTGACTTCTTACTTTTTGGAGAATATCCAATGTGATATTGAGCTGGTTCATTTCTAGGGGTAGGAGTTGGTAAAGACGGAGTTGAGCTATTGAAAGAATGATAGCTACTAGAGGATGTTGGTGTAGCAAAAAATAATTTGGAGTTAGAGGAGTCGTAGGAATCGTGAGAGGCCGTTGAAAGAAAAAATTGAGAAGCTTTGAAATTGAACGTTAGGGAGTAAGTAAATGTATGGATGATTGCAAAAATGAAAGAATACAGATTTATAGAAGAGATTGAGCTGAGGTTGTGTGGTTAGAAACGGCAATAAACTAATAACCAGAGAAAAAAACCTATAGAGGGAATGGATGAGAAATGATTTAAGGATTAATGGTTATGAGCTAATGAAGAATAAGACTTAGCAAGAAATAACATATAGCACAACTGGTAAAGCATAGAGTTACCAGTCATGAGACCAGAGTACAAGCTCCAGCAGCTACATTTTTTTTGTTGAACGAAATTTTCCAGAATAATTAGAATCAAGCTTCTAGTTGAAACAAGAAACATACATAGCTCAAATGGCAAGGAACAATTATAATTCCATAACCAAGAGGTCATGAGTTCAAGTCTCTCTAGAGTCATAAAAAAAATTATTTTGACAAAAATTTGAATGAAAGTTTTTACATATATTTTATTAAATTGAGTTATGAAAACTACAAATACAAATAGTGTGTGTGTGTGTGTGTGTGTATAAATCTTTAAAAGAGACTATTCCAAGTTCTCATCTTAAATTGATGAAAGTATTTTCATTTAAATGTTTTGTAAAAATATCTGCCAATTGTTTATCAGTGGAAACAAATTCAAGATTTATTAAATCCTTTCCAATCTTATCGCGAAGAAATAATGACGAATGTCAATGTGTTTTGTTCGTGAGTGATTGATAGGATTTTTAGATAAATTTATAGCACTATAATTATCACAGTAAATAGTTGACTTAAATAAATTAAAATCAAAATCTTGTAGTGTTTGTTGCATATAGATAACTTGAGCACATGCCAGAGCTGCAGAAATATATTCTGCTTCACATGTCGATAATGAAACAAAGTTTTGTTTCTTACTAAACCAAGATACAAGAGACCGTCCAATGAAGTGACAAGTCCTACTTGTACTTTTTCTATCTGTCTGGCTTCCTCCAAAATCAGCGTCACTATATGACACTAATTCAAATGGACATTCCTTTGGATAGAATAGTCCAAAGTCCTTGGTTTTATTAAGATATCGTAGTATACGTTTCACTGCTCGTAAATGTGATTCTTTGGGATCTGCTTGAAATCGTGCACACAAGCAAACACTCATCATTATGTCAGGTCTACTAGCTATTAAATATAGTAACGATCCAATCATACTTCTGTATCATTTTTGGTCAATACTTTTGCCATTTTCATCTTTATCAAGATGTATAGTTGTACTCATAGGAGTTGGTTTGGTAGAATTATTTTCCATACCAAAGCGTTTAATTAGATTGTTACAATATTTTCTTGATTAATAAAAATACCATTTTCTAATTGTTTTAATTGTAAGCCAAGAAAATAATTTAACTCACCCTATGTGACATTTGAAATTCTCTAGTCATTATTTTAGAAAAATCTTGACATAGTCTTTCATTTGTAGATCCAAAAATAATATCATCAACATATATTTGAACGATTAAAATATCCTGCTTGTTTCTTTTAATAAAAAGAGTTTGATCGACCTTTCCAATTTCAAAATCAGAATCTATTAAATATCTTTTAAGACGATCGTACCAAGCACGGGGTGCTTGTTTTAAACCGTATAAATCCTTTTTAAGCTTATAGACATGCTCAGGAAATTGTTCGTGTATGAATAACAGAGGTTGTTCAACATAAACATTTTCTTTTATAAAACCATTTAAGAAAGCACTTTTGACATCCATTTGATATAATTTAAAGTTATGTAAACATGCAAATGCTAGTAAGATTCGTATTGCTTCTAGTCTAGCGATTGGAGCAAACGTTTCTTCATAGTCAATCTCTTCTTCTTGATTATATCCTTGAGCAACTAATCTAGTTTTATTTCTAGTAATATTTCCTTGTTCATCTGCTTTATTTTTGAAGACCCGTTTTGTACCAATAACTGATTGATCACTAGGCCGTGGAACTAAATCCCAAACGTCATTTCTTTCAAAGTGGTTTAGCTGTTCTTGCATAGCGATTAACCAATTTTCATCGATAGATGCTTCTTTAATGTTTTTAGGTTCAATATGAGAAAGGAAAGCTACATGACCCATTTGATTTAATTGAGTTCTTGTTCTAACAGATGAATTGAGTTCTCCAATAACATCAACAGAAGGACGATCTCTTAATAATCTAGGTGGAGATCTTAATTCGTTGTTATTGTGAATAATGTTTTCATTATTTTCAAGATTTGAAATTTTTGTATTTGTTATATTATCAGGGAATTCTTCATTATCTCTTATACTTGGAATTTTTTTAAAATTTTCATCGAAGGATACATGAAGTGTTTCTTCGATGATATTTGTTCTTTTGTTAAAAATTCGATAAGCTTTTCTTCGATCTGAATATCCTAAAAAGATTCCTTCATCGGATTTTGGATCGAATATGCTAAGCTGATCTTTTGTGTTTAAAACAAAACATTTTGAACCGAAAACTTTAAGATAAGAAATATTTGGTTTTCGTCCATTAAGAAGTTCATAAGGAGTATTCTTAGTTAGTGGTCGAATAGAAACACGATTCAAAACATAACAAGCAGTTGCAACTGCTTCAGCCCAGAAATGTTTTGGTAACGTACTTCCATTTAACAAAGTCATTGCACATTCTTGTAAGGTTCTATTTTTACGTTCTATAACTCCATTTTGTTGTGGAGTTCTAGAAAATGAAAAATTATGGAATATTCCCTTTTTCTTACAAAAATGTTCAAAGGCTTCGTTTTCGAATTCACGTCTATGATCACTTCATATGTTTTTGATTTTCAAACCTTTAAAATTTTGAATTGTTTTGACAAAAGTTTTGAAATTATTAAAGGTATCACTTTTATTTTTCATAAAAATAGTCCAAGTATATCTAGAAAAATCATCAACAATTACAAACACATATCTATTATGATTAATGGATTGTACTTGTGTTGGTCCAAATAAATCCATATGTAGTAGTTCAAGTGGTTGTAAAGTTGAAATAACCTTTTTAGATTTAAAAGATGACTTAGTTAACTTTCCTAACTGGCATGCATCACACATATGATCAATTTTAAAATTCATTTTTTGTAGACCCTTTACTAAATCATTTTTGGAAAGCTTGCTTATAGTTTTGAAGTTAATATGGCAGAATCGTTTGTGCCATAACCAAAGATCATTTTCTTTGGCTATTAAACACATATCTGAATTATGATTTATTTTCATATTCAGAACATAGATATTTCTATCTCTATTTCCTTCAAAGATAAGGTTTTGATTTTGATCAAAAATACTACATTCGTTTTCAAAAAAGTAATTTGAATCCTTTGTCACACAATTGGCTGATACTAAGTAAATTATGTTTTAAATTTTTGACAAGTAGAACATTTGAAATAAGAGCTAAATTTGAAATACCGTTATTGTTCACATCGCCTTTGCCGATGATAAAGCCTTTGGTGTTGTCTCCAAAAGTAATGGAGCCTCCATCTGAGTGAGTAATGTTTGATAGCATATCTTTGTCTCCTGTCATATGTTTTAAGCAACCACTGTCGAGTATCCATTTTCCTCTTTTCTTGAGTGGGACCTCATTTTCAGTAGCTATGAAACAGACATTTACTTGCTCGTTTTCACTGTCACTTCTGTTATCTGATGAAGAAGTATCTAATTCATCCCATGTTACGAAGAATGCTTTCTTTTTTTATCTTTTCTGCCCTTGTTGAAGTATTTTTTTTTCTTTAGTTCTGGATATTCTTTCTGGATATGATTTTTCTTATGGCAATTAAAACATTCTAGAACTGAAGATGATGGTTTGTTTGGAAAGTTCCTTTTTCCATTATATCTATTGTTTTTCCGGAATTTCAAGAACTTTTTGAAATTTTTGGCAATAAAGGCTAGATCTTCTTCATCTGCATCTTCGTCTCTTTCTTCTTCAGCATGGAAAGCTATGTTCTTTTTATCTTGTGCTTGTACTCGTTTTTCGTACAAATTCACTTCATAGGACATTAGATTTCCTATTAACTCTTCAGGTTTTATGGTAGAGAGGTCATTAGCTTCTTCTATAGCCAAGACTTTTCTGTCCCATTCATCCATTAAAAAGTTTAGCATTTTTGATACAATATCAAAATCAGTGTACTTTCTCCTAATCCTAATAGTGAATGATAGATATCCTGAAATGTAGAGTACATGTCATTGATGGATTCATCTTGTTTCATTAAACTGATTTTTAAGCATGGAGATTTTGCTTTGTTTAACTTTGTTAGTTTCTTCATGAGTGATTTTAAGCGTTCTTCATATTTCATAAGCAGTTTGACACATGCTAACACGATTAAATTCATTTCTATCTAGTGCATAGAATAACATGTTCATAGCTTTAGCATTGGCAGTAGCATCTAATTTTTGTGTATTTGACCAACTGGAGTATTCACCGATAGGAAGAGTGTATTCATTTTGTGTAATATTCCATGATTCAAAGCTATTTGATTGCATATAGATTCTATACGAGTAGCCCAATAATTATAGTTCAAACCATTGAAAAATGGAGGTCGTGCAGTGGATTGACCTTCAATAAAACTAGTGTTAGTGGTAGTGTTGGTGTTGTTTTCCATATTAGCAAAATATCCAATAACTGTGTAACAGTTATAAGATGCCTTGCTCCGATACCAATTGAAAGTGTGTAGGATCGTATAATACGGAATATAATTAAATCTAAATGTGGAAACAGATGATAATAGCAAAATAAATGGAAATAAAAATAAAAACAAGCACACCAAGAATTTTTATACTAGTTCGAACTTTCCGTTCTACGTCCAGTCCCAGACTCCTTCCGGAATTTCAACTACAATAACCCTCACTTAACCCGGAGGAACAGGTATATGTGGTCTGAGCAGAAGAACAGACGCCTAAGCAACTAAACAGGATTTTTTCCTCAGCGGCAGAAGAGGACTTCACTAATACAAAATAATATTTGACACTGTGTGTTCTTGATAATACTGATTTGTCACTGATAGTACAAACCTCCTATAATCAAATCCTCAAGTATATGAAGTGTATGTGAAGATATGAAGAGAAGGAAATGCTAAGAATCGAAGATTATGAAAGTTTATTTGTAGATTCAAAGCAATAAAAACGTTTGTTCGCCATTTGAATGCAAATATTAAAGCACAAGAAGAATAGTAGAGAGTTAGAATGAAATTCGGTGAATACGAAGTGTTTGGGAACATGTATATATAGTAGTTGAAGAGCTACTGCCATTGGTGAAGGGTTCTGACGAAAAGGAGCATCCATTTCCGTTCAGAGAAGGGTTGCTTTCTTTCGCAGAAAAAGATGTCTTTTCAAAAATATGACAGTTGGTCTCGAGTCAGTCAACTGGTCGTTCTTGGTCAGTCGACTAACTATGCAATAGATTTTTAAAAATAAACAGTGCATATCGTATATGTACACAGTTAGTCGACTGGATGTATTATTTTTACACAGTGTGCTCTGTTTTGATTAAATATGAGAAATATGAAGTGTGGACTACTTGAGGATAGATTTTAACAAATTTCTAAGACTCAACCTAAGTATTAGACAGAGAAAACATAGATTAAAAGTCTTGATATAGCCATAGTCCTTTGATTATCTCTTTTTGTCGTGAATTCTCTTTTTCTTCTAACTTTCTTTGTTATGAATCAAAACTAGTGATTCAACAGCCAAATCATAGGATCAATTAAACTCATCAGAAAAGATTTATTATCTGAGTAATCTCCAATCATCAGAAGGCAGTGCTTCATCATCTGAATGGGCAGATTCGATTGAGAAAATCAAGTACCACGCCTCAGTTTAAAGAACTAGACTGTGTCAGGCTCTTCTCATCAAATCTTAAAGAAATCAGTTAAGAAAATTTCAAAAAACGGTTAAAGAAGTCAAGAATCATCACAAAACTGAAGAAAGTGCCTTCCAGCAAGACTTATCAGATTAAAATACGAAGGAAAAGAAAGTGACTCGTCATTTAAGTCTTGCGGTTGCATCAAACCTGGTTGTGAGCAATTCTTGTTCTCTATTTCTTGAATTCTGTCTTTGATTAATTTTCTTCATTAGCCTTGTTTAGTATTGCTTTGTTTGTATATAATTTGAAATCACCATGACTAATGATACAACCTCTGCCACATCTGCCAATATGAGAAATAATCATTAATCTAATACTACAGTTGAAAAGCTTGTCAACACTGTAGTTAGTCCTCAAAGCAATCTTGTAACTGTGCACTTAAGTGAAGATAATTATCTTCTCTGGAAACTGCAGATTGAGACTACAGCCCAAGGACATGGACTTGAAGGTCACATTCTTGGAACCATTCTAATTCCTCTCAAATATATCATTGTTGAAGAAAATAAAACCGTCAACAATGAGGAGTACACAAAATATCACAGACAAGACAGACTCATCTATTCTTGGTTATTATCATCAATAAATAAAAATTTACTGTCTCATATTATTGGATGCAAGATAGCAAATGATATATGGTCAAAAATTGAAAAGGTGTTCAATACACAATCGGCTACCAAGGTAATGTATTACAAGAAACAACTACACAGTATGAGGAAAGATAACAATACTATGAGAGAGTATCTTTTCAAAGTTAAAACAACTTGTGATCTTTTAGGGGCTGCAAATCACAAAATATCAGACTCTGAGCAAATTCTAACCATTCTAAATGGATTAAGTAATGATTATGAATCAGTAGTTGATGTCATTGCATCTCAGAAAGAGTTGCCATCTATTGATGATGTTTACTCCATATTACTTGCTCATGAAGCCAGCATTGATAATAAGAAACCACAAGACTCTGACTTCACCATCAACTATACTACTCATTCCAAGAACAAAGGCCAAAGTAATAACAAGTCAGATCAAAGTACACAACAAGGAGGACATTCTAACAGATCTAGAGGAAGGGCAGATAGAATAATACCAACAGACCTAGATGTCAGATCTGTGAAAAAGTAGGTCATACAGCAGTCAAGTGCTACTTCAGATACTCAAATCAAAACAATGGTCAAAGAAGTAATAATCTCAATGCTAATATGGCTCAAGCCAATTCAGAAACACAAATAAATTGTGATAAGAATCATAATTCCAATAACACAGCAAAGCCAGAAAGAATTCAGATGACTGCTGGTACCTAGACACTGGTGCAACAATTCATATTACAAATTATCTTGATAACTTGAATCTTGGCAAGTGGGACTATAGAGGTAAACAATCAATTTGTATGGGGAATGGTAAATGTATCAAGATTACTCATATTGGTAATGCTTATATTAAAGGCAAGAAACAACTGTTCTTACATAATTTATTAAGAGTACCAAAAATAAAGAAAAACCTTATCAGTGTATCCCAATTTGCCAATGACAATACAGTTTATTTTGAATTTTATCCTAAATACTGTTTAGTTAGAGACATACTGACAAAGGATATTTTGTTACAGGGTGATGTTGAAAAAGGACTGTATAAATACAAATCAGTCAATAATAATGTGTACTCAGACAATCAGAAGTCCTGTAACATGTGTGTGGAGCAAGACTCTAAAAGTGTATTTGATATGTGGCATTACAAACTTGGTCACCCCAGTGTGAAAGTTGTAAAGCAGGTTCTTAATGAAAATAGAATATCTTTTGATAATGTCTCATTACCCTATGTTTGTACATATTTTCAAATGGGAAAAGTCATAAATTGACATTTAATGACTCTTCAACAATTTACTCAAAACCTTTAGACTTAATTGCCACAGACTTATGGGCACCCATATGCTCAGACTTTGGATATAAGTATTATATTTCTTTTGTTGATGCACACACGACACACATGGATTTATTTTTTAAAAGCTAAGTCTGAAGCCTATAATGCCGTTATAAACTTTATAGTCATGGCTGAAAAGCAAACTGGCAATCAAGTTAAAGTAATTCAATCAGATGGGGGAATTGAATTCGAGCTCTCGGTAATTATTTTAAAGGAAAAGGTATAGTGCATAGAATTACATGCCCACACACCTCTGAAAAGAATGGGTTAGTAGAAAGAAAGCGTAAACATATAGTTGAGACTGGACTTACTTTACTAGCTCATGCATCATTACCACTAAAGTTTTGGCCTGAGGCCTTTAATACTGTTGTATATCTCATCAATAGATTACCAAAAAAGGGAATTGGTGGAATAAGTCCAGTAGAAAAACTATATGGGGTAAAACCTGACTATTGTAGCTTGAAAACTTTTGGATGTCTATGTTTTCCTTATCTAAGACCCTACAACGCTAACAAACTAAATTTCAGATCTAAACCTTGTACCTTTCTTGGATATGCTATTAATCGGAAAGGTTACAAGTGTTTGGATGAAAATGGAAGAATCTTTATTAGTTGGCATCTTGTATTTAATGAAAATATCTTTCCTTACAATAATTCAGAATTAAAAACTACAAGTAAAGTATATAATCCAAAGTTTTCAATACCTGACTTACCAATTTATTCTAAAAATGAGACTTGGAATGAAGAAGTGAGGTCTACTAGAGATCACTACACTCAATCCACTGTATCTAATCAACATAGCTCTGAGTGGACAGGTGATCCTAGTCATGCCATTCACTCTCTTGCTCAAACAGAAAGTGAAAAGAATCAGGCAGAAGAAGCTGTTCATCAAAGCAACACAAGAAATATGTCAAATCAAGTAAATGAAGAGAGCTAACCTTATACTGAAACTCATACAAGACCCAATCATCCCATGATTACTAGGGCTAAAAGTGGCATCTTCAAGCTTAAGATATACAATGCAAGCATAATCCCACATGAGCCAGAAACATATGAACATGCTGCAAAAGTCAAAAACTCGACAGCAGCTATGGATGAAGAGTACAAGGCTCTCATAAATAACAATACATGGAATCTTGTATTCCTCTAGATGATAAAAACATAATTGGATGCAAGTGGACATACAGGATAAAGAAGAATCCTTATGGTACAATTAATAGATACAAGGCAAGACTTGTTGCCAAAGGATATACACAACAATATGGGTTTGATTTCAAGGAGACTTTTTCTCCAGTAATCAAACCAGCCACTATAAGACTTATTCTTACTATTGCTCTACACAAAGTGTGGTGTATGAGGCAATTAGATGTCAATAATGCATTTCTGAATGACATTTTACAAGAAGATGTATACATGCAACAACCACCAGGATATATCAAGCAGGCAAACTATGTGTGCAAACAGAATAATGCCATATATGAACTCGGACAAGCTCCAAGGGTCTAGTTTGATAGACTGAAAGCAGCACTGTCAGATATGAAATATCAGTCTATCAAATCAGACAGCTCATTATTTGTTAAGTTTAATGATTCATTAACTGTTTATATACTTATATATATTGATGACTTGATTGTTATAGGAAATAACAATGATGAAATCAACAATGTCATCAAATATTTGAACAAAGAATTCTCAATTAAAGATCTGGGGGATACCAACTATTTCCTGGGAATAGAAGTGTTGAGAAAAGGAAATTCAAAAATAATGCTTTGTTAGAAAAAATATATTCGGGAACTACTTGTCAAAGCAAAAATGGATGGTGCAAATTCACAGCCAACTCCCATGGTCAGCAATCATCAATTATCTAAAAATAGGAGAGAAACCATACATAATATCAAACAATACAGAAGTGTTGTAGGAGCATTACAATATGCTACTATAACACGACCAGATATTACTTATAGTGTTAACAAAGTGTCTCAATTTATGCAGAACCCTTTGGATGAACACTGGAAAGCGGTCAAAAGAATACTTAGATATCTCAAAGGAACTCTGGACTATGGACTGTCATTCAAAGCATGCAACAACTTAAACATAACTGGATTTTCAGATGCAGATCGGGCCACAGATCCAGATGACATGAAATCTGTCGGTGGATACTGCATATACATTGGAAACAATTTAACATCATGGTGCTCAAAGAAACAAACTACAATATCCATATCTAGCACAGAGGCAGAGTACAGAAGCATATCTAATGCTACAGTAGAAATAATGTGGTTACAATATATACTGAAAGAATTGGAGATAAAGAATAAAGCTAAACTAGTGTTGTGGTGTGATAATCAGAGTGCAGTATTCATGACTGCCAATCCAATACTGCTCTCCAGAACTAAACATATTGAAATCGATATATTTTGTGTTTGTGAACAAGTTCAAAAAGGGATTCTGTAAATCAACCATGTACCTGCTACTTACCAGAGGGCAGACACACTCACTAAAGCTTTAAGTGCAAATAACTTCATAAAATTCAGGTATGACCTTCAAGTAAAGCATGTCGAAGACAAATCACTCAATAAGGAGTCATATATGGGAAAGTCTATTAAGATCTGTAAGATCTGAGCAGAGATCAACTACATTCTACTATATACACACTATCGCTCAGATGCTCAACTCAAGTCTCAACGCTGAAACTCAAATTGAAGGAATTCGAGGAAACAAAGTGTCGAATAGAGTTGTATTGAAGATATTTTGATGGTTTTTCTGCTTTCGAATTGAAAATAGACATGAATTCTACAAATCTCCATCAGACCCTAACCCTAGCAGCTCGGCTTTGAGCGGGGCAATTGAAGATACGAAGGATATAATCCACCGAGATCTTGTTTTTATCTATTGAAGTTAAGATCATAACCATCAACATTATATCCAACAGTCAACAATACATAAGACAAAATACAAAGCAACAGAAGCGGGTTTGGACCCACCCACTGAAGCCCAATATGTTTGTATATAAATACTCAGTGTATCATGTACAAAGATAATGGAATTGCATTGCATCATTCTCAAAACTTCTGTATCAAATTATTTCGATTAAAATCATTTCTTCAAATTCATCTTTCTATCAACTGCAAACTCTATTAATATGTGACTTTGTACCTAAGATATATATGTAACTTGGGATTTATGCATGTTCTATTGCTGATCTGCTTTGAGTAAGTTTACCTTAGGTCCGTATTAGTCATCAAAAAAGGACTCTTTTTTGCTTTGCTACATTACTTCAAAATATGCAAGTTGTTACATGCTGGCTATACAACTCCATCTTGTCGGTTTGATCGAAGACCTAATGGTCAGAAAAATAAGAACATAAAGGTAATTCAAAATAACATGTGTCAAAAAGATAGCTACAATAAGTCACTTAGCACTGCCTACCCTGCACCACCCCTAAATAAAGTATGGTCTATTCTCTTCAAGTTTGAAATATCGAACCAGCTTTCACATTCTACGAGTCCATGCAATCTCAATATTACACCTACCTCCACTCCTACAATCATTCTATAAAATGACACCCCCACTTCTTTCATTTGTATCATACTGAATACAGAGAATATCAAAACAAAATAATAAGAAAGTAAGAATGAGTTCAGGAACATGGAGTTTGGAAATAGAGTCATCGGCTCCTGCTGCTCAGCTGTTCAAAGCTGCAATGCTTGATTGGCACAATCTCGGCCCTAAACTTCTACCTGACATTCTCTCCAGTGCAAACTCCATTGAAGGAAATGGTGGAGTTGGCAGCATCAGGCAACTTAACTTCACCTCAGGTACTAATTATAGCTTTATTACTACATAATACACATTAAATAACGTATAGTTTATACAAAAATATAAAGAAAATGGCATATAAATGTGCAGCGATGCCAGTCCCTTTTGCTAAAGAAAGACTTGACTTGGTAGACAATGAAAAGCTAGAGTGCAAGAACACTTTGATAGAAGGTGGTGGTATAGGAAGCAAGCTTGAATCTGCTTCTTCTCATTTCAAGTTCATACCCAAAAGTAATGGATCGGGATGCCTGGTTAAGGTAGAGGCAACTTACAAAACTCTCCCTGGAGTTGTGGTCACTGATGAGATTGAAAAGGCAAAAGAGGGAGTGAGTGGAGTGATCAAAGCAGCTGAAGCTTACCTTGCTGCCAATCCTACCGTTTATGCTTGATATGTTCCTGTTTTCTGCTCTAAATCTGCTACCTACTAAATATAAGCGAGTTATGTAATATATGTACTACCTTGTGTTTGGAAAAAGGCGTGTGCTTTGGGTGTTTTGTATGTGCAAGCATTTAGCTTGTTTTTATATCATGATTTCATTTGATAAAAGTGTTTTGTTTTCATGCGTTTCTAGTATAACCATCTTTACTCATGCGGATGTAAGTATTAGTAAAGTTGTGATACTGGTAATATCTATGGACAATCAAAACAGTCAAAACACGTATAGGCCCATAAATCAACTCCACCAGGAACCCATTGTCCTAATGGTTGAACCTTTGGAGCTTCCGATCTTGAAACACCACGGTTTGATCGATGGTCGGATATTCAAAACTATGCTACAAACACTAAAAGGAATACGGTGATTTTCGACGGCGCGGACCGTCGACGGCCGTTGTGAGCCGTACAGTTGGTACAAAGAACACGACTTTCCTTTTTTTCCGACGATAACGACGACATTTTTTCGACAGCTTTCGACGGTTGTTTCAACGGCAATTTCGACGGCCTTTACGATGGTTAATACGTACACATGGCTTAAAAAATCACCGGAAAATCATTTGGAGCCATCGCTGATTTTTGATCAATTAGCCGTCGGATACCATCGCCAGCCGTTGAAAATCTAAGGTGATATTTTTTAATATTGCAGCAGCCATTCAAATTCCAAACATCACATCAATATCAATATATATCGCAACACATCAAAATCGATATATATCAGATATATAAGCTAAAATCAATATCAATATCAATATCAATAACCATATAAAATCCAAACATTACCACCTCAATCTCTAAAACTCAAACATTATCATCAATACAAAACAAACCATCCACCATCAACCTCACACACTCAACAACAATATGTACATCCAACATCAATGTACAACATATACAACATTTAAAATGCCAACCAAACACGTCATTTCAACAAATCAACCTTACAAATCAAATACCACATCAAACACCACATGTACACGAATCAACCTCATTATCTCTCATTGTATATGTATACATAAGTTTCAAAAACAAACAATGCAAAATGTACCTCATGACTCATCGTCGGCTCCGGAACTACCAGACGAAGGGAATGTTTAATGCTGCTCCATGTACTCGACCGAACGCTGGTTCAGTTGCTCCATTTGCGGTGCTCGGAGGCGGATTTGCTCCTGCAGCTGTGCAAGCTGCTGTGGAAGCTCATTAATCTCAGCTTTGTCCTAAGTTTTTGGATAAGCCTTTTGTGAGGTTCTAGCCTACAAAACAAGTCGAAATATGTTTAAGTTATTTACGTAACTTTTATAAAAATTAAGCAATTTTTACAACTTAATTAATTTTAATAAATTACCGCTTGATTATCATAACCATAGCGCCTATTTCGCTGTGTTGGATCGTTAACGGAGTCGAAGATAGTGTCCTTCTCATCAGTGATCAATTGCTTCCGTCCCGATTATTCGAGCATTTGCACACGTGCTTGCGTAAATCTTTCCTACAACGTAAAATTAATATTTTATAATTAATTAATTAAAATGATCATTATTAATAACTTATTACTTAAAATATACTTACATGTATGGCATATGTTTTATCATTCTCATGCCAGACATACGTCACTGATCTCTCGTCGTCGGTCTGGCTGAAGGCATGGGCATGTGCAAATACGTCCATATACGAGACAGAAGCCACATGTGCTCTTTTCTGCAATAATTGATGTATATTATTGTTATTCATACAAATTTATACAAAAAATGTAATAACTATTCATAATTGCAATTAATCAATTTACTAGATCCCAGCGACAATGCTGAAATGATTTTAAGCCACCATGACGTGTGACTGGATTTATCTGCCTGTTTGACGAGTTCTTGTCTAACTCTGCCTGCAAATTAAAAATTAAGATTATTTTTACAAGTATAAATTGTACACTCTCTACTGAACAAATTAATGTGATATCTGATAGACTTACCTTAAATTCATCGCTTCTTCACCATGCGACCTAAGCATTACATATGCTGGCGCCCATTCACTTGGCTTCTTCCTACATTTTCTGATCGTAGACATCATATCCCGATAATTCTTTACAACCTTAGAGTTTCAGTGGCGCTGGCAAAAAGAAACGTCATCTTCTTGTAGGTCTACCGTCCCTTTTATGTTGAAAAAATATAAGTTATACATTTATACTTAGTCAGCAAATTGTAAAGTGATTATATATAATGATATATAAATTTACAGTTACCAAGAAGTCCTACCAGATGCTTTCCTGTACGTGCTCTAGGATCGTACTCTATCTGGACCAGCACGAAGTCATACTACTCATGTATGCCTGCTTAGAAATGTTGAGAACTATATTTGAAGGCTCAAGCTCAAAACCGTTGCATTAAATGTGATATAGACAAATTATGACTAATATATCATACAGAATATTTATAATGCTGAAGTAAATTTAGTACTTACGATGCATCTACCTTTGGTAGCAATCTGACCACCGTATGCGGAACTTCCTATGACGACCCACTATCATCACCTCTATGGTGGACGGTCCCTCTCTGAGACGAAGAGGGAGAGCTGGACTGCGAAGAATTCCGACGCATGAAGAAAGACATCTATAATACTTGTCATATACATATTATTTTATTATGATAGAACATATCGTTCAATTATGAGTAAACATATCAAAATTTAACATCAATAGTCGCATATAACTTACAAAAAATGTAACATCAATACTCGCATAAATTACCCTTTTTCAACATGTATACTATTAATTAGTCCTCGTCATTTTCTGATTCAGACTCGGTTTTATACTCATATTGTTTTTCTCTGTAGTCTCAAATGCTTTTACTAATACATTTGATTCATCATTTAGAGGTCCAAAATCGGTTTGATTATCTGTTATTTTAATTTCACCATTTTTCTCTATATGCGCTTGATACGCTTGTTCAACTGGAATATTCTTTTCATCAAACCTAAATCTTGCCTTTGATTTAAAAACTGCCGACCAATCTATTTCATCTCTTTTAAAGATGGATAAGGAGCACAATAAACTTGTAGGGCTTGTTTTGCTAGTATAAACAGATTGTACTTATGATAACGTGATGTATGCTTTATTTCAATAATGTTATATTTTTAGTGCATGTTGAATCCAAAACCAGTAACATTACTGAACCAGTTGCATCTAAACGAATAAACTTCTTCTACAGGTCTGGTGAAATATGTTAATTGCAAAACCTGAGTTGACATACCATAAAAATCATTTATGTGATCATTTGAATCATCACTACCATTAACATATATACACCGGTATTGTTAGTTAATTTTTCAGCCTCATATTCTTTGGTATTGAATTTATATCCATAGACAAACAATATTGGACATGTCTTGAATTTTCTTTATGGTCCCATCGCAAGATGATTCAATCCTTCGTCGACCATACAATTTACAGGATTATATACGTGGTTTGAAAACCGAGTAGCAAATTTTTTGCTGATATCGCCGCTTGGATGCTGTGATTCTTAAATACTGCATATAAAGATAATATATTGCATTATAATTAATACACATGTGTATTATTCAAGTAAATAATTTTAGATGTGTTATTTAATAATACCTAGCAAATGGCGCAACTTCTGCACAGTTAGTAAGAACATTTGTATGAGCTACATGGTAATCACTGTCGTCTAACCATACTTCCACACATTTTCCAATAGGACGCCCCTACCGTCTAAAAATAAATAGCATTGATTCAGAAAAATCTTGTTCAACGCTCTCATCATTTCAAGTGGAACTTTCAAAAGATAAGTTCACATGGTCATTGAAATAATGAGAGTAAAAACGAAGTTCGATATATGATTTGCATATCGAACCTTCAACTCATGTTTTTTGTCTCACTTTTTTCTTTAGACAATTTAAGTAGCTATTAAGAATAATTATAATTAAAATTTATTACATGTAATTAAACTAATATTTAACATACTTAATATTAGTACCTTTCAAATGGATACATCCCTCCATATTGCATAGGACATCGAAAACGTGCTTCAAACTGAAGATGGACAAGTAAATGCTCAATCACATTAAAGAAACCCGGAAGAAATATTTTCTCCAGTTTGTAAAGCAGTATAGGAAATTCTTTCTCAAGTTTACATAGACAATCAACTTTTAAGTAGTTGAACAAAGCTCCTTATAGAAAAAAGTAAGTTCTGTTACAACCATCTAAACCTTTGTGGGCAACAGTTCTTTGAAAACGACGGGTAACAAATGTTCCATCATTACATCACAATCATGCTTTTCATCTCACTCAGTTTACCGTCATTATAGTCGACACATCTACGAAGATTAAAGGAAATACCATCAGGAAATTTTAATCCTTCTACCCACTTTAACAGTACTTTAACTTGGTTACAGCCTAGCTTATAACATGATTTGTTTTTTTTATCACTTGGCTTCATATAAAGCTCTGGACGATTTCATATAGCGTTTATATCACATCTTAATTTCAAATCATCCTTAGTCTTTTCTTTAACATTCAGAACTGTGTTAAACATATTATCGAACACATTTTTCTCATTGTGCATCAGGTCAATATTACGACAAATTAGGAGATTTTCTAATAAGACAACTCCCAAAATATACTTTGTTTGCATCAATTATGAATCACCGATTTACCTTGAATTTTAATTTGTTTGCCAGTTTCATGTGTCTTTAGATAATCCTTTACAAGGGCATAAATATCTTCACTTGACCAAATTGTTGGTGGTCATAAGGTCTCAAGTCTACTGCTTGTAAAGTTTTGTTATCTTTTCTAAAAGGATGATTAATATGGAGAAAACAACGATGACGGTCAAACCACAAAATTTTCTTCACATGCAATAAAGAAAATGCTTGTGTTTCTTTCATGCAATAAGGACAAGCTAGACAACAAGCCATACTCCAACCCGAAAGTATTGCATACGTAAGAAAATCGCTTGTAGTCCACAGCAGAGAAGTGAACATCCGAAAATTCTATTTTGAGATGTCGTATAATTCAGCTCCTTTATACCACAATGTTTTCAATTGTTCGATCAACGGTTGTAAATATATATCGATTTCTTGTGCTGGATCATCAGGATTAGGAATGACAATGGTGAAAACATACGTGGAGTTTTCATACACATTTACGAAGGTAAATTGTAAGATGTAACGATTATAGGCCAAGATAAATATGTTGGACCAAATTGAGAGAACGGAGAAAATCCATCCGTACATAAAACAAGTCTAAAATTACGGCTCTCCAATGCGAAAGTGGAGTATGTCTTATTAAAATGCTTTCATGCTTCTTCATCAGCTGGGTGTGTTAACGTACCTTCTTCCTGTGTTCTTACACAGTGTCATTTCATTTGATGCGCGGTTACAGAAGATGCATATAACCTTTGAAGCCTCGGAGTGATGGTTAAGTAATGCATACGCTTGTACGGAACTTTCTTTCCCTTCTTTTTTCTTGGTTTGTATCTTTCCTGATTACACATTTTACAATTCTTAAGATTGATGTCTTCTTTCCAAAACAACATGCAATCATTCAAACATGTATTTATTTTTTGGTACAGCAAAACAAAAGAAGACATAAGTTTTTTCACTTCATAATGACTTTCGCACATTAAATTATCGGGTGGCATATGCCATTTTGTAGCTTGTACTATAGTTGTAAAACCGACTTCTGTGAAGTTGTATTTTGATTTCATCGCAATATATTATGCAGTTACTGATAATTGAGTACCATGTACAACCATTCCAAAGGGGTTTCTTAGTAGCATTCAATAAATCATAAATTTATTTTTGCTCCAATACTTGGTTCTTCTTCAACATTAACATCGCTACCATCGACTTCAACAGTAGGGAACATTAAACGTGCTACATCTTCAACCATATCTTCTATAAGATTCAATGAAACAATTTCATTATCTACCTCCTCCTTCGAACATATGAGATTAGGTGCTATAAGTTCTCCATAATGATTACACACCAAATAATTCTACATGAAATCATATTAGCACAAATGAAAGTTAGCATATCTGGTATCAAATGCTTCAATAATTTGCACCTACTACATGGACAACGAATTTTTTCTTCGTTTTCATTATTACCTAAAGCGAATTCAATAAAGATGTGTACACTATTTTGGAAATGTTCACTTATTGAGCCTCCAATTTCTCTTTTTTGTTGGTACATCCACCTCCGATTGATAAAAATAACTGACCATTTTTCCTAATTTAAAGCATAAAACGTATTAATCATTTACGTATTGATATTTTATTTTTCAAATAAATCATACGTTTGAATTTTCGCAAATATATACTATTATTCTATTTAATTTTATTTTCAAACGGATTTAAACAAATTATATGAATATAATCTTAAATTTTTTTAGGAGGTTTCTTTGATGGTTGGTCATCCTACTTTCCATTACAAACATAATAGTAATTATATTTTGTAAATCATTTCATTTTAAAAATTTAATAAAATTTCAGCAGTAATTCCCCTCTATTCCATGTATCTTACACATATGCATGTACACGGGGAAAAAAAGAAAGTGTTTTCGAAATTCTGTGAACCATCTAAAATGAAATGATTTGCAAAATATAATTACTTTATTGTGTTTATAACTTATGCAATACAGGGACAAATCTGACAAATATTGTAACAGGTGAAAATAGATGTCAATTCTATGATAAAAATGATTATTCATACAACGATCATACACAATACTAGTCGGACGGGGCCAAAAACTTTCTAAGGAATTTATAAAAAATAAAGCACTAATTATCATGTTCGACATTTAAAAAACACATAGACTAAATCATGCATTTCTACCATAATTAACCCAAGCAAACTCTAATGCGCATATGCAATAATTAATCAACGTATATATACTAACATACACTAAACAAATTAATGTTTTCGACATTTAGATGATAATAATTGTAATTAGCATTGAATGGGGTATAGTAAACAATCAATGGGTTATTATAAACAACTAGAATAACAAATTAAACCTAATTTAATAAATCAAAATTAATTATGATTTAGGAATAAAACCTTATTGGAGATTGAAGAAGGGCTTAGGCTTGTTCAGAGTGGAGAATGATGAAGTTGGAGATGATCGAGGAGGCACGGCGGTTCGTTGACGATGGGAAGGAGGTGATGAAGTTAGGGATTTGGTGAATTTGGAGGAAAAGGGGATAATGAATCGGGTCTCGACTTGCTGCCTGTATACACGCTTTTTTTCGATGGCTTTCGACGGTCGCAGATAGAAAATTTATGTCAGTTTTCGACAGTTTACCACGACAACTATATTTATGAAAAGCCATGGAGACTGTTAGCCATCGGTACCCGTCGGAAATATCCGTCGGTGGCCGTCGGAAGCTTCCGTCACCATTTACTGTTGTTCTAGCCGTGAAATACATTAGTAGCTCTAATTTTATCATACATGCACAAACGCACGCGAGCACTCTCCCTATCCATTTGAAAAATTATTAGCTGAACAAGGGGAAAAAATCATTACTTTTCTTTCGAATATATTATCCTACACCGACGAACACGTCCAAGGTAATATATGTATATGTATGTGTGTGTACGTATATATATATATATATATATATATATACATACATACATATTTGTATATGTATATGTATACAGATACACACACATATACATATAGATATACGTATATACGTATACATATATACATATATATCCAATGCATTCTGTCTGGTATTGCACAACATATTACAAACATTATTTAGTTGTAACTTAGCACAACATAATCTTCTCATTATGACTGTAAGCATTAAATAAATGGGCTTTTATAGTCACACTTGCTTCCTGATAGTATTAACTGACTCTCTGACATGTTGCATATATAGTCACAATAATCAACTTGTACAACGATGGATAAGAACATGTTCAGAGCCTTTTTATTCTAAATCAAACAAGATCAAGTAAACTGGAAGTGACGGATATTATACAGTTCCGTTGACTTGAGAATACGATTGAACTTTATTATGGATAGTCCACTTTGATTATAATCACATCGTGACGTGAAGTCCATCGAACGACCATAGTTTGGTGAGTTAAAGCATTAGAAGTGAAATGTTATTAAATAGAGAATTGGTCCCCTCGGATATGCGAAGTTAGCATCATGGTCAACTGTAATCAACTCGAAGTCAAAGTCTCTAGCTGGAGCAGAACATAGTTGTTATTATTGAACAATGGACTTTTTAAGGAATAACCAACTTGAATATGGAAGATATTAGAATTTTGACCAAAACCAAATTACATAAGTCCTAAAGTAATATAGTATTAACGAAGAGAATCGACATAAATAATCATTACTAAAATGTACAACTTAAAATACTAAAATTGTGTTTTACCGATAAAGATGTATAAACGATAAATATGGTCAAACTGTCACTCGCTAGCTAAGATGATGAGTGAATGTTGATGTTTGAATTGTTTGAGTCGCACAAATATTTTGGTAATTACTCCTAACTACCGCATGATTTATGATTTATAATTGTTATAAATCAATTAAATTAGTTAATATTTATTAAGTACTATTTATTTATTTCATGTATTGTGCGCTTTTAGTATTTTTTAGGTGTCATTAGTAATTAGTTAGATGCGTATATTAAAGTTATATATGTATGTATCGATATATGATATTGATAAACATTTAAATACGATTTTAATAATAATTACTTAAAGGGTTTGGGGTATTTTGATGGTCCATTAGTCCTGGTAAAGCAGGAATATTTTTTTGAAGTTTATCTACTTTACCCACTTTTGATTCCAACAGAATATAGGTTTAGTTAGGCCAAGAATGCTTGATTGAAGGATGATAAAATTCACTGGAGTTAGACATGCCTGACAAAGTAAGACATTTTTTATTTTAATTGCGCAAATGGAAGAGAAACGATGAAACTTTTCAATTCGAGGTTGAGTTATGAGGGTATGAAGGGAAAATAAGGAGGTTCTATGAATACAAGGAAGCAATAATTTGTATATCTTGCTTGGAAAACTCGAGATGGAGTTATAAGGATATTAAAAACAAAGAAGGAGGTTCTGCATGTAAAACTAAGAAGTAACAATGTGTATATATAACTTGTTTAGAAAAGATGATGGAGAATCCAACGAGTCACCGGATTAGAGTTGGAGAAGCTAACTTATCTAAGTCATTGTGGAGCACTCAAAGAAGTACCAAAAAGTCCATGGAGGTCTTTGTAGTATTACAAATGTAATCTAATGATTTTTTTAAAGATTGAGCTCATTTAGGCATTGGCTGGGTGACATAGTATTGGAGTGATATGATTTTGCATCAAAGAAGAGTATTGTGGTTTGCGATATAAAATCACATCAAGTGAAAATAAATATTAACTAAGAAAATATTTAATTACAAAGATTTTGCTCAACTCTATAATATTCGGCATAATAGATTAAAGGGTCGGTCAAGCAAATTGCTTTCTATAGCTAGGAGATTTGAACTAACTCACACGATCATCACTTCTAGTATAATGTATTGACTACAAACACATAATATTCTAGCAAAATCAATTCAAAAAACTAGAAAAATGTGTGCCAACTTCATTTGCAAGGGCAAATATCATAAAGTATCATGGGATGCTATTTGTAAACCAAAGGAAAATGGAGGACTGGGCTTAAGAAACTTCAAGGATTTAAAAACTGTCTACCATTTAAAATTATTCTAGAAGTATTTAAAAGGGGATTCTCTTTGGTCAAAATGGATGAAGAATAAATATGTGAAAAACAAAAGCTTCTAGATCATGCCAATGGAAAACCATTATTCCAACACTTGGAAAAACATTCTAACTTGTAGAGTAATTAGAATAAAAATGGTAGAAAGGAAATTTAAGGATGATAAATCTACCGGCCTCAAATTCGACCCTTGGATTAAGGGCAATTCTTTAGTAAAGTTGATGGACTGGTCTAACTTACTTCGCTTTGGAGGAGCCAATCGTGACGTTGGTAGCATTATTCAAAATAGCAGGTGGAATATCAACTTACAATCAGCTGTCTTTATATTCAAAAAAGCCACAAGTAACATTGAAATAGATCCAAACTTAAACAAAGGCGGATGATGTTGGAAGTTTACTACAAAAGACAAATATTTCTTTAAAAACACGTTCATCAAAGGTGATCAAGTAGAAATGGAATGGTATGAAACTATATGGAATAAGGCAAATTGTCTAAAAGTGATGGATGCCATAAGTGCGGCTACCATGAAGAAACAAGATGCCATAAGTGGGGCTACAATGAAGAAACAAAATGCCATAAGTGCGGCTACCATGAATGCCATAAGAGATTGCCTACAAGAGATGGATGCCATAAGTGCGGCTACCATGAAGAAACAAGATGCCATAAGTGGGGCTACAATGAAGAAACAAAATGCCTACTTTGCAAAACAGGAACCGGAACTGTGGGTTATCTATTCTTCGATTGCATATACTGTAGGCATATTCGGTTTATAGCTAAAATTAAAGTCAACCTCAGCCAGCATGCTTTATTGGATGACATAAGAAATAGTACTCAATATATTCAGCGAAGATTCAAATCCTAAACCAAATCAAAAGAGCATAAAAAGCGTTCAACGAAGCTTGCATTATGTTAACAATAGTCATATATCACATATGGAAAGAAAAAAAATGCAAGATTGCCCACAAACAAGGAAACTAACATCGTTCAGATTTGGAAAAGTACAGAAACCGAAAGTCAAATTCTCTATCAAAGTAGAGAAAAATCACAATGTATCTTAACATCATTCCACAAACCATTCATGATCTCGACAACTATGAGGAGAGAATTGAAGCATACTTACAAAGTGGGAAAGCCGGCTGTGACATTTTCCCACGGCAAACTCTCTCAACTGAGTGCAAAGCATAGGTCAAGAGAGTCTTCAAATCATGATTCCAAGTCTAACGGTTCAGTTGCTGCAGGCGGCCATTCCAATACCAAAACCAATAGAAACTCCTATAAGGGAAGTCAACATGTATTTACAAGTTATACTTCAGTTAATAAATATAAGATGATCCTATTCAAACTTCTGCTTTACCTGAATATGGCAGGACCTACCGCTCGTCAAGAATCATACTCGAGGAACAGCTGCAATCCCTACAGCAAAACAAGATTTTACAGCTAGATATCAATATTCAAGGACTAGACGAAAGCTATTATAGAAGTAAACTTAATAATCAAGTATACCACTTATCTACGTGGGACAAGGGTGAAAGCGGCAAACCCAATGACAAGAGGAACAAATCGTGATTAATCAAAACTCGTTCAAATTTCGAAGGATTTTTTTTCGATTTAGCATCGTTTTAAAACTTATTATCACAAATAACCTCGTTTTAAAACTGATATAAAATATAGCACTGTTTTGACCAGCTCGGTGCTGAACTGGTCAAAATGCACTGACGACTTGCCAGTGTAAATTTTTTATTTGAAAAAAAACGTTAGCGACTTTTTTAAGGTTGTCGTAAAAAAATTACACTGACGACTTTTGAAAAGTCGCCAGAGCATTTTGGTCAATTAAGTGCTGAGGTGGCTAAATTAAACACTACTAGAAAAAAGCGAAATAGCGACGGCTGGGGGCGACGGCTTCCGACGGCGAATTTCCGACGGCTTCCGACGGGCCGTCGGCGGCCGTCGGAAGCCGTCGGAAATTCGCGAATACCTGCAGCCGGCCGAGCCTTTCTTCCTCATTTTCCAGCTTCCCCCAATCTCACCAAAAACCCCCAAATTCACATTTTCCACCTCCATTCGCCAATTTCGTGATTTTTTCTCCTTCCACACTGCTGATTCAACACCTCTTTCTCTCAATCTCAGGTATAATCTCTTATTTTTCTGAAAATTTCAGTTTTTATCCTAATTTTAGATTTGCATAAATTGATAAATTAGGGCGAATTAGCGATTGAAATTGTTTGCATTAGCGTAACAATGGTTTATAGCATCACATGACATACATATTTCATCTTTTATCGTGAAATTGTGAAAAATACGTATACTTTGTGGTTGTTCATGTATATGTAAATTGTTGTATATGTCCTGATTCGACGATTGTATACGTTATTTGGCATACGATAAAATGATTGAATGAACTAGGAGTATTATATTGTGCACGTATTTACTTATGAAACAAAAAAATGCATTACTCTAAATTATAATTGTGCGTATTAAAAAAAAGACAAAAATGTTAAACCAGCCTTTTTGATGCGTAATACGTCGAATAACTGTGTTAAATTTTTATATATTTTTGTAAATGTGAACAGTGAGTAAAACTGTATTTTTGAGTAAAATGCGCGCATGTTAACCGACAAATGTCCCTTAGAGAGTTTTTGGCCCCGTCTGACGAGTGTTGTACATGATCGTTGTATAAATAGTCGTTTTTTTCGAAAAACGACCATTTATATTCATCTGGTACAATGTTTGTCGGATTTGTCCCTGTATTGGACAAGTTATGAACACAGTAAGAATTTACATTTTGTATACTACTTCGTCTCAAACGGTTCATAAAATTTCGCCCTAACTTTTCTTTTTTGTTTCCTGCGTACACGCATTTGTGTACAATGCAGGGAACAAAAGGGAAATGCTGCCGAAATTTTATTGAATCGTTTGGGACGAAGTAATATACGAAATGTAAATGCTTACTGTGTTTGTAATGGGAGGTAGGATGTCTGACCAATGAAAAAAAATTATATATTTTTAATCGTTACGTACGTTAAAAAATGAAATGTGCCCTATTTGAAAATATTTTTAAATTTGTGAAGTTGTTCTTTAAATTCAAAATATTATACGAACATGAAAATAATCTTTTTCGAATGTGTATTCTTCAAAATAAATATTAAATTTTGAACTTCTCATTTTGTCAAATAGGAAAAATGATTGATTATTTTGTTGATCGAAGGAGATGGATGTACCAAAGAAAAGGAATGAGGGGCTCAATAAAAGAAGATTTTTATAACGGTATAAACGTGTTTGTTGAATTCGCCTTAAGTAATAACGGAAACGATCCAGAAATTCGTTGTCCGTGTAGTAGGTGTAGACATTTGAAGTTTTTGTTACCAGATATTGTGAAAGTTCATTTGTGCCAACACGGTTTCACACCCGAATATTATGTTTGGGATCGGCATGGAGAAGTTGTAGCAAATACTTCTGTAGAGTCTGAAAGTGTCGTTAACGAAATAGTTTCAACGACCCGTATAGAAAATATGGTCGAAGATGCAGCACGATCAATGTTTCCTATGGTTGAAGTTGACGACGATGATGTAAATGTTGAAGAACCAAATATTGAAGCTAAGAAAATTTATGATTTACTAGATGCAGCTAAAAAACCTATTTGGGATGGTTGTAAAAGCGGCACGCAGCTGTCAGTAATCGCAGAATACATTGCGATGAAGTCAAAATACAACATCACTGAAGCTGGGTTTACGGCTGTTGTACAAGCTGCAAAAAGACATATGCCGCCCGATAATCTAATGTGTGAAAATCACTACGAAGTTAAAAAACTTATGTCGGCTTTTGGTTTACCGTATCAGAAAATAGATACATGTTTAAAAGGATGCATGTTGTTTTGGAAAGAAGACGCAAACCTTAGAAATTGTAAAGTTTGTAACCAGGAGAGATACAAACCAAGAAAAAAGAAGGGTAAGGAAGTTCCGTACAAGCGTATGCACTACTTACCCATAACTCCAAGACTTCAAAGATTATACGCATCTTCTGTAACTGCGTCTAATATGAGGTGGCATAGCGTGAGAACGGAGGAAGAGGGTACGTTGACACATCCGGCCGATGGAGAAGCATGGAAGCATTTCGATAAAACGTATCCAAATTTTGCAGCGGAGAGTCGAAATGTTAGATTAGGATTATGTACGGACGGTTTTTCTCCATTTTCTCAATTTGGTTCTAAATATTCATCCTGGCCCATTATCGTCACACCGTATAATTTACCTCCATGGATGTGCATGAAAACGCAATATATGTTTCTTACTGTTGTCGTTCCTGGCCCCGACGATCCGACACAAGGAATCGATGTATATTTACAACCGTTGATTGAGGAGTTAAAAATACTGTGGAACGAAGGAGTAGAAACATACGATGTGTCAAAGAAGAAAAATTTTCGTATGTTTGCTTCTTTGTTGTGGACTATAAGTGATTTTCCTGCCTATGCAATGCTTTCGGGATGGAGTACTGCCGGTCGTCTAGCATGTCCATATTGCATGGATGAAACACGAGCGTTTTCTTTACCTCATGGTAAGAAAATTTCATGGTTTGACTGATATAAATTTGAATCTGTTTTTTTGCAATTGATGTAACTATGTTGAATTCTTGATGTATTATGAAATTGATGTAACTATGAAACTAAATCCGTTTACTATTGTTTTATGTTATTTCAATTTGTCATTTATTTAGCAATTTTTATTAAAAATGCAATGAACTCTGCTTATCGTAGGAAGAGTACACCCATCATGAATCAGGTATAACAAACTTACATGTCTATTTACATTTCAGTCATTATAATTAAGCAATTTATACCATTGATGTCATGTTCATATGAAATATATTTCATTATCATGTTTTTATTCTCTTATATAATGATGTGTAAACGTCACAGGTTTATCATTATGTCACATAGAGGGAGGAGCTCTTCCCGTTCTTCAGGAGGCGATGGCAGTGGCCCATCGCAAGCGCCACACCGTCCAGTTGTTACGTTAGCCCCCAAAGCAGATGGGTAAAAATTAAATCTTATTCATCATCTTATTTTTTCTATACTATACGTATGTACTTATCTGTATCGTACTTAAAAACAGGGGGTTCGAGCTACTACCCACTAAGGTAGTGTTGGACGTCTCCAGAGCAGCATATCGTAGTAGGATGAGTGCGTGCTGGCCAAAGTGGGATACCATCCCTCCGCACATCATAGAGTGCATATGGCAGGATGTCCTAGTATGTGTAATTTTTATGTTTTCCATTTTTAATTCGTTTTTGTCGTTTTTCTACCGTTTATCGTTTAAAGTGTAATCTTTTTTTAACACAGGCTGAGATAGACATCCAGACAGATGATATGCAGCTGGCACGAGCATACTGGATGAGGAAGATGCGAAAGAACTACAGAGACACGATATCTGAGGTTAAGAAATCCGGGAAGAGACCACGGTGGATGGGGGAGAGCGTGTGGCAAGCTTGGTTGAGCTACTGGGAGACGGACGAGGCGAAGGCAAGTATACTAATTTTTTTTCAATTATTAATTTAACGTGATTGAAAAATAATGTATCAAATTTTGAATGTACAGGCAGAGTCAGATAGAAACTCTGCAAATAGAAATAAGAATCCCGTTACTCATCGCGGAGGATCGAAGTCGTTTCAGCAGTATCGGCAGGAGTTGGTAAATTTAATTACTGAATAATAAATGTAAATAGTTTATGCTATATGATTTTAAATGTATAATAATTGTATGTAACAATCAACTTCAGGAAGCCGAGGCACATGGTCCTGTCAGCTATATGGACGTGTTCACCCGTACGCATGCTGTTGAGCATGTTAATCCAGACGGGACTGTTTCGTACACATGGCAGGACGATAAATCCAGTAAAAGCCATGTAAGCATATTTCATTTTATTCAGTATTAGTAATTGTTTTAGTTGTCAAATTATTATGAAATAAGATATGATATTATTAATTTGTCAATGCAGGAGATGTTTATGGAGCAGCGACAGAAACTCCTTTCTGATACGGGTCGAGAGCAGCTGACGACCGATGAAGAGGACATTATTTTTGAGTCCGTTATGAGTCCACCAGAGCATGGTCGACGATACGGATTTGGCAATTTAGCGGTAAATAATTTAATTTTTCTTAAAATACTTAAAATATGATATTCTTACCTTTTCAAAACAATAAACTTTGATTTTATTTATTTTTCAATTATTGCAGTCCAGTAGTCAGAGTAGGAGACGGCGGAGTAGACCTCAGAGCGAGCTAGCAAGTATAGAAGAATTACAGACTAGAGTTCAGCAGTTGGAGGAGCAGAACCGCCAACAGGCCATGCAGACGGCACAGTTATTTGAGTACATGCAGCAGTTTGGTGGCCGCTTCCCTTCATCGGCTGGCTCTGGATCTGGGGCAGATTGATTCATTGCTTTCTAATTCGTTCGTGCAGGTATGTTTAGTTTTAGTTTACAATGATTTGGTAGAAGGAACAATTAATTGTTGATATGTATAATTATGTATAATACACTTGGTTCTGTAGCTGTATCAGGATATGCATGATTAGAACAGTTATTGTTAGTATTATTGTTAATGTTGGAATGTTATGTATATTTTGTATTTTATTTTTATTCTAATTTAGTTTATTTCTGTGTCTATTGAATATTTTGGAGTATTGGTTTGCATGTTTGGTTGGATTATTGTTTATTTGATTGTGCAGTATTGATATTGTAGTGTTTGGAAGAGAAATGTGGTTGGAAGGCTCTATTTGCAGCAGATTTTAAAAAAAAACAACAGGTTTCCGACGGCTTCCGACGGCTTCCGACGGCTTACTGGTCGAAATTTTCCGGCGGTTTCCGACGGGTTCCGACGGCTTATTGGCCTGATTTCCGACGGTTTCCGACGGTTTCCGACGGCCGTCGGAAGCCGTCGGAAACCGCCGGAAACCGCCGGAAACCGTCGATAATGTATACGGCATCACCCGTCGGTAGCCGTCGGAAATACTGCTTCCCGACGCCTTCATTTCCGACGGCTTTTTCCGACGGCCGCCGACGGCTTCCGACGGCCGCCGACGGTTTTCAGCCGTCGGAAATCCCCCCTCCCCTTGTAGTGAAAGCTTTATTTTATATTAGTTTTAAAACGAACTATTTGCTATAATAAGTTTTAAATCGAGGCCAATTTAAAAAAAAAAAAAAAATCCAATTCAGAAATGACACCGATTTAAAGCTATCTACTCATATTAATAATAAAGAGAACGAGCATAGCAATTCGTGGGCTAGTGGAGCCAACTAGAGGCATTGGCGAACTTTCGAATGACTTCAGATCCAACTCCTCGGATCTGCAAATCGGGTGGTACAAACGCGAGTGGAACTAGAAGCCTTCGTGAGTTTGGTCTTCTCCGTAGTTTGAAAATTGGAGAAAATCGCTTCAGATCGTGTTGCCCTAATCTCTAGGATTTTGTTATTTTCATGGTTTGAAGTTAAAATTAGATCAGGGCCTTGGGCCATTTTTTAACTACTTTGAAAAGGGAAGAAAATAATAATAATAATAATAATAATAATAATTTGTTTCTGAGATACTTGTATGTGCTATTATGAACTATTAAAGCGTGTAACTTGAGTTCAAATTAGATCAGGGACTAGTCATTAGAACACTGCTCTTTTGCTTTGCCACATTATTTCGAAAATTACAAATTATAAGCCAGTCATACAAATTCATCTCTTCAGTGTCCAATACTATTTTGTCAACTCCATCAAAGACCTATCCATATTGACTGGGAAAAGAAACTGAAATGATAATTCAAGTTCTAGAAGAACTTATTATATTTGTCAGAGACAGTTAAAATAAGTCATTTAGCACTGCCTACCTTGGACCAACCCTATTTAAAGCATGGTCTACAAACTCTCTACCAGTTTGAAATATTGAACCAACTTTCACATTCTATTAATACATGCAATCCCAACATTACACCTACCACTCTTACAAACACACACTATAAAACGGCACCCCCACTTTTCTCATTCGTATCACATTCTTTACATAAATATCAAAACAAAATAATTAGAAAGTAATAATGAGTTCAGGAACATGGAGGTTGGAAATAGAGTCATCAGCTCCTGCTGCTCAGCTGTTCAAAGCTGCAATGCTTGATTGGCACAATCTCGGCCCTAAACTTTTACCTTACATTCTCTCCAGTGCACACTCCATTGAAGGAAATGGCGGAGTAGGCAGCATCAGGCAACTTAACTTCACCTCAGGTGCTAATTATAGCTTTATTACTACATAACGCACATCAAATAATGTATAGTTTATCTAAAATGTAAAGAAAATTCATATAAATGTGCAGTGATGCCGGTCCCTTTTGCAAAAGAAAGACTGGACTTGGTAGACAATGAAAAGCTAGAGTGCAAGAACACTTTGATAGAAGGTGGTGGTATAGGAACCAAGCTTGAATCTGCTTCTTCTCATTTCAAGTTCATCCCAAAAAGTAACGGATCGGGATGCCTGGTTAAGGTGGAAGCAACTTACAAAACCCTCCCTGGAGTTGTGGTCACTAATGAGATTGAAAAGGCAAAAGAGGGAGTGCGTGGAGTGATTAAAGCAGCTGGAACTTACCTTGCTGCCAATCCTACTGCCTACGCTTAATATATTCTTGTTTTCTGCTCTAAATCTACTTACCAAATAAGCGAGCTATACGTAACATGAAGTAAAGTTACGTTTGAAGAACGTGTGTGCTTTGGATCTTTTGTATGGGCAGGCATTTAGCTTGTTTTTATGTCATGGTTTCATTTAATAAAAGTGTTTTCTTTTCGTGGGTTTCTAGTATAACCATTGTTACTCATGCGGATGTGTATGTATTTGTAAATTGTAATACTGGTGATTCTTGTGTGTGTATATATTTAAAAACGCACGAGAACCAAGCCTCCGTACCTTGGTATAAATTTATATAGGATACGGAAGCGCATGATAAGAATCGAATTTGGCTCTTTTTACCAGAATTCAAGCTTTCTTTCCACTAGGCCTGTCAAATGGGTTGAGTTAGGTCAAAATTAGTTGGATCGAGTTTGACCCAACCCATTTATGACCCATTTTTTTTACCCACTTATGACCCTAGCCATATATGACCCAACCCGTTTAATAAGCGGGTTACCCATTTAAAGATTTTAGGGGCCGTTTGGATTACAATAAATAAGTTGTTTTTTGCTTATAAAAATGAAAAAATTAAAAAGTCAATATGGATAAACAAAATCTACCGACTTTTAAAAGTCATTTTTCAACTTACTGCAAAAGCAATTTTTTTTGCTATTCGACTCACATAAGTCGATTTTTTATATGAAAAAATTCTAAAAAAATGCATTTTCAAATTTCAAAATTTCACATTTCAAAATTCAAAATTCAAAATTTCAAATTTCGAAATTTCGAAAATTCAAAATTTAAAAATTTCACAGTACAAAATTCAAAATGTTAAAATTCAAATTAATATAGGATGCGGAAAAATTTATACAAAAGTCAAATTAATATAGGCCATACCAAGAAATCAAAAGTCAATATGATACTTGTGTGTGTATTTAAAAAACGCAGGAAAACCAAGCCCCCGTACCATCGGATAAATTTATATAGGATGCGGAAACGCATGGTAGTGAAAGGATTTGATATTGGCTTTGATTAATTTCTGTATACAGAATTTGTTGTAGTAAATCTGAGATATGATGTAAAGAATGATAAACTCTATTTTTTATTGATATGAAACAGATAAAGTGTATGATGATAATAATGTTACACTCGGCAGTATATTTATACCTGAATTGTATTTGGGCCGAGTGCATTTGGGCCATATTTCTGAAGACCCGTATGCAAATACAAAATACATTACAAAACACGAATGACTCAGAGAAACCTTTATTTCATTACTCCCCCTCAAACCGACGTTAGGGTTTCCATGGCTTCTCTATTTCTTTGCGCGCCATGTGAGAGATATGAGATTTACTTCAGTCCAAAATGGAAAAAATCACCTCAAATTCATGTCATGTGAGAGATGTTACTGAGTATACTCTGATTTCTTTGAGATGCGAGTCTTATTCCATCTTTTTGTCTCTCGTTCTGTTGATGTCAGCAACAGATCTAAGAGATGAGCTGAAGTTCTGTTGATTCTCTGAAGTAGATGCTTGAATAACACTTTTATTGAGGGTGATTTGTTCATTACTGCTGCTAGACATGGTGTCGATGTTGATAGCAGATCTGTTGCCTTCTGTGCTAAAGATCTTGACTTTATTGCATTGAGCTCCTGAAGCTTCCTTGTATTCACTTGGATCATCATGACTAGCAACAACTTTCAGATCATTTCTGAATCTTGTGAAGTTTTGTTTAGACAAGAGTTTGGTAAGTGTGTCGGCTCTCTGGTAAGCAGATGGTATGTGATTAATATGTAAATTTCCTTTCTGAACTTGTTCTCTGACAAAGTAGAGATCTATCTCTACGTGTTTAGTCCTTGAGTGAAGCACTGGGTTGGCTGACATGTATATTGTGCTTTGATTATCACACCATAACGTTGGTTTGACATGTTGTTTGATGTTTAGTTCATGTAATAAGTACTGCATCAACATAATCTCCGCTGTTGCACTTGCAACACTTCGGTATTCAGCTTCTGTGCTGGATCTGGAGATAACTGACTGCTTCTGTGACGCCCCACTCCGAGAGCCTCGTTAACAAAGAGTATTACATAGATAATACTGTCTGCTAACGCGGACAATAGAGTATAATGGAAGCGACCATGTGCAATCTTACCTTAACTATTCACTAAATATGTCGAAAAGTAGAAACACATTAAAATTCGACCTATTCAATAAATATTTAAAACAAAACTACAATGGCTATAGGATCTATCAGAAGAAAATATAACAACTCAAATGTAATATACATCACAGAACAGTCAATCATAATATACACATACACCGATACACAACAGAGTATACAAAATAATACATGTCAGGTGGTACAGGAGACCACAATATACAGACGAGACGAAAGAGTATAAACCAAAGTTACAACAGATAAGGACTACAAAAGACGCTATAACAAAATGAAGCTAGCGAATAGTCCATGCGGAAGCAAAATAGGCTAAGTCCCCAAAAGCACCTAACCTGAAACATCTCGGTCTGACCCGAGTATAAAATACCCGGATCAGTCTAGATAACAAATCAGTTAGATTAACTGAACAATAATAAACCTGCAAGGTCATACAGTATAACAAATATCTCTAGAGGAGATAACACAATCATCAACAAGAAATGAATCATATAGAGCAAGCCTCATATCATCGGCAACATATAGAAACAAAGGATACAAATATCCCAAAACAAGCCAAGAGGCAAATAACAAATACCCATAAGGTATACAAGTTCCACAAGGTAATCGCTATACTCCATGCGGCTCACAAAAACAAATACCGAAGGGCGATACCAAGGGAATATACATATCAATGAAACATCATAAAATTTTGCTCGAGCTCAGTACTGTACAAACAAGGATCCATGAGCCCGAAGACTCCAAACCCAAGTATCACCCATGCGGCACATAAGGCCAACATCAGAGCGAAACTATATAGGGCAACAAACCCGAAGGCACACACCCGAAGGCAACATACCCGAAGGCAACAAACCTAGGGAGACAGTCCGAAGACACTATCCCAGAGGCAACAAACCGTAGTGGTGAAGGTCGAAGACCCAGTACTGGACACCACTAACTGGCGGAATGTGTCACAACTCTCGAAAAGGAATCCGAAAAGTGTTAACGTATGTCCCATAACCACTCGTTCGCACTAAACGGTTTACTATCCGTCAGTCCCTTTCACACTCAAAGCAGTACAAAGTTTACCTCATATCATCGACAAACCAAACCCGAAGGTCAAAACAATCAATCGAATAGGTCAAGGATTAATCGGAAGGATAAACGCACAGATTCATGGTCCGTGTTTTGCCCAACCATTTAATCACCCTCCCACTTCGTTCGAAGTGCGAAAGTGTGTGTGTTTTAAATAGAATTTATAAATTAGAGAAACGAACTTTTAAATGCGATTCGAGAGATTATTTCATAAAAACCCCGTGGATTAAAATTAAAAGGAACCATCAAAGTCAAAACAATTGATAATCATACATAGGATCATCATGAATCAATTCAAATTGAAAATTCAATCCCAAAAAGCAAAGTGGGCTGAAACAGCAGGTTCAGTCGACTGAACAGAGTTTTTCAGTCGACTGACCCTGTACCTGGAAATTTTCTAGGTTCAGGAAACTTTCTGTTTCCAGGTTCAGTCGACTTTGCAGAGTTTTTCAGTCGACTGAATCATGCCTGAAAACTCTCGGGTTTCAGGTTCAGTCGACTGAACAGAGTTTTCAGTCGACTGAATCTTGCCTGGGCTGTTTTCCAGCCTTATTCAAATGAAGAGCAAACTCTCCCAAAATGCAATCGGACGAACATTGGCTCTAAGGGCTTATGCCAATCGACAACCCGGCCCTATATGTTCCTCGATGCATCGCCAAAACATGATTAAAACATCAAAGTTAGAATTTCAAAGATTTTAACCCAAAACACTAAAAATTGGATTATTCCTCAATTCAACCCAAACCAAATGCAAGTGCATATGAACAAGGTGTTAGGAATTCATACATGGCATCAATGAAATCAAGAGAAGTAGATGTGAGTTCAAAACTCACCTTTTTACACAAAACAAGAAGATGAAGAAGCACAATTGCAAGGAATCAACCAACTACACTCCACTTCAACACTACAAGCTTCAATCTAGAATCAAAGAAAGTATTTTCTAAGTTAGGGTTAGGAAAATTACAGAAATTGAAGAGGAGAAGAGATGGAGATGAACTTACCAATGGATTCTCTTTGATTTTTGGAGCAAGAATCAAGCTACAAAGGAGAAACTAGGGCTTGCTAATTTCTATTTCTCTTTTCTTTCCCCCATTTCAGTTCTTAGTTTGAAAATAAAATGAAATGAAGATGAAATGAAGAGAAGGGTTGAGCTAGGGGGTTAAGTGGGCTAGTGGGCTGAACCCAATCCCAAACCCAATAGGAAAAGTAGCCAAAATTTCACAAACTCCAAACATATCAAAGATTATACTCAAAAAGATCGCAAACGCCATTTTGGAACCAATGGAGGTGGTTTCGAGTTCCAATTCGGCCATTTGCAGAAAGTAACATTTCGGACCCCAAAATTCGAATAACGATGCTATATTTAAATCAAACATTTAAATATAAAATCGTTAAATATGCGGGTTGTTACAGATCTTCCCTCCTTACAAAATTGCGTCCTCGCAATTCCTAGAGACGATATTTGTAACAATTACATACAAAAGAAAGAATAAACTTTAGACACAGAAATAGACTTACCATTACGAAGAAAGGATAGAAAACCTGGATAAGATCGCTCAATATACTCTCTGGTTTCCCAAGTACAGTCATTGGGATTAGCGGACCATTGAACTTTAACGAGCGGCACGTCCTTGTTCCGAAGGTGTCGCACCTCCGTGTCAAGCACGCGAATAGGTTGCTGTACAAAAGATAAGTCCGGTGAGATCTCAAGCTCTTGCAAATCAGGAGAATCAATTACAGAATTCGATTCTCGAAGACACTTCCGAAGTTGCGAGACGTGAAACACGTCATGAATGCCAGATAAATGAGCTGGAAGTGAAACTCTATAAGCCACAGGGCCAATACGTTCAGTAATAGAAAACGGTCCTATATAACGAGGAGCCAATTTTCCAGTCGCACTGAAACGCATAACCCCTTTCAAAGGAGAAACACGAATAAAAACAAGATCGCCGATCGAGAACTCGAGAGGCTTCCTACGGTTGTCCGCATAGGATTTCTGGCGACTCTGTGCCTCTTTCATCCTCAATCGAATAAGACCAATCTTCTCAGAAGAATGACGAACAAAGTCCGGGCCAAGAATAAGCTTCTCCCCAGATTCCAACCAACATGAAGGTGATCGACATGGCCTTCCGTATAAGGCTTCGAAAGGAGCCATACCGATACTAGACTGGAAACTATTGTTGTAAGAGAACTCTACAAGAGGTAGGTGATCCTCCCAACTACCACCGAAATCAAAGATACAAATACGGAGAAGATCTTCCAAAATACGATTCACCCGTTCAGTCTGTCCGTCAGACTGCGGATGATAAATTGTAGAAAAATTAAGCTTTGTTCGCAAAGCTTGTTGAAGACTCTTCCAAAAATGACTCGTGAATAAAGGATCACGATCACTCACAATAGAACTAGGAACACCGTGAAGTCTCACGATTTCCTTGACATACAACTTAGCCAAATGCGAAGTTGTCCTATTAGACTTAATAGGGACAAAATGAGCAGACTTGGTGAGGCGATCAACAATAACCCAAATACTAGAATGACCTGATCTCGAACGAGGTAGGCCATCAATAAAATCCATAGAAACTTGATCCCATTTCCACAATGGAATCTCAAGAGGTTGAAGAAGTCCAGAAGGACGCTGATGTTCGGCCTTCGCACGTTGACATGTCATGCAGTTGCTCACATAACTCGCCACATCGCGCTTCATGCCTTCCCAATAATAAAGACGACGCATATCGACATACATCTTACTACTACCGGGATGAATGATATACTTAGAACGATGGCAATCATCAAGAATGTCATGCCTAAGTGCAAAATCAGAAGGCACAAAAAGACGGTTCTTCTTACGAAGACAACCATGAGAATCAATGCTAAAATCTTGCAACGCCTCATCACAAGATTCAGACTCACAAAGCTGAATAAAATGCAACAAATCAGGATCACGCCGCTGAGCATCGGCAATACGATCCAATAAAATAGGTCGAGCTCCCAAACTAAATAATAGAATAGGAGAACCAGAAGATGAACCTTGATCACGAATTTCACAAAAAGATAGAGTCTCAATAATATTCCATTCGGCAAGCATCATAGAAATAACATCCGAATGTTTACGACTAAGCGCATCTGCAACACGATTACCCTTACCAGGGGTAAACTGGATATCAAAGTCATAGGAAGCAAGAAACTCGAGCCAACGCTGTTGTCTCATATTGAGTTCCTTCTGAGTAAACAAATACTTCAAAGATTTATGATCGGTATAGAGAATGAAGCGCTCGCCCAATAAATAATGTCGCCAAATCTTCAAGGCAAAGACAATGGCGGCTAACTCAAGATCATGAGTGGCATAGCGAACTTCATTCGGACGCAGTTGCCTAGAAGCATAAGCAACTACCCGATCTCTCTGCATAAGCACAGCACCGAGACCACTACCACACGCATCGGTGTAGACAACAAGATCATGATTCCCTTCGGGAACCACAAGAATAGGAGCATTAGTGAGAAGTTCTTTCAATGTCTGAAAGGAAGCTTCACACTTGTCAGACCAAATAAAACGAATGCCTTTCCGAGTAAGGCAAGTGAGAGGAAGTACAACACGGAAAAAGTTCTTGATTAACCGCCGGTAATAACCCGCCAATCCAAGGAAACTACGAATCTCATGCACATTCTCAGGCCTCTTCCAATTCTGGATGGCTTCGATCTTTGAGGGATCGACAGAAATGCCATCGGAAGATACAACATGGCCTAAGAACTTAACCTTATTCTCCCAAAAGCAGCACTTGGAGAATTTGGCTTTAAGCAGATGACGACGAAGAGTACTCAAGACAATTCTCAAGTGATTAGCATGCTCAGCTTCAGACTTAGAATAAATAAGGATATCATCAATGAAGACGAGAACAAACTCATCGAGATATTCCCGGAATACCCGATTCATGAGGTCAACAAAGAAAGCAGGAGCGTTCGTCAAACCGAACGGCATAACGAGCCACTCAAAGGAACCATAACGAGTGCGGAAAGCGGTAAGAGGTATGCTATCCTCCGCGACTCGTAACTGATGAAAACCTGTGGCAAGGTCAAGCTGAGAAAAGACCTTGGCACCACTCAATAGATTGAACATATCATCGATCCTAGGCAATGGATGTTGAGTCACAGCTTCTATGAAGATTTTGATTGCTGACAACAATATTAAAGCGATCGACAAATCAAGACGTACATATGGTACTCTAGATTATAGGTTGATTATTTGATGTTATAATAGTAATAAAATTGTCAAAATCTATCCTCAAATAATCATGCACAAAATATAATATATATATATATACACATTTATATAGGTTGTGCACTTTATTGTGCAACTTAACAGAGACCGGTCGACCGGTCCAAAAATGAACGGTCGACCGTTCCTGTTGAATGTGCACAATAAACGTGCACACATGTACATAACGACTATATTTTTAAAAACCTGTCTACCGGTTAGTTTTTGACCTGTCGACCGTTTTTAAACAGAGAACAACTTCTTCCAAAAGACACATCTTTCTTCAATAGTTGCGTCTCTTCTTCTTCATCAATGATCATAACTTTTGACTGCAACTTTTCACCAAGGGTTATAACTATTTTCTCTCTATAAATACACATCAATATCATTGATTAAAACAATAAGTTTTATTAAGATTATATATGCTCTCTATCTATTCTTTGAATTCACTTGCATTCAAAAAGCTCTAAACTACTTTCATTCCTTATTGAATCATTGACACTATCTCATATATTTTGATTCAATAAGCAATATAAATTCCATAATCTTCACAAACATCATTCACAATTTGAGGATAAGATTATAGGAAGAGTGTACTACAAGTGACAAATCCGTGTTTACAAGAGCACAAGTTGTCAACAACAATTGTAATTGTTTTTTGTTGAAGCCCTCAGTGTTGTAGAGGCGTGAAATCCCGTTCGGCTGTTCGGGTAATTGTAAACCTGTTCCTCCGGGTGAAGCGAGGTTGTAATTAGTGAAAATCCAGATAGTAGTCTGGGACTGGACGTAGGACGGTGCTCCGAACCAGTATAAAAATCTCTGGTGTGATTTTTCTATTTTTTTATTTACAATGCTATTATCATCTATTTCTGCATTTGTATTGTAATCCATATTAAACGATCCGTGTATACTATATTAGCACATATAATTGTATACACACCGCACTTTCATTTGGTATCAGAGCACGGTCATCATATAACCGTAACACAGTTATTTGATATATTCTTGTAATATGGCAAATAACGCAAGTACTAGCACTCAAAACACCACTTACACAGAAGGGCAATCGACACAAAGACCTCCATTTTTCAATGGTCTTAACTATAGTTATTGGGCAACACGTATGTCATTCTTTATGCAATCAAGTAGCTATGATGCTTGGAATGCTACTCAAAGAGAAATAGTGAATCCAACAACTGATTATTCAGAATGGACTGTGGCTGAGAAAACGGCAGCAGCCGTAAATGCAAGAGCAATAAATATGTTGTTCTGTGCATTAGACCAAAATGAATATAATCGTGTTAGTATCTGTACTACTGCATATCAAATTTGGCAAACGCTAAAAATCACTCATGAAGGTACTAACAAGGTTAAACAAGCCAAAATAGCCATGCTGAAAAGTCAATTTCAAAATTTCAAAATGAAACCAAATGAAACAATCAATGACATGTATTCACGGTTTCAAACTATTCACCATGCACTTATTGGGTTAGGACAAAAGTATTCCGATTTTGATGTTGTTTCAACAGTCCTACATTCTCTGACTAATGAATGGGAAGGAAAAGTATTAGCAATTGAAGAAGCTAATGATCTTTCCGTCATGAAGCCAGATGAATTGATAGGAAATTTAATGTCCTATGAAGCAAATTTGCAGGCTAGAAAAGAACAGAAAGAAGAAAAGAAAAATGTAGCATTTCATGTTGAGAAAGATGAAAATGAATCAGATTCTGAAGATGAAGATTTGGCGTTCATTGCTAAAGGTTTCAAAAAATTCCTAAAATATCGAAAAGCCAGTCGCTACAATAAAAGGAAACCTGGATCAAATAAACCATCTTCATCTGCTATAGAATGTTTCAACTGCCATAAAAAGGGACACATGCAGAAGGATTGTCCAGAACAAAAGAAAAAGTCAGAAAATGACAAATTCAAATATAAGAAGGACAAATCAAAGAAACGAGCCTTTTCAGTAACATGGGATGATTCAGAGTCATCTTCATCAGAAAGTGAAAGTGATTCGGAGAATGAACAAGCTAATGTTTGTTTTATGGCAACAGAAGATGAGGTACAAATTCCTACATTTGATGAATTACTTGATATTAATGCTGAGTTGATAGTCAAATATAAAGACTTAAAACGTCAACTAAAAGTAGTCAAAGCAGATTTAAGTAAAGCAGAGTTTGAACGAGATTTGTTAAAAGATGAGAAGAAAATATTAGAAGAAGAACTTGAAAATATTCAAGAATCATCATCTAATGTTGACTCTCAAATATCTCTTTTGAGTCAAGAAATAGAAGCTCAAAAAGAGAAAAATAACGCTCTCACTACTGAAAATCATGAACTTAAAGCAAAAGTCAAAATTCTAGACCTAGAAAAAGCTAGTTTACAAACAAAATTTGATGACATTACTCAAAATGTTTCTAACTTTAACAAAGGTCGAGAAAATTTGACTAAAATCATTAAAAGTTCACAATCTATTTCAGATAAACAAGGTTTGGGATATAACAAACATGAAACTAAAAAACATCTTAGAAATAAAAGGAAGAAGAAAGTACAAAAAACTGAAGCTAAGAAAAATCTTAGTTTATTATATTTCAAACCAAAACCAGTTGTGAAATTTCAAAAGAGAAATGTCAAGACTATCAAAATATGGGTTCCTAAAACAAATAATAACTTGATTAGGAACAAATACATTCAGCAATTCATGAATAATGTACATTTTAATAACAATTATATATATAAAGGGGATACCGGACCCAAATGGGTTTGGACTCCTAAGACCTAACTCTTAGGACCCTATAAAAAGTGGGTACCATGAACTTAATTCTATGTTTGCAGGTCCCACTGAAGAAAAGAGGAAAGTGGATATTGGACAGTGGTTGCTCAAAGCATATGACGGGAGACAAGAGCTTACTAACAAATATTAAATACTCAGATGGTGGCTCAGTCACTTTTGGAGACAATTCAAAAGGTTATATCATCGGCAAAGGCGATGTGAGCAATTGTGGAAATCACATATTCAGGGGGAGATCCTATACTTGAGTTTTTATATTGTCATCAATCAAAAAGGGGGAGAATGTTGAGTCACAGCTTCTATGAAGATTTTGATTGCTGACAACAATATTAAAGCGATCGACAAATCAAGACGTACATATGGTACTCTAGATTATAGGTTGATTATTTGATGTTATAATAGTAATAAAATTGTCAAAATCTATCCTCAAATAATCATGCACAAAATATAATATATATATATATATACACATTTATATAGGTTGTGCACTTTATTGTGCAACTTAACAGAGACCGGTCGACCGGTCCAAAAATGAACGGTCGACCGTTCCTGTTGAATGTGCACAATAAACGTGCACACATGTACATAACGACTATATTTTTAAAAACCTGTCTACCGGTTAGTTTTTGACCTGTCGACCGTTTTTAAACAGAGAACAACTTCTTCCAAAAGACACATCTTTCTTCAATAGTTGCGTCTCTTCTTCTTCATCAATGATCATAACTTTTGACTGCAACTTTTCACCAAGGGTTATAACTATTTTCTCTCTATAAATACACATCAATATCATTGATTAAAACAATAAGTTTTATTAAGATTATATATGCTCTCTATCTATTCTTTGAATTCACTTGCATTCAAAAAGCTCTAAACTACTTTCATTCCTTATTGAATCATTGACACTATCTCATATATTTTGATTCAATAAGCAATATAAATTCCATAATCTTCACAAACATCATTCACAATTTGAGGATAAGATTATAGGAAGAGTGTACTACAAGTGACAAATCCGTGTTTACAAGAGCACAAGTTGTCAACAACAATTGTAATTGTTTTTTGTTGAAGCCCTCAGTGTTGTAGAGGCGTGAAATCCCGTTCGGCTGTTCGGGTAATTGTAAACCTGTTCCTCCGGGTGAAGCGAGGTTGTAATTAGTGAAAATCCAGATAGTAGTCTGGGACTGGACGTAGGACGGTGCTCCGAACCAGTATAAAAATCTCTGGTGTGATTTTTCTATTTTTTTATTTACAATGCTATTATCATCTATTTCTGCATTTGTATTGTAATCCATATTAAACGATCCGTGTATACTATATTAGCACATATAATTGTATACACACCGCACTTTCAATGGATACCTATTTCTAATGGTCAACTCGTTAAGCTTGCGATAGTCAATGCAAAGCCTAAGAGTTCCATCAGACTTCTTCACAAAAACGACCGCGGATCCCCACGGAGAAAAACTAGACTGAATCAACTGCTTGGACTCGAGCTCTAAAAGCTGCTTCTTGAGTTCCTCATTTTCCTTTGTAGACATCCTCGTGGGAGGACGACTAACTGGCTGCGCGCCTGAAATGAGATCAATGCGGAACTCAATTGCCCGTTTGGGTGGCAAACCCGAAACAGGTTCAAAAACATCAGAAAAGTCACAAGCAATAGGAATACGAGATACATCATCACCATCTCGCGAATCAAGAGAATACAAAGCCATCTCGGAATTATCCACATCCCGAAAAACAAGAGATAACTGAGAAGGTGAATCAGGATGACAAAGATATAAAATTCTCTCGGAACAAATAATCCTGGCATCGTACCTCACTAGCCAGTCCATACCAAAAATCATATCAAAACCCAAATGAGAAACAACGTGCAGATTCGCACGGAAAGAAAAGCCACATAAAACAATCTCAATATCATCACAAAGCAAACTAAGGGTCGCGGATCCCCCAATAGGATTCGCAATCCTTAAAGAAGTAACCATACAAGAAACATCCAAAGATAAATCATCCACAAGCTTCTTCGATACGAAAGAATGTGAAGCACCCGTATCGAAAAGAACTCGTATACTATGATCATGAAATAGAATTGAACCCTCCAAAATAGATGGAGTCATACCTTTGGATTGAGAAGGACCTCCAGAAGCATTAGCCACATTGAGCTTGCCATATTTTGCATTAGCAGGAGCAGTAGGACAAGCAGAAACATGATGACCTTCCTTCTTGCAATTACGGCAGAAGAGAGGTTTTGGACAAGCTCGAATAATATGATCCGGAGAACCACAATTAAAACACTTTCGAACGAAAGGTGTTCCGGAAGATTGAGGCTGAGAGCTAGGACCACCGGTCTTCTTCTTCTTATAAGGAAAAGGCTTCTTCTGAATTGGAAACTGCTTCTTGTTGGGGTTTCTGGAAACCTCAACATCAACATCACTATCACACTCCTTCTCGACGGTCTCGAGATGAAGCGCCGAATCAACCGATTCCTCAAAAGAAAGTTTAAGCTGGAGCAACAAGGACTTCTTAAGATATTTCTTAAGGCCAGAAACAAACTTCAAATTCTTCTTATAAGAAGTGCTGATGAATTCAAGACCATACTGAGATAAAGCCTCGAACGATGCGACATACTCAGAAACAGAAGATTTCCCTTGCTTCAACTCAAGGAAGCGACGGGTCAATAAAACTTTTTCAGATTCAAGAACGAACTTGAGTTCAAATCGTCCCCGAAACTGAGTCCAAGAAAGAGCAGACTCATCAATTTCAGCTACAAGAAGCTCATACCAGTCAAGAGCACGCTCTTTTAATAAGCTAGAAGTTACAAGAACTCTATCATGGTCAGAAAGATCCATGCGAGAGAAAATACGCTCGCACGTGCGAAGCCAAGCTTGGACTTCAAGAACAGACTCGAAGCCCTTAAACGGCTTTCCTCCAAGATGAGCAAAATAACTGCACTGACGTGCAAAAGCAGACTTGCGAGATGGAGACACTCGAGGAGGAACGGGAGGCTGAGTGCTCCTAAACAATTCCAAAAATTGATCGGCAGACATATATACGCCATCCGGATGCGAGCCACTAGATTGCCCAGCATCCGAACGTCGACCCCTGCCTCTTCCAGACATAAGCTGAAAGTAAGATAAGAACAAGATTATTCACAAGGTAGATATTACAATATGGGATAATACGGAATAAATGCATTCCTAGACGTATTTCCAATATCTATCTAACCTTGATGGAATAAAGAGACACGATGATTCAAGGATCTGTATCACTTGTACACTTTGATGTACCATAATATGTGCATCTATTCTGTGTTTATCACATTTTGTTCTGAACTCAGCTTTGATACCACGCTGTGACGCCCCACTCCGAGAGCCTCGTTAACAAAGAGTATTACATAGATAATACTGTCGGCTAACGCGGACAATAGAGTATAATGGAAGCGACCATGTGCAATCTTACCTTAACTATTCACTAAATATGTCGAAAAGTAGAAACACATTAAAATTCGACCTATTCAATAAATATTTAAAGCAAAACTACAATGGCTATAGGATCTATCAGAAGAAAATATAACAACTCAAATGTAATATACATCACAGAACAGTCAATCATAATATACACATACACCGATACACAACAGAGTATACAAAATAATACATGTCAGGTGGTACAGGAGACCACAATATACAGACGAGACGAAAGAGTATAAATCAAAGTTACAACAGATAAGAACTACAAAAGACGCTATAACAAAATGAAGCTAGCGAATAGTCCATGCGGAAGAAAAATAGGCTAAGTCCCCAAAAGCACCTAACCTGAAACATCTCGGTCTGACCCGAGTATAAAATACCCGGATCAGTCTAGATAACAAATCAGTTAGATTAATTGAACAATAATAAACCTGCAAGGTCATTCAGTATAACAAATATCTCTAGAGGAGATAACACAATCATCAACAAGAAATGAATCATATAGAGCAAGCCTCATATCATCGGCAACATATAGAAACAAAGGATACAAATATCCCAAAACAAGCCAAGAGGCAAATAACAAATACCCATAAGGTATACAAGTTCCACAAGGTAATCGCTATACTCCATGCGGCTCACAAAGACCAACACCGAAGAGCGATACCAAGGGAATATACATATCAATGAAACATCATAAAATTTTGCTCGAGCTCAGTACTGTACAAACAAGGATCCATGAGCCCGAAGACTCCAAACCCAAGTATCACCCATGCGGCACATAAGGCCAACATCAGAGCGAAACTATATAGGGCAACAAACCCGAAGGCACACACCCGAAGGCAACATACCCGAAGGCAACAAACCTAGGGAGACAGTCCGAAGACACTATCCCAGAGGCAACAAACCGTAGTGGTGAAGGTCGAAGACCCAGTACTGGACACCACTAACTGGCGGAATGTGTCACAACTCTCGAAAAGGAATCCGAAAAGTGTTAACGTATGTCCCATAACCACTCGTTCGCACTAAACGGTTTACTATCCGTCAGTCCCTTTCACACTCAAAGCAGTACAAAGTTTACCTCATATCATCGATAAACCAAACCCGAAGGTCAAAACAATCAATCGAATAGGTCAAGGATTAATCGGAAGGATAAACGCACAGATTCATGGTCCGTGTTTTGCCCAACCATTTAATCACCCTCCCACTTCGTTCGAAGTGCGAAAGTGTGTGTGTTTTAAATAGAATTTATAAATTAGAGAAACGAACTTTTAAATGCGATTCGAGAGATTATTTCATAAAAACCCCGTGGATTAAAATTAAAAGGAACCATCAAAGTCAAAACAATTGATAATCATACATAGGATCATCATGAATCAATTCAAATTGAAAATTCAATCCCAAAAGGCAAAGTGGGCTGAAACAGCAGGTTCAGTCGACTGAACAGAGTTTTTCAGTCGACTGACCCTGTACCTGAAAATTTTCTAGGTTCAGGAAACTTTCTGTTTCCAGGTTCAGTCGACTGTGCAGAGTTTTTCAGTCGATTGAGTCATGCCTGGAAACTCTCGGGTTTCAGGTTCAGTCGACTGAACAGAGTTTTCAGTCGACTGAATCTTGCCTGGGCTGTTTTCCAGCCTTATTCAAATGAAGAGCAAACTCTCCTAAAATGCAATCGGACGAACATTGGCTCTAAGGGCTTATGCCAATCGACAACCCGGCCCTATATGTTCCTCGATGCATCGCCAAAACATGATTAAAACATCAAAGTTAGGATTTCAAAGATTTTAACCCAAAACACTAAAAATTGGATTATTCCTCAATTCAACCCAAACCAAATGCAAGTGCATATGAACAAGGTGTTAGGAATTCATACATGACATCAATGAAATCAAGAGAAGTAGATGTGAGTTCAAAACTCACCTTTTTACACAAAACAAGAAGATGAAGAAGCACAATTGCAAGGAATCAACCAACTACACTCCACTTCAACACTACAAGCTTCAATCTAGAATCAAAGAAAGTATTTCCTAAGTTAGGGTTAGGAAAATTACAGAAATTGAAGAGGAGAAGAGATGGAGAAGATGGAGATGAACTTACCAATGGATTCTCTTTGATTTTTGGAGCAAGAATCAAGCTACAAAGGAGAAACTAGGGCTTGCTAATTTCTATTTCTCTTTCCTTTCCCCCATTTCAGTTCTTAGTTTGAAAATAAAATGAAATGAAGATGAAATGAAGAGAAGGGTTGAGCTAGGGGGTTAAGTGGGCTAGTGGGCTGAACCCAATCCCAAACCCAATAGGAAAAGTAGCCAAAATTTCACAAACTCCAAACATATCAAAGATTATACTCAAAAAGATCGCAAACGCCATTTTGGAACCAATGGAGGTGGTTTCGAGTTCCAATTCGGCCATTTGCAGAAAGTAACATTTCAGACCCCAAAATCCGAATAACGATGCTATATTTAAATCAAACATTTAAATATAAAATCGTTAAATATGCGGGTTGTTACAGCTTCTTTGAACACCATGACACTGGGTTATCTCCTATGTATATGCAGTAACCTGTGGTTGATTTTCTATCATCAGGGTCTGTTCCCCAGTCAGCATCTGTATAACCAGTGATATTTAGATGTTTGCTTCCCTTCATATGTAGTCCATAATTGATTGTTCCTTTTAAGTATCTTAATATTCTCTTTACTGCTTTTCAGTGATCGTCTCTAGGTTCCTGCATAAATTGACAAACTTTGTTAACACTGAAACAGATGTCTGGTCTTATAATAGTTAAATATTGTAAAGCACCAACAACACTTCTGTATTGTTTGATGTTTGTTATGTATTCTCCCCTGTTTTTGGATAAGTATTGATGGCTGATCATTGGTGTAGGCTGGGGCTTTGCACTATTCATTTTGGTTTTAGTCAGTAGCTCCAGAATATATTTCTTTTGACAAAGAAAAATTTCTGACTTTGATTTCCTTTTTACTTCAATCCCTAAGAAGTAGTTCAATAACCCTAAGTCCTTGATGGAAAAATTCTTGTCCAGACATTCAGCAACATTCTGAATTTCATTCTCATCATTACCTGTAATAACAATATCATCAACATATATTAAAATATAAGTACTTGTTCTATTGTTAACTTTAATAAATAAAGAGTTGTCAGATTTGGTAGAATGATATCCAAGTTGAACCAGTGTGGCTTTTAATTTGTCAAACCAAACTCTTGGAGCCTGTTTGAGCCCATATATAGCCTTCTTAAGTTTGCAAACTTGACTTGTGTTTTGTCTGTAACCAAGGGGCTGCTCCATGTATATTTCTTCTTGTAGAGTTCCATTCAGAAATGCATTGTTGACATCATATTGTTTGATATTCCATTGATTATGTAAAGCAATACTCAAAATAATTCTAATAGTAGTTGGTTTGACTACTGGAGAAAAGGTTTCATTAAAATCAAACCCATATTGCTGTGTGTAACCCTTTGCTACAAGTCTTGCTTTGTATCTGAGTACAGTCCCATCTGGATTTCTTTTGATTCTGTATGTCCACCTGCATCCTATGATATTTTTATTATTGGGTAGATGTACAAGATCCCAAGTATTGTTCTTTATTAAAGCATTGTATTCTTCATCCATTGCTCTCTTCCAGTGCTTGTTTATTGCAGCTTGCTCAAAAGTTTCTGGTTCCTCTATAACTGATTCTGCTGTATATAGTTTTGGTTTGAAGATTCCACTTTTCGATCTTGTAATCATTGGATGTTCTATTCTTGCCTGTGGTGATTTTTCTGTACTTGTTAGACTATTATCATTTTCTGAATGCACTTGCTCATTTGTTGTTCCCTCATCATTGACTGATTGAGTTGAATGTCTTGAATTCACAGGTGTTTGATTGAGATAGCTTGAAGAGCTCAATGGTTCATGACCTGGTTGAGTTGACATTGTGAGTTGTGAATCATTGGCTCTAGCAGTCCCTTCAATCATCTCAGGACAAAGAATATCACTGCAAACAGGTATACTGGGAATAGAATTTTTTGAATTACAAACTTTTTGAGTAGTTTTAATACTTTTATTGCTGAAGGGAAAAACATGTTCATTAAATACAACATGTCTACTAATTATAATTTTCCCATCTTCACTGAGACATTTATATCCCTTTTGGTTTGTTCCATATCCTATAAAAGTGCATGGTTTTGCTCTGAAACACAATTTATTGTTATTGTATGGTCTTATATGAGGAAAGCATAAACATCCAAATATCTTTAAGCTTTGATAATCTTGCTTAACACCTAATAATTTCTCCACTGGACTGATTCCTTTATGAACCTTTGTTGGCAGTCTATTAATTAAGTAGACAGCAGTGTTAAAGGAATCAGACCAAAATTTTAGTGGTAGTGATGCTTGAGCAAGTAGTGATAGCCCAGTTTCAACAATGTGTCTATGCTTTCTCTCTATTAGACCATTTTGTTCTGATGTGTAAGGACATGTGGTTCTGTGTACAATTCCTTTCTTAGCAAAGAAATTGCTAAGTGATTTGTACTCAGTACCACCATCTGATTGAATACTTTTGACCTGATTTCCAGTCTGTTTTTCAGCCATCAATATGAAATGTATTACAGCATTATAAGTATCTGATTTGGCTTTCAAAAAATATATCCAAGTATATCTTGAGTATGCATCAATAAAAGATATGTAATATCTATAACCATAATCTGAATAAATTGGGGCAGGTCCCCATAAGTCAGTTGCAACCAATTCTAAAGGTTTTGAATAACTGGTTGAGGAGTCATTAAAAGGTAATTTATGACTTTTACTCAATTGGCAATATGTACAAACATATGGTAAAGCAACATGGTCAAACATGATTTTATTTTTCTCAAGTACTTGTTTCACAACATGTGTGTTTGCATGACCAAGTTTGTAATGCCACAAGTCAAACACACTTCTATTTTCTTTAGTTTGATTAATTTCACCCAAGTTACAACACTTTTGATTCTTTTCTGATTTGCTGTTGTTTTTGATGTTGAATCTGTAGAGTCCCTTCACAGCTTCACCCTGCAAAAGATTTTTATTAGTCAGTATATCTTTAACCAAGCAGTAATCTGGAAAGAATTCAAAATACACATTGTTATCTTTTGCAAATTGTGATACACTAATGAGGTTTTTCTTTATTTTGGGAACTCTTAACAAGTTATTCAAGTATAATTGTCTTTTGCTATCAATGCTGGCCTTGCCAATGTGAGTAATATTCACAGACTCACCATTCCCCATGCATATTAACTGTTTACCTCTATATTCCTTGTTGCCAAGATTTAAGTTGTCTAGATTATTTGTTACATGATTGGTCGCTTCTGAATCAGGGTACCATCTTTCATCATGTATGTGTTCTGATGTTGTTACAGTACTTTGATTAACTTCACCATTACTATTGCTGTCAGGTTGGTTTTGAATCAAATTTACACTTGCTTTTCCATTTCCTTGATTACTTTGATTCTGGTTTGGTACATAGTTAGCATTGAATCTGAAATAACACTTCACTGCAGTATGACCAACTTTTTCACAAATTTGACACTTGGGTCTATTGTTATTGTTGTTCCACCTTCCTCTGCCTCTGGATCTGTTTGAACTGCCTCCTCTTTGTTGTGTATAAACTTGTTTGTTTTGGTTCTGTCCTTTGTTTCTTGAATTGTACACATAATTGACTGACATGTCTGTATCTTGAGTCGTTTTGTGATCTATTCTTGCCTCATGTGCAAGAAGTGTTGCATGAACAAACTGTACAGATGGTAAGGTTGGTTGAGATGACACAACTGCAACAACAGCTTCATATTCTTCACCTAGACCATTCAACATACTTAATACTTGTTCTGTTTCAGACACTTTATGCCCCGCAGCATCCAACATATTGCAGATGTTGTTTACATGTGATAAGTAATCTCTCATTGATTGATTCCCCTTAGTAACATTTTGCAGCTGTCGTTTATAGTGCATAACTTTGGCAGCTGATTGAGTGTTGAATATTCTTTCAACTGTAATCCATATGTCATTTGCTGATTTGCACCCTATAACTTGAGATAACAATTTTGTATCAATAGAAGACAGCAGCCAAGAACTTATTAATCTGTTTTGTCTGTAGTATTTTGTGTATTCCTCATTGCTAATCATTTTATTTTGTGAATCAGCGATAAATCTTGGAGGAATTGGGATAGAACCAAGAATGAATCCTTCTAATCCATATCCTTGCATTGCTGTTTCAACTTGCAACTTCCATAGGAGATAGTTGTCTTCTTCAAGGTGAACAGTGATCAACTGACTCTGAGGACTGATCACTGTTTTGATTAACTTTTCGGTTGCATCGGTTAAAGTTTGTGACAATGGGTTATTGGTATTATCTGATGTAGCTGATGTAGTGTCATTTTCAGCCATGATAGCAGAGAAAACTGAACAGATAGATCAAGTAACAAGATTCAGTAATATGGCCAATGCAAGATTGCACTGACAATCAAGAAACAGGTTAGTTGCAGCCAAGATTCAGATGATGAATCTGCTTCTGATGATTCTTGGCGAGGCAATTCTTTTTTGTTGAGTTTTGCTGTTTTCTTGAATTGGTTTTTTTTTCTATTTACTGAGATTCTTGCTACGAATTTGCTTTGATCTTTGAAGAAAAATTTGTTGCAATCAGAAATCTATTTGATTTCTTGGTATGGTACCTGTTTTTCAAATCGAGACAGCAAATTCTAATACTAACCCAAATGATGAGATATCACCTGATGGGTTGAGAGCCTTCAAATGATGATAATGATTCTGATGAAGTTGCCGTTAGGCGTATTGCTCTGATACCATGAAAGGATTTGTATTGGCTTTGATTAATTTCTGTATACAGAATTTGTTGTAGTAAATCTGAGATATGATGTAAAGAATGATAAACACTATTTTTTATTGATATGAAACAGATAAAGTGTATGATGATAATAATGTTACACTCGGCAGTATATTTATACAGTCTGAATTGTATTTGGGCCGAGTGCATTTGGGCCATATTTCTGAAGACCCGTATGCAAATACAAAATACATTACAAAACACGAATGACTCAGAGAAACCCTTATTTCATTAGGTAGGAATCGAACTTGGCTCTTTTTATCAGAATTCAAGCCACTTTTCCACTGCGCTGCACTCGCGGACCAAAACACATATATATGCTATGCTATGAAAACTGAATTCCCTGATGATGGAATCATGTTAATTTTGATTCGCGAAACTGCAAAAACAAATGACCAGTTCATTATAAATTGCAAACTATTGAACTAAACATAGCACGTTACTTCATATAAAAACAGCCACATTATGTAGCTATGCATCATCTATGTTGAATTAATCTCAAGCTGAAAAATAAATAAATATAATTTCATTTGTCTGATTATTACTGGAATTAAAATAATTTATATATTCGATTCTGAAAAGCTTCCTTCATGTGGTTCTATAGTCATCATATATAAATCATCATGTTAAACATACATTAAAAAAAGATGTATAGTAGTAAACATACGCTAAACATACGCTAATCATACAGTAAACAATAAGCAAGTGGTACCTAACTCTTTTCTGTCATTGACTTTATCACCATTAAATTCCACTCATACACTAATCATATACTCCATACTATTAATCTAACAAAGATTAAGATAGAAAAGAAAATGGGAGATAATGATAATGAACAAACTCCATCACAATCTGACTCTGAAGAACACTCAGAGGAAGCCATTGCAGAACCAATTCAAGCCTGTACTTCCATCCGAATCAGTTTAACAACCGAGTTTCGAAGAACTTTGGGCAGATTTCAAGAACAACAGCAAAATCAAGCAACTACAATCCACAAGGTAAGTTCATATCTTTGTGACGCTGACAATCACATGTACATACCAAAACTCATATCTGTTGGTCCGTACCACTATTCAAGAAGTACATGTCTTGAAAACCTGCAATATGTAAAGATAAAATATTTTCATGATCTCATGAAAAGAAGACCTGATATTTCCTTAAACGCGTACATTCAATTAGCTCAAGATCATAAGACTGAAGCAATGCAAAAATATTCAAGTTCAACAGAAATGATTGAGGAACAATTTGTCAAAGTAATGCTGGGAGACAGTTGTTTTTTAATCGAGTTTCTAATTAAGTGGTTTCTGGAAGGAGGAAAAGCTCAGCTGAAGCAGCTCTTGTCAAAACTACCGGTCCTGAAAAACGATTTGTTGCTTGTCGAAAACCAAATCCCTTTCTTTTTCGTGGAGCAATTATTCAAATATTTCATGGACATTCCAGAGTTTAAGAAAATTACAGAGGAAGACCGCAATAAGTATAATTCAACACATCCTTCAATCACATTAGTTGAAATTGCATTAGCATTTCTTATGGGTGATATGAAAGACGCGTTATGGGCTGCTCGTAAATTTCATGAAAACAATACCAAATTTGACCACCTCCTCAATTTGTACCATTACTCGCTGAACTTACATCTATCAAAACACAGGGAAAAGGAAAGTTCTAGAACATCTTGTTGGTCATTTTTTCAAACACCCCATATAGTTAGAATTTTAAATTTTGTCAATAAAATGCATGATCTTGTTGCACTTCATCAAGCATTAGCTTCATGTCACGATTCAGATAGTGGTGTGATTTGGAAAATATACAATTTATTGAAGAAAGTAATTTGGGCACCAACCTCGAATTTTGCTTCTGGCATTAAAATAAGGTGGAAGAAAATGATAGCCAAATTAAACAAAGATGATAGACAAGAAAAGTGGTTGTTGTCAGGAATACCAAATGCTAGTTATCTGCGTGACACTGGGTTCAGTTTCAAGAAAAAATACACGATGGAGTATGAATTCATGGACATTACACAAAAAGGTACAGAGATAAGCATCCCAATACTGCACATTGATGAGACAACACAAGTTAATTTCACCAACCTTATAGCATTTGAACAATGCTTGAAAAGTGAGAACAATTTCACAGCATATGCTACGTTTATGAGCAATCTAATAGATGCAGAGGAGGATGTTGCACTGCTTAAAGAGTGTGGGATCATCAATAACAGACTTGGTACTGATCAGAAAGTCGTGGACTTTTTTAGTAGTCTTTGTAGAGGTATATATTTAGACCAAGAACCACATTATCTTTCCGCACTGTTTGGTTTTATAGGAAAATACTATGCAGAAAGTTACTACAAGGTGAAGTTTTATAGACTGAGGAAAAAGTACCTACCGGACTATTATACGAAACCATGTGCTGGACTTTGCTTACTAGTTTCAGTTATGGTAATTATAATCACATTGGTACAGGTGTTCTTTGCAATTTTTCGCTACTTTCGACCAACTCATCATCATTGAGACTGTACGTTGATGTTTTTGAGGAATAAGTATTGTTATATTGTTGCTTACGTTTACGTAATGAGTATGTTTTGTGAATTAAGGAAACATGTTTTAATCCTTTATTTGGAAACGAAGTGAAAGTTGTGTGCTATTATACTGTACATGTACTTGTTTGGGCTCAACGGAGTTGGATAATTGTTGACAATTACCAACCGGCTGAGCTAACCTGTTGACCAAACTCAAATTTTTTTAGCGTTCGATCTTTTGCATTATATCTTTATGAGCAACCGTTTCCAATTCCATAATATTTATTCATCGGAACTGATTTGTTAAGTGAAAAAAAACAAAAGGGATCTATCTTTCATTTTTACTATTTTTTATAAAACAATTCAGCAAAAAAATTCATCAAGAACATCTAGCTCAAACAGTTAATGGTATGAAGTGTTAAACAAGGATAATAGAGGTCATCTTGCAACTATACCTCAAACTTCCACTACTAGAAACACTATTTATTGTGACGCATATTTCCGACGGCAGTCGACGGCTCGTCGTTTTTTTTCCGACGTCTAGTAATCGCCGTGACATTACTGAAAATAAAATAAAATAGTCGTCCGCAGCCGTCGGAAGCCGTCGCAAATATATCCATTGGCTGGCGTCAGAAGCCGTGCAAAAATATCCATCGGCGGCCGTCGAAAAGTCGCGAATACTTCAGCCTCAGTCGACACTTCTTCTTCACTATCTGAAACCCAAATTTCCTTTCCAAATCTCAACTCTACCACCTCCTCCACGCCGTCAACAAGAATCCACGCTTCCAAGACTATCTCCATCATCAATTTTCAAGTCTCTTCATTAGCTATTGTTGTTCAAGAATGTTTAATATATAAACTTCATTTAATTTTGATTTGGTAAATTAAAGTTAATTTGTTGTTATAGTTGTTTATAATACCCCATTGATTGTTTATTATACACTATTGAATGTTAAATAGGTTGTTATTATAATTGTTTATCATTTAAACGTTGAGAAAAATAATTTTTTAGTATATATGTGCGTTGGTTGGTGTATATGTGTTGATTAATTAGTGCATACGCGTATTAGGGCTGATTTGCATTAATTAGAGTCGATGCTCACGATATAGTGTACGTGTTTTTAAGATGACGAAAACGACCATTTAGTGTATGCGTTTTGTATAATACGCTTTATTTTTTATAAATCTCTTAGATAGTTTTTGGCCCCGTCTGATAAGTATTATATATGATCGTTATATGAATATTCGTTTTTATCACAGAAAGAACATTTATATTCATCTGGTACAATATTTGTCGGATTCATCCCTGTATTGGACAAGTTACAAACACAATAAATTAATTATATTTTGCAAATTATTTCATTTTAAACGGTTCGTAAAATTTCGACAACGCTTTCTTTTTGTTTTCTGCATGCATATGTGTACGATATATGGAACAAAGGGGAAGTGCTGCCGAAATTTTGTTGAATCGTTTAAAATGAAATGATTTATAAAATATAATTACTACTGTATTTGTAATGGGAAGTAAGATGACTAACCATCAAAGTGTAAAACAATAACCTAAAATTTTAAGATTGTATTCATATAATTTGTGTAAATCCGTTTGAAAATAAAATTAAATAGAATAATATTATATATTTATGAAAATTTAAATGTATGATTTAACTGAAAAATAAAATGTCAATACGTAAATGGTTAATAGGTTTTTATGTTTTAAAGTAGGAAAAATGGTCAATTATTTATCGATCGGAGCTGAATGTACCAACAAAAAAGAGAAATTTGAGGCTTAGTAAGTGAACACTTTCAAAATGGTGTACACGTCTTTATTGAATTCACTTTAAGTAATAATGGAAACGATGAAGAAATTCGTTGTCCATGTAGTAGGTGCAAATTATTAAAGCACTTGATACCGGATATGGTAATAGTTCATTTGCGCCAATATGGTTTCATATCAAATTTTTTGGTCTGGGATCGTCATGTAGAACGTATAACATCTAATCCCGTACATTCGGAGGAAGAGGTGGATAATGAAATTATTCCGACAAATCTCATAGAAGATATGGTTGAAGATGCAATACGTTCAATGTTCCATACTGTTGAAGTTGATGGTAACAATGTTAATATCGAAGAAGAACTAAGTATTGAAGAAATTATTTTTATGATTTATTTGATGCTGCTGAGAAACCCCTTTAGGATGGTTATACAAGCGGTACCCAACTATCAGTAACTGCAGAATGTATTGCGACAAAATCAAAATACCACTTCATAGAAGTCGGGTTTACAGCTATAGTACAAGCTGCAAAATGCATATGTCACCCGATAATTTAATGTGTGAAAATCATTATGAAGTGAAAAAACTTATGTCTACTTTTGGTTTATCGTATCAAAATCAATGCATGTTTAAATGATTGCATGTTGTTTTGAAAAGAAGACATCAATCTTAGGAATCATAAAATATCCAATTAGGAAAGATACAAACCAAGAAAAATGAAGGAAAATGAAGTTCCGTACAAGCGTATGCATTACATACCCATCACTCCTAGGCTTTAAATGTTATATGCATCTTTTGTAACCGCGCATCATATGAGATGACACCGTGTGAGAACACAGAAAGAAGATACGTTAATACACTCAGCTGATGGAGAAGCGTGAAAGAATTTTGATAAGACATACATCGCTTTGGCTGCGGAGAGCCGTAATGTTAGACTTGGTTGATGTAAAGATGGATTTTCACCATTCTCTCAATTTGGTTCAAAATATTCATCTTGGCCTATAATCGTTACACCTTGCAATTTACCATCATTGATGTATATGAAAACTCCGTATATGTTTCTCACTATTTTCATCCCTGGCCCTGATGCTCCAACACAACGAATCGACGTATATTTACAACCGTTGATTGAAGAGTTGAATACATTGTGGTATGAAGGAGTTGAAACGTACAACATTTCAAAAAAAAAGAATTTTCATTTGTTCGCTTCTCTACTGTGGGCTATAAGCGATTTTATTGCGTATGCAATGCTTTCGGGTTGGAGTATGGCTGGTCGTCTAGCTTGTCCATACTGCATGGAAGAAACATGAGCATTTTCTTTACCGCATGGAAAGAAAATTTCAGGGTTTGACTGTCATTTATGTTTTCTCCATATTAATCATCCTTTTAGAAAACATAAAAAAAAACTTTACAAGTAATAGACTTGAGACCTTGCGACCACCAACGATTTGGTCACGCGAAGATATTTATGATCTTGTAGAAGATTATCCAAAAATACATGAAACTGGCAAAAAAATTAAAATTCAAGGTAAACTGACGATTCATAATTGGTCCAAACAAAGTATATTTTGGGAGTTTCCATGTTGGAAAAATCTCCTACTTCGTCATAACATCGATGTGATGCACATCGAGAAAAATACGTTCGATAATGTGTTTAACACAATTCGGAATGTTAAAGGAAAGATTAAGGAAGATTTGAAATCAAGACGTGATATAGAGGCAATATGCAATCGCCCTGAGCTTCATATGAAGCCAAATGACACAAAAAAACCCAAAGCATGTTATGAGCTAGACAATAACCAAGTTCATGTACCGTTAAAGTGGGTGGAAGGATTAAGATTTCCTGATGGGATCACCTCTACTCTTCGTAGATGTGTCGACTATAATAACGGTAAACCGAGTTAGATGAAAAGTCATGATTGTCATATATTGATGGAACATTTGTTGCATGTCGCTTTTAAAGAACTGTTGCCTGCAAAATTTTGGACAGTTGTAACAAAGGTAAGTTTGTTTTATAAGGAGCTTTGTTCAACTACGTTAAAAGTTGATCGCCTACGTAAACTTGAGGAAAAAATTCCTATACTGCTATGCAAACTGGAAAAAATATTTCCTTCGGGTTTCTTTAATATAATAGAGCATTTACATCCGTTTGAAGCAAGTCTTCGAGGTCCTGTGCAATATGGATGGATGTATCCGTTTGAAAGGTATTAATATTGTGTATGTTAAATATTAGTTTAATTACATGTAATAAAATCTAATTATAATTATTCTTAATAGGTACTTAAATCATCTAAAGAAAAAATTGAGAGAAAAAGCAAGAGTTGACAGTTCGATATGCAAATTATATATCGAAGAAGAAGCTTCATTTTTTCTCTTTTATTATTTCAATTGCCATGTGAACTTATCTTTTGAAAGTACTACACGAAATTGTGAGGGAATTGAACAAGATTATTTTGAATCAATGCTATCTATTTTTAGATAGTAGGGATGCCCTACTGGAAAATGTGTGAAACTATGGTTAGACGACAGAGATTACCATGTAGTCCACACATATGTTCTTCTTAACTGTGCAGAAGTTGTGCCATTTATTAGGTATTATTAAATAACACATCTAAAATTATTTACTTGAATAATACATGTGTGTATTTATTATAATGCAATATATTATATGTATACGCAGTATTTATGAATCACGTATCCAAGCGGCGATATCAGCAAAAAAATTATTGCTCAGTTTTCGAACCATGTATATGATCCTGTAAATTGTGTGGTCGATGAAGGATTGAAACATCTTGCGATGAGACCAAAATGAAAAGTCATGACATATCTGTGAAGACCCGGGATTTTTGGACAATTTAAATTGGGATATTTAATTGATTTTAAATATTTAGAAGTAAATTTTTAACCTGAATCCAAATATCACTATTTATTTGATAATTAAATTATTGAATTAAATAATTAGAAATTGGGTAAAATATGAAAAATTGAGTTTTAAGCCTGTTAAAAATAATTTAAAGGCTTGTAAAATTTATATTGATAGTACTGAAGATAGTAATAAGGTTATAATCTAAATTTGGGAATGTTTTGTTAAAATTTGAAAATATATCGTTTAAATCGATATTTAAAAATAGCTTTCCGAGGCACAGTCTCGGATTTCGACGAAACCAGTTCCATTGGATCCGTAATATTGTATTATTATCGGATTTCAATTTTCGTAGTGTTTGAAGTGATCGTTTGGCCGTACAATAAGCAAACGCGCTGAATTTATATCGAAATTTAATATAATAACTGGTTTTAAAAAGCTATCTTCTCCATACGATCGAATTAGGACTCGAAACCTTTTCCATTGCGTTCGGAATAGGGGTATAACATTATAAACGCCTAGCGGCATGCCTTGATAAGAGTTCGCAATTTTAAGCTACGTAAAATGAGACAATTTGAATTTAAATTAATATATAAATTTATATACCGTTGTCTGTAGCCGAAATTCCCTTCCCATCAATCTATTTTCTTTCACCATCACGCCTTTTTCAAAACACTATTGCTTCCCTTCTTCAATACGCCAACGTTTCATCTTTTTAAGCAGAGCGCGACATTCCTTTCTCCTTCGAAGCAGCTCGAAGCTAAAGAAATAAATAAACAAATTATTATATACACGTTCCTCTTCTCATCAACGTCTTCCTTTCTTAATCCAAATCGTTTCCCCAATTCGAAATCATAAAAAAAGGGCAGCGAGCAAAGTGAATGGTTCACGCGAAGCATGGAGCTCGGGCTCGCGAGCACGAGGCCGAGGAGGGTGAAAGTGAAGCTCGAATTTGGTCGTAGATGTCGCGAGGCAGTGGGATTGGGCGATGTTCGATTTGGGCATCGTTCGCGTTCGCTGGAGTGTTCGTGCGAGTTCTCGAAGCTAGGGTTTCACGTAGAAGAAGTTTTCGGCCTGGTGTCTCGAGTCGATGGTTCGCGCAATGGAAGCGTGTGGGCGCTAAGGGAAGGCGTGGCACCTAGTGGAGGTATGACAGGGGTCGTGATTCGAAGGAGTCGCGTTGGTGGTCGTCTCGAGCCTGAGATGATTCTCGTGTGTGTTGGAGCTTTAGTAGAGGAAGGAACGAACAGCTTTGTTAGTGAGGTAATCTTTAGCCTATATTATTATTATTGCATAATTAACTTTAAGAAAAAAAACAAAAAAATGTTGTTATCTATAAAACAGAATATATATATATAAGTCATTTTAAGTATAAATGTTTTCAATTAAAGAAGAAAGAAAAAAATAAATATACATATATAAATATTTTATCTTACTAGTTATTTCAAAGGAAATGGGTTTGATGATTAAACTATTTTAATTTACTTATTTATTTATTGGGTTACTAAGGATAATTTGTTAAAGAAATTTTGGTTGAAAAATTTAAAATTAAATTATGAGTTAAAATAAATAAGTAAATGTTAATTAATTATTGGATTAATTCAAGTATTAATAAATCATCTAATGTGTGACAAGGTCAAAAACGTGGAAATCAAGGCAAGATTGAAGTGATTTCAAACCGAAGCAAAGGTGAGTTAATCTCACTCTTCTGGACGACTATTAAAATTTAAATAGTTAAATTTAAATAATTGGTTGAATGGTTGAATTGATTTGATGTGCTATATAATAGTATATAATATATCTTGGAATGATTGATTCCCGCATTATATAGCGGATGAGACCCTATGCGCCGCATAATGGCGGATGATTTTATAATTAAAACCCATATACCGCGATATTCCACCTCGAAGTAGAATTAGTATTTTATGTTGTGCTAACGTCTGTGGATGCAGGGAAACAGGTTGGAGGGATCCAACTGGATTCCTCAAAATTATTTATATTGTTTAATATTCTCTGTTTTGAACATTCGATATTCTATGATGAATATTATTGATAATTCGAATATTGAATGCTATGGTTTACTTGAATATATTTCGGTACACTGAGTTATCAAAATATATAGAATTGGATTTTTGAAAACAAAAGGAAGAGAATTTGTAAGCGAAATAATTATAGAGAATTTAAATAAAATAAGAATGAACTGGATAAGAATAATAGCGGTTTTAAAATTCTAATAAATAAATTCCGTATATAAAAGGGGATTTTGAATAAACAGGAAGATAATGAATTTTAAACTCCAGTGTTATTATTTAAAAGAACAAAGCATTTATTTTAAATTTAAGATTTAAATTATTGAAAATAATAAAGAACAAATTTGGAACATCTGAAATTGGTATGTTTCAGTTAAAAGATTTAAAATCAAAACGAAAAAAATATATAATAATAAAGTCTATTATTAATGGATTTGAAATGAATTGAGTAAGTAAAGGAATTTATTTCAAATGGAGTAAATTGGAAATCAATTTGGAAATTGATTTAAATATTTGAAATTAGAAATTTAAAGGAGAATGTGACTATAATGTTTATAAACTGTGTTTATAAAAGTAAAGCAATATATCAGTGGATATTTGAAAGAATAAATTCATGGTGGAAATATATTAAAGGAATGAGAAATTTTATTTAAAAATAAGTAGTGATTTATTTTAAAGGATGTGAAGAGAAGTATATTTCCCTGAATAGCCAAGTCGTTTCAAAGTAAATTTTTAAATATAAGTTAAATGTTTTAATGTCGTTTTAAAAAGCATGTTTTAGAAAATTCATTATTTTTAAAATGTTTAAATTCTAAAGTAAGAATTTTTCTCAAATCTATTATCATAGTAATTATTTAAAGGTGATTTGGTATCGTTTAATAAAGAAATCTAGTTTCATATTTTATTAAGTAGACTCGTTTAAATATTCCCAAAGTATATATATTTTTAATAAAGTATTGAAGTAGTTTTTAACTTAAATGTTTTAAAGGATAATTTATAACAAAGAGTTTTAAATTATTTTTAAAAATCTAAAGTTTTGTGCTTGGTTGTTTTCAGTGAAAATAAATAGTTGGAAATTTATTTTATGAGAAAAGTATGGTTTGAAACTGTTTTCAAAGGATTGAAAATAGAAATATATCTTGTGAAGATATTTTGAGATAAATAAATAATTTGAGAAATTATTTATGTTTGATGGATGTTGTGAATGTTAATTTATAGCTAAATAACCGACTATCAATATTGGACAATGCGCTGATTGTTTCGAAGAGACCGGAATCAGAATTAATTTCTCGAAAACCACTTCGATCCGGTTTGTATGTTTTCGTGGAAAAACGAGTTCGGAGTCGAAGATGTAGCAATGAAGTGCAATGGCTAGTTGCTACTAATCTTGAGGATATTTTCAAAATGGATGTAGTAGGAATAGTGCCTTCGGTTCCGTTCGAACCTGGGACGGACTTGTATGGATGAATGCTTTCAGAACATCGTCAGGTGGACGATGAGCATTCTAAGTAAAACGTTCTAAAAAAGTAACGCTTAGCCTCAAGCCTCATCAACCGGGAATGACTGAAAATCAGGGGTTATGCAGCAAGGCTTGGAGGGTAGCACCCATTTCCGGTGAGCTCATCCCTGTCTAGATGTCCCTTTTTTTGGCTTAGTGGTGCGGTTGTTGATCCCAACCGTGGGGTGATCTTACTCGGGATTATCCAGTAAGGGGTAGTCCGGGTCTTATGTTGCAGGGGTCGGAAGTGATCCTCGGTATGCTGATCTAGACCAGGTACCGTGACAGGTGGTACTCCAGTGCCTAGCCATTAGTTGGAAATCTATTTTCCCTACGCGCCCGTATGGTTTTAATTGTGCCCAACTATTGCTGAAATGTAAGATGCAAGCATTTCAGCTAGATTCTATTTTACTTTCTATAGACACTATTACAATATCAGAGAATTTTAATAAAAAAGGTGCTTTAGCTATCGTATGGTAAAAACCCGACATGTTTATTTGTGGCATGGTCTTACGAGATGCTTTTGTTGTCAAAGGATTTTGAAACTTTAATAACCAATTTTAGTGTGGTTTTCTCACGCTGGTATTCCAGACTGACTCGGGTATTATTTAACTATAATGCTTGGGTCAGACCAAGTATTATAGAATACAGGAAAGGATGCTGTGGAGCTTAGAAGACGAGCTGGATGGCGATACGTACTTCCGTACTTGATTTATATTCTGTTGTGTATTCAGTTGTGTGAGGACAGGTTATGATTACTATTCAATTACGTGTTATGTGATTGATGTACTCTGATGATGTAATATATAAACAGATAATTTTTTTTGTGTAAAGGTCATTTATTATCTATTATATTTTATTCCACTACGATGGTTCGATTCTAATGTTGTTTTTCTACTTTCTTCTTCTACCTCTTTTTCTTTAAACCAAATGGTTCGTATTTCCGTTCATCTTGAGTTGATTGATGTAGAATAGTGTTGACTCAAGGGGTACGGATTTGCGGGTCATCATAGTTGGTTTCAGAGCTTAGGTTGGTGATAACCTTGGCTCTGGTGGGGATTACTCATTGAAAATAGAGTCCGTAGTACTTTAGAATGAGTTTGAGCGTATTAATAGATATGAGCGCTTATTTGTTAGCGAATATAAATTGTTTTTAATATTGTGTTGGCTTATTGGTTGGATGGAATATGAATTCTGATCGAGTAAGTTGGCCGCTATTCGAGAAGAGTTTATAAACACCTGACACGATAAATTGACACAGTATTGTTTTAAAGGTGGGTAAATGAAATAATTTTACCCAAAAATATATTTCGATATAAAAGAAAGTTTTTGTAAACTATTTTAGCTAATATATGGTTGCTTGGATGTTAGGAATGATAATAATAAATTATTATCATTGTTGTGTGGAAATTTAACTAGAAATTGAAAATATAACCAAAGGTTAAGGGAATAAATTCAATTATAAAATTAAATTTATAAATATGAATTATAAATGTGGTTTATAAATTGAAATATAATCAAATGGGAATTTGTATGAGCATAAATTATACAAATGAATTATAGTTAAAATTTGACTTAAATCAGACTTGAAAATTTAAAACCCTGGAGATTTTGGAAGTGTTTTTCCAAGTGTTTTGAAGATAAATAATAGCATTATTGTTCTAGAGGTATTTCTGGAAGGAAATTATTTCAAATAAATTTTGGGAAGGGATATAGCATTGAACTCACTTCAGTCGCTGGAAAATAATTTCGGTGATGACTGCAGCATCATCGATGTTCATTTTCGAGTTTTTAAGTGACGGATTGCTGCCAAATTGATTTGTTCAGAAGAACCGGTTGTTTTTGAAATTTTCAAAGGAAATTTGTTGGGAATAAAAACCAGGATTGGTTTAAATTTTTAAGAAGTGTGATTTTGAGATGTTGGAGATTTCAAAATAATTTGAAACCAAAAGCCAGGTGTTTAAGAATCCTGATGAGATGATTTTTAAATCCGGAAGGAAATAGGAGCTTTGAATGTTGGAATTTAAATTTAAAGTGAAAAGTTAAAAATGAAGTTAACTTAGATTGAGGAAGAAAATTGAATCGAATTGAATTAAATAAATCTGAGTTAAAATAGAATTGAATTGGAATAAAATTCAGTTGAGTTATGGGTGATATTGAATGGAATTAGATCCTTACTTAAATAAATGGAAGTAAGTTGGATAAGAAATATGTTGGATAAGAATTGGATTGGGATAAATGAATTAGAATAACTTATAAAAGAATTAAAAATCCATGGAATAAAAATATGCTTGGGTTATAAATAAGAGTAAATCTCGAGTTAAAAATAAAAGATGAATATAATGAAGCCTAGAATGAATGGAAATGTGTAAAATAATAAGTTGTGACTTATAAAATTTAAAAGTGGAATAGAAAACCCAAAATAAATATTGTTTGATGTTTTGGAAAATGAAAAAAAAAATCCAAACTTGAATTATAAAATAAATTGAACTTAAGAAAATTAAATGAAGAGATTTTGAGATTAAAAAAAATCAAGTATTGAATTGTAAATAGGGGGAGAACTAATTAGATAATAAATTTGTTAGTGAAATATGTAAATGGAACCTAATGTAGTTAAATAGAAGCTGAATTGGGAGTTAATAATGAAATTTGGAAATAAATAGAACTCGAGTTATAAATCAAATTTGACTTGAATTGTTAGTGAAGAAAATAAAATTTAAAATGGCTTTGTAATCAATTAATGGATTGAATCTGAAATTTTAAAATTTATAATAACTAATCAAATAAATTTGTAGATTGAAATGAGATTTGATTGAAATAAAATCAAGTTAAATTAAAAAGAAAAATTTATTTGTAAAATGAAAATGAGCTTAAGTATGAAATTTGAATAATTTGAAATAAATTAATTTAAGTTTAAAATTAGTGGAAGCCTGGCTTCGAGTAATGGCAAAAGTCCATTAAATAAAAGCTTGGATAAATTTAAATTGGGGAATGGTTATCAATATATAAGCATGGGATGGTTCCAGCTTAATAAAACGATCTTAAATGAAATGAAGGCAAATATGGAATGAAACGTACATGAATGGATCGTGAATAAAATTGAAAAGGAATAAAATTAAAATAGAATGTGTCGAGCTAAATAAAATGGTTGTAAATGAATTAAGATAGAAGGAATTAAATAATAAATTGAGTTAGAATCAATTTAAAATGGTTATAACTTAAGTAATTGTTATTCGCATGAATAACAACAAATTTGCACAGAAAATTAGTCATTTTATCGTAAACGAAAGTAAATGTATTAACAGAGGTGGATAGAATTGACTTTTAAATCAATTGGAATAGTATGGGTTTGTTTAAAATTAAAAATGAATTGAACGTAAGCAAGTGGATTGTAAACCATTCAAATTGAATGAAAATGGTATATGAATTAATTGAAAACAGTTGAATTAGTATGAAAACTATATAAATTGCTTACGGAAAGTGTTTAGTGTGAATTGCTTTTAGAATTCATTTGTTTAACTATTGCAAACAAGTGAAATGTTGTTAAACTTCATATATATAGCACTTACATGTTTTAGTTAAGTAAGTACAGGTTCAGGGAAGTCGTTGGGCTGGATTTGATTGCGCTAACTGCTAATTAAATAAGCCGCTTGCTTAAAAATGCTAAATAAGGTACGCCTACACAATAAAAATAGAAAATATGAACTGTTTTTGTTTTTCCGACCGGGTGGGTCGATGCACATAATATATATATATATTTATATCTTTTGTCAATTTGCAAAAGCTCTCCATACAGAGGAGACTGTCAAAAAATTTCGAAAATTTTGGGAGTTAGAAAATTTTTGAAATTTTTTAGGAAAACTTTTGTTAGCGACAAAACAATTTCAAATTGGAAATTGAAGTAAATTAGTGAATGAAACTAATTTAAAATAACACTATGAATCAGTTATAAATGGAAGATAAAAATTCAATATTCAGAGTTGAAGATAAATTGAATTCATATGGAAATGGGAAACTAGTTTGAATAGAAGTAGATATGAAAACTTATGTAAGTAAATGTATAAAATGATATTAAAAAGCTACGATTGGATATTATTGCTAAGTAGGATATGCAGGTATTATAAAGGAAAAGGAAAATTGGTTTTAATTTCAGAAGATAAATTTGAATTGCCCGACTAAAAAGGTATGTGTTTAAATTTATGTATGAAATTTGATTGGGTTTTGATCTAGCCACTTGGCCTTTTGTTTTCTTTTGGAATTTGGGAGCCCGTAGAGGCATTTTGTAGTTGTACCGAGCTACCCGCGCAAAGGAGACGCTGGCGAAATTTTTCAAAAATTTAGGGAGTTGGAAATTTTTGAATTTTTTTTTGAAAATTTAAACTTGGTTTTGAACTATAATTTGAATGGTTAATTAAGTAATGATGTTTGGGAACTAAGGAAAAGTTTGGGAAGTTAGTAAGAAAGGTAATGGGTCTTTTATAAAAAGATCATTGGTAAGATGTTGAATTGTTTGGTTTTGGGGAAAAGTAAACGGGTATGGGACCATTCTCCTAACTAGTAATTTCGGGGACGAAATTATTTTAAGGGGGGAGGAATGTGACGACCCGGAATTTTTAGACAATTTAAATTGGGATATTTAATTGCTTTTAAATATTAGAAGTAAATTTTTAACCTGAATTCAAATATCATTATTTATTTGATAATTAAAGTATTGAATTAAATAATTAGAAGTTGGGTAAAATATGAAAACTTGAGTTTTAAGCCTGTTAAAAATAATTTGAAGGCTTGTAAAATTTATATTGATAGTACTGAAGATGGTAATAGGGTTAAAATTTGAATTTGGGAATGTTTTGTTAAATTTTGAAAATATATCGTTTAAATCGATATTTAAAAATAGCTTTCCGAGGCACAGTCTCGGATTTCGACGAAATCAGTTCCATTGGATCCGTAATATTGTATTATTATCGGATTTCAATTTTCGTAGTGTTTGGAGCGATCGTTTGGCCATACGATAAGAAAACGCGCTGAATTTATATCGAAATTTTGATATAATAACTGGGTTCAAAATGCTATCTTCTCCATACGATCGAATTAGGACTCGAAACCTTTTCCATTGTGTTCGAAATAGGGGTATAACATTATAAACGCCTAACGGCACGCCTTGATAAGAGTTCGAAATTTTAAGCTACGTAAAACGAGAAAATTTGAATTTAAATTAATATATAAATTTATATACCGTCGTCTGCAGCCGAAATTCCCTTCCATCAGTCTATTTTCTTTCACCATCATGCCTTTTTCAAAACACTATTGCTTCACTTCTTCAATACGCCAACATTTCATCTTTTTAAGCAGAGCGCGACATTCCTTTCTCCTTCAAAGCAGCTCGAAGCCGAAGAAATAAATAAATAAATTATTATATACACGTTCCTCTTCTCATCAACGTCTTCCTTTCTTAATCCAAATTGTTTCCCCAATTCGAAATCATAAAAAAAGGGCAGCGAGCAAAGTGAATGGTTCATGCGAAGCATGGAGCTCGGGCTCGGGAGCACGAGGCCGAAGAGGGGGAAAGTGAAGCTCGAATTTGGTCGCAGATGTCGAGAGGCAGTGGGGTTGGGCGATGTTCGATTTAGGCATCGTTCGCGTTCACTGGAGTGTTCGTGCGAGGTCTCGAAGCTAGGGTTTCGCGTAGAAGAAGTTTTCGGCCCGGTGTCTCGAGTCGATGGGTCACGCAGTGGAAGCGTGTGGGTGCTAAGGGAAGGCACGCCACCTGGTAGAGATATGATAGGGGCCGTGATTCGAGGGAGTCGTGTTGGTGGTCGTCTCGAGCCTAAGTTGATTCTCGTGTGTGCTGGAGCTTTAGCAGAGGAAGGAACAAACAGCTTTGTTAGTGAGGTAATCTTTAGCTTATATTATTATTATTGCATAATTAACTTTAAGAAAAAAACAAAAAAATGTTGTTATCAGTAAAACAGAATATATATATATATATATATATATATATATAAGTCATTTTAAGTATAAATGTTTTCAATTAAAGAAGAAAGAAAAAAATAAATATACATATATAAATATTTTATCCTGCTAGTTATTTCAAAGGAAACGGGTTTGATGATTAAACTATTTTAATTTACTTATTTAATTATTGGGTTACTAAGGATAATTCGTTAAAGAAATTTTGGTTGAAAAATTTAAAATTAAATTATGAGTTAAAATAAATAAGTAAATGTTAATTAATTATTTGATTAATTCAAGTATTAATAAATCATCTAATGTATGGCAAGGTCAAAAACGTGGAAATCAAGGCAAGATTGAAGTGATTTCAAATCGAAGCAAAGGTGAGTTAATCTCACTCTTATGGATGACTATTTAAATTTAAATAGTTTAATTTAAATAATTGGTTGAATGGTTGAATTGATTTGATGTGCTATATTATAGTATATAATATGTCTTGGAATGATTGATTTCCCGCATTATATAGCGGATGAGACCCTATGCGCTGCATAATAACGGATGATTTTATATTTAAAACCCATATACCGCGATATTCCACCTCGAAGTAGAATTGGTATTTTATGTTGTGTTAACGTCTGTGGATGCAGGGAAACGGGTTGGAGGGATCCAACTGGATTCCTCAAAATTATTTATATTGTTTAATATTCTCTGTTATGAACATTCGATATTCTGTGATGAATATTATTGATAATTGGAATGTTGAATGCTATGGTTTACTTGAATATGTTTCGGTACACTGAGTTATCAAAATATATAGAGTTGGATTCTTGAAAATAAAAGGAAGAGAATTTGTAAGTGAAATAATTATAGAGAATTTAAATAAAATAAGAATGAACTGGATAAGAATAATAGTGGTTTTAAAATTCTAATAAATAAATTCCGTATATAAAAGGGGATTTTGAATAAACAGAAAGATAATGAATTTTAAACTTCAGTGTTATTATTTAAAAGAATAAAGCATTTATTTTAAATTTAAGATTTAAATTATTGAAAAGAATAAAGAAGAAATTTGGAACATCTGAAATTGATATGTTTCAGTTAAAAGATTTAAAATCAAAACAAAAAAATATAATAATAAAGTCTATAATTAATGGATTTGAAATGAACCGAGTAAGTAAAGGAATTTATTTCAAATGGAGTAAATTGGAAATCAATTTGGAAATTGATTTAAATATTTGAAATTGGAAATTTAAAGGAGAACGTGACTATGAAGTTTATAAACCGTGTTTATAAAAGTAAAGCAATATATCAGTGGATATTTGAAATAATAATTCACGGTGGGAATTTATTAAAGGAATGAGAAAATTTATTTAAAAATAAATAGTGATTTATTTTAAAGGATGTGAAGAGAAGTATATTTTCCTGAATAGCCAGGTACGTTTCAAAGTTAAATTTTAAATATAAGTTAAAAGTTTTAATGTCGTTTTAAAAAGCATGTTTTAAAAAATTCATTATTTTTAAAATGTTTAAATTCTAAAGTAAGTATTTTTCTCAAATCTATTATCGTAGTAATTATTTAAAGGTGATTTGGTATTGTTTAACAAAGAAATCTAGTTTCATATTTTATTAAGTAGCCTCATTTAAATATTCCCAAAGTATATATATTTTTAATAAAGTATTGAAGTAGTTTTTAACTTAAATGTTTTAAAGGATAATTTATAATAAAGATTTTAAATTATTTTTAAAAATCTAAAGTTTTGTGCTTGGTTGTTTTCAGTGGAAATAAATAGTTGGAAATTTATTTTATGAGAAAAGTATGGTTTGAAACTGTTTTCAAAGGATTGAAAATAGAAATATATCTTGTGAAGATATTTTGAGATAAATAAATAATTTGAGAAATTATTTATGTTTGATGGATGTTGTGAATGTTAATTGATAGCTAAATAACCGATTATCAATATTGGACAATGCGCTGATCGTTTCGAAGAGACCGGGATCAGGATTAATTTCTCGAAAACCACTTCGATCCGGTTTGTACGCTTTCTTGGAAAAACGAGTTCGGAGTCGAAGATGGAGCAATGAAGTGCAAGGGCTAGTAGCTATTAATCCTAAGGAAATTTCCAAAATGGATGTAGTAGGAATAGTGCCTTCGGTTCCGTTCGAACCCGGGACGGACTTGTATGGATGAATGCTATCAGAACATCGTCAGGTGGACGATGGGCATTCTAAGTGAAACGTTCTAAAAAAGTAACACTTAGCCTCAAGCCTCATCAACCGGAAATGACCGAAAATCAGGGATTATGCATCATGGCTTGGTGGGTAGCACCCATTTCCGGTGAGGTCGTCTCTGTCTAGATGTTCCTTTTTTTCCGGCTTAGTGGTGCGGTTGTTGATCCCAACCGTGGGGTGATCTTACTCGGGATTATCCAGTAAGGGGTAGTCCGGGTCTTGTGTTGCAGGGGGTCGGGAGTGATCCTCGGTACGCTGATCTAGACCAGGTACCGTGACAGGTGGTACCCCAGTGCCTAGTCATTAGTTGGAAATCCATTTTTCCTACGCGCTCGTACGGTTTTGATTGTGCCCAACTATTGCCGAAACGTGAGATGCAAGCATTTCAGCTAGATTCTATTTTACTTTCTATAGAAACTATTATAATATCAGAGAATTTGAATAAAAAAGGTGTTTTAGCTATCGTATGGTAAAAACCCGACATGTTTATTTGTGGCGTGGTCTTACGAGATGCTTTTGTTTTCAAAGGATTTTGAAACTTTAATAAACAATTTGTGTGTGGTTTTCTCACGCTGGTTTCCAGGCTAACTCGGGTATTATTTAACTGTAATGATCGGGTCAGACCGAGTATTATAGAATACAGGAAAGGATGCTGTGGAGCTCAGGAGACGAGCTGGATGGCGATACATACTTCCGTACTTGATTTATATTCTGCTGTGTATTCAGTTGTGTGAGGACAGGTTATGATTACTGTCCAATTGTGTGTTATGTGATTGATGTACTCTGATGATGTAATATATAAACAGATATATTTTTTTGTGTAAAGATCATATATTATCTATTATATTTTATTCCGCTGCGATGGTTAGATTCTGATGTTGTTTTTCTACTTTCTCTTCTACCTCTTTTTCTTTAACCCTAATGGTTCGTATTTCCGTTCATCTTGAGTTGATTGATGTAGATTAGTGTTGACCCAAGGGGTACAGATTTGTGGGTCATCACAATACCCAATGTTCTTTGTCAATGGATGCAAATTCAACATCAAAGAATATGGAGCTGAAAAATTAACTAACAATATTGATGTATATGGTAAAGATAGTGATGATTCAAATGATCACGTAAATGATTTTATGGCATGTTAACTCAAGTTTTACAAATAACATATTTCACCAGACCTACGGAAGAAGTTTATTTATTTAGATGCAATTGGTTCAGTAATGTTCCAAGTTCTCGAATCAACATGCACCAATAAAATAATATAATTGAAATAAAGCATACATCATGTTACCATAAGTACGATCCATTTATACTAGTAAAACAAGACCTACAAGTTTATTATGATTCTTATCCACCTGTAAAAAGAGATAAAGAAGATTGGTCGACAGTTTTTAAAATCAAGGCAAGATTTACATTTAATGGAAAGAATATTCCAAACGAACAAGTATACCAAGCAGATATCGAGGAAAATGGAGAAATTACAATAACAGATGATCAAACCGATTTTGAACCTCTAAATGATGAATCAAATGTATTAGTAGAAACATTTGAGACTACAGAGGAAAACAATATAGAGTTTAAGACCGAGTCCGAATCAGAAAACAACGTGGACTGATTAATAATATACATAATGAAAAAAGGTAATTTACGGACGTACTGATGTTACATTTTTTTGTATATTTTACGCGATTATTGATGTTAAATATTGGTATGTTTACTAATAATTGAATGATATGTTCAGCCATAATAAAATAATATGTATGTCACAGGTATTATAGATGTCTTTCTTCATGCGTTGGAGTTTTTCGCAGTCTGGTTCCCCCTCTTCGCCTTAGAGAGGGACCGTGCACCATGAAGGTGATGGCAACGGCCCGTCGCAGGACGATTTGTAAGATTGATGATGGGCGGTTTGTTTTATATTGATGGTAATGTTTGAGTTTGAGATTGAGATGGTAATATTTGAGTTTTATATTGTTATTGATATTGATTTTAGCTTATATATCTGATATATATTGATTTTGATATGTTGTGGTATATATATATTGATACTGATATGCTGTTTTGAATTCGAATGGTTGCTATAATATAAAAAAAATCACCTAGATTTCCGATGGCTGCCGACGGTTTCCGTTGGTTTATTGATCAGAAATCAGCGATGACTCATGACGGCTCCAAATGATTTTCGACGGCTTATTGACAGAAAATATGCGTCGGCTCCAGACGGTTTTCTGGTGATTTTCAAGCCACATTGACAACTTAACCGATGGAAAGGCCGTCGAAATTTCCGTCGAAGCAGCCGTTGGAAGCCATCGAAAATACGTTGTCGTTTCCGTCGAAAAAAGACGAAAGTCGTATTCTCTATACCGATGGCATTTCTGATGGCTCATAGCCGTCGAAAATCACTGTATTCCTTGTAGTGTTCGGACCAATGATTTCTTCAAATCTTCATTATTCCTGCCCATCCATGACACGACACTTATATTTAATTTGTTCTTCGCTGTTTTTTTGAAATTGAGTGCTTAGATGGTAGTACATATTAGTACTACAAGTCTTAGGTAATATACAACATACTACATAGTAATATATGTTTGAATCACGCCATATAACTTTCGAACCTGTGACCTTTCGTACCAAAAACGAATTGCCTATCCACTAGGATAAGGTGTTGGTCACTTGTTCTTCATTGTTCCTGCCCATCATTTCCAACAATTTAGAAACAAAATTAAATCTATTTTTCAAAAGGATTATGCTATTTTGGATTTTGGAGTAAAGATTGGACTATCATGATGGTTAATACATTAGGAGAAGAAAAGTAAGGATTTTAGGAAATTTGAATTGAACGTTAGGTAATAAGAGAATCGAAAATGTAAGATATATGGTGAGGTAATGCGAAGGTACATTCCACACTTACCTCCTGTCTTCCTATTTATTTATTTACTTATTTACTTATTTATTATATTATATTTTTGATGATAACTCCTTTTCATCGATATATTTAAGTATGCACAATGGTTTAAAATTCAACTTTGGTTGGATGTTTACGTATATCTATGTTAATCATAGTTACATAAATTTTGTATATGTAATGGTGTTGATGTTTTTTTGTTAAACTATATCTTTGTGTTATAAATAATTATTAAGATCATGATAAAGTTTGAGAATAGATGTACGAGTATATGGAGATATATATACATATACATATATATATATATATATATTTATGTATATGTATGTATATGTATATGTATATGTATATGTATATGTATATGTATATGTATGTATACATATGTATATGTATATACATGGGTATTACATACATACTAATTTAGACAATGTAATTATGTACCTTGCAATTTAAATTAGTGCATTCAGTTATGGAACATAATAAAGAATTAGGCATGATGTAAAATACAATTCAGATTAGTATCTTTTATTACTAAACATGATAGAAATTATATAATGGTCAATGTGTCTGGATTGTTTTAAAAAACAGACAAGTCTAAGGAACCAGGAGTGAAACATTACTTCGTCGTGGCGATATCTTATAGACTGTTTCTTTATAACAAAATAAACAGCTTTGCAGTATAATTTGACTAGAGACAAATGTAATATAGTATTTTTTGTGAATTTATATTTATCCAAATTAAAGTCAATTCACTTACACAAATATGGGATGCTAAAATTTTATAAATTCCAACGTTAAATATTAATTTGAAATGTAAGAATTTAATGCAAAACTGATAACATGAGACCTTTGTAACTACGAGATGATGAGATTATTATCAAGGAATGTAATTTTATTTATGTCTGGCTAAATTAAATTCTATAAAGATTATCATTTGAAAAAAAATATGGTAAGTTATAAATATTAATTACATGGTTATTAGTATTGGGTTCCTGTTCAATGTTCATTATATAAACTAGTCTCTGGGAACTTATATAAATTAGGTCCATGTAGCATTATTGTCATTCGTTAATTCAAACAAGCCCAATATATTTTAATCCTTAGAAAGTGATAACTCCTGTAGTAAGTCAGATTTAAGTTCTTTCTACCAAAGAATAACAAATTTATAAGCTTCTTAATGATACCCATTATTGATATAAAAAATCAAAATTTCAAAATCAAATTTATTGAATATAGATTTAACTGCCTTTGAGAAAGAAAGTTAAAATTGATTGAGTCAGGGTTATGCCCTAAGGGCAATTATGTAATTTGTTACATATACCTAACTCGCTGAACAATCTTGTTCACAATAAAGGTGCTACTTTCTATTATATACTTGATATAATGGGGCTATATTAATTAATTAATTTAATTAACAGTATATTTGTAACGACCCGGATTTTTGACGGCTAATTTACAATATTTAAATTGAATTTAAATATTTAAATTGAACTTTAATTTGATTATAATATGAATAATTTGGTTTTTTATGTGATAAAAAGGATTTAGAATTTAAATATAACAATCTATTGAATGAATTGATTGAGTATTAAAATAGTAATTGACAATTGGGTAAAATATTTAAATCTGGGATTGCAAGCTTGTTTAAAATAATTTAAACGCTTATGGAATTCATATTAATAATATTGAAAATAATAGATGGATTGAAATTAAAATTAACTGTCGTTTGTTTAATTTTAAATTTGCATCGTTTAAATTGACATTTAAAAATAACCTTCCGAGGCATAGTCTCGGAATTCGACGAAACCAGTTCCATTGGATCCGTAATATTGAATTATTACCGGATTTCAAATTTCGTAATTTTTGGAGTGATCGTGTGATCGTACGAGAGGTAAACGCTTCGGAAATAATTAATCGTTTTAAATTTAAATATCTTTCATCTTTTCCATAGCCGACCTATTTCATCTCGGCCGACCTACTTTTTCTCGTCTTAATCATACTCTATGTCTTCACCTAGAAGCTTTAATCGAATCCCTCTGCTTTATGAATCACGACACTTCTCTTTCGCTTAGAAATCAAAATCAAGAGGAAAATAATAAGAATGGCCGAAGCCTTTATATTCCAAAATCACGTTTCTTTCTTCGATACCTAAAAATCAAATCACCGTAAAAAAAAGTAAAGGAAACCCTAAGGCAAAATTGAGAGGCGAGGCATGCGATTCGACTCGCGTTCGTGCTTTGGCCGTCGCGTGTCTTGTAGCTTGGTCTCGAGTCGAGTAGGGCGCGTTTTCGAGTGGGCCATCGACGTGATTCTCGAGCTCAGTGAAGTGGAAGTTGCGCGCGTAGGGGGGTGTTGTCGCTAGGGTTGGAGGAGGCGACGAAGCCGCGAAGGTTAGGGCGACGTGGTTGCAAGCAGGAAGGGGGGTCGGTCGCGACGGTAGCAACGTGGGGAGGCCGAGGTCGCGCTCGTGGTTGTTCTTGGGGGTTCGGCGTAGTGGCGACGTTGATGTTCCTGTAGGTGATGGACGCGTGTTGGATGGGTGAAGGCCAGAGTAGCATTGATGAAGAGAGTGCAGTGGTCTCGAATCTGATGGCAGTGAGGTATCGGTTTTTTTCTAATTAATTTATTTAATATATTCACATAGATTAAAATATATATATATACAAACTGGAAATTTTATCTGGGAACTGCAGTGAAGTTTAAAAATAGGATTTTAGTAATAGAATACGCAGATTTTTTTATTCATGCAGAAACAGAAGGAAAAATATTTTTACTGTAAAGTTAAAAATTCTGTTTGTTTTAAATTAAAACTATATGTTAAGAAAATAAATTAATTTTCTTTAGAGTAAAAATATATGCGTATAGGACTTTGAAAATTTAAGTCTTTTGTTTAAAATTTCACCACCAGTTAAAATTTAATTATTAAATTTACATAAATTTATTTAAATGATAAATAATTATTCGATTGTTCGAATATTAATAAAATCCATGAAATTGTTATTCAAGGTCAAAAATATGGAAACAAGTCAGGATTGGATCGGTTTGGCAAACCCAAAATCATAGGTGAGTTAATCTCACTCAGCCGATTTTAAATTTAAATTGTTGAATTTAAATTTATTGTTGAATTGCTTGAATGATGGTTGAAATTAGTGAATAATTAAATAGACCCTATATGCCGCGTAATAGCGGATGATAATATATGAATCCCATATACTACAATATTCCACCGTTAAAGTGGAATTGGTATTTTATTTGTGCTAACATCTGTGGATGCAGGGAAACAGGTTGGAGGGATCCAACAGGATTCCTCAAAGATATTTATTTTATCTCATATATATATTGTTCTGTGACAAGATGATAAATTGAGATGGGTGGCCTTGTATATAAATTGAATTATTGACTGTTGAATAACAAAGAAGCTGAAATTTGAAATTTTACTACTATTGATAAATTAATTCAAAGAAGTTAAATAAAATAAGAGAACTATATTAAGAAATGAAATGGAATTTTATTAAGGTACAATATGGAATTGAATTGAAGAATAAAATTATAAAATAGGATTTTTGAATAAATTGTTTTCATAAATAAATGAAAAAAAAAACTCAGGGTGTTATAAATTTATAAACGGAGTTTATAAATGGGAAAGGAAGATATCAGTGGATACGAAAAAGAATAAGTCATGAACTTATATCGAGTTATAAATTTGTTTGAAACGGAAATAGTAGAATATTTCCGAAAGTAAGAAGTGTGAATTTGGACAAGAGGCATTTATAGATGGATATTGGATTTCCTAAATTATAAAGTTATTTTAAAAGGAATTTTTCTTAATTACTATACTATATAGGTTTTATAAATCATTTTTGAATTTAAAATATTTCAAATTAGTTATTTTTGAAGGCTTAGCAATTATTTGTAATAAACTCTAATTTTTCTAAAACCAGCTTTGAAGCTTATAAATAACTAGATATAAATTTTAATATTTAATATTACTTCTTTTATAAATCTATATGTCTTCAAAATGCTTTTAAAAATCCAATTAATAATCCTCTTGTGATGATAAGTGAGTTATTAAATGAGATAAGATTTAGGAGAAATCTCATTAAGTGAAGGAATTGAGTTTGAGAATTCATAAGAAAAGTGTAAATTGATTTTTGAGAAAGAAATGAGAAAATAAGGAATATTTTCAAAGGATATATTAAAAATATGAGTGAGCATAAGAACTCATTTGAATGATTTCGTGAAATAAAAGGGATTTGAAATTTATTTCAAATGGGTTAAATGGAAATAATATCTGAATGATATTTGAGATAAATAATTTGTTGAAATTATTTAATGGTTTCTTGTGTATGATTATTTGATAGTTAAATAACCGACTATCAATATTGGACAATACGCTGATCGTTTCGAAGAGTCCGGGATCAGATTTAATTATCCGAAAACCACTTCGATCCGGTTTGTACGATTACGAATGAAGACCGTGAAGAGTTGAAGACAGTGATTCGGTTTGTCCAGACCCAGGGCTACTTGTATGGATTGAATGCTTTCAGAACATCGTCGGGGGGACGATGAGCATTCTAAGTGGGACACGTTCTTGAAAGGTAACGTTTAGCCTCAAGCCTCATCAACCGGGAATGGCTAAAACAGGGGAGGTGCAGCAACGTTAGGTGGGTCATGCCCAAGCAGGACAAGATTTTCCCCTGTCTAGATGTCCCTTTTTATTCGACTTAGTGGGTGGTTGGTCGCGCCAACCACGGGGTTATCTTGTTCGGGACTGTTCAGTAAGGAATGGTTCCGGCCTTGTGTTGCAGGGGAGCGGGCGTACTCCTCGGTACTCTGATCTAGGCTAGGTACTGTGACGGACGGTACCCCAGTAGCCCAGCCATTGATGGAAATCCATTCTCCCTACGAGCCTTGTACGAGTTTTGTTTGTATTACCCACTCTGTGGCTAGTAGCTAGAATTTAATCATGTAACAATTTCGGCTATTTTATAAGTATTTGTATACGGACCCTATTATAATATCAGAGGATTTCTATAAAAAGTGTTGTAGCTATCGTAAGGTAAAAACCCGACATGTTTATTTGTGGCGTGGTCTTACGAGATGCTTTTGTTTTCAAAAGATTTTCGAAACTTTAATAATTCAATTGAGTGTGATCTTCTCACGCTGGTTTTCCAGACTGACTCGGGTGTTGTTTTATATGATGCTCGGGTCAGACCGAGTTAAACAGGATCAGGTTAAAAGCTAAGGAGCTCAGGAGACGAGCTGGATGACAGAGCGTATATGTATTTCCGTATTTGTCTATTATTTCCGCTGTGTATGGACATGTATGATTGATTGATGTACTGTGATATGGTATGTATGTATATGTATACGGTACAGATTTCTTTGTATTTAAAAGCTGTATTCTATATATTATATTTTATTCCACTGCGATGTGAGATTCTGATGTTGTTTTCTTTTCTTCTTCTTCTACCTCTTTCTTATTTTTACCCGAAGACTCGTACTTTTGTGTCATTTTGGGCTGAAGTGTGGTTGTTTTGTCAGCTCAAAGTGGTACGGATTTGCGGGCCTTTACACTTGGTATCAAAGCTGAAAGGTTAAGCGAGAACCTTGGCTCTGGTGGGGATTGCTCATTAGAGATAGAGTAATTAGTACTCTAGAATGAGTTTGAGCGTATTAATAGATATGAGTGCGTATTTGTTAGTGAATACAAAATGGTTTTATGTTGTGTTGATTGATTTATTGAGTGGCATATGAACCTTCGTCGGCACAGTCTGGACAACTGGATCGAAGGGGTTTCTAGACACTTGAATAGAGCAATTCGACACAATATTGTTTTCAAAGGCGGGTGAAATATATAATTTCATCCAAAATATATGTTGATATAAAAAGAAATATTTTCTGAACTTATTATATAACTTGAATGTTGGATGATAGTATTATAGACAAATAAATTATAAAGATTTAAAATGGCCTTGGATTAAGTTAAAAGTTTAACTTTTGAAACTTAACTAATGATGGAAAAAATAATGATAATATAAATAAATTGATGAAGTAAATCAAATTTAGAATGTAAATGAATTGGATTGGGAAATTAAATAGAAATAAATTTTGGTTGAGATCAACTTAAGTTTAATAATTGGATTTTAAATTAAGATTGAAATGAAATGAATTGAGATATGAATGATATTAAATGAAATTATGATCTTAATTAAATCCAAGTGAATTGGTGGATTGAAGAGTATGGTATGATGCTTGATTTAACGAAAGTTTAGTTAAATTAATTGAATTGAAATAAAATTCAGTTGAGTTATAAATGATGTTAACTAAGTTAAATTCTTACCCAAATAAATTCAGTTTAAATCTAATTCTCGGCATCATAAAAGAATTTTATGCGCATAACGTTGATAATACATATACACTCACAATACTAATTATATGAACACTTCTTCACTAGTACAAAAACCCTCCTACAGCCGATTCTTATATTTGCTTATTCAATTATTATTATTAATTATTTTCCTTCTCTAACTACTGTTGCAACCTAGTTTGGACACTTATGACCCACACACATACTTTCTCCTCCATTCATTTTTTTTTATTCTACTCTATTATATTTTGGGTAAAGTTTAAATTTTATTTCTAAAATAAATTGGTCAAATTCACTACTGAAATCTTGAAGGATGGCTAAATGACATAAAACCTTAGTTACCAGTTTATGAAAAATTTTCGTGCAATTTTATTTGGAGGAGAGTCTGACATCAGTGGTAAAGGAGGAGGGCAGGGATATAGTGGTGAAGGAGGAGTCATAGCCTAAGGTGGTGGAGTTTTAAGCCTTTGCGTGAACAAAAAAAGAGAAAAAAATGGAAATAAAGAAGAAGAAAGCAAAGGAGAAAGAAGGAAAAATATAAACATAGGCCATACCTGATGCTGCATGCGAGAAGAAGCTGAGATGAAATGAAAAATTATGTGAAGCTTGAATTTATAGGAGAATATTGGGTTGCTTTGTATACAAGGAAATGGTGAATGAGATCAGGGAACAAATATATGCAGAGGTTATTGATTTTTCCAGAGGAGATTTTTTTTTCGTGAATTAAGTGTAGATAAATGGTAAGGTAGGATAAATTTCGAAGCTAAAATGCACATTCTTTTTTATTTCTTCTCAGAGGATATTTGCGTGATTTAAGGTGAACAAAAATAGGAAGGAAATAAATTTTTAAATTAACTGCACGGTGGCTTGGATTTACACAAAGAAACAGACAGGAATATTAGGCAACATTTGTACACGTTTCTTTTCTCCTTTAAAAATTTTGGAAATAATTACGTTTATTAAAAAGAAGAAATGGTAATGTTTTGGCAAAGAGTTTATGACAAATTTAAATAGATATTGATTGCGTTGATAAATTTTTGGCAAAGATAAAATTTTGATTTGAACGTGTAAAAGAAGGAAGCTGCATGATTTTCCTTTGATTTTTCAGAAATCTCGTTCTACAGGTGAGGAAATAAATTTCTTTCATTGATTGCAAACGTTTCCAGTGGCAAGCGTTTTATTTTGTAAATGCATTCTTACGTGCACGAATTTAGGAAGAGGAAAAACGAAATATCTAGGAAATATTTGCTCTTGCTTTAAATAAGAAGTAAATGTGACTAGGGTGGAGAAACAGCAAGAATTTATTACTGAGAATGGTAAAAGGAAATCACAGATTATATACCTATTAACCAATTGAAGTTGTACATGGATTTGAAATTTTTACAATCAGCATTGATTTATAAAGAAACGGCAAAGTTTTACTAGACAAAGATTTATACCAAATTTAAAGCAAATTGAATGCGTTGGTTTTTATTATTAATACGTTTTCCTATATACGTTATTTATACCATTAAATATCGTACCCTCTTAAATGCGAAATTATCAGTTTATTAATATGCTATAAATTCTTAACATTTATTACTAAATTAAAAAGATAAAACTTTGGTTACATCTCTCTCTCTGATTCTTATTACCATTAAAAGGCGATTTATTATCCAAATGGACCAAATATTACAAATTTTTAAAGCAAGTATATAATCCATTTTTTTATTAAAATTCCAATTAGAGTTATCCTTAAACAAAGTGAAACTTTCATTTATTATTTAGCATTTTGGAAATGATTTGATCAAATTAAAATATATATAAATTGGGAAGTAAATTTTACTGGAAAGGGAAAAATAAATGTAAGAAATATGGGTAAAGAGAAAAACGCATATGAAATAGGCAAGCAGATAGGAGAATGGATACTGCGCATGACTTAGATTTAGGAGAAAATTGTGTTTTGAAAAAATGCAAGAAATAAATTTTGTTGAATGACAAAAATCTATGGAAATCAACTTTTTAAAGCAATGCATTGAATTAGAGGCAACATACTTGATTTGAACGCTAGACAATTCCTTCCCTCTAAAACACATGCCACTGATAAATTTACTCATTTACAGCTAAGGTCTTATTTTTAAGAATGTGTACCATAGCCATAATATTTTATGCCCAAAATATACCGAAATAACAGATTAAAATTCTATACGTTTTCTTATATATATATATATATTTATATATATATATATATATATATGGTATTTATTCCCTCAATTTACGCGCCCTTTAAACGCGTAATTACCCAGTTCATTTATACACTATAAAAATTTAAAATTTACTACTTAAATGGAATAAAATTTGTGTACATTTTTTTCTTCTGATCTATTTACCATTGACAAAGAAATGTATTATTCAAAATATTGCTTAACTTTAAAAGGTAGATAATCCATTTTATAGCTAAGGTAAAAATTATTGTGTTGTTTTAACAGTCCAGAAAAATAGAAAATTGGCGAACGTTTATAAAATTGAACAAAGAAAAGTGTTGATTCTTAGAGTAAAGAAACGGAAAAGAATATTTGATTTGAACGTTATTGAAAAATCAATGGGCTTTATTTATTAAATATGTGGAGTCAACGGAAAGAAAATTTATTTCTTTCCCACTTAAAATGCATGTATACTGATTTATTTGATTATTTATATCCAAGGTAATAAATTTAGACGCGTGAAAAACCGATGCAAAAAACGCGCCCAGTTTCATAATAAAAGTGAAGCTTTTTAAATTTACGCGTTCTCTTTTGTAGTAAATATACGTTAAAAATATTCCATCAATAACACGCATTTTAAACGCGTAATTAAATAGTTTATTTATACACTAAATTTTTTTCAAATCTTATTTCTTAATCAAAACTTGATTTTGCTAGAAATTAAGTTATTTACCATCTTTGACAAAAACCCAAATTTCCAATTAAAGTTAATTCTTAACCACGTCAAAAATTCAGAGATCTTATTATTTAATTAAAAATTTGGTCAATTGTTTTTTTTTATAATCACTTTAAAATTTAGATTTTTATATAATAAACCCCCAAAGTTTTAAAAATACAAGTGAAAAATACTTGTTAAAAATTTGGGCTGTTACACTCTCCCCACTCAGAACTTTTCGTCCTCGAAAAGGAAGAAGGTAGGGGAATAGAAACAACCTGAAAGAAAACTAAATTGAAACATAAATTAGAATCATTAATCTAAACAATAAAAATTCAATTTTAAATTAATAATTGATTTCATCTATTTATACTTAAAATTTTAACATTTTTTTATTTACATATTTACTTGTATAATATCCCTACACTTAAAAAATCATTTTTTTTATCCAAATTTTACACAAGGTATTATGACATTCTAATTTAAAATGTTTAATTTTAATCCAAATTTGAAATGGTAATTTAACTTAATTGTTAAAGTAAATTTACCATTTCCCAAAATAAACTAAATTCCCCATTTAGTTTCTTCTTTATTCCAAACTATAATTAAATTTATTTCTCTCAATATATTTTTCTCATCTATGTCAAATATGTTTACACTTATTACAACTGTTTAAATTTATTCTTAGTTCCTTAACATCATTTTATATTGAAAATTATTCCATTACCCTTTTATTTTATCAGGTAAATAGGCGCAAGGAAGAAGTTGCAAAAAATTTTAGTTTAAGGGACAAGAAGTTTGCTTTTTAGCCTGAAGGACACTTTTTAGTATAAACTGAAAATGATAGTTACAACTATCATTCCGTGATTTACACTAAAAGTGTCCTTCAGCCTAAAAACCAAACTTCTTGTCCCTGAAACTAATTTTTTTTGTAACATTTTCCTTTAGCCTAAAAACCCCTTTATTTTATTTACCTCTGTTAATCTTTTTATAACTAGAATTTAAGTGTATGACATTTATTATAACCACTCAAATTTTATTTATAAATCTTTTTATATTGTATATTATCCAATTACATTGTTAACTTCTGAAAATCAAGGTAGGTTATATTGAAATGAAATTGATTATTATACAAATAAAACTTTCAAATTCAATTATCTCAAGTTGGAATCATTTATTCAAAAATTTGATTTTTTATTTTGAAATTATTCCTCAAGATAAATTTAAGAATTAAATTTTTAATTCCCTTCAACCCAAATAAATATATGTACATAATATGTCAAATAAAATTTAAATCATATATCTATATATTATAAATCAAGTCATATTTTAGAGATTCAAATCAATTAAATTCTCAAGGTAACACTGTAGCCAGACTACAGAATGGTCTTTTTACTTCGAAACTCGAAAATGAATGTCGATGATGTTGCTGTCATCGCCGAAATTATTTCCTAGCGACAAGGAGAAGAGCACTGATTTTTAAACCTTTAAAATTCTTTGGAAACAAATTTTTATTCGAAAATATTTTAAATAATATCTCCCTTTAAAATTTTGAACACAAGGTTTGAAACCAACGAAAATTGAATTCTCAAGTTCTGGTTTTAAATTCATTTCTGTTTCCAAATTAATTTATAACCATTTGTTTATATTCAGTTATTTATATTAGACAAAACACATGGTCTATAAAACCATAATTAAAATCAAAACTATTATCTCTTGACAACTATTTAAATTAATTATAAAATTCTAAAAATTATACTTATATATAATATTAGATTTTTCCCAAATATAGGAATAAGTTTTTCAAACAAGGACAGAGATTCAAATTTGATGGATTCAAATCAAAGAGAATTTTGATTTAAAGATAAATTGGAATCAGAAGATCCGATGATTAAATAACAGAATAAGGAACTAGATAAGTTTATATAAATCGCGGGCAACCTTAACCTGGTCAACCGTGACTTAAAGAGTCAGATCGAATGTAGATTTACCATTCGATCCGAAGAGATAGAGTTCGGAATAACCAAAGATACTAGCATCTAAACCGAGGTTAAATATAAATCTCTGGTGAATCAATGCTAATTGTAAAGGAGTTTCACCCCTTTATTAGAATATTGGCGAGACCGCCAATTCACTATAAAGATCATCCGAAATGGAGTTATGAGATACTCCAGAAATCGAAAGAAGATGAATAGTGAGGGACACAAATGAACTTTGGAACCGCAGGGAACGTTCCAAAATTCAAAGGAAATCGAATCAAAAGGAAGAGATTCAAGCTCGAATGAAAGTGAGTCTGTAAATCAAATTTACCATACATTCTAAGTTTTGCCTAGAGCCAAAGCTCTGATACCAAATGTAACGACCCGATATTTTCAACCATTCGCATCCGCACATGTCGGACTTGAATTGTTCAAAATACCGCGTTGTAAATAAAATTTGGCAAATCTCAAAATATACAGTAAATAATTAATCACAGAATCACAGACACAGAATCAGAATACTCGCAGCGGAATTTAAAAATACATAGTGGTTCATAAAGCCACTATAAATAGTCTCAATCAAATAAAAATTACATAGTCTTTAACCCAAATATAGTTTTAAATCATCAGTAGAACAATCCAAATGTCCACTAGTCTTGATTTCATAAATTTAGATAAAGAACTGGAAGGGAAGTTTGCCAACAGCTTGAAAGTGATCTACAGAAATCCTAGCTCCGGGATGAAAACTGAACTGCAACTCAGGCTGACCCGAGCGTAAAATAAAACATAAACATCGAGTCAGGACATACATACTTATATAGTGTAAGCTAATTCAAGTGTACTGTAATATAGAGGAAGTAACTTAAAGGATGCTTGGGACCGCCCATCCTCTAAGGATCCGTTAAACTATTTACTATGTAGTAATATTCACTATTATAATAATGTCTATTAGTAAAATAAACTTACTTTTAAATAGCGTTAAGGCTTTACATTTTCCACCTTAACACGTAATATATTCCCATAGTCTATACAGTACCGTAATCTCCCCTGTACTGGGCGTCGTCAGAGGGCACTCCATAGGTATGGTACAAAACCAAAATCGTATAAGGCGCACTAGGGTAGGTGACACGGCACAACTAGGCAATGCCAGGGTAGATATACCAATTACGCTTCCGGACCGATGGAAATGCGTAGCCGCAGCTACCGCCCACCTCGAACAACACTCCTAAATCAAAGGTGCGCACCAAACAATCACAAAAGTAATAGGATGGCATACGATGAAGTGCGTCCGATCAGAGGTGCTACCTCATTAATCCGTCAATCGTTCCTGTTTTAGCCACCTTATGCCAACTCACGGGAGTCGGGTCCACGTATTTACCTTAAAGGAAACGTCACCACCATCCTACTTCATTCTGGAATCTCCACCGCGTACACAGTTGTTAAAGTGATTTTCGGTATCGACAGAGAGTACGCCAGACATCCGATCCCGGTCTCTTTAACAACCAAACGTTATTATAACCCGTGGTTACAACTTTTAAAAATGGTATTTATACTTTTCAAATTGAAATATCCTTTTAAACATCATTTATTTAAACATCAGTCATTCTATAAAAATACCATTTAAATCTATTTAATTTATTTAGGAATTTATTGCCTTTCAACTCACATTTAAAAGTTAAATCCTTCCATTAAAACTATTTAAAGTCAATTCCTTATTTTTATAAATTACATATTAAATTTCAAAATTTCAACCTTTTCCCAAAGATTATTTCCATAACTTTTATTTAAAACAATCAAAATTCAGTTTCCGTATCACTTATGAAATGCTACCTAAAGTCTATAGGTTAAAACAGTTCATTTATAAAGACAGCATTTAAATGTTGTAATAGATTATTAATCTTAAATTTTAGTTTTAGATTCCAAGATATAACTTATTAATTTACTTAAATAAAATCTCACTTATAACAACAATTTAGAATTTCCAAAATAAGTTATATTCCAAAATTTTACTTAAACATTTATTTATTTAACATTTTGACTTATTTAAAATTCTTTATAAATTTATAAAAATTCTTTAAATACATTTATCCCAGAATATTATAAACTTTCCATTTAAATTATTTTAAAATATTTCAGAAAAATATTATATAAACCACGGGTCTGTATAGTTTTCTAGCCTAGGTCAAGTGATACGGATATATATCATTTCAATCCGTAATTTACAAAAAAACCCGGGTTCTATCATTTCAAACCCGCAATCCCAAGTTAAATATTTAAAATTAAACAATTAATTAAATAAATGAATAAATAATTATCGTACAGGCCTATCATTTCAGCCTATAACGATCTCAAATTTACAGGGAACTTGCAGTAATGACTTAACAGTAAATAAGCATTAAATAGTATAACTGCAATAATATAAAATAAATAAACAACTGATGATGTGTCAATTAATAATGGGGTTTAACATCATACGCTTATATCACAGGCAGATAAAATTTAAATAAAAGTTTACAATTACACTTGTGATAAATTCACAGATATATAGGTATGTTTGTCTGGTGAGAAATACTCACCTGAATGCTGCAGAAAGTTTGATTTCCAACGATGGTAACACTTGGAAAAAAGAAAACGCACAGAAGCACGATCAAACTGATGCAGAGGCTGCGACCAGATTTATATTTTGAAAAGGGAACGAATCAAAACTAAGAAAATTTTTAACCCGAAATTCTCAAAACAAAAGGGAACGAATGGAAATAAATTCGCCCCATAGGCTCGACTACTCCACCACACGGTTAGACTACGTTCTCAAAGCTTAGTTCAAAAATTTGCCCGTTACTTACTTTCACCCCTTTTTATTTCTACAAGTGGCGGAAACACTAATAATTTAAATCTAATTCTCGGCATCATAAAAGAATTTTATGCGCATAACGTTGATAATACATATACACTCACAATACTAATTATATGAACACTTCTTCACTAGTACAAAAACCCTCCTACAGCCGATTCTTATATTTGCTTATTCAATTATTATTATTAATTATTTTCCTTCTCTAACTACTGTTGCAACCTAGTTTGGACACTTATGACCCACACGCATACTTTCTCCTCCATTCATATTTTTTTTATTCTACTCTATTATATTTTGGGTAAAGTTTAAATTTTATTTCTAAAATAAATTGGTCAAATTCACTACTGAAATCTTGAAGGATGGCTAGATGACATAAAACCTTAGTTATCAGTTTATGAAAAATTTTCGTGCAATTTTATTGGAGGAGAGGCTGACATCGGTGGTAAAGGAGGAGGGCAGGGATATAGTGGTGAAGGAGGAGTCATAGCCTAAGGTGGTGGAGTTTTAAGCCTTTGCGTGAACAAAAAAAGAGAAAAAATGGAAATAAAGAAGAAGAAAGCAAAGGAGGAAGAAGGAAAAATATAAACATAGACCATACCTGATGCTGCATGCGAGAAGAAGCTGAGATGAAATGAAAAATTATGTGAGGCTTGAATTTATAGGAGAATATTGGGTTGTTTTGTATGCAAGGAAATGGTGAATGAGATCAGGGAACAAATATATGCAGAGATTATTGATTTTTCCAGAGGAGATTTTTTTTTCGTGAATTAAGTGTAGATAAATGGTAAGGTAGGATAAATTTCGAAGCTAAAATGCACATTCTTTTTGATTTCTTCTCAGAGTATATTTGCATGATTTAAGGTGAAAAAAAATAGGAAGGAAATAAATTTTTAAATTAACTGCACGGCGGCTTGGATTTACACAAAGAAACAGACAGGAATATTAGGCAACATTTGTACACGTTTCTTTTCTCCTTTAAAAATTTTGGAAATAATTACGTTTATTAAAAAGAAGAAACGGTAAAGTTTTGGCAAAGAGTTTATGACAAATTTAAACAGATATTGAATGCGTTGATAAATTTTTGGCAAAGATAAAATTTTGATTTGAACGTGTAAAAGAAGGAAGCTGCATGATTTTCCTTTGATTTTTCAGAAATCTCGTTCTACAGGTGAGGAAATAAATTTCTTTCATTGATTGCAAACGTTTCCAGTGGCAAGCGTTTTATTTTGTAAATGCATTCTTACGTGCACGAATTTAGGAAGAGGAAAAACAAAATATCTAGGAAATATTTGCTCTTCCTTTAAATAAGAAGTAAATGTGACTGGGGTGGAGAAACAGCAAGAATTTATTGCTGAGAATGGTAAAAGGAAATCACAGATTATATACCTATTAACCAAATGAAGTTGTACATGGTTTTGAAATTTTTATAATCAGCAGTGATTTATAAAAAAAGGCAAAGTTTTACTAGACAAAGATTTATACCAAATTTAAAGCAAATTGAATGCTTTGGTTTTTATTATTAATACGTTTTCCTATATACGTTAATTATACCATTAAATATCGTACCCTCTTAAATGCGAAATTATCAGTTTATTAATATGCTATAAATTCTTAACATTTATTACTAAATTAAAAAGATAAAACTTTGGTTACATCTCTCTCTCTGATTCTTAGTACCATTAAAAGGCGATTTATTATCCAAATGGACCAAATATTACAAATTTTTAAAGCAAGTATATAATCCAATTTTTTTTATATTAAAATTCCAATTAGAGTTATCCTTAAATAAAGTGAAACTTTCATTTATTATTTAGCATTTTGGAAATGATTTGATCAAATTAAAATATATATAAATTGGGAAGTAAATTTTACTGGAAATAGAAAATAAACGTAAGAAATATGGGTAAAGAGAAAAGCGCTTATGAAATAGGCAAGTAGATAGGAGAATGGATACTGTGCATGACTGAGATTTAGGACAAAATTGTGTTTTGAAAAAATGCAAGAAATAAATTTTGTTGAATGGCAAAAATCTATGGAAATCAACTTTTTAAAGCAATGCATTGAATTAGAGGCAACATACTTGATTTGAACGCTAGACAATTCCTTCCCTCTAAAACACATGCCACTGATAAATTTACTCATTTACAACTAAGGTCATATTTTTAAGAATGTGTACCATAGCCATAATATTTTATGCCCAAAATATACCGAAATAACAGATTAAAATTCTATACGTTTTCTTATATATATATATATACACACACACACATACGGTATTTATTCCCTCAATTTACGCGCCCTTTAAACGCGTAATTCCCCAGTTCATTTATACACTATAAAAAATTAAAATTTACTACTTAAATGGAATAAAATTTGTTTACATTTTTTTCTTCTGATCAATTTACCATTGACAAAGAAATGTATTATTCAAAATATTGCTTAACTTTAAAAGGTAGATAATCCATTTTATAGCTAAGGTAAAAATTATTGTGTTGTTTTAACAGTCCAGAAAAATAGAAAATTGGCGAACGTTTATAAAATTGAACAAAGAAAAGTGTTGATTCTTAGAGTAAAGAAACGGAAAAGAATATTTGATTTGAACGTTATTGAAAAATCAATGGGCTTTATTTATTAAATATGTGGAGTCAACGGAAAGAAAATTTATTCCTTTCCCACTTAAAATGCATGTATACTGATTTATTTGATTATTTATATCCAAGGTAATAAATTTAGACGCGTGAAAAACCGATGCAAAACATGCGCTCAGTTTCATAATAAAAGTGACGCTTTTTAAATTTACGCGTTCTCTTTTGTAGTAAATATACGTTAAAAATATTCCATCAATAACATGCATTTTAAACACGTAATTAAATAGTTTATTTATACACTAAATTTTTTTCAAATCTTATTTCTTAATCAAAACTTGATTTTGCTAGAAATTAAGTTATTTACCATCTTTGACAAAAACCCAAATTTCCAATTAAAGTTAATTCTTAACCACGTTAAAATTTCAGAGATCTTATTATTTACTTAAAAATTTGGTCAATTGTTTTTTTTTATAATCACTTTAAAATTTAGATTTTTATATAATAAACCCCAAAGTTTTAAAAATATAAGTGAAAAATACTTGTTAAAAATTTGGGCTGTTACAAAAATTCAACTTGGATTGGTTAGCAAGAAAAAATGAAATTGGAGTATAAGTGAATTGGCTTGAAGTGCGAATAAAATCCAAATGATATAAATAAAGTGGAGAAGGTCTTGAAATTAATTAAATAAGTTCGAGAATGAATCGAACATGGAAATTGAAATTTTTAATTAACTGAGCTAAGTAGTAAATGAAAGAGATTAGATTTAAATAGAATCAAATTAAATTGAAAAAAAAATTATGGGCAAATGAAATGAACTTAAGTTATGAAATTTAAATGATTTAAAGTGAATTAACTTAAATATAAAATTGAATGAAGCATGACTTGTATAAATTTGGGAAAATGGTTATTAATCATAAGCATGGAAGTTGTCAAGCTTTATAAAATGGGTTTGAAATAAAACTCAATGTAAAAATAAAGTAAATGCAAATATATGGATTTTAAAGAAATTGGAATGGGACGGATTTAAATATAAATTGAGTGGGATTCAATTTTAAAATGGTTATAAAACTTAAGAAACTGTTGTTTGAATGGATATTGTCGAATTTGCATGGAAATAATTGTTGTTCTATGGAATGATAGAAGTAAATAAACTTGTTTTCATCAATTGCCATGAATATAAAATAGATTGAATTAAAAATAAATTGAATATAAAAAGGATGATATTGAAAATCATTCTGAATAGGATATGATGATATAAATTGAGTAAAAGCAATTGGATTTAATTGGAACCTTATCAATTGTTTATACAAACTGCTTGTATACATTGTTTATAGAATATGACTTTGAATTGATAAGTAGCAGAATTGATTTTGAAATCAAGTAAAATTGAAATGAGTTTGTCTGGACTTGAAAAGGAATTGAAGATAAGTAAATGAGTCGTAACTCACTTAAAGTTGAATGCAAATGGCATATGATTTGGTTAAGAAGCCAATTTAATTAGTTTGGAAACTATACAAATTGCTTGTGGAAGTATTTATAGTGCATTACTTATGTTATAATTGTGTTGTAGCTGCTTAAATGAATGAAATGTTGTGAATTTCATAAATATGATACTCGTATGTTTAAATTGAGTAAGTACAGGTACCAGAAGACTGTATAGCGGGATTTTGAGCACGTAAATGCTAAAATAAATATGTCGCTTCATTAAAATGCTAAATAAGGTATGACTACGCTATACAAACTAGGAAATATGAACTGTTTTTGGTTTTTCCGATCGTGTGGGTCGATGTATACATATTTATATCTATTGTCAAATTGCATAAGCTCCTCCGTACAAAGGGGACTCTGCCAAAATTTTCAGAAATTTTGGGAGTTAGAATTTTTTTGAACTTTTAGAAAAATTTTGTTAACGATAAACGTTTTCAAATTGGAAATTGAAATAAATTAGTGAATGAAACTAATTTAAAATAATGACATGAATTTGTTATAAGTGAAAAATAGAATTTAAATATTCATAGTTAAGATAAATTGAATACATATGAAATGGAAAAAAATCAAATTGAATAAGAATGAATACATACTAAAGTGGTAAGATGAAAATAAATACAAGAAACACATAAAATGCTTATACTAACTTAAGTAAGGAATGATGCTTTTTCAATTGGGAATTGATATTTCAAATATAATCTAAAATAATATTTGAATGAATAGATATTGACATTTGTAAGAAGGTCAATGAAATGTTTTGAATATTGTGATTGGACATATTGCTGTGTAAGATATGCACGTAATATAAAGGTAAAGAGAATTGATTTTGATTTCAGAAGATAAATTAGAAATGCTCGACAAAAGGTATGTGTTTAAATTTCTATATGAAATTGATTGGGATTTTGATCGAGCCACTTGGCGTTTTGTTTTCTTTTGAGTTTTGAGAGGCCGTAGAGCCATTTTGTAGTTGTACCGAGCTAGCCGTGCAAAGGAGACGCTGGCAAAAAATTTCGGGAATTTAGGGTGTTGGAAAAAATTTGAGAAAATTTTGGTAAGTCAAAATTTGATTTTAAATTGAAACTTGAATGGTTAAACAAATAGTATAGTTTGAAACTAGGGAAAAGTTTAGAAAGTTAATAAGAAGGGTAATGCATCTTTTATTAAATGATAGTTTAGGAGAAATAGTAATGGGTATTAGACCATTCTTCCTAATTAGTAATTTCGGGGACGAAATTCTTTTAAGGGGGGAGGAATGTAACGACCCGGATTTTTGACGGCTAATTTACAATATTTAAATTGAACTTTAATTTGATTATAATATGAATAATTTGGTTTTTTACGTGATAAAAAGGATTCAGAATTTAAATATAACAATCTATTGAATGAATTGATTGAGTATTAAAATAGTAGTTGGCAATTAGGTAAAATATTTAAATCTGGGATTGCAAGCTTGTTTAAAATAATTTAAAGGCTTATGGAATTCATATTAATAATATTGAAAATAATAGATGGATTGAAATTAAAACTAACTGTCGTTTGTTTAATTTTAAATTTGCATCGTTTAAATTGACATTTAAAAATAACCTTCCGAGGAACAGTCTCGGAATTCGACGAAACCAGTTCCATTGGATCCGTAATATTGAATTATTGCCGGATTTCAAATTTCGTAATTTTTGGACTGATCGTATGATCGTACGAGAGGTAAACGCTTCGGAAATAATTAATCGTTTTAAATTTAAATATCTTTCATCTTTTCCATAGCCGACCTATTTCATCTCAGCCGACCTACGTTTTCTCGTCTTAATCATACTCTGTGTCTTCACCTAGAAGCTTTAATCGAATCCCTCTGCTTTATGAATCAAGACACTTCTCTTTCGCTCAGAAATCAAAATCAAGAGGAAAATAATAAGAATGGCCGAAGCCTTTATATTCCAAAATCACGTTTCTTTATTCTATACCTAAAAATCAAATCACCGTAAAAAAAAGAGTAAAGGAAACCCTAAGGCAAAATCGAGAGGTGAGGCACGCGATTCGACTCGCGTTCGTGCTTTGGCCGTCGCGTGTCTTGTAGCTTGGTCTCGAGTCGAGTAGGGCGCGTTTTTGAGTGGGCCGTCGCCGTGATTCTCGAGCTCAGTGAAGTGGAAGTCGCGCGCGTAGGGGGGTGCTGTCGCTAGGGTTGGAGGAGGCGACGAAGCCGCGAAGGTTAGGGCGACGTGGTCGCAAGTAGGAAGGGGGGTCGGTCGCGACGGTAGCAACGTGGGGAGGTCGAGGTCGCGCGCGTGGTTGTGCTTGGGGGTTCGGCGTAGTGGCGACGTTGATGTTCCTGTAGGTGATGGACGCGCGTTGGATGGGTGAAGGCCAGAGTAGCATTGATGAAGAGAGTGCAGTGGTCTCGAATCTGATGGCAGTGAGGTATCGGTTTTTTTCTAATTAATTTATTTAATATATTCACATAGATTAAAATATATATATACAAACTGGAAATTTTTTCTGGGAACTGCAGTGAAGTTTAAAAATAGGATTTTAGTAAGAGAATACGCAGATTTTTTTATTCATGCAGAAACAGAAGGAAAAATATTTTTACTGTAAAGTTAAAAATTCTGTTTGTTTTAAATTAAAACTATATGTTAAGAAAATAAATTAATTTTCTTTAGAGTAAAAATATATGCGTATAGGACTTTGAAAATTTAAGTCTTTTGTTTAAAATTTTACCACCAGTTAAAATTTAATTATTAAATTTACATAAATTTATTTAAACGATAAATAATTATTCGATTGTTCGAATATTAATAAAATCCATGAAATTGTTATTCAAGGTCAAAAATATGGAAACAAGTCAGGATTGGATCGGTTTGGAAAACCCAAAATCATAGGTGAGTTAATCTCACTCAGCTGATTTTAAATTTAAATTGTTGAATTTAAATTTATTGTTGAATTGCTTGAATGATGGTTGAAATTAGTGAATAATTAAATAGACCCTATATGCCGCGTAATATCGGATGATAATATATGAATCCCATATACTGCAATATTCCACCGTTAAAGTGGAATTGGTATTTTATTTGTGCTAACATCTGTGGATGCAGGGAAACGGGTTGGAGGGATCCAACAGGATTCCTCAAAGATATTTATTTTATCTCATATATATATTGTTCTGTGACAAGATGATAAATTGAGATGGGTGGCCTTGTATATAAATTGAATTATTGACTGTTGAATAACAAAGAAGCTGAAATTTGAAATTTTACTACTATTGATAAATTAATTCAAAGAAGTTAAATAAAATAAGAGAACTATATTAAGAAATGAAATGGAATTTTATTAAGGTACAATATGGAATTGAATTGAAGAATAAAATTATAAAATAGGATTTTTGAATAAATTGTTTTCATAAATAAATGAAAAAGAAAACTCAGGGTATTATAAATTTATAAACGGAGTTTATAAATGGGAAAGGAAGATATCAGTGGATACGAAAAGGAATAAGTCATGAACTTATATCGAGTTATAAATTTGTTTGAAACGGAAATAGTAGAATATTTCCGAAAGTAAGAAGTGTGAATTTGGACAAGAGGCATTTATAAATGGATATTGGATTTCCTAAATTATAAAGTTATTTTAAAAGGAATTTTTTTTAATTACTATACTATATAGGTTTTATAAATCATTTTTGAATTTAAAATATTTCAAATTAGTTATTTTTGAAGGCTTAGCAATTATTTGTAATAAACTCTAATTTTTCTAAAACCAGCTTTGAAGCTTATAAATAACTAGATATAAATTTTAATATTTAAATTACTTCTTTTATAAATCTATATGTTTTCAAAATGCTTTTAAAAATCCAATAAATAATCCTCTTGTGATGATAAGTGAGTTATTAAATGAGATAAGATTTAGGAGAAATCTCATTAAGTGAAGGAATTGAGTTTGAGAATTCATAAGAAAAGTGTAAATTGATTTTTGAGAAAGAAATGAGAAAATAAGGAATATTTTCAAAGGATATATTAAAAATATGAGTGAGCATAAGAACTCATTTGAATGATTTCGTGAAATAAAAGGGCTTTGAAATTTATTTCAAATGGGTTAAATGGAAATAATATCTGAATGATATTTGAGATAAATAATTTGTTGAAATTATTTGATGGTTTCTTGTGTATGATTATTTGATAGTTAAATAACCGACTATCAATATTGGACAATACGTTGATCGTTTCGAAGAGTCCGAGATCAGATTTAATTATCCGAAAACCACTTCGATCTGGTTTGTACGATTACGAATGAAGACCGTGAAGAGTTGAAGACAGTGATTCGGTTTGTCCAGACCCAGGGCTACTTGTATGGATTGAATGCTTTCAGAACATCGTCAGGGGGACGATGAGCATTCTAAGTGGGACATGTTCTTGAAAGGTAACGTTTAGCCTCAAGCCTCATCAACCGGGAATGGCTAAAAAAGGGGAGGTGCAGCAAGGTTAGGTGGGTCATGCCCAAGCAGGACAAGATTTTCCCCTGTCTAGATGTCCCTTTTTATTCGGCTTAGTGGGTGGTTGGTCGCGCCAACCACGGTGTTATCTTGTTCGGGACTGTTCAGTAAGGAATGGTTCCGGCCTTGTGTTGCAGGGGAGTGGGCGTACTCCTCGGTACTCTGATCTAGGCCAGGTACTGTGGCAGGCGGTACCCCAGTTGCCCAACCATTGATGGAAATCCATTCTCCCTACGAGCCTTGTACGAGTTTTGTTTGTATTACCCACTCTGTGGCTAGTAGCTGGAATTTTATCATGTAACAATTTCGGCTATTTTATAAGTATTTGTATATAGACCCTATTATAATATCAGAGGATTTCTATAAAAAGTGTTTTAGCTATCGTAAGGTAAAAACCCGACATGTTTATTTGTGGCGTGGTCTTACGAGATGCTTTTGTTTTCAAAAGATTTTCGAAACTTTAATAATCCAATTGAGTGTGATCTTCTCATGCTTGTTTTCCAGACTAACTCGGGTGTTGTTTTATATGATGCTCGGGTCAGACCGAGTTAAACAGGATCAGGTTAAAAGCTAAGGAACTCAGGAGACGAGCTGGATGACAGAGCGTATTTCCGTATTTGTCTATTATTTCCGCTGTGTATGGACATGTATGATTGATTGATGTACTCTGATATGGTATGTATGTATATGTATACGGTACAGATTTCTTTGTATTTAAAAGCTATATTCTATATATTATATTTTATTCCGCTACGATGTGAGATTCTGATGTTGTTTTCTTTTTTTCTTCTTCTACCTCTTTCTTCTTTTTACCCGAAGACTCGTACTTTTGTGTCATTTTGGGCCGAAGTGTGGTTGTTTTGTCAGCTCAAAGTGGTACGGATTTGCAGGCCTTTACAATATTTAATTGAAAATCCATTGATGGTATATTTTGTGATAGTAGGTGCAAAGTGTTGTAACTGTGAGTAATTTATCACAATAAAACAAATATACCATTTTAAATGTTCCTAGTCAAGATATATCGATACTGGATATCACTGTATCCGTTGAGATTAGAGAATGGATCGCTCTCCAAATGTTGGGCAGTGTATTACATATGACTGCTAGAGGCACCTAGGGGTTATATACTGATAGTTATTGGATAACTATGGAACGACTCAGTCGATAATTTCTATTGGTTAATATAACTAAGGTCAAATAGAAAATATTGATGTGACCTTTTTACACAGTTCTCTCGACTTGAGAATAATGTGGATCTTCAATATGAAAGCTTCTCTTCGATTATAGTCAAATCATGGCATAACATCCCATCGAGTGATTATAGTTAGGTCGAGTGAAAGAATTGGAAGTGAAGCACTATTCAAGAGAGGATTCATCTCCTCAGTTATGTGGGGTTAGTATCATGGTCAACTTAAGTCAACTCAAAGTCAAAGTCTCTGGCTAAAGCATTTTGGTTAATAATAATTGTTATTTTTGAACCAAGGACTTTGTGTTTGGACTATAAGGTTGAATGTGAATGATATTGGAATTTTGATCATTACCAAATTCCATAAGTCCTAATATGATATAGTTTTGACGAAGAGAATTGGTGTAAATAATTGTAACTATCAGGTACCGCTTATAATAAGTAAAATTTGATTTTACCGAAAAGACCTTGTAAGCGATGAATTTACCCAAACTATCATACCACCTGCTAAGTGACATGTGAACATTAATATTTAAATTGTTCAACATTAATCGCTGACTGAATTCACAACTCTGAGTCACACAACCGCATTTATTATTTCTCAGAAAATCACACAATTTAATTAGTTTGTAAAAATTTGCAAACTGATTAAATTAACTAATATTTACGAAGTATTAATTATTGTTAATTTAATTGATGTTTTGAATGTTGTTGGTAATTATTTTAATGCATATATGAAAGTTGTATTTGCATACATACGACATCAGTATAATTTTAAACATGTTTTAAACAATAAAATAATTACATAAAAGTTGTTTTCTTTTATTTGGAAAAGTTGCATATTTGGAATGTGCTTCGATCAACCATATAATGGTAAGAGGAGGAAATCAATTAATGGGATTAATTGAAATTTAAAAAGAGAAAATATAGGAGGAAGTTTTAAGAGGAGAATATGAAAAGGTTCCTATAATTCTATTAAAAACAAAACCTCCTCATTTTTGAAAGTACAGAGAATACAACGTGACTTTTATTTTTTTATTCTCTTTTCTTCCTCTTCTCTATCATTCATTCATAGCTGAAACTTTATCAAAAAAAACCATCAAAACAAATTCAAATCAACATCAAACTAAATTAAAATGATGGTTTATTCTTCTCTTGCAAAGTGGGATGGTGATTTGCTTGAAATCTGTGGAGAAGCCACAAATCAAGGTGTGATGAAAGGCAAGTCCATTGGATCTTAAGAGTGATCAAACAGATCTAGGTATTGTTCTTTCATTCAAGATGTTTCTACATGCATCATCATACGGAGATTATATATGTGTATAATTCTACATTTATATATCTCATAATTTGTTCCTATACCCTTAATCTCTATCTTTCCCTTTTGTTCATACTTTTGAATTTGAATCTTGATTTGAATATCTCTATTCCCTTGCTTGAGTCGATCATTCTATCAAGTTAAAATATAGAATGTTTTATATTGTTCACTGCTATTTTGTTATGAATTACAACATCTTATTTTCTATCTCATGTATGATTGTTTGATTAATTAGTTTAACATAGATCTAGACCTTCTTAATTTTATTTTCTTAATTTGGTTAAATGGCAGGCTGATTTGAAGCAAACAAAAATAAAAGAAGAAAATAAACATATTAAAGACAATAACATTTAATGCTTGCCTCAATATTCTTATCTCAGCCACCAAAATAAAAATAAGAATATCTGTAGGCTTGCATGTATTACTCAAGTGTGATAGGCATGAACCTGAAAGTAAAAGACAGTAACAAAAAAATATAATATGTGAAGGCTTGCTAGGGAAGACAGTGAAATGCATTCTTAAGCAAACAAACAAAAGTAATTAATGTAAAAAATTTCTAGCACAGTACACTGCATATTAGCCTCCACCCTAAACAAATATCTCTGATTAAAATCTGTACAAACAAATATTTTTATGTTGTATTGTACAAATATTGTCACAATTATATGAAACATAATAATATATCCCTGTCTTCCTTCTTTTCTATAAATCTTCATATCAGTTTGAGCAGGGTAAAGACTAAAATAAACTTCATTAAAAACCTATTTCAAACTAAAACAAGCTTTACTTGAACATAAATCAAGATGCAATCTAACAGTGGATCAAGATGAAGAAGTTAGCCTGAGAATTTTCAATCCTGTGCCTATTTGAAAGCTCTGTTCTTTTCTTCTGTGAGTAACATTTTTCTTATTTATTATTATTCAATATAACTTAAGTTAAAAGGGTTGTATATGTTTTCTGTGATGATATGTAGGGTAAACATACAAGTATATGCTGCTGTGAATCATCTGAATGTGTGTGTGTGTGTGTATATATATATATATATATATATTGTGCACTGCAGTAAAATTTGAGAAACCCTGCTTTAGTTTTCAAGCCCAAACCTGGTTCAAAATTTTCATTTGATCTTGTTCCAATCCATGTTAAGCCTTAAGCCTTGAATAAAATATATTTTTGACACTGTAAACTTTTGTTTAAATTTTGTTTTAAGTAAATAAATTGTGTTGTCACTGAAATGGCTTAAACTACAGAACATCTTCAAACAGGTAAAAATTCGAGTTTATCAGATTACAAATTCATGAATATAAATGGAATTCATATACTAAAATATGATTTTTAAGGTGCGTTTGGGAATTTTTAATGGTGTATTATGAGAGCAGTTTGTGTTTTACTGTTTGGGGCATTTCGAGTCGCCGTGGGCGATCAAGTTGATCTGGAGGGTCGAGCTTCTGTCTGGGGGTGAAGGAGGCTACCGTGGATCAAGGAAAAATGGTAGGTGGCGGCGCAGTGGGTCGTGGAAGCGGCTGCATGGGTTTAAAATGTGTAAACCTAAATTTTACTGTGTTTTGAATTTTGATCACCGCGGCCAGTGCAGGCGATCGAGTGGCACGTGGTTTTGAGGGGAGGTAGAGGGAAGATGGTCGATGTCGCGGCCGGAGTTTGGTGGCCTCCGATGGTCAGAGTATCACGCACGTGGCGTTGACAGGTTTGGGAGGGGAGTGGAGTTGTGTTTCCAGGTTTTATTTTTTTCTCATGTTTGATTTCGCGCGCGCCTGGGGGAAAACTCGGAGCAGTTCGTTGTTTTTTCACGGGGAACTTCGTGGGTTTACTCGAAGTAAACAAGACGAGGGGATGCTCGGGCTGTAGTATTTCAGGTTTTAAATCCTGTAACTGTTTTTAACAGTTTTGAAATCTTGGTTTTAAAATTTAATCAAAGTTGAACCTAGTTCTAACTCAAGTTTAAACAGTGAATTTAAGTTAGTTTTGAAATAGAGTTGGAAATAATTAAGTTTCATAATTTAAATTATTTTAATAACTTAAAAGTGTTTAATATTTAAAGTATTTTCAAACTATAGTTGAGTTCAAATGAAAATTTAAACTATTAAGGAAAGATTGAAACAAGTTAACTCCAAATTTGAAATCAGGACTTAGATATGAAATTCTAGTTTTGGAACTAAAATAAGTTTTAAGTGCTATTAAATATGTGAGCTAAAAAGGGTTTTGAAAAAAATTAGTTTTAAACTTTATTAAGAATAGAATGGGTTTTATTTAGAAAGTAAATTGAAATAAATGTTTTAAACATATTTGGAATTGAAAACATAATCAATAATAAGAATGGTTTATCTTAAGTCATGAAGTTTTAGAATTTATATTCATTAACCTTTAAGTAAATTAAGTATGAATAATTAATGATTTATATTAATTAAACTAGTAATTATAAGATTAAATATAGTAATTAAAGTTTAAATAATGAATTAAGTAACCAATATGTGATTAAGAATCATAGATTAGGTTTTTATTTAAATTAATAAATTTTATGGTTAATCAAACTTATAATTAATAATGATTAATATAAGTTAATTATTTTAGAAGAAAATAATTAAATAAGTGTTAATGGAGATCATTAACTAGATTATTTTATAATTAATTAATGTAATTGATTTTTAATAAATTAATTGGATTAATTAATTCAATAATAATCATTGTAATAGTTTAAATGTAATTAATTATTTGGAAAGTAATTAAGAAATTAATTACTTATTGATTGTGTGAATTGATTTAATTTGAGTTAATTAATTTAGTTTAATTAACTGATATTTTGGAAGTACATTACTTAGTGAAGTAATTGATGAAATCATTGGATGATGGAAAATGGAAGTAATTGGAGTATAATTACTTGAAATTAATCAAGGGATTAATTAAGCTTGTTATTGAAAAGTAATTAATTAAGGACGGTTAATTACTGTATGTTATTAATCAAGAGGGTTAATATATGTGATTTGAAGATTTGTATTCTTAATATAATTAATAAAATAACAAATGAAAATGTAATTAGAAATCATTAATTAATATAATTAATGATGGGATTAGAAATTGATTAATTCGGGAATAATAAATCAACAAGATAATTAAATGGTAATAAATCGATATAAATGTAATTAATAAATGGATTTATTCAAAGATTAATCACTGTAGATAAATTAAAGGGAACTACTGGAATGTAGCAAAAGTTATATAAATCAAAGATGATTAATTGGAATATATAAGTAATTGATGATAAGATTTAAATTAAGTTAATTAATGTTAATTAATTTATGAAATCATTTAATGATTTGGTATGTGTAATTACTTAGTGTAATTAATGGAGTATAATTACTTAGGAAAGTAATTAGAGATAATTACTTGATGAAATTAATACAAGATGATTTGTAAGTAAAGTAATTGGGGTAATTTCTTTTGTAATTAATCAAGGGATTAATTTATGGGAATAATTAATCATGGAATGATTAATTTGTAAATAAGTAATTAAGGGTAGTTAATTGCTGGTTTGTTATTAATCAAGGGTGATTAATAATTGTGTTTAAGTAAAGATTAATCACTTATTGTAATTTAAATAAAGCAATTTAATATAAATTGGAGATCATTAATTAATATAATTAATGATGTAACTAAAAATTGTTTAATTAGGGAATAATTAATAAGGAAGTAATTAAATGTTAATCTGCTATGAATGATTTAGAATAATTCATTTGAGAAATTAATTAAAGACTAAATTACTTCTTGTAATTAGAGAATGATTAATTAATTTGATTTATAATTAAATTAATGATTGTGAGAGCAGGATTTATGGAATGAGTAATTAATTTAATTAATTAAAGATAGAAGTAGTTAGTTTAATTCATTTTAAATTAATTATAGATTGTGATTCATAAATCATGTTTATAGATGATATTGATATTTCATTGTTTGATTGTGATCTCAGATATGAGATGGATAAGATCTATGTGATATGGATGTATGGTTTAAGTATGATAATATTTAATTATCTGTTTGAATGATGATATTAATTATCTGTTTACGCTGATAATGTGAGTATCTATTATGAGATGTGAATTATCTACCTGTGTATTGATAATATTGAATTCACTGTTAAGACTAAATAGACAACTTGGCCTTAAAAGACACGTTTTGGATCTCGATGAGACCGGGATCGGTTTTCCTTATTTGGAACATCCGAAAACCACATTGATTCCAAATTAACGATAGGTCGTGAATCTGAAGTGAAGATGAAGATTCAGAATGCAAGGACTATCGTCGTTAACTCTGAGGGTGATTCCAAAATGAGTGTAACGAGATGATGCCTTCGGTTTCGTTCGAACCCGGAACGAACTTGTACGGATTGAATGCTTTCAACACATCGTCAGGTGGGCGATGAGCATTCTAAGAAATATGTTCTATAAAGGTAATCGTAACCTCAAGCCTCATCAAGCGGGAATGGCTAAAACAGGGGAGGTGCAGCAAGGTTAGGTGGGTCATGCCCAAGTGGGACAAGGATATTCCCCTGTCTAGATGTCCCTTTTTATTCGGCTGTGTGGGCAGTTGGTTGCAGCCAACTGCGGGGTTATCTTGTTCGGGACTGTTCAGTAAGGAGTGGTTCCGGCCTTGTGTTGCAGGGGGTCGGGAGTGATCCTCGGTACGTTGATCTAGGCCACGACTGTGACGGGTGGTACCCCAGTAGCCCTGCCATTGTATGGAATCCACAATCCAATAAGTGCCAACGGTTTTGATTGTATTACCCACTTTTGTGGCTAGTAGCTGGAATTTAATGAATGTAACAATTTCGGCTAGTTTCTATTTACTTGAAAACCCTAGACCTATTATAATATTACAGAATTTCCTATCAAATGTTTTGGCTAGCGTAAGGTAAAAACTTTTCCATGTTTATGTGTGGGAAGTCTTACGTGATACCTTTTATTTTCAAAGGATTTTTCAAAATTAAGCAACTTTAACCTGTTACTCACACCAGACCCATATCCGACCCGGAGTTTATTTTTGTTTTTCATAAACTCTCGGGTACCCAAATTTTTACGGGTAGCCAAGGGATTCAGGTTAGCTTTGACGAATTATGGAGGAGCAATGGAACAGGAGGCTTCAGCGTTGTAGATATATATATTTATAGTTCCGCTGTGTTGGTATCTCTGTGATGTATTGTGTATTGAGTTGTATAACTAGACAGGTGTTTATAACTGTCTAATAAGTGATGTATTATCTGTATAACTCTGATTGATGTTAAATATTATGTAAATACTTATGTGATTAATATAATTTATTCAATCCACTGTGAGATCTGATGTTGTTGTTCTTTCTTCTCTATCTTTTCTATTTTCTCACCATTTTCTTTCTTAAAAACGATACGTCTTCCTGGGCGTAGGAAGTCGGGTCGTTACAAAACCCTAGAAAATCTTCACTTTTCGAAGCTAGTGTGTTGTTTCCAAAGTCTAGTTAAAGTTCGCTTTGTGTTTGCGGAGTTTTGGTGGGTAAAAACTACTTTTTTTTGGAAAAGTTTTTGACTTTACTATGATGTGTTTTCATGGTGATAATATGATGATAAAATTGAACGGTTATTATGTTGGTCGATGATGATTTGATGGATGTTTGGGTTTGATGTTAAATTTGAGATTTGAATGTGATGTTGTCGAGTTAGTAAGCATATAACCTTATGTTTATATATGTGTTTTATTATGATATTGAAAGTATGGTAGTATGGATATATGGTTGTGATCTAAGAACCAAAGTATGTTCAGTTGAAACAAAGTTAACAACTTTGTGTGTTGCGACGGACGCGAGATCCGATTCTAAATCAAAAACTATATTTTCTTGTTTTAAAGTTTGAAAATTATTTCAAAGCTTCTATCTTTGTTTCTGAGCGTCAAAAACTTTAAAAGTTATGTTTCTAAACATAAAATAGGAAATAATAAGCAAGCGTTTTTGTTAAAGTATATTTAAGCGAACTGCACCCATAGCAATAGACGTAGTTCGATAAAATTTTCGATTTTCGTTTTAAAACGTTTTCTTTTGAAATGATTTTGCAAAAGTTTTTCAAACTTAATTAGTAATATATTAAGTTTAGTTAAATTAATATTTTATTATTTAATAAATTGATTGAAGGTAATTAGCACTTAATTAGTAATTAAGTAAGTTTAATGACTAACTATTGATTAATAAGGTTTTAGCTAGTGATTTATGAAGATAAGTAATTTAATGATTAATTACTATTTAATTAAGTTAGTCAGTAAATTAATTAAATATTATTTAATTAAGTGATTATTTAATTAATTTTTAATTAATTAGGGTTTAGCTAATAATGAATTGATTTAACCTTAACTAAGATACATTAGGAAGTTAATTAGGACTTAACCAAGTCCATTAAGTTAATTAAAGTTTAGTTATGAATTAATATTGATTTAATTAAGACATAATTGAAGTTTAAGCTAACTAAAAATATTTTAATCTTTTCAAAGTTGTTTTTAAACTTAATCGGTTATATTTTAAATCATTCTTCTTTTCAATCTAATTGATTTTAAATTAAAGGATCTCTTGTCTGGACCATTATGTAGCAAATGAATTAAAGTAGTGATTATAAAACGTTGACACGTTGTATGGAAAGTAAGTGACTTGTATTTAGCACAAACGCTGAATATTGGTAACATGATAGACACAAGGAAGTTAATTTCAATAAGCAGGTCATGATAACTTAACCATATAAATATACTTTCATATGTACATTTTTCATTCGATTATGGATTTACTCATATTTATAACTTGGACATCTACCTATGATTGATTATATGTTATGTGTGAATCCCTTACATATCTGATGTTTGGCAGTATTTATGATATAACTTAGATAAGTTAAACCTAAATTTAATGATCCATTGTAGTCGTTGAGCCTCCGTTTGGTTTTGTAAAGTAAATATTTTATTTTATTTTGAAATGGTCTTCAAAGCTATTTTATTTTGAACAAGATATTTGAAGAATGATTTGACAATTGGTTTGAGAAGTTTTATAAATGATTTTGGGGTATTCATAAAAGGAGTTTAAGAATTTGAATGTTTATAAAAATATTTTATAAATGGGTTTGGATGTCTATAAAGGAAAATTTATAAAAAGGATTACTAAGTAATTACAACAGGAATTTGAGGTTTGGGTTTCTTGAGGTTGATCTTTTAAAAAAAATGGTGGTATGGAACATCCATTCCACACTTACCACCGATGGAATTGTGCATAGAGTTATCCTTTTCTTCAATTTAAATAGTGTAGTTAAATTCGTTTAAGAGATTTGGAAATGGGAAATTTTAGAAATGTTTTGTGAATATACTTATGTAAAGGATATAAGTATATGAATGTTGATAAATGTTTGGGATAGGAGATTTATAAATGAAAATGGTTTTGAGGCTTAGTGATTGCTTTGGGTAATTAAATCTCTAGATTTTTGTTGTTATTTGAGGGTTAAATAACCGACTATCAAATTTGGCCTTATTTGACTAAGGAAGTATGAATGTAAAATTCGAGTTTTCGACAAGGACTCGAATATTTACTTCCAAAAGAACCGGGAATGAGTCAACCGAAAATTATTGTTTGTTGGTACGAAGAGACCGAAATTGGATTTATATTTCGAAAAAACACTCTAAATCAACATGTACGTTCGAGTGGAAGACATTTTTATGATGACTGAAGATGGTGCTCTTTAAAGTGCAAGGGCAACTACTATTAATCCTAAGGGTGATTCCAAAATAGATGTAGTAGAGTTATTGCCTTCGGTTTCATTCAAACCTTAAATGAACTTGTATGGATGAATGCTAGCATTGCATTGACGCCTAGAGGGCGGTGTTAACCATCCAAGATGGATTCCTATTCATGAAGGTAAAACGTGGCCTCAAGTCTCACAACCGGGAGAAATGGAAAAAACAAGGCATGCAGCAGAGCTATGTGGTTAGCTAAACGCAAACACCGTGGTTGTATAAGCCCTTGGTGTCAAGGGGGTGAGGTAATCCGGTCTTCCATATTAAAGAGGCAGCTGACTCTGTATTAGCATCAGTGATTTTCTAGAGGTGTATCATCGGAAGGTAGTTCCTTACCTTGCCGTCGTTTCGATCCAATCTCCAGTACGTACCTTACGGTTTTGATTGTAGAGCCTACTATTAAAATGCAAGATGCAAGCATTTCAGTTATTTCCTCTCTTACTTTAAACCTCGACACTATGATAATATCACTAGATCTTGAAGTAAAACGTTTTGGTTATTGTAAGGTAAAAATCCATACGTTTTTATGTGCGGTGTGCTCTTACGAGATAACCTTTGTTTGAAAAGTTTTCAAATGTAGAAATCAGTTTGGTTGTTACTTGTTATCAAGTTTTACTCATGCTGGTTTACCAGACTGACCCGGGCGTTATTCCATGTAATGCTCGGGTCAGACCGAGCATGTTTTACCATGTTTATAGGACACTTCGGCGCTAGAGAAGAGCTGAATGGCCAAGATGTATTCACGTATTTTACTTTCGCTTTACTATAAAGTATATATGATTGGTCAATGTAAGGACAGACTTCTATAGCTGTCCAAATTTAGGATAAGTCTAGAGTACTCTAATGTTGTATATATGAATAAAGATGTTTTCTTTTTGTAAAGATCATTGTTGTATTATATACTATTCATTGCGTTGTGAGATTCTGTGTTGTTTAGTTTTCTTTTGTCTTCTATCTTCTTCTTTCACCCTAATAAATCAGTATTTCTAGCAATTCAGTGTTCGGCATGCGATACAGTGGACGTATTAGTGTCGATTTTCGAGGGTCGAAAATTCGATTCATTACAGATTTTTATATTGGTTTGGGCCATTTGACATCCAGTTTGTTATCTTATTGATCTTTCATAATTAAAGCATTGCATATTACATTTTTCTACAAAAGAAATGTTAAACAAACTATGGTTAGAGGTGTTTCGAATACCATATCCTTAAGACAAGATTCCTATCAAGTTTGGAGAGTCATTATGTGCATTCGAAAGAGTTTCGATACTACTAGAGGCCCTTCCCAATTAGATCAGAGTGCACCATCATTTTGGTCTTTAATGTTAGCCATCATCTTAGAATAAGATGCCCTTTGTGAAACTTTCTCTCTTTAATTCATGAATTACAACATTTTGTTATTCTTTGTCTATAAAAAGCAAACCTAACCTCCACGATCGATCTCAACTCAATTGCAGCCAATTTGGATCACTATGAACGTGGCATGGATCGATCAAGATTGATCCCAAACCACTCCAAATCAATCTGGCGGCCCACATGCACATGAGAAAAGGTATTCCTAGGTTTAAGGAAGATATTTCTAGATCTACTCCTATAAATAGCGACTCTATGGCAAATAAAGAGGGAATCTTCTTCTTTTCTAGGTGAAACTCTTCCATCTTGGTTATTGATTTCAAAGGTTTGTAACTGTAATCCCAATATAAAAAGGAATAAATGATTAATTCAAAGTGGAAGTAGGCCGGAGATAGCCGGACCACTATAAATATCCCGTTTTCTCTGACTTTCTATCATTTTAATTTGGTTATTTCATCATTTTTATTCTCTACATTATCTAGATCTGAGATATGTATTTGGATATTGAGGATTTGTGTGCAGACACTGGTGCTTTAACTACTTCTGGGGTTTGTGACCAATTTTGGCGCAAACACTTTGGTGCTTTCACTAACATAACTGGCACCGGCTATATCAGATTTGGAAAGCTATAGTATTGGATCTAGGAGGAACCACGGAGCTGCAGGAGTTCAGATTCACGGAGCTGGAGCACCAGGAATGGAGGAGGACATCTAGGTCAGATTCAGGAAAAAGAAGCTAGCAGGATGAATATTGGATAGAGTTATGGATCTTGGCATAGAACAGAGCTTAGATGCATGTCTGGAAGAAGATGAACTGGGATTCCCTCGTGGAATCGGGGGTAGGATGGAAATGATGATCGAAAACAACCTATGGATGCAGGAACATCTGGAAAATGGAATTCAAGACTTGGAACGGAAATCAGCGGGCGTACATATGGATTAGATCAGCCGGGTGCAAACCCCAACCAAGTATAAAAGGATTGGCATAACTACCCATTGAACTGAGGGCATGGATTTAGATAGCTTTGTTTGGAAATGGATAGCGGTGATGGAACAGGAGCAGCTATCATCCGCCACAATCGGAGCTAGCCCGGCTTAAAGGCACAGGTCATCAACTAATCGGGATGGTATGGAATAAGTAGCAAACTCTGGGCAGATGGCTAAGTCACTTACTCATGTACGGAACGGAGATAGCCCCTAGGAATTCTCTGAGATGATGATAAACCATTATGCTCTAGTTTGTGAAATCTGCTTATACTATCTGGTTTGGATATTTGCTTTTTCTGGTTTGGGTTTGGAGTTTGGTTTGAACTCTTGGTTTTGTTGGTTTTCTGGTTTGGATTTTGGTTTGGATTCTTAATATGGACTTTTGGTTTTATCTGGATTATGGATTGGATTTTGATTGGATTTTCATCTGCATTTTTTTATTTCAAGTCATCGAGTATGGTCTATGCTCAGCGAGAACCCCAAAAATACAAGTCCTCGACCGAAGAGTCGAGGCCGGAGTATATAAGTCCTCGACCGAAGAGTTGAGGCCAGAGAATATAAAGTTCTCAATCGAAGAGTCAAGGCCGATGAATATAATGTCCTCGATCGAAGAGTCGAGGCCGGAGAATGATACCCCACAAATAAGTCCTTGACCGAAGAGTCGAGGCTGGAGAATACAAGCCCTCGACCGATGTGTCGAGGCCGAAGTAGGATAAAATGACCCGGCGAGTTCCCGGATCTGGCTATGGACCCGAAGAGGTCCCGAATTTGGTAAAATGACATGGAGAAATCCCGACTTTGGATTTGAACCCCGCGAGGTCCTGGACTTGGATAAAGTGACCCGGAGAGGTCATGGATTTGGTTAATGGATATGGATGGATTACAACTCGGTTGTCGAGCTTGGATGAATATAGAATGGCTAAGGATTTGGATACTGGATTCGGAATCGAATATTGACTAGGAGCAGTAATGGATTTGGGTAAGAATACGGCTATGGCACTTGGATGGAATGGCTTGGCAATGGGTTGGATGATGGATCGGATCATGTGGCTATGGATGGAGTATGGACTTTGAATGTTGGGATAAAGCTATTCAAAATACACTTTCCTATGCAAGGCATGTTTTGGGGGGTAGATGTTACCTCACCTTTTGGACAAGGCTGAGATATCAATAAATTGGCTAAAAAAGATGGTATCATTGTTGGAGATCGATTGGAAAAAGGCTATGATCGATACCGTCAAAATTGGACCAAGCTCCAATCAAGGTGGGATCGATTGGGATTGATAAAAAAGACTCGGTGAGGCTACATCTCAAATTTCAAGTCAAAAAGAGTTCGTATGCTCAATTTATGGTTGGATAAATATTCATGAAAAATTAGTTCGTATCGATCGAGGGACTCGGCTATTTACTTTGGATCGATGGAACATATCGATGCCTTTCGTATCGATCGAAGGACATCAACATGGGTGTGGATATGGATAGCACATAGTGTATTGGCTTGGATCGATAGCAGGTCATATCGATAGGTTTCTTATTAATCTACGACATCAAATTAATACGAAGAAAAGGAGTTTGGATCGACACGAAGGATGAAGCTACTTGATGGATATGAAGTCATATGCTTCACTAAGATACTCGGGATCGATACAAATGTAGGTGTAAGCATGGATACGAGGCGATGGCTATAAGGGTTTAGAAAATCATTCCGTATCGATCATTTATTGATCGATACAAAGGGCATGCATGGAAGCAAGACGTGGATGGACACAAAAGGCAATCGAGGATCGATACGAAGGTAGGTGAGCGGCTGATGGATACGAAGAAGGCAGCAAGCATTCACAGATGGATACAAAAGGTATGGATATGAAAGCAACTGCACTAAGGGCTATGTTTCATATCGATCATGTTCTTATCGATCGATACGAATGGATCGATCAAGGTGGAGCATAAAGCATGGATCACGTGGACTGTAATCTATGGACACAAAAGCTATGGATTGATGGATATGAAGCGATGGAGGCAAATTGATGGATACAGATTCTTCATGGATACGAAATGCTCAGCCTACACTAGCAATCTCAAATTTTGATCGATCATGTCAAACTACAAGCCCAAACAACATGAAATTTTCACAGAAGCTTGCTTATGCACTCAAGAACCTCCATGATCGATCTTAACTCAATTGGAGCCAATTTGGATCAATACGAACGTGGCAGGGATCGATCAAGATCGATCCCAAACCACTCCAAATCAATCTGATGGGCCCACTTGTGCATGAGAAAAGGTATTCCGAGGTTTGAGGAAGATATTTCTAGATCTACTCCTATAAATAGCGACTCTATGGCAAATAAAGAGGGGATCTTCTTCCTTTCTAGGCAAAACTCTGCCATTTTGGTTATTGATTTCAAAGGCTTGTAACTGTTACAGTATAAAAAGGAATAAAAGATTAATTCAAAGTGGACGTAGGTCGTAGATACCCGAACCACTAAATATCTCGTGTCTTCTATTACTTGCTTTCCATTTACTTTGGTTATTTCTTCATTTTCATTCTCTACATTATCTGGATCTGAGATATGTGTTTGGATATAGAGGATTTGTGCGTAAACACTGGTGCTTTCACTACTTCTGGGGTTTGTGACCAATTTTGGCGCAAATAATACCCATTTATTTCAAAATCATAAAAAGTTATAATACAAAATACCATCAAATCATATTATTAATCTTTTACAACAATTGTCTAAATATTTAGGTACACATAAAAGCAAGTAATAATGATAAATACCGCAACAAGCTAGGCTTCTCCATCCCTGAGCATCGTTGCCGCGAATACTCCGTGATTAACCTGTGTTGTAATGAGGAGGGAGTCGGAACAAAATGTATGGTGAATAAAAATCTCAAGTCTTACTTTTTCAGTACTTGGGCAGTATATTTCAAAATAAGAATATGTCTACGATTATAAAACATCAAAACCATTTAATACTTCTTGTAAGGAAAGGAGACGGGTCCTCAACCAACCACCTAATACCTTCCATTCCAGAAGCAGGTTTCTAAAATCCCATAACCCAAATCTCACATCATATATAGCTAGCAATGCAACAGATAGTACCCAAGCTACTTAATATCTTTTATTGGAAAATAGGAAAACTCTGGTCAAATTAAGGTAGAACCCATCATTTAATACCTATTTCCAAGGCGTGCTCCTTAATAGTACTATTTAGCTGGCATCATATGAATCTTAAGTCACTTAATACTTCTTTATTTTGAAAGGTGGACCCTCAATCAATCACTTAATACCTTTTTTGGAAGTGGACCCCTATAGAGATACCACCTACTCCCTTAGGCCATTTAATACTTCATTTGGGAAAAGAGACGGGCTCTTAAATAACCACTTAATACCTCAAGAGCCTGAAGTAGGCCCCTTGTACTATGACCCATGCTCATAATGACATCTCACTTTAGTCTGACTATTCGTAGGAACTAGTAGCCAAATTTGCTGGGTAGATTTCCCCTATAGAATTTGGGACTAACCTTGCATCATTATAAATATTTATCATAAGTATATCTCACATCAATATGAAGTGCACACAACTACTGGTAGCCTCAAAGTGAACGATAGACTTTCATCATGTAACTCTATTGACCTCACATCCTTATGACTTAACCATAAATTAAATACACTCTATATATAATAATACTCGTCTCACCATTTCATAAATAAGACCTTATAAGGAATCTTCTTTATTATGCCTTAGAATAATAATTAGGCTATATAAGAGTTTCCTCTTATTTTTGCCTAACAATCAATTACATTCCTAATGGGGAAATGATGAAAATAAATACCTATTTAACTACGCCATATATGCAATAATTATATGTTAAATACGCTAATAGAGATAAATAAATATTCATTTCTAATAAATTCTAAACGCATGGATTTTAAGCCTTAAATTAGTGTTAAATTTCAATTCCCTAACCAAATACTATTACAAGTCTTTTTTCTTCAAGTTTCTAAAATTTCAACATACCAAAGTAAAGGATTCTAATATCCAAAACAAGGAATAAATATTCATAACCAAATTGCAATAACTTTAGACTTGTAAATAAAATAGAAACTCAATTTATTACACCAATTCAATGGAATATCCTAAACAATAGGAATTGCCATCAAAACTCCATATTTTACTCAACTCTTTTTTTACAAAGAAATAGCTAAAAAGGAAACTTGTGCGGAATAAATGGTGTAAACTACGAATAAAATCTGTAATCTAAACCTTTGTTTCGTTGAAGAACCATAGATTGAACTAGAGAAGTGGAATAGACTATGAAATCATCAAAAATTGCATAAACAAAACAAATTCCATCAAATTAATGTAAATAACTGAGAATCTCAATATAGAATTGACATTTCGAAATGAAAAGGAGTTTTGGGGATTTTATCTATCGTATTTTCATAATCTCAAAATCTCTAAGGTATATTTAAATCCATAGAGATACATAAATAATTACTGAAAAAGAAATACTAAGGTTTCCACTCACAGAACAGCCTTAGCTTCGCCTTTCTTGGATTTGCATGCTTTTCAGTCTCCTCCAAAATCTCTCGCTTTTGATATATACACAATAGAGAAAATGTATATATTTTTATTAGATTCAGAACAATTGGGGAAAGAACAAAATAAGAATAGATTGGAGGTAGAAGAAATAATTAGAGAATCAATTGAACTCTTACCTAAATTCTTTACGAAGTTTTTGAATCTAATTTGAAGAGATAATAATGGCAGAGTTTTGTTGAATTCTCCAAATTAATATGAATAAAAAGTGGAGAGTGTAGGGTTATATGTATAGGGGTTGAAACGCACCATAACTGTAGGATGGAAATAGGTAAGAAACAAATGAATCTAAAGCCTACAACTCAATGTATAAAGCTTTATACCCTAGCCGTCAGTGGAAGCTTTCGTTGCCAAGTGACCAACCGCCTATGTGTGACCGGTCGACTGCTACGGTCAATCGGTTGACCTATATAGGTCGACGGCTCCTCTATTTAAAGGAACCTTTATTTCGTTACATTGCACAATTTATTTTATTCCCTAATTAACTTTTATACATTAAATGTTAATTAAACATTTATATAGTGTCCAAGCAAATTTTTGAAATTTAAACCTTAAATTTAATTTCTCATTTGAATTTGAATTCAGACTAAATTAATGTAAATCTAAAAACTTCAAATGCTCATAACTTCTTTGCTTGAGCTCCATTTTCATCATATTTTATATGGAAACAGATTAGAATTTTACCACGAACACAACAAAACAAATTTCATGGTTAAATTCCTACTTTAATAAAAAAATATCCTATCTTGTCTTGTTTAATTCAATTTAATCCATTTAATTATAGTTCTTTTTTGGGGTGTTGCATTCTTCCCCTTTAAAAAGGATTTCGTCTCGAAATCTTTCAAGGCGCGAATAGCGTAACTTGTAATAACGTACATGCTATAAACCTAACTATCTACTCAACCAATAGTGCAATGTGATTATATATTGTAGACATCTAAAATGAGCTCAATCCTAGCGTGAATGTGTAATCGTGTCATGAAAGTATGTATGCAAACACCTTAACATGTATAAAGTTTCTACATGAGTGCAAAGTGATTGTGAAAAAGGGAAAACCATCTCCTACCATCTAATCTAATGACCATGATGCAACCAAAATTCTAAAATTTAGAGAGAAAAATTACCCTTGAAAAGCTCTGGGTGAGTGTTTTTCATCTTCTCCTCGGTCCCCTATGTGATTTCCATCGGATTGTCCCCCATTGTACTCGAAACATTCTAATTATTTTATTGTGGAGTCTTCTACTTCTGTGCTCCATAATGCATACGGTGGCACGAGGAACTATCGGGTCCATCTTAAAAAACCCCTAATTGATCAGGCTCTACACTAATAGCGGTGTCATGAAGGTATTTCCTAAGGTAGGAAATGCAGAAAACATTGTGGACTCCTACCAACTTGTTAGGAAGCTCCACATTGTATGCCAATTTTCCTATCCTTTCCAAAATTCTGAATGGCCCGAAAAACATAGGTATCAATTTTCTAGACTTTCCAAATCTAAAAACCTTTATAAGAATGGAGATTTTAACAAACATCATATCTCCAACCTCAAATTCAAGCTCTTTCCTTCTTTTATCCGCATAATATTATTGACGGTCTTATGCTGCTTTCATCCTTTGTCTGATCAGCTCTAATTTTTTTCAGGTATTACGGATCAAATAGGGTTTGAGTAATACTTTTTCGGTGGTTTTCCACCTACAACTTGGTGATTTGCATGGCCGCCCATAAAGTGTTTCAAAGGGACCATACTAATCGTTGCTTGACAGCTATTATTATATACAAACTCAACCAAAGGTAGAAGCTGCTCCCAATGTCCTTCAAAGTCCAAGACATAGGCTCTCAACAAGTCCTCCAAAATCTTACTCACCCTCTCTATTTTTTCATCAGTCTTTGGGTGATATGCAGTGTTAAGATTCAAAGAAGTTCCCAATGTTGTTTGTAGGCTCCTCAAAAACTCACTGTTAAACATTGGATCCCTATCACTGGCTATGCTCATAGGGATTCCTTGCAAACGAATCACCTCCTTGATGTAAATCTGTGCGAGAGAAGCAACAATCCTATTTCTCCTGACTATGATAAAATGAGCACACTTAGTGAGTCTATCCACAACTGCCTAAATAGCCTCATTTCCCGTCTTATTTCTAGGCAATCCTTCCACAAAATCCATCAAAATATGTTTCCACTTCTAATCCAAAATTTCCAAATGGTATTAATAATCCACCAAGCTTCCCTTGCTCGGCTTTTACTATCTGACATGTCAAACACCTAGCAACAAACTCAGCTATGCTCTTCTTCATTCCATGCCAAAAGAAAATCCTCTTCATGTCCATATACATCATATCTCCTCCAGGATGAATGGTCATCCTTGAGTGGTGAAACTCCATAATCACCTATCTCAACAAATCATCAATCATCAAAACATAGAGGTGTCCATCCCTTCTCAAGCATCCCATCTCATCAACTGAATACCTACAAGCATGGGGAAAATGCTCTCCTTTCCTCAACTTCTTCAAAATCTCTACAAACTTCTCATCGTTTATTTACTCTCGCCCTATGCGGTCCATCATGGCTGGTCTGGTCTCCAGAACTACTGGAAAACCTTAGATGGGTTCTATTGATGGTTGGAAGTTAAAATTCGAGAGAAACTCCAATTGTCTCCATTTATACATAGCACCTAGGGTAGCATGCCTCCGACTAAGGGCGTTGGCGACTACGTTCCCTTTTCTAGGTGTATATTGAATACTAAAACCAAATGATGCTATATGCTCTATCCATCTCTACTGTCTATGATTTTAATAGGTATTTGAGTGATTTATGATTAGTGAATAACTCAAATCTTTCTCCCAAGAGATAACACCTCCGCAATGTAAGGTAAAGATAATACCTGCCAATTCCAGGTCATGCACTGGATTCCACTTCTCATGGTCCTTTAGTTGTCTACTAGCATAAGCAACAACTTTTCCTTCTTGTATTAAAACTGCTCCTAACCCTATGCCACAAACACCTATGAAAGTGACGCAGCGGATATAACGGATTGACGACGAAATGAAGATTTCGTGTCAAGCTATTCGATGAAATGATTAGATGAAGCAATATGAATCGATGGAATGAAGAATTCCGAATGCCCAAATTCGTTGATCACAAAGATACCGAATTCTAGCTATCTTCGACACGTTGATCGTGCACGATACCGTGAAAGAAGATCTACAATTCTTCAGACGTTGATCAAGCGCACTTGATACCGTGAATTGGCTTCAACGATCATTGATTCGAGCGCACTCGAATACCGAAGGTGGAGATAGGAGATCACACTCAACTACCAATTTCAAGTGGCACAAAGCACACAAAACAAGAGTTTATTCCAAAATTAACAACCTTACAAATGACCACACCTCCCCTATTTATAGGGTTTTTACAACACACACACTAGGTCGTACACGACCTAACACTTCACCGTCCTAACACACACAGCGACTCAACACAAAGCCACAAGTACACGACCCAAAAACATACGAGTTACGACCTATATGTACAACACAATAGCATACAACACAGTATACACACATAGCGACTTACGACTCAAAACATGGAGCGACCTAAAACATACGGCAGCAGCGACCTAAGAACGAGCTTCTGGAAATCTTCACTTCGGCATAAGCTTGAATGACCTTGCGACCTAAAAGTTGAGCGACTTAAGGACTCCTCCTTCATGCGACTTAAGAAGCATGGCTTAGAACAGGAAGCGGCAACGACCTATGATCTGAGCGACCTACTCTTCAGCGACATAAGGCCTCGCGACCTAAGGAAAAGGCGCCTTCTGGTTAGGTAGTTGGCGACCTAAGGCACATGAGTGACTTAATGTTTCCTGCGACCTAGGATTTTGAGCGACATAAGGAGATAGGATGCGGCATAACATTGAGCGACCTAGCCCTTCACGCGGGCCAACTTTCATAGGTCATTGAGCGACCGGTTGCATTGTTGTTTGACCACTTTGCTCGTTATTCCTTACCCCATTAGGTCGTGAGCTGTATTCCAACAACTTCACTAGGTCACTTGAGCGACCTATCATCCCCTGGTTAGGTCGTATCGCCTTACCTCGTGGTTTGTTAGGTTGTGAACGATCTAAGGCGAGTAATTGTGCTGCTTTATCATTAGGCTGGGCTGCATCATCCTCCCCTGGTTGGGAAAAATTCGTCCTCGAATTTAAAAGTTCTTCCCCATTAGATTGTTCATCTCCATAGTAAGGCATAAGATGTTTAACATTAAACACGTCAGAAGTGTACACATCCTTCGGCAGCTTCAACCTATAAGCGTTTTCATTGATCCGTTTCACAATCTTCACAGGACCAATCTTTCGAGCTTTAAGTTTATTGTATGCTCCCACTGGAAAACGATCCTTCGTTATTACAGCGTATACTGAATCTCCTTCATTAAATTCAACACCTCTTCGCTTCAGATCCGCAGATCGTTTATACTTCTCATTTGTCTTCTCCAATCGTTCCTGAACGATTCTATGGCATTCTGTTAACCCATCAACGAAATCAGCAGCTTGCTTAACTGTCCCCTTCGGTTGTGGCACTATCACTAAATCCAACGGCCCCTTTGGCAAGCTCGAATATACAATCTGAAATGGACTGAATCCCGTACTACGGTTGGTAGCATGATTATGAGCAAACTTCGATTGACATAACTTCACATCCCAACTCTTCAGATTATCTTTCACAAGACACCGTAATAAATTTCCCAGCGATCTGTTCACAACCTCTGTTTGACCATCCGTCTGCGGATGATAAGCACTACTGAATTTCAACTTAGTTCCCACCATCTTCCACAAACTTAGCCAAAAATGACTCAGAAATCTGGTATCCCTGTCTGAAACTATAGATTCCGGTAAACCATGCAAGCGATAGATCTCTTTAAAGAACAACTGCGCCACATGGACTGCATCCGCCGTCTTCTTACAAGCAACAAAATGTACCATCTTCGAGAAACGGTCCACTACAACATATATAGAGTCATTTCCCCATTGAGTCCTCGGCAAACCCAACACAAAATCCATGCTTATATCCACCCACGGCTTTGTAGGAACAGGTAAAGGCATATACAACCCCGCATTTGTAGCTGTCCCTTTCGAAACTTGACAACTATGACATCTACGCACAAATCTTTCAACTTCCCTTCTCATCGATGGCCAATAGAAAGACTGAGAGACTAACTGCAACGTGCGATCCCGTCCAACATGTCCTTCTTCGTGTAACTCCTTTACAATCTTCATTTGTAAGCTTCCTTCTGGTATGCACAATTGATTCCCTTTGAATAAGAATCCATCCATCAATACAAACTCATCAGTACTCTCATCCTTGACTTTCTTAACAATCTTTGTAAAGTAAGGATCTTCTTCAAACAACTCTGGCAATACTTCAAATCCTGTCACTTCAACCTTCATTGTCGTCAATAAATGACTCCTCCTACTCAAAGCATCAGCCACACGATTCGTCACCCCTGACTTGTGTTTCAGGACAAAAGTAAACTGTTGCAGGTATGCAATCCACGATGCATGCCTAGTTGAAATTTTCTCCTGTCCTTGCAGATGTTTTAAAGCTTCGTGATCAGTGTATAAAACAAACTCCTTATGGAACAGATAGTGTCTCCAATGTTTCACCGCTTGCACCACAGCATAAAATTCCACATCATACGTACTATATCTCACCTTTGCCCCTGAAAGCTTCTCACTGAAATATGAAATAGGACGCCCCTTCTGACTCAACACCCCTCCAATTCCAACCTTGTATGCATCAGTATGTAGTTCGAACAACAACTGAAAATCTGGCAAAACAAGAATTGGTGATGTCGTCAAAAGTTCTTTGATTCGCTTAAAAGCAACCTCTGCTTCCTCCGACCATGAAAACTGCTTTCCTTTCATACAATCAGTAACCGGTGCCATCACACTACTGAAGTGTGGAATGAATCTTCGATAGAATAACGCTAGCCCATGAAAGCTTCTCACTTCTGTTATTGTCCTCGGCTGTGGCCAATTTCTAACTGGTTCAACTTTATTCTGATCCACCTAGATTCCTTCTTCTGACACAACATTTCCCAGAAATAAGACACTCCTCGCCATAAACACACATTTCTTTGTTGCAGCATAAAATTGTTCCTGTCGTAGTACCATCAGCACTTCTCTCAGATGATGCAAGTGTTCCTCTGGACTCCCACTGTATATCAGAATATCATCGAAATACACCACCATGAATTTCCCAATAAATGGTCTAAAGATTTGATTCATCAACCGCATAAACGTACTTGGTGCATTCGAAAGACCAAACGACATTACCAGCCATTCATACAACCCTTCTCTCGTCTTGAATGCTGTCTTCCACTCATCTCCTGGTCTAATTCGAATTTGATGATATCCGCTCTTCAAATCAATCTTCGAAAAGATAGTAGCCCCGCTCAACTGATCTAGCAAATCATCCAACCTGGGCATTGGGAATCTGTACCTACAGTGATCTTATTCAGCGCCCGACTATCGGTACACATCCTCCACGTTCCATCCTTCTTCGGCACCAACAGGGCTGGAACCGCACAAGGACTTAGACTTTCCTACACACGCCCTTGTTCTAGTAATTCTTCCACTTGCCTTCGCAACTCCTCATGTTCCCTCGGACTCATCCGGTAATGTGGTCGATGTGGCAACACAGCTCCTGGAACAAGATCTATCTGATGTTGAATATCCCTCAACGGTGGTAATTCCGTTGGCAGCTCCTCAGGAAATACATCGTCAAATTCTTCCAGCACTGGCTTCACTTCTTCAGGAATTTCAACCACTTCATTACACTCTCGTCCAATCAACAAAAAGACTTCAGGCTCCTCTTCAACTTCTTTAACAAACTCCTTCAAAGATAGCAAAGTTTTCAGCTCTTCAATCTCCTCCAACTTGCTTTTCTTCTGTTGTTGCTTCTTGGGAACTAAAGTGATTTTAGTACCTTCAAACATGAAACTGTAGCTATTAGCACGACCATCATGTTGCACTGCTCTATCAAACTGCCATGGTCTGCCCAACAACAGATGACACACATCCATGTCCACTACATCACACCAAATTTCATCTTTGTATTTCTTACCAATCGAAAATGGAACTTGAACTCACCTGTCCACCTTCACCTCTCCTCCTTTCCTCAGCCACGCTAACTTGTAAGGATTTGGATGCTTCTCCGTTTTCAGCTTCAACTTTCTCACAGCTTCGGTAGAAATAATATTGTCACAACTTCCTGCGTCAATCACAAATTTAAAAACCTTTCCCAGAATTGTGCACGTTGACTGAAAGATGTTACTCCTCAATAAACTAGTTTCTTCTTCCTGCTTCAGTGATAAACAAGACCTCCTCATCATTAGATTACATCCTTCATCTCCTGACAATAAGTCTTCCTCCTCAATCAGTAATGAATTAGAACTTTCTACATCTTCATCCTCATCTTCAATCTCAGCAATCATTGCTCGTTTCTTCGACTTTGGACATTCATTGCTTTTATGACCCATCTTCTGGCAATTATAACACTTGAAACTGTTGTTGACTTTCGCCTTCGCAACTTCATTCACAACTGGTTTACTGACAGCTTTAGAAACAATAGAACTCCCACTAGCACCTTTGTTCTGATTATTGGAACTTGTAAACCACCACCTCCACGTCTTCCCTGCTTCTCCCAAGCCAACACTTTCTGATGTGCCTCTGCAACAGATCTCGGATCAAACATGTTCACCATATCTTGAATCTGCATCCTCAATCCTTGAATTCTGGAATTTCAGTTTTCATCCCCGATTCCCAACGACGATCCTCTTCTACATCCCGATATGAATTTCGAACTTGGTCTCGATCTCGATAATGAATGCTAGCTCTATCACCCTCTTCATCAAAATCAAATGTACGTCTATATCGATCTCGACCATCATCACCCCTTCGATCACGCATGTCCCTTCTACTATGTCTCTCTTCATCTCTATATGGTTCATCCTCAAACTCACGTGGAGTTCTTCTCTCTTCGTGTCCATAGTCATGGTGATCTCTCCTCAATGAAATTGATGTTTCTCTTCTTTCTCTAAAAGATTGCGGCGACACCCTCCTCGCTTCCGTAACCGATGGCGAAACTCTATTTCCTCCATGGTTTGAGACTGGTGACCTTCTCCTTTGAGTTTGATTCATATCAATCATCAACTTCTCTAGCTTTCTAATGCCTTCATCAAATTTCTCATTAATGCGTTGTTCCATCTTCTCGGCTTCTTCCCATCTATACAACGCTTCAACATTTTGATGGCGGTTAGCTCTTATTGGCGGCATGATTGAATCAAATAATCTTCAAAACTTCAATTCTCGGCCTGGTTCAAACAAAATGATACACGGCTCAAACTTCAACACAAAGCTATGCTCGGCCTTTACTTCAACAAATGATACCAAAATGATGCTTCAATTCTCGGCTCAAACACTTCAAATACTACTCCTTGGCTCCAAGACTCGGCTTAGCTATGATTGGCTAAGTCTAGCTTTGATACCAAACTGACGCAGCAGATATAACGGATTGACGACGAAATGAAGATTTCGTGTCAAACTAATCGATGAAACGATTAGATGAAGCAATATGAATCGATGGAATCAAGAATACCGAATGCCCAAATTCGTTGATTACAAAGATACTGAATTCTAGCTATCTTCGACACGTTGATCGCGCACGATACCGTGAAAGAAGATCTATAATTCTTCAGACGTTGATCAAGCGCACTTGATACCGTGAATTGGCATCAACGATCGTTGATTCGAGCGCACTCGAATACCGAAGGTGGAGATAGGAGATCACATTCAACTACCAATTTCAAGTGGCACAAAGCACACAAAACAAGAGTTTATTCCAAAATCAACAGCCTTACAAATGACCACACCTCCTCTATTTATAGGGTTTTTGCAACACACACACTAGGTCGTACACGACCTAACACTTCACCATCCTAACACACACAACGACTCAACACAAAGCCACAAGTACACGACCCAAAAACATACGAGTTACGACCTATATGTACAACACAATAGCATACAACACAGTATACACACATAGCGACTTACGACTCAAAACATGGAGCGACCTAAAACATACGGCAGCAGCGACCTAAGAACGAGCTTCTGGAAATCTTCACTTCGGCATAAGCTTGAATGACCTTGCGACCTAAAAGTTGAGCGACTTAAGGACTCCTCCTTCATGCGACTTAAGAAGCATGGCTTAGAACAGGAAGCGGCAACGACCTATGATCTGAGCGACCTACTCTTCAGCGACATAAGGCCTCGCGACCTAAGGAAAAGGCGCCTTCTGGTTAGGTAGTTGGCGACCTAAGGCACATGAGTGACTTAATGTTTCCTGCGACCTAGGATTTTGAGCGACATAAGGAGATAGGATGCAGCATAACATTGAGCGACCTAGCCCTTCACGCGGGCCAACTTCCATAGGTCGTTGAGCGACCGGTTGCATTGTTGTTTGACCACTTTGCTCGTTATTCCTTACCTCGTTAGGTCGTGAGCTGTATTCCAACAACTTCACTAGGTCGCTTGAGCGACCTATCATCCCCTGGTTAGGTCGTATCGCCTTACCTCGTGGTTCGTTAGGTTGTGAACGATCTATGGCGAGTAATTGTGCTGCTTTATCATTAGGCTGGGCTACATCAGAAAGCCACAAATGGTTTGGTTCCATTGAGAATAGTGAGCACAAGTGCAATAGTCAATGACTCCTTAATCTTCTCAAATGCCTTGGTGCATCTTTCATCCCAAGCAAAAATTAGGTTCTTCTTAGTCAATTGGGTCAAAGGGGCCGCTACTCTTGCAAAGTCCTTGATGAATTTTCTATAGTACATTGCAAACCTAGAAAATTTCTAACCTTTGATACATTGTTAGGTGTCCTCCATCCTTGAAAAGCTTTCACTTTAGCGGGGTCTGCAGCCAATCCTTACTCAGTATGCCCAAGAAATCTAACTCCACTCCTCCAAAAGTGGCACGTAGAAAATTTAGCTTGTGTTGGTGCCTCCTTAAAGTCTCTAATACCTCCATAAGGTGGTCCTCATACTCCTTCTTTCCTTTGGATAAAACCAAGATATCATCAACAAACACCATGATAAATTTATTGAGTTTCCCTCTAAATACTCTACTCATCAAATCTACAAAGTATGTTGGGGCATTCGTCAATACAAAAGGCATTACTTCCCACTCACGGAGCCCATCTAGAGTGCGAAATGCGGTCTTTGACTTGCTCTCCTTTGCTATCCTTAACTGATGGAACCTCATTGCTAGATCTGATCGAGAAAAGACCCTAGGTCCTACGAGTTGATCGAACAAGTCGTCAATCCTAGGTAAATGGTAGCAATTCTTCCTTGTCAACTTGTTCAATTCCCTATAATCGACACAAGGACTCAAAGAACCATCTGCCTTAGTGGCGAAAACAACTTAGACTCCCTATTCAAAAGTGCTCCTATAGACGAATCCTTTCTTCAACAGCTTTGAGATTCACTTATCCAACTCTCTTCTTTCTTTAGATGCCATATGCCTTAAAGGTAGGGAGATGGGCCTTGCATCCTTCTCCAAATCAATTCGAAACTCGATCTCCCTATGGGGCGATAGACTCGAGACCTCCTCGAAGACATCGAGAAATTCACAAACTATAGTACAGATGATGGCTCTTCAATAAAAGATAGACTTAGTGAGTATAGATGGCTTAACTCTAATAAATCTCTAGGTCTACAAAGAACTTCTAGGTCACGGCCTCCTTAGCTCCTAAATCGTATGATCCTCCTATCCCAATCAAGAATGGCTGCATGATATGATAACCAATCCATACCCAAGATCAGTCCATTCCTCTATAAATTTAGGATGTACGCATTACATATGAAATCAACGTCACATATGTCTAATACTTGCTCTTTGCAAACAAGAGAGAGATGTGTCGAACTCCCAATAGGATTAGAAACCTCTATTGGGATATTGACTATCTGGGTTTAAAGGTTTAAGAAATATACTACATTCCTAGCTATAAAGGAATATAGTGCCCCTGAATCAAATAGAGTACAAATGGTAAACCATAAATAAGAGTTATACCTTCTAGAGCTGCTTTCCCTTGGACTGTCGGTGATTTACTTGCAATAGGGACAGCTTCAATAGCAAAGGCCTATCTGCTTGATCCTTCACCAACTTGGGACATTGGTTCTTGAGATGCCCTTTCCTTGTGGCAGTTAAAGCACTTATGTTTAAAGGCTTCCTTCATCAGACTAACCCTATAATCTTTAGCTTCATGACCCTTTTTTTGGCATCTCTTGCACACCTTACCATCCCTCTTAAACTTCCCTTTCGACTTCTTATTGGCCCAAAAGCTTCCCATCTTGGACCCTCCTTGCTTTTGGGTCAATGCAGTCTTCTCCTTTTTTACTCTTTTATCTTCCTCGTTGGCCATGTGCAGCATTACCATTTCACCAACATCTCATATGTGGCTCCAACAGGCACTTGGGTCAACAACATTTCTCTTAGTAGGGAATTTAGGCCCTTTACGAACTTCATGGCCTTTATCATAGGTGTATCTATCAGGCTCGTTTCAAATTTAGCCAAGTTAGTAAACTTTGTTATGTACTCCTTAAGAGTAGAATCTCCTTGTATTAGCCGAATAAACTATACCAGTTGTAGGCTCACTTCTGCCCTAGACATAAACCTCATCTTAAATATATCTTTGAATTCGTCCTAAGAGAATATTCTTCCAGGGTGTTCGTCAGTCACAATATTCCACCAATCCAAAGATTCTCCCTTGAGGTACCAAGCCGCTATTCTTCTTCTTAGCTAATCATCCCAACCATGCTCTCTAAATAATTTCTAGTAGTTACTAACCCATGCTTTCGCTTTCAAATATCCTTCAGCTCCAAAGTATGTCTTCCCTCCCATATTGAGAAAGTCCTTACACAACTTAGGAAAATAATCAAGACGAGGTACTAGATTGGCAGGTGATGCAACAGGTGCCATTGGTGCAATTAGACGAATATGAATCTGCTCAATAGTCCTAAGATATCGTCTAAACCATTCGAGCATTCCATGAAAGGATGGTCTTCCATGGGTAGGGTTCTTTTGTCCGAAAGAAGATTGATTATCAACCATATAAACTATTTGTAGGTTAAATCCTTAGTTACGATTTCCTAAAATTGTAATTATATATTGAAAGAAAAGGGTTTCCTAGTGTGTATGCGTATGTTCAAGAAAATAAGGTATAAGGATATATACACATATAGTAAGAATTTAGAAAATTGTTTTGAAATACCTTTTCAAAATAGTAAGTACGTCTATCAAACATATAGTTTTCCTGTTGATCGGGTAACCTAGGCTATGATACTAAATGTAACAAACCATCCTAGAAAAAGTCTAAATTTCGACCTAGAAAAGGCCCATTGAAACTTAGAACCATTCTAAGGAAGGCTGTTGATTAGAATAAGAAAGAACAATATAGAGCCATAACTATTTTTTCAGGGCTTATAGCGGATGAAATAAGATATAATAACAAAATGTACCCATTTATTTCAAAACCATAAAATTTCATAATACAAAATACAATCAAATTGTATCATAAATCCATTACAGCAATTTTCTAAATATATAGGTACACATAAAAGAAATAATAATGATAAATACTGCAACAAGCCAAGCTTCTCTATCTCTGAGCATCATCGCAGCCAATACTCTATCCTTAATCTGTGTTGTAATGAGGAGGGAGTTAAAACAACAAGTGTATGGTGAATAAAAACCTCGAGTCTTACCTTTTCAGTACTTGGGCAGTATATTTCAAAATAAGAATATGTCTATGAATATAAAACCATTTAATACTTCTTATAAGGAAAGGAGGCAGGTCCTCAACCAACCACTTAATACCTTCCACTCCAGAAGCAGGTTTCTAAAATCCCATAACCCAAATTTCGTGTCATAAATAGCTAGCAATGCAAGAGATAGTACCCAAACAACCTAATACCTTTTATTAGAAAATATGTAGACTCTAGTCATTTAATACCTTAATTAAGGTAAACCCCATCATTTAATACCTATTTCCAAGCCACGCTCCTCAATGATACTATCTAGCTGGCATCATATGGAATCCCAAGTCACTTAATACTTCTTTATATGGAACGGCGGACCCCTCAATCAATCACTTAATACATTTTTCAAAAGCAGACCTTTGTAGAGATACCACCTAACATGTCCCTTAGGCCATTTAATACTTCATTTGGGGAAAAGAGGGTGGCCCTAAAATAACCACTTGATACTTCAAGATCCCGAAGCAGGTCCCTCATACAATGGCCCATACTCATAGTGACATCTCACATTAGTCCGACTATTTGTAGGAATTGATAGCCAGATTAGCTGGGAAGATTTTCCCTATAGAATTTGGGACTGACCTCGCGTCATTATAAATAATTATCCTAAGTATATCTCAAATCAATAGGAAGTGTACACAACTGCTGGTAGCCTTAAAGTGAAGGGCAGACTACCTTCATGTAACTCTATTGACCTCGCATCCTTATGACTTAGCCATAAATTAAATACACTCCATATATGTAATAATACTCATCTCATGGTTTCATAAATAAGACCTTATAAGGAATCTTCCTTTTTACGCCTTAGAATATTAATTAGGCTATGTAAGAGTTTCCTCTTATTTTTGCCTAAAAATCAATTATATTCGTAATGGTGGAAATAAATGAAAATGAATACCAAATTAACTACGCCATATACGCAATAATTATACGTTAATTATGCTAATAGAGATAAATAAATATTCGCATATAATAAATTCTAAACGCATGGATTTTATGCCCTAAACGATCGTTAATTGTCAATTCCCTAACCAAATACTATTACAAATCCTTTTTCTTTGAATTCCCAAGATCTTTGCATACCAAATAAGGGATTCTAATATCCAAAACAAGGAATAAATATTCATAAACAAAACTGCAATAATAGACTTGTATATAAAATAGAAACTCAATTTGGTACACAAATTCAATGGAATATCCTAAACGATAGGAATTGCAATCTAAACTCCATATTCTACTTAACTCCTCTTTTACAATGAAGTAGACAGGAAGGAAATATGTGTGGAATAAATGGTGTAAAGTACTATTGAAATCCGTACTATTAACCCCTTATTTCATCGACAAATCACAGATAGAACCAAAGAAGACGGAGAAGTGGAATAGACTATGTAATTATCAAAAATTGCATAAACAAAACAAATTCCATCAAATTAATGTGAATAATTGAGAATCTCAACATAGAATTGGCATTTTGAAATAAAAGGGAATTCTGCGAGATTTTATCTATTGTATTTTCGCAATCCCAAAATTTATAAGCCATGTTTAAATCCATAGAGATATACTAAACAATTACTGAAAAAGAAATACTTAGGTTTCCACTCATAGAACAGCCTTAGCTCGCCTTCCTTTTATTTGCACGTCTTTTAATCTCCTCCAAAATCTCTCTCTTTTGATATATACACAATAGGGAAGATGTATATATTTTTATTAGATTCAGAATGGTTGGAGAAAGAACAAAATAAGTATAGGTTAGAGGTAGAAGAAATAATTAGAGAATGAAATGAATTCTTACATGAATTCTCCACGAAATTTCTAAATATAATTTGGATAGATAACAATGGCAAAGTTTCATTGAATTTCCCAAAATAATATGAATAAAAGGTGGAGAAGTTGGTCTATTTATAGGGGTTGAAATGCACCATAACCGTAGGATGGAAGTAGGTAAGAAACGGATAAATCTGGAGCATACAACTTAATATAACATAGCTTCAAACCGTAGCCGCTATCGGAAAATTTCGTTGCCAAGCGATTGACCGCCTACGTGTGACTAGTTGACCGCTACAGTCGATTGGTTGACTGTGTTGATCGACCGCAACTCTATTTTCGAGAACGTTTTTTTGTTCCGTTGCACAACTTATTTTATTCCATAATTAACTTTTTAACATTAAAAATTAATTAAACGTTTACTTAGCCGTTAAGCTAATTTTTGAAATTCAAGCTCTAAATTTAATTTTTCATTTGAATTTGAATTCAAACTATATTAATTTATATTTGAAAACTTCAAATGCTCATAACTTCTTTGCTTGAGCTCCGTTTTCAACATATTTTATATGGAAACAAATCAAAATTTCACCACAAACGCAACAAAATAAATTTCATGGTGAAATTCCAATTTTTATAAAATTTCCATATTCTATCTGTCCCCTTTAATTCATTTTAATCCATTTAATTATGATTCGTTTTAGGGATGTTACAATGATGGTGTCCAAACTCAGTCCTAAAGTTTAATTTTTCTTAGACACTTTTAAGGTAAACATCTAGATGTTTATTAGCTACCCCGATACCTAGATGTTAGAACCCAAAGACACGGTTTAATACAACAAAGTTTATTAAACCTCTTTATTAAATTAATCCCTTTAAAACTTGCCTTAAATTTTCTCAAGGTTGTTCAAAATTTTATTAAACCCTTACTAAACATTTTCTAAGTTAATAAAAGAGTTTAAAGAGAACCAACAATACTACATATCATACCAAAATATATCCAAGAATACACTAGACATAACTTCTAAACACAATACATACTAAGTGTTCCTTGAAAAATACCTATCCAAACTACGGTTTTCCACATCTTCCCATCTGAACTTTCCCCATATTTTCCCTTTCCAAAGGGATGGTTTCTCCCTTTTAATAATTCTCTGGCCTATTGTACCTTTCCGTAAATGGGCAATATCACTTGATCTGCCCTAGCCTATGGAAGAAAAAGCAATGATTTCCCCAAATTTTAGGAACTCGCGGCCCCTTTGCTCCTTTGGCACAATAATCAATGGTATGTACTATCTTATGACACCAGTAGCAAGTAATTTCTTTTTCTTTCTTGAAAAAATTACTTTACGGGACACCCTCTTTTGATTTGTCCCCCCGGGGCTTCTTCTAATACGCCATGAATTTCCTATTCTTGCATCTATGGTTGTTGACGTGGCTACTCTTTGGTGAGGTTATCAGCTTCTTCTGAACTTCAAAAACTTCTTTCTTCGGGTCATAGCTGCTTTGGCGACTTCGCAATCAGACTTACCATCCTTAGAGGTTATCCTATTCGATTGCTTTTTTCATGCACGACCTCCATGTGAACTCATTCCTTACTACCTGAATATAATGAGATATCCTTATGACACACTTTCAGATAGGATTTATGTTGAAAAGGCATCGTCTATACATGATAAACAAGCATTATCATTTCCTAGCAACAATGACAACCAAATAGCTATACTTTTTTGAAAATTATTCCCTTTTATATAAAATATAATCCAAGGTATTCATTTAAATTTTTTAAAACAATACCGTGTCGGTTTGCCTTATTCAAGTCTTTATAATACCTTTATCGACACCATGGTGTCGCATGCCTCGATCAGAATTCATAACCATCTAACAGATAAGTCAACACAATATAAAACATTTAAAGCACTAACAAATATACACACTTATATATATTGTACTCGACTCAATCTAGACTGTCATTTACAATCTCTAATGGGTTTACCCCACCATGGCCTAGAAGTTTGCTCAACCTAAGCTCTGATACCACGTATAACGATCCACCTTTTAGATCCACAGAAGTCGACACTAACACATCTATAGTATTCGAGTGCCAAACATCCAAGTGCCAAAAAGACAGATTGTTGGGTGAAATAAAGAAAAGACATAAAATGAAATCTCACAACATGATGAGTAATATATAATATACCAAGATCTTTATAAAATAAACTTTTACATACATACATTCATCAAAGTACTAACCTATCATTAGTTTGGAAAGTTATAACAACCCATCTTTACAAATTCTGATAAATAAAACAAGGAAAAAACAACGAAAAATAAAATATGTGAATACATCTTGAAGGGTCCATCTCGTATCCTAAACTCCAAAGTGTCTAGCTAAATCTAGAAAATATACTCAGGCTGACCCAAGCATTATAAGAAAAATAACGCCCGGACCAGTCTGGTAACCCAGCGTGAAATACACCATCAAATGGATTTTTGATATTAAAAAGACCTTTCAAAATAAAGGTATCTCGTAAGAATACGTCCCACTGAACATGACTGGTTTTTCCTTACAATAACCAAAACCTTTTCATAGAAAATCTTATAATATATTATAATAATGTCTAGAGGGGAAAATAAATATACATAAAATAGCTGAAATGCTTGCATCTCACAATTTAACACAGTTGGGCATAACTAAGTCCGTATAAGCACGTATTGGATATTGGATTTCTATCAATGACAAGGCTACTGGGGTACCGCCTACCATAATACACCTCTAGAAAAATATATCGAGGCCCTCAAATAGACCCTTTACGAATCAGAGTCGGCTCCCGCTGTCCCTTTAACATGGCATACTAGATTACATCATTCCCTAAGACCAAGGCTCCAAAACAATATGCACTAGCCATAGCTCCACTTCCACATGCATACCTAATCAGAAAATATCCACTCTAGATCGAGGAATGTAGCTCTTAGTGGTAGCGAACCACATAGCTCTGAAGCATATCATTTGTTTAGTTATTACCGGGTTGTGAGGCTTATGAGGTCATGATTACCTTTTTTCCTCTCTTAATAATTCCTACTTGGAACGCTAACACTGTCTTCCAAGCACCCATGCAATGCTAGCATTCATCCATACAAGTTGTTCAGGATAAGAACAAACTGAAGGCACTACTTTTACCGCATCCGTTTTGGAATCACCCATAGGATTAGTAGAAAGTAACCCTTGCATTTCAAAGAGCTCCATCTTTAATCTTCATCATCACAAGATGTCTTCAATTCGAATGCTTAAGTTGGTTTGAAGTGGTTTTCAGATAATTCACACTTATCAGATCTCGGTCTCTTCGAATCCAACATTCGATAGTTTCCGGTAAACTCAATCTAGTTCTTTTGGAAATATACCGACAATACATAAAAGTGGGAATCTCCCTTTAACCATTTAAGTGGACGAATTTTCTTATCATTTGTCCTAAGAGAATAAAACGATATTTATACGCATAATACAGCATCATCGAAGATGACTATACCATATTACTCTCGTGTCTCTTCGAAATATTTTTAGAGTTATATTTTGGTCGAGATTTGATAGTCGGTTATTTAATTATAAAAAGAAATCAAACAATCAAATATAAGTATAATTCCATGTGAAATCCACTAAGCCTCTATTAATTAATCTCTAATTAATTAAGATGCTTTAGATATTTACAAAAAAATATTCATATATTTATCTCAATGGTATAAGTATATTCTCAAACCACTTAAGAAAGATTTCCCTTTTCCAAAATATATTAATTGGATCAAAACAATGTCATTCAACATGTTTACTATATATCCAAAACCCTTATCCTTTGGTTTTAAGTATGGATAGATATTTCCATACCACCGTAATTAAGAAGAATTAATTATTATTTCATAAAATTGATTTTTCATAAGTGATCCATTTATATAAAATCAAAGTTTTATAAGTTCCAAAACTTCCTTTCCGAAACCCAAGATCTCTTTCAATTTTATAATTTTATCAAACTCTTCATTAAAAAGAACACTCTTTATAAAACAATTAATATATTTTAAACACCTTTTATAAAAAAATTATTATTAAAATACATTATTTAATCTAATTAAATTAGCTTGAACAAATTAATTAACTTAAAACATTATTAGCAAAATGATAAATTAATATTAAACATCATCATTAAATAATTACTTAATTAACTTAAATATCATTAATAAAATAATTTACCAACTTCAAAATTTTATAAATAATTAATTAATTTTTTTAAAACTTTAAATAAACAAATAAACAACCTTTTAATTAATTAATTAACCTTTAAATTAAATAATTACTTAATTAAGTTTAAAACATCATTATTTAAAATATTATAATTCAAATAATATTAACTTAACCACTTAAAATAGAAAGCACTTTACTTCGAAGTATTTAAATAAAGTAAATTTAAATCCATTTCATTTCACACATGGAAAGACGTTAAACGACCACAATGACACAAATAATTTACCATTTATTTTCAGTTTAACAATCCAAATCATATCACTGATATTACATAAGCAATAAATATGTAAATAAAATTCATAATTAAAGACCACAAATAATAAGTCATTTGTTCCATTTGTTCCAGTAACCTGACATATCAATAAATGTCCAAATTAATAAAATAGCAAAATGTGGATTTATTTTGCTAAATAGATGTCCAAATATTCTTTATTCAATTAACTATAGCAGAATGATGTTTTATTCTGCTAATGGGATATCAGTGCTTAAGTATCATTACTTAACAACATAATTTATTTTTCGTGACTATTAATTTATCAGTATTACACTTAAACAGTCCTGGCAAATAATTATACTACGATATTCTATTTGTTTAACGAATCCACTATCGATATCTGCTGGTAAAATGGATCTAAATTGAATGCATTATTCAATTTTGAAGTTTTGAACTTATTTAAATTAAAAACATTATATTTATTTAAAAACACAATACCACCTAAGGCCAAACCCAACTCAAACTCAAACTAAAGAAAATATTCTTCTTCCTTCATATTCAACATTCCTAATCAAAATGTCCCCAAATCAAGTTTATTTTCCTGGAACCCCATACTCGTGCACACACGTGCACATGCACCAACAACCACCACCTCCGATCGCCTCATCAATGCCACCACCAAACTTCGTTCGCCGCCCTCAACCCATTGGCCATCACGGCACCCCTTCCCGAGCCCTAGATCGAATTCTGACCCATGAAGCCGCATGCTTATAGGAAACCAAACACAAACAATGCCGCCTCATTTTGCCAACGACCGCCATGCCTCTACCCATTTTGAACCACAACCGCCACCACTATTCGAGCCATGAGCCACCACTACACCTCCACCCGAGAACCCAAGACTCTTGATACCCCCAGTGCCGACTATATCACCTTGTTCGAACACAACCCCCATCCAGACCTAAAACCCTAAATCAAGCTCGTCCAAGATCCTCCGACCACCTGAACTCCTGCCACCGCCGCTTACGACTCCATCTGGGTCCAAGGCTACTCCTAGATACCTCATTCACACCCTCATCACCTGGTATGTCAGAAAAGCCAAGATGAGTGAAAAACAAATAACGATCAACCATGGCACAACCCAACCTCCTGAAATTACATGAACCAACTTAAAGTCTTGAATTCACGAGACGATTGTGATCATGTAATCCATTCTCCATTTTATGATCATACAATTCACCATTTCTAATATCTTACTAGAATTGAATGACCTCGATTAGTATAAATGACGAAACATCCAGTAACTATTTTTAAAAATTACGACTGATTGTAACAAAAAACTCTTTAGTTGGTCGCTTGGGCTAATTTCATTTAGTTTAAGAAATATGGATTATTGATTGTTGAGAGGGTGTGTGTTCATTCTTTTTGAAACAAAGAATAAAGAAGCTAGTAATTGTTAGTTTGTGTATGACCAGTGTATTTTCTTCATTTATAGTGAGTGTATATTTTCTTCATTTACAGTAAGTATACCCTTTTTCGTTTTATTGAAAAATTACATAAGCATGAGTATCCTATTTAAAACAAATTATAAACCCAAAATATTCAACATACTTTTCAAATAAAGGTTTTAGATCTCACAACATTTATATTTTTCAAAATGTATAAATAAGGGTTAGCGATCTCACCTTTCAAATTTGAAATGCAAAAATCAAATCTTTTCCTTTAGCAAAGAAAGCTCAACTCGATTATCACTAAACTTTCAAACTTTCAAACTAAAAGAGGAAATTTTTCAATAGAATTGAAGAAAAGATAAGACATAAGAATGGAGTTTAAGAAGATGAGGATAAAAAATTAAATATCAATTGCAAGAGGCATATATATATACATATATAATATAACGTATAAATTAAAAGTAAGAATATTTAAAAGACCCAAAATGCCCTTGCTTCATTTTTTATCTTTCCATCGTTTCCAAATTTAATCAAGTACCAAATCATAAGAAAAATAATGGATTATAAGATGATCCGTGTACTTTTCTCAACACAAACACTTAAGCCATCCAATCATCTTTTCGATTTCAAATTTGACTATATTTATAATTTTCTATTATTCCTATTCCTGATTATATTTCAAAAATATATTTCTTAACTTAAGTTAAACATTTAAATGGATTTAAGATATATGCTAAGTAAATGACTTCCTACAACTTGTCTTTAAGTAAAAAACTGAAAATCCAAAAAACGAGTTTCGATCACATTTTCTGTTTCCTGTTGAACTACCAATTTATGTAAATAGAATTCAAAAAGGAATTTCTATTATTAGTTATAAATTAAAAGAGGGTTATTTAATTGTTAAAACCATTAATTTAATATTTAAAGTAAATTAAATATTCATAAATTAAAATGATAAAATTCAAGGTTATTATAGGAGGTATAGTCCGTTTAGGCATAGTCCAAGTCTTTCTAATGATCGCTCCAGGACCGATGACACTCTCGACCTATATATAAAGCAGTACTCCTTGAATATATGGTACCAATCTTGCTAGCATAGCATGAGCCTACTCTCACCGTCTCATTTAGATTGCCTAATGCAATTAAAAAAATGCCCACTTGGTTAATATTACCTCTTATAAGGATTGAACTCTACTTTGGTATATGCCCATTTTGGACTTCAAGCCGAGATGAACTCTACTTTGGTATATTCCCTTCACCTATATGCAAATGTATATTCGCATAAGACCTGTAGTTGGAAACGTACCACATCAGTACAATGTATGCACAACTGTCGGCATCCCCTTGTGGAGGACAGACTTCTCATGACCCGAATTTCAGCGCTCGAAAATCGACATCCATATTTACCCGTATTCGAATGCCGTAGATTCAAGCGTTGAAATTCGATTCACGCCAGAGCTTATAACACATTATGTACAACAACACAGCGGAAGAAAATGAAATATTTATTAATACATAATATTCGATACAACAATGATACAATGAATATTAGTACTATCAGAGATATAACAGTGGAAAGATTTTACATTAAGCTGAACATCAACTTTGACTTCCAAAAGAGAGAGAGCGAGAATCCAACAGATTTCATCCACAATGCCAAAGCTCCAAAACTCCAACAAACAAGCTCGAACTATCATCATGCTGAAGTTAAGTAACTCCAATCCTAGAAAAACAAATGTGATTGCCAAATCAAAGGCTGGATTCTATCAAATCTACACCTACTATTTGATTATCTGAAAAACCTAACTCTAGGCTGCCCATGTGGAAAATTATGGGCACCCAGAGTTTAGAAAGGGAACAATAAACTCCAGATCAGTCATGCGACTGGTGTGAGCAAACGAAAACAGTTTATTTTAAACAGAAACAAACAAAAAGAATTTGAATGAAATCCGCAATGCTTTTTGGAAAATGAAACTACCATAAGGCCTCCCACCATACACATAATACAACGCACAATTGGAGGAGATTTCTCCTTATGATAGTCAAACATGTTTGATACGCAAAAACCCTTTTGATAGTATTATTAGTGCATAGTGCAGAAAATATTTCGAAAGTATAATATTAATCTTAGCCAACATACCACCATTATGGTATACCTACTATAGCTACCATGTTCAATAGCAGGTTAGCGCCATATTCCATGGCAGGTTATACAACTAAACCATACAGGGCTCGTATTGTATCTTGGATTTCCAACAAAGGGTCAGGCTAAGGAACTTCCTGGGCTACATGGATACGCATATGGAGGGACGCCTCGAGAACCTAACCGGATCTCTGCTAACACAAGGCCAGGTTACCTCTGTAACCAGGTAACTACAGACATGAATATGCCATCCCCGGTCGTTACCGACCTTTATCCGAGAGCTCTCAACACCAAAAAATGGCAATAAATTTGCAACAACCACATAGGTTAAATATCTGGGCTCCATACCATGATACAACCTTTTTCCAGAAGGAAATAGACATATCCTAAAGGGCGCGACCCTCATAACCTTGCTGCATTCTTCCTGTTTCGACCATTTTTGGGTTGTGAGGTCCGACGAGGTCTCGTCCACAAAGCTACACTTTACACAAAAGCCATGCTTTGATCAATAAATGATCGGCAGCACTTCGTAAGCCACATTACCAAATTGGGAATGTATCACTAGTAACCATCAACTACATAATCTCTGAGATCGTACGTCTCAGAGAAGGGTGTTAAGCTAAGAGAATAAATTCTCCGCCACCAACATAATTGTATTTGATAGAGGCCAGCTTTACATCTAAAAGTGTAACGTCAGACATACATCCATACAAGTCCGTTCTGGGTTCGAACAAAACTGAAGGTACTTCAAAGAAGACCTTGCAATTTGGGTATTCACAATCCCGATCGGACTCCCCATCACATATGGAGATCTCTATACCGTAGCTACTCAGTGTAGAGTCATTCGACATGTAATCCTTTCGTTCTCGAAAATATCCGGTCTTTACCACCGGTCTTCAAATGCTATCCATTTCGCCGTATCACTATTCGGAATGGGTTATATGACATAAAGTTCTCTGCCGGCTAAACCGAATAATGAGCGCTTAATTTAAAAAGCATATGGATATAGTGGGATCTTAGTCAAGTCACAATTTATTACCCAAAACCTTTTCTTCAAATGGTTTAACAAATTTCCACTTTAAATCTTTCAAACAAAATGATTCATTTCACAAAGTTCACCAATCTTTCACAAAGATTCATTCATAGTTTTCAAAACTATTTCCAATTCAAATCTTTTATACAAAAGATACACCTTTAAGATCCTTTTAAATTTGAAAACAATGTTCACCAATCTTTAATAAAGATTCATCTATAGCTTTCAAAACAATTCCATTTCAAATTTGAAACTTTTTTAACAAAAACTGGAAATCCTTTCTTTAATTGAAAGCTATTATCATTTGAAAACAAATATTTTTCGTTTCGGAATGATCCGATCAAATAGCACAAGTTATAGCCTTTAAAATATAAACTTGGGTTAAATTTAAATTCCCAAAATAATACTTTTAAAATGGTTTAAAATCCACATAAATATTATATAACTTGTATACCCTTTCAAACCATAGTTTCCAAAGTAATTTTCAAAAACTTAAGCAAAATATATTTTATTCAAACCTAATTTCTATTTCAAACTTTTCTCTCCAAAAGCTTTTCAAATTCAACCCGATTCCATTTCCAAAACTATTTGGATTCAAAATTCAACTTTTAAATCATTTTAAAATCAAAAACCCATGACTTTACTGATTTCTCGTAAAATCCATATTTTGTATGTGTGTGATGTAGTCCAGGGGTTTTACACACAACAAACAATATCATCAATCATCATAAATTCAAACACGGTAATACAGATAAGCGGTATAATCCTATAACGCTTATCTTCATTCACAGATTCACGGATAAATAATATAAATTTATCACAGATAAATAAATTACATTCATCACGGCTCAAATCAAAATAATTCATATCATAAAGCATCACACATCAGGGATATCAAACAATTCAGAACATTCCATACAATCCAAACATCCACAAGTAAGATCAATTAATCATTTGATTAATTTAAATCATATTAATTTCTAATCCTGGTTAATTAATATTAATTAATTACAAACCATTTGAATTAATTTTCCTTTAATAATAAATTAATTAACCTTCAATTAATCAATCTTAATTAATTATTCAATCTACATTTAATCATTAAATAATTAACCTTTAATTATTTAATTATATTTTAATTAATTTTTCCTTAATTAATTAATTAACCCTTAATTAATTATCATTAAATTAATTATCCTTAATTAATTACAATAAGTGATTATCCTGAACTACTTATATTTATAAATCACAAATTAATTTTTAATCACTTGATTAATCAACTTTTAATCATTAATTAATTACTTTAAATTAAGTAATTATTTTTAAGTAATTAATTATCTTTAATTACTTATCATTAATTAATTACCCTTTAGTTATGTAATTAACCAATAAACAATTGATTAATTAGCCTTTAATTTATCAACCATTAATTTATTAAGTAATTATCATCACCCCTTTAAACTATTTACATTAAGAATTTACTCAAGATCTAAATAAATCAAACGTAAATCATTTATCTTAATTGATCACTTAATTGCAATAATTAAACCTCATTAAATAAACTTTTAAAATAAATCATTATCACATAATTTAATTTTAAACTTTTAAGTTTATTCAATGATTTAAAAATATTATTTTAAGATAAACTATTTATCTACTTAATCAACTTCTTAATTAAGATATAAAATTCCTTATTTAAAAATAGGTTTAAGAATTAATTAATGAAAACTCACACACACACACATATATACATATATCTAAAAATAATTTAAACTTAAAACCTTTAATTAATCCAAAATTAAACACACATTGTATAAAATAATTAATTCAACAAAATTTGTCGAAACTTGATTTAAACTTTTTAAACCTGTTTAAATTTTAAACTTTTACGACTATTACCCTAATCCCAAGTCAAACCCGAGGGAATCTCGAGACAAACCCCGAGTTTCATTTCTACTTTATAAACTTCGAGTCAAACACTAGGATTTCTCATGTTTAATCTCGAGAATACTTCATCTTTCCCAATCCACAAAACAACCCGGTCAGGTTCGCGTACACGTGCACGAGTCGCCAGAGCCACTACGATCATCATCGCCGTTGCCAACAAGTCGTTGATGGCCTCCTCCATCGATCCCGACCATCCAGGTTCTGATTTGAGCTTGAAATCAAAACGAAGCTCGAGCTCACCCAATCTGGAATAAATTTAGTCACCAAAAAACCACTTCGTTCCATCAACCAAGATCACCAGAGGCCACCCGAGCTATACCAGAGCTTCGGCTTGACTTCCAGCCTCGATCCCCCCCAGACCGGTCACCCCCTATCATCCATTGATAGTGAAATCGATTCAAGAATGTTACTGACAAAAAGACGCCCTTAAACCCTACAATCTCGTCGATTAACTTCCATGATCATCTAAAAAATCAGTGACCATTTTTCCGATAAACTCCATCACCTGAACATCCTCTGACATCAATCCCAAAGCTCGATTTCCCGCTGATCATCGGGAATTGACGAAAAATGTGATTCCGTTCAAACCCAAATTCCACATTCAATACCAAATTAAAAATCTTGACTTTATTACTAAAATTCATCATTTTTAATTTCGATTCCATATGCATAATCAAAACTGGAAATCCAGATTATCAATTTTTATGATTTTGAACCATTTTCACTGTAATTTTATGTTTACTAAATAAATTCCCAATATATTCACTTATAAAATGTTTTTAAAGCTTAGATCTTGATAATATAAACATGTTTCGTTTATAACTTATAATCTATAGATAGAGAGATTTTTTGTTTTTGAACAGGTTTTGGAACCTGTTAGCAAAGCAGAGGCAAATTTTTCCTGTTTCTCTAACATGCACAGCAATATATATACATATTTATATATATATACAAACAGATTTCCATTCCAGCAAACACATTATAGCACTACTTTATTCATTCATCAAAATAAAACCATATCAAGGTTTTTAAAAATGATGCTTTGCTCACCTGGGCATTTCTGCTTTGATTTGTTAAGTTGAGCTTTTGTCTTTGCTTTGCTATTTGATTTCCAGGTTTTTGATTTGCTTGCTTAAATCTATTTTCAGGTTTTGAATTTTGATCCCTAACTTGCTTGTCTGATCTGAGATGATCAGATCTTTGTTTTGCTTTCTGATCTGGTTTGTGTTTTTCTTTTTTTAGCTTTGAACCAAATGAGAGAAAAAGGAATTTGTGATATACATAAACTTATTTTATATTTTAATTATTATTTTGAAAAACAAAGGACACTTGTATTTTTTGCATGGTGACATTGTAAACACTTGTTTAATTTTCATAATAAAACACTTACACTTGTTATTTGTTTAAACCCTTGTTTATATTTTAATTTTTTATGTTCACATATGTTTTATATTCTTAATTTATTATGCATATACAAAACTATTTTCATCTTATGTTAAATTTTTTTTGAGAAAAAATGTGTGATCCTCTACGCATAGAGGAGAGCACACATGTGAAAATATATATAACATGAACATAATGAGCTGCCGACATGCCAGGCAGGTAACAAGCGAAAAATATAAATAGATAAACAAAGGTACTCCTAAGATGAGTTCCGACAAGGCCACCACCCATCACACCTTAATATCAAGCTCCGGCAAGGCCACCACCCAATATTAAGATGTTAGAGGTACCACAAAGACAAAGAGAAAAAACCAAGACAAAGAGCGACAACTCAAACTAATAAAAAATACCTAAAGTCTGAAACAGAAGAAGAGGAAAAACAACAACTTAAGAGAGGATCTGCTAAAGAGGTAGAACACCCTGGATGAAGAAACTCTGCTCTGATGACCTCTCCACAAACTGATAGCCAGCAATTTGAAGATAAGAGAAACTTGCAAAAAGAACCTGATAACCAATATCCCAAACCTGTATCTGAAATAAAACTAGCGAAAAAATTAGAAATATACATATATATGTAAATTCATAAAACAAATATACATATATATGTATTTATAAATAAAGAAATAAAAACCCAAAATAAACCAACAGGACAAAAACTAAAGGAATGAATAAACTGAAAACAAATACTAAACAGAGACTAAAACAAAAATTGAGACAGATCAAACTTAATTATCTTTAATTATAAGTAAACTATGATTTAAAGAGAGATCATGATTAAAAATAGGAAAAATATTAATAATACTATTATTGGTGCTATAAAAATTATTGTTATATTTAAAAAAATTAATATTATAACTAACCTGGTTAAGATACCGATTAAAAAGGATACTTTTTGTTAATTTGTAATTAGGATTAGAAATCCAATTAAGACAAAATGAAGAAATTGAAAAAATCAATTTGTTAAGATTACTATTGTTATTATTAAAAATTCTTTGATTTCTCTCAAACCAAATAAACCAACTAATAATAATAAATAAAGTGTCTAGTAAAAATCTAATATTTTTGTTGAATTTGAATCTATAATTTTTCCAGTAGAATTCACAATCCGAAATATTAGTTATTATATTAAAGTTAAAAAATTTAAGAGTATTAATAAGGATATAATTAGTATCCAAACAATCATAATATATATGATTTATGTCTTCAAGATGTAGATTGAAAAAATAACATTTATTACCATTATGAATGTTTTTTCTCTTTAAAAATTCATTTGTATTAGGTTTACCATGAAGAATTAACCATATGTGAATTTTGGATTTAGAAGGAGCATTAGATTTCCACATAAATTTAAAAGAGTTATTTAAAGTACCCGAAAAATTTAAAAACCTATAAAAAGAATTTGGAGTATATTTCTTACACTTATACCATTCCCAACTAATAAAATCATAATTGTTATCAATATTATAAAGATTTAGTCTGGCATAAAGCAAAGAAAGCTGCTTAAGGGTAGGACCAATTAAAATTCTGTTAAAGCTAAAGTTCCAAGGAGGATCATTATCTGGAGAATAAACTTCATTAATTAAAGCGTACTTAAAGTTGCAAATGTCGTACAAATCCTTGAATTCGAATTTAAGAGGCAAGATCGAAATCCAACAGTCATGCGAAAAAGAAGTACAATTACCTGAGTGAACTATCGTCTTAATTCCTAAATTAAAAATATCATGACATTTTAAAATATTTTTCCAAAAATTAGAAAAATTATGGGAAGAAGAATAATCAATTTGGTGTAAATTAAAATTACCATTATAGTAATATTTGGAAATAATCGCTTTCCAAATAGCATTATCATTAAAATCTTTAAACTTCCAAAGCCATTTACCTAAAAGGGGCAAATTCATATTGCGCAAATTTAAAACTCCTAAACTACCCTCTTCTTTAGCTTTACAAACAGTATCCCAGTTTACAAGACATTTTATACTATTATTAATATTATCCCCACTCCATAAGAAATCTCTTCTAATTTTATCGATTTTATCAATAACCCAATCTGGAAATAGATGCATAGACATCCAATAGATCGGTAAGGCTGATAAAACCGAGTTTATTAAAACAAGCCTACCTGCTCTAGAAAGAAATCTCCCATTCCAATTAGATATCTTATTTTTAATTTTATCTAGAATAATAATCCAATCATCATGCTTGAGTTTGGAAGGTCTAATCACAAACCCTAGATATTCAAAAGGAAATTTCATAATTTTGCAATTGAGGGTATTAACTACTAAGTTTTCTACTTTATCAAAACCATTTAAAACTAGAACTGAACTTTTGTCAAAATTGATTTTTAATCTAGATAAAAGTTCAAAACTATAAAGAATAAATTTGAGAGTAATAATGTTTCTAGGAAGATGAGAAGAAAAAGTAAGGTATCGTCCGCAAATTGCAGAACCAAAATGCCATTACACGATATATCATTTCCAACATTTCCTAAACCACCATTATTCACTGCTCTTTTAAATTTTTTAGCAAAAACATCAGCAACTAAATTAAACAACAAAGGGGATAAGGGATCCCCTTGCCTTAAGCCTCTCTTAGACTGAATTTTATTACCTAGAATACCATTAACCGTAATACTAGAGTTTCCCGTTTTAAGCAAAGACAAAATCCAACTAATCCATCTATGCCCAAATCCTCTAGCATGAAAAATATCAACAAGAAAATCCCAATCCACTGAATCAAAAGCTTTAGCAAAATCAAGTTTTAAAATCGCACAGGTTATGTTGTTCTTACAACAGTAATTAACATATTCTTGAACAACAACCACACCATCAGTAATGTTTCTCCCTTTAATAAAAGCTGATTGAGAACCATCAACTAAATCGTTCATTCTAGTACTAAGTCTATTAGCAAGAACTTTATAAATGAATTTAACTGAGCAGTTAATCAAAGAAATAGGTCTAAAATCCTTTAAGTTGTTAGCTCCTACTTTTTTATGCAGCAAAACAACATTTGCGAAATTAAATCTCCCTAACTGTAAATTACCATTATAAAAATCATTAAACAAATTAACTAGGTCAGGTTTTAAAACATCCTAAAAAGTTTTATAAAATAAAATAGGAAACCCATCAGGCCTAGGTGATTTATCATTAGGCATATCACTAATAGCTTTCCTAATTTTCTCTTCTGTAAAAGAACTATCTAATTCAGATAAATCTACAATAGAATCCGGAGGATACAGATCTATCCATCTAACATTAATTCTATGATTGATTTTAGAACCAAAAATATCTTTATAATATTCAATAAAAGCTTTGTTTAGGTCTCTTTGGTCTACTATCTCTATGTTGTTAACAAATGTAGAATTAATTGTATTAGAACATTTTCCACCATTAGCAATATTATGAAAGAATTTGGTATTGTTATCACCTTCATTGATCCATTGAATTCTAGATCTCTGTTTCCACATCACCTCCTCTTTCTCTAAAATAGAATTTAGTTCATCTTTTGAATTAAAAAGAACATTACGCTTACTAAGATTTAGAGGTCTAGATTCTTCTAACTTGTTAATTTTAAGCATTTCATTAAGAATATTGTCTTTTTTAATTTTTAAATTGCCAAAAACATTTTTATTCCAATTTTTAAGAAAAATCCAAAGATCTATAAGTTTAGAAGTAAAAGCTTTAGCAGAATTATCCTTATTTCTGAAATTATGAAAACTCAAATAATTCCATTTACAATTAACTAAGTTCACAAAGTTAGATTCCAAAAGCCACATCTTTTCAAATTTAAAATTGTTAAAAATAACTCTATGGAATTCGCAAGAAAGGATAATAGGACAGTGGTCAGTGAAGGTATACGGTAAGCTATTAACTCTACAGATAGGAAATTTGTCCTCAATCTCATCACTAACAAAAAATCTGTCAAGAAGAACCATGGAAGGAGACTCTCTAGAGTTACTCCAAGTAAACTCTCTATTAGAAAGAGGAATTCCAATCCAATGATACATTAAATCTTATGTTAAATTTTTAAAAAAGAAAATGTATATTAAATCTTTTTATCAAATTCTATTCAAATTTGAACTATTATGTTTTTATGCTTTTAAATCCAATGATACATTTTAAATATATGTATATATACCTAGATATACATTGTAATATTGTATATATATAAATTATACTTTCATAACTTTTAAAAGAAAATGATTTGAAATATAATTATACACTAGTGAATAATCTTATTTTTATTAAAAATATTTATCTATATACATTTACTTTTATAACTATTTATATAACCTTAAGAAAAATGATTTTAAAACTAATTATACATTAATAAATATTCATATACATTAGTTCCTTGAAAATATAAATTAATAAATCTAATTTCTAAAATATTTGATATATATATATATAACACATATCTTACTTAATTTGGAAAAATTCAAATTTATTCACAATTTAATTCAAAATTTTATTTTAATTACCAATTGATTCAAAAATAAATCCAAATTTAATATTAATTACCAAAATAAATTTGACTAAAAAACCGGGATTGTTACAGATTCCCCCTTAAGAAAATTTTGTCCTCGAAATTTGCTAGGCAGGGAGACAACAAAGAACAGATGAACACATAGAGAAATTGTTTACCAGATCAAACTAAAAATTTATTCTGCATTTGGCTTACCAATCAGAATATCATCAATAGCTACGAGAATGAATCTATTCAACACTTCACAAAACACCTGGGTCATTAGATCTACGAAACATACAGGGGCATTGGTTAGTCCGAAGGGATAACTAACCATTCATAGAATATACCTGGACCCTAAAGAATAGACAAGCAGATACAATTCAATTCAGCTTCATATTTTATTAACCAATTCATTTTAATTTATTTCAAATAAATTTATTAAAGTTTAAAAACGATAGAATCTGATGAAGAGAATACGAAATAGAAACTTATCTACAATGATTCGTAGGGACACCATCACACCAAAGATTCTTCTTGTAGCTGCCACGTAACCGCCAAAGGTATTGAAATTGGATGACGAACAAAAGAGATTGATAGAGAAAGTTGTTTCCGTTGTTGCAGGGTATCAACCATTAGTAGTGGTACTTCCCTGTCCTATACCTCGTCCTCTTCTTGCACTCATACTCACTATCAATGGATAGTAAAAGAATTTACCGAGGCATACAGACGGATAGCTTAGGGAGATACTCATTCTAGGGCATATATAACCCTATCTTTAATGAGTCACCTAATGTGTTATACTCCTGAGCTAAAGTTCTTACTCACCCTTCAGATCTGATACCAAAATGTCCCGACCCGAATTTCAATGCTTGAAAATCGACATCCAACTTACCCGTATTCGAATGCCTCAGATTCAACCGTTGAAATTCAATTCACGACGGAGCTTATAACACATTAAGTACAAGAACGCAGCGGAAGAAAATGAAATATTTATTGATACATAATATTCGATAACAATGATACAATGAATATTAGTATTATCAAAGATACAACAGCGGAAAGATTTTACATTAAGTTGAACATCAACTTTGACTTCCAAAAGAGAGAGAGCGAGAATCCAACAGATTTCATCCATAATGCCAAAACTCCAAAACTCCAACAAACAAGCTCGAACTATCATCATGCTGAAGTTAAGTAACTCCAATCCTAGAAAAACAAATGCAATTGCCAAATCCAAAGGCTGGATGCTATCGAATCTACACATACTATTTGTTATCTGAAAAACCTAACTATAAGCTGCCCATGTGGAAAATTATGGGCACCCAAAGTTTAGAAAGGGAATAATAAACTCCAGGTCAGTCATGAGACAGGTGTGAGCGAACGAAAACAGTTTATTTTAAACAGAAACAAACAAAGAGAATTTGGAAGAAATCCACAATGTTTTTTGAAAAATGAAACTACCATAAGGCCTCCCGCTACACACACAATGCATCGCACAATTGGAGGAGATTTCTCCTTATGACAGTCAAACATGCTTGATACGCTAAAACCCTTTTGATATTATCATTAGTGCATAGTGCAGAAAATATTTCAGAAGTATAATATTAATCTTAGCCAGCATACCACCGTTATGGTATACCTACTATGGCTACCACGTTCAATAGTAGGTTACCGCCACATTCCACAGCAGGTTATACAACTAAAACCGTACAGGGCCCATAATTTTTCTTTGGATTTCTAACAAATGGTCAGGCTAAAGAACTTCCTGGGCCACATGGGTATGCCTCTAGAGGGATGCTCCGAGAACCAAACTGGATCTCTGCCAACACAAGGTCAGGTTACCTCTGTAACTAGGTAACTACTGACACGAATATGTCATCCCCTGGTCGTTATCGACCTTTATCCAAGAGCTCTCAACACCAAAAAATCGTAATAAATTTGCAACAACCACATAGGTTAAGTATTTGGGCTTCATACCATGATACCACCTTCTTCAGAAGGAAATGGACATACCCTAAAGGGCACGACCCTCATAACCTTGCTGCATTCTTTCTGTTTCGACCATTTCCAGGTTGTGAGGTCAGATGAGGTCTCGTCCACAAAGCTATGATTTACACAAAAGCCATGCTTTGATCAACAAGTGATTAGCAGCACTTCGTATGCCATATTGCCAAATTGGGAATGTATCACTAGTAACCATCAACTACATAATCTCTGAGCTCGTACGTCTCAGAGAAGGGTGTTAAGCTAAGAGAATAAATTCTCCACCACCAAACATAAATGTATTTGATAGAGACCAGCTTTACATCTCAAAGTGTAACGTCAGACACACATCCATACAAGTCTGTTCCGGGTTCAAATAGAATCGAAGGAACTTCAAAGAAGCTCTTGCAATCCGAGTATTCACAACCCCGATCGGACTCCCCATCACATATGGAGTTCTCTATACCGTAGCTACTCAGTGCAGAGTCATTCGACAGGTAATCCTTTCATTCTTGAAAATAGCCGGTCTTCACCACCGGTTTTCGAATGCTATCCATTTCGTCATATCACTATTTGGAATGGGTTATATGACAAAAAGTCCTCTCCCGGCTAAACCAAACAATGAGCGCTTAATTTAAAAAGCATATGGATATAGTGGGATCTTAGCTAATTCACAATTTATTACCCAAAACCTTTTCTTCAAATGGTTTAACAAATTTCCTCTTTAAATCTTTAAAAAAAAAGATTCATTTCACAAAGTTCACCAATCTTTCACAAAGATTCATTCATAGTTTTCAAAACTATTTCCAATTCAAATCTTTTATACAAAAGATACACCTTTAAGGTCCTCTTAAATTTGAAAACAATGTTCGCCAATCTTTAACAAAGATTCATCTATAGCTTTCAAAACAATTCCATTTCAAATTTGAAACCCTTTTTAACAAAAACTGGAAATCCTTTCTTTATTTGAAAGCTATTATCATTTGAAAACAAATATTTTTCGTTTCGGAAAGATCCGATCAAATATGCATAAGTTATAGCCTTTAAAATATAAACTTGCGTTAAATTTAATTTCCCAAAATAATACTTCTAATATGGTTTAAAATCTACATAAATATTATATAACTCGTACACCCTTTCAAACCACAAAAGTAATTTTCAAAAACTTAAACAAAATATATTTTATTCAAACCAATTTTCAATTTCAAAATTTTCTTTCCAAAAGCTTTTCAAATTCAACCCCATTCAATTTCCAAAACCATTTGGATTCAAATTCAACTTTTAAATCATTTTAAAATCAAAAACCCATGACTTAACTGATTTCCCATGATATCCATATTTTGTGTGTGTGTGGTGTAGTTCAAGGGCTTTACACATAATAATACAATATCATCAATCTTCATAAATCCAAACATAGCAATATCGATAAGCGGTATAATCCTATAATGCTTATCTTCATTCACATATTCACAGATAAATAATATAAATTTATCACTGATAAATAAATTACATTGATCACGTCTCAAATCAAAATAATTCATATCACAAAGAATCACACATCAGGGATATCAAACAATTTAGAGCATTCCATACAATCCAAACATCTACAAGTAAGATCAATTAATCATCTGATTAATTTAAATCATATTAATTTAAATCAGATTAATTTCTAATCCTGGTTAATTAATATTAATTAATTACAAACCATTTGAATTAATTTTCCTTTAATAATAAATTAATTAACCTTTAATTAATCAATCTTAATTAATAATTCAATCTACCTTAAATCATTAAATAATTAACCTTTAATTATTTAATTATCTTTTAATTAATTTTTCCTTAATTAATTAATTAACCATTAATTAATTATCATTAAATTAATTATCCTTAATTAATTACAATAAGTGATTATCCCTAAATACTTATATTTATAAATCACAAATTAATTTTTAATCGCTTGATTAATCAACTTTTAATCATTAATTAATTACTTTAAATTAGGTAATTATCTTTAAGTAATTAATTACCTTTAATTACTTATCATTAATTAATTACCCTTTAATTAAGTAATTAACCTATAAACAATTGATTAATTAACCTTTAATTTATCAACCATTAATTTATTAAGTAATTATCATCACCCCTTTAAATTATTTACATTAAGAATTTACTCAAAACCTAAATAAATCAAAGATAAATCATTTATCTTAATTGATCACTTAATTACAATAATTAAACCTCATTAAATAAACCTTCAAAATAAATAATTATCATATAATTCAATTTTAAACTTTTAAGTTTAACCAATGATTTAAAAATGTTATTTTAAGATAAAACTATTTATCTACTTAATCAACTTCTTAATTAAGCTATAAAATTCCTTATTTAAAAATAGGCTTAAGAATTAATTAATGAAAACACAAACACACACACACACACACACACACACACATATATATATATATTTAAAAATATATCAACTTGATTAATTAAAATAATTTAAACTTAAAACCTTTAATTGATCCAAAATTAAACACACATTGTATAAAATAATTAATTCAACAAAATTTGTCGAAACTTGATTTAAACTTTTTAAACCTGTTTAAATTTTAAACTTTTACGACTGTTACCCTAATCCCGAGTCAAACCCGAGGGAATCTCGAGACAAAACCCGAGTTTCATTTCTACTTTATAAACTTCGAGTCAAACATTAGGATTTCTCGAGTTTAAACCCGAGAATACTTCGTCTTCCCAATCCACAAAACAACCCGGTCATGCACAGGTTCGCGTACACGTGCACGAGTTGTCGGAGCCACTATGATCATCATCGTCGTTGCCAACAAGTCATTGCTAGCCTCCTCCATCGATCCCGTCCACCCAGGTTCTGATTTGAGCTTGAAATCGAAATCAAGCTCGAGCTCACCCAATCTAAATTAAACTTAGTCACCAAAAAACCACTTCGTTCCGTCAACCAAGATCACCAAAGGCCACCCGAACTACACCAGAGCTTCGCCTTGACTTCCAGCCTCATTCCACCCCGGACCGGTCACACCCGATCATCCATTGGTAGTGAAATCGATTCGAGAATGTTACTGACAAAAATATACCCTTAAACCATACAATCTCATCGATTAACTTCCATGATCATCTAAAAAATCGGTGACCATTTCTCCGGTAAACTCCCTCACTTGAACTTCCTCTAACATCAACCCGAAAGCTTGATTTCCGATTGATCATCGAGAATTGACGAAAAAAGTGATTCCGTTCAAACCCAAATTCCACATTAAATACCAAATTAAAAATCTTGACTTTATTACTAAAATTCATTGTTTTTAATTTCGATTCCATATGCATAATCAAAACTGGAAATCCAGATTATCAATTTTTCTGATTTTGAACCATTTCCAATATAATTTTCTATTTTCTAAATAAATTCCCAATATATTCACTTGGAAATTTTTTTTAAGCTTAGATCTTGATAATATAAACATGTTTCATTTATAACATATAATCTGAAAAAGAATTAGATAGAGAGATTTTTGTTTTTGAACAGGTTTTGGAACCTATTATCAAAGCAGAGGCAAATTTTGCCTGTTTCTTTGACATGCACAGTAATATATATACAAACAATTTCCATTCCAGCAAACACATTATAGTACTACTTTATTCATTCATCAAAATACAACCATATCAAGGTTTTTTAAAATGATATTTTGCTCACCTGGACATGTTGACAGAGAACAAGCCCGGAATGTTTGACTTTTTTGAAAATCTGGAATTGATATTTGCTCTTGAATTTAATCTGAAGCTTGGTTTTGATGCTCTGATCTATTGCTTGATTAATTTTAATTTGAATCTACCTTTTCTTGATTCTGTTACTTGATTGAATTTCTACTTTGATTTGCTGAGTTGAGCTTTTGTCTTTGCTTTGCTATTTGATTTCCATGTTTTTGATTTGCTTGCTTGAATCTATTTTCAGGTTTTGAATTTTGATCCTTAACTTGCTTGTCTGATCTGAGATGATCATATCTTTATTTTTCTTTCTGATTTGGTTTGTGTTTTTCTTTTTTTAGCTTTGAACCAAATGAGAGAAAAAGAAATTCATGATATATATATATATATATAAACTTGTTTTACATTTTAATTATTATTTTGAAAAACAAAGGACACTTGTATTTTTTGCATGGTGACATTGTAAACACTTGTTTAATTTTCATAATAAAACACTTACACTTGTTATTTGTTATATTAAGATATTTACACTTGTAATTTTTTATGAGACAATGTTTTAAATATGTATTTAATTAATTTATATATTATATTTTCAATTTAAATAAATCTATCTCCTTTTATTTATATTTAACCCCTTGTTTATATTTTCATTTAATTTTTTATATTCACATATGTTTTATATTCTTAATTTCTTATGCATAAACAAAACTATTTTTATCTTATGTTAAATTTTTAAAAAAGAAAATGTATATTGAATCATTTTATCAAATTCTATTCAAATTTGAACTATTATGTTTTTATGCTTTTAAATCCAATGATACATTTTAAATATATATATATATATATACACACATACCTAGATATACATTATAATATTGTATATATATAAATTATACTTTCATAACTTTTAAAAGAAAATGATTTGAAATATAATTATACACTAATAAATAATCTTATTTTTATTAAAAAATATTTATCTATATGCATTTACTTTTATAACTATTTCTATAACCTTAAGAAAAATGATTTTAAAACAAATTATACATTAATAAATATTCATATACATTAGTTCCTTGGAAATATAAATTAATAAATCCAATTTCTAAAATATTTATTCTTGAATTTCAATTTTTTTTATTTCAATTCATTTATATATATATATATAACACATACTTACTTAATTTGGAAAAATTCAAATTTATTCACAATTTAATTCAAAATTTTATTTTAATTACCAATTGATTCACAAATAAATCCAAATTTAATATTAATTAGCAAATTAAATTTGACTCAAAAACTGAGATCGTTACAAGACTTCCGTTATGCAATATTACCGACATTGCATTCCAATCCCCCACTAATGATTATGTCCTTTATAGTTAGTTTAAATCATTTGTCTAGATCTATTAATTCACACCCATTATAACGTATACTTGAGGCTATATAAATTTAACCACAAAACTACTGTACCTCCTAATTTTAGTTATTAGTGTTCAGATGGTTTTACATGAACTTACTTCTTACTTCTTTAATACTGCTAAATGTCTTTTACTGCTTATACCTGATTTAGTAGATTAAGTACTTCTTAGCGCTTGATTTCCAAATAGTACGATTAGATATGTTCCACTGTCCCTTTTTAACTAGTAGTTATACTTCTTTGATTATCATAACTGTCTAATTTTATTATTTCGTTTTCTTGTTAGTACTTTCATCACTTATTGTTTATTACATAACTTACTTTTAAACATGTATATTAAATTTACAACAAAATTATTATTATTATTCCTATTTATCATATTTATAGTTTTACCTTTAGGGATTTCTATATTTTAATGCATTAGAACTACATCTTCCCAAAAAGGTAATGTTAACACTGTAATTTTCCATAAATTACCTAAAAGTGGATTGATGTTATGTTTGAAATTACAAGAAATTACCTTTTATATTACTGTTTAAACAGGCGGTACAGATACGGTAAACACCCCTATTTACAGTGTAAATTATTTTATTCCAATGAATTAAAATATCACTTAAATCCCAATCCAATTCGTAACAGTCTTCGATTCATGTTTAATAACATATAACATTCAAATAACAAACTTGGATTTTGCATAAAACCTTATTAATGAATTATTCATAACTTTTAGGGATTTTGCATGTGTGTGTATATGTATGTATGTACGTATATATAGAAAAAATGGCGACAACCACTTCCGAAACCTCAGCCCTAACAATCGAACTTGAGGATGATGAAGGAGATGGATGGAAAGAGGTTAAGAGAAATGGGAAGGAGAAGGATAAAGGCAAGCTATCCTTTGCGGATATATTGAAAAACCCTAAACAAGCAACACAAAACCTTAAGTCATAGGTGGAGGCGCTGGGTAACAAAATCGAAATGACGGGCATCATTAATTATTTTGAACCTAAATTAGATGACAACTCGATCTATCAGTTAATCGATGATGAAGATTATGTGGAAGCTAGAAACATATGGAAAAATTCGATTCATATTTACATGGCTAGGAAAAAACCATACTATGTCTATTTAATGCCTATGTCAAGAGGGTTTGGAATCCAAAAGGTGCTTGGGATATTTTCCTGAGGGAAAATGGATATTCATGATTAAGTTTGAACATGAAGAGGATTATAGAAGAATCCTACATGGAGGTCCATGGTTTATGGATAATAAACTCATCATTATGCATAATTGGGAAGCAAATTTTAATTTCGAACGAGATATGCTATCATCCTACTCAGTCTGGATCAAACTAAATAACCATAATCCAGCCTTATGGAATGCTAGATGCATTAGCAAACTAGCGAGCTTGGAAGGCAAACCGCTAGATATTGATGAAAACACAAGGCTGGTTAAACGAATTAAATTTTCTAGAGTACTAGTGGAGATAAAAACCGACAATGATCTACCAAAAACTGCTAAAGTAGTGGATAAACAAGGCAACATCTACATGCAGGAAATTAAATATGAATTCGTGCCTCCTAGATGCAATAAATGTAAGTGCTTTGGCCATACCTCTCAACAATGCAATAATTACATAGAGAAGCTTGCATAAATTTAGGTGGAAAAAACAAAAAAAACCCAACCCATTAACTGAAACACAAAATATACCACCCACCAATTGTCCAAAAAATAGAGTAGCAACAAAAGATTACATACAAAATGCTGCAGTTAGTACCCCCTACCAACTAGCCATATTGAAATTAGTATGGAGGGCTCTGGATCAGAGTAAACAACTCCTCCAAATCAGGATCAAAGGATTGAAGATCCCCAGCTTGAAGAAGTTTTCTCCTCAATTGCTGCTCCTTCTGCTGAACCACCCCCAACTGAGGCTCCCATTGTTGAGAAGATAGAGGAAGAGGGGATGCCTGAATCTCTGAAGGAAATCCAATGGTTGAATATCCAGCTGGAATCATTTGATGAAGAAAATGAGGATGAGGAAGAAAACATAAGTAAATACACCAAGGTGAATGAACCATATGATAAGCAATTTGTTTCAAAAGGAGGAGTTTGTGCTGCCAAAACAGCAAGGATTGGTTCTGTTCCTATGACTAGGAGCAAAACCATCAAACATTAAATATCAATGTTATGCTGGAATGCACGAGGTCTAAATAATGACATTCGTCAATTAGATCTCCACAATTTTAGGGCCAAGTTTAGGCTTCAATAATCACACTACTTGAAAACAAATTTACTGAAGAAAATATAGAAGTGTTTAAGTATCAACTGGGAGATCAGTGGAATCTAACTCACAATAGTACTCATCAAACTAAAGGTAGAATTCTCATTCTATAGAAAGACAATGTCTGGCATGGCACAGTAGTAAACAAGGATGATCAAAAAATGTCTATGCTCTTTAAAAACATAGGGGGTTAGGAGATAACCATCACTTTTGTTGATGCAAGGAACCTTGCATCTGAAAGGATTACTCTCTGGCAGCAGTTAGTTACAAACTCCAAACTCATTGATAACCAATGGTTGGTAATGGGAGACTTTAATGTAGTTTTAAGTAGTAGAGAAAAGCGAGGAGGACTTACCCTAAAGCTATCCCAAGTAGCAGAGTTCAATAACAGTGTGCTTGTTAGCGGATTAATGGAGACATTCCACTCAGGCCTGAGATATACATTGAGAAGTGGTGAGGTTAAAAGAATCACATCAAGAATTGATAGAGCACTATGCAATGCAGACTTACTTAATAAAACCCTAGTTTGAAAACTATAGTTCTTCCTAGCTTTACAAGTGACCATAGTCCTCTTCTTATTCAATTCAACAATGATAAAAATAATTTAAAAAGAAAACCTTTCAGATATGCTAATCACTTGATTATGATGGAAAGATATTATGAGGCAGTTGACTTCAATGCTATAACATTCCTTGATGGTACTCGGATGTATAAGTTTATCATGATGGTTAAAATGATGAAAAATAGATTGAAGGAATGGAATCGTAAAAGGCCAAAGCATAATGATGAAGTACATAAAATCCAAAGCCAACTTGAAGAGATTCAAATAAAATTGGAGAGGATCCATTGCATGAAAGTCTTAATGTAGATTATTATTCTCTTCAAAGAAAACTGAAGGAAGAACTCAAAAAGCATGCTGTTGAACTCAAACAAAATGCCAAAGAAAAATGACTTATCCAGGGGGATGAATGCAATAAATTCTTCTACACTAAAATATCTCAAAGATCTCATCATAATAACTTACTATATTGTTTGAATGAACAAGCCAGTGCAGCTGACAATTTAAAAGATGTAGAAGAAAAAGCAATATCTTATTTTTTGGACCTATATAATGAGGATTTTGATCAAAGCCTACTAGTAATTCACCGTAGAAGAAAATTCTCTAAGGAAGGGTGTGCCATGCTGACAGTCGGGATTCATGAAAGGGAATCGAGGAGAACTACTTTCTCCATCCATGATGATTCCAACCTTGGCCTCGATGGAATGAGGGCAACATTCTTCAAAATGCATGGATATACATGAAAGATCGCATGCTAAAAGCTTATCAGGAAGCCTTTGATAATGGTGAGTTTATACAAGAAATCAACCATACTTTTATTTCCTTGATTCCTAAAGTTAAAAAACCTGAAAGAATTGAGGAATATAGGCCAATAACATGCTGCAATGTTACTTACAAAATCCTCAACAAAATCATATGCATGAGATTAAATAAAGTTCTTCCAAACCTATTTTCTCAGTGTCAAAGTGCTTTCATAAAGGGGAGATTTATATATGAAAACTCTCTCTTAGCTTATGAACTAATCAAAGATTTCAACAAACCTGATGCAGATTAAATGTGTTTAAAGGTTGACTTACGCAAAGTTTATGATTAGGTGAATAGGAAATTTATAATTCACATGTTGAGATCAATGGGAATACAAGACAAACTCTTGAAATTAATTGACCATCGTTTATCTACCCCTACATTTTCTGTACTAATTAATGGAGTTTCTAAAGGCTATATTCAGAGCAACAGAGGAATCGGGCAAGGGGACCCCCAATCCCCTTATCAGTTTGTAGTAGTTATAGAGTGCTTCACATTAATAATGGAAATAGCATGCTTTCACAACAAGATTAGCCCAGTTTAAAAAATTAAGCCTATAGTAACTCATTTAATATATGTAGAAGATTTTATAGCTAAAGCCTCCTTAACTGCTGTGGATACTTTTAAAGAAATTTTCCACCTTTTAGAAACAAATGTTGGACTAAAGCTCAATGAAGGGAAAACCAAATGCTACTTTAACAAATATTGCAAAGACGAACAAAACTTATTAAGAAGTATTAGAGTTTTAGAGGGATCACTTCCTGTTAAATACTTGGAGTTCCATTGTCTAACAATACCATCACTAATAATGAATGTGGGAAACTTATTGATAATACCTGAGACAAACTACAAGGCTGGAGGTCAAAATTTATGTCTTTTGCATGTAGAATCGAACTTGTTCACGCAGTAATCACAACAAAAGTTAGATTCTTGTTGCAAACATTCCAAATTCCAGATTTTTCAATTGCAAAAATAAATGTTGTATGTGCCAATTTTATATGGAAGGGTAAAATGCATAAAGTTAGCTACAAAGAACTTTGTAAACCCAAAAAGGAAGGTGGTTGGATAAAAAAATTATTTGAGCTGAAAAAAGTCTATGGTATGAAGATGGCCTGGAAAATTTTAGTGTTAGACAATCTATGGCCTAGGTGGATGAGAAAAAGATATTTAAAGGAAAATTTCTGGACATCAAAAATTGACAATAATGGATCAGTTACTTGGAAACGTATTTTAAAAATTCGAAATGTTTTGAAACCCCTTGTTGAAAGGCAAATTGTTAATGGCTCAAAAACTGATTTATGGAGAGACCCTTGGTTCAATAGCAAAAGTCTTATAGATAGGGCGTAATGGGAAGGTTACTTGGCTTATGGGAATCCTATATGTTATGTCTCTAGCATAACTGAAAATGCAAACTAGAAATGTGATAATCTACTAATTACAAGGAATTTCAAGGATGAAATACATAATATCCCTATATACAGTGAAAGAGAAGAGGACACTTGGAATATAAAGAATTCTCTTAAAGGTCAATCTATAGTGCGAAATGTACGGGATGATATCAGAGGTAAATAGCCCACAGTAGCATGGCATAACACTGTGTGGAGTAGATCTAACAACCCGAAGATGGGTCACACTCTATACAAAGCCTTGCTAGGCAAACTTCCTACAAAGGATAGACTTCACAATTGGGGGATTCTGGAAGAAACTACATGCGATCTATGTAACACTAAAAATGAAAGTCACGACCATGTCTTTTTCGAATATTCTTACAGTAAAAGAATTTGGAGCCTCCAAAAGCTTAAATGCATGCTAACGGATGAAGTAAAACCGTAGGAAGAAATAGATTACCTGAACCAGTGGGGTAACATGTCTAACTTGTTGTAGGAGCTACTCAAATTTACCTCACAACTTCCATTTGGCATCTCTGGCCTGAGAGAAACCACCGGGCTTTCAATAATAATAAAAGATATCTTGTCACTAAATAGCCAAATCAACGGAGTCACAAGTATAATTATGGAACAAATTGCAAAAAGGAAACTCACCAACTTAACGACATAAGAAAAACTAGCATTGGAGAGGATAAACTTAACGGTTGAGCACATAGAAGATCGATCAATGTCTTGGGAGCCGCCATGAAGCCTCTGCCCTAAAAGAGGAATGTCTAGTTAAAGTAAAGTTGATGTATAAAGGTTGCATTTGTATCTTATATGGTTGGACTTATGGTTGTATGTAATTAGGATTTAGCCCGTACGAGATTGTAATAAAATTTAACCAAGTTTCAAAAAAAAAAATGTGTGTGTGTGTGTGTGTGTGTGTGTGTATATATTGGAATAAGAGGTGTAGATTCACAATGATATAAATCGAATATTATATATATCCGTGTGTGTATGTGTATATATATAGGAATAAGAGGTGCAGATTCACAATGATATAAATCCAATATTATGTAAAAATATATAATTTTCCACTCACCTTTAATCCTCTAAATCTCCAGATCTAAATCTGTTATTCTTGATTGACACCTTTTATTTTTACCAAAATATGTATAAAAAAGGATATATATGTTTATCAGGATTATAGTTTCGAGAAGAGATTTGAATTAAATATAGATCTGTATTTAGATTTACGATTTACCTTTGGCTTTGGTGATTCTATTCGACCCCATTCTTCTTCTCTATTGGTTTCTGCTATTCTCCACTTATATATATAATTTATAGTTTATATACAATTTCTAGATTTTTGTGGAGAAAAGAAAATGGTAGAGCTTCGCTCTTGCTTCAGAAAATATGAGAAGAAAAGTGAGGGGCTACAGCAATATTTACAAGGGTCCAAATCAATCTAACCAGTTAGATTAGATTATATTAAATCCAGAACATTCGACCTAGGTTCAATATCGACCACTAGTGTACCACTAATTAATCGTATACATCCACCAGTCGATCGCTAGAGGTCGATCTATCCCAATAAGTGGTCAACCGGTTGCCTTTATATGTTCACTGTTGATTTTTTTTGCTTTTTTACAAATTAAATAGATTTGATTTGATTGATGTTAACATTTCTTAGGTGTTAAGTATTCATTTAACGTTAATTAACAAAATTTATTTCCTTAAGATGCATGTAATTATTTCCGATCGAAATCTTCAAACATTAATAACGTTTTCGTTTAGACTCTGATCATAAAACTTTATATATGAAAACTAATAATATAATTGCCACAAACACAATAGTGTAAGTTTTATAGAAAAATTCTGTCATTTGTAAAAATTCCATTTTTAGAATCTAATCATTATTTATTAATATATTTTTAATTAATTATCGTTTAATACATGGGGTGTGACAGAACCCCTTTGACACACATCCCTGGACAAATCTACAAAATGACTAGAACGAAACTTGCTTATAATGTCCTAAAAAAGGAAAGAAACCTATGAAAAACAAGGGTGGCTCCTACCAACGGTTCCATAAGGTAAATGAGCATCATACTAACAAATGTCACCATTTAAAGAATGAAATTGAAAGACTAATCCAAAAAGAATACTGAGAACTTTTCAAAAAGACAGCGTAGTAACCCTAGTGTAGAATCAGTCACTAGATCCTCATGAAAACTTGGTGAGGAACCTAAATACCCCCATCACTTCTATCCACGGTGGACCCCATCTTGTAGGAAAAAGCAAGAAGGCAAAAGCAAGATATGTCCATGAAGCTCATACTAAACATAGGATTATGTTTCGTATCATGTAGAGTCCCACCCAAAACACTACATTTACTTCTATGGACTTAGTTGGAGCTACTTTCCCACATCATGACTCCATGGTAATAACCATACAAATCTCCAATTGCACTATGAGAAAGGTCTTTGCCGGTTTGTGAAGCTTTGTGAACGTTATATTCATGTTTTTGTATGACAAGATAAGGCTTCCAGCTGAAGGCTTAAAGCTTAGCTCAGAACCAATATATAGTTCAAGTAGCACGGTGATTGTTCCAATAGACATGGCCTAACTTCTTATTATAGCAGGAATGACACCATTACATAAATCATTTTACACAATTTTTTTAATCATAGACTAGTAGTCTTTGTAAATTACCTTCATGGAAAGACCTGCGTTGATAAAACTTAAAGCAGTCATCTCTCAAAAATATTTGCTTGTGAAGTTTATTACTCAGCAGGAGTAGGTAGTGTAAGTGGAGAATATTACTGGCTAGAGAATTGTACAATGTAACTTTGAATTCTAGCAATAAAATTGTTCAAAATTATACCGTTGTCTTCCCTAATTCTTGTAATAATGAAAATGTAACAAATAAGCTTGTTCAAAGAATCACATTAGGATAATAGTTCCAAGGAAAATACTAAACTGATCAATCCATAACAATAGTATCTACAAAGAAAGCAAGAATAGACAAATATGATTTGGTATTTGCACAATACATATCCAGCACTCTTAAGATTAGGAAAGCGCATCTTCATCAAAGTTGCATGAAATAGAGGATGAAGTAGACCTAAGACTAGGAATGAAAGAGAAAGATTTGAAACCAGTGTATGATTTGGAAGATGATCAAATAGACACTTCACACCATACTAAAGTTGTAAAGATCGGAAGGAATCTAAAGTAATGAATTATTCCCCAAATTAATTGATTTCTTGAGAAGATCCATCGATGTTTTTGCTTTAACCCATCCAAATATGGTTGGGATTTATCCGGCTATAATCTATAATGCACTCAATATAGATTTAGATGCATATCCTATGTGACAAAAATGGCATACCTTGGATCAGGAATAATATAATGCTCTACACGAAGAAGTTAAAATGTTGAAAGAAAATGGATTCATCTAAGAAGTATTTTATCTAAAGTGGATGGAAAATACAATCTTGATAAAAAAACCTACTGGAAAATGGGGAACCTACATTGACTTTACTAACCACAATAAAGCGTGCCAAAAGGATTGTTTCCCTTATTAAAATCAATCAGTTAGTCGACGCAGCTAGTGAACATGAACTATTGACGCTCATGGACACGTATTCAAGTTACAACCAGATAGCTATGTTCAACTAGACCACCAAAACAAAAGTTTTAACACTGATTAATGATTGTACTACTATAAGGTGATGCCGTATGGATTAATAATCTGAGGGCAACGTACCAAAGGATGATCAATATGATGTTCGCGGATCAAATTAAGAAGAATGTCGAAGTTCATATCGATGATATGCTTGTAAAGCCTAAAGACAACTTCTAACCCTTATGAAATACTTAGAAGAAACTTTCAAAACATTATAAAATTATGGAATGAAACTGTACAGTTTGAAGTGTGCCTTTGCAATTCAACCATGCAAGTTCTTAGGTTACATCGTGAGCAAAAAATGAATAGAACCAATCCCAAGAAAATTGATGCCATCAAGAAAATGGACATTATACGAAAAAATTAACATTATAACATTTGAGAAATTACATCAGTATACTTTGTCTGTTTAGACAACGTTATTTAGGAGTTATGAACAAAGAAGGTCATTCATCTGGTAAATAAAATGTTATAAGAAATGTTGTAGATAATATTTTCACAACGATTTTCTACTATTGTATTTATGAATTATATAGGACACTTTTTACAATTTTAAACAATTAAATTATTGTATATAAGATTTTAACAATTATTTCCCTACATTGTTATAATGTTGTTTTATTTTCAATCCTAATTAATACTTGAAATAAGGATTGGATAATTCTTAATAATACAGTTTTAATATAAAACTTATTTTCATTCTCATAACATTATTTATTGCATCAAAAGTACAAACAACAACAAATAAATGAGCAATCAAATAGGTTTAATGAATGTTTGAAAAAACAAATAGAATAATATGGTTCCAATAATAGGAACAGCTCATCTCCTTGTAATTTTGTTCTGGTTCAATGATCTCTATCTCATTTCTTCAAAGTGTATCTCCTCAGCTTTAGTCTGCTTTCACTTCTCATTTTCTTTCATTAATTATGCTAACAAACCAGGCTCAATTATTGTTGGCATTTTCATTCGATTATGATGAGTTCAGCTGTTGAATGCGGAAAAATGTTGCCATTATTGTTTACATTAAATATACTCATGATGCAATGATGTCTCACAATAACAAAGAGAGAATACGATAAAACATAACCTAAAGAACAAGGTAAGCTAACAATCTTTAGCAATCATGATAATTTTAATATTACCAAATCTCGCTAATGGAAGAAATGTGTCAAAATAGAATTTGCCTGTAATGCACTCTATTAACTAGACATATTCATTTTTTTACAAATATGTAGTAACTCATATAACTGAACAAGAAAGAGATGTTGTAGAGGAATCCGGTGAGTATTTAAAACTATATTAGTATAATAAATTTAGAAAAAGAATACCTTACATCAATTTCATTGCATATATCTGACAAATATCTTTGGTCATGTAAAGGAATACCCGACCATAAGATCTACGATATTTGTGATTATAGATTTAAAATTTGTGAATGTTTGCATCAATTAATTTTGTATGCAATGTAATACTTGAACCAAACCATTTTTTGCATTCAATATATTGATATCTAATACTAATCGAAATGAGAATTTAAGGAATTAAAAATTTCAAAATTGAACGGTAGATAACAAGGGTTGGTACAACCTAGCCAACCTAACATTCTTACTTTTTGGAAACCAAGATAAAATTATTCCCACCTATAACATTTTTTCTATTCAAAAGAGGCAAGCATTCAAAATATAACTTGAATTCTTACATCATATCATGTGAGAATTTCAAATATCCTTACTCTTGTGGCATATGCCATCTTATTGAGTACTTATCACTAAGAGTAAAAATAGATTTTTATTACTGTTGCAATGCCCATGAGTCGGTATTTAAAATTTTGGATGTAAACATAATACAATACCGCCTATGCGGTCGCACACGCTATTGTAATCTTGATTTCATGATCGTCAACCTTATTAACTTTAACATCAAAATAATCAATCTTAGTTGAGATCACTATGACATAGGATTGATGCTCATGACAAAAGGGTACACCATTAATCCTAAAATTGACCTATTTATCGTATTATATTTAGAAAATATGATAAGTAACATTGAAGTTTTTAAATCAATCCAAATATACAGAAAATGGAATCCCATTAATGTAATGATGTTGAGACAAACTTCACGTATCCAAACATAAATATGGTATTCTTTGTTCCCAAAAAGGAATTTTTTGAAAATTGACTAATATAAGCTTTTTGACAAAAGATCTGAAATTTCCTAGCATGTAAATACATAGGAAATATTCTGAAGTCCTAATTTCTAAATTATATAACAAATTTTTTATACTATGTAAAATGAATACGTATGCATGTATGTTTGTATGTATGCACACACACACATATATACATACACACACACACATAGATATATAGTTGTATATATAAACTAACAAAGTTATGCATATACAATCGAAATAAAATAATGAAATAATACTCAAAATCATAACCAAGACCATATTTATCTCTGCGTTATTCATTAATTTCTATTTTTTTGACATCCAATGTTCCACCGATACTCATTCTCAGGCCCAGTCCTAGAACTTTGTGTACCTAAAATTAGTTGTGAGTCAAGGCCCTATTACAATTACTAATTAAATTAATAAAATTGAAATATGAGTTTAGTATGAACTATATTTATGGACCGGACCACTTGTTTCAAAAGGAAGAAACATAAACTCAACAACTAAAGTATAAACTAGTTTTCTGAATCTAAAGTATCTTTTCCAAGGAAAATATACAATACCAAGTGGACTGAATATAGTGCATCGGTACTAACCATTAATAATATATGCATGAGTGCTTATTTTCTAAGTCACAATGCTCCCACCGCAAATACTTTCTACACAACAAAACATAAAAAGACATGTCAACATAACAACCTTGTCCCTACTCAAAATGATTTGTCCTCTTCCAAACCACAAATTAATGATGAATTAATTTATACTTAATAGTTTTAGAAAGGAGCAGTGGCCTTTGACTAAAGATTTAATGGTTTCACTTAGTAAAACATAACTAAATATGCATGTAGTATTATATGTGTGGATTGATTTTTTTTAACTACTTTTGTATTTTAAGAAATAAATTCAACCCTTGTGAGCTTTGCCACCATGGATAAACTAATGAAAATTACTATATTGAATTGACATGCCAACTGCTGAAGATAGCAAAGCCTAGATAATAGCAATGGTAATAAATATCAAAGACTTGATAAACTTCTGTAAAAGCACTAAATAAAATACAGACTTAAAAAACAAAAAAGGAAACAAAGAAACCTTAAAGTACAATCCAAAATTAAGTATTTTTCTAACGAAAACCAGCCAAGTAGGCAACAATGGAAAATGGAAGAAGATGGGAAGACCGAAGATGTCTGTTTGATTGTGCCCTAGCTAGAACCTAAAGTTTTCGTCGTAGTCGAATCGCTGTCCTGTTCATTGGATTGCTACCTAGTCATCATTGATTGGAGTCGTTGTCTATTGTAGTTGTCGCCTAGTTGCTGTCACAGTTGAGTCGCCATCATTGCCATCGGAGTCTGAAGTTGTGAATTAGATTGTGATTTTTCTTTCGGATCGCGATCATTTTCTTTCCCTCCTTTTGGTTGCGCGTTTGGCGCGTAGGGGTATTAAAGATGGTGCCCTATAATTTCCATAGCCTAAAGCCATTGCTTTAGCAGCTTTACCAAAAGGTCAACCCTGCTCATTCCCTACTAACATTTTGAATTTATAATAAAAGATGATGGATTATGAATTTAACTTGATTAGGAGAAAATGAAATGAAAAATAATCTATTTTGTATTTGTAAGTCCCATAAAAATGAGAATAGGTATATTGTAAGATAAATGGGTTAAATACATAACAATTCTTGATGTTCGCAGTCAATGAAAGTCCCTAAAAGAGAAGACAACCAACATTAACATGCTTATGCATATAGTTGTTAAATTTGATTGTTCATGGAATAAAACTCAAAATTTTATACAATTATTTCATTAGATTAATTTTGCTAAACCCACTAGCAGCAAAAGTGTAAACCAAATTGATTTCAGATTAACCTAGCAAATAGAACAAATAAATTTAGCAATAACATTATATAAGAAAATTTAAGGCTCTCATTTGATATTTTACCTTTTTTAATTTTATTTTTCCATAAATCATATTAATTAACTAACATATTCTCGTTATGATAAATGTTTGCACCATAAACTAATGATTACTAGTGATAGTTTGTTGTTAGAACTATCAACGTTATTTGCTATAAAAATGAAAAACAAATGTTTTATGAAAGCGGTAAAATTTTGGAGAAAAAGTTTTGAATTATGATCTGGTGTTACAGAATAGGTAAAGGGGCATAACATGGATTATTAACTTGCTTTTTAGATAAATATGTAGCACAACCATCATATTACAAATTCCAATTTTCTATTGAATTACATAACAGTTTGAAAACCACAATAGTCAATTTCAAATATCATTTGAAATCATTTACTTCTGTCGAAGGAAATTTTTGTCATTTGTCATCTTTCATCAAGTTTGAAGCACATATTAAACATATGAAAGTTAAGCCAACATAAAAGTAAATGGTGAATTTAAAACTCAAATAGATCACAATTTCTAAAATAAACCCTTTCTAAAATTGAAACAAAATTAACACGCTCTATGAAAGAAAAAACAACTCTACATCAACTATTTCAGTCAACTAAAAGAATACTTAAATGATTTTAGTCATAAGTATGTAAGAATTAGAATATTTATGAAAATTCATGCCATTGAATTAAAATGGAAAATAAAAGTCACAAAACCCTAATTTGAAATTGAAAATATCAAATGCCTTGAAATTCAATCAGATGTTGGAAATGACATAGGAAAGATGTCACTAGGAAATACAGAAATCAAATCATTGCTTATAACCAAATCAAGATATTTTGGACAAACCTTTTTGTGCGTGCGGAGAAATGAGGATCAAGGGAAAGTTTTGAAATGGTAAGAGTGATAGGTTGAAATCAAACCTACTCTTTCAGTGAATTGATAGCTTATCTACCAATTGAGGTATCAAAGACGTCAATTAGCAATGGATCCAAGGTCTTGAAAGTGTGCTATAGACCGTGTAATATGGATATATGATAATACGTAGTATAGTGATGATAGTAAAACTGTAAATAGTGCGGAATATAAAAGTATTATAGTAAAATGACACCAGAGTTTTTTATACTGGTTCGGAGCACCGTCCTACGTCCAGTCCCAGACTCCTTCTGGAATTTCACTAAAAAAACAACCCTCACTTAACCCAAAGAAACAGGTCTATACAACCCCTGAGCAGCCGAACAAGGACCTGAGCAGCAGAACATGATTTTGCCTCAGCAGCCAAAGAGTACCCCACTCGCCTGAGCAGCTGAACATGACTTCAACAAATACAGAAAATAGTTTTGACTTTTGTGTGTTCTGATAACACGGATTTGTCACTTGTAGTACAACCTTCCTATAGTCTTCTCCTCGAATATAAATATATTTATTTGAAGTACATAAAGAATAAAAAGCTATAGTATTGCTTTAACGTAGAATAATTGAAAGTATAATAGCAAATAGATTCCAAAGAGTTAGATTAGAGTGATAAGAAAATTCGATTGTAATTCAATTGTAAGTGAGTGATTTGGAATCAAGTTGGAGTTTGTATTTATATAGGTTAGAAAGCAACGACTGTTGGTGAAGAGTTTCGATTGAAGTGTTGCATCCAAATTTTTTCGTAGAGGTTCATATCTCTTCACAAAAAGTCATATCTTTTCGAAAAGTAGCTATTGTAGAAATTCAGTCAACTGAGCCTCTAGGTCAGTTGTCTGAATATTCAAAATAATTTTTAATTATAAATTCGTATATCTATGCACCGTTAATGTTACATAAATTTTCCAGTGTCAGTCGACTGAACCTTTGGGTCAGTCGACTGACCTGGTGAAATCTGTAAGTTTACATAGGTATATTAAATTCTATAACTTTAAAACACTTTTATAATTTAATTATATGCTTAAATATGTATAAAATAATTGAAAAATAGAATGACTAAATATATAAGCTAATATATACGTAACCGAGGAGAGATTTTAACAATATTGACCTAAGACTTAAAAACAAAATAATATAATTTATGCGCCGGTTTTAAAGTCTCGTCTCCTTGTAGTATATATTCCCTTTTTGTCGTAGAAATCGTCAAATCTGTATGTCGTAGTGATAGCTTCGTGTCATGAATCAAAACTAAGTCTCAACAGGTCTATCATTTCACATTTAACCATTTAATTTAAATATTAAATAAAGCATAAAATATAAATAATTGGAAACTAAATTATATTATTTGAAATTCATTCCACAAAAATAGGTTTGAACGATAAATATTTTTAAATACAACAAATATTACTAATAATCGTTAAAACTATAGTTATAGTCCTATAAAAATATGGTTGAATACAGTGGATTTACAACATTAAAAAAGGGTTGTAGGATGTTAAAATTCAACAACATTACATAAATGTTACAAAGAAACAAATAGAATACAATGTAAACAAACCATTGTAAAACATTGTTTTTAACAACTATTCTGGACCAACATTGTAGAACTTAGTTATATTATAACATTTATGCAGCAAACGTTGTCAGAAAAAATGGATTACAATGTTTTCTTTAAAATGAGTTCTTAATGCTCTGACATCTTGACAACGGTCTGTAGAATCGTGGTGAACTCTTTGATGTAAAATGGTATTTTTATTACAGTGGAGAATCCTAGAAAGACATCTAAAGATGTCATGAGCCTAAATGGGAAGGTAGCTGCCTTGAGCTAGTTCATTTCTAAAGCATTGATAAATGTATTCTATTCTTTGACAAAATCAATAAGGGCAAAAAGCTTCGAGTGGATAGAAGAATGAAAAATGCATTCAAAACATTAAAAGATCACTAAGCCAATCTAGCTATACTCTCAAAACCAGCACCAAATAAGGATTTGTTTATATTCTAAGCTATAACTAACCAAGCTATGAGTGCAGCAACAATACAAGAAGATGCAGGTGTGCAATGACCAATATACTTGACAAGCAAAGTCTGTTTAGGGCCGAACATTCCATAATAGAGAATCTAGCTTATAACTTAATACTCACGGTAAGAAAACTGCGGCCATATTTCCAAGTGCACCCCATCAAAGTTCTAACAGATGAACCACTAAAGCAAATACTGAAAAAGCTAGAAATATTCGGTTGACTATTGAAATGGGCAATGAACTAATTTACTATGACATCTCCTATTGCCCACCCATGCAATCAAAGGTCAAGCCTTAACTGACTTCATAGTAGTATGTACAACACCAATAGTGCAATAGAGTTAAGAAACAAAAGTGCCCCTGTAGCTGTGGCAAAGTTATGTTAATGAAGCATCATACAAACGTGGAGCAGGTCTTCAATATGTGCTTGTCACTTAAGATTAACAAAAATTATACGATGCAATTCAAATTGTATTCAAAGCAACAAATAATATCACAAAACATGAAGCACTCATTGCAGGGCTCAAAATAACTTAGGTGATGAAAGTAACACATAATAAGATTCAAAGTGGTCTACAATTTGCTATAAACCAAGGGTGAGGAAGTTACCAAACTAAGAAACCAAATCTAGCCAAGCATGTAGAACTATCCAAAAAACTACTAGCATAGACTGAATAGTTTGATATAAAGCAGATTCACAGGGAAGAAAATTCTTCACCCGACTCCTTAGCCAACCTAGCTAGTACCAAGGTCATACGAGAAATGAAGGAAGTTCCTATGGGACACCAAGAATTTCGAAAACAAATCATGTCTTAGTACTAACATGAGCTTAATGAGCAAGGGTTTTAGTGCAACAAATCAAGGTTAGCCAGATGTGATTGACTAAGACCAAACCTTGCCAGCAATGCAATAAGAAAACAAAGAATCTTGGATGACTCTCATCAAGTTTTTTTGTTTGAAGGGACCTTACCAGCAGATAAAAATGTAGTGAGAAAAATTAGATACCAGGCCTTATATTTCAACATTCTTTAATGGCATACTTTATAAGAAAGGGTACTCGGCCCTCTACTTAAATGCTTCATCAAAGAGGAAAGAATGAGAGTCATGAGAGAAATTCATGAGGGATACTAGGAAAAGGAGAAAATTGGCAAAGAAAATACTAAGACAAGGTTATTTTTAGCCAACCACGCTAAGTGATGCACGAGAGTTCATTTGTAGATGTGATAGGTGCCAAAGGTTTTCCACTATCCCAAGTTTACTATCACACGAGCTTATTCCCATAAACAATCCATGGTCATTTAACTTATGAGGGATTGATCTGAAAGGAGCATTTTGATGTCCAAAGGAGAAGTAATGTACGTAGTCATAGCAATATATTACTTCACCAAATAGGTGGAAGCTGAGCCACTAGCAACCATAATTCTAACATTTATAAGTGTTACAAACATTTATAAGTGTTACAAATAATTTCAGTAACACTTTTTAAGTATTACTAATGGACTGTGAGGAATGGAGCGGTCAAATTTGTAACACTTATAAGTGTTACAAACATACATGTTACTAACACTCATAAATGTTGGTACCTAAATATACGGTAACGCAAGTAAGTGTTGGTAACGAAATATACGGTAACACTTATAAATGTTGGTACAGAAATATACGGTAACGCTTATAAGTGTTGGTAACGAAATATACGGTAACACTTATAAGTGTTGGTATAGAAATACACGGTAACGCTTATAAGTGTTGGAAAATGATTATTTAGTAACATATATATATATATACACCAAAACTTAAACGCAAAGTTTAAATATAAACACACTGCAAATAATGGTTTCCATATCACAAATAATTCATCATACATATTCAATGCAAAGTTTAAACGCTCTGCAAATGTAGTATAATATATCATAAACAATTATTTACATATCTAAAATACCACAATGTCATATATTCAGATATTATTACAACATAAGCTTCAAAAAATATATTTCAAAATACACTTAAAGTTTAACTTACGGTTAACCTAACCATTCCTGATCATCCACTACAAACTCTAATGGTTTTGAATATTCTTCAATGTCCAATACAATAATCCAAAGCATCCTTCTTCAAGTTCCTGCATTTAATATAAACACTTCATAAAAACTTTTACCTTCAAAATCAAAAGGTTAAAGACTGAGTTACAACTCAGGTTCTAATTTTTTTTGTATTTATGAATTCGCAAACTTAGTATGCAAAATACATGTTAATCAAACACCATCAGCACTTAGTATGCAAAATACATGTTAATCAAACTACATGAAGATAAAATGGGGTAGTCATACGTATAGACAAAGTATTAATCAATGACACCTTTCTGCAACACTTCCAAGATTTCATAGCTACTACCACTACATCAGCACTTAGTGATCACAACCCTATCGTCATTAAACTACATTCACAAGGTGCCCAAGGAAAGGGGATACATTCCATATATATTAATATTTGGCATATAGCAACAGATTATGTAGAGCTCATCTTATTAGATTTTACTTAGGGCAGTGGTATTTAGAAATTTATAATAAAATTTAGAAGAATTAAACAAAATATGGAAACTTGGAACAAAATAAGAGAATAAGATACTGAAACAGTGAGTAAACTGGAAATATATTATAATGATAAATTGCTGACAGCAGATAATAATCCATAGGATGCATTTGCATATGAGGAACTGATTACGCAGGAAATATTCTAAAAAGGAAAATGCATGAAAAATATGTACAGGCGGTCCAGAAATCAAAATTTAGTTGGCTTACTAAGGGGATTCAAACTCAAGATTTTTTTATGCAAAAATGTCGATGAGAAAATGCAGAAATAACATCAAAGCATTATTTAGGACAACTGATTTTTGATATTATGCATATTCAGGCTGAAGCATTTTAGTATTTTTATGATCTGTACAATGGGGACCACCAATATATTCATCAGTTTGAGGAAATTAACTGCAATGATTTGGGAAAGGATTACTAGTTACACATGTTACAATGAAGGAATAAAAAGATGCAGCCTTCTCAATTAAAGAAGAAAAATTACCAGGACCTGATGGATTTTCTTCCAAATTCTTCAAACTGCATTGGCAACTTCTTAATGAGTTTGAATTTATTTTATAAATTCTCCAAATGCTTCAATTTCTTTATAAATCTTCCATTTCTTCCTACTGCAAATTTTATGGTTTGAATTTATTTTTCTGTAAGCTTATAAGGTTTTTTATAACATTTCGGCAGGGCAACCATCCAAGTTTTGTGCAGCTACATGACTCTTCCACTTTATGCTCTTGTATCGTAGGTTTGCTATTCATTAAAATATAGAGAGTAATGTTAGTTAATAAAGCAACATATAATTATATCAAAGTACATAAATTGTGTCATTCATAAATATTACTATCATAGCATTTTTGATAGGTTTAATTTTCAGTGTTTTTCTGAAAAGAACATGATCCTGGAATCAAATTTTCATAACCTTGTAAAATATTGAAAACATAGAATGTATGATGTAGATTCACACATACAAACACACACACACACACACATACACACACTTAAATATAGAACTAATTTTAGTTGGTTATGCATCATAACCTTGTCAACTGTCTTTTTTAAATCATATATGAACTATGTGTCATTCAATTGTTAGGAAAATGGAACTTTCTTACTAAACAAATCTTGCAATATGAATGATCTTGTAGTAGTTAAACAAGGTTTAACAAACTATACACTCAAATATTCCCCATTATAAATATTCTTAACAGCTTAATTTCCATTTTTTTATTTTTTATTTACAGAAATATTTTGTTTGAGAAGAACATGCACAAGGAGTGAATGAACAAGTAGGACTGTCATTTCGTAATAGCAACAGCAGGTAATATAAGGGAAGCTACTTCTATGGTGGACATATATGAGGTATCTATTTTATAATTAATAGTTATTTAAATTATTAATATTTATCTGGATATGGGTTGTAATAAATAATGAACATGTTTGTGTCAATTAAATTCAGTGGTTGAAAGTACGAAAATTCGGGGAATTGATATTTAATAACCTTACGGTGTATGACACAAATTCAATCGTCCGTTGGTTTTATTTTTTTACTTCTATTCACAATTTTATTAACTCTCTCTTGTATTTGTATGCGCATGTGCCATTATTATTGCAAATTAGCAAGGCAGTATAACATCACTTGGTGATTCGAGGAGCACGAGTAATTCAAATTCATTTCAATTAACTTGGACCATCAAGCTCCCTCTGCTCCGCTTCTTTCTACTAATAATTATTAGTTTTTTTATTATTCATATTTTGTTTGCTAAAAAGATGAATACACAGTTGAAACATAGTTCAACAAGACAAATATCTTGATACACTAAGGTGTACATATACACGAGTGAGTGTATGGAGAAGAATATGGTAAATGGTTTTGAAAAAAAAAGTAAATGGTAAACAACCTCATATTAAACTAATATATTGTGTGCTACTAAAGGTACTCTGTTGCACATGAACTGAGGAAGTTGCTGCATATTTGTCGAGAAAGGTGATGAGTTGAAAATGGATGGGGGGTTGATGAGCTAAAGGTATGCTGCTACACGTAAAGGTAGTCTTCTGCACGAGGGTAACTTGAGACAGTTTCTGGATTCGCAAAAGTTGTTTCTGAACGAATGGTGACTAGACTAGTTTGTATTATATGAAGTTAAGCACAAATCTAATCATATACAATAGCAAGAAAATTGGCAGCAAGTTGCATGGAGTAACTGAGGCAGGTGTGCAATCAACAAGAAGGAAAATAAGCCAGCGAACCATAGTGTATTAGGTTGAGATAGTGAAGCATCAAAGTATATTGGAAATACAAAGTTCTAAGGCTGGAGCAGGAAGGCCATGCATGGTTATAAGTGCATGAAGGTGTTCAGGTAAGCAGTTCTGGCATAATGAGTGTTGAATAACATATGAATGAGTGTGGGCAGAAAGCACAATGAATTTCTCTGGCAGTGTATAGGTAAGCATACACACACATATGAATGTCCAATGCCAGTGTACAGGTGAGTGCACATGCAGACTAGAAGTAGCTGGGAAGAATGATGATGCAGCAACCAAGATTGTTGATGATGCTATGAGGGCATCATAAGCTGGATGTATGCTCAAGTTGAAGATTTGTAGATAAGTATATATTATTGATGACTTGTTATGGCCGTCGATTTGGTTTGTGTGATTACATTGGTTTTTTCAACATAATTTTGTGTAAAAAATGTTTATGTGAACAATATTTGCAAATAGTTGTGGATATTAGATTTTACACACACACACACACACACACACATACATATATATATATATATATATATAATATTATTGTCAAAGATATTGTTTGTGAAATGTTATATAAAACATGTTTACTGGTTTTATGGATTACTTTTATGCAGTGTTGCAACAGTTTTTAGAATAGTTATAAAAAGTTGTTAAAAGTATATCTCCAACGCATGTTAAGCATGATTGAAATAACTAACACAACATTCAAAAATAATTAACTTATGAATTTTTGATGATGGAATTTTTTGATAAGGGAAAAATATTAAATGGCTATGCTTTGTTCAATAACGGTTATTGACCATACTACACACACCATAATTTAATGAAAAATGAGAACTTAAAATTTTAGAAATAAAATCAAAATTTTAAGCAGTTAACAGAGTTCACTTAAAATAAAAAGTCTTTTAAAGCTTATCAAAAAATTGAGATTCACTATTACTTTCCAAATGCCTACTTTTTATTCAACAATATAACTTCACCCGAAACTCCACCCAAAAATATATGCGGCAATCATCTTCGCTGTTAAATTACACTGAACCTCTGATATCCAAATTATAATTAATACTTAGAATTTATTTATAATTAGCCTTTATAAAAAAATTAATTATCAATAATTGTAATTAACAATAAATAATTAACTAATAATTAGTAGTTGTAAATAACAACTGATAATGGTGAGTAGATCCACATCCACTGACGTATTTGTTCTCATTGCATGGCACAAGCCACAAGCAAAGACAATGCTAGTGGGGGGGGGCAAGTAGAGGCCATGGCCCCCCCTTAATTTTTAAAGTTTTCTACAGGAAATGAATTTGTATCGACTTTTCGAAAAAAAAACGTTATTGACCTTTCATCATTTATAACTCATTTTATCATAAAAGGTTATGTCCCTTTTCCTCATTCTTCTCATGCTTCCAAGTTTCCAATTTTTATAGATAATAAATTCACTTCTTAAGGAAACTAAGGTAATTACTTTCTACTTTTAATTTTCAATTTCCAAATCTATTATTGATATATGTGTTTTAATTCATTAATTTACTAAACTGGGAATGTTTGTTCAATTTGGAATGATGAAATTGATCAGATTTGATAGCTCTTTTTGCTGTACTGTCCAAAATTAGGTTGATGAAATTAGTATAATTAAATTGGATACCTTATAAGCTAACAGAATACTGATCAAAATTATGAAATCGCTAGTATAATTAAGTTAGATACCTTATACGCATCGCTCTCCTCCTCCTTAGATGTCGATGGTGCCACTGGAGTAGAGCAACTTGCGACCGCGTCTCTCTCTTCTTGGTCGCCTCTGCTAGATATTTTTTAAATACGAGTCATGGTTTAGATAGAAGGAATTAGGGCAAGATATCGAGCTGAAGAGTTAAATAGGTATTGGGTTTGCAATTGAAGGAGAAGGAGGATTCTAAAACATAGTGGAAAGAAAATAGGCTTGGGAGCGGTTGAAATAATTTCTGGGCCTGGATTTAATTCAGTGCGATTGAGGGAGAAGAAGGACGTTGGTTTTTTTGTGAGGAAGAGCAAACCCTAAATTAAATTTTAGGAAGCCAAAATCTATTTAGGAATGGGCAAGCGTGGGAAAAGGGACCGTATTTACAAATTACAAAAGACTCCTTTTGTTATTAAATTATTTACATTTTTACCGATTATTGTAACACTTATATTCGTTGGCAAAATTAATGCAGAAGACTATTTATTTTTACTAACACTTTTTAGGTATCCTAACACTTTTTTACTGTTAGCGGTCTGTGACATTTATAAGTGTTAGCAATTGACAGATATAAAATGTTGCAAAATCACTTATTTGGTGTGGTGCATAAGTTCAAAGAAAATAGTTGTCATTGTGGTTAGAAACATCTTCACCAAGTTTGGGTTCCTAAAAATATAATTCCTGACCATGGCACACAATTCAAAAGTAAGGAATTTTTTGACCTTTGCTGGAAAAATGAAATATCAAAATTTCGCTTCAGTAGCTCACCCTGAGGAAAATGGATAGGTTGAGGGAGAAAATAAAACTATAAAGAAATTGCTCAAAAGAAAGGCTCACGAAGGCTAAAGAAAAATGGGAAAAGGAGCTATCCTTGGTCCTAGGGGTATACAAAATATAAACTAGGTCACCCACCGAACATACCTCATTCTCTCTAACGTATGATTATGAAGCTATACTCCTAATTGAAGTAGAAATTTCATCACAGTGGCATTTATCAAATGTAACTAAGCAGTCTTTGCAACATAAGGAAGCAACAATAGATTTCATGTAAGAAAGGATGGATGAAGAAGGAGTGCATAAACAAGCTTCTGTGAAAATTTCGTGATGTTTGGACTTGTAGTTTGAGAGTTATGATCGATCAAAATTTGTGATTGCTAGCGTAGGCTGAGCATTTCGTAACCATGAAGAATCTGTATCCATCAATTCACCTCCATTACTTTGTATCCATCAATCCAAATCTTTCGTGTCCATGGATTACCGTCCACATGATCCATGCTTTATGCTCAACCTTGATCGCTCCTTTCGTATCGATCGATATGAACATGATCGATATGAAACATAGCCATTAGTGCAGTTGCCTTCGTATCCATACCTTTTGCATCCATCCGTGAATGCCTGATGCCTTCTTCGTGTCCATCAGCCGCTTACCTACCTTTGTATCGATCCCCATTTACCTTTCATATCCATCCACGTCTTGCTTCCATGCATGCCCTTTGTATCGATCAATAAATGATCCACACGAAACGATTTTCTAAACCCTTGTTGCCTTTGCCTCGTATCCATGCCTTACAGCTACCTTCGTATCGATCTCAAGTGTCCTAGTGAAGCATATGACTTTGTATTCATCAAGTAGCTTCATCCTTCGCATCGATCCAAACTCGTTTTCTTCGTATCGGTCTAATATCATAGATCGATACGAAACCTATCGTTACGACCCGCTACTAATCCAAAGCCAATGCATTATGCTATCCATACTCATACCCATCTTGATGTCCCTCGATCGATACGAACCATATCGATACGGAAGGCATCGATATGAAATCCATCAATCCAAAGTAAATAACTGAGTCCCTCAATCGATATGAACTGATTTTCTTGAAAATTGATCCATCCATGACTTGAGCATACAACTCTGTTTGACGGGAAATTTGAGATGTAGCCTCACCAAGCCTTGTTTATCATTCTCAATCGATCCCACCTAAATTGGAGCTCGGTCCAATTTTGACGGTATCGATCATAGCCTTGTTTCAAATCGATCTCCAACCCTAATATCCATCCTTTTAGCCAATTTGTTGATATCCCGGCCTTGTCCAAAAGGTAGGTTAACAGGTACATTTTTCTATTATATTTTATTTCATCCGCAGCGAGCATTGAAAAATTAGTTATGGATCTGTATTGTTATTTCTTTTTCCAACCAGTATCCTTTCTTGGAATGGATCTAAGTTTCGATGGGCCATTTCTGGGTCGAAATTTAGGCCTGTTCTAGGATAGGTTGTTACAAGTATCCTACTCTTCTTAGCTATTTTCCAAACTTGGGCAAAGAGGTTGAATTGGCCGACTCAGTTTTTAGACCTAAATTTATTTTGGGGCAAACATTTAGGTAGTAAAAAGCAAAAAGATTTAAATCTGGATGTTAAGAATATACACTTAGGATTTAAAAGAGTACTATACAAGTTAATGAAGTAAAAATGATATTTATGAGAAGGTTTCATAAATAAAGTTATATTATTTAAAATGTTTAAACTTAATTTGAAATATTTGTGAAGTGATTTCATAAATATTTTTGAAAGGTAAAAAGAAGTTGGTAGTTAGGAACCAATAAAAAAAGATATGTAAGTTATACATAGATCATTTCTCTTTTCACATAACTCTTGATCCAAGATTCGAGTATTTGATTTGGAGGTGTTTCATGCCGTTTAAAATAAGGATTTATCACTTGATTCTTGATGGAAAACACTTAGTGAGGATTCTTAATATGAAACCAAAGTTTTCTATCATAATATATGGTTATGTAAGGTGAACTCGGGTTTTCTAATCAAGAAGCTTGATTAGAGTCCACACTAGAGAGTTAGGTGGGCGATACTAGTTCAAAAGTAAAGTTATATATTCGAATAGGTGATCGAATCAGAATGATCTATGTACATCATATATACTTATGAATTTGTGAAATATTCATGCATTTGCTTAGTTCTTTCTAGGTTTAGGGTTGTGGTAAAATTTGGTCTAAATTCTTTCAAGGGGGAGAATGTTACGACCAAGAATTTTATCGCTTTAATTTGTGAATATTTAATTTATTTCAAATATTCAATTAATGGTTTTAACAGTTAAATAACCTTGTTTTAATTTATAACTAACTATAGAAATTCATTTTTGAATTCTTTTTACGTAAATAGGTAGTTCGACGGAAAACTGAAAATGTGATCGAAATTCGCTTTACGGATTTTCATCTTTTTATCGAATGACAAGTTGTAGGAAGTTGTTTACACTAGCTTATATCTTAAATCAACATTTAAATATTTGAGTTAAGTTAAGAAATATATTTTTGATATATAAAGACGAATGGAAATAATAGAAAATTATAAATATAGTCAAATTTGAAATTGAAAAGATAATTGGATGGCTTAAATGTTTGTATTGGGAAAAGTACATGGAACATCCTATGAACCATCATATTTTCTTATGGTTTGGTACTTGATTGAATTTGGAAATGATGGAAGGATAGAAAAACGATGGAAATGGCACACAGTTGTTAAAGTGGTTCCAATATTGACAAAGAGTATGCCAATAAGAGGCCCCGGTCTCTTTTACAACCAAACATCGTTTACACACCGATTGATTCTTTTACATTTCAAAAACAGTTTGTACTTGATACCAAAGTATCATATTTGCTTCGAAATCAAGTTCATTCCAAACTTACCTTATTCACTTCAAAAAAATTCATAACTTACTTCAAAATGTTAGCTCGGTTCGATATATCGATTTCACTTCGAAACTAGATTCACATTATAATTTTGGTTATAATCCACTTTAACCCAATTTGCATTTAAATCCAAGATTTAAATATAAACATTGCACCCTTTTTTACCCGTTTGAAATTTAGAAAATAGTTAAAATAGTTTAATAGAAAATAGTTTGGGTAATAAAAATGGTTTATATAGTAAAACAGTTTGGAAAACCAAAATAATTTGAATATTTAAAAAATCTAGATTTTAAACCATTTATACTAAAAATATTTATTCATAAATAGTTTCAAAGTCAAACCGGTACATTTTCCAAAATTTTCAATTCACATCGGTTTCAATTTCCATTTGATTTAATTAATTCAATTCCGATTTCTAGTTTAATTTTACTTCGATTACAAATTAATTTCAATTCAAATTCCAAATTAATTTCAATTCCAATTCCAAATTAATTTAAATTCAAATTCCAAATTTGAACAATTTTGATTTATATCAATTTCGAGTTCAATTTCCAAAATATCGATTCAAACCACTTAAACCAAAATTTCCTTCAATAGCTAATTTAAAATTCAAATCTCTAAATATAATTAAATTCCGAGCTCAATTTCAAAATACCATTTTATATCACCTTTACTTAGCAATATTCAAAGTTCGAATAAAAATCCAATATTTTAAAACAAATCAATTAATGAAATTCAGATCATATTTCGATTTTAACTTCAAAATCTTAACTTCAATTTTTTAAACAATTTCATTTACCAAAATTAATTTTTCAACATTTCGAACTCTAATTCGAAAATAATTCAATTTCCATAAATTAGATTTTTATTTCTTGAATCAAATCATTTTAAATAATTTCAAATCGGAAATTTCAAAATCATTTAATTTAATCAACTCGATATCCGTATACAATTCTCTATCCTATGACCAAGTGAATCAATTATTCCAATTTAGTTCAGGGATGGATATATGTCATTTCAAACCAAAATAAATGTCACATGTATGTACCATTTCAACCTATTTCTTAATTTATTCGAAATGATTCAATTTATAGTTTTATTTACTGTAAATATTATACAGGATGATCACATGATATATCAAAATATATAAACATCCAAAATATCAATCAATAGCATCCATCACAACTATCATCAAAACAATCAACGAAATTTATAACAATTTCATAATTATAAATATCGGGTATTTTACGGGCAAACTAATTCTAATTCAATTTAACTATCAATTCATATTCTATCAAATAATTCAGATCTCAATTTAAATGTCAATCAAACTTATAAATTTAACTAACATAAAAATTTATTTCGGTCAATTATGAGCGTATATACACTCACCTTCGATTTATCGACGATTAAAAAAATCCAAATAAAGGCCCAAATTTGAACGGTCTCAGAATGAAGCCAAACCAGCTCCATAGTGTCCGGAATTCCAGTACGAATGCAACGGAGAAAATCGCGCATGAATCGGAGCTTATATGCAAAAGTTATGTATGATAGAACGATCGACATTTTAAAATTTAAATAATTAATTACATAATAAAAACAAACGTATACCATCTTCTATGTTCGAACTGCTCGAATAACCCATCCATGCATGCCCTACTTCCAGCCGCAAGCCACCATAGGCGAACGAATCTTGATCCAACATCGTCGGATCGTGCGCCCCATCCTGCTCTGCCACCACGTCGAGTACAACACCTCACGCTGCCTCCAATTGCACAAAAGAACCCATAGAACGTGCACGCCTTTCGCCTCGATTCTTCTGAATCCGTGAAGAAATAGTGCGAATCAACCGTTGGATGTGTAGAGCCCATCGAGCTCTACCACTTTGCTTTAGGAAGTTTTCGATTTCATTGAACAGATTGAGAGATATCGAGGGGAGAAGATCGGCAATTTCTGGTCATTGGAATAATATGTGGCGACCACGGTTTAAAATTAGGGTTTCCAGAATATAATAATAATAATTCTCGTTTTGCGTGCCATATTTGTATAGTTAGGTCCAAAATCGTCCGAACTCCAATCGAGGCGTGCCACCTAGCATTTATAATGTTTTACCCTCATTCCGAACACAATAGAACTATTCTTGAGGCCCAATTCGATCGTATGTGGAAGACAGCTTTTCACAGTCAATTTATTTTATCGAATTCCTTAAATTAATTTCTACGCATTTCAAGCTCGCACGGCCAAACAAAAAGTCCGATTGATACGAAACTTGAAAATCCTACAATAATTCACTATTACGGATCCGATGAAACTTGTTTCGTCGAAATCCGATACAGTCGCCAAAATGGCTATTTTTACTCGTCAATTTAAAATATAAAATTTCCAAATTTTAGTTATTCACATTTAAATCCAATTTTAAATATTAACAATCTTAATTGTTGTTTATATAAAATTTAAATAAACTTACGACATTATTTTCAATCATAATTATATCAAAATTTAATTATTCAAATAATTTCCAATATTAAATTTAAACAATTAAATTATTCAATAAATTACATCAATAACCATTCATTTCAATTTGAATTTTTTACTATCAAAAATATTTCATTTCTATCTAAATAATTGAATATATAATATTCAATTTGAACTATTTGTTATAATTTTATTTCATATAAATAATCCCTAAATTTCTGAAATTGTTTATTTCAAGATTTTATCCAAGTTCATATTCAATAACTACATTAACAAATTATTAAATTTTATTTCTAACCATTTTTATTCAATAATCACCTTAAATTTAATAATTAAAAATAACTAAAAACATGGGCTGCTACATACTCCCCTACTCAAAACTTTTCGTCCTCGAAAAGGCGTTAAGTAAGGAATTTAACATACAATATATATATATATATATATATATATTAAAAAAGTCAAATCATAAAACATAAGCATCTGATTTGCAAAACTATTACTATGCTTCTACTACGCCACTTCGATATCGGGTTACGGAAAATAAAACTTATACATAAAACAAGTCATAAAAAATTTTAAAATCTCAAAAATTTACCAACTCCTGGATTTGCGAAAAATTTCGGCAGAGTCTCCTTTGTGCGGCTCGATCGAAAAAAATTTACAATTCAATATATAACACAAATATAACCAATATATATCAAATATACATCTCATCTCAATGATGAGGCATCCTGAAGGGAGAAAATATAAAATCGCGGTATATAGTACAAGATGCGTACCTTATTATTAATACTACGAGCGAGTTCGCTCATATTAAGTAAGCAAACATATAATAATCCGCATACACGTCCAACGGTCTTCGTATGTACCTATCTCAATTCAATTTGGAATGTTAATCACTTATAATAAGATATAGAACATGTATAAGTTCCAATAAGTACAAAATATGCATTCTGAATCCAAATCTCAAGCACGATAGAAATATGCAACCATACAACCATTCAATTCAATTCACAACTATCACAATTTACATTTTCAATGTCAATATTAATTTATACACTCTCGTTCTTATTAACGTTAAATTTTTATTAACATTCAATTTGCTCGATTCAATTTATTTGCATTCAACAACTTTTATTCAATTAGATTCACATTCCATTGATTTTTCGTTCAATTTATTTACTTCCAAATGATTTGCATGCCCTTATCAACATTAATGAATTCCCATTCTATTATATACTCATTTATAGTCACATTCATTTTTTTCTTCTTCACTTTCATTATTTCATTTCAATAATTCATATAATTAATTACACCTAAGTAATTTAATTCCATACCACATTCCATATATTTTAAATTGATTCACATTCGGCAATTAATATTCATTCGTTAATCGTACAATGGATTTATAATCAATTCATTTGCTTTTAATTGATTAACATTCAACTAATCTGGTTTCAATCCATTTTCTTCCAATCAATATTTATTGCACATATTTGATTTATTACAATTCAATATATATTTACATTCAATCGATTTGTTTCAATTATTTGCATTTGTTTCATCCGCATTTAATTGGTTTACATTCCATTGATTTCTTTCGATTTATTAACATTATTTACAAATTCATTATATTCAATTCAATTTGTGAAATTAAAAAAAAATCACTTTTTGTTTAACCTATTTCATATAAATTCCTTGGTGAATCATTTATAACATTATTCCACTTAACTTTTCTTAAGTTAAATTTTGTTTTATTTCTACTTAGTATATCCTCTTTTTAATTATACTATGATCATTATAATTAGCTAAGTTTATTATAAATATTTTATACAACACGGTCAAGTTTATTATTATTACTTCATATTTTAAGTTATTATTAACTCATCGATTTACTTCCTTCTTTCAAATTCAAATTATTTATTTACTGAAGTAAATTTTATTTTATAACTCAATTCACATAAATAAGTTTTTCACAATCAATTTATTCAACTTCTCTTAAGTCCAATTTTAACTTATAAATTTTTTTCACTACTTATTCCATATTATATTAGCTAACATTCAAAAAAAAAAAAAATTTAAACTTCTCCACTTGCAATTTAAATTTTTCTTTGTCCAATTTTAAATCAAATCTAATTACTCGTAATAATTCTTTTTCATTTATTTTATATAATCTCCTTCACACTTAAATTACATTTCATTTTAAAAATTTAAGTTCATATTCGTTTGATTAATTCACTTTATAGCCTAAATGAAATTAATTCACTTTACTAATTTATCCAGTTTCATTTAATGTCCAATTCAATTTAGTTAATATTAAGTTAAACTTCATTTCATTTTAATTCGTTACTCATTTTATTTAATTTTATTCAAGTTAATTTTTCTTGTCATTCACATTTAACAAATTTAAATTTTGTTTTTAGCTTAATATCCTCAAATCTATAAACTATACAACTTATTCATTTAAATTTTCATTTTATTAGTTTATCTAATCCATTTCAAATACATTTCGCTTTTATTTAAGCTTACTCGAGTTAACCCCATTTTATTTACTTCATTTCCATTACAGTTCATTTTATTTAGCTTTCATGAGTTAAATATATTTGATTTATTTCATTTTACTAACTCAATTAATTTAACATTTTTTTAAGTTAATTAATTGATTTTATTTCTCGAATTCAAATTTATTTTATTTGCTTAATTAAAATACCTAAAATTTAGTTTTACTTCCCTGTTCAAATCTACAAGTTATAACTTTTTTTTTTCTATTCAAATTTATAAGCTACAAACTTATTTCTTATATACTAATTTCAGTTATAATTTCCAACCATTTTCAAATATTTATTTGTCATACTTAGAATATTTTTCACAATCAAAACGTGTTTTAATTGAAAAATAAATTTCTTTTGGTAGTAATTTTCACTCAGAAACTCGAAAATGAACATTGGCAATGTTGTAGTCATCCCCAGAATTATTTTCCAGCGATTAAGCAAGTTTAATGCTTTTATTTTCTTCAAAAATCTTTCAAAATATTTTCTATCCAAAATTCTTTCAAATAATACTATTTATTAAATTTTAAGGCTTTGAAAAATAATTTTGAAAACAAAATGGTTTTAAATTCTATAGTTCTCGACTTTTAAAATCATTTCTATATATAAGTTAAATTATAATATACTTATACAAATTTCTTTAACTTATTTACCAAAATATTTCATTAGTTTACAACTTGGTCATTTTAACCAATTCTTATTTAAATTGATTTCAATTCAATTTAATTATCAAATGCTTTATAAAATAAAATTCATTAAATATTCATTTTATTTTAATTCAACCAATAATTGATGATAATTAAATATTATCATCTCCTAACAATATTTTCATTAAAAATATTATCATTATATATAATACAATTTAGGTAAAAAAAATCATTCACCCGATTTTAAACAATATTATGTCAACTTGCCTCATTTAAGTGTTTAGAAACTCCTATCGATAACACGGCTTCCCGCACATCGATCAGAATTCATAAACAACTCAACGGATAAGTAAACAAAGTATAAAACATTTTATAACACTAACAAGTACGCTCTCTCATATATATACACTCAACAGACTCATTCTAGGGTATTACTACCCTAACTCTAATGAGTCAAACCCCATAAAGCCAAGGTTATCGCTAAACCATCACTCTGATACCAACTGTGACCCATATTTCGGAATGTTTAATTCGATAATAATCCACACATGTCTGACTTAAACAATCCAGAATGTAGATAATCAATGTGGTTAAATAAGAAAAATAAGAAGAAAAAAAGAAAACAAAACATAGAATCTTACAGAGGAAACGATAAAATATAATAATCAAATAAACGATTCATAAAGCTGTTTACTATACATATGATTTTAATCTATACACATATATCAGAGTTATATATATGCATCAGGGATAATAACCAATATAGCAGAATAGCATGATGTAGAGGATAATAATAATAGTAACACACCAAAACTCCGTCTTCATTCTCCAGAGAATAGTCTTCAATACGCTGAAAAACTCAAGACTGACCCAAGTGTAATGAAAAGACAAAACACTCGAGTCAGGACTAAAATACTCTTATGTAAGTCAAATCAATTTCACAAATATGAGTGCAATAACTTAAGAGATGTTACAGGATTTTCCATCTCCTAAGGATCCGTTAAACTATTTATATATAATAGTATACGCTATAATAGACAGTGTCTATCAGTAAAATAAATATCAAAATAGCTTTAAGGCTTTACATTGATCCACCTTAACACATTTTTATAGTTTTAAACCAAAGTCGTAGTGGGCTCGTATGGGGATAAATAGACAAGGCACGTGAAGCAACGCCCAAGGTAGGATTCTACCAGTTTACCCTTTTTGGTTGATCGTAACCCATCCGTGGCCGACCGCAACAATTAGTCCAACCGCAAAAAGGTGCACCCATCGAATACGAAATCACAATAGTAATACGAGGGATCAAGTCGCTAGAGGCAGCTAACCTCATTGGCCAGACATAGGCTCCTGTTTTAGTCATTTTAATTATGACACAAGTGTCAAAGTTATCCATCATCGTTCTCTTACTTCATTCCAGTAAACGTCGCCAATTCAACCACTACATTCTGGATATCATCCATCGCGTACACAATTGTTAAAGTGGTTCCAATATTGACAGAGAGTATGCCAATAAGAGGCCCCGGTCTCTTTGACAACCAAACGTCGTTTTATAGACCTGTTGATTCTTTTACATTTCGAAAACAGTTCGTAATTGATGCCAAAATATCATATTCGCTTCAAAATCAAGTTCATATTGAAATTACCATATTCGCTTCAAAAAATTCTTAATTTACTTCAAAATGTTAGTTCAGTTCGATATATCGATTTCACTTCAAAACTTGATTCGCATTACAATTTTGGTTATTATCCACTTTAACCCAATTTGCATTTAAATCCAAGATTTAAATATAAACATTCCACCCTTTATACCAGTTTGAAATTTAGAAAATAGTTAAAATAGTTTAAAATTACATAAATAGTTTAAATAGTTTAAATAGTTAAATAGTTTAATAGAAATTAATTTGAGTAATAAAAATGGTTTATATAGTAAAATAGTTTGGAAAATCAAAATAATTTGAATATTTAAAGAATCTAGATTTTGAACCGTTTATACTAAAAATATTTACTTATACATAGTTTCAAAGTCAAACCGCTACATTTTCTAAATTTATTTAATTCAACTCAGTTTCAATTTCCATTTGATTTAACTGATTCAATTTCGATTTCTAGTCGAATTTTACTTCAGTTACAAATTAATTTCAATTCAAATTCCAAATTAATTTCAATTCCGTTTCCAAATTAATTTAAATTCAAATTCCAAATATAAACCATTTTGATTTATATCAATTCCGAGTTCGATTTTCAAAATATCGATTTAAACCACTTAAACCAAATTTTCCTCCAATAGCTAACTTAAAATCCAAATCTCCGAACATAATTAAATTCCAAGCTCAATTTCGAAATACCATTTTATATCACCTTTATTATGAAATATTAAAAGTGTGAATAAAAATCCAATCTTTAAAAAAAAATCAATTTTTGAAATTCACGTCATATTTCGATTTTAACTTCAAAATCTTAACTTCGATTTTTTAAACAATTTCATTTACCAAATTTAATTTTCAACATTTCGAGCTCCAGTTCAAAAATAATTCGATTTCCATAAATTAGATTTTTATTTCTTAAATCAAACCATTTTAAAGAATTTCAAATCGAAAATTTAAAAATCATTTAATTTAATCAACCGGGTGCCCGTATATAATTCTCTGTCCTATGACCAAGTGAATCAATTATTCCAATTTAATTCAGGGATGGATATATGTCATTTCAAACCAAAATAAATGTCACAGGTATATATCATTTCAACCTTTATCTTAGTTTATTCAAAATAATTCAATTTACAGTTTTATATACTGTAAATATTATACAGGATGATCACATGATGTATCAAAATATATAAACATCCAAAATATCAATTAATAGCATTCATCACAACTAATCATCAAAACAATAAATGAAATTTATAACAATTTCATAATTATCAATATCGGGTATTTTACGGGCAACTAAATTCTAATTCAATTTAACTGTCAACTCAAATTCTATCAATTAATTCAGATGTCAATTTAAATGTCAATTAAAATTATCAAACAATAATCAATAAATTTCAATCACTTCACAATATAAATTTAACTAACATAAAAATTATTTCAGTCAATTATGTGCGTACAAACACTCACCTTTGATTTATTGACGATTGAAAAAATCCAAATAAAGGCCCAAATTCAAACGATCTCAGAATGCAGCCAAACCAGTTTCATAATGTTCGTAATTTCAATGCGAATGCAATGAGAAAAGAGCACGTGAATCGGAGCTTATACGCAAAAGTTATGTGTGTTAGAACGATTGATATTTCAAAATTTAAATAAGTAATTGCATAATAAAAACAAATGTATACCATATTCTACGTTCGAACTGCTCGAACAACCCATCCACACTTGCCCTACTTCCAACCGCAAGCCATCACAGGCGAACGAATCTTGATCCAACATCATCATATCGCGCGGACATCCTGCTCCGCCACCACGCCAAGTATGGTGTAACAACCCGCATATTTATCGATTTTATATTTAAATATTTTATTTAAATATTTTATCGTTGGTCGGATTTTATTCCGAAAAGCTACTTTTTGCATACGGTCGAATTAGGACTCGGGACCACTCCCATTGAGTTTAAAATGACATTTGCAACCTTTTTGAGTATAAGCTTCGATATGTTTGGAGAAAGTTGATTTTTGCTACTTTTTACTTTGGGTTTGGTTTTTGGGCTCAGCCCTATGTTAACTTATACTCCCAAACTGAACCACTCTCCCCATTCTCTCTCACTTCTTTCTTTTTTCAATTTTCTTAGCATTAATGGTGGGAGAGATTGGAAATTAAAAACTCCAAAACCCTAGTTTCTCTTGCAAATCAAATTCCAAGCTCCAAACTCAAGAAGAACCCATTGGTAAGCTTCTCTTCTTCTTCTCCAACTTGTTCTCTTACCAATTTCAGAAATTCCTAAACCTAATTTTGGGAATGTTCTTGTTTTTGAGCATAGATTCAAGCTCATTTGGGTTGTGTTGAAGAGAGGTTGATTCTCCGTTTGCTTTCAAGCTTCTTCTTGTTTGATTTTGAGAAAAGGTGAGATTTTTATCTCACATCTATGACTATAATTATCTTTGGTTGTTGGGTATGAATTCCTAACACTTCTTCATGTGCATTTGCTCTTGATTTGGATTGGTTTTGTGAATATTCCAATTTTTGATTTTTTAAGTCAATTTGTGTGAAAATCCTTTTATGGATGTTTGATCATGCTTTTGGAGATGCATCGGGGAGCATATAGGGTCGGGTTGCCGATTGGCATAAACCCTTAGAGCCAATGTTCGTCCGGTTGCATTTTGGAAGAGTTTGCTCTTCATTTGAATAAGGCTGAAAAACAGCCCAGGCATGATTCAGTCGACTGAAAACTCTGTTCAGTCGACTGAACCTGGAACCCGAAAGTTTCCAGGCATGATTCACTCGACTGAAAACTCTGTTCAGTCGACTGAAACTGGAAACAGAAAGTTTCCTGAACCTGGAAAATTTCCAGGCACAGGGTCAGTCGACTGAAAACTCTGTTCAGTCGACTGAACCTGCTGTTTGAGTCCAATTTGCCTTTTTGGATTGAATTTCCAATTTAAATCGATTCGTGATGATCCTATTTATTGTCATCATTTATTATCATCTTTGATGACTTATTTTCTTTGGGAATTTTAGATATATCCACTTCGATGGATCCTTTATCGATTTCATTGGATTTTTATTCACATCTTCGAGTGTGATCTTTGTGATTGATTGTTTCTACAATCCCCCTTTTGCTTTGTCACTTTAAAAATATAAAGGTTTTCTATACTAGTAGTAAATATCAAAACTCTTTCCTCAAACGAGTTCAATACTATTTTAATACCAAATTCGTTTATAAAACCGTTTTCCAATCTATTAGTATATATAAACCTTTACCTCACTCGTATGAGAAATCTAATTAAACGACTTAGTAAAACAAGTGGTATGAAACGCTTGCGTTCACTTTGTTGGTTAATTCTTGGACTTGTTCGATTGAAACTCTTGTGACAATTTTCTAGTGGAGATATACAATTTGTTCGTAAATATTTAAGTTAAGCTAGTGGTTATGGGACATGAAGCTAAACTCATATATTTACTAGCTTAGTGTAATTGACACTTCTCGTTGATCATGACGATCATCTTTATGATTTAGACTAGCATTGTGCGATGTCTCTTTGTCTGCGAGGGAGACTAAACCCCGTTTTGTGGAGTTTCGACTCAAATTGGTGGGGTAGCAACCCATGGTCTTCGGGCCGTTTGTGGAGCTTCGGCTCAATTTGTGATGGTTAGCAACCATGGAATTAGCATTCCGTTTGTGATACACGTGTTGGTGGGCTTTATGCTCCCGTTTATGATAGGCCTCCCCTCCTTTGTGATTACTGGATTTCTTGTGTAGATTCCTAGAATTTGTGTTTCACCAATTTTCGTGATTTCCATTGATAAGTTTTATAAATATTTGTGCATTGGTGAATTTGTGTGTCATTGACTTTAGTGATTACTGGATTTCTTGTGTAGTTTTCTGGAATTTGTGTGTCATTGACTTTTGTGATTGACATTGATATTATCGTCAATATTTATGGTATGGTGAACGAAATAAGGAGTATGACGTTTCTTTGATTCTTGTGTAGATTTGGTGACATTGATTAATCTCTTGATGATTATCAACTAAGTATACATATACATATATATATATATATATATATATATATATATATATCACAGCTTGGCATTGTGATTATTATGTGTTTAGTCATATCTCTTATTCTATATCGTTTCATCTGATATTTATAGTTAGACTGATCCGTTTATTATTTTCTTATTAAATAATACTCGGGTCAGACCGAGATGTTACAGGTGCTTCTGCTTGACTTCTCATCCGGGATTAACTCCTTGACTTTTGGGTTAACTACTTAGATTAGTAGTTATTTTGTTGTATACATTTGAGATATAGACTCCTTAATGTATACTTATTCTTTTGTGTAGTTCGTGTAACTATTCTTTTGTGGTATTGTGGATCTTTTTAGACCACTACTCTGATGTACACTTTCTAGTGTAGTATTCATATCTTATTCCGCCTTTGTGATATGAATTGTCTGTGACTGATTCGTGTTATGCTTATTTCTATATTTGTTTTCCGAAGGATTTATATAGCCACCGTGTAGTAGCTTTGAGTTTGTGTCGGTATGTCGGATTTCCTCTTGAAATAGAATGCATGTTATATTATCTGACATATCGGTGCTCACGCAAAGAAATTACACGGATGGTCGCTCCTCAACAGCCTTATTCACCGTGCTAGTCGACAGCATTCACCCTAATGTTCTTGGCTAGCGTGGGTATAGAGGTGGGGCGTCACAGCTTGGTATCAAAGCCAAACTTTGGAACAATGTAGAATAACTTAACAAGGATCATCGTCCTAAGTCTATCTTAGGAGTCGTGCTTTAGGATCTTATTCGGGTCTACGTACCGTCTTATCCTATTTTCTTTTATGATTCCTTGTTTTGCCTATCAAGATTGCTTGATATTCAATTTGGTAAATAACCTTTTTCTTCTTCTTCTTTCTTTCTTAAGGGAGAGAAATGTCTAGACCAGGCCGCCCTAGAGCCGTACCGTCTAGCACTCCACCCCAGGATGGAGTTTTTATGACTGCTCAACAGCTTCTTGATTTAGTGACAAATGCTCAAGCAGCTGGAGCTAACCCGGAACCTACTCACCCAAAGTCGGGATTTGCACGCTTGTGCAGCGATTACACTAATTTAGGTAGGGAGCCATTCAAAGGTTCCGAAACTATTATTGAAGTACAGGCTTGGCTAAGCTCATGCGATCGAATCTTTTCTCGCATGAATCTTAATGACCTTCACCGAGTTCAGGTGGCCTCTAGTATGCTCCGAGAAAGAGCATTGGACTGGTACGAGCTTCTTATTTCTGAGATTAATGAAGCGGATCTCACCTGGGAGAAATTCCGAGAACGCTTCGAGTTAAAATTCATACCAGAAGCAGAAAAAGTGACATTGGCTCGACGATTTATAGACCTTGTTCAAGGTGAGTCATCCGTGACTGATTACGTCGTCTCCTTCGAGTCGCTTTCCAAATATGGGGTTGAATACATCAACACCCCTCTTAAGAAGAATCAGAGATTCATCTATGGCTTAAACAAAAGTCTCAAGAAGCCATTACTTCTAAAATTAGAAGTTTCTTTCGACCAACTCGTTGATATCGCTCTTCGTCTTGAAGAGGCGGATAGGGAGGGTGATGTTGAAGTGGTGGGAGATAAACCAAACTTCAACAACAAAAAGAGGCCAAACAAATTTAAAGGTCCTTATCCCAGTAAGAAAGGGAAGCAAGCAACCTCCGCGGCAAAGACTTCTTCCTTTGGTTGTGGGGAATGCTATAATTGTGGTTCGAAGGACCATTACGCGAACAAGTGTCCAAAATCTCTTTCTTGTCGTTACTGCAAAGTTCCCGGTCATGTTATATCTTCATGCCCCAAGCTTCAGGGCAAGAAGGAGGGAAAGCTAAATGTTGCTCAAGCCCCTGGCAACACATCTCGTGGCCAAGGTATTTCTCATTCTATCCTTGATGGAATTATTTTATTTCGTGATCATCCTATTCGAGTTCTTTTTGATACGGGTGCGTCCCATTCTTTTATATCAAAAGAACTTGTTGATACCTTTTCTTTGGATGTTTTGTGTTTAATGACTTCTTTGAGAATTGTGAATCCGGTTGGTGGATCCGCAACAATCAGTTTATTGTGTAAAGATGTCGAGATTATTTTGTGTGATTTTTCTTTTCGAGCCAATTTGCATGTCATGTGTTATTTAGGCTTTGGAATGATTTTGGGAATGGATTGGCTTAACCGTTATGAAGCTCATATCCTATGTCCTGAGCGGACTATTCAACTTCGACATCCTCAATCTGTTAATCAGGTTTCTGTTATTCTTAAAGATTCAGATTCTGCTTTGGTTGCATCTTTATATTCTTTAAATCCTCGTGATGACGATGATGATGATGAGAGTGATATTATTTCTCTTATTCACGTCGTTTGTGAATTTTCCGACGTATTCGAGCCCGTTTTAGGATTACCACCTAAGCGAGCAATTGAGTTCAGAATTAATCTTATTCCTGGAGCTCAACCTATCACTCGTCCTCCTTATCGTATGTCCAATAAAGAAAACGAGGAGATGCGTAAACAATTATCTGAATTGGAAACGAAGCAATTTATTCGCTCTAGTTCTTCGCCTTGGGGAGCTTCAGCTATTTTTGTGAAGAAATCCGATGTAACACTTAGGCTTTGCGTTGACTACCGCAAGCTTAATGATCTTACTATCAAAAATAAATATCCTTTACCTCGGATTGATGATCTATTCGATCAACTTAGTGGTGCTAGAGTCTTTTCACAATTAGACTTAGCTACTGGATTTCATCAGCTTCGTATTGCATAGGATAGTATTCCATTGACCTCGTTCCGTACTCGTATGGATCTTATGAATGGCTTGTGATGCCATTTGGGTTGACGAATGCCCCAGCTTATTTCGTTGACTTAATGAATCGAGTTTTTAAAGACTTTCTCGACCGGTTTGTTCTCATCTTTATCGATGATATTCTTGTGTATTCTAAAACCGAGGAGGAGCATGAAAAACATCTTCGGATTGTGTTGGAAACTCTTAGGAGTAATCAATTAAAGGCAAAATTTTCTAAGTGCCACTTTTGGCAATCTCGTGTGAAGTTTCTCGGTCATATTATTTCCGAATCCGGAATTTCCGTGGATCCTTCAAAGATTGAAGCGATTCAAGATTGAAAGAGACCGGAGAGTGTGACAGAGATTCGTAGTTTTCTCGGATTGGCGGGCTATTACCGTCGTTTTATTAAAGACTTTTCTAAGATTGCCGTGCCTCTCACTAGCTTGACGAAGAAAGGTGTTAAATACATTTGGTCGGACAAATGTGAAGCTTCTTTTCAGAAATTAAAAGAACTCCTATCTAATGCTCCTATTCTTGTTATTCCCGAGGGGAATCAAGATTTCGTTGTTTATACCGATGCTAGTCGCGTTGGTTTGGGTGTCGTTCTTATGCAAAGAGAACGTGTTATTGCTTATTCTTCTAGGCAATTGAAGCCGGCCGAGACTAGATATGCCACTCATGATTTAGAACTCGCGGCTATTGTTTTCGCTCTTCGGATTTGGCGTCATTATCTCTTAGGAGAGAAATTTGTTCTTTATACCGATCATAAGTCCTTAAAGTATTTATTCTCTCAGAAGGAACTTAATTTGCGTCAACAGCGTTGGCTCGAGTTTCTTGCACCTTATGATTTTGATATTCTTTATACCCCCGGTAAAGGTAATCGTGTCGCCGATGCTCTTAGCCGTAAACAACAAGTTGTTGTTTCTATGATGATGTCCGAATGGAACGATCTCGAGATCTTATCCACTTGTGAGATTCGAGAGCGTGTTCCCGATTTATGTTCATCTCTTGCTTTATGTAGCCTTGAGGCTCATCCTTCTCTTTTAGACCGCATTCTTGAAGCTCAAGGGTTAGATCCTGAATTGGCTCTTCTTGGCCAAAATATTAGGGATAAAATTGATATTGAAGGATTGAAAGACTTTGATATCGATTCTCGTGGCGGCATTCGGAAATTTGGTAGACTTGTCGTGCCAAATATTGGTGATCTTCGTAAAGATATTTTAGAAGATTCTCATCGTTCTAAATTTACCATTCATCCCGGTAGTAGTAAAATGTACGCGGATATGAAGGGACTTTATTATTGGGAGGGAATGAAACTCGATATTGCTAACTTTGTTAAGTGTTGCATGACTTGCCAACTCGTTAAGGCCGAACATCAAAGGCCCGGTGGGTTATTGCAACCTTTAGAAATTCCAATTTGGAAGTGGGACCAAATTTCCATGGATTTTATAGATGGCCTTCCCCGTTCTCGTTCGGGTCATGATAGCTTATGGGTGATCGTTGATAGACTTACTAAATCCGCCCATTTTATTCCCGTTCGGTCTAACCGAACCGTTCCTCTTTTGGCCAAACTCTTTATCAAAGAGATTGTTAAATTACATGGAGTTCCTACTTCTATAGTTAGTGATCATGATCCATTGTTTACTAGTGGATTTTGGAAGAGTCTTCAAAAAGCTTTGGGAACGAAACTCAATTTTAGCACCGCTTATCATCCCCGGTCCGAGGGACAAACCGAGCGTGTGAATCAAACTCTTGAAGATCTTCTTCGTGCATGTGTTCTTGATTTTGGTGGAACTTGGGAAGATCATATTTCACTTGTTGAATTTTCCTATAATAATAGCTTCCAATCTAGTATTGGTATGGCACCTTTCGAGGCACTCTACGGAAGGCCATGCCGATCTCCTTCTTGTTGGCTTTAGGCCGGTGAGAAGCTGGTTTTAGGTCCAGATTTTATTCGTGATTCCACAGAAAAGATTGAACTTATTCGACATAGGATGAAAGAAGCCCAGAGTAGACAAAAATCCTATGCCGATAACCGGAGAAGGAAATTAGAATTTTCTGTTGGAGATCTTGTTTTTATTCGTGTTTCACCTATGAAAGGTGTTGTACGTTCCAGTCGATCGGGAAAATTGGCGCCTCGATATGTTGGGCCATATCCTATCACTGAACGTATTGGTTCCATGGCTTATCGCCTTTTATTGCCGGCTCAATTTTCTGCTATTCATGACGTGTTTCACGTTTCTCAATTACGGAAATGCCTTCGAGATTCCGATTCTATTCTTGAGCCCGATGTTGTGGAAGAGATTGAAGTTTCGCCTAATTTAACTTATGAGCAACATCCTATTCGTATCATTGCTTCGGAAGTCAAACGACTTCGAAATAAAGATGTTCCGCTTGTTAAAGTTCAATGGTCTTCAAATCCTAAGGATTGTTCTTGGGAATCTAGAGAGTACATCGAGCGTACACATCCGGACTTACTTTCTTGTGCTCTTTGAGGTGAACTTCTTATTTCAAACTTCTTTTGTGTTGAATGTGCTTTTATGGTTGTTACTATATATATATCTTCTTCTTAAATATTACGAGGACGCAATTTCTTTAAGGAGGGGAGTCTGTAACAACCCGCATATTTATCGATTTTATATTTAAATATTTTATTTAAATATTTTATCGTTAGTCGGATTTTAGTCCGAAAAGCTACTTTTTGCATACGGTCGAATTAGGACTCGGGACCACTCCTATTGAGTTTAAAATGCCGTTTGCGACTTTTTGAGTGTAAGCTTCGATATGTTTGGAGAAAGTTGATTTTTGCTACTTTTTACTTTGGGTTTGGTTTTTGGGCTCAGCCCTATGTTAACTTATACTCCAAAACTGAACCACTCTCCCCATTCTCCCTCACTTCTTTCTTTTTTCAGTTTTCTTAGCATTAATGGTGGGAGAGATTGGAAATTAAAAACTCCAAAACCCTAGTTTCTCTTGCAAATCAAATTCCAAGCTCCAAACTCAAGAAGAACCCATTGTTATCCCAACTTTTGGCAAAGTTGAGATATCCAAAATTTACTGAAAGTCAATGATTACTATTCATGAATATCAACCAAGCATTGCAGGATAACCATGGATATCAGTGAATTTTGTCCGAGTCCGGAACGGGCCGCAATTGATAGGACACGACAAGAAAGATCATAGAAGTCTGCATTTCAAATTTCAAGTCAATCCGAGGTCGTATGCTCAAGTTATGATGGATTCAAGTTCAGAGGAATGGGCATAGCTCGGTTCGAACCGAGCACCCTGACTAGTTCGAACCCATCATTTTCGAATCCATCAGCCAACGACTCCATCCCGCTTCAACACCATTTACTTCGACTCCATCACGATGCCCTCTCTTCGAATCCCTTCAGGTTATGGAGTTCATATCCATGGAGTTGCCATTGCCTCGGATCCATGAGAAATGCCCTCGCTTCGACTCCATCAAGTAAACCCCCAGATAGCCTTGCTCCGAATCCATCCACGACCTGACTTCAAATCCATGGACTGAGCCTTGCTTCGAATCCATCCAAGTCACCTCGCCCCATGCTATCTTCGAATCCAACGTGTTAAGACAACTTCGAATCGATCCAAGGTGACGCGTTTGGATCGATTCGAACAAACGACATTCCATCGATTCGAAGATGAACCTCGAATCCAACCACAAAGCCATCCAGCAAACTCGGCAGAGAACTCGGACTTGACTCGTTCAACTTGGCGAAAAGCTTGGATCAAACCAAAGAAGGCGCGCCACGTCACCCCTTGGATCGATTCGAAGTACTCGAATCAAACAGATCGATTCGAACAAGACCATGGCATCGGTTCGAACCAAACAGAAAGCCGAACACGCCAATTTCGAACCGATCATAACTTCCAATCCACTTATCCAAATCCCATGAAATTTTTACAGGAGTTCATCTACATGTTGAAGAATGTCCACACCAAATTTCACCATGATTGGACGATTTCTTGATCGATTCGAACCTAGGGTCGAATCGATCCCAATATGGGCCCGGATCTCCAGGTTTCGGCCATGTGGGCCCCCTCACGTGCTGGAAGTGGTCTACCTGATTTCTAGGAGAAATATCAGCCTCCTACGCCTATAAATAGAGCCCCAGGTCATTCAGAAAAGGGGGGAATTCTCTTTGGCAAAATCAAGACTCTGAAGCATCAAGACTTCACCAAGGCTCTACTTTGCACTCAACAACCACCGTTGTACTTGAATTTCAGAACTACAATTCATTGTAATCCGCTGTAATTGACTGTAATCAGCGAAGAACATCAATAAAAGGAAAAACCTTTGAAGTGGACGTAGGCCGGAGATAGCCGAACCACTATAAATCGTGTGTTCTTGTCTACATTTATTATTTTGCTACTTAAGATCTGTGATTTTTGTTTGGATATTGTTGATTTATATTCCAACACTGGTGCTTTCATATTCATCGGGGTTTGTGACCAATTTTGGCACAAACACTTTGGTGCTTTCACTGAGAATTGAACTCACACCCGCTACATCCAATTCAGAGACAATGACTCGACAAACAAGACAGAGGATTGATAGGAGCCAACAAGGAGGAAGCCAAGAAGCATCCTCCGGATCAAGAGAAGGACAAGCTTCCGTCTACATCACAAGAGACGAGATGGAGGCTATGGCTAATTCATTGCGCGAAAGCATGATGAAGAGTCAACAGGAGCTGCTATAGAATTTCCTCGGGCAAATGAGGGCGGCGAACGTGCAAAACCTTGGACCAACTACAACAGCTACGAGTACGGGACAAGGAATCAGGATTGCAGAAGCAAATGAAGGACAGGCTCAAGGCCAGAATACAGGAGTTGAAGGTGGTCAGCAAGGCCCTGGGGGCAGACCCTCAGGGTCCGATACTGGAAGACCAACAGACGGAGCTCAACAGACTGGAGCCAATGCCTATGCTAACGAGCCACCAGAAGAATACGTATCGGAATTCCCTTCAAGGCTCGGGGGGCAGGACAGGAATCTGACGAAGGGCCAACCCCTAGACGGAGATGAGAGAATGATAGGCCTAATGCGACGAATCATGAGAGGAGGATTGCCTAGCGGAGGCCTAGAAGAAGTTAGTCGGAGTCCATTCACTCTAAACATCCGAAACGCAAGGAACCCTCCAAAGTTCAAACTACCAGCGCTAGAACCATATGACGGGAGATCAGTCCCGACCATGCATATTACAAGATATATTAGGCACATGGAAGTGCTGGGGGCATCCGAGGAAGTGATGGCACGATGCTTCCCTCTATATTTATCAGATTTAGCTGCACTATGGTTCAGACAACTGGAGACTGGATCGATAGGAACATGGAGCGAGCTTGTAGATTGCTTCATGAGACAGTTCAGGGTCCATGTGACGCGGCCCAAGAGTGTGATGACTTTAGCTTCAATCAAGCAAAGGACCGGAGAGTCCATAAAAGATTTTCTGTTAAGATTCAATGTGACAGTGACTTCTGTAGATCGCCCGGATCCGTCAATGATTTTAATGGCGGCGGTGGCAGGAGTCGCGGAAGGCACCAAATTTAAGGATTCTCTAACTAAAGATCCACCGCAAGATCTTGGAGAGTTCTTTCATAAAGCTGAAAAGTTCATTCGGTTAGAAGAATCACGAGCCGAGAGTCGTGAAATAAATATCACACAAAGCGTAGGAACCTCCAGAGAACAGTCCGGAACGGACAAGGGAAAGAGGAAACAGGATGACAGACACGATGGTCCTGATAAACGGAAGAAATTCCGAGAACCAAGATTCAGGAAGTACACCGATCTGACTGCAGGCCTAGAAAGAATCTACACTGAAACTAGGGGGCAACTCCCCTATCGAAAACCACCTATAAGGGATCCCACTGAGCGGGAGCGCAGGACTGGAAAATATTGCCTATTCCATGAGCTGGATGGGCACACTACAGATGAATGCCGCCACCTGAAGGATGAGGTGGAAGAGCATGCCAGGGGTGGTAGATTACCGCAATTTGTCAGAGAACGGACAGCAGCGACAAGGCATGAACAACTACCGCCTCCACCTAGCAGGAACGATCCTGGATCAGGATCGCGACTCGTCATCAACTGATTAGAGATGGCAAGGGCCAAGTCCAGGATTTGGACTTCGGTCGAATAATTTTATTTAGATTTATTTTCAGAATAAACGGTTACTCCACTTACACATGTACGGGAACCGGAGAGATCCCTAGGCATGCTCTGAGATGGAGATAGACCGATATGCCCAGAGAGGCAATGTTTAGTTTTTTCTTCTCTGATGTTTGAGATTGAACATCTAGAACTTGAATATTAAACATATAAATTAGAGCTTCTTGCAATAAACCTTTTCACCGGAGAGTCAAAGGATGAACATTAAATTTCAATATAAACATGATCGCTTTATGACCCTACCCGGAGAGACGGGGTCCGGAGTGCAAGAAGTGAGTTGCTTCGCCAGAGAGCGACAGGATCAACTCACTTAAGCGCTGTTTCCCCTTCACCGGAGAGTGACAGGATGGGATCCAGCAAGAGCCCGGAGAGGCTATGATCGGTCTAGAACGACCATGACATCGCTATACGTCCTAACTGGGACCAGAGTGCAGGGGATAGAAGGCAACGCCAGAGTGCAATAGGATCTTTCTATTCAATCACTAAGTCTAGAATGGGCTTAGTAAGGGTTCAGAGTAGCCATTAATAGTCCGGAGAGACTACGGAACTTCATTCTCAATTTCTACGTAAAGAACGAATATTGATTTGGCTTCGAACAGCCACAAACTTGACTGATAATACCACAGCTATGAATGAAACATGAATTCCTTACACTTGATATAAGACCATTCAAAACATACCTTTTACAAAAAGGCATGTTTTGGGGGGCAAAATGTTATCCCAACTTTTGGCAAAGTTGAGATATCCAAAATTTACTGAAAGTCAATGATTACTATTCATGAATATCAACCAAGCATTGCAGGATAACCATGGATATCAATGAATTTTGTCCGAGTCCGGAACGGGCCGCAATTGATAGGACACGACAAGAAAGATCATAGAAGTCTGCATTTCAAATTTCAAGTCAATCCGAGGTCGTATGCTCAAGTTATAATGGATTCAAGTTCAGAGGAATGGGCATAGCTCGGTTCGAACCGAGCACCCTGACTAGTTCGAACCCATCATGTTCGAATCCATCAACCAACGACTCCATCCCGCTTCAACACCATTTACTTCGACTCCATCACGATGCCCTCTCTTCGAATCCCTTCAGGTTATGGAGTTCGTATCCATGGAGTTGCCATTGCCTCAGATCCATGAGAAATGCCCTCGCTTCGACTCCATCAAGTAAACCCCCAGATAGCCTTGCTCCAAATCCATCCACGACCTGACTTCGAATCCATGGACTGAGCCTTGCTTCGAATCCATCCAAGTCACCTCGCCCCATGCTATCTTCGAATCCAACGTGTTAAGACAACTTCGAATCGATCCAAGGTGACGCGTTTGGATCGATTCGAACAAACGACATTCCATCGATTCGAAGATGAACCTCGAATCCAACCACGAAGCCATCCAGCAAACTCGGCAGAGAACTCGGACTTGACTCGTTCAACTCGGCGAAAAGCTTGGATCAAACCGAAGAAGGCGCGCCACGTCACCCCTTGGATCGATTCGAAGTACTCGAATCAAACAGATCGATTCGAACAAGACCATGGCATCGGTTCGAACCAAACAGAAAGCCGAACACGCCAATTTCGAACCGATCATAACTTCCAATCCACTTATCCAAATCCCATGAAATTTTTACAGGAGTTCATCTACATGTTGAAGAATGTCCACACCAAATTTCACCATGATTGGATGATTTCTTGATCGATTCGAACCTAGGGTCGAATCGATCCCAATAAGGGCCCGGATCTCCAGGTTTCGGCCATGTGGGCCCCCTCACGTGCTGGAAGTGGTCTACCTGATTTCTAGGAGAAATATCAGCCTCCTACGCCTATAAATAGAGCCCAGGTCATTCAGAAAAGGGGGGAATTCTCTTTGGCAAAATCAAGACTCTGAAGCATCAAGACTTCACCAAGGCTCTACTTTGCACTCAACAACCACCGTTGTACTTGAATTTCAGAACTACAATTCATTGTAATCCGCTGTAATCGACTGTAATCAGCGAAGAACATCAATAAAAGGAAAAACCTTTGAAGTGGACGTAGGCCGGAGATAGCCGAACCACTATAAATCGTGTGTTCTTGTCTACATTTATTATTTTGCTACTTAAGATCTGTGATTTGTGTTTGGATATTGCTGATTTATATTCCAACACTGGTGCTTTCATATTCATCGGGGTTTGTGACCAATTTTGGCACAAACAGTAAGCTTCTCTTCTTCTTCTGCAACTTGTTCTCTTACCAATTTTAGAAATTCCTAAACCTAATTTTGGGAATGTTCTAGTTTTTTAGCATAGATTCAAGCTCATTTGGGTTGTGTTGAAGAGAGGTTGATTCTCCATTTGCTTTCAAGCTTCTTCTTGTTTGATTTTGAGAAAAGGTGAGATTTTTATCTCACATCTATGACTATAATTATCTTTGGTTGTTGGGTATGAATTCCTAACACTTCTTCATGTGCATTTGCTCTTGATTTGGATTGGTTTTGTGAATATTCCAATTTTTGAGTTTTTAAGTCAATTTGTGTGAAATTCCTTTTATGGATGTTTGATAATGCTTTTGGTGATGCATCGGGGAGCATATAGGGCCGGGTTGCCGATTGGCATAAACCCTTAGAGCCAATGTTCGTCCGGTTGCATTTTGGAAGAGTTTGCTCTTCATTTGAATAAGGCTGAAAAACAGCCCAGGCATGATTCAGTCGACTGAAAACTCTGTTCAGTCGACTGAACCTGGAACCCGAAAGTTTCCAGGCATGATTCAGTCGACTGAAAACTCTGTTCAGTCGACTGAAACTGGAAACAGAAAGTTTCCTGAACCTGGAAAATTTCCAGACACAGGGTCAGTCGACTGAAAACTCTGTTCAGTCGACTGAACCTGCTGTTTGAGTCCAATTTGCCTTGTTGGATTGAATTTCCAATTTAAATCGATTCGTGATGATCCTATTTATTGTCATCATTTATTATCATCTTTGATGACTTATTTTCTTTGGGAATTTTAGATATATCCACTTCGATGGATCCTTTATCGATTTCATTGGATTTTTATTCACATCTTCGAATGTGATCTTTGTGATTGATTGTTTCTATAATCCCCCTTGTGCTTTGCCACTTTAAAAATATAAAGGTTTTCTATACTAGTAGTAAATATCAAAACTCTTTCCTCAAACGATTTCAATATTATTTTAATACCAAATTCGTTTATAAAACCGTTTTCCAATCTATTAGTATATATAAACCTTTACCTCACTCGCATGAGAAATCTAATTAAACGACTTAGCAAAACAAGTGGTATGAAACGCTTGCGTTCACTTTGTTGGTTAATTCTTGGACTTGTTCGATTGAAACTCTTGTGACAATTTTCTAGTGGAGATATACAATTTGTTCGTAAATATTTAAGTTAAGCTAGTGGTTATGGGACATGAAGCTAAACTCATATATTTACTAGCTTAGTGTAATTGACACTTCTCGTTGATCATGACGATCATCTTTGTGATTTAGACTAGCATTGTGCGATGTCTCTTTGTCTGCGAGGGAGACTAAACCCCGTTTTGTGGAGTTTCGACTCAAATTGGTGGGGTAGCAACCCATGGTCTTCGGGCCGTTTGTGGAGCTTCGGCTCAATTTGTGATGGTTAGCAACCATGGAATTAGCATTCCGTTTGTGATACATGTGTTGGTGGCTTTATGCTCCAGTTTGTGATAGGCCTCCCCCCTTTGTGATTACTGGATTTCTTGTGTAGATTCCTAGAATTTGTGTTTCACCAATTTTCGTGATTTCCATTGATAAGTTTTATCAATATTTGTGCATTGGTGAATTTGTGTGTCATTGACTTTAGTGATTACTGGATTTCTTGTGTAGTTTTCTGGAATTTGTGTGTCATTGACTTTTGTGATTGACATTGATATTATCGTCAATATTTATGGTATGGTGAACGAAATAAGGAGTATGACGTTTCTTTGATTCTTGTGTAGATTTGGTGACATTGGTTAATCTCTTGATGATTATCAACTAAGTATACATACATATATATATATATATATATATATATATATATATATATATATCACAGCTTGGCATTGTGATTATTATGTGTTTAGTCACATCTCTTATTCTATATCGTTTCATCTGATATTTATAGTTAGACTGATCCGTTTATTATTTTCTTATTAAATAATACTCGGGTCAGACCGAGATGTTACAGGTGCTTCTGCTTGACTTCTCATCCGGGATTAACTCCTTGACTTTTGGGTTAACTACTTAGATTAGTAGTTATTTTGTTGTATACATTTGAGATATAGACTCCTTAATGTATACTTATTCTTTTGTGTAGTTCGTGTAACTATTCTTTTGTGGTATTGTGGATCTTTTTAGACCACTACTCTGATGTACACTTTCTAGTGTAGTATTCATATCTTATTCCGCCTTTGTGATATGAATTGTCTGTGACTGATTTGTGTTATGCTTATTTCTATATTTGTTTTCTGAAGGATTTATATAGCCACCGTGTAGTAGCTTTGAGTTTGTGTCGGTATGTCGGATTTCCTCTTGAAATAGAATGCATGTTATATTATCTGACATATCGGTGCTCGCGCAAAGAAATTACACGGATGGTCGCTCCTCAACAGCCTTATTCACCGTGCTAGTCGACAGCATTCACCGTAATGTTCTTGGCTAGCGTGGGTATAGAGGTGGGGCGTCACATATGGCTCCTCCCACTGCCTCCAATTGCACAAAAGAACCCATAGAATGCGCGTGCCTTTCGCCTCGATTCTGGTGAATCCATGAAGAAATGGCGCGAATCAACCAGTGGATGTGTAGAGTTCTTCGAGCTCTACAACTTTGCTTTAGGGAGTTTTTGATTTCATTAAATGGATGAGAGATATCGAGGGGAGAAGATCGGCAATTTCTGGCCATTGGAACAATAAGTGGCGACCATGATTTAAAATTAGGGTTTTCGGAATATAATAATAATATTTCTCGTTTTGTGTGCCGTATTTATATAGTTAGGTCCAAAATTGTCCGAACTCCAATCGTGTAACAACCCTAGATTTTTCATATATTTTAATATTTGACTTTGTTTTATTTTGAATTTATTTTAACTTATTTTATTACAAACATTTCATTTTTAAATGTAGGTGTTGATTATTATGTGAATTATAATTTCAAACCGGTATAAATTGGATATTTTACTGAAAGATGAATTTCTGTTCAAACTGGTCAAACCTTGACTTTTAAATTTCAAATTTAAATATTTAAATTCTTAAATTTTATCTTTTATTATGAAAATAGATTTAATAACTTGAATACTGCTTTTCGTTTCGTTGAAAACGGATTTAGTTTGTGAAAGTTATGTACATTTCAATTTTGAGTATAATTTGTTTTATTTTGAAATTTTGTCTATTTTAAATTATATAAATCATATTTTCTATGTTATATTTTATTTTAATATGTGTTAATATGTTATTTTATGTATATTTTGTCTTTTAATATTTTTAAAGTGATAATAAAAAATTCCAAAATTTACTGTATTTATTTCCTAGTTTTAAAGGCTGTTTTCTATTTTTCTGCTATTTTCTTCATTTAAATTATATTTAATTAAAATTTACATATTTATTTTTTGAATGTATTTTTATTTTATGTTATTATTTATGTTTAAAAATATTTTACAAGCTCATATGAATTTTCTAAAAATTATTCTATTTAATTTCAAATTTTCTAGTCTAGTTCACTATTTTTAGCTATTTTTCTTAATTTACTTTATATAATTAATAAATATTATATAAATTTTTATATTTTGATAAATTTTCGAAATTTTATCTGGGATTATTATTATTTCCAGAAATATAAAGTTATATAAATTAAATAAGGATATATGAAGAATTTTTGACTTTTGAATTGCCTTTTGCCTTTTTGAATTCCACCTCTTCATTTTCCTCACAACTCTTCATTTCTTTTGGCATAACTCCCCACATTTCAGCTGACTAATTCATTTTCATGTCACGTATCTTCCCTTCCTCCTTTCTAAGAAAAAAATTTCGGCTATCACATGCTTGGGAAGTTGGTAAAATTTTTTATTTCTTTTATCTCTTTTTTTTCACTTATATTGCTTATTCCTTTTGATTTTTGTTTGCACTTGCTCTTCCATTTAGGTTCGGCCATGCTACCTTGCCGCCTCCACCACCTGATGGCACACCACCAACACCTCCTCCTCACCAGCCACGCAAGCCGTGACCCCCCTTGGTGATGCCCATCCACAAACTTTTCAAAACAATCCGAATTCCTAGCCTAGCCGAGCACAACATCACTTCCATCACCTCACCACCCCTCTAACTGCCACCTACCACGCCTCCAGCACCTCCAGCACCCTCGGCCACACCACCACAGTGGACCCCACACCTCTGGCCATGACACTTGGAGCCTTGGCCGAGCCCAAATCCATGACCAAATGCATGTATTCATGCTTATGTGTATTATTCCCTTCACCCACTTTGGCACCATAACAAATGACATCTAGGCCGACCCATACCCACCATAACCTGACCCAAACACCTGCCATTATTTCGTATTTCCCCTTATGGCCGAGCCTAGTAAGGGTTAAAAGCAAGTGCAAGCATTTCTATTTGATTCTGTGCAGTCTATTCTAGTGTAGTTTTGATCGTAGTTGATTTGAAACTCATCGTTGTTATATTGTTTTGTTTGATGTGTATCCAAGAAATTTGACATTTGGCTCCTCCATTCGAATATGTGTCGTTCTTTAATGCTTGTGTAGATCCCGTTTGTGAAATTTGTCGTTGGGTCATCAGCTCAAACCGGTGAGTTATTCTCACCAGACAATATGTACTTTTATAACTAATAAATTGACCCCTTTTGAATCTGTAAAATACATTATCATGTTACACCTGCTATGTTATGATTTTATGATGTTCACCCATGCTTAAACACCCGTTATATCATATGTTACTGTTATATTATGTTGTTCTATTATTTTTATCAGTTTATCACATTGCAAGTTCCTCTTAGATTAGAATCACTATGGGTTGAAATGATACATACCCGAATGGACTTTAGAATAGGAGAAAATCATTATGGGCTGAAATGATAGGCCTGAATGATTTTCAATTATTTTCATTTACTTGGGATTGCGGGTTTGAAATGATCAAACTCGGGTTTTCTTTGTAAATTACGGGTTGAAATGATATATTACCCTTATCACTTTACCTAGGTTAGAAAATGAAATACAGACCCGTTGTTAAAATATGTTTTTCTTAAAATTTTAAAATATTTTAGGAATGTAAATATTATAATATTTTGATTTAAATTTGATTAAAAATGATTTTTGCGAAGCATTATTGACTCTCTGAAAATTTATAAGTGAAATAAATTAATGGTAAAGTTAGAAAATCTGAAATGTAAGTTTTTTTGGAAACTATAATTTGGTGATAAATGGAATTTAAATTAAATATGAAAATATGATAAATTTATGATATTTTGAAATAAATGAATTTAAAATAATTTGATAATATATTAATGATTTTTGAATTAAGTTAAAATGTGAAATGAATGAATATTTAAGTTGAAATTTTGAAATATAACTAAAATTGGAAATTTGTGAATTTGGCATAAAAGTGAATTTTAAGTTAAGTAAATAAAAATGAAATTAAGTTATATTTGAAAATTTAAACTTCTGTGTTAAGTTAAATTTAATTTAATGAATTTAAAATTTAATGTTGGAATTTAATAAGTGAATTACTATTAAATTTTGATTTTTGAATAGAGATTTAACTTTATAAAATCATGTATATAAGGGTATTTGAATGATTGTTTTAAAAGTGAAATTATATGATTTTATAAGTTAAAAATGGTTTAAATAAAAATATAATTGTTTGTGAAATTATACTTAATATTTGAAGTTAATTTACTGCATTTCTAAAATGCTATTAATTCTAATGTAAAGGTAATACAGCATTTGTAAATGCTGTAGTTGATAATAATGAACCAAATGGCTCAATTTAATTAAAGGCTATTATAGCATTTTTGTGAATGTTATAATGGTTGAATTTAACTAAGTTTATTTGAAACTAATGGAACACTATTACAACATTTTAAATGTTGTCTTTTGTTAAATTGAACTGTTTTAAGTGTGACTTTCCGTAGCATCTTCTAAATGCTGCGAAAGTTGAATTTTCATTGTTTTAATAAATTTAAGTGAATGAATGAACTTTGAAAGATTAAAATTTTGGAAATTTAATAATTTAATTATTAAATATAATATCTTCATTTTAATGATTTAAATGAAGCAATTTGTTTCGAAATATAAACTATTTTTAAATGTGTTTTGAAATGGTATTTAAATAAAAATGAATGTGGTTTGGAAGATATGATATTTTGATATTTTGAAATGGATTTTGAATGATATTGAATTTTTAAATGATATTTGATTTTGAAGTATAAATACTAATTTGAAATTTTAACCACGGGATGTATTTAATTTATGGTTTAACTGTTCTTTAAAGGATGGGCGATCCCAAGCATCCTTTAAATTATGGTGCATTTCTACTACAGTTCACTTGAGTTGGTTTACATTATATAAGTATATATTGTCCTGACTCGGGTGTTTTGTGTTTTACTTTACGCTCGGGTCAGCCTGAGTATTCACAGCTTTGGATTCTCTTTCTGGAGCTGGTCTTTGCTAGAATTTCTGCTTATCTACATTTATATCTACTTTCTGTTTCAGTTATTCTAGTTTATCTCATGTATTAGTGAACTTCTATGTATTTGGGATTTCTATTATGTTGTTTTCGGACTGTATTATGTTTTTGGTTTGAGACTCTGCCGTAGTAGCTTCATGAACTACTATGTATTTTATATTCCGCTGCGAGGTATTCTGTTTGTTCTGTGTCTGTGATTCTGTGATTTGTATTTCATTTTCTCCAAATTTATTTACAATGCGGTATTTTGCGCAATTCAAGTCCGATATGTGTGGCTGTGAATGGCTAAAAATACCGGGTTGTTACAAATCGAGGCGTGCCACCTGACGTTTATAATGTTTTACCCCCATTTCAAACACAATGCTAATATTCTCAAGATCCAATTCGATCGTATGTGGAAGATAGCTTTTTACAGTCAATTTATTTTATCGAATTCCTTAAATTGATTTCTATGCGTTTCAAGCTTGCACGGCCAAACAACAAGTCTGATCGCTACGAAACTTGAAATCCTATAATAATTCACTATTATGGGTCCGGTGAAACCGATTTCGTCGAAATCCGATACAGTCGTCAAAATGGCTATTTTTACTCGTCAATTTAAAATATAAAATTTTCAAATTTTAATTATTCACATTTAAATTCAATTTAAAATATTAACAATCTTAATTGTTGTTTATATAAAATTTAAATCAACTTACGACATCATTTTCAGTCATAATAAATTCAAAATTTAATTATTCAAATAATTTTCAATATTAAATTTAAACGATTAAATTATTCAATAAATTACATTAATAACCATTCATTTCAATTTGAATTTTTAGTTATAAAAATATTTCATTTCTATCTAAATAATGGTATATATAATATTCAATTCTAATTATTTGTTATAATTTTATTTCATATAAATAATCCCTAAATTTCTAAAATTGTTTATTTCAAGATTTTATCTAAGTTCATATTCAATAACTACATTAACAAATTATTAAATTTTATTTCTAACTATTTTTATTCAATAATCACCTTAAATTTAATAACTTAAAATAACTAAAAACATGGGTCGTTACATAACTTGTTTTAAATAGAATACTCATGCTTATTTAATTTTTGTAAATAATGAAAAGGGTATACTTACTGTAAATAAAGGAGATACACCGGTAATATGCATACTATCACTTACAAGATTCTTCGTTCTTTGTTTCAAAAAGAATGGAAACACACCCTCTCAACAATCAAAAATCTATATTTCTCAAACTAAATGAAATTAGCCCAAGCGACCAACTAAAAAGTTGTTCATTATAGTCAGTAGCAATTATGAAAAATAGTTGTCGGACATTTCATCATCCATGTTGGCCGAGGTCGTTTGATTCCAGTAAGCTATTAGAAATGGTGAATTTTTTATGATAGTATAATGGCGAATGGATTATACAATCATTATCGTCTCGCTAATACATTTTTTTGAGAGTGGTTCATGAGATTTTAGGGGGTTAGGTTGGCTGTGGTTGATAGTCGTTTGATTTTCGTTCATTTTGTCTTTTCCAACGTACTAGGCGACGAGGGTGGGAATCGAGGTGTCTGGAAATTGCCTTAGAATCGGGCAGAGTCTTGGGCCGCGATGGTTGGAATTCGGGTGGTTGGAGGAGCTTGGATGAGCTCAGTTTTGGGTTTTAGGTCTAGGTGTGGTTTGGGTTCGAACGCGGCGAAAGAGACGACGCTAGAGGGATCAGGAGTCTTGGGGTCTCGGGTGGAGGTGTAGCAGCTATGGTTGGAAGCGGGTAGAGAGGTGGTGGTGGTTGGTGGAACAAGGTGGCATCATTTTTGTTTAGGTTCCTGGAAACACGTGGCTTCATAGGTCATAATTCAATCTTGGGCTCGGGAAGGGGTGTTGTGGTGGCCGATGGGTCGAGGGCAGCAAATGGAATTTTGGTAGTGGGTTGACGAGGCAATCAAAGGTGGTGGTTGTTGGTGCACGTGCACATGCATGCACGAGTATGGGGTTCCAAGAAAACAAAATTGGTTTAAGGATATTTTGGTTGGGAATGTTGAACGGGAGGGAAGAAGAGGATTTGCTTTAATTTGGGTTTGGGTCGGGTTTGGTCCCGGGTAGTATTGTGTTTTTAAATAATCAAAATGTTTTTAATTTAAATAAGTTCAAAACTTTGCAATTGTATAATGCGTTCAATTTAGATCCATTTTACCCACGGATTTCGACAGTTGATTCGTATAATCAGATAGAACACTTAGTACAATCATTTTCTAGAATTGTTGAAGTGTAAAATATGATAAATTAATAGTCATGAAAAATAAATTATGCCATTAAGTAATTATACTTGAGCATTGACATCCAGTTAGTAGAATAAAACACCATTCTACTATAGTTAATTGAATGGAGATTATTTGGACATCTATTTAGAAGAATAAATCTCCGTTATGCTATTTTATTAGTTTAGGCATTTATTGATATGTAAGTTTATTGATATGTAAGTTGACGGGAACAAATCACATTTAAATTTGAACCTTGAATTTAATGAGAATAAAAATGATTTCTAAAGTTGATTTAAATTCTGTTTAAATAGGGAGGATAGTAAACTTTTAAATTTGGATTAAAAGTAATTAAACTGATTTTGAAAATTACTTCATTTAATTACTATGTAAAAATAATCTTTTTGGGACACTATCTTGGATTTCGATGAAACCAGTTTCATTGGATCCGTAATAGTGAATTATTACATGCTATCGAATTTCATGGCGATTGGATGTACCGTTTGGTCGTATGAATTCGAAACGCGTAGGAATTAATAAAAGGAATTTTGATTAATATAATTTGATTTTGAAAAGTTATCTTCTATATATAATAGAATTGGCTTCCGATATACATTTCATTATTTTCGAAATAGGGGTATAACATAAAGAACGCCAGACGGCATGCTTCATTTGGAGTTCGGTATTTTCACGGATGGATAGTACCGCAAAATTTTTCTATAAATAGCCCTCAACTTCCTTCATTTGCTTAAACCCTAGCTTTTAATATTCTCAACCGCTATTAAAACTAATCCATCCAATGACCGTCGTCAATCGGAGCCTCTAGAGGCCGAATAAGCCTTTGACTTCAACTAGGAAAATGTAGAGCACGACTATACGAGCTTAACCAATGGTTGGATCCTCAAATCATCGTTCGACATGGCCAAAATTGGCTCGCGTTTCACTGCAGTTTTTATGAGTTCGAGCGTGTTTTGCGTATACGCATGCACAAGAGGGTGGAGCGGCGGTCGAGGCGGTGCAGGAGGGGTGGCGCGCGAGCAAGGTTGGTCAACAACGGTTCGTGATCAGAAGCGATCAATCGAAGTTTAAAAAAATTGCACGGCCTGGAATGCATGACAAAATGGGAAATGAGATTGAAGAGAAAGGTTTAGTTTAAACTTAAGTTAATTTATTAAGTTAATTATAATATAATTATATTAATTATATCAAATGTTCATAAGTCCATAACTTCCTCGTACGAGGTCCGTTTCGAGCGTGGCAAGTTGCATTGTGTTCGTATCAGCTAGCACTACGCTATGGAGTTGGTTTAGATGAATGTGAAGCTAGTAGGAATTTTAGGATAAATTGAACGACCGTTCAATTTTAATTGGAGCACTTAGGCGATTTCTAGCATCTTTATGAGTAAATTCGCCTCTCTAGTCTGCTTATATTTTTATATAAGTGGGAATAAATTTATTTATGTTGATTGTTTCTTGTTTGGATGATATACTATACATATTAGTTGGTTTGGATATATATTCCCGTCTATTGGAGCGTATGAGACCCTATTATGTTCCCATGTAAGAGCAGATGACCCTTTGTATATGAATCCCGCCTCGAAGCGGTTGATTTTTATATTTTATGATTATATGTTGTCTATGATGCAGGGGGACAGGTTTGAGGAATCCAACAGAATTCCTCACCAATATTGGTTTACTTTTCATATATATGCTGATGTATGACGTGTTAGATGCCATATTATTGGTTATAACATGATTTGACTTATTTAGTGCTATAGTAGCACTGGGACTTATTTTTTGGTGTTTTGAAATACTAAAAATGATGATTTTGATTTTAAAACGATTCCAAAGTGATTTTGGAAGTATATATGATTTAGTAATTTTTGAATTATTAAAAGAAAGGAATTTGTGCTTCAATAAATAAAAAGTTATGATTTTTAATGTTATAAAAGTATAGTTTCGAGAAATACTTTGATTTAGAGATTTTTGAATAATTTTATAAAAAGATTTATAAAGGTAATAATTTATAAATAAAGAAATAGATTCATAATTGAAATCTATAAATATTTAGTAAATGGATTTGAAGTTTATTTGGTAAATGGATTTTATAAATAAATTTGATTTATAATGGATCTATAAATGGATTTTGTTAGTAGAATTAATTTTATAAAAGAATGGATTTATAAGTAGAAATTTGTAAAGATAGAAATTTTATAAAATAGAAGTTTAAATCAAAAGGAGATTTATAAGAATAGTATAAATATGGAAATGATTGTGTTGGGATTTGAATATGGATTTTTATTTAAGGGAATGTTTAAAAGAAATATTTTGATGGATTTACTAGTTTAAAAGTAAGTTATCCTTTTGAAGTAAAGTTTTGGAAAAGAAATAATTTCAAATGGAATTTATGGGTTTTAAAAAATGTTTTAAAATGTGATAAGTAATGGAAACATAGATCTCAATGTTTATTGCTGTAATAGACGTTTTTAGGGAAGTATAGAAGGCATGGACTATAACATTGTTGTTATAGTAAATGATTTATGAAAGGAAATGTTTTATATAGTATATGAGATTATATATATATATATATATATATATATTAATCAAATCCCTATACTGATGTTTTTCAGTTATCGTAACGATATTTTACGCAATATTCGTTTTGACCTAATAAATGTTGTTTTGACCTTCCATCGTGGAATACACGAGTCGATTCTTATGATCATACTAAAGGCTTGGTGGTGTAGGATCATTGCTTCCTATACTTAACATCCGTCTGGAGGCGTACGAACTTTGGAGTTGTACGGTTATAGAATCTATTTGGCGTGTCTCCAAATGGTAATGTTATTAAATATGCTTATACTATCGATATAAGTATATGGAAATATTTTTTAAATGTTGAAAATGAAATGATTTATGAATGTGCTTATATAGTTAATATATGGAAATATTTTCATCGATATTTTGAAATGGTTTTGAAATATATCTTTCTAAAAGAACATTTGAAGTGAATATTTGGAAATTGATTAAGTAATAAAAGATTTATTAAATGAGCCCAGTGATTGTTTAAGTGGTAGATTTTATCAGTTGTTACTTTGATAGTTAAATAATCGACTATCAAATTTGACCTCTTTATCGTTGTTGATCCGGAGAGACCAAGATCAGATTTATCTGAAAACCACTTCAGACCAATGTATATGCGTTCAAATGTGCAGGTGTTAGAAGACATTGATATTTGGGATTTTCATAATGAATGACTGCTTGTTGATCACTTAGGGATAAACTCCCAATATACATATAGTAGGAGTGGTCTCCTTGTTACGAAATATCCAATGCAAGGACTAATTGCTATTGATCCTAGGGGTGATTCCCAAAACAGGATGTGGTAGGAAAGTGCCTTCAGTTTGTCTTGTTCTTGGACAACTTTTATGGATGAATATCTGGTGTTGCATTTCTAATTACATTGATTAATCTCTATGAATGTATTATCTTCTTTCTAGTAGAGAAGGAAACTTCTTTTAGCTTAACACCCTTTCCTAAGATATATGAGCTCAGGAGTTATACGTTTGTAGAAATTAGTTGTCTGATGATGGAATGTAAATGTGGCATTCAAAGAGGATAGTGACATATGCTATGTGAAAGGTAAACGTGACCTCAAGCCTCACACCCAGAAATGGCCGAAACATGGTAGATGCGGCAAGGCTATGTGTTCGCAATCATTAGGATATGATTATCCCCTTCTAGATATATTTGTTCCCGCTATGACGTTCGGGTTTTAAATTATTGTGGATGTATGCGATGAGGGCCATTGGATAGGTCGGTAACGATTAGGGTGATGACGTAGTCGGTACTATCTAAGTAAGAGGTAGGTCGGTCTTGTGTTGGTAGAGAACCATCAGTTAGGCCTCGGTACATTCCCCTAGAGATGTACTGCCAGAAGGTAGTCCCTTCACCTGTTTGTTTGTATTGAAATCCATTATCCACTACATGCCTACCACTTGGTTTATAGAACCCACTTTGTGGCTTGTATGCTGGAATTTAATCAATGTAACAATTTCGGCTATGATTAATATTATTTGTATACTAGACACTAGTATAACATAATAGAATTTGATATGAGATGTTTTGGTTATCGTAAGGTAAAAACATGTCCGTATTTCTGTGTGGACGTGGTCTTACGAGATACTAATGTTTTGATAAAGAAAAGTTTTATAAATTTAAAATAAATTCAGTTGAGATGTGTTTTCTCACGCTGGTTTACCAGACTAATCCGGGCATTCTTCCCCTTCAATGCTCGGGTCTGACCGAGTATATTTACAGATTTAGATTTGGATGCTTTGGAGCTTCAGCAGGCGAGCTCGTGGTCTTCTGATCATATTCATGTATTTTCTTATTTTTCTACTGCATTGTTATTTAAATTATCAAAATTTATGAGGACAGGTGATTATAACTGTCCAGGCTAATGATTAATGATTTGATTGATGTACTCTGATGGACGTATGTATATTACGGTTTCTATTTTGTAAAGATCATTGGTATTATATTATACGCTGTTCCGCTACGATTGTGAGATTCTGTGATTATTTTAGTTTCTTTCTTTCATGCTCTCTTTCTCTTCTCCTTCTTCTCTCTTTTTTTTTACTCTTTCTTTCTATCTCATGATTATCCGTCTTTTCGTTCGGTTTGGGTTGGACATGTATGGTTTATTGTCAGCTCGAATGGGACGAATTTGCAGGTGATCACAGGCTTAATCCCGAGGAATGATGTAATCTGTTATGCCATGCTAAAGGGGCAACCGGCTCTGATATGAAGAGGGTCCATGTGAGGCCCTTGGGGCATTATTCTAGAGGTGTGTTGTGGCAAGCGGTACCTTAGTAGCCTTGTTATTGAAGGAAATCCAATCTCCAATACGTGCCTTTTATGAGCTTAGTTGTGCCCAACTATGTTGAAATATGAGATGCAAGCATTTCAGCTATTTTATATATTTATTTTTCCATTCAAACATTATTTTAAATCACAAGATTTTCTATGGAAAGGGTTTGGTTGTTGTAAGGTAAATCTCTTTTGTGTCTATATGTGGCATGGTCTTACGAGATACCTTTATTTTGAAATGGTTTTTTAATATTAAAAATCCATTTAATAATGTTTCTCACGTTGGTTTACTAGACTGATCTAGGCTTTATTTTTCTTATAATGCTCGGGTCAGCCTGAGCATATTTTTCAGGTTTAGCTGGACACTTTGGAGCTTTAGAAGACAAGCTGGGTCCTCTAAGATGTATTCACATATTTTATTTTTTGTTGTTTTGTTCTTGTTGTATCTATCAGAATTTATAAGGACAGGTTGTTATAACTGTCTAGACTAATGATAGGTTAGTACTCAGAATGTACGTATATAAAAGCATTGTTTTTGTAAAGATCTTAGTATATTATATATTACTCGTCACGTTGTGAGATTCTGTTTCTGTCTTTTATTTTTTTCACCCTAGCAATCAGTCTTTCCGGCACTTGGATGTTTGGCTTGTGAATACCACGGATGTATTAGTGTCAACTTCTAGGGATCGAAAAGGAAGATCGTTACATCTCCTACTGTAGGATCTATATAGGACATGCACCTCCTTAAAGTTGTTTATTAGTTTGTTTGTAGTTAGGAGGCAAAGCTAGATAACCCCTAGATGAGTCTTTAAGATGAAGTGGAATATAGCTAAATAGTTCTAATGCCGTTATTAGGCACCAACGGGAAGTTCCTCAGTGTACGCTAGAAATTCAACCTAGACATAGATGGTGGATGACCGACGCGATGTAGAGTTACATATACTAATGATGAATGTATCCTAATTCATGGGGACTATGGTGTGTATGTTTATATATGTGTATTCATATTTATTTATTGCATACCTCGAGTAGGTTAGGCACATCGTACGCATATAAGAAGTTAAGATAACTAAGCTTTAAATTGATAGACATAAGATGTAACATAAAACAATCGGCATAAACTAGTGTTATGGATAAAGTATGTGATTTACCAGTCACTAAAACATTATTTTGTCCCTTCTTCATTACAATCCATGAGATTGATTTAGAGGAACATGTACCAGTACAAGGTGGGAACGATGGAAGGACAGATTTTCATATGCATGCGTGACATTGATAAGGATACTAGATAATAAAGGTATTAGTCTTGGTTAGTAATTGAATGTTTTATTATCTTTATTTATTCTGTGTAAGTTTTATCAATAGTCTCTGATATAATTATATTTATTATAGGACACCAAACTCCAATGATTCATACTCTAGTGGACTTGGGTTTTCAATTTAGCAAAAATTGGGACACACTTAGGTGCGAGTTGTTACAAGTTTTGATATATAGTTTAATTTCCTTGGTCTTTTGGCAGGCATGTTATTCTAATTGTCTACTCCCCATTTTCTTTCATTCAGAACTAGCGCAGTTCTTTCTATGGGTATCCCTTCAACTGTTATTGCTTCCTTGATACATATATTCCCATTTCCATTTTGTAGAAGGTCTTTATGATTCTATAGGCCTTCCTGCTATTCTTTTCACACATATGTATGTTATTTTTTTACCATAAAATGAGCTGCTACGAACAAGACTTCTTCGCTGGTTAACTCTTATTCTCATCGCCTCCGACTTAAGGCGCTTGATGCAGCTACATAGGCATTCATTATCCCTTTGTTTGACACAACATATAGAGTTGGTATTTAAGGAGACTTCTCTCCTACTATTGAAATGTCCACAAAAGTTGGTTGAAATTTATGCCCAAAAATGTATCTACCTAAGTAGATATTTCTTGAACCATTTGGAAGTTGCTCTTGTGAGACATATGGGAAATAATTTGCAGTAGTCCATCTTACCCACCTTTAACATGTCCATGTGGTACTTGAATGTGCATAGATGAACATTTGGGTTTAATGATTCATTGTATTTTTCAATTGTAGGGGTTCAAAAATCTATTGAGGAAATCTGAATGGATGATAGCTTCACTAAATAAAGAAGAAATTCACTCCCTCCTCACTTCTTTGTTATTGTATTAACATACTCTGCTAACTAATCTACACTGGCTATAAGCTCATGTATCACCTCATCTTTGTCACTAACTCATGATCAGCCACCGTTGAAGACTGTGGTGAACCTTAGGTCTTGTGCAGCATGATTACTATGCTTTTCAAGTAGTAGAGGATTAGTATTGGTTGGCTTGGTTTTCAATTTGGAGTTAATTGGGCTTTTTTCTTGGCTCTTGGTCCTAATCTTAGAAAATCAGCCCCACTATTCTCATTGATGAGATTTTCATGTTTGTTTACTCCTTATGCTTACTATGTAGGAAGAGAACATTGGTGGTGACCTATAGAGCTACGGGAGTTAGATGGCTTGGATGGGGGATATTGGGAAACAAAATTTTCAATTCCAGTAATTTTATCATTGATCTGGGTTGCAAATGTGTTGAGGGCCTCGATTATTCGGTTAGTTGAGATTTTCTATGGCACGCCCACATGCTTAGATGAAGAGGAAGGGAGTTTGTTACCATTTTTAGTGGCTAAGCGATCCGCTTCTATTGAGGGAGTTGTAGAGCAATTTTCAGGTTGAATTTTTTAGGTTAAAGGGGTTGTAGTTATCAAGAATGTGGAATTATTTTGGTAAGGTTTTTCTGGGGGGCTCTCCCTCCTTTTAGCATATAAATGTTGATGATATTTTTCGTCCCACGGCACCAACTTAATCATGAAATAATTACGGTGCCAAATGCTTCCACAATTAGAAATCAACAAATTATATTGATTTCAAATTTGCTTTAAAAATGAAGTAATTATGTCGCTTAAGCTTACAAAATTATGTAGGTGCACTTTAGGAGTTTGTTAAAATGTCAGTCTCAATTTAACTATATGTTCATTCAAATTCAAACAAAATAAGTGATGAAGTTAAGGTAAACAAATAAATGCATAGAGTGAAGGGCATAAAGATTTACATGGTTCAGATGTTATGTGATCTTACACCCACGGGTCAATACTTTTCCTCTTATATTCTTCTTAGTACAAACTATAATGGCAAAGTGCACAAATATTTGAGTATAAAATTTAGAGAAAAAGTATAAAATTTCATCCCCATTTCTGCTACAGTGCTTTCCTTTTTATAATATGGAAAATGCTACCATGAGGATTGCTGCGCCGTCTTCTTTCATACATCGTTGGAATTCACCGCGTGTTATTATCATGTGCTTAACCAATCGTGCATGGATAGGTGACATTAGTATAGGTGGGAGATTTGAATTTGTTTTGTGGATTTTGTTGTTTAGGCAACATGTAGTTTTATGCTCTGTTGGGTGTATTGCACAGTGCTTAGTGGCTTGCACTGGCGCCATGCCCTGTTATTATACTGGCTGTGATGAGAAATCTTTAGTTATAGTTAGTGCATTCTCTTTCACTATAGGCAGCACAATTCCTTTTGGTGAAGAGTGCACGGTCCCTTTGTTGAAGGCTACACGATCCCTTTTATTGAAGGTGGTGTAGTCCCTTTTGTTTAAGGCAGTGCAATCTCATTGTTGAAGGCAGTGCGGTCTCTTTTGTTGAACACGGTGCGATCTCTTTTGTTAAAGGCAGCGTAATCCCTTTTGTTGAAGGTGGTGTGTCTCAAGCAACGTCCAGGCTTGCTTTAGTTGAACTATGTCGGTCTCCCTTTGTGAGTTTGTTGCATGTTGACTTATCATGCGTGGGATCGCGATTGCATAATTTTGTGAGAATATGGTTTCTAGGTGCTGCTTCATTTTATCTATGCAACCATGATATATAGTCAGTGATCAGTGCAATCTTTGTCATGTTAAACTGACACCATTGGATATCTTTTAGCCTGACTAGTTAGTTTTTCTCTTTATTTTTTCATAGAGTCATGCACTATTCTATCTGCCCGTAAGCTACATGTTTATAAATGAGAGGAAAATGGGTATAATATCTATATAACAATTCATGCGTTTATATTTTAATGTATGAAGTAACTCCATATGTAAGATGTAGTTAAAAATGCATTACTTAGATGTACTTAAACTAAATAAATATGAGACAAATGAAGTTACTTTATTTTGAATGTGTAATATATTTTCAGGATGCATAATGGAAACGGAGTTATATATTGTTATGTGTTTTATAGAAAATTTGAAATGAAGTGTTGTTTAAATGGTTTCCTACTATGATGTAAATTCATTATGGAAAGTTTTATAGTTTTATGCAATGCAATAGTATGTGTATCTGTAGTTTGGCTTATATACTCGTTATACGACATTATGGAAACGTAATCATTTTTTATAAATTATTGTTATTGATATAGGTATAAATAATATGTTTTTATCATTTGAATGCAATTAAATCAATAGAAGTTTGTAGATTTTTATAAATTAAATAAGCAATGTAGTTTATGGCTACATTTTAAAATTGAAATTGTATATTTGTAGCCAAATTTGAACCGTATATTATGTGTGAATGCAATATTACTACCATCATCAAACTACAGTTGAATAAACAAAAGAGATATACAATTATTTTATTCTAATTTTGCGACAAAAAATTTCACTATGAAAAGAAAATGAAATAATTGTTATGTGTCTACCGAAACAAAAAAGCAACTATTTATAATTCAGATTAATAGAAATACGCTATTTCACTGCGTTTTGGAAAGTCGGCAATATCTATTATAGTCGAATTTTGGAAATACAGTTATATATTGTATCCTACTTTGAATGATATATTGTGTATGAATGCATTATTATCATCTTCTAACTGCAGTTAAATAAACAAAAGTGAAACATTATTATTTTACTTTGAACCGGTGACATATTTTATGACTGTATAATGGAAATGCAGCTATATAATCAGCTAAATGCAGTAATGACTACATCTCATAAATGCTATAATAATTGCATGAAAAATGTACATTTATAGCTACATAACTCAAATACAGTTAATACACCCACAATAGCAGTTATAATTACATTACTAATATGTAGTTTTAACAGGATTAACTAGTTGTAATTTTTTCTAGATGATATTATCTAATTAATAATTAAGATGTAACTTTAATATATTGAATTTTATTGTATTTTTTATGTCATAGGGACATTACCCCTTTGACCCCCACAAGAGGCAGACCCTACGACCTGAACCCTTAGGTCAACCATGGCAGTGGGGCAATAGTGCATTCATTTCTACATATATAATTCTCTTGAGAAATTCAAATGTGAAATTCCATTCGAACAACATTATGGAATATACGGTGCATGAGTTTGACGATGAACATTCTCATATTGAACCTTAAATATTAGAGCATGTTGCACTTGACCATCAGTGATGGGAGAATGCAATGACCAAATTTGACGATTTGATGGTCGACTAAAGCAATTGCGAAATTGATGCCATATGATATCAATATTGATTAGATAAAGTGATGGTAAAACTACAAGATTAGTAAACATTTGAAAATGGTAATTTGTTCATATTTTACTAAAATATCATGGTATGATTTCTAAAGTCGAAAGACGTTTTTAGTCTGACATATGTTTATGTTTTCGTATAGTTCATCACATTTGCTTATTTGTTTTTTCATATAATTGATGAAAATGGAGAGCTGGCATTTTTCTTTTAATTTTTTATTATGAATTTTTTGATTCTTTTGTTTTGTTTTTTTGTGTTTTCTTAGACGTTTAAAAGAATGAAAATTGAAAAATCCAAAACTATATTTTTCTTTTTGAGGATTTTTTTAAATTTTCTTTTGATAATTTCTTACCATGAAAGACTTAATACTAAACATATGACATGAACATTTGAATATAAGATTTTGAAATAAAACATGTGAAAATTATTTTAAATTAATCCCTGATTCCTTTTGCCAATGTTAATAAGCTACCTTTGACCATCTGCTCCTTTTACCTTAAAATTTTTAAAATTTCATTCACGTATTATGTTCGAAATAAAAAAATGAGCTAAAAATATTATTTAATATTTTCAACGAAATTACTGTTGGAAATGTGGTTATGACTAAATAGTCAAATTGGTGTTATCAAAATTATATTTGTTAATTACATTGTCAATTAAGGATGTTGTATTATTTTCCCAATTAAATAATAACAGTATAATATTTTTTGATAACCAAGCATATTTTATAGTTTTCTATTTTGACTATCGCATATTCCACCCAATCTTTAAACCCATTATTTAACATTCTTATTCTATCGAGTCATGTATTTTTATTTTTATGCATGTGTTGGATAAATTGGCATAAACTCAAAAAATGATAAAGATTGATTCGATAAAAAGTGTATACTAATAATGTAACATCCTAAAAATTTTAACCGGTAATTTAATAAAAGAAATAAATTTAAATATAATAAGGGAAAAAATGGAATTTTTACAAACGTACGAATCTGGTTACAAACTTGCATCGTTTCTTTTACAGTGATATTCTAGACAATTTTCATATATAATGTTTTGAAATCTGAACTAGCATCAAAAAAGTTATTGATGTTTGACAATTCAAAATCGAAAATAATTAAAAAAATATGAATGCGGATAGAAAATATGTTAAATAAGAAACCTCCATCGGTCGATATCCCGACCTTGACCGGTCGACCCCTAGCGGTTGACTGCACCAAGTCAAGCCCTCGACAGGTTGAAGCTTCGGGCCGAGGGTTTGTGCTGGCCAAATGAGCTAGATTTAATTAAAATGAAATCAACAATCGATATTGGTTCACTCTACTATAAATAAGACCCTAATGCTAAACCCTAATTCATTAATGACAAGCAGTACATCCAAATTTTGCCCAAATCTCTGTCTCCTCTAAAACAACTTTCTCAAATAAAAAATATTAAAGAAGAAATCAAGCAAATAGGAGTGACTAAAAATTAGAAGGTAGGTTATTTAACACAAATTAAAGAGGAATAGCATTTTAGAGGTGAGTGAGTTCATAATGAATTTGAGGATTTACATATAATTTATTTTGTTATACCTAATTTGATCTAGGGTTGTTTAATTCGATGTTTATCTAATAGTTACAATGGATAGGAAATTGATACTATTTAACACATATGAATTTGATCCCTTTCTTTCTAATCTAGTTTTGGTGAAAGTAAATCCATTGAATAATAATTTATTTAGGTTGAGTACACACTATTTGTGAATTTAAATATGAATAGATATAACATGTTATTCTACATCCGAGTTAAACTAATTTATTTAAAATTGTATATGAAATTATGTATGAAATCAAATATAGAGTCTTAGGTGATTTATAAGTTGTAAATTTACAAAAATTGGGTTTACTATAATAAAAAATATAGAACGAAGATTAACAAACAGAGATGATAGTCAAATAAATATAATAAATAGACTCCGACCAGTCAACTGCTCATTAGAGCCGGTCGATAGCAAGTGCTTGACCGCTCCAGTGATCAGCGACCGACCGGTTAATGAATTCTAGGTGCGGTACGAACCTCGGTCTAAGGCTCGGGTTATTAATTTAATTATATATAATATGTATATGGATATTAGTAAACGTAGGGTGATTAGCTCCCAAGTTTTGCGACTCTTAGACATTACAGGAGTGAATAAATGTGTGTGCAGGCAACAAGGCATTGGCACTATTTATTCAACAGGGTTGGTTTTCAACGACGGCGATTCTACAACAAATTGCACACATAGAAGGTTCTACGATGTACGTTGAGACGACCCGACTTCCTATCTCCAGGAAATCACATCATCTTGAAGAAAGAAAGGGATAGAAGAAGAAAAGAAAGAGAAAGAAGAAACAGAACAACATCAGAGAACTCACAGCGGAACGAATAAAATATAATATATCTCATAAAATATTACATAGTATCTCATTACATCAGAGTACACCATAAACAGCACAGATTAGACAGTTATAAACATCTGTCTAATTATACAATTCAAGATACAAGAGAAACAGATACCAACAAACACAGCGGAACCATAATATATCTACACGTCGAAGCCTCCTGCTCCATATCTCCTCCAGAATTCGTCAAGCTAACCTGAACCACTTGACTACTCATACATAATATGAGTACCCAAGAGTTTAATAAAACAGAAAATAAACACTCGGGTCAGACAGGGGTCTGGTGTGAGTAAACGGGTTAAAATTGCTTAACTTTAGAAAAACCTTTGAAAAGAAAAGGTATCACGTAAGACTTCCCACACATAAACATGGAAAAGTTTTTACCTTACGCTAACCAAAATATTTGATAGGAAATCCAATGATATTATAATAGTGTCTAGGGTTTTCAAATAAATAAGAAATAGCCGAAATTGTTACATCTATTAAATTCCAGCTACTAGCCACAAAAGTGGGTAATACAATCAAAACCGTAGGGTCTCGTAGGAAGAATGGGTTTCCATCAATGGCAGGGCTACTGGGGTACCGTCCGTCACAGTACGTGGCCTAGATCAATGTACCGAGGAGTACGCCCGCTCCCCTGCAACACAAGGCCCGAACCATCCCTTACTGGACAGTCCCGAACAAGACCACCCCGTAGTTGGCGCGACCAACCACACACTAAGCCGAAATAGAAAGGGACCTCTAGACAGGGGTAAATCTCACTCTCAAGTGGGGGCTACCCACGAAGCCTTGCTGCACCTCCCCTGTTTTAGCCATTCCCGGTTGATGAGGCTTGAGGTTACGATTACCTTTATAGGACACATCTATCTTAGAATGCTCATCGTCCACCTGACGATGTTCTGAAAGCATTCAATCCATACAAGTTCGTTTCGGGTTCGAACGAAACCGAAAGCACTGTCTCGTTGCACTCATTATTGGAATCACCCTCAGAGTCAACGACCATAGCCCTTGCACTCTGATTCGCCATCTCGAATCTATAAGCACTATTTCGTCAAACTCATTACGGAATCACCCACAGAGTTATACTGACGTATAGCCCTTACACCTCGAGTCTTCACTTGCTCCACTTGGATTAACGACCTAACGTTTAATTGGAATCGATGTGGTTTTCGGATTCCAAATATGGAAACCCGATCCCGGTCTCACCGAAACCAAACGCCATTTTAATGTCCAAGTTGTACTTAAGGGTTTAAACAATTAAACTTATATTCAGGATGATATATAAACAGATAGATGAATCATATTATCATAAGAGATAATTCATATCAATATTCATTTTCACAAAGCAGCATATCACACAACATATACATCCAAATCATCCAGTATCAAACCAATATCAAACTTCCAGTATCAACCAATCATCCAATACCAATTTCCAAATATTGATCATCCAATATCAATCAATTAACCAATATTAATCAATCAATCCATATTAATCAACCATCCAAAACAGAATTGATTATTTCTTAATTAATTGAATTACCATAATCCTTCTTCATTAATTATTATTCCAAATAAATAAATTAATCATCTCTAAGGATTTCCTTAATTAATCTCCCTTGATTAATTATCCTTTAATTACATTTAATTAATTAGACTTAACCATACTTAGTAATTAACCTTTAATTACTATCATTAATTACAATAATTAATGATCCTTTATTAATTAATTAACTATAATTAATTACATTAAACCTTAATTAATTACAATTAATTAATCACACTTTAATTAATTAACCTTGATTAATATCATTAATCACATTAATTAATGATCTTTATTAATTAATAATTACTTTAATTAATTAAATAATTAACTTATAATTAATCAACTCATAAATCTTATATAGTAATTAACAATTTATAATTACTTATTTTAATTAATGAACTTCTAGTATAATTGATTTCTAATTTAATTATATTAAACCTTGATTAATTAATCTAATTAATTAATCCTTAATTACTTCATTAAGTAATTATTAACCAGTTTAAATTAACAATTAATCCTTATTTAATTACTTAATTAATTAATTAATTTTAATTAATTACCCTTGGTAATTAATCTTAAATTAATCACATTCCATTAATTAATCACATTAATTAATTAACTAAAATAAATTAAGTAATTAATTCTTAATTACTTACATAAGTAATTATCTCTAATTACTTCCATTAAATAATCTTAATTACTTTCTTAATTAATTACTTAACAAATAATTAATTCCATTATTAAATAATTCTTAATTCATTATTAATTAATTACTCCATAATAAATTAACTTCAAAACAATTATATTATTTAATCCTTAATTAATAACATTATGTGATTATCCATTAATCACTTCCACTTTAATTACTCCCATGAGTAATTACCTTCTTAATTACATTCAATTATTAACCATTAATTACTTCATTAAGTATTTACACTTAATTAATTCTTAATTAAGTGATTATTTAAAATTAAATAATTAATTAATTAATTAATTAAAATTAATTAAATAATTAATTAACTTCTTATATTAAAGGAAATCTTAAATAAGTTGAGAAAACCATAAACCTTAATCAAACTTAACTTATCAACAAATAAGCATTCTTAAGTTAATTATTCAAATAATTTAACTTTATTTATTTCCATAAATAGTTTATTTGAAATAAATCAAATTTTAAAAAAAAAACAAATTTATTCAATTTGGTTTTCCAAAATCATAACATTTACCTTATTTGAAAATAATGCATTTAGAATCAAATACTTTGATTATCTAATTTAAACTTTTCATCTTCAATATAAATTGAAATTTTTAAATCATTACTTAACAATTTACTTAAACTTTGATTTAGTATTTAAATTCAAAACACTCCTTTAAATTAAAATTCAAAATTTAATTAAGTTGAATTACTTTCAAAATAAACATCTCAAACATTTTAACTTTAAAATAAATTCAATTATCACATTTAAGGGTTTGATTTACATTTTTCAAGCTAACAAATTAACTTAGTATATTGATTCTCATATACAACTTGTTCATAGCATGATGCTTACTTTCTTTATTCAAACATAAGTTACTCAGCAACTTAAATCATAATACAGTAACCTGAAACCCACAACCAAAAATACACTCGAGTCGATCACCCAAATGACTCGAGTAAATCACTCAACAACCCGAGCCTTCCACGAAGCAAATCCCAGTCGCCCCAACTTCGAGTCATATCCATGAAATCGCGAGCGTTTCTTCGGTATGAACCCTTCTTCCCCAATTACTCCACTTCTAGTGTACACTATGTACACGCGTGCATATGTCCCACCGTCGCAGTCCTCTGGTGAACGTCGCGACCATCCCCTACCACCACAAATTCACCCGTGACCCCAGAAACAAACCCAGACTCATCAATTCAAACGTGAGTCAAAATTCAACCCTTATGCTCGAAAAACTGCAGCAGTCACTACCACAGAACCACCCACGGCCGATCATTACATCGCCGTTAAACCTCGCCGTCCCTACCATAGAACCGCCACAACATGAGCTACATCCTATCCAAACGTGAACAACTCCGGTCGAAAAACCAAGTCGCGACAGCCTCTACAGTCAAACCGAAAACACAAACAAGCTAAACCCTAATCGACCCAAATCCATCGATTCAACCATTGGAAAAATTCACTAGTATTTTTCCCTTCATCCACAACATACAAACAAGCTTCGATCTAGATTCAAGCTTCAATCATCAAGTAGTTCATCGGCAAATCACAAAAACAACCCGAAAGTTCAAACCCCAAATTCTCACTAACTACACAACTAAACACCACAAATTTCAAATCAAAATTCATGATTTACTATCAAGATTGCATACATGATCTTCAAAATAAAATTTAAGGTAGTTAAATTTTGACTAAAATTTTGTTTACTGTTATTCTTTCTTTTATAATGATTTGTTACATTTTAAATTATGAAACTATTTTTAAATTAATCAACAAACCATGATAAACAACTCTTATTTAGATTTCCAGATCTAATATAGTTTAGGTTAAAAAAAATTTAATTTTTCTTTTGAAATTTCCTTAGGAGAACAGTTTTCCTGTAAAAGAACAGAGATGATCTACAACTATTTCCTATTCTCTAGCATTTCCTTCCAACAACAAACACATATAACAGTACCAATATTCATTAACGAAGCCAAATCTAACTCATGCAACAACAAATTCAATTATATTATGATAAAAAACTGTTTTTAAAACAAAATTTACTCACCTTATTTAAGCAGAGCAGATTGCAGAGAACAAGTTTTATTATACCCAGGCTTTAGAAATTTCCAGGCCCTTATAAAATCTGAAAATTGCTGTTGAAAACTTTGCATGCATAAATTTTTGTTGTAGATTGAACTTGATTCCAGTTTTGAATTTGCAAAATTTTGGAGTTGCAGGTTGATTCTTCATCTTTGAAATGCTGATTGGATTTGCAGATTGAGGTTTTTGATTTGCTTTGTGGAATTTAAATTTTGCTTTTGGTTTTAAAATCTCAGGTTTGATATTCTCAGATTTCCATTAATTTTAGATAAGAAATGAAAACAAAGAAAGAGTATTTGAAAAAAACTAATTTTCTTCTTTTACATTTATTAAAAATTAAAAATGAGATGATTGCCACTTGTTATTAATTTAAACAAGTGTCTCAATTATGTTTTAAGAGTTTACAAGTGTTCTTACCTTTTAGTTAAATCATTTTAAGTTATAAATGTATTCATAAAGTATTTATGAAATGTTTTTATGATAATAAGCTTTGAATTTTAAAGAAATAAGTTTGAAATCTTTGTACATGTATCTCATTAGCATTTTAAAAGAAAGCAAAACAAAATGTTTAAATAAATAACAAATACCATATTTTAAATACTTTAAAAGAAAGACAAAACTTTAGTTTAAAATCTTTTTAAATTATCTTATTTAAAAACAAACTGATTATCTTATATTTTAAAAACAAATGAATTAATTCTAAATTAACTTTTGAAAATATAAATTAAAACAAAGCTTTAAATTACAATATTTATTCATATACCAATTATTAATAGATTGAATTAAATTCAAAGCAAAATCAAATTATACTATATACATACATATATATTACAATTTGAAACTTCAATTTTTAATTTTAAAACAAAAGCTCTTCTATTCACAATATATATCAATTTTATATATATTATAAATAGAATAAAAATTTATTAGCTTAGAGAAACAAATCTTATCAATATTGCCATATTAAAAATTCATTAACCATAAAAAGAATAAATTTATCAGTTTAAATTAAAATTATAAAGAAAATTACCAAACCAATTAAATTATTAACATAGATTATTAAATTTAATTGCCCAAAATTCTGGGTCGTTACAATCCTCCCCCTTAAAAGAATTTCATCCCCGAAATTTAAAAGCAAAGGTAATTTAACAATCCAGTACAGATTTTAATTTAAATTAGCAAAGCATTCCTAACAACCAGTTACTAACATCCATAGCAATCACATAAACAAACAAACTTAACTAATTATTCTGACACAAATCAGAATAAAACTCTAATACTATCTCGAGTTTCCCAAGTATAAATCACCGGGATACTCGCTCAACAAAAGCCAACAAACTGACTACACAACCAAAATTCAGAGCTCCACTCATCTCTAGATCCTTCAATCTGAACAGAACATCAGACTACTCTCAAATCCAGCTCAACTTCCAAATCTAACTGAACTACTGATTCAATATCCAATGATGAATCATACACGTACTCCCTCAGAGATACGTGATACACAATGAATTCCAGCTATCCAAACTGGCAATTCAATCTTATCCTATCAAAATACAGATAAGAAATGTCAAATGCCTCAGCACTAACCAACCAATCTTATTCAATTTCAGCCTTCTTAACCAGAAAATTTGAACCACAATGAAGTCTCAAACTTCAAATACCAAACCCCTTATCTCATATCTGCATAACTCAACAGACAATCCAAGGCTGCCAAACTTCTTCCTGATCAGCTCAATCTATGTTGATAATCCCAGAAACAACTAGACCAAAGCAAACAGTTCCTAGATCATATTCAACAGAAAAGCCTTCCAAAATCCGTCGAAATCCAGAACACAAGCTCTACTACTCAAGCAATATCAAACAAAACTTGCTTCTTTCCTTGCACAGCTGCTACCTCGCTTCCGCTGCGCAACTCTGATTCTGAAATAGATGAGAGTACTGCTGATGAACACGAATACAAACTTATCCACTATATCCGGAAAAACTTTGTTCATCAAATCCATAAAAAATCTGAGTGACACATCAGACTCGGTCACACATCCTTACAACAGAATCCTATTCCAAAAGCTAAATCAGTCCAATTCCAATTCCAAAAATAATTCTAAGCTGCTATGCCAACTCTCCTTTCTCCAAGAACCACCCAACTATCAGGCTAACTACCAAAATTACTTCTGGTAACCAAATCGATATGGAACTCAACTCCAGATGCAGACAAACTCCTGATCACATCAGTAGCTCCTACTTCCACATGAGAATCCTCAGCCTCAACAAACGATAGCCTAAGAAAATTCCCAAACAAATCGCAAGTCACTTTTGCGATTCAACCTAGTTCAGATTCCAAATAAACTGTCCTCACTTTGCCAATTAGACCAGCCTTAAGCTTTTCCAAACCAGGTTAACCCTTCAAGAAAACATCACCACCTTCAACCCAAGCTGCTGCTTCCAAACTCTACCTTGATGATACTACAAGGTTAAAAGACCTTCTCGACGGCACTCCGAACACTTCGAGTTGCACTGCTACCACAACTAACCAAAGACTTCAAATCCAAAGGCTTCTTCAAAACCTAAAACCATCAACAAACCACACAACTGACTTCCAAGATGGCAAACATCCCTTCAAGAAACTCGGACTCCAAACCAAGCATCAACAACTCGCTTACCTTAAGGAATAACAATGAGACGATGCCAAAGCAAATAACTTATAGACCTTAGTCTCATATTCCAAAACAGCCAAACTCCTTACTAAAGATCCAAACAACTTCTATACAGATGAATCATCTCTGCGGCAGATAAAGACTGCTTCTCAAATATTTCTAAAACTGCTTCAAGAGAAAACACCTTCAGAAAATATCCAAGGATACTGCATCTCATCACACAGTTATCAAGATACCATTACTTACTTCTGCACTTCCGACAGATCCAAACTCAAGAAAAATTCGCTTACCCGAGCGAAATCCAAACTTACACTCCAAAGATAAACTCCGAATCTTCAAAAATATTTCCTTCGGATATCAGAGAAATCCTTATTCCAAACTATAAATCTTACTCGAGACGATATTAGGTCTACAGTCTCGACAAATACTTCCAACCGCAAACATATGGACCTCTTCCATCAGTGGCAGTCGTGTTACACACACACACCACTACTCCGTCTACCTTTAGAAACTTATGTTGGAAAATCCGATCAGATAACCCAACAGATCAGGTAGATATATATATATATATATATATATATATATATAGATATATATAAAAATTACAAGTACGCTCTCTCAAGAAAGACACCACTACAGAGCCTAGGTATTCACTCAACCTAATGCTCCCTAAAGAAAGACACACTTCAGAGCCTAGGTATTCACTTAGCCTAATGCTCTGATACCAAATGAGACGACCCGACTTCCTATCTCCAGGAAATCGCATCATCTTGAAGAAATAAAGGGATAGAAGAAGAAAAGAAAGAGAAAGAAGAAACAGAACAACATCAGAGAACTCACAGCGGAACGAATAAAATATAATATATCTCATAAAATATTACATAGTATCTCATTACATCAGAGTACACCATAAACAGCACAGATTAGACAGTTATAAACATCTGTCTAATTATACAATTCAAGATACAAGAGAAACAGATACCAACAAACACAGCGGAACCATAATATATCTACACATCGAAGCCTCCTACTCCATATCTCCTCCAGAATTCATCAAGCTAACCTGAACCACTTGACTACTCATACATAATATGAGTACCCAAGAGTTTAATAAAACAGAAAATAAACACTCGGGTCAGACAGGGGTCTGGTGTGAGTAAACGGGTTAAAATTGCTTAACTTTAGAAAAACCTTTGAAAAGAAAAGGTATCACGTAAGACTTCCCACACATAAACATGGAAAAGTTTTTACCTTACGCTAACCAAAACATTTGATAGGAAATCCAATGATATTATAATAGTGTCTAGGATTTTCAAATAAATAAGAAATAGCCGAAATTGTTACATCTATTAAATTCCAGCTACTAGCCACAAAAGTGGGTAATACAATCAAAACTGTAGGGTCTCGTAGGAAGAATGGGTTTCCATCAATGACAGGGCTACTGGGGTACCGCCCGTCATAGTACGTGGCCTAGATCAACGTACCGAGGAGTACGTCCGCTCCCCTGCAACACAAGGCCGGAACCATCCCTTACTGGACAGTCCCGAACAAGACCACCCCGTAGTTGGCGCGACCAACCACACACTAAGCCGAAATAGAAAGGGACCTCTAGACAGGGGTAAATCTCACTCTCAAGTTGGGGCTACCCACGAAGCCTTGCTGCACCTCCCCTGTTTTAGCCATTCCCGGTTGATGAGGCTTGAGGTTACGATTACCTTTATAGGACACATCTATCTTAGAATGCTCATCGTCCACCTGACGATGTTCTGAAAGCATTCAATCCATACAAGTTCGTTCCGGGTTCGAACGAAACCGAAGGCACTATCTCGTTGCACTCATTATTGGAATCACCCTCAGAGTCAACGACCATAGCCCTTGCACTCTGATTCGCCATCTCGAATCTATAAGCACTATTCCATCAAACTCATTACGGAATCACCCACAGAGTTATACTGACGTATAGACCTTACACCTCGAGTCTTCACTTGCTCCACTTGGATTAACGACCTAACGTTTAATTGGAATCGATGTGGTTTTCGGATTCCAAATATGGAAACCCGATCCCGGTCTCACCGAAACCAAACGCCATTTTAATGTCCAAGTTGTACTTAAGGGTTTAAACAATTAAACTTATATTCAGGATGATATATAAACAGATAGATGAATCATATTATAACAAGAGATAATTCATATCAATATTCATCTTCACAAAGCAGCATATCACACAACAAATATATCCAAATCATCCAGTATCAAACCAATATCAAACTTCCAGTATCAACCAATCATCCAATACCAATTTCCAAATATTGATCATCCAATATCAATCAATTAACCAATATTAATCAATCAATCCATATTAATCAACCATCCAAAACAGAATTGATTATTTCTTAATTAATTGAATTACCATCATCCTTCTTCATTAATTATTATTCCAAATAAATAAATAAATCATCTCTAAGGATTTCCTTAATTAATCTCCCTTGATTAATTATCCTTTAATTACATTTAAGTAATTAGCCTTAACCATATTTAGTAATTAACCTTTAATTACTATCATTAATTACAATAATTAATGATCCTTTATTAATTAATTAACTATAATTAATTACATTAAACCTTAATTAATTACAATTAATTAATCACACTTTAATTAATCATTTTATTAATCAACCTTGATTAATATCATTAATCACGTTAATTAATGATCCTTATTAATTAATAATTACTTTAATTAATTAAATAATTAACTTATAATTAATCAACTCATAAATCTTAAACAGTAATTAACAATTTGTAATTACTTATTTTAATTAATGAACTTCTAGTTTAATTAATTTCTAATTTAATTATATTAAACCTTGATTAATTAATCTAATTAATTAATCCTTAATTACTTCATTAAGTAATTATTAACCAATTTAAATTAACAATTAATCCTTATTTAATTACTTAATTAATTAATTACATTTTAATTAATTACCCTTGGTAATTAATCTTAAATTAATCACATTCCATTAATTAATCACATTAATTAATTAACTAAAATAAATTAAGTAATTAATTCTTAATTACTTACATAAGTAATTATCTCTAATTACTTCCATTAAATAATCTTAATTACTTTCTTAATTAATTACTTAAAAAATAATTAATTCCATTATTAAATAATTCTTAATTCATTAATTAATTAATTACTCCATAATAAATTAACTTCAAAACAATTATATTATTTAATCCTTAATTAATAACATTACGTAATTTTCCATTAATCACTTCCACTTTAATTACTCCCATGAGTAATTACCTTCTTAATTACATTCAATTATTAACCATTAATTACTTCATTAAGTATTTACACTTAATTAATTCTTAATTAAGTGATTATTTAAAATTAAATAAATAATTAACTAATTATTTAAAATTAATTAAACAATTAATTAACTTCTTATATTAAAGGAAATCTTAAATAAGTTGAGAAAACCATAAATCTTAATCAAACTTAACTTATTAACAAATAAGCATTCTTAAGTTAATTATTCAAATAATTTAACTTTATTTATTTCCATAAATAATTTATTTGAAATAAATCAAATTTAAAAAAAAAAATATTCAATTTGGTTTTCCAAAATCATAACATTTACCTTATTTGAAAATAATGCATTTAGAATCAAATACTTTGATTATCTAATTTAAACTTTTCATCTTCAATATAAATTGAAATTTTTAAATCATTACTTAACAATTTACTTAAACTTTGATTTAGTATTTAAATTCAAAACACTCCTTTAAATTAAAATTCAAAATTTAATTAAGTTGAATTACTTTCAAAATAAACATCTCAAACATTTTAACTTTAAAATAAATTCAATTATCACATTTAAGAGTTTGATTTACATTTTTCAAGCTAACAAATTAACTTAGTATATTGATTCTCATATACAACTTGTTCATAGCATGATGCTTACTTTCTTTATTCAAACATAAGTTACTCAGCAACTTAAATCATAATACAGTAACCTGAAACCCACAACCAAAAATACACTCGAGTCGATCACCCAAATGACTCGAGTTAATCACTCAACAACCCGAGCCTTCCACGAAGAAAATCCCAGTCGCCCCAACTTCGAGTCATACCCATGAAATCGCGAGTGTTTCTTCGGTACGAACCCTTCTTCCCCAATTACTCCACTTCCGGTGTACCCTATGTACATGCGTGCATATGTCCCACCGTCGCCGTCCTCTGGTGAACGTCGCGACCATCCCCTACCACCACAAATTCACCCGCGACCCCAGAAACAAACCCAGATTCATCAATTCGAACGTGAGTCAAAATTCAACCCTTATGCTCGAAAAACTGTAGCAGTCACTACCACAGAACCACCCACGGTCGACCATTACGTCGCCGTTAAACCTCGCCGTCCCTACCACAGAACCGCCACAACACGAGCAACATCCTATCCAAACGTGAACAACTCCGGTCGAAAAACCAAGTCGCGACAGCCTCTACAGTCAAACCGAAAACACAAACAAGCTAAACCCTAATCGACCCAAATCCCATCGATTCAACCATTGGAAAAATTCACTAGTATTTTTCCCTTCATCCACAACATACAAACAAGCTTCGATCTAGATTCAAGCTTCAATCATCAAGTAGTTCATCGGCAAATCACAAAAACAACCCGAAAGTTCAAACCCCAAATTCTCACTAACTACACAACTAAAAATCACAAATTTCAAATCAAAATTCATGATTTACTATCAAGATTGCATACATGATCTTCAAAATAAAATTTAAGGTAGTTAAATTTTGACTAAAATTTTGTTTACTGTTATTCTTTCTTTTATAATGATTTGTTACATTTTAAATTATGAACCTATTTTTAAATTAATCAACAAACCATGATAAACAACTCTTATTTAGATTTCCAGATCTAATATAGTTTAGATTAAAAGATTTTTAATTTTTCTTTTGAAATTTCCTTAGGAGAACAGTTTTCCTGTAAAAGAACAGAGATGATCTACAACTGTTTCCTATTCTCTAGCATTTCCTTCCAACAACAAACACATATAACAGTACCAATATTCATTAACAAAGCCAAATCTAACTCATGCAACAACAAATTCAATTATATTATGATAAAAACTGTTTTTAAAACAAAATTTACTCACCTTATTTAAGCAGAGTAGATTGCAGAGAACAAGTTTTATTATACCCAGGCTTTAGAAATTTCCAGGCCCTTATAAAATCTGAAAATTGCTGTTGAAAACTTTTCATGCATAAATTTTTGTTGTAGATTGAACTTGATTCCAGTTTTGAATTTGCAGAATTTTGGAGTTGCAGGTTGATTCTTCATCTTTGAAATGCAGATTGGATTTGCAGATTGAGGTTTTTGATTTGCTTTGTGGAATTTAAATTTTGCTTTTGGTTTTAAAATCTCAGGTTTGATATTCTCAGATTTCCAATAATTTTAGATAAGAAATGAAAACAAAGAAAGAGTATTTGAAAAAAGCTAGTTTTCTTCTTTTACATTTATTAAAAATTAAAAATGAGATGATTGCCACTTGTTATTAATTTGAACAAGTGTCTCAAATATGCTTTAAGAGTTTACAAGTGTTCTTACCTTTTAGTTAAATCATTTTAAGTTATAAATGTATTCATAAAGTATTTATGAAATGTTTTAATGATAATAAGCTTTGAATTTTAAAGAAATAAGTATGAAATCTTTGTATATGTTTCTTATTAGCATTTTAAAAGAAAGCAAAACAAAATGTTTAAATAAATAACAAATCTCATATTTTAAATACTTTAAAAGAAAGACAAAACTTTAGTTTAAAATCTTTTTAAATTATATTATTTAAAAACAAACTGATTATCTTATATTTTAAAAACAAATGAATTAATTCTAAATTAACTTTTGAAAATATAAATTAAAACAAAGCTTTAAATTACAATATTTATTCATATATCAATTATTAATAGATTGAATTAAATTCAAAGCAAAATCAAATTATAATATATACATACATATATATTACAATTTGAAACTTCAATTTTTAATTTTAAAACAAAAGCTCTTCTATTCACAATATATGTCAATTTTATATATATTATAAATAGAATAAAAATTTATTAGCTTATAGAAACAAATCTTATCAATATTGCCATACTAAAAATTCATTAACCATAAAAAGAATAAATTTATCAGTTTAAATTAAAATTATAAAGAAAATTACCAAACCAATTAAATTATTAACACAGATTATTAAATTTATATTGCCCAAAATTCCGGGTCGTTACATACGTGCACACTAATGATGATGTTTCGAGAAGTGTATGTCACGACACTAACAGGAGTTCCATGGTACGTACGGTGACGTGGATGTGATATTGCATTTTTTATGGATCCCGACATAATGGGATAATAAGCGTTATGTTACCATTGAGAGGTGGATGCATATGGAAAGACCTTGAGATGTCTTCAACATGAGTCGGCATTGCGGACTTCCCCTAAATGCGTAAAAATAATACATGTAGTTGTAATTTTGGGAATGTATTCCCAAGGTTGATATTGTAGCTGATTCTATGTTGGAGTAGTTCCAATAGCGATTAGCTGATCCACGGTTCACTTTGATGTTCGATTAGTTGTTCGACTCAAGTGTAAGCCTTCATAGACAGAAGTAGGACACTCTAGGTCACATAAGTTATATAAGAAGTTAATTGCATGTGATTACTATATATGAATAATGTAACTCATTCACTAGACTTTTATCTGACCCACTCTTTTCCTTTCTTTTTTCCACCCACAAAAGGATAGGGCAGCAAGTGATAGGCCTAGTGATTTGTACATGGAGAGGCAAGCTTGGCATTGGAATTTCCTTTTATTTTCCATTACTCTCCATATAACTATTTATCATACTTAATATCAATTAGACTATATGTTGTATTTCTGTATACTCTAGTTTTGATTATGTGCTATTTTAAAACTGTGTTTTCAAAGATATTTTCTGTATTTATATATTATTTCCTTCCGTTGTGAGATCTAAAAGTGTAGAATGTCTAAGATTTTATTATTTTATTTCTAGTCTTTGTAATGTTTAATAACACGATAGCTCATACTTCTTGATACTGACACGAATCCGAAATTCAGTTTAGACTTTGGATTGGTGTGTCAGAATGTGTGGGTTGTCACACTTGGTATCAAAGTCTAGGTTTTAAATTCCTTAAGGATTATGTGCGTATTATGAGAACGTAGTTGAAAAGTTATGGAAAAAATTTATTCAAAATGGTTTTCAAAATGTTTTCCAAAATGGATTTCTAAAAGTATATGTGTATAGATAAAAAGTTTTCAATGGATTTATAAATAAATATAATATAGAAATGCTTTCACTTATTCTTCCCAATTCTATCCAAGGAAAAGTTGCTAATAAGTTCCTAAATTATAAATATTAAAGCTAAATGATCTTGCTGGTTGCGGCTCAGGTGTTGCAGTTGAGATTTCGAGCAAGAACATGTCGATTTGGTTCTGCCGGTATCTGCAAGCAAGTGGTAAAGCTGAGCTTAACCCTGCTAGGGGACCCACAGAGCAGGCACCAAATGTAGTTCCAGCCCATCCACCTATCGCCGATTTCGCCAAGCTATGTAAGGACTTTTCAAATTTAGAAGGGAAGCCATATGGGCGGATCAAGTTGTATATGGACTCAAGTGCATGAATCCGCACTCGTGAGAGGATTTTTGGATTGATGGGTCATAGAGATGATGTAAGGAGACATCTTTCCACTAGCCTTTTTAGGGAGAGGCTCTCAATTGGTGGTATGTTATAGTAGTAGAGACCGACGAGGGAGAAATTACATAGGGGAGTTTTGGAGGCATTTTGAGATGAAGTTTCTTTCTAGGGTAGAGGAAGGAGTATGGTTGGAGAAGTTCATATACTTACAGTAAAGAGAAATGTCGGTGAAGGGATATGTGAATTAGTTCAATGAGTTGGCTAGGTTTGGTTTGGAACTGATAAATACCCTCATAGGAAACTTTGAAGTTTACAAAAAGCTGAATCAACCGCTTCAAGATTTAGCCCTTAGTCATATTTTCATGGACGCGACTTTCGAGGGTTTGGTGGAGATGGCCTTGATGAACACCATCTTCAAGGGGTAAGTGAAGAGTAAGCCTAAGAAATCAGGGGGAAGACAACACAGTAGAATCAGTGCAAGGGCGGAATAGAGGCTAAAGGAAAGATTAACAGGCAGGAGACAAAGTGTAGGAGATGTGGTAAGAAGGGGCATTTTACGAGGGAGTGCAAGATGAACATCTTAAAGATCAAGTATTACAACTATAATTAATTTAGGTACATGAGGCGGGAGTATCCAACAGCACAGAATATTTCTACCCAAGTTGGTTCAGTTACGCACTGATGTTGTTCATAGCTCGAGTGCGCCTTTAGTAGCGGATAATGAAAAGAAGGTCATAATTGAAGGTGTGTTAACTTTATCTAATTTACCTATTCATACCTTATTTAACACTAGGCTCTTTTATCTAGAGTAGACTTTTAGATGAGTTGCACTTAGACAGTAGCATAGTTAGAGGCCCTATAGTTGTATCAAACCCAGTTGGATGATCGACTTATTTATCTACAATATGTAGGGGTTTTAAATTGTTTATATTTGGGGTCAAGTTCGATTGTGATGCTTTTATTTTGGGAGTTTTTGGGTTTGGGTTAATTTGGGGTATATATAGGATGAATATGTATGGGATGATCTTAGACTGTGATAGGAAGGTTGTTTAGTTAGGTACTTGTAGTGGATGAACGCTAGAGATTTATTGAGATCCTAGAGGTTTAATTATGTTGAGTTACCTATATTCCTTAGACCTATGATGAATAGATTCAACGCCAATAGTTAGAGACTATCCAAATGTCTTTTTTGAGGTCGCCGGTCTTCCACTTCAGAAAGAGATCGAGTTTTTAACATGGCTTGTGGAGAATGGCAGACTTGTTGCCTTATCATTGAGGCACTTAGCTCCTAAAGAAAGAGCACGTTGAATAAGCATGTAACGACCCAAATTTCCCCACTTTGATTTGTGAACATTTAATTAATTTTAAATATTCAGATAATGTATTTTATAACTTAAATAGAGCTCTTTTTAGCAATAAGCTCTGATGGTAAAGTTGTTTAAAAATTTAGTTTACAAAAATAAATAGTTCATTGAAAAATCGAAAATGTGACCGAAAATCATTTTTTAGATTTTCGACTATTCATCGACTAAAAGTTGTCAGAATGTGATGTGTACACTAGAGTATATATGTATACACATATATAAATAACATATGATTTTGTTAATGTGATTAGGTTAAATATGTTCTTAAGTTAATAAAGTAGGTTTTGACTTTTCTTTTATAATTTAAAATGGGAAGTTGCTTAAGAAATAAGGCATAAGTACATGTCATAAGAGATGATGTGATGGAAGAGTGTGTAAAGGGGAGGTGATGCTTGCGTATGGAATGGAGAAGGAGGAGGGTTGATGTGTCATGATTTTGGTGGAGGGTATGGGATATTTTTGTTAAGAGGCATTTTGGTAATTTTCTATTTGCATTTTCCATAAAACAACTCTACTCTTTCCATTTTCTCTTTACTTCATTTCATTCTTTTTCTCATTTCTATATTCTTCCTTTCCCAGCTTTTCTCTTCTTCATCCATGGCTTCCAAAGATACTTTAAATTAAAGATCACTTCTTTTCCACTTTTAATTCTTAAACTAGTACTTAACATCACTTCCCTTCCTTTCTACATCACTTAACTTCAAAACAAAACCAAAAACCCTCCATTTTAAGTCATGGCCAAAATAGATGACCTCCTTTAGGTCTTAAAAGTTGATATTTTGTAGAAGAAATCCAGGTCCATGTGTGGTTTGATAGTTCGTAGAAGCTTGGGTTAAGTTCATGTTGCTTTAAGGTGAGAAAAGCTTACTTTAAAACCAAGTTTTAAACTTTATTATCTGTGATAATCATCTTGGTTGTTTACTTATGTTTATAATTGAACGTACTATTGTTTGGATGGATTTCTGCTTAGAAAGCAGATGGCACATAGGGGTTTTGTAGGTAACTTGAAATGAAGTTGAAGTGTTCATAGTGAATGGGTCGTTATGACAGACTTCGAAGTAGGGGTGGACGCGGGTCGGTTTGGTGCGGTTGGAAGCCCAAATCGCTTCTGAACCGCATCAAGTGGTTAATCAAAAATACAAACCATTATAACTATTTAAATGGTTTAGTTTCAGTTTGGTTTAATGTAATACGGTCTGATTTTGGTCTGGTTCGATTTGAACCCATATTAAATATGAAATATGAGAATTACTTCCATCGACAATCAATTTACGAAGGCAACTGTGTGAAGCTTTTATGCTTAAATTTTAAAACACACAATATCATACCGAAATGAAAGATTGGTTCTTAATTAAATATTTCAATTTGACATTTAGCTATAAGTGAGATTTTTCTAGTAGATTAACCAATCATCAACATTAAACAATGCATAATCATTAGTAAAAGAACTAAAATAAGATTGTAATTAGATTTTATCCAAACATGAGATGAAAAATAACATACTAAAACTATGACTTCTTCCTTTTGTGGCAATGATTATTTTTGATACAAGCTGAAAATAGAATATACATTGTTAGAATATAAAATAAGATAGGAGTTGCTTATATTTTTATCATAGGATTACTAGTGTAAATATTCGGTCTGGTTTAATATGGTCGGCTCAATTATCCAAACCGCAACCGAACCATATCAATGCGGGTCAGTCCGGTTTAGGGTGCTTGCATTGATTAGAAGATTCGGTGTGGGTTTCCGCACTATTTTTGCAGTCCAGTGCAGGCGATTTCCGTATAGCGGTACGGTTTATGTCCACCCCTACTTCGAAGTGCGTAAGTAATAAAGTGACAATCTTTCCTTACCTTGAGAATGTTATTTACTTTTGAATATATATGTTTTACATGTATAAATGATTAAACGTTTCTTGGTAAAGTTAACACACTTGAATAAGCTGAATTTGAATTGAAAATAAAATTGTCCATATGGTGATAGTCGCTATGCAATTTAAAGTCTATAGTTTTAATTGTGGTTTTCTTTTGGATATTTATAAAATCTTTCCAAGGAAGTTTGATAAATAATATATAAGTATATTTAAAGGGATTTGGAGGTGGTTTGAAAGTGATTTGGTTTATAAATAAAACTAAGTTTGAAAGTTATGATCCATATAGCGATGGCCGTTATGGATGTAGTTCAAAGATATTTGATTTTCATGAAAAGTGTAGAGGTTATTTACCTTAAACATGTTGTAAATTCTTTTTAAATACGTTTATAAGGATTTAAATAACTTTTTTAAAGGAGTTGAAGTTTTAACATATTTTAATTATTATTTAATTATAATAAAGGAATTAATCTTTAATTAATGATGTTTAAAGTTAATTAATCTTTTAATTAATAATGTCTAAAGTTAATTAATCATTTATTACTGATGTTTAAAGTAATTAATCTTTTAATTATTTATGTTAAAGTTAATTAATCATTTTAATAATGATGTTTAAAGTTAGTTAATCTTTTAATGGGGTTTTTTAAAATAATTAATTGTTTTATAAAAGGGTGCATAAATAATTAATTATTTTATAGAAGTTGTATGTAATAACGAATTTTTTTATAAAAGTGATTATTTTTAAAGGAAAGATATATACAAAAAGGAATTTTATTTAATAACAAGGATTTATTTATGGAGTTTATAAATTGAAAAGAGATCTTGGAAAAGTGGAAAGAAGTTTGGTTTTCAAAATTTTGTTTTAATGAATAATATATGGGATTTATGAAACCATATACCTGATATTAAACTTCGAGGTAGAGAAACTTCTACCTACCGAAATGTAAGAATATTGTCAAGTCAAGGTTTCGAAGGTAGTAATACCCCAACTTAAACGAGTTCATTATTATCCGAAGGATTATTTTAATTGAAATTAAAGATTGATGTTTAGTATATAAAGTATTATTCCGTATATGAATTGGATCATCTAAAAAATCAAGTTCATGAAATTAATAAATAATCCTTCTTAATTATGGTGATAAAGAAGCATTCTTTCCATACTTAACACCAAAGGATACGTGGTTTGAGTTATAGTAAACAATATTTTGAATGACATTTGTTTTTTGGTCCATTTAATATGATTTTGAATAGAAAATCCTTATTAATGTTTTGTGAATATACTTAAACTATTGTATAAGTATATGGAAAAGTTTTCTATGTATTGAAAGTGAAATGATTTGTTATATACTTATACCGGTGAGACAAGTATATGAATGTTTTGCAAATAATTGGACAGTGGTTAATTAGTATAAGATTAATTACATGGGCTAGTGGCCGTGTAACACCTGATGTTTTTAGTAACATTATTTAGGATATTTAATTAGCCAAATAAAATAAAATAATATGATGATTAATGAATTGAGATTTGTGATCAAACTAAGGGGTAGTCGTGCCATAGAAAATAAACTAAAGAAATAAAAGGTTTGACAAATAGATAAGGGGCAATATAGGAATAGATACATTCTTATACCCAAAACCCCTTAAGCCCTCATTCTCACATTCATTCAAAATTCACAAACAAATCGGTGACCATTAGGAAGAGCAAGAAGAAGTTTTCAAGATAAAGCTAAGATTTCAAGAGGAAGAATCAAATCAACTTAATCAAGATCATCCCATATCATTAGTCACAAAGCTAAAGTGAATAATGACTACGTCTCTTTTTCTAAATGTTTTCGGTTTTAAGGATAATCTGAATTTTTTTGCAATTTTATGCCATGATTTTGAAGGATAAAATGTTATATATGCTTGTTGATGATTTGTGCTTATTCATATAGATTTTATGAAATGTTTTAATGTGAAAACCCTATTTAAGACATCCAAATGCCTTGCGATTTTAGATATAGATCAGAAATGATATTTTAGAGATAGGTTTCAATTTTCATAATTTTCTAAATTAATGCGGATTTTATATTAATTTTCTAGTGTAGAAAATGATTAATTGGGTTTAAATTATTTTCGGTTAAATAATATATGATTTGGGTTTGAAATTAATACATAATAGGAAACATATTAAAAATGATTTTTTAGAATTTTTATAAAATTTTCCTAAGTATTTTAATAGATATATAAAATTATTTAAGGCATGGGACTTAAAATTTATATATCTATAAAAGGAGAAGGGGTATTTTGTAAATAAATTAAATTGTTTATCTTTGAAATATTGGTAACACTTTTAGAGAAAAAAATTAGCAACCGATTAGATTTTGACAAATAAGACAGGTTAGTTGAAAAGATTACTTTAAAAGGCTAAAAATCAGTTTAAACATGCTTTTTTCATGTTTCTCAACTTTCGACACCAGCGCTTCTGACCTGGTACTTTCTACATCCATTGCCATCGAAAGCACACGGTATCAATAATTTGGTACATAGTGAATTGGATTAAAGCGAAAGGTAGTGGGCTGAGACCAAGGGTTCCGAAGGGGTCGAAGCGCTGCTTTGTTTTAAATGAAAATGCACCTGCTTTGCTTTGGACGGTATAGCTTTCGACTTGGCTTTCTTTCGACTAGGTCAATGGTTTTGAAAGAATGGTTTTAAGAGGTTGCGCCTTTGTCGTAAGCATATGCTTTCGACTAGTTCGAAGCTCTTTGCTACCGCTTTTCTATCTTTCAAAGTCAATGGTTTTGAAGGGTATACTTTGTTTTATAAAACCTGTCGCTTCTCCAATGCTTTTGGAAGGTTGGTTTCGACACCAATACTTCTTTACTTATGAATGCTTTTGAAAGAAATGCTTTCGACTTTAATGTCTTATGACCATTTTGCTCTGTTAAAGGTAAACCCAAAGGTTTAGAATGGTTTGGTTTTAAATGGTTTCGAAAAGTGTTTCCACATGTTTTAAATTGAAACCAAGGTTTGTTGTTTACAAAGGTTTTGATTCTTTCAAAAGGTTTTATAGAATGATTTCGAAGGGGTGGTTCCCAATGGTTTCGAAAGGTTTAAAAAAAATGGTTTCTAATGTTTTCAAAAGGCAGTTTAAAGTGTTTTAAAGATAGGATGTATAAGGTTTTAATGCTTTCGAAGGAATGATTTTTCAATATTTTCGAAAGGAAGATTATGAATGGTTTCAAAAGAAATGTTTGGCCTTTAGGCCTAGGTTGTAAAGAAAGGTTTTACTTGGTTTCGAAAAAGGTACTTTCAATGGATTCGAAAAGGGTACTTTCAAAGGTTTAAATGTTTTCATCAACAAAGATTTGTGTAAAGTATATACATAACATGGCAAGGTGATTTTGAGTAAAGCATAGAATGTATTTTCCTTGTTTATGTTTGATTTAAAGGTTTTAAATCAATTTGAGATGAAAAGGTTTTCAAGGAAAATTTAAGAGAAGGTTGCCCTAAGTAAAATGGCTCGAATATTAGAATACCATATGGGACTGGTATAGGGTCGCATCCTATACATTAGCTATTAGCCTTTGCTAATTTAGTCCAAAATTCTAGTGCGTAAGGCTTTGTCACAGGTAAGACTAAAATGATGATTACACATAGAAAGGAATATACATTTTTGTACAGATAGGTTATTAGTGAGCCCGCAAAACCATTACGATCAGGTGACCCTGGAAGAAAATAAGTTAGGGACAAACCGTTCGAAAGAGGCGTATTTAACAGAAAAGTTAGGGACAGACCATCCAGAAGAGGAGTATCTAATAGGTGTTAGATTATTTTGTTTATACTATCTGGTAGGCCTGAGTCAGCCAAAGGTTAGTAGTTAGCCAAACAAAACTATAGTGTTTGGACAAATAGATCATTTTTTACCTGATATGCATGTTTATATGATAATGCTTTACAGTTTTGACCAGTTTTGGTTGCAATTAAGTTTGCAAAAGATATGTTTTAAAAGGATATCAGTGAAGGGAAACCCCTTCCGCTAAGCGGCATGCTCTCACTTAATAATTAAATAACCGAGATATATGGTATTATTCATACCAGGCTTTATGTTTGATTCTAAGTTTATGTTTTTCCCATTAAACTCTAGGTACTCAAAAATGATTTGAGTAGGCTGAGGATTGAGGTTTACAGGTTTCAGTAGGTTGGTGAATAAAGCTTTTGAAGATGAGCAAGTGGCTGACTGATAGCTATTAGGAGTTGCTGTTTTACTTTGTTTATTACGATGTATTATATTAAGTCAGTTATGAATATATAGTACTCTGGTCAATCAAGGGGCATCATCATATGTCGCTCTTGGCATATTTATGTAATAATTATATTTTATCTGAACCTGAGAAACGAACGAGATTATGTAACTTGGATATGAAAATTTGTTTTGAAATGTAATGAAAAGATTTTATTTGAAATTTGTGATTTTATTTCATATTCAAGTGCTTCTGATATTATGGATATCATTGACATTACCGTATTTGGTCACCGGAAGTTAATACTATGGATAACTACAGCATATGTAGCGCTTAGCTTTGGGACTCCAAATAGGGGATGTACAACTTGGTATCAGAGCATAGGTTTATGAAAAAAATTAATTAAAAATGATTTTTGAAAATATAATCTAAAGGAATTAGAGTTAGATCGAGGTATGGGATAACACTATAGTAACCTACTTGTATTTGCTATATATAAGTATATGCTATATCTCTAATTTCCTATCTCTCTTAAGCTATTCTTCTGTATCTCACGAGGCTTAAAAACATATATGGATGCTAGAAGTGGAAGAGTGAATTTTGAAGGAAGCGCCACCACAAATGGAAATGCCAGACCAAATACTAGAAGGAACCATGGTCAGGCATAAGTGGGGCATGTTGGTGTTGGAGTCCTACAAGTGGATATGAGAGCTATGTATCAGTTTTTGACGAATATGATGCAAGGTAGAATTGATGCTGGTGTGGTTAGAGGAAATGCTGGCGTAGGAATTCAGGAAGCTCCGGTGGTCAACAACTATGTTATGTTGAGTAGGGACGATGTCAGGCTTGGAGAGAGGCCATTTATTGGAACTGAGGATGCTATTGAGGTGGAGAGCTGGTTTTTGCACTACGAAAGGATATTTGCATACTGGGGGCTCAATGATGAGTAGAAGAGGAAACTTGCTTCAAGACAGCTTCAGGTAGCAGCTTTATTTAGTGCAATAGTGTGGCAACTAGAGTGGATGAAGAGTCGATTACGTGGGCTGAGTTTAGGAGGAGGTTCCAGGAGAGGTTCATGTCTGTGATGGTGCAGTCTGCTTTTCTCAAAAAGTTCGCTGAGTTTGAGCAAGGAGAGATGTCTATCTTGGAGTATGCTAGAATATTTGAGGCGTTGGCAAGGTATGGGTATGCTACCGTGGATACCGTGATGAAGAGGAATGAGAAGTTTATCAAGGGGTTAAAACCTGAGTTGATCAGGGCTACATTACCTCATATCAGAGATCCTTATGATGTCGTAATTAAGATGACTTTAAGACATGAAGAGATGCTTGCTTCTTTGGAAAAGAATAAGGCGAAGGAGGTCCAGGTTGGGCAGAGTCAAAAGAGAAAGTTCATTCATAAGAAGGGTGCACAGAAAGGTAGAGCTGTGGAGAAAGGAAAATCTGAGGTTATTTGGTTTAAGTGCGACAAGAAGGGGCATTTCGCTAATGAGTGTCATACTGGAAAGGCAAAGGAAGTGATCAGGAAGAAGAACATTAGATGCTTCAACTGCGATCAGATTGGTTATTATAAGAATCAATGCATAGAGCCTGGTGGGGATGGAAGGGGCAAGGTATTTGCATTGGAGCCTGCTGCATCAGGACCAACGGTGCAGGGGAAAGGGAAGGCAATGTTGGGAGGTATACTTTAGATCTATAGTATGTCTATTAGCGTTCTGTTTGATACCGGTGCATCTCATTATTTTATATCTTGTTGTTTGGTAAATAAGATTAATCTAGTACCCTCATATTTAGTTACTTCCTTAAGGGTTACAAATCGGATAGGAGGGTATCTGACACTTGGGATGAAGTGTGACCACTTAGATTTGGTTTGTTAGGTTATACCTTTGTTTGCATTTTCCATGTGTTTGACTTTATATGGTTTGGAATTATATTAGGTATGGATTGGTTAAGTACGCACGATGCTAGGATATTTTGCCATGATAGGAAAATATCGCTTAGACACCTTGACTGTAGTGATCGGATAGTATATATCGTAGAAAATCCTAGCTGCGAGGTGAATGCTTTGGTGGGTGTTGTGAAGCTGGAAGATGAGTTGAATCAAGTTTCGAGGTTAGAAGATTCACATATGTGTTTGAGCCTGCAGTAGGATTGCCACCGAAATAAGTCATTGAGTTTCGGATATATTTAGTGCATGGAGCAGAACTAGTAAGTAGACCGCCAAGCAGGATGACACCTACCGAGATAAGGGAGCTAAAGGTACAGTTGGTGGATTAGGAAGGAAAGAGTTTTATCAGACCGAGTAGTTCACCTTGGAGAGCAGCCGCGGTGTTTGCTAAGAAGCCGAACGGATCGTTAAAGTTATGTATCGATTACCGTAAGTTGAATGAGAAGACGATAAATAATCGATATCCGTTGCCTAGAATTGACGATTTTTTCGATCAGTTGAGTGGAGCTAAGGTATTTTCTCAGTTGGATTTGGCAACAGGGTTCCATCAGCTTAGAGTAGCATAGGATAGTATTCCTTTGACGGTGTTTAGGATAAGATATGGATCGTATGAATGGTTGTTATGCCGTTCGGACTGCGCCATCATTCTTTGTGGATTTTATGAACCGAGTTTTCCATGAGCACTTGGATAGGTTCGTATTGGTTTTCATAGATGATATCATGATATACTCCAAAGATGAAAAGGTGCATGATGTTTATCTTAGAGTTGCTCCTGAGACGTTGAGGCAGAATTAGCTGAAGGTGAAGTTTTCGAAGTATCGTTTCTGGAAAAAAGAAGAAGTAAAGTTTCTTTGTTATGTAGTCCCAGAGAAAGGGTTATCAGTAAATCTGACTAATATTGAAGTGGTGAATAATTCGAAGAGACCTGAGACAGTGACGAAGATAAAGAGTTTTCTTGGATTGGCTGGATATTATCGGAGGTCCATAAAGGATTTTTCATGGATAGCGGCACCGATGACCAAGCTAATGCGAAAGGATGTGAAGTTTGTGTGGACCGATAAGTGTGAGGAAGCATTCCATGGCATAAAACACATATTGACCCATGCACCTGTATTAGTTGTTCAAGAAGGGAATTATGATTTAATAGTTTATACAGATGCGTGTGGAACTAGATTAGGAGCTGTGCTGATGCAGAGAGGTAAAGTGATTGCATATGCTTCTCGATAGCTAAGACCGCATGAGGTTAGATATCCAACGCATGATTTGAACTTAGCTGCAGTTATATTTGCATTGAAGGTGTGGAGACATTGCCTTTTTTGGAGAGAGGTTTGAGCTTTATAAGGATCATAAGTCATTGAAGTATTTGTTCTCTCAGAAGGAACTGAACATGAGACAACAGAGTTGGTTAGATTTTATGCTAGTTATGATTTTGGAATTGAGTACACACCAGGGAAAGGTAATAAGGTTGCACATGCACTTAGCAGAAAACATCAGAATGTAGTGTTGACGATGATAGCTGAGTGGAAGGATTCAGAAGCATTGTCGACTTTTATAGTGTAGTGGAGATCTGAGGTTTGGTCTAGTGTAGGATCTATTGTGTTGTCTTGTTTAGAATTTTGACTAATTATGATCGAAAAGGTTGCTTCTAAGTAAGGAAAGGACCATTTTTGGTTGAAAGGATCAAGAAGTTAAGAGATGGAACCAAAAGCGATGACTTAAAGTTAAGAGATGGAACCAAGAGAGATGACTTGAAGGATTTTAGTCTCGACCAGGATGGATGGTTGAGAAAGAAAGGAGGTTGTGTGTTCCGAATGTAGGAGACATTAGGAAGGAAGTTTTGGAGGAATGCCATCGTTCGAAGTTCACTATTCATCCAGGAGGAACTAAGATGTATTAGGATATGAAGAGAAGTTTCTTCTGGAAAGGTATGAAGAGGGATGTTGGCTTATGGGTGAAGCAATTTTTCAATTGGCAATAGGTAAAGGCCGAACATCAGAAGCCAAGTGGGTTGCTACAACCATTGGATATTCCGGTATGGAAGTAGGATTCTATTTATATGGATTTCATAGACGGGTTGTCAAGAGCTAGTAGAGGAAATGAAAGTATATAGCTCATAGTGGATAGACTGACCAAGATTGCCATTTCATTTCAGTTAAGTCAACTAGGACGGCACCTATTTTGGCTAAGTTATTTATGAAGAATGTGGTTAGATTGCATGGAATTCCTAGTAGTATAGTAAGTGATAGAGATTCCTTATTCACTAGTGAGTTCTGGAAGAGTCTATAGAAGATTTTAGGAACCAAGCTCAAGATGAGTACCGCTTACCATCCACAGACCGATGGACAAACAGAAAGAGTTAACAAAGTTTTGGAAGATTTGTTAAGAGTTTATGTGTTAGATTTTAGGGGATCATGAGAATACTATCTACACTTAGTTGAATTTTCATATAATAACAGTTATCGAACTAGTATAGGGATGGCACCGTTTGAAGCTTTGTATGGAAGGCCATGCAAATCTCCCGTATGTTAGTTAGAGACTCAGGGATAGGTTGGTTCTTGGTCCATATTTAGTTAGAGAAGTTGTTAAGAAGATTGAGTTGATTCGAGCTAGGATGAAGGAGGCCCAGTCTAGACAGAAGAGTTATGCAGATAGAAGAAGGGAAGACTTGGAGTTCTCTGTTGGAGATCATGAGTTTATTAAGGTATCACCGATGAAGGGTGTAATTAGATTCGGGAAATTAGGGAAGTTGGCACCAAGATTCGTAGGACAATTTCCTATTATAGAGAGGATCAGGAAACTCGCATATAGAGTAGAGTTACCGAGCAGTTTGGCAGGAGTCCCCGATCTTTTCCATGTTTCTCTTCTAAGGAAGTGTGTTAGAGATCTAGACACTACTATACAAGGTTTAAAATATCAGATTTTGGGCACGTTTTGTCTCAGGATTTTTACACAAATTATCTCGTATCGGGGGAGATCTCAGACAAGATGAGTACATATCGGGTGTACATCTCGGATTGACATCTCGGGTCTTATAATGCATCTCGGGAATATAAGTACTTATGTGTCTAAAATTGATGTTTCAAAAATTTATTTAATGGTTATAGCTTTCTTATAAAAATAAAAAAGATAACATACTTGATTTACAAGGAAAAAGGAATATTTTTAGAAGAGTAGTAACTTGATTAGCTTAATTGATTTGGTAATGATTGAATAATATCATTTTATTTGAACATAATAAAGAAGCAAAACCTTTCGCTATGACTTATTAAGATAAAAAGTAAAGAATATGTTCAAGAAATTGGTAAGTTATAATTTGATTTAGTAGTTTCTTTTGAATCAATGTGAAAATAAAAAATATTATGCAAAATAAGAAAACCGTAAAATTTCGGGTGAGATCTCGGATTGAGATTTGGATCCATATTTCGGGTGAGATTTGAATATCTCAAACGAGATGAGTGTTGAGGGAGATATGGAGGAGATTTGATGTCTCGTCTCATTTAAGTGTGAAAAGGAGATCTCGGAGGATATCTCGGACGATATATAGGAGATTTAAAACCATGCCACTATAGCACCGACTGTGTTAGAGGACTTAGTAGTGGAACGATATATGACTACAGTTAGGAAGCATGTCTGTATAGTCGCAAGAGATGAGAAGAAGTTGAGGAACAAAATAGTTAGATTAGTGAGAGTCTGGTGGAGCGACGATGAGAGAGACTGTACTTAGGAGACTGAGAGGAGGATTAGAGACGCTAATCCTGATTTGTTGATGGTATGTTTTACTTTTTGATTGATTTGTTGTGTACCTTATCATAATTTCGAGGATGAAATTTTTTAAGGAGAGGAGATTGCAACACCCCATATTTTTAGTAACATTATTAGGATATTTAATTAGCTAAATTAAATTAAATAACGTGATGATTAATGGATTGAGATTTGTGATCAAACTAAGGGGTAACCGTGCCATAGCAAATGAACTAAAGAAATAAAAGGTTAAGACAAATAGATAAGTGCCAATGTAGGAATAGATACATTCTTATACCCAAAACCCCTTAAGCCCTCATTCTCACATTCATTCATAATTCACAAACAAAAATAAAAATTAAGGTCGACCACCATGAGGAAGAGCAAGAAGAAGTTTTCAATATAAAGCTAGGATTTCAAGAGGAAGAATCAAATCAACTTAATCAAGGTCAAATCTCATATCCTTAATCATAAAGCTAAGATGAATAATGACAACATCTCACTTTTCTAATTGTTTTCGGTTTTAAGGATAATCCGAATTTGTTTTGCAATGTTATGCCATGATTTTGAAGGATGAAATATTTATATATGTTTGTTGATGATTTGTTCTTATTCATATAGATTTTATGATATGTTTTAATATGAAAACCATATTTAATAACATCCAAATGCCTTACGATTTTAGATATAGATTAGAAATGATATTCTAGAGATAGATTTCAATTTTCATAATTTTATGAATTAATGTGGATTTTATATTAATTTTCTAGTGTAGAAAATGATTAATTGGGTTTAAAATTATCTACGGTTAAATAGTATAAGATTTAGGTCTGAAATAAATATATGTTAGAAAACATATTAAAAATAATTTATGGAATTTTTGTAGAATTTTCCTAAGTGTTTTAATAGATATACAAAATTATTCAAGGCATGGAACTTAAAATTTTAATATATTTATAAAAAGAGAAGGGGTATTTTGTAAATAAATTAAATTGTTTATTTCTGAAATATTTCCAGTACTTTTAGATGATAAAATTAGCAATCAATTATGTTTTGACAAATAAGGTAGATTAGTTGGAAAGATTACTTTAAAAGGCTAAAAATTAGTTTAAACATGTTTTTTCATGTTTCACTACTTTCGGCACCAGGGTTTCCAGCCTGGTAGTTCCGCCTCCATTGCCATCGAAACCAATGCACACGGTATCAATAACTTAGTACATAGTGAATTGGACTAAGGCGCAAGGTACTAGGTCGACGCCAGGGGTTCCGAAGGGGTCGAAGCGCTGCTTTGTTTTAAATAAAAATGCGCCTACTTTGCTTTCGACGGTATAGCTTTCGATTAGGTCACTGGTTTTAAAAGAATGGTTTTAAGAGGTTGCGCCATTGTTTTAAGTATATGCTTTCGACTAGGTTGAAGCTCTTTGTTGCCGCTTTTCTACCTTTCGAAGTTAATGGTTTCAAAGGGTATACTTTGTTTTATAAAAGTTGCCGCTTCTCCAATGCTTTCGAAAGGTTAGTTTCGACATCGATACTTCTTTACTTAGGAATGCTTTAGAAATGAATGCTTTCGACTTAAATGTTTTATGACCCTTTTTCTCCGTTGAAGGTAAAACCTAAAGGTTTCGAATGGTTTACTTTTAAATGGTTTTGAAAGGTGTTTCCATATGTTTTAAATTAAACCTAAATGCTTTCAAAAGTTTGTTGTTTACAAAGGTTTTGATGCTTTCAAAAGGTTTTAAAGAATGGTTTCGAAGATGTGGTTCCCCAATGGTTTCGAAAGGTCTAAAAGGAATGGTTTTCCAATGTTTCGAAAGGCAGTTTGAAGTGTTTTAAAGGCAGGATGTCTAAAGTTTTTATGCTTTCGAAGGAATGGTTTTTCAATATTTTCGAAAGGAATATTATGAATGGTTTCCAAAGGAATTTTTTGGCCTTTCGGTCTAGGTTATGAAGAAGGGGTTTACATGGTTTCGAAAGGGGTACTTTCAATGGATTCGAAAAGGATACTTTCAAAGATTTAAGTGTTTTCATCGACAGAGATATGTGTAAAGTATATATATAACATGGCAAGGTGATTTTAAGTAAAGCATAGAGTAAATGTATTTTCCTTTTTTAAGTTTGATTTAAAGGTTATAAATCAATTTGAGATGAAAAGGTTTTCAAGGAAAATTTGAGGGAAAGTTACCCTAAGTAAAATGACTCGGATATTAGAATACCAAATGGGACTGGTATATGGTCACGCCCTATACATTAGCTATTATCCCTAGCTAATTTAGTCCAAAATTCCAATGTGTAGGGCTTTGTCACAGGTAAGACTAAAATTATGATTGCACACAGAAGAAAATATATGTTTGTATGCAGAAAGGTTATTGGTGAGCCCACAAAACCATTAGGATCAGGTGACCCTGGAAGAAGATAAGTTATAGACAAACCGTCCAGAAGAGGAGTATCTAACAGGTGTTAGATTATTTTGTTTATAATGTCTGATAGGTCCGAGTCAGCCAAAAGTTAGTAGTTAGCCAAAGAAAACTAGAGTGTTCGGACAGATAGATCATTTGTTACCTGATATGTATGTTTACATGATAATACTTTACATTTTTAACTAGTTTGGTTGTAGGATAAAGGTTTGAAAAAGATATGTTTTAAAAGAATATTAGTGAGGGGAAACCCGTTCCGCTACGCGGCGTGGTCTCACTTAATATTAAATAACCAAGACGTATAGTATTATTCATACCAGGCTTTATGTATGACTCAAAGTTTGTGTTTTTTCCCTTAAACTCTCGAGACCTTAAATTAATTTGAGTAGGCTGAGGATTGAGGTTTACAGATTTTAGTAGGTTGGTGAATAAAGCTTCCGAAGACGAGCAGGTGGCTGACGGATAGCTATTAGGAGTTGCTATTTTACTTTGTTTATTCCGCGATGTTGTATTAAGTCAGTTATAACTATATAGTACTCTACTTAACCAAGGGGGCATCATCATATGTCACTCTTGGGTATTTATGTAATAATTATATTGTACCTGGACCTAGGAAACAAATGGGATTATGTAACTTGGATATGAATTTTTTTTGAAATGTAATGAAAAGGTTGTTTTTGAAATCTGTGATTTTAATTCATATTCAAGTGCTTCTAATATTATGGATACCATTAGCATTACCGTATTTGGTCACCGGAAGTTAATACTGTGGATGAATGCAGCATCTGTAGCGCTTAGCTTCAGGCCTCCAGATAGGAGATGTTGCAGATTGCTTTGAGTTTAAACATGTTGGATTCCAATATGAAATTAAATTTATGCTTGATTGTTTATTTATTTAACAATTAAATAACCGAATATCAAATCTTTACCAAATATAACTTTGAGAAGATCTAGAAGAAACACATGGATTATATGGTATAGTTATCTTCGACGATTCTATATTGTACGTATAGACTCATTATGTTCTTCTACGACAAATGATAAGGAAATCTGTAAGCTTAAACAGTTCGGAGGTTAATCTCTAGTCTTATGTATTGTCTTATTATTTCCAGAAGAACTAGAGTTGAGTTTACTAGAATCTATCGATTGGTTTTGGAGAAACTGATAAGCGGAGGGAGTGTACTTATATGAGATGATTCAAAACCACAACCACTCCAAAACCATATGCACGTTCTACGCTTTGGAAGAGGTTCAAGACTAGTTCGAGATAATGGAATCAAAGACAAAGTTCTTTAAAGTGCAAGGGTTACTTACTACTAATCCTAATAGTGATTCCAAAATATATGTAGTAGAAATAGTGCTTTTGGTTTGTTCATATCCTAAACAACTTATATGGATGAATGCTAGCATTGTATTTTACCTGTAGAGCAGTGTTGGCATTCCAAGTGGGAATTCCTAGGAGGAAAAGGTAAAAGCAAGGCCTCACAAGACTCGCAACCTGAAATGACTAAAATCAGAGGATGCTTAGAATGCTATGTGGTTCGCTACCATTAGGAGCATCATTTCTCGATCTAGAATTGGGATTTATGGATTGGTGTATGTGCACGCGGCGACCGTGAAGAATGTTTGTAACCTCAGTGCCCAAGGGATGATGTCATCCAATATGTCATATTTGAGGGGTATCTGGCTCTGTATTTGCAAGTAGGTCCATGTATGGCCCTCGATACATTTTTCTAGAGGGTACCGTGGTAAGCAGTACCTTGATGTCTTGTCATTGTTAGAATCCAATCTCCAATATGTACCTCACGGTTTTAGTTGTAGATCCTAGTACCGTTGAATGTAATTATGGGAAACCATTCCAGATATGTATTATATATATATACATATTACACCCCTAGACATTATTATAATATCATTATATTTTCTATAAAAAATGGTTTGGTTATCGTAAGGTAAAATCCGTCTGTTTTTTTTGTGCGGCATGGTCTTACGAGATACCTTTATTTTTGAAAGGCCTTTAAAACATTAAGTAATTCAAATGTTTTGAATTTTCTCATGCTGGTTTACCAGACTAATCTGAATGTTATTGTGTCATAATACTCTGGCCATACCCGAGTAGATTTCCAGATTTAGCTGAATGCTTTAGAGCTTTAGGAGACGAGCTGGATGCCTCCAAGGCGTACTCTTATATCTTATCTTATGTTGTTTATTGTTGTTGGTATTTATTAGCAATTGTATGGACATGCTGTTATAATTGTCCAAGTTGGATAGGCTAGCATTGTGATGCAGTATGTATATTAATTTTTTTTTATAAAGATCATGGGTATATTATATATTACTAGTTACCTCGTGAGATTATGTTTTATCTTTTCTTTTCTTTCAGCCCAGCAATTTTTCTTTCTAGCACTGGGATGCTTGGCATGTGATTACCATAGTGTATTAGTGTCGCTTTTGAGGGTCGAAAAAGCGGATCATTACACAGTTAGTGAATGAACTATTAGAGAAGGGCTTTATTAGGAGGAGTATTTCAAAGTGGGAAGCACCAGCTGTCTTTCCTACCAAGGCGGATGATTCCCTTTGGCTTTGCATCGATTATCGTGAGCTAAATAAACTAATAAAGAAGAATCATTTGATGTTGCCATACATAGATGATCTCTTTAATCAGTTGGTTGGAGCGAAGGCATCTCTCACCTTGACATGGCAACTCGATTTCATCAGTTGTGTATAGTTGAGAACAATATTCAGAAAACTGTTTTTCATACACCCAACAGACTTTATGAGTGCTTAGTCATATCCTTTGGACAGACCAATGCACCCACCTACTTTATTATTCTGGTGAGCCAAGTTGTTATAAGGTTTCTTAATAAGTTCTTTGTGGTATTTGTTGATGACATATTAGCTGTGTAGTTAAAGTGCATAGCGGTTTTGTAGCGTGAAGATGCCAAAAGTTATAGCAAGGATATAGCGAAAAATAGCGGAGTTGCAAAAAGCTTCATTTGTTATAAAACTAAATATTTAAAGTTAGTTTATTCTCATTCTCACATCATTTGTGTTAGATAAAGAAATATAGTTTAATCTTATTTAACAAAACCAAAGAATACCATGGTTTATGTAGACTAGATTTGATGACTACAATAGGTTTCTAACTTATATTAAATTTATTGATTTGGTTTAAAAGAGAACTAGTAAAATCAACATTTGTATATTAATATTACTAAAGTGGGAGTTAAAAGTCTTGATTTAGCGGCTCAGTGGAAAATAACGAGACTTGAAGTGGATCCACTATTTAATAGCGCTAAATTGAAATAGCATAGCGGTTGGAGAGTGCTACGTGCTATAGCGGGGATATTACAGGGCTTTAGGGGCTTTAACTGCATAACATATTAGTTTATTCGAAAAGCGAGAATGAGCTTAGGTTGCGTCTAGAAGAAGTGCTCAATGTACTCTATGGGCATAAGTTGAAGGTAAAAAATTTCAAATTTCACATTGGTGCAAGGAGGAATGTTTTTTGGGACACTTTGTCTCTAAGAGTGGACTGACGGTCGATCCTAGTGAAGTTGTTGTGGTACAAGATTGGTATGTGCCAAAGAATGCCGCTGAAGTGGGGACTTTTCTTGGTTTGGCAGGCTACCATAGCAAATTCATTAAGGACTTCGTTGAAATCACTGCCCCTCTGGCCCGTCTTATCATGAAAAATTTAGTTGTCTCGTGGGACTCGAAGTGTGAGGATGCTTTTATCAAGATGAAGAAGGCGTTGACCAATGCACCTGTTCTAGTACTACCCAATGGTATGAATGCATTCACAATGCATACCGATGCTTATGGTACAGAGTTGGGCATGGTCTTGACGTAGGAAGGGAGAATGGTGAGTTATGCCAGTCGATAGTTGAAAGTCCACGAAATAAACTATCCTACACATGATCTTGAGTTGGCAGCCATTGTCTTTGCACTCAAGTCATGGAGACACTACCTATTAGGAGAGCGGTTTGAGTTGTATATGGATTATAAGTCTCTAAAGTATTTATTTTCTTAGAAGGATTTGAATCAAAAGCAGTAGAGGTGGATGAAGTTTTCAGCATTGTATGACTTTGATATCTCCTATACTCTAAGAAAAGGTAATGTTGTAGTCGATGCCTTGAGTATGAGGCATTCGGTGTTGAGTCCTATGTTCTTAAAGTGGAAGAACTTGGAGTTCATTTCTACATTCGATTTCCGACCATTGTCAGACGTCATTTCAAAATTGTTAGCAGTTTTGGATGTGCAACCTACACTTATGGACTGCATCAGATTGAGTCAACGGCAAGATAAGGAGTTATTGGATATTTTTAAAAGGCTTAGTAAAGGATAGCAGTCGAGTCATTTGAGGCATTATACCATTGACTCGAAGGAGTGGTTACGGAGATACTATACGTACGAGGACTATTGTGTCTTTGTAAATGCTATTATTTTGTTCCAATTAGGAGTACGAGAGAATATTGTGTCTTTGGCGATACTATACGTGAGAGAGATAGGAAGGTTACATGGAGTTCCTTCTAGCATCGTTAGCGATCAAGATCCGCTTTTCACTAGCGAGTTTTAGAGGAGTCTGTAGGTGACTTCAGGCACTGAGTTAAGTTTGATCACCGCTTATCAACCACAGACGGATGGATGGAGAGGTTGAACAGGGTGTTGGAGGACTTGCTTCGGATGTGTATCTTGGATTTTGGAGGTTCTTGGGAGGATCACTTATCATTAGTGGAGTTTTCCTATAATAACAACAATTAGGCAATTATTGGGATGACACTGTTTAAGGTGTTATATGGAAGGCCTTGTAGATCACCATCTTGTTAGTGAGACACTACAAATAGTATTATTCTTGGACCAAATATGGCGAGGGGGACATCGGAGAAGGTAGACATGATCTGAAGGAGTATGAAACTGCGTAGGATAGATAGAAGTCTTACGCAGACAAGAGATGCACAGAGTTGGAGTCACTACGCCATAGATGGTCCATTGCAACGAAAATATAAGATGTTGCTAGCTACAATGTAATGATAACTATGCTGATTTTTGTCTATTACAACATTAGCTTCAGGATGTTAGCATAGATATCAACACTATGTTGCAGTAGTTATAGACTTATAAACTCCATTACCGTTCCAAAATACAATAATGAATGAATATTTAACCTCATTGAAAATTTTAAGTAAGATGTATCTCTTATTTAACAATTTTTTTGAAATTTTGATTTTAGATAGTAAGGTGGAGATGTAAAAGAATAGATTAAGGAAACTAGAAAATTACCGCAATAAACTTACTTTCAATGTTTTACAAACAGAAACTTTTTATTTATAAATACGTTAAAAAGGACCTTAGTAAAAAGGTCCGAAAATTTGCAAATACAGGGAGATTTTACATTTTGAAACCAAATATATTTTCCCCCCAAATCCATCCCCTCATTCCTAAACTCTGCTTCTCTCTCCTCCCCCACCCCTTTACATAACATATATAATCAACATAACCGAACCCTAATCTCTCCCTCCATCAGATTAACAATAAAATCAATGGCTTCACGATGCGCATTCAAATCTAAACCCAACAAATTCCTAAAGCCTGGAACTCTATCTAGGATCAGAGATTCCAAGATCCAAACCCGCTCTCCTCCAATCAAGGTCCACGTCCTCTTACCGTCGTCTCCTCTACCATCTCCAGTCCGCAATTACAATTCAATCGATGGGTCTCCCTACTTCGAAAGGAAAACATACGGGCCGAGGTGTTTCAACAGGAAGAAGCTTCTTGCCACCAAACGGATCTGCTTCGCGCCAGTGAACCCGGATCCGGCTTTCGATTCAGGAATTGATGCGCTAGGTGCGGATCTTCTTCTTGCTCATTAAAATTATGAAGTTTAGATTAAATAATGGTCGTCGGGTGGATCAATTAGTGAGATTGTGCAGTTTATAGTGCAACAGAACAGATTTTCATTGTGTGTTTGTATAATTATAGTTTGTTACTATAGGGTTATGCGCCTTACAGGTTATATTTGGATAAATTTGGGACTTTGATATTAAAAACATCTATTAATTGCTTAAGCGTAATTTATTAATAGTCCTTATGCTTTAATGGGTTACTACTTGGGACTTAAATTGGTTAGTTCTTAATCTTTAATAGATATGTTTAATTTTCAAAACTTTAGATAAATTATCAATTTTCTTAATTTTCTATTGAAAACTATGCATTTGGGCAATTTGCCAAACATGCTGAATTTAAATTTAAGTATTTCTTAGTGAAAGCACCATATACGTGACCGAAATTTCGTCAAACGATCATCTGAAAATATGGGTTTATATATTTTGACACTATCAACCTTTATATGAAAAATGCATAAGGAGAGCACAGAAAATGAAACAAGAAAAAAAAGAAATGAAGATTTTATGATGGTTTAGAGAATGAATTCTGCTACGTCCACTTTGCAAGCATCATTACCTTTTGTCCTTGTTTACAAATGCACAAATTATCTTCCTCTAGAACAGCCATTAAAATAGCTATTAAGCTTCTTAAAAGTTTCTAAAGTTGAAAATGAAAATGAAGAAGAAGAAAAAAGAAAGAGAAAGAGTCTTCTTTCTATGTGGATATAGGGGTCTGTGTACGCTTGCAATTGGATGTTTTACATGTGTCATGGACATATGCACTTATCTATAGGCTCTGGCTTTCTCTTCATTGGTTTGTGACATGTAGATCGTTGTTGTAGGTTTATGGTATTGGTAGAGTAAAGTTGACATGGATGAGTGGCATGAAAAGATGGCGCGTATGGATGAAAATCTTAGGACATCAGTGGATTATGGTGATGGGAAGGATGATGAACATATAGAGTTATAGATAATGAGCAGAGCTATGGTGGAATCTTGGAAACATGATAGTAAAATTGGAGCATGTTGGTGGAAAATAACTAAGATTAATCCTGCTGGTGGTGGATTACCGCTTCATACCTGTGCATGGCGGTGGAAGAATTACTCAATTTTGATAAAATGAAAAGGACATGGACCAACGAACGAAAGTTACGTAGGTAGTGTTTTGCTTGTTATTTTTCGTTTTCAGTTTTCGTCCATACATAAATGCACACGATACATGTATATTGTCGAAAAACGAAGTTAAAATTCAAAATAGAAAACAATTTTTTTCATTTTCTATGTTTTGAAAAATAACACAAATATGTGAAACAATGCATTCTTCCATCGTCTCTATCTCCTTCGTCCTCCCATCCATCTTTCCTTCATCCATTCATCGTACCTCTATTATTTTCATATTTGACATACATATTAAAAACCGAAAATTCAAAATTCGTTTTTAAACCAAACATCACCTTCGTTTCTGGATCTTCATGGAATTATATATTCTAATTAGTGAAAAATAGACGCAAGGACAAACTTTGAAAAAAAAATAGACTAAAGAGCAATAAGTTTCATTTTTTGACCGAAGGACAAACTTTGAAAACAAAAATTAGACTGGAGAAAAATATGTTTCCTGAATGACACTTTTGAAAAAAATAAGATTAAATATAACTAGCATTTTGTATAGTGCAAAAAATAAATATAATGCTAGTTATAATTAGCATTGTCCTTCAGTTTAATTTTCTTTCAAAGTTTGCCATTCAGTTCAAAAATGAAACTTGATTTCCTTCTATTTAAATATTTTTTTAAAGTTTGTCATCATGTCTAATTATTGTTACAAGACAAACAAGTGTCAAACACGTTGAAAACAAACTTGATTATTTAATATCTTTTTTTATAACTTCAAATAAAGACATGCAATAATTTTGGATTGATAACATGCGATAATCTTTAGAGAGTTCATTCTATAAAAATGTGACAATACTTTATTCTATTACTTGGGAAAGATAACATGTAATAGCTTCTTCTTTATATCCTTCCATAAATAACATGTAATAGCTTCTTCATACCTTCAGACAGGTAACGTAGCTTCTTAATAACCTTCCATGGATAATATGCCGCAGCTTCCTCATTTACTTTTAATAACTAATACACTATCCACACGCATTAACTTCTTGAATAGATAACTCATGACGAGCTTATATCGTGCGCTCTTTGTTCTTTAACTTGCAACAGCCCAAATAACATTCAATATATCCACTGAAATGACTCTCAATTGTAGTTTCTGATGGTTTATTACACCGTGCAGTGACTACAAGAATTTGGAATAACAAGTTGAACTTGGTCCTTAAATGGGTAAATTCCCTCATACAATGACAAAGTTTATAACCTCAGTCACGCTACTAGTGCTATCGCTTTCACTCGCTCTATGATTGGCTAAGTTCATTTTTTGATATTTAAGTGAAATCCTAGCGAGTTGCACTGCCTATAGGTCAATCAATTGTGCAGCGAGTATTTGCAATGTCAGACATCAGGTGATTGTCTGTAGCATTCTTGTAGTAATTTTATGTAGTTTTATAAGTTGAAATAGTGACAAGGTTTACTTGGCTATCAACTTATTGCTGCTTCTGGATCAAAATATTAAGTTATCAACCACTTCGAATCACATAGTTAACTTACCAGCAATTTCTGCTATTTATAACCTACTGCTAAATACAGTCTTAGAATCAGTTTATATTGTAGTAGAATTGTTTTAGTTTATTTTGTTATTGGTAAAACATATTTTGCTAAAACTTAACATTGCTGATTTTATTTATTTTTTGGCTGAGAATTTATGTTTTTGTGACGATGGTTGATCATGAGAATGAATTGGGTATATAACAGAGATGCCTTGATGTAAATCAGACATGAAATTAAACCCGTTAAAGATAATTATAGATTTGTAGTTAAACATGGCATGCTTGACTGTGTTAGTATATGTAATTTATTGATCCTCCATTTGGTAGTAATTGTCTGTTACTCATGAAGGTATGAGTATCATTGATCGCATAACGAATTGTTCAGTACTTGTGCCTGCGGTTTTCTATGAGCTGGGTGATGTAGGAAAACTTGACTTGTTTGGTAGCAATGGTTTGTTCTTCGTAATGGACTCTTTAGTTTTCAGTATCATGTAATGGCTTTTGTATGATGTTGCTTGCTCCCTGTATACCTACCAACTGCTTATATGTTCCATAAGCGAGTTTTCATTTTCAGTACAGCTTACAGTTTGGTTTGATGCATCTGTGGCATTTGCCTACTTAACTAAGCACGTTTTGTGGCTCTACTTTCTGAGATTAATTTTTAGACAAAATGATAAGTTAGTTAGCGTTAAAAACTTGCGGATTATCTCGAGTTCTCAAATAGCGAGTTCTTGATAAGGCATATGTTAATGTTGATTTTTGTATCATTGAAGTTTCTTTTGGTTTGCCTTGGATTAATGTGATTGATAAATTGCTATATATGCCCCAACAACAAGCACATACATACAGGAGCTGACAACGAAGATAAGGGAAAATATAGCTGACGAAGTCGAAGCAAAGGTGAACAAGAAGGTCCAAGATGAATTTGATGCAAAGGTGAACCAAAAAGTTTGGAAGAACTTGACATGGGTGCTTAAGAAATTAGGCGAAGCAAACCCTGACATGCAAATTGATGTTGGGGATTTTTGTGCGACCGTCTGCAGTGATGGCACTCGAGACACAGGAGGCACTGATGACACCGAAGGCTCGCAAATATGAATGTGCTGTTAATAAGAAGAATTTAGTATGTACTGGCTGTAACTATGAATACACTGGCTATGTTTTTAAGTATCTTTGTTATTTTGTACTTGGCTAAGTAAAATTTGTGTTGCTAGTTATTCTGAAATGAAAAGTTCTTTGTTGCAGTGTAATGTTGCCATTAGATATGATATAATGTTGCAGTATAATGTTTCCATAGATATGATACAATGTTGCAGTAGAAAAAATGTTGCAGTACATTTCCAATTTAAATTGCAAAAGGTGTTGCCGTAGATATGATATAATGTCGCAGTATGTGATGTTAAATGTGGTAATAAACTAGCAAGTGTTTCCATTGGATGGTAAAAGTGTTACCATATATTAATGAATATTGACCCCACAACAAGGTTCCGTAAAGGTGGGCCACAGAATTAGTGGACCCCACAATGTGGGCCCACATGTTGGGACTCAGATTGTGGGGCCTACTTTTTAGTAAATTTGGTATCTGTGGCAACAACAGAACTGATGTTGCCTTAGGGCTGCAAAAATGTTGCCTTTGACTCTAGGGTAACGCGGGAAAATGCATTACCGAGAAAGTGTTGCCTTTGCCCTTTTTTAGCCTACAGCAACATTTTTTAGGACTTCCTACATCACTTCTTGGGTGTTGCAGTATGCAATCTATGGCGTAGTGAGTTCGTAGTGGGCGGTATGGTCTTTGTAAGAGGGAGCTACCTTTTCTCCATGCACCCATTAGTATTCTTGAGCATGGTACAAGTGACTTTGCAATGAACTTATTAAGCTTGTTAAGGTCCAGTGGGGAGATGATTCAACGAAGAGTGCCTAAGGAGAAGATTTGAGCTATCCATCTAAAACTTTATTCTGGTACATTTCCATTTTAGTTAACTGAGTATAAAAGACTTATATGCTAAGGTTCTAGCATGGTATACCCCATAGGTAGGGACAACTAGATGTTAGGAATGGTTGCGAACGTGTCATTAGGACCTGTTTTGGATGATTGATGTTAATGGATGTATTTATTAAATTGATCTTTGCATACTTAGGAAATGTAGTCTCAAGCATACACGCACACTATCACTTATTTTATTTTACTAAGTTATATGCATATGGATTGAATATTTGCGCATATATGTTGAATTGCCAGTATATTTACTTAGGATGTTGCAAACATTTTGGTTATATGGTATATGCACTTGCATTTCAGGTGGTCAACTAGACTAGGAGACGGCCTAATTTTTGCATTAGTATAAGTTCATATGCATTCCATGCCTACATGTATGTACTACACTAGAAATTGAACTAAGTACAATGATTGGCAGTAGTTGATACATGAGTAGATGGTTGTAAGTATTAACTTCCATATGTGCGAGTGGCATTTTTCTTGTCTTTGGAGATTTCGAGAACAATATCAATTTAAAGGGAGGAGATTGTAACACCCTGAAAAATTTATCCAGAAATTTAATAAAAGAGTTAAATTCAAATACAAGCAGGGTATAAATGGAATTTTTATAAATGTTTAAATTTGGCTGCGAAACTTGCACCGTTGCGTTTATAGCGATTTTCTGTACATTTTTTTTGATAAAAATGGTAATGGATATACCACACCATATTTACTACTATATTAAAATAAAAGTACTAAATACTATTACACCACCACAACCGACACAAAACCATATAGACCGTACAAACCATTCCACATACAAGATAGTATACAACACAAACACAGTACAAATATTCAACATACATGAAGCAGTAGAGCCCTAAATAAATTTTCTGTATAATTTTCATATATAATGTTTTGAAATTGGAGCCAGTATGAAAAAATTATCAAGGTTTGAAAATTCAAAATCGAAAATAATTAAACAAATAAATAAGAAAAGAAAATATATTAAATAAGGAAGTGCCATAGGTCAACACCTGAACCCTGACCGGTCAACCTCTGGTTGTCGACCGCTCCAAGTCCAGCAGTCGACCAGTCGAAGCTTCGGGACTAGGGTTTGTGCTGGCTAAACGACCCAGATTTAATTATAATTGGAGTCAGCAGTTGATATTTCTTCCCTCTACTATAAATGAGACCCTAATGCTAAACCCTAATTCATTTATCAGCAAGTAGCACATCCAAACTCTATCCAAATATCTGTCTCCTCTAAAAAATTCGCAAACATAAAAAAATATAAAAATTGAAGAAGAAATCAGGCAAAGGGAGGGATTAACAACTAAAAGGAGGGCGATTCAACACAAATCAAAGAGGAATAGCTTTTTAGAGGTAAGTGGGTTCAAAATTAATTTGAGGACGTATAATTGATTTTGTTATAGCCTATTTGATCTATAGTTGTTTAATTTTGTGTTTATATCTAATAATTATAGTGGATGAGAAATTTGATAATAGTTTAACACATATGAATTTGATCCCATTCTTTCTAATCTAATTTTAGGGAAACTAAATCCATTGAATAAGAATTGATTTAGGTTTATTACACACTTTTTATTAAATTAAATATGAATAGATATAATCAATTGGTCCTAAACTTAAGTTAAACCGATTTATTTAAAATTGTTTATAAAAATATACATGAAATTGAATATTGAGTTGTGTAGTAGATTTACAAAAATTGAATTTACTATAATTGTAGTTTACTGTAATTGAAAATTTAAAACGATGATTAACAAATAGAGACGATAATTAAAAAATATAAAATAAACAAACTCAGACCTATCGACCACTTATTGAAACCGGTCGACAACAAGCGGTCGACCGGTTGACAAATTCTGGGAATTGTACGAACCTCGGTCTAAGGCACAGGCTATTAATTTAATTATATACATATTATGTATATAGATGTTAGTATATGCAGGGAAATTAGCTCCCTGGGTTTGTGATTCTTGGATGTTACTGGACTGGAAATATGCATGCGTGGACAACAAGGCCTAGGCACTATTTATTCAGCAGGATCGATTTTCAACTGGGGTAACTTTATCAAAAATTGCACTCATATGGGGTTCTACACTGTATGCGCACACTAACAATGGTGCCTGGACAGGTGTGTGGCCCAACACTAATGGGAGTTCATTGATATGCACAAAGGCGTAGACGTGGTATTGTGTTATTGATGAATCCTAGCATGATGCGATAAGAGACGTTACGTTGACATTGAGAGGTGAATACAGATGCAACAACCTTAAGATGTCTTTAACGCGAGTCAGTATTGTGGACTTCCTCTCAATGCGTAAAAATGATACATGTAGTTGTAATTTGGGAATGTATTCCCAAGGCTAATATTGTAGATGATTCTATGTTGGAGTAGTTCTAGTGGCGATCGACCGATCAATATTTCACTTTGAGATTAGACTCAAGTGTAAGCCTTCACAAGATGTTAGTGCAGGTGTGTCTAATATACACCCCCCTAAATAGATAAAACTGGTGATTTACATACACAAATAGGACACCCTAGGTCACATAAGTTATAAACAAAGTCAACTGCATGTAATTACCATATATTAATGATGTAACTCATTCATCGGACTTTTGTCCGACCCACTCATTTTCTTTCTTTTTTTCCCACCATAGGAGGATAGGGTAGCAGGTGATAGGTCCAATGATTAGTATGTGAAGAGGCAAGCTTGACATTGGAATTGTCTATTATTTTCCATTACTCTCTATGTAACTATTTATCATACTTAGTATTTATCAAACTATATGATGTATTTCTGTATACTTGGATTTGACTATGTACTATTTTGAGACTGCGTTTTCTGAGATACGTTCTGAGATGGTTGTTTTCTGTATATATTTTATTTTCTTCCGCTGTGAGATCTGAAAGTGTATAATGTCTAAGATTTTATTCTTTTATTTCTAGTCTTTGTAATGTTTAATAACCCAATAGCTCATACTTCTTGACAGCGACGCAAATCCGAAATTCACCTTAGACTTTGGATTGGTATGCAAGGAGGTGCAGGTTGTCATAAAGAATGAGCTTTCTAAATGAAATGTAGAATATATATATATATATATATATATATATATATATATATAATATAAATTCAAATTGCAATGATAAAATGGCTACACACGAAAATGGATGCAGTACGGATATAAAATTTTACTATCTAAGAGTATTCCACTACAGAAAAATGGTTTATTGATAATACGTGTGGATAGCAATGCAACATGACTTACTATTGTTACTTATTTAGTAGTAACTTATATCAAAATTATAGCTCACTAACACCCTTATTAATTAAGTGTGCTGCTAAGGGCGTCTCATTTTTCTCTTTTTAATATCGTTACCAAAAGTACTATAAATGTTTACACTATACTCTTGCTAATATCAAACTTTTTAAGGAGCTACCAAACGCATCATTTTCGACTCTTTTTTATAAAGCAAAAAACCGCCAACGACCATCATTTTTCACGATGATCAACCATCAAATAACGGTACTTCGGAGGTTGTTGGCCGTGAAAAATAATGTTGTTTGGCGGTTGTTCGTGCAAAACGATTTTTACATGGTGGTTGATTGCCACGTAAAATGACTTTGGTATTAGGAAGTTCACAATTATCACTGGGTTTTTATGGTATTGGCAACACATTTAATTATTATTATTATTATTTTTTTTTTTTTGAAAACCCAGGAGAACCCGAAGGGCCGGTAAACTCCTGAGGAGGGTATAGTAAAGCCGTCCGCTGATCCAAGCCCCCATACCTCGGGTAAATTTATATAGGATAGGGAAGCGCATGTTAGAAAACGAACCTGAGTCTTTTTATCAGATCCCAAGCCTCCTTTCCACTGCGCCGCATCCTTGGACTCAACACATTTAATTACAACACATTTAATTACAAAATAAATCTTGGCGCATGTATTTATAGGTCCCCTCTCATGTTTCAATCTCTGCCGCGAATAACTCATTTCACGCTTCACTTCTAAAGCCCTAAATTAATCATCACTTTAAAATCCTCTAGATTAGAGTTCCTTAACTTCGCTGCTCACTATTCCTCAACTAGCTACTCGTTGCTACTCCGATTTCTCACCTTTGCTGCTACTGTGATCCTTCAGATTCACTACAAAATATCATGCTTGGATTCCTCAACCGTGGCGAAATTTGAGCCCATTTTAGGTATATATTTTTCAACTTTTAGGTATATACTCCATTTGCTTTTACTTCGCCTATGGAAAATTAACATTCTAAGCTGAAATTAAGTAATACTTTTGTTATTATTGGACAAATTATTTCTTATTTCGGTAGTAATGGCATCATTATTCATTGTTGTAAACCTTTTAATGTGTAGGTTATGGTGCTGAAATACTAAATCATCCTAAAACATTTTTGTTAAAAGCTCCAATAAATAAGTGTGTGCTATATTCTATCAATACTTCTGAACATGTAATTTGCAATTATTTAGTTGATTACTTAAAATAAAAAGTGCATAAAGTTGGAGCAAGTTAATTTGATTTCTAATGAAAATAGTACTGTAAGTTGGGAAAACTTAATTTGTTTCCTAATGCAAATAATATATTATGGAAACATTAACAACATAATTTGTTTCTACAAAATACAGAATGTGTTTAACTGTTAGCATAATGTGCCATGCTCCCCTTGAGTACATATGATAGTTGTCATTAATTAGATGAAACAATGAGTTTTTTCTTTTAAATTGTTTATTCGGCTACATCCTCTATTAGCTATAACTGAACATATAGCTGTAGATGTTGTGTCTATATTTAATCATGTGATATTCATGCTTAGCATGTTTAGCTTAAATTTTTTGGTTTTCCACTATCACTGTAGAAGTTAAAATCTATGCTGCAGTGAGGAACTAATTTGTAAATTTGACAGCTCAATGTTTTACTTAGAGTTATATGAGCTTCTTTAAAACGCACAAGTTACTAGTGTTTTACAGCAAAGAGTATGAAAAATGAGGTCTTATGGTTTGAATTCAAGGAAATACATCTAATAAGCAAATAGGTTATTTTAGCCCTTAATATGATTGTGTCATATAAATTTAATTGTGTTTCATGAATCAGGTTGCCTATTTTTATGCAATATAGCTTTAATCGGACTCATTTTCGAATGCACATGATAATTTATACTTTAAGAGGACTTAATCAAATTTATTATGTATTTTAAATTATTCTAATGATATAAGCCATCCTGCCTAATATGAGTCATAGTTATCATGATGCATGCTCTCTAATGTACTCATTTTTCACTATTATCTATGACACTCTCATATCAAGGCTAAAAAGAAAAATTTTAAACCGTTAAAGCTTTGAATCTTATAATGATCGAAAGTGTATTAATCTTTATCTTTTATCAGATGTTTTAAAATCAATTTTTTTTACTTGATTATGTTTGCCTGACTTTTTACTTTAATTGATTATGTTCACCTGACTTTTTACTTTAGGCCTTAATATTATTCATTTCATGATTGTACTTGTGCATTTTGTATTAGGTATTTGCCAATTATTGGAAATGCATGCTTATAGAAGGACCTTAATATAATGTCCTTATACGAATCTGTTTGTTTTTAAGCAAATTGATTTGCTTGCTAGCTAATTCCTCCAGCAGCCCTCGGTCGCATGCCTCAGTCCCTCAATAAACATTTATTATGTCGAAGTCCTACAAGGAACATCCATGGCAAACACTTAATGACAATGCACAAAAGAGCATGCTGAATAAGATGAAGCACGACCTTGGACATGCATAAAAAGGCACAAACTGGCGCAGCTGATCCCAAATTAATAGCGGAAGCATGCTCAATCAAAGGACTATAGCTGGCAAGTACAAATGAACTACGTCATGATGAAACCAGGAATCCCCTAATTAGGACATGCACAAACTAAGGTTGGGATCAAATGAGCCGGAGCATGCACGAACTAAGACACAAGACGATGCTCCAGATCAGCAATGTTGAGGCGATCTAGAGCATGATGGTACTAGGACATGCACAGACTGAGCATGCTAAGGCATCCTGGTACGACCAGTCGGTGTTGGCTCACAAGATCTCAAGCGGAGACTGAGTGCGTTCAATCAATTGGAAGGTTTTACATGCATCAGTGCATAAATGTAAACGGCGCACTCAACAGGCCTGAAACTGAGATATAGAGAATTTTAGAATGAGAAAAAGTGTAGGAGTTTGTCATGTTCTAGATTGCTTAGATGTTCCCTATAGGACTTCGACAAAATATATTCATTAAGGAACTGATGTATGCAACTGAGGGCTGCTAGGGGAATCAACAAGCAGATGCATGCTTTCAGCAAATTGGTTGTTTTTCTTCATATGATATGGTTTACGTAAAGGCTATATTTGAGGGTATATTTGACCTTTCACATGCATAATTTCAGGAGCACGCTTGAAGGCTATAAAGCTTGCTTCTGCAGCTTAGAGCTACCTCTGTTATGGTTTAAGCAACTTAAAGTCAGTACTTGATTTGTCCATTATCATTTACATTGCTTTATAAACGGCTGTCGTTTTTACTACTCATGCAACATTGGCTTTCCATTCATGCTTGAATATTGAAGAATCTAAGTGACTTGATTATTCAACTTGGTATAGGTTATTAAATTATCTTGTTCAGTATGCTTAGCGATATATTAATTACGCTTAAAATTTCATGTTGCTCTGACGTGCTACTATCCAAATAAAGTTTGCTTTAGATGTGCTCACAAAATTTTTAGATTGAATCCCATGAGAATGCCTATTTCAGAGCAAACCTTTTGACGCCTAAGAGTGCTTGTCAACTGAAATTTGCCAATGCCTAGATATTTTTAGGTTTTTAGTTATAAAAATCATTTAAGAAGGCTAATGCCTACGTTAAAGATTTGTAGTAATAGTTATATGTCCAAGGTAGCATATTATTAAACATGTACAACTATAAAATGTTAATGTACTTTATATTTAATTGGTTTTGCTGTAATGACACACATTTTTTGCATGAATAATTTACCACCTTGAGTTTCTCTCCAAATATATCGTTTTCTATGATTCAAAGGTAGTAATATCAATATTACACTCTCCATATCTATTAAAATTAAGACAAGAACTGCTATTTGATTAGTTGCTTCTACTGCATGTTACATTGCATTTATTTATGGGCAGTTCAATAAGTAAGGTTGGGAGACTGAAGGCCGTCTGGCCACGTAGCTTACCAAATAAGTAATTCAAAGTATTCTTAAGTCGACACATGATACTCAATAACGGAAGTAACTAGAGACTAAGCGACGAATCACAAATTGTTCTGTGGGAATCCATTTAGGTATATACAAATTATTTTAATCATTGGAATATCTTACAACATTTACTGAATAGTCAACAATACAACTATCAAATAAAACACTAAAAGAACAGACAGTGCTGAATACAAAATACATAATTGCAAACAGAGTGGACGGCAGTGAGCTGTGAAGGTTTCATATTCTTCACCAAATATGAAAGTTTTAACTGAGGCATATTTGCCCCAATTTTAACTAAGGCGGCATGCCTCAATCTTAACCGAGGAATATCTGCCTTAGTTTAAACTTGAGGCGACACGCCTCAGTTTTAGCCGAGGCATATGTGCCTCAGTTTTAATCGAGGCATACACGCCTCATTTTTAGCTGAGGCACGCCTCAGTTTAAACTGAGGCGTGGCAGCACGCTATTTGCCTCAGTGTTAACTGAGGCATACATACCTCGGTTTAAATCGAGGCAACACGCTATTTGCCTCTAATTTAACTGAGGCATATTTGTCTCAGTTAAAACTGAGGCAACTCAGTTTCATAAAAAGTTGTATCATTCAATTATGCAGATTATATGCTTATTTTTGCAAAGCAATTGAATTATATTTTAGAATCATAATAGTCCTTCAACTGAACTGCAAAATGCAACTTAGTTTTGCAACTGAGTTGCAAAAAGGAACTAAGCTGCAAAACTGACAACTCAGTTTTGCAAACTGAAATGCACTCAGTTTGTAAAACTGAATTGTTGCAATTTGCAACTCGGTGTGTTGCAACTCGATTGCAAACTAAGTTGCAATTTGCAAATTGAAATGCAACTCAGTTGGCAAAACCGAGTTGTAAATAACCATTTCATTTTCACCATTTAGCAAATAATGCTATATAATTTTTGTTCTGACTATATCAAGGTGACAAGCCACAAACAAATTTATTTACACTTGTTTAATGTCTATTTCCCAGTATTAGAAGAATCAAATTACTGGGTATGGAGGATTGACTCTACTTGTAGTGGTCGGAATAATTTATGACGAGGAGGTCGCATAAGGGTATTAATGATATTAAAGATGTACCGAGGAGCGATATGAGGCATTGACTGGACAGTTAGAGCCTATATACGTGCTAGTATGTTAAGAAGCACTCCTGTATTTTTTATAACTTACTGATCGACTTTTTATTATTTTGATTTTAAACTAAAATCAAAAAGAGAAACAACATGAATTTTTATTTGGTTGAATAGCTCACTTATGGAAAAAGCAAACATATATTGAATTGAAGTGTGCGGGAAAGCACCAACCACGCAAAGGCGGTGCTATCAGAAGTTTATGAAATTGATAAGTTTATAAAAATTTAAGTTTTATAAAAAAATTATAAAAATTAACTTAAGTTCACAACAGTTAACTGACTTTTACAAAAAATAACCATGTTAATTTTTCTAAATAATAAACATATTTATGAAAATTAAACACATTTATAAAAAAATAACCAAGTTTTTCAAATTTTTAACTAAGCTAATAAAATTTTATGAAGAAATAACTAGGTTTATAAAAATTAATTAAGTTTTATAGAAATTTAACTAAGTTGACTATATAAAATTTAACTAAGTTAATCAATTTTAGAAAAATTAACTAAGTTAAGCAAGTTCTATAAAAATTAAATAATTTTCTAAAAGTTAAATGCATTTTATAAAACTTAAATAAATTATAAAAATTAACTAAGTTATATAAAAATTTAACTAGGTTAACTAAGTTTTATAAAAAGTAAATAATTTTCTAAATATTAATTTTTTTTTATAAAAATCAGATAAATTTATAATAACTAAGTTTTATAAAAATGTAACCAAGTTAACTAAGTTTTATAAAAATTAACCTAATTTATTAAAATTATCTAACTTTTATGAAATTTAACCAAGTTTTATAAAAATTAAACTAATTTATTAAAAGTAAGTAATTTTTATAAAAGTTAACTAATTTTTATAAAAATTAAATAAGCTTTATAAAAATAACCAAGTTTAAAAAAAACTAAGTTCATAAAAATAACCAAGTTAATAAATTTAACCAAATTTTATAAAGGCTAACCAAGTTTTATAAACATTTCAATAAATTAACTAAGTTTGTAAAATTTTACCAAGTTTGATAAAAATTAACCGAGTCTATAATAATGAAACAAGTCAGTAAAAATTAACCATGTTTTATAAAAATTTAACCAAGCTTTATAAAAATAAACTAAATTTTATAAAAATTAAGCAAGTTCATAAAAATTAATAATATTAGTAATAGGGTAAATAATAACAGTAGTTTAAAACTAAATAAGTTTATAAAAATCATATATTGTTGTTTAAAAATCTCATTTATCTGCACTTTTGTCATGAATTATGCATGTTGGACGAATCATTGAACTTTTCCTTTTACATGTAACTAGACATTTGGTGCGAGCAAGTAGCAACAATGCGATTTGAAGTAATATACAGCGTTGTATATATCATTTGGGTCTGAATATTTCTATGTATCGTTTTGGGCAGAATGCTTGCACATATTATTGATTGCTTTTTGGTTACTAGCATTTGTAAGCTTCATACTTTTTTGTGAAATATCATGGACATATGTTGTGTTTTGGTGTAATTTTATTTGATTACATATAATGTGTTGGTTATCAATTGTGATCTTAATGATATTTTAAATTTGTAATACATTGCATTGAAATGCCTCAAATAGCGTAGAAAATGTTTTGTAATATGATGTCGGCATTTCAAAATGAGGAAAACATTTTATAAAACGATATCACTAGTGGCTTTTGCTAGGATTTCTGAAATGCTTGTTTTAGGGATTACAGGTACGGTTTTATTTTTGCCGTCTAATGTTCCACACTTTTTATAATATGTGGTTTTACCGCGTTTGTAAAATTGTTATTAAACTCAATTATAGCATTTTTCAAACGTTATTAAATGAACTTATTGATAGCCTTATTGATAGCCTTCTTGGCTTTGCCATTGTAAGTTCCCAACCTGTAATAAAATGTTAATATATAGCGCTTTTCAAACGCTATAAAAAATTCAGATTGTTGTAGTGTTCCACCTATACTGATAATTCTTTAGCATTGGTGTATTTCAATTCATTGACTAGTGGTTCCCCCTCATATGAGAGTCCTTATGGAAATGCACGAGTGTAGTTACCTTGATCTTTTTTGGAGTTGGGGATAGAAGTGTTCTCGCATAGATACTTTGCTTAGATGTTTGGTGGTAACATATAGTTGAGTTTATTGTCTTTTGATCCTAATTAAATACAATTATTTATTTTATTTCACTTTTTTCTTAAAACGGAATATATGCTTTATTAATATTTTCGTTGTAACTTATTTTTTGTTGTTCATTGATTTAATGTAACTATTTCAATCATGTTTCCTAATACCTTATTAATTTTTTCACTATATTGTTTATCATTTTGTACTTTTAATGAAAACAACGGGGGAAAAGAGGTCAATATACGTGGTAGTTGATTCTTTATTTCTATTTGAGATATAGTATTAGTTGAATATTGTATTCCAGAATATACAAGTTATATATGAGAGGAACATACAAATAGAGGGAGCGCATAATATATTAAGACATTGTGCTAACATCGTGACGGGTTATTGAATTTCAACACGCACTCTAAACATTTGGTTTATTAACATAAAATGAAGGAAACTGTGGAGTAAATAGTCGATGATTTTGATTAAGTATTTTGAGCGTGTTATGGGTGTAAAAACTGATGAAGTGAACAAGCATAAAAGAACTAGTGTTCAAGCATATCGATATTATGGCTTTCAATCACAATGCAAAAATATTCTTATTCAACAACTTCATCTCTCAAGCATGGTTGATCAAAACAACCTTTTTCATGGAATGTTTGACAAAGCTACAGAAACAATACATAATCAAGAAAAAGTCATTTTAAGGAACAACCAAAATATAAATTGATGTCCAAAAGTGCGGTTTCTAGAATGTTTGTAAGAATTTGTATCATAAGCTAGGTATAAAATTCCAATTTCCATTTCCATTCCGTTAAAGAAATTTTGCTTCAATCCGTTTTTGAATTTCACTTTATTAACAAGAGTGGTATTTTATTCAAAAATAATATCCATTTTGTTGTCAATATAATTAAACTAAGAAAGCCCTCCAGTGAGCCTTCATATAATAAAGTTCCTAGCCTAGGAAAACTATTGCATCAACTTTATCAACTATGGAACATCAACCTAAAAAACTTCCTCAAATATTGTCGTTGCCTTTTCTCAACTATATATTTGCCTCTCGTGTAAGACGTTCATTACCAAATTCTGGAACAAAGACCTACAAAAATACTTCAGCATTTTTTCAAATAACCTAACCATCAGATCAAAAACTCTTTTTTACTATCAAACAGTTTTCCTCTAAAATTTATGTCCAAACGTATCAATCAAAATGCTACTAAAATTCAAACATCATCACTGAGTTCAGCAAATCATTCATCCATTTCATTATTCCATCAAGAATAAAAAGCATTTTCCATAACCATTTCATAAATCTGATCTACAATTCATCGGTTGATTAAAGCATTTTGTTCGCAGCACATCAAGTCAGTTTCATAGCAGCCTCATATGCAAACTGAGTCATCCGATCATCGACAAATCAAAGCACAGTTCATCAACCAAATTTTGGAGCAACTTTAAGCATGTCTATAGAATCTCAAGCCAACAACCTAAGTGCTTTCGTCTAATGGATTCATGCCTTCATCTCAAATGAACAACAAGGGAATCAGTAATCACTATTCGTATCAGAGCAATCTAATCCACTTTCACTCATATCAAGAAATTAATGCCCAGTTGATAATGGAGATGTTAGTAAAATAAGTTTAGAATTGGTTTGTGCACAAGTTTGCTTTGCTGCTAGCATATTTTCATTTATGCTCAATCACTAACTCCCACTTGTTTGCAGCATGTTGTTTATTTTAGTTTTTGACGCTTTATTGCATTCACTGTACTATTAGGATTGAAACATGGTTTCGCTTTCTACTTTTCAACGTCACTAAAGCGTCACAACAAAAAAGCCATCGCAAGTGCATCGCTAAATTATAATGACGTCTTTATGACGCCAATTTTCTGATACAGCAAAGACATCACAATTTTTTACCACGCCATCGTGATGCTCAATTCCTAATTCGGTAAAGATGTCACAATGGTGCCACTAAAAATTAACGACCCCATTGCGAAGCCAATTTTCTGTAGAAAAAAATTTAATTAATTTCTAATGCTATATTACATAAACAATTAAATCCTTACCCTTCGTATGCCATTCCAAACAATCATATACCATCACAAAGAAATACAAATTAAGTCTAAACACATGCAACATTCGTAGCTAAAACAAAATCACACGACTACAATTCCAAACCCAACATGTTTGAATGATACTTAGTAACATAAATACGTATATAATAGACAAATTCATCACAAAATGTCCAAATGCAACAACTTATATATCATGCGATGGACCACAACCGTCTTCGCTCCTCTACCGTCTTTACTTCTGCATAAACTCCATCACATCCGCCATATTCATCTCTAACCCACTCACTTGGGTCTTGAGTGTATAAATTTCATCATAATTCGCTTTTAACTTCTCATAAAGCTTCCATCTCTCATTCGATCCAACACTTCTTGTGCTGAAGGTGTTAACTCTGTATGGCTGGATATAAATGATAGCATTAATACGTATACATTTCTTACCAATAATTAATAAACATGGTAATACCGCTGATCTAATAGAAGTTAAAAATCAAAAGTATTCCAAGATAATGTTATCATATCACAAGTTTAAAACGGATCCTCATTAGTAAATATATTCAATAGGCAACATAGGATGCACGGGCACACGCATATAGTTAAGTGTGTATATTTAAACATATATCTTCAGATAAATATAGAGAATAAAAGAGTCTGGACTTGATTAATTGATTGATACCTATAAGCATAACTATGATAGATTTTTATATATTCCTGTAAAATTTTCATTCCACCTTGATTGTCAAAATTTAGTACACCTATAAGCACATTATTCTCAAAGCGTCAAATAACCACGTATTAGTATATAAATGACATGTATATATAATAGGTCTTGCCACAAGTAATCTCTAAAGGGTCTTATATCAGCTTCGATCTAAGTTCAAAAAGTTGTTTCTGCAAGAATTGCCACAGCAGTGCCCCTAACTATATAGGAACAAATACTATGTCGTTAATTAAAAATGTTAGAAATCACACAAATCCATTGAATGAAATGACCTAATGTATCATTGAAGCCTAGCTTTTGGGTGAGAAGTGATGTCCCAAATATTGTACACAACTAGCAACAAATGATTCTAAACTTCTTGACTCTGCAACAAACTATATACATGCAAAAGGATAAATTATCCTTTTCAAGCATCAATATCAAAAGTAGGATTCTATGTATCACATAATGCAAGCATAATTAGTAGCTAAATTATAAATTAGGAATTTTTAGTTATAAAAAATAAATCCACTGACATTCTTCTTAACCTGAAGTTGAAACTGAGTTAAACTACTGGTTGCAATCTTCTTGCTGAAGTGAAATTTGACAAAGAGCCATGAATAGCCTTGGAATGTACCAACAACTAACCTCGATCTGCTATCTGTATCAAACTATTGAACTAGAACGTGGTCTCAAGTTTTCTTTATAATAAACATATTTTCCTAATTTCGCAGTTATACTTCGCCGTCTGCTATCCATGAATTTAAGTTTAGAGTTTGATGATGTATTATTGTTTGCAATCATCAACAAAATTACAATAAGGTGCAAGATATAACCTCGGCTTCACTTGAAATATTCAATTTTGGAACTAGGTAATTTTGGATGAAAGAAACTGGTAGGTTACCATCTCTGTAGTGAAAATGAGACTACACAAAAGAGGTTAAAAGAAGGATTAAAACTGAAAGTACTACAAGCAAAATTAAAATAGAAGTCAATGTAAGTGAATTAATATAAACAAGATGTATGAAGTTATATGTGTGTGTGTGTAATGGAGAAATAGAAGAGCCTAAATTGATATTAAATCTATATATAATGGAGAAAGTGCCCAGGTTCACCAAACCAACCATCATTTACTACTACTACATGCAAGGAGAGAGAATACATAAAGGGAAGAATGGTTCCATCTCTTTCATAGCTTTTCGTGATTTTTGCCCCGACAAGTATTTGTTTTTAGCTTCTAGTGTCCATGTTATTGTTCAACAGCAAATGCAATAAATTATTGAAACCTGAGATGACCTTAGAGTACAAAATATACTGGCTACAATACATGTTATAAATAATGACAACGGTGCACTTCTCTCAGTTCTCTGTAGTATAAAACGTTCTAGCAGTTATTCTGTTGTGTCTTGGTTTATGAAATGGAATGGTGTTAACTGTGTTTGAAGTGCGGATTGATCTGCTCAGTTGTAAATTATCAACAGCAAAATTTAAGCAATAACAGTAATTGAATCCTTAAGTAATTGAAGTTCTGGACACATATTTTAATAGGAATTTGAACTAGGATTTCATGCAAAATATATAAGATTCACATTTCATTAATTATAAAGGGTTAAATCATTGGTTAAGGTCCATGAAAATATACCAAAAGTTTGCATAGCCATATTCTAATCAAGCAAGATAACACTAATCATATAAATAGAATACGAAGCAATCACTAATCGGTTGAAAAAATGGACATAAAAAGAAGTAAATAAAGGAATAAACATTGCAAAGTTATTATCCAAAAATAATTTTTATTAAAACCTGCCAGATCTGGAACTTGTAAACTACGAAGATGCCGCTCCTTAATCCCATCCACGACAACCAAGTTTGCCAGATCTGGAACTTTGAAGACGAAAAGGATGAAACTTGCAACTCGATTTTAGATCTAGGACCCGCGTGGATATCGGGCCATGCGAGGAAGTAGAATAGGCCATGCGAGGAAGTAGAATAATGGAGAAGGAATTGCTGGGCATAGACGAGGAGTTCGGTCAAAGCACAGTGAACAGGAGAAACGAGGACTGTTAAAATTAGGGATTCGATGTTTTTGGGAAAGTTTTATTGGGATTCAATTCCTTTGATTCGGTGAAGTGTGTTTACGGAGAATGGGCCGCCGACACTTCTGAAACATGGGATTAGATTTAGATTGATGGAGGAGAGTTAATTTGTGTGAGAAGTGGATTGATGCGATGCCCCATTAGTGCGTGTATGGAGTACAACGTCACATTAAATTTGAAGGTGTCACGATGCCGTAGTAATTTTCCATTGTGATGCAAAGAAGTTTTAGCATGGCGTCACAAAAGCATCGGTATATACCGACGTCATGTCGCGCCGCTGCCGCATTGCTATGAAGTTGCCAATTGCCGTCAAAAATGAGCCCTTCATCTACAAGTGATAGGTGCTTTTAGAGCAGGATGAGGCAGGGACAGGCAAGGCTTAATTAAAGCAAATATTGAATGCTTTAAATGCCACAAATTCTGGCAATTTCAATTTGAATACACTAATTGGGGGAAACCTGCAAACTATGTCGAGTTAAATGAAGAAGTCAAAATTTTATTGTTGTCATATGTTGAGGGAGATAATGGAAAAATTGAAAGGAGTATGGTTTTCTTGATTAAGAATGTTGCAATCACATGTTTGGAAATAAGTAGTGGCTGGTGGATTTTGATGATCAATTTAGGCACTCATTGGAACTTCGGAATAATACCCAAGTTTTGGTGATGGGAAGAGGAAACATCAATCTTGAAGCTTAGGGAGTAACTGAGGTTGTGAGAGATGCATTTATATACCCGAGCTCAAAAATAACTTGTTAAGCGCTGGTCAACATCAAGAAAAGGGTCATAATGTATTAATTCAAAATGGAACAAGCAAAATGTTTCGATCTAGAAGAAGACTCGTAATGCATACTCCAAAGGTAACCAATAGGATGTTTGTTTTGCTTCCATCAACAAGCTTTTTAGCACCTGCTAAAGATATTATTGATATGTGGCATCGAAGGTTCGATCGTCTAAAAACAAAAGCCTCACAACCATGCAATATATGCAACATATTAGGGTACTACCTCAATTAAACCTACACAAAAAGTGTGTACAATTTGTAACATCGGAAAACAGCATCATGAAGTCATACCTAGTAAATGTCAATAGAGGGCATCCCAGGACCTTCCGTCGATCCATGCTGACTTATGTGGCCCAATTACTCTTATTTCATGCATTAAATAAAGGACATTTTCAATTTCATTGATTATTTTAGTAGAATAACATGGATTAATTTTCTATCTGAAAAGATTGACATTTCTTGGTGCTCAAAAATTTTAAGAATTTTGTAGAAAAGGAGACAAGGAATGGTGTTTATTGTTTTAGAACTGGCAAGAGAGATGAGTTTATTTAACAAGAGTCCAATGATTTTTGCAACACTAATGGCATAAAGGTGTAACTTACAACTTCCCACCCTATAAAAATTGGAGTCCATGATTATAGGGTAGAACCATTATGAACATGATTCCATGCTTTCTTATAGAGACTGTGTGTATTGAATAAAAGTCTAGCTGTATGTTTTTTGGCCACTACAAATAAAATGTCAAAGATTTTTTGGCCAGAAGCAGCATATTGGACTGTGTGTATTGAATAAAAGTCTAGCTGTAGGTATAGAAGGCAAGGCGCTTGAAGAGTGTTGGAGTGGGATTAAACACAACATTGCTTACTTTAAAATTCTTAGATGCATAGGTTGCATGCATGTACCAGATAACACGTGACTGAAGTTGGAAGACAAGAGCCATAAGTGCATGCTTTTTGAAATCTACGATGAATCAAAAGCACACATCATTATGAACCCACTACAAATAAAGTGAATACAAGCAGAATGTTGTGTTTGATGAGAGTGGGAGTTGGAATTGACTAGTATGGAAACAAAGCTTGACATTCTTGATCGTGGATATCAGAATAACGTCAAAGCCAATGATTATGATGAAGAGTATGAGAATGGTATAATTGAACGGTAATAAAAGGAAGCTTCATGTTCAAGCGACTTATCCGAAAAAGATTCATATAGTTCAAATGAAGAAAGTGCACAAAATTCACCACAAGAAAGAAATAGAAGGGCCCCAAAATGGACGCAAGATTATGTCACTGATGAAGGATTATCTGATGAAGAAACATGCAAAATTTTGCTTTATTTATGTGACATGGTGATCTAACTTGTTATGAGGAGGATGCTAAACATAAAATATGGAGAAATGTATTGAACTTGAAGACTGGAGCTATAGAAAAATCGAACCTTGAGAATTGGTGGGTTTTCCTATGGGAATGAAGAAAACTTATGTTAAATGGGTGTATAATGATAATGGAAAACTAATAAGTGCAATGCACGTTTGGTAGCTAAGGTATACACACAAAAATATAGGGTCGATAATGATTAAGTGTTTGCACACATGTTGATGCAGCGCAAGACAGGACTCTAGGTCGTGAACGACCTTCATTAAGTCGCGATGATGACAGTGTGCGATGTAACGAAGTTAACCCATCTGTTAAGTCGCACCAACGACCTAACAAGCTACGGCATAACAAGATACGAAGAGAGGATGAAGCGAGTTATACAGGAAAAAAGGATTCAGCGACCTATGATAAGTCGCCGAGCGACCTAACGAGCTATACATCACAAGGTAAGCGACCTAGTTGTCACGACCTAACAACTACCGAGAGTCACGACCTAGCATCAACTAGTTATGACCCAACTGCGTATGCCATATTGCCTTAGGTCGCTGACCTTAAGCCGCTATCACTTATGTCGTTGTCTACTTTAGATCGCATGGAGCTTAGATCGTATGATATCTTAGGTCGCGTGAAGATTTCCAGAAGCCATTTTCTTGAGTCGCTGATCTTTAAGTCGCTCAAGCGTCCCTGTAGCTGTGCTATGTCGTTGAGCCGCATTGTGTAAGGTCGCATGTATATTGCATGTGTGGTAACGCGATTGTATTTTTATGTGTTGTATATATTAGGTCGTAGGTCGTGAATGTTTGCTAGGTTGTAGGTCGACCACCTGTTAGGTCGGTTGAGTTGTGTGTTGTGTTTTATGATGTAAGCCGTGTATGTGTGTGTTGTAAATTCTATAAATAGGGGTGATGGGTCACTTGTAAAGGTTGGTTGATTTTGAAATAAACTTTGTTTGAATGCTTTGTGCCTCTTTAAAATTGGAAGTTGAGCGTTGTCTCCTTTCTCCATTTTCGGTTATTCGAGTGCGCTCGAATCAACGGATTTGAAGCCGATTCATGGAATCTCGTGCGCGAGATCAACGTAGAAGAGTCGTAGATCTTTTAACACGGTATCGTGCGCGACCAACGTGTTGGAGATAGCTAGAATTCGGTATCTCTCGAGATCAACGAATTTGGGCGTTCAGTATTTTCAATCCATCGATTTATCTTGTTTCAACTAATCGTTTCATCGGTTAGTTTGACACGAAATCTTCATTTCATTGTCATTCGTTATATCCGCTGCATCAGTTTGGTATCAAAGCTAGACTTAGCCAATCATAGCTAAGCCGAGCCTATTGGGAGAAGATTTGAAGATTTGAAATATTGAAGTATTGGAGATTGTTGTTGTTAAGTGTTGAAGTTTGAGCCGAGTGAAGTTAAGTTCAGATTTGAGTAAGACCGAGAGCTATACGTTGAAGGAGTGCATCACTTTGAAGATCAAGGCCGAAATTAAAGTGTTTGGATTTGTTGAAGATTTGACAATGCCTCCGAGAAGAGCTAATCAATTTCAAAATGTTGAAGATGTATACCGTAGACAAGAAGTTGAGCAAATGGAACAACGTATAAATGAAAAGTTTGATGAAGGTATTGGGAAGTTAGAGAAATTGATGAATGATATGAATCAAAGTCAAAGGAGAAGGTCACTAATCTCGAACCATGGAGGAAACAGAGTTTCGCCATCGGTTGCGGAAGCGAGGAGGGTGTCACCACAATCCCATCGAGATCGAAGAGAATCATCAGTTTCTATGAGGCAAGACCATCATGAGTATCGAGGTGAAGAGAGAAGAACCCCACGTGGATTTGAAAATGAGCCATATCGTGATGTTGAAAGACATAGTAGAAGAGATATGCATGATCGAAGAGATGTTGATGGTCGAGATCAATATCGAAGTACATTTGAATATGATGAAGATGGTGGTAGATGTAGTGTTCATTATCCAGATCGAGACCAAGTACAAAATCACTACCGGGAGGTAGAAGATGATCGTAAATGGGAGCCGGGGATGAAAACAGAGATTCCAGAATTTAAAAGGGGAATGATAGCAGAAGAGTTTTTGAATTAGTTATTAAATGTTGAAGAAATTTTTGACTTCAAGAAAGTTCCTGAGCATCGTAGAGTTAAGTTGGTTGCTACTCGTTTGAGAGGAAGAGCTATGGCATGGTGGCAACAAACTAAACTAACACGGGAAAGGATGGAAAAGTCAAAGATTGTCTCATGGGAGAGGATGCAGAAATTGAATGTTCCAATTCACCACAAGTTGAGGAGGAAGCAGAATTATTATCAGGAGATGAAGGTTGTAACTTGATGATGAGGAGGTCGTGTTTGACACCGAAGGAAGAGGATGATTCTAGTTGGTTGATGAGTAATATTTTCCAGTCAGCGTGTACTATCTTGGGGAGGGTTTGTAAATTTGTCATTGATGCAGGAAGCTGTGACAATATTGTCTCTTCAGAAGCTGTAAAGAAGTTGGCGTCAAAGACAGAAAAGCATCCCAAACCTTACAAGTTGTCTTGGTTGAGGAAAGGTGGAGAAGTGAAGGTTGGTTGAAGAGCGTGTGTAACTTTTTCCATTGGAAAGAAGTACAAAGATGATATCTTGTGTGATGTTGTGGATATGGACGTATGTCATTTACTGTTGGGAAGACTATGGCAGTACGATAGAGCTGTGCAACATGATGGGAGGACTAATTGCTATAGTTTCATGTTCGAGGGCACTAAAATTACTCTAGTTCCTAAAAAGCGACAAACAGGAGAAAGCAAGTTGGAGGAGATTGAAGAAATAAAGACTCTGTTATCTTTGAAGGAATTTGTCAAGGAAGTGGAGGATGAGCCTGAAGTATTTCTATTAATTGGACGCAAAAGTAGTGAAGCAGTTGAAATTCCTGAAGAAGTCAAGCCAGTATTGAAGGAGTTTGAAGATGTATTTCCTAAAGTATTGCCAACAGAGTTGCCACCGTTGAGAGACATACAACACCAGATTGATCTTGTTCCGGGAGCTGTGTTACCACATAGGCCACACTATAGAATGAGTCCGAAGGAACACGAAGAGTTGAGAAGGCATGTGGAAGAGTTGCTTGAACAAGGACGCGTACAAGAAAGTTTAAGTCCTTATGCAGTACCAGCATTGTTAGTGCCGAAGAAGGATGGAACTTGGAGAATGTGTACAGATAGTCGAGCACTGAACAAGATTACAGTGAGGTACAGATTTCTGATGCTTAGATTGGATGATTTGTTAGATCAGTTGAATGGAGCTGCTATCTTTTCAAAGATTGATCTGAAGAGTGGGTATCATCAGATTCGAATTCGACCAGGGGATGAATGGAAGACAACTTTCAAGACACGGGAAGGATTGTATGAGTGGCTGGTCATGCCGTTTGGTCTTTCGAATGCACCTAGTACTTTTATGCGGGTGATGAATCAAATCTTTCGACCATTTATTAAAAAGTTTGTAGTGGTATACTTTGATGATATACTGATATACAGTGGAAGCCCAGAAGAACACTTGCATCATCTGAGAGAAGTGTTGATGATACTGCGACAGGAACAATTTTATACTGCAACGAAGAAATGCGTGTTCATGACGCATAGTTTTTATTTTTGGGATATGTTGTATCAGAAGGAGGTATACATGTGGATCAGAATAAAGTGGAAGCAATCAGAAATTGGCCACAACCCAGGACGATAACAGAAGTTAGAAGTTTTCATGGTTTAACATCATTCCACCGAAGGTTTATTCCACAATTCAGTAGCGTGATGGCACCAATTACTAATTGTATGAAAGGGAAGCAATTTTCATGGTCGGAGGAAGCAGGATTTGCTTTTGAGCAGATCAAGGAACTTTTGACGTCAGCGCCCATTCTAGTATTACCAGACTTTCAGTTGTTGTTTGAGCTACATACTGATGCATCTAAGGTTGGAATTGGAGGAGTGTTAAGTCAGAGGGGCCGTCCTATTGCTTATTTTAGTGAGAAGCTTTTGAGAACCAAGATGAGATATAATACTTATGATGTATAATTTTACGCTGTTATGCAAGCTGTGAAACATTGGAGACACTATTTGTTCCATAAAGAATTCGTGCTGTATACTGATCATGAAGCCCTGAAACATTTGCAGGGGCAGGATAAGGTTGCAGCCAAGCATGCTTCATGGATCACATACTTGCAACAGTTTACATTTGTGGTAAAGCATAAGTCGGGAGTTACAAACCATGTGGCAGATGCATTGAGTAGAAGAAATCATTTGTTGACTATACTGAGAGTTGAAGTGACGGGGTTTGATGTGTTGCCAGAATTATTTGTTGAGGATCCTTACTTTGCGAAGATTGTAGATGAAGTCAAGACAGGGAAGACAGATGAGTATGTGTTGGTGGATGGTTTTCTTTTCAAAGGAAATCAATTGTGTATATCATAGTGCAGTCTGCGAATGAAGATAGTTAAAGAATTGCATGAAGAAGGTCATGTGGGAAGAGATCGTACCTTGCAGTTGATTTCTCAATCATATTTTTGGCCTTCCATGAGGAAAGAAATTGAGAGATTTGTGGAGAGATGTCACATATGTCAAGTTTCCAAAGGGACAGCTACGAATGCAAGATTGTATATGCCATTGCCTGTACCTACTAGACCGTGGGTTGATATTAGCATGGACTTTGTTTTGGGTTTGCCAATAACTCAACGAGGGAATGATTCTGTATATGTTGTGGTGGATAGATTTTCAAAGATGACACATTTCATAGCTTGTAAAAAGACCGATGATGCAGTCCGTGTTGCTCAATTATTCTTTAAAGAGGTTTATCGACTTCATGGGCTACCTGAAACCATTGTTTCTGACCGGGATACTCGTTTTCTAAGTCATTTTTGGTTGAGTCTGTGGAAGATGGTTGGGACGAAGCTGAATTTTAGTAGCGCCTATCATCCACAAACAGATGGGCAAACGGAAGTGGTGAATAGATCATTGGGAAACTTGTTGAGATGTCTTGCGAAAGATAATTTGAAGAGATGGGATATGAAATTATGTCAGGCGGAATTTGCACATAATCATGTTGTTAATCGAAGTACTGGATTCAGTCCATTTCAAGTAGTATATTCAGCAATTCCGAAGGGACCGTTGGATTTGTCGATAGTTCCATCTCAGAAAGGAGTTGTTAAACGAGTTTGTGATTTTGTGAATGAACTGCAGGAGTGTCACAGAACTGTTCATGAACGATTGCTTGCATCAAATGAGAAGTATAAACAAATGGCGAATAAGAAGCGAAGGAGTGTAGACTTCAAAGAAGGTGATTTGGTTTATGTAGTGTTGACGAAAGATCGCTTTCCAGTTGGAACTTACAACAAGTTGAAGGCTCGAAAGATTGGCCCAGTAAAAATCTTGAAGAAGATCAATGATAATGCATATCAGTTGAGGTTGCCGGATCATATTCACACTGCAGACGTTTTTAACGTTAAATACTTGATTCTGTATCATGGGGATGAGCTTGTTGTGGAAGAGGAAGGTGCAAATTCGAGGTCGAATTCTTGTCAACCGAGGGAGGATGATGCAGCGCAAAACAGGACTCTAGGTCGTGAACGACCTTCATTAAGTCGCGATGATGACATTGCGTGATGTAACGAAGTTAACCCATCTGTTAAGTCGCACCAACGACCTAACAAGCTATGGCATAACGAGACACGAAGAGAGGATGAAGCGAGTTATACAGGAAAAAAGGATTCAGCGACCTATGATAAGTCGCCGAGCGACCTAACGAGCTATACATCACAAGGTAAGCGACCAAGTTGTCACGACCTAACAACTACCGAGAGTCACGACCTAGCATCACTTATGCCGCTGTCTAATTTAGATCGCATGGAGCTTAGGTCGTATGATATCTTAGGTAGCGTGAAGATTTCCAGAAGCCATTTTCTTGAGTCGCTGATCTTTAAGTCGCTCAAGCGTCCCTGTAGCTGTGCTATGTCGTTGAGCTGCATTTTGTAAGGTCGCATGTATATTAATGTGTGGTAACGCGTTTGTATTTTTATGTGTTGTATATATTAGGTCGTAGGTCGTGAATGTTTGCTAGGTTGTAGGTCGACCACCTGTTAGGTCGGTTGAGTTGTGTGTTGTGTTTAGTGATGTAAGCCGTGTATGTGTGTGTTGTAAATTCTATAAATAGGGGTGATGGGTCACTTGTAAAGTTTGGTTGATTTTGAAATAAACTTTGTTTGAGTGCTTTGTGCCTCTTTAAAATTGGAAGTTGAGCGTTGTCTCCTTTCTCCATTTTCGGTTATTCGAGTGCGCTCGAATCAACGGATTTGAAGCCGATTCACGGAATCTCGTGCGCGAGATCAACGTAGAAGAGTCGTAGATCTTTTAACACGGTATCGTGCGCGATCAACGTGTTGGAGATAGCTAGAATTCGGTATCTCTTGAGATCAACGAATTTGGGCGTTCGGTATTTTCAATCCATCGATTTATCTTGTTCAACTAATCGCTTCATCGGTTAGTTTGACGCGAAATCTTCATTTCGTTGTCATTCGTTATATCCGCTGCGTCACATGCTCATTGAGATACGATATGTATCGCATTGACCACAGCTGCACAAAAAGGATGCTCGGTATTCCGCCTACGGGTGAAGAATGCATTCTTTATGGTTTTGAAATAAAAGCAACGTCTATATAAAGAAACCAGAGGCCTTTATAGTGAATTAAAAGAAGAGGTCTATATAGAGCAACAAGAGGGTTATACCAAAAAGGCGAGGATTAAAAAGTTCATAAGCTCAAGAAAGCTCCATGTAGGTTAAAACAGGCTTCGAGAGCTTGGTACCATCAAATTGAAGGATACATTATCAAGGTGGGATTTGAGAGCTACAACTACAACGTACACTCTTTTTTAAAACTAAAGATAAAGGTAGATTCTTTTCTTTTGGGAAGGCCAGCTGTTTTATAGTGGACCGTCCACTTTTTATTACGAACGTAATAAAACTTGAAATATAAGAGTAAGGTAAAGACACCTTAACTACTATGAATAAGGAAAAATGAGCACAGGAGTGTGACAGACATGCCACAACTACATATAATATCGCCAAGACTAGAACTCCTCCAGAGAGGAAGATGCACCAACGTCCTCAAACACCTGGGAAGATACCATAAGGACATTCCCAAAAAGACCAGCAAAGGGGCTGAAAAGGATAGCAAGAGAAGGATCATAAACCACTGCATCAGAAGAGTAAATAAATGATCGATCCCAAGAAGTATCAGCAAGCATGACAGAATTCAACCCCCCACGAACTATCAAAATCAAGAACTAAGGAATCACCAGAGGGTCTGTAATAAAGGCATCTAAGGTCCAAATGATCATAAAAAACAAATCTAAAATATGAATTATCCAAGGGGTTAAATCACATATCAGAATGGTGATCAATCCAACAACGCTCAGACTCAATCCAAACAACAAGAAAATAAGGCAGAACAAGATCCGAAACAGCAATAGGAACCGTTGAATCATCACAAAGGACCACTGAAGCAGAAGGGGATGCATTCCGAGCGTTAGAACATGGGGGCGGACCCGGGACAGAAAAAGGAACTGCAGGTGGAGGAGTGAACTGAGACTGAGAGGTAGATACCTTAGGAACCCATTTCCTGAGCGGGGGCCGAGGCAGAGGTATCTTTGGAGCAGCCGTGGAAACAACCGAATGCAAGCAGGTTGAAGCTAGGTGGCCAAAGGAGTGACAGGAGGAACAAATATCTAAAACCCAATCGTAACGAACACGGATTTCCACAACATGCCCAACAGCTAGCTGTACAGGAATAGAGGTAGGGAGAGGTTTAAATGGAGAAACCTCAATCAAAGCCTTAGCGTACACCAATTTTTCACGCACAACTGTATTAGAGTCAAAACATTTCAATTTACCTGCGTTACAAGCTAGCCAATTCAAACCAAGTAAAGGTTGAAGAGTAGAAGGAATTTGCGAAAGTAAACCCAAACAGGGATAGAAAGAACTTGTTCACGAGCACTAGCTACTGCTGGAGACCAATGAGTAATAATAAACGGTTCCCCATTAAAAAAAAGAGGCTCAGCCTCAAGAACGCGACTGCGGTCCATGGAAGAGGAGAACAATAGGAAATACATGGAGTCAACCAGCTTAACACGAAGATAACCTCGAAGCTTCCAAGCCCTTCGAAAAACTGAAGTCGCATCATGCAGGTGATGATTTGAGTCCAAAAAGAAACCAACCAAATATTCTGACCAATAGTCCAAACCAGCTTGCATAACAATTGGAGGAGGGATCATCACTCCATTTTCCTCAACAATTTCAAATTCAATTGGTTCGTAATCACCCGCGTTATGGCGTGGAGATGTAAAAAGAGAAGACCAAGATTTGGGACAGGCCTGGGAAGGAGCAGCAGGACAATGGTTATGAATTGAAGGACCGGGAAGCTCCACATCATGGGGATAACCAATAGAGGCAGAAATGATAGAACCAACAGTACTCATATCACTGTGATTGGGAACACAATTCTCGAGGGCATTATGACGAACACCAGAGGAGCGTCGATCAAAGCTCGAAGTATCAGCAGCAGAAATACGCAAAACACGTCTAGACAGACCAATCTCCACACCAACATCACCAGCGACATCGATCTCAGACACAATCATAGGCACACTACCTAAATCAGAAAGACAGTCATCACCAACCAAAAAAATCGATTCCACGTGACGCGGGCTAGAGCGCACAACAGCAGCTTGGGAAGAATTAACAGCGGGCAGTGGAGGAAAATCAGTGCCAGACAGAATGGGAGGCAAAGGATGATTGGACGCCAGGTCCTTAAAAATTCTACCAGATCCGATGGAAGAGGGGCGAAGGGGATGGAGCATAGGGGAGGAGGGGATGAAGAGGAGAAACAGGCATAGGAAGGGGACAGAGGGGAGGGAAGGAGAGGAGGGAAAGAGGGGCGGTAATGCGATTGGAAGCTAAGGCAAACGAGACAAAGACGAAAGAAACAAGGTCGCCATTTCTACCAGATTGGAAGCTAAGGGAAGGTAGATTCTTGTTTGTTAGTATTTATGTAGATGATCTAATTTTCACAAAGAATGATGTGGACATATGTGAGATGTTTAAGAACTCCATGAGATTTGAGTTCGATATAATAGACTAAGGAAAACTGAAATATTTCTTAAGCATTGAAGTTCAATAAAGTTCCAAATGCATTCACTTATGCCAAAAGAAATATGCTTGGGAAGTGCTTGAAAAATTTGGAATGCGGAACTATAATCTGACAAAAAACCAATTGTGTCAAGTACAAAAGTAACTATAGAGGGTAGAGGAGCAAATTCGAATGCAACCGTTGTACAAACAAATGGTTGGTAGCCTTGTGTAACAGCTACTAGGCCAGATGTGATGTATTCTATTTAATAAGAATATTTATGTCTATTCCAAAAGTGGATCATATGCTAGCTACTAAAAGAGCACTTTGGTATTAGAAGGGTACTTTAGAGATGGGTGTGTTCGACAAGAAGGGAGCTTCTAAGTGCTTACAATGATAGTGACTAAGCTGGTGATATAGGTGATAGAAAAAGTATGTATTTATGATAAGTAAGGGAGCTTCAATATGGATTTGAAGAACTAACCAATTGTGAGTTCATCCACAGCTAAAGTTGAGTACACCGAAGCAGCAATTTGTGCACGTCGGTGTATTTTTATAAAGAAAATATTCAATACACTTAGCCATACTCAATGTGAAAGCATATGAGTATTTTATGACAATAATTCTTTCACTAAGTTATTGAAAAATCCAGTGCTACATGGAAGAACCATGCATATAGATGTGAGATTTCATTTACTGTGTGATCTCAGAAAATATATGTGGATTTGGTATACTATGGAACATATGAACAAAATGCAGATACAATGACCAAGGCTTTTAAGCTAGACATTTTTTTTTGAAACTTCGCGAAAAGCTTGGTGTTCAAATGATAGAGGATGCAAAATGATTGCTTTTAGCAATTTTAGTTTAGGGGAGAAATTATCGGCAAAATAAGTTTATCATCGGTTTATGCACAAGTTTGCCTTGCTTATAGGATATTTTCACTTGTGCTTAGTCATTTACTCCTACTTATAAGAGCATTTTGTTTATTTTAGTTTTCTTATACTTTCTTGTATTCATCGTATTATTAAGATTTAAACATAGCTGCACTTTCTCCTTTTGTACATTTTGTAAAAGGTTTTATAAAAGTTTGAATTATGCACCAAATCTTTGGAGCTAATTATTTCAATATTTAATTAGAGAATCATCTCCAAAACAATCGAATTTCACAGGGTTCGGCATTTCCTTCAGTAGACAGTCATGACTCTACGGTATTATCGGGTGTAGAACCAATCGGACATAAGGGTTGAGTGAGATGTGAATGTTGGTAGAGTCTTAGTTGCCATAAATTAGAGTTACAATAACCACCAGATGGTAACAATAAATGGCCATGAATTTAGAGTATAGAGGAAAATTGGCACCGTGATTGAAGTGATATATAGTTTTCTTCTAGTATCGATAAACACGAGACTTGTAGGAGATGTGACTCCCAATTTTCTACTTCAATAAGGCGGCGTAGTGAAATTTTCAAATTTGGGATCCAGGAAATCGAGCTTCTTAGAGGGCTAAGCATAAAATTTTCTTAAATAGAGATATTAACTTATTATATTCGATGTTAATGAAGTTTGAGTCCAAACACTTCTTCATAAGAATTTTTTTTTCATAAACATTCTCTAGTTTGTCGTAGATAATCAAGAATAATTATATTACCATTTAGTGATTTTAATTCATATTTGATATGCAATTAGTATAATAAATGTATAGGCAAGATGTAATATACCACGTAACATAACATATGTGATGATTTGTAACGCTGATTCATAAGATATCAACATCTTATGTTCCATATTAAACATTGTAGTGCCATGTTTGTGTACATAAATTAGGATAATACTAACATCCTTATATACCGAACATAAGAGGTGACCCTTTCAAATCCTTCATCGAGAATTAAACAACTATGCTAATGCTGATTTTAATATGAGTACATCATTAAAAATCAATAGTATGTTGTTTACTTGTTATATTCAAAATACTTTAGCACCTTTGATTTTCTTTCTTATAGACATAGGCTTCCTCTACATTTTGACTCACACCAAAATATTTAATTTTTATGTCAAAACACTTGCTCAACCTCCAAATGCTTATTAGACACCATTGTTATATTACTTCTTGGATCATATCGAAAAAACCTACAAATTATGTTATCTACCCCACCAACTTTGATGCATTTTGGTTGTTGTGTGCAAACAATCTCTTCTAAATTATTATATAGAAGTTCCGTTTCAACATCAATATGCCAAAGCTTAAAGTCATATCTTGTGATAATCTGTGAGTAAAATCCAAATGGGCTTAATCATGCTAACTAGCGAAATTATTCCACTAATTTCAATATTTGAAATTATTGAAGTTATTTTCTTTCAACATTGCTTTGTACATTTCCAAATCCATTGATCATCTTCTTGAAGACTCACTTTCAATCAATGGATCTTATCCATTCCGGTACAATTATCGAAATTAATTTTTTAACGTACTTGGAATCCATTTCAAATTTAAAACATCATGCTATGTAGCAAGTCAACACTCTTCATGATATATATACAACTGAGGAAATTGTTATTACTAACAATTCATTTTTATGACATTGGTAAGAAACTCGTAGTTTCTCCTTAATGTGCGAGAATTCTTATTATACATTCTAATATAACTATGTCTGTCACAAGCATCCCAATTTTTCACATTACTTCTAAATTTTTTCAGGTTAGGCAGAAACTTGGTATGTCTTGAAACAACAATTAGTTTCTTAGTGAGATGTAATAGGTATGCAGAGTATTTTATGCATTTCCTACATAATTACATAAAATTGATCTAGTACCTAGTCCTCAAAACTTACGTTTCATAACATAAATTGGATAACCATATGTCTTAACAATTTAAGATTAATGCTCCTTCCTAATTCATATCTTATATAAAACCGCAAACTATGCTTTTAGATGAAACTAAATTTAGAATATGTACTTACTCGTAATTACATATCCTTATAGAAAGTCCTCAATGCCACTTAAGTATTAGCCGTGCTTTACGTAGCAAAGTGTAATTAGTCGCTATTGATGAATCATTACATACCACAAGGAGGAATGACTTTGAGATTGAATCTAATTCATTTTAGGTACTATTGAAATTTTTATCCAAGATACCAACATATTCAATCCAATCGATTGTTTTATTTCCTTTGCATTATATATTTTCTACTTATTTTTTATATTCTTTGAACTTATCATAGATATCTAACTTGTGTATCAAATACTCATGTTCATATCTAGGATAATTTATTAGTGAAGCGAATGAAGTAAGTGGATCTATTTTTGGAATCATTAAACCTTATGTTGCATACATCCATAGGTATTAACCTAAAAAGTTTGTTAACTCCATTTGTTGCTTCCACCAAATGGATGCTTTGCCCTTAATCATTTGATATACAATTTTCAAATACCATACATTCATAATCATATGATTAAAGAATTATTTCTCAAAATTATGGCTTAGTCCATAATACCAAATTAATTATTAAATATATTAGATGCTTTTGTATTTTTTATAGCTAACACATCACTATTATTGTGAAAACGAATACCATCATCAAAATGCCACAACATGGATTTATTTTATAATAAATATTCATAATATCCATGTTAAAACAAAATTATACCTGTATTCGATCTAACCGAGAATAATTATTATTAAGAGATTAGTGGTAATCCCTAGGGGTAGTTATGAATTTTTTTACATAAATCAAACTCTGTAATCGATCTTGTTTGTAATTCAGTGTTTTTTCTTTTATATACTTTGTTATATTGTTATATAATTAATTAACTAATTTGAAGTATATAATGAAGAAAATCCTTAAATAAAGTGTTGTATGACTGTAATTGCAAATAATTATAATCGTGAGTAATGAATTATAATATAAAATAATATTTTGTTTTAAATATTCTCATTCAAGATGTTTTAAGAAAGGATATTGATTCATTCATCGAGATCAAAGTACGTAACGCTCTTCAAATGTTAAGCAGTGTATAACTCATAGCTATCGGGGGAACCAAGTGGTGATGTGCTTATAGTTATTTGATAGTGAAAATAAAGAACACATACCTAAAATCAAAATTAATACACAAAGAATCCTCCTCAAAAAAATTACATCCCTATTTTCAAATACTACAATTTTCTTCCTTACAATGCCCCTCTTCTTTATTGGAGCAACGTTATATGTGGATGTTATTCTCACATCCATAACTAGAATTTACACCCCATTAATTATCAATCTTTAAAACACAATAACTTTTTGCTAGAAATGATGGATTAACAAAACGTTTTCTCCAATAAATCACAAATTTTATTATCTTTCTAATGAGTGGCATTGTGCACATGTAAAAACAATGGTAGTACAAACTATTCGTAATAATTGCTGAAATGTCTGCAATTATACGCAATAATTGCTGAAATATCTACAATTATATAGTGTGATTGTAAGCAATTCAACAACTATACGCAATAGTTGCAGAAATGTTTGCAATTATACATAATAGTTGCATAAATGTTTGCAATTATACGCAATAGTTGTAGACAATTCAGCAATTATATGCAATTATTGCGGACAATTCAGCAGCTACATGCAATAGTTGCAGACATGTCTGCAATTATATGCAATAGTTGTAGAAATGTCTACAATTATATGCAATAGTTTCATACAATTCAGTAACTATATGCAATTGTTGCAGACATGTCTGCAATTATACGCAATAGTTGCAGACAGTTCAGCAACTATATGCAAAAATTGCAGATATGTCTGAAATTATATGGAATAGTTGCAAAAATGTCTGCAATTATCTGCAGTACTTGCAGAAATGTCTGCAATTATTTGCAATACTTGCAGACAATTCAGCAACTATATGCAGTAGTAGCTGAAATTTGAAGAAATATCAATGATGTTCGAAATTTGTAGAATTCTCCGCAAATATATGGAATAATTGCACTCTTACTTCAAATATGTTTTTTTTGGTATCAACAATGGATTTTATTTTAAAGATCACAAAATTTGTGATTTTTGGTGAAAACGGTATGCTGATTCGATTTTTCTACATAAAGTTATACGCGTTTGAAATGTTAAAAACATAAAGGGTATTTGGGTCTTTTTGCGTGTGCGAATTTGAAAATAGGTACCTAAAATGTAAGTTTAGTTTTGGAAGGATGTTTTCTCTATTTTGAAACTTATCAGAGATGTGAGCCAAGCTAACCCTATTTGATAACTATATAATGATTCGATTAAAAGTTTCCTGTTAGTTGACAACAAATAGGTCAATCTGGAAATCTCGATGCAATGATGTTACATGGTTCCCTCGATAGGAGAATAATGTGGAACTTCATTACGAATCCTCCGCTTTTATTATTGTTAGATCTTGGCATGGCAACCATTGAGGGACTATAGTTGGATTTGAGTTAAAGCGTTGGAACTAAATCACTATTCAATAGATAATTCATCTACTCAATCGTATAATGTTTGTATCATGGTCAATAGTAGTAAATTCAAAGTTAAAATCTATGGGCATAATAAATGGTTAATAATAAATGTTATTATTAAAGAAAGGACTTTGTTTACGGACTGATCACATTGACCATGGATAACATTGGAATTTAGACTAATACTGGACTCAATATATTATGAAGTGATATAGTGTCAATGAAGAGAACAAGTGCAGATTATTATCACTGTTGGTACCTATTATGGTGATGTAAAATATTATTTTACCGAAAAGGTCTATAAGTAATGAATTTGATCGAGCAATCATGTCAATAGCTAGAGTGACATGAAAATATTAATATTTAAATTGTTCAGTGCTAATCGCTAACTGAATTCACACATCTAAGTCACATAATCGTATTTGTGAATTCTTTGAAATACTACACGATTTAATTAGTTTACAAAGTGTTATAAAGTAGTAAAATTAACTAATATATAAGAAATAATAACAATAATAATATTTGATGTTTGGGGGCGATCCTAGGAATTTTCTTGATGCTATTAGTCATTAAAAATATGCATATAAAAGTTATATATGCAAGGCTTTAAATATAATTAATTACATAACAGGCTTTGGGATTTTTTTGGTTCAATTTTAGGAGGCCAAGTATGACTCACCATAGAAGGATGAAAATAATCTGGATATTAGATATAGATTTGATTAGGAACTACATAGTAAGGTTTTTAAGAAAGAAAAGCAAAAGTTCATTTCTATCTCCTTAAATACAAAACAATCCACACTAATTCATTTTAATTTTCTTTTCCTTTTTTATGCTCCCTCTCATGACCACCATACTATATCCTCTTCAACCAAAGTTGATTTTAATTTTCACCCCAAATAGCATTAAATAAAATAAAATTAAAGCATTTCGTAATATTTTAGCAGAATCAGTTGGTGATTCAAGCAATCTAGGAGACTGTTAACAAATTAATGTGTTATAGAGAGATGGATCTATTAAGGTAAATCTTCATATCTTATTTTGAATATGCCACTATCCTTGATATATATTTGTATTGCCAAATAAATATTTTCATATTTTTTCAATTATTGGAATTTAATTGTAACCTTTTCATTTGTTTCAAATTGTAAATTATTGCAATTACAAATGAACAACGTGTATATATGTATATAAATAATATTTGATTTTTCCATAATATTCTATATAAGTTTAGATTTATATTCTTTTCTTTGAAACTAGGTTCGAAAAAATTTAAATTCATTTGTACACATAAATTTAATAAAACATACATTTTAATATATTTAATATGATATGCCATCTTGTGTTATGCTACAGTTGAATCATAATAATATTATATATATATATATATAAACACACAAACACACACACACACACACACACACACATATATATATATATGTGTGTAATATATGTTTAGATTTAAATATTTGATATTTAGTTTTAACCTTGCTCTATTTCAAATTTCTCTATTATTTGGCATTTATGCAACGAAGGACTGAAGATGTATGTAGATATTTATATGAAATTCGGAATTGTTGGAATATGCATTGCTTAAAAGTGATTTAGTTTATATATTTATGTCATATTCTAAATCTAAGAATTCTAATGAGAAAATAGTTTTGATTATGGATAGCTATAGAATCATATTTCCCATTTCCATTTAGAGATTAGAACTAGATTAAATTAGAAGTTCCTAAAAGAGGAAGGTATAAGGTCCTTTTTGTTTCCTCTTAAAACACCATATCCTCTCATATATTTAAAGATATCTAATTTAATTTTATAGATTTATATTTGACACATACATACATACATACATACATACATACATACATACATACATACATACATACATATATATATATATGGATATACATTATATATATATATATATATATATGCATGTCGAAACTATGTGTATGTATATATATATATATATATATATATATATGGTACTAGTAAGATGTTTATACAAACCCTACCAATATAGTATAGTAATTTAAACATGTGTACATACTCAGGCCTCTAGATTCCTTATATGCATATGAATTTATCATATGTATATATAAGTATGATATATATGTATGTGCAATATATACAAATTCTAATTTTTCAATTCAACATTTTAGAGACCACTTTAATGGGTACCTAAACCTAGACGTTGTTGTATATGTCCATCCCATTCTTTCCCCCCAATGCCTCATCTCTTCTGTTTTGCCACTCTCCATTATTTGGGTTCGCATAAGACCTCAGACTGCTCAATATGAAACTGTGATTCTTCATATCGCCATCGGTAGATTTGGAATTATTTCACTAAGTGCTCTAGCCAAGTCCATTTTCCTTCACTGCTAAATGAACGAGAATTTCCAAAATTCAAATTAAAGAACAAAGGGAAGGCTATAGCGTGCCCCACCACTGTTTATTTCTCCAATCCCACTTCTTGCAAGAGCTCAGCTTATAGCTTTGCCATCCCGCCAGAATTATATGGCATATTTGATTGTTCCCAACCAAGCCAGAGGCGGTCATGCCTTTTAGCGGCGATGCTTTGTGTTCTGAACTTGATGTTTTTGATGTTCCCGCTGTATACACAATACCCGATGATTTTGAAAACTGGCATATTTGTGGTGCAAAAGTGGAATTGGCACATACTAGACAATCATTATCTTATCTAAATATTCCTATACTTCGTTTTAGTACTAATCAAAAGAATATATCTAGACTAACATAACAAGATTCATACCTGATATTTGTTACAAATCAAGACCATTAGAAAGTCTCTTCTCCTTGTATAAACGATTGAGCATCGATTTTTACTCACAAGCTGAGTAATGCGGGAAGATACATATCTAACAATTCTAAATTCAATGATGGTAAAGTAATTGTCCCTCTTAATGAAGCTATTAAAGCCGGAAACGCATTTTGGAAGAACCACCTTGTAGGTTTTCTTCTAGATAAGAATTTACCATATAAAGCTGTAAAAAATCATCTTCTTAGGGTTTGGAAACTTAAAAGAATGGTTAAAATAATATTTGACAAGGATATGAATTTTTTTGAATTCTCTTATATGGACGATAGAGATAGAATCCTTGAATCAGACCTATATACCGTGTTTGACAAAGCTTTTATTATTACCAAATCGTCCCCTACCATTGATTCAACATGTAAACAAGTTCAATCTATTCGTATTTGGGTTATACTCATAAATATTCCATCTCTGTACCAACCATTAGAAGGTTTATATTGGTTTGTCAGCCATTTAAGAAAACTTGTATGTTTTGACGAGGTTATTGAATAAAGAGATAGATTAGCCCTGTAACAACCTGCTTCTTCGACCCACAGATTTATAGTTCGAACAAACGTTCAAATCTCAAAAATCGAAAATGAAAGTTCGCTAGATTATGATAATAAGGTACAAATTAATGTTTCTACCTATGTCTTTTTAAACTCACAGTGGAAGGAACAATATATAATATAAAACCAACTTATATTTAGACCTATAACATATATAAGGTCACAAATACATACAATATATAAATGTCAGTCCAAACCACATACGACACACTATAATGTCAAATGGACATATATACAATATATACATAGATAATGCCTCCATCATCTACACCATCGATACCACCTAAGTCAGCTTGACTCCATAGCCCATCAACCTATCAATACCATATAAAAACAATGTAGAGATGGAGTAAGACTTATGTTTCTTTTTGCAAGGCAAGTCAGCTTTATAATGGGCTATGCCACTATATTAAACAAATTTATAACTGGTGTTTTACTCATGTGCATTACAACTATTGTACAATCAAAATAGGAGATAGGCAAAATGTCAAACTACTAAATAAGACAAAACCAATCCCCATCAGAAGACAAATCAGACCTAATCATTTATACATATGAGCTATACAATTTCTCAAGCATTGGAGTATAACCCACGGAATCCTCCGAGTAAAAGAAAATCCTATCATAACTATTTTCGCGAATGATCTCTGTTATGATTCCCATTCTCACCATCCTACGATAGAGAAAGAGCATCACTTGATACCTGATAGATAAAAAATCTATTCTTTTCCACCACATCAGCAACATATCTATAATAGCAATCTCTCGAAGGGAATAATGAAACTGTGTGCCTTTATGAACCCAAACTTGCTCATTAGAATATCAAGATATCATATCTAGAGATATGCTAAAGTCAGGGATGGATAATGGGATATCAATGTCAACCCTCATAGGACGAGGGGTTGGCATTGATTTCTTAAGAACCCAAATTCGCTTCGCTATCTTTGGAAAAGGAATTTTCTAAGCAAATAATATATCAATGTCTTCCTTCTGTAGAGGAATAGAGAGCGGCCATAGCCTGAAGCTCGCAAGAATCATCCAAATGTACAAAAGAACAATAAGTAGTGTATATAGGAGGTTTCCACTTGTAATTTACTTCCACTACTGCAACCTACCCCAGGGCAGGTTTAACAGGTAAAATGGAAACCAACAAGCCAGAAGGCTTAATCTCGATCAAAGCTCTAGCATAGCCTAACCCACCCTACTAATTGTAGCAGCATCAAAATAAAAATAGATCCCTAACAAGAATAGCCAACTAATTAATTCCTATCATAGACTATAATACCGATGAGATTTTGGTACATGGAGTCCAAACATGAATCGACAAAACTTATTCTCTAGTAGATTCTACTAATGGATTCCAACAAGTAACAACGAAATTTTTCTCTAATATAATAGTTGGTTCTGCTTCTAGAATATTAAGATGATCCTCTAGACATGAATATTCGAAGTAAAACATAGAGTTATCACTTCTCGTTTTAATTTTACATTTCAGTCTCCACTTTTTAATCAAGTTATATTTAACTACCAAAAAAGGTAGATTTTCATCAAGAAAAAAAACCAACCAGTTGATCATGCCGAAATTCAGAACTCGCTTCAATAACTTCCATGGGTGTGATATTGATACCATTATCAGTTTTTAAGTCAAATGATTGTGGAGAGAAATTACCCGCATTACATGGCTTCCTCGTAAAAGGAGAAGCCCAACTAGATTTGTTCTAGCCACGAGTAAGAGGATCTGAATTGGTGTTATATAGGAGCACATGATTTAAAAGTATGCTTTTATCTTTAGGGGCAGCAAATTACCACCCATAGCACCTGGATTTACAGGTCTAGGAATAATTCCAGCAGCACATACAAGTACAGACCTATCAGAATCAGGATTTACATCACCATCTAGAACATTATCACAAATATTAGTAGTGCATAGCGGCACTTCCTTGATGCACTTACCATCCTCATTACATTTAATATCAACAGAGCCTACTGCCAAAACTTTCTCACAAACCAACTCATTTGCATTAATAGCAACTACACTCCATAAACCCTTAACCCTTAGAATAGCGGTAGATAGTAAGAAGGCAATATCACATTATGGTGTAGCCTAGAAATTGGAGCTAAAGTCGGATTATAGTTACCAAGGGTTTCGGCTAGGTCGCTTAGAGGATTAATAATTTATTCCACATATACTTCAAATATACTGTTATAACATCATTTTAATCCATTGAACTTGTGTAAACATACCTTAACTTGCTAACATGCTTACGAGAGTAATAACATCAACTCCAATGGTAGACTACTCAATTAAGTCAATTTAGACCTAATCACTTAACACATTCATTTAAACGTCATACATATATCAATGATATGATATAGAGTGTCCTCCACTTACTATACTTCGACTAACATACATAATCGTAGGTACGGTCCATCCAAGGTCGCATAAGCCTGCATATGGAAAGCTTTATTCTCTCACAATCCATATACTGGATATGTTCAATCCATGATACCATGGTAAGTCAACAGGAGCCACTAATGTAAATATGAGGTCGATATAGATATCAAACATCAACATTATACTCATCCACTATATATATATAACTTTATATATCTACACATCCATTATATACACATTTACTTCATTAAATCATGCCGGGAAGTTCACATCAAAACATAGCCTAAATGTTAATCAGAAAACCTAAAGAAAAAGTCCCGAAATGATTAGGAAAAATAGATACACTTTGGCCCTACAGGGGTATGGTCATATTGACCTACACAATAGCCACAGGTCGACCTATGGTTCCCTCATCGGTCGTTCGGTGGTGTTGAACTTTCTATTTATTTCCAGTTCTATATGTGTTTTCACTTTTTATTTTGATTCTAAGTTACTCATTTTGATCTAATTCTCAAACCGTTTTCTCTTAGATTTGGATATAATTATCTAGAACCATTATAATTCAAATTCATTATATTATAATTTTCAAAGTCATCTCTAAATGTCTCAAACTTTCCTTGTTATAAAACTAGTTTTTATACTTTACAAAATATAGACTTCTATCTAAAACACCTCAAAATAATGTTAAAAATAATTATCGATTCAAAATTAATTATTATTTAACATTTGAGATACCTTTTCAAACTTTATAAATATTTTTCATATGAATTACATACACATATAATGTATGTTTTGATATTACACATTTAACACATGAAAATACCCATTGCCAACATATTACCAAATAATGCATTTAATTCAGTTTTAATACATTAAAATTATATATTACTTTTTTGAAATACGTCCTTTCATCCTAGAAATCATTTATAAACATTCTACTTGATTTTATATGGTATTTTACATATATCATACATATATACGTCTTCACAAACACAGACTTACATTTTTACTTCATTTATACCACTATATATATATATAATTCAATTGAATTTCAAAATTTGTATAATTATTCATTAAAGATTTTAGATTTTATCAATTTATTCATTCTGATATGAATTCAAGTCATAGTTTATCAACATTCAATCTTAATATTCCTTTGTTTTTCCAAACACAACTTAATTCAAACTTCATTACTTATACTAACCAAAATATCATTTAATTCTGGATTTTCTCCATCACCAATTACTATTTAAACTTAGTGATTATCCAATTCATCCTTATCCATAAATTAAAGTGTTATTATATCATAATCCATCATCTATCTACATCAACAATGTCAAACAACAAAGCATTTACATTTCATTTGGCTCCATCTTCGATCATTACTGGAATGATACCTGTAACGACCCAGGATTTTTATTAATTAAAATTTGAATATTTAATCAATTTTAGATATTAATAAGTGAAATTTATAAGTCGAATAAATTTTATTTCGAATAATTGGATTTAACTGAATAATTAAATCAATAATTTAATATGTTAAATTATGGAAATAATTAAAAATTGGGTTAAATATGATTGAAAATGATTTGTAAAATTTTATTTCATCATATTGAAGTTAGAATGATATTTTAGAACTTTTAAAATCAAATTAAAAGTTAATTTGTGAAAATTGAATATTTTAATATTTAAATCGACTAGTGAAAATAGTCAATTTTTGAACAGTCTCAGAATTTGACGAAACTAGTTCCATTGGATCCGTAATAGTTAGTTATTATCGGATTTCAATTTTCGTAGCAATCGGAGTTATCGTTTGATCGTAGCAGCTCGAAACGCATCGAATTGTTTTTAATATTAATTTGGCGAGTTAAAATAGCCATTTTTCAAAAAGTCTCGGATTTTGACGAAACCATTTTCATCGGATCCATAATGTGATATTATTGTAAGGTTTCAAATTTCGTGTCAATCGGATTTACCGTTTGTCCGGTACAAATTAAAACGCCTAGAAAATCGTTTAAATCGGTTTAATTTAAATTGAACGTTTATAGCCATAACTCGCACAGATGACCGAATTAGCTTCCGAGACCTATTCCATTGTGTCCGGAACGCGGGATAAACCCTAGGAACGTCAGTTTCGACGCGTAAATCGGAGTTCGAAATTCCCGGATGAATAGTGTGTAGGATCGTTTTCACCCTAGAGGGGGGGTGAATAGGGTGATAGTGATAATTATAAAACTTAATTGCAGAAGCTAATTAATATTAACACAGATCACAGAATACCAGCACAGATATAGCAGAATATAAATAACAGAACAGAACAACACAGAATTTACCCAGCTTCGGCAAAACCCTGCCTACGTGCTGCCCCCAAGGTTTCTACTAGAAATTAGATAGTCCCTCGCTTACACACGTAAACTCGCTATACCCGCTATTGACTAATCTAACTCTACGCTCAAAACCCTGACCACAACTCAACCACCGAGTTGCGAAATCCCAAACTACACACCGTAGTTTGTCCCCTAGTCACACGACTAGAAAATTAAAAACGGTTTAAAAGAAAATATAAATTAAAAACAAATTAAAATAACAAAACCCTATTTAAAAAACAAATCCCAAATTAATAAACCAAAGGCCGACCCCTTATTCTCTTCAACCCGTTCCTTTTATTTTTATTTTTTTTCTCGTTCGTGAAAAAATGGCCGCTCCTCAACTCAATTAGGGCTTTTGTTTGCTCCTTGCAATTCAAGCTAGGGTTGTGCAAAATTGAAACGCCGCTCGATCTCGTTCGATAGTAGGCTTCGATGCTTTTGATTTGCTTATGGCTTCTTCAATTTTGGATCGAATTCGTTCTGCTTTTTCGGTATATATTTTCCTGCTTTTGCTTTTGCTGGTTGATTCTTGAACTTGATGGATAAGATTGTCGATGATGATTTTCTTATATAGGGTTTGTAACCCTAGATTTTCGTTCGCACAAAATATATTTGATTTTATCTCTGCCGATCGTTTATGCTTGGATGATTGCGATTTACCTTGACTAATTCATATGCGAATTATTCTTATTATTTCTTGGTTGACTTGGTTTAAAATCGACGGCTTTGAATTTATGTTCAATCATGGCTCCGTGAATTTCTCTGACTTGACTCGATGCCTTGAATTTGAGATGTTTGGTTATCACTTGCTTTGACTTGGTTACACGGCAATGTGAATCGCTTTATTGCCAAGGCTCTGACTTTGAATCGTGAATTCAACTTCTTTTACCTGATGACTTCGGCCATTTTGAATTTTTTTTTTAAACTGCACTTTTGAATTTATGATATCATTTAGTTGACTTCGGTCACTTGAACTATTTTGATTTGGAAATTCATTGTACTGCTGGCTTCGGTCATGACTTGAGATTTCATGTGCTTGCAATTGTTTGTGATGTTGTACTTCACTTTTTCCTGGTCTTGTTTGTTGGTTTAGTGGTGCACTTGCTTGGCCATTTTGTACTTCTGGTCTTTGCATGGTGGTCTTGTGGCACTGTTTACAGTCATATTGAGTTTGATCTGATCATGTTTTCATCTGTGTTCATCCCTGACCTGTGCATGGCATGACTTTGTGGTCTGGTTTCACTTCACTACGCTATCTTCATTATTGTGGCTCTATGGTCAGTGCATGTAGTCCATTATGTTTGATCTACAAGTTGTTTTGCATATAATACTCCAAATTGTCACTGTGCATTGTTGCTCTACATCTTGTAGTTTGCTTTGGTGCACTGTTTTGGTTTTTCTGGTTCTTGTGCTACCTGTTCACTTGAGTCTGCTTCACCATTGAGCCTCAATGTAGCTGAAGTGGCTTCTGTGCATTTGCTTGATTCACTTAGACCATATATGTGTTTGTTGCAGTTTGCTGACTTCATGTCGCCTTAACTTTGGTTGATGCACTGAGTTGCAGTGTTTCATTTCTTGTGCCCGAGCTTGCATGCTTCATGTACACCGTGTCATTCTTTGCATTGTACATTTTACTGTCTTTATTGTGGCATTTTGATCTGGTTCCATATTTGTGAGTTGTTCGGTGCACTGTTCATTTGCCTCTGGTTTAAACTATGCTTTGATTCATTTTCATTGTCACTGAGTTTATTTGAATGGTCTGACTTGAACTCGATTCACTTGTGTTGAATCCAGTTTCAAAACTCGGATTTGACCTTGTGCTCGTGTCCTATTTTTGAATTTATTGCACCTGAGTTGAACCTGTCCATATATTTGGGTTTGACCTTGTGCTCACCTGTCCCTGCAGCATTATTAAGTGTATATATCGGTGTGCACGGCCTTGTGGCATATACAGTGATATACTGTGTATGTCACAAGCTGTTCGTGTATGATGGATTCAAATTTAAATGATGACGAACAACCCAAATAACTGAGGCAAATATTATTTTCAAAAATCATATTTTATTTTATTTTGCAAAAATATTTCTTTTTCAATTTTACTGCGTTAGTGAATATTTTTGCAGATTTCTCAGATGCTGGATTCAAACTGGAATGAAGTTGAAGATAAATACGAGTGTGAGTGATATGTAGTGAGGTGAATTGTAAATGTGAAATGTGATGTAATTGTAATCAAAGTTGTATAGTTATAGTGAGAGCTTGAAATTGTATACTATTCAAAATTGTACTAAATATTTGTTTGAATAAAATATTCGTTTGAATTCAAATTCCGTGTTATTTATTTTATTCAGCAAATATTTATTTAATCTGTGAAAATAAATAGTATATTATCAAATACATTTAAACGAATGTATATATGTTTATTATCATCAAACAAAAATCATATAAGCGCATATTCAACAATCTCCCCCTTTTGATGATAACAAACATATATTTAAGATTTTGAATATGTTAAATGTATTTGATCATTGATATATTCTAATTGCTCCCCCTATTTAAATGCTTCCTCTCTATACGATGCTCCCCCTGCATATATGCATACAAATAAAAATATGCAAATGATCCTAGATGCAAATAGAAAATTATTCGACCTTTGCTTGATTTTATTTGACAAAATCTTAACTTTTCTCTCCCCCTTTTGTTATCAGCAAAAGAATAATAGTGTTAGAGAAAATAGAGAAAAAGTAATCGATATCAATCCAACATTAAAACTCAATTGAATATAAATATCAAATTTCAATAAAAAATCAAACAAAAATCATAAATATTTTGTTAGGCGCATATTCCACTTTTAGAATGATGGAGATGATGTCATCATATAAAACCATACAGTTGTGTCTATTTGTGGTATTTTTATATCAGGAATTTGAATATCTACTAACCATGCATAACCGTTAGGACTTTTAAATGAGATTAGTAGTATTCCAAATTTATTTTTAAAAAAAATGAATTCAAGTATCTTCTAACCACGCATAACCGTGAGGACTTTTAAATGGGATTAGAATCAACTTGTTTATTTTTAAAAAAAAATCAACTTTTGATATGTGTTCCATACATGCATAACCTTGAGGACTTTTAAATGAGCATGGAAGCACATAACAAATTCCAAGTAATTCACCCATGCATAACCGTGAGGACTTTTAAATGAGAGTGAATACTTTGGTATTTATTTATTGTTATTATTATTATTATTATTATTATTATTTTTAAAAATGTAAAAATGAAAAACGAACGATTCCTGTTTAAAGTACCACATATCGACAAACTATATAGAATTTTGATGAGTGATGGTTGATAGAAATATGATAGGTATAGAGATGGTCATGGAATTTTTTACCAACAAAAAGTTTAATAACTCTTGTTTACATTTCTAAAGAAATTTTCTAATTATACTTTCTCGAGTTATAATATATAATCAATATCAACACTCATCACTTTTTCAATCACTATTTTTCTTTTCGATGATTTGTAGGGAGAAAAAATATGTTAAATATTCAGCAAATTTCTAAAACACCTAGACTGAGTCGTAGTTTACAAAAACTATTTTCTGGTAGGGGTTTTGTAAAGATGTCTGCCAATTGAGAATCAGTTGAAATAAAATTTATGCAGATATTTTCTTTGAAAATATGATCTCTAATAAAATGATGTCTTACATCTATATGTTTTGTTCGCGAATGATGTACAGGATTATTTGTGAGATCAATTGCGCTTTTGCTATCACACATTAGTGGTACACGTTTAAAATTTAGGCCATAGTCATGCAAAGTTTGTATCATCCATAAGATTTGAGCAGAGCAACCGCTCAAAGCAATATACTCTGCCTCTGTTGTGGATAATGCAATACAATTTTGTTTTCTACTCGACCATGCAACTAATGAATGTCCTAACATAAAACATGCTCCACTAGTACTTTTTCTATCAACCAAATTTCCAGCATAATCAGCATCTGAAAAACCTTTCAATTCAAAATTATCATTTGATGGATACCAAAGACCAAATCGTGGGGTGTGCAATAAATATCTTATAATTCTTTTAACAGCTTTTAAATGAGATTCTTTTGGGTTAGATTGAAAACGCGCACATAAGCAGACAGAAAACATGATGTCAGGTCTAGAGGCGGTAAGATAAAGGAGTGATCCAATCATACCTCTGTACTGCTTTTGATCAACTGTCTTACCCTTTTCATCTTTGTCAAGTTTAAGTGTTGTACTCATGGGAGTTCTTGCTGGTTTAGCATCTTTCAATCCAAATTTGTTGACAAGTTCCCTAATATATTTTGTTTGAGAAATGAATGTGCCTTTATTGCTTTGTTGGATTTGAAATCCTAAAAAGAATTTTAACTCTCCAACCAAGCTCATTTCAAAATTTTCCTGCATGACTTTTTCAAATTTCTCATACAATAACTTGTTAGTAGCACCATAAATGATGTCATCAACATATATTTGAACAATCAAAATATCATTGTTTTCATGCAACAGAAATAGTGTGGTATCTACACATCCCTTTTTGAACCCATTTTCAAGGAGATAAGAAGTAAGACATTCATACCAAGCTCTGGGAGCTTGTTTTAATCCATATAATGCCTTCTTTAGTTTGTATACATGGTTTGGATATTCATGACTTTCAAAACCTTCTGGTTGTTCAACAAACACATCTTCTTTTAAAACTCCGTTAAGAAAAGCACTCTCAATGTCCATTTGTCTTAGTTTAAATCCTTTGTAACAAGCAAAAGCTAACAATATTCTAATTGATTCCAGTCTAGCTACAGGCGCAAAAGTTTCATCAAAGTCAACTCCTTCAATTTGATTGTATCCTTTAGCAACTAGTCTAGCTTTATTTCTAATTATATTTCCAGATTCATCATATTTATTTTTAAAAATCCATTTTGTTCCTATAACTGGATAATCCTTAGGTCTAGGTGCTAGACTCCAAACATTATTTCGTTCAAACTGATTTAGCTCTTCTTGCATGGCCATGAACCAGTTTTCATCATTAAGGGCTGAATCTATGTTATTTGGTTCTATTTCTGAAATAAATCCACTATATAAGCACAGATCACATAGATTTTTAAAGGATGAACGAGTTTGTATACCTGCTATAGGGTTTCCAATTACCAATTCTGGTGGATGGTCTGTTTTGTATTTCAGCTTTTCTGGATCCAGATTTCTTCGGACTTCTTGAGTTGTGGTAGTTTCTCTAGCATCAGCAGTTTCTTTTGGTTTTTCGAACTCATCTTTTTCTTTCTCCTCTTCAACGTTGCTTTTGGATGTATCCTGTTCGTCAATGCCTTCATCAAATTTCACATTGATTGACTCTACGATTGTTTTAGTCTTTTTGTTGTAGACTCTATAAGCTTTGCTTCTCGAAGAGTAACCCATGAAGATGCCATCATCAGCCTTTGCTTCAAATTTTCCTAACTGATCACCTGTATTAAGAATATAGCAAGGACATCCAAACACTTTGAAGTAAGCGATGTTTGGTTTTTTGTTGAACCATAGCTCATAGGGGTTTTTGTTAAGAATCGGTCTGATGATAACTCTATTCATTACATAACATGCTGTATTTACAGCTTCTGCCCAGAGATGCAGAGGTAGTTCATATTCATTTAACATAGACCTAGCCAATTCTTGTAAAGTTCGATTCTTTCTCTCAACTACCCCATTTTGTTGTGGAGTACGTGGTGCAGAGAACTCATGTTTGATTCCGTTTTCATCACAGAAAGTTTCAAATTCATAATTTTCAAATTCTCCACCATGATCACTTCTTAACGAAACAATAGAGACTTCTTTTTCATTTTGCACAAATTTTGCGAATCTTGTGAAGTATGAAAAAGTTTCTGATTTTTTAGCTAAGAAGTATACCCATGTATATCTTGAGTAATCATCAACTAACACAAAGCAATATTTCTTACCTCCTAAGCTAGCAATGTCATTAGGTCCAAATAGATCCATATGAATTAGTTCAAGAACTCTAGAAGTGCTTACATTGTTTTTGACATGAAACGATGATTTTCTAAGTTTTCCCAAAGTACATGCTTTACAGATGTTTTCAGTTTCAAACTCATGTGATGGCAACCCTCTTACCAAACTTTTCCTTTTTAATTTGTTTAATAAGTTCATACTAGCATGCCCTAAACGTCTATGCCATAAATTCACTTCTATATCCTTAGCTACCAAACATTTAGAGAGGATGAGATCATCAAAAGATAGAGAATATATATTACCTTTCCTTTTTCCTGAAAATAAGATTTCTTTTGATGATTTGTCAACAATTTTGCACATGTCAGAATCAAAGATAACATTCATACCTTTATCACATAGCCGGCTGATTGATATCAAATTGTGGTGCAGATTTTCAACATATAGTACGTCATTCAAGGTAAATGTATTGTTACCTACTTTACCTTTACCGACAATTTTACACTTGTCATTGTTCCCCATTGTGACTCTGCCACCTTTGTACTTTTCTAGGCTAAGTAACTTCGATTTATCGCCTGTCATGTGCCTGGAACAGCCAGAATCCAAGTACCATTGCTGTTGTTCCTTAGCCTACCAGCATACCTACACGAGAAGAGAGTTTAGTGACCTATTTGTTTTTATAGGTCCATGATTGTTAGTGGCAAAATATTTAGAATGATAATTTTGTGGATACCCAAAACTATTTATAATTGTTCCCTTCGGCACCCAAATTTGTTTAACTTTGAGAGATTTTATATTTGTGCCTTTTGGAACCCAAATCGGTATTGTTTTCATATGTTTGAGTCTATTCCAACAATTATTGTGATTGTGTCCAAATTTTTTACAAATTGTGCTCATAGAATTAACTTGATTAATATTGCTTTCAACAATTTTCGAATTATTATATCCAAGTCCTTGTCTAACCATATTAACAGTTTGCTTTCCTAATAGCATATTCAACGATTTTTCACTTTTTGAAAATTTATCTAAGGTCGTTGACAGTTGTTGGACTTTTGTTTTGAGAGATTCATTTTCGTTTAACAACTGTGTGCATTTTTTAATAGAAATCTCTCTCCTAGTGTTTTCATTCTCTTTTAAAATCAGAATTTCATTTTCAAGTGATTTTATATTGATTTCCGATTTTTTAATTTCTTCTTCGAATGTTGGACACTTATCACACTTAGGAATTCTACATTGATAGTTCTTAACTAATTGATCAAGTTGTTTATTGCATTCTATCAAAGTATCCTTTTGAGATTCAAGTTTAGCATATTTTTCCCTAAGTCGTTCATAACAGCCATTTACTTCATGGAAATAAATTAGTAATTCAGAATGAGTGAGTTTTGATACCTCGCTTGGCTCGTCGTCATCACTGTCTGTAACTTCACCATGAAGGCACATATTTGCTTTTTCACTCTCACTCTCGGTGTTATCACTTTCATCTTCGTCAGTTTCATCCCAAGTAGCCGCAAAGCTTTTCTTCTTTAGTTTCTTTCCTTGATTTGATCGTTTTTGAGGACATTGTGGCTTGATATGGCCGGGTTTGTTGCATTTGTAACAGATGATTTTCTGATCTTCTGGGTTGTCTAGTGTTTTGCCTATTCTGCTTTTCAATTCATGATTTCGAGCTGGATTTCCGTATTTGCGATTCCACTTTTTGAATTTCTTTATTAGTAGCGCTAGCTCTGCTGCTCCATCATCATCGTCATCATTCTCATCATCACTTTCAGTTGTTCCTTTGAGAGCTATTGATTTCTTTCGAGTATCTCCACCTTCACGCTCTTCCTTGAATTTCATTTCTAGCTCATAAGTGGTGAGATTTCCGATGAGTTCTTCGACTTTGAGTTGTTTTAAATCTTTCGATTCTTGAATGGCAGTTACTTTTGCTTCAAAGCTTCGTGGAAGGACTCTGAGGATTTTACGGACTATTTCCAATTCGGTGTATGTTTTTCCGAGAGCTTTTGATTTGTATACGATGTTGGAAAGTCGTCCGTACATCTCTTTGACATTTTCTTCTTTTTCCATTGTAAAGTTCTCGTATTCGCTGCTTAGCATGGCAAGGCGAGATTCTTTGACTTGAGATGTTCCTTCGTGAGTCACTTCTAATATGTGCCATATTTCCTGCGCAGTTAGACAATGTGAGACACGATTAAATTCAAATTGATCTAATGAACAGATAATAGAATTCATAGCTTTGGCATTAGTATTCTGTAATTTATTTTCTAGTTCTGTCCATTGTTCCTTTGGTTTCTCTATTTCCTGATCATCTACAGTTATAGTTGGTATTCTATAACCTGTCTCAACAATATCCCAAGCGTCAATGGTTTTCAAAAAAAGTTTTCATCCTATTTTTCCAAAAAGCATATTCACCATTGAACATTGGTGGTCTAACTATGGATTGACCTTCTGCAAAAGCATTATTAAAAGAAGCCATTTTAAAAATTCAAATTTTAAACAAAAACTGATTTTTTAAAAAAAATAGAATTTTTTTTTAAAAACAAATGTTGACTTCTATTCCTAGCTCTGATACCACTTGTAGGATCGTTTTCACCCTAGAGGGGGGGTGAATAGGGTGATAGTGATAATTATAAAACTTAATTGCAGAAGCTAATTAATATTAACACAGATCACAGAATAGCAGCACAGATATAGCAGAATATAAATAACAGAACAGAACAACACAGAATTTACCCAGCTTCGGCAAAACCCTGCCTACGTGCTGCCCCCAAGGTTTCTACTAGAAATTAGATAGTCCCTCGCTTACACACGTAAACTCGCTATACCCGCTATTGACTAATCTAACTCTACGCTCAAAACCCTGACCACAACTCAACCACCGAGTTGCGAAATCCCAAACTACACACCGTAGTTTGTCCCCTAGTCACACGACTAGAAAATTAAAAACGGTTTAAAAGAAAATATAAATTAAAAAAAATTAAAATAACAAAACCCTATTTAAAAAACAAAGCCCAAATTAATAAACCAAAGGCCGACCCCTTATTCTCTTCAACCCGTTCCTTTTATTTTTATTTTTTTTCTCGTTCGTGAAAAAATGGCAGCTCCTCAACTCAATTAGGGCTTTTGTTTGCTCCTTGCAATTCAAGCTAGGGTTGTGCAAAATTGAAACGCCGCTCGATCTCGTTCGATAGTAGGCTTCGATGCTTTTGATTTGCTTATGGCTTCTTCAATTTTGGATCGAATTCGTTCTGCTTTTTCGGTATGTATTTTCCTGCTTTTGCTTTTGCTGGTTGATTCTTGAACTCGATGGATAAGATTGCCGATGATGATTTTCTTATATAGGGTTTGTAACCCTAGATTTTCGTTCGCACAAAATATATTTGATTTTATCTCTGCCGATCGTTTATGCTTGGATGATTGCGATTTACCTTGACTAATTCATATGCGAATTATTCTTATTATTTCTTGGTTGACTTGGTTTAAAATCGATGGCTTTGAATTTATGTTCAATCATGGCTCCGTGAATTTCTCTGACTTGACTCGATGCCTTGAATTTGAGATGTTTGGTTATCACTTGCTTTGACTTGGTTACACGGCAATGTGAATCGCTTTATTGCCAAGGCTCTGACTTTGAATCGTGAATTCAACTTCTTTTACCTGATGACTTCGGCCATTTTGAATTTTTTTTTAAACTGCACTTTTGAATTTATGATATCATTTAGTTGACTTCGGTCACTTGAACTATTTTGATTTGGGAATTCATTGTACTGCTGGCTTCGGTCATGACTTGAGATTTCATGTGCTTGCAATTGTTTGTGATGTTGTACTTCACTTTTTCCTGGTCTTGTTTGTTGGTTTAGTGGTGCACTTGCTTGGCCATTTTGTACTTCTGGTCTTTGCATGGTGGTCTTGTGGCACTGTTTACAGTCATATTGAGTTTGATCTGATCATGTTTTCATCTGTGTTCATCCCTGACCTGTGCATGGCATGACTTTGTGGTCTGGTTTCACTTCACTACGCTATCTTCATTATTGTGGCTCTTTGGACAGTGCATGTAGTCCATTATGTTTGATCTACAAGTTGTTTTGCATATAATACTCCAAATTGTCACTGTGCATTGTTGCTCTACATCTTGTAGTTTGCTTTGGTGCACTGTTTTGGTTTTTCTGGTTCTTGTGCTACCTGTTCACTTGAGTCTGCTTCACCATTGAGCCTCAATGTAGCTGAAGTGGCTTCTGTGCATTTGCTTGATTCACTTAGACCATATATGTGTTTGTTGCAGTTTGCTGACTTCATGTCGCCTTAACTTTGGTTGATGCACTGAGTTGCAGTGTTTCATTTCTTATGCCCGAGCTTGCATGCTTCATGTACACTGTGTCATTCTTTGCATTGTACATTTTACTGTCTTTATTGTGGCATTTTGATCTGGTTCCATATTTGTGAGTTGTTCGGTGCACTGTTCATTTGCCTCTGGTTTAAACTATGCTTTGATTCATTTTCATTGTCACTGAGTTTATTTGAATGGTCTGACTTGAACTCGATTCACTTGTGTTGAATCCAGTTTCAAAACTCGGATTTGACCTTGTGCTCGTGTCCTATTTTTGAATTTATTGCACCTGAGTTGAACCTGTCCATATATTTGGGTTTGACCTTGTGCTCACCTGTCCCTGCAGCATTATTAAGTGTATATATCGGTGTGCACGGCCTTGTGGCATATACAGTGATATACTGTGTATGTCACAAGCTGTTCGTGTATGATGAATTCAAATTTAAATGATGACGAACAACCCAAATAACTGAGGCAAATATTATTTTCAAAAATCATATTTTATTTTATTTTGCAAAAATATTTCTTTTTCAATTTTACTGCGTTAGTGAATATTTTTGCAGATTTCTCAGATGCTGGATTCAAACTGGAATGAAGTTGAAGATAAATACGAGTGTTAGTGATATGTAGTGAGGTGAATTGTAAATGTGAAATGTGATGTAATTGTAATCAAAGTTGTATAGTTATAGTGAGAGCTTGAAATTGTATACTATTCAAAATTGTACTAAATATTTGTTTGAATAAAATATTCGTTTGAATTCAAATTCCGTGTTTTTATTTTATTCAGCAAATATTTATTTAATCTGTGAAAATAAATAGTATATTATCAAATACATTTAAACGAATGTATATATGTTTATTATCATCAAACAAAAATCATATAAGCGCATATTCAACATAGTGTCGATCGATTTTCCTATAAATAGACACCCTTCCTTCATAAATTAGAAAAAAAAATAATAATAACAAAACCCTAGCCGCCTATGCTGAAACCCACGGCCAGGAAACTCCTAAATTCTCTCCCCCAAATCTTCCAATCCACTCAATATTTTCGAAAACTTCCTGAAGCAAAATCGAAGAGCATCGCGAGACAAAGACATCTAACGGTGGAAATTGGCTATCGTCGTCGTATGGAGGTGATTATCGGCCGCGTTCTGGTGCGTTTCATGCACGAAATACGAGAGAGAGGGGGGACCGAGCTCTATGATGTTGGGGGCGAAGGTGGCTCTTGGTCGTGGCTACGAAATGGTGTATCTTGATCATGCTAGAACTCGACGTGGTGGTGGCGTTTTTAAACCCTAATTTTTTGTAGTGGGTTCGACTACTGTAAGTCGCGTGAACGAAGAAGATGAAGGAAAGGAGCGTGCGGTCACGATGCAGTGGAGCTTAGATCTACGGCTGGAAATAGGTTTAGGTTTAAATTATAAAATTATGTTGTATAATTTAGTTATAAAAATCGTGTAATCTTTAAAAATCATATCTTTTTCATACGAGGTCGAAAACGCGCGAAACCAGTTGCGTTGGAATCGTATGGACGAGCACTACGCGATGAAATTGGATTGGAGTCGTTTGGAGTTAGTGATAATTTCGGGTAAAATTAAACGTCCGTTTAATTTTATTCGAAATAAATCGCTAAAACGAAATTGAAATCAAGGTGAGAACTTCTCACTCAATCGAATCAGTTTCGATTTTATTTTAAATAGTTAGATTTAAAATATTTGAATGCATGTTTGAGTGATGATTGTTATCTATTGATTGTTAAAATAGACATTATGCGCCGTTAGTAAGCGGATGTTATTTATTAAAAACATATACCGCGAATATTTCATAAACAGTGAAATTGGTATTATACATAATAGCAATATATATATTAGCATATGTATATATTGGAGTTATTGATTTCCCGCAATTTGTATAGCGGATGAGACCCTATTGCGCCGTCTATTAAGCGGATAATATTTTAAATCCCATATACCGCGATAATTCTGTACTGGAGCGGAATTGGTATTGTGCTAATGTTTGTGGATGCAGGAAAACAGGTTGGAGGGATCCAACTGGATTCCTCAACAGTATTTATTTGATTTAAGATATTTTGATATTTGATGGATTATCATATCGATATATGATATCGTTGTTGTCGTGATTGACTATTTGGTGTGTAGCATCATTGGACCAAAATTTGGGATTTTAAAAAGGGATTTCAAAGTGATTTTTGAAAGTATACGTTTATAAAATATTTTTGGGAATTTATCCATTTTAAATAAATAAACGTATAATTTTAATGTTATAAAAATTATGATTTTTGACAAATATAGTTAAAGGTTGATTTTTGAAAATATGGAGTTTAATGATTTTATAAAATAGTTTAATCGGGATTTTTGAATCTATTATAAAAAGTTTAAATATAGGATTTATAAAACTTGATTATTTTATAAATCAAAATGATAAAATTTATAAAGGAGTTTAAAGATGTTTTGAAATAATAGTATAAATTGATTTATATAAGATTTATAAATTGATATTTATAAATTAAAAATATTTGAATTATAAAACGAGTTTTTATAAGTGTTAGAATGAATTGTGAATAAATTTCATAAATGAATGAAATTTATAAAATTATAAACGGTGAAGTTATAAATGGAATTTTATAAGCAGTAGGTTTATAAAATTTATAAAGTTATTAAAAGAATGGGTTTGGATAAATAATTGAATCTTATAAGTTATAAGATTTATAATTATGAAGTTCAAAGGAACGATTTTTGCAAACAAATAAATTATAAGTATTTCACTTATAATATGAACTTTTAGTATATCATTGAGATATGAATTGAGATAGGTTAATAAAGGAATTTATAAAGGAAGTAGTTATAAAACAAATAGAAATAGAATTTATAAACGTTGTTTTATAAATTCGCAAACGACTTATTTTAAGAAGTAAATTGTTGAAACCTATTAATGGAGTTATATTCACATTTTTGACTGTGAATAATCCTTTAAAATAAAGTGAATAAAAGGATGAAAGTTGTTAACGTAGTATATTCACGTTTTTGAATAGTGAATAATATGTTAAAGAAATTGTTTTGAATGTGATGTTTTAAATAGAATTAAAACGATCTAACGATGTTTTAAAAACGTGTTGAGATTCGAAACCATAGATTTCAACATTTATTGTTGAAATAGACGTTTTCGAGAAATAGAAGGAAATGGTGGACTATAACACTGTTGTTATAGTAAATGATTTCCGAAAGGAAATGTTTTGTATAGTATTGGGATTTATATATCTATTTTAATTTCGAATCCCTATACTAGTGATTTTGGGTTGTCGTAACGATGTTTTACGTAACATTCGTTTTGGCCCAAATAAATATGTTTAAGAGAATGATTTCCTTAAAGAATGAAATATATACTTAATCTCGATTTAAGTATATTGAATATTTTCTAAGTATTGAAAATAAATAAAATTTGTGAATTACTTATGAATAAATAAGTATGGAAATGTTTTCCAATATTTCATTGAATATTATGAGAATTTATCTTTTTGAAGATAAATTGAAATGGATAATTGAAATCGTATATGCATGGATATTGTGGAATATAAATTCACTATGGAATTTATGAATGAAAAGGATAATTTGTTTAAATATAAATATTGATTTATTTTTGAAGTATGGAAAATAATATATCTTGTAAAGATATTTTGGAAAATAAATAATTTGGAAAATTATTTGGAATCTGGTGATGTTGTGCATATCCATTGATAGTTCAATAACCGACTATCAATATTTACCTTTGAAAGGTATTTGTTGTGATTTGCTGAATTTGAATGCTACACTTATTTTTAAATTATTGCACTCGTTATTCGGATTACCCATTCCGAATAGTGATACGACGTAATGGATAGCATTGATGACCGGTGTGGAAGACCGGGTATTTGCGAAAGCGATAGGATGACCTATCGATTGTCTCTGCACTGGGTAGCTCCTGGTATAGAGATTCCCTAAGTGATGGGAAATTCGATCGGGATTGTGAATACCCGGATTGCAAGGGCTTCGTAAGAAGTGCCTTCGGTTCTGTTCGAGCCCGGAACAGACTTGTATGGATTGTATGTCTGACATTACAAATTGAGATATAAAGCAGATTTCTTTCAAATATATTTATGTTGGTGGCGGAGAATTTATTCTTTTAGCTTAACACCCTTAGAGGTTATGTAGTTGAATGTTATCAGTGATATATTCCCAATTTGGTAATGTGACATGCTGAGTGTTGCTGTGAAATGATCATTGTGTCGATTATTTGTGATAGGATCATTTATTTGATCGTCTATCCTGGTGATCATTTCTATGATCATTTGTTGACCCAAAGCATGGCTTTTGTATAAAGTATGTTTTTGTGGACGTGACTTCGTCGAGCCTCACACCCCGGGAATGGTCAAAACAGGAAAGATGCAGCAAGGTTATGAGGGGTAGCGCCCTTTAGGATATGTGCATTTCCTTCTGGAAAAGGGTGGTATCATGGTATGGAGCCCAGATACTTACTCATGTTGAAAACACTTTATGATTGTGTGAATTGATTACGAGCGCTCGGTGAAAGGTCCCAAAGGACCGGGGGATGGCATATTCGGTCAGTTGTTACTCAGTTAGGGGTAACCCGGCCTTGTGTTGGTAGAGATCCGGTTTGGTTCTCGGGGATGTCCATCCAGAGGCATTCTCATGTGGCAATGGGAAGTTCTTTGGCCTGATCATTCGTTGGAAATCCAAAGAAACAAAACGAGACTTGTACGGTATTAGTTGTATAACCTGCTATGGAATGTGGCGGTAACCTGCTATTGAACATAGTTAGCTATAGTAGGCATACGATAATGGTCGTATGTTGGCTAAGATTTATATTACACTTTCGAAATGAATTTTTCTACACTATGCACTAGTAATAATATCAAATGTTCTTTTTAATGCGTATCAAGCATCTTTGACTATCATAAGGAGAAATCTCCTCCGATTCTGCGTTTGCATTGTGTGTGTGTGCGGGAGGCCTTATGGTAATCTCGTTTTTAAAAGCATTGCGAATTGACTTTAAAAATATTCCTCTATTTTGGTTTTCAAAGATAAATAAACTGTTTTGAGTTCTCACACCAGTCTCATGACTGACTCGGAGTTTATTGTTTTCCTTCCTAAACTCTGGGTGCCCACCAATTTCCACACGGGCAGTTAAGAGTTAGGTTTATCAGGATATTCTGGATATTCTGGAGTTGCTGGAGGCAAGATGGATGGCATGCCGTATTATTATGTATAGTATTCTTTTTCCGCTGCACTGTTTGTTGTTGTATGTTGTTGTACACTCTGATGATGATGTAATGTAATGTATAAAATGTAATAACTGATATAGTTCTTTGTTTAAAGATTATTCATTTATTATTATATGTTGTTCCGCTGCGAATTGTGAGATTCTGATGTTGTTCTGTTGTTTTCTGTTCCGTTCTATTTTCTATGTTCTTTTCTCTCTACTTTCTATCTATCTTATCTCTTCTTCTTCCTCTTTCCTTTTCTTAAACCATAACATTTCGGGTTTCCGGCCTTCGATTTCTCGGCAGTCGATAAAGTGAGTATCGATGTTGAATTTTCGAAAGTCTAAAATTTTCGGGACGTTACAATACCACACAAAAGAGTGCAAATGTCAATTATTTCAAAATATATACCATACACCAATATCGATTCAGGTTGCATAAGAAATTTATTGGGCGATTGGGACCCAACCTCAAAATAAACATTAGGCCTTTCAAAAAAAATTAAAATATTTTTATTCAATTGGTTAACGGGATCCAATAATTTGAAATTCTGGTATTAACTATGTCCATTTTTACTATTTTGACTTCCCGACCGAAACACCACTTTAAATATATTTCCAAAACATCTAGTGCCATATGAATACCATTTCCGTCCAACCTCCTTCATATGGATCTTAGTCCAACCATTTGTTGCTATGCCGATGTCTCATTTCCATGACATTTCAACCAAAATAATTTAAATTAACTTTACTTGACCAAATTATGATCTCTCTATTTTACCCACTTAGAAACTTCCTTACAAAATTTTTAGACTCATGTTATCCTATGCCAAAAATGTATGTCAATGGACTTATAAAATTTTTATTTTTCTTAGGGAGGAAGAAATTAGAATTCAATTTTAAATGTAAATTAAACTCCTTGTTTAGAGGATAAGCAATAACTCATTATTAGAAGACTGTCATGATTATATCCTATGATAAGATTATGCCCCATCTGCCACTCCTTATCCAATTCAACCTCTTAATCTTTATCCAATACCATCTCATAACCAGTCATCATAATCCTTAAATCAAAAGTAATGACTCATCTCCAATCATGGTCCTCTCCCTTTCCTTCTAAGCAACCAGTGCTATACTTGCACTTAGGAATGCTTCCAATGCATAGACTTTCACTATTTGACCTCCTTTCACATGCTTTGGCAATCTATCTTCATGTAAAAAAACACTTAATCTTCAATATGTTCACTCTATAATCCTTTGAAATATGACTCTTCGCCTAATATCTCCTACATATGATTGTTGTTTTCTTTTCCTAACCTCCTTGGGATTCATTTCCATTTCGCTTTCCATGTCGTTGGTTCACATCTTTCTTAGGATCCTCCTCTTTAGCTAGTTCTAGTTCTCCATTAAGTGAGTTTAACAATGCTACATCAACCCAATCTTCAATTGTGCCTCTATATGGTATTTGGTTAAGAGCTAATTCCTTTAATGGAAAACTTAGTCCTTTTGCAAATGTTACTACTTTCTTATCTAGTGTATTGATCAAATCCAAACCTTGCCAATTCATTAAATTGATTAATATACTCTCCAACCGATGACTCTCCTTGTTTTAAACGGATGAATTTCTCCAGTAACAGCTCTTTCTCTGCTCTTAAGTAAAACATAACTTCAATTTTTTTTTTAAATCCACCCATGTTATATTTTCCTCATCGACTTCTGGAAGTACTATCTCCCACCAATTAGTTGCGTCTCCCTGAAGGTGTTAGGAAGTCAGCAATCTCCTTGCAATACCACTTAAATCCAACAAACCAAATATTTTCTCACAGGTGCAAAGCCTGGCCCATGTCACCGAATAGGTTCAGTTCCTACATATGGTTTCCTACCCAGACTAGTAAAGTCTCTAAGTAGCTTGTGGGAATCTACACTGCGTGGTGGTTGAATGGGAACCATACTTTGAGTGGTAGGTACGGGTTCTATGGGATTGACATTGGCTTGGTCAACAATAGTCTGACCAATTATCTGTAGATATCTTTCAACCATGTAGGAATATTCACTCTTGGAATATCTACAAGATTAACTCTTGTACTAGTTCCATCCCTTGCTTTAACCTAACCATTTTTAGCTTCTATTTTAGTCTTGGTTGAGTTACTCATTTTCCCCTATCTACGGTGAGATGAGGTTCATTATCAACTCCTCAATAGATATTTAACTCGACTAGAACAAAGAATAGTTTATACATATGTACTCGGTTCTTATATGGTTTATATTTATAAGTTTATTAAAATACAGATATAAAGTTTTGCTTTGATACCCAATGTAATAACCCACATTTTTGACCCTCGGATTTAATGCTTAAACCGACTTACAAATCTGGAAAATCGAAAATGACTGATCGTTAGGTTATGATAACAAGAAACAAACTGATATTTCTAACTATGTCTTTCTTTGATGACATCGGAAGGAATGGTATATGATATAAAAACCAACTTATATTCAAACAAATCTTTATAGCATTTTCAAGGTCATCGATCCATACAATATACAAATTTCAATCCAAACTATACACGACACACTAGAATGTCACGTTAACATATACAATATATACATAAGTAATGCATGCATCATCCGCACCATTGACACCACCTAATTCAACTCGACTCTGTAGTTTGCCAACCTATCAATGTCATAAAAAATCAATTTGGAGAGGGTTCAGACTTATATCCAAGTAAGTGAAACCAATCTATTCCATATATACTTCTAATATACTATTATAACATCATTTTAATATATTTAGCATTTATAGACATACCTTAACTTTCTCACATGCATACGAGAGTAATAACATCAACATCCATGAGTTAACTACTCAATTAAGGTCAACATTACAACTGACCACTTGGCGTATTCATCTAAACATCATACATATATCAGTGACTAGATATAGCATGCCCGATGCTCACTATACATCGACCGATGGACAAAAAGCCTAAGGTATGATCCACGGAAGATTGTATAAGCCTGCATATGGATGTCTTCATTCTCTCAAAATCCACGTATTGGATATGTGCGATCCATGGTGCTATGGTAAGTAAATAGGAGTCACGAACATAAATATGGGGCCGCTATGTACTTCGAATATCAACACCTATACTCATCAACTATATATACATATAACTTCATATGTATACACTGTTATATACACATCCGTTATATACACATTTACTCCATTCAATCATGCTAGTAAGTTCACATTAAAATGTAGCCTAAACCTTACTAGGAAAACCTAAGGAAAAAGACCTAAAACGATTAGGTAAAACAGACACATTTTGGCACTAATGGATCAGGGTCATAATAGCTCATACAATAGCTATCGGTTGACCTATGGTTCACACATCGATTGACTAGGTGGGGTTGAAATTTATAGGAGCAATGTTCATGTATATATGTTGGTTTTGTATATTTTTCTACTTTTTATTTTGATTCTAACTTGCATGTTTTTGATCCGATTCTCAAAAATTCGTAACATCCCTCACTTGAAGGCCCAGAACTAATAGTTACGGATGCTGCAGTCATCCATAGTTACTAATCCTCGATGACCAAATATGGTAATGATAGATATATTGATACACAAAAACACATGAATATGGAAAATTTTAAAGCATCAAAATAGTTCCACATTCCATTTCAAAACATTTCAAATTCATTACATAATCCTACAACCGTTAACTACATTCAGAGAATATATTTACTATAACATACACCAAGAGCGAAAAATGAAGATGTCTCCTTGGTGAACAGAGTATATATAGGAAATTTAACAACTTTTCCTTTACATCAACAACACAACGAAATCAAAATAAAAGGGAACTCTAAGTAGATATCATGTCTCCTACATGTCTTCGGAAGCTTATTCATCTAAAGAGGTACCTGAAAACCTCAACTCTCAAATTATTCAACATAAATTGGATACCCGAGAATTTAAGCGGAAAAAATAAACATCAAGTCAGACATGAACCCTTTTATGAATAATAATCTACCATCTCAAACCATTTAGATATCTAGTAAGACCACACCGCTTAGCGGAAAGGGTTTTCCCCTCACTAATATCTTAAAACCTTTATAAAACCATATATTGTGCTCCTGCATCCACAATTGTTAAAATAATTCAAAACAATATGATATGATGATATACAAAACAAGTGAATCAATTCTGGATTACCCATCCCCATTCATTTTGACTATCTGTCTCAATTATAGTTTGTAGGGTTACTATTAACCTAATGTTTTCATGGGATGGCTAATAATTGGTTATATGTTCATGGACTCCCAGTCCTATTTCATAGTTTTAATGGGAGCATTAAGAACCTATTGGCTCCTTCCAATATCTTTACTACTTCATGGATTTTCCCTAAACTTATTGGTAACTCCAATATCTTTTCCCTTATCCTAATTTTCATGGGTTGACTAGGAACCTATTGACTTCTGTCAGTATCTTAATCTGGATATAGTTTTCATGGACTAACTATGAACCTATTGGCCCCTACCAATATCAAATCATAGTTTTCATGGGCAAACTTTGAACCTGTCATCCCGACATTTTCATTTATACATAGTTTTCATGGGCTTACTATGAACCTATTGGCCCCTGCCATTATCTTCCTTTAATATTTAAGCATCCAATATTATGGTTTTCCTGACCTCCTGGATGTAAATATACTCATTCAGGAGTTAACTTAATTTGTATTCACTACTGGGTCAATCTAACTAGTTATTTCTGCCCTTCTCCAAATTACAGTTATGGGCCCATTACAATAGTAATATATACATATATGAAGAAGCAAACGTAATAACTTAGTTAATCCCTTTAACCTAGTAATCATGAAAATCATCTTCAAAAACTTCATTTCAAAATACTTTATTTATTTATGCCATGGTTTTCCTTTAAAATGAGATTGGGTTATTTGTTTTGGAAAACTAAGACTGTCGAAACCTTCAAACCTTAGCTTTCGACCACATTGGATAACCTCCTTCGAAAGCATATAAATCTCTTTCCAAAACATTAGACCTTGCCTTACGAAATACTTTAAAACCTATCTTTCGAAACCTTTTGAACGTGATAAGGTATTATGTGTTAACTCTTTAAAGCATAGCTTCGAAACCATTGAAAGTACCTCTTTTGAAACCCTTGGAAGTATCCCTTCCGAACCATTGAAAATCCCTCTTTCGAAACCATTGGGTTAATATTTAAAAACATCATTTGGGTCAAAGTGAATATAAATGAAAGTATCTCTTTCAATACCATTCTTTATCATATAAAAGCATTGGGGAAAACTTGATGGCATTGGTACCAATCCTTTTGAAAGCTTCAAAACATTTAAGTAAACATTGAAGGTTAGCATCGAAACCCCCTTTCGAAGCCATTGCCTTCGAAACCCTTGAATTCTTCCGAAAGCATATAGAAGTGGCCTAGAACATCTTTAAAACAAAAACTACCCTTCGAAAGCATTGATGACTTCAATATACTCGAAAGGCATAAGAACGGTAGCAGGGCTTCGAATAGGTCGGAACCCCTACTTTCGAAAGCATTATTTTACAAATAAGGGAACTCATTCGAAAGCTCTTACTTTCAAAACATAAAATGGATACCCCTTCGAAAACTATTAGAAAACCCCTTTCGAAAGGATATGTTTTGACTCCTTTGAAAGCTTGAATAAAATAAAGGCAAGTGCTTAGCTTTTTAAAACAAACAAAGGTATCGACCCCATCAGAAGCAATACTTTCGACACTATGTCTTATGCTTTTCTCCAATCTACTATGTACCATCTAACTGATACCTTGTGTAATGGTTTCGGCCTGGGTCGGTTTCGACTGAGATAGAGCAGAAGCATTGGAGTTGAAAGGCACTTCTAATAGAGGCAGAACCTTCTTTTCTGAGTAAAAGCCGATTAATGCCAATTAAAGCAAATTCTATCTAACTAACCTTCCTACATGTACAAATGTGATTAGCTACCTCAACTTTTCATATTCTTTACCAAAATAACCGCCGCTTAATTCCAGATCTAAATCAGGGTTTGTTTAGCAAATAAGTCGTTCTATTAAGCAAAACCAATATTGCAAATAATTCCTTCTTCTAAAATAATTTAATTTCCACAGCAAAGCACTTAGGAAAAATCCTAAAAAATTATATAAATTCACTTTCATCATGTTATCTAACATACAAAAATTCCAGACCCAATTTCTTCCTGAAAGAATCAAAATTAAATTTAAACCCAAGTTTATCATATTTTCCTTTGAAAATTCATAATAATCTTTCCATAGATTGAAAAATTATCAAAATTAAAACCCACTCCAAAATCATATTTTACATAACATAAAATTTTTCCATGGCATTCAAACATCAGATTCAATCGGCTTTGCCCTAAAACCGCGTAAATCCCCATTTAAACAATCTTGTTTAAATCAAACAAATTATAATTCAGGCATATCATCATCCAAATCATCGTGAAAATGAATTTAATATTAAATCCAAAAACATATGATCATAAAAAAATAGAGATGGTATAAATTATTATTCACCTTGATTAGGATAAGGAGATTGGATTGATATTAATTTCCTTAGCTTTAATCCTTAGCTTTACTTTGATTTCTCTTCTCTTTTCTTCCTAGCAATGGCCGACTCCTCTTTATGTTTGCATTTTACGTTTTTGTGAAAATAAGAAAATAATGTGAATGGTACAAGGAACGTGATTATATATAAGGGTAAGGGGTTATGTGCGACTACTACCCAATATACCCTTATGTAAACTAATTAGCCTATAAGCCATTCTTAAGCCCGTTTAATTTATTAAGCACGACCTTAATTTTATTTTCACATCTCAATCCTCTTATCACTCTAATTATTTACGTTATCTTATTTAACTTATCTAATTAAATATCCTGAATAATGTTATCAAATATTAGGGGTGTTATAGGCTCCTAACTAACCTTCCTACATGTACACATGTGATTAGAAAATTCCCGTCTTTAAAGAATTTCGCCCTCGAAATTCAACAAGGACTAAATACTAAACATAGCAATCATTTGTAACGACTCCTAATAACCATATTAGTCTATCTGACTAGCAATTATCTATATAAATCTAATATAGACATACCCTCAAAGTAGAAGTATATCGAATCGTGTCCTTTGTCTCCCAAGTACAGTCCTTCTAGTTGTCGCTCCACCGAACTTTCACCAACATGACTGTCTTGTTCCTTAGTCTTTTCTCATCTCTCATTACAACCCGAACTGGTTGTCTAACAAAAGTTAAATTAGGCTCTACTACTAAATCTTCCAACCCTGTTGGAGGAATAGTACTCTCTAGATCATGCACATATTTGTGAAGATGAGACACATGAAACACATTATGGACACTTGCCATACTGCTCGGCAACTCTACTCTATATGCGAGCTTTCCAATCCTCTCTATAATCTAGAATGGACCAACATATCTCTATGCCAGCTTCCCCGACTTCTCAAACCGTACCACACCCTTCATAGGTGATACTTTAATGAAAACACTGTCTCCAACTGAGAAATCTAGGTCTTTATGCCCATTATCCGCGTAACTTTTCTGTCTAAATTGAGCTTCCTTCATCTTTTCTCGGATAATATCAATCTTCTCTGACGCCTCCCTAACCAAATCTTGATCTAAGACTAATATGTCCATGGTCTCCAACCAACATGCTGGTGATTTGCATGGCCTTCCATACACAGCTTCAAAAGGAGACATTCCTATACTAGTCTAATAACTATTATTATAGGAAAACTCACCCAAATGTAGGTGATCTTCCCAAGATCCTCCAAAGTCCAATACACAGGCTCTCAATAAATCCTTGAGTACCTTATTGACTCTCTCTGTTTGCTCATCCATCTGAGGGTAATATGCAATACTCATCTTGAACTTAATTCCTAACACATCCTATAGACCATTCCACAATTCGCTAGTGAACAAAGCATCTCTGTCACTGACTATGCTACTAGGAACTCCATGTAGTCTAACTATGTTTTTCATGAACAACTTAGCTAAAACATGTGCCATCCTAGTTGACTTTACTGGAAAGAAATGTGCACTCTTGGACAATCTTTCCACTATAACCCATATACTTTTATTTCCTCTATTTGACCTTGGTAACCTGTCTATAAAATCCATATATATTGAATCCCATTTTCAAACTGGAATATATAGAGGCTGAAGCAATCCACTTGGCTTCTCATGTTTGGCTTTCACTTGTTGACAGTTTACACACTGCCTAACCCATAAGCCAATGTCCCTCTTCATACCTTTCCAATAAAAGCTCATCTTCATATCTTGATACATCTTGGTCCCTCCAGGATGAAGCGTAAACTTGGATCGATGACATTCTCCAAGAACTTCTTTCCTCAAGTTCTCAACATTTAGAACACATAACTGTCCCTTCTTTCTTAACCATCTACTCAGGTCAAGACTAAAGTCTTTCAGATCATCGATCTCAGTTCCAAATTCAAGCCCTCTGAACTTCTCGGCTAATAATGGATCCTTCTTCTGCTTAGAAGCAATTCTTTCGATCCACACCGATCGAACTTCTAAACAGGTTAGTTGGAAGTACTCTAACTAGAATTAGCAGTCGATCTTAACTGCACACTACAAGTAGGCAAAGCTTCTAAATCCTTCCATTCTACCAACATAGCTAACAACACAAACCAATGTCTTTTGCTAAGAGCATCGGCTACTTTATTACCTTTCACTTGTGTATACTCTATACCAAAATCATAAGCAGCCAAAAGCTCTAGCCACCTCTATTGTCTTATGTTCAACTTCTTTCTGGAAGAGCAAATATCTTAAAGACTTATGATCTGTGTATAGCTTAAATCTCTCCCCTAAGAGATAATGCCTCCAAATATTCAATGTGAAGATCACCGCCACCAACTCCAAATCATGAGTAGGATATCTCACTTCATGTGATCTAAGCTGCCGTGAAGCGTAGGTAATCACTTTACCCTTTTACATCAACACTGCTTCCAATCCTGTTATACATGCATCAGTATAAACCACCAACCATTGGTTTCCATCTGGAAATACTAACACAGGTGCATTGGTCAACAAATGCTTTAACTTAAGGAATGCTTCCTCATATTTGTCGGACTAAACAAACTTCACCTCCTTTCTTCTTAGCTTAGTCAAAAGCGATGCTATCCATGAGAAATCCTTGATGAACCTCCGGTAATAGCCAGCAAGTCCAAGAAAACTTATAATCTCAGTCACCATCTCTGGTCTCTTCTAGTTATTAATAGCTTTGATCTTATCTGGATCGGCTGACAACCCTTTCTCTGAAATCTTGTGACCAAGAAACCTAAACTCTTTCTTCCAAAAATGACACTTAGAAAACTTCACCTTCAACTAATGCTGCCTCAACATCTTAAGCACAACTCTAAGATAATCTTCATGCTCTCTTTCATCCTTAGAGTATACCAAAATGTCATCTATAAACACCAACACGAATCTATCCAAATACTCTTGGAAGACTCGGTTCATTAGATCCGCGAAGAAAGCATATGCACTCGTTAACCCGAATGACATTATTAACCACTCATACGAACCATACCTGGTTCGAAATGCTGTCAAAGGAATACTGTCTTCTGCCACTTTTAATTGATAGAAACTCCATCGCCAAGTCCAAATGGGAAAACACACTGGCTCCACATAACTGATCCAATAGATCATCAATTCTCGGCAAAGGATGCTTATTCTTTATCGTCCTCTCGTTCAAATTACGATAATCGATACACATCCTCAACGACCCATCTGGTTTCTTCACGAACACCATGACCGCTCCTCAAGACGAATTGCTTGGTCTAATAAAATTCCTTCCTTCTAGATTCACTTGCTGCACCTTCAAATCCTTCATCTCAGTCAGCGTCATCCTGCTAGGTGAGCAGGTTCATCTCCTGGTACAAGATCTATTCGAAACTCAACAGCTCGTTTCGGTGGTAGTCCTATGACTGACTCAAAGACATCTGCAAAATCTCTTGCTACTTGAACATGACTTAGCACTTTCACCGCTTCCATTGCACTTAACAAAGCACAGCTACTCTGATCAGAATTCTCCACTGGGAATATAATTCGGTTATGACTATCAGGGTGCCTTAGTGATATCTTCCCATCCTGGCAAAATATCCTAGCCACATACCTTCTCAACCAATCTATACCAAAATGATTCTGAAATCTACGAAATCAAAAATATACAGATTGCATGCAAACTTATGACCTAACAAATCAAGTTCTAACTAGTCATATCTCATCCCAAGAGTTACATACCCTTCTATTGGATTCGCATCCCTTAAGGAAGTACAAGGTTTGTCGGTTCTAAGCATAACCTATCAATCAAACATGGGATATAAATGAATGTGATGCACGGGTATCAAATAACATCCTTAGTGGTATACTCTGAATAAAAAACATACCTTCTATCACAGTATTTCCTTTATCAGTTGCAGCTGGCTTAGAAGATGATAGTCCAACAATAAAATCCTTTCCCTTGTCTGCCTTGACTAGCTCTGGACACTGGTTCTTATAATGTCCAACTTGATCACAGTTGAAGCACTTCACATTCTTCTTATCTGCAACCTTCTTCCCCTTGCCTGACCGACACTCATTTTCATAATGACCCTATTTGTCACACTTGTAGCAAACTAAATCAGCCTTTGCCTTCTTAGCAGCATCTCCTTTCTAGGCTCCCTTCTTCTTAAAGAATTTCCTTTTCTTTCCCTGAGGACCCTAGGTATCAACTGGCTTCTCTCTGGCACAAACAACAAGCATTTCTTTATGCCGGATTTCCGTCTTCACAACCACATTATAGGGATCACAGATATGTGTCAGGGTTGCCATAGTAAGCTTAGGTCTCAATCCCTAAATGAACCTCTCATTTCTCCTGATGTCAGTGTCTGTAATAGCATGTCCATATCAGGACAGCTCGTCAAACTTAGTAGCATACTCGGTTACCGACATCTCTCCCTGCATCAAATCCACAAATTTTCTCAACAATGCCGACTTAGAAAATTCAAATAAAAACCTCTATTCAAATCTTCCACTAAAATCCACCCAAGTCAGCTCCTCTTCCGTAACCCCAGCAGTAACATTATTCCATCAATGAAGTGTTGACCCTTGCAACTGCCTAGAGGCCAACCTCCTCTTCTACACATCATCTGAACCCAAATGAGAAATGATTCTCTCACAATGTAACAGCCAATCCTCAACTTCTTATCATTCTCCGTTCCCATAAATAGTTTTCCATTAAGACTGGCGTAATCTTGCTCAGCTTAGCATAATTATTCTCAACTGGAGCTACAAGATTAGCTCCTCCGACATTTCCAGCAACACCAGCAGCAACTCCTGATTGCATCATATTGACGAAGAAATGATACATCACCCCCATATCTACTGGTGGATTTCCAGCACCTACGTTGGCATCATCATTTTGGTTAGCATTAGCTTGTCGACCCGGGTTCCTCCTGGTAGGTCGAGCATTTCCATTGGTTGTGGTGCTTGCTCCACTGGGATTTCCTCTTCCGTTTCCTACTTTCATATCTTCTTTCTCATAAATCTACATAAAGCCTTAGTAAGATACAGAAGAACGAATATATATATATATATATATATATATATATATATAATACAAGTATGTTGCTATAAAGTTAATCCAAACCCTGATCTTATTTTTCTGATTCATTGGATTATGTTTTGAAAATCTTTTAGGTTTAAATGTATTATAAGTTTCATAAACCTATGCTCTGATACCAACTTGTAACATCCCCCACTTAGAGACCCCGAGCTAAAGGCTATGGATGCTGCAGTCATCCATTGGTATTAATCCTCGATGATCAAATACGGTAATGTTAGATATATTGATACATAGAAATACATGAATATGGAAAAAAATTAAAACATCAAACAAGTCCCAAATTTTATTTCAAAACATTTCAAATTCATTACGTAATCCCACAATCGTTAATCATGTTCAGAGAAAACATATTTATTACAACATACGCCAAGAGCGACATATGAAGATGCCTCTTTGGGTGATCAGAGTATTTATAGGCAATTTAAAAACTTTGTCATTACATCAACAACACAGCGGAATCAAAATAAAAGAGAACTCTGAGTAGCTATCGTGCCACATGCACGTCTCTGAAAGCTTATTCGTCTAAAGAGGTACTTGAAAACCTCAACTCTCAAACTAATCAAAATCAATTGAGTGCATAAGAGTTTAAGGGGAAAACATAAACTTCGAGTCAGACATAAAGACTTGTAAGAATAATAATTTACCATGTTAAACCATATAGATATCTAGCGAGACCACGCCACTTAACAGAACGGGTTTTCCCCTCATTAGTATCTTTAAACCTTTATAAAACCATATATTTTGCTCCTGTATCCACAATGGTGAAAAAAATTCAAAACAATATGATATGACGGTATACAAAACAAGTGAATCAATTCTAGATTACCCATCTCCATTCATTTTGATTATCTGCCTCTGTTATAGTTCTAGGGTTACTGTTAACCTAATAGTTTTCATGGGCTAGCTAATAACCGTTATATGTTTATGGTCTCCCTGTCTTATTTCATAGTTTTCATGGGATAGCTAAGAAACTATTGGCTCCTGCCAATATCTTTACTACTTCATGGGTTCTCCCTGAACCTATTGGTAACTCCAATATCTTTTCCCTTATCCTAGTTTTCATGGGTTGACTAGAAACCTATTGACATCTATCAATATCTTAATCTAGATATAGTTTTCATGGGATAACTATGAACCTATTGGCCCCTGCCAATATCAAATCATAGTTCCCATAGGCTAACTATGAACCTGTCATCGTGACATGTTCATTTATACATAGTTTTCATGGGCTTACTATGAACCTATTAGGCTCTGCCAATATCTTCCTTTCATATTTAAGCATCCAATATTGTGGTGTTCCTGACCTCCTAGATGCAAATCTACTCATTTAGGAGTTAACTTAATTTATATACACTACTTGTCAACCTAACTGGTTATTCTGCCCTTCCCCAATTTATAATTATTGGTCTATTAAAATAGGAATATATACACATATGAAGAAGTAAACATAATAACTTGATTAATCCCTTTAACCTACTAATCATGAAAATTATCTTCAAAAACTTCATTTCATAATACTTTATTTATTTATGCCATGATTTTCCTTTATAATTAGATTGCGTTATTTGTTTTGAAAAACTAAGGCTTTCGAAACCTTCAAAACTTAGCTTTCCACCTCACTGGATAACCTCCTTCGAAAGCATATAAATCTCTTTTCAAAACATTAGGCCTTGCCTTACGAATCACTTTAAAACCTCTCTTTCAAAATCTTTTGAATGTAGTAAGGTATTATTTATTAAATCTTTAAAGCGTAGCTTAAAAACCATTGAAAGTACCCTTTCGAAACCTTTGGAAGTATCCCTTCCGAAACCATTGGGTATATATTTAAAAATATCATTTGGGTCAAAGTGAGTATAAACAAATGTATCTCTTTCGAAACCATTCTTTATCATATAAAACATTAGGGAAAACTTGATGGCGTCGGCTCCATCCCTTTGGAAAGCTTCAAAACATTTAGGTAAACATTGAAGGTTAGCATCGAAACCCCCTTTCGAAGTCATTGCCTACGAAACCCTTGAACTCTTCCGAAAGCATTTAGGAAGTTGCTTAGAACATCTTTAAAATAAAACTACCCATTTGAGAGCATTAATGACTTCAATATACTCAAAAGGCAAAAGAACCGCAGTAGGGTCTCGACTACGTCGGAACCCCTACTTTCAAAAGCATTATTTTACAAGAGAACTCATTCGAAAGCTCTTACTTTTAAAACATAAAATGGCAACCCCTTCGAAAGCTACTAGAAAACCCCTTTCGAAAGCATATGTTTTGATTCCTTCGAAAGCTTTAATAAAAAAAGGTAGGCGCTTAACTTTTTAAAATAAACAAAGGTATCGACCCCATCAAAAGCAATGCTTTCGGCACTATGCCTTCTGCCTTTCTCGAATCCACTATGTACCATCTAACTGATACCTTGTCTATTGGTTATGGCCTAGGTTGGTTTCGATTGAGATAGAGTGGAAGCATTGGAGTCGAAGGGCATTTCTAATAGAGGCGGAACCTGCTTTTCTGAGTAAAAGCGGATTAAGGCCAATTAAATCAAATTCTATCTAACTAAATTGCCCACCAGTAAACATGTGATCAGTTGCCTCAACTTTTCATATTCTTTACCAAACTAACTGCAGCTTAATTTCAGATCTAAACCAAGGTTAATTTAGCAAATAAGCCATCCATTAAGCAAAACCAATATTGCAAATAAGTCCTTCTAAAATAATTTAATTTCCATAGCAAGTCACTTAAGAAAAATCCTCAAAAATTATAGAAATTCACTTTCATAATGTTATCGAACATACAAAAATCCCAGACCCAATTTCTTACTAAAATAATCAAAATTAAATTTAAACCCTATCATATTTCCCTTTGAAAATTCATCATATTCTTTCCATTGCTTGGAAAATTATCAAAATTAAAACCCAACTCCAAAACCATGTTTTACATAATGTAAAAATTTTCCATGGAATTCAAACATCAGTTTCAATTGGTTTTGCTCTAAAACCGCAAAAATCCCCATTTAAACAATCTGGTTTAAATCAAACAAATTATAATTCAGGCATATCATCTTCCAAATCATCATAAAAACGAATTTAATCTTAAATCCGAAAACATATGATCATAAAAAATAGAGATGGTAATTATTATTCACTTTGATTAGGATAAGGAGATTGGATTGAGATTAATTTTCCCTAGCTTTAATCCTTAGCTTTACTTTGATTTCTCTTTTCTTTCTAGCAATGGTCGACTCCTCTTTATGTTTATGTTTTATATTTTGGTGAAAATGAGAAAATAACGTGAATGGTATAAGGAACATAAGTATATATAAGGATAAGGGGTTATGTGCAGCTAATACCCAATATACCCTTGTGTAAAATAATTAGCCTATATGTCATTCTTAAGCCCATTTAATTTATTAAGCACGGCCTTAATTTAATTTTCATATCTCAATCCCCTTATCACTCTAATTATTTACATTATTCTATTTAATTTATCTAATTAAATCTTCTGAATAATGTTATCCAAACTTAGGGGTCTTACAATAGTTTTCTCTTAAAATTTTATATTATTATCATGTTCTATCATACTTCAAATCCATACTAAGATTTTTGTCAAAATCATATCCATATAACTTAGACTTTCCTTTTTATAAAATACATTTTCATACTTCCTAAAATATAAACTTTAAATTTAAACACCTCAAAATATTATTAAAAATCATCATAAATCAAAATAATTATAATTTAACATCTAAAATACTATATTAAACTTTAGCAATATTTTTCATATGATTTATATACATTTATAATGCATATTTTGATATTAACACATTCTATGCATAAAAATACCACTTTTCAAAATATTACCAAATGACGCATTTATATAAATTTAAGTGGATTAAATTTATATTAGTTTCTAAAACACATCCTTTCAACTCAAAAATCATTTTATGAACTTTTTACTTAATTTTATATGGTATTTTACATATATTATACATATGTATGCCTTCACAAACTTACATTTACATTTCTACACACACACACACACACACATGTAATTCAATTTCGATAGTTTATCAACATTCAATCTCAATATTATTTTGTTTGGCCAAACATCAACTTAGTTCCAACTTCATTGCTTATGTGTACCAAAATATCATTTAATTTTGGACTTTTACCATCAATTATTACTCTCTAAACTTAGTATTTATCCAATTATGCTTATCCATATATTGCAATCTTATTATATCATTATATTTTATTTATAAATGAAAGAGACAAGCCTACCTAGCAATTTGATGATCCAGTCCTGAAATCATCCTCTATCTAGTTTTTTGTGCACATCAACTTCAAAAAAATTTCCTAGTTCCTAATCTAGATCATTGCCCTTGCTCTCAGGATCATTTCAATGTAAAGTTTGCATGTATTCATTTAGATATGAGAGAGTTACGCCTTTTTTTATTAAAGGCAATTATTGGAGAAATGTGAAGAAGAAAAGAAAGAAAATGAATGTAAATATTCTGGTTTTGGGCTTTTTACAAAGTGAGGAAATGTCCATTGGTGATTCAAATTCAAATTTCAACCTAAGGCTCGCTAAACCCCAAAACTTTGTTTCTCCGTATCTCCTACGTTCGGGCCTCGAATTAAACAAGTGTATATATAGCGCAGATAAAAAATGAGCCAGTCAAAATGACGTAGGTTTCGTTGTCAAATTCAATTGTTTGTAAATTAAAAATATTCACTTATATTTTCAAATTTACTGAAATACCCTTTTAATATATATATTACTATTACAAAAATACTTGTGTTATAAGAAAATGCAAGAGAGTTAATTGAGATGACCCTAGACAAGGAGCTTCCTACTTCCCTTTTTTTCCTTTCTAAGCACTTTACTGGTCATGTGGAAGTATCCTTCTTATGGAAACCCCTATTTGTATCACGTTTCATTATTTTGGACATCTTGCTCCTTCTTTTTCTGTACATCATTGCCTGGTCTTCCTAAGCCTCATATTCCTCTTCCTTTGAAATTTCAACTACAGAAACCTTGACTAGTGAATGACAAGTTAAGGTTCCTGTCATGTTCTATGAATTGGAAGCTTTGACGATAACTATAGATACCGTACCCATGTGTCTACAAGAACCTATTTCTCTAGCTTCTAACGAGATCGATGGTTTTCCTACATGCTTGGTTATTGATGCCTCTATAATTGCCCGCACCGCCTCCATTCCCACTTTTTAGTCTTCCGTTGGACCTCCTACAAAACTCTACTGATCTTGGTTTCCCTGATTCAGACGATCTAGATGTAAGCATATATTATAACTTGGTCCTGATTGCTCTTGTGTCAACGAGCAATGTTCCTCCATGATATTCTTATGTGTTTTCTTTTACTTTACAGACCATTTTTGAACTATATGTCTTGTTACTGTGGTTTATGTGAGATGTAATCGATGTGAGTTGTAATGTCTTTGAGTTATACTTTCTGGGGCCTTCTGCCTCGGGCTTGTTTCTACCGACCACGATGAGTGGATGGTCCACTTTAGAAACCAGCTTATCTTGACAAAAAAAAGATATAAATACCAATATCCATGTTTGTACTTGTATGTATAGTTATAAATATGGTTATACACCATTATGCTATCATGCTAGTGAATGGATGTATTATAAATATTCATAAAAATTATTAAATAAACTTAATGAATGTGAATAACTAAATACGAAATATTTTTCAATAAAATATGATTTTATTTTAGTAAATAGATTGGACCTAATAATAGTTAATAGATTATATAGGCCCATTAATATCCAAATGGGATTATTTTGATTTATAATTTCACCCACTGCCAAAAGGGTAATCCTAACAATAGTATCGAAGCGAGGTTGGCAAAAACATCTGCATGGTAGCAGTGAGGTTGTAACGTTTTCGATTTTTCGTTGCCGAAAAACCGAAATGTTAGGGTTTAAAGAAAGAAGAAAGAGGTAGAAGAAGAGAGAAAAAGAGAGAAGAAGAAAGAAAACAATATCAGAACAGAAAGTAACAACAGAACAGGATAACAGACCAATATCAGAATCTCACAGTCGCAGCGGAACAACATATAATAGATAAATGAATATTTATTAAAACAAAAGAACTGTACATTTTATACATTACATCGCATTACACTACATCATATCATCAGAGTGTACAACAAACAAACAGCGGAAAAAGAAGAAATACTATATACAATATAATATACTACGCCATCCAGCTCGCCTCCAGATATCCGTAGCAACACCTGAATCCAGAATGCCTGATAACCTAACTCTAGACTGCCCGTGTAGAAATTGGTGGGCACCCAGAGTTTAGGAAGGGAACAATAAACTCCAGGTCAGTCATGTGACTGGTGTGAGAACTTAAAACAGTTATTCTTTAAAAACAACCAAAGAAATATTTTTCTTTAAGTAAATTCGAAATGCTTTTGGAAAATGAAACTACCATAAGGCCTCCCGCCACACACACAATGCAAACGCAGACTTGGAGGAGATTTCTCCTTATGATAGTCAAAGATGCTTACTACGCAGAAATCAAATCATTTTTGATATTATTATTAGTGCATAGTGTAGAAAACAATTTCAAAAGTAGAATATAAATCTTAGCTAGCATAGGTACCATTATATTATGCCCGCTATAGCTACCATATTAAATGGCAGGTTCTACAACTAAAACCGTACAAGGCTCGTATTGTTTCTTTGGATTTCCAACAAATGGTCAGGCCAAGGAACTTCCCATTGCCACATGGAAACGCCTCTGGAATGACGTCCCGAGAACCTAACCGGATCTCTGCCGACACAAGGCCGGGTTACCCCTAACTGGGTAACAACTGACACGAATATGTCATTCCCCGATCGTAACCGATCTATATCCGAGGATCCCCGATTTCCAACAACCACAAAGTAATAAATTTGCAGTAACCACATAGGTTAAGTATCTAGGCTCCATACCATGATACCACCTCTATCCAGAAGGAATGACATACACTAAAGGGGTGCTACCCCCTAATAACCTTGCCGCATCTTTCCTGTTTTGACCATTTCCGGGGTGTGAGGCTCGATGAAGTCTCGTCCACAAAGCCACGCTTTACAAAAGCAGTGCTTTGGGTCAACAAATGATCAAAGCAATTATCATCAAGAAAGACGATCAGACAAATGATCCTGTCACAAACGATCAACCAATGATCATTTCACAGCATCACTCAGTATGCCACATTACCAATTCGGGAATGTATCACTAGTAACCATCAACTATATAACCTCTGAGCCCGTACGTCTCAGAGAAGGGTGTTAAGCTAAGAGAATAAATTCTCCGCCACCAACAGATATATATTTGAAAGAAACCAGCTTTACATCTCAAATTGTAACGTCAGACATACAATCCATACAAGTCTGTTCCGGGATCGAACAGAACCGAAGGTACTTCCAAAGAAGCCCTTGCAATCCGGATATTCATTAATCACGTCCGGACTTCCCGTCACTAAGGGTGATAAAACCTCTGTACCGGAGATCAGCCGATGCAGAGTAACTCGACGGTAATCCTTTCGTTTTCACAATTATCCGGTCTTCAACACCGGTCTTCAAATGCAATTCATAACGACGTATCACTATTCGGAATGGGTTATACGACCCCATGGTCCTTTCCTGGTTAACCCGAATAGTGAGCGCTTATTTAAAAATAAGTGTGGCATCCAATTCAAGTAATCACAACAAATACCCATTTAAAGATAAATATTGATAGTCGGTTATTTAACTATCAATAAAAATGCGCCACATCATCAGATTCCAAATAATTTCCCAAATTATTTAATTTCCCAAACAAGATATATAATTTTCCACACTTTGAAAATAAACAACGTTTATTTTGAGACAAATTTTCCCTTTCCATTTATAAATTCCATAGTGAATTTATATTTCAAATTATCTATTGATCTACAGTTTTCAATAGGTTCAATTATTCAATTCCAATTTATCTTCAAGAAGATAAATTCTCAAAACGTTTCATTTCATAATGGAAAAGCATTTCCATACTTATTTAAAAATAAGTAATTCGTAAATTTCATTTATTTTCAACAATTTGAAAATATTCAATATACTTAACCCATAGTTAAGTATATATTTCATTTGTTTAAGGAAATCATTCTCTTATTCACATTTATTTGGGTCAAAACGAATGTTGCGTAAAACATCGTTACGACAACACAAAATCACTAGTATAGGAATTCGAAATTAAATAGATATATAAATCCCAATACTATATAAAACATTTTCCTTTCGGAAATCATTTACTATAACAACAGTGTTATAGTCCACCATTTCCTTATTTTCTCAAAAACGTCTATTTCAACAATGAATGTTGAAATCTACGGCTTCCTTTCCTTCTATTTCTCGAAAACGTCTATTTCAACAATGAATGTTGAAATCTAGGTATTCGATACTTAATGCATTTTAAAACACCTTTAATCGTTTTAAATTCCATTTAAAACATTCCTTTCCCAAAATATATCCATTTTCTTTAATAATATATTCACTGTTCAAAATTGTGAATATAGCTCCTTTAATAAATTTTAATATTAAATTCATCAAATTAAATTTGATTTTCGAATTTATAAACAATGTTTATAAATTCCAACCCTATTTATAACTTTGATTTATAAATTTTCTTTATCAATCCAATTCAATTTATAAAATTCAATTTTTATACCAAAAGTCCATATTATAAGTTAAGTACTTATAATTCATTCATTCATTTACCAAATCGTTCTTTTAAGCTTCACAAATTCCAAATCTTATTGCTTATAAGATTCTTTTATATTACATGACAATTTCAACTTATAAAAAAATTCCTTTATTTACAATTTCTATAAATATCTCATTTAAATGTCCAAAATCCATTTTATAAGTTAATGACTCATAAATCTTTTATTTTCAATATCTATTCATTTTATAACTTTCACAATTTACAAATCTATAATTTTCAATGATCCATTTTATAGTTCATTTTAACACATAATAAACTCGTTTATACTTCCAATATTTTTATTTATAAATATCAATTTATAAAATCTTTTATATTCATCCCTTATAATAATTCAGAAATCCAATTTAAATTATTATATAAATCTATTTATTTTTAAAAACTACCTTTGGGTTATATTTTACAAAAATCATGAATTTTATAACTTAAAAATTAAAATTTTAATTTATTTAGAATGAATCAAATTCAAAAATTAAATAACAACATATACTTTGAAAAATCACTTTAAAAATCCTTTTTAATTCAAAATCGTTATTTTTAATTTTAAAAATGAATCCGATGATGCAACAGCATCCAATAGCCAATCACAGCAACAAATATCATATATCAATATGATAATCACAATTCACACAATATCTATAATCAAATAAATATTTGTGAGGAATCCACTTGGATCCCTCCAACCTGTTTCCCTGCATCCACAGATGTTAGCACAATACCCATTCCACTTCAAGGTGGAATATCGCCGTATATGGGATTTATAAAATATATATCCGCTTAATAGGCGGCGCAATAGGGTCTCATCCGCTATACAATGCGGGAAATCAATCAACTGCAATATATACATATGCCAATATATATATTGCTATATATATAGATATATCCTACTATATCTAATATCGCAATCAAGCAAACAATCAATCAATCAGCAAATTTTAAATCTAACTATTTAAAATTTAAAATAACCCTTTTTGAGTGAGAAGTTCTCACCTTAGCTTTATTTTGCAATCCATTTTCCATCTCAACTTGATTTCACAGGTTTGACCTTGTATAAACAATTTATACAATTTATCAATATTCGAAATAACTTGAACAATTAATTTCCGTTTAATAGTTTTTGATTAACTGATAATTCTTTTTAAACCAATTTTTTTTCCTTTTAAATTTAATTAACCGATGGTTTTGCTTTTAAACCAGTTTCTTAAAAAAAAAAAATTTAACCTTATATATCATCTGCATAATTTATTAATATTCAAATCAGTTAAATAACCAGCTACTGTTTTAACATCAAACATAAATACTTCCCTGCTATATCAATCGAATTCAATTTATTTTAAACTTATCCTACTAAAATAAAATTAAATGACCTTGCTGCAACATGGACCCTGTTGCCCCACGCGACTCTGACGAATCCAGGGCCGGCCTCGCACACCCAAACCCACTGTCGACGAACCCAGCTCGCTTCCCCCTCATCGCGAATTGGTTCGCAACCCTCTTTCAACGCGCGCCGCCACTAGCTCCATCGACCCCCCTTTTTGCCATCGAGCTCGCCGCGAGCTGCTGCCGCCGATACCCCCATCGTGACAACGCCTGCTTGCCTCCACCATCGCGATGCCGCGTCCTTCCAGACATCGCGAGCTCCTAACCCAAATGCCTCGCGCAACTCGATTCGCCGCCTTTGCTGTTGCTTTGCCGCGAGCGCCTCCACCATCGCGACAACATGCCCGAGATCTCAGTCGCCCCCTTTTTTTTTCTTTTTTTTTCTGAATCAATTTTTTGAATTGGGGCGGCCATGCTTATTGATTTCGAATAAAGGAAGGGAGGCTCGGTATTGAAGCTTATCTGGTACGAGATTTTGAATAAAGAGGCAAATGGGTAGATCGCGATTTACAATTAGGCTGTGGCCATTTTTAAATTTTCTTTGCTTTGTTTTTTTCTTCTTCTGAACTTGCGTGATTTTTACAGAGAGATGGGGAACAAGAGTACGTGATGGTTCAGGAAATAGGTCTGCTTAAAGAAAGTAGGGTGGCTGATGTTGACAAATTTTAAATTTTAAATTCAAGTTGAATTTGATTTCAATTCCAATGCGTTTACTCACCGTGTGCTCACATAACAACTCCGAAAAATACGAAATTTGAAATCCGATAAGAATTCAATATTATGGACCCAATGGAACTGGTTTCGTCGAATTCCGAGACTGTGCCTCGGAAGGCTATTTTTAAATTCAATTTAAACGATAATTTTTCAAAACTGAACAAATAACTTTCAAATTCAATTCTGAAGCTTCAATTATCTTCAATATTACCAATATGGATTTTACAAGCCTTTGAAATATTTTTAATCGGCTTAAAATTGAAGATTCAAATTTTTATTCACTTTCAATAGATTAAATTTTTATAATTTAATCGCCAAATTCAAAGTTATAATGGAAATTCAATCCAAACCATTATTCAAATATTTAAAATTAATTAAATATTTTCAATTTAAATTGTTTAAAATTCTGGGTCGTTACAATCTTCCCCCCCTAAAAAGAATTTCGTCCCGAAATTACAAGTTAGGAACAAATGGTCCTTAACTGGTTTACTATTTTTCACAATCCAAATAGTTTTATCAACTTACTAACCTAAATCTTTTTACTAGAGATTCATTATCATTTCAACTAGCTTTCCAACTTCAATTATAAGTTTCAAACAATATTATTTTCTTAACAATTCAAATTTAAATTCAAATTCAAATTTCAAACTTTCAAAATTTTCTCAAAAATTTTCTAACACCCTAAATTTTCGAAAAATTTCGCCAGCGTCTCCTTTGCGCGGCTCGATCGGTACGACTACAAAATGGCACCACGGCCCCTCAGAATCAAAAAGAAAAGAGAAAGCCAAGTGGCTGGAGAAGAAAATCATCAAATTTCATACTGAAATTGAAATACGTACCTTTTGTCGAGCAATTCAATTTTTTTTATCTTTGAAATCAAAATCCAAATTCCATTTCCTTTAATATACCTGTATAACCTGCTAGTAGTAGTATCCAATTCCAATATTCAAATATCATTTTGCACCTTTCATTTCAAAATATTCAATATATGCTTCTTATACCATCTTTAGCTTTACTATTGAAGTTATATATTCATTTCCATTCAATTTTGCATTTCAATTTCATTTGCAATTCCTAAAGTTTCAATTCATCTTTAGTTGCTTACGACCAATTCATATGCCATTTTCCATTTAATTCAATAGTTTACAATTCATTTTCTTCATTCTATTCAGTTCTAAGCAAAACGAATTCATATTCGTTCTAGTTTATAACTAATTCAAATTGATACCAATTCAATTTATTCTAATTCTACTTCAGTTCAATTTGCATTTCATATTTTCCATTCAATTTTGTTTACATTCCATATTCATATTCATCTTGAATTTACTTAAGCTATTTCACTTCAAACTCAAGTTCATTTCCTTGTAAACAATCTTCAATTTCATTTCCATTTTCATTTAATTCAATTCACTTACAAATCATATTTACTTTCATTCCTTCAATTAGTTTAGCTTACTAATTTTCGTTTCAATACTTCGGTTTGCTTAAATCAAATTCAATTCCAATTCATTTTAATTACTCCAAATTTATTTTCAACTTAATAATATTCCATAAATATTTTTATATAGCATTCCAGAGTCTTTTCAGCTTTTCCAAAACCAAATCCAAATTTTCCAAACAACTTTTATTTAAAACAATTTGGCAGCAATTCCTCTTTTGGAAACCCGAAAATGAACACCAATGATGCTGCGGTCATCATCGGAATTATTTTCCAGCGACCGAAAAGAGTTTAGAGCTTTCCATCCTTCAAACATTTTTCCAAAAACCTTTGAAAATTATTTCCAAACCAAACAGGAATTTAATTTCTAAAATTTCCAAATTCTTTCAAAAACATTCCCAAATATTTCTCTGGAATTTCATTTCTAATTATAAATCACATTTATAATTTACATTCTTCAATTTCATTTGCATATGGATTTTATTTTCTAACTTTTGATTATGATTCCAATTCTTATTCAATAATCAATGGTAATAATTTGTAATATTATTAATTCCTAACACCCATGCAACCATATACCATAATAATCTACAGAAAATCATTTCTTTTATACACAAAATAGCCTTGGGTAAAATTATTTCATTTACCCGATTTTTAAAACAATATTGTGTCGAATTGTTCTATTCAAGTGTTTAGAAACCCCTTCGATTCAGTTTCGAGGCTGCGCCGACGAAGGTTCATATACCACTCAACAAACCAATCATCACAATATAAAAAAAAAATTATATTCACTAACAAATATGCACTCATATCTATTACTACACTCAACTCATTCTAGAGTACTGCTGACTCTATCTCTAATGAGTAACACCCAACAGAGCAGGTTGTCACATAACCATATGCTCTGATACCAAATGTAACGTTTTCGATTTTTCGTTGCCGAAAAACCGAAATTTTAGGGTTTAAAGAAAGAAGAAAGAGGTAGAAGAAGAGAGAAAAAGAGAGAAGAAGAAAGAAAACAATATCAGAACAGAAAGTAACAACAGAACAGGATAACGGACCAATATCAGAATCTCACAGTCGCAGCGGAACAACATATAATAGATAAATGAATATTTATTAAAACAAAAGAACTGTACATTTTATACATTACATCGCATTACACTACATCATATCATCAGAGTGTACAACAAACAAACAGCGGAAAAAGAAGAAATACTATATACAATATAATATACTACGCCATCCAGCTCGCCTCCAGATATCCGTAGCAACACCTGAATCCAGAATGACCTGATAACCTAACTCTAGACTGCCCGTGTAGAAATTGTTGGGCACCCAGAGTTTAGGAAGGGAACAATAAACTCCAGGTCAGTCATGTGACTGGTGTGAGAACTTAAAACAGTTATTCTTTAAAAACAACCAAAGAAATATTTTTCTTTAAGTAAATTCGAAATGCTTTTGGAAAATGAAACTACCATAAGGCCTCCCGCCACACACACAATGCAAACGCAGACTTGGAGGAGATTTCTCCTTATGATAGTCAAAGATGCTTACTACGCAGAAATCAAATCATTTTTGATATTATTATTAGTGCATAGTGTAGAAAACAATTTCAAAAGTAGAATATAAATCATAGCCAACATAGGTACCATTATATTATGCCCGCTATAGCTACCATATTAAATGGCAGGTTCTACAACTAAAACCATACAAGGCTCGTATTGTTTCTTTGGATTTCCAACAAATGGTCAGGCCAAGGAACTTCCCATTTCCACATGGAAACGCCTCTGGAATGACGTCCCGAGAACCTAACCGGATCTCTGCCAACACAAGGCCGGGTTACCCCTAACTGGGTAACAACTGACACGAATATGTCATTCCCCGATCATAACCGATCTATATCCGAGGATCCCCGATTTCCAACAACCACAAAGTAATAAATTTGCAGTAACCACATAGGTTAAGTATCTGGGCTCCATACCATGATACCACCTCTATCCAGAAGGAATGACATACACTAAAGGGGTGCTACCCCCTAATAACCTTACCGCATCTTTCCTGTTTTGACCATTTCCGGGGTGTGAGGCTCGATGAAGTCTCGTCCACAAAGCCACGCTTTACAAAAGCAGTGCTTTGGGTCAACAAATGATCAAAGCAATGATCATCAAGATAGACGATCAAACAAATGATCCTATCACAAACGATCAACCAATGATCATTTCACAGCATCACTCAGTATGCCACATTACCAATTCGGGAATGTATCACTTGTAACCATCAACTATATAACCTCTGAGCTCGTACGTCTCAGAGAAGGGTGTTAAGCTAAGAGAATAAATTCTCCGCCACCAACAGAAATATATTTGAAAGAAACCAGCTTTACATCTCAAATTGTAACGTCAGACATACAATCCATACAAGTCTGTTCCGGGATCGAACAGAACCGAAGGTACTTCCAAAGAAGCCCTTGCAATCCGGATATTCATTAATCACGTCCGGACTTCCCGTCACTAAGGGTGATAAAACCTCTGTACCGGAGATCAGCCGATGCAGAGTAACTCGACGGTAATCCTTTCGTTTTCACAATTATCTGGTCTTCAACACCGGTCTTCAAATGCAATTCATAACGACGTATCACTATTCAGAATGGGTTATACGACCCCATGGTCCTTTCCCGGTTAACCCGAATAGTGAGCGCTTATTTAAAAATAAGTGTGGCATCCAATTCAAGTAATCACAACAAATACCCATTTAAAGGTAAATATTGATAGTCGGTTATTTAACTATCAATAAAGATGCGCCACATCATCAGATTCCAAATAATTTCCCAAATTATTTAATTTCCCAAACAAGATATATATTTTTCCACACTTTGAAAATAAACAACGTTTATTTTGAGACAAATTTTCCCTTTCCATTTATAAATTCCATAGTGAATTTATATTTCAAATTATCTATTGATCTACAATTTTCAATAGGTTCAATTATTCAATTCCAATTTATCTTCAAGAAGATAAATTCTCAAAACGTTTCATTTCATATTGGAAAAGCATTTCCATACTTATTTAAAAATAAGTAATTCGTAAATTTCATTTATTTTCAACAATTTGAAAATATTCAATATACTTAACCCATAGTTAAGTATATATTTCATTTGTTTAAGGAAATCATTCTCTTATTCACATTTATTTGGGTCAAAACGAATGTTGCGTAAAACATCGCTACGACAACCCAAAATCACTAGTATAGGGATTCGAAATTAAATAGATATATAAGTCCCAATACTATATAAAACATTTTCCTTTCGGAAATCATTTACTATAACAACAGTGTTATAGTCCACCATTTCCTTATTTTCTCAAAAACGTCTATTTCAACAATGAATGTTGAAATCTAGGTATTCGATACTTAATGCTTTTTAAAACACCTTTAATCGTTTTAAATTCCATTTAAAACATTCCTTTCCCAAAATATATCCATTTTCTTTAATAATATATTCACTGTTCAAAATTGTGAATATAGCTCCTTTAATAAATTTTAATATTAAATTCATCAAATTAAATTTGATTTTCGAATTTATAAACAATGTTTATAAATTCCAACCCTATTTATAACTTTGATTTATAAATTTCCTTTATCAATCCAATTCAATTTATAAAATTCAATTTTTATACCAAAAGTCCATATTATAAGTTAAGTACTTATAATTCATTCATTCATTTACCAAATCGTTCTTTTAAGCTTCAGAAATTCCAAATCTTATTGCTTATAAGATTCTTTTATATTACATGACAATTTCAACTTATAAAAAAAATTCCTTTATTTACAATTTCTATAAATATCTCATTTAAATGTCCAAAATCCATTTTATAAGTTAATGACTCATAAATCTTTTATTTTCAATATCTATTCATTTTATAACTTTCACAATTTACAAATCTATAATTTTCAATGATCCATTTTATACTTCATTTTAACACATAATAAACTCGTTTATACTTCCAATATTTTTATTTATAAATATCAATTTATAAAATCTTTTATATTCATCCCTTATAATAATTCAGAAATCCAATTTAAATTATTATATAAATCTATTTATTTTTAAAAACTTCTTTTGGGTTATATTTTACAAAAATCATGAATTTTATAACTTAAAAATTAAAATTTTAATTTATTTAGAATGAATCAAATTCAAAAATTAAATAACAACATATACTTTGAAAAATCACTTTAAAAATCCTTTTTAATTCAAAATCGTTATTTTTAATTTTAAAAATGAATCCGATGATGCAACAGCATCCAATAGCCAATCACAGCAACAAATATCATATATCAATATGATAATCACAATTCACACAATATCTATAATCAAATAAATATTTGTGAGGAATCCAGTTGGATCCATCCAACCTGTTTCCCTGCATCCACAGATGTTAGCACAATACCCATTCCACTTCAAGGTGGAATATCGCGGTATATAGGATTTATAAAATATATATCCGCTTAATAGGCGGCGCATTAGGGTCTCATCCGCTATACAATGTGGGAAATCAATCAACTGCAATATATACATATGCCAATATATATATTGCTATATATATAGATATATCCTACTATATCTAATATCACAATCAAGCAAACAATCAATCAATCAGCAAATTTTAAATCTAACTATTTAAAATTTAAAATAACCCTTTTTGAGTGAGAAGTTCTCACCTTAGCTTTATTTTGCAATCCATTTTCCATCTCAACTTGATTTCACAGGTTTGACCTTGTATAAACAATTTATACAATTTATCAATATTCGAAATAACTTGAACAATTAATTTCCGTTTAATAGTTTTTGATTAACTGATAATTCTTTTTAAACCAATTTTTTTTCCTTTTAAATTTAATTAACCGATGGTTTTGCTTTTAAACCAGTTTCTTAAAAAAAAAACATTAACCTTATATATCATCTGCATAATTTATTAATATTCAAATCAGTTAAATAACCAGCTACTGTTTTAACATCAAACATAAATACTTCCCTGCTATATCAATCGAATTCAATTTATTTTAAACTTATCCTACTAAAATAAAATTAAATCACCTTGCTGCAACATGGACCCTGTTGCCCCACGCGACTCTGACGAATCCAAGGCCGGCCTCGCACACCCAAACCCACTGTCGACGAACCCAGCTCGCTTCCCCCTCATCGCGAATTGGTTCGCAACCCTCTTTCAACGCGCGCCGCCACTAGCTCCATCGACCCCCCTTTTTGCCATCGAGCTCGCCGCGAGCTGCTGCCGCCGATACCCCCATCGTGACAACGCCTGCTTGCCTCCACCATCGCGATGCCGCGTCCTTCCAGACATCGCGAGCTCCTAACCCAAATGCCTCGCGCAACTCGATTCCCCGCCTTTGCTGTTGCTATGCCGCGAGCGCCTCCACCATCGCGACAACATGCCCGAGATCTCAGTCGCCCCCTTTTTTTTTTCTTTTTTTCTTCTGAATCAATTTTTTGAATTGGGGCGGCCATGCTTATTGATTTCGAATAAAGGAAGGGAGGCTCGGTATTGAAGCTTATCTGGTACGAGATTTTGAATAAAGAGGCAAATGGGTAGATCGCGATTTACAATTAGGCTGTGGCCATTTTTAAATTTTCTTTGCTTTGTTTTTTTTTCTTCTGAACTTGCGTGATTTTTACAGAGAGATGGGGAACAAGAGTACGTGATGGTTCAGGAAATAGGTCTGCTTAAAGAAAGTAGGGTGGCTGATGTTGACAAATTTTAAATTTTAAATTCAAGTTGAATTTGATTTCAATTCCAATGCGTTTACTCACCGTGTGCTCACATAACAATTCAGAAAAATACGAAATTTGAAATCCGATAATAATTCAATATTACGGACCCAATGGAACTGGTTTCGTCGAATTCCGAGACTGTGCCTCGGAAGGCTATTTTTAAATTCAATTTAAACGATAATTTTTCAAAACTGAACAAATAACTTTCAAATTCAATTCTGAAGCTTCAATTATCTTCAATATTACCAATATGGATTTTACAAGCCTTTGAAATATTTTTAATCGGCTTAAAATTGAAGATTCAAATTTTTATTCACTTTCAATAGATTAAATTTTTATAATTTAATCGCCAAATTTAAAGTTATAATGGAAATTCAATCCAAACCATTATTCAAATATTTAAAATTAATTAAATATTTTCAATTTAAATTGTTCAAAATTCTGGGTCGTTACAGAGGTCATAAGTTGGAATCATGCAGCAAATATGATAAGGGATTCTCATAATGTTATCAGTGGTGAAGCATTAGCTCTTATCCATACATGTCCTAGGTCAAGGAGTTGACAGGTTGTTGTGTGAGGCGAGAGGTTGCATGTAAAATTCACTCATAAGGAATCTTAAAGTAGACCACCTCAAAGGAGTTTGGGACCGACCAAAAATGCTATTTGTATGGTCTGTGCAATCTTATTAGTCCATATTTAAGGCTAACTAATAAACTTTTCTATCTAATGGGTATCTAGAAAGTAGTGTCCAGGCCTAGAGATGGATAAATGGTTTGGAAAATGGCCTAAAAGACTAGAATAGAAGTGTCTTGGCTACTAGCCCAATGCAATGGGCGGAGTAAATCCAAAAGTTTTCCCTAGATGTAAAGGCTCAAATTTATTTGGGCCTTGGGATTATTTTCGAACTATGTTTTGAAAATTTAAAATATATTTTAAATTTTAATTTTAATTTAAAATAATAAAGAAAATTTTATAAATGTTATAAATTTATTTTGTTTTGAGAAATTAATTTTATATATTTAATTTTTTATAAATATTTAGTTAATTTGATTTATTTAATATATATTTAATTAAATAAATATGTGTGTATATATTGATATATGTAAATAACTATGAAGGTTATAGTTTAAAATTTATCTTAAAATTGTTCAAGACAAATAAAGTAAAGTTTTTAGAAAGTATTAAAATATTTAACTAAAAGTTTAATTATATAAAAAAATATTTGATAAATAATTAATTAAATTTTAATTAATTAGGATATATGTTTTATGTACATATAGCTATAAAGGTGGTAGTCACATATTCTTCTTAAATAGTTTAAGATAAGTAAAATAAATTTTCTGTAATTTTAAAATAAAATTGAATTAATTTTTTTAATTAGATTAAGAACTAAAATTAATTAAATTTGATTTAAATAAAGTACAATTAATATTATATAATTTAATTAAATTATGGTAGTTTAATCAAATTAAACTTACATAATTATATATGTATAAGCTTAATATAAGTGGAAATATAAGAGACCCAAAATTGATTTGTAGAACAAATACTACATATGTATGTATACTATGATTTTAAATGTGCTTTACGCTTTAATCATGAGGGTATTTCTAAAATATATTCTAACTTTAATCGATATCACTTAAAATATATTAAAGATTACGAATCTTTAATAAATTGGTCCTCTATCATTTATATATTGGTAGAATACTTGCACACGCAGTAGTTTTTGAGAAAACTCATGCTAGAGCTATTATGGATAGTACTATTAATATATTGCCCATATGAGGTAAAATATGTGCTCGTATTTGTTAAGCAAACTCATGGTACATGTATTATACCATTGAGAAAAAATATGCCAATGCGAATAGTCTCCCTTGATTTGTTGAGAAAACTCGAGGTCAAGGTCGAGATTTGGGCAGACCATGATTAGGAGTTATATATGATATAACATATAAAGAGTCATCCATCTCTTGTAGGGCTATGATTTGTTGAGCAAACTCTATCAAAAACCTAAAGTTAGCGAGTCTTAACACCAACTAGAGAAATCGAGAGGTTTATATGTTTTGCTTTGGGCTTTTAGGAATATATAATTTAGTGAGATTCTTATTAGAAAAATAGAATGATAACATTTAACCATTCTAACATTGTAAGAACCTGTAATATATAAAGTTAAAACAATTTACTTTAACAAATTTAAGAAACTAATGAAATTGATAAGATTGTATATCAACAAATATATACAAGTAAACTGAATTAGGATTCACAAAGAATTATAAAATAAAATTACTAACAAATCTTTTGGCATGTTGCCACGTCAAGACCCAAGCACAACCTAAATTATACAACTACTAAATACATTCGACCTCGGTTGCTTAAGTGTTTATTTGTCCAAGACCATGTATTATCTTCTACGAGTTTTGAACTCTAAAGCAATACAAGATTATTGATATTTGATCCATATTCAAACACATACACATATATGTTGTATGGTGGACAGTCACAGTGTACGAGAGCTCGATGAAATTGGTTTGTTCAAAATAAGTAAATAAACCACAATGCAAGACCATATGTTCAATAAAATTGAATAACTAGAAAAAAGTTGTGCTGAAAGCAACATTAGGCCAACGAACTAAAGACTGACCTGGGAATTCAATCATTGAAATGTCAGTCTCAGTAAGTTACTTAAGTGTAACCCATACAATACCTTTAAAATGTTAAGGATGCCCAGTTTGGTTTTTTAGTAAGAGTTTCCTTTTGAATGGTCCTACCGAGAAAGCAAATGTGCGAGATTGATGTAATATAGGCACAATTGAGACGAATAGAGTGACTTGTCATCTCTGCTTCCTAAAGAGACATAGGAAATAAGAATTGTACAAAATACTAGTGGATATTTAATATAGAATGAAAAATGTGATTTCTATCTAAATTCTTTTTTTCTTAGAAAATTATTTTCTACAAGAGTTATTTCTTTGAGTTCAAGATATTTGATTTGCAACTCTCGATTATAAACTAGTTACAATGGATAGAATAAGTAGCACATAATAAGTGGTTAAATGAAGCTTTGTATTTCATGCATTGTTATTATAGTGGTATAAATAGTGGGAGCATACCATATGACACTTATTAGTAAATGCATCAAATTACAAAAGGTTGTCTTTGTATATATACCAAAAACTATTTGTAAAATAATGACTTGCTTTCATTGTTGACTGAAAATAGATATAGTTTTATTTTAATACGAATATTTTGAATATTTGTTATAAGATAAATCTACAATAATGGTATTTATTTTCACAATAAAATTGATGCATTAGCTATAGATAATATAGAAGTATCTAAATTTTCTACAGTTATTTTAGAACTCTAGGCTAAGCCGTATCTTTTAGAAATAATTCTTCATTCATATGATTATGAATCATATGGTATGATAAATTACATTTCAAATGATTAAGGGAAAATTACATATCTAGTGGAAGTGAAAAAGTGTTAACGAACTCTTCGATTATATATATATATTCCATGACATGACACGAAAATTGGATCCACTTACTTCATTAAATTCACCAATGAATTATCATAGAAATAAACATGTGTATTTTATATACAAGTAGTATTTCTGGGATAAGTTCATAGAATATAAAATGGAAGTAGAGAACATAACATGAAAAGGAAATAAAGCACTTTAATTTGACAAAATATGGGAGTATTTTGGAAAGAATTCCATATCTAAAACTGAATAAGATTCAATCTCAAAAGTCATTTCTTCCCATGACACATAATGATGTATTACAGAATAATCACACTTTGTTGGAAAAAGTACAGTTGATGATGAGTGGAATTGAGTTAACTTCTTCACGTAAGGATATGTACTTAAGAGTACATACAAATGATAAAATTAATCTCATATGAAAGCATAATTTATGAGATCATATAAGATATTAATTGATAAAAAACCCTAATCTTAAATAGTTTAAGATGAGTAGCTAACTAATTTATAGTATGAACATAAGTTTTGTAAACTAAAAATTAATCAATTTTATGTAACTATAAAGGTGGTTCATAACTTTTTTGAATCCTTATTCCATCTTATTGGAAAGCTAAGAAACGTCGCCTTCATGATGAAGGATATTTTTAGAGATTAGTGGTACTACAATGGATTTGGATTAGATCCAAAGACTCGAACATAGATACTGATTACATAGAAATAAAATTCAACAAGCTTGAGAAAAACAGAACTCATTAAAATGTCTACTAAGAATTCTAGCACGTTAAAGAGAAAATACGAGTTTCTTTTCAATGCCAAAATAAATTTTGGTAACAATAATTTCCTTAGCTGTCAATAAGCCATGAAAAGTATAGACTCTTCCATATGGTGCAATTCTTTAAATCCAGAATGGATTCTAAGTACATTACTAAAATACGATTTTAATAATTGTACTTGTAAGAACTGGGTCCATTATGCAACATGTGAAATTGGTAAATTTCAAAAAAAATCCTTATTTTAATCTTAATGGACCAATAAAGTCTATTAATTAGCATTAAAAAACTACTTTATAAAGATAAAATCATATTTTTTCAAAATATTTCTATTTATTGGACTAATCATATTAACTAAATTTATTAATATTTATTCTGAATATATCTAGTATATATTCACACACTAACACGATATTACAATAATGAATGAACACGCATATAAATATTAGGGTTTACATACATACATACATACGTATGTACACACACACACATATATTATAGATATTGGGATAAATATAGGTATTAGGATTTATATCTATTGTACATGTTTATTATATATACAATAATTAAAATTAACCAAGCCTATTGGAGATATTAACAAAAACACACACACATATATTATATATACATATTCATACGTATATATATTGGGATTTATATCTATTGTATATACAGATATATTATACTTACATATACATGTGACAAATTCGCATGCATATTAGATTATAAATTCCTAAGTATATACACATGTTTGAGTATACTATAATATATGTATATTATTTTGTATACACATATTGATAGTATCATACATATAAATTTACACAACCATACACATACACACGTGTTTGTATAATACACATTATTACATATATATATACTGCCATGTTATTACGAAATTAACTTTATGTGAAATATATAAAGTGGTTATTTAGAGAGACAACTCTCACTAATTTCATTTTAAATGCCAAGTTAAAAACTCTCTCTTAATGGCTCTTTAAATCCAAATCAAAACCTTTTCAACTCCCGTTTAGATCTACAATAGATCTAATTTATTTATCTTCCATATTTGTATTATCAAGTCATCTTAGGAGACACACACACACAACATTTTGAATCATAACCAACATAAAGGATTTCTTATGTAAATAAGGTTATCAATACTCAGCAAATAAGAATTAAACATTTCAGTTCTGATTTCACATTATATATATGTATGTATGTGTGTGTGTGTGCATGTATATGTATGTGTGTATATCTATATTTATTTAAATTTACACATGAACAAATTTAAAATAAATATATTTTGTAGGTTAATACTCATACAAAAACCTTTTACTTTTAAATTAATATATATAGACAAATTTAGATGTACAAATCTTGCACAATTTAAATCATGACCAAAATGAAAATTTGATTATTTTCATGTATGCGTACTTAAAATTATACATTAAACAAAGTATAATAGGTATATCATAATTAAAATGACTAGCATAAAGCAACACAAAACTAAATAGCAAATTATATTGCACATAAACATTTTATTTTTAATTTCATTTGTTTAAAATACATATAACAATTTTACATCTAATTTAATGGTACATGCATCTACATGGGTCAAGCATGAGCTTGTATGAATACGTGATATAAAATAAGAACAACATCTATTCATATCTAGCCCTTCATGACATGGTGATTTAAGAATTAACTCTATTGTTAAATGATATAAACTGGATTTGATATTCCCTCAATGCATCAAATACGTAAGTGAAATATGATATTGTAGAATCATAGTATATATGATAACTCCTATTGCTAATGCATAAGGAATCCTTCACATATGATCTACATTAAACATTTTTTTTAAAAGTTGGTACTTTATTAACTTTAGAGAAAAAATGAGTTTAGATACAAAGAAGTAGTGCCGCCTAAAACAAGAACAATACAATAACTATTACAAAACAAAACTAAACTTCTCATATGGGTAGACAAATATAATATCCGCTCCAAAAGTAGCTAATGAATAATAGAAGCAAGCATTAAATACATCAAAATAAAGGCCACATGCTTTAATAACAGAAGCAAGCATTAAACATTTTAGTATAGTACCTAGGTATATCGTTCGAGACAATCTCATCGTCCTTTCATACTAGTCATAAAAGTGACATTTCGAAATTCAACATTGACATCCAAACGGAAACTAATTTTGACGTGGGTAAAACATTAACATTTAGTGGTATGTTGTCTTACTTCTGTAGAAATATCTAAGTACCACTAATATTCTTTCATACGGACACATGCTTACTCTATATTTTGACTAAAAATCAAAATCTTTGATTTCTCTATCAAAATATTTTGTCAACTGTAGTATTTATCGAACGATAATGTTGTATCAGTTCTTGGTTCCTATCCAATACTTACAAACTCATTTATCGCTTCCACTGACTTTATGACATTTTAGTTGTTATGTGCAAATGTCTATTCTAAATCATTATTCAGAATTTTTGTTTCAACTTAGAAGTACCACAAATCAAAACCATATAAAGCGACAACTTTGCAAGTAGAATCCAAATTAACTTAAGCATGTTGAGTGTCAAATATGTTATGTAAATTTTAACACAAGGGTATTCTCATCGATTATTTTTACTATATTCCAACTTCGTCGGCCTTCCTTTCAAAGAAGACATATGTGTTAGTCCGTGAGATGATGGTTTTGATGACAACAACCTTAGAATAGATTATAAAATATAAATACTAACAGTATAAGTTTAGATATATATGTATATACAGGATTTAACCATGCAGGTAACAAGAGTGAAGACTGTACAATATAGAGATTCAAGATATCAAGATTGAAGACTCATGAGTATCAAGATTATCAAGAGTTCAAGTAATTTATTATTTTTGAAATTTTGTTAAAACTCCTAGAAAAGCACTGGCATCTTAAAATCCAATTTATTCGTGGAATGGAATCCACTTCGAGTATGTTAAAGGGATGGAACCCTAAGTAGGATGGAACCTACGAAAAAATCCAGTGGAACATTGTTTTGTATCCACTAACTTTTTACTCAAAATGTTTTTCAAAATTATATCCTGTTTTCAAAATGATTTCAAAGCCTTCCTTTTAAAAAGCATCAAAAGCATCTATCCTGATTTCAAATACTTTTAGCCTTAAAATAATCTTGAATTTCAAAATCAAATTATCCTTAGTTTTAAACTATCTTTTAAAATAAAAGTATATTTAATTTTTTTAATATTTATATATTTAGATTTAAATATAAAATTATAGTAAAATTATATATATATATATATATTATTCTTTATCTTTACTTATGTACAAGTATATTTATAAAGCTTAAAATAGTTTTAATATAAGATAAAGGTTATTTTCAAAGAAAATCAAAACACCAAAAATCCCCTTGGGATGTCGACATACTCAAGTACCCCATGTCGACATGGTGTCAGTTGAGTTCAAAATTTAAATTTCAAAAGAAGTGTCTATTCGTCATAACTCTTCACGAATGGACATGGCTGTTGTTCTTCTATAAATAGGGGTTAGTTTCAACGAATTTTAATTCAGTTTTTCTGGTTTTTCACTCCTCTTCTTCTTCCATATTTCTATATACATATTCTTACCATTACTCTGACAAAATCAACATTGAATCTAACTAGATTATCTCTAGTTTGATTCTCTATCACTATCTCAACGAGATCCTCAGTGTTATTCAGAGTTATAGGCTTTTTGTAATCAACTTAGCGAGAAAAGGTGTGATTGTGGCCTTGGAAATCAATCAAGTGAGATAAGGTGTGATTGTAGCCTTGGAAAATCAATTGGGTGAACTTGTTGCCCAGGAAATCAAGTATCTCTACCCAAAGGATTGTGATTTTGGAGGGTGTACCTCGTTGTCTTGAAATCGAGGGTGTAATTGTAAAGATTGTTTTTGAAAGGAAATCTGTACTTGTGTGCGGTAGATGTAGGGTAACTCCGAACCAGTATAAAATCCGGTGTGTTCTTGCTTTTACTTTATATTTGCATCTGTGTTTGATTCTGTGATCATATCTATGTCTGAATATTGCATACATTTGTGTTCAGATTAACAAAAACTCAGAAAGATTTAGCAATTCTCTAAAACACTATTCACCCCCCTCTAGTTTTTATTCTAGCCTTAAGATCCTTAATCCGCATTTCTCACATTTGGTATCAGAGCAAGGTTTTCAAAGTTTCATAATCTGATTTTTGAAAAAGTTTTCAAAATACCTACCAACACTGGTATTGTTATTAACACTAGTATCGCTGTCACTGGTTCATTTGTAGAAGGTCAGTCTACTGTCAGACCACCACTTTTTAATGGCAGTAACTATGCATATTGGGCATGTAGGATGAAAATATATTTACAATCTATAGGATTATACACTTGGAATATCACACACTTGGAATATCATACAAACTGAATATTCTGAACCCACAACTGATTTTTGCACAGTGGACCACTGAGCAAAAAGGCTGTTGCACAGAATAATTCTAAAGCAATGAATATTCTATTTTGTTCACTAGATAGAAATGAATTTAATAGAGTGTCAGTTTGTAAGTCTTTATATGAAATCTGGAAAACTTTGCAAGTGACTCGCGAAGGAACAAACAAAGTTAAACAAACCAAAATTTCCATGCTCACAAATCAGTTTCAGTTATTTGAAATGAATCCTAATGAGTCCGTTTCAGATATGTATAGAAAATTTTAGGATATTGTGTATTCTTTAATATCCTTGGGAAAGGAATTTTCTAAAGAAGATCAAGTCAGAATTTTTTTAAATTCTCTTACTCCAGAATAGGATCAAAAGACACTTGCGGTCGAAGAGGCAAATGACATCAGTACCTTAAAGATAGAAGAATTAATTGGAAATCTAGTGTCATTTGAAGTCAAAATGATTGGGATAAGAGAAATCAAAGCATCTAAAAATAAATCAATGGCATTCAATGCATTGACCGATCGATCAGACTCAAACAATGATAATGATGAAGAGATAGCCTTTATGACTAGAAATTTTAAGAAATTTCTGAAATACAGAAAGATGAATAATCTCAAGAGAAACAACTAAAAGAACTCTAGAAATCAGAATGTAATGCCAAATAACGTCAAATGTTTCAACTGTGATGAACCGGGCCATATCAAAAGAGACTGTCCTTATCTAGATAGGCAAAATCCTCCTATGAACAATGATTCGGTAAAGAAATGGAAGCGTGCATTTACTGCTACTCTAGATGACTCAGACTCGTCCTCAAGTGATGATGATCAGAAGACAGATAATTCAAATTTGTGTTTCACGGCAGTTCACGATTCCGACGAAATCAGAGAAATGGACTCAGAAAAAGGTACACATTTACAATATAATTGGTTGAAATTGCATGCTTAGGATTAGATGTTTGATTGCTTGATTGATAGATTTTTGAATTGGTGTGTTATTGAATTTTAAATTTTTTACTATTAATTTATTATTTTTATTATTATTTTCATAGTATAATAATATATTTAAAATACTATAATTCTAATAATATTCCATATATATATACGTTAAATATAATATATATACATATATTAGAGTACATAGGAAAAATAAATCACAAAAATTCATAGGCACATGTCGACATTGTCCCCACCATGATGTCGACATGGGTACCAGAATTTGAAATTCAAAATTTGAATTCAAATAGTTGAATTTCCCTCCACCTTTTCATTTCATCGATCAATTCTCTTAAAAGGCATCTTTCGACCAGAGAACATGTCCTTTGAGAATCTATTTATTCACTATCTTTTCACTCTCATTTTCAAATTCAAACTTTCTCTTCAAAACTTCAAGCTCTCTGCTCTCTACTTTAATGGATTCTTCAAGCAACCCCTCCACCATGAGAATTTCCAGAAAGATAAAAGAGCAACTCTTCAATGATCTGAAGTCAATAAAAGCATACATCAATTATGCTAATCATGCCAAAGTCCATCCCGAAAAGTTTGCTATCTTTAAAGATTTTTCTTCTTGTGAAATTAATTATCTTTTCGCAAACAATCAAATTCTTAGTCTTGTTGATGCTTCTCATAATGATTTTGTTTGCTATCCAAACCTTGTCAAAATTTTCTATGCAAATTTAAACCGTGGATTTTATAATGGAAATGAGGATGAAATTTGGAGTAGTGTCAAAGGCACTAGAATTGTTTTGAATTGTGATCTTTTGGGTACCATTCTCAATTGCAAGAGTATGAGAATGGATCTTTCTAATTTTAAAATCGATGAAAATGATCGTGAGACATTTCATCACATTTTCGAAGGGAATGATAATTTTGAATTCACAAATCGAAATTTTCAACCAAAATCAAGAATTGTCAATCTTCTTTTGCAACATACTTTGACCCCAAGATCGGAGAATTTTAACAATCCTACTTCAAAAGTTTGCAAAGCACTTTTTGCTATTTTTGAAAATTATGACATTAATTGGGCGCAAGTTATTTTGGATGAACTTCATCCTAAAAATCTTGAAATGGGTGAGAACACTTTATATCATGGAATTTATCTCACTCGGTTTTTTTTAACTATTTTGGAGTGGATTTCAAAGGCGAAGAATTTGTTTCTAGAAAAGTTTTCAATCATTCCAACATTTCGCTTATGAAAATTCCATTTGTTTTTCAACCTTATGAGACTCTTGCCGAAAAGGAAGAGCGTTTGGCTCATGAGGAAATGGAAGAAGAGGAAGAAGAAGAAGGGGATGAAATGGAAATTGAAGAAGAAGAAGAAGGTGAAACCTCTTTGGAAAGAATCAACTATCCTCCTAATCCATCCAACAAAACCCCTCTCAAAAACCAAAAGACGATTGTTAAGAATCAACGGATTCTTAAATGATCCGTTAGTAAGAAGTTGGACAAAATTTCATCCAAGATGAACAAGTTCATTTCCAAAGTCAGCGAGTAACTTGGACTTTCTTCATCATCATCATCCTCTAACTAGTTCTACCTTTTCGTATCTTATTGTATTTGTTTTAGTTTATTTTGATTTGAATGTTCGTGTAGTTCTTTATGATTAATCGTTGTGTCGTCTTAGTATGAAATGAAATGGAATTTCTTTCTGTTATCTAGCTTGTCTTATCTCCATAATAAATGTCAGTATATTATATATATATATATATATATATACACACACACACACACACAATTATTAACAAAATCAAAATAGATCATCAAATTTCACTACACCATGTCGACATACCCCATATGACCATGTCGACATGTACTGGTCAAAATTGACAATTCATTTTGAATTTGGAATTTGAATAACTACCATATGTCTATTCATTTGAAAACGAATTCCTACACCTATAAATACCTATTTCTTCAAGAATTCATCACTGAATATTATTTCTTATCTTCTCTATCCCTCATTCTTCTCACAATTACAAATATGGCTAATCCAATTCATAACTTATCTAAAAATCTTGAAGAAACTCTTAATTCGTTCAAGAATATTCTCTCTTTCATTCTTCGTAACCAGCGACACTTAGAATTGACTCAAATGCAGATGATCAAGGAGTAAGAAAGGCATTTAGATGCAATATGATGGATGATTTCCTCCCTACACAAGGATGATAATGAAGCACATCCTCCAGTCTCTCTCACAAACGACAATGAAAATTGGGATGCTATTAAGGCAAACCCTATCTTTGGAGAAGAAGGATGGGTGGAAGTTCCTCGTAACGATTGATTTTATTTGGTTGCTTTGTTTGAATTGTTTACTTTGATTAATTTGATTTCATTTGATTGGCTTGGTTTGATATTGATTGATATTTAGTGTGGATTGATGTTTGTTGTACAAAACATGTATAATTATACATTGATATGTATATAATCTTTGATTCTTTATTGTGACTATCAATATAATTATCTCTTAATTCCATATTCCATTGTATAAGTTTATTAATGCAGGTATTTTAGTCCAAGAATGATAGGGGAGTTATATAGTTTGGTGTTATATAGTTTAGAGTTAGTTTTTTTTGTTGATGACAAAGGGGAGAAGTATAAAATAGGGTAGTTGGGCATAGATTAAGGGGGAGTTATTAGGATAGAAGTAATATTTTATTAAAAAAAGGCTGTCATCATCAAAAAGGGGGAGATTTTTAGTCCATGAGATGATGGTTTTGATGACAACAACCTTAGAATAGATTATAAAATATAAATACTAACAGTAGAAGTTTAGATATGTATGTATATGCAGGATTTAACCATGCATGTAGCAAGAATGAAGACTGTATCGTATAGAGATTCAAGATATCAAGATGGAAGACTCATGAGTATCAAGATTATCAAGAGTTCAAGTAATTTATTACTTTAGAAATTTTGTTAAAACTCCTAGAAAAGCATTGGCATCTTAAAATCCAATTTATTCGTGGAATGGAATCCACTTCGAGCCCGTTAAAGGGATGGAACCCTAAGTAGGATGGAACGTATGAAAAATCTAGTGGAACATTGTCATGTATCCACAACTTTTTATTCAAAATGATTTTTCAAAGTTATATCATGTTTTCAAGATGATTTCAAAACCTTCCTTTTAAAAAGCATCAAAAACATCTATCCTGATTTCATATACTTTTAGCCTCAAAATAATCATGAATTTTAAAATCAAATTATCCTTGGTTTTAAACTATCTTTTAAAATAAAAGTATATTTTATTTTTTTAATATTTATATATTTAAATTTAAATATAAAATTATAGTAAAATTATATATATATATATATTATTCTTTATATTTACTTATGTATAATTATAATCAAGTATATTTATAAAGTTTAAAATAGTTTTAATGTAAGATAAAGGTTATTTTCAAAGAAAATCAAAACACCAAAAATCCCCTTGGTATGTCGACATACTCAAGTACCCCATGTCGACATGGTGTCAGTTGAGTTCAACATTTAAATTTCAAAGGAAGTGTCTATTCATCATAACTCTTCATGAATGGACATGGCTGTTGTTCTTCTATAAATAGGGGTTAGTTTCAACGAATTTTAATTCAGTTTTTCTGGTTTTTCACTCCTCTTCTTCTTCCATATTTCTACATACATATTCTTATCATTACTCTGTTGAAATCAACATTGAATCTAACTAGATTATCTCTGGTTTGATTCTCTATCACTATCTCAACAAGATCCTTGGTGCTATTCAGAGTTATAGGCTTTTTGTAATCAACTTAGCGAGAAAAGGTGTGATTGTGGCCTTGGAAATCAATCAAGCGAGATAAGGTGTGATTGTAGCCTTGGGAAATCAATTGGGTGAACTTGTTGCCTGGGAAATCAAGTATGTCTACTCAGAGGATGGTGATTCTGGAGGGTGTACCTCGTTGCCTTGAAATCGAGGGTGTAATCGTAATGATTGTTTTTTGAAAAGAAATCCATACTTGTGTGCGAGACTGGATGTAGGGTAACTCCGAACCAGTATAAAATTCAGTATGTTCTTTCCTTTACTGTTTTTACTTTATATTTGCATCTGTGTTTGATTCTGTGATCATATCTGTGCCTGAATATTGCATACATTTGTGTTCAAATCAACAAAAACTCAAAAAGATTTAACAATTCTCTAAAACACTATTCACCCCCCTCTAGTGTTTATTCTAGCCTTAAGATCCTTAATCCACATTTCTCACATTATGGATGATAGATCATATCCCTTCGGGTACGACTATCAAAATCATATTTCGATGCTGCACTTGGAATCCAATATGGATTTAAGCATTATGCCCTATGGTGGACACTTCATGGCTTGTTGACAATCGAGGAGATTGTTACAACTAACAACTCTTTTTATCGACATTGAAAAGAAACTCATAGTTTCTCCTTCGTATAGCTAGGGGTATGCCATAGGGGAAACTCTGTAATTTATTGTAAATTGCTAACTCTATAATAAAATTTCATTTGAAATAATAGTTTTTTCTTTTCTTTTTACCATAGACTTCTAATACTGTGTTATGTTTATTAGTTATTTAATTTAAGTATATTTAATAGAGTATACTTATATAATACGTTATGTGATAGTAATTACAGGGAATTATAATCATAAGAAATTTATCACTTTAAAAATAAAATATTGTTTTAAATATTTCTAATCAAGATGTTTTGAGATATCCGTTGAGACCAGAGTATGTAACACTCTACAAATGTTAGGCAATATATCAGTCATGGCTGCTAGGGCACCAACTGTTATCCCGCCTTCTGACCGAGCAGTATATGAACAAACATGACAAGTCAAACTTTGAAGTTATCAAGGCAAGATGCCTGGGGAGACAACCGGGAATCTCATTCGCTCATGTGCAACCAAGATCAGAAGGCAAACATAAGTCGACCATACAGATTCCAAAAACCAAAAGCCACAAGTGTTGGGTCTATACCGACCCCTAAATACTCCACCATGATCACCCATCTTCTTCCTACATGTCCAACATGATGCCAAAAGCCTATTTCCAGTGTTGTCTTGTTGGTCCAATGCAATTCTCTATCGATCTCTATGAACTCTTGAATCTGCAACTCTTTTATTCTACAACTCCTTTATTTGAGCTCAGAAACAAGCTAATATTAGTGCAAACAACTATGGAATCATGAAGATAACCACAATATGAGCCGAAATAAAGAGTTGAAAACAGCCAATTTGGCCATATATGGGTTGGTACAGACCCCTTACACTTGGAGTTGCACCGACCCATCCAAGCCGATGATGTGGCATCCTACTTTTATGAAGAACTAGTCTATATCAAAGAGAACATTTTGGAGATATTTTGTGTGATATTTTAGGCTCCCTACCTTTATAAATAGAGGGGTTGGGCTCATTTTTAGGATCTTTTAGGCTCTTACTCTCCTTTCTCTAATTCCTTTTAATCTCTGCTGGGGTTGTACCGATCCGTAAGAACTTCCACCACCAAGTCAGAGTATAAGCAATAAAATCATTAAGTGGACGTAGGCCAAGATTAGCCGAACCACAATAAATGAATGTGTGCTCTTTTCTACTTGTTTTTCATTTATTTTCTTCAATTTTCATTCTTTACTTAATCTATTAGGTGTTTGCGCCATTTTTGGTTCAAACATTTTGGTGCTTTCACCGAGTGCTTTCAATTCGTGGATTTAAGATTTGGAAAGATTCTCAATGATGAGGCAACCAACTAGGAAGGCTGTTACATGAGGAAATTAGCAAGGTGGAAGCCATGAGGCATCCTTAGGAGCTTACCTCCCATCCATCTACATAACTAGGGATGAGATGGAAACTATGGTTTATGGATTGCAAGAAAGGGTGATGGAATGCCAGGAAGAAATGATGGAGAGTTTGTTCAAAAGGATGAGACAAATGAGAATAGTTGGAGTTGCAGCAAATTAGAATCAAGGACCAGAAGGTAAAGCGCACATAGCTACAAGCGGATTAGAACGACCTAAAGCGAACTTCGAGCCAAATTTTTGGGTTGGTACCGAGCGCCAAAGACTCGGGGGCATGGGTCGACTTAGCTTGGAAAGGAATGATGTACTTGTTGGAGCTAGTGTAAAGCATTTGAATATGGATCTGAATGCAGAAGCATAGCCAGAGGAGCGTATACCAGAATTATCTTGTAGAGTCGGGAGGCCAGCGGAGAATGCTAACCATAAAATTCCTTTGAATATGACGACAGACATGCTGAATTGGTGAGACAAGCTATGAGGGGTGGATTGCCTAATCAGATCATGGAAGATGTGAATAGAAGTTCGTTCACTCCGAATATTTAGTATGCTAGAAATCCACTTGATTTCAAGTTACCTACATTGGAAACATATAACGGGAAGATGAATCCATTGGTTCATTTAATGAGGTACATCTGGCACATGGAGGTATTGGGTGCATATGAAGAGGTTATGAGATGGTTTTTCCCTTTACATTTGACCGGTTTGGTAGCGTTATGGTTTAGATAGTTGGAGAACGTTTCCATTAGCACACGGCCTGAGTTGGTGAACATATTGTGAAGTAGTTCCGCGTCAATATCTCACGAACCAGGAGTAATGATGTTAGCAAGCATGAGGCAGAGGGCCGGAGAGGCCCTCAGGGGTTTTCTGACAAGATTCAATGTGGAAGCGGCTGTAGTTGATATGCTTGACCCTTCGGTGGTTTGATGGTGGTAGTTTCAAGGCTATCCACAATGACATATTTTAAGGTGGCTTTGGATCGGGATCCTCCCAGGGATCTCATAGAATTTTATCACGAGGTTGAGAGATATTTGTGTCAGGAGGAGGCTGAGCGTGATCTGGAAGAAATCAATACCGCGGATGGCAGAGGAATGCCGAAGAAGGATCCAGCAAAGGCAAAGGAAAGCAAAAGATGGATGACAGATCTAACGGGTCAAAGCGATAGAGGAAGGAATCGAAATTCCCTTCTTACACGGACTTAAATGAAACCCGAAGCCAATTTGTCTGGATACTGGGGGGCAAATCCCCTATCGAAAGCCAATGAAAAGAGAATCCATGGAGCGTGAAAGGGCATATGGAAAATACTGCCTATTCCATGAGCTGGATGGGTATAATGCAATTGGTTGCAGGCACCTATGAGATATGATTGAGGAAAAGGTCAGTGATAATCGATTATAGCAACATGTTAGAAGCTGAGCTGTTGTGGCGGAACAAGAGCAGCCATCAACTGTAATGAATGATCAAAGTCATGGATAGTTATCTTGTAACGACCCGTATTTTTCGATAATTAAAACTATTAAATTTAATAAGATTTTGAAATATTAATATTGTAAGAAATTAAATTTTTTTGATTTAATAATAAGGAAATAATTAGAATATTATCTAATGACGTTGTTTGAATGCTATTGATAACTAGTTAATGTAATTTCTATCAATTGAAATAAAATTGTAAGTAAATTTGGTTATAATTGTAAATCATGAAATAAATTAAATGATGTCTTTAATATTGAGATTGTATGTAATTCACTGAAATAGGTTAATATAGAAAATAAAATCATTTTTGGTAAGCAATTTTAACCCTTGGTTGTAACTAATAAGATAATGAATATGAATTATTATTATTATAAATGATTATTTAATTATCTTCTCATTAATTTATCCATTTGAATATTGAATGGGTAATTAATGGAATTAAGGCAATTGAATGTTGGATTTAATGTTGGAATTATATGCTATTAATTGAAATAGGTTTTATTATGAATTGGAAAATCAATTTACTAGTACATAAATTTATTAGGTTTTGTTCGTAAACAATAGACTTGGAAATGCGTTTGATTTATTAGTGTATAATAATTGCCTTAAATTTCATTTTATTATTTAATCCATTTAAATTAATTTAGAAATCGATAAAATTTATATAATTGAAATATTGCAATTAATATGAATTAAGATGATAATTGTAGAATATTAATGCAATTCGGTGTAAACCAGTGTTAATTATATTCGTAAGATAATAGTTGATTCAATAATAAGAGTGAAATCAAAATAAATGAATTACTAGAATTTAAATTATAATTAATGAATTTATTACAATTGCAAATGAACACAATAATTAGTGAAATATTTAACATTGGATTTGGTATGGAAATTTATTTTAAAAGATTATAGATTATTAGGAAATCAAAAATGATAAATTTTATTAGTTATAAAATTTGAATTTAAAAAGTGATTTAATTAATTTAATAATAATTTATTTAATTAATGTGATAATAGCCATTTTGGCCACTGTCTCGGATTTCGACAAAACCATTTTCATCAGATCCGTAATAGTGAATTATTTTAGGATTTCAAGTTTCATAGCGAACAGATTTTCCATTTGATCGTGCGGGCTCGAAACACGTAGAAATCAGTTAAAAGGATTTAAATGAATATAATCTGAGTTTAAAAGCTAACATTTATATTTAATGGAACTAGGATTTGAAACTAGTTTCATTGAGTTTAAAAATATCGAAAACATATATTTCGATATATTGGATGACCTATTTTCATTTCGGGAATGAAACGGACTTTTCGGGTCGTTGTTATTGTTTCGATCCAACCCTGCCTGTATATGGGCTGTTATAAATCCTAGCTGTTTCTCATTTAATAAATTCTTTATGTACATTTCCTTTTCTTCTCTTCTTTCTTTCCAATGGCTAAAAATCCTAATTTCAATTTCAAAAAAAAAACAAAAAAAAATTGCGGATCTAGGGCTATTTGGGCTCGCGCTTCGGGTTCTAGAGGTGAAAACCCTGCAGCGACCTCGGGTCAGGAACCAAATACTTAGGTCTCAGGTTGTTTTGGCAAAAACTTAGAGCAAGCAACGGGAATTTGGGGCAGCGGATCGAAGTAGGACTCGAAGTTGACTCAGGGCCTATATTTTCCAATCTTCTAATGTTAATAACTTTTGCATACGAGCTCGAATTCACACGCGATTTTTCTCCGTTGCGATCATATTGAAATTCCGAACATTTTGGAACTGGTTTGGATGCATTCTAAGACTGTTAAATTTTTAGGCTAATTTTGGATTTTAAATTGACGACAAATCAAAAGTGAGTGTTTTCACTCACGAATACTAAATTATCTTGTGTTAGTTAAATCAAATTTATGATGTGATTAGAAATTTACTGATTGCTGTTTGGTATTTTAAATTGTCATTTACGTTAAATTTGAATTTATATTGAATTGAACTACCATTTAATTAATATTGAATATAAATTGCTAGTTAAACACCTGATAATGACAACCAATTAATTGTTGTGATTTATTGGCTGATTTAGATGTTGAGTTTGTGATGGATGTTATTGGTTGACATTTTAGATGTTTATTAATGTCTATATCTCTGTTATCCATATGGGTTGAAATGATACATACCTGAACGATCATATTGATTAGGGAAAATCGTTACGGGTTGAAATGATAAACCCAAGCTATTTTCATTGATTTGGAAATTTTGATTTTGGATACTAGTTGAGATGATATAAACCCGTATAATTTCTCAAATTTGGATTATTTATTGGAATTGGATGGAAGGTTTAAGTTAATATAAAATTCGAATCTATTTTAATTAAAATGATTAAGATTGGTATTTCGAATTATTTGAAATCTTTTGAATAATTATATTCATGTTGTACACCTGATAGGAGATGGAAATCCGTAACATCTCTGAAGCCATTACACTAATATCTCTATTTTATTTATTTTGATTTGACTTACATAAGATCTTTTGGTTCTGACTCGAGTGTTTTTGTTTTTCAGTATGCTCTGGTCAGTCTGAGTTTTTCAGTGTATTGAAGATTTCCTGGAGGACGAAGATGAAGATTCAGTATATAATTATTATTTGTTATAATTATTACACTGCATCCTGTGTTTCACTGCATTATTTGTTTATTTTTGATATACTTATAACATTAATTTGATTTGTAAAAATGTAATCAAATGTTATTTGTAAAACAGCTTCATGAACTGTTTATTTGATTATTATATTTTGTCATTCCGCTGCGAGGTTCCGTGTTTTGTTTTTCTTCGTTTTCTATTATTCTTATTTATCCTAATAACAATCCTTCCTTTTGAATGGTTTGAATTAGACATGTGTGGTTTATTGTCGATTTAAAACGTCCAAAAAGGTGGGTTGTCACAGTGGGTATTAGAGCTTTGGTTTAGACATACCTTAGCCTGTTGGGGTTAACTCATTAGAATTAGGGTAGTAATATCCTAGAATGAGTTTGTCTGAGTGTGTGTGTATGTATACACACGAGAGCGCATATTTGTTAGTGTTATAAAATGTTTTATATAAGTTTTGAAATGAAATAAATTTTCATAATACTATATGTTATATATAAAGGAATAATTTTTTTATAACTATTATAGTTATTTGTAATGTGTTTTTTATGAGATGGTAATATTTAAATATTATCATTTTATTGTTGAATTGTTGTATTTAGTCAGTTTATAAGCATTGGCTATTATGGTTGATTGAATTTATGAACTAAACACTAGTTTAATAATGGTGTATTAAAGAGAATAAAGTGAATGATTATATGAATATGGTTTCTAAGTTTATCTTAATAAAGAGAATTCAAACTGAAATTTAGAACTAAACTCCGATGTCTTAGAAATTGTTTCCTAATATTTTGTAAATAACAGTAGTATTATTCAAAAGTGGATAATCTAGATATTCGTTATGAAATTTAAGTGTTTTGTTGGGAATTTTGTTGTTTGTTGATTGGTAGTTTCAGCTATTGACATAAAATGGAATATCGGGTTGTTTGGATAGTCGAAAACGTCTGAATTAACATATGAGTTGAAACTTAGTAATTGTGTTGAATTATGAAGTTGAATTTGATAACCTTAATTTGAAAAGAAGTTGAAACAAGGTTTAGTTTGTTATATCTATGTTTAGTAAATGAATAGAATTGTTGTATACATTCTTGGCATGTAATGTAATAATATTCAAGTGTGAACTTTAAGCCTTGGCATGTTGAAATTGAAATTGTGATTAAGGAAATGCTGTAAATGAGATTAAATTGAAAAAAGATGTTTATAAACTTAATTAACATTTATGAAATGTGGAATAAATAAATTTAGGAAGTAAACTTGAATATTAATTTGATAAAAAAGTACGAATTAAAATGAAATGATTAAAAATAAAATCATGACTTTGTTGCAATAAATAGTTATAATTAAAGTTGTGATAACTTTAAACTCGAATAATGTTTTATGTTAGAAGTTAAGCTTTTATAAATCGGCTGTAAACTTAAGAGAATTTCTTATTAAATGATTCACAAATAAATGTAGTATTAAATGAGAAATATTGCATGTGAAAATGAATGTAATCTAAAATAAAGAGAAATATAAGCAATGTTATGAGAATGAATATATTAATGTTATATATTAAATGAAGAAATCCTGTGAAACAAATATTTAAGTATGAAGTGATATTTGTGTTAATAAATGAGATTTATAGTGAATTTAAATTGAAAATGTAATTGTGATGAAACAAGTTGGAATAAATAAGTAATTGTATGTTTATTGTTTATTCGTGTAATTAATTTGATCCGGGTTTCTGTACGTAAGTTCGAGGTGAATTACACCATTTCATGTTAGGATTTTTCATTTGATTCTTGATGGCAAATATTTGATATGTATTTTTGGTTTGATTTTAAAATTCTCTATCATAGCATATGGCAATGCAAGGAGAATGATGGTTTCTAATCAAGAAACCATATCGTAGTCCACATTATGTAGGAAAAGTCGAATGAACAATACTAGATCGAAAGCGAACTTGTGCAATCGAGGGAGCTATCGAATGTGATTTTGCGTGATGATGACATATGTACATCTTATGTTCTAATATAATTGATATGCTTTGATGCTAAAATTGAAAGTTGTTGGGTTGGATATCCTTTGTAATTTAAACTGGAATTTTTTATGCAAAACTATTAAATCATTTTACAAAACTATTTTTCTTATATTTTCTTTTACTCAACAATATTTTATTCTATTTTATATACAAAACTATTTTACAAACTATTTTTCTTTTATTTTCTCTTACTCAAAACTATTTTATTCTATTTTATGTAAAAAACTATTTTACAAACTATTTTATACAAGACTATTTTTACGAACTATATTACATGCAAAACTATTTTACAAAATTAATTTATGTACAAAGATATTTTATATACAAAACTATTTTACAAACTATTTTATATACATAACTATTCTAAATTCAAAACCTTTTATAAAGTAAAGATGTTCAATCCAATATGGCTCTTCATGCAGCATAATTGATTTTGAAATTTTTTTGATTCTTATATAAGATGGACTTTATATAAGTATAACGTGATTTTGAATACTGTTGACTTTGGAAGGTATTCGATCTGAAGAAATAAATCTTATATACAACGGAATTTATATAAGAATGATTTGATATATTTGGGACTATTGATTTTGGAAAGTACTTTATCTGAAAATGAAATCTTATATATAATGGAATTTATATAAGTGCGATATCTGGAGTTATGATTTTGAAAGGGTACTATATATGGTATGATATATTTTGAAGTAAATGATATGGGAAGCACCTTCCATCGGAATCACGATCCTGCACGGTAGGGTTGCGTTGGAACTCCGTGCGGGGTATCCATCGGAAATCGGGGTCCTACTCGGTAGGAACACATATAGGAACCCACTTCTTGGGTCACTTATTATACTCATTTGATATTGTTAAATAGTGTAAATCGAGGGGCGTGATTGTAACGACCTGGAATTTTGGGCAATAACGATTTAATAATCTGCAATAATAATTTAATTGATTTAATGATTTTCTTTATAATTTTAATTTAGATTGGTGAAATTAATCTTATTAAGGATAATAAATTTTTAATTTGGTAAGTATAATCAATATCTTTTAACAATTTAAAGTTGTTTAGAATTGTTTTCAAAAAGCTAATAAATTTTATTCTATTTATAATATATATGTTTGATATATATATTATGAATGGGAATATCTTTTGTTTTAAATTAAAAGTTGAATTTTCAAATTGTAATATATGTAAGCATATGTTATAATTTGATATTTGTTTTAAAAATTTAATTTAATCTATTAATAAATTATATATGAATAAATATTGAAATTGAAGCTTTGTTTTAAAACATAATGTTTTTCAAAAGATAAATTAAAGATTAATTTATTTGTTTTCAAAATTTATAGGATTGTTACTTATTTTTATATAAGATAGTTTAAAAATGATTCAAACAAGCTTTGTTTTGTTTCTTTTTATAATTCTTAAATTTTAAATGGTTATAAATGTTTATGTATAAATTTTAGATTTTTTTAATACATGTATAAGATTATATTTATATTATAATTAGTTTAGGATATTTTCTTTTAAAAGTAAAACTTATTTATATACATGTAAGTATTTATCAATTAAGTAAGTAAATATGTAAATTTATATTTACATTTAAAATTAAATAAAATTCAATTAAAAAAAATACTTAATGACATGTGTATTCATATTAACATATCATTAATAACACTTGTTAACTTTTAAAAATATGTTTATGACATTTGTGCAAATTAATGACAAGTGTCTTTATTTTATTTTTTTTAAACATAACTTTTTCATTTTTCTTTTTCTCTTTGTTTTTCTTCCTTTCAAATGTTTTAATGGCAAAACAATAAACCACTTTCTCAAATCAGAAATCAAAACTAAAAGTAAAGATAAAATCAACTGCAATTCAAATGGAATTCAATCTTCAACCCGTTTTGAAGATCAATCTGCAAAATCAATTCTGCAACCTTTCAAATCTGCAACTAAATCAAATTTCAACCTGCAATTCTTAAAGGAGTTCAACTGCAACTTCAACCTGTTATGCATGGATTCAATTTCAACAGCAAAGCACTTTTACATATCAAAATTTTAAAGCCTGGGAAAAAAGAAAACCTGCTCTGTTCTCTGCCTTCTTAAAAATGGTGAGTAAATTATTTTAAAAACAGATTGATTTGGATTTTAACTAACATGCATGCGATGCTTTGTGATTTGAGTTGATGATTTCATGAAAACTTTTTCAGAATTTATATTATTGTATTGATAGGATCTGTATATAATGTAACAGGTCTGGTTGTACATGAAACTTTGTTTTCTGTTTCTTTAAGAACAGATTTTACTTCAAAAATCAAAATCTCCCACTAACATAAATATTTGACCTTGATGATTGAAGAGAAGTTGTTTGTTGTTGTTTGATGTTAATTGTAAAATAGTTTCATAATTTGGAATGCAACAAATAATTATAAAAGAAGGATTTACTGTAAAACTTGAATATTTGTTAAAAATTAATTATCTTTAATTCAAAATTTGATTACATGCATGAAATCGTGATAGTAAATCATGAATTTAGATATATAAATTGTAAATTTTAATTGGGTATTTATCGTGAATTTTGGGTTTGGTTTTGGGAACTTTGAAGAATTGCCATTGATTCGATTTTTGTTTTGAATCAAATTTGTGGATGAAGCAAGCTTTTGAATTAGGGATCAAAGGAAAAATACAAGAGAATTTTTCTAATGAGTAAATTGTGTGAATTTGAAGAAACTAGGGTTCGGGTTTGTGTTTTTGAACTTTGGGCTGTTGAGACGTTTGTGTCGTGGGTAGTGAACCGGGGGCGATCGCGGTAAGGGACATGGTAGCTTGGGGACGAGGTGGATCGATGTTGAGGATGGCATAGTCTAACGACGACGAGATGGCCAGAGGCGATGGTTTTTGGTTGGATGATCTGCTGCAGTAACTCGAGACTTGGTTCGAATTTCGATTCGATCGGTCATTCTTCGTTCTGGGTTTGGTTTTAGGGTCGCGTGTTGGCGTGTGACCGATGTCGATGGTCGCGACGTCCTAACTTGGCCGGAGTTGTTGGTGTATGTGCACCAGGCGGCCGTGCATGCTTGGTAGTTTGGGGATTTGGGAGTGACGATTGGAAACTCGAAGAAACTGTCGCGTTATTCTCAGGGGCGACTCGAAGATAAAGAAGGCTGGAAATCATCGGGGAGGACTCGTGTTCTTTTGTGTTCGACTTGGGGTTTTAGGTGACTGTCTCGAGAGTTTAGTCGAGTGCTTTCTGGTTAGTGCTGTGTTGGGTTCGAGTTGCAGTTTAAATTATAAATAAGTTTTATAAAAAGAAAATAGATTCACAAAGTTAAAAAGGTTTGTCCTTGGAAGAAAGTAAATCAAACTTTTAAAGATGACAATTGAATTTATTTTCAAAATTTAAAATGTTTTAAAAATGATTGCCTTAGAAAGTAATTATCTTAATTTTTGAATTTCAATTTAAAAGAGTATTTCGAATTTTAAAAGTGAATCAAGTTTTAAGTAAAATTCTAAAATAATGTTTAAAACTTAAGTTTCAAAATTTTATTCAAAATAAAGAAGTTTGAATGGGAAAATTTAAATGTTATAGATTTGAAATTTTGATTTCTCAATGCTTTATTTCCAAATAAAGTTATAAGCTATAATTTTGTAATCCAAATAAATAATTTATCTTCAAGTTATTTAGATTTGATTAAATTCAAATAATTTACTTATGTAGATAAATATGGTTAAATTATTTTTGATATGAACTTAAGAATTCTTGGTTATATGAATTGATTATAAGTAAAAGAAAAAGTTTAATTAAGGATAATATTTTCTTAATTAAGGATTTTTGAAATATAAAGTAATTAATTAATTAATTGTTTAATTAATTTTAAATAATTAGTTAATTGTTTATTTAATAATCACTTAATTATGGATTAATTAAGTGTGATTACTTAATGAAGTAATCAATGGTTAATTTTCGAATGTGATTAGAATGTTAATTACTTAGGGAAGTAATTAGGGAAGTTACTCATGGTAGTAATTAATGAAAGTGATTAATGGAATCACTTAATATTATCAATTAAAGAATTGATTAATATAATTGTTTAAAGTTAATTAATTATGGATTAATTAATTAATGAATGAATTAAAAATTATTTAATAATGTAATTAATTATTTGTTAAGTAATTAATTAAGATTTATTAATAGAAGTAATTAGAGATAATTACTTATGTAAGTAATTAAGAGTTAATTACTTAATTATTTTAGATAATTAATTAATGTGATTAACTAATTAATGAATGAGATTAAATAAAGGTTAATTACTAAGTGTAATTAATTAAAATTGTAATTAATTAATAAAGTAATTAATTTAGGATTTATTTATTAATTTAAATTGATTAATAATTACTTAATGAAGTAATTAAAGATTAATTAATTGGATTAAGTAATCAAGGATTAATATAATTAATTTGGAAATAATTAATTAAGAAGTTAATTAATTAAGATAAGTAATTACAAATTGTTAATTACTGTTTATGATAAATGAGATGATTAATTACAAGTTAATTATTTAATTAATTAAAGGATTATTAATTAATAAAGATTATTAATTAATATAATTATTGAAGTAATTAATTAGTTAATTAATTTAAATATGATTAATTAATTGTAATTAATTAAGGATTAATGTAATTAATTATAGTTAATTAATTTATGAAGGATCATTAATTTTGTAATTAATGATAATAATTAAAGGTTAATTGCTGAATATGGTTAAGAATAATTACTTGAATGTAATTAAAGGATAATTAATCGAAGAAGATTAATTAAAGAAGATCATTAGGAGATGATCAATGAATTTGATTTGTAATAAATCAATGAAGCAGGAGTTAGAATAATCCAAGTAATTAAAGGATAGTATTAATTTAATTAGAAATTAATTAAATTAATTAAGAGTTAATCAATTCTGCTATGAGTGATTGATTAATATTGAATGGTTGATATTGAGTGATTGATATTGGATGTTGAATGATATTGGATGATTGATATTGGGTGTTTGGTTGATACTGGATGATTTGGATGTCTATGAGATATGTGATATGCTGCTTTATGAGATGAATGTTGATATGAATTATCTATTGTGATAATGTTATTCATCTATCTGTTTATTTCATCCTGAATATAAGTTAAATTGTTAAATCCCTTAAGTACAACTTGGACATTAAAATGGCGTTTGGATTCGATGAGACCGGGATCGGGTTTCCATATTTGGATATCCGAAAACCACATCGATTCCAATTAAACGTTAGGTTGTTAATACAAGTGGAGCAAGTGAAGACTCGAGGTGTAAGGGCTATACGTCAGTATAACTCTGTGGGTGATTCCGTAATGAGTTTGACAGAATAGTACTTATAGGTTCGAGATGGAGATTAGAGTGCAAGGGCTATGGTCGTTGACTCTGAGGGTGATTCCAAAATGAGTGCAACGAGATAGTGCCTTCGATTTCGTTCGAACCCGGAACGAACTTGTATGGATTGAATGCTTTCAGAACATCGTCAGGCGGACGATGAGCATTCTAAGATATGTGTCCTATAAAGGTAATCGCAGCCTCAAGCCTCATCAACCGGGAATGGCTAAAACAGGGGAGGTGCAACAAGGTTTCGTGGGTAGCTCCCACTGGAGAGCAAGATTTACTCCTGTCTAGAAGTCCCTTTTTATTCGGCTGTGTAGGGCGGTTGATCCGGACAACTGCCGGGGTTGTCTTGTTCGGGACTGTTTAGTAAGGAATGGTCCCGGCCTTGTATTGCAGGGGAGTGGGAGTACTCCTCGGTACGGTGATCTAGGCCACGTACTGTGACGGGCGGTACCCCAGTAGCCCTGCCATTGATGGAAACCCATTTTCCCTACGAGACCCTACGGTTTTGTTTGTATTACCCACTTTTGTGGCTAGTAGCTGGAATTTAATGAATGTAACAATTTCGGCTATTTCATATTTACTTGAAAACCCTAGACACTATTATAATATCACTGGATTTCCTATCAAATGTTTTGGTTACCTTAAGCTAAAAACTTTTCCATGTTTATGTGTGGGAAGTCTTACGTGATACCTTTTCTTTTCAAAGGATTTTCTAAAGTTAAGCAATTTTAAACCGTTTACTCACACCAGACCCCTGTCTGACCCGAGTGTTTATTTTCTGTTTTATTAAACTCTTGGGTACTCATATTATGTATGAGTAGTCAAGTGATTCAGGTTAGCTTGACGAATTTTGGAGGAGTAATGGAGCAGGAGGCTTCCACGTATAGATATATTGGTTCCGCTGTATTTGGTTGGTGTCTGTATCTTATATACTTGAGTTGTATGAATTAGACAAATGTTTATAACTGTCTAATTTGTGTTGTAAAGTTGTGTAACTCTGATGTAATCTGATACTATGTAATATTTTATGTGATATATTATATTTTATTCGTTCCGCTGTGAGTTCTCTGATGTTGTTTGTGTTCTTCTTTCTCTTTCTTTTCTTCTTCTATCCCTTTCTTTCTTCACTAGTGATGCGATTTCCTGGAGATACGAAGTCGGGTCGCTACAGTTGGTATTAGAGCATTAGGCTGAGCGAATACCTAAGCTCTGAAGTGTGACTTTCTTTAGAGAGCATTAGGTTGAGTGAATACCTAGGCTCTGGAGTGGTGTCTTCCTTGAGAGAGCGTACTTGTAATTTTTATATAACTATATATATTTATATCTACCTGATCTGTTGGGTTATCTGTTCGGATTTTCCAACATAAGTTTTAGAGGCAGATGGAGTAGTGGTATGTGTTTGTAACACGACTACCACTGATGGAAGAGGTCCATATGTTGAGGTTGGAAGTATATGTCGAGACTGTAGACCTAATACCGTCTCGAGTGAGATTTGTAGTTTGGAGTAAGGATTTCTCTGATATCCAAAGGAAATCTTTTTAAAAGATTCGGAGTCTATCCTTGAAGTGTAAGTTTGGATTTCGCTCGGGTGAGGAGTTTTTCTTGAGTTTGGATTTGTTGGTAGTGCAGAAGTAAGTGATGATATCTTGATAACTGCGTGATGAGATGCAGTATCCTTGCATATTTTTAGAAGGTGTTTCCTCTTGAAGCAGTTTTAGAATTGGTTGAGGAGCAGTCTTTACCTGCCATAGGGATGATTCGTCTGTGTAGAAGTTGTTTGGATCTTCAGTATGGAAGTTGGCTGTTTTGAAATATGAGACTAAGGTCTATGAGTTGTTTCTCTTCAGGCATGGTCTCACTTGTCGTATTTTAAGGAGAGTGAAGTGTTGATGCTTGGTTTGGAGCCCGAATTTCTTTTGGGTTGTCTGCCTCTCAGAGGTCTTTTGTTTGGGTTGTTGATGGTTTTTGTTTTGGGGAAGCATTTGAATTAGAAGTCTTGGTTAGCTGTGGTAGCAGTGTGACTCGAAGTGTTTGGTGTGCTGACGAGAAGGTCTTTTGGCTTGGCAGTATCATCGAGGTAGAGTTTGGAAGCAGCGAGTTGGTTGTTTCTTCGATGGTTCGGAAAACTTGGTGTTTATTCTAGCAGCAGCTCGAGCAGTTGGTGGAAGTTATCTTGAAGAATTAACCTTGTTTGGAAAAGCTTTAAGCTGTTCTAATTGGTAAAGAAAGGGCAGTTTCTTTGGAATCCAAACTGGGTAGGATCGCAAAAGTGACTTGCGATTGGTTTGGAATTTTCTTGAGCATTCTTTTGTTTGAGACTGAGGGTTCTCATGTGGAAGTATGAGCTGCTGGAGTAATCAGAAGGTTGTCTGCATCTGAAGTTGAGTTCTGTATTGTTTTGATTCCAGAAGAAATTTTGGTGGTTAGCCTAGTAGAGATTGGTGTAGCAGCTCAAGATTTTTTTTTTTTTGAGTTTGAATTGGTCAGATCTAGTTTTTGGAGATGAATTCTGCTGTAAGGTTGTGTGACTGAGTCAGATATGTCACTCAGGTTTTTATGGAATTGATGAACAAGGTTTCTCATATATTGGATAAGTTTGTACTTGTGTTCATCAACAGTATTCTCCTCTATTTTAGAATTAGAATTGCGCAGCGGAAGCGGGGGTAGCAGCTGTGCAAGGAAGGAAGCAAGTTCTGTTGCTATTGCTTGAGTAGTAGAGTTGTGTTCTGGATTTCGACGAATTATAAAGATTTTTCTATTGAATAGAATCCAGGAACTGTTTGCTTTGGTCTAGTTGTTTCTGGAAATATCAGCATATGATGAGTTGATCAGGAAGAGATTGGCAGCTCAGGATTGTCTGTTGAGATATACTGATATGAGATAAGGAGTTTTGAATTCGAAGTTGGAGACTTCATTATTGTTAGGATTTCTCTGGTTAGGAGAGAGCAGAAATTGAGTAAGATTGGTTGGTTGGTGCTTTGGCATTTGAGATTTCTTATCTATGTTCTGATAAGATAAGATTTGTTGTCTATGAGAATGAATTGCCAGTTTAGATAGCTGGAGTTCATTATATTTCACGCATCTCTGAGGGAGTATGTGTATGATTCATTGTTGCTTGTGGAATCTGTAGTTCAGTTGGAATTGGATGTTGAGATGGATCTAAGGATAATCTGATGTTCTGTTCAGATTGGTGGATCTAGAAAAGAGAGGAGCTCTGGATTTTGGTGGTGTAGTTTGTTAGTTTGTTAGCTTCTGTAGAGCGAGTCTCCCGGTTATTTTTACTTAGGAAACTCGAAATAGTACTAGAGTTTTATTCCGACGTATGTCAGGATAATTAGTTAAGTTTGTTTGTGTGATTGATTGCTTTGGTTATTAGTAACTGATTGTTAGGAATGCTTTGCTAATTGAAATTAAAATCTTTACTGGATTATTAAATTAACTTTGCTTTTAAATTTCGGGGACGAAATTCTTTTAAGGGGGGAGGATTGTAACGACCCGGAATTTTGGGCAATAACGATTTAATAATCTGCAATAATAATTTAATTGATTTAATGATTTTCTTTATAATTTTAATTTAGATTTGTGAAATTAATCTTATTAAGGATGATAAGTATTTAATTTGGTAAGTATAATCAATATCTTTTGACAATTTAAAAGTTGTTTAGACTTGTTTTCAAAAAGCTAATAAATTTTATTCTATTTATAATATATATGTTTGATATATATATTATGAATGGGAATATCTTTTGTTTTAAATTAAAAGTTGAATTTTCAAATTGTAATATATGTAAGCATATGTTATAATTTGATATTTTTTTTAAAAATTTAATTTAATCTATTAATAAATTATATATGAATAAATATTGAAATTGAAGCTTTGTTTTAAAACATAATGTTTTTCAAAAGATAAATTAAAGATTAATTTATTTGTTCTCAAAATTTATAGGATTGTTACTTATTTTTAAATAAGATAGTTTAAAAATGATTCAAACAAGCTTTGTTTTGTTTCTTTTTATAATTCTTAAATTTTAAATGGTTTTAAATGTTTATGTATAAATTTTAGATTTTTTTTAATACATGTATAAGATTATATTTATATTATAATTAGTTTAGGATGTTTTCTTTTAAAAGTAAAACTTATTTATATACATGTAAGTATTTATCAATTAAGTAAGTAAATACGTAAATTTATATTTACATTTAAAATTAAATAAAATTCAATTAAAAAAAAATACTTAATGACATGTGTATTCATATTAACATATCATTAATAACACTTGTTAACTTTTAAAAATATGTTTGTGACATTTGTGCAAATTAATGACAAGTGTCTTTATTTTATTTTTTTTAAACATAACTTTTTCATTTTTCTTTTTCTCTTTGTTTTTCTTCCTTTCAAATGTTTTAATGGCAAAAACAATAAACCACTTTCTCAAATCAGAAATCAAAACTAAAAGTAAAGATAAAATCAACTGCAATTCAAATCGAATTCAATCTTCAACCTGTTTTGAAGATCAATCTGCAAAACCAATTCTGCAACCTTTCAAATCTGCAACTAAATCAAATTTCAACCTGCAATTCTTAAAGGAGTTCAACTGCAACTTCAACCTGTTATGCATGGATTCAATTTCAACAGCAAAGCACTTTTACATATCAAAATTTTAAAGCCTGGGAAAAAAGAAAACCTGCTCTGTTCTCTGCCTTCTTAAAAATGGTGAGTAAATTATTTTAAAAACAGATTGATTTGGATTTTAACTAACATGCATGCGATGCTTTGTGATTTGAGTTGATGATTTCATGAAAACTTTTTCAGAATTTATATTATTGTATTGATAGGATCTGTATATAATGTAACAGGTCTGGTTGCATATGAAACTTTGTTTTCTGTTTCTTTAAGAACAGATTTTACTTCAAAAATCAAAATCTCCCACTAAACTAAATATTTGACCTTGATGATTGAAGAGAAGTTGTTTGTTGTTGTTTGATGTTAATTGTAAAATAGTTTCATAATTTGGAATGCAACAAATAATTATAAAAGAAGGATTTACTGTAAAACTTGAATATTTGTTAAAAATTAATTATCTTTAATTCAAAATTTGATTACATGTATGAAATCGTGATAGTAAATCACGAATTTAGATATATAAATTGTAAATTTTAATTGGGTATTTATCGTGAATTTTGGGTTTGAAGGTTTTGGGAACTTTGAAGAATTGCCGTTGATTCGATTTTTGTTTTGAATCAAATTTGTGGATGAAGCAAGCTTTTGAGTTAGGGATCAAAGGAAAAATACAAGAGAATTTTTCTAATGAGTAAATTGTGTGAATTTGAAGAAACTAGGGTTCGGGTTTGTGTTTTTGAACTTTGGGCTGTTGAGACGTTTGTGTCGTGGGTAGTGAACTGGGGGCGATCGCGGTAAGGGACATGGTAGCTTGGGGATGAGGTGGATCGATGGTGAGGATGGCATGGTCTAACGACGACGAGATGGCCAGAGGCGATGGTTTTTGGTTGGATGATCTGCTGCAGTAACTCGAGACTTGGTTCGAATTTCGATTCGATTGGTCATTCTTCGTTCTGGGTTTGGTTTTAGGGTCGCGTGTTGGCGTGTGATCGACGTCGATGGTCGCGACGTCCTAACTTGGCCGGAGTTGTTGTTGTATGTGCACGAGGCGGCCGTGCACGCTGGGTAGTTTGGGGGTTTGGGAGTGACGATTGGAAACTCGAAGAAACTGTCGCGTTATTCTCAGGGGCGACTCGAAGATAAAGAAGGCTGGAAATCATCGGGGAGGACTCGTGTTCTTTTGTGTTCGACTTGGGGTTTTAGGTGACTGTCTCGAGAGTTTAGTCGAGTGCTTTCTGGTTAGTGCTGTGTTGGGTTAGAGTTGCAATTTAAATTATAAATAAGTTTTATAAAAAGAAAATAGATTCACAAAGTTAAAAAGGTTTGTCCTTGGAAGAAAGTAAATCAAACTTTTGAAGATGACAATTGAATTTATTTTCAAAATTTAAAATGTTTTAAAAATGATTGCCTTAGAAAGTAATTATCTTAATTTTTGAATTTCAATTTAAAAGAGTATTTGGAATTTAAAATTCAATCAAGTTTTAAGTAAAATTCTAAAATAATGTTTAAAACTTAAGTTTCAAAATTTTATTCAAAATAAAGAAGTTTGAATGGGAAAATTTAAATGTTATAGATTTTAAATTTTGATTTCTAAATGCTTTATTTCCAAATAAAGTTATAAGTTATAATTTTGTAATCCAAATAAATAATTTGTCTTCAAGTTATTTAGATTTGATTAAATTCAAATAATTTACTTATGTAGATAAATATGGTTAAATTATTTTTGATATGAACTTAAGAATTCTTGGTTATATGAATTGATTATAAGTAAAAGAAAAGGTTTAATTAAGGATAATGTTTTGTTAATTAAGGATTTTTGAAATATAAAGTAATTAATTAATTAATTAATTGTTTAATTAATTTTAAATAATTAGTTAATTGTTTATTTAATAATCACTTAATTATGGATTAATTAAGTGTGATTACTTAATGAGGTAATCAATGGTTAATTTTTGAATGTGATTAGAATGTTAATTACTTAGGGAAGTAATTAGGGAAGTTACTCATGGTAGTAATTAATGAAAGTGATTAATGGAATCACTTAATATTATCAATTAAAGAATTGATTAATATAATTGTTTAAAGTTAATTAATTATGGATTAATTAATTAATTAATGAATTAAGAATTATTTAATAATGTAATTAATTATTTGTTAAGTAATTAATTAAGATTTATTAATAGAAGTAATTAGAGATAATTACTTATGTAAGTAATTAAGAGTTAATTATTTAATTATTTTAGATAATTAATTAATGTGATTAATTAATTAATGAATGAGATTAAATAAAGGTTAATTACTAAGTGTAATTAATTAAAATTGTAATTAATTAATAAAGTAATTAATTTAGGATTTATTTATTAATTTAAATTGATTAATAATTACTTAATGAAGTAATTAAAGATTAATTAATTGGATTAACTAATCAAGGATTAATACAATTAATTTGGAAATAATTAGTTAAGAAGTTAATTAATTAAGATAAGTAATTACAAATTGTTAATTACTGTTTATGATAAATGAGATGACTAATTACAAGTTAATTATTTAATTAATCAAAGGATTATTAATTAATAAAGATTATTAATTAATATAATTATTGAAGTAATTAATTTAAGTAATTAATTTAAATATGATTAATTAATTGTAATTAATTAAGGATTAATGTAATTAATTAGTTAATTAATTTATGAAGGATCATTAATTTTGTAATTAATGATGATAATTAAAGGTTAATTATTGAATATGGTTAAGAATAATTACTTGAATGTAATTAAAGGATAATTAATCGAAGAAGATTAATTAAAGAAGATCATTAGGAGATGATCAATGAATTTGATTTGTAATAAATCAATGAAGCAGGAGTTAGAATAATCCAAGTAATTAAAGGATAGTATTAATTTAATTAGAAATTAATTAAATTAATTAAGAGTTAATCAATTCTGCTATGGGTGATTGATTAATATTGAATGGTTGATATTGAGTGATTGATATTGGTTGTTGAATGATATTGGATGATTGATATTGGGTGTTTGGTTGATACTGGATGATTTGGATGTCTATGAGATATGTGATATGCTGCTTTATGAGATGAATGTTGATATGAATTATCTATTGTGATAATGTTATTCATCTATCTGTTTATTTCATCCTGAATATAAGTTAAATTGTTAAATCCCTTAAGTACAACTTGGACATTAAAATGGCATTTGGATTCGATGAGACCGAGATCGGGTTTCCATATTTGGATATCCGAAAACCACATCGATTCCAATTAAACGTTAGGTCGTTAATACAAGTGGAGCAAGTGAAGACTCGAGGTGTAAGGGCTATACGTCAGTATAACTCTGTGGGTGATTCCGTAATGAGTTTGACGGAATAGTACTTATAGGTTCGAGATGGAGATTAGAGTGCAAGGGCTATGGTCGTTGACTCTGAGGGTGATTCCAAAATGAGTGCAACGAGATAGTGCCTTCGGTTTCGTTCGAACCCGGAACGAACTTGTATGGATTGAATGCTTTCAGAACATCGTCAGGCGGACGATGAGCATTCTAAGAGATGTGTCCTATAAAGGTAATCGCAGCCTCAAGCCTCATCAACCGGAAATGGCTAAAACAGGGGAGGTGCAGCAAGGCTTCGTGGGTAGCTCCCACTGGAGAGCAAGATTTACTCCTGTCTAGAAGTCCCTTTTTATTCGGCTGTGTGGGGCGGTTGATTCGGACAACTACCGGGGTTGTCTTGTTCGGGACTTCGGTAAGGAATGGTCCCGGCCTTGTGTTGCAGGGGAGTGGGAGTACTCCTCGGTACGGTGATCTAGGCCACGTACTGTGACGGGCGGTACCCCAGTAGCCCTGCCAGTGATGGAAACCCATTTTCCCTACGAGACCCTATGGTTTTGTTTGTATTACCCACTTTTGTGGCTAGTAGGTGGAATTTAATGAATGTAACAATTTCGGCTATTTCATATTTACTTGAAAACCCTAGACACTATTATAATATCACTGGATTTCCTATCAAATGTTTTGGTTAGCGTAAGATAAAAACTTTTCCATGTTTATGTGTGGGAAGTCTTACGTGATACTTTTTCTTTTCAAAGGATTTTCTAAAGTTAAGCAATTTTAAATCGTTTACTCACACCAGACCCCTGTCTGACCCGAGTGTTTATTTTCTGTTTTATTAAACTCTTGGGTACTCATATTATGTATGAGTAGTCAAGTGATTCAGGTTAGCTTGACGAATTTTGGAGGAGTAATGGAGCAGGAGGCTTCCACGTGTAGATATATTGGTTCCGCTTTATTTGGTTGGTGTCTGTATCTTATATACTTGAGTTGTATGAATTAGACAGATGTTTATAACTGTCTAATTTGTGTTGTAAAGTTGTGTAACTCTGATGTAATCTGATACTATGTAATATTTTATGTGATATATTATATTTTATTCGTTCCGCTGTGAGTTCTCTGATGTTGTTTGTGTTCTTCTTTCTCTTTCCTTTCTTCTTCTATCCCTTTCTTTCTTCACTAGTGATGCGATTTCCTGGAGATAGGAAGTCGGGTCGCTATAGTGATGCCTACATCTACAAGTGATTCTGCTGGGATAGCGGCGTAACCATTCAGTAGCAGCGGTCTATTGATACATAGCATAAATCGAGGGGTGGATGTCTACAGCTACAAGTGATTCTGCTCGAATAGTGGTGTAACCATTGCGTAGCTGTGATTTATAAACCATGGCGTAAGTTGAGGGGCATGATGCCTACAGTTACAAGTGATTCCACTAGGATAGCAGCGTAACCATTGCGTAACTGCGGTCCATGGGGGAATGTGCTTTCCATATTTATTTTTAATTGTTTTAAGTGTTTTCGCTGGATGTTGAAACAGATCTACTAAGTTCTTGGAGAATTCTAGCCTTATGCCTGATCAACGCACGACTATAGTCTGGAAGAACGAGGATAAACTTGTTAAAACATCGAGTTATAAAAGTATTTTGATAAAGTATTATATAAAGGATATTTTGGACATTTTTTTCTTTTTCATTTTCTTTTCTAAATACTTTTTAAATGTTTAAAATATTATTTATTTATGTACAACATGGTTTAATAGATAACTATTAGTGTTGTAAATATTGTGAGAATTTATTAATTAAATAAAACATATTTAAAGTTAACGATTATTGATTTATAAATAATGTTTGAAAAGTATTTTGAAATTTAAAACTAATATTTTTTAAGGTTTTTAATAACTCCTTTTAAATAGAGTGTGTATGCACGCCCAGATGGGCCTGCTCTAATCACAATGTCATGCATTAATTCAACAACACATTTGCATGAGGTGTAGAGTATATAAATGGTTGTTGTCACATAAAAGGTAAACAATTAGGAGAACTATAATTATACAATCAATATATTTGAGTTAGATGCTTAGTTTTTATTATTCACTGAATGTATTTTCCAATTGTCATGTGAGTAGCCTTCATATTTATTTTTTAAACGAAACTCAACTTATTTTACTTCGAAATGTCATAATTTTTCACCAATTCACTATGTTGTTGTCCAGAAACATGACAAACCGAAGCTACTTTCCTGCCACATCCTGTCGGGAAATCCCTATGATTAGTTGCGAATAGTCCTTGCATTGGATATTTCATAACGAAGAGACCACTAATGCTTTATGCACCAGAGAAGGAGATCGCAATTGTGGCACACAATGGATTTCTGTTCCATACACTTTAGGAGTATGCAGCCAACTGTCATCCCATTATCAAGGACGAAATCAAAAAACAGTAAGGGTCTTTGATTCTCTTCCTCTTTTCTCATTGATTAAGCCATGGAGTGTGAATTGAATTTAAAGGATTACAAACACATACACAGTGAAGATTTACAAATATTTTTGCTTTCACAACAAAGAATCGCTTTTCACGCTTATGTAGAAGCCAAATTGTAAAAATGATATATGTTTTATAGTGCTTTTAAGAACAGACACAAAAGTTTCCATTACCATTTATGCCGCATGCTCGGACTGCACCTCAAGCAAACCCAATAATGCATCTTTTCCTTTTAATGGGCATCCACTTATATATTAAAAGAACTACTCTTTTTCAAACGTATATAAAAATACGGATTTGTACATTAAAGTATGAAGGGACATGCAAGGACCAACAACATACCATAAAAGGATCAAAATCATACTATAAAAGATCATATTCTTGCACTTTAAAAAGGATCAAAATCAACCAAAAAAAAAAAATACAATTCTTACACTTCGTGACAAATATATTACATTAAGTGTAGGTTATGTTCTGCATTAAAATATTTGTTCGTATAAGAAAAAATTTGCTTTGTGATTTCCTTGCATAAAAGCTCTTATGAATCATTGTCTTCTTCCTTCTAAAGCTAATGGAACCCTCCAAAATTTTATTACATTATGCATCATCTATCCAAAACCTGTTAATTATGGATGAAACTATCAAATACCGGCTAAAGACCATAAATGGAATATTAGTACGATGCCTTATTGAGGTGGTGGTACAGACCATACTGGAGACAACAGTGGTGATGCATGAGAGCGTCGAATATGTTTTGCATGAGAAGAGAATTCATTATAAAGAATATAAGCATTTGACCAACACATTCAAACTATTGCTTCGGGCCTTCGATAAAGCCTGCACAAAAAAAGAACACTGATATTGACTGAATTTCAGGGATTCACATCATTTATTAAAGTTATAGTCACTAAATATTATTCATGATCTTATTCTTTCTCCCCCTCTTCTTCTTTGATGTTATTTTGTTTTATCTAATTATTAATATAAGTACTGTAGATGTAAATAGTTCAATGAATATGTGAATAATAGTAATAGATTAAGAATTACATGTGAGTAGTCATCCCAAACTGTTTGTTACATGGTTTGTAAAGCAACCAGATCAAGTGAAAGAAATATTGAATTGTAACTAATTTGGTCGATAAAGTTGACAAAAATTTGAATTTTTTATGAATAAAATCTAATTTAGTGTAAAATAATGAACAACAGCAAATTATTCATCCACTAAAAACCAAAAATGATCCTTATGTGTTATGATGGTGAAATCTTATAATAAAAGGATTTTCATTTTAAAAGGGGTTTTTCACGACTTATTGTGATTAATTATGGAAGTATTCATGACAACATTATTGTTTTAGTTAACATGCCAAACAAAAGTTATATATGACTTTATATACTGGAGCTTCATATATATAATACACAATTTTCATTTTACGCTAAAAAATGAGTAAAATTTATTGTTGAAATGTGGCAGGAAGAAGTTGTGATTAGTACATCTAGGTTCATTCTTGGAAACGTTTGTATCTTAGTCCTACTTATAATAGGTAGTTTTAAAAAAGAAAAGGAGTTCTTTGTTTATAAGACTGAAGAATTGTGCATCAGCGATATAATTCAGTTCACCAGCGAAATAATAAAACAAAAACAACAATAAGGATAAATGACTCATGCAATCATTTTAAATATATACGGTTGTATTAACTGAGCATGTAAATAATATAATGAGATCTTAATGACTATTTTTTCATTTATTTTCTCATCCTTATAAATTATCTACATGTATGACAGAAACTATAGTTGCAAGATTGTCTTAATTCTTCATAAAACCCCATGTGTATACACACACACACACACACCTAATAGTGAACCTTCTACGAACAAATAGACTTGATTATACATCCACCATATTGGATAAATCTCTAAATTTGGATTAACTTTAAATATTTCATTAATATTTATATTGAAATATAAAAGAATGTATTCACGTTGATTAATTAGTGACCTCCTAAAATGGCACGACACTGACATATTCACTAAGCTATTGCTCCAAACAAAGTAATAATAAGACTATATACCTATGTATAAATTGTCGTTTGGTAGTAATGATTTTTATGTTGTTACTACAACAGTAGAAAAATCCACCATCTCAAAAAAATTACATATGATACTTTACATACCTCATTTAATTCCTTCATCCTGTCACTCCTTGCACTCAATTACATAAAACGCCCTTGAAATCTCTCTAAATCCCTAAATCCACTCCTAAACTTTGTCTTGGAAAGAGATAACCACATTTAGAGACCAAGTGCAACCCTACCTAGCCAAAATGGATGCTTTTATATGCATTGAATTGGGGGCCCAAATCATTGGGGTATATCTCCGAGGTGGATCGATGCTTCGGTTGAAGGAATTATATGTCATTAGAATCAATATTAAGAACTATAACATGATGAAGAAAGAGGAAAAATGTGATATTGTAGTTGGCAGATGGGGCATACACATGTTGCTGTATTAAGTTCCCAATTCATAGTTATACATGTATCTATTAATAGGATATGATATTGCAATTACACACAGTATATATCTGTACATCTGAGTGCATATTTCTTATTCATGTTACATTTGATAAAAAATTTAAGAAAAATAATTGGAATTATATGTATTCTTTTGATCCTATTATCTTTGTCAGCCCCATAAGTCATTCCTGTATAGGTGGCAAATGTGAACGCAGAATTACACAATATATTTATAGGAAAAATATTATAATCATGTTTTCTTCATACTACAACCTCATAATCAATAGTGTGAAGGCAAATTAAAGGAGCTGACTTGTTATAAAATGGGGATTCCAACATGATATAATGAAAAATTTCATAGATACAATTTCGCTAATATATCCATAAATACTTGCAATAAAAAAAGGATAGAATATATCCAGAAATAACTATTTATCTCTGGCATAAACAAACATGGTATTATCAAGCAAAGCAATTGTTTTAAGGCGTTAACTATAAGATCTTACTAATTCATATTTTGTACAAATTCACCGAAAATAAAAAATAATAGCATGTTGTTAATGCCATTTATTGTATAGAGCAAATAAATTGAAAAAATTATATAAGAAAAGTCCGAAATTAATCAAAACTAAAGAAAAAACTATTAACTCTCCTAACTAAAGGCTACAAAGCACCCAACAAATTCTGCACTTGATTCATTTTTCAAAACGTCCAATACAGCTCTACGGAGGAAAATAGGGAAAAAAACAAATTATAGATTAAGTGCATGCAAAAATCAAGAATTATAACTATTTGCAAAACCCACTAAAAGTAAACATATTACTCTTTAAAAGCAAGAACCTTTTGCCTCTTTTCATAGGAGTTGGATTCATCTTCAATTTCAGGCTGTTGCTTCTGTGACATGTTTTTGGGAGAAAAAAAGGATCACTTCTATTTAGCATGAAAATTGAGGAGCAGATAAAAAATTGGGTGAAAAAATCTATGTTTATTCTGTTAGCTCTGTCTGTGTTGCTGCGGACGTTGCAATAAAACCACTTTGCAACAATAAGAATAATGGTCAACTTCCTGAATTGGGAATTTTTTGCGATAGAAATAGGTAGATGAAAAAAAACTCCAAAACTGAAAATCTTAAGAGACCAATATGAACTAAAAGGATTCAAATTTACACAGAGTTCTCCAAGTATAAAAGTTGACAAACTAAATTTGATCGTAAGAGAATGAAGACAAAGCCCTAAAATCAAACAATTAAAGTTAGCTGAAGATCTTACGAAAATATGTTTGAGCAATATTGAAGTTTTTCTTGTATTTCCGCCATTGAATTCACCCAACGGATATCATATTTAGGAGAGAAAGCAAGTTGTGTTATGGATGACAATGTGAAATAAGGTTAAGCCCACTACATAGTTTTCGAAAATTACATTAATACCCCAGTGCTCCGTAGAATTAATATGGCTATTTTGGCTATTTAATTAGCCCCACATCATCAAAAATATCTTAGTTGTTATTGTATATAAGCTAAGAGAGGAAGTTATAGATGGTTCCGTTATGCAAAACCTATAAAATGTGAAGAGGTGGGGACGGTAAGTGAAGTCAAGTTGATCGCACGGTAGTTGAGAAATGATATCTATGTTTTAGAACCTTTAATGATGTAAAGGGCATTTGGGGAATTTCAAAAAGACATGGTTGAAACTAGTGGATTAAATTCTCATTATTAATAGTAGAGATATAAGAGTTTGGATTGAATCGATAAACAAATTTCAGGATGGATCATCGCCGCAAAAGAAAAACAGAAGTCGTTATCAAACATTATTACAGCTATGGTTTTCTTTATTTGATAATTAATGAGAAGGTGAAGGGAGGTGTATCTAGTTTTCTACATGTTTTTTGGCAATTAAAAAATAAAAAATGATTCAGCCTAATCAAATTCAAGGAAAACAATAATACCAGATCCATATTAAAATATTTGTATAATATAATGGATTTGCAAATGTTAGCTATTTTTCCTATAATTAGAATAAATTTACAAACCTTAAATGGGATTGCTCTATATGATAGTCCAATTGATGTCTCCATGGATAACATACAAATTCCTCAAAAAACACTCAACTGGGTTGATTTGTCTTATATTTAGAAAACTTTAAATCATAATTCATATGAATAAAAAATGCAATAAGCATGGACGATAAAATTAAATAATAAGCAAGAACTATTGAAAAAACCATAGTAAAGGGGGAGCCAACGATGTGGACAAAAATGAAACACCCTAACAACAAATATTGCAATACAAAGTTGTACATAAAATAGCATATGGTGGATGACCAGTAAAAAAACTTTATGCATATAAATGAGGGTCTCAAGCTGGTTTAGATTTAAAAATAATAATATAATTTAGTATAACTGCTTATACCTCAGTATTACTTTTAACTGTCATTTGATTTTATAGCAAAAACTAATATTAAACAACATTCTATGATACTACCAAATTGTTTGCAAATATTAGATATGGAAAGGAACAATATGTATCCAAAGTTAGCACATGTGCAAAACAAAGCCGACGGTTAAGCAACATAACAGTTTACGTGAGCAATATACCCATATGGAAGGTAAAATGGTGAAATGACACATATGTAAGATGATGCTTTGAAAGAAAAATCTTTGTTTTAATAATTTGAGTCATGCAATGTTTGAAACAGAAAATAGTTTGTCATAATGTAACCACAAATACACCTAATATGCCTACAACACCGAGGAATGGGAATGTGTTCTTCAAAATATATTAAAATAAACTAATAATGTCCCAAATGATTCTAACTACCTCTAATATATTACAAATAGGAAGAAATGATATTTCTTTTCCAAGCCATTTTAAAATCAAATCCCATGACACATAATGATATTTCTACACATGATGTATGTGTGACATAATATTACTTGTGTTGAGCACAAATATGAATGTGCAAGCAGTGCCATACATGGTAAATGTGGAATCATTGTCCATAATGCGATAGATCGTTTCAGTGATTTCTGAATGCTCATAAGCATAGAGGCATGCACAATGTGCGTATGTAAATTGCTTTTAGGAAATCGATGTTTAATTCTTTTAATGAGCAGTTATAAAGAAAACAATGGGTTCAAAAGCTTATTTACTCAGTTTCTTAGGTATCAGTTTGGAAACATGGAAGTAGGTCTTTTACTTTTGAAAATCGAAATTTAATAATATATTTCTATTGTTAGACATTTATGACTTCATCTTGTTAACTATAAATTTTGTGAACTAACATATGGGTAGCACAAATCAATATCTATATATAAATCAAAAAACAATGTGAAAAATATATAAGATATTTATAAATAAGCCATTATTGTATCCATATATACAACTCAGAACTCATACAATTTGCTCATCAAACATGAAGCATGAATATCATTTCATAACTATGCCATTTATATAAATTCAACAAAAATGTCGGTACATTCCCCTTTGGAGGAATGAATATGTGAAATTAATCGTCATCGGTCACCATAATTGTCAGTTTGACGTCGAGCCTCTCCATACCATGAATTTCAAAAGGAGCTAGATTAGATTTGAAGGTTTTTCTTTTCATACATCCTTAAGGTTGTGCCAAGAAATGCAAACAAATAATAGATCTTTGGGTAGACGACACAAAAATGTAACCTCCCTTGCTGAAGCGTTGCGATTTTCTGGCAGTTCACACAAATACTGGAAAGGTTTTTTTTTTTGCAGTTTTCTAATTTTATGTTACCTTGTGAGAGTGATTAGGCTAACTAAATCATCTTAAACCATGTCAGCTTGTGAGAGTTAGGCTAACTAAATCATTTTAAACCATGCCAACTCTATGAGTGGTATGGTTCCATGATTATACCCAATTTCTTTCCTTGAATCCATCTTTGTTACTTTTACTTTTGCAATTCAAAGTGCGTACAATTATATCCAACACCGTAGAAAAACCAATCAGCTTTTGGTTGGACAATACCCATACCAAGGAAACCTCAATGAATATCAGCCTCTAAAATGGAAAGCACGATGATGGTTACTGAAAATAAAAACTGATTTTGTCAGAGTAAACAAAAGGCAAATTCACTACTAACAACCATTATTGCAAATTGATTGACAAAGATGTTGCAAATTGGGCAGTAAATTCTCAACTATAGGATGTGTTTTGCACAAAAATGTTAAGTCATTGCATGGTTTATATTATAGTTATGCAAGAAAACATCAAACTTGATGCATTTATTTCTTTAATCCATAGGGAGGTAAAGTACAAAACATAACCAATAAATATAAGTTGACATGGTATCTGTGGAGACTACGTGTGGCTTGTTCATTCTTGTTCTATACATGATAAAAAAGATAAATTAATAAGTTTTATTGTTACAGGAAGAAAAAATAGATGTAGTCAGTGGTTTAAAAGCATATATGCATACCTTCTGTTGTCAGACTTTAAACTAAACAAATTCATGCTTTACAATTACATTTTTGACAGTAATTTTCCTATTATAACAATAAATCCTAAGGAAAAAAAATTGGAAGTAACATTTACATCAAGATAACAGCAGAATATGTACAGTCCAATCTTATGCGGCTGAAAAGAAACATAGAAATATATTATATGTATCCCTATTGTGTATTTCCAGCCAAGTTTTCAAAAGCATTGAGTACATGAAAGCATCGATTCTTTTCATTTAGAAATGATTTGGAAGCTTGAGTGTCTATAATTGAACTCGAAACTTAATTTTCTCCCTGGTCCCATCTACATTTTTTGGCTCGAAAGCATAAAGTTGGAACTGTAGATTTAAGGAAATATCATAATATTTCTACCCAACATGAATTGAATGGATGTAACACCATATTCTGCACATTTGTAGTTTCGATTTCTCAGTAACATAAAATTGATGCTTAGCATTAAGACTCTAAAACAAATAAATGATCAGAAACATAAAATTGTTTTTCAGTAACAAACTATTTAACATAAATAAAAAAACCTCAATTCAGTATCCATACTTAAGAGTCCGTTACAATTACACAATTCCATTTTCTAGTGTATATGTATCACAATAGTATAAACGCAAGCACTGACGTGGATATGAAAATGAGGGTAAGAAAGGGATGAATAGAAGTCAAAATTCAAAATACTGCTCAATAAAATTTAGCATAAGAAACACATGGAATCGGTAGACATTAAATCAAGAACCGGAGATCAGTGAGCTTACCTAGTCGATCGTCGATCAATCTGTAAGTGTTAATTGTACGACAAAGTTGAAGAAGACGCTGGATTTGGAATAGCGCTGAGTGAAACCTAAGACGTGCGGTTCTTTAAAGAAGACGTTGGGATTGGAATCGACTTGAACATGGAATCGCGTCGAAGTATCATGTTCGATGGAGAAGATGGTGTGCGGAATGACAGTGGAGAAGACGGTGTGTGTGGAGTAGCCTAGATCTGGAGTTAGGGTTTTTTAAGTTTGGTTAAGCAGACAGAAACAGTAAAGCAAGGATAGCATGTGCGGAGAGTAATTTTTTTCAATTGATCTGGAGGATGTATGGGTAGTGTGGATTTGACCATGGGCAACAACGTCGGTTGACTTAAAGGCGTTGATGATTTCAGAGGAGAATAGCGGTGGATCGCCTTGGCGATGAGAGATTAGAGATGAGGAGGATGAGCGATGCGATAGATTTAGTAGCAGAAAACGTTTGATTTGTGGGGAGGATGTGCGGTGAATTACGTTCGCGTATGTGAGTAGAAGTGGATGAAATAAACCGGAACAAAATGGTAAAAGGAAGGGCATTTTTGGTACTTCAAAAAGACATGATTGAATCATGTTCAAAGAACCTTTATTATTAGTATTTAAGATAAGTAATGATGTAAATAATTATTTTCAAATAGTTTACATATATTTATAAAGATGTTATTTAAGATATTTAAAAAATGGTATTTATAAATGAAGCAAGGAATTTTATGAATGAATTTTTGTAAAGTATTAAAGATGATTGATTTACTAATGAAGTTTTCTAATAAATATTTCAAGTAAAAGTTATGTAAGTTTCTTTGAATGTATAATTTAAAGATATTATATCAGTGGGGTATATAAATAAGAAAATAAATGACGTGAGAAATTTATTTTAGTCATATACTTGAAAAATAAATAGAAATTGCAACTTTAAAGTATGTTTTGAAATATTACTTGTTTTCGAAGTACTAATAGTTGTTTGTGATATATTTGTTTGATAGAGAGTGAAATTTTATAAATATTGATTGCAAAATAGGACTATAAATAAAATGAATTTAATTGGAATTTTGAGAACTTAAATTCCGGGTTAAAATTTGTTTTTCAAGGGATTTTTGGAATATAATACTAGTATTATTTGGAAGTATTTTGGATAAATATTCTCGAATGTGATTTGAAAGAAATGTTTAAAAATAATTTTTGAAAGGAAATAAGTTATGCACTACCCTCTTCTCTCGTTGGAAAATAATTTCGGGGATGAGTGCACGCATCATCGATATTCATTTTCAAGTTTCAAAGTGGGAAGGCCGCTATAGTGGTTTTATTACACATTAGTTTTGATAAAAAATCCTAATTTTGTATTTCTAAAAATGATTTGATATATATAAAAGCTATGATTATATATATATATATATATATATATATATATATAATTTCATATGATTTGAAATGAACCAGGCATTTAGTTTTTAAGTTTCTATAAATTAGAGATTTCAATTATTGTAATGAAATGAAATCTCAACTATTTTAATAATTGGGAACTTCTAAAATGAGAAATAAGAATTTAGATGCTAAGTGATTAATGAAATATATAAGAAATTGGAATTTGTAATTCGTAAATCGAAAGATATGTACATTGAATATTTTGTTAACTAAAATGAATAAGATTAACTTGTGTAACATTCAATTTTATTCTAAAAGACATATATATAGCTTACCAAATGTTTAAAAAGTCGTAATGTTAATTAGGGATAAGTAATAGAATATTATACAAGTAAAACTTAAGTAATGAAAGGGTTCAGATGGAACTGTTTCTATAAATAATAATTTTGATGAACAAGAAATGTTATAAATGTAAGTTAATATTGTGAAATTCTTGTAATTAAATTAAATAGCAAAAAGTAAATACTGTTTAGGTAAATGAGTATAAACTCAAGAAAACTGACAGAAAAGGATTCACTGATGAATATTAATATTAAATGGATATCAAACATTATAAGTAAATAATAGATATGAAATAAACTGCAATAAAATATGTGTAATACTTAAATAATGAATTCACCGATCATTTTAAATATTGGATGAAAAATAATTTATGTAAGTAATTAAATGTGAATTCAATTGCAAGGAAACTTACATACCATTTTAAAACTTGATTCGTTGATGAATTCGGATATTGAATGTGAAATAATTTATAAAAGTACATGGAAAAAAGACATTATGAATGAATGAAAGTAAATAATGATGTGAAAAGAAACCAATTGAATAAACCTAAATAATGTGTTGAAATTCTTGGTTGTTTTGGCTTATGAGATGTTTGGAAAAGGATATTTCTAATTGTTTAAGGTTGTATGGATATTATATTAAGTAATTACCCCAGGCTATTGAGTGTAGGGTACACTTGATAGTTTATTTAGCACCTTGCACCATTAAAAGTTTCTGAACTAAATAAACCATTAGTTTTGGCTGCTATGGATGTATGATGGATTCATTGGTTGCATATAACGGTTTTATTGTTGTTCGTATATGTTTCGTATTGATTTTCATTGGTTGCCAATTGAAGACAACTAAATATTTCTCTTGTATACATTTCTTGCTCTTCAGATTATATAAGTGAAATACAGGTTTATGGAAGCAATAGCTACTGCTTTGGGTTTTATAAATAAAGCTTTGTTTGCCTGACAAATAGGTACATTTTTGGATTACTGTTTTTCAACGATATTATTTTGTTTTCCCGTTGTTTGAGATATTTTATTTTTAAAATATGATATAATATTATAATTATTGATTTTACTGTTTTTTCAGACCTCTTCGTACAAAGAAAACTCCGCCGAAAGTTTTCGTGAATTTAAGACTTAGAATTTTTTTGTGAAGGTGAAAATATTTTCAAACTTTAGGAAACTAGAATATGAAGTTTTAATTGTTATAATTAGTATATTTCATTTAAAATACTTAATCATGTAAAGCGATTGTTTATAAATTGAATAGTTTGAATAAAATATATTAATTTCTTAATTCCTTCTTTCCCTTTTCGAGGACGAAAAGTTTTAATGGGGGAGTGTAACAACCCATATTTTCGATAATTAAAAACTATTAAATTTAATAAGATTTTGAAATATTAATATTGTAAGAAATTAAAATTTCTGATTTATTAACGAAAAATAATTAGAATATGATCTAATGATGTCTTTTGAACGTTATTAATAACTAATTAATGTAATTTCTATCAATTGAAATAAAATTATAAGTTAATTTGGTTATAATTGTAATCATGAAATAAATTAAATGATGTCTTTAATGTTGAGATTGTATGTAATTGATTGAAATAGGTTAATATAGAATATAAAATCATTTTTTGAAAGTAATTTATAACCCTTGGGTGTAACTAATAAGATAATGGATATGAATTATTAGTATAAACGATTGTTTAATTATATTCTCATTAATTTATCCATTTGAATATTGAATGGGTAATTAATGGATTAATGCAATTGAATGTTGGAATTATATGTTGTTAATCGAAATAGATTTATTATGGATTAGGAAATCAATTTACTAGTACATAAATTTATTGGTTTTTGTTTGTAAACAATAGACTTGAAAATGTGTTTGATTTATTGGTGTATAATAATTTCTTTAATTATCATTTTGTTATTTAATTTGTTTAAATTAATTTAGAAATCGATAAAATTTTATATAATTGAATTATTGCAATTAATATGAATTAAGATGATAATTGTAGAATATTAATGTAATAAGGTGTAAACCAATGTTAATTATATCTGTATGATAATAGTTGATTCAATAATAAAAGTGAAATCAAAATAAATGAATTATTGGAATTTAAATTATAATTTATGAATTTATTGCAATTGCAAGAGAATATTGTAATTAGTGAAATATTTAACATTGGATTTGATATGGAAATTTATTTTAAAAGATTATAGATTATTAGGTAATCAAAAATGATAAAATTTGTCAGTTATAAAATTTAAATTTAAAAAGTGATTTAATTAATTTAATTATAATTTATTTAATTAACGTGAAAATAGCCTATTTGGCTACTGTCTCGGATTTCAATGAAACTAGTTTCAGCGGATCCGTAACAACGAATTATTGTAGGATTTCAAGTTTCATAGTGATCAGACTCGTCATTTGATCGTGCGGGCTCGAAATGCATAGAAAACAGTTAAAAGGATTTAAATGAATATAATCTGATTTTAAAAGCCAACTTCTGTATACAATGGAATTTGAGTTTGAAACTAGTTCCATTCATATATTTCGATATATTGGATGACCCACTTTCGTTTCGAGAACGAAATGAGCTTTTCGGGTCCTTGTTGTCGTTTTGATCCAACCATGCCTATATAGTCTGTTATAAACCATACCTGTTACTAATTTCATAAATTCTGTACGTACATTTCCTTCTCATCTTCTCTTTCTTTCCAATGGATGAAAACCCTGATTTTAGTTTCGAAATAAAAATTGCGGATCTAGGGCGACTTCGGGTCGCGCTTCGGGTTCTAGAGGCGAAACCCTGCAGCAACTTTGGATCAGGAACTAAATGACTCGGGTCTCGGGTCGTTTTGGCAAAAACTCAGAGCACGCACCGGGGATTTGAGGCGGCGTACTGAAGTAAGACTCGAAGTCGACTCAGGGCCAAAATTTTCAAATCTTTTATCGTTAGTAACTTTTGCATACGAGCTCAGATTCACGCATAGTTTTCTCCATTGCGATCTTATCGAAATTCTGGACATTTTGGATTTGGTTTAGCTGCATTCTGAGATTGTTAAATTTTTAGGCTAGTTTTGGATTTTAAGTCGACGACAAATCAAATGTGAGTGTTTTAACCCACTCACGAATACTAAATTTCTTGTGTTAATTAAATTAAATTTATGATGTAATTAGAAATTTATTGATTGTCCTTTGGTATTTTAAATTTTCATTTACATTAAATTTGAATTTATATTGAATTGAATTGCCATTTAATTAATATTGAATATGAATTGCTAGTTAAACACCTGATAATGATACCAATTAATTGTTGTGATTTATTGGTTGATTTGGATGTTGAATTTGTGATGGATGTTATTCGTTGACATTTTGGATGTTTATTTATGTCTATATCTCTGTTATCCCTATGGGTTGAAATGGTACATACGAGAACGATCTTATAAATAAGGGAAAACCATTATAGGTTGAAATGATAAACCCTAGCGATTTTCATTGATTCGGAAATTTTGATTTTGAATACTAGTTGAGATGACATATACCCATATAATTTCCTGAAGTTCGATTATTTATTGGAATTGAATTATTTAGAAGGTTTAACTTAATTTAAACTTCAGATTTATTTTAATTAAAATGATTAAGATTAGTATTTCAAATTATTTGAATAATTATATTCACGTTCTACACCTGATGGGAGATGGAAATCCCATAACATCTTTGAAGCCATTGCACTAATATCTCTATTTTACTTATTTTGATTTGACTTACATAAGATTTTTTAGTTCTGATTCGAATGTTTTTGTTTTTCATTACGCTTGGGTCAATCTGAGCTTTTCAGTGCATTGAAGACTATTTTTGGAGGACGAAGACAAAGATTCAGTATATTTTTACTATTTATTATAATAATTCCACTACATCCTATGTTCCGCTATATTATTTGTTTTTTGATGTACACATAACTCTGACTAGAATTGTAAAAGTGCAATCAAATGTTATTTGTAAAACAGCTTCATAAACTGTTTATTTGTTTATTATATTTTGTCATTCTGCTGCGAGGTTCTGTGTTTTGTTTTTCTTCTTTTTCTATTATTTTCTTATTTACCCCAATAATGATCCTCCCTTTGATTGATTTGAATTAGACATGTGTGATTTATTGTCGATTTAAAACGTCCAAAAAGGTAGGTCGTTGCGCATCTGTTGATTGGGATGGCAAGGAATCAGGTTTGATTCTCGCACTTTATACCCACTTTCCAATAAACGATGCAATAGCACAGTCTAGCCACTTACTCGTGTATGGGATCTCGAATGGTCCTTAGGGCTCTGTGCTAGATGTTAGGCTATAGCGCCTGAAGAGGCGGGTATCATAATATTTGATCTTATGTTTCGTAGTATTTGAATTCAATTCCATTAGATAAATCCTTTATTACTGAAATCCACTTAAACGTGATGACTGATATGAATCACTTTAAGTCCAATGTAGAAAGATGGGACCAGAGTGCAAGAAGTAAGTACCCTCACAAGAAGCTAGTCCCCTCATCGGAGCATGAGCAGATGGGCTTTCTTGTCGTTAAATCCCCCCGCCGGACAGCGAGTGGATTGGGCTCAACAAGGGTCCGCAAAGACTATGGACTTTAATTGCTTTAAGTCCCATTTAGAAAGACGAGAACAATGCAAGAATTAAGTCACCTCACCGGAGCATGAGGAGATGGGCTTGCTTTCCGTTGAGTCCCATCGTCGGAGAGCGAGTGGATTGGGCTCAACAAGGGTCTCTAGAGACCATGGATTTGATTATTAGCCTTGACCGACCACGGATTTGATTACTGGTCCTAAATGACCATGGATTTGATTATTGGTCCCGAACGACCATGGATATAATTATCATCCCCGAATGGCCATAGATTTGATTATCGGCCCCTACCGGCCACATATTTGATTATTGATCTCAAACGGTTACATATTTGATTACCAACCTCGAGCGGCTATAACCTCAACTAACGATCCAAAGAGATTATGGATTTAACTATTAGCCCTAAATGGTCGTAAATTTGACTATCGATATGGAGAGATCGCACATTAAATTGAATATGAAAAAATCCGAAGAGATCGAACCTTAAAACATATATTTATTTTGATTATAGGATTTGAACCCCTTGACTGGAATAGAATTAAAAAAATTCTGGATGAACACGGGATGATTTAGATACGTGATGTTATTATTCTGAACAGAATCAGAATAATGATGATGTATAAATAACACTTAGGTAAAGTCTATAGTTTAAAGCTATAGCAGGTATGGAATGGCCTTTGATTCACAAGAAAATTATAAGGAACTGGATGATTCACAAAGATTGAAGTAGTCGCAAAGCTCGTCTACTAAAGACTAATATTTGGGATTTGTTCTTGAGAAAAGCATACCTTCCATTCATATGGTGTGCTTTGAGAAGGGGGAAGCTGTTATCCTATCTTTTGACTAGGCAGTATACGAACAAACTCGACGATTCAAACTTCGAAGTTATCAAGGCAAGACACCCGGAGAGACGACTGTGAATCCCATCCGCTCACGCGCAACCAAGATCACAAGGCAAATACAAGTCCACCGTAGAAATTCCAAAAATCCGAAGCCACAAGTGTTAGGTCGGTACCGACCCCACCATATGGGTCGGTACCCACCCATAAATACTCCACCATGATCACCCATCTTATGCCTACATGTCCTATATGATGCCAAAAGCCTATTTCCAGTGTTGTCTTGTTGATCCAATGCAATTCTCTATCGATCTCCATAAACTCTTGAATCTGCAACTCTTTTCTTCTACAACTCCGTTATTTGGACTCAGAAACAAGCTAATATTAGCACAAAAAACTATGGAATCATGAAGCTAACCACAAGATGAGCCGAAGCAAAAAGTTTAAGGCAACCAATTTGGCCATATTATGGATCTGTGCCGACCCCTACCCTTGGACTTGTCCCCATTCATCCAAGTTGATGATGTGGTATCATATTTTTGTAGAGAACTGGTCTATAGTAAGGAGAACAATTTGGAGATATTTTTTGCGAGATTTTAGGCTCCCTACCTCTATAAATAGAGGGGCAGGGCTTATTTTTAGGATCTTTTGGACTCTTAGTCTCCTTTCTCTAATTTCTTGTAATATTTGTCGGAGTTGTACCAACACATAAGAACTTCTGCCTCTAAGTTAGAGTATAAGCAATAAAATCATTAAGTAGTCGAACCACTACAAACTGTTATGTGCTCTTTTCTACTCATTTTTCATTTATTTTCTTCACTTTTCATTCTCTACTTAATCTATTGGTTATCTATGCCAAATTTTGGTCCAAACACGTACTGATAGTTATTGGGTAACTATGGAATGACTCACTCGAGAGTGCCCTATTGGTTAGTATAACTAAGATCAATAAAGAATCTTAAAGAATCAATTTTACAAAGTTCTCATGACTTGAGAATACTATTGAACTTCAATGTGCACACTGCACTTTGATTATAGTTAAGTCACTACACAGCATCCATCGAATGAATATTGTTGATTTTGAGTTGAAGCGTTGAAAGTGAAACGCTATCCAGTTATAAATTTGTCTCCTCGATTTATGAGGTAAGTATCATGATAAACTATATTCAACTCAAATTCAAAATCTATGACTAGAGAACTCTTGAGTGAGTACTTTGCTTTGGATTGAACAAGTTGAATTTGGACGATATTTGAATTTTCACCAAAACCAAATTTCGTAAATCCTAAAGTAATATAGTTTTGAAGAAGATAATTAGTGTAAATAATCATTATTACCAAGCATGGTTTACAATACTGAAATTGGATTTTTACTAAAAAATGCGTAAGGGATAAATTTGACCAAACTGTTACACCACTATCTAAGGTGACATATGAACACTAATGTTCAAATTATTCGATCTTAATCACTGACTGAATTTACACCTTTGGGTCACATAACCATAATGTGGAATACTCCAAAATACAACAAGATTTAATTTAATTACAATTATTATTAATTAATTGTCAATATGAAATATTGATTATTTTATTTTATTTGAATTAGTAATTAATAAAGTGCATATATAAAAGTTTTATATTTATATATCGATATATGATAACAATAAATATTTATACAGGATTTAAACTAAATAAGCACTAATTGGATTTGAAAATTTTTGTAGGTCTATATAACCCATATCATGCCAACTATAATAAGGGAAGGGGCGAGTTTTGAATGAAAAAAATAGTTTTTAATGGGCTAAAAAAATAGATAAATAGGAAGATACGGGTCTCCACTTTTTACTCGTTTCTATTTACTATCTACCTCGCCTCCTCTCTCGTTTTGGTAAAACCTTTTACCTCTTCCCTTACTCATCTTGGCCGCAAGAAATAAGGGCTTCCCCTTTTATTTTTCAAATCAACCATATTCAAATTAAATCTAGTTCAAGGAGTGGTATTTTCTTCTAGTCAACTGCACTTTCTAGAGGAGTTTAGATTAGATTTATCAGATCTTTATTCAATATTCAAGGTGATATTAATTGGCTTCAAATTTTGGTTACTTCCTATTTTACAAGTTACTAATATCCATATATGATGTTCATATCCTTTATGTTGCTTATATATATGTTGTATATTATAACAGTTTACATACATATTTATTGTTCAATATTATTGACATGTATTTAAAAAAACTACAAACATCGTGAATATTATGTATATTTATTTCAACCTTATACATATATTTTAAATATAGTCATTTTCAAAACATAAAAGAATTTTAAATTTTTATAGAATTTAAAATATAAATCTTGTAATTTATGTGTATATATATACACATACACATATATTGCATATACAACATATTTGAAAATTAATTTATTTAAACATATATATTTTTAGATTAAAAATATTATGTGTTTATATATATATATATATATCTGAAACATAATTGAGAATGATATATATATATATATATATAATCTTCAAATTTTAAGTAACAAATGTATGTATTTTAAAAAAATTCATTATTGTAAATCTGTAAGTATTTGCATTATAAAAAAATTATTGTTGCATGGATATACAATATTAAAAAATGTAAATACAAAACCATATGAATTGTAAAATACAAAATTATTTAAAAAAACTGGCTGCAAGTTAAAAAAATAAAAAACATTTTATTACATGTAATTATATTAGGTAATCAATAATTTATGAATAAATAATTTAAACAATAACTTAAAATATTTTCAATGTCCATTTCGAAGAAATAAACTTTTATGTATGTGCGTGAGCACGCGTTTAACCACATGTATATTTGAAACTGAATTTAAATTAAATTCAAAACGGATTTTTTTAATCTAGATATGGATTTTAAATTACAAACCGTTATAAGATAACTTATATTTTACAAATTCTAACAATTTTGAATTAGCCAACATTTTAAATAAGCAAAATTGTTATTATTATTTTATACATATATGTGTGCATGTGTAATAAATAATAAACTAAATTATGGATAGCAAATATTGACATAAAGTGACAAAGGTATCCTTTGCGGTGGAAATCTCCTTACTTGTATATAAGCACATTAAACCATGTACACTTCTCATATGTTGATGTGCACTATACACCTATATGTGTATTTGATACACATATACATTATACAAATAAAATCAATACTTTCAAATAAACAAATTAAATAAAATAAAGATTTTACTTAAACTATAAATAGGCCTAATAAGAGCTAATATTGATTTTATTTTCTTGAAATTCATCTAATTATCCCGTTGTAATCCAGCCCAATTCCTTCGATGGTATCAGAGCCTAATATCCTATGCGATTTAAAATAGCAGCCTCATGGCTAACTTATTATAACCTATCTATTTATTATACTGTCTAGAAAGGTAGTTTCTTTGGTTTTATTGGGGGTAATCAAGTACTTTGCATTGTCTTGTCCAACGGATGAAGAAAGCCTAGAGGTTATCCCAGATATAATGGCCCGAACAGATTTTATCTCTTAGGCTAATTTTCAATTTTTTTTTTAAATTTTAATGGATTACATTTGTAACAAACTCGTATATTTTACGATTGTATAATTAAATATTTTATTTAAATATAGCAACATTAGTTGGATTAAAGTCCAAAATGCTACTTTTCGTAAACTATCGAATTAGGACTCGAGACCACTTCCATTGAATCCAAAATGGCTTTTGCGACATCTTTGAGTATAAAAATCGATTTGTTTGGAGTTGACTAGAATTTTGCTATTTTTCTATTGGGCTTTGGGTTTGGATTTCAGCCCACTCACTCATCTAATACCCTAACTTCCTCACTCTTAATTCATTCATTCTATTTTCCTAACACTCTCAAGCTAAAGGAAAGAATGGAGGAAAGAAGAGGAAGGTCGAATCAAATTAAGCCATCAAGATGTTTTCTATTATACGAAAATGTGGTCGAATCAAATTAGGCCATCAAGATGCTTTCTATTGGACCAAAATATATTCGAATTTAGGCCATCAAATTAGGTAATACCATCTGCTAATACGGAGAATAGAGCCGTATAGGAGCGATCATCTATAGCCTTGTCTTAACTATCTACTGAATACGTCGATAAATGTTGCATATTTTTCTTAGGTGGATCGACTTATCCAATAGATATTTAATACAAAACTATAAAGGCTATAAGATCTAACAAAACAAAATATAACAACTCAAATGTAAAACACATCAAAGAACAGTAGATCATCACATATATATACACATATACAGATACATCACAAGGTATACAAAATGATACATGTCAAGTGGTGTAACAACATCAATATACAGGCGACTCAAAAGAATATACATATCAGAGTTACAACCAAAAAGGACTAATCAAAAAGCTATAACAAAAGGAGCTAGCAGAATAGTCCATGCGGAAGCAGAATAGGCTAAGTCCAAATGTACCTAACCTGAAACACCTCGGTCTGACCCGAGTATAAAATACACGGGTCAGTCTAGCTAAACAAATCAGTTAGATAAGCTAAATTATGATGAACATGCATGGTCATAAAGTATCTAAAAGAGATAATTCGAACATCTAACAAAAGATGAATCGTAACAAGCCTCATATCATCGGCAACTCAAATAAACAAAGGATATGAATATCCCAAATCAAGCCAAAAAGGCAAATAACAAATACCAATAAAGATAACACAAGTTTTCACACGGTAATCGCTATGTATAGAGTGGTCCAAAAGACCTACTTCTAAAAGCGATACTCTAGGGAAATATAAATATCAATGAAATAATAGATGCACGTGCTCAGTACTGTATAAACAAGGATCCACAAGCCCGAAGGCGACAAACCCAAGTATCTCTCGAGCGGTGATGAAGGACCAACTCCAAAAGCGATACCATAGGGCAACAAACCCGAAGGCAACAAATCCAAGTATCACTCAAGCGGTGAAAATGGACCAACTCCAAAAGCGATACTATGTGGCAACAAACCCGAAGGCAACAAACCCGAAGGCACAAACCCGAAGGCAATAAACCGTAGTGGCGAAAGTCCGGAGACCAAGTACCGGACACCACTAATTGGCAATATGTGTCACAAACTCTCGGAAAGGAACTCGAAAAGTGTTAACGTGTGTCCCATACCACACATTCTCACTAAACGGTTTACTAACCGTTAGTCAATTCCACACTCAAAGCAGCGCAAAGTTTACCTTATGTCATCGGTAAACTAGACCCGAAGGTCAAAACAATCAAACGAATAGATTAGGAATTAATTGAAAAGATAAATGCACGTATTCCATAGTACGTGTTTTACCCAACCATTTAATTACCTTCCCACTTCGTTCGAAGTGCAAAAGAGTGTAATTTTACTTAGAAAATAATTTGGAACAAGTTTAGAAATCATTTGAAAACACTTTGGAAATTGCCTTTGAATATGGAGTAAATAATTTAATACTTAAAATAATACTAAATAATAATTTCACAAGCCAATTTGTTTGAAAAACACTTTAAAATGCTTTATAAAATCCGTGCATGAAATCTAGAGAGAAAACTCAAGAATTCGGGAAAATATCAAAAATGGCGGAAATTATTCCAAGTATAAAAACCGCTGAAAACACGCTGCGAACCCATGTTTGACAGCAGGTTTGGACCTGAAAACAGAATCCAAATGACATGAAATTTTGTAGGAACATTTTTTAACATTCCTACTCCAATATGAAACAAATTCACCCAATTACGACTTGAAACGAAGAAACTGCGTCGTTTCGAAGTTGTACTAAAACCACTGTAAACTGCTGTGTAAAAACAGCGCAAAGGTTCAATTTCGACAATGAGTTCGAAGGGGCAAATGAACCCACATCTTGGTTAAATTTGGTAGAAGCATAGAATAATGGTTCTACTTCGATCTGAAAAAAGATTGTTCAAAGCTGATTTGAAACGAAGAATCTGCGTCGTTTCAAAGTCGGACCAAAACAAGGTTTTAAATAGTGAATTAGAGCAAGCTGTGAGTACAAGTTCGATAGTAGTTTAGAAATAGAAAACCATCCCAGATTGTCATGAAATTCTATGGGATTGTAAATCAACACTCCTACTTCAATCTGCAAAAAGAATCACCCAAATCCGATATGAAAAGAATGAGTTATGCTGTCTCAAACATATACTCAGACCATGTTTGCAACAGTTCAAAAACCAAATAAATGTGCTGGCCTAAAACCATCCTGGGTTCAACTTCCAGGCATAAAATAAATGAAAAAATGATATCGGATTGAGCTCAAAATTGGTAAGATTATACTAGAAAACTTCATCCTTCAAAAAAAAAAAGAATCATTGAATTCCTGTAAGAAATGAATGAGTTATGCAGTCTCAAACATGGACTCAGGCCATGTTTGCAGCAAATCAAAACAACTACAGGCAAAAATATGTGCCTGAGTCAATTTTGCAGTAACGTTTTGAACATTCAAACGACAATATATTTCAACCAAAATTTGAATAAATGAAGTTCAACATGCAAGCTATCAAATTCAAGAAACCTGACAATATTTCGTTGTCGGAATCAAAAGATATAAGCATGCAAAGTGACACCCAAATAGTTTTTATAAAAACCAAAACATCAATATTTTCAAGCTATTTTTGCATATGTTTTTGGCTTTTGAAGCTTTGCTTCAGCTAGCATTATGTGAGCAGCAACTCACCTTGCGATTGAAGAACAAATACTTGTATTATAGCTGAAAGATATAAGTTTTGAGCAAGAGATGGCTTCAACAACCTATAACATAGAAAAACAAGGACATGCATGGAGAAATACAAAGCTTAGACTAACCCAAAACCTCAAAATCAAAACTTGATAATATAATCTATGTTTTGGAGTTGATTAACTGTGAAAAAGAGCTTTAATTTGATTATTATCAGCAAATAAGTGGATTTATTGAAGATTTAGGCTTAGGGTTTAGAAGAGGAGATAGCTTTCTCAATTTTTATTTCTTCTTTCTGTTTTCTGGTTAGGGGAAGATGTACTGTACGCACACAATTTTGAGAAGAAGAAGCCTATTTTCTCAAGTTAGAGTAGTAATGGGCTTGACCCAATTAGGAAAAAAAAAACAATTAGACTAGCCTAAGATAAATTTAATTAACACTAACACTCTTATGTAATTAATCAAAACAACATATTTAAACAAGATTTTCAGCACAATAAATCAAAAAGCCATATTGCCATGACTAATAAAACATTTTATACCATATAAAAAGATAAATTTGTATTTTTAAAATATTTTTATTATTAAATTCTTTTATTTAACAAAAATGCAAAATTTTCACCAAATAAATGTATAAAATTATGTTTTTAACTCCAAGAATTCCACAAAATTTATTTTATCACTTAGAAAAATATTTCAACCCATTTCAAAACATTATTTACAGCAAAACCTTATTTTTAACCTAATTTCCACCTTTTATTTCAATAAACAACCTTTAAAAAAAATCAAATACTACCTTTAAAAATTATGAAAAGAAGTAATTGGCAATAATTAATAAAATTATTGCAATTTCTATAAATAAAAATTATTTTCCATTCATTATTAACCCAAACAAATAAAATAAAGCTTGGAATTTCATTTTCTCATTTTAAATTCCAAAATTCATTGTTTATTCCAAATAAACAATTTAATTTCTCCAGTTTTATTTTAATTCACAATATCAAATCATAACTACCATTATAATTTAATATTTACAAGTAATCTCCAAAACCAGAGTTGTTACACAAGTGGTATGGAACGCTTGCGTTTACTTTATCGGTTGATTCTTTAACTTGTTCGATTGAAACTCTTGTGACAATTTTCGAGTGGAAATCTACAATTCATTCGTAAATATTTAAGTTATGCCAGTGGTTATGGGACATGAAGCTAAACTCATTTATTTACTAGCTTAGTGTAATTCACACTTTTTATTGATCTATGATGATCACATTTATGGTTTAGACTAGCGGTAAGCGATGTCTCTTTGTCAATGTAGGGGACTGTACCTCATTTTATTGAACTTTTTCTCATTTCTTTTATAGGCTAACGACCTATCGGTTCTTTGAAGTTTCGACTTACTTTTATGGACTAGCGACCCATGTTCTTTTATTTTGTTCGGTTCATTGGATGTACCGTTATCATACTACGTCGATGTTTCGGCTTATCAGGATCATCGGATGTACCGTTATTGTACTACATTGTTGCTTCGGCTTATTAGGTTCATCGGGCATACCGTTATTGTACTACGTCGTTGTTCCGAATTATTTGAGTTTTAGGTTCCTCTGGCGTACCGTTATTGTACTACATCGTTGCACTAGCTCTATGGTTAGCGACCATGGGATAGCGACCCGTTTGTGATACACGTATGGTGAGTTTTCAAACTCCTGTTTGTGATAGGCCTCCCCCTTTTGTGATTTTTGGGTTTCTAATTGATTATTTCTAGAATTTGTGTTTCATCAATTTTTGGGATTGGCATTGATATGTTTTTTTAATATTTGTGGTTTGGTGAATAAAATAAAGAATATGACATTCTTTTTGGTGTTTGATATTTTTGAGATATTGTATGATTTTATTGTTGTTAAATGTATACTTGTCACGGTATGGCATTATTGTTATCATACGTTTTTGTCATATCTCTTAGCCTATCTTATTTTATATGATATTTATAGCTAGACTGATCCGTGTATTGTTTCCTTCTTAAACAATACTCGGGTCAGACCGAGGTATTTCAGGTGCTTCTACTTGACTTCTTATCAGGGACTGCCACCTGACTTTTGGCTAACTACTTAGCTTAGTAGTTTTTGTTTTATACATTCGAGATAGAGACTCCTTGATGTATACATATTCTTTTGTCTAGCACTTGTACCTATTCTCCTGTGATGTAGTGGATCTTACATAACCATTACTTTGATGTACACTTGTATGTGTTATATTCATATATGTTTTCGACTTAGTGATATAAATATCTATGACTGATAAATGTTATGTTTATTTTATATTTGTTTCCGAAGATCACATAGCCACTGTGTAGTAGTTTTGAGTTTGTAATTGATGTGTCAGATTTCCTCTTGAAATGAAATGCATGTAATACTATCTGACATATCGGTACCCGCACAAAACAATTACACAAATGGTTGCTGCTCAACAGCCTTATTCTTCATGCTAGTTGATGACATTACTCTGTAGTGTCCTTGGCTAGTGTGAGTATAGTGGTGGGGCGTCACAGCTTGGCATCAGAGCCAAACTTTAGAGCAATATAGAATATTATAGCAAGGATCATCATCCTAAGTCTTTCTTAGAAATTGTGCCTTAGGATTAATTCGAGTCATTGGACCCGTTCTATCCTCTTTTCCTTTATGATGCCTTGTTTTATCAATCATGGTTATTTCATATTCATTCTGAGAACAACCTTTTCTTCTTCTTTCTTTCTTTCTTAAAGAAAAGAAATGGTTAGACCTGGCCGTCCCAGCGCCAGTCAATCCAGTGCTACTCCTCAAGATGGAGTATTTATGTCTGCGAACAGCTTTTAGATCTTATAGAGAACACTCAAGCTGTCGGACCCATTCCAGAGCCTACTCATCCTAGATCTGAATTTGAATGCTTGTGTAGAGATTATACCGATTTGGGTGGAAGACCATTCAGGGGATCCGAAAGTGTTATAGAAATCCAAGCTTAGCTTAGATCATGCGACCGCATCTTTTCTCGCATGAATCTTATTGATCTCCATCGAGTCCAAGTGGCTTCTAGCATGCTCCAAGAGAGAGCATTAGATTGGTATGAACTTTTGATTTCGAAGATTGTCGAAGCAGATCTTATTTGGGAGAAATTTCGAGAAAAGTTTAAGTTGAAGTTTGTGTCGGAGGCTGAAAATGTAACTTTGGCTCGACGCTTTATTGACCTTGTTCAAGGTAAATCTTCTGTGACGTATTATGTCGCATCTTTTGATTCTCTCTCTAAATATGGGGTCGAGTATATTAATACCCTATTGAAGAAAAATTAGAGGTTTTGTCTACTGGTTAAATAAGAACTTAAAAGCCTTTACTTCTGAAACTGGAAGTTTCTTTTGATCAGCTTGTTGATATCGCTCTTCGACTTGAAGATGCCGATAAAGAAAGCGATGTCTAAGTTATGGGTGCCAAACAGAACTTCATCGTCAACAAGAAACTTTGATAGCAAAGGCCCTAATTCTAACAAGAAAGGGAAGCAAGAAACTTTGATAGCAAAGACTCCTTCCTCTAGTCATGGGCAATGCTACAATTGTGGTTCTAAGGACCATTATGCTAATAAATGTCTGAAACCTCTCTTTTGTCGTTATTGCAGAAGTTTGGGTCATCTTCTATCTTCATTTCCCAAACATCCAAGCAATAAAGAGGGAACACTAAATGTTGTGCAAGCGCCTAGTAACACTTCTCTTGGTCAAGGTATTTTTCATTCTATCCTTGATGGCATTATTACGTTTCGTGGTCATCCTATTCGAGTTCTTTTCGATACGGGTGCATCTCACTCTTTTATATCAAAAGAACTTGTTGATACTTTTTCTTTAAATGTTATATGCTTGATGACTTCACTGAGAATTGCGCATCCAGTTGGTGGATCCGCAACACTCAGTTTGCTTTGTAAAGATGTCAAGATTACTTTTTGTGATTATTCTTTCCAAGCCGATTGTCATGTTATGCGCTACTTAGGCTTCAGAATGATTTTAGGAATGGATTGGCTTAACCTTTACGAAGCTCACATCCTATGTCCTGAGAGGACTATTCATCTTCGACCCCCTCAGTCTGTCAAGCAGATTTCTATTGTTCTTAATGATTCAGATTCCAATTTGGTAGCATCCTTATATTCTCTAAACCCTCATGATGACGATAATGATGTTGAGGAAGATGACATTTCCCTCATTCACGTTGTTCGTGAATTTTCCGTCATATTTGAGCCCGTTTTAGGATTACCCCTAAACGAGCAATTGGGTTCAGAATTAATTTTATCCCTGGAGCTCTACCTATCACTCGTCCTCCTTATTGTATGTCCAATAAAGAAAATGAGGAGATGAATAAACAATTATCCAAATTGGAAGAGAAGCAATTTATTCATTCTAGTTCCTCACCTTGGGGAGCTTTAGCTATTTTTGTAAAGAAATCCAATGGTACACTTAGGCTTTGCGTTGACTACCGCAAGCTTAATGATCTCACCATCAAGAATAAATATCCTTTACCTTGGATTGATGATTTGTTTGATCAACTTAGCGGTGCTAGAGTCTTTTCGCAGTTAGACTTAGCAATCGGTTTTCATCAGCTTCGTATTATAGAGGATAGCATTCCTTTGACATCATTCCGTACTCGTTATAGATCTTATGAATGGCTTGTTATGCCATTTGGTTTAATGAATCTCCAGCTTATTTCTTTGACCTTATGAATTGAATTTTCATAGACTTCCTCGATCGATTTGATCTCATCTTCATAGATGATATTCTTGTTTATTCTAAAACCGAGGAAGAGCATGAAAAACATCTTCGGATTATGTTGGAAACTCTTAGGAGAAATCAATTGAGAGAAAAAATTTCTAAGTGCCACTTTTGGCAATCTCGCGTGAAATTTCTTGGACATATTAATTCTGAATACAGAATTTTCGTAGATCCTTCAAAGATTGAAGCGATCCAAAATTGAAAGAGACCGGAGCGTGTGACAGAAATCCGTAGCTTTCTTGGTTTGGCGGATTATTACCGTCGGTTCATAAAAGACTTTTCTAAATTTCCATGCCTCTTGCTTGTTTGACAAAGAAGGGAGTAAGTACATTTGGTCAAACAAATGTGAAGATGCTTTTCAGAAATTAAAAGAACACCTTTCCAATGCTTCTATTCTTATGATTCCCGAAGGGGACCTAGACTTTATTGTTTATACCGATGCTAGTCGTGTTGGTTTGGGTGTCATTCTCATGCAAAGGGAACGTGTTATCGCATATGCGTCTAGGCAATTAAATTCTACCAAGACTAGATATGCCACTCATGATTTAGAGCTCGCGGCTATTGTTTTCGCCCTTAGAATTTGGCGTCATTATCTTTTAGGACAGAAATTTGTTCTCTACACCGATCATATATCTTTGAAGTATTTATTTTCTCAATAGGAACTTAATCTGCGTCAACAACATTGGCTCGAGTTCCTTGCATTTATGATCTTGATATTCTTTATACTCCCGAAAAGGAAAATCGTGTTGCCGACGCCCTTAGTCGTAAACAACAAGCAGTTGTTTCTATGATGATATCCGAATCGAATGATCTTAAAACTTTGTCTACTTGTGAGATTCGAGATCGTGAATCCTGTTCATGTTCATCTCTTGTTCTATGTAGCCTTGAGGCCCATCCTTCTCTTTTTGAACGCATTCTTGATGCTCAAAACCATGATCCCAAATTGGCTCATCTTAGCCGATGTTGGGGGGAAAGAAATATTGATGGTTGAAAGACTTTGAAATTGATGCTCGTGGCGGCATTCAAAAATTTGGTAGACTTGTCGTGCCAAATCTTAGTGATCATCGTAAAGACATTCTAGAAGATTCTCATCGTTCTAAATCCCGGTAGTAGTAAAATGTACGTGGATAAGCGACTTTATTATTGGGATGGAATGAAATCTGATATTGCTAACTTCATTAAGCGTTGCATGACTTGCCAACTCATTAAGGCCAAGCATCAAAGGCCCGGTAGGTTATTGCAACCTCTAGATATTCCTGTTTGGAAGTGGGATCAAGTCCCTATGGACTTTATTGATGGTCTTCCCCGTTCTCCTTTGGGTCATGACAGTTTGTGGGTGATAGTAGATAGATTTACAAAATCCACCCATTTTATTCCTATTCGGTCTAATTGGACCGTACCTCTCTTGGCCAAATTCTATGTTAGAGAAATTATTAAATTGCATGGAGTTCCTACTTCTGTTGTTAGCGATCGTGATCCATTATTTACTAGTGAATTTTGGAAAGGTCTTCAAAAAACTTTGGGAACGAAGCTTAATTTTAGCATCGCTTATCATCCTCAATCCGACGGACAAACCGAGCATGTAAATCTAACTCTTGAAGATCTTCTTCGTACATGTGCTCTTGATTTTAGTGGAAGTTGGGAAGATCATATTTCTTTTGTTGAGTTTTCCTACAATAATATCTTCCAATCTAGTATTGTTATGGCACCTTTCAACGCACTCTACGGAAGGCCATGTCGATTTCCTTCTTGTTGGCTTGAGACCGGTGAGAGGCTGGTTTTAGATCCAGATTTTATTCGTCATTCCACAAAAAAGATTGACCTTATTCGTCATAAGATGAAAGAAGCTCAAAGTAGACAAAAATCCTATGCCGATAACCGAAGAGGGAATATAGAATTTTCCATGGGAGATTTGGTGTTTATTCGTATGTCACCTTTGAAGGGTGTTGTGCGTTTCAGTCGATTGGGAAAACTCGCACCTCGATATGTTGGTCCATTTTCCATCACCGAACGTATTGGTTCCGTGGCTTATCGCCTAATATTACCGGCTCAATTTTATACTATTCATGACGTATTCCATATGTCTCAACTACGTAAATGCCTTAGAGATTCCGATTCTATTCTTGAGCCTAGTGTTAATGAAGAAATTGAAGTTTCACCTAATTTGACTTATGAGCAACATCCTATTCGTATCATTGCTATGGAGTTTAAACGCCTTTGAAATAAAGATGATCCGCTTGTGAAGGTTCAGTGGTCCTCAAATCCTAAGGATTGCTCTTGGGAGTCTAGAGAATTCATCAAGCAAACACATTCAAATTTACTCTCTCGTGCCCTTTGAGGTGTACTTCTTACTTCAAATTTTCTTCTGTGTTGATATTCTTTTATAGTTGTTACTCTTTGTTTTCTTCTTAAGTATTGCGAGGACGCAATTTATTTAAGGAGGAAAGTCTGTAACAACCCGCATATTTTATGATTGTATATTTAAATGTTTTATTTAAATATAGCATCCTTAGTCGGATTAAAGTCCAAAATGCTGCTTTTCGTAAACTATTGAATTAGGACTTGAGACCACTTCCATTGAGTCCAAAATGGCTTTTGCGACCTTTTTGATATAAACATCGATTTGTTTGGAGTTGACTAGAATTTTGCTATTTTTCTATTGGGCTTTGGGTTTGGGTTTCAGCCCACTCACTCATCTAATACCCTAACTTCCTCACTCTTCATTCATTCATTCTATTTTCCTAACACTCTCAAGCTAAAGGAAAGAATGGGGGAAAGAAGAGGAAGGTCAAATAAAATTAAGCCATCAAGATGTTTTCTATTATACGAAAATGTGGTCGAATCAAATTAGGCCATCAAGATGCTTTTTACTGGACCAAAATATATTCAAATTTAGGCCATAAGGCTGGTTTCTGCTGGACCAAAATTTGGTCGAATCTGTTAGGCTATAGGAAATGACTAAAGTACCCTTCTCTTCACCTATAAATATCCAAGTCCATTTCTCATTTCAATTCATTCACAAACGAAAGAAAAGAACTAAAATTCATTATCAAAGGTGAAGTATTCTAGGTCTCCATCAAAGTAAATAGGATTTGAGTATATTCCTTGTTTTCATAGTTCAATGGGTATAATTTATTCTATGAGTATAATTTAATTATTTTGTAATCAGTGTAATCTTAATCTCTTTCCTTTGAATCATTCACATTTTAACAAATGTTGTGTTAACTATTGATGGTGTATTGTTAATAATAATGAGTATGTTATTATTCTTATTTGGTTGTTGGATTTGTGCTCCGCTAGTTTATGAGCAATAACTTTGATGTTTAGTTAAAAGGAACTTACACCACCTTTTAACTTAGGATTGACATTTAGTGACTTTTTGGGTAAAAGGAAATAACGCCCCTTTTAGCTATCTCATTTGATTAAGAGGGAGCATCACCCTTTTGGGTAGTATTCTCCTTTAAAGATAATGGTTTAAGTTATGGTTTGAATGGAAGTTTTAAATCTTTATTTAAAGTACTTTAAAGGAGCTTCAAAAATTTTAAAAAGATTTAAATGAGTTATTTACGAAAAGTAAGTAGTCTTATAGTTGGCACTAAAAGCCGATGAGTAGATTGATCCTCTATTTGTGAGACCTGGAGCCGAAGTGTCTAGGAAGAATATTAGCAACCAGTGCCCTGACTTACCTGGCTTTTATTCTGGATGAAGGGTAGAGTAAGTCGAGCATATTGGAAACTTGACAAGTATAGGAGATTTGATTTCCATAAATGATCTTTATATTATAATGGAAAACACTCGCATTTCTTGTAGACAATTGTTTTTTACCCATTTAAGTATGCTTTTGAAATATGAAATCCTCTTAATTGTTTTGTTAATGTACTTATACCAATGAGATAAGTATATAGATATTTTCTAAGCATTTAAAGAGTAGAAGATTAAATTTCCACATAAAATCATTTTGTTATCCCCAATAGTTGATATCTCAACTATCCATTTCGATACCCTTCTTCCCTTTGTTTTTGTTTCTCAATTTAAGAGGATTTGTTGCTCACTTAGAGCATTGATATCCTTTATCGAAAATGACTTAATAAAGAGCGAGTGGGGGCCAAGCTATGTGGGGTTGCTTCCATTAGGGTATTGTCACATCTACTGTAGATTGGTTTCGGTTGTATGCACATGGAGACGTGAAATGCTCAAATACTCATTAAGGTTGGCGGGGTCCAGTTTGGAGGTTTTCGGGAGCCATCGTAGTTCTCAATTATATTTTCTAGAGGTATACTTTCGATACGGGTGGTACCCTCCTAGTCATTGTTGGAAAAAATTCCCTTTCTTTATTTTTGATTCAAATCTTTGGATTGATTATTTCTCAATTGCATCGGGAAATATCTTACGCTCTTCACGACGTTTAATTATTTGTGTCCATTCATTTATATTTGGACGTTGTCCTTGTGAGGGAAAACCCGTTCTGCATTTTTGCAACATGGTCTCACTAGTTATTTTGTGTGTTCTATTTTTTGGAGTTTACTCATACCTAACTATTTGTCAGACCCAAATTGTTTGTTTTCCCTAAACTTTCGGGAACTCATTTATATTTGAATAATACGAAAATGACATGTTTCTTTGTTCTCTTTTGAAGATGGTGGATGAGCAGGAAGCTCCTTATCTATCTGGCTATTTATTTTTGTTGTTATGAGATGCTGGTTCTATGTATATATATATATATGTATATATATATAAAGGTTGTTATAACTACTAGACTGGTAGTAGTACTTTTGTTGTAACTCTGATAACTCTATGCTGGGGAGTAACCTTATGTACTGTCTAATTTTATGTTATATTTAGCCGTTCAGTTCTGATATTATTGTTCTGCTCTTATATTTTACCCCATGACAACTCGTCTTTCAGATACTTGGCAACGACACATGAATACCATGGATGTATTAAGTGTCATCCTCAAGGGTCAGAATGGTGGGTCGTCATAGTTGGTATCAGAGCTTTGGTTGAGCGAACACCTTGGCTTAATTGGGGTACAACTCATTAGAGATAGGGTAAGTGATGCCTAGAATGAGTTAATCTTGAGAGAGCATATCTGTAATTTTTATAATAGTAATGTTTATCCTCTAAGGTCTAGTTTTAAATTCTATGGTGTTATTTCCTTAAACCATTTTAATCCTATTTTTGTATTCTAAAGATACCTGTTATTTTTTTCAGATAATAGAAAATGAATACAAGAATAAGAGGAAAGAGAGGATCTAGAACTAGCATGGCTACCAATGGTAGGGTACCTAGAAATGCTACTAAGTCAACTATAGATGTAGAGGAAATGTTAGTGCAAGTTCAGACCCCTATGGACTTTGCAGCTTTGTGTAAGAATTTTACCACTTTGGGTGGGAAACCATTTTATAGGACTGTCGACATTCTTAGAGTGCAGATGTGGCTTCAAACTTGTGAAAGAATATTTGGAGATTTTCGGTTGGAAGATGTAGAGAAACAACTGTTGGCATCGCGACAACTTCAAAAGTCAACGAAGGATTAGTGGGATTCAGAAATATCTATTACTCCGGAGGGGGAGTTTTCTTGGGCCTAGTTCAAGGAAGTTTTTGAAGCACAGTTTATTCCATAAGTTGGAAGAACTCGGTTATTTTAAAGTTTCATTGGCTTAAAGCAGGGTGATATGACTATGTCGAAGTATGAGCATAAGTTCAATGCTTTGTCCCATTTTGGACTTGGACTGACAGACACAACACTCAAGAAAAATGAAATGCTTGTGGGTGGAATGCGACCAGAGTTCCATCATGAAATGACCAATCGTCTTATGGGTACGTTCACCAACATTATTAGCATGGCTTTAAGGTTTGAGGCTCTTGATATTAAGGAAGGAGTCCAAAAGGGTGTAGTATCAGCAGTAGTGCCAAGCCTTTATTGGTTATACCAGTTGAAGGAAAGCCAAACTTCAAGCGTAAGTTTAAGGGAAAGAAGCAAGGTGCATGGAAGAAACCCGAAGATGGCGCTCCAGCACAAAAGAAGCAGACCAACTTGGCAAACATTCTTTGTTTCAAGTGCAATAAGATGGGACACTTTGCAAATAATTGCCCAATTGCCACATGTTTTAATTGCAGCCAGCCAGGACAATGAAGAATGAGTGCCCTTTTCCAAAAAAGGGATCTCAAGGACAGACTTTTACCATTCAAGAGATACCATCCACTACTTCGGATCAAAAAGGAAAGCAAGTGTTGCAAGGTACATTATCCATCTATGATATTCCTGTAAGGGTTTTATTTGATACCGGAGATTGCCATAGTTTTATTTCTTATGATCTAGTGGATAAACTAAACCTTAAATATGTTATCATAAGTAATCCTCTTGTGTGTCAAACCCAACTGGAGGTCCGACAAATCCTGACACTGTGTGTCTAAATGTGCATATTTCTTGTCAAAATCATCTCTTTCCTTTTGACTTCTTTGCTCTTGGGTTCATGGGTTTTGGATTGTTACTGGTTCATGGCTCTTGGGTTCATGGCTCTTGGGTTCATGGGTAATCCTCTTGTGTGTCAAACCCAAACTGGAGATGTTGGTGTTGATATTAGTCGTGAAGAGCCTAAGAAGCTAATGAGCATTTTTCTCTATTCGCTCAAAGTGGCTAAAGCGGAGCTAGAGATGTGTCGGTTGTTCATGATTTCACATATATTTGTGATGACGTGCAAGGTTTACCTCCTCACCGTGAATTCTAGTTCCTTATTGATTTGGTTCAGGCAACCAGACCTATTATACAACCCTTATGAATGATGGCTGCAAAAGAGAAGAGGGGGTTAGAAAAGCAGACTTATGATTTGTTGCAGAAGGGCTTGATCCGAAGGAGTACCTCGAGTTGAGGATCGCTAGTCGTCTTTGTTACAAAGGCGGACGGTTCTCTAAGATTATGCGTAGACTACCGGGAGTTAAACAAAAGGACTATCAAGAATAAATATCCTTTGCTAAGGATCAACGATATATTTGACCAACTCAATGGTGCTCGGATATTTTCTCAATTATATCTTTCCACTGGTTTCCACCAATTAAGAGTGGCAAAGGAGATTGTTCCCTTAATAGCTTTTCGGAATCCAAAAAATTTCTATAAGTGGTTGGTTATGCCGTTTGGATTGACTAACATGTCCACTTATTTCGTGGACTTAATGAATCAAGTATTTCGAGATATTCTCAATAAATTTGTTCTCGTCTTTATTGATGACATTCTTATCTACTCAAAGACAGAGGAGGAACACAAGTATCATCTCCATGTCATACTCGATACCTTAAGGAATGCATTGAAGGCTAAGTTTTCCAAGTGCCATTTCTAGAAATTCGAAGTTAGATTTCTAGGGCATGTTATTTCGGGAGAAGGCAATTGGTGGACCCAACTAAAGTTGTTGCGGTTCAAGACTGGAAGAATCCCAAAAGTGCAACAGAAGTTAGATGTTTCTTGGAATTGGCTGGTTTTTACTGAAGGTTTATCAAGGATTTCTCAAAGATTGCTTCTCGTTTGACGAAGTTAACAAAGAAAGATGTTAAGTTCATTTGGACTTCTAAGTATGATCAACCATTCAATGAATTGAAAGAGAAGTTGACTAGCGTCCTGGTTTTAACCATTCTAGATGGAAGCAAAGGTTTAACCGTGTATGTAGATGCTTGTGGAACCGAATTGGGAGCAGTTTTGATGCAGCACGGGAAAGTTATTGCCTATGCAAGTTGATTGCCAAAGCCACATGAGAAAAATTATGCTACGCACGGTTCAGAGCTTTTGGTTGTTGTCTTTGCATTAAAGATGTGGAGGCATTATCTTTTGGGTGAAAGGTTCGAGTTATACATGGACCACAAATCCTTAAAATATCTTATTACCCAAAAAGATTTGAATTTGAGGCAGCAGAGATGGTTGGAGTTTCTCGCTTCTTATGATGTAGAGGTTATTTACACCCCTGCAAAAGCAAATTTCGTTGCTGATGCACTAAGTAGGAATGTAGCAATGGTTGCAAACCTAGAAGTTAAGCTAGTATTGTTAGAGAGAATTGCATCCAGCCAAAAGGCAGATCCTATTTTAGCTCGACTTAAGAAGGATGTTGAAGAAGGTGATGTTTCTAGCTTTTAGACTGATCTCTGAGGCATACTGAAAATGAATGCGTGTATTTGTGTTCCAGACTTTGATGGACTTAGGCAAGAAATGTTAACCGAATGACACCATTCACAGTTATCTTTTCATCCAGGAGTGACCAAGATGTTCAAAGATATAAAGAGGGTATTTGGTGGAAGGGGATGAAGCGAGATATTTTAATCTTTGTGAGTCGTTGTGCAAACGGCTAGCTGATTAAGAGACACCAGCAGATGACAGCTGGATTACTTCAGCCACTTGAGATCCCAAAGTGGAAGTGGAAGAAGATCTCTATGGACTTTATTGATGGACTTCCTAGGTCAAGAAGAGGTAATGGTGGCATTTGGGTTACAGTCGATCGACTGACCAAGAGTGCCCATTTCATTACTGTTAAGCTGACTAGGACTGCTACATGTCTGGTGAGTTTGTATGTGAAGGAGATTATGAGACTCCATAGGATTCCTCATAGTATTGTAAGTGTCCGAGACCTGATATTCACTAATAGTTTCTGGAAGGGACTGCAGACTGCTTTAGGGACTGAGCTTAGTCTAAGTACAGCTTACCATCCCTAAATATATGGGCAGAAGGAGAGAGTGAACCCGATCTTGGAAGATTTATTGCAAGCATGCATTCTAGAGTTCGGGGTTTCTTAGGAAGATCATTTATCCTTAGTCGAATTCACTTACAACAAAAGCTATCAAGCAAGCATTGATATGGCCTTTCGAGGCTCTTTATGATCGTCCATGTCGTTCTCCTTCATGTTGGGTTGAATTTGGAGATAGACTTGTTTTTGGACCCGACATAATCTTAGAATCCAATGAGAAGGTAGCTTGTATTAGAAGGAAGATGAAGGAAGCGCAAGATCGAAAAAAAATTTATGAGGATCAAAGGCGTATGGATCTAGAGTTCTTAGTCGGGGACTTGGTATTTGTAAAAGTCTCCCCTTTGAGAAGTGTCATGAGGTTTGGGAAGATTAGGAAGTTAGCCCCTCGATATACTTGCCCTTTTCCCATACTGAACCGGATTGGTAAACTTGCATATAAAGTGGAGTTACCAGACCGACTATTAGATGTGCATAACATATTTCACATATCTCATTTACGTATGTACATGACCCTTCGATGATAATAGAACCGAGAAAACAAGTTGATTTGGAGGTTCAGCCTAATCTAACCATTCTTAGGCGGCCTATTCGTATTGTCGCTCATGATATAAAGCGATTAAGGAAGAAGATTGCGAATCTTGTTAAGGTTCGGTGTAGTGGAGAGGTTAGAGACTGTACTTGGAAAACCGAGGACTATATTAGGGATTCTTATCCCGAGTTGATATAGTAGTTGTTTGTATTTTATTGTTTCTTTTTAGTGTACTCAGCGGTTGTGTTGAGATCATTTCCATGTATCTTTGTGCAGTTTATATGATATCATTTGGGTTTCTTTGATATCTTCAGTTTATCTGATTAACTTCGATGATGAAATTTCCTTTAACGAGGGGAGGATGTAACAACCCATAATTTAATCACTTCGAGCTTATATAGTTTTTATGTTTTTAAATGATTAAATAATGGATTTTGTATCTAGAATAAAAATTTGGATAAAACATCTCAAATGGATTTTTTTAAACCGATGTAAAATGTTGGTTTAAAGATGGTTCAAGTTAGACGGCGATTAGGGGTACCAATTTATTTATGAATAAGTTTGTCTAATAAAACAGAATAGTATAATTACTTGCTTAATAAAACAAGAAAGAATCATTAACCCTTCCTAATAAAATAATATAGTATAATTACATGACTAATAAAACAAGAAAGAATTATTAACCTTGCCTAATAAAACAGAATAGTATAATTACTCCTAGTAAAACAGAACAATATAATTACTTGCCTAATGAAACAAAATAACATAATGATTATTATATTCCATGCAGATGGTTGCCATTGAACCAAAATCTGGTCGAATCAGGTTCTACCATATGGATGGTTGCCATTGGACCAAAATCAGGTCGAACCATGTTGTGTCATATTTGATAAGGAGGATTCCTACTAGACCAAAATGTGGTCGAATTAAATTAAGCCATCATGATGTTTTCTATTGGACCAAAATATGGTCGAATCAAATTAGGCCATCAAGATGTTTCCTATTGGACCCAAATGTGGTCGAATCAAATTAGGCCATAAGGATGGTTTCTATTAGACCAAAATCTAGTCAAATCTGGTTAGGCTATAAGAAATGACAAAAGTACCATTCTCTTCACCTATAAATAGCCATGTTTATTTCTTATTTCAGTTCACTCACAAGCTAAAGAAAAGAACTAAAGTTCATTATCAAAGGTGAAGTATTCTAAGTTTTCATCAAAGCAAATGGGATGTGAATATATTCCTTGTTTTTCATAGTTTAGTGGGTATAACTTATTCTGTGAGTATAATTTAACTATTTTATAGTCAGTGTAATCTTAATATCTTTCCTTTGAATCATTCATATTTTAAAAAATGTTACGTTAACTAGTGATTGTAAATTGTTAATGATAATGAGTCTGTTATTATTCTTGTTTGGTTGTTTGATTTGTGCTCGGCCAATTTATGAGCAATAACTTTGATATTTAGTAAAAGGAAACTTACATCACATTTTAACTTAGGATTGAAATTTAGTGACTTGTTGGTTAAAAGGAAATAACACCCCTTTTAGCTATCACATTTGATTAAGAGGGAGCATCACCCCTCTTGGTCGTATTCCCTTTAAGGATGATGGGTTTAAGTTATGATTTGAATGGAAGTTTTAAATCTTTATTTAAAGTATTTTAATGGAGCTTCAAAATATATAGAATTATTTAAATGGGTTACTTATGGAAAGTAAGTAGTCCTATACTTGGCACTAAAAGGTGATGAATAGATTGGTCCTCTATCTGTGGGATCTGGAACCGAAGTATCTAGGTAAGGCTATGAGCAACCAGTACCCTGACTTACTTGCCTTTGTTTCTGAGCATAGGATAGAGTAAGTCAAAGAATATCGAAAATATGACAAGTGTAAGAGATTTGATTTCCATGAATGATCTTTATAATTATAATGGAAAAAATTCGCATTTTTGCAGACAATTTTTTTGACCCATTTAAGAATGTTTTTGATATATGAAATCCTCTTAATTGTTTTGTGAATATACTTATACCAATGAGATAAATTTATGGATATTTTCCAAGCATTTAAAGGGTACACGATTAAATTTCCACATAAGATCGTTTTGTTATCCCCGATAGTTAATATCTCAACTATCCATTTTGATACTCTTCTTCCTTTTGTCTTTGTTTCGTCAATTTAAGACGATTTCGATTTTTTGCTCATTTAAAGCATTAATATCCTTTATCGGAAATGACTAATTAAAGAGCGAGTGAGGGCCAAGCTATGTGAGGTTGATCCTATTAGGGTGTCATATCTACTCTAGATTGGTTACGGTTGTATACGCATAGAGACCTGAATTACTCGGATACTCGGTAAGGTTGGCGGGGTTCGGCTTGGAGGTTTTCGAGGGCCATCGTAGTTCTCAATTATATTTTCTAGAGGTATACTTTCGATAAGGGGGTGCACCCTCCTAGTCATTGTTGGAAAAAAAATCCTTTCCTTATTTTTGATTCAAATCTTCGGATTGATTCTTACTTAATTGCATTGGGAGGAATGTTACGCTCTTCGCGATGTTTGATTATTTATGTCCATTCTTTTACGCTTGGATGTTGTCCTTATGACAGAAAAACCATTTTGCGTTTTTGAAACGTGGTCTCATTAGTTGTTTTGTATGTTCTATTTTTTGGAGTTTACTCATACCAGACGTATTGTTTGACCCGAATTTTTTGTTTTTCCTAAACTTTTGGGTGCTCATTTATATTTGAGTAGTCTGAAAATGACAGGTTTCTTTGTGCTCTTCTGAAGATGGTTGGCGAGTAGGAGGCTTCTTATCTATTTAGCTATTTATTTCCGCTGTTATGAGTTGTTGGTTCTATGTATATATATTTAAAAGAAGGTTGTTATAACTACCTAGACTGATAGTAGTACTTTTATTGTAACTTTGATAACTCTATGTTGGGGAGTAACCTTATGTACTGTCTTAATTTTATGTTATATTTAACCGTTCCATTATGAGATTATTGTTCTGTCCTTATATTTTAACCCATGACAAATCATCTTTCAAATACTTGGCAACAACGCATAAATACTATGGTTGTATTAAGTGTCATTCTCAGGGGTTTGAAAGGTGGGTCATCACAAAAGGTTATACATTATATTATTTCAATCTTGATGATCGTCCTATATCTACTGGGCATGGGCAACGCGCTTTTTATTTACTATTTGTGCTGGTGGTATAGGGCGGCTGTCATATTTGGTATCGAAGTTTTATTTATGTGATCAACTGGAGTTAATACCATGATCCAATAGAGATAGAGAAGGACTTACCGCCTTAAACTAGATGTTGAATGTGTGTGTGTGTATACAAAAGAGCACACACTTGTTATAAGTTTGGTTTTCAAAACAATATAGCAATATGTTATATAGTATAAGTCGCATGCACATAAACACTCTGGATACAGTTTTCTTTATGAAAGACTGGCCATTCTTGTTAGAAATAAGAATTAGCCGGCACACAAGGAACACTGTAAGGAATTCTGCTTCAAGAGTATAGGAACGAGTAGGATCAGGAGCTGCTACACTTGACGTCCAAGTCATGTTCAATGCTATGATGACTAATATGATAAGGAATGCTCCTAGAGTGGTGATAGGTGGAGGTTCTCCCGTGCTAGTGCCTAGGGATAATTCACCAAGCTGAATAAAGATTATTCTACTCTTAAAGGGACATCATTCCATGGGATGGAGTTGGCCATAGAAGTGTAAGATTAGTCGGATACTTGTGAGTGCGTCTTTGGTGATGTAGAGATGGAAGATGCTATGAAAAGAAAATTGGATTCGAGATAGGTTCAGGGCCAAGCTATGAATTGGTGGAATGTTATCAATATTGTTACTCCAAAGGACCGGTTTTCCTGGGATCATTTTAAGACAAGGTTTGAGAAGAAGTTTATTCCGACTGCTCAGAATTCGTCTGCTTAGAAAATTTGTTGATCTCAAGTAGGGAGAGATGACAATTTCTGAATATGTGGCAGAATTTGATTCTTTATCTAAGTGTGGGATGTCATTCATCGACACTCCATGAGTAAGAATGAGAAATTCATCATTGGTTTGGATGACTACTTAGGAGAAAAGCTAATGGACCATATCGATGACCCGTTTGAGAAGCTGGTAGAGAAGGTGTTTCGCCATGAGATCTTGTACTCTAAGCTAAGATTGCTATTGCTATTTTTGCTAAGAAAGAAGATCCAAAGTCGTAGAAAGGTAGTGAAGGCAAGAAGAAGTAGAACGAAAAGAGAAAGCAATCCCAAGGGAAGGGTGGTAAGAAGAAGGGTAAATGGGAATTTATTTACTTTGGATGCAACGAAAAGGGTCATTTGATTAAAGATTGCAAGATAAGTATGAAAAGGAAATGTTACAACTATGATAAGCCTATGCATTTGAAGAAGAATTGTCTAGAAGCAGTGAAGGATAAGCAGGTAGTGAAAGCATATGCCTTGGACGTAGTCTCGACTTCGCCGAGTGCTCCCTCATTGAAGGAAAAAAGGGAATCGACCCGCCATTCAAGGCGTGCTTTCTATTGGTGATGTTCCTATTCAAGTTTCATTTGACACCGGTGCTTCTCATTCATTCATCTGTAGTGACCTAGTAGATAGATTGGGAACTGAGATAATAGACTGACCCATATTCGTGATGAACCCTATTGGAGGCTCTACTAGTCTTTGAATGGCTTGTTGTGGCCTAGTTTTATCAAGTCTTGGATGTTCTCTGGTTTGTGGTTATTTTGTTTTAAACTTTTTTGGGTTTGGGATTATCTTGGGTATGGATTGGTTTAGATAATATGTGGCAATAGTGGATTGCGAGAAACTATTAATGACAATCGGAGATGTGGATGGGCGAATGATAATGATTAGCTGCCTGCCAGAGGATAGGGTGATGGCTAGCTTTCTATATTCACTTGAGGTTCCACATAAAGGATTGTCATCAGTGTCTATCACTGGAGAGTATTTGGATGTCTTCAAGGAAGTGAGTTGATTGCCGTCGCATAGAGAGAATGGGTTTCGAATAGAGTTGGTAATGGTAACTAGACTGATAGTTATGCCTTTGAGGCATATGGAACCACTTGATGATTGCCCTATAATAATAAATCTCTCTATTGGCCACCTACTTGCAACTCTCGCCTCAGTCAATCAATCATATGGTTTATACAATGGTATGTGTAGGGGTATGGATTGCCAAAAGTAGCCTAATTATCATGTAGCTGCTCCAAATCCCTCATCCAAATACCGATAACTTCCAAATGCATTAGGATATACTAGTGTCAATTGACACCTTCTAAGCATCCTAGCTACCTTCACAAAGTCAATGTTTATAAATTCACTCTCATCAAATGGATGCCATAGTATCTACCTTCTATGCATCCTTAAATCAATTGGGTTACGGGCAGTAGAGTATGTATGTCAAGATTCCATGTCCCTCCCCCTTTTATTATTGGCAGACCAAAATAGTTTACAAGGGAAAAAAAGAAGAAGCATCCAAAGTAACCTCCACCATAGGCGCTCATCGGATATGCCATAGAAGCCCTCGGCGTTCCTCCTACTACTCATACATATCAGCGATGGAGACATCGAAAAGGCGCTTCTTTATCTCAAGAAACACAGTTTGAAGTTGCTCCTAACCTTTCACAGCCTATAGATCCTACGCAAGCAAGTAAAGAGGAGGATTCGGCGGATGAAATTCACGTGTCCATGAGGAAACCAAGATGAACTCCACAATAACTTTGTAGGTTGAAGTAATGAGGATGGTATAAGTTGTTGATATGCTTTGTCCGGTTTTATTTTGTTTAGTTTAATGAATTGTTGAAATATTAGGATTAGTTGTTTTGTTGAATTGTTGGATGTCGGAATTGGAACGTAATTCTTGAATTGTAGGATGTTGGATTTTGAATTCAATTGTTGAATTGGTGGATGCAGTCATTTGAGTCGTTGGATGTTGGATGTTTGAATTTGATTGAAACGTCGAAATTTGATTGTAGTGAATTTTAATGTATTGTTGAAAATGGCGATGCAAGGTTTCTGTTTTGAAACCCTACACACTTCTGGGGTGACTTTTCAAAAGATGCCAGAAGGCGACTTTCAAAAAGTCGCCATCGTAGTGTGTTGGGTTTCAAAATAGATATCCTACACACAACTAAGGCGACTTTTGAAAAGTCGCCCCAGTTTTGCGTGTAGAGTTTCAAAACAGAAACCCTGTCCTTCAACCTTCCTCATATTTCACTTTATTAAATACAAAAGAAAGAACCCAAAACCTAAGCCACATCTCTCTTCCACAATTTCAATACTTCTCGACGAAAATGAATATCTTTGAGAGATTTGGAGACACAACAAGAAGGTATGTACCATAAGCACTATTAAATTTATTTAATCTTTTGCAATGAAGGTTGATTCCAATATTGATATTTTCAAGAAAAAGGTTTTTGAAAATGGAGAATTGGGAGCTTGACGACAAGGCGATGATGAAAATGTATGGCGAATTTGAACAACAATGAGGCTTTGCATCAGTTAATTAAGAAAATGTTAAGGTTGATTTCGTCCCTGAGACGCAGGTTGAATACTTGCCCCCCTCTAGGGGTGGCAGTACATCAACATTGGCCGTGGTTAGCGGTGAATCAATACAACATTCACTTCATGGAAAATTAATGGATGTGCTAGCTCATCGTAAGCTTAATAATGCTAGTTCACGGAGATGAAATGAAGTGGTTGTGTGTCGGAATGAAAGGAATACGGGCCGTCGATTTTATCATTGTGAATCATACGAAGATAATAAGTTATGGCCTAAAGATGTTGAATGTTGTAACTTTTTTAAATGGAAAGACCTGAAATGTGTCCGACGCAGTTGCATATGCCCTTGAGATGCAAGTAGAAATTGCTCGTTTGGAGAAGTTGAACCTACATATTATCGTCAAGCTCCCAATTGTCCATTTTCAGCAACCTTTTTCTTGAAAATATCAATGTTGAAATTAGCCTTAATTGTAAAAGATTAAACAAATTTAATAGTGCTTATGGAACTTACCTTCTTGTTGTGTCTCTAAATCTCTAAAAGGTATTCGTTTTCATCGGGAAATATTGAAATTGTAGAAGAGAGATGTGGCTTAGGTTTTGGTCTTTCTTTGGTATTCAGTAAAGTGAAATATGAGAAAGGTTGAAGGGTAGGGTTTCTGTTTTAAAATTCTGCACACACAAATGGGGCAACTTTTGAGAAGTCGCCCATTGAAGACTTTTCAAAAGTTGCCTAATTTTTTTTAAAACATGTAGGCGACTTTTCGGAAGTCGCCAGTGGACGACTTCTCAAAAGTTGTCTACATGTTTTTTTAATTTTTTTTGTACCGACGACTTTTGAAAAGTCGCTTGTACATTTTGGCCAGCTCAAAGCTGAGCTGGCCAAAACGGGGCTAAAGTAGATATAAGTTTTTAGACTAGGCTATTTGCGATGATTAGTTTTAAAATGGGGCTAAATTGAAAAAAACCGAAATATGATTGTGATCCACCAGCATTGGAGTACAAATGAATTTGAGGGAACTCAATAAATTGATGTTCAGATATGGATTGATGGGTAGTATTTATAATATTCGAGTAACTCTGTACCAGCTATAGTACATGAGAAGACAAGTCATTGATTGACTATGATTCATTATGTAGAAGTCTATTATAGACTACAATACCCTTTAAGATATGACCCGTCCTAAAGCATTCTATGTAAATTAACAAAGTATCCTATGCGAATTATAATAAATAACACTCACAACAAACATAACATGACACATAAATCAGTAATAAGATACATGTATTAGAGAACATACAATATAATAAAAAACGGGTACATGGCGAAAATGATTATACTAAATAAAATACATGAACCAAATCACATAAAATATAATGCTGAAACTATGATGATTATAGTAACAAGACACATAAATCAGAGAAGATAACACATAATATATAACACGTAATGTGTGTGGAAGGATGATGATTGCAGTAACAAGTAACATAAATCAGAGTACAACACATAATATAGCACGAGTATACGGAAAGTATGATTATACTCAAAAGATACATAACATAACTAGAGCACGTAATGAATAATATGTAGCATGTAGACAAAATATGATCATAATGATAAGGTAGATTAATCAGGGTACATAAAGCATAAATACATCTCAAGACATAGAAAAGATATACAAGTTTAGTCGTCCCTACATAGACTAAAACTATGAAGGCATGAGTCGTCGTCATCGTCTCTGCTGGATAACTAATCAAAGTATTTCCATAATTAGATAATCTCTTCTACTCTACCTCTAACTCTGCCTATAGTCAAGTTGTGCAGCCTCCGATGATGCTCAATAATATACCTTCACTACATGTACCTATTATTTCCCCAATTCTTACGCCTCCAATGTCTCTTTTTGCACTTTATGCCCTTATCATCATAGCATATCCTCTTAGTAATCAATGCTACATATATGCTCTAAATATCTAGTATGGAGAGATCTCATTCTGTAGATCGTATAAGTCAACCTATGATATCTCAACAGGATTATGGTAATGACCATGCGAAGGAAGGTGGAAAACATCAACGTATCGATCAACTCCTGAGGAGGTAAGTGAGGGAACAGGTTCAGTCATAATGCGAGCAAAATTGGAAGATTTCAAAAACAAATTCTATTTTGGATCTATTGGGCTTATAAAGTCTAAAGTGGATTTTAGATCCAATCTAAAATATTTTAAATAAAATCTTTATTTTAATTAATTTGTTTAAAGGGTTTGAATTTAATTTGAATCTAAATGTATATTAAAACGAGTGTATCAAATACATTCATGTATGTATAGTGCAAATGCAACAAAAAAATAATGTACGTGGTTAATGCGATTGTATACAGGTGTTGGGATTTACACCACAACTGACTGATTTGTCCCTTTATATATGCCTTTGTTGTTCACAAGTTACTTTTGAAAATTTTATAAAATAACAATCAACGTATATACATAGTTTACTTATGTTTACATATAAATATAATGTTATAAAATTATTTTCATGTTATAAAGTCATTTTAGCTAATCAAAAAGTTTACTTATATTAAACTGGCAAACAATTTTTTTTAAGTAAGCAATTAATAAGGAGAAGAAAAAGATGGAGGAGTATCAATAAATTGTGTTTAAGACTGTTTTTTCATTGAATGTCAATTTCTAAAATAATAAAAAATTAAATCGAAAAACTTAGGCGTATATAAATTCATCGAAGATTAGGATCTAAACTATGCATACAAGATAATCAAATAATCAAGGGACATATAACATATATAGGATTTGAACTATACAATATCATATATTTCATAATCGAATAAAATTAGAGAATAATCTTATAGACGACCTTGAATGAAGAATGGAACTCATAAATTTCATTAATCGGCCTTCAAAAGTTGCAATGATTTGAAGCACCGCCTTTGTATTTGTTTATTCTATTTGATTTTAGTTTGTTTTAGGAATTTTTTCATCCATAAAGAGATGGGTTTTCAGCCATGATAGGGAGGGAAAGGAGGGGAAGAGAAGTGAATTGTATGTAGAAAACCAAAATGGATTTTGTTTTTAAGAAAGTAATAAAGAGAATCAATGCAAGAAATATGTATCCTTTCATTTTTAACTCTCTTGCCTTTTCATTTTAAATTTGAAATCATTTTCTCTCCTCTTCTTTGGTAAGCCATTCAAGGAAGCTTATGGGCCTCACAACATTCCTAAAACCATTAGCACTTATTCCATTTTGGTCACAAACATTTACATTAATTCGTGCATTTATAATTTTTATACATGCACTTTATTAAATACTAGTAAAATTCAAACAAATAAATAAAATTTAATAAATAATATTTCATAGATACTGTTATCCCACTTTTTGGTCAAAACTGGAATATCAACAAATAGGAAAGGAATAATGGATATCGGGATTGGAGATCGATTGAAAACAAGGCTACAATCGATGACGTCAAAATTTGGTTGAGCTCCAATCGGAACGAAATTGATTAGGGATGATGATAAGGACTAGGAAAGGCTATGTTTCAAATTTCAGGTTAATCGGAGTTCGTATGAAGGAGATATGATCGATGCAAGGTAGGAAGCACATGCTGTTCGTATCCATCGGCACGCAAGGATGGTTCGAATCGATATAGTTCGTATCGATCAGGTACTTGGGAGTTCGTATCGATCGGCTCCGCACCCATCAGATGATGGTTCGAATCGATACACTTCGTATCGATCAGAAAGTGAGGACATCGTATCGATACCGTTCGTATCGGTCAGTATGGATTCAGCTCAGTGAAGTTCGCATCGGTCAGGTGTTGGTTTGGCTCGATAGTATTCGTATCGATCAAAAGCAAAGCAGGGTGAAGAATTTCGAATCAATGTTGTTCGCATCGATCAGCATGGACATGACTCGATGACTTCGTATCGGTCAGATGGGAAGAGGCGGCATGTTTCGAATCGATGCTCTCGTATCGATAGCAGATGGACTTTGGTCTCCTTCGTATCCATCAAGTAAGAGCCTCGTTCGTATCCATTTGGTGAGGTCCCGTTCGTATCCATCCTATGGATAAGATTCGTATCCATCCTTCACGACCACTTCGTATCGATGCCCCCCACGTTCATTTCGTATCGATTGGCACATGGAATCGATACGGGATGAGCTCCTGGAGTCGATGCGAAGAGAAGCACGAGTTGATGGATGCGAGCATGACCGTTGTGAAGTTATGGATACGAGCGCGTCTTCAGGAAAAGAAGCGTTCAAAACGGCGACAAAGGTGGATCAACCCAGGGATTTCACGACACGTCATCGATGCGCACACGCTTTGGATGGAGTCGAACAAGATGGATTCGAAGCAATGGATTCGAAGACGACAGCCAGCGGACAATCCAAACTCGAATCGATCGTAACTCAAGATCCACAGATCCAAATGCAATAAATGTTTTACAGGAGCTTACGTACATGTTGAAGAATGTCCACACCAAATTTCACCTCGATTGGATGATTCTCTCATCGATTCAAATGGAGTTCGAATCGACCCCAAAGTGGGCCCAAATTTCCCGAGGCCGAGCATGTGGGCCCCCTCACGTGCCAGAAGTGGTCTCTCGGATTTTCAGCGAAATATGAGCATCCTACGCCTATAAATAGAGCCCCTGGTCATTCAGAAAAGAGGATCTTCTGGATCTTTTTGCCTTTCAACTTCCAGACTCTGCTGGATTCATTTCTACACTTCAATACTGCTATTGTACTAGAAATTCTTCATATTTACTGCTGTAATCATCTGTAACCAGCAAGGATAATGAAAGGATAAAACTTTGGAGTGGAAGTAGGCCGGAGATAGCCGAACCACTATAAAACTTGCGTCTCTGTTCATTATTTGTGAATTGTTGTTTGATATTTGTTGAGATCTGATATTTGTGCTTGAATATCATTGGTTTGTATTCATACACTGGTGCTTTCATGGTATTTGGGGTTTGTGACCAATTTCGACGCAAACACTTTGGTGCTTTCACTGAGAAGGACTTGCACCCGCTATATCGGATTCGAAGTTCAGATTTGAAGAAGTTTGAGGAGTTTGGATTTGAAGACAATGACTAGGCAAAATAGTAGAAGGCAAAGGGCTAAGAGAAGCCAACAGGAAGGAAGTCAACAAGCATCCTCCGGAGCTGGGGAAGACAGGCTTCGATCTACATAACCCGGGATGAAATGGAAGCTATGGCAAATTCATTGCAAGAAAGATTGTTGAAAAGTCAACAGGAAATGATGCAGACATTCTTTGAGCAAATGAGAATTGCAGGGATGCAGAACTTAGGAACAGCTATAGCGGCTGTGGATGCAGGACAAGGAACTAGGGTTGTGGAACCCAATGGAGGATAGGATATAAAGCCAGAAGGCAATCAACAAGGGCCTGGGGGCAGGCCCACAGGATCCAACACAGGAGGACCTTTGGAAGGAATTCAACAGGCTAGGGCCAACGTTGCTGAGCCACATGAGGAATATGTGCCGGAGTTCCCTCGGGGGCATGGGGGGCAACCCCTGACAGACAACACTGGATTAGTGGAGATAATCAAGAAAACTGTGCGAGGTGGTTTGACCAACATAGACTTGGAAGGAGTGAACAGAAGTTCGTTTGCTCAGGAAATAAAGATGGCTCAGAATCCACCTAAGTTCAAGCTACCTAGCGTGGATGTATATGATGATAAGGCAGACCCAACTGATCACTTGATGAGGTACATCAGACACATGGAGGTGCTGGGGGCATCGGAGGAAGTAATGGCACGATGCTTTCCTTTGTACTTGACGGACTTAGCTGCAATGTGGTTTAGGCAGCTGGGAGAAGGATCTATCAGGACTTGGGGGGAATTGGTGGATAAGTTCTTGGGGAAGTTTCGGGTTCATGTCAAGAGACCGAAGAACATGATGACATTGACATCGGTAAAGCAAAGGATGGATGAATCGCTTTGAGTTTTTCTAACTCGATTTAGTGCGGCAGTTGCTTCGGTAGATCGGCCTGATCCATCGATGGTTTTAATGGCGGCAGTATCAGGAGTCAGGGAGGATTCAGATTTCAAGGTATCTCTGATACGAGATCCCCCATAGGATCTCGAGGAATTCTTTCACGAGGCGGAGAGGTTCCTTCGGCAAGAAGATGCGAGTATGTATTTAAAGTTGAAAAAGGTTAATGCAACTGAGGGTGGAGGACCATTCTGCAAAGGTTCGGATAAAGACAAAGGAAAAAGGAAGTTGGACGATGATTCTGGAAACGCTAGGAAGCGATGGAAGGACCCAAAGTTTTCCACATACACAGGATTGAACGAGACGCTGGAGCGGATATACCTAGATACTCGGAATCGCCTTCCCTATCGAAGGCCGACTAGGAGAGAACCATCAGAACGGGAGAGGACATCAGGAAGGCACTGTCTCTTCCATGATTTTGATGGACACGACACCAACAGCTGCAAGCATTTAAAGGATATAATCGAGGAGCATGTCAGGAAGGGACTGTTGCCACAATATGTCGGAACTCGGAATGCAACGGCGGAACAGGAGCAACCGCCGCCTATCTCAAGCCACGATTGTGGGAGGCCCAGGAATGATGGTCGATTGATCATCCATTGACCAGGGTAATACGAAATAAGTAACAAGCCACTGGCAAACGACAAAGTCATTTACACATGTACGGGGACGGAGATAGCCCCTAGGCATGCTCTGAATGATGATAAACCAGGATGCTATGGTTTGTGAAATTTATCTTTTGCTTTTGGATTGGACACTGATTCTTTTTCTGGTTTGGTTTTGGAGTTTGGATTGAACTCCTGGTTTTGTTTGCGTTCTGATTTGGATTTTCCTTTGGATGATTGTTTTCAGTTTTGGACACTGGTTTGGATTTCTGATTTTCTGGTTTTGATTTAGATTTTGGATTTGGATTTTGGATTGGATTTTGATTGGATTTTTATCTGGTTTTTGATAAAAGGTCGTCGGGTATGGATTATGCCTGGCAAGGGGTGAGTCACTTTGCCCGAACGTGGTAAATTGACTCATTCAGGTCGTCGAGTATGGACTATGCTCGGCAAGGGTCCGAAGAGACAAGGATTCGGCCTAGGACTTATGCCCTGTATTATTAATTGTTATTCTCAGGTCGCTGAGTATGGACTATGCTCAGCAAGAGTTCGGAGTGACCAGGATTCAGCCTAGGACTTAGGCCCTATATTATCGATTATTGTTTCAGGTCGTTGAGTATGGACTATGCTCAACAAGGGTCTGGAGAGACCAGGATTCGGCTTAGGACTTAAGCCATGGCATTGTACAACGTCCATGGACACTGGACCAAGGTCGTCAAGTGTGGATTGCGCTTGGCAAGAACCCGGAGAGGTTAGCTCAACGTCCAGGGACACTGGACCACGGCCGTCAAGTGTGAACTGCGCTCGGCAAGAACCCGGAGAGGTTATGGATTTGGATATCGACCCGGAGAGGTCCTGGATTTGGTTATTGGCTATTGGATAAGGATGGATTGGGACACGGTTGTCGAGTTCGAATGGATATGGAATTAGCTAAGGCTTTGGTTATTGGATTTGGAATTGGGCATCGACTCGGAGCAGTCAAGGATGACATACTCTGGGGCGATATGGCTATGGACTTTGGATATTGGAATTGGGACTATTCAAAAAACACCTTCTTATCAAAAAGCATATTTTAGGGGGCAAAGTGTTATCCCACTTTTTGGTCAAAACTGGAATATCAACAAATAGGAAAGGAATAATGGATATCGGGATTGGAGATCGATTGAAAACAAGGCTACAATCGATGACGTCAAAATTTGGTTGAGCTCCGATCGGGATGAAATTGATTGGAGATGATGATAAGGACTAGGAAAGGCTATGTTTCAAATTTCAGGTTAATCGGAGTTCGTATGAAGGAGATATGATCGATGCAAGGTAGGAAGAACATGCTGTTCGTATCCATCGGCACGCAAGGATGGTTCGGATCGATACAGTTCGTATCGATCAGGTACTTGGGAGTTCGTATCGATCGGCTCCGCACCCATTAGATGATGGTTCGAATCGAAACACTTCGTATCGATCAGAAAGTGAGGACATCGTATCGATAATGTTCATATCGGTCAGTATGGATTCGGCTCAGTGAAGTTCGCATCGGTCAGGTGTTGGTTTGGCTCGATAGTGTTCGTATCGATCAAAAGCAAAGCAGGGTGAAGGATTTCGAATCAATGCTGTTCGCATCGATCAGCATGGACATGACTCAATGACTTCGTATCGGTCAGATGGGAAGAGGCGGCATGTTTCGAATCGATGCTCTCGTATCGATAGCAGATGGACTTTGGTCTCCTTCGTATCCATCAGGTAAGAGCCTCGTTCGTATCCATTAGGTGAGGTCTCGTTCGTATCCATCCTATGGATGAGGTTCGTATCCATCCGTCACGACCACTTCGTATCGATGCCCCCTGCGTTCATTTCGTATCGATCGGCACATGGAATCGATACGGGATGAGCTCCTGGAGTCGATGCGAAGAGAAGCACGAGTTGATGGATGCGAGCATGACCGTTGTGAAGTTATGGATATGGACGAAGCGTGGAACATGGATACGAGCGCGTCTTCAGGAAAAGAAGCGTTCAAAACGGCGACGAAGGTGGATCAACCCAGGGATTTCACGACACGTCATCGATGCGCACACGCTTTGGATGGAGTCGAACAAGATGGATTCGAAGCAATGGATTCGAAGACGACAGCCAGCGGACAATCCAAACTCGAATCGATCGTAACTCAAGATCCACAGATCCAAATGCAATAAATGTTTTACAGGAGCTTACGTACATGTTGAAGAATGTCCACACCAAATTTCACCTCGATTGGATGATTCTCTCATCGATTCAAATGGAGTTCGAATCGACCCCAAAGTGGGCCCAAATTTCCCGAGGCCGAGCATGTGGGCCCCCTCACGTGCCAGAAGTGGTCTCTCGGATTTTCAGCGAAATATGAGCATCCTACGCCTATAAATAGAGCCCCTGGTCATTCAGAAAAGAGGATCTTCTGGATCTTTTTGCCTTTCAACTTCCAGACTCTGCTGGATTCATTTCTACACTTCAATACTGCTATTGTACTGGAAATTCTTCATATTTACTGCTGTAATCATCTGTAACCAGCAAGGATAATCAATAAAAGGATAAAACTTTGGAGTGGACGTAGGCCGAAGATAGCCGAACCACTATAAAACTTGTGTCTCTGTTCATTATTTGTGAATTGCTGTTTGATATTTGTTGAGATCTGATATTTGTGCTTGAATATCATTGGTTTGTGTTCATACACTGGTGCTTTCACGATATTTGGGGTTTGTGACCAATTTTGGCGCAAACAGATACTAAATAATTTACAATGATTATAAATTAGTTAAATCATATGGTTTTTCAGAATATTCATCATTATGGTCATGCGACTCAAATGTATGAATTCAGCCAATGATTAATATCAAATAATTTGGATATTAATATCCACACACCAACTTAGCTAGTGGTGTGACATTTTAGCTGAATTTATCACTTACATACCTTTTCGGTAAAATCAAATTTTATTTATTATAAGCAGTACCTAGTAGTAATAATTATTTGTACCAATTTTCTTCATCAACCATATATCACATTAGGACTTATGGAATTTGATTTTGGTCAAAAGTCCAATATTTTCTACATTCAACTTGTCTAATCCAAACACAATAAATTCATGGTTCAATAATAATAATTATTATTAATTGTATTGTTCTGGTCAGAGACTTTGATTTTGGGTTGACTATAATTGATTATGATACTAACATATAACCAAGAAGATTAATTCTCTATTGAATAGTGTTTTACTTCCATTTGTTCAACTTATACCTAAATAAAATCATTTGATTGACATCATACCATGATTAAACTATAATCAAAGTGGAGTGCCACGTTAAACTTCCACAACATTCTCAAGTCAAGAGAACCGTGTAATATCATTAGTTTGAAATTCTTTGTTTGACCTTAATTAGATCACTACAAAAAAGATGATTATCGGCGCTAAAAAGGCATTGGTATATGAACTATCGACGCCAGGTCTACGCCATAAGGGACATCGATAAAAATGTGTCAAAAATTTATTTCGATTCCTAGAAGACGCTTCTTGTGGTGTTATTACCGACACCATGCGGGCGATCTTTGTTGGTGTTTTGCCAACACCATACTTTCGATGCTTACTCGTGTATATTTAAATTGCAAAAGTTGGATTTCGACGATGCCTTACGGACTCATTTACTGAAACATATTTGCAATACTTATGCTGCATTTCTCACCTCAATCACACATTCAAATATATGATCGCCCATATCACAAATTCATATAAAATATATCATATATCATATACCACTAAATTTCATATACCAAACCATATTAACCAATATCATAATATTATAAATATATTATAAATATACTAAACCATACAAACACAAATTTCAACTACCATACAAATGATCTTATAAGCATACAAACAAAAATTCATAAAACAAAATGATCTTATAAGAAAACTACTTACACAATAGTTGCACAGCATGACAACTTGGTAATATTAATAGAATGAGGCATCGGAAGACAGCATGGTAGTGTTATAACTGGTAGTAGTTGTTGGAGCAGTGCTAGTGATGGTACTGTTACTACAGGTGGTAGTCAACAATTCTAATGTCAATAGCATCATCTCTAGCACTACCCCATCCAACAACCACCAATTATAATATCACTATTACAAAAGCCCTGACGCCTTCTCTATTAATATTATCATGCTTCCATGTCATACAACCGAGGCGGTTAGCAGAGACATGTATGGTAGTGTTGTTATAACTGGTAATGGTGCATGGGGAAGTTCTGGCGATACCGTTACTACTAATGGCGACAATCACCATCATTGATGGTCAACGACTCCAGTGTTAATAGCCACTAGTACAAAACATGTCATTTGCATCGGTTGTTTTACTCCTGTTGCGACGGTTCAGCAACCATAGCAAATGCAGACGTCGCAACAGGCATAAACCTGTTGCTATTGTTGTTTAACCGTCGCAAGAATCTCTTTTTTCTACTATTTTCCTAAATAACTGACGCAATGGGTTAGTTTTTTGCAATGGTTCTTTACAACAAAAGTAGCAAAAAATCACCATTTGAGTTCAAAAGTGTCGCCTTTTGCGACGGTTGTCGTAAACAACTGACGCAATAACTTTATTTTGTGCTACAGTTCTTCATAATAATGGTAGCAACAGACTTTTGGGTTGTTTAAAAAATGTGGCTTTTTGGTATGGTTTTTTCTTGCAACCGTCGCAAAAAAGGGGGGAAAATATTTTTTTTGCTTTTGTTGTTTATATAAACTAACTATGTCACATTTACAAAATATTAGTAATAGAACAATATAAATAGTTATCTAATAAAAGACAATGAATACGAGAAATATATAAGCATTCACATAATTTAATAACATATATTATCTTATAATACTCTTGCAATATTAATATCTTCTAATGCTTGTCATTATAGCCTTACATAATTATGTCATCACATCCAAAAAAACTGATAGATGTAACATACATGTTATCAAGTGTCATAATCTACGGCAAAGAAGAAACTGGACGTGTACATGCAAAAAATGTCATTCTATTTGTTAAAAAAGCAACATGCAAAAATGATCCGGTAAATAAATTTCAATGTCACTTCCATGTTCCAAGTTCTAACAACAATTAATCCTGCTACCTGAGTGTTTAGAAAAGGGAAAAAACACACATTTAGGAATATAAATGGTAGGTAAATAATATATACCTTCTATGCTGTTAGCATAAATATCTTTATATTAGTAAAACCTCACTTTTGAAGATTTTGTTCACATGAGAATCTGTTCATTAAATATCCTAACAAATAAAGTAGGAAATTGAATAAGAAATTTCCATGAGTTATATTCAATAAGCAATTAGTTAGTGCAAACAAATCGAAATTTGTACTTTTCAATATTTCAATGAATTATACATGTTTAAGTATATTCACGTATCCATTCCATCTGTTCGAATATTTTAGTTCTTCAAGAATATCCATATCCAAGGTCGTCACACTCAAAACTCAAAAGAACACCTCGCTCAGTATCAACCATATCCTTAAACTTATAAGAAAAAGCACATGTGATGCATTTGAAAGGTATCAATAAGTAGGAGTGATTAGTAATGATTTACAATAACTTTTCAAAAATTATCCGATAGTCGACTGAATTTCCACAAAATAAGATTAAAAAAAGCTGGACAAATTTTGTATTTTTAATAATCAATGCAAGAATGATCTGGAATTCAAAATTTTGAAACCGATCAATTTTTGGCAATATGATTTTGAAGCCAACATTAAAAAGTCTAAATTTCAACTAACTTTACTATTACCGTTCACATGATAAGATATAAGCATAAGCTATATACTCAAAAATCATAACACATGCATTATTTGAGGAAGTACTAATGTACATTTTGATGCTTCTAACCTTTGTTCAGTCAAATCACATGGATAATCGAGTATTCAAAATGCGATCTGAAAATGGTGCATGTTTTTTAAATCTTTTAGACTCTAAATGTGGCGGCTATCATTTCAATATTTCAAAGAAAAAGCAAAGGGCTCCATCCGTGTATAATCAGTTCATCAAGTAATTTATATATGGTACAACCTCAATATCTCTAGTAACTATTGTATGTGTGTAGAGACGTCTTGTTTACTGGCATATTAATAACATTCAATGAATACAACCTCTTCATTGGCTTCAATGGGCTAGGTGAAAGTTTAAGTTACAAAATCAAACCTGGCTTATTTGTTTCCTTATGTAGAGAGGAGATCCAGAGGATCAAAGTAATAGAACCACATATCACCTACAAAGAAGCGTTTAGTGCTACAATAAAAAATGTAAGCACCCATAAAAACACCAATATAGATATGGTTAATTATCTGAAAGCGATATTGCAATGTGATCTCACTGTCCCCGGCTTCATTACAAGCAACAAAGAAAAGGAGATGGTGCAAGCTGCAGTTGTGTTAGTCCTATTATTAATTACGCAGATGTAACAGGCTAAGTGCTTATTGTATCTAGCCATCTCTAAGTGCCTATTACATTGGTTTAAATGAGAGTGGTAACAGGTTGAATCTAACTTGATGCTGGATGGTTTAAATGTAGCTAATTGGAGCATCCCAACAGTTGTATTTTTCTATTACATCCCTCTAATAGAAAACGAGGGTCAACGAGTATTGTTTTAACTGCTCACCCCAACACTAAGCAACTTTATCCGATATAAACAACTGTATTTATGCCATTTATCATTCATCAATAGAAAAGAAATAAACTCACCATAATATAGCATATAGGAAGACTACATCCAGTTATGTATGATATAATCGGCTAAATTATCTTGAACCTCGTCCATCTCTTTTTAGCCATAAGAAACAACTTGTACAAATTATTGCAATTAAGATATTGTTTCAAAACATTAATCATTAATTACTTTACATAATATATGAAGGAAAAAAATTAAAGTGGTACCTCGGCTAGATCGTTGTTTTGATGGTGTTTTTTTTTACTATTTCATGCATATATCTCATCACATAATATACACAATCCATTGATCCAGATTGTTGAGGACATTGTAGCAATATTATAAGATATTTCATTAGTCCGCTTAAAATGAATTTATATCTCAAACAAAATACAAGTTTTTATTTGTTTGTTAGAAAATAAATCATATTAACATTTTATCCATTTCAAGTGAGTTCCTCAAGACCTACCACCGTATGCCTTATAAGCTTTAAAGGCCCTGCACATATGCAAGAAAATGTAATAGACATGAATAAGAATTATAATTAACATAAAGTCACATTCATTAGTTTTTTAGGTAGAATTGTAATTTTCCTTCACAAAGCTTCAGTATTAGGAACATATTTATGAGGTATCAAATTCAAGGTAAGAGCTTATTGCGTTCACCATTGAACATCTTTTCTTTTTCTGAACACCATGGAACCTTATTTGTTTACTAATAATAAGGTTATTTTGTAGCACCACGAAGCATGAAAAAAATTACCTCGCTATCCAAACCCTTTCATCATGATCGGAACATGCATAATTTGATTTAAATCAACTTCTTCTTCTTGTAGACTTACGCCGACGGAGAAAGGTGGGTTCTCATCAAATTGATTGTACTCTTCTTCATCTACAACATCATCAATTCCCATAATGCGCCTTTTGCCAACAAACCACTTATGATCGGTTGGGTCAGTCACGTAAAAGACTTGTTTTGCTTGAGATGCCAGGTTGAGTGGATCATTATCATGACTCACTCGATCAAAGTCAACAAGTGTGAATCCATGCTCATCAACTCGTATAGCGCGATGGTTGTCGGCCCATTTACATTGAAATAGAAGGATCATGAAGTCCTTGTACTCAATCTCCCAAATATTTTCAATTATCCCGTAATATGACATCATCACATTTATTTGTTTGTTATCTTTAGCACTAGAAAATTCTCTTGAAGATGCCACGACACTAACTCTGCTATCTTGCATTTTACTCTTCTCATCCCGACGCTTCGCATAAAAGACATGCCCATTGATATCATATCCTTCATAAGAGTTAACTAGATGTCGAGGCCCATATGCTAACCATCTTATTGTATCAGATACATCATGATTTGTTTAAGACAGTTGAGACATTACCCTGTTTTTAAACCATGCGACGAAGGAGCGGTTATGTTCATTTGTCAACCACCTTTCGGTTTTTGAAGGATTTTGAGATTTTAGAATCATCATATGCTCTTCCAAGTAAGGATGAACCACACTAAGGTGTTGTAAACCAAGTAGGTGAAACTTGTGAATCATTTCATCACCAATTGAAATCAATTTTGAGCCAATTGTTCCATGACCATCAAGTCATTTATCATGTCGAGAATTACAAGGTCCAATAGGTTCAACACCAGATAAGTATTGCATGAAAAATTTAAGCCTTCTGAAAGAGGAAAGGCTTTTCCAAATACATTTTCAAAATCCTGGACTCGTTCGTGAACATCATTTCTTGTTAATGGCAAACGAGCAACTCCACTCTCTATCTCACGATTGAAAGGCTTCTTCTTTTTACGATAAGGGTGATTGAGAGGGAGAACTCTACGATGATGCATATACACATTTTTCTTGAAAAAATGCAAACGCTCCTCAACCATATCATCTTGGCAAATTGGGCATGCTTTGGCACCTTTTGTACTATAACTAGACAAGTTACCATATGCAGGAAAATCATTTACGGTAAAAAAACCACGCCGCACAATGTGAAATCACTTTTATTATATGCATCAAACATGCGCACATCTTTATCCCACAAAAGTTTTAGATCATCAATAAGAGGAGTTAGGTATACATCGATGTGATAACCCGGATTTTTGGACATCTGATAAGTGAATAATTAACAGATTTATTCAGTTGAACAGATAAATTGGATTTAAAATAATATGTATATATGATTTTTTAGTATAATTAGTTTTATATCTTTCTTTTTTAAAGGTTTTATAAATATAAATAAAGGATATATTAAACTAGTTTAATTTTTTTAGTGTATAATTGAAATATTAAAAACTCTTAAAAATATTTATAAATATAAAAATAAATTTGAAATATAATATAAATATATATAAAGCACATAAAACATATTAATACAACATAAATGATAAATGTAAGCTAATAATGATATGTTATTACAAGTGTAAATTAATTATATCATGTTAAGGACAGTTGTAAGCTAAATAAACAAGTATCACAATTTAATTTGTTTTCTTTTATTTTTATAAAAATCATAATTAAAGCTATAAATACATATATACTCTACTCTCTTATTTCTTTTCTATCTTTAATTTCAAAACCCAAAAGAAAATAGCCTATAACACAAAACCAATAAACAAATCAAAGAGAAAAAAAATTCAAGCAATCTTCTCCAATTTCAAACCTAAAGCTAAACAATTTCAAGTTGGTCTCAGTTTCAAGTAACTAAACTTCAACAACTAGGATCAGATCAAAGTTTCGAGATTCAAATCAACATCAGTTTCCAGATTCTCAAGATAATGCTTTCTCTGTTCATCAACAAAGGTGAGTAAACTAAAGCTTAAAATAATTTTAAATTGAATGCATATGGTAAAAGTTTGAAGCAAAATTGTGATGTAAGTTTGAAAATATATGTGCATGGTTGTTTTAAAGCTGAATGTATGTATATATGTATATAGAAAATTGTGTGCATGTTTATATAAAAACTGTTGTTATGTTCTTATGGTTTAGGGTTGAAAATCTGATAAAATCATTAGTTCTTCTTCTCTGATCTTCTTTAGGTCATGATGTATAAACAAATTATGTTTGTTTAAACATAAACTAAGAATTAATGTTTTTAAGTGAAATAAGTTTGCATATCTCTGAAAATCAAGAAAAGGCAGTAGGAAATTTATAAACAGGTAAATCTCAAGCATCATAATTCTCTGATTCACTTATATAATCGTAATCACCATCAAAAATCATGATTTTAAAAGTTTAATCAAATTTTTTAGTTTGGAATCAAGTGAGATATTCGAGGTTGATCGATTTTGTGTTTTGGGCTTTTTCTGGTGGTCGTCGAGTCTTTGGTGGTCGAGTTTTTTGCGAAGCAAGATGGATGATTGGCGATGTCGGTAAAAATGGCTGGAGTGATGATTGTTCATCATGGCGACGGGGAATGGTCGAAGTAAGGTTTTAGAAGAGTTCACGGTCGAAGTGGGAATGTTTCTTACTGCTTCGCCATTGTAGCAACGAAGGAGGTCGGTCGTGGGGGAATCGAGGCTTAGGTTCGTGGCGAGGCTTCAGACGGAGAATGGTGTCCTCTAGTGGTCGGCGTCACCTGAACGAGGCGAGTTTAGGTCGGAGATACCTGTTTCGGTTTGTACTGGTTGGTCCGATTTTGATTTCGAGCATATTTAGAATTTGGGCTTTGGGATCGATGGTGAAGGCTGTAGGCGACTCGACGGAGATGGATTTGGAGGTCTGATCGTTGTCGACGATGAGTGCAGGCGCACACGGCGTATCTGTGTGTCAGTTTTTTCTTTGAGAAGTTTCTCGGGTTGAAGATCGGGGAAAAAGGAAGATGGGCTCGGGGTTGTTTTGAGTATGTGAGCAAGTGTTTTAAAGTATAACAGTTTTTAAAAATTTAAACCAAGTTTTAAAAGGAAAGAGAAGAGGAAGCTCGGGGAAAAAGTTGAGAAACTCGGGTACCTGTTCGAGCAAACCCAGAATTTCCTCGGGTAAAATGTTTTTATACTCAAAGTTTTTAAGTTTAACCAAGTCAAGTTTAAAAATAATTATCTTAAAACTATTTTAATAATAATTGATTAATTAATGTTTGTTAATTGAAGTGGAGAAATTTATTACTTAAGTTAATCCTCATTTGTCTTTAAACTTAATTAATCATGCAATCAAATATTTAATTAATTAAGATAAAGTGTTTTAAATTATTAATTTAATTTAAGTTTTTAGGTTAATCAATAGTTTGATAATTTGATTCCAAGGTTTTTAAGTGAGATTTTAAATGATAATTAAGAGGATAATTAAGACAAATGTTTTATCATTTAATAAATTAATTGATTGATAATTAAGAATTAATTAATTTGTAATCAAGTTTTATTAATTAAAATTAAGGATTAATAATTAAAGAGAAAGGAATTAATAGATAAGAGATAATTAATTAAGGTTAATTAATTAAGGTAATTAAATAAGGTTAATTAATTAAGGATGATTAATTAAGATAAATGATTAAGGAATGATTAATCAATTGGGTTATGATTAATTAATGTTAAGTAAGCAGGATTAAGATAATCCAAGTGAATAAAGTTGGTGATTAAATTAATTGGAGATTAATTAAATTAATTAGGTATTATATATCTAATAAATCTTGTGTATGGATGGTTGAATGATTTTTGGGTGATTTGGACTGTTGTTGTCTCTAATGAGCGATTGAGATGTGCTGTGATATGAATGGGTTGAAATGTGATAATGTCGGTTATCTATCTGAGTTAAGTTGTTGTGTGGTATGATATCCTAAACATGAATTGTATTGTTTTAAAACTTAACAATTTGGATTAGAAATGATATTGGACTCAAAGAGAGCGGGGTTAGGTATCGGCAATACCCAAAACCACTTCGATTAGTAAACTAAATTCTTTATAAATTGGATATGTGAAATTATACGGGCTGGAATGGAATGAATTGAGTAACATGGACATTTAACCTGAAAACTGATGTTTGTGATAATTGATTGACTATAAGAACCCGTAAAGGCTAAGAGTTACTCTAAATTCACATATGTTATAGCTTGGTATTTCATATTTTATGGGTTTACTCACGCTGGTTTCCAGCCTGACCCAGGTGCTACTTTGATGTAATGCTCGGGTCAAACCGAGTATTACAGATTCTCAGGTAATGACGTTCTGGAGCTCAGGAGGCGAGGTGGATGGTAGGAACGTATGGAGTGTATTGCACTGAGTATATTATTACTGTTTATCTGGGACAAGTTGATTTTAATTATCCAGTGTTTGTGTATATGGTAGTAACTCTGATGAATTTTATGTAAAGTAACAATTACAGCTTTTCTTAAAATGCTATTATTTGATATTATATTTAATCCGCTGTGAATGTGAGATGTTGTTATTTTGTTCTTCTTCTTCCTTCTTTCCTCTTTTTTTTCCCTAACAATCAGGAATTTATGGCGTTAGGATATTCGGCATTGCCACAATGAATATATTAGTGTCGAATTTCTAAGGTCAAAAATTCTGGGTTGTTACATTTTGGTATCAGAGCAGAAGGTTGAGCGAGAACCTTAGCTCTGATGGGTTTACTCATTAAGGATAGGGTAAGTAGTACCCTAGAATGAGTTGAGTGTGTGTGTGTGTGTATGAGAGCGTACTTGTTATTTACTTATATAAAGGTTTAAAAATGGTTTTAATGAATGATTTTTATAAAAAATTATATTTCATATATAAAGCAATAATTGGTGGTTGATTATTGAAATTGAATAAGAATTTAAGTCGTATAAATATATCTAGAAAGGAATTGGATAATATGGACTATACAAATAAATTAAACTAGAAATGGATTCAAACTAGAAAATAGAATGGTTATTGTGATGTTTGTTTTCTAATAATGATAAACCAAAATGAAATGTGTTAAGGAAGTAAACTTTTAGATAAGTATGAATTGTAAATTGAAGTGGGTTTTAAATTATGAAGTTTAGACTGAAATAGGAAATTTTAAGACATTTACAAGCATGCTTATAACTAGTAGTTATAACTAAAAAGATAGAAAGAGGAATAACAATTATAACGTAGGTTATAATTAAGCAGAAAGAACAGTAAAGACTTATTTTAAAACTCATAATTAAGTTAATAAGAAACTATAGCAGAGATAACAGAAAATGCTTATTTTAAGACTTAGATTAAGGTAATAATGCAAACAGAGCAGAAATAACAGAAGAGGCTTATTTTAAGAACTTACACTAAGTTAATAAGCAAAGATAAAAATAGGGCCCGTACCAACAACATTCCCTTTCAAACTAGGACTGATGGTCTCACAACAGATTAGGTGAGGCTGGGCAGGACCCTTTTTGTAACGACCCAACTTCCAAACTCCAGGAAGTCGCATCGTTAAGAAGAAAGAAAGGGATAGAAAAGAGAAAAGAAAGGAAAGAAAGAACAGACCACATCAGAATCTCACAGCGGAATCGAATAAATTATAATATATCACATAATACTTTACATAATATCATATACATCAGAGTTAAACAGCTAATACAACACAAAACTAGACAGTTATAAACATCTGTCTAGCTATTACAACTCAAGTACATCAGAGAAACAGATACAACTCAAACACAGCGGAACTACTAAATATATCTACACGCTGAAGCCTCCTGCCCCATTATCTCCTCCAGAAACTCGACAAGCAATCCTGAAACACTTGACTACTCATACGTAATATGAGTACCCAAGAGTTTAATAAAACAGAAAATAAACACTCAGGTCAGACAGGGGTCTGGTGTGAGTAAACGGGGATAAAAGTTGCTTAACTTTAGAAAATCCTTTGAAAACAAAAGGTATCACGTAAGACTTCCCACACATAAACATGGAAAAAATTTTACCTTACGCTAACCAAAACATTTGATAGGAAATCCAGTGATATTATAATAGTGTCTTGGGTTTTCAAAATAAAATACAGAAATAGCTGGAATGCTTACATCTCACGTTCCAACATAGTTGGGCACAATCAAAACCGTACAGGCACTTATTGGATTATGGATTCCATCAATGGCAGCGCTACTGGGGTACCGCCCATCACAGTACGTGGCCTAGATCACCATACCGAGGATTACTCCCTTCATCCCTTGCAACACAAAGCCGGACCCGTTCCTTACTGAACAGTTCCGAACAAGTCCACCCCGCAGATTGGTCGTCACCAACTGCCACACAGCCGAATTTAAAGGGACCTCTAGACAGGTGTAAATCTTGCTCTCAAGTGGGGGCTACCCACGAAGCTTTGCTGCACCTCCCATGTTTTAGCCATTCCCGGTTGATGAGGCTTGAGGCTACGATTACCTTTATAGGACATATCAATCTTAGAATGCTCATCGTCCACCTGACGATGTGCTGAAAGCATTCAATCCATACAAGTTCGTTCCGGGTTCGAACGAAACCGAAGGCATTATCTCATTACACTCGTATTGGAATCACCCTCAGAGTTAACGACGATAACCCTTGCACTCTAAATCACCATCTCGAATCTATAAGTACTATTCCGTCAAACTCATTACGGAATCACTCACAGAGTTATACTGACGTATAGCCCTTACACCTCGAGTCTTCACTTGCTCCACTTAGAAATAACGACCTAACGTTTAATTGGAATCGACGTGGTTTTCGGAATTCCAAATATGGAAACCCGATCCCGGTCTCACCGAAACCAAACGCCATTTTAACGTCCAAGTTGTACTTAAGGGTTTAAATAATTAACTTATTCATTGTTATCTATTTCACATAGATAGATAAACTACATCTCACAATAGATAAGCACATTCATATTGTAACGACCCGCCGCTCTGACCGCCCCCAGTCGGTAATTAAACCAACTAGAAACGTTCAAAATGACGGATTGTTGTTCAGTTTATAGAGTTTAAACAGAATCAGCCACAGAATCACAGAATAATCATAATATTTTTCATAAATGAATTTTTCTTACATACATATATCAGAGTTTGTAGAATGCATTAATTTTTATACAGCGGAATATATCTTTGATTTTTAAGTACAAGAAAAATTCTTTGAAAAGCTAAAGTGAAGCAATTTCCTCAACTCTCTCTAACTTCGCGGCCTGAAAATCTTCAAGCTGTAAAAATACTCGGTCTGACCCGAGCGTTTATTGCAAACACAAAAACACTCGAGTCAGGATTAATCTTAATTCAAGTAATTAAATTTGCAATGAATTGAAGTAAATGGTAACAGAGATGACGAATCACATGAATCAATTTAAATCTATTATGGATTTTCATATTAACAACTTCAATTTTTAAAATCTGTCAATCCTGTGTGGCTGCAGTACACACGTATATTTATACACATGTGCACTGCCTCGCCAACTCGTGTGCACCAAACAAAAGCACAGCTATCAGATCAAAACAAGGTCAAACCCAAGTTTCAAAACTAGGTTCAACTCAAGGCCAATGCACAGATAAAAGAGTTAAGAAGGCATCAGACAAAGCAATACAACAGCAAATGTTGAAACAGGCTGTCAAAGGCGGAGGCTCAGAAATGCCAAAGACATGAAGCAACGAAAGGTTCACAAATACAACTCAAAGTTTACAGAGTGCAGACCAAAATGAGCACAACTCATTAAGCTCATAACAACAAAGAAATAGACCATAAGAAATGCATCAGTGAATCAACATATATGAGCAAGTGAACTAGTCAATATGCATATATCTCAAAACAAAGGGACTGCACTGTTTCAAATGAGACAACAAATTCAAACTCAAGTGAACAGTATAGCAAAACACATGTTCAACAAAGATCAGGCTACAAAAGCATATGGTGGTGCAGACTACAAATGAGTGCAACAAAATAAACTAAATGCAACAGGGTATTAGAGGAATAATTAAAGCACAGAATTGAACCTCACACTTCCATTTTTTTCTTCTTTCCAAAAGAATTGAAGGATAGGGATTTTGAATCATTACTGTAACAAAAAAAAGTTACGGGCAGGGGAAACAAGTGATACAAGCTACAAATAAGCAGAGACCATATGGTCAGTGCACAAGAACAAGGCCCAACAAAATCACAAACCAAGTGCAACTGGAAATAACAAACTCAGATGGATGTATGGGAACTTACACATGGACTCGGCAAATGCAAGACAACAACACAAAATGACAACAACAGAAGTGATCAAGGCAAAGCACAAGTGCATACAAGAGGTCAAAGATAGTTATATATTAAAACTGTATAAGTTCGTAGTTGAAAACAAGACTATACTTTCTGAAAAACTCTAACATTTTCAAAGTCATGTATATATGAAACTTCATTTGTTCTCAAACTAGTACTCATACTCTTAAAATTTTATTCTTATGAAATTAACATTTTTAAAGGTTTATATATGCTCAAAGACTATGAATATAATCCTGTTATGCTTACAGCTCAAATCCAATCTTTTTGGAAATTATTTTTTTGAAATCAGAAAATACCTGATCATTAAACTGAATAAGAACCAAACACTTAATCCCATAGTTAAAGAACAGAGCACTGCACTTGAATTTCAAGCATGCACACAGAGATAACCATAACAAATATACACAAAATCATTTAATTACAACATGCAAACCATTTTTTCCTATTTAAGCTTAAGTTTCTGCATGCAACAGGGGTTTAACAGATTTTTTAAAAACTTTTTAAATCAGGTATGTTTACTCACAGTGACATGTATATGCAAAAATACATATTCACATACATACTTTTAATTCCATACTTAAACAAACATTCAAGCTTCACATAATGGTTCCAAGAATTTTAGCATGCATCATTTTCATCAAACAATTGTTTTAAACTTGTCAATTTTGTTATTTTCAGATTATAGGATGTTCACAGACCTTTATAACTGAGGTCATTCATATATAGGCATGCAAGCATGATACACAGCAAACCATCAAACCATAGGGGGGTTTACAGACACATATGTACATCACATATGAACAGAGGTTCAACCAAGCACATATAAACACAATTTTCCACAACCAGATTCAAAGATCCATCACATACAGCAACACAAAGCAAGTCAAGTTTTTGATATAGCATCTGTTCTTATTAGTTTAAAAACAAAATTTATAGTATCTGTTCTCATCAGTTAAAAAACAATATCATATAGCATCTGTTCTTAACAGTTTAAAAAAACAAAATTTATAGTATCTGTTCTCATCAGTTAAAAACAAATCACAAATTGATAGCATCTGTTCTCATCAATTTAAGTTAAATTCCAAATAGTGTCTGTTCTCACCAGTTTAAAATTAAAATCAAATTAGCATCTGCTCTCATCAGTTTAAAAACAAAATTTATAGCATCTGTTTTCATCAGTTAAAAAGCAAAAATTTGTTAACAACTGTTCTTATCAGTTTAAATTAAAATTTAAATAGCATCTGTTCTCAACAGTTTAAAACAAAATTATAGTATCTGTTCTCATCAGTTTAAATCGAATTATCAGAGCAATTGATAGCAAATATCACCCAAAATCATAGCATGCAACCAAGCAACCAATTCAAACAAATTTAAAAACTTGAATCAAAATTAATCGTGAGCAAAGAACTCACCTTTATAATCGAAACAGCCGAAGAGTAATAAGCCAAGTTGAACGAAGATTGAAGCTGAAGCCCTAATTGTTGAAGCACGGAATCGAAGAGACGAGGCCGCCATTATCTCGAGAAGGAACGAACGAAGAAACTCGTGGCCGCCATTATTTCTTCGGTTTGATTTTTTTATGAAAAGGAAGGGTTTCGATTGAATGGGGTAAAGGGGTAGGGTATAAAAGAGAATAGAGAACGTGACTTTAGCGTGTTTGAAGGCGTGTTTACAGCTGAACAAAGTAAGGCCGTGTATACTTATTATTTTATTTTTTTATTTACTTTTTATCTTTTTCTCTTTCTTTTTTTTTCAATTTAAATTCAATTAGTTTTGTTTATTTTCTTTTCTTTGCAAAAACGATGTTGTTAAAATTCCCACTAGTTGTATTTATTTATTTCGTTATTGACAAAAAATTTATTCTATTTTATTTTAGTTAAAGAAAAATGTTATTTATAACTAAACATCGATTTATAAATTTACATAAATAATAATTCTCAAATCCAAATTATTATTCCTAGTCATTTGTTCAAATTTTAAATACCAATTCAATATTCAATTTCAAAGCTAAATTCAAATTCTATTCAACTTTTCACTAGATTAAATTCTAATATTTAATCGCCAATTTATTCTGATAATTTGAAATTCAAGTCAAATCATCATTTAAATATTTAAAATAAATTAAATATTTACAAATTAAATTGTTCAAAATTCAGGACCGTTACACATATCATATCAGATAATCTGTATCATCCATAAACATATAATCATCACAACCAAATAATCTATCACAAACATATAAGCATCCATAAGCAATGATTTATTAACCATCAATTATAATTAATTTAAAATGAACTAAATTAATTACAACCATCCCTAATTAATTTAAATTAAATTAAATTAATCAACACATTTAAATCTTGCTTAACATCAATTACTTAATCCAGTTAATTAATTATTCACTAAGTAATCAACTTGATTAAACATCTTTGATTAATCATTCACTAATTACAATAAGTAATTAGTCTTTAATTAATTTTCACAAATTAATTTACCTTAATCATAAGTAATTGATCTTTAATTACTCATTTATTAATTAATTATAATTAATTATATTTATCCTTAATTAATTACAATTAATTATTCACTTAATTAATTATTACTTAATCAAAAAAATCCTTAATTAGATCATTAATTATAATAATTAATGATCTCTAATATTTAATAAATTACTTAATTAAAATTAATTACATTTAGTAATTAATCTAATTATTAATCACCTTGATTAATATCCAATTAAGTAATTAACTATCTTTAATTACTTGTTTAAAACTTAATTAACCAATAATTAATCATTAATTAATTCCTTAATTAATTACAAAAGTAATTATCCAAATTACTAATTACATTCCAGTAATTATCATTATTATTTCTCTAAGTAATCTTGCTCCACTAATGACATTGAGTAATTACACTCTTAAAATCATCAAATGATTTATTTAAATTAATTAAACTAAATTAATTAACTTAATTAAATCACATATTAAAATTTATTACAATAAGTAATTAATTTCTTAATTACTTAACAAATTACAATCAATTAATTAATCTAGTTAATTATCCAAAATTAATTACATTAATTAATTATTAAATTATCCCTTGATAATTATCACCATTTACTAATTATCCACTTTTCAATAATTATATACTTAAGAAAATTTTGAATTAGATAAATAAATCATTTCTAATTAATATTAATCTAAACCATTATTTAAAAGTCAAATAATTAAGTAAAATCCTTAATTATTTTAAATATTTTCAAAATAATTTAATTACTTATTAAATGAATCATTTACTTTCAAAATGTATTAAACAATACATTTCTAAATTTAAATTCAAATTCCATTTATTTAAAGATTCAAATGTTTAATTATTTAAACATAAATCCAAATTAAATAATTATAAAACCTTACAATAAAATGAATGTTAAGAACATTCATTACCTAACTATAAAGAGAGATTTAAAATTAATTACTTGATTAAAATAGATTAAGCCTTTGAAAATAGATAGATTTGTTTAACTTCAAATCAACATTAAACACTTCATATTTATTCAGGTATTAAAGAATAAATTCTTCAAGTTTTAAAACTTACCTGAAATCAAATTTAATTCCCAAATCTATTTTTATACATTTGAACATGTTCATTATATATATATATATATATATATATATTTACAAACTGGTTTGAAATCAAAACTGTCCCAAAGAAATTTGAAACTATTTTTAACTAAATTTCAAAATCAATTTAAATCTTGTTTAAATCATTTAAAACCAATTTAAATATTGTTTAAATCATTTAAATCTTCTCAAAATTTAAAACTCAAATAAACTGTTTAAATCAAAATCAGGTTTAAAAGATAACCTGAAACTATTTTAAATCTTGACTTAAACCCAGATTAAATTTTGTTTAAAATTTTAAGATTCTCATTTTCAAAAACTTTAAATTTCAAACTACATTTTAATTCAGTTTTCAACTTCCACCTAACATCAAATTCCCACACAAAAATTTAAATTTCATTCAAATGTTAGAAATTGCAAAGCTACAGGATTTTATACCTGAAACTGTTTTGTTTTAAAACTTGATTTAAAATAGAATTTAAAACTTGTTTAAATTTAAAAGTTTCATTTTTAAAAACTTTGAATTTCAAACTTCATTTGAAATTAGATTTAACTTCCATTTAAATCAGATTCTAACTAAAAAAATATGAATTCACTTAACTAAAAACTGCAAACTCTCTCTGGATTAAAAACTTGCAAACTGTTTTAAACTCCTGATTTAAAACAGAATTTTAAATATTGTTTAAATTTAAGGTTTTACTTTTAAAAACTTTGAATTCAAAGCTACATTTGAATTCAGATTCAAGTATTACCTGAATCAAGTTTCCAACTTAAAATGTGAATTTATTCAAAAATTTAAACTGCTAAACTTCTCAGGCTTAAACCTGAAACAGTTTTAAATTTTGATTTAAAACAGGATTAAAACTTGTTTAAATTTTAGATTTTCATTTTTTTTAAAACTTTGAATTCAAAACTTTATTTGAATTCAGTTTCTACTCCCATCTAAAATTAAAATTTCATTCAACATGAAAAAAAAACTGCAAAGCAACTTTCAGGTTTAAAACCTGAAACAGTTTTAATTTTGATTTAAAACCAAACTTTAAACTTGTCTAAGACATTTCATTTTTTTAAAAGCTTTGAATTCAAACTCTATTTGAATTCAGTTTCAGTTCATACATGAATCAAACTCCTGTACTAGAATTTGATTTCCATTCAAAAGGTTTTTTTTAAAAAAAAAGTACAAATGCTCTCTGTTAAAAACCTGTAACCATTCTACCCGAGACACTCAACCAACTACTTCGAGTTTCCATCCCTGTTTCTTCGAGTCAAAATTAAAAATACCTGAGCAATGACTCGAGTTAAAACCCTGCACACTACTAGTATGTTCCCGAGTTCAACATGCAACCAAATCAAAACCTGGCAACCAATTCACCTGCCTCTCTCTCTCTGATCATCAAATACCAAATTTACTCCATTCCTACATCCATACTCCACTAACATGAAGCATCATAACACACTAAACCCACTAGTTTAATAGATTATTTTCAAATTTCCTATTTCTGTTTTAAAACAGAAATGTCTTTCCCTAACATTTTATTTAAAACTGTAATATAGTTTTTAGAATTCCTAATTTTCAAAAGCAATTCAAGCAATATTGGTGAATTCAAGAATTATCAAGTTTTGGAATTTCCTACTTCCTAAGTTTTCACTATAACTTTAAACTTTGTACAGTTTTAACCAAATATACTTATCTGAATCTATTCTTAAAAGTAAGAACACAATGTTATTAACCATTTCTTTTAGTAATCAAAGCCAAATTCTAATTATGTAGTGAGATATGAATTCATTTGTGATAAAGATGGTCTGTTATCAACAACAGAGCACACAAAAAAATGTAATACTCAGAAACAAGTATGCAAGCAATATCCCACTCACAAACACATATTCATATTCAAACTCAAACAATCATTAGAGACCATATCACTACACATACAATAAACTTCATCCAGATTTTTAAAAGGAAGAACTGTTTTTAAGATAAAAAGGTTTACTCACATTTTAATTTGAAGAATGCAGATGACAAATTGATGCAGATTCATATTCCAGAGACTGCAGTTGAACCTGGGTGCAAATTTGAAGATGAAGTTGATTTACTTGTTGATGTAGATTGCATGCAGACTCCATTTCTCATATGCTCAGGTTTTATATTGTAGTTGAGCTCCAGTTGATGTTGAATCTTACAGAATTTAGATGCAGATTTTGAAGTTGTTGTTATCTTGTATTTTGGTTTGCAGATTTTCAATCATGCATTTGTTTTGAGGGGTTTTGATTTTAAAGAAATTTTATTTTCAGGTTTTCAATTTTGAAGAGAAAGTGTTTTAATCCAAATGCTTATGTTATATTTCTCTTATCAAAAATTTAAATAATAAGATTTAAAACCAATGCCACTTGTTAACTTATCATGTTAAATGTTTTACAAGTGTCTAGCTAATTGTTTAAATGACTAACACATATGCAATTCAATTAATAAAAAAAAAATTCTAATTTATAAATGTATTTGAATTTGTCTTAAACTATTTCTAATTTATTTTAGCAAGTTACAAATGTTTTATTAACATCTAATCTTTAATTAAATACATTTAAACTTTTTATAAAACTATACACTTACTTTTAAATGTTTGTTTAATTATTTTTAAAATAATATTCTTTATGAAACTAAATTTCAAAAGAGAAGAATGAATTAAATCTATTTCAAAAGAAAAAACAATTTTAAAATAAACAAAACAAACTTTTATTATAAAACAAAATTAAACTATATTTATTCTTATAAAAAAATAAATACTTACTTATATCTATGAATATTATAAGATAAATCTTTAAAACAATTTTTTTTGAAAAGTTTACAATACTCATTTTAAATCAATTTACAATTTATACAATTATATATATATATTAGAAAATATCCTTTATTTAATATAAATTAAAATTAAAACCAAATCCTCCATTTACAATGTATAAACAATTATACATTATAAATACAATATTTGTAAATCAATTTGGAAAGATAAATTTATTACTTAAAATATTTTTAACATTTGAAAAGAATATCATTTAACAAACTAAATAATGATAAATTTTCAAAATAAAATTTCCAGTTTGAATTAATTTATTAAATATTTCACATATTTAAAATAATTATCAAAGAAATTATTAAATAATTATTGCCTAAATTTCTGGGACATCACATTCCTCCCTCCTTAAAAGAATTTCGTCCCCGAAATTTAAAAGCAAAGGTAATTTAATAATCCCTTACAGATTTTAAATTTAAAACAGCAAACATATACTATCAACCAAATACTAGCAACCATAGCAACCAATTCAAACAAACAATTCTAATTATCCAGACAAAATTCTGGATAGGATTCCCTAGAGTTTCCCAGGTACAAACACCGGGACACTCACCCTACAGAATCTAAACTAACTACACCACTCAGATCTAGAGCTCCTATTTATCTAGATCTATAAATCTAAATAGAATACAAAGCAATCAAGTCTCCAGTTCCAAAATAATTTTCCTGTAGAAATCCTCTGATCCAAAACAAAACTCAAATTCCCAAAGAATCGGGTGCTGCTCCTATTCTGGAATAGCTGCCACCATGGTTCCACTGCGCAACTCTGATTTAAGAATGCTGTTGATGAACTCAAGTATAAACTTGATCAACTTATCCCGGAATATTGTTCATCAAATTCCTTAAAGTCTCAGTGACCTATCCGATTCGGTCACAAACACCACACAACAAAAATTCAACCAGAAAACTGGATCCAATAAATCCTGCCAACTTAAACAGATCTCTCTCTCAAAGAGCCTCCTACTATGCTGAACCACCGGTAAAGCTCCAAGAATCAAGTCGAAACAGAACTCAATCTCTCGATGGATGCAAATCTTATCTCCTTCGAAGATATCCAGAAAATACCACTTCGAAAACTCAAACATCCACTAGAAATGTTTCAATCCAAACAAAGATCACTCAGAGAACTTCCGAACCGTCGCAAGTCACTTTTTCGATTCCACTCAGTTCAGATCCCAAGAAATCGTTCTCACTTCAGCAATCAGAACAGCTAAAGCCTTCAAAAGAAGAAACTAGTGGTCCACCTCTTAACCACAAACATCACACCCAACAGAGCTTCCAGAAGAAATGGATAAGCTCTCCATCTGCCCGGACTACTGACTGAAGAATCACAGAGACTTCAGAACCATCGAAGAAACAGGCCCCTCACTGCTGCTACTGCTGCCAAAACATCCTTATCCAAAAGCTCATCGAACCTCAAAGCTACTCCAGCCTCTTCACAATAGAACCTTCCAGAAAGACAGATATCTCTCAGGAAACTCGCTCCCAAACCAAGCTCAAAACACTCTGCCAAACTGAGTCTCAAACTCAAAAACAGACAGAACTCCTTCCCAAGGTTGCCAAGATACCATTGCTGGCCTCTGAGCTTCCAATTAATCCAAATTCAAGAGAGTCCACTCACACGAGTTAAATCCAGCTTACAATCCAAAAATAAACTCCGAATCTTGAAAAGATTTCCTTCAGAGATCAGTAGAATCCTTCACACCAAACTGCCAAACTACTCAAGATGCTCAACACTGCCCTAGCAGACCACTTCCAACCTCAAACACTCGAACTCCAACCATTGGTAGTTGTGTTACACACACCACTACCCTATCTACCTTTATTACTTATATTGGAAAACCTGAACAGGTAACCCAACAAATAGGTAGAAATAAATAAACAATTATATATTTATATATATTCAAAATTACAAATACGCTCTCTCAAGAAGGACACCACTACAGAGCCTAGGTATTCACTCAACCTAAATGCTTTGATACCACTGTAACGGCCCAACTTCCAAACTCCAGGAAGTCGCATCGTTAAGAAGAAAGAAAGGGATAGAAAAGAGAAAAGAAAGGAAAGAAAGAACAGACCACATCAGAATCTCACAGCGGAATCGAATAAATTATAATATATCACATAATACTTTACATAGTATCATATACATCAGAGTTAAACAGCTAATACAACACAAAACTAGACAGTTATAAACATCTGTCTAGCTATTACAACTCAAGTACATCAGAGAAACAGATACAACTTAAACACAGCGGAACTACTAAATATATCTACACACCGAAGCCTCCTGCTCCATTATCTCCTCCAGAAACTCGACAAGCAATCCTGAAACACTTGACTACTCATACGTAATATGAGTACCCAAGAATTAAATAAAATAGAAAATAAACACTCAGGTCAGACAGGGGTCTGGTGTGAGTAAACGGGGATAAAAGTTGCTTAACTTTAGAAAATCCTTTGAAAACAAAAGGTATCACGTAAGACTTCCCACACATAAACATGGAAAAGTTTTTACCTTACGCTAACCAAAACATTAGATAGGAAATCCAGTGATATTATAATAGTGTCTAGGGTTTTCAAAATAAAATACAGAAATAGCTAGAATGCTTACATCTCACGTTCCAACATAGTTGGGCTCAATCAAAACCGTACAGGCACTTATTGGATTATGGATTCCATCAATGGCAGGGCTACTGGGATACCGCCCGTCACAGTACGTGGCCTAGATCACCGTAGCGAGGATTAATCCCTTCATCCCCTGCAACACAAAGCCGGACCCGTTCCTTACTGAACAGTTCCGAACAAGACCACCCCGCAGATTGGTCGTCACCAACTGCCACACAGCCGAATATAAAGGGACCTCTAGACAGGAGTAAATCTTGCTCTCAAGTGTGGGCTACCCACGAAGCTTTGCTGCACCTCCCCTGTTTTAGCCATTCCCGGTTGATGAGGCTTGAGGCTACGATTACCTTTATAGGACATATCAATCTTAGAATGCTCATCGTCCACCTAACGATGTGCTGAAAGCATTCAATCCATACAAGTTCGTTCCGGGTTCGAACGAAACCGAAGGCATTATCTCGTTACACTCGTATTGGAATCACCCTCAGAGTTAACGACGATAACCCTTGCACTCTAAATCACCATCTCGAATCTATAAGTACTATTCCGTCAAACTCATTACGGAATCACTCACAGAGTTATACTGACGTATAGCCCTTACACCTCGAGTCTTCACTTGCTCCACTTAGAAATAACGACCTAACGTTTAATTGGAATCGATGTGGTTTTCGAAATTCCAAATATGGAAACCCGATCCCGGTCTCACCGAAACCAAACGCCATTTTAATGTCCAAGTTGTACTTAAGGGTTTAAATAATTAACTTATTCATTGTTATCTATTTCACATAGATAGATAAACTACATCTCACAATAGATAAGCACATTCATATCATATCAGATAATCTGTATCATCCATAAACAGATAATCATCACAACCAAATAATCCATCACAAACTATCATACTTAAACCAAACATTCATATCATACAGATACAACTAATCTCATTACTGAGATCACAACCATTCAATCAATAGCATCCATAAGCAATGATTTATTAACCATCAATTATAATTAATTTAAAATGAACTAAATTAATTACAACCATCCCTAATTAATTTAAATTAAATTAAATTAATCAACACATTTAAATCTTGCTTAACATCCATTACTTAATCCAGTTAATTAATTATTCACTAAGTAATCAACTTGATTAAACATCTTTGATTAATCATTCACTAATTACAATAAGTAATTAGTCTTTAATTAATTTTCACAAATTAACTTACCTTAATCATAAGTAATTGATCTTTAATTACTCATTTATTAATTAATTATAATTAATTATATTTATCCTTAATTAATTACAATTAATTATTCACTTAATTAATTATTACTTAATAAAAAAAAATCCTTAATTACATCATTAATTATAATAATTAATGATCTCTAATATTTAATAAATTACTTAATTAAAATTAATTACATTTAGTAATTAATCTAATTATTAATCACCTTGATTAATATCCAATTAAGTAATTAACTATCTTTAATTACTTGTTTAAAAATTAATTAACCAATAATTAATCATTAATTAATTCCTTAATTAATTGCAAAAGTAATTATCCAAATTACTAATTACATTCCAGTAATTATCATTATTATTTCTCTAAGTAATCTTGCTCCACTAATTACATTGAGTAATTACACTCTTAAAATCATCAAATGATTTATTTAAATTAATTAAACTAAATTAATTAACTTAATTAAATCACATATTAAAATTTATTACAATAAGTAATTAATTTCTTAATTACTTAACAAATTACAATCAATTAGATTCAATTAATTAATCTAGTTAATTATCCAAAATTAATTACATTAATTAATTATTAAATTATCCCTTGATAATTATCACCATTTACTAATTATCCACTTTTCAATAATTATATACTTAAGAAAATTTTGAATTAGATAAATAAATCATTTCTAATTAATATTAATCTAAACCATTATTTAAAAGTCAAATAATTAAGTAAAATCCTTAATTATTTTAAATATTTTCAAAATAATTTAATTACTTATTAAATTAATCATTTACTTTCAAAATGTATTAAACAATACATTTCTAAATTTAAATTCAAATTCCATTTATTTAAAAATTCAAATGTTTAATTATTTAAACATAAATCCAAATTAAATAATTATAAAACCTTGCAATAAAATGAATGTTAAGAACATTCATTACCTAACTGTAAAGAGAGATTTAAAATTAATTACTTGATTAAAATAGATTAAGCCTTTGAAAATAGATTGATTTGTTTAACTTCAAATCAACATTAAACACTTCATATTTATTCAGGTATTAAAGAATAAATTCTTCAAGTTTTAAAACTTACCTGAAATCAAATTTTATTCCCAAATCTATTTTTATACATTTGAACATGTTCATTATATATATATATATATATATATATATATACAAACTGGTTTGAAATCAAAACTGTCCCGAAGAAATTTGAAACTGTTTTTAACTAAATTTCAAAACCAATTTAAATCTTGTTTAAATCATTGAAAACTAATTTAAATCTTGTTTAAATCATTTAAATCTGCTCAAAGTTTAAAACTCAAATAAACTGTTTAAATCAAAAATCAGGTTTAAAAGATAACCTGAAACTATTTTAAATCTTGACTTAAACCCAGATTATATTTTGTTTAAAATTTTAAGATTCTCATTTTCAAAAACTTTAAATTTCAAACTACATTTTAATTCAGTTTTCAACTTCCACCAAAAATCAAATTCCCACACAAAAATTTGAATTTCATTCAAATGTTAGAAATTGCAAAGCTACAGGATTTTATACCTGAAACTGTTTTGTTTTAAAACTTGATTTAAAACAGAATTTAAAACTTGTTTAAATTCAAAAGTTTCATTTTTAAAAACATTGAATTTCAAACCTCATTTGAAATTAGATTTAACTTCCATTTAAATCAGATTCTAACTAAAAAAATATGAATTCACTTAACTAAAAACTGCAAACTCTCTCTGGATTAAAAACCTGCAAACTGTTTTAAACTCCTGATTTAAAACAGAATTTTAAATATTGTTTAAATTTAAGATTTTAATTTTAAAAACTTTGAATTCAAAGCTACATTTGAATTCAGATTCAAGTATTACCTGAATCAAGTTTCCAACTTAAAATGTGAATTTATTCAAAAATTTAAACTGCTAAACTTCTCAGGCTTAAACCTGAAACAGTTTTAAATTTTGATTTAAAACAGGATTAAAACTTGTTTAAATTTTAGATTTTCATTTTTTTTTAAAACTTTGAATTCAAAACTTTATTTGAATTCAGTTTCTACTCCCATCTAAAATTAAAATTTCATTCAACATGAAAAAAAACTGCAAAGCAACTTTCAGGTTTAAAACCTGAAACAGTTTTAATTTTGATTTAAAACCAAACTTTAAACTTGTCTAAGACATTTCATTTTTTTAAAAGCTTTGAATTCAAACTCTATTTGAATTCAGTTTCAGTTCATACATGAATCAAACTCCTGTACTAGAATTTGATTTCCATTCAAAAGATTTTTTTTTAAAAAAAACTACAAATGCTCTCTGTTAAAAACCTGTAACCATTCTACCCGAGACACAAAACCAACTACTTTGAGTTTCCATCCCTGTTTCTTCGAGTCAAAAATAAAAATACCTGAGCAATGACTCAAGTTAAAACCCTGCACACTACTAATATGTTCCTGAGTTCAACATGCAACCAAATCAAAACCTGGCAACCAATTCACCTGCCTCTCTCTCTCTCTGATCATCAAATACCAAATTTACTCCATTCCTACATCCATACTCCACTAACATGAAGCATCATAACACCCTAAACCCACTAGTTTAACAGATTATTTTCAAATTTTCCTATTTCTGTTTTAAAACAGAAATGTCTTTTCCCTAACAGTTTATTTAAAACTGTAATATAGTTTTTAGAATTCCTAATTTTCAAAAGCAATTCAAGCAATATTGGTGAATTCAAGAATTATCAAGTTTTGGAATTTCCTACTTCCTGAGTTTTCACTGTAACTTTAAATTTTGTACAGTTTTAACCAAATATACTTATCTGATTCTATTCTTAAAAGTAAGAACACAATGTTATTAACCATTTCTTTTAGTAATCAAAGCCACATTCTAATTATGTGGTGAGATATGAATTCATTTGTGATAAAGATGGTCTGTCATCAACAACAGAGCACACAAAAAAATGTAATACTCAGAAACAAGTATGCAAGCAATATCCCACTCACAAACACATATTCATATTCAAACTCAAACAATCATTAGAGACCATATCACTACACATACAATAACTTCATCCAGATTTTTAAAAGGAAGAACTGTTTTTAAGATAAAAAGGTTTACTCACATTTTAATTTGAAGAATGCAGATGACAAATTGATGCAGATTCATATTCCAGAGACTGCAGTTGAACCTGGGTGCAAATTTGAAGATGAAGTTGATTTACTTGTTGATGTAGATTGCATGCAGACTCCATTTCTCATATGCTCAGGTTTTATATTGCAGTTGAGCTCCAGTTGATGTTGAATCTTACAGAATTTAGATGCAGAGTTTGAAGTTGTTGTTATCTTGTATTTTGGTTTGCAGATTTTCAATCATGCATTTGTTTTGAGGGGTTTTGATTTTACAGAAATTTTATTTTTAGGTTTTCAATTTTGAAGAGAAAGTGTTTTAATCCAAATGCTTATGTTATATTTCTCTTATCAAAAATTTAAATAATAAGATTTAAAACCAATGCCACTTGTTAACTTATCATGTTAAATGTTTTACAAGTGTCTACTTAATTGTTTAAATGACTAACACATATGCAATTCAATTAATAAAAGAAGTTTCTAATTTATAAATGTATTTGAATTTGTCTTAAACTATTTCTAATTTATTTTAGGAAGTTACAAATGTTTTATTAACATCTAGTCTTTAATTAAATACATATAAACTTTTTATAAAACTATACACTTACTTTTAAATGTTTGTTTAATTATTTTTAAAATAATATTCTTTATGAAACTACATTTCAAAAGAGAAGAATGAATTAAATCTATTTCAAAAGAAAAAACAATTTTAAAATAAACAAAACAAACTTTTATTATAAAACAAAATTAAACTATATTTATTCTTATAAACAAAATAAATACTTACTTATATCTATGAATATTATAAGATAAATCTTTAAAACAAATTTTTTTGAAAAGTTTACAATACTCATTTTAAATCAATTTACAATTTATACAATTATACATATAAATTAGAAAATATCCTTTATTTAATATAAATTAAAATTAAAACCAAATCCTCTATTTACAATGTATAAACAATTATACATTATAAATAAAATATTTGTTAATCAATTTAGAAAGATAAATTTATTACTTAAAATATTTTTAACATTTGAAAAGAATATCATTTGACAAACTAAATAATGATAATTTTTCAAAAGAAAATTTCCAGTTTAATTAATTTATTAAATATTTCACATATTTAAAATAATTATCAAAGAAATTATTAAATAATTATTGCCTAAATTTCCGGGACATCACACTTTTAGACTAGGACCGATGGTCTCACAATAGTTAGGTGTGGCTGGGATATAGGGTAAATAAGTGGCCAATAGATAGAAGCTCAAATCGGAAGATTTGGGAAAGGGGCACAACTAGATTTTATTTATTAGGACTTGTACCAACAACATTCCCTTTGAGACTAGGACTGATGGTCTCACAAAACGCTCAGGTGAGGCTGGGCAGGACCCTTTCAAACTAGGACTGTTGGTTTCACAACAGGTTAGGTGAGGCTGGACATGCTTATGCTAATTAGGGTAAGTAAGAGGTCACAAGAAGGGGCGACAGTTAACGTTTACCGACGATGACTGAGCTTGCGGCATTGATTAGGGTAAGTAAATCGCTATTGCGTTCCAAGCGCTAAACATGTGTATTTTGTTGTGGGACCAACAGGATTGGATGAGCTTACAGTAGCACAATAGAGATAGAAGGCCGTCAACATAGAATTAGGATTCAGCTTGATTAAAATAGGATTAGGATTTTAGCCTAATCACAACAATCTAAGACAAATGCGAACAATCACAATAAAGCAAACAGTTAAACGGTATTTTATCCCAATTTTATCTTTCCTCTGTTTCCTTTATACTAGAACTATTGCTAAGTCTATTTTCTTTATCTTGCTTAAAAATACTAGTAGTTACTTTCACTCACCAAACTTATAGTCTGAGCCACACCTCTATTTTCCTTTTTCCTACATAGGCTAGCAGAGGCAAGGACGGTATATTTGGATTTCTTGGAGATTTAGTTGTGCAGTTTTTCTTCACATATTCTTCTTCTTTTTCGTTTTTTCTTTTGGCCCTTGATGTGCAGGTACTTATGAGAGGGATAATTATATTTTTTGTACTCTGATTTTATGAGACCGAGATCTATTTTTCATCTATTTTTCATAAGACATGTGTATTTGGTATTTAAGACATGTTATGTTTTTTAGACTTATTTTATGAAGTAATGATATGTATTTTAAATGTTTCTACTGTTATTATTTGTTTATCTTGTGAATCTTAGTCTCTATGATGCTTTAGTGATTCCTATAACATACCATATCCTTTAATATGTCCTTTTTGGGTATACTAAGGGGTATGGGGTGTCTCACTTGGTATCAGAGCCTAAGATAACAGGATTCCAAAAAAATTGTTTTAAAAGTAAAGTATTGTTCAAAAGATGACATGTTTTAAAAGTATTTTTCAAAAAGAAATTATCATTACAGAAATGGTTTTCAAATATAAAAGAGTTCTTATAAAAATCCTCTCAAAATCCAGTTTAACCTTCTTCGATCTTTCGAGCCTAAATTTTCTTTCTTTGAATAGTATGGCTGACTGGTTCCGTAGAGCTATGGTACCAAAGGTGCAAGGGCAAGTGCCCAATGCAGCACTATTAGGTGGAGATCCCATTAATCCACTTATAGCAGCCAATTTTTCTAAGCTATGCAAGGACTTTGCTAGTCTAGGAGGAAGAACGTTTTCTGGCATGGAGGATTTCATGGAGGCACAAGCTTGGTTGAGGAATACAGAACGGATATTTGGGCTACTAGAATTGGAGGATCGACAAAGAGTTCAGCTTGCATCTGGGAAGCTAAAGGAAGAGATTAAGGAGGTACCTAAATCAAAAAACTCTAAGAAGCAGTGGTTAAAGAATAAAAAGGATAAGGACAAGAGGAAAGAAGGAGGACCTCAAAAGTGGATCAAGCAAGGTGGTAAATGTCATAATTGTGGATTGTTTGGGCATTTTGAAAAGGACTGTAAGAAGGGCTCGATGAAGGGGAGGTGTTACAACTGTGGGCAGCCTGGTCATCTTAGTAGAGCTTGTGCTAAGAAGACGGGGCACAGAGCAGGCGCACCGACAGTGCAAGTACAGGCTTTGGATGCAACACCTTCTAGTAGTGGATCAGATCGAGGTAGGAAAGTCTCTGTGAAAGGTTTGATCTCTATTTCGGATTTTCCTATTCTGACTCTTTTTGATTCTGGGGCATCACATTCTTTCATTTCTAGTTCCTTGGTTAATTGTTTGCACTTAGATATTTCTCTAGTAGTAGACCTTGTAGTTGTTTTAAACCTTATAGGAGGATCAACACATTTATCCATGATTTGTAGGGGTTTGAAAATTTTTATACTAGGCGTAGAATTTGATTGTGACGCCTATGTACTGGGATTTTCGGGATATGGGATGATTTTGGGGATGGATTGGTTATCCACTTATGGAGCAATATTGGACTGCGAGAGGAGAGTCTTCAAACTAAAGACATTTATCTGTAGGATTCTTGAGGTTTCTTGCGAGCCACGGGGGTCAGTCATGTTGAGATTCCTTTATTCTCTTGATTCATCACTACAAGAGTTGGATTCCGTTCCAGTTGTTAGAGATTTTTCAGAGGTTTTTGAGGAGGTTAGGGGACTACCCCCTAAGAGAGAGATCGAATTTAGGATCTATTTGAATGAAAATGCTAAGCTAGTGGCATTACCCATCAGACATATGGCTCCTAGGAAGAGGAAGGAGTTAAGTAAGCAAATTGGTGAGCTTTTGAAGAAAGGATTCAACAGACGGAGCATATCTGAGTGGTGACCGCCAGTGGTCTTTGCTACTAGGAGGATGGTTCCTTTCAACTTTCTGTAGGCTATAGAGAGTTGAATAAGCTCACAAAGAAGAACCGTTAACTACTTCCTAGGATGGACGATCTTTTCAATCAATTGGTAAGCTATTCACTATTTTCTCAGCTCGAATTAGCTATTGGATTTCATCAGCTTAGGATCACTGATGATAGATTGATAAGACATCATTTAGGACACCAGATGGATTCTTTGAATGACTGGTTATGTCGTTTCGGATAACCAATGCCCTAGCCTATTGTGTAGATTTGATGAGCCATGTTTTTTGAGATATCCTAAAGAAATTCGTTGTAGTATTCGTGGACAACATTTTGGTGTTTTCCAAGAGTATGGAAGAGCATGATATTCATCTTGAGGAGGTTCTTCGTACACTTCACATTCATCAGTTGAAGGCTCATCCTTGGAAACAAAAACCGACTTACAGCCACTCATATCGAATAGCCTACTCCACTATCCTCTCAAAGGTCTCATCGATATGCGCTACTAGCTTTTCTTCAAGATAATCACCCAAGCCCATGATAAAGTTCTCATTTTTATTAAGCGAAGTATCGAAAAAAGATAGAACATACTTCAACAGCATATCGAACTCCGCCATGCACTCCGACATAGACATATCCCCTTATCTGAAGTTAGCAAACTTTTGGAAGAGCATGGACTTCTGGGTGGCTGGTATATTTTTCTGTTTAAACCTTTCCTTACACCATTCCTAAGTAAACAGATCCTCAGGAGTAGTAATCTTGATGGCGTTCCACCATCCCATAGCTCATCCCTGAAGATGTCTAAAGGTCAGATTCCTCTTCAACGCACCCTCCAACTGCATATCCTTAAAGATGCGTTCGCAAGTGTCCAACCAATCCCGCACCTCGATGGCTAATTTTGTTCCAAGGAATGGTTTGCTTCCTAGAATGGAATGATCCTTTTTAGTTTGGCAAAGTCGACCCTCGAAGTTACACTAGAGCACCACCACCAACAATAGCAGTAGGAGCAACTTGGGCATTCTAAACCATGTTTTGCACCATCTCATCAAACGTGCTCTGCAAGTCAGGATTAACAGCCTTTGATCCCGCCTCTTCTCAACTCTAAAAATGGAGTTCCTAGTAGCATTCCTTGTCAACCGGCTCATTCTTACAAGTTGTAATAAGAATGATCAGTCTCTCTAAAAGGAATAAGCTGTATCCATGAATAAAAAGGTGTTTTATATATATAGTTTGAAAACCCAAAATATAACAAGTACGCTCTCTCATATATCGGTCGATCCATTCTAAGGCGATAACTACTTCCTCGTCTCTAATGGATCCAAGTAACAACATATTTTGTCTATCAACCTAAGCTTTGGTACTAAATGTGATGACCGCCCTACACCTTTAGTACCTAATATACTTGTATATTGCATTGAGGAAGTACCCAGCTGATGCAGAACAGTAATGAAGAGTTTAAAGTAATAGAAATTCAAGCACAAAACCTGTAGAACATGTCACAGTGCATATACAAAATACAACATAATAACATAGATGTAAGATAAGCGAGATAATGATATAATCAAATGAACCATAAATAAGAACATCGTAGTGCAATAGGTTCACAAATTATGCATATACTAAAATAGTAGAGTTTACACATCCCAAATTTCAAAAATAAACCCTAAACATCTCTAAGATAGTATAAGTACTGGTATAGCTCCATAGTACTGCACAACAGAATATAAGCGATAGTAAGTTCTGTATAGAAATATGAAAGCATAGCCTCTCGCTCGTACTCCATACAGCTCCATGCGCTATCTAGACTTGTTATCCTTAATCTAATCAGTTAAAAGTACTCGAGATAATAAGAAACAAAACATAAAACTTCGGGATGGAAAATAGTCCAGTTGATTGATATATCATCTTAAAAATACCATAAAATCGTATATAGTAAATTGGGGTATAAGGTATAAATGGTCATATCTGATATGTCCCTGCATCTAAAGAGTTATCACATGAAAACAACATATGCTAAACTACTATCATAAATGGAATATATAAGGTATAAAGGTATCACATAACATATCAAACACATAGCAAACAAAGCAACCATAACGCAGCCTTGCATCTCTCATTCAAGTGCTTTAGATATATGTCATTGCCCACGCAGATGGATAGAGATTGAACACACGCAGACATCTAGAATATGGGTACATGCAAACTACCCTGGGTACATGTAGACTACCATGTCCCAACTAGAAGCATCACAACCCCAAAGTTATCCATTAACCCTTAGCATGCATATCGATAGTATAACCACCCTGCAAATGCTCAACTCATGCCTATGCAAATGGCTATGGATTGGACACTTGTAGACAGCCAAAATATGGGTACATGCAGACTACCCTAGGTACATGCAAACTACCATGTCCCACTCATGAGCATCATGACCTCGTGTTCTAACCTACGAGATATCATGCAGAATTCATCATTTCGATCCATTCTAGATGCCATAGTCACTCGTCACATAGGGTAATTATCTTCAGAATGCCTTTAGACACCAATCATATGTCATAGTGCCATTTTACTAAAGTTCCCAAGTCATCATCATTGTCCTCCTACTAAAGCACTACACCATCGCTTCACTAGTCTCTGCCTGAAATCCAAGGTCATCCCGCATCGTTTGGAGTTGCCAAATTCACTTCACATCGACCCCATGAACCTCGCAACATGCCATGAAAAAATTCTTAAGTATTGTTGCGGCATAACAAAAAGTCACCAACTTTCATTCTTTGTACGGCTATACCCGAGCCAAGGCCCAAGCAAGCTTTCTCTCAACTCCTAGAAGCATAAAAAGCCGAACAAAAAATCTTGCTTGGGTGCCAAACCAAGCACACCCACAAATCTATCAGGCACGAATCCAAGCATCGAACAAAGAATCTTGCTTGGGCACCGAACCGAGCTAACCTACAAAAACATCATGTACGACTCCAAGCATTAGATAGAAAATCTTGCTCGGGCCCAAACCAAGTTAGCCAACCAAAAATACCGAGTAGACCATCACCAAATTCCAAGAAATGGATTGAAAATCTTACTCGGCACGATACTAAGATGCCTCATAAAACCATCAAGCCCAACACCGAATAACCCCCAAAATCCATCGAGTAGTAATATTGTTTGGTCATCGAACATAGCATCACTGGACACCAAACTGACCCTGAGTAGACCTTACATCGACCGAAGGGAGACTTCAAGTTCCTACCACGGAATAAATAGTACCACCGAATAAATGGTACCAAAGATAAATGCTTTAGTTTCTTCAAACTCCAATTTCGAGTCGATTCCATCTCTATAGTTTGTTCTTCAACCTATTTTCCATACCTATGCATCGTTATAACTCCTAACATCCTCAAGCCCAATCGTTGAAGTCCGATTTCATGGTTCCTATCTCTTGTTCTCTTTAATGAGAATTTATAACCATATAAGCATACAAATAAACATACATACACCAAACAACATTAAAAAATAAAAATCACACAATTAATCATAATGATCATCATACGAGGTGTCCACAACATAGCTTAATAAATATCAAGGAAGACATATATCCAATAACATGTCTAGAATAACAAAAATACATTTATTCATGTTCCAACTATAGATAGGATTTTTTTAACAGCAATAAAACATAGTTTTGACTTCAAAAATGGATCTAAAACATATTAAAACCTCTATGTACATATATAATAAGGTGAAAGATGATAAAATACTTACCAAACCTTCCAAAATCGAATTTTTGCATGCAAATCAAGGTGAATCCGAGAATGAACAACAAAGATGTGTATTTTCTTCTCCAACAATGTAGATAACATATGCCTTTAATGTATGATCTAGACTTGATTTAGAGGTGAAAAGAGAAGGTTTTGGGTGTGCAATGTGTTAATGGAGGCTTAAATCTATTTGGGAGATGAAAAAATGGTTTGGGCATTTTTTCAGCTATATCTTCTAGCAAGACCATCTAAACCGCTATTATGACCACTTTATGGAAAGGGAAACCATCATATCTTTCCAATGGACGTGACTTGGATGCTAATTCATCTTCTATCAAAAGTTATATCCATAAAAAATTTAAAGGTAAAGTCACTCAGAAAAATTCCTTATATAGGAAATGTCTCTAGTATACATTTCCCAAAGCTATAGATTAAAATAATATTTTTCGATCCTTCGATATGTAAAATACTGGTCGCTACATGGCCTAATGCCTATAATTACCAAAAATAATAGTTCTTACTTTGTTACCTTTACTGATGATTTCTCGAGATTAGGATATGTATATCTTATGAAAAAAATCCGATGAATACGAGAAATTGGTTAAATATAAGAACGTAGTAGAAAATTAGACAAATTGTAAGACTAAAATTCTTTGATCTGATCGAGGAGGTGAGTATGTTGGACAAGAACTCCAATAGTATTTAAAATATAACGGGATTATCTCTTGGGTTATTCCACCTTATACTCTGTAACACAATGGTGTGCTAGAGCGAAGTAACTGAACCCTTAAGATATGGTTCGCTCTATGATGAGTAAAGCTAAGTTACCTCTGTCTTATTGGGGATATGCATTAGAAATCACGGTGCATATGTTGAACTTATTTTCCACTAAGCCTATGCCTTAAACACTATATGATATGTGGTATGGTAAGAAACCCCAACTTAAGTATTTGAAGGTGTGGGGTTATCTTGCCTACATTAAGAACATTGGTCCGAATAAACAAGAGGCATGATTGGTATTGTGCAAATTTTTAGGATATCCCAAAGACTCAACGAGATATCTATTCTAAAATAACCAGGAACAAATGTTATTATTTCTCGACATGTTCTCATTTTGGAAAGGGAATTTCCATCAAAGGAAATTAACAATGACAATGTAGACTTGGATGAAATCCATGAAGTTAACACTGAGGCCAAACCAATGGGATAATCGAGTTCACCCATATATGAAAACACATATCCTGTTAAAAGGTTTAGTAGGAAATCTCACGCACTAGTGAGATACTATGGTTTTCTCATAGATGGAGAGAAGGAGGACTATATCTTACATGATGAAATTCTTTCATCATTCCAACAAGCATTGCAGAGTAAAGACTCTTCACGTTGGTTCAGAGTAATGAAATTCGAGATAGATTCCATGTATGAAAACAATGTATGGATTCTTTCGGACGTGCCCGAAGGGATAAAACCCATCAGCCGTAAATGGATTGTTAAGAGAATACAAAATGCAGATGGACAAGTAGAGACTTATAAGGCTAGGGTAGTTCCAAAAGGGATTCGTTAAATTCAAGATGTTGATTATGAAGAGACCTTTTCTTCCATAGCCATGCTTAAGTCCATTCGGATTATGTTCGCCATTGTTGCATTCTATGACTATGAAATATGCCAAATAGATATAAAGACGGCATTTCAAGATGGTAAATTTAAACAGACGGTCTATATGTCACAACATGTGGGTCTTTTGGTCAATGGGAGTAAGGGTAAGGATTTTAAGTTGTTAAAGTCCATTTATGGACATAAACAAGCTTCAGAATGTTGTAACAAGTGACTTGATAAGGAAAGTTTGGTTTTTATCAAAACATAGAGGAAGTAAGTGTCTGCTAAAAGGAACAGAGGCAATGATATCATATTCTTAGTGCTATATGTCGATAATCTTCAATTCATTAGAAATGACATTTCATAATTGTAATCAGTGGAAGCTTGGCTTTCCAAGAACTTCTTCATGAAGGATTTGGAAGAAGAAACCACATACTAGGTATAAAGATCTATAGAGGTAGATCTAAGAGGTTCGGAGGATCATCCCAATCTGTGTACATAGATACCATACTGAAGAGGTTTAGTATAGAGAATTCCAATCATAGAAACGTTCCAACGCAGTTTGAACTTTTCCTTTCTAAGAAGGATGCGATGAGGAGAAAGAATGCATGAAGAAGATAACTTATGCTTTAGCCATAGGTTCCATAATATACGCTATGTTATATACTAAATCGGATATGGCTTGCACATAATGATGCATGAGTCTATACTAGTCCAATCTTGGAGAAAAACATTAGAAAAATGTTAAATGAATACTGAAGTACTCAAGAAATACTCAAGACTTATTCCTTATTTACGAGTACGGAGACCTACTTATGAAAGGGTATATGGACTCTAGCTTTCTGAATGACATTGATTGTAGTAAATCAGTGACTGGTTATTTCTTTATGATAAATAACCAAGCTGTCAGTTGGAAAAGTTCCAAACGAGGAACAACAACTTATTCGACGAGGGAGGCTGAGTATATCGCCCTTAATGAAATAGCTACAGAGAAAGTCGGGATGCTTAAGTTTTTGAATGAGCTCAGAGTGATCCTTGATACCAAGAATCCAATGACATTGTTCTGTAATAATAATGCGATGATACAGATCACAAAGGAGACTAGAGCATACAAGAAGTCATATATTCTTTGAAAGTTCTACCTCATTAGAGAATTTGTTCAGAAGAAAGAAGTCGTGATACAAAGGGTAGATACTGAGGATAACATAGCACATCCATTCTCTAAGTGTTTAACATGGTCGGCTCTCGAGAAGCTAATTGAAGTGATGGGATTGAGATTCCATATTTGGTCCCAAGTGCAAGTGAGAGATTGATAGAGTTAAGGGTATGCACTATGGGCAATTCAGCAATTTATTGTAAATTATTAACACTATAATCAACTCTAGTTCATAATAAAGGTATTTTCTTTCTATTATATATTTTTTTATAACGTATTATAAATAATTACATATTTAATTAAAATATATTTAAAAGAAAGTCCATAATGTTGTTTTTGTGATAGTAAGAACAAATAGTTGTAATCATGAGTATTGAATCATAATATAATAAATACACCATTTTAAATATTCGTAGCTAAGGTGCATCGAGACTGGATATCGGTGCTTCCATTGAGACTAGAGTACGTGGGTAGCCTATTACTCATAACCGTTGGGAGCTCCAAAGGGTTACGTAGCGATAATTATTGGATAACTATGGAATAACTCACTTGATAGTTTTATGTTGGTTAACATAACTAAGTTCAAATAGAAAAAATCGATGTAATTAATTTACCAAGTTCCTCTAACTTAATACTATCAATCTTCAATATGAAAGATCTGATTTTATTATAGTCAAATCTTGCATGGCATTCATCGAATGACTATAGTTGTGTCGAGTGAAAGTATTGGAAGTGACACACTATTCAAGAGAGGATTCATCTCCTTGGTTATCTGGGTTTAGTATCATGGTTAACTAAAGTCAACTCAAAATCAAAATCTCTAGCCAAATTAGTTCAGTTAATAATAATTATTATTATTGAACCAAAGACTTTATGTTTGGAATATAAAGTTGAATATCGACGATATTGGAACTATGATTTTACCAAATTTTATAAGTCCGAAGTGTTGTGGTTTTGACAAAGTGAATTGGTATAAATAATGGTCACTAATGGGTAATGCTTAATAAAGTAAAATTAGATTTTACTAAAACCAAATAAGGGATAAATTTGACCATAATGTCATACTACATGTGTGAATATTAATATTTGAATTATTCAATATTAACCGCTGAACAAATTTACACCTAAGAGTCACATAACCGAAACCTTGAATATTCCTTTTACTACCTGATTTAATTAATTTAATGCTTATTATAAATTAATTAAAGTAACTAAAATATTTATGAAATATTAATTATAAAATTTTTATTTGATGTATATTGACCAATATTAAATAGTGTTTTCATAAAAGTTATAAATATACCAGTCGATATACGATATTGGTATGTGGTTAAATAGGATTTAAAATTACATTGAATACTGTTCAAACTTGGACCAGATTTGAGGCCATGGGCATGAAATTTCGGCTATAAGGAGGCATGTTTAGGCCGGCCATATGATGGCAAAAGGAGAGGATTTTAAATGGTTAAAATGGCAGAAACAGTAAGAGAGGGATATTAGAATGTAATCCACTTTTCACTCTCTTGACTTCTTTTTTGTAAGCCACCTTTTACATCATTTTTTGGACTTCTGAACTCTATCCTCCCTGATATTTTACGGCTAGCACTCTCCCTCTCATAGCCCAAAAATGAAGTGTAAATACACACCAAAACACTTCGAATCGATCGTTGGTTGTAAGATAGTTCGTGAGCTAGCAACTTTTGATTTGTGAATGGATTCAAGGGGATCAATTCAATGTTTCAACATGTATGCAAGGACTTGGTGAAAGGTAAAATTTTATTTTATCCCTATTATAACACATTTATATGCTATATTATTTATGTGATGGGATGTAAGACTATATTCCGAATCTCGTATGTCGAAATGTTGTCACAAATTAGTTGGTTGTGTACATTATTACATATATAATAATAAAATGTGAAAGAATTATTTTGCAATTGGTTATCATATTTAGTGCTCACAACCAGTAAATAGAATAAATTATGATAAAAAATTATTACAACTGATTTCGGTAAAATAGTAATTATTTCTAAAGATTAAAAATCATATATGAAATGTTTTAGATTTTATAAAAATTTGCTTATATAAAATTTACAGTCTACGTCAAATAAAATTGTTTTAATTAATATATATTTATTATATTAAATATAAATACATGTGTATACTTATTATTAACCTAAATTGATTATAAAAATGAATATATAAATATATATGTGTGTGTATGCGTAAAACATTAAATTTTGTGTAAACTTTATGAAAATTTTGTTACATATTTCTGGAGTTAAATATATTAATTTTACTTTATAACTAGTTACATATGAAATTAATAATTAATATATAAATTTTAATTTTAAAGCTAAAAAATTCAAAAAATATTATTTTAGATCTGAGCCAAGAGAAGAAGTAAGTAAACATATATTTATAATATTTATTATTATTATTATTTATGTTTATACATCTATGTATATAAATATATAATTTATAGTAAAAAATAAAAAATCATTTTTTTTGGATTTAAAATATTTTGTACATACATACATACATACATATACATATATATACTATTTTATAATATGATTCATATATATATATATAAGGATAGTTTTATATATGTCTTACGCAAAATTTTCACATTTATTATTTTAACTTGCGTAAAGTGTATGTACATTTACAATTTATATACCTATTATATTCATATACATATAAATACACACACACACACATACAATGATGATAGCAGCAGCAGTAGTAGTAATATTTTGATGCATAGTATACGCACACATTTAACTAGCGAATCAAATACAAGAGGGGCTAATGTGTATATTGTGGTGTAAATACCAACATATATACACGAACATGTCAAACCATGTACACATTATTCTATTACACGTGCATGCACATGCATGTGTGTATACAATACATTTATGTATAACATAACATAAATTATATAAAATAAAACATTTTTTATAATTCAAGTAGAATATTTATTTACTTAACATAAAGTTTAGAAAAAATCTAAATAAATTAGACTACGTAGGCCCATTAAAGATCCAAATAGGTGAAATTTATTTAGAATTTGCCCAATTACTCCATTGCAGGCTAGCCTAGTTCCAACATGCACTTGGTCCTTAGTTATATTTAAACAATTTAAATAAATCATGTATAGACATTGCTGAAATACGGTATCGAGCACAATTTTAGTCGTTAACATATCATTTAGGCGGAATCCAATTTCTAATCTTTACTAAGTGCCATTCTAAGTAATGATATTTTGTGCACATTTTATTTTCATGATCACCATATTACTAAAATGTCTAAAGTTTGGTGGATGGTTAAGTATTTTAATAACATCTGTAGCAAATTGCATAGCACCACTTAAAACCCTTGGTTCAACCCGATATCATTCATCGATTACCTATTTACTCTGGCCAAAGATTTAGATTTTAAGTTGATTACCAATTATGGTGATACTATGATTCTACAATAAAGGAGATGAATCCTCATTTGAGTAGTGTTTCACTTCAAGTAGTTCAACATGTGTTGAACTATGGCTGTAACATGATCATGATTTCATATGATTGACCATAATCAAAGTACAGTCCAAATATTAAAGACTAACAGTACTCTCAAGTTTGATGACTATTGCACATCATTACATGAGATATTCCATTTTTACTTAGCATTATCAACCTATAAAAGACTATCATTGAACCGTTCTATGATTGTTCTAAACCAACACAAGTATGGACTACTTGTTGTCCCCAACGGTCGTAAGTAATTCACTATACGTTGTATGGAGAGCATTGGGTATACTAGTCTCAGTGGATGTATCAATATTCTTTTCTAGATACATCTTGAAAGGGAATAACTTAAGGATAATTATTTTAAATATTCAATTATAAGCTCACGGTTATGAACGTATTTGCAACTGCAGTCGATTAATACTTTTCTTACGGATTACTATATGTATATATTTAATGTATTCATACATTACTTATATCATAATATAAAAATATATACGGTAGAAAAAAAAATCGAAAACATACTTTATTTTGAATAAGATTCTCATACAAGATATAAGTTTTGTAAAAAAAAAATTGCATAATTTTCCTTAGCCACATCTGTAGCTCTATTAAATCTAATCTCTGGTGCTAAACATATGGGAAGAATGGGAACTTACAAAGAGATTTCAAAAAAACAGATAAAACAAAAAGCTCCTTAAAAATATCCAATGTTGGTAAGAAGAAGAAGAAATCATTACAAGTCGCATGCAATGATTCTTCTTCAAGCAAGGACAATGATTACGGCGAAGAACAAGGAAATTTATATTTTACAGCAATAACTAATGAGTTACACACTGAATTTACTTATGATGAGTTATTACAATTAAATTTTGGATTGGTTGATAAGTATAAGATAATTAAGAAGGCCCGTGAGGAATTAAAAGGAAAATAATATTGAGCTAAGCTAGAAATAAGAATACTTGGAGATGAGAAAGTGATTTTAGAGGAAGAACTACCAAAATCATAAGACTTGGTGAAAACTTGAGATCTCAACTTTGTGCATTGAATGATGGTATCTAAAGTTTTAGAGATGGGAAGATCAAGTTATCAAAGAGAATTTTAATCTAAACTCGATGGAAACACTTTATCATCGAATTAGTGGCTGAGTGTTAAATTGAATATAATTTCAACTAATGTCACTAAGTTTATTCAAGGAAAGGAAAATTTATCACGTTTAATAAATAATTATATGCCTTCAATTAGTAAAATACGACTAGGATTTGAGAGTAAATAGTAAAATATGATACACCAAGCCATGGAAGAATAGCACTACGTATACCAAATTTACAAAATCTAGTAAAAGAACCGATTTCTAAAAATAAATCTCATAAATAAATTTTTATACGGGTTTCAATTCATGAAATATATAGAAATTTGTATATTAAAGATTATTTTACTTATATGGTACAAAAGGATAACTGTGCATTTAAGGGATTTAATACCATACCCACTTGACTTTTGTCACGTAAGGCCTGAACTATAGAAATTTTTACAAGATATCACTGTGCTCAAAAGTTTGAATTGTGTAAGATATCCATAATATATAATGGTGAAATTATTTTTTTATTATTATATATTTCTTTTAAATGCTCAACCATGCTTATTTAGGTATGGTTCATACCCTTTGACTAACCCCTTGGACCTTAACATAGAAAGTGTGTACTGGTATACATTGTTATCCTTTGCAAGTACTTAATAATATCAGGGAAGTAGGATAGTCGAAGTTATGAATCAAAATAGAAAAATCATTGTAATTTGGATAATTAAAAGTAGAGGTATACTTAAATAATTATCCATACATCGGTCCCACAAAATAGAAATTATATTCAAAAATCGATTTTTTTTCATGCATCCAAAAAGGATACAAGTTTCTATAAAAATGATTTTTAGATAATTAAATTGATATTGCGAGCTTAAAATATTTTGAATATCTAACCTCAGTCAAATACAATTTTTTAAAGATATAATCTTTTTAAATTAGCTTAAACTATGTGTATTCCCTTAATCTTAAGATTTTCGAACCTTTTCGTTGACCACAAAAGGGGAGAAATTTTGGCATATTGTTAGGTAGAGTACAAAGATATGGGGGAGTATAAACTTACAGAGAGTGATATTTATCATTAATTATCTATAAAAGTTGTATTGTTGTCATCATCGAAAAGGGGGAGAATTTTGAAAATATATTTTGGTGTTTGGGTGACAAAAGCATACAAAAAGTGTCATTGAAAGTCTTATCAAGTATTGCAGTTGATGTTAGATGCTATCATATTATATAATATATACAAAGTTGAATTATACTTTCACAAAGATCAAATCAAAGCAAGCAAGACTATAATGGATTTACCAAATCTATTGAAACATATTAATGTTGACAATACACTCAAAGACGGATCAAAGAGCTGAAAAGAAGAGTATCTTTTATATTGAGTCCTTAAGAGACAAGGTTTTTTAAGCTGCACAACTAATCTTCAAATCCATCCAAACTTCAAAACAGCCTTTGAAATATGTTATATTATTTTTATTAATTTTTAAGGATTTTTTCAAGGTGCTAAAAGGGCAAAAACAGATCAAAAGGGTGCGACACAAGCCTGAGCGCACTAGCCCCTATAACTAGTCAACCGGTTATAGAACAATTAATGTACCAAATGAGAGCATGAGGATGTGTTTCAGTCATTGATTCTCCCTATTTTGCCTTTTCGAACCTAGCCATTTATCTTTGTTCCAAACTTCTTTCTTCTTTAATTTTGGACTTTACTAGTGTTATGTTTCTTAAATGCATCCTTATCTCAATCAAATAAAACCCTAAGTTAGTTCAGAGTAGTTAATCATTTTTAACATAATTCTGATCTCCAATGTCCCATTCTCTCATTACCCTAATTGCACACATTTTCTATTCTATACCATTTTGATTGCTGGCGATTTATTCTACATTATATTTGTGGCCAAATAACTCCAACCATTATACATTCTTTGTAATAACCCATCATTTTAGGACCCTATAACTACACAACAAAGTCTCAAAACTGTGAGTCATTGAAAGATATTGCATATAGACATATAGATAGAGCATGAGAAAAAAACTAAACTAATTAGTAACTTTCAGAGTCTCACAGTGAATTTGTAACAACCCGCATATTTTACGATTACATATTTAAACGTTTTATTTAAATATAGCATCGTTTGTTGAATTTAAAGTCCGAAATATGACTGTTTGTAAACAGTCTTGGAATTGAGACCACTTCCATTGAGTTTAAAACGTTGTTTACAACTTATTTAAGTATAAACATCGATATGTTTGAAGTTGATTAGAATTTTGGTATTTTCATTTGGGATTTGGTTTTGGTTCTAGCCCACCAACCCAACAAGATAACCCAAACTCCTCTACCAAATACCCTAACTCCTCTCCTCTTCATTCATTCCTTTTATAATTTCCTAACACTCTCAAGCAAATGGAAAGGAAATTAAATTCCTAAGCCCTAGCTTTTCTTAGAAATTCAAATTCAAGTTATAAATCAAAGAGAAGCCTAGGCAAACATCCTCTTCATCTTCTCGATCTCAATCTCTCTTCCATTTTCATAATTTCCTATACCTAACTTAAGAAATCTTTGCATGTGATAATAGATTGAAGATCTTAGAGGTACAGTTGAATAGGAATTGATCTTTCCTTATTTTAGAGCTTCTCATTCCTTGTTTTTGAGTTTGAAGGTGAGATCTTGATCTCACATCTATGTCTATAGCTTTCACTGTTGTTAATATGAATTCCTAACATCTATTTCATGTTCAATTGCTTTTGATTTGAATTAATTTGATCAATTTTTCAATTTTGTTATTTTGAAGTCAAAATCTTTAAAGATCCTATCTTGGATGTTTGGACATGTTGTTTGAGGTGTATCGAAGAGCTTATAGGGCTAGGTTGTCGCTTGGCATAAATTCCTAGCCTCCATCACTCGATCGCTTCCGAATCGATTTAGCAATCAATAGCCTAAGAAAATTTTTTCCCAGCAATCAGACGTCTGGTTGAAAAATCCAGACGTCTGGTTAGGTCTCGTGAAGAAAAAAAAATGATAAAAAAAATGGCAGAGCCAAGAACCAGACGTCTGGTTAAACCCAACCAGACGTATGGGAGGCTACAGAAAATAAAAAGAAAAAAGAGGAAAAAAATAAAAAGAACCCAGGTTCAGATGTCTGGCCAAACCAACCAGATGTTTGGTTCTATGAAATTTTGCCTATTTGCCTATTTTTGAGTGGATTCTCAATTTTTATCGATTTTTGTTGGTCCGGCTAGTTGTTGTCAATTATCGACTTTAATGACTTCTTTTCTGGATTTTTGGGAATATCCATTTGATTGGATTTGATATCGATTTTTATGGTTTTAATTCGCATCGTCGTATGTGGATTTTTGGTGATAGATTGTTTTTATAATCATTTCTGTGATTTGTCACTTTTAAAATACAAAGGTTTCTATACTAACAGTAAATACTCAAACTCTTTCACAAAAATGATTTCAACACTATTTTTAATACAAATCTCGTTTATAAAACCATTTTCCAATCTATTAGTATATACAAACCTTTACCTCACTCGTACGAGAAGTCCAATTAAACGACCTAGCAAAATAAGTGGTATGAACGCTTGCCTTTACTTCGTCGGTTAATTCTTGGACTTGTTCGATTGAAATCTCGTGAAAATTTGCGAGTGGAAATCTACAAATTGTTCATAAATATTAAAGTTAAGCTAGTGGTTATGGGGCATGAAGCCTCACTCATTTATTTACTAGCTTAGTGTAATTTACACTTATCGATCAATGATGATCATGTGATTTAGACTAGCGACGTGCGATGTCTCTTTATCGGCGTGGGTGACTAAACCCCTTTTATGGAGCTTCGGCTCAAATTGGTGGGGTAGCGACCCATGGTCTTTGGGCTATTTGTGGAGCTTCGGCTCAATTCTGATAGGTTAGCGACCATGGAATAGCGTTTCGTTAATGGTACACGTGTTCGTGAGTTTTCATGCTCCCCTTTGTGATAGGCCTCCCCCTTTGTGTTTTTGGGATTTCTAATTATCGATTCTGGATGTTTCACCAATTTTTGAGATTTGCATTGATATATTTATCAATATTAAAGGTTTGGTAAATAAGCTAAAGAATAAGCAAACGAATATACTTGTCACAGTATGACATTATTGTTATCATATATTTTTGTCGTATCTCTTATCATATCTCATCTTATATGATATTTATAGCTAGACTGATTCGTTTATTATCTTTCTTCTTAAATAATACTCGCGTCAGACCAAGGTATTTCAGGTGCTTCCACTTGACTTCTTAACAAGGAGTAGCTTCTGACTTTTGAATAACTACTTTAGCTCGGTAGTTTTTGTTCTTATACATTCGAGATAGAGACTCCTTGATGTATATTTATTCTTTTATATAGCACATGTACCTATTCTTTTGACATGTCGTGGATCTTGTATGACCACTACTTTGATGTTTACTTCTATGTGATATATTCTTATCTGTTTCCGCCTCAGTGAAATGGATATATGTGACTGATTTTGTGTTATCCATATTTTATATTCTTTTTCGAAGGCCACATAGCCACTTTGCAGTAGCTTTGAGTTTGTATTTGATATGACAGATTTCCTCTTGAAATTAAATGCATGACCTTCTGTCTAGTATATTGGTTCTCGCAAAAATCAAATACACAGATGGTCGCTCCTCAATAGCCTTATTCTTCATGCTAGTCAATGGCATTACTCCATAGTGTCCTTGGCTAGTGTTAGTATAGATGTGGGGCGTCATAGAATGGTGACAAAAAATATCATATTTCACAAATATATCTATGATTATACCAATTTGGGTGGAAGGCCGTTCAAGGGTTTCGAAAGTGTTATAGAAGTCCAAGCTTAGCTTAGAACATGCGATCGCATCTTTTCTTGCATGAATCTTGAGGATTTACATCGAGTCTAAGTTGGTTCTAGCATGCTCCAGGAAAGAGCATTAGATTGGTATAAGCTCTAGATTTCAGAAATTGTTGAAGCGGATCTTACTTAAGAGCAATTCCGAGAAAGGTTCGAGTTGAAGTTTGTGCTGGAAGCTGAAAACGCAACTTTAGCCCGACGCTTTATTGACCTTGTTCAAGGTGAATCTTCTACGACAGATTATGTCGCATCTTTTGAATCCCCCTCTAAATATAGGGTCGAGCATACTAATACCACATTGAAGAAAAATCAGAGGTTTTTCTGTGGTTTGAATAAGAACCTTAAAAGGCTTTACTTTTGAAACTAGAAGTTCCTTTCGATCAGTTTGTAGATACCGCTCCTCGATTTGAAGAGGCCGATAAAGAAAGTGATGTTGAAGTTGTGGGCATCAAGAACTTCAACAATAATAATAAGAGGTATATCGATAGTAAGTTCAAAGGCCCTAATCCCAACAAGAAAGGGAAGTAAGCAACTTCGGTAGCAAAGACTCCTACCCCTAATCGTGGAGAAGGCTAAAATTATGGTTCTAAGGACCACTATGAAAATAAGTGTCTGTATCCCCTTACTTGTCGCTATTGCAAAAGTTCGGGACATTATATATCTTCATGTCCCAAACTTCAAAGTAAGAAAGAGGGAAAGATGAATCTTGTGCAAGCCCCTAGTAACACTTCTCTTGGTTAAGGTATTTCTCATTTTGTCCTTGATGGTATTATTATGTTTCATGGTCATCCTACTTTTTGATATGGTGCATCTCATCAAAAGAACTTGTTGATGCTTTTTCTTTAAATGTTATGGGGTTGATGACTTCATTAAGAATTGTGAATTCGGTTGGTGGATCCGCAAAACTCATTTATTTTGTAAGGATGTGGAAATTATTTTATGCGAATATGCTTCACAAGCCGATTTGCATGTTATGCATTACCTAGGTTTCGGAATGATTTTGGAAATGGATTGGCTTAACCGTTATGAAGCGCACATCCTATGTCCCGAGAGGACTATCAATCTTCGAAATCCCCAATCTATTAATCAGATTTCTATTATTCTTAAAGATTCAGATTCCAATTCGGCAGCATTCTTATATTCTCTTAATCCGCATGATGACGATAATGATGATGAGGGAAATGTCGTTTCCCTCATTTACGTTGTTCGTGAATTCCCGATATCTTTGAGCCTGTTTTAGGATTACCACCTAAGCGAGCAATTGAATTCAGAATTAATATAATCCTTGGAGCTCTACCTATCACCCATCCTCCTTATCGCATGTCCAATAAGAAAAATGGAGAAATGTGTAAACAATTATCCGAATTGGAAGCAAAGTAGTTTATTCATTCTGGTTCCTCTCCTCGAGGAGCTTCAACAATCTTTTTGATGAAATCTGATGGTACACTTAGGCTTTGCCTTGACTACCGCAAGCTTAATGATCTTACCATTAAGAATAAATATCCCTTTCCCCGGATTGATGATCTATTCGATCAACTTAGCAGTGCTAGAGTCTTTCACAGTTAGACTTAGCAACCGGTTTTCATCAGCTTTGAATTACAGAGGATGGTATTCCTTTGACATCATTGCATACTCATTATGGATCTTACTAATGGATTATAGTTTAACGAATGTTCCAGCTTGTTTCGTTAACCTTATGAAAGGAAATTTCATGACTTCCTCGATCGATTTGTTCTCATCTTTATAGAAGATATTCTTGTTTATTCTAAAATCGAGGAAGAGCATGAAAAACATCTTCGAATTGTGTTGGAAAACCATAGGAGCAATCAATTAAAAGTAAAATGTTCTTAGTGCCACTTTTGGCAATCCCATATGAAAATTTAAGACATATTATTTCTAAATCCGGAATTTCCATGGATCCTTCAAAGATTGAGGCGATTCAAAATTGGAAGAGACCGGAGAGTGTGATGGAAATTCGTAGCTTTTTTGGATTGGCGGGCTATTACCGTCTGTTCATAAAAGACTTTTTTAAAATTTCCATACCTCTTACTAGTTTGACAAAAAAAGGGAGTTAAGTACATTGGGTCAGGCAAATGTGAATCTGCTATTTAGAAATTAAAAGAACTCCTTCCTGATGCTCCTATTCTTCTGATTCCCGAAGGGAACCAAGACTTGATTGTTTATACCGATGCTAGTAGTGTTGGTTTGGGAGTCATTCTCATGCAAAAGAACCTATTATCGCTTATGCTTCTAGACAATTAAAGCCAGCTGAGACTAGATGTGCCATTCATGATTTAGAGCTCGTGGCCATTGTTTTCGCCTTTAGAATTTAGCGTCATTATCTTTTTGGAGAGAAATTTGTTCTCTAGACCGATCATAAATCTTTGAAGTATTTGTTCTCTCAAAAGGAACTTAATTTGTGTCAACAACGTTGGCTTGAATTTCTTACATCTTATGATCTTGATATTCTCTATACTCCCGGAAAGGGAAATCATGTTGCCGATGCCCTTAGTCGTAAGCAACAAGTGGTTATTTCCATGATGATATCCGAATGGAATGATCTTGAGACTTTTTCCACTTGTGAGATTCAAGATCCTGAATCGAATCATGTTTATCTCTTCTTTTATGTAGCCTTAAGGCTCATCCTTCTCTTTTAGACCATATCCTTGAAGCTCAAAAGCAAGATCTTGAATTGGCTCTTCTTAGCCAAAGTTGTAGGGATAAAAATAAGGTTGATGATTTGAAAGACTTTGATATTGATGCTCGTGGAGGCATTCGAAAATTTGGTAGACTTATTGTGCCAAATATTAGTGATCTTCGCAAAGACATTTTAGAAGATTCTCATCGTTCTAAATTTACCATTGATCTCGGTAGTAGTAAATTGTATGCGGACATAAAATGATTTTATTATTGGGATAGAATGAAATCTGATATTGCTAAATTTATTAAGCGTTGCACGACTTGCCAACTCGTAAGGCCGAGCATCAAAGGCCCAATGAGATATTGCAACCTTTGACAATCTAGTATGGAAATGGGATCAAGTCTCCATGGACTTTATTGACGGCCTTCCCCGTTCTCGTTCAGGTCATGACAGTCCAAAGGTGATTGTAGATAGACTTAGAAAATCCGTCCATCCCGTTCGTCCCAATTGGATAGTATCTCTTTTGGCTAAACTCTATGTTAAAGAAATTGTTAAATTGCATGGAGTTCCTTCTTCTATTATTAGAGATCGTGATCCATTATTTACTAGTGGATTTTGGAAAGGTCTTCAAAAGGCTTTGGGAATGGAGCTTAATTTTAGCATCGCTTATCATCCTCGGTCCGATTGACAAACCGAGCGTGTGAATCAAACTATTGAAGATATCCTTAATGCATGTGTTCTTGATTTTGGTGGAAGTTGGGAAGGTTATATTTCCCTTGTTGATTTTTCTTATAGTAATAGCTTCCAATCTAGTATTGGTATGGAACCTTTCAAGGCACTCTATGGAAGGCCACCGATCTCCTTCGTGTTGGGTTGAAGCCGGTGAGAAGCTGGTTTTAGGTCTAGATTTTATTCGTGATTCCACATAAAAGATTGACCATATTCATCATAGGATGAGAGAAGCTTAAAGTAGACAAAAATCCTATGTCGATAACAGAAGAAGGAATTTGGAATTTTCTATGGGAGATTTGGTGTTCATTTTTGCTTACCCTATAAAGGGTGTTGTGCGTTTCAGTCGATCGGGAAAATTAGCACCTCGATATATTGGCCCATTTCCCATCACCAAACGCATTGATTCTGTGGCTTATCCACCTTCTATTACCGGCTCAATTTTCTGCTACTCATGACGTATTCCACGTTTCTCAACTACGGAAATGACTTAGAGATTCCAATTCTATTCTTGACCCCGATGTTATTAAAAAAATTGAAGTTTCACCTAATTTGACTTATGAGCAACATCCTATTCGTATCATTGCTACGGAGGTTAAACGCCTTCGTAACAAAGATGTTCCGCTTGTGAAAGTTCAACAGTCCTCAAATCCTAAGGATTTTTTTTTGGGAATCTAGAGAATTCATCGAGCGAACACATCCGGATTTACTCTCTTGTGGCCCTTGAGATGAACTTTTCACTTCAAAATTTTCTTTTGTATTGCTATGCCTTAATGTGGTTGTTACTCTTTGTTTTCGTCTTAAGTATTCGAGGACGTGATTTCTTTAAGAAGTGGAGTCTATAATAACCTATCTATTTTAAGATTATATATTTATACGTTTTATTTAAATATAACATCGTTAATTGAATTTAAAGTCCGAAATATGACTGTTTTTAAACAGTCGAATTCAGAATCGAGACCGCTTTCATTGAGTTTAATACGATGTTTACAACTTGTTTAAGCATAAATATTGATATGTTTGGAGTTGATTAGAATTTGGTATTTTCATTTAGGCTTTGGGTTTGGTACTATCCCATCAACCCAGTAGGATAACCCAAACTCCTCTGCCAAATACCCTAACTCCCCTTCTCTTGATTCATTCCTTTTATAAATTCCTAACACTCTCAAGCAAATGGAAAGGAAATTAAAATTCCTAAGCCATAGCTTTTCTTAGGAATTCAAGTTATGAATCAAAGTGAGGCTTAGGTAAGCATCCTCTTTATCTTCTCCATCTCAATCTCTCTTCAATTTTCAGAATTTTCTTATAACCTAACTCAGGAAATCTTTGCATGTGATAACAGTTGAAGATCTTAGAGGTGCAGTTGAAGTGGAATTGATCTTTCCTTGTTTTAGAGCTACTCATTCCTTGTTTTTGAGTTTAAAAGTGAAATCTTGATCTCACATCTATGTCTATAGCTTTCATTATTGTTAAGTATGAATTCCTAACATCTATTTCATGTTCAATTGCTTTTGATTTGAATTGGTTTGGCGAATTTTTCAATTTTGGTATTTTGAAGTCAAAATCTTTAAAGATCCTATCTTGGATGTTGGACATGTTGTTTGAGGTGTATCGAAGATCTTATCTGGCTGGGTTGTCGCTTGGCATAAATCCCTAGCCTCGATCGCTTGCTCGATCACTTCCGAATCGATTTGGCCATCAGTGGCCTAAGCAATATTTTGCCCAGTATAGGCAACTAGACGTCATGTTGAAAATCCAAACGTCTGGTTAGGGCTCCTGAAGAAAAAAAAGAAACGATAAAAAAAATAAAATGGCAGAACCAGGAACCAAACGTCTGGTTAAACCCAACCATACGTCTAGGAGGCCACGGAAAATAAAAAGAAAAAAGAGGAAAGAAATGTAAACTTCTAGAACCCAGATTCAGACATCTCGCCAAACCAACCAGATGTTTGGTTTTGAGAATTTTTTTTGCCTATTTTCCTATTTTTGAGTGGTTTCCCAATTTTTATTGATTTTTATTGATCCGGCTAGTCGTTGTCATTTATTATCGACTTTGATTTCTTTTCTAGATTTTTATGAATATCCATTTGATTGGACTTGATATCGATTTTTATGGTTTTAATTCACGTCATCAAATGTGGACTTTTGGTGATAGATTGTTTTTATAATCATTTATGTGATTTGTCACTTTTAAAATAGAAAGGTTTCTATACTAGTAGTAAGTACTCAAACTCTTTCACGAAAATGATTTCAACCCTATTTTTAATACAAAGCTCGTTTTTAAAACTGTTTTACAATCTATTAGTACACACAAACCTTTACTTTACTCGTATGAGAAATTCAATTAAACGACTTTAGCCTAGCGCTTTATTGACCTTGTTCAAGGTGAATCTTCTGTGACAGATTATGTCGCTTCTTTTGAATCTCTCTCTAAATATGGGGTCGAGAATATTAATACCCCATTGAAGAAAAATCAGAGATTTATGTATGGTTTGAATAAGAACCTCAAAATGGCTTTACTTTTGAAACTAGAAGTTCCTTTTGATCAGCTTGTAGATATCGCTCTTTAAATTGAAGAGTTCGATAAAGAAAGTGATGTTGAAGTTGTGGTTGCCAAAAAGAACTTCAACAACAACAACAACAAGTGGCATATCGAGAGTAAGTTCGAAGGCCCTAATCCCAACAATAAAGGGAAGCAAGCAACTTCGGTAGTAAAGACTCATACCCCTAATCGTGGAGAATGCTACAATTGTGGTTCTAAGGACCATTATGCAAACAAGTGTCCAATGCCCCTTGTCGCTATTGCAAAAGTTCGGGTCTTCATATCCCAAACTTCAAAGAAAGAAAGAGAGAAAGCTAAATGTTGTGCAATCCCCTCGTAACACTTCTCTTAGTCAATGTATTTCTCATTCTATCCTTGATTGCATTATTATGTTTCGTGATCATCCTATTCGAGTTCTTTTTGATACAAGTGCATCTCACTCTTTTATATCAAAAGAACTTGTTGATACTTTTTCTTTAAATGTTATGGGCTTGATGACTTCATTAAGAATTAGAAATCTGGTTGGTGGATCCGCAACACTCAGTTTATTTTGTAAGGATGTTGAAATTATTTTATGTGATTATGCTTTCCGAGCTGATTTGCATGCTATGCATTACCTAGGTTTCAGAATGATTTTAAGAATGGATTGGCTTAACCGTTATGAAGCGCACATCCTATGTCCCGTGAGGAATATCCATCTTCGACATCGCTAATCCGTTAAGCAGATTTCTATTGTTCTTAAAGATTCAGATTCTAATTCGATAGCATTCTTATATTCTCTAAATCCGCAGGACGACGATAATGATGATGAGGAAGATGTCATTTTCCTCATTCACATTGTTTGTGAATTTCCCTACATCTTTGAGCCTGTTTTTGGATTACCACCTAAGCGAGCGATTGAATTCAGAATTAATCTAATCCCTAGAGCTCTACCTATCATTCGTCCTCCTTATCGCATTTCCAAAAAGGAAACAGAGGAAATGCGTAAACAATTATCCGAATTGGAAGCAAAATAGTTTATACGTTCTGGCTCCTCTCCTTGGGGAGCTTCAACTATCTTTGTGAAGAAATCTGACGGTACACATAGGCTTTGCCTTGACTACTGCAAGCTTAATGATCTTACCATTAAGAATAAATATCACTTACCCTGGATTGATGATCTTTTCGATCAATTTAGCAGTGGTAGAGGCTTTTCATAGTTAGACTTAGCAACCGGTTTCCATCAGCTTCGAATTAAAGAGGATAGTATTTCTTTGACATCGTTTTGTACTCATTATGGATCTTACTAATGGCTTGTTATGCCATTTAGTTTAAAAATGTTCCAGCTTATTTCGTTGACCTTATGAACCGAATTTTCAAAGACTTCCTCGATCGATTTGCTCTCATATTTGTAGATGATATTTTTGTTTATTCTAAAACCGAGGAAGAGCATGAAAAACGTCTTCAAATTGTGTTGGAAACCCATAGGAGTAATAAATTGAAAGCAAAATTTTCTAACTGCCACTTTTGACAATCCCATGTGAAATTTTTAGGATATATTATTTTTGAATCCGGAATTTTCATGGATCCTTCAAAGATTGAGGCGATTCAAAATTGAAAGAGACCGGAAAGTGTGACGGAAATTCGTAGCTTTCTTTGATTGGCGGGCTATTATTATCGGTTCATAAAGGACTTTTCTAAAATTTCAGTACCTCTTACTAGTTTGTCAAGAAGGGAGTAAAGTACATTTGCTCAGACAAATGTGAAACTGCTTTTCATAAAATAAAAGAACTCCTTTCTAATGCTCCTATTCTTATGATTCCAGAAGGGAATCAAGACATGATTGTTTATACCGTGCTAGTGGTGTTGGTTTGGGATCCGTTTTCATGCAAAGCGGAAGTGTTATCACTTATGCTTCTAGGCAATTAAAACCTGCCGAGACTACATATACCACTCATTGATTTAGAGATCACGGCCATTGTTTTCACCCTTAGAATTTGGTGTCATTATCTTTTAAGAGAGAAATTTGTTCTCTGCGCCGATCATAAATCTTTTTATTTTTTCTCTCAAAAGGAACTTAATTTGCGTCAACAATGTTGGCTCGAATTCCTTACATCTTATGATCTTGATATTCTCTATATTCTTGGAAAGGAAAATCGTGTTGCCAATGCTCTTAGTCGTAAGCAACAAGCGGTTGTTTTCATGATGATATCCGAATGGAATGATCTTAAGACTTTTTGTTGATCCGGTTAGTTGTTGTCATTTATTATCGACTTTGATGACTTCTTTTCTGGATTTTTGAAAATATCCATTTGATTGGATTTGATATCGATTTTTATGGTTTTAATTCACGTCATCGAATGTGGATTCTTGGTGATAGATTGTTTTTGCAATCATTTCTGTGATTTGTCACTTTAAAATGCAAAGATTTCTATACTAGTAGTACATACTCAAACTCTTTCGCAAAAATGATTTCAACACTATTTTTAATACAAAGTTCATTTTTAAAACCGTTTCCAATCAATTAGTACATACAAACCTTTACCTCACTCGTTTGAGAAATCCAATTAAACAACTTAGTAAAACTAGTGGTATGAAACGCTTGTGTTTACTTCGTCAGTTAATTCTTGGACTTGTTCGATTGAAATATCATGACAATTTTCGAGTGGAACTCTACAATTTGTTCGTAAATATTTAAGTTAAGCCAGTGATTATAGGACATGAAGCCTATCATTTATTTACTAGATTAGTATAATTTACACTTACGATCAATGATGATCATTTGTGATTTGACTAGCGATGTGCGATGTCTCTTTGTATAGATGGGGGACTAAATCCCATTTGTGGAGCTTCGGCTTAAATTGGTGGCGTAGTGACCCATGGTCTTCAGTCCGTTTATGAAGCTTCAGCTCAAATTTGATGAGCTAGCGACCATGGAAAAGCGTTTCGTTTGTGATACACGTGTTAGTGAGTTTTCATGCTCCCGTTTGTGATAGGCCTCCCCCTTTGTGTTTTCTGGATTTTTTAATTATCGATTTATGGAATTTGTGTTTCACCAATTTTTGCGATTTCCATTGATATGTTTTTTCAATATTTGAGGTTTTGTGAATAAGCTAAAGAATATGATATTCTTTTTGGATATTTGTGGAGATCTGAGACATTATATGATTTTCATTGTTATCAAATATATACTTATCACGGTATGACATTATAGTTATCATATATTTTTGTCGTATCTCTTATCCTTTCTCATCTTATATGATATTTATAGCTAGATTGATCTGTTTATTATTTTTCTTCTTAAGTAATACTCCAGTTAAGCTGAGGTGTTTCAGGTGCTTCCACTTGATTCTTAGTAGGGACTAGCTTCTGACTTTTGGCTAAGTACTTTAGCTCGGTAGTTTTCGTTTTTATACATTCGAGATAGAGACTTCTTAATGTATACTTATTCTTTTATATAGCACATGTACCTATTCTTTTGGCATGTAGTGGATCTTGTTTGACCGCTACTTTGATGTTCACTTCTATGTAATATATTCATATCTGTTTCCGCCTTAGTGATATGAATATCTGTGATTGATTTTGTGTTATGCTTATTTTATATATATTTTTGAAGGCCACATAGCCACTGTGTAGTAGCTTTGAGTTTGTATATAATATGATAGATTTTCTCTTGAAATGAAATGCACGACCTTCTATCTGGCATATCAGCACTTGCACAAATCAATTACATAGATGGTCGCTATTCAATAGCCTTATTCTTCGTGCCAGTCGACGACATTACTCTGTAGTGTCATTGGCTAGTGTGAGTATAGAGGTGGGGCATCATAGGATGGTGACACAAAATATCATATTTCATAAATATATCTGTGACGACCCACATTTCGGAAGGTTTAAATCGACAATAATCCGCACATGTCCAACTTAAATAATCCAGAACATAGATAATCATTGGGGTTAATTAAGAAGAGTAGGAAAAGAAGAAGAAAACAAACATAGAATCTCATAGCGAAACGACAAAATATAATAATCAAATAAATAGTTTATGAAGTTGTTTATATTATACATTTGATTATAATATATACAACATTTACCAGAGTTATATATATATGTTATCCCGCTTTTTGGGAAAGCCGCGATACCAAAAGATCGATCGAGAAACGGAGAATAGTTCGTATCAGGGATTGGTCATGCTTCGTTTTGCTATGGATATCGCTGAATTTGTCCGAGTCCAGATCGAGCTACAATTGATAGGACTCGACAAGAATGACCATAGAAGTCAGCATCTCAAATTTCAAGTCAATCCGAGTTCATATGCTCAAGATATGATCGATTCAATTTGGAAGGGAAAACAAGAGTTTCGAACCGATGGCTGATCAATGTTTCGAACCGATCACCTTCGAACCCATCAACGCGCCTCGGGTTCGACTCCATCACCTTCGAACCCATCGAGCATCAGTTGTTCGAATCCATTGACAGAGCCTCATTCGAATCCATCCAAAGAAGCTTCGTTCGAACCCATCACAGAAATCTTGTTCGAACCCATCACAAAGTCCTTGTTCGAACCCATCACAGAGGCCTTGTTCGAATCCATCAAAGAAGCTTCGTTCGAACCCACTGGGTCAACTGGCCAAGGTGACGTGTCTTTCATCGGTTCGAACGCGCCGAAGAATATGGAGTCGAAGCGGTCAACACGGCGTGAAGACCGGATCGATTCGTAGTTTGCGCTCCACGTCACCACGAAGCCACGCGCCATCATGGTTTCGAAACCATCGATTCGAATACATTGTTTCGAACCAAACAGCCACGCCGTGAACCCTATTTTGAATCCATCATATCTCCCAATCCACTGATCCAAATGACATGAAATTTTCACAGAAGCTTGAATACATGTCGAAGAGTCACCCCACCAAATTTCACCTCGATTGGACGAATTCTTGATCGGTTCGAATGGAGTTCGAACCGATGCCAAAGTGGGCCCAAACTTCCCAGGACCGTGCGTGTGGGCCCCCTCACGTGCCAGAAGTGGTCTCCCGAGTTTTCAGCGAAATATCGGCAGCCTACGCCTATAAATAGAGCCCCAGGGCCAACGGAAAAGGGATCTTTCAACACTCAAGCGCCCAGACTCTGCCGGATCAAGATCTCCATCATCCTACATCATAATTTTACTGTTGATTTCAAATTTACGGTTGCAATTTGCTGTTGATTGCTGCAACAACTTGTAATCATTGAAAGAAAAGCAATAAAATATCAAAACACTTCACAGTGGACGTAGGCGACACGCCGAATCACTATAAATTGCTCGCCTTTGTCTTTGCTTCATTGCTATTTGGAGTTTTTGTTAGATAATCCTCATTTTTAATTCATATTCTTCATTTATTATCTCTTCAAAAGACTCCCGAAGAGTGTTGTGCCCAATTTTGGTACAAACACTTTGGTGCTTTCACTGAGAAAACCCCAGTTTTTCTCCTGCTCCTTGGATCTGTCACCGATACCGAATTGCATAAGTCTAAGGGAGAGATCCAGATTTCATCTTCAAATTCCTTCCGTTCTATTCAGATTTGCTAAAGTCCAGGAAAGGAGTTCACTATCCAAGATGGTTAGCACAAGAACTACATCTGCAGCTGGTCAAGAAGGTTGGGATAGACAAAATCCCGCACAAACACCTCCGCCTAACCAAGATGACACCGGGCATTCTGACCCCTCAGGTCCGGTCACCAGGCAAGAGTTCCAGACATTGCTCCAAGAACTAACTCAAAGTCAGCAATAGCTAGCCGAGCAATTGCGCGTCAACACTGAGTTAGCCAGCCAGCTAGATCGCCAAAAGCGAAGAAGATCCAGAAGGGATCAAGCTCCTCATTCTTCCACCGAAAGCTCTGCTTCGTCTGACTACAACAACAGGTCTACCCGTCCCAGGCTAGACGGAAACCATGCGCAAGCCGCTGACTATCAACACGTGTTAACCGTTGGGGAAATAAGAGTTGGCCCGTCTACCAGTTTCCACACTGGACCCTCCTCCCGAGGAGGCACTATTCCACAGTACACTGCGGATGATCGAGATCCTACAGCCGCTGCAGCTGACATAGGGGTTGATAACCGAGATCACTCTAACGAAAATTATCATCAGCCGGGACGTGCTCCAGAACCCTATGTCCCGGAAGACCTCGCGCCAAGGAGGCGAGACACGGATCGTCGACAACGTCCGATCCCATCTCGCACTGTGGAACCCGACTACACTTTGGCTCATCACCCTCAGAGTGTTCCAACCCCAGACCTATCAGCCATGGTATGCCAAATGATTCGCGAGAGTCAAGGCCTGACAAATGACAATTGGGGAATCTCCCGAAGTCATACCCCATTCACTGATGACATATTGTACGCTGAAGGCCAACCCTGCCCATGTATGAGGGGAATTCCGACCCAAATCAACATGTTTTGAAGTACGAATGGTCGATGACAGCTGCGAGAGCCAATGACGCAGTAAAATGCCGTAGTTTTCCTATTTCTTTAGGGGGAATTGCGACAATGTGGTTTACGCGATTGCCACCGCGGTCTATTTCTTCTTTTGATCAGTTAGCTACCAAATTTGTTGAGCAGTTTCGTATGCATATTGCCAGACCCAAGGATGTTAATACCTTATCGAGTGTTGCTCAAGCTCCCGGAGAAACACTTAGAAGATATTTGGAGAGTTTAATGCCGCGTGTGCTGAGATCACCAACCCCAATGATAATTCCATCTTAATGGCTTTAACTAAAGGAATCGATCCTGATTCCGAGTTTGGCAATTGGTCGGCTGGAAAGCGTCCCGCATCGTTGGACCGTTTCTATTCCAAAGCCGCTCAGTTCTTGAGGCGTGAGGATGCGAAACAGTCTAGGAAGCAGGACGATGCAAGGCCCAGCAGTGAAGGGATTCAGAGTAATGTTGCGGTTAAACAGACCGGCGAGAGTTCAGGAAAAGTCGAGTTGAATATCCAAAATAAACAGACCCAAAGGCCGAGAAATGGTGATAACCGAGGCAAGAAGCAAGATCAAAACCGTGGTCCGAGGCGTAGGGCCGCAATGTTTGACAGTTATACATCGCTTAACACGTCGCTGGAAAATGTATACCTACAGACTTGTAATACAATGCAATACAAGAAGCCAGCTCCGAAGCCTTCGTCGGAGAGGCAGATTCAAACGGGAAAATTCTATAGGTTTCATGAAAGTTACGGGCATAACACCAATGAGTGTAGACATTTGCAAGACCTCATTGAAAAGTTAATCAGAGAGAGAAAATTGGACCAGTATGTTCGGGCGCCGTAGTCTGGTGGAGCGGGCCCATCCAATCAAAATCGTACACAGAATCAGGAGAGACAAGATGAACCCGCTCGTACGGGCGGAAGATTGGTTATCAATACAATAAGCGGTGGTCCCCATCCAGCAGACAGAAGCTGGAGAGAAATGGAGTCATATGCTAGCTCGATCAGGCATATGGACTTTGAATGCTGTAGTAACTCAGAGGACGGGACACCGGCTAAACAACAAAAGACGATGACAGACGACATCGTGTTTAGAAATCGAGATGCTGATAGAATCGAAGCTCCCACGATCGACCCACTGGTTATATCCGCTCAAGTTGGTCCTGCTTAGATGAAGAGGATCTTGGTAGACAGTGGGAGTTCTGTGAACATACTGTTTAAAAGAGCATATGATTTAATGAAAATGGAAGCTAAGGACTTAAAACCTTGTCAATCATGAGTCCACGGCTTCAACGGAAGTGCAACGATACCGACCGGAATGGTTGAATTGCCGGTGGAGTTGGGAGTGGGAGAATGCCGGAGAGTTCGGATGTTACAATTTATTGTCTTGGATATTCCTTCTCCGTATAATGCTTTCTTGGGCCGACCGGCCCTCGCTGAATTTAGGGCGGCTATCGCCCCATGGTGTTTGACCCTTAAGTTCCCTACTGATCACGGGATAGGGGTTATACAAGGAGATCAGGCTGCGGGGTGTAACGACCCGTATTTTACGTGTCGATAAATCGGAGAATTTCTAGGTCGTTAGAGTTGTTTAAGTCGTCCTTAGCCTAAGTCGTGTGGAGGTTAGCTCGTGTGAGCGACTTATAGTTGTGGCCGAGTTAAGGATTAAAGGGATTAGGGGTTAACTCGTGCGTTGATTAGGTCGTGTACGAGCTATTGGCGAGCGGCTTAGCTGGGGTTTTAAGTCGTTAACGACTCATAGGCTTAGCTGACTTAGGATGTTGCCGAATTATCGTGTTAACGAGTCAGTGGTGTTGCCGACTTAGTGTTAGACCGAGTTGAGATAGCGACCGACTCATAGGGTGACGACTTAAGAAGTTTCCGAGTTAAAGTAGCCAGCAGAGATAAGAGATGGAGCGACTTAAGTTAGTAGCCGACTCAAGGTTTGGCCGACTCAAGGGAATAGCCGACTTAGGACTTAGAGCGGCATGCATGAGTCTTATGCAGTTGGGTCGGCTCGGTGATGAGTCGTAGGCGAGATAAGGCTTGGGCTTGTGTCGTGTGTGTCTTGGGTCGTGTCTGGGTTAAGTCGTACGAAGGCTTGAGTGTTAGGTCGGGTACCTGATGAGTCGTGAGTCGTTGAGGCATAGGTTGCTAGGTCGTAAACGACCTAGTTAAGTCGCGGCATGTTGATCTGTGTTGTGTTAGGTCGGTGGTTCGAGTTAAGGGACACGGCAGTGTTTTTAAGTCGCGTGCTTTCTGTGGTCCTAGGTCGTAATGGGGTTAGGTCGTAGCATAGGCTAAGTTGTTAGGCAGTTGACTCGGAGGCTTTTGTGATGATAGGTCGCAGAGTTAGATGAGTCGTGGACGACTCATGGGATAAGTCGTGACCGACTTATAAGGGGCCGACTCAGGAGTTTTCCAGCCTATAAATAGAGGGGTTTGGCTCACTTTTTGACACCGGATTTTGAAGCGACGAAGTGCTGCCATTTTGAGAGCTCGACTACAACATTTCTTCATCTCCTTTTCTCCATTCCAATCTAGTTCTAACATCCATCCAAGATCGAAGATTCAAGAGCCAAAGTTGAAGATCTTCATCCAACCAAGCTAGATTTCATCGTTTCAAGCGGGATTTCGACGAATCAAGCCTTGTTCTTCGCTGTCCAGATCTGAAGTTGCTAGTTTTTGAAGTGTTTGGGTGATTTGGTGAGTGGTGGTTATCTCTCACGCGGACCCAAAGGAGTATATTGGTTTGGTGGTTTGTTGGAGTGTTGTAGATAGTGATTTTATGCATTTTTCCTTAGATCTAAGTATAGATCCATTACTTATGAAGATGTTTACTTTTGCAAGTTCATTCATCAAGTTATAGGGACAAAACCCATGATTTATATTTGTTAGATCTATGCTAAAAACCCATGATTCATGTATGATAGACCTATTCTCATTTATTTACGAAATTGCCATTTTAGTTATAAATGCCTATTTAGATCTTGATTGACTACTTATTTGTTTGGATTAATGTTTGCCTTGTTTGATTGTTGTGAATGAGTTATCTAGTTGATAGATTTGGACAAGTATGGTCAAAGACAATTCAAAAGCTACGGAAGAGGCTCTTGAATGGTGAAAGTTGCTTAAGGCATATGTAGTGGATGTTGAAGCTCACATGTATGGATTGGATGATGTTGAGATGGAATTTTGCCATGATGCGATGAGGCAAACCATGATGTTAAGATGAGCCTTTGCTATGATGAAGATGAGGCGAGGCATGATGTGATGTAACCTTGATATAATCGAGAAGGATTACTCCAAGCATGTTGATAACTTGAAGGGTAGTTCGAGTTGATTGATAATGGATGGCTTAAGAGGTAGTTTGGGCTAGGTTGAGAATAGTCGTCAAGGAGGATGACTAGAAGGCTTGGATTTCATCGTTGTTGAAGGTTCTAGCAGACTCAAAGCAAGAGTACAAGGGTTGCCCTAAAGACTACAGGTAGGTGGTCTGGACACCCTAAAGACTACAGGTAGGTGGTCGAGTACTCTGGGTAGTTGCGAAAATTCCTAGGCACGGGTCATGATGACGTGCGGAGTTATGTCTAGAACCGGGGTTACCATTAGCCCTTGATAGATGGCTCAGGAAGGAGTCGGTCATTTAATTAACGGTGATTTCGAAGCAAGGTTAACAGTGATAGCCAGAGTCATGGATATTTGATTGTACCATCATTCGGCCTCAAGAGCGGTGTTTTCTGGATGCTTATCTGATCTTGGTTTAGGCCTTGGGGGTTTGTATTTGGAAAACATCGACCTTGACTCGAGTGGTTATTGCTTTACCTTAATTGTCTGCTGTGTTATGCTTGCTTCTCCTTAGTGTGTTTGGGGGCTATCACTGTAGAAAGAGGTGGAGTAGGATGGTTTGGTTCCTATTCCTTTTATCCCATATGCTCTTTTGGTATGTTTGATAGTTGACTTACTGCTCACTAAGACTTTGTCTGACTCAAGGTTTTATGTCTCCTCTTATTACCTTGGGCTGTTCATCCATGTTGGGATGGGCAGACTAGGTAGCAGGTGACAGGTGCTGTTCATGGAGATCTACGCTGATGATGACGAAGTCGAGCAGGAGGCTTTTGCATATTCTTTCATACTATATGTACTGGGTGTTCCGCTGCTGTATTTGTTTGAGTGTTATGTAGTGAGGCTTTGATGTATGAATGATTCATATGTTTGTATAAAACTACTATGGTGCTTATATGATGATTTTCTGTTATGGAACTTCACTATATATTTCTCTATTGTATTTTATCCATGCGCTGTGAGTTATACGATAGATTCTGCGATGTTTATTCTACCCTTGACGGTCACCCATGGCTGCCTGGCACACTTTCAGCGCACCATTCCCTTGTTTCCGTGCGAGAGTCATGGGCGGTCGTCACACGGGGAGAGCCTGCTATGTTGCCGAGCTGCGAGAGGCGCAGCGGAAGGAAAAAGGAAAGGGCGTAGAGGAATCTCTCTGCGTCCGTTTCACCGACAATTGACAATTAACGCCTGGGCCTCGGCCTAGGCATCACGACCAATTCCAGAAGGATCTAGACCCCCGTGACAATGAGAATAAAAATGAATCTACAGAAAGTCAGGCTTTGCTAGCTGAATTAACAGTCGACGTTCCAATCAGTGGTAACGATAACTCAAAGGTGTTGAAAATTAGGTCACAATTAAGCCTGCAAGCACAACGGGAATTGGTCGAGTTTCTCCAAGTGAATCTAGACGTATTTGCTTGGACGCATTCCGATATGTGTGGGATCTCGCCTGATATCGCGAGCCACACCCTAAATATTGACCCGCGGTTTGTCCCGGTCAAGTAAAAAAGGCGTGGTATGGATCCAGAGAGATCTGCCGCCCTAAAAGAGGAGGTTGATAAGTTGAAATCAAATGGGTTCATCAGAGACGCTTTATACCCAGAATGGGTGTCCAATCCCGTACTCGTCCGAAAACCAAACGGGAAATGGAGAACGTGTATCGATTACTCAGATCTGAATAAAGCTTGCCCAAAAGACAGCTTTCCACTCCCCCGAATCGATCAACTGGTAGATTCGACCGCCGGACATGAATTATTATCTTTCATGGACGCTTACTCGGGTTACAATCAGATACCCATGCATGTACCTGATCAAGAGCACACAAGCTTCATAACCGATTTGGGGTTATACTGCTACAAGGTCATGCCTTTTGGATTAAAGAATGCTGGCGCAACCTATCAACGCTTGGTCAACCGAATGTTTGCCGATCAAATCGGGAAAACTATGGAGGTTTATGTAGATGACATGTTGGTGAAATGACGATACTCCATTGATCACGTCAAAGATTTGGAGTCAATGTTCAGCATTCTCCGGAAATACGGAATGAAGCTCAATCCGTTGAAGTGTCATTTCGGAGTCGCATCCGGAAAATTCCTTGGATTCATTGTCAATGCCAGAGGAATAGAGGCTAACCCCGAGAAGATCTGGGCTATTAGAAATCATCAAACTCCGAGAACCATAAAACAAGTCCAGAGTCTTAATGGGAAAATTGCAGCACTGAGCAGGTTTATCTCGAAGTCGACCCACAAATAAATTCCCTTCTTCGATTTGATTCGAAAAGGGAAGATAAACTTCGAATGGACTGCAGAATGTGAGGGCGCGTTTCAATCACTAATCCAGCATCTTTCCGTACCACCAATCCTTTCAAAGCCTGTTGATCATGAACAGTTGTATCTCTACCTGGCGGTGTCTGAAAATGCAATCAGTGCTGCATTAGTTCGGGAAGAGGACCGAGTGCAATAACCGGTCTACTACGTGAGTAAACGATTAACCGGAGCCGAGAGAAATTATCCAAAGCTTGAAAAGTTGGCATATTGCCTAGTCATTGCCTCGAGGAAGCTCCGTCCATACTTCCAAGCTCATCCTATTACTGTGTATACCGATCAGCCGTTACGACAGGTCCTCACGCGGCCTGAGACGTCTGGTAGGTTACTAAAGTGGAACATCGAACTGAGTCAGTTCGACATCACTTATACTCCGAGGAGAGCCATTCACGGCCAAGTCCTAGCAGATTTTATAGCCGAATTCACTGTTTCAGAAGACTTGCCCGAGACCAGTAAATCTCCCGAATGCATCTGGAAGCTGTACACCGATGGTGCGTCAAACGATCGATGCTCAGGAGCTGGGGTAGTGCTTGAAACCCCCGAGGGACGATCCATATATTATTCTTTAAAGTTCGAGTTCCGTGCAACCAACAACGAAGCCGAGTACGAAGCTCTACTTACCGGACTAAAGCTCACCCGTGATCTGAAAATCCTCGCCGTAGAGATCTACTGCGATTCCCAGCTGGTAGTATGTCAAGTCCGAAGAGAGTATCAGGCCAAATATCGAAGATTAGCCACTTATCTAACTCGAGTTCTAGAGATGCTTGATCAATTTGATTACTATGCCATTTTCTACATACCCCGAGAGCACAATCAAAAAGCCGACTCGTTGGCAAAGTTAGCGAGTACAGGTGAAGCTCAGCAGTTGGGGGCTGTTCCGGTTGAAACCCTATCCTCTCCGAGCATTGATCAAAGGAAGACTGATTTCACATTTGAAGCTGCCTCCGATAAGGAGTCATGGATGACTCCCTATCGGGATTATATCGAACGTGGTGTGTTGCCCGAGCGACGAAGCGAGAAAAGACAAATTCTAAGGAAGGCCTCACGATTTGTTATTCAAAATGGAGTCATGTACCGGAGAGGATACTCTGTTCCACTCCTCCGATGTATCGTGCATGATGAAGTCAAACGAGTGTTGCACGATGTACACGAAGGAGAATGTGGCGATCACACTAGGGGGCAAGCACTTGCAAAGAAAATACTTCGATATGGGTATTATTGGCCTACTATGAATCACGATGCCATGGATTATGCGAAAAAATGTGACAGATGCCAAAAACACGCTCGGATTCCTAGAGCCCCGCCTACTGAAATGACTCAAATGGTCAGTCCATGGCCGTTTGCAATATGGGGGATTGATATAATTGGTACATTGCCTTTGGCCAAAGGTGGTGCGAAATATGCTATCGTCGCAGTCGATTACTTTACCAAATGGGCGGAAGCCGAGCCACTTGCAACAATCACGACGAAGAAAGTTATCAACTTTGTAATACGCAACATCATCTGTCGGTTCGGTCTCCCGCATACCATTATTACCGATAACGGGGCCCAGTTCGACAGCGCTGAATTCAAGAATTTCTGTCTGCGATTCCATATCCATAAGAAATTCTCCGCTGTTGCACATCCGCAAGCAAATGGCCAAGTCGAAGCCGTAAATAAGGTCATCAAATCTATTTTGAAGAAACGACTGGAAAAGGCCGGGGGCAAGTGGGTTGATGAACTTCCCATGGCTTTGTGGGCTTATCAGACGACTCACAAAACTGCAACCGGACACACTCCATTCTCTCTATCTTATGGCGCTGAAGCTGTTATTCCGGTCGAAATGGAGGTTCATTCTCATCGTGTGACATATTATGATCCAAAAATGAATGCAATACTACTTGCTGAATCCCTTGATCTGCTTGATGAGAGGCGCGAAGAGGCCGATTTGAGGGCATCCGCATATCGGAGTCGAGTCGCCCGAATGTACAATGCCAGGGTTCGACCACGAACCTTCGAACTCGGCGACCTTGTACTCAAGAGAGTTTACCCGGTTCCTTCTCACATGAAGCCAAATTGGGAAGGACCGTATGTGATTTCACAAAATCTTAGAGATGGCACATTCAAGTTATCGACCGTTGACGGTCTAACTCTGCCGAGAGCCTGGAATAGCGAGAGTCTCCGTCGCTACTATACATGACAGGCTTTATTTGTTCTAGCTCATTATTTCCTTTGAATTTTATTTTCGCATTTTGAGATTTGAATTTGTAATAAGGCAGCTGAATTTGCCACGTTTTCTCATTTCAGCAATAAAATGCTATCTCTTCAAGCCAGAGTTGTGATTTATCAAATACGCGGCAAAACATCACAGTGCACGAAGAGCTAAGTTCCATCATGCGGTGGGATTTAATTCAAGTAGGGAGTGACTGTGATACGACCGGTCACTCGCTATGCGAAACCCAAGCTCGGGGGCATGTCACCACGTTGACACTTAAAGGGATTGATACACGACAATCCCCACACTAACTCCAAATTCCCAGAGTGCGAATTGGAGTATAAACGTTAAATAAATCGTTCCCAGAGTGCGATCGGACTCCAAATTCCCAGAGTGCGAATTGGAGCATAAACATTAAATAAATCGTTCCCAAAGCGTGAACGGACTCCAAGTTCCCAGAGTGCGAATTGGAGTATAAACATTAAATAAATCGTTCCCAGAGTGCGGACGAACTCCAAATTCCCAGAGCGTGAATTGGAGTATAAACATTAAATAAATCGTTCCCAGAGTGCGAACGAATTCCAAATTCCCAGAGTGCGAATTGGAGTATAAACATCAAATCCGTCGTTCCCAGAGTGTGAATGAATTTCTAAAAAGACCAAACAGGTGTGACCGACCATCTATTGGCTGACTCCAACTTCCCAGAGTGTGAATTGGAGTATAAACATTCATTCCAGGTTCCCTAAGTGCGAACCCAAACATACATGTTTTCTCCAAGTTCCCGGAGTGTGAATCGGAGCACAAATGCCACGTTAAAGTTCCCATAGTGCGAACTGAAATGCTAATACTAACTCCGAGATTCGCAGAGTGTGAGTCAGAATGTGAATATCAATTACGAGTTCCCGGAGCACGGACCATGTTACAAACATAGATAACTCTCGAGTTCCCGGAGTGCGAACCGGATTATCGGTCTCAAATTATCTTAAGTCCCCAGAATGTGGACATGTGCTTAAAGTTTGCAATAAACGCACTCAACCACCAAAACATAAATGTTATTCCCCGAAACTAGGGGGCAAAAAAAGCTAAGTTTTAATCACTAACCAAAGTGTTATAATGTCCGAAGTTCGATTATTCATCGATCGCAACCTGCGACCAAAATTCTCAGACTTAGCAAATAAAAATGAGTTCTACTTGGCAGTAGAAACACCACAAATGCACCGGACTGAAAACAAGACACTACAGACACTTAAGCACAAAATAAATGAGAGTTGAAGCAAAGAAACTAAATTTTATTTCAACTAACTGAAGGTAAAGACTTACATGCAAATAAGTTTTCCCAAAAAAGAATCCCTACTAATAGGGGCCGAACCAGCATCTATACACGGCCTACTAACAAAAAACGAAGACAAATTCCTATCTACCTAAAAAATCTTCTTGGGAAGCCGATCTATTCCTTCTTCCTGGGCTTCCTTATCAGCGGTTCGTCGTCAGAATCGCTAGGAACCGAAATCCTTCGTTTGGATGACCTCCTCTCCGGTGGTTGCTCTTCGGCCGGTGGCATGATATCTACGTCCTCCTCGGAACTTGAATCTAAATGAAGGCTCCCCGCCAGAGGAGTAGGAGGGACCGGACCCGCAACGGAAGATGGGATAATGCCACCCGACGATACTATCCTCGCAGGTGCTGGGCTCTGCGCCACCGTACCACTGCCAACACTACCACTTTTCCCTGCAGCTTCTAATTCTGCCTGAATCTCGGCCAGAATCTCTTCGTCGCGAATCGTCCGGGCTTGGCTGGGGGCATCCGCAGCCTGCATCGAAGAGCTAGAGGTCGGCAGAAGGTCACTAATGATGAACGGCAGATCTGAGGAGAAGCCACCCTGCTCACCGAGCAGCTCACTCACCATTTTTTCCTCAAGAGATAGTCCACTCCCCTGCGCCGCTTCGGTTGATACCGTCGTTACAACTGTAGTCTCGGTGGTGATGGCCTTATTCCCTTTGCTTGACTCTTGGGTCGCGGCAGTCGGAGCAACTCCATTCACTAAACAAAGATAAGAAGAGGTTATTGGCAACTGCTTCAGAACAAACTCTCTATTTAGAAAACACTTGAGATAAATCCGGAATACCTTCCCCAGTTTGGCTTGTGGACGACTGAGCGGCCTCGGAAGTATGCTCATGAATAGGAGATAACCGCGGCTGTTCCGGGTCGTAAGCAGGAACAGATCGCGAGCCAATCGCAGATACAGGCACTGACGAAGGTGGCGCGGTGACCTCGGTGACCGCAAGATGATGCTCAGCGCCTGATCCCTCTCCAACCTCCAGAGATCGACCACCGATCATCTCCTCCTCATGAGCGATAATAGCGTCGTGAAGAACCTTCTTCTCGTCGTCAGTTAATAACCGGTTCTCAAGTTCGAATCGATCGACCGATTCACCCGGTGGTGCTTCCTCTTCTTCCTCGACCAATCGACCCTAAGCGCTGCGGAGGTGTATCGGGTAGTCTTGAAGCCAGGCCAAATTTCGGTGTCTCAGCACGTTGGCATTGTAAGTGATAAGCAAATCTTCGATGTCGGCCTCCAGCCTGGCCTCCGCTTGATGAATCTTCTCCTCAACCTCCATTTCAGCCGCCTGGACCTTAGCCACTGCTGCATCCCGTTCAGTCCGAAGAATCATAGCTTGTTCGCACGCCTCCTGGGCTGCATTATTCGCATCGTCCCTATCCTTGGCGATTTCGGAAAATTTGGACTTAAGCTCGGTCAACTCTTTCAGGGCTGCGTCCCTCTCAGCAGCGACCAGGGTGTTTCAGTGGCCCATGTCTTTCACCGTAGCGTAGTGCTCACGTTTCATCCTATCCATGGTCGCCTGGGCTTCATCGGCTCTTTTGATGGCTTCCATTTCAGACTTCTGAGAAGATTCAGCTTCAGTATTTAGCACATCAATAATACGGCTTTTCTGAGCTAACTCAGCTTGCATTTTCTCGATAGTAGCCCTGCGTTCAAAGGCCAATGATGACGCTTTCTCGGCCGCCTTGTACCACGCCCTGTATTGGGCATAAAAGTCGTGCACATAATCGTGCGCCGTCTGCTCGGCCTCCGGCGGAATTCTTTTTAAGTGAAGAGGAAATATGTAGTTATCGAAGCAAATATTTGGAAAGTCCTTCTTCAGTTGAGAAAGCCTGATTGCTCCTTCTCCCGAAATTTCAGTGGGAGGTTGTTCCGCAACTACTGGAGGCATTGCCTCAGATCTGGGGTGGCGAGATTCATACTTAGAAGATTGAGAGGCCGACTGGTAGTGCGAGGAATCAGAAGGACGAGGAACATGGACAGGAGGCTGTATAGGAGCTCTTGGAGGAGGGGTGCGCGATCGAGACCGATGTCTATAATCCCTATCTCTCCGTTCTTGGCTAGAATACACGGAGTACCTGCGATCGTAATCCCTATCTTTTTCTCTCCGTTGTGACTCGTAATATGAGGAAGATTTGCGTGCATGTCGTAGGCTCCCCAGCATCGAACCGCGCCCAGTCATAATATCTGCGAAGTGAAATGAGAATAAAGTTAGTGGTTTCTCGAAACCGATGACCTGAGACTCGGGACTATGTAGTGTCGTGAAGTGTATGTGAACATGTATTCCCCCCGACCAACCAGAAGTGTCGACTGGGCTAGTAATAACAGGCTCACTCAATTCTAGAGTACGATGAAACTCCTCCAACCCGGCGTCATGCTGAAAAGACACATCATCCGGGATTGGAAGGTCGGTAAGCCCTTCGTAAAGACTTTCAGTTCGCGGAGGAGACATCTCGAAATTCTAACTCCGGGAGAGGATCGGGCCGTAACAACCGATTTCCATCTCCCCTTCTTAGTTGACGAGACGACGGCAGCCTTGCCTTTTCTTTGCTCTTCAACATCCTGAACAACGTCTGTAGGCTCCATCAACGGCTCGTCGTCAGTGTGAGTTCTTTCAGAATCAGCCTCCTCCGCTATGATAACTTTGGGTTTCTTGTGTTTGACTCGTTTCTTCGAAACAATCCTTAGCGCCCAGTCAAACAGTATGCTTTGCCCTCGTTCAATCAGCCCATAGGTCCGGAGATTCCTGTCGGTCAAAAGCGACTCGATATCCCTGTCCTCGCTCGGGACTCCCCGGAGTACCCGCACCATCTCTTTAAAGCGCTCGCCTTCAGGACGTTGAATCGTCGCTGTGAAGAGAGAAAAACATAAGTTTCGTTTCGACCGTACTTGCCTTAGAAATAACTTAATAACTCGGCTATACTCACGTCTGAATAACCATCGCCGGGCAAACCCCGGAGGACACCTGACATAGAACCATTCCGTCCTATAGTAGCTCAACCTGGTCCAGGACCCAGTAACCACTTGGCAGTTCGTCACCGCTTCCAGAAACGTGAAGGAAGGATAGTCGCCTCGAGTCTTGAAGTTAAATAGATATCTGATCTCGGTCGGGATTGGCGATCTATGAAGGTATTCCATGAAGACGATGAATAAACTATTCACAGAGGCGTACCCGTTCGGGTGTAGCTGAGATGGAGCGATCCTCAAAAAAGACAACACCTCTCTTATGTACTCGTTTAACGGAGGAAGCGTTCCAGCCGCGCACGCGTGGCGATTAAATGCTGTATATCCCTCCGGCGGGTTGTGTGGTCTATCATTCGGCCCTGGCAATAACACGTCATGCAGTGACAGGCCGTGCCTCAAGCATATTCTCCCTAACATGTCTTCAGAAATATTCGATTGGATGGAATCCGACGGATTGGCAATGAAAGATGCATTGGGAAGTTCGTCCGGGGCCGGACCAATGATCTCAGGTTCGATATCTGGAACCTCTAGTCTCGGAGCAGCTGTACTTTGAACCTCCTGCTGTTGCGAACTCGACGGTTCCATAACTAGCTAACTCATGAGAAACCATCATTAGACGACAAAGAACCCGTGTGTTCCCCAGTGTAAGGTGTATGAATGTATGTTGTGCAGTGTCATGCATTACTTGAATAAATATCACAGAGTTAAAAGAAATATACAAACGACAAAGCTACAGAGTCCAGTAATAATGACCGTCATCGATGAACCGTTTGTATGATGGAAGTTTGATTTGAATAGAAGTCGTTATTGTTCCATCGACGAGCTTCGAAAGGTGGTCAAGTATGCAGTTTAATATGTCCAAATATGAAGGAATGAAGCTCGCCGGAGTTGTGCTTGGAAATGTCAAACTTTGGAATCCATCATAAAGGGTTCGAACCGATCATAGGGACTTCGTTCGAAACCAACCTAACATCACTTCGAACCGATGTCTGGAAAGCGCGCTTCGAAACGATGACCAGGTGTCGAGTTCGAATCGATCAAAAATGGATGACTTCGAGTCGATCCATGTTTGGCTAGTTCGTATCGATTCGAAACCACCAACTTGACATCGATATCGTTCGAATGGATCCTATTCGAATCGATATAAAGTCGCGAACTTCGAACCGATAGCCGATGGGTTCGAATCCATCGATTCGAATGGACCCCTCGAATCCATCAATCGATGCGAACTGCGTCACCCCCATAAGGTCATCCAAGAGATCGATACGAAACCCAAGAAAAATCAGGCCACCATCATCGATTCGAATTCGAATCGACGCATCGTTTCGATGCCTTCTCGAACCAGATCTGGTTTTGCCAACCACTGAAGTGAGCAATCAATGAAGAAGACACGGTTTCGAAGCAACTTTACCGTTTGGATTCGAAGCTAATTACCTAGTTTATGTGATGGATTCGAGGAGTTAAGATCTTGGGTCTGGATTGGTTCAAATACGCGATGCAGTGTTTTCTCCTTTGAAGCTTCGAAACGATGCAACGCACAGTGAAAGCAAGGCGAGAGTAAAAAGTAAAAGTGAAAAAAAAAGTGAAACCCTCTGCTATTTATATAAAGCTTGGGACGTGACCGAGTCGCTTCGTATCCCAGTTAGCCCAACCGGTCACAACCGGTCAAAAACCAGGTCGATTCGAAGTCAGCCTTCGAATCCATCAGCCTAAGGTCCTATCGATTCGAAGTTCACCCCATATTCCACCGTTGCGAAGCACACAGCAGGGTGACAAACTGCATCGATGCGAAACAAACAGTAGGCGCATCGACTCGAACCCCTTGTTCATATCAACGACTTCGTATCCAACCATCACCCATCGTTTCGAACCGCTAGTTCGAATCCATCATTTCACATCGTTTCGTACGTCGGTTTCGAACCCATCGCAACACGAATATACTCCATCCATACGAATGTGGATTTTGAACCCATATATACACCAACACATCGGTTCGAAGCCTTGCAATCACGCAACGCAGAGTCGTTTCCTTCAACCTTCTACATCGGTTCAGGAGAGGATCGATACGAAGGAGCCTTCCAAAACAACCATCAAGCGTTGTCTCAATTCAAATTTCAAAATCGGTTCAGGAGAGGATCGATACGAAATTCAATAGCAAACACAATTGACAACGACTTGTAGACGCACGACGTTAACAAAGATCAAACTAGCATATGTGCATATATATCGGACTAACATTCGATTCTAAGCATTTGCAGGGATCTAACACTTATCTTGTTACAAATGCAACAGCCAACGGCTAAGCACTATTATACAGCAATCAATCACATCAACGCAAGGTTGCAGCAATACAGAATACGAGTCTCGACAAAAAGAGAGCAATGATTGTTCGAAGAGAAATTATAGCTATTCAAAGCACGTCATGTTCCCACAAAACGTACTTTGGGGGGCAAAATGTTATCCCGCTTTTTGGCAAAGCCGCGATACCAAAAGATCGATCGAGAAACGGAGAATAGTTCGTATCAGGGATTGGTCATGCTTCGTTTTGCTATGGATATCGCTGAATTTTGTCCGAGTCCAGATCGAGCTACAATTGATAGGACTCGACAAGAAAGACCATAGAAGTCAGCATCTCAAATTTCAAGTCAATCCGAGTTCATATGCTCAAGATATGATCGATTCAATTTGGAAGGGAAAACCAGAGTTTCGAACCGATGGCTGATCAATGTTTCGAACCGATCGCCTTCGAATCCATGTACTTCGAACCCATCAACGCACCTCGGGTTCGACTCCATCACCTTCGAACCCATCGAGCATCAGTTGTTCGAATCCATTGATAGAGCCTCATTCAAATCCATCCAAAGAAGCTTCGTTCGAACCCATCACAGAAATCTTGTTCGAACCCATCACAAAGTCCTTGTTCGAACCCATCACAGAGGCCTTGTTCGAATCCATCAAAGAAGCTTCGTTCGAACCCACTGGGTCAACTGGCCAAGGTGACGTGTCTTTCATCGGTTCGAACGCGCCGAAGAATATGGAGTCGAAGCTGTCAACACGGCGTGAAGACCAGATCGATTCGAAGTTTGCGCTCCACGTCACCATGAAGCCACGCGCCATCATGGTTTCGAAACCATCGATTCGAATACATGGTTTCGAGCCAAACAGCCATACCGAGAACCCTATTTCGAATCCATCATATCTCCCAATCCACTGATCCAAATACCATGAAATTTTCACAGAAGCTTGAATACATGTCGAAGAGTCTCCCCACCAAATTTCACCTCGATTGGACGAATTCTTGATCGGTTCGAATGGAGTTCGAACCGATGCCAAAGTGGGCCCAAACTTCCCAGGACCGTGCGTGTGGGCCCCCTCACGTGCCAGAAGTGGTCTCCCGAGTTTTCAGCGAAATATCGGCAGCCTACGCCTATAAATAGAGCCCCAGGGCCAACGGAAAAGGGATCTTTCGACACTCAAGCGCCCAGACTCTGCCGGATCAAGATCTCCATCATCCTACATCATAATTTTACTGTTGATTTTGAATTTACGGTTGTAATTTGATCATTGAAAGAAAAGCAATAAATATCAAAACACTTCACAGTGGACGTAGGCGACACGCCGAACCACTATAAATTGCTCGCCTTTGTCTTTGCTTCATTGTTGTTTGGAGTTTTTGTTAGATAATCCTCATTTTTAATTCATATTCTTCATTTATTATCTCTTCAAAAGACTCCCGAAGAGCGTTGTGCCCAATTTTGGTACAAACAATATACATCAGGGATAAATAAATAATGCTGTAGAATAGCATGATGCAAAGAATAATAATAGTAATCATCTTCGTCCTGCGGAAAAATGATCTTCAATGCGCTGAAAACTCAAGGCTGACCCGAGTGTAACGAAAAGAAAAAACACTCGAGTCAGGACTTAAATATCGTTATGAGAGTCAAATCGATATCAAATAACATGAGTGTAGTAGCGTCGGAGATGTTTACGGGATTTCACATCTCATATCCAGTGTACAACGTGCGTGCAATAAATCAAAAGATGATATGGGATTATCCATCTCTTAAGGATCTGACAAAATATTTAAATATAGTAGAATATACTATATATATAATGTCTAATCAATAAAATAAATATTTTTCTTAACATTAAGGCCTTAAATTAATCCCCCTTAACGTGTTTTTAAGCATTGTCGTACAGTTTGCATATAACGCCCAGTAGCACGTCGAGGGACATGGATGAGCCGTGATACAACAACACTAAACCAAAATCGTAGTGGTCTCGTATAGGGATAAAAGTATGACAAGACACGTGAGGCAACGACTAAGATAGGATACTACCAGTTCGGGTCACAGGGCTAGTGGAAATGCATCGTAGCCGCCACCGCCCACCGCATACATCCATCCCATGTCGAGTCAAAGGGAGGCTATCCCAAATCAAGGTGCACTAATCGGAACCAACAAAAAGAGTAATAATATGGACCGAGTCCAAAAAAATCGAAGAATGGATGTCCGCTAGGGGTAATTAGCCCACTTGGCCCTGTTACGCCATCCTGTTTTAGTCATTTCAAATTGGCACAAGTGATCGGGGTATATCCATCATCGTTCTCTTTCTTCAAATCCAGCAAACGAAGCCTAATCCAACCACTTCGTTCTAGAGTCTCCTCCACGTACATAGTTGTTAAAGTGGCTCCAATATTGACAAAAAACATGTCGATAAGAGGCCACGATCTCTTTATCTACCAAACGTCGTTTTACACACCGGTTGGTACCTTTATATTTCGAAAACAATTCGTACTTGATATCAAAATATCATATTCGCTTCAAAATCAATTTCATTTCGAAATTTTACATTTACTTCAAAAATCATATTCGGTTCGTTATGTTACATTCACTGTAAAAATATCATTTCATTCCAATATCTCGATTTCACTTTCAAAATCGTTTCAAAATTCGATTTAGGTTATAAATTCATTTTAATCAAATTGCATTTAAATCCAAGGTTTAAATATAAACATTCCACCCTTGACCGGTTTGAATTTTTAGAAAATAGTTTAAATAGTTTAAAACAATTTAAAAAGTTAAAATAATTTAATATAAAATAGTTTGAGTATTAAAATGGTTTATAAAATAAAATGGCTTGGAAATCGAAATAATTTGGATATTTAAAAGGTTGGTCTTAAACAGTTTATATTAAAATAACTTATTTCAAAATAGTTTCAAAGTCAAACTGATTCAATTCCAAATCTTCTCAATTTAGATTTCAATTTAAATTAACTTCGATCCTAATTACAACTCAAATCAATTTCGATTTCGATTTTAGTATTAATTCAATTTCAATTTCAAATGAATTAATTTCAGTTTCGATTCCAATCTGAATTAATTTCAATTCCAATTTCAAATAAAATTTATTTCCATTCAATTTCAATTTGAATTAATTTCAATTCAATTTTCATTTTTAAACCATTTTGATTTATATAAAATCGAGTTCGATTTCAGAATATCGATTTAAATCGCTTAAAACTTAATTCAAGGTTTAACTCTTTAAAATAATTCGATTCCGAGCCAAATTTAAAGATATCCATTTAAATTATTGTTGACCTAAATTTATTTCGAAGTACGAATAGAAGTTCAAATCTTTTAAATAAATCATTTTCCGTAATTTAAAATGTATTTTAATTATAACTTCAAATTTCAATTCGATTATTTAAACAATTCCTGTTAATAAATTTCAATCTCAACATTTTGATCTCAAGTTCGAAAATAATTTGATTTCCATAAAATCGGCTTTTTTCTTTAAATCAAAATCATTTAAATAATTTCGAATCAAAAATTCCTAAATCATTTAATTTAACCAATCTGGTGTCCATATATAATTTTCTACCCTATGCCCAAGTGATCAGTTATTTCGATTTTAATTTTAGGGATAGATATATATCATTTCAATCCAACAGAAATGTCATAGGTGTATTTTAATTCAACCTATTTCTTAATTTATTTGAAATAATCCAGATAACAGTTTATATACCATCAAATGATTCATAGGGTGATAATAGGGATAGATAAAATAACTAAACATCCAAATCATCCAAAATATCAACCAGTAGCATCCCATTGCAACCAATATCCAAAATAGTCAATATAACACAACAGTTAATTAGTGATCAATATCGAGCGTCTAACTGTCAATTTAATTTCTAATTTAACTGTCCATCTAAATCCTTATCAATTCAATTCACATATCAATCTAATGTCAAATAATTTATCAAACATCAGCAAATGAAATTAAATTACTTTATGACGCTAATTTAACTAACATATAATTAATTTAGTCAATCATGAGCGTATAAAACACTCACCTTTTATTTGAAACTGAAAATGTTCCTAGCTTCAAATAAAATACCAAATCAATTCCACTATGAAGCCCTTGTCGATACGACTCCAACGTGACTCGTTTCATTCAAATCGGTGCTCGTATGTAAAGTAACGATTTTGATTAGCCTTCGATATAACAAAATTTTAATAACATATTAATAAAATAAATAAATAAATAAATAAGAGAACGTACCCACCTTCTCCCTCTCATTCGTCCCGTCCAGCTACCAGAACATGCAAAAACTCACACATCGAGACAAAACCTAGACCACCTCCATCCTCCAACAAGCACCGCCGCCACTACGCGTACGCGCGTGCACGCAACTCGTATCCACGCGACTCAACGCACATGCGCGCCACCCCACGCCTCACTAAAGTTCGTCTCCGCTACCTAATCGAGATCGCGCCACCTCAGCCACGCTGCAGCGAAACCCTAAAACATGAAACAACTTGTCGTCGCCCCTGCCTCGATGTGCTGCGCTCCAGCCTTCCCTGCCGAAGTCGCGACCATCGCGATCGATTCGACCGCTTGTTGTTTTTTTTCTTTTCTTTTTTCAGTTGATTTTTTTCTCTTGTTCGAACAACAGCTTGATATGAAAAGGAGGAGAGGTTTCGTACGATGGGAGGCAAACGAGGGGCTGATTCATACAGGGAAAGGAAATAAATATTATTATATTCGAAAATATGTAGCTACTAAACGCTTGAAATTCTCAAACTTCGAACAAAGTATGCCGCCTGGTGTTCAAAATGTTTTACCCTAATTTGGAACACAATGGAACTAGTTTCGAGGTCTAATTCGATTGTGTGCGGAAGATAAGCTTTTCAAAATCAATTTATTTTAATCGGATTCGTTAAATTAATTTATATGTGTTTCAAGCTTGCACGGCCAAACGACAAGTCTGATCGCTATGAAACTTGAAATCCTACAATAATTCACTATTATGGATCTGATGAAAATGGTTTCATCGAAATCCGAAACGGTAGCCAAAATGGTTAATTTTGCTCGTCAATCAAAACAAGTAATTTCCAAAATTAAATTTAATCACTTTAAATTCAATTTTAAAGTTAACAATCTTCATTCATATTCAAACAAAATTTAAATCAACTTTCGATACCATTTTCATTCATACTAAATTCAAAATTCAATTATTGAAATAATTTCTAGTATTAAATTTAAGTAATTTAGTTATCCAATAAATCACATTAATTGAAATATAAGTCATTAAACTTATAAAATTTACTTCTAAAACAAATTCAAATAATAAACAACTACTTTCATTTTACATTAATTCAATATTCATTGTTCAATTTCAACTATTGATTATAAATACGTTCGATATATAGAATTTCATTCTAATACTTGTTATCGCCATAATCTTCAGAATTGGTTATTTCAAAATTTTATTCTAGTTCATATTTAATAACTTACATAAAAAACATTAAATTTTATTTCTAACTATTTTAATTCAATAACTACATTTATTTAATAATTTAAAATAGTTAAAAAAATACGATCGTTCCATTATCCCCGACTCAAAACTTTTCATCCTCGAAAAGGGGCAAAGTACGGAATTTAACACTTGATATATTTTATTCAAAATAATCAACATGTAAAACGTTAAAATCTTATTTACAAAATCTTTACTATGCTCTTGCTACACTACTTCGATATCAGTTTTACGGAAATTACACTTATACATATATAACAAGTTATAAAATCTTCAAAACCTCAAAAAATTTCTAACACCCGGATTTACGCAAAATTTCGGCAGCGTCTCCTTTGTGTGGCTTGATTAGAAATTTTTTACAAAACAATATATATCACAAATATATAAATAGATATCAAATATACATCTCATCTCAATGATGAGGCATCCCGTATGGAAAAATATAAAAGTGCGGTATGTAATCTAAGATATGTACCTTATTATTATTAATACAAGCAAGTTCACTCGTATTAAGCAAGCAAAAACATATAATAACGCGCGTATACGTCCAAACGGTCTTCGTATGTACCTATCTTAACCCAAATTAGAATATTAATTACTTATAATAAGATATAGAACATGTACAAGTTTAATAAAACCATTTAACATGAATTCTAAATCCAAACCACAAATACAAGCATGAATACACAACTATAACAACCATATGCCATCAAAACAACTAAAACAATAATTTACAACAAAGGAAACCATTCTGCAATTATCAATATTCATTTACTTAATCCAAATTATCACACTCTACATTCCCAACGTCAATATTAAATTTATACACTTCATTTCTTATCAATATCCAGTTTTTATTAACATTTAATCGGTTTGCTTCAAATTTATTCAAATCTATTTATTCACCTTCAATTTATTCAATTCAATTTCTTAAATTCCAATTATTTCACTTTTTGTTTAACACAATTCATATAAATTTATTTATAATCCATTTTACAAAATTATTCCATTTAACCTTGTTTAAATTAAATTTTTACATCATCACCATTTAGTATTTTAATACTAATATTATTTATAAACCATTTAAATTTATTATAAAAATTATGTATAATATAACTCATGTTGATTTTATTTTTTTCATCATATCTCAATTTATTATTAATTCATTGATTCACTTCATTTATTCATTTTATTTGTTCAAATTCACAATTTTACTGAAGTAATATTTTTTCTTTTTTTCTTTTATACAACTAAAATTTTCTTTTCATCACAATCGATTTTTTCAACTTATTAAGTTAGCTTCATCTTATACTTCATTTTGTTAACTTATTCTATATTAAATTAGTTAGGTTCAATTTTATTGAAACTCGTTCCATTTGCATTAATTTATTTACATCAAATTTAAATGAAATTAAATTACACATTTAAATTTTTACTTACACCCATTATTCCCATTCAATTTCTTCCACAATTCAATATGCATTTCATTTTACAATTAAAGTTAGTATACATTCTATTAATTCATTTTATTGCTTAAGTGAAATTAATTCACTTTACTAATTTATCTAGTTTCATTCAAAGCCAATTCAATTTATTTAATGTTAAGTTAAACTTCATTTCATTTTAATCCATTACTTAGTTTATTTAACTTTATTTTAAATTTTCTTATCATTCACATTTAATAAATTTAAAGTTTATTTTTAGCTTGATATTTCTTAAATTTATAAGTTACACAAACTTATTCACTTAAAATTACATTTTATTATTTTATCTAATTCGTTTCAAATATAATTCATTTTTACTTAAGCTTTCTTGAGTTAGACTTCATTTTTTTCTTCTTATTTCTTTTTCATTTCACTAACTCAATTTATTAAACATCTCTTAAATTAATTCTCTTATTTCATATCTCAAATTTGAATCTTTTTTTTTTTTGCTTAACCAAAAATATTCAATAGTTTTAAAAAATAATTTTACTTTCGTGTTCAAATCTATAAGTTATAAATTTATTATTATTTATACTATTTTCAATTATAAGTTCAAATTATTTTCATATATTTATCAAATTATACTTGGAATATTTTTCACAATCAACCCTTGTTTTAATCGAATTAAATTATTATTATTATTTGTTGCAATTCTCACTTAGAAACTCAAAAATGAATACTGACGATGCTGCAGTCATCCCCAAAATTATTTCCTAAAGACCAAAGCGAGTTCAATGATTTATTTCTTTCAAAAATCCTTTCAAAATATATTTCTAGTCAAAACACTTTCAAACAATTTTATTATAAATTTTGAAGGCCTTAAAAACAATTTTGAAAACAAAGGATTTAAATTCTAAAATTCTCAATTTTTAAATCCTTAATAATATAGCTTGTACAATTCCATTTCTTTATTATGAAAATATTTCATTAATCTACATCTTTGTTATTTCAAATAATTCATATTGTAATAGATTTCAATTCAATTAAATTATCGAACGCTTCATAAAATAAAATTCACAAAGTATTCGTTTTATTTTAATTCAACCAATAGTCGATAATAACTAAATATTATCATCTCCTAACAACTTCATTAATAATAAATTTATATATATATATATATATTATAATTTAGGTAAAACTATTTCATTTACTCTATTTTAAAACAATATTATGTTGACTTGTCTCGTTTAAGTGTTTAGAAATCCTCATCGATAACATGGTGTCCCACGAACCAACTGGAATTTGTAAACAACCAGTCGGATAAGTAAACACAATATAATATATTTTATAACACTAACAAGTATGTGTTAGTCCGTGAGATGATGGTTTTGATGACAACAACCTTTGAATAGATTACAAAATATAAATACTAACAGTATAAGTTTAGATATATATGTATATGCAGAATTTAACCATGTAGGTAACAGGAATGAAGACTAAACAGTATAGAGATTCAAGATATCAAGATTGAGGACTCGTGAGTATCAAGATTATCAAGAGTTTAAGAATTCAAGTAATTTATTATTTTTTAATTAGAAATTTTGTTAAAACTCATAGAAAAGCACTGGCATCTTAAAATCAAATTTATTCGTGGAATGGAATCCACTTCGAGGCTGTTAAAGGGATGGAACCCTACGTAGGATGGAACCTATAAAAAATCTAATGGAACATTGTTTTGTATCCGCTAACTTTTTATTCATAATGATTTTTCAAAATTATATCTTTTTTTCAAAATGATTTCAAAACCTTCCTTTTAAAAGCATCATCAAAAAACATCTATCCTGATTTCAAATACTTTAAGCCTCAAAATAATCTTTAGTTTCAAAATCAAATTATTCTTGTTTTTAAACTATCTTTTAAATATAATATATATAACTTTTAATATTTATACTTAGATTTTAAATATAAAATTATAGTAAAATTATGTGTATATTATTTTTTATATTTACTTATGTATTTTAATTATAGTCAAGTATATTTATAAAGTTTAAAATAGTTTTAATATAAAATAAAGGTTATTTTCGAAGAAAATCAAAACACCAAAAATCCCTTTGGGATGTCGACACACTCAAGTACCCCATGTCGACATGGTGTCAGTTGAGTTCAAAATTTAAATTTCAAAAGAAGTGTCTGTTCGTCATAAATCTTCACGAATGGACATGGCTGTTGTTCTTCTATAAATAGGGATTAGTTTCAACGAATTTTAATTCAGTTTTTCTGGTTTTTCACTCCTTTTCTTCTTCCACATTTCTATATACAAATTCTTATCATTACTCTGCCGAAATCAACATTGAATCTAACTAGATTATCTCTGGTTTGATTCTCTATCACTATCTCAACAAGATCCTCAGTGCTATTCAGAGTTATAGGATTTTTGTAATCAATATAGCGAGAAAAGGTGTGATTGTAGCCTTGAAAATCAATTAAGCGAGATAAGGTGTGATTGTAGCCTTGGAAAATCAATTGGGTGAACTAGTTGCCGGAGAAATCAAATATCTCTACCCAGAGGATTGTGATTCTGGAGGGTGTACCTCATAGCCTTGAAATCAAGGGTGTAATTGTAAAGATTGTTTTTGAAAGGAAATCCATACTTGTGTGTGAGACTGGATGTAGGGTAACTCCGAACCAGTATAAAATCCGGTGTGTTCTTTCCTTTACTGCTTTTACTTTATATTTGCATTTGTGTTTGATTCTGTGATCATATTTGTGTATGAATATTGCATACATTAGTGTTTAAACCAATAAAAAATCAAAAAGATTTAGCAGTTCTCTAAAATACTATTCACCACCCTCTAGTGTTTATCCTTAGCCTTAAGATCCTTAATCCGCATTTTCACATTTGGTATCAGAGCAAGGTTTTCAAAGTTTCATAATCTGATTTTTGAAAAAGTTTTAAAATGGCTATGTTTGTTAATACTAGTTTAGAAATATTCAGATCATCAATCTCTTTTGAGTCTGCATATAATCAATGTTGAAATTCAAGTTGTCTACCAAAATTGTTTGATGTACAGGAATCATGCTTTATGGCTATTGAGGAATCAATACACAATGGACAAATTGTGTAGATCAGAAAGGACAAATGGATACTCGATAGTGGATGTTCTAGACACATGATTGGAAATCCAGATATGTTAAATGATATAATATACAAAGACGGAGGACTGGTTATCTTTGGAGGCAATTCAAAAGGATATGTGATTGGCATCAGCAAAGTCGGTAACTCTGAAACTCCTATTATTACTAATGTTTTGCTAATTAAAAATCTGAAACATAATCTGCTAAGTATAAGTCAACTTTGCGATAAAGGATATAAAATTAAATTTGAAAAAGATAAATGTCACATTGAAGATAATAATTCAACTATAATATTTGAGGGAATTAGGAAAAAGAGTATTTATATTCTTATTATGAAAGTTTCAAATGATAACTTATGTCTTTTGGCAAATACAAGTGACTCTTGGATTTGGCATAAGAAATTTGGACATTTGAATTTCAAACTCTTATCTAGACTATCAAAACGTGATCTAGTAAGAGGCTTCCCTAAAATGAATTTTAAAGTCGATAGTCCATGTGATGCGTGTCAATTAGAAAAACTCAGAAAAAGCTCCTTTAAATTAAAAGATATGATTTCAACTTCAAAACCTCTTGAATTACTTCACCTTGATTTATTTGGTCCATCTCAAATTCTGTCAATAAATCATAGTAAATATGTTTTTGTAATTATAGACGATTATTCTAGATTTACATGGACAATATTTTTGAAACATAAAAGTGATACTTTTGAATGGTTTAAGAACTTTTCAAAAAGAATTCAAAATCAACTTTCTCTAAAAATTATAACCATTCGTAGTGATCACGGTGGTGAATTTGAAAATGAAAAGTTTGAGGAATTCTGCAATAAAAAGGGAATAACTCACAGTTTTTCATTTCCAAGAACTCCAAAAAAAACGGAGTAGTAGAACGTAAAAATAGGATGATTCAAGAGTGTGCGAGAACTATGCTTTCAGACAGTAAATTACCAAAGAATTTTTGGGCAGAAGCCGTTGCTACCACCTGTTATATTTTAAATAGAATTTTAATTAGACCTTTAACCAATAAGACTTCTTATGAACTTCTTCACTCAAATAAACCTAAAGTATCTTATTTTAGAATTTTTGGAAGTAAATGTTTTATTTTAAATACTAAAGATAACGTAGATAAATTTGATCCTAAATCCGACGAAGGTATCTTTATCGGATATTCTAGTAGAAATAAAGCATACAGAGTATTTAATTTAAGAACTAACACCATCGAAGAAACAATGCATGTGTCATTCGATGAAAATTTCAAAAAAATTGAAGATACAAATGATGAAGATGATTTAATTACTCAAAATCAAGAGTCAACTGAAACTAATACTGAAATTAATTATCCTAATAAAAGGACTAAACTTTCAAAAGATCATCCTATTGAAAAATACTAGGAGATATGCAATATGTAGTTAAAACTAGAAATCAACTAAGTCAAATGAGTAATGTATCTTTTATATCAACTATTGAACCAAAAAATCCAAAAGAAGCATCAACTGATGATTCATGGATTTTGGCTATGCAAGAAGAACTAAATCAATTTACTAGAAATGAAGTTTGGGTACTTGTTTCTAGACCTAAAAATAAAACTATAATTGGAACTAAATGGGTTTATAAAAATAAAATGAATGAACAAGGAGAGGTTGTTAGAAATAAAGCACGTTTAGTCGCTCAAGGATTTTGTCAAGAAGAAGGAATAGATTTTGATGAAACCTTTGCTCCCGTAGCAAGATTAGAAGCCATTAGGATTCTACTTGCCTTCTCAAATCATAATAATTTCAAATTATTTCAAACGGATGTTAAAAATGCCATTTTAAATGGATTTGTAAAAGAAGAAGTGTATATTGAACAACCGCCACTTTTTGAAAATGATAAATTACCAAATCATGTTTACAAACTTAAGAAAGTTTTATATGGTCTAAAACAAGCTCCTAGAGCCTGATATGATAGGCTAAGATCTTATCTATTACAATCAAATTTTGAAATTGGTAAAGTAGATAATACTCTTTTTATTTAAAGAAATAAAAATGATATTCAACAAGTACAAGTCTACGTAGATGATATCATTTTTGGATTAACTAATTTTGAAATGAATAAAGAATTTTCTGAAATAATGACAAAAGAGTTTGAGATGAGTCATATGGTGAATTAAATTTCTTTTTAGGATTACAAATAAAACAATTAGATAATGGTATCTTTATTAGTCAAGAAAAATATGCTAAAGACCTAATTAATAAATTTGGTTTGACTACTGCAAGTGGAAAACCCACTCCCATGGCAACCAATGAGTACCTTAGTAAAGAAAATCTCTCGAAAGATGTAGATCAAAAGTTATATAGAGGAATGATTGGATCGCTACTCTATATTACTGCTAGTAGACCTGATATCATGCATAGTGTTTGTCTCTGTGCAAGATATCAATCCCAACTTAAAGAGACCCACTTAAAAGCCGTAAAACGTATCATAAGATATGTTAAACACACCTCTGATTATGGCTTATTTTACCCTAAAAATGATTCCTTTGACTTACTATCTTACTATGATGCTGATTATGCTGGTTGTAAATCAGACCGAAAGAGTACAGGTGGAACTTTTCACTTTTTGGGATATTCTCTGATTTCCTGGTTTAGTAAAAAGCAAAACACAGTTTATCAACAACTGAAGCAGAATATATTTCTGCTGCTTTGGCTTGTTCTCAAGTAATATATATGCAACAAACTTTAAAAGATTATGGTTTAAAATTTTCAAAATCACCAATTTATTGTGATAATACGAGTGCGATAAATTTATCCAAAAATACTACTCAACATGCTCGAACTAAACATATTGATATCAGACATCATTTTCTTAGAGATAATATAAGTAAGGAAGTAATCACTCTAGATTATATCAATTCTGAGAATCAAATTGTTGATATCTTAACAAAACCATTAAATGAATCTATATTTACTAAATTAAGAAGAGAATTAGGTATTTGTTCGATAACTGAAATATAAAATATAAATAAACAAAGTATAATTCAAAATTAATTCAAAATAAATTAAATAGGAAAAAATTCAAGAACCATGTCGACATACTCCTCTAACCTATGTCGACATACAACGTTTTTAAATTTTTGAAATTTTTCCCACCAAAATTCAAATAATTGGTTATATACTTCACATTTTTGAAATTTTATTCATCCTTTCTGTTATCTCTCTGTTATTTTCTCTGAAATCAAATAATCAATGGCCTCCTCTTCCAAATCAAACATAAAATCAACCATTTCCTTCCCCTCTCCTACATCTGGTCCGTTTCAATGTACTACCCTCGCTCGTGTGACTAAAATGGAGGATTCTCTAAAGGATGCACTTCAGTTAATGACTGAAATTCAAGTAATGCAACTTCGAATGGCCAAGGAACAAGAGAGGCAAGGCAAAATCCTTAGGAATTTGCAAAAATTTCTAATGGACAATCATGCTAACCCAATCTTGATTGACGAAGATTCTTCAGAAGATCAAGAACATGAGGCCAGCGAAGAAGAAGAAGAAGAAGTGGAAGAAGAACCCATGGAAGAAGCGCATGCGGAAGATGACGACAAAGTCGTGTGCGTTGGAGAAGTGTGTTTTGACAAAGATGGGAATCTTGTCGAACAACGTGGAAATTTCTGTTTCCATTATCCAAACTGTTCAATCCATAGATCTTCTATGTTCAAAAACACACATTAGTTTCTTCTCTTTCTTTACCATTGTTGTTTATTCCTTCTTACGTTTACAACGAAAATGTAAATTTAACTATATGATTGATAAATAAATTGTGTTCTTATATGTGTTCTTCCCTTTTAATAAATATAATTATATGGTTATCATATACTTAGAATAGTTAGTAGTTTAGGATTAGGTTTATTATTAGATCTAAGTGTTAATTATTTATGATAACACTATCATTATAATCACATATCATAGAGTATTAAATTTAGGGGGAGTTCTATAGTTTGGTGTTATATAGTTTAGAGTTAGTTTTTGTTGATGACAAAGGGGTAGAAGTATAAAATATGGTAGTTAGGCATAGATTAAGGGGGAGTTATTAGTTTTAGGGGGAGTTATTAGGATAGAAGTAATATTTTATAAACAAAGGTTGTCATCATCAAAAAGGGGGAGATTGATAGTCCATGAGATGATGGTTTTGATGACAACAACCTTAGAATAGATTATAAAATACAAATACTAACAGTATAAGTTTAGATATATAAATGTATATGTAGGATTTAACCATGCAGGTAACAAGAGTGAATGCTGTACAGTATAGAGATCCAAGATATCAAGATTGAAGACTCATGAGTATCAAGATTATCAAGAGTTCAAGAATTCAAGTAATATATTATTTTTTAATTAGAATTTTTTTAAAACTCATAGAAAAGCACTGCCATCGTAAAATCCAATTTATTCGTGGAATGGAATCCACTTCGAGCCTGTTAAAGGGATGGAACCCTAAGTAGGATGGAACCTACGAAAAATCTATCCGCTAACTTTTTATTCAAAATAATTTTTCAAAATTATATCTTGTTTTCAAAATGATTTCAAAACCTTCCTTTTAAAAGCATCAAAAAATATCTATCCTGATTTCAAATACTTTTGGCCTCAAAATAATCTTTAATTTCAAAATCAATTTATTCTTGTTTTTGAACTTTTAAATATAATATATTTAACTTTTAATATTTATACCTAGATTTTAAATATAAAATTATAGTAAAATTTTGTATATATTATTTTTTATATTCACTTGTGTATTTTAATTATAGTCAAGTATATTTATAAAGTTTAAAATAGTTTTAATATAAAATAAAGGTTATTTTCAAAGAAAATCAAAACACCAAAAATCCCTTTGGGATGTCGACATACTCAAGTACCCCATGTCGACATGGCGTCAAAATTTAAATTTCAAAAGAAGTGTCTATTCGTCATAACTCTTCACAAATGGACATGACTGTTGTTCTTCTATAAATAGGGGTTAGTTTCAACGAATTTTAATTCAGTTTTTCTGGTTTTTCACTCCTCTTCTTCTTCCACATTTCTATGTACAAATTCTTATCATTACTTTACCGAAATCAACAATGAATCTAACTAGATTATCTCTGGTTTGATTCTCTATCACTATCTCAACAAGATCCTCAGTGTTATTCAGAGTTATAGGCTTTTTGTAATCAATATAGCGAGAAAAGATGTGATTGTAGCCTTGAAAATCAATCAAGCGAGATAAGCTGTGATTGTAGCCTTGGGAAATCAATTGGGTGAACTTGTTGTCCGAGAAATCAAGTATCTCTACCCAGAGGATTGTGATTCTGGAGGGTGTACCTCGTAGCCTTGAAATCGAGGGTGTAATTGTAAAGATTGTTTTTGAAAGGAAATTCGTCCTTATGTGCGGGACTGGATGTAGGGTAACTCCAAACCAGTATAAAATCCGGTGTGTTCTTTCCTTTACTGCTTTTACTTTATGTTTTCATTTGTGTTTGATTCTGTGATCATATCTGTGTTTAAATATTGCATACATTTGTGTTTAAATTAACAAAAATTAAAAAAGATTTAACAGTTCTCTAAAACACTATTCACCCCCCTCTAGTGTTTATCCTTAGCCTTAAGATCCTTAATACGCATTTCTCACAGTATGCTCTCTCATATATACGCTCAGACAAACTCATTATGGGATATTACTACCCTATCTCAAATGAGTCAAATCACACAACCTAAGGTTATCGCTAAACCAAAGCTCTGATACCAACTTTGGCAACACACATTTCAGAAGGTTTAAATCGACAATAATCCACACATGTCCAACTTAAATAATCTGGAACATAGATAATCATTGGGGTTAATTAAGAAAAATAATAAAAGAAGAAGAAAACAAACACAGAATCTCACAGCGGAATGATAAAATATAATAACCAAATAAACAGTTTATGAAGCTATTTATACTATTTATTTCATTATAATCTATGCAACATTTATCAGAGTTATATATACATTAGGGACAAATAAGCAATGCAACAGAACAACATGATGTAGAGAATAATAATAGTAATAATATACCAAATCTTCGTTTTCGTCCTCTGAAAAAATGATCTTCAATGTGCTTAAAACACAGGGATAAACCGAGCGTAATGAAAAGACAAAACACTCAAGTGAGGACTAAAATATCCTTATGAGAGTCAAATCGATATCAAATAACATGAGTGTAATAGCGTCAGAGATGTTTACGGGATTTCACATCTCTTATCCAGTGTATAACGTGCGTGTAATAACTCAAGAGATGTTAGGGGATTTTCCATCTCTTAAGGATCCGTCAAAATATTTACATATAGTTGAATATACTATATTTGTTATGTCTAATCAGTAAAATAAATATTTTTCTTAGCATTAAGGCTTTATATTAATCCCCCTTAACGCGTTTTTAAGCATTGTCATACATTTTTCATATAATGCCCCAGTAACACATTGGAGAATAGAGATGCGTCGTGATACGACAACACAAAATTAAAATTGTACTGGTCTCAGATTGGGATAAAATTACGAGAAGGCACGTGAGGCCCAAGGTAGGAGACTACCAATTTGGGTCGTTGGGCTGCTGGTAACGCATCATAGCCACGACCGCCCACCGCGTACATTTATCCCATATCGAGTCAAAGGGAGGCTATTCCAAATCTAGGTGCACCAATCAAAACCAACAACAAGAGTAATAATATGGTACGAGTCCAAGAAAATTGAAGAACGGATGTCCGCTAAGGGTAATTAGTCCACTTGGCCCTGTTAAGCCGTCCTCTTTTAGTCATTTCAAATTGGCACAATTACCGGGGTTTATCCATCTCATTCTTCTTCTGCAAATCAAGCAAGCGATGCCAAATCCAACCACTTTATTCTGGAATCTCCTTTACGTACACAGTTATTAAAGCGGCTCCAAAAATTACAAAGAGTATGCCAATAAGAGGCTCCAGTCTCTTTAACAACCGAACGTCGTTTTACACTTAGTAACTTTATATTTCGAAAACAATTCGTACTTGATATCAAAATATCATACCCTCTTCAAAATCAATTTCATTTCGAAACTTCACATTTACTACAAAAATCATATTCGGTTCGATACGTCACTTTCACTTGAAAATATCATTTCACTCCAATATCTCGATTTCACTTTCAAAATCATTTCGGAATTTGATTTAGGTTATAACTTCATTTTAACCCATTTCACATTTAAATCCAAGATTTAAATATAAAAATTCCACCCTTGACCAGTTTGAATTTTAAAAAAATAGTTTAAATAGTTTAAAATAATTTAAAAAGTTAAAATAGGATAATATAAAACAGTTTGAGTATTAAAATGGTTTATAAAATAAAAAAGCTTAGAAATCAAAATAATTTGAATATTTAAAAGATAGGTCTTAAACTGTTTATATTAAACTAATTTATTTGAAAATAGTTTAAAGTCGAATCGATTCAATTCCAAATCTTCTCAATTTCTATTTCAATTCGAATTAACTTTGATCCTAATTACACTTCAAATCGATTTCCATTTTCATATTAATTCAATTTTGATTTCAAATGAATTGATTCCAATTTCGATTCCAATGTGAATTAATTTCAATTCCAATTTCAATTCAAGTTTATTTCAGTTCAAATTTATTTCAGTTTCAATTAATTTCAGTTCAATTCCAATTTGAATAAAATATCAATTCAATTCTCAATTTTAAACAATTTCGATTTACATAAATTCGAGTTCGATTTTAGAATATTGATTTAAATCACTTAAATTAAATTTTAAATTTCAATATTTAATTCAAGGTTCAACTCTTTAATATAATTCGATTCTGAGCCAAATTTGGAAATATTAACTTAAATTATTTTTTCTCCTAGATTTATTTCAAATTTCGAATAGAAGTTCAAATCTTTTACATAAATCACTTTCCATAATTTAAAATATATTTTAATTATAGCTTCAATTTTCAATTCGATTATTTAAACAATTCCTCTTAAGAAATTTAAATCTCAATATTTCGATCACAAGTTTGAAAATAATTCGATTTCCATAAATTCGATTTTTATTTCTTTAAATCAAAATCATTTAAATAACTTCAAATCCAAAATTCTGAAATCATTTAACTTAACCAATCCGGTGTCTGTATATAATTTTCTACCTTATGACCAAGTGATTAGTTATTTCTATTTTAATTTCAGGGATGGATATATATCATTTCAATCCGAAATAAATGTCATAAGTGTATATCATTTCAACTTATTTTTTAATTTATTCAAAATAATCCAGATAACAGTTTATATACCATCAAATGATTCACAGGGTGATAACAGGAATAGATATAAACATCCAAATCCTCCAAAATATCAACCAATAGTATCCCATTTCAACCAATATTCAAAATAGTCAATATAATACAACAGTTAATTAGTGATCAATATCGAGCATCTAATTGGAAAATTAATTTCAAATTTAACTGTCCATTTAAAGCCTTATCAATTCAATTCACATATCAATCTAATGTCAAATAATTTATCAAACATCAGCAAATGAAATTAAATTACTTCATGATACTAATTTATCTAACAAAAAAAATTAATTTAGTCAATTGTGAGCGTATAAAACACTCACCTTTTATTTGAAAATGAAAATGTTTTCAACTTCAAATGAAATACCAAATCGATTCCACTCCAAAGCTCTTGTGATACGATCCCAACGTGACTCGTTTCGTTCTAATTGGAGCTCGTATGTAAAGTAACGATTTTGATAAGCATTCAATATAATAAAATTTTAATAACATATTAGTAAAGTAAATAAAATAATAAAAACCGTACCCATCTTCTCCCTCTCATTCGTCGTGTCCAACCACCACAACACGCGAAAACTCACAAACCGAGACTTACCCTAGACCGCCCCCACCCTCCAAGCAAGCGTCGCCGCCACTACGCGTACGTGCGTGCACGCAGCTCCCATCCACACGGCTCAACGCGCACGCGCCCCACCACATGCCTCACTAAAGTTCGTCGTCATCGCCTAATCGAGACCGCGCCGCCTTAGCCACACTACTATGAAACACTAACACATGCAACAACTCGTCGTCACCCCTGCCTCAACGCACCACGCTCCAGCCTTCCCTCCGAAGTCGCGACCATTGCGATCAATTCGTCGGCTTATTATTTTTTCTTTTCATTTGTTTGCTAATTTTTTTCTCTTATTCGAATAGCAGCTCGATTTGAAAAGGAGGAGAGGTTGTGTACGATGGGAGACAAAAGGGGGGTTGATTCTTATAGGGAAAGGAAATAAATGTTATTATATTCGAAAATATCTAGCTACTAAACGGCTTAAATTATCGAACTCCATACAAAGTGTGCCACCTAGCGTTCATAATGTTTTACCCCTATTTCGAACATGATGAAACTAGTTTCGAGGCCTAATTCGATTGTATGCAGAATGTAGCTTTTCAAAATCAATTTATTTTAATCGAATTTCCTAAATTAAATTCTATGCATTTCAGGCTCGCATGGCCAAATGACAAGTCCAATCACTATGAAACTTGAAATCCTACAATAATTCACTATTACAGATCCGATGAAATTGGTTTTGTCGAAATCCAAGATAGTGGCCAAAATGACAATTTTTACTCGTCAATTAAAACAAGTAATTTTCAAAATTGAATTTAATCACTTTACATCCAGTTTTAAAAGTTAACAATCTTCATTCATTTAAAAAAAATTAAATCAACTTTTGATACCATTTTTATTCATATTAAATTCAGAATTCAATTATTCAAATAATTTCCAAAATTAATTTAAACAATTTAATTATCCAATAAATCACTATAATTTAAATATAAGTCTTTAGCTTATAAAATTTACTTCTAAAACAAATTCTACTAATAAATAACTACTTTCACTTTACAGCAATTCAATATTTATTATTCAGTTTCAACTATTGGTTATAAACACGTTCAATATATAGAATTTCATTCTAATACTTGTTATCGCCAAAATCATCGGAATTGATTATTTCAAAATTTTACTCAAATTCATATTCAATAACTTACATAAAAAACATTTTTATTTCTAACCATTTTAATTCAATAATTATATTAAATTTAATAATTTAAAATAGTTAAAAAATACGGGTCATTACAGTACCTATTTGCAAATGACAATATTACTACATCAGTTTATACAAACCAAACCCAAACAATCCACCACACTTTCACATCGTGTCTTTAAGATCCATATTAACAATTATATATAATATTTACAATATGTAAAATTTCACGCCTTCTAATCCAACTCATCTCTAGACTCCATCAATGTTAACAGTATCGATAAAAGAAAATATAGTAGTGGGTCAGATATATGTCTGAATGAGTGAAGCCAATCTAAAACTTATACACTACTATGACAATGATATAATATGATTTAAGCCAAAGTATAATATCTTCTAGTCTCACCGCATGCGCTTCATAATGATACTATAATATCTAAATTTGATCTAGTCCCAAACAACTATGATAAAGGATCCCCTATACGAAATCCGATCTCACTACCTGTAGTAAAGGATTTCACGTCTATGTAATTTAATCTCGCCACCTATGTTAAAGAATTACACGTACTGTACTCATGCCTGGTCCCGCCATGTCTGCTACAGATCAAATTTTTTCCACATCTAAACTCTCTTGGACTGGCCTCGTTACTCTATAGGAGAATGCCCATTAACACCATGAATCAAGGACCCGCCGCGTGCGCTACAAGATTCAAGTATTCATTCTTTTTCCAAAGACTATATACATTACACCGTTAAACTACGCAATTCAAAGCCATACGCGGTATGCTCATATTTCATCATCGTCACCAAGTTCCACATGTTTAGTTCATTCGTCCAAAGCCGCATGCACAACAACCATATCCCATCATTATCAAGTTAAACATCTATACACAATTCAAATATTCGCCTATCATACCAAAGCAACATCTTTGACATCCATAATTCGTCGCTATCATCAAATTATGCATCCAAACATTATCTATTCGTTTTAAGACATTACCATAGAGTTGCTACTGAAAGCCACGCAAAAGATTGAAACAACGCATATTGATCTAGGCATTCAAAAGCGTGAATTTCCCAAAACGGGGTTGTATATCGGCAGACCAGTGTGCATCCACCGATGCTCTGGTGCATAAGACAGATATGGGAATTTCTTCCTGTTTTTTTTTTATTTTGATTAATTAATTCATTCTTCATTTTGATGATTCTATATCACATGTATACAATATTTACTATGTTTCTTGGGTCCCAACATGTTCTTATCATCAAATTATAATTTCTATAAGCTTCTATTTCAAACTGAAGTCAAATTGGGTTTTCTGAAGTTTCTTAAAACAAAGTACATATTTCCAATTTCATAATACAAGATTTCATCGTAATTTAGCCCTAGGTTAGTTCTAAATCATCTTATAACATTATCAAAACATTATACAAGAATCAGAGAAGCCACACACGCTAAAATACCACAATTTGCTAACGCCTTCTCTATCTTTCCCATTTCTGGCTAGCGACTATCATTTTTCACCCTAACACTTTTTTCCCAGCTCATAGTCCTCATCCACACAGTCATTATGAAGGGGTGGATTATCGAATATCGTAAAGAAATAAAGGAGATATGTTGATTTGAAGTTTGATGTTGAACGTTGAACCTATGCACGGATATCCTTCATTGTGCGGGCCTGTTACGCTCCCATACTCCATAATTTTACCTTTCAATCGCTTCAGATATGTAGACCAATTCGTTATCTTCAATTTGCTATATGTTTCAAGAATTTTTTTAGAAACCGGAGATATGCCATCTTGAAGATTGGCATAGAAAGAAGAACTGCGATACGAACTTCATCTCTATCCCTCGCTGTTTGGGGTTGCAACACCACCAGTTTTAGGTTTCTACCTTCAAATCATTGTTGGGTCATAGCCCCGTCTGCTAGGATCATACCACTTTTGGTTTCGTTCAATTTCGCAGATATTGAGAAACTTGATTTTGATTCTAGGTGGGTTTGAAAGAAAGAAAGAGGAAGAAGATAAGAGAAGATGTGTCGGTTGTTAGTTTCTAGAGAATAACTATACATACATTCAGTTTCTTAAGTAGTAGGATGGACACTTTATATGTCTATTTTCAAATTTACGTACAAGAGCGCAAAGCCCACTTAACTCCAAATCTTTTTTCGTTCATATCTCTTTTATACGACTTCCAAACCGAACAGATAAATCTAACGCGTGAATCGGAAAAATGAGACGGTCGCAATGATTCATCATTAAATCCCAAAGTTTAAAAAATGACCATTTTGCCCCTTCTTATAACTTATTTAATTTATCATTAATTTCAATTATTTTCAAATCAACGTATTATTAAGATTTTATTGAAATGTTTCGGGTATTACATTCTTCCTCCTCAAAGAATTTCGTCTTCGATATTCCCAAGGGACAAAGAATTCATGACACTCTCTTATTGTAACGTTCCACCTTTCTTACCCATAAAGATGACATTTAGTACACCCATGGTATTCTTGTGCCGATCATATAAGAGTCCGAAAGACAAGCCATTAGGGTAAAAAGAAAAGGCAGAAAGAAGTAAAACATAGAATCTCACATCGCAAGACAATCACATGTAATAGTCAATATAAGATAGTACACAGTATCATCCCAAAATCAAAATCGGAGTTATACAAATACCAACTTCAGCTAAGGAACATTATAATTGCTTGTCCACATAATGTTGATACAAAATATATACATACATAGTAGAAAATAAAGAAGACAACTAGATACCGTCGAAGCCATTTGCTCTATGCTCCACCAAAAATGAATTTGTGAAAACCTGGATTACTTGGCTACTCATACAAATTTGAGTACCCAAAGTTTTAAGGAAAGAAAGAAAAATTCTAGGTCAAACATGTGTCTAGTGCGAGTAAACTCCAAACAATCGAATTATTTAACTTGTAAAACCCTTTTTAAACTAAGATATCTCGTAAGACCACGCTACACATAAACACAAACAAGTATTACCTTACGATAACCTAAAACCTTTTATAGGAAATCCATTGATATTATAATAATGGTTAGAGTTTAAAGTAGATTATTATTATAGTTGAAATGCTTGCATCTCACATTCCAATATTTGGGTTCAACTAAGTCCGTACAACACTTATTGGAAAACAGGTTCTATCAGTGATAAGGCTACTAGGGTACCACCTACTATAGTACATTACTAGATAAAATGTACTGAGGTCGAACCTATCGGCCCCTGCAAATCAGGACTGGTCTATCCATATTAGATAGTACCAAATAAGTTATCACCCTGGTTGTGATCAACAACAATTCCAGCACCACCAGAATACATAAGTTTGATGATATCAATCTAAATTGGGTGATAGCTATACCTTGATGGGTATGACACATATAGCCCTGAAGCATATCCCTTGTTTGAGTCATTACCGGGTGTGAGGCTTGAGGCTACGCTTTATATTCTTAAGCAATTCCCACTTGAAATGCTAATACTGCCCTCCAAGCGTCACTACAATGCTTGCATTCATCCATACAAGTTATCATGATATGAACAAATTGAATGCACTACTTCTACTACATCCATTTTGGAATCACCCTTAAGATCAGTAGCAAGTAGCCCTTGCACTTTCAAAGATATTTGTCTCTCTTCAAGATGTTTTTCCAATTCGAACGTTTATGTTGGTTTGAAATATTTTCGAATAGCTCAAGCATATCTGATCTCGGTCTCTTTAAACCAACATATGATAATTTCAAAAGGGTCAAGTTATCGATAGTGGACGAATCCACTATTTGGGGTGTGTATTGATTTTCATATGGAAATAAGACATCATATACTTATCCCCACTTTCCAATTTAAAATAGTACTTTCTCTTGATTAACAATGTAGTCGGATAAGTTAGAAAACTAACCTTGATTAGACATACATTCTTACTTATCGGGATAGAGACGAGTTACCCTACCTCGGAATTTGGTGTTACGTATACAATAAAGTATCATCCATATACTTAATTTATCATGATCCGTTTATCGAAATTATCTCTCGCATATTTATCATGTTCTGACATTCTGACTTTTCTATCCCTCGCCTAGAAAGTTAAGTTCTAAATCTCACAGATAGAGGAAAGCCTATTCATCATCTTTTAGTGTTATATACAGGACGACTTACATTCAATAAAATGTATGAACATTTTAGTATAACTTATTCATATTTGTTTTGCTACTTAATAGAACAAACAAGGAGAATTCCTTGTACTTAAACCATTCTTTATAAAGAAAGCTACTTTTTAAACAAACCGATCCTTGTAAATAAAGTAAGTAAAAATTTTAAACCTTTATTTCACTGATTAAGAATAATTTTAAACCTTTATTTAATAATAATTAAATCTTAATTAAATCCTAACATAATTAATAATTAATTAGTAATTAACCCAGCCTAATTAATAATTTAATTTAGTAAATTAAACCTTGTGTAATTAATAAATAAATGTATAGTTAAACCTTACTTAAGTAATAATTTATTAAATAATTAACCTTTACTTAATTAATAATTAACTAACCCTTAGGCAATTAACTAATTAGAATTATCTTACTTAATAAATAATTAAGCACTGATTACCTTTACTTAATTAATTATTTTAAATAATCATTAACTCCTTAATTAATTAATAATTAAAACTTTGTAAAACCTATAATATAGATTTAGTTACTCTTCAAAAATATCTAAGTGAATATCTCATAATAGTTTACATAAAATTATCAATTTTGCGAAATACATCCATAGCGACTATCAATATGGATTCCACTACCTTAAAACTAGTTTCATGTACCAAATAGCATTTAAGACTTTACCTTTTATGTTTTAACTTACTTTATAATTTTGGATAAGGGTTTTGGAAACTAAAAAGTAAAGTTTTAAAAAAATTATAAACTTTTCTAGAATAACACATAAGTAAAAACAAGTTTAAAAACAAGAGATCTCGATGTCACAACAAAACAAATTCAAGAATTTACATTCCAAACAACATGCCACAACTATAAAATAAGCTCATACACTTAAACAAATGCAATAACATCCATTCATAAGGGTAAAGATCAATACTTTTCAACATCACTTAACTTTCCAACTATACATCTAAATACATAACCAAACAATACGTATATCACACATATCTAAGCACAAACAACATTACTTCTCAGCCAAAAATCAACAGAATTATATCAACAAAATAAAGTTTAAAATTTGCTTAAAAATGTGAACTTTACTCACTAAATCTACCAAAACCAAGTCAGGCTGCTACCACCTTCCCACCATCACCCGAAACTTAGCATTTACTTTTCAAAATTTAATTTTTGAAATTTGGAAGGTGAAATATGGGTTTGTCTTTGGTTAGGTGGGCTTAGCCTAGGGCTAGAGAGGATGAATTTGGAATTGTTTATGTATGAGAGGAGGTGTAGAAGGAAAAAGAGTATTTTTAGCTTGGTTTTAAAGTTTGAAAATCAGTAAAAGAAGGATTTTTAAATTTTAAACTTTAAAAGAGCAATAAAAATGAAAATGGAGCTTTTGAAAGAGGAAATAAAAGTTTGAAATGGATAAGTGAAAGTAAAATGAAAACTAGAAAAAGAAGAAATAGCTTTTATATAAAATGAAGAAAGGGAATTTCCCTTTTACCCTTAGGTTACTTATCCTCCACATCATCATCCTTATCCCCCCTTCCCATGTTGCACACGCAACACACCCCTCCCTTCACACGCATTCCATAACCTCACTTCTTTTTAGTACTATTATGTGACAATACCTTTTTCGTCTTTTCTCTTTATTTTTCAAAATTCAAATTAAAAGAAAAGTCTAAACATTTTAATTTTTTGCATAAGTAAACATTTTAACACGTTTTAACTTTAACCATAACATATAATATATATTAGTGTATGTATATATATATTATAGGGTTCACAATGTTTTTGATAACTTTTACAAGATGAAAAGCCGAAATTCGAAAAAAGATTTCCAGTCACATTTTCGATTTTCTTCACCCTACTTGTTTGTGTAAACCAATTTTGAAAACAATTTCACATCACTAGTTATTATTTAAAAGAGGCATACTTAAGTTTAAAATCCATTAATTAATTATTTAAAAATATATTAAATACTCATATTAAAAGGGATTAAATTATGGGTTGTTACATTTGTTATTCGGGATTTTAACCCAATAGGATCCAATAGGAGACAGAACAATCTTACGTTATCATAATGGTTCAAGAACTTAACCAAAAAGGCTAAATAAAGGAGTTAACAAGAGCCAAGCTATATTACTAAGGCAACAGCTGGGACCGGCCAAACCAAGATACTATGTAACAACCCAAAAAATTAGAGTAATAATAATTAATTAACAAATTAATTAAATAATAAAAAAGGGTTGATAAATTGTCAAAATTGAGCCATGGGAGTTGCACCATTGGGTCCGTAGTAAATTTCTGGGCAACTTTCATACATAACTTGTTGAAATCCGAGTCAGAATGGAGCAGTTACGAGAGAAACAAAGAAAATAAGAATTATATATATATATATAATTAAACAAAAATGAAAAAAAGGCAGACCCATTATGGGTCGACCTGCTTATTGGCTAGGTCGACCCACATTCTTCCATGGACAAATTTTTCATCCAGGTGCGAGCCGAAGACGGTAAATTGTATTTTTGGTGAAATCTTGTGCGTTCGTAGCTGCATCTGATGGTTTCTAGTGAGCCTACAACGTGGTTGCACCAGATTAAATCTTCAAATCCAATGGCGTGATATTCCTGAGCCACACTATAGATAGAACCCTAGGCCTAGCTATTTTACCACAATCAGATTTTCTCCCAATTGGGTTTATTGCCTGAGGTTGAATCCTAAATAGAAAAAATTTCTAAGGAGGAAGTCTTTTTAATAAAAATATTTTACACCCTAGAAGTAGATCCAAGCAGACTTAGGATTAGAGCTAAGGACTACAAGTGAGTGTTTTGTAATTATTTTAGATTTATAAGCAATTTAAAATAATAGGGTTCTCAATAGTTGTAGTTTTCCTGTAATTTTGAGACATTTCTTATGCAAATTTATTTACAGTCAATTTTTAATTAAATTTCAGAAGTTCTTTTCAGTCTATTTTTATTCAGTTATTTGCAGTTATTTAAATCTATTTTAAGTTGGAATTTAGCCTGTAAATGTTAGTTTCTTTTTATAGAGATTTAATCCTTTTTGATGCGAATAAAATATTAAAAAGAGAAGAATTCGCAAAAATGGATTAAAATAGAAAAACATTAAATTTACAGAAAACAGATGTAAAATGAGAAAAACTGAAATAGAATGGAAATAGACTGAAATAGGCAAATTTGAGATATTTGTAAGCATGATTATAACAAGTGGTTATAACCAAAAAAGAGAAAATTAAAGAGTAACGGTTGCAAGAACAATTATAACATGTAGGTTATAATTAGAGAGAAAGAAATAGTAGAAGGGGCTTATTTTAAAACTTAGATCTTAAGTTAATAAGCAAATATAACAGTAGTAGCCCGTACCGTCAACATTCCCTTTAAGATCAAGGACAGATGGTCTCACACATGGGCGAGGCTGGGTAGGCTTATGTTGATTAGGTTAAATAAGTGGCCAATGGATTGAGGCTCAAATTTGGGGATTTGGGCAAGGGGCGCAAAGTTGGAAGATTTGTTTGTTAGGACCAGTACTAGCAGCATTCCCTTTCAAGTCGAGGACTAATGGTCTCACATGTGGGTAAGGCTGGGCATGCTTATGTTGATTAGGGTAAATAAAGGGTCATATAGGGGGCGACAGTTAGTGTGTGCCGGCGATGACCGAGCATGCGGTATCGATTAGGATAAATAATTTGCTACTGCGTCCTAAGCGCTAAGAGGTGTCTTTTGGCTAAGAGACCAACAAGATTGGTTCATAGTGGCATAACAGTGATAGAAAAGGCCGATCGATGGGTAGAGTTAGGATTTCAGTATAATCAAGTTAGCAGTTGAGATAGGATTAGGGTTTCAGCCTAGTCACAGCAGTTTAAGACAAAAGAAAATAATTAAAGAAAATAGTCAAACAAAATCAGAAACAGTATTTTATGCAAGTTTATCTTTTCGGCATCTTCCTTTCATGGTAGAACTATTGCTTAGTCTGTTATATTTATCTTGCTTAGAAATGCTAGTAATTACTTTCACTCACCAGACTTATTGTCTGACCCACTCCTCTATCTTTCCCTTTCCTCCAATAGGCCAGCAAAGTTGAGGATAGTTGATTCAGATTGCATGGAGAATCATTTCCGGAGTTTTCTCATTTCAGATGTATTCTTCTGATTTTCATCTTTCTCATTTGGCTTATGATGCATTGGCACTTGTGAGAGGGATTATTATTGTTATCTTTACTCTGATTTTTGAGATTGAGATGTATATTCATAAGACATAAGAGAATTTGAGTTTTTGAGACGTTATATTTTTATGACTTATTTTGAGATGAAATTTAATTCTGAATGAAATGTTATTATTTAAATGTTTTCCACAGCTTTTACTTCTTTGTCTTGTGAATCTTAGTCTTTATGATGCTTTAGCTATACCTATAACGCACCACATCCTTTGTTGTACCCTTTTTGGGAATACTAAGGGGTGTGGGGTATTTTAGACCAGCATTCTTTCAGCCAAATCAGCAGCTAAGTGCAAACAGCTAGTAAATTGTCATCAAAGCGAAGCAACGACAACACAGGACCATGGAAACATCCCAAACTCTAAACTCTAGAAAATATCCTAAGTGATTGGATTACTAGCGATCCATACTCTATGGATCACTAGCGACCCATGCCTATCCTTAAGTCTTCAAATAAGCTAGCTAAGGAGGCAATAAGAAAGGAGCTAAGTCTCTAGCTCGCATACGGGCCAAACCAAGCGACCCATTGATCATGGGTTGCTAGCGACCCATAGTTTTGGCTTGGTCACGAGCTAAACCCCCCTAAAAGGTCGTTTCCTACCTACCTGCGAGCAGTTGATGAAGTGGCATGGCCCAGAAGCTCTTCGATCTCTATAAATACCATCCTACCTGCAACGTAAACAGAATCTTCTCCAGACTGGTTGTTGAAGCTCTGTTAAAATTATTCTTAACTCTCTATCTCCCTCACAACAATCTCCAAAGGAATTTAGTATGATTCTTCAGTGGATTCCGGCTTTGGGGAGTCAATCTAACTAAAGATAATCAAAGCCTTGTAATCAAGTATCTCTTGTAACATCAATCAGTCTATATTGAAACTATAAAGTGGACGTAGGCTTCATTAGCATCCGAACCATCTCTGTCTTCTTTATTTCACTATTTTTTCTATATCTATTATCGGTGATATTGCTCTGCCAAAACAGAGCTGGTGCTTTCAAACTCAAACTAGGGTGTAGGCCCATTTTTTGGTTCAACATTTTGATGCTTTCACCGAGAACTCTAACTCAGGGTTCAGATCTAGCTATCTACGTTGGATCACATAGGTCCAGAAGTTAGATCCTCATTCTCTGCTTAGAAGGTTTCAGTTGAGAACAAAAGAACCAACCAAGAAGGATCGAAGAAAAGGCAGCAAAGCTTGCTAAGGTGATGGGTCGCTAGCGATCCATCTCCTATGGGTCGGTACCAATCCATAGGAGATAGGTCGTCGCTCTTGAGTCAATCAACTCTCTCGCATCACTATCCAATTGGCACTCTAGAAGACAAAGTACTGAAATCAGTTAAATGCATGGATCGTTAGCGATCCATGTACTATGGATCGCCAGCGATCCATACTATAGATCGCTAGAAGATATAATCGAAAGGAAGCAATCAGCGGAGCTCCAAGAATGAGGATGGATGAAACCGTTAACACTTCGCCTACTGCAAAGCACTTTCTATAACCCGAACTTAAGGGTGAAACCTCCAAGGAAGGATATAAGGATGGTTCTCTTCGGCTCTGAAGATGACAAACAATTTAAGGAAGACAAATAGGATGAAATGCCAATGTGCAAAAGGCTAAAAGAAGCTCTAGAAACTATGTCGTTGCACAATGCTAAGAAAAGGACGAAAAACTGCTACTCAAACGGTACTTCCAAAGGCAGAAGAACTAAGAAGATATGACATAAACCTAGACCGATTACAAGGCGAAGCTCCCATGGTATATTGTGACGACTCCTAACTAACTAGTCTCTAGTCCTATCATGGAGCTTCCGTTGTCAAATCATGAATGGTCATCGTTGAAAATCATCCAAAATCTTCAAAATGGTCATTGAAAAACTCACTTCAGAGTTGACTCGAAGTCGAACTTGGGTAATTGCCTATTTGACTCGAAGCAGATTTTAGAAGTCCTGACTTGGAGCCGAACTTGGGTAATCATCTATTTGACTCAAAGTAAACCTAGGAAATTCTGGCACAAAATCAGATTCAGGTAAAACCGAGGTTTTCTCTAAGCAAACATGCAAATGGCTCGAAGCTATACTTGTCACCAACCCGACGCTTCAAATTTTATGACTCTAAGTGAATCATGTGCTGATTCCAAGAAAATGGAAAATTTTCCTGGGTCGTACTCTAAATAAAATACCACCAATCCATCAATGTCGATCCATCTTCTTTTACCTATAACTCAAATGTGGGAACTCTGAATTTGGAATGCAACCTTGTGGGGCTTCTTTGTCACCCTAGACCGATCTCACCTAGTTTGAAAATATTTAGGATCGTCACTAATCCATGGTCCCATAAGTGATTTGTCATTCAATCAGCATTTCCAATCATTCAAGCATAGACAATCATGCATGAATCGTTCTAAATCATTATAAATAGCCGTAACTTGAAAATGGATTGATCGGACAACGATTGGAGCATCTTGCCCAATCCAAACCCATCCACCGAAGCAATTCGACATGCAGAATATCCAGAAAAGTTTATCGTGCAAACTATTCCTTTTATACAATTATAAAACAGATTCGAAATTGCTTCTTTACAGGTATGACCAGCATACGGATGAAGCAAGGGCGACGGATGCAATCTGCTGTAAGGCCTTCAGGAATCATTAAAGGACGAAACAACCTGCTACTCTAGAAGAATTCTATGGGAAGGCAAATTGATTCTAAAGATTAGAAGTAGTGTAATTAGAAGAAAGCAAATCCGTAGTGTGCCAAAGAACATACCAAACTGTGAAGGAGCTACAAGACCTCAAGGACATTCTACCCAAGCAAGGCTACTAAGCCCCAGCAGAAAAGTGCGTAGCTAACTGACAAAATCAGATGGAAGGATGATTATTAAATAACACAAGCTAGCTAGCAACGAAGGAATGGGGCAACAACCTAAAGTGACACCTTCTGAGAACCGGCACTTGGGGCATTGCAGATAGCACGACAAATGAAATGCTACTATGTGATCGACGAGTCATGTCGGTCCCTCTTTTAAGTACCGGCATTACCAATGACATCGAGAAGTCTTATCCAAAGGGTCGTCGAACAAATGGATCTAACACATTGGCCTATAGGAAACAACAAAACCATGTACCCTTAAGCTGAATCCAAAAAATTCCTCTTGAAGTTGATGATTCATTGCTTTAAGACCGCTGGGCCATCAGACACACGACCCAAAACTCCTCTCGGAATCGATAAATTATTATTCCAAGGCCGTCTGGTCATGGGACACCTGATCATAAAAAACCCTTCACAAATGTGAAGTTCCTTCACGAACTAAAGCATCGTGAAGGTAAACCAATGGATCAACAGTCATGTGATTCAAAGAACCCTTCGCGATCATGAAGGTCTTTCACGAACTAAAGCGTCGTGAAGGTAAACTGGTAGATCAACAGTCATCTGATCCGAAAACCCTTCGCGAACGTGAAGGTCTTTCACGAACTAAATCAACATAAAGGTAAACCAGTAGATTAGCGGTTATCTGATCCTAAAAACCCTTCGTGAAATTGAAGATCTTTCACAAACTAAAGCGTTGTGAGGGTGAATCGGTAGGTCAGCGAAATTTATATACGACTGATATCCATGAAGGTGTATTGGAAGATCAGTAGTCATCTAATCCAAAGCCCCTTAGAGTTAACGAAGCCATGCTCCATGGCCACAAATTGACAATCATTTTAGTTACTCAGCATAATTAAACGACCGATGAAACAAACAGTGTTAAAAGCCGCTCAAAGAAACTAAGCTAGAATTGAACCGACCTTGTTGTTATTCAGAGGCAGACTCGAATCAAGCCAAGGCTTAAAACTCAGAAGAACTGCTCCTATTGGACTAGGGGCAACCGGACGAGTTGTGGATAGATCATGGATATAGTTCAAGCGTGCCAACAGCCCTGTGGCATGAGGGCACTGCAAACACTTAAATAGCCATAAGAAAGACCGAGACTAATCATACCATAGTTTTGTTATACCCAATCTAAAATTGTGGCATTCTGATAACCTTGGACTTAATGACCTAGCTAGTGCAACAAATGAAATACTAGCATAATACTTGCCCACTTCTTTCCAACTACTATTTTACTGCTCTTGGTGACCAATTCCTTTTCCACTTAGACCATATGCCAGTTAAAGACCAATTCTCTAGAAGCGGATTGGACCAAAAACTGAGAGTCTTTCCCCAAACTCCGATTTCTTCATAACCATCTCTATGCGGACGGCTGTAGATCTCTCCGCCATGGCAATCTTATTTGTCTAGCCGAGCACATCTTCCTTAAATACGGGAGGATTGTCCAAGCCACGACTACCCGATCTAAAAAGTAATTATCTCTTAGAACTAAAGAAACTGCGTTCCAGCGAAGTCAAACCGTCGGATTGATGCGAAAACTCGATCCTTACCTCTTATGAACTGGTATCACTCCTCCAGCACCAGGAAGGCCCAAACCACTATGTGCATCCCATAAGCCATGCTCACTTCTTGAACCAATAAATCTATGTTTATAGTAAATACTCGCCAGGTCGATGGAAGCAAATCGACACAAACTGTTGGATAGTCGGAACCTGATCCTTGCCTTTCGAAAACCAATGTTGCCCCGGCAACATTCGAAAGGCCTATAAATTAAATTCCTTACGTTACCGGGAGTTAGGTAACACCGAGGAGCACTAAAAAACTAACTCCTCGCATGCCCGGAGATAGGCAAAGCCGTGGAGCACTAAAAACTAACTCCTCGCGATGCTCGGATATAAGTAACACCGAGGAGCATCAAAAACTAACTCCTCGCATTATCCAGAGATAGGAAATACCGAGGACCATCAAAAACTAACTACTCGCATTACCCGAAGATAGGGAACGTCGAGGAGAATCAAAATTTACACTCCTTGCATTGCTCGGAGATAGGCAATGCTAAGGAGCACCAAAAGCCGCGCATCAAAAATTAACTCCTCGCATTTCCCGGAGATAAACAATGTCGATGAGAAGAACTCCTCACGTTGCTTGGAGATAGGAAATGTCGAGGAGCACTAAAAAACTAACTTCTCATGTTTCTCGGAGATAGGCAACGCCGAGGAGCACTAAAGACTAACTCCTCCCGTTGCCAGAAGATAGGCAATGCCGAGGAGCATCGAAAACTAACTCCTCGCATTGCCCGAAGATAGCAATGCCAAAAACCATTCAAAACTAACTCCTCGCGTTGCCAGGATATAGATAACACCAAGGAGCATCAAAACTAGCAATCCTTACTTTGCCTGGATATAGGCAATGCCACGTAGCACCAAAAGCCGTGCATCAAAAACTAACTCCTCGCATTTCCGAAGATAGACAACACCGAGGAACATAACTCCTCACGTTTCTAGAAGATAGGCAACACCTAGGAGCATGGCTCATCGCATAGCTTGGAGATAGGCAACGTCGAGTAGCACTAAAAAACTAAGTCCTCATGTTGCCCGGAGATAGGCAACGTCGAGGAGCACTAAAAGATGAACTCCTCGCGTTGCCGAAGATAGGCAACCCCGAGGAGGATTAAAAGACCAACTCCTTGCGTTGCTCGGGGATAGGAAATGCCAAAAAACATCAAGGACTAACTCCTCGCATTTCCCAAAGATAGATAACACCGAGAAGCATCAAAAACTAACTCCTTATTTTGCCCGGAGATAGGCAACGCTAAGGAGTGCCAAAAGTTGTGCATTCCATAAGCCGCACCAAAATATACGCTCTTGCATCGCCCGGAGATAGGAAATGCCGAGGAGCACCAAAAGCCATGCATTTCACAAGCCGCACACTTACTCCTAAAATGTACGCTCCTCACATTGCCCAAAGATAGACAAAACCGAGGAAAACTAAAATCCGTGCATCAATAAGTAGTGCACTAACTTTCAAAACACAAACACCTCATGTTGCCCGAAGATAGGCAACACGGGATAATTTCATAAGCAGCGCTCCCTCAAAAGCCAGGCACTTCGATTAAAAGGGATCCACTCTACCCGACAGAACCAACATTGCTTCGGTAGTACCGCAAGGCTGAAAAACCAAGAAGCCAGTAAAGAATTTTAATTTTTGACCAAAGTTAATGTACAAAATGTCAAAATTCAAGATATCCAAGTCACGAGTTGCCAAACATAGGAGCTACGATGTACCTTTGACTAGGGGCATTAAGGGAAAAGCCCTGACCATCAAGTCTCACATCAATTATTTAGAATAATTTACCCTATGGACTGAGGGGCACAGAACACATTACCACTTGGTCAAGATAAAAGATCGCTCCAACTTACAATAAAAGGAGGAACATACCATCGTCTAGAGATAGATGATGATGGTAGGCTGTTCCAGAATCAAATCATCAACGCACCAGTTTCCAAATAATAAAAGCGGGTGCTCGATTGAGGTCTCAAACCATAACTTGTAGAAAACCAGCTATTATCTAAAAACAGACCACGGCAAGGAGAGAACACTCAAAATCGAGTAGCTGAACCATTGATTCCCGAAGATTGGAACCAAAGAATAAGGTAGATATCTGCAATAATGCTATCATCTTAGCATAACGCATATGGCCTAAAACAAGCAAGGTTAAGTGCCATGGATTCAAGACAAACACTGCCGAACTCTACCATTCCATGATCAATATAGGAATGAACGCAGTCATACCGAGGGCAATGTGAAGACTTGCTCCACAATTTCAGATAAGAAACTGGAATTTGACACCTAGAAGTGAAAGGTTCTGCCTAGAAATGAAGGGTTTCGCAGATAGTCGTTTGATGATAACAAAAACCAGTAGGAGGAAGTATGACTATGGAATTTGTTAAGCAACAGCCTTGCATCTCCAAGGGTAATACGATGGTTATAAACAAAGCTGGGTAGCGAAAATGCCTGGGATTCCCACCATCCCAAAATATGGCATCTGCCAGATTTAAGCAATGTTGAGAAAACAACACATTGGGTAAAAAGGAATCTACTCAACTCTATAAGATTGGATGAATGATTCGACCATCACCAAGATGACTTTAGCATTGCCCGAAGCACTAAGAAAATACTTCTACAATCCAACCAACGAAGTACTAGCATTCGAAGGCCGAAACTAGTACCCAACTGGATTAAGAGCACCACCGAAGCGATGGAAAAATCAATCCCAACCTCCTGAGTGTCGATGTTGCCTCGCTAACGCCGAGGCCTTCTTTAATCTTTTAAGTACTGGTGTTGCCTTGGAAATGCTGGGAAAATTTTCTATGTCTGAAGTACCATTATTGCCCTAGCAATGCTAGGAAACTTTCTATTTCATAAGTACCGGTGTTGCCTTGGCAACTCTGGGAAACATTCTACTCACAACGTATAGGTATTTCCCCAACAATGCTAGGAAAATTTTAATCTACAGGGTTGATGAGAAACACTCATCGCAGTGAAACATCAACGCACTAGCTTCCGGAGATAGAAATTGGTCCTCAACTGAGTTTCTACCTTCTCTTTAGAAAAATACTATTGCCCAATGACAGGCAATGATTAAAAGACATCCTTTCATAGGTCAACCGGATGGGTTGACCTTCCATCACAGGAATCAGCCACTGCACAAGAATAAAGCAGTGTCGAAAGGAAATCCCAGGATTGAATTATCCATGTACTAGTTTATATGAATGAAAGCTAGTGCATAACTGAATTTCCTAAATTCAACTTAGAAATAATTTAGACACAGCCAAAAGGTAGGCAGCCTCGAGGAAATGTTGCTTGGAACCAAACAGCTAGGTTATCAATTCTCAAAGATAGGAGTTGAAATATGAACAAAACTTCCATGACAACTCAGCGACCAAATAGAGCATGCATGGCCAAGAACAAGCGGAAGAAATCATGGAAGGTCAAAAATAAAATCCCTCAGATTTCCATCTCTCACAATTGCTCAAATACAAGCATTCGAAATAGCTAATCCCTCAAGAAGGGATAGAAGCATAGATACTTGATCGAAAGAAATGTTTCAAAAGTCCAAACATGAATAAACACGAGGTTGGTTAGATAACGGTTTTGTATAACAAACCAGAGCATTCTGGCAACAAAATCGCCAATAAAGGAATAGAAGGATTTAACGCTAAGAAATCAACCGTCGCTCATAGTTTGGCGATGATGAGAAGGATCGATGACCTACTTACAGTCTAACTAGATAATTTGGTTCCAACCTGTAGGATCATGCCATTACCCAAAATTGGTCATGCTGACTGAAGATTCACAACATCAAGGAAAAATCCATAGAGTTGAGTCATCCGTGTATGAGTTTCCGAACATAGAAACGAGCACATGGTTAGGATCTCAATATCGGACACAGAAGACCTTACTTTAGCAAAAGATGCTGGAAAAAACGCATCTTTCTAATACATGCCGACATCATTACAAAACTCATATCTTGGAATCAAGCAAAAAAGTCTCTAGTTCTCGAAGAAAGGAGTTGTCATGTCAATCAAACTAGGGCAATCAAACTTATTTCCTAGGAAACCTAGTCTTCTAAAATATGTTGGTTCGGTATTCAAAGTAATTAGCCCTACGTACTAAGGCATTTACACTAACACTTTGTTGAAACTAACTCAATTGTGCAAAAGTAGGTATTAGCTACAAAACTGGCTAGACCAAGCTGCTTCATAGTTCTGAACAAAGCCGTGAAATAGGATATGTCAAAATGACCACAGAAGTATTATTTACATGTATAGAATTAATGTAAATGAATATGCTGCACATGAGCATAAGTAGTGCAACAGCGAGAAAAACAATTTTCGAAATCAAGCAATTAGGTCAATAGTCCCCGGGGACAGAGGCTGGTGTGCGTTGAATTTCAAAAAATGCATGAGAAGGATAATCGCAATCGAACAACTCATATGCTAGTTTTCGAAGGCTAAAACTGTGTCTGATTGAACTTCAACTACAACTCTACAAGAGCAACCGTGCCTCTGAATTTAACTGCAATCAGTCCTCCTAATATGATAGGAATAATAAGCGAGCCTAAGTCATGAAGGACCCAGTTTTTGAAAAAGTAGGAGTACCTCCACCAGACTAAAGATTGGATGACTAAAAAAAATCATTTTCAACGACAAAACTTGGCATTCAACCATGTCAGGTATGTTTTACATTAAATAATATCCTCATATAACCAATGCCCAGAATCCAAGGGAAGTCAATGTATGTTGACCAATCAGGTCCTGAGCTTTCACCGAGGCAGATGCAGTATGTTATCTACATGAAAAGAGTCAAGTATCCAGAATACTGCGAACAAACAATCTAATGTAGATAGCTTGCTTACATTTGAAAAACAGTCAATATCGTCCTTTGAAATATCTCTTCCACACTTACCTATTATTGATCAACAATCGATAAAGAAGCTGTTATTCGAAGCGACGCGGTAAGCTTTTCTTTTCAGGATCACTGGAATACAGAAATAGAAAGAGCAGTAAAATTGAATCATCGACTATGTCCGATTTTGGAATAAATTGTAGCATTGGAATTCAAAAACATCGACGGGAACTTAACCAAATTCTCGAAAGAAAAAGCTGAAGACAAAGAGCAAGATTTCCCCCTAGAACGGCGTACAATTATTCGAGATAAAACATAGCTTCACCACTGGTCGAATTAAAACTGTATAGTACAACTCTAAACCTACATCAAGCACCCACTTATCGACCTAAACCCTTGAGTAAACTATGGAGCAAAGACTGCATCGTCAATACCAGAATTGAATTTCAGATTGAAATAAAGAAAAAGAATGAATGTCAGAAGTCGGTTAATTCAGAACAACATCTTGAGGTGGACTTCGACGATTCACGTCGAAAATTCATTAGTCAAAGCCAAATTTGCAAGGAAACCTCCACACAATCAATTAGATTTCGCAAAAAGAACACTCAAAAGATGTTACTTCCAAAGCACGTCTTTTTTTCAACGAAGACGTACTCTAGGGGAAAATTTTATCAGAGTTTTTAACTCATCAGGATCCAATAGGAGAGAGAACGATCTTGTTTTATCAAGATGGTTCAAGAACTTAAACAGAAAGGCTAAAGCAAGGAGTTAACGAGAGCCAAGCTATGTTACTAAGGCAACGGCTGGGACCGGCTAAACCAAGAGACTGACATTCTTTCAGCCCAATCAGCAGCTGAGCACAAACAGCAAGTAAATTATCATCAAAGCGAAGCAACGACGACATAAGATCATGGAAACATCCCAAACTCTAAACACCAGAAAATATACTAAGTGATTGGATCGTTAGCGACCCATACTCTATGGATCTATAGCGCCCCATGCCTATACTTGAATCTTCAAATAAGCTAGCTAAGGTGGCAATAAGAAAGGAGCTAAGTCACTAGCTCGCATACGAGCCAGACCTATGGGTCACCAGCGACCCACCGACCATGGGTAGCTAGCGATCCATGGTTTTGGCTCGGATAGCAAGCTAAATCCCCTTAAGGTCGTTTCCTACCTACCTATGAGCAGTTGATGAAGTGGTCTGATCCAGAAGCTTTCCAATCTCTATAAGTACCATCCTACCTACAACATAAATGGGATCTTCTTCGAATTGGTTGTAAAAGCTCTACTGGAACTATTCTTCACTCTTTATCTCCCTTACAACAATCTTCAAAGGAATTCACTGAAATCTCCAGTGGATTTTAGCTCTAGGACTTCAATCTTACTAAAGATAATCAAAGCCTTGTAATCAAATATCTCTTGTAATAGCAATCAGTCAATAGTGAAACTACAAAGTGGACATAGGTTTCATTAACAGTCGAAGCACTATAAAAAAATTTCTGTTTTCTTTATTTTACTATTCTTTTTTATATCTATTATTTGTGATATTTCTTTGTCAGAATAGGGTTGGTGCTTTCAAACTCAAACCAGGGTGTTGGTTCATTTTTTGGGTCAACAACATTCTTCCTCCTAAAAAAAATTTGTCCCGAAATTAGCATACAAAAAGATAACTCAAAATAATACTCCATGCACAATCCATACAACAAGCAACAACTATCCTAGCATCAATTCAATTTAAGCTTCCCTTATACTATCCTCTGTCTCCAAAGTACAATCTCGAGGATCCATACTCCATTGAATCTTAATCAATCTTACTATCTTATTACGCAGTCTCTTCTCATCCCGACCCACAATGCGAACTGAATGTTTGATCACAGTTAAGTTTGGTTCTACCTCGAAATCCTCTTGCATAGATGGATCAATAATCAGAGATGTGTCATGCACATATATCTTCAAATGAGACAAATGGAAAACATTATGGACCCCCGACAACTTCTCCGGCAACTCAACTCTGTAGGCAAGTAGCCCAATTCTCTCTAGAATTCTAAAAGGTCCAACATACCTTGGTGCCAACTCCTCGACTCTCCCAAATCGAAAAACTCCTCTAATTTTCTAAATCTTCACAAACACAAATCTCCAACTGCAATTTCCAAATCTGTTTGCCTCCAATCTGCATAATTCTTTTGCCAATTTTGAGCTTCTTTCACCCTCTGCTTGATCACTGCAACCTTCTCCATAGCCTTCCAAATCATATTGGGTCTAAGAATTAGACGATCTCCAGTCTCCATCTAACACATAGGTGACTTACATGGTCATTCATAAAGAGCTTCATAGGGTGCCATACCAATGCTGGCTTAATAACTATTGTTGTAGGAGAACTTCACCAAGTGTAGATGATCTTCCTACTGATGTGCACGTAAATATGCATATTTTTCCTTTCATATTTAATCAAATAAATGAGCATATATGGTATTTTAACATGTTTAAACCCAAAATTTAAATTATTTTCAAATCATCATCTATTCATCTTCATATAGGGACGAAATGGTCATTTTTGTGTGCTAATTAATTTGAGAATATTCACTTACACATTTTATTTTTATTTGTAGGAATTTGGATGGAAATATGAAGAAGTTCTTATGGAAATGTACATGCACAAGTATGGAAACAAAGGAATGTAGAAATAATTCAATTCATGAAATCATGGAGGACCCCACCTACCGAGATAACAAATATGAGAAGCTAAACCCCTTCAATTTAGGGGTAGTGAAGCTCTTTTAATCATGTAGATTCAGCATATTTGTTAATTTTGATCACTTTTTGTGCTTAATGGAAATGTTTGATGTGGTTAAATTTTGTTGTTTAGTTTTAAATTTGATAGTCTATGCTGTTGACACCAAATAGGCTATGCTTAAACAAACACAAACACAAATTACCTCTTCATCTACATATGATTATGGTAATGAAGTGGATTTTAAAATCAAAATTTAATGGTCAATATTATTAATCAATAGTAAATAGATCATGCTTAGAATATAATTTATTCTTGATTTCATTATCATTTTCATGAGATTTAACAAGTGGTTTAGTGGGTGTGTTAAAGTTCGGTGATGTATGTTGGACTAATTAATAGCACAAATATGTTATACTTATGACAAACACATCAACTAAATTCACTAATGACCAAAAAAGAGAGATCATAATTTCATTGTGTTGATTTATGTGATTATGAAAAGGAAATTACCATTAAATTGTCTTCTACTCTCATATTTTTATTCACTTTTGCTTGTATTTAGTTTTTATATTTTTTAGCTTAAAACAACTTCAAATCTTGGTTTAATTTGATTGAGTAGAATTTAAATCAATACAATTCCCTACGGATTGACCCGTACTTGCCACGTACTAAAATTGTACGCCGTGCGCTTGCGGTTATTTTATTATAATTTTTTAGCCATTTTATAATCCACTAGAAATTTAGTTGTTCAACAATTTCTTGACGCCGGTGCCGGGGAATTAATTTGATTTTATTTCTATTGTTGAATTATCTTTTTGTTTGATTTTATTATGTGTTAATTTGCATTTAACAAAAAATATGGTGTGTCGTGTGTTTGTTGTTTGATTTTTGCTTGCGTTTTGATTGTGTGCTTGTTGTTTTTCCATTTGCATTTCTATTTAAAAGGAAAAAAAATCGTACATAATTTTATAAAAAGAAAATATTATTCACATTTGCGTTTACATTTTATGTTTTGAGCATATACATTTACATTTGCATACACATTTTCTTCACTATTTTACAAAAACAAAAAAAAAAAACAAAAAATTAAAAATTCACTCCATTCACATTCGCATACCCTCCTCCATTCACTGTTTACAAACCTCTGTGCACATACAGTTAACAGTGTGCATTTCCTTAAACCACCCTGTGCCTGTGCACATTTCAGCCTTTCCAATAACACTGCCTTATCATCACCCATATTTCAGTGCAACTCCACATATACTCTCACACCACAATACAAACCAATGAGATTAACAGCCATCACAACACTTCACCACTGCGAACCACTTCCTCCCCACAGTATTGCTACATTGCTCCACCACCAACTATATCACTGCATTATCTGCTAACAAATCACCATCACTACGGATAGCAACTTCTTCCTCTCTATCACATTCCTGCCACAGTCACACTTTTGCAAATTTCATCAGCCTACCCACTAAAATCCCTCCGTTGTAATACATATTGCACTACCATCCATAATACAAACCATATACAACTCTATGCATCTCCACAGTCACCATATATCTGCCACAAGCATTACAACCCTCAACATCAGCAACAAGCCTTACTACAACCAAACTGCACCATCACTGTCTCCTGCCAACTTCACATTCACTATTACCAAAACTGCTTAAACATCCCCATACCACATCCTCTGCTATAATACATTCATTTCATACAAACTGGTGCCACAAGCAAACTCCCTTTCCCCTATCAACAACCAGCAGCACAGCTGCACTTGACAGCATCTGCCTGCAGCTTCATCTCACACTTCGCACCTCTTCACTACATCATCAGTTGCTACATCCTATTTCTGTCACTACTGTTGTCATACATATCTCACTGCTGTCATATTTCTGTCACTACTGCACATATATTTCATCACTCTGCCTCGCCTCACATCACTGTTGAGAACATACAACCCTCCACATTTCTGCCTTACCACACATCACCACTGACCATCTCTGCTATCACCACTCTGTTACATATAACAAACAACCCACAACCATTTCCTTAAAACTGCTACCATCAACTTCATTTCACTACACTATAACAACACTTTAATACCGCAGCAGTTTCTTCATCACAATCATCATCTCCTTACTGCTCCACCTCTGCCAATCCTGACGTAGTACCATCGACCAACTGTTGTCATTCACACAAATAAACTGCTACATTGTTAGGGACTTTGCGGTTCGAGACGGATTTGATGGCGATAGTGATGAAGACAATGCTGTACTTCCGACTTCAAGGATCTATGGAATAGATTCCTTCATACAATAGTTCAACCCATCAGGTACAAACGGGTTATCGAACTATCGACTTTCAGGATTCAATGAAGCCCTATAACAGCGTAATCGGATTCAAAGTTTGTACGACTTTGATCCGACCAAGAACACTTCAGAAACTGTATCTGATGATGCAATTTGTATAGAGTAGAATGAAGAGGAAGAAGAAAACAATTCTGCAACGCTTTCTGAATTTGCAACACCTAGGAGGCGCCACAAAACAGAGCAATCTGTAAAGATTTCTGGGCGTCGCAGAATTGTGTGGAGAAGAAGAAGAGGATTCGAAAACTTTATCCAACTGTTTTCGGGCGTCGCTATATATAGACGTGAAGTGGTGTCCATTCGCGAAGCGTCGCGACCGTTTGCAACGGTTCGCAACTGTGGCGAATGGATTCAAAAATTAAACATCGCGACCTTTCGTTTGCAACGTTCAGAAAACCGTTGCAATTCAAACGTCGCGTCCATTCAGTTTGTAACGTTTAGACAACGTTACAAATTCCCGCCCTTTATCCAAATTCAGATTTGCCGGTTCTGGGTCCTTAACGGGCCGAAATCTGGTCCGTTACTGTTCATATATGATCCAAATATATTTTCGGATCCGAACCCGAAACCCGTACCCGATCCGGCCCGGTTCGGTCGGACGGACGGCCGCGGCGCGCGTGGTGTTGCATGACTTCTCTCCTCACAACAAAGCAAACATGTGGGAAGCCCCAAGGCCCCAACATCCACTTGAGAGAGCTATACTTATACAAGTATAGTCTCCTTTTTTCTACAATGTGGGACTTTACTTTCTTTTCTTCTTCTTTCCTTCTTTCTCTTCCAAACAAAAAACCCAAAGCCCAAATCTTTTGAAAATTTACAACAATCTCTCCCAATTTTCAAAATAAGAAAATAAATAAATAGGACGGCTGAATCACTAGAGTGACTTCCTACATACCCAAGTGAGATTAAGCCTATGTAGTTCTAAGATCAAGTTTTGCATCATCGTGAAAACCAACACATAAATAAAAGGTATCTTTTGGATTTGAACCTTTACTTAGTGTAAACCATTCAAAGCCTTATCGAGATTCTATGGTGAACGAATCTTGAACCAAGTATCCCTAATGATAAAACTGGAACAATCACACATGTTGATTTCCTTAGGTAAAGTGTTCTGTATTGCTCAGCACGTTAATGGCCATGTGCTTAAATCCTGGTTCACGAGTCTACTTAGAAAGCGGTCTTACTTTCCTAGGAAACGGCCTGATTTCCATACTCATATAGGTAAGTCCCTTAAGGTGTTTCTGCGATACACCTTTTAAGGTTTCTAGACTTATTAAGGATATATATCCATCCTTTGTTCTTGCAGAATCCAACACTAAATATTATGGGATTATCAATTTACTGTTCCGTAATCATTCTCTTAACTTGTTGGTACCCATTGAACTTTGTCTATCCTTTTCAAGACATAAGTTGGGTTTCTGTTAAGGATGATCAACCTTCATTCACAGACCTTAGTCCCATTTCTCGTGACTTTATAGAAACCATTGCCTTTGGAAGACCTTTTGTAAGTGAGTCAGCCAAGTTTTTCTTCGTTTCTATGTAGTCAACAGTTATAACTCCTCTTTTGAGTAACTGTCTCACCATTTAATGTCTTAGGCTCACATGTCTAGACTTTCCATTATATGTCTTATTAGACACATTGTATATTGTTGCTTGATTGTCACAGTTAATCAAGACTGCTGGAGATGGCTTCTTCCACAAAGGGATTTCCATTAATAAATTCCTAAGCCATTCCGCTTCTTTACATGCATCTGCTAATGCAATCAATTCTGACAACATTGTTGAGTCAGAAATACAGGTCTGCTTCTTGGAAGCCCAAGACACAGCAGTGCCTCCTAGTGTAAAGATCCATCCAGTCGTAGACTTGGATTTGGATTCTACATTGTTCCAGGTTGTATCACTATATCCTTCTATTACAGCAGGATATCCTTTATAAGATAAACCATATTCAATGGTTCCTTTCAAATAAGCTAAAACTCTGGAAATGGCTTTTCAATGTTCGAAACCTGGATTACTCGTAAATCGACACAATATACTTATAGCATGCGCGATGTCTGGTCTAGTGCAATGCATAGCATACATAAGACTCCCAATAACACTAGAATACTCTAGTTGAGAGATAGTACGTCCAGTGTTCTTTTCTAATTTAATACTAGGATCTAAAGGAGTTGGTGCTGGTTTGTCATCGTAATGACCATACCTTTGTAGGAATTTCTCTATGTAATGGGATTGAGTTAGTAATAACTCCCTCTCTTTAATAACAATTTTAATTCCCAGAATTACATCAGCCTCTCCTAGATCTTTCATATCGAATTTAGAAGACAAAAACTTTTTAGTTTCATTCACACAGGATATATTAGAACCAAATATTAGCATGTCATCAACGTATAAACATATTATAACAATACCGTTGTTATCCGATTTGCTATAAATACATTTATCAGCATCATTAACAATGAATCCATATGACAGTGCAACTTTATCAAACTTCTCATGCCATTGCATGGGAGCTTGCTTCAGGCCATAAAGAGATTTTACTAATTTGCAAACTTTCTTTTCTTGGCCTGGGGTTTTGAAACCTTCAGGTTGTTCCATATATATTTCTTCTTCTAAATCTCCATTTATAAAAGCAGTCTTTACATCCATTTGATGTATGACTAATTTATGAATTGATGCAAGTGCAATTAAACAGCGTATAGAAGATATGCGAGCAACTGGAGCATATGTATCAAAATAATCTACTCCATGTCTTTGCTTATATCCCTTAGCAACTAATCTGGCTTTAAACTTATCAATGGATCCATTTGTATTCACTTTTTCTTGAATATCCATTTACATCCTACAGGTTTAGCACCAGGAGTTAAATCAGTTAAAACCCAAGTTTGGTTTAACATTATGGAATTCATATCATCACTGATAGCTTCTTTCCAGAAATTTGAATCTCTGGAACTCATGGCTTCAGAATAAGTTTTGGGATCATCATCAACGTTCATTACATATTTAGTCACATTAAGGACTTCGTCCTTACTGCCTTCTACAAGATATGTAATGAAGTCAGGACCATAGTCCTTCTCTATTCTCGCTCTTTTACTTCTCCGTTGTTCAGTACTATTATCTGAGACTGACACTTCCTTGCTGTTTTGAGCAGGAGCATAATCATCGTCATTGATATCATTAGTCATACTAGGTTCTGGACTAGATGATCTCAATGGGATCTCAACAGTTTGATTTTCAAAAAATTCTACATCTACAGATTTATATAACTTCTAGAGTGTCAAGAATAAGAAATCCATAAGTTATACTATTAAGTGAATATCCTATGAAAACGCATTTAAATGCTCTATTTCCCAACTTTGGTCGTTTAGGGTCTGGTTTTCTAACATAAGCTAAGCAACCCCAAACTTTAAGTCTAGTTAAGTTAGGTTTCCTATTAAACCATAATTCATAAGGGGAAATATTATTCTTTTTAAGTGGTACTCTATTTAAAATATAACATGCAGATAACATAGCATCACCCCATAGGTTATAAGGTAAATTAGAACTTATGAGCATGGAATTAACCATTTCTACTAAAGTTCTATTCTTCCTTTCAGCAACACCATTTTGTTGTAGTGTATATGGGGCAGTACATTGGTGAATTATACCTTGTTGTTTACAAAACAAGGTGAATTCATTTGAGAAATATTCACCACCACGATCTGAATGTAATATTTTAATTTTAACTCCTAATTGTGTTTCGACCTCTGCTTTGTAAATTTTGAATTTATCAAAAGCCTCATCTTTAGTTTTCATTAGATATACATATGCATATCTAGTATAATCATCAATGAATGTTATATAGTATTGGTTACTACAATAGGTGATATGACTTTTTAAGTCACCCACATCACTATATACCAAATCAAGCAAACCAGTTTTCCTTTCTACGGATTTAAAGGATTTCTGGTGTATTTTTGCTTGAACGCATATTTCACATTTAGAGATGGTATCGAAATCACAATCAGAAATTAATCCTAATTTATTCATATTCCTAATGGAATTATAATTAACATGTCCTAATCTACCATGCCATAAATTAATAGAATCAACAATATAAACAGAAGATTTCTTTATTAAATTCAACTTAATCATGCCGTTACAAGAGTATCCATGTCCAATGAATTTACCATTCTTAGACAACACTAGCTTATCAGACTCATACACCATCTTGAATCCTCCTTTGTTAAGAAGGTATCCAGAGACCAAATTCTTACACATATCGGGTACATAGAATACATTGACTAATGTAAGAACCTTTCCAGAGGTGAGAAGAAGTTCTATAGTGTCCTTTTCCCAGAACTTTGCTTGGAACCCTATTTGCTCCAGTAACTTCGTCGGCTTCTCCTTTATTTTCTTCGTAACTCTTGAACAGATTACGGACTTTGCAAATGTGAATGGTTTCTCCATTATCGAACCACCAATCATTATCATTGCCACTAACAGAGTTTGCCTCTTGCACTACAGCCACAAGCGAGTCTTCGACCACATTCACTTTTTGTTGTTTCTTCCGCAGACGGCAGTCTCGGGCATAGTGGCCGGGCTTGTTACAAAAATAACACGCACCTTTCCTTTTGTTGTTAGTTTTGGAATGATTTTTCTTAAACTATGTCTCATTCTTTGGCTTTAATTTATCAGTAATTTCAACATTATTTGCCTTAGAATGGGACTCGGTTTGCGGATTATCATCTAGATCGCGTTTGCGAGAGTCTTCTTCAATACGAAGATGACGTTGTAAACCGTCTAAATTATAATCCGTTTCCGCATGCTTCATCTTTTTCTTATAATCATTCCAACTATGCGGAAGTCTAGAAATTATAACTCCAACAATAAAAGATTCAGGGAGATCAATTCCAGCATCTTTAAGTTGATTCACCAACAGTAAGATTTCGCTTACTTGTCTAATTATGGACTTATTAGCGACCATTTTGAAATCCATAAAATTAAAAATAAGAAACTTTTTATTACTTGCCTCGGATATGCGGTACTTATTCTCCAGAGCAGTCCAGAGTGCCTTCGCTGTTTCCAAGGTCCTATGAGCATTGTAGACTGGGGTAGATAGCGCATTCAGAATATGGCATCTGCATAGGCAATCGTCCTCATTGCGCTTTGCACGTTTAGCCTTTAGAGCAGCATCATCCTTATCAGTTTCCTTCGGGATTTCTTCCAAGTCATCTTCCAAGATGTAGAACAACTTGACGGTGACCAGGAAAAATTTCATCGTTTCTTGCCAACGAGTGAAATTGTCGCCATCAAAATGCTCCAATCGAGTTAGATGCTGATTCATAACTTGTAGAGCGCTCGAACCTTCCATGGTTGAAGTTTATTGTCTGAAATTGTCTGAAAATTTGTTGGGGATTTTGCGGTTCGAGACGGATTCGATGGCGATAGTGATGAAGACAATGTTGTACTTCCGACTTCAAGGATCTATGGAATAGATTCTTTCAGACAATAGTTCAACCCACCAGATACAAACGGGTTATCGAACTATCGACTTTCAGGATTCAATGAAGCCCTATAACAGCGTAATCGGATTCAAAGTTTGTACGGCTTTGATCCGACCAAGAACACTTCAGAAACTGTATCTGATGATGCAATTTGTATAGAGTAGAATGAAGAGGAAGAAGAAAACAATTCTGCAACGCTTTCTGAATTTGCAACACCTTGGAGGCGTCACAAAACAAAGCAATCTGTAAAGATTTCAGGGCGTCGTAGAATTATGTGGAGAAGAAGAAGAGGATTCGAAAACTTTATCCAACTCTTTTCGGGCGTCGCTATATATAGACGTGAAGAGGTGTCCATTCAGTTTGCAGAATTGCGAATGGATTCAAAAATCAAACGTCGCGACTTTTCGTTTGCAACGTTCAGAATTGCAATTCAAACGTCGCGTCCATTCAGTTTGTAACGCTACAAATTCCCGCTCTTTATCCAAATTCAGATTTGCCGGTTTTGGGTCCTTAACGGGCCGAAATCTGGCCCGTTACTGTTCATATATGATCCGAAAATATTTTTGGATCCGAACCCGACCCGGTCGGACGGACGGCAATGGCGCACTTGCGGTGTTGCATGACTTCTCTCCTCACAACAAAGCAAACATGTGGGAGCCCCAAGGCCCCAACATCCACTTGATAGAGCTATACTTATACAAGTATAGTCTCCTCTTTTCTACAATGTGGGACTTTACTTTCTTTTCTTCTTATTTCCTTCTTTCTCTTCCAAACAAAAAAACCCAAAGCCCAAATCTTTTGAAAATTTACAACATACATCGCATCATAACTTAACTTTGCCATACCACATTATCACTCCCATCTCTATCTGTTCTCTACCAAGTCACCCACCACTACAGTCACCCATCACTTTCCTCTACATACTGCCTTTTACCCATATCCATTCCTCTCAGCCAACTCCACTGCACTGTCATAGCCCCATCATCACTTGCTACCCACTGAATTGTCCACTACCACTTCACCCAACAAAAATAAAAAATAAAAATAAATAAAAAAGCACACCACCTCAGTTTACAGCACCGCAACATACAACCTCTTAGCCAACCATCACCAGCCGCAATCGTACCTTCATCCACACAACTGATGCTACACCTCTGCCACCAGTTCTGCCTGTAACCATATCAAAATCACTATTGCCTACAAATGCATTCCTCATCTTTGATCATCATCCACTTCTCCACAGCACCCTTCATCAGTTCACCTCTACATTCACCAAGTATCTACAGCTCCATAGCACAATACATCGCTCCATACTACAACATCACCAACTATCATCCGTAACCGCCTCCACAAACAACGCTGACCAAATCATCCCTGTACTCCCATCTTCAACCATAGCTTCAACTTCATCTACCACCAAACGGCAACCGAAACTATCAAACCGTGACAGTAATCACCTCTAAACAACCGAATCATCCCAATCACCCCAATCATCAAACGTCATCGAGACCAATCGCCGAATCTCGCAATCGAATCAACTCCACTCGAAAATAATTAATCCGCGACCAAATTGATTCAAGACGCCCTTTTTTTTGTTTTTTTGTTGTTTTATGTTTGACGGAGAAAAGGGATAACATTTGATTTTTTTTATTTAAGGTGAAGCGGTTTGATTAAAATATAATAATAATAATAATAATAATAACTAGTATAACCGCACAACGGTGGAGAAACCGACCGTTCGATTGTATAACTTTGATAAGAAATATACATTTAAAATTTTTGTTAATATTACTTAAACATTAAGTGATAATATGTTGGAAAATAATAAATTGAGATTTGAATCTGAAAATATGAATTTTAAATTTAAATATTAATCAAAGCATTCAAAATTGTCGATTTGAAATTGAAATTTTAGAATTTGAAAATCATAATAGATTTGAATTTGGAATCTTTGATACACGAAATAAAAGGAGAAAGTTTAGGGAAACCGCGATGAGACAAGATCTACATTTTTAGGGAAACCGCAATGAGATAAGATCCACGTTTTTAGGGAAACCGCGATGAGAAAAGATCCACGTTTTTTTGGCTTCAGAAAAATTGATTTTGGCCAGTGACAGTAAGCAAACCTCCCTAACGGTTGGTTTGATAATAATTAGGCTTTAGCTTGTTTGTGGGCCTGAGTGGATAGTTGTTTTTGTACTGTTTTGTTTAGCTTGTTTAATTGTTTAAGTTTGTTTTAGTGTTTTGATTCACTTGTTTTATTTTGAATTTATATACTTAATCGTTTGTTTTGATTAGGTTGCAAAAACAGAAAATCAAAAGGAAGGTTGTCAAATAAATTGCTTGTTAAAAAAATCGCTGCTTAAACATAATCTCCTAATAATTCTGGTATCATGCCCTTATCAATTGTTTTTATTTTCTTTACATTGTTGGTTGGTTGCATCTTAAAAGAAAATAAAAAAAACAAATTTCATTCGTACTTGCATTTTTAATTCACGTTTAATTCTTGTTCTGCATTCATCTTATCTTGTTTCCATTTTCTAAGGGCAATATCCGAATCCACATAAGATGAGGGATTTCAGCACCCCTTTCTTGACCCACAAATTGCATTTCGTCTTAGAATTTGATTACTAATAATGGTTACACACTTGACTGAAGGGTGTCACGAGCTCGCTTGGAGCTTAATTATATATTGACAAGTTGTCATCCTTGAACTATTTTATTTTTTGGTGTCTAGGCTACGAAAGAGCAATAATCAGTTACAATATTACGGTGATTCGTAAATATTATACTGATTATTTCTATGAAGGTACTTAGACCTTCGATTGCACTATTACGATGATCCGTGGCGCACCGATAACTCCTATCCGTTACTTGGCTAAAAAAATTTTTGTTGATTTAAGACAAAGTATGATTATACAATTTTGGGTTAGGAGCTATTAAGAATAGAAAATTGTCTCCTTAAATTCATTTAGTTGCATTAGTTCATACATATTTAAAAAAAAAATCAAAATCCAAATCCAAAACAAAAAATTATAAATTTTCCTTAACTTATTTTTTTTTATTTCTTTTCCTTTGAAATTGTTTTTCAATCAAAATCAAAAAAATCCAAAAAAAAAAAATTGAGTCAGTTTTGTTTTTGAAAAACAAAAAAATGTAATCTTTTCAAAAGCAACAAAACAAAAACATATAAAATGAAAAAATTGAAAATCCAAAAAACAAAAAAAATCAATTTTCCTTTTTGAAAAATAAATTCTTTTTGGTAAATATTTTTTTTATAAAAAAACATACTTGAAAATGTCCGAATTTTCTTACTTGCCAGAATTTTACATCAAATTCTTATGGATATTTTAATAACAACTATTATACAAACGATTCGAATTTTGAACCACAAAGTTTCAAAATTACGATCAACCCTCAACTCTTGAAAATAGTATTGAAACAATTTCGTCCTAACTTGAGCTCTCTATACAAAAAAAATCAAATGATAAATTATTTGTGTAATTCATATTTGTGCAATAACTCAAGTTAAGGATTTTAAAATAATCAAAATTTGAATTATCTTCAAAATTTAAAATGATTTCGAGTATAACTCATGCCAATACAATTTCGAACTCCAAAACGAAATTCAAAATCAAAATGGAAACAATTGTTTAAATGACTTAGCAATGGGAATAATTTCAATTATGGTGCAATGGACAATTTTTGTTCTCAACAATTTCAAATTGAAAATTCTCATGTTAATAATTATAAATTGGATTATGTTGAGCAAACGGAAGAAATTCACTAAGACCGCACGGATTTATTGTTTGAAACATACAGGAAACAACGTGAGAAACCAAATCAACTCCTAACGTGTGACGAATCAAATAATAATCCATCTTTTACCAAAATTGACGATTTTCAAATAACAGCTTTTGAAATTGAGAACGAAAATCTTAATGAAGTTGTTGAAAATGTGGTAATTGAATTGTATTTCAATTATTTTCAAAGTGTAGAACCAAATTTAAAATTCGATCTTCCTTTTTTCGATTTTGGAAATTTGAATACAACAACTCTAGATTTTGAAATTGATACATGCAATGAAGTTGTTGATAATTCAACAAAAGGAAGACGAATTTAGCGAACATGATTTTTTTTGGACTTTTCAAAGATTAGTTGTTGAATTCTGAAGGGGTAGATTTAAATCATCATTTTGATTTTGAATTCAATAATTCTGAAGAATTTTTCAATGATAAGCTTGACTTTCAAATTGGTGAAAATAAACTAAAACTTCAATAAATTATTCTATGTCCCAAAAATCATCGAAATTAAAACAACTCATACGATTTTTAATAAAACGACATTCATTTTTCCAAATCAACATTCCACTTTCAAATCTTTTATGCTTTGGTTTTCTATGCTTTAGTTATGCCTCTTATACTTGACGAGATAAATGAATTGGCCTTTGGAAGACCGTTTCATTTACTCTTCGACTATATATTTTCTGGTGTCGTATAAATAATAATCGTTCAATTTTCATGTAAATACAGGTCATATTTTTATTTTATTTTATTTTATTTTTCTCCTTTCACTTGGGTTGACTGTGGGGATACAGTCAAAATCAAGTGGGGAGGGGGGGAGTCTCATCTTCATTTCCGATTTTTCATAATTTATTTTTTGCATTTTCTTTACAAAACAAAAAAATTAAAAAATATATAAAAAACCAAAATAATAATAATTTTCTTTTAAGCAATTTGAATTATTTTTGAAGAAATGCTATAGGATAGTATAAGATTTTGGTTACTAAAAACGAAATTTTTGAAAATTTATTTATCTCAACAAAAATAAAAATTAAGTTTGATTACAAGTAACGATGGTTTAACTAGTATATTGGAAGTTCATAGGTGTAAATTATGAAGTATATCCTAATTGTAATCATTGTTTAAGAATTAGTTGATTTAAAGTAAAGACGATAACATTTTTTATCTTCTAAGTTAAGTGGTGCTAAGATGATATTGTAAAAATATCTCTTCCTAAACAACAAATTTATATATATATATATATAATTATTTGTATACATTTATTTGTTTTATTAACACCTAGAGTCATGTGTCCACATACAAGTGTGTACACTCGCCATGCTCTGTACCCTTCTCACGTAAGCTCGAAAGACAGTGCGTGATTGGTATATCTAGCTTAGTTTATCTGAGTTAGGTGTATGTACGTACATAAAAATTCTTTCATTAATAACACCTATGTGTTCACTCGCTACACTCTATACCTCTCTCACGTAAGCCCAAAAGGCAATGCATGTGGGGTATATCAGGCCTCAATTTAACTGAGTTATGCATATGTAAATATTGTTAATATCGATAAAATTTTCAAATAAAGAGAGAGTAAGCTATTGAAATCCAAGCACTAATTTTACTTATTTGATTTCACTTGTTATTTAAAAGGAATGAAAATACCACTTTGAAAAACTTTGATAATCAACTAAGGATTTATTTCATAGTTGCACTTTGTTATCAATCAAAACAACTAACCAAACTAGAGTCTAATTGTGATGATAACTTAATTTTTGTTGGATGTTTTGACGAGTAAAATGGATAAAAAATTCATGATGATGACTAAAACATATATTTAACTTATTCTGTCAATTTAAAAGAAAATTCTTCATTTGTAAATATTTTTAAAAACTTGCATTCATCTCTTTGTAAATAAATCTTGCATTCAAGAATTTTCATGTTGCATTTGGATTTTGTGGGTAGTATCCGCTGAAAACCCTCATGTGACAACACTCATCCTACTAGGGATACCTAAAAGTTTAACGGCTTATTTCATACGCTCAATGCAATGGTGCTTCCTATGAAAATGGACTTATCATAGTTTAGTTTATTCGAGGACGAATCAAATGATAAGTGTGGGGATATTTGATGTGCATGTAAATGTGCATATTTTTACTTCCATGTTTAATATACTTTAATAGAATAAATGGGCATATAGGGTATTTTAACATGTTTAAACCCAAATTCAAATTATTTTCAAATCATCATTCATTCATCTTCATATAGGGGAAAAATGATCATTTTTGAGTATTAGTTAATTTGAGAATATTCACTTGCACATTTTATTTTTATTTAAAGGAATTTGGATGGAAGTATGAAGAAGTTCTCATGAAAATATGCATGCACAGTTATGGAAACAAAGGAACGAAGAAATAACTCAATTCATGAAATCATGTAGGACCCCCCCCTCCCCCACTTATCTTGATCTACGATTAGGAGCAAATGCACATGTTAGTGAAGATTAAAGTTACATGCACATGCAATGGTGGATTATGCTTATGCTAATGAAAACTTGGAGGCCACACCTCCTAGAGGAGTATTTTGGATAGTCTGCTAAAATATAATTAGGGTTTTAGGCATGTATAAATACCCCTTATATTTCATGTAATGAAGCTCTTAGTACCATCTTGTAGTTAGTTTGGTGGTAGCCAAAAAAATAAACATAAACTCTCTTTCTCTTTTTAATGGCTTCTTAGCCTTTTCTTATGTAATTTTCATATGCAATTTAATTTCATTCTCTTTTAATTATTGTTCTTACTTTATGTAATTAGTGTGCTTTTTATTTCATGCAAGTAGATAAATTTTTATTTTATTTTAATTAGCTCTCTTCTTACTTTGCTTGCATTTTCTTCTTTGTTTATGTTTATGTTGCAACCTACATTTATTGAAATGATAACAAATACGAGAAGCTAAACACCTTCAATTTAGGGGCAATGAAGCTTTCTTAATCATGTGGATTTAACATATTTATTAATTTTTGATCTCTTTTTATGCTTAATGGAAATGTTTGATGTGCTTAAATTTTGTTGTTTAGCTTTGAATTTGATAGCCTATGTTGTTGATACCAAATAGGCTATGCTTAAACAAACATAAACACAATTTACCTCTTAATCTACATATGATTATGGTAATGAAGTGGATTTTAAAATCAAAATTTGATGGTCGATATTACAGTTAATAGTAAATAGATCATGCTTAGAATAGATTTTATTTTTGATTTCATTTTCATGAGAGGTAACAAGTGGTTTAGTGTGTGTGTGTTTGTTAAAGTTGATGGTAAATATTGGGCTAATGAATAGCATAAATATGTCATACGTATGATATACACATCAACAAAATTCATTAATGACCAAAAAAAAGAGATCATAATTTAAGTTGTATTGATTTATATGATCATGAGAAGGAAATTACCTCTGAATTGCCTTCTACTCTTATATTTGTGTTCAATTTTGCTTGTAGTTAGTTTTTATATTTTTTAGCTTAACACAACTTCAAATCTTGGTTTAATTTGATTGAGTAGAAATTTAAATCAATACAATTCCCTACGGATCGACCCATACTCACCACGTACTAAAATTGTACGTCGTGCGCTTGCGGTTATTTATTACAATTTTTCAGCTACGATAGAAAGATAGCCGATTCAACACTTATGTTCCTTCAAAGTCCAAGATGCATGCTCTCAATAGATCGTCCAACATTCAGTTGACACTCTCAGTTTGACCATCAGTTGGAGGGTGATAGGTTGTGCTCAAACTTAGCTTTATCCCTAAAGCTACTTGTAGTGCCTCCTAAAATTGGTTGGTAAAGATAGGATCTCAATCACTCATAATACTAATTAGGACCCCACGTAATCGAATGATATCTCTCATATAAATCTTTACCAATGATACTACAAACCTTATGGACTTTACCGGAGTAAAATGACCATTCTTGGTCAGCTGATCCACAGAGACCCAAACCTCCTCATTTCCTTTTCTCGATCGAGGAAACTTGTCTATAAAATCCATGAATATCTGTTCCCATTTCGGGATCTCCAATGGTTGAACTAGCCCAGCAGTTCTTTGATGGTCTCCTTTGAATTGATAACATTTTGCACATCTACTCACATAGATAGAGATATCCTTCTTTATCCTACCACCAAAATACTCTCTTCATGTCCTTGTACATCTTATTAACCCTAAGGTGGATACTTAATTTGGATCGATGATATTCCATCAACACTTCCTTCCTAAGGCCAACGACATCCAGAACGCACAACCTTCCATTCATCTTCAAAACACCTTGGCCATCAATCTTAAAATCCGAACATCTACCTTCTTCGACTCCCTACATTAATTCTTCCAAAAGACTATCTTCCCTTTGTTTGTTCGAAATCCTTTCCTAAATAATCGAATTAACCTCTAGGAGAGCCAAAACTACATTCCTACATAGAGCATCTGCTGCCGCATTTGCTTTTCCTACCATGTATAGAATATCCAAATGGTAGGCTGCTAGAAATTCTAATCACTGTTGCTGCCTCAAATTCAGATCCTTTAATGTGAAAAGATACTTTATGGACTTGTGATCTCTGAAGAGCTCGAACTTATCCCCCAGAAAGTAATGTCTCCACATCTTCAATGGAAACACCACAGGTAACAATCCCAAATCGTGTGTTGCATAAGTCTTCTCATGAGGCTTCAGCCACCTCCTAGCATACGCAATAACCCTTCCATGTTACATCAGAATTTCTCCCAACCCTACTTCACAAGCATCGGTGTATACCATCAATCCTCCACTTTCATCTGGAATGGCAAAAACTGGAACATTGGTCAACCTCCTCTTTAACTCAACAAAGGCTTCCTTACACTTTGGAGTCCATACAAACTTCTCATCCTTCTTTGCCAACTTGGTTAGGTGAGAGGCGATCTTGGAGTAATTTCTAAATGAATCTTCAATTGAATCCGACCATCCCTAAGAAACTTCGGACGTTAGTAGGAGTCTATGGTGTCATCCACTCTTGAATAGCTGCTACCTTTGCTAAATCAACCGAGATGTCATACCCCGACACAACATGCCCTATGAATCTCACTTCAGACTACCAAAATTGACACTTAGAAAATTTTCCTAAAGAATGTGTTTCCTTAATGTTTCTAAAGCCACCTCTAAATGGTGTTTGTGCTCTTCCTCGAACTTAGAATAAATATGAATATCATCACTGAAGACCAATGTAGACTTGTTTAGAATGTCCCTAAATACATGATTCATCAGATCTACCAATAAGCAGGTGCATTGGTTAGCCCAAAAGGCATAACGAACCACTTAAAGAAAAATTTAGGTCCTCTAAACGCAATTAGGGGTATGTTATCTTAAGCTACTCTTTGCTGATAAAATCAGATAACCAGGTCCATCTGGGAGAATACTTTAGCGCTATGAAGTTGGTCAAAAAGGTCATTTATGTAGGGTAAGAGATACTTATTCCAAATGGTCTGCTTATTTAACTCCTTATAATCCACATAAAATCTTAAAGAACCATTAGACTTAGGCACAAAAACTATAGCTGATCCCTAACTTGAACGACTTGGTCTAATCAGTCATCTTCTCAACAAATCATTGGTTTGATCTATTAGCTCATCTCTCTCTCTCAGCGCCATTTTATAGATAGGTTGAATAATAGGCCTTGCGTCGGGAATTAAGTCAATACGGAACCCAATCCCCCGATGTGGAGGTAGACCGTTAACCTCTTCAAACACATTAGGAAAATCCTTAACAATTAGTATAGACTATAACTGTTCCTAGGTTGACTTTAGGGAATAAAGGAAACTACTCATTGGCTTACTGGGATCATCACATAATATCTTTTCCAATACCCTTCTAGACTCAGCTTTTAGCAGTATTATTCGCTTGACACAGTCCAGTATAACTCCATATTTTAGTAGCCATTCCATACTAAGAATAATATCAAACCCCTTAAAGTCTAGAACAAACAAGTTGCATGGAAAATGGTGGGTAAGGTGAAAAATTGGTGTATCTTCACAAATCATGCATAGATTAGTAGTACCTCCTATGGGGTTCAACATGCAAATAAGGGTTTATATGATTAATGGGGAAAGTTGCAAATTTTCTACCGATTCCAAAGAAATAAAACCATGGGAAGCCCTAGTATTAAACAATACTCTAACAAAAATTTCATTAATCATTAAAGTACCTTCAAGAACTCCCTTTCTTTTCACACTTGCCGAGGTCGATGGTTCATCCTTGATAGCATGCACTTTGGCTTGCTCCCCTTTCTTCATCAATGGAAAATCCTTCACCGTAGACCCAGATTGACGACAAATGAAACGGAGCATCTTTTGAACCATTGAAGAACTCTTTGCTGCTTCTAAGCTTCTGAAATTGGACAGAACTTAGAAATATGGCACTTTTGATTGCAAAGGTAACAACTGATATCCTTGAACTTTCTTCTTTGATCTCCTCCACAATTCCCCTTTCCCTGCTTCTTCCCGCTCGAGTTAAACTTCCTATTATTTGGCTTGCTGATATTTCCACTAGGTGTTGTTGTTGGCTTCTTTTTCTCAAGAGTCTCATATCTCAAAGCCATGTCTACCAAATCCACAAAAGAACCCTTCAGATTGGTGGTCATATTTTCCTAGAAACCTCCCCTCATGCCAATCACAAGCATCTCATTCTTCTTAGGACGAGTGTTAATCAACTCTGGACTAAAACGCCACCATGCCTTAGATCTGACCAAAATGCCACCATTTTCTTCAAATACTTCCTTAAATCTGACCTAAGAAATTCATCCTTCGAAATATCAGCTGTAATAAAGTCCCACCATGCCATTGCTTCATCTTGCAACTGCTAAGATCCTTAGACACACTTTTTATCATCCGTAATATCTAATCCCCTGAAAATATTTTCATAAGAACGCAGCCAAGCTTAGACTTCAATGATTCATTCCGTCCCTTAAAAGGCTTCCCTCCCAGATTTGTATAACCCTTGCACATGGCTGCAAAGTTCACATAGAGCTGCAATGATGTTGCCTCTTCAACAATCCCAACTCTTCCAGCATCCGAAGCTCGACCATTAGTGGTCGTGGTGCTGCTAGCTCCTCTACCTCGTATTGTCCTATTGCTTCATTCTTCCTACCTAGGTATAGTAAGATAACTCCCAGAATATTTAGACGAGAAAATCTTCAGAAAAATGGTACTAATCAAACATATCAAAGCTGAACTATCTACTCATATACGAACGAAAATTACAAATATGCGCTTTCAAAGACTAAATTCATTCTAGGGTATTGCTAACCCTATCTCTAATGAGTTGACCCCAACCAAGGCATAAGAGTTTGCTCAACCTAAGCTCTAATACCAATTGTAATGTTCTGCCTTTCTTACTCCTAAAGAAGACACTTAATACATCTATGGTATTCATGTGACAATCATGTACGAGTCTGAAAAACAAGCCAATAGGGTAAAAAGAAAAGAAAAATCAGAAAGAAATAAAACACAGAATCTCATATCAAAAGACAATTGCATATAATAGTCAACATAAGATAGTACATAGTATCAACTAACAATGAACATCAGAGTTACACAAGTACCAACTTCAGCCAGGGATAGTTTCACTGCCCGTCACCATAATGCTGATACAAAATATATACATACATAGCGGAAAATAAAGAAGATAACTAGATATCATCAAAGCCACTTGCTCCATGCTCCTCTAAAAATGCATCATTAAAATCCTAGACTACTTAGTTACTCACACAAATTTGAGTACCCAAGAGTTTTAGGGAAAGAAAGAAATCTCTGGATCAGACATAGGTCTAGTGTGAGTAAACTCCAAACAACTAAATTATTTAACTTGTAAAACCCTTTTTAAATAAAGGTATCTCGTAAAACCACACCGCATATAAACATGGACAGGTTTTTACCCTACGATAACCAAAAACCTTTTGTAGGAAATCTAGTGATATTATAATAATGTCTAGAGTTTAAAGTAAATTATGAATATAAATGAAAATCTTACATCTTACATTCCAACATATTAGTGCACAACTAAGTTCGTACAGCACAAAATGGGTTCCTCCAATAACAAGGCTACTAGGATACCGACTGCCATAGTACATCACTAGATAAAATGTACCGAGCTCGAACTTATTGCTCCTATGAATCAGCACTAGAATACACCTTACTCGATGGTACCATATAGGTTTTCACCTTGGTTGTGATCAACAACCATACCAGCACCATTAGCATACATAAGTCTAATGATATCAATCTAGATAGGGTGATAACTATTCCCTCATAGGTGCAACCCACATAGCCCTAAAGCATATCCTATGTTTTAGTCATTCCCGGGTGTAAAGCTTGAGGCTATGTTTTACCTTGTTAAGCAATTCCTACTTGGAATGCTAACGCTTCCCAACAGGCGTCAATGCAATACTAGCATTCGTCCATAGAAGTTGCCCAGAATATGAACAAACCGAAGGCACTACTTATACAGTATCCATTTTGGAATCACCCTCAATATCAGTAGCAAGTAGCCTTTGCACTTTAAAGATCTTTGTCTTCGATCCCGATATCTTCAAGTTGATTTTCGAATTTGAACGCTTACCTTGGTTCAAAGTAATTTTCGAATAGCTCATGTATACCCAATCTCGATCTCTTTGAGCAAACATTCGATAATTCTAAAAGTGTCAAGTTATCGATAGTAGGCAAATCCACTATTCGGGGTGTGTGTAGATTTTTAGATAGAAATAAGACATCTTATACTTAACCCACTTTCTGATTTCAAACGGTGCTATCTCTTGATTAATAATGCAGTTGGATAAGTCAGAAAACTAACCTTGACTCGACGTACATTCTTACTTCTCAGGATAGAGAAGGGTTTCCATACCTTGAAATTTGGTGTTAAGTACATAATGAAGTATCATCTATAAACTTAATTTATCATGACCAATTTATCGAAATTAACTCTATTATATTTATCACGTTCTCGACATTTTGACTTCTCTATCCTTTGCATAGAAAGTTAAGTTCTAGATCTCACAAAAAGAGGAAGTCCACTCGTCAACTATTAGTTCTAAATAAAAGATAACTTACTTCCAATAAAACATGTCGACGTTTTAGTGTAACTTATTCATATTTGTTTTGCAACTTAATGGCAAAGACAAAGAGAATCCCTTGTATTTAAACCATTTTTTATAAAGAAATATGCCTTTTAAATAAACTGATCCTTGAAAATAAAGTAATTAAAATTTTTAAACCTTTATTTAATTAATTAAAATATTAAACTTTATTTAATAATAATTAAATCTCAATTAAATCCTAACATAATTAATATTTAACCCTGCCTAATTATAATTAATTTAGTAAATTAAACCTCACTTAAATACTAAATATTCAGGCAATTAACCTTACTTAAATAAAAATTAATTAATTAATTTACCTTTACTTAATTAATAATCAATCAACCCTTACCTAATTAATTAATTATAGCTATCTTACTTAATAATAATTAAGTAATTAATTATTTTAGGTAATCATTAACTCCTTAATTAATTAATTAATTCAATATTAATTATTAAAACTTTTTAATACTTATAATATAGTTTTAATTACTCTTCAAAAATATCTAAGTGAAAATCCCATTTTAGTTTACATAAAATTATTGCTTTTTCAAACTACGTCCATAACGACTATCGCTACGGATACCATAACCCTAAAACTAGTTTTATATACCAAATAGCCTTCAAGACTTTACCTTTTATGTTTTAACTTACTTTATAATTTTGTATAAGGGTTTTGGAAACTGAAACGTAAAGTTTCAAAAACTTTATAAACTTTCTAGAAAAACACAAAAGTAAAAACAATTTTAAAAACAAGGGATCTCGATGTCACAACAAAATAAATTCAACAATTTACATTCCAAGCCACATGTCACAACCATGACATAAGCTCATATACTTAATAAATGCTATAACATCCATTCAAATGGGCTACTTTTCAACCTCACTTAACTTTTCAACTATACTTCCAAATCGATAACCAAATAATACATATAATCACACATATGTAAAACACAAACAACATTATTTCGTAGCAAAAAATCAGCACAATTATATCTACAAAATAAATTTTAAATATTTTCTTAAAATGTGAGATTTACTCACCAAATCTACAAAAACCAAGCCAGACTGCTACCATCTTCCCACCTTTGCCCGAAATTTAGCCTTTTCTTTTCCAAACTTGATTTTTAAAACATGGAAGGTGAAGTATGAGTTAAGCCTTGGTTAGGTGGGCTCGACCGAAGGCTTGAGAGGGTGAGTTTGGACTTTTTTATGGATGAGAGGAGGTGTAGAAGGGCAAAGAGTATATTTAGCTTGGTTTAAAGTTCAAAAATGGGTAAAAGGAGAATTTTTAAATTTTAAACTTTAAGTAAGCCATTAAAATGAAAATGGAGCTTTTGAAAGAGGAAACAGAAGTTTGAAATTGATTGTAATGACCCGGATTTTCTGACATTTGATTTTGAATATTTAAGTAGTTTTAAATATTGATTTGGAATATAAGTTGATTTTTGAATGAAGATTTTGGGTTGAAATTATAGAATGGAATTAAATTTCAAATATAGCGATTTATCGTAATACGAAAATGGTGAATAATTGAAATTTGAGTTGACTATGACTCAAAATGATTTCTAATGTTGATGTAAATTATATTTGAATTAGAGTTGAGTTAATAATTTTTTTAAACTGAAATTTCAAGTGATTTCGCCAATTTTTGAAATCACCGATTTAATCGACGCGTTAAAATAGCCTTTCGGGGTTCAGTCTTGGAATTTGACAAAACCAGTTCTATTGGATCCATAATGGTGTATTATCATTGAATTTTAATTTCCGTAGTGTTTGGATTTATTGTTTGATCGTACTAGATAGAAACACTATGAAATTAATGTTGAAAATTTAACATGATAATTCGATACGAAAAGCTATCTTCCACATACGATCAAGTTAGGCCTCGAGACTAGTTCCATTGGTTTTAGAATAGAGGTATAACATTTGGAATGCCAGGCGGCACGCCTCGGTAGGGGTTCAGGATTTTGAGGTACAAAAACGAGATATTTGATATAAAAATATAGATTTTAATCAATAGCCACCCTATTTCGTACATGGTGCCACCCTATACTCTGATCACATCGACCTACTATCTGAACCAGCCACCTCCTTTTGTTTATAAAATCACGTTCTCCTCCTTCATTTTTTTCGAACAAAATCAAATTAAATAAAAAAATAGAGCAAGTAGGAGATTGATCGCGATCACGTACGCGTGGGCTATACGAAGGCATACTAGGTTAGGGCGAAGCACGAGCAAGCATAGCCGGGTTTTAGGCATGTGTCCCTGAGGCGCTAGGGTATTGGTGGAGCGTGGCCGCGATGTTCATGGCTGAGGCAAGCATCACGATTTTGGAAAAGTCGTGTGAGCATGCGATGCTCGATGGAAGCCGCTTGATGCTTGAAGTGAAGGCGACGTCAGCACGTCATGGATTGGTGGTTTGTACAGTGTGCGATCTGGTGGTGCCTACATGGGTGTCAGGTCGTGTTGGAAGATGACTGCTATTGCAATGAGATGGCACATCAATCTGAAGACTAAAATGGTGATGCAGGTACACGAATAGCTTCTTGGGATAGCTGTGCCCGATAGGTGATGGTATAGGCTTGGGAACGGCTAGTAACATGGAGAAGCAGCTATTGGTGGTGGTAGTAGGTGAAGGATTGATTGGGAATTCGTGGTGATCTGGGATGTCCTGATAAGGTTGACACAACAAATTAGTGCTGGTGATTTTGTGATGCTGCAGTAGAAGGTGATGGAGGTGCGCTCGATCACGATGTTGGGGATAGCGGCTAATGGATAGGTGGACTGGGGTTGCATTTCCTTGGGTAGCAGGCGAAGGTAAGGGAATAGAGGAAGATGATTAAGTCTGGGTAAATAATTTTTTTTATGATGAAGTAATTAGTGATAAATAATTTAAAATTTAGATCTTATATTATAAATCTTTTATTCATATTAGATCCAAAATTTAATTAAACAAGTCGAGTTTGGTTCATAGCCGTGAAATCTAAGCAATGGAATAAATTTGGAATCGGAACAATTAGCAATTCAAAAATCAAGGTGAGTAAATCTCACTCATTTGAATTACTGGGTTAATTAATAATAAGTAAAATTAATTATTGGATGATTCTATGTTATTTTTTCTATTTTCTTCTATCCCTTTTCTTCTTCACCACCAATGATCTTGTATTTCGGACACTTGATTTCTCGACATGCTATATAGTGAACGTATTGATGTCGATTTTTAAGGGTCAAAAATCTTGGTTCATTGCAGTTGGTATTAGAGCGTAAGGTTAGGCAAGAACCTTGGCTTTGGTGGGATTACTCATTAGAGATAGGGTCAGTAGTACCCTAGAATGAGTCTAAGTGTGTTATAGATATGAGCGCATATTTGTTCGTGAATATTAAGTGTTTTATATTCTGTTGATTTATCTTTTGAATGGCTTATAAATTCTATCGAATAATGGGACACCACAAAATTGATAGGAGTTTCTAAACACTTAAACATGGTAAACCGACATAGTATTGTTTTAAAGAGGGTAAATGAAGTAATTTTACCCAAACTATATTTTGGTATGAAAGAAATAATTTTCTAGAAATTTTTATAGTAAATTGGTGTGTTAGGATGATATTATTATAATCCAAACAAGATTATAAAATTTAAAATGGTTTATATAACCAAATAGAAATTGTATAAATATGATTTATACAAATTAGTTAAACTTAAAATGGATAAACCAGAGTTTGGAGATTAAAATCTCGGAAAGTTTGAAAAATATTTTTTGAAGTGTTGTGAAAATAAAATAGCATTATTTTTGAAGGGATTTTTGAATGAAATTGTTTTGAATGGATTTTGGAAGTGATAAAGCACTAAACTCTCTTCAGTCACTGGAAAATAATCCTGGTGATGACTGTGTAGCATCATCAGTGTTCATTTTCGAGTTTCTAAGTACGGATTCCTACTGTGATTATTTGGCTTTAGATTTTTTGGAAAAATCAGGTTTTGATTTAAAAATTCCAAAGGCAAGATTTGATATACACAAAGGAATATATATTTATATATAGGATTTCAAAATGATTTGAAATGAAACGGGGTGTTTAAATTCTGGAATATTCATTTGAATGTTTTATGAAAATTATGAAAAATGATCTTTTTATTTATACCCTAGAATTGTGAATTTAAATATAAAACTAAAATTTAACTTATGCAAGTTAAATAAATTGAATTTGTAAAAGAAAATTTGTATGTGTTAGAATTTAACTTGAGATAAGTTAAATGAAATTGAATTGAATATAAAAACTTGAACTGTAAAGTGACTATAAAACTATAGGTTATAAATTTTGAATGGAATAAATATATACTTAAGATATAAAGTGATGTAAATCTTGGTTTAAATTTTTTTAATGTGAATATACTCGAGTAAGCATCGACAAGATGAAATATGGTTGAAAGTTTAATCTTGAAAAGAAGAATTGGACTTAAGTAAAATAAATGGAATGGAAATTGATTGCAATAAAAAAATAAACTTAAGTATATAGTCGAAGTGTTTATATGTAACAAATTAACTTAAGTTAATAGAAATATTTGAATGGAAATTTGCCTCAAGTAAATTGGAAGTAAACTAAATAGACTAATTGAATTTGAATTGCAAATATTGAACGATTAAAGTGAGAATGAACTTAAGTTTTAAAGTTGTATATAAACTTAAGAAATGGTATAAAATGTTTATAATAAGGCTTAAGAAATAATTTTGATAAAATGATTTCCGAAACAAACTTAACTCGATGGAGGAAATTAAAGTGAATACAGGATGTGTTAAATGGAATTGGATTTGAAATTGAGAAAGGTAAGTAAGGAAAGTGTAAATTTTGAAATTTGAAATTGAATTTTAACTTAAGTTAAGTAAATAAAAAATTGAATTGAAATTTGAATTATATCGAATTGAATTAAATATATTTTGAAATGTCGTCGATAAATTAGAAATGGATTGAAATGGCGATGACTTAAGTTATTAATAAAGTCAATTTAAGTGTAAATAAATCGAATATGGCTTTGGGATGATATTTAAACGAATTCAAGTATGAAATTAAGTATTGAAGTGGAAATGAATATATGTGTTGCATAAAAAGTTATAGTATATCTTAACATATTAATTTTATGAAATGATTCTCAAGTAATATAGTGTAAATTGAGATATACCAAGAAAATGGAAATGTAAATCAATCGAAGGTGAATAAATTGAATAACGATCAATTTAAATTAAAATGGAATTTGTTTACAATGGAAATAAACTTAAGTTATATAGTTGAAATAATTGGAAAAAAAGAATTAACTTAAATTAATATATTTGGATGAAAACTTGGCTTAGGCAAATTTACGAAATGGTTCATAAATAAAATGAGCATGGATTGGTTTGTTATTAAATATAAAATCGAGTGACTAAAATTTTGTGAATCATTTGAATTAAATGAAATGGTACGTAAATCGATTGAAATGAAAAATCAAATGATGGAACCTTGTAGTTGCTTATAAATACATGTTTAGCATGTTGGTTTATGCAAATATTGTGTTTAACTAGTTAAATAAATGAAATTTTGTTAAATTTCATGTTTTTGGTACTTATGGGTTTTGTTTGAGTAAGTACATGTACCATGGAGGTTGTTTAATTGGATTTTGGTTGTGCAATTACATATAAATTAAGAAAACTTGCTTAATAACGCTAAAATAAGGTAAGCTTATGAATTTGGCATGCAAAAAAATAAATATTGTTATATATTGTGTTTTTCGGCTATGAGAGCAGATGTATATCTTTTTATCATATTTTTCATATTGCAAAATCCGTACCAGGGAGACTCTGCCAAAAAATTTCAAAAATTTAGGGTGATAGAAAAATTTTGAAATTTTTTGTTAACTAGAAATTGGTTTTTGAGTTTAGATGAGAAATAAAGGGTATTGTTTAAATGTTTGGAACTAGTTAGTGGATGTAGGTTTAGAAATGTAGAAAAGTGAAATATAGAGTTTTAACTAAGTGGGTTTTGAAAAGAAATGGGTTTGAAGCTTTTTTCCTGTCTTAGCAATTTCGAGGACGAAATTTTTTAAGGGGAAAGAAATAATGACCCGGATTTTTCGAAATTTGATATTGAATATTTAAATGGTTTTAAATATTATAAGTTGATTTTTGAATATGATGATTTTGGGTTGAAATTATAGAATGGAATTAAATTTCAAATATAGCGATTTATCATAATACGGAAATGGTTAATAATTGGAATTTGAGTTGAATATGAATCGAAACGATTTCTAATGTTGATATAAATTCTATTCAAATTAGAATTGATTTAATAAGTTTTTAAAGCTGAAATTTCAAGTGATTTCACCAATTTTTGAAATCGCCGATTTAATTGACGCGTTAAAATAGCCTTCCGGGACATAGTCTCGGAATTAGACAAAACTGGTTCGGTTGGATCCAGAATAGCGAATTATTATCAAATTTCAATTTTTTATAACGCTTGGATTCATCGTTTGACCGTATGAGATAGGAACACATTGAAATTAATATTGAAATTTTAATATAATAATTGGGTTCAAAAAGCTACCTTCCACACACGATCTAGTTAGGCCTCTAGACTAGCTCCATTGGGTTCGGAATAGGGATATAACATTAAGAATGCCAGGCGGCATGTCTTGAGGGGTTCAGGATTTCGAGGTACGTAAGCGAGATAATTTTGGATATAAAAATATAAATTTTAATCAACAGCCACCCTAATTTGTACGTGGTGGCACCCTATACTCTGATCGCATTGATCTACTGTCTAAACCAGTCGCCTCCTTTTATTTTTACAATCGCATTCTACTCCTTTATTTTTCTCGAACGAAATCGAATTAAATTAAAAAAAATAGAGCAAGCAGGCGACTGAATCGCGACCGCGTACGAGTAGGCTGGACGAAGGTGCACTGGGTTAGGGCAAGGCATGAGCAAGAACAACCGCATTTTGGGTGCATGCACCTAAGGGGCTAGGGGATTAGTGGGCATGTGGCCACGACATTCATGACTAAGGCTGGCATCACGATTTTAGAAAGTCGTGTGAGCACGCGATCCTCGATGGAAGCCGCTTGATGCTTGAAGGGGAGTTGACATCAGCACGTCTTGGCGTTGGTGGTTTGTAGAGTGTGCGATCTGGTTATGCCTACATGGGTGTCAGTTCGAGATGGAAGATGATAGCTATTGTAATGAGATGGGGCATCAATCTGAAGATTGCAATGGTGATGCAGGTACACGAATTACAATTTAGTATGGCTGTGGCAGTCAGGTGATGGTGTGGTCTTGGGAATGGTTGGTAAAGTGGAGAAGCAGCTGTTGATGGTGGAAGTGGGTGAAGGATTGATTGGGGATTCGTGGTGATATGGGCTGTCTCGATAGTTTGACAACAACAAATTAGTGCTGGTGATTATGTGATGCTGCAGCAGAAGGAAGTAGAGGTGCGCTCGATTATAATGCTGCGGACAATGACTGATGGAGAGGTGGAGATGGGGTTGTGTTTCCTTAGGTAGCAGGCGAAGGTTAGGGAACAGAGGAAGAGGATTAAGTCTGGGTAAATAAAAATTATTTTTTATGATGAAATAATTAGTGATAAGTAATTTAAAATTTAAAATTTAGATCTTATATTATCAATATTTATTCATATTAGATCCAAAATTTAATTAAACAAGTTGAGTTTGGTTCGTAGCCGTGAAATCTACGCAATGGAATAAATTTAGAATTGGGACGATTAGCAATTCGAAAATCAAGGTGAGCAAATCTCACTCATTTGGATTACCGGGTTAATTTATAATAACTAAAATTAATTACGGGATGATTGGTTGAATTTATGTATTATTATCAGTTGAATGTTATATTATATATATTAATACATATATTAGTAGTTGGATATAATTCCCACTATTGGAGCAGATGAAACACTATGCGCCGTGCATAATAGCGGATGACCATATATTACGGCGATATCCCGCCTCGAAGTGGGATTGGTATTTTATGTTATATAACATCTATAATGTAGGAAAACAGGTCGGAGAGATCCAACTGGACTCCTTAAAAATGCTGATTTTATTTTATATATAGTGATGTATGATGTGTGTGAAAAATCTGAAATAGATTATGTTGTGATTTGAATTTATTAGATGCTATAGTAGCACTGACCTTAATTTTGGTATTTTAAATACCATAAATATCATTTTAAAATTTGAAAGAATTAAAAGAAATTTTGGATAAAAAATATGTATATTGAAATTTGGATTATTTTAGAAGAAATTGATTTGGATAGAACAATGAATTGATTTTGGATTTATACTTAATCATCCGAAAAAAATTAAAGAGAAATTTAAAATAATTTATATAAAAGGATTTTTTAATGATATTTCTGAAAAATATAAAATGGAGTTGAATTCGATATTTTAAATAGATTTATAAAATAAATGGATTTATAAAGAAATGGATCTATAAAATGAAATTTCATAAATTAGATTGTTTTTATAAACATGAAAAACCCAAATGAGTTTATAAATTTATAAATGATGTTTATAAATAAGGAAAAATGATATCAGTTGATAAATTGGAATATTATATCGAGATATGGAAATGAGTTATTGGAAAAAATTGTGGATTTTGGAATAGGTGAAAATGATTAGAGAATCGGAATGAAATCGATGTGTTATGAATAGAAGGGGACTTATAAATTGAAAGTGTTTATTGGAATTTTAAAAATATATTATTATCGAGAAGTTAAGTTTGTTTTAAAAAGAGGGAATTTAATTTACTCAAATTATGTAATTTTAAAGCTCCTTAGCATTAAAATACTTCGGGAAGTGGATTTATCAAATATTTAATATTAATTGAAATAAATTTTAATTTTTATAATAAGCATTGTGAATCGATTATTATTACTAATAAATAGTTTAGAAATTAATTATTGTCGTCTATTTAAAGATGTTTTGATATTTTAAATAATCACTTAAACTTGTTTTAAAAATAAATTATTATTCTTTAAAAATACTTATCATATATAGGGTTTTGAAACGATGAAATTTAATTATAAATACTCTCGAGATTTGTAAACGGGGTTTATTTAACGGATATGGTTTTGATAAGAGAAATCATATAATGGAATTCTGGAAACTTATGTAAACTACCGAAATGTTGAAATATGAGAACTTCGAAAATGAATTAGAATTCATAGGAAGGAAGTTGGAAACAGATAGTTGGAATTATAGAAAAGTGTATTCGATTTTTGGAATTTTAAAGGAAAGTAATTTATGAATGCTGGAAACTTATAGAATCCGTTATAAATGAGTTAAGGAATTTATAAATAAATGGTAAGAGATTTTGAGAAGAATGAAATAAATGGAATATTTCCTAAATATGGGAAATAAAATGATTTAGAAAAATATACTTATAAATATTTCCTAAGTATTGGACTGGGAGGATTTAAAATGATTTAACTACAAGATTTTTATTATAGAAATATTTTCCAAAGTGTTGAATAAAAAGATGGAGTTTGAAAATGTTTCTAGATACTGATATGGATTGAAAATATTCCATTAAGGATATACGGATTTGAAGTTCTTTTCAAACGTGGGAATTAATAAAGAGATTTGAATAGATATCTTTGTAAGGATATTCTGAAGCAAATATTTTTAACAGATTTAAATAGGGGATTGGTGTGTGAAATTTGATAGTTAAATAACCAACTATCAAATCTGGCCAAACTCGTTGATTGTTTCGAAGAGACTGGGTTGGATTTAATTATCCGAAAACCACATCGATTCGATTTGTGCGTTACGAATTACGACACCATGAAGTTAATGAAGACGATGATTTGGAGATTCGGCTTGTCCGGATCCAGGACAACTTGTATAGATGAATGCTACCATTGCATTGTCGCATGGAAGGCAGTGTTAGCATTCCAAGTATGAATGCTATTCTAAAGGTAAAACGTAGCCTCAAGCCTCATCAATCGGGAATAACTAAAACAGAGGAGGTGCAGTAGGGCTGAGTGGATCACACCCAAGTAGGGTATGTTATCACTTTTCCAGATACACTCAGATGTATTATAATTATGGATATGGTTGCGCATGAAAAAGAGAGCGCTCGATTAGGGTGGGAATACACGGAGTGATAACATATTCGGTACTATCTAAGTCAAGGATAGGCCAGTCTTGTGTTGCAAGGGATCTAGAGGAGGTCCTCGGTAAATTTTCTAGAGGTGTACTGTAATGGGCGGTACCCTCAATAGCCCAGTTATTGTATGGAATCCAATATCTGCCATGAGCCTTTATGGTTTTGATTCTAGAGCTTAGTATTTTGGAATTTAATTAAAATCAACAATTTTGGCTATTTTAATAAGTATTTATACTTAGACACTATTATAATATCACTGTGTTTTCTATAAAAGTGTTCTGGTTATCGTAAGGTAAAAACCCTTCGTCTTTATGTGTGGCATGGTCTTATGAGATACCTTTATTTTCAAAAGAATTTTGATAATGGTAATAATTAAAATTGAGTGTGTTTTCTCATGCTGGTTTTTCAGGCTGACTCGGGTGTTATTTTATTATAATGCTCGGGTCAGTCCAAGTATTACAGATTCTGGTTTGGATGCTATGGAGCTCAGGAGACAAGCTAAAGATTTCTCAGGCGTATTTCCCGTACTTGATTATATTTCGATGTGTGTGTTATGCTCTTTATTCAGTATATGGGAGGACAAATTATTATAACTATCCAGATTGATTGTTGATTGTCATTCTCTGATGATTGTGTTTATAACAACTACAGATTCTTTTGTATAAAAATCTGTAATAATATATTATATTTTGTTCCGCTGCGATTGTGAGATTCTGTATTATTGTTTCTATTTTCTTCTATCCCTTTTCTTCTTCACCTCTAATGATCTGGTATTTTTCGACACTCGATTGCTCGACATGCTATACAATGAATGTATTGATGTCAATTTTCGAGGGTCAAAAATCCATGTTTGTTTCATGGATAAGTGAAAGTAAAATGAAAAATAAAAAAAGAAGAAATGGATTTTATATAAAATAAAGTAAGGTAATTACCCTTTTACCCTTAGGTCACTTACCCTCCATATACTTCTGCCACATCATCATCCTTATCCCCTTTTTCCTTGTTGCACATTCAACACACCACTCCCTTCACACACATTCCACCACCTTACTTCTTCTTAATATTGTGATGTGATAATACCCTTTTCATCTTTTCTCTTTTTTTACAAAATTCAAATTAAAAGAAAATTTAAACCATTTTAACTTTTTAGATAAGTAGACATTTTAACACATTTAACTTTAACCATAACATATGATATATATATATATATGCATGCATGTATGTATGTATGTATATAAGTGTGTGTTTATAAATATTCTAGGGTACACAATATTTCCGACAACTTTTATACGATGAAAGTCAAAACTCTGAAAAGCGATTCCGGTCACATTTTCAATTTTTCTTCGAACTGCTTATCTATGTAAACCAATTTTGAAAACAATTTCAGTATCACTAGTTATTATTTAAATGAGTTATAAAATCCATTAATTAATTAGTTAAAAATATATTAAATATTCATATTTAAAGGGATTGAGTTACGGGCCGTTGCGTTTATATTTTCGATTTTTTTCGAACTACCTATCTTTGTAAACCAATTTTGAAAAAAATTTCCCCATCACTAGTTATTATTTAAAATAGGTATATTTGAGTTATAAAATGCATAATTAGTTATTTAAAATTTATTAAATATTCATATTTAAATGGGATTAAATTACGGGGTGTTACATTCGAATCACACAAATGTATAAGCATAAAAAGTCAACCATCCAACCATTTAGCCAAAAAATCATTTGCACATCAAAGAAATGAGTTAGTCCAAGCATCCATAACTAGTATATGAAATTAAAAACGTCAGTGTGCATGTGTCTATCACATATACATACAGTGGTGTCTACATATTTTATGAAATATAACCAACAACATAGCATCATAATATGTACGCAGATAACATATGAGACTATTTGTACAAATATCTAACATTTGGGTCCTCCCATGTGAATGAGATGATTTGACATATAAAGCATGATGCAAGCATACTAGAATGATCATATGATTTTTATATGTATGCACAACCAATAACACTAGCATATCACATAATGAACACGCATACAGATATATACAAAACATGTACATATATAGCTGTAAAGCAAGAAGTACAACATACAAAACATATCAAGATAATAACAAATCCATACATGAATAAAAACAATAATGAATTCAAGCAATGATTCGTCCAAACCTGGATATTAACTAAATTGATAGCCAATCAATGGAAAATACTTTGGAAAGAAACTAAATTGAAAATGTCGGATCTACTCCTTCACTTTTCAACTGTCCTTGACCAAATCATTCTCCTCAACATAATCTAACAAATTCTACTACATGCATGTACACATTCTCATATATCAATTATACATGTACGTGCATGTCTATAACTTCTACAATCTATGCTGCCATCTCGAATCCATAATGCCACAATACACAACAATGGGTAGCCTTAGCACACAAAATGTCCACACAGAACTGCATTCTCATAAACCATCCTTAAATGAACATACTAAACACCAAAATTACCCAATATTAGTTTCCTAAATTCAGCTTGTAGATCATTAAGGTAAGGCAACTTAACATGGACGGTGGCTTACCTAAATAATTCAAAAGACCAAAATCACCATACTATTCCTTCATTAACCTAAGGACATCCAAATGATCGATGCCTTAACCTGGTAAACATAACATATATCCCATCAAAAATTTCAACTCTAACTTGAATGGTACCATTTCACTTATGATATCACTTTTCCTAATATCCAACAAGCTCGATACTCAAAGTATAACCTCCTCAATCATCCAAATATTCCATCCTAAGTCCTATAACTAAGCAGTCATCCAAACAAGAGAAATCCTATCCTAATTAGCCGATACAACCATAGAGATCAAAATTCTAAATCTAATAAAATTCTAACCTAAGATAGTGATAAAGTTAAAAGAATCGATTATATAATACATTGTTTACATGCACCTCATATGCAATGTAAAATGATACTCATACTATTAATCAAAATTGAAATATCTTTGTTATACACTAGTTACTGCTTCCTAAAGAAATATTTGTTCTCTGAATCATATCTATGTATATAAAATTCCGAATACTTCATCACATCCATAAATAACATGAACCCATATGATCTTAACGTCCATCCGTATTTGAGTACTTTTACATTCTCATCCAATATATCAAAATACTTATCCTCATATAGTTTCAAACCAAATCTAATCTAGAAACTTTTAATATTGAGAATTCACACTTAATACTCTTCACAACCAAAATCCAAGATTGATTCATTATCTACTAATAACCAACCAACGTTTTTATTTCCTTTTATCATTTTTACCGATTTACCATTCCTCTATATTACATATTCATCCAATATACCAAAAAACTCATCTTCGTATAATTTCAAACCAAATCTAATCTAGAATATCTTTTAGTTTTGAGAATTCACACCTATTACACTTCACAACTAAAATCCAGGATCAATTCATATTCCAATAATAAATAACCAATTTTTTCTTTTCCTTTTATCATTTTTATCGACTTACTGTTCCTCTATATTATGTACGAGACAACTCAATAGGGATGATGCTTCACCATATCAGTTAAATCAACAAAATACAAGCGGAGTACAAATCCAATAACTTTAAGCTTACTTCTAAAATAACATCAACAATCTCTAATATCTGCACCCCATTCTTGGAACTTCTTAATTTATGCCTCTTATGTCATTCATGCCTAAATAGTGAGGATATTGCCATCCTTCCTAATATCTAGGCCATCATCACATATCCAAATCGAATGAAATAACATGGCCCATCTAAACATCCCAACTTTAATATTTCACTATATCAAACCTTTCCTTTTTATAAATTTTCTTCTATTGAACCATCCCACACAGTCATATATGATTCTATATACATAATCATATGCACATAGCAACGAACGCGCAGTTTCCAATACATAGTTATTATGAGTACTTAGCCCAAAATAGATATTTCTCCTAATCAACAATTTCGATATTTTGAGCATCCAGCATAGAACACACAGCTCCAAGTTTAAATCATTTATCATTATGAACACTGAGCCCAAAACACATAGTTCCATCTTTAAGTCATTTATTAGTATTAAATTTCTTAGTTATCCATCAATAACCTATGTTATCGTGCATCCATCATCCTATCAACTCAAACAACCTACCTTTACTGGGTATCCAACAAAAAATTAATCTAAATATCATTCTCTTCCATCTACAATCATTACCGAAATGATACGGAACAAAAGAAAGGGAATATCAATTATTTCAATTTTGCACTATGAACTGATTACCGAGTCAAATAACATAGTACATCATTGGTCACCTAGACCCTATCCTAAATAGACTCTATACTATTCAACTAAAATCTCCTTGTATATCTCAAAAATATTTTCAATCAATTGGTTAAAGAGATCCAAGTAATTGAAACTCTAATATCTCTCATTTCTCTTTTACTGTTAAATTTTTTTCTAAGTCAACTCTACTTAAGATATATGTTTAGAAATTTCCTAGCATCAAATAAATATAACTTTTCTCCCAAATCACTTCTATATGAATTTTAACAAATTTAATTTGTTATCAGAAGGTCGTCTTCTCTATTTTTCTTTAATACGAAATTTTGGTTTACTTTTACACTTTCTAACTATAACCACAATCTTTCTTTCTCTACTCAATTCTATGTAACTTTTGAAATCATGATATATGAAAAAATTATGCCCAGTCCACAAATTCTTAGCTAATCCACTGTAACAACCTTGGTTTGGAGATTACCTATATATATTAAATTATAACAAAATTTATAGTTTAATATTGTGAATTAAAATAAAAAAATTTATTTTTTATTTGGAATAAACAATGAATTTTGTAAATAAAATGTGAAAAATTAAGTTTGGAACTTTATTCTACTTATTTGGGCATAAATATGGGATTAAATATTATTGGATAAATATTTGATTCAAATAAATTGAAATATTGGATATTTATTTGTTTGGAGCTAATAAGTTAATTAGTTGATGTATTTCAACGTTAAATTGTTCAAATAAATCTAAATTAATGAAAATAAAGTTTTAAAAACTTTATTTTGAGAATTCGAGTAGAAAATAATCAAATTAAAATTTTATTTGGGTAAATACAACATATTGGGAAACATTGTCAATATTAATCTTTTATTGAATTTATAATGGGAAATAGGAAAAAATATGTATTGTTAATATAAAAGATGAAATATCATTTAAAATAATATTTGATGAATAAAAAGAGTTAGAGTGATTTATTTTAATTTATTGGCAAGAAAATAATTTTTGTATTGATTATTGCAGTAAAAATGGTGTTTTGTGATAAAATAGTGTAATTGTGTAATATTGTCAAAAATAAGGTTATCTTCATTAAAATAACTTTTATAGTTGAAATAAATTTTTACTTGTTAAAATAAAAAAATTATTTTCATACAATTGGTTGTATACATTTTATTTGGTTTAAAATGAGAAAATTTGTGTAATATTGTTAAAATGAGTTAAAATGTGCACTTATACTTAGAATTTCACTACGTATATTTGTTATTGGGCTTGTTGGATTAGTATTTGGATCCAACAAGTAATTTTGGAAATTTCAGGAAAAGAAGAATAACTTGTACATAACTTCCCTTCCATCTCCTTCTTAGAAACATTTATACAATAAAAAGAAAATAAGAAACAATGGCCAATTCAAGATAAATCCGATTCCATTCAAAATTACTGCAAACAAAAGAAGAAAAATCATCAAACCAAAGATTATACAAGGTAATTCAAACCAATACTAAAATAAATTTCATCAAAATCTTTGAGCTCGATATGAATTGTTTGTAACTTGTTTTATTTGTTCTGCATGCTTCTTTTCTAGCTTTTACAAGGTCTTGAAGCCCCTTTTCTTCACCAAAGGTCATAGCTCGCTCTTGAATCTTTGCTATACAACCAAGATGAGTAAAATGCTCACAATTGCTAGCTGAACTAAGTGTTATTGCTAATTAGTCTGCTCTGTAAAAGCTTATGTATATGTTTATACTCTTTGTTGTTGCTTTTTCTTGTTTCTTGTTTCTAGTTGCCACTTTGAGTGGCCATAACTTCTTGATTTTCACCCAAAATGCTGTCGGGTCTTTTTCAAAGTGTAGTTTAATTGTTAAACACTTTGCCTGTCGAATTTCAGTCCATAATTCAATTGTTTGCTTTGTCTAATGGTCATTGGAAATTCAATATGGAATAGAAAATGCAAGCAGAAAAGAGTCCGTAGACTGGGTCGAAAGGCGAGTCGACGGGTAAGTAGACCCAGCACCTTCCAGGTTGATCAGGTGGTCGAAAAGGTGGTCGACTAGCCGATAGGCCTGGGTCAACCCTTTGTTGGCCTAGGTACGTGTATTCGTGGCCTTTTATCCTGAGTCTGTTTGTAGCTTTGTTGCCTTTTCGCTTTGCTTTTTGGTGTAATTTCAATTGCAATTTGGGATGAATTTTTATTGCTCTAATGGATGAATTTCTTGTTCTCTAATCTATGTGTGAATGAGCAAAAATTATGGTCAGTCTGAACCTCGGATTGTATGGTTTTTCGTGATGTCTTCGAATATCGCAATTTCAGTGTTTTCTACGATTTATATCGTTTCAAGAAAAGTTTTTCTTGAATAATTTTGGAATAATGTTATAAATCAAGTGCCTTTGAAAAAAATGTTTTCTAATTTTTATAAATTATGTTTTAATTAGTTTTAAGTATTTTAAATATATTCATTTCTTAATAATAAAGGAAATTTCTCGATAAATTGGTTCGAAATGTTTTCGGAAAATTATTTTAAAATCCCATTTTCTCAAGTAAATATTTTTATAAATAATATACGCGCTTTTCGAGCGTATGAGAAAGAGAATTAAACGGTTTAGTAAACACGTGGTATGAGATATGTGAATTTACTTTAGCAGTTAATTTTGGACTTGCAAGTTAGTTATTTAGCCATTTATGGCGAGATTTTTTGAGATTATAATTCCTATCCTTAGGAATTATTTGGGAGTGCCAATATTTGGCGGGTTGTGGTTCGAAATCTCCTATTCTATGAGTTATGATCTATGATAACCTGATATAGTGTTTTACTTGCCAATGAGATGAGGTGAGCCTGAATTTTCGAGTTCTGATATTTTATGATGATTTCTGTTTTCTAATGTGGCACTTACTAACGGCTAGTAAACCATTAAGCGCGAATGTGTAATATGGGAAAAACGTTAAAACTTTTCGGGTTCCTATTTGGAAGTTTGTGACACATTCTGGGATTGCCAGTACTATAGACCTTCGGGTCATCTGGGATTACGACTTCGGTCGTCGGGGATTTATGACTTCGATCGTCTAGGATTTATGAATTCGGTCGTCTGGGAGAGGTACGTAAAATATATATAGTATTGGTGGGATGACACGTGCAGCGTCGCTTCGGCATGCAAATGGCATTTGGCCAATCTGGAGAATTTTTATGAGTTTTTGATTTTTATTTCACCAATTTGAGATGATGAATTTACTTATAGCCTTGAGTTAGAAAAAGGCTAGATATGTGTGTGTATGTGTGTTTTATGGTGATTCCGATATTGAGATTATGAACTCTTATTTGAGTTCTATGAGATTTGATTTTGGTGATTTTGATGTTTTCGCTTATGGCTTATGGGATTGCTTATATTCACTATGTTGTATAACTTTTGGAAAGTGAAACATCTATGCCATGTTTAACCTAATCATATAATTCACTTTAGGCCTTTATGGAGCTTTCTACCCTTAGAAATATGAATGGAACTTTACTTTTATTATTCCTTTAAATATATAAAGTAATGATCCCTTATGCACTTATATTCGTTCATCTATTGCTAATATCATGTTCTAGTTAGCCTGACCTATATATTTATTACTCGGGTCAGACCCAGTTGTAGGTTAGATATTTGGACTTTCGGCTTGCTTTGTCTTTTGGACCTTTGCTAGCTTTACCTTTTGGGACTTCACTATCCACTTTGGATGTGGCATAGTTTTTGTGTAGTAGTCTTTTTGTTGGGAGCTTTGTGATGTATATATTCTTTTGTTGGGATGTATGTATATATTTTGGTTGAATACCACTTGTTACATGTTGTATTACATTTGATGTATGGGTATACGTATATTATCTGTGTTGCTGTTCTGTTACTTAAGATTATCGATGTTATTATGCTTTTTTCTGAATGATCATGTGGCCACCATAGTAGTGTATTAGTAGGAATTTAGTATGATGAACTCTTGAGTTAAAATGAAAAATGAGTACCAAATCGACATACTTAGCTCTTATCTAAAGCAAGACTATGATGGTAGCCATTAACTAGCCCTATTCTCCGCATTAGTAGACAGAACTACTAAGTAATTCTCTTTGTTATTGTGGGTCTCAGGATGAGGCATCACAGCTTGGTATCAAAGCTGGATTCAGAACAAAATGTAATAAATACAGAACAGTATTCATAATTACCGTACATCAAGTATAATACAAGTGCAAACATCATCCCTAAATCATAGTCAAACCTAATCTTATGCTTAACCTTTTCGTGTCTCATATGGGTAGATAAGAGGAATATGTCTAGGAATATTAAATTTTAATTCCGTAGTATTCCTTAACGAATTTGAATTGCAAATATCTACCCCTATGAATAATCCAATCTTATCTTAACTTTCAGCTCATTGCTGGAAGAAGAATAAGTCTCACTTCGGAGGAGGGACCATCTAGTGGTCCTCGTCCCGAAGGAGTGTATATGTCGATCGATCAGATTATTGAGCTCCTTAGGAGCACTTAGCCTCCCGCTCTTAATCATTCCTTTCCTTTGCACAAATCCACATTTGCGCATATGTGTAGCGACTTCACCCATCTCGGAGGCAAGCCATTCAAAGGCTTCGAGATAGTTTTATAGGTTCAGGATTGGCTTTGAACATGCGAGCACATCCTCACTCGCATGGATATTTTCGTTCATCACCGTGTTCATGTAGCATCGAGTATGCTGAAAGAACAAGCACTAGACTGGTACGAGCTCTAATAGCTGAGATAGATGAGTCTACTCTTACATGGTAGCATTTCGGAGATCGTTTTGAGCTTAAGTTCGTGTCAGAATCCGAGAAGGCTTTCCTTCCCCGTCGCTTCCTCGAGTTGAAGTAGGATAAATGCTCTGTGTCGGATTATGTATCCTCCTTCAAGTCTTTATCCAAGTACGGGCTCAAGTTCATTATTACTCCATACAAGAAGAATCTTAAGTTCGTATGTGGAATTAAGAAGTATTTGAAGAAGTCGCTCATACTTCAACTTAAGCTCTCGTTCGAGGAGCTTAAGGATTCGACGCTTCACCTCAAAGCCGTCAAAAAAGAAAGGGATTGTAGTGATGAGCCGAGGTTTGAATGAACCCGAATAAGAATAAATTTCCCTTTCATAGGTCCTAATCATTTCCTACTAAGAAGAAGAAGCAAGGCAATTCTGGTTCTCATTCCGGTGCAGCATCTCCTTCAGCTAGAGTGTTGGCTTGCTTCAATTGCAGTTCTAGAGACCATCTAGCTAGAGAATGTCCTTAAACCCCCGAGTGCAATTATTGCAAGAAGGAAGGACACCTAGTTTCTGCACATTCTAAGAAGGGGAAGAGTTAAAGTTATGGGAATTTGAATGTGGCTCAGGCTTCTGGTAGTGCATCTCAGTCGCAAGGTATATCTCCTACTATTTTGGAAGGTCCTATTCTTTTTCATGTCCATTCTATTCGATTCCTCTTCGATACAAGAGCTTGGCATTTATAGTACGGGAGAAATTTGTTAATGCTATTAGTTATTCTGGTCTTGTTTCTTACTTGAGGATTGCAAATCCTTTTGAGGGGATCTGTAATACTTGGCATGAGAATTTTGAGATTTATTCCTTGTAGCTTATCTTTGCATGTGTATTAGCATGCTATTTTCTATCTTGTGTTTGGAGGAATTTGAGAGGGGGTGCTTGTATTTTATCAAACCATATTCTATGATTTGAAGGGTCCTATAGTTAGGTATCCTAAGTCAGTTGGTTGGTTAATTCTTGTCTTCGGAGTATTGATTATGATTCTGAAGTCTCTGTATTCATTCTTGAGAATTAAGATGTTGTTGATATATCTCGAATTCCCATCATTGTGAATTTGTTGACTTTTGTATGTCTGTTTGGGTATGGCACCCAATCAGGCAATCGAATATTGTATTGACCTCATTCCCGGTTCATAGCCTTTCGGTCATCCTTCACAAGGATGCCCACTAAGGAAAAGTGGCGATCCTTGGAATTTAATTGATATTGTCGTTCTAACCTCTTTTGAGATAACCTTTTTTGGATGCTTATTTGTAGGCTTTGTGATATTACTTCATTCGAAATAATGATTTGTCATTCGTGTTTTTCTATTCATTTAAGAAGATATTTTACCCTTACTCTTATATCTCGCTGATTTCTTATTCGATCTATTGGTGGTGCTAGGGTTTTTCTTCAGCTTGACCCTACACCAATTCTCATTAGCTACGAGTTGCGGAGGATAGTGTTCTTTTACTGCATTACGCACTCGTTATGAGTTTTTGAGCAGTTCGTTATACTATTAGGAATGACAAACATTCCAATCTATTCCCACAATCTTGTGAATCGAGTATATTCAGGGAACATCTCGATGAGTCTCTTTTTGTGTTTTCGATTTTGGGTATTTGTAATGAATTGTGTTTTCAATCTTTCCATAAAGTGAAGATATATTTCTAAGAGGGATTGGATTTGGTTTTTGGGATAAATAAAAAACATTTTTAGAACTAAATATGAGATATTTCTTTTATAGAAGATGATTTTTGTGTTGGGTTGTCCATCAAGTGCTTTAAGAATTCTGGTCAATACCCCTAATCAACATTATTGATAGGAATTTCCTAAATGCTGTGATGAGACAATCAAACACGATAAATTGAGTTTTAATGAGACTAAATTTGGAAATAAATTAAAAAGATTTGAGAACTAAATTCTATTCTGGATGACATATATGGCCAATATTTGGAGGGTTGTGGTTCGAGATCTCCTATTCTAAGAGTTATGATCTATTAAAGCCCGATATAGTGTTTTACTTGCCGATGAGATGAGGAGAGTCTGAGTTTTTGAGTTTTGAGATTTTATGATGATTTCTTTTTCTAATGTAGCATTCACTAACGGTTAGTAAACCGTTAAATGTGAACGTGTGGTATGGGACGCATGCTAAAACTTTTTGGGTTTCTATCTCGGAGTTTGTGAAACATTGTGGGATTGCCAGTACTATAGACCTTCGGGTCATCTAGGATTACGATTTCGGTCATCAGGGATTTACGAATTCGATCGTTTGGGATTTAAGACTTCGGTCGTCTAGGAGAGGTACCTAAAATATATATAGTACTGGTGGGATGACACGTGCAACATCGCTTCGACATGCAAATGGGATTTGGCCAATCCGGGAAATTTTTATGAGTTTTTTATTTTGATTTCACTAAGTTGAGATGATGAATTTACTTATAGCCTTGATTTAGAAAAAAGCTTATATATCTGTTTTATGGTGATTTCAATATTGATATTATGAACTCTTATTTGAGTTCTATAAGATTTTATTTTGGAGATCTTAATGTTTTTGCTTATGGCTTATGGGATTGCTTATATTCACTATGTTGTATAACTTTTGGAAAGTGAAACATCTATGCCATGTTGAACTTAATCATATAATTCACTTTGGGCCCTTGTGGAGCTTTCTACCCTTATAAATACGAATGGAACTTTACTTATATTATTCCTTTATATATATAAAGGAATGATCCTTATGCACTTATATTCCTTCATCTATTGCTAGTATCAAGTTCTAGTTAGCCTGACCCGTGTATTTATTACTCGGGTCAGACCGAGTTGTAGGTTAGATAGTTGGACTTTCGGCTTGCTTTATCTTTTGGACCTTTTCTAGCTTGACTTCACCATCGACTTTGGATATGGCTTAGTTTTTGTGTAGTAGTTTTTTGTTGGGAACTATGTGATGTATATATTTTTTGTTAGGATTATGCATATATTATGGTTAAATAACACTTTTTACTAATTGTATTACATTTTATGTATGGGTATATGTATATTATCTATGTTGCTGTTCTGTGACTTGAAATTATCGATGTTATTATGTTTTGTTTCTGAATCGATCCTGCAGCCACCATAGTAGTGTATTAGATAGGAATTTAATATGTCTGATTCTTGATTTAAAATGAAAAAAATGAGTTCCAAATCGACATACTTTAGCTCTTATCTAATGCAAGACTATGATGGTCGTCCTTAACCAACCCTATTCTCTGCATTAGCAGACAGAATTACTAAGTAATTCTCTTTGTTAATGTGGGTCTCAAAGTGGGGCTTCACATCCACTCTCATATCTATGTCTAGCGTCATCCCATAAATAGTCATTCAATCAACTCCAAATTCAATAGGTCCAAGTGTTATATAAGACTTACACTTTAACTACTTACTGTTACATTCCTTATCCAAAATCATAAATCACCTTCTTTCAAGATTTATTTTTCTCTTCTTTACAACAAACAGTAGCATGGTTTCACTTAGGCCCCTTTCCAATGCATAACCCGCCTCTTCCTTATTCATTTCTAACCCAATAAAGAAATTTTAAATTTGACCATTTAAAACTCCTTTTTATAATTTATAATTATAATAAAAGAATTGATGTCATAAATTTATCATGATATCCATGTTAAAAATTCCATTTGCTTTTTAAAATACATTACACTTTTCAAAATATTGCTTTAACAAAACATCCCATTTACTAAAATGTCATAAGATAAAATATTTTCATCGCACATTCACCATCTTTATATTTTAATTTCAACATGAATTATTTTCCTTAACTTTAATAACTTAATCTGAACTATTTGAAATACATTTAGATTTTAAACTGTGGTTGTTTTCTAAAATACTCATGTTTTATGTCAAACATCATTTTAAATAATTTATAGTCATTTTATCATAAATATAAAAGTAAATATTAAATAATTTCAAAAGGAAAATTTTCATCAATTTAAATTAACACATCCTATCCATATGAAAATACAATTTAAAATTCACTTTAACCACTTACTATATTTATGTCAATTTAAAGAACTATTTTCAAGATCTTAAATTACATATTGCTATATATGCATTCAAAAGTTCATTTCGCAAATCCTTCAATTTGTTATCTAAAATGAATATGTATCAAGATATCATTATTCTATTTACTTTGAAATAAGACATCAAATCTATTTTTCAAAAATCTTCCAAATACTTATTACCTTATATAAATACAACATCAATTCATTAATTTTCTTATAAACAAAATGTATAATCTCAACTTTTAGAACAAATTTCCTCTTTCACGGTTTCTTTAAATTTTCACTCTTGAAAATATTTTGCTTTCGAAAATAAATTCCCTTACCATCCTTATTTGCTTCCTATCTAGTGCATCCATCAAATTGGATCCAATCGATCACATATACTCTTACAGGTTCTTGCTATGTCCCTGCTAAAAATTAGGGCTCAACTCCAACATAATACTAATAACTACTTCTCATACACCAAATGCAGGTATCGTGGGGTTACACTGGTATGATTCATCACTTATAGATATCGGTGGAACTAAACATGGATGTTCACACCATAATAACTTTAAGATCGACTATACTACTATTTCGGTCTTGGTCTTATCCACCAATATATATGTGTGTGTGTGTGTGTGTGTGTGTGTGTGTGTGTGTGTGTGTGTGTGTTCTAATTTCCATCTTTACTAACTTACTCACCCTCCGCTATCCATAATTGAGATTCATTAGCAACTCCTCAATAGATAGGTAGCATAATTGGAACAGCTATAAAATATTCTACTCATATATATTTATTACATATTTTATAATATATACAAGTACACTATATCAATATGTCCCAAATCCTATGACCTATGCTCTAACATCACATGTAACAACCTGCCATTTCAGACCCCTATAACTACATAACGAAGTCCTGAAATGACGAGCCTTTGGAAGATAGTACATATTGATATACAAAGAAAGCATGAGACAAAAACTAATCTAATTTATAATTTCAGAGTCTTATAGTGAATGGTCGCACCAAATATCATATTTCACAAACATATCTGTTTACAATAGATAATATTACTACATCATTTTATACAAACCAAAGCCAAACACTCCACGCATTGTGACATCATGCCGTTAAGATCCAGATCATATATAGAATTTATATATAATTTTTGCAATATAAAACATTCTTGCCTTATGGTCCATCCCATCTCCAGACTCCATCAACCTGAACAATATAGATAAAAGAAAATATTGGAGTAGGTCAGACATATGTCTGATGGGTGATTCTAATCTAAAACTTCTGTACTACTATGATAGTGATATAACATGATTTAATCCTAAAGTATAATACCTTCTGGTCCTACCGCGTGTTGTACAAAATGATACTATACTATCTAAATTTGATCTAGTCCCCAACACCTATAGCGAAGGATCCCCTATACAAAATCCAATCTATCTACCTACGGTAAAAGATTACACGTATTGGACTCACGTCTGATCTTGCCACGTGCCCTATAGGTCAATTTTTGTTCATATCAAAACATTCTTAGACCGGCTTCGTTTCTCTACATGAGAACGCCCGTTAATACCATGAATCTAGGACCTATCACGTGCAATACAAGATTCAGTTATGTGTTCTTCATCCAAAGACTATATACACTACATCATTAAAATATGCAATTCAAAGCCATACACACTGTAGTCGTATTTTATCATCGTCACCGAGTTCCACATGTTCATTTCATGCATCCAAAACTGCATAAACTACAACCATACTCCATCATTATCAAGTTACATGTTCATACATGATTTGAATATTTGCATATCATTCCAAAGCAACATCTTTGACATCCCTACTTCATTGCTATCATCAATTACACATCCAAACAATAGCTTGTGTCAAGCTTCACCATAAAGTCACTATAGAATACCACACACAAGGTCGAAACAACGCATATTGATCTGGGCATTTAAAAGCTTGAATTTCCCAAAACTGGGTTGTACCTATGTGGACATGTATGCACCTACCGGTGCACTGGTGCACAACACAGATACTGGATTTTCTTCCTATTTCATATATTTCAATTTTTGAATTTCAACTAATTAATTCTTCTTTTTGGTGCTTCTATATCACATATAGATATATATAATATTTACTATGTTTCTAGGGTCCTAACATGTTTATATCATCAAATTATAGTTTATATAAGTTTTTGAATCAAATCGAAGTCAAATTCAGTTTTCTAAAGTTTCTTAAAACAAAGTACGTAATTTCAACATCATAGTTTCAGATTTCATCATAATTAACCCTAGGCTTTCTCTAAACCATCTTATAACATTATTAAAGCATTTTATGATAATCAAAGAAGCCATGATCACTTAAACACTAGTTTGCTCATGCCTTCACTGTGTTTCTAATTTTTGGCAAGGAACCATCATTTTTTACTCCAAATTTTTTTTGCATGTCCTATTCACCGTTTATATGGTCATTTCAAGGGGTGGATCGCCGAATTTCTTTCAGAAATGAAGAAGATATGTTGATTCGAAGTTTGACATTGAACCTTGAAAATTATGCATGGAAATCCTGCACTGTCCAGGCCTACCGCACTCCCATACTCTTGAATTTTGCCTCCCAATCACTCTAGATCCATAGCCCTTTTCGATAGCTTCAATTTGCTACTGGTTTAATGCTTTCGTTGAGAAACAAAGGAGATATCTCATCTTCAAGATTGACATAGAGAGAAGAACAAGCATACGAATTTCAACTCTATCCCTCATAATTTGGAATTACTGCACTACCTATTTTGAAGATTCCACCTCCAACTTATCTGTGGGTCACAGCCTATCTGCTAGCTTCATAATGCTTTTGGTTTCATTTGATTTCATGGAGATTTGAGTGAGATACTTGAGTTTGATTCTAGGTGGGTCTGAAAGAAAGAAAGAAAGAGGAAGAAGATAAGAGAAGAAATGTCGGTTGTTAGTTTTTGAAGTATAACTCTATGTACTCTTAATTTCTTAAGTAGTTAGAGGAAAACTTTGTTCACTTGTTTTCAAATTCAAATGCAATAGCCCAAAGCCCACTTGCTCCAAAACTTGTTTCATTCATATCTCCTTTATGTGACTTTTAAACCGAACAAATAAATACAGCACGAATCAAAAAAAGCAAGACGGTTACAATGTAGCTGGCTTCGCTGTCAAAGTTCAAATTTGAAAAAATGACCATTTTGCCCTTCCTTATAATAAATTTGTTTAATTAATTAATTAATCCCACTTCTTATCACGTTATTAAGATCTAACTAAAATATTTACTAACTTCTCAAGGTATTACATTCCACTCACTACCTTAACTGTTAGATCAAGTGCATCGACCAGCAAGGTAAAAGTGACAAATTTAAAAAAAAATTACAAATATACATTATGCACTAAATCTAAAAATGTGTTATTATAAATAAAATATTTTGACATTAAATCATATTTCATATTTTATGGGGATTTTAGGGGAAGTGTGTTTGTGTTTAATTTCAAATCTTATTAAATTAATATTTACTTTAATATATAATTTAATTAAAAAATTATTATCAAAAAAGCATAATTTCAAGAATGCATGTGTATTTATTGTTCTTATATCATAATATATGGACATTTATATGTGTATATATAGGAATTTTGAAGCAAAATTTATTCGAATAATTTTACTTGTGAAATAATCAATTTGTTTTTGTTCTATTACCATAAAATAAATACCTAATAAATTGGTAATTTATAAATAAAGTAACGTATAATTTATTTGAATATCAGATATAAGAACTAGAGCGAATAATTATGCGATAATTTCTAATTGACAGTGTAAATATTCGTATATATACATATATGCATTTAACTATTTTAATGCTCTAATATTATAAATATTGTATTAGATGGAAGCTTATGATTTATAGTTGAAAGATATCAGTGTGTTCAAAATTTCAGTACGAATTGAACAATACAATGTGGGCATAAAATGAAGTATGTATGTGCAAAACATAGGGGTTACATGTTGCAAGGGTTATTATGCAAACACTATAATTAATATAGACTAAAATTAAAAAAAATGGAATACCTCATCTCCTGCCTAAACCATAGTCGTCTCTCATACATGCAACGCTGGAAATTCATGCCGTTGTTGCAAGCCATTATATACCCTCCAAACAAACCGTCATAGGCCTCATCACAGTGGCTCGACCAAGCTTTTCGGATTCGGGTCCAGTTGTCTCCTACTCCAACCGATCGCACTTGAACCCTAGATAGCCAAAGATATGTTATTACTTGTCGCACTGCCTGTCGTGCCTAAGCCTGATGTCGCCTCTGTTGCCATGGCCTCCTTAATGATCGATAACAACTCCCATGTGCATTTCGTCTCTATCTACGATATATACATTAAAATTCACATTGCATGCGAAAGAAAAAAAGAATTTTTATTAAATCAAACTTCTAAAATGAAATCATCTATAACATTTTTAAAATAAAACTAAATTTAATTATTAACTTTCTAAAATAATAATAATTTTATATCTTCCTCGATAGTCCTACAGATCGACTACACCTTGAACCTTCAGCTTTTTCTTAGAAAGAATGGTTCTCTAACTCAGTGGTGGAGTTTCTAATTCCACCATCATGGTATAATTTATTTTAAGAGAGATGAGAATTCTGTATTTAGAGAATAAGGCTGTTAGGTATATTTATAGCATCAATAGGCCATGTAAAATCTTACTCAGATCCACTATTCAAAGTATGTCCCACTATAAGTGAGAACTTATCTCATTCAAATAACTAAACATGTTTAATCGATTCATTCCTGCATATAATTTAGCCTACCTTAGTTTAAACGATTTTAAAAAAATTGGCTACCAAAATAATATATACAAATATAAACATTATCTATTATACTTAAATTATTATATTAGCTAAAAATTAATTAAATAAATATATAATAATTATTTATTGTTTATTAGCTAATTTTTGGCCCTCTAATAATCATACTTAATCAATTATTATAACCATTATATTAATTTCTACATAATAATAAATTATAATATTTATAAGTTATTTCAATAATATTATTTGGTAGAAACTAAGAGTTATAGTTGTGTGACTTTCAGGTGTGAACTCAACCCATGGTGATATTTAAATAGTTTGAACGTTAAAGTGTTTATGAACTTTGTTGAAGCATAGTAGTGGATACGAGTTCGATCGCTTACAAATTGTCTAGGTAGAATCTAGTTTCATGTCTTTGGATGTAGTGCCCTTAAGCAATGATATATTATGCATATTTTTGCTACAACATCACTATATCACGTAGATACCTTGAGCCTAGTCGATTGTTAAAACTCTAAAAATATCTATATTATTTATGACTTTCATCATTAAAGTCTGCGGTTAATTGATAACATTTATTGATTAACCGATTTGCTTTAGTCAAAAATTTTGACTTTATGTTAACTACTAATTATCGTGAACTTACCTTCTATTCGATTAAGATGAATTCTCTCTTGAATATTGTTTTACTTCAAGTGGTTTAACTTATACTCAGTTACATCCTTGACACAATCGTCATTGTCTTGAGATTGACCATAATCAAAGTATAGTTTAGAATCTTAAGGTTTACAGTATTCTCTCGGAGATCTTCAATTTGACTTTTAACCTATAGAAGTCTCTTGGGGAATCGTTTGAAACATATTCCAAATAGTTATAAGTACGTAACCCTTTGGTTCCACTAATGATCGTGAGTATTCATTGTCAACCTTATGGACAGCGTTACATACACTAGTCATATCAATGTCCCGTTCTTGATACATATTAACTGGGAACATTAAAGGACAAACATTTATTTATATAACACAAGATCCATGGTTACAAGCACATTAGTAGTTGGAATCGATTGAACACTATTCCTAAGAATTTTCTACTTTTATATTTTAAATGTGTTTAGAACATTAATAATATGCCAATATAATGTACTACATAAAATAAAACCAAAAGCTTAGTTTTTTTTTTCAAACAAGATTCGCTATGAGAGTTAAGTTATATAACTAAATTACATAATTCCCATTATTACACACCCTTAACTCTACCAGCCTCGCACTTGGTGCAAATTATAATTACCTATAACTATACACTCGATCATTTTTCTAGCCTAAATTGAGAAAGCGCCTTGGTGAGTGGATCTGTATATATTGTATCTACTTGTTTGATTATACATCTCTATCACTGATAAACTATTTAGTCATGTAGTAATTATGGGGAACATATATTGACATTTTATTGAGTTGTTGGTTGCTGTTGTAATCTATATAGGGTCACTATTATCATAATACAATATTGGATTCCCAATGACGGGAAATATTCCTAGATTTCATATTAATTTACATACACATGCCACTTTAATTATGGCATTATTCAAGGCGATGTACTTAGTGTTTATAATTGAATCTGCCATAACCTCTTGTTTAGAACATTTGTAACGTAAAGCCCATTTTTTAAGGGTAATCATGAATTTATGATTGACTTGCTATTTTCGAGTCATTTATGAAGTTCGATCCCAAACACTCGTTCATAAGAAATTTGTTGTTTCCATAAAATTCTCTTAGATTTCATAAATACTCAAAGTACTCTTAACTTCCATTCATTATTTTGATTAGGATTTGATATTCTCTTATTGTGCCAAATGCATAAGCGAAATTCGGTCCAGTACATAACATAGCATCGATGCATACAAAATCTATCTCATATGCTTCATATTAAACATTTTAATATGATGTGTGTGTAATGATTAAGACAACCCTAACATCCTTTTATACCAAGTATAAAGGACGTCTCTTTCATATAATTCATTAAGAATTAAATAACTAAGCTTTAACTAAATTTATGTGGGTACATCATTACCAATTAATAGCATGTTCTTAACTTACATTAATAAAAATGTTTTAGTACCTATTATTTTCTTCCATAAATACACACGCTTCCTCAGTGTTTTGACTAAAACCAGATTATATTATTCCTGTATCAAAATACTTACTCGGCCTCTAGATACTTATTTAAGATCATACGCGGATCCAAAAGAAGTCCATAAGTTTTAATATCACTCTCACTGATTTCAAGGTATTTTGGCTACGGTATACAAATAGTCTCCCCTAAATCAGTATTTAGAAATTCTATTTCAATGCCAATGTACCAAAAATCATAGTCATATGGTGTGACAATTTGCGAGTAGAATCTGAATGGACATAATATGTTGACTAACAGAATTACTTCACCAATTTCAATATTTGAAATTGACAAGGTCATTACCTATCAAACTTTCTTTATAATTTTCTAATTACATTGATCTTCTTCTTGAATATTCATTTCCAGCCAATGGATCATATCCTTTTGGATATATTTTCCTATCTCAAATTTCATCAGCATGTTTGGAATCCATTTTGGATTTAGAGCATCATATCTTGTGGCAGAGTACATACTCTCCCTAACTTGCTGACTATCGAGGAGATTGTCATTGCGAACAACCCATTTTCTTGATATCAATAAGTAGCTCATAGTTTCACTTCTATGTGTGAGATTTTGTATTGGACATCTTAACGAGTTATATCCTTTTAGGTTTGGTTAATTTTGCATCATCTGCATAATTGATTTCTATGTTCGAATCTTGGATTGCGTCCAAGTCTATTGCACTCCTATTAATTTTCCTACAAAGAAATTCCTTTCGGTAAGAAGGTGGCATGTCTTGAAACAATAATCTATTTATTAGTGCAATGGAATAGGCATTTAAAACTTTTTATAAAATGCCTGTAGACTTACATAAAATAAATTTAGCCTTGAGTTCACAAAACTTACATTCATAATGTACGTCTGAAACCACGTATCTTAAACTATTTAAGTTGGGTGTCTTCACAGTCCATATCTTATATAGAATCGTAATATCGGTTTTACATAAAACAAAAATAAAGATATGTGCTTACACGTAATTTCATACCCCATAATAGAAAATTTAACTCAATTTCACGCATTACCAATAGTACTATGTCTAATAGAGATTGATTTTTCCTGATCGTTACATCATTATGTAGTAAGAGAATGAATCGTATTCTCCTTTAGGTACTCTTAGAGCTCATATGTAGGACACTGTCTTGTTCAATTAAGTCAAAGAATTTTAATTCTTCTGTGTATCTTATTTTTACTTCTATTTAATATTCTATGAACTGATCATAGATATCTAACTTTTGTATCAAATACGCATTGTCATAACATCAAAATTTCAACGGTAAATTTAACAAAGTAAGTGATTCACTTTCGCTACCGCAGACCGTGGCATCCATACATTTGTATATATCAATATAAAAAGTTCATGAACTCTTTTTTCACTCACCGAATGGGTGTGCTTTGAGATATAATTCACAAGTACCACATGATTCTCAAACATATGATTAAAGAGAAGTTTCTCAAAGATATGGCATAGTCTATGATTCCAAAAGTATGGTTAAATATTTTAGATGCTTTTGTATTTTCTAAAATACTGTTATCACTATGCCACAAATGAATCAGACAACAACGATCACACAACATAAGATAGATTTACTGTTATCCTAATATTTACCACTATTTCACACAACACATGAAAAAACCATCTGTTGTCTATCATAGCCCGTGAAATCTTTATTATATTAAGATTTCATCCACATCATTCAGATAATATTTCATCTGTTGTTTGATTAAAATTATCAAAATTTCATTTTGGCTCCTTGTCAAAATTTTGGTTTCCCTCTCAATTTTGCCTAAATTATTTCATGGCTGTGTTCTTTCAGTTATTTCCTTCTCTTTCTTTCGTTTATAGAGAGAAAAAATGACAATTGTTTCTTCAATTATATTCCTTGCCGCATTCACGTATCTCGCCTCCTAGCCATCGCCTGCTGCCGACTCTAGCCTTCCTCCATCCCGTCTATGTTCTTTAATAAACTTAGGGTTTCCTAATCAAAGCCGCCACTTTCATCTTCGTTCTGAAGTTAGGGTTTCATGAAAGCTGCTGCTTGAAAGTTAAGCTTCGAATCACCTTGCACCCTTCCTTCCTTGTAGATTGCCTACTTTGATTTAGTGACTATTGATGGTTGTGGCTCCTCCTTGTCGAGTGTTCTTCGATTGATATTGGTATGATTTATGCCCCTTTCAATTTGTATTTTTTTCGACTTCTAATCCCTGGTCGATGATGATTTGGGTTGTTATATAGGAATTTATTTCCTAAATACGTGAATATATGATTCGATTTGAATTTTTCAAATTATTTTTCTTGGCTGTCGATTTATGTTTGAATGCTTTTGATGATTATCTGATTCTTGCATTTCTTCTTTGGTTTCTATTTGCTAATTTTATTTCTATGTTGGACCTTGTTTTTCACTATGTTTCCCGACCATGTGCTCTTGACTTCACGTCTGAGTTAGTGGATTGCTATCTTGGACCTTATTGCCAAGGCAGTGTTGACTGGAACTACCTTGTTCAAGGCAGTGCACTTCAACACTGAACATGTGTTGCATATGAACATGTATGTGTGTGTGTGTTTGTTGCTCACTATACTTATACTTGAACTTATGTGCTTGTGCCTTTACTTTTTAGTGCACTTTCATGTGTTTGTGCCTTTACTTCAAGTTGTTTGTTTGATTACTTTCATGTGCTTTGATTTCTTATATACATTTTCATGTGCACTTTCGTATACTTGTGCCTTTACTTCACGTTCTGTTTACTAATTCGATGGTTTGAAGCCTGTTGCCCACTATGTAAATATACACATGTATATACATATGTGTATATGTATATATTAGTTATGCTATCTTGGTGCATCGGTGTATATACATGCATACATGTACGTATGTGTTCTATGGTTTAGCCTTGTTTTATGGTTTAGCTTGAAATTGAAACTTGTTCACATGTTTCATTGTTGCCTGCACTTTGTTTTTACTTGGATTAGTACTTTGCAGTAAGTTCAACTATCAGTCGAGGTAAAGTCATGCACATTGATTCCAATATCATCCATGTATATACATATATATATATATATATATATATATATATATATATGTATACGTGAATGTTGGTGGTTCGAATTTATGGTTAGTGTTAGTGTCTTGTTTAATTTTCTGGCACTTGTTCAATTTGTGCCTTGTTCAATTTGTGGCACTTGTTTAAGGCAGTGATACGAAATTGTTGGTTATATGGACTTATTATTATTCAATATGTGGCACTTGTTTAATTACCGACATGTTTGAACCAACAAGTCCAGTTTAACTCTTTTATATGTTTTCAATTTTATTATGTGACCTTGAAGCTTTATTTGATGATGCTTTCATTTCATAGTGCACTACCACGCCTTCTTCAAGGCAGTGCACAGTGGCACTTTTTAATATTTTGATCTTTGCTTGTCCATGTTGTTGAATTGTTGAAACTTGTTTTTTCTTTGAATTTCCATGTATACATACATATGTATGTATATATAGTGAATGTTGATGGTTAATCTGGTTTGTGCACTTTGATGTGCTTATGCCTTTATTTGTTTGTGCAACAGTTCGTGAGATATAATCGATTCCAGGCCTTGTGATATTCACAGCGATACACTGCATATCATAAGTTGTACGTGCATACATATATTTGTTCCTATCTAAAACATAAAGAGAAAACAAACCCTAAAACTGAGGTAATATTAATACTCAAATTCAATTTAATTATGCAATTTAGGCTTGTTTCCTTTTCCATTTTACTACGTTATTTATTTGACAGGTATAGGAGATGGCAAGATATAAGCTGGGGCAGACAAATCAAGATCTACGAATCAAAAGTAAACTCAAGTGAGTATGAGTAAGAGCGGGTAAAAAAAAGGTTAAACATGAGAGTGTAGAGAAAAGTTGTATATATGAGAGTGATAGTGAAAGTTGTATTGCGTTTGAATTTGTTTTGAAATAAAATATTTGTTTAAATAAAATTGTGATTCATTTATTTCATTTTTCAAATATAATATAGGTTTAATCGGTATGCATATCAGTAAATATAAATAAATATTGTAGGTATTACAACATTAGACGACATATGGTTTTTTTGGTTGTGGTAGTGCATATCAGATGACGGGGCATGTAACAACACGGAATATTACTACTTTGATTAGTGAATATTTAAATAATTTTAAATATTCAATATATAGGTTTTATAATGAAAATAAAAACATTTTAATTAATTAATATTGATGGTGAAATCATTTTTTAAATTTTTTTACCAAATTAAATAGTTCGTAGAAAAACAGAAGATGCGACCGAAGAAAGTTTTTCGAAATTTCGACCTTTCGATACCGAAAAGTTGTCAGGAATGTTGTTCGTCTTTGTACACTATATGTACATATATATAAGTGTTAATTAACTAGATGATAATACACTTATAAATAAATTATCTTATACTAATTTTGATTAGTAAGTGATGTGACAAGACATAGTTTTAAAAATAATAAACATTTTATATAAGTATATATATATATATATATATATATTAAGTATTGTTACATCTTAGATTTGTAATCATTAACCATAATTATATCTTGTCACGTCTTTGTTATTTAATAATTAAAATTATATATATAAAAAGGAAGTGATGCGACTAAACAAAATAATCATATATATATACATAGAAAGTGATGTGACTAAATATAAAAATTATATATGTATATATATATATATATATAAAGTGATGTAACTAAACATAATTATATATATAAGAGAGTGATGTGATTAAACATAATTATTTACATGTATATATTATAAAAAATTTATGATGTGACTAGATATAATGATGACACAAATTTTCCTATAAATAGTCATAAGTTTCTCCATTTTTTATCCTCATTCCACTAACCTTTTCTTCCTCATTTATAACTCAAATGGATTTTTTTTATTTTTATGAAACCGCATGATGTTTTAATGGCTATAATATTCTAGTTACCACTTTTTCAATTTTCTCTCATAGCTATGTCAAAATACACAATCTTTGCAAAGCAATTTTTCACCAAGAATTTCAAGTCTGAAAATTCCCTTCTTCTTTTGATCATAACTTCTTAAAACCTAAACGAAAATGAGTTATTATTTAATTGAAATGATAAAGAAAAGGAATTCCAATAACTTTCTCTTACTTTTCTTAATTCCGTGAGTAAATAGCCCAAAAATCAGTTGTAAAATGACCTTTCAGGTTTATTATTGAGAAATCGATGTTTGTCCGAAATCACTCCATATTACCAAAACATGTCTCACTTCCTTGTTTATACATGGCCTAGCCTACCTAGTAAGTCTAGGATTCAAGCCTGTGTATTTTTTCTTAGGAATGAAAGAGCTAGATCGTACTCAAGTCAATGAAAGTTTGGATAGCCTTCGTTGAGTAAATTCCTTAACCTTTTGGGAATGAATTTACATACATATATACATATATAAATATATATATATATACATATAATATGTATATATATATATATGTATGTATGTATGTATGTATGTATGTATGTATGTATGTATGTATGTATGTATGGTTGTACTTGTAATGTTATTATTTGGATTATGGTATGATATGGATGTACATGTGTGTGCTAATTTGTGGTGTAGCAGTAGAACGTTGAATTAATGATTTATGATCTTTGGCGTGGAATTGGAAGTGATATGCAAAGTTAGTAAGTAAAATTAGTAAATGGAAGAGTTAATGAGCAACAAGTTGGAAATTACGGGTATAGTTCGTTTAAAAATTCGATTTTCGCAAAGCTTGGTTTTTATACTTCAAATTGTAATGATATTCTAAAAGGTAAACTAAGAACCTAATAATAAATTTTTAATTAATTATGTTTTGATAATTAATAATTAATTAAGGATTAAACAAGAGTTATTAACTTTTATTAATTAATGGCTGGTTGTTAATTAATTATCTTTAAAATTAAGATTTATTTAATTAGTTATTATGAGTTATGTATATGATTTATTTTTAATTAACTATTATTTAAATATAGGATTAATCGTTAATTAATTATTAATCAATTGTTTAATTATTTAAAATTATAAATTAATTAAGGTTTAATTTATATTAAATTATTTAGTAAAGGTGTAATTTATTATTTAAGTTTAATTAAGGATTGTTTGACTAATTAATTAAGATTAACTAATACTTAATTATTAATAAAGGTTTGATTAATTATTTAATAATTAATAAAGATTTAATTAATAGTTAATTACTGTTAACTATTTAATTAAATTAATTTAAGATTCAATTAAAATTAATAATGATTTAAATAAGGGTTTAACTTATAATTGATTATTTTTAAAAGGGTTTAAAAGTTTTAAATCCTTTGGTTTCTAAAGTAAAATTGTTTAAAGGTATTTCTTTTTCAAAGATGATTTGAATACAAGCGATTCAAGTGTTGATACCATTAAGCAACGTCCATATAACTGTGAATGGGTTATAATGTAGATCGTTAGGTTGTTTAGACATGTTTTAGCATAATAAATCCACATCCTGTTATAAATTGATTGTCTATTTGTTTGGTTGTTTGGACATTTGTTAGCGGAATAAATTCTCGTTCCGCTATAAATTGATCGTTTGTTTGGTTGGTTGTTTGTACATGTATTAGCAGAATAAATCCTTGTTATGCTATATATTGATTATTGGTTTGATTGTGTGGATATGTGTTAGCAAAATATACCATCATTCTGCTATAATTGATTGAATTGTTTGGACATCTATTTAGCAGGATAAATCACCATCTTATTGTTACGTTATTTGGACTTGTATATGCCAACTAGTTATATTGACGTGTTATTCCCTGATTGGATATGAACTGTAATTATAGCTTATGAAAATAATTGTTATGTGATTTAGGAATCAAATTGAAATTAAATGGTAACTTAGATTAGTACCATTGGGATTGCTAAGCCTCATTTGGAATTTATAAAGTATGGTTTGAATTCACTTTAATTATTTAATCAATTTAAGGTTAAGGTTTTATAAATGGTTTTTCAAGTTATATAATTCTTATAAAGGTATTTATAAATGATAACTTGTTTGTAGAAAGGGTTTTTCTAATGAATGGGTTATTAAGGTGTTTTACAAATGATGTTTTGTGAATGCTATTTATAAAGGATATTTTATAAAGGAGTATAGAATGGTTTATATAAAGAGTTTTAAAAATAGGACAAAGGTTTATAAATCATTTCAGAGATTTGAAAAGAGGTTTATAAATTAACTTAAAGGTTTATAAAAGTGGGTTATAACTTTATTTTGAAAGTTATAAGTTAAATATGAGATGAGCTTCTAGATGATAAAGGATAAGTGGAATGTTTTATTTAAAAGAAATGTTTGGGATTTCGAAAGAAGAAAACTTTATAAAGTTTCTAAATATACTTATACCGATAAGATAAGTATATGATTTTGTTTCAAGGCATGAAAAGTAAAATGTTTTGGTAATATACTAATAATATCGAGGTAAATATATAAATGTTTTTCAAGTACAAAAGAAAATGTAAGGGGTTTGGGAATAGTGTTTTGAAAACATCTTGTGATTAGATTTTATAAAGTAGTTTATTAAAGAGAATTAATAAAGGCTTAGCGGATCCCGTATGAAAATTAAACCATGATGGATGTTTGATTATTTGGTAGTTAAATAACCGGCTATCAAAACTAGACCCAAAACGCAACTTTGGAAATATCTAGGAGAAACATGAGAATTGTATGGTACAGTTACCGTCGAAGGTGCTATAATGTACGTGTAAACTTTCATTCTTCTAACATGAATGATAAGCAAATCCATCCACTAATGATTAGGAGGTGTACTTCGCTCTTGTAATTTGTCTATTTATTCCCTAAAGAACCGGGGTTGAGTTACTGGAAATTATCGAAAGTTGGTTTGAAGAGACCAAGATCGGATGTATTATCCGAAAACCACTTCGATCCAACAAAAGTGTTGCGAACTGAAGACATCGTGAAGATTATGGAATCGAAGATAGAGAGGTGAAGTGCAAGGGATAATCGCCACTAATTTTGAGGGTGATTCCAAAATGGGTGTAGTAGGAATAGCGCATTCGGTTTCGTTCAGATCCAAAGCGGACTTGTATGGATGGATTGTAACGTCCCGAGAATTTTCGACTTTCGAAAATTCAACATCGATACTCACTTTATCGACTGCCGAGAAATCGAAGGCCGGAACCCGAAATGTTATGGTTTAAGAAAAGGAAAGACGTAGAAGAAGAGAGAAAAGATAGAAAATAGAACTGAAAGAAATAACAGAACAACATCAGAATCTCACAATCGCAGCGGAACAACATATAATAGATAAATGAATAATCTTTAAACAAAGAACTATATCAGTTGTTACATTACAACACGTTTCATTTCATTACATCAGAGTGTACAACAACAAACATCAAACAGCGGAAAAGAAATACTATATAGTAGTAATACGCCATTCCATCCAGCTTGCCTCCAGCAACTCCAGAATATCCTGATAAACCTAACTCTTGACTGCCCGTGTGGAAATTGGTGGGCACCTAGAGTTTAGGAAGGAAAACAATAAACTCCGAGTCAGTCATGTGACTGGTGTGAGAACTCAAAACAGTTTATTTTTCTTTAAAATCAAAATAGAGGAATATTTTTAAAATCAATTCGCAATGCTTTTAAGAATGAGACTACCATAAGGCCTCCCGCACACACACACAATGCAAACGCAGAATCGGAGGATATTTCTCCTTATGATAGTCAAAGATGCTTGATATGCATTAAAAAGAAACATTTGATATTATTACTAGTGCATAGTGTATGAAAAATCATTTCGAAAGTAAAGATATAAATCTTAGCCAGCATAGACATTTCGAACTATGCCTACTATAGCTACCATCCAAACAGTGGGGCGCCACCATAAGTAGATGGCAGGTAATACAACTAATACCGTACAAGGCTCGTATTGGATGAATGGATTTTTCCAACAAATGGTCAGGCCAAGGAACTTCCCATTGCCACATGGAAACGCCTGTGGAAGGACGCCCCGAGAACCCAACTGGATCTCTGCCAAACAAGGCCGGCTACCCCCCTTCCCGGGGAATAAGAAACCTCAGATATACCACCCCCGGTCCTTTGGGACCTTTAAACGAGAGCTCTCTAACCAACATCACACAATGATAATAAAGTGTTTCAACATGAGTAAGTATCTGGGCTCCATTCCATGATACTACCCTTTTCCAGAAGGAATGGTCATACCCTAGGGAAGCTATCCCTGAAAACCTTGCCGCACAATTCCTGTTTCGACCATTACCGGTTTGTGAGGCTCGACGAAGTCTCGTCCACAAAGCCACGCTTTATACAAAAGCTGTGCTTTGGGTCAACAAATGATCATAGAAATGATCACAAAGATAAAAGATCAAACAAATGATCATATCACAAATGATCAACACAATGATCATTTCACAGCAACACTCAGCATGTCACATTACCAAATTAGGAATATATCGCTGATAACCATCAACTACATAACCTCTGAGCTCGTACGTCTCAGAGAAGGGTGTTAAGCTAAAAGAATAAATTCTCCGCCACCAACAGAAATATATTTGAAAGAAATCGGCTTTATATCTCAATTTGTAATGTCAGACATACCATCCATACAAGTCTGTTCCGGGCTCGAACAGAACCGAAGGCACTTACAAAGAAGTCCTTGCAATCCGGATATCCACAATCCTGATCGGATTCCCCATCACATATGGAGAACTCTATACCGGAGCAACTCGGTGCAGAGTCAATCGACAGGTTATCCTATCGCTCTCGCAAATACCCGGTCTTCAACACCGGTCTTCAAATGCTATCCATAACGACGTATCACATACTCGGAATGGGTTATACGACCCAAAGGTCCTTTCCCGGCTAACCCGAATAGTGAGCGTAAAATTTAAAACATATGGATATGGGATTTCGATTAAGTCACAACTTAAAAATCCAAAGTTTTTCTTTCAAATGGTTTAACAAATTACCATTTCCAATCTTTTAAACAAAAATATTTATTTCACAAAGTTCACTCAGTTTCACAAAGATTCATTTACGGATTTCAAAACAATTTCCGTTTCAATTGGATTAACTCATTTAAATCTTAAAATCAAGATTTATCTCTTAGCTTTAAAAATCCGTTTCCCAAATATTTATTCATTTATACTTAGAAAATTATTTCAATTCAAACTTGAAATCCGATTAATACCAATTGGAAATCCATTACTTATATGGAAGCTTTTATCATTCGAAAACAACAGTTTTATCTCGGAAAATCCGATCTTATTTATACAAGTTAAAATCTTTGGGGGTTAATTCAAATTTCCAAAACAAAGCTTTAGAATGTTTAAAGTTCGTATAACTTGTATAATTCTTTTTAAATTGTAAATACTAAATATAGAATTCAATTTCAGATTTTTGAATTCAATTTGAATCGATTTATTCAAATTCCAAATCTCTATTAGTTATTCAAAATAACTTTTATTCTTAAAACACCTTTTCAAAAGCTTTTCACATTAAACTTAATTTATTTCCAAAACTATTTGAATTTAAAAATTCAAATTAAAAACTTATTTGAAAATCTGTGACTTAACTGATTTCCACGTGAAATCCATATTTGTGTGTGTATAAGTGTGGTCCAGGGGTTTTACACAATAGTGCACAACATCAATTTATTACAGAGATATCAATATTGATAAGCGATATAATCTATAACGCTTATCTTCATTCACAGATTCATAGATAAATAAATTTATCAATCACAAAGATTAATTATTACAATTCGATGTGGGTTTCGGATAACTGACCGGAATCCGACTCCCTGTCGCATCGAATTTCAAATGTCGTTTTACGGCAAAGGGGTTTTCTCATCAATACGGAATAAAATTACCAATCAAAATCCAGCACAGAGTAATTCACATCTCATAGCATCACAATTATAAACAGAAATATTAATTCATTATACATCACTTGATGACAGTCAATCATCTTCTATTTAAGGTGAAGGTGATTTAAAAGAATTAACTATGTAACTATTTTTAATGATAAACAAATTATTCCTAAATCAATTAACTCAATTAACTGCAAATTACAGATTGATTTACTTTAATTATTTAATTAACAAATCTGAAATTACAAATTAGTTAAACACTTAATCATTGACTAACCAATCTTTAAAAATTTAAATTAATCAATCTCTGATCACTTAGTTAATTAAAATTCTAAAGTTAATTAACTACATAAACTTTAATTAAGTTTTTAAAACTTGTATTACATTAATCACCTAATTAAAGTATTAATTGGATTTTTAACATTTTTAAGTATTTACTTAATTTATTTAACTTGAAATAAATCCTTATTTGAGTTGTCCAACGGTGATTACTTTATTGGTACTTGAATTTGTTTACAACATTAACTTTAAATTTAATAAGCTTAACCTTTTTCTGAAAACAGGTCACTCGAGTTTCACACTAATCCACCCGAGACGTCACTCGTCCTCACGCACTCCTTCTTTTCTCTTTTTTTTCTTTAACTTTTCTTTTAAAATAAAATACTGCAGTTGAAAAAAAAACAAACCAAGGCACTCCCCTATTTACTCAGTTTCACATTCTTCTTCCCAACACCTCAGAAACCATCAGATACACGTTTGCACGTGTACGTGCACAACCACGCTTTCCATCACTTAGCGACGACGAACTCACCAGCACGTCACAAACGATCCCCAGCCTCGATTCGCACACCCCAAAATCCAAAGTCATTGCTAAATCGAAACCGAGCCACTGATGCGAAAATGGAGCAAAAGCCATCATCATGAAATCGCACGCTCCTCCTCCTCTGACCACCTGAACGTCACCACCCTCCGGCCTCGTCTCTGGCAAACCCCAAACTAGCCTTCCCCTGAGTGTCGTTACACTCGATCAACTGTAGAGGCTTCAGCGATCAAATTTCTACGCCCCACCAAAACTAGGTTTACGAACTTAAACCACTCGCCGTCGCCAACACCGTGGTCTAACCACCACTCCATTATTTTTCCCAGACGCGCCAATCACCCTCCTACCTCCACGTAGGAGCCCATTCCCCAAAACCTCTCCGGCCGCCTGAATTTCATAAAAACCCAATCCCAGTTCATCTATGAACCGGTCCTTCATCTTAGCCCTAAAAATCATGATGCTTGCTTTAAAATTCATATTACAGTATGAGGATCCAATCTTCATATCTGAATTCGACAATTAAACATCCTGAAATTTAACTTGTTAAGAGCTTTGCTCAGTTATGTTAATTTCCAGAAGCATAGATAAGTTATTTCGATTCGAAATGATTTTCAACACTTAGTTCATGAGCAAACAACAATTTTTGTTTTGATCTTAAGTCTAAACAGTTAATAGGTCAAGAGAAATTAATTTTTTTCTTTCTAGAGTTTAAACAGAGAATATACATATATGAACAAAACCTGCATACCATTCATTTTCCAGAAAACTCATACATATATATATATAAACACCACCATACTTATTCACTGATATGCAAGCAATCGATTACATTTTTAAATTTCAAAAGATGAGATTACTCACAGGTAAAAACAAAGAAGATTGTTTTTTTTTTTAAAGATTTTGCTCACCTTTTTGTTGTACTGGAAGAACAGAGAGGAATTTTCTTTTAAGCCAGAACTTTCTTTTCTTTTCTTTAGATCTTGAAATTGAATCTTTGAGTTGATTTGCTTTTAGATTTACAAGCTTTAACCTCTGCCTTGCTTGATTTCTCTCTGGTTTATAGTTCTTTTCCTATTTTTCTATTTTCTTTTTCTGAACAAACAGGGACTAGATGTTTCCAGGTTGCTTGAGTTTATAAATTTTTTGATGTTTGGTTTATCTTTTCCTTTCAGGCTTTGCTTATTTTCTTACTAAACAAATGAAATAGGATGCATTACATACCTAGATATAGAAGAAGATGGTTTGTACAGGCAATAATATATTTTGTACAATACTAGGCATGGCTTACTTCTTTTATTAACTGCATATATTATTCTATAAAGCAAATCTCGGCTGAGAAGATCTCAAGACATGCTGAGGAGATGTTTTTGTGCATGGGTACTAAATGCAAGTGTCTTTGTTTACAACCCATGCTGTTGAATCATGTATGCACAGTTCCTTTTGCTTTATACACAATGGTTTTGTTATTTCTTTGTTTTTGTTCTTTACATAAGTACATGACAACCTTGTTTATTTAAGTATTTATATTTGTATGTTATTTCTTTATGTTTGCATTTGTTTGTTTTCATATTTGTTTTACTGAGATACTTTTAGTACTGTTTTTTTTTAAGTGTACATACTTATATGCATTTGTTTTATTAACATGTTATTTGATTTTTTTTCTTACTTTATGTTTCATATGTTCTTATCTTTTTATTGTTCACACTTGAGTAAATCGTATTGTTTTGTAATTTATCTTCTAATTATATTTCTAACATAAGTATTACATTCACAACGTACATTTTATTTTATATATTTTTTTTCTTAAGATTGATAAGTAGTTTTATTCTATTTTGTTTTAAACTTTTTATTTATAATTCAATTCAATTCATTCGCTTTGAGTTTCAAATCAATTTCAAAAACAAATAAATATAAATTTCTTATTAAATTTGAAAAATTCAACCAAATCCATAATTTAATCTAAAATTCAATTAAATTATAAATTGAAATTCGTCTTTAAAACTGGGATCGTTACAGACTTCCCCCCTTAAAAAGAATTTCGTCCTCGAAATTCGCCAGAGAGATAACGAAGATAGATGAAAGATAGAGAAATATCTTTCCAGATCAAACTGGATATCAATTCTGCATTTGGCTTACCAAATCAGAATTATCAACAATAGATATGAGAACAAACTCCATCACCTACGAAACAATTGGGTTATTTGATCTACGAAGTATACAGGGGTATTGGTTAGTCCGAAGGAATAACTAACCGTTCGTAGAATATATCGAACGAAGATAGATGAAAGACAGAGAAATATCTTTCCAGATCAAACTGGATATCAATTCTGCATTTGGCTTACCAAATCAGAATTATCAACAATAGATATGAGAACAAACTCCATCAACTATGAAACAATTGGGTTATTTGATCTACGAAGTATACAGGGGTATTGGTTAGTCCGAAGGAATAACTAACCGTTCGTAGAATATATCGAAACCCAATGACCGGAAAACCGAACACTGAGGGTTTAAGAAGAAGAAAGAGGTAGAAGAAGAGAGAAAAGATAGAAAATAGAACGGGAAGAAAGAACAATGGAACAACATCAGAATCTCACAATCGCAGCGGAACAACATATAATAGATAAATGAATAATCTTTAAACAAAGAACTATATCAGTTATTACATTACATTACATTTCATTTCATCATATCATCAGAGTGTACAACAACAACAACAAACAGCGGAAAAGAAATACTATATAAACTAGTAATACGCCATGCCATCCAGCTTGCCTCCTGCAACTCCTGAATATCCAGAATATCCTGATAAACCTAACTCTTAACTGCCCGTGTGGAAATTGGTGGGCACCCAGAGTTTAGGAAGGAAAACAATAAACTCCGAGTCAGTCATGTGACTGGTGTGAGAACTCAAAACAGTTTATTTATCTTTAAAATCAAAATAGAGGAATATTTTAAAGTCAATTCACAATGCTTTTTAAAAAAAATGAGACTACCATAAGGCCTCCCGCACACACACACACAATGCAAACGCAGAATCGGAGGAGATTTCTCCTTATGATAGTCAAAGATGCTTGATACGCATTAAAAAGAACATTTGATATTATTACTAGTGCATAGTGTAGGAAAAATTATTTTGAAAGTAGAATATAAATCTTAGCCAACATACGACCATTATCGTATGCCTACTATAGCTACCATCTAAAAAGTGGTGACCACCATAAGTAAATGGCAGGTTCTACAACTAAAACCGTACAGGGTTTCGTATTGGGAATTGGATTTCCAACAAATGGTCAGGCCAAGGAACTTCCCATTGCCATATGAGAACGCCTCTGGATGGACGTCCCCGAGAACCAAACCGGATCTCTGCCAACACAAGGTCGGGTTACCCCTAACTGAGTAACAACTGACCGAGTATGCCATCCCCCGGTCCTTTGGGACCTTTTAACCGAGCGCTCGTAATCAATTCACACAATCATAAAGTGTTTTCAACATGAGTAAGTATCTGGGCTCCATACCATGATACCACCCTTTTCCAGAAGGAAATGCACATACCCTAAAGGGCGCTACCCCTCATAACCTTGCCGCATCTTTCATGTTTTGACCATTTCCGGGGTGTGAGGCTCGACGAAGTCTCGTCCACAAAAACACACTTTATACAAAAGCCGTGCTTTGGGTCAACAAATGATCATAGAAATGATCACAAAGATAAACGATCAAACAAATGATCCTATCACAAATGATCAACACAATGATCATTTCACAGCAACACTCAGCTTGTCACATTACCAAATTGGGAATATATCGCTGATAACCTTCAACTACATAACCTCTGAGCTCGTACGTCTCAGAGAAGGGTGTTAAGCTAAGAGAATAAATTCTCCGCCACCAACAGAAATATATTTGAAAGAAATCGGCTTTATATCTCAATTTGTAATGTCAGACATACAATCCATACAAGTCTGTTCCGGACTCGAACAGAACCGAAGGCACTTACAAAGAAGTCCTTGCAATCCGGATATTCACTAATCACGTCAGGACTTTCCATCACATATGGAGTCTCTATACCGGGGACCATTCGATGCAAAGACATTCGACGAGTTGTCCTTTCGCTTTCAAAAATATCCGGTCTTCAACACCGGTCATCAATGCTATCCATTACGTCGTATCACTATTCGGAATGGGTAATCCGAATAACGAGCGCAATAATTTAAAAATAAGTGTAGCATTCAAATTCAGTAAATCCCAACAAATACCTATTCAAAGGTAAATATTGATAGTCGGTTATTGAACTATCAATGGATATGCACACATCACCAGATTCCAAATGATTTTCCAAATTATTTATTTCCCAAAAATATCCTTTCTAGATATATAGTTTTCACACTTCAAAAATAAATCAACATTTATTTTTAAACAAATTCCCCTTTCTCTTATAAATTCCATAGTGAATTTATATTTCACAATATCTATGAATATATGATTTCAATTATTTATTTTCAATTTATCTTCAAAAAGATAAATTCTCAAAACGTTTCATTTTGCATTGGAAAAACATTTCCATACTTATTTATTAATAAGTAATTCACAAATCTATTTATTTTCAACCTTGGAAAATATTCAGTATACTTAAATCTAACTTAAGTATATATTTCACTCTTTAAGGAAATCTTTCTCTTAAACATATTTATTTGGGCCAAAATGAATGTTACGTAAAACATCGTTACGACAACCCAAAATCACTAGTATAGGGATTCGAAATTAAAATAGATATATAAATCCCAATACTAAATAAAACATTTCCTTTCGGAAATCATTTACTATAACAACAGTGTTATAGTCCACTATTTCCTTCTATTTCTCGAAAACGTCTATTTCAACAATGAATGTTGAAATCTAGGGTTTCGAATCTTAACACATTTAAAAACATCGTTAGATCGTTTTAATTCGATTTAAAACATCACATTCAAAACATTTTCTTTAACATATTATTCACTATTCAAAACGTGAATATACTAGGTTAACCAGTTTCATCACTTTTATTCATTTTATTTCAAAGGATTATTCACAGTCAAAAACGTGAATATAACTCCATTAATAGGTTTCAACAATTTACTTATCAAAATAAGTCATTTGCGGATTTATAAAACAACGATTATAAATTCCATTTCTATTTAATTTATAACTACTTCCTTTTATAAATCTCCTTTATTAACCTATTCGATTTATAACTCAATTATATACCGAAAGTCCATATTATAAGTTAAATGCTTATAAAACGATTATTTTACAAAATCGTTCTTTTTAAACTTCCCAAGTTATAAATCTTATAACTTATAAGATTCATTTGTTTACCCAAATCTAATCTTTTAATAACTTTACAAATTTTATAAACCTACTACTTATAAAATTCCATTTATAACTTCAACGTTTATAATTCTATAAAATTCATTCATTTATGAAATTCATTTACAATTCATTCTAACACTTATAAAAACTCGTTTTATAATTCAAATGTTTTAATTTATAAATAACAATTTATAAATCCTTTATAAAATCAATTTATACTATTATTTTAAAACATCTACAAATGGTCAGTCCAAGGAACTTCCCATTGCCACATGGAAACGCCTCTGGAAGGACGCCCCGAGAACCAAACCATTCTCTGCTAAACAAGGCCGGGAACCCCTTTTCCCAAGGGATATTACAAACCCTCAGATATGCCACCCCCGGTCATTTGGGACCTTTAAACGAAAGCTCTCTAACCAATATCACACCATAATAATAAGTGTTTCAACATGAGTAAGTATCTGGGCTCCATACCATGATACTACCCTTTTCCAGAAGGAATGGTCATACCCTAGGGAAGCGATCCCTGAAAACCTTGCCGCACAATTCCTGTTTCGACCATTACCGGTTTGTGAGGCTCGACGAAGTCTCGTCCACAAAAACACACTTTATACAAAAGACGTGCTTTGGGTCAACAAATGATCATAGAAATTATCACAAAGATAGACGATCAAACAAATGATCCTATCACAAATAATCAACACAATGATCATTTCACAGCAACACTCAGCATGTCACATTACCAAATTGGGAATATATCGCTGATAACCTTCAACTACATAACCTCTGAGCTCGTACGTCTCAGAGAAGGGTGTTAAGCTAAGAGAATAAATTCTCCGCCACCAACAGAAATATATTTGAAAGAAATCGGCTTTATATCTCAACTTGTAATGTCAGACATGCAATCCATACAAGTCTGTTCCGGGCTCTAACAGAACCGAAGGCACTTACAAAGAAGTCCTTGCAATCCGGATAATCTCTAATCACGTCCGGACTTCCCATCACATATGGAGTCTCTATACCGTAGCTACTCGGTGCAAAGACAATCGACGAGTTGTCCTTTCGCTTTTGAAAATATCCGGTCTTCAACACCGGTCTTCAAATGCAATTCATAACGACGTATCACATATTCGGAATGGGTTATACGACCCCACGGTCCTTTCCCGGTTAACCCGAATAGTGAGCGCTTATTCAAAAATAAGTGTGGCATTCAAATTCAAACAAATCACATCAAATACCCATTCAAAGGGAAACATTGATAGTCGGTTATTGAACTATCAATGGATATGCACACATCACCAGTTTCCAAATAATTTTCCAAATTATTTATTTTCCAAAATATCTTTACAAGATATATTATTTCAATACCTCAAAAATAAATCAATATTTATCTTTAAACAACTTCCCTTTTTATTCATAAATTCCATAGTGAATTTTCATTCCAAAATATCCATGCATATACGATTTCAATTATTCATTTCAAATTATCTTCAAAAAGATAAATTCTCAAAATATTCACTTTATATTGGAAAACATTTCCATACTTATTTATTCATAAGTAATTCACAAATTTTATTTATTTCCAACCTTTGGAAAATATTCAATATACTTAAATCGAAATTAAGTATATATTTCATTCTTTAAGGAAATCATGCTCTTAAACATATTTATTTGGGCCAAAACGAATGTTGCGTAAAACATCGTTACGACGTCCCAAAATCACTAGTATAGGGATTCGAATTTAAGATAGATATATAAATCCCAATACTATACAAAACATTTCCTTTCGGAAATCATTTACTATAACAATAGTATTATAGTCCACCATTTCCTTCTATTTCTCGAAAACGTCTATTTCAACAATAAATGTTGAAATCTATGGTTTCGAATCTCAACACATTTTAAAACATCGTTAGATCGTTTTAATTCTATTTAAAACATCAAATCTAAACATTTTCTTTAACATATTATTCGCTATTCAAAAACGTGAATATACTACGTTAACCAATTTCATCATTTCTATACATTTCATTTTAAAGGATTATTCACTGTCTAAAACGTGAATATAGCTCCATAAATAAGTTATAACAATTTACTTATCAAAATAAGTCATTTGCGAATTTTATAAAACAACGTTTATAAATTCTATTTCTATTTGTTTTATAACTACTTCCTTTTTATACATCTCCTTTTAACCTATTCGATTTATAACTCAATTATAAACCAAAAGTTCACATTGTAAGTTAAATGCTTATAAAACGATTATTTTACAAAATCGTTCTTTTAAACTTCATAATTATAAATCTTATAACTTATAAGATTCAATTATTTATCCAAATATATTCTTTAATAACTTCACAAAATTTATAAATCTTACTATTTACAAATTTCATTTATAACTTCACCATTTATAATTTTATAAATTCCATTCACTTATGCAATCCATTTTCACTTCATTCAAACACTTATAAAAACTCGTTTTATAATTCAAATGTTTTAGTTTATAAATATCAATTTATAAATCCTTTATAAAATCAATTTATATTATTCTTTTAAAACATCTTTAAACTTCTTTATAATTTCACCATTTTGATTTATAAAATAATCAAATTTTACAAATCCTATATTTAAACCTTTATAATAAATTCAAAAATCCCGATTTAAACTATTTTATAAAATCATTAACCCATATTTCTCAAAAATCAGCTTTTAACTATATTTCTCAAAAATCATAATTTTTATAACATTAAAAATTATATCGTTATTTATTTAAAATGGATCAATTCCAAAAATATAGTATATTTTCAAAAATCACTTTAAAAATCATTTTAAAATTCCAAAATTTGGTCCAATGATGCTACACACCAAATAGTCAATCACGACTACAACGACATCATATATCAATATGATAATCAACGAATATCAAAATATCCAAAATCAAATAAATACTGTTGAGGAATCCAGTTGGATCCCTCCAACCTGTTTCCTGCATCCACAAACATTAGCACAATACCAATTTCGCTCCAGTACGAAATTATCGCGGTATATGGGATTTAAAATATTATCCGCTTAATAACGGCGCAATAGGGTCTCATCCGCTAAAAAATGCGGGAAATCAACAACTGCAATATATACATATGCCAATATATATATGTTGCTATTATATATAATACCAATTTCACTGTTTATGAAATATTCGCGGTATATGTTTTTAATAAATAACATCCGCTTACTAACGGCGCATAATGTCTATTTTAACAATCAATAGATAACAATCATCATTCAAACATGCACTCAAATATTTTAAATCTAACTATTTAAAATAAAATCGAAACCGATTCGATTGAGTGAGAAGTTCTCACCTTGATTTCAATTTCGCTTTAGCGATTTATTTCGAATAAAATTAAACGGACGTTTAATTTTACCCAAAATTCTCACTAACCTGTTTTCCTAAACTCTGGGTGCTCAAAATATTTTCTACACGGGCAGTCTAGAGTTTGGTTTTTCAGATAGTTAAGTTCAGTGGATCATCTGGAGCTAGTTCAGTTTTTTTTTGGATATGAACGAGACTTACTTAGCTTGGTGCAAATCTTGATGGTGGATCGAGCTAGGAGTTTTGGAGCTTTGTCTTTGGAGCTTTTTGGATCAGAGTTGCAGTATTATATTCTGAGAAGACTTATTTCATATTGTATCGTGTTCCGCTGTATTCTATGTTGTATATTCTCTGATGTTGATGATTATCATTGTATCAAATTGATGTATCGGATATTGTTTTCATGTTATATCAGTGATATCATCTTTTATTTCCGCTGTGTTATTTAACATTTAATGGTGTTGCAAGCTCCCACGAAACGAATTTGATGTTGTTTGTTGGACATCGAGTTTGGGTCGTGACATGGATGCTGTAAACATATTTTCATTGGAGGGCAATGAACATTCTAAGTGTAAATGTTCTTGAAAAGTAATTGTAGTCCCAAGCCTCATCAACCAAGAATGACTATAATAAGGGAGATGCAGCTGGGCTATATGGATCGCACACATTAGGGTATGTCATCGCCTTTCTAGATGACCATTAATATTTCCAGACTCAATTGTGCATATGAGCTCAGTAAAATGGTTGGGAACAACCAAGGTGATGACATGTTCGATGCTATCCAGCAATGGGTATGTCGGTCTTGTGTTGGCGGGGTCGTTAGGTACGATCTTGGTCCATTGTTCTATAGGTGTACTATGACGGACGGTACCACAATAGCCCAGTCATTAGTTGGATCCATTCCCCAATATGAGCTTTATGGTTTTCATACTAAATAGGTTGGAACGTTAGATGCAAGCATTCCAGCTATTGTAATATTTTACTTTCAGCCCTTAGACATTATTATAATATCACTGGATTTTCTATAAAAGTGTTTTGGTTATAGTAAGGTTAAAACACATCTTTGTTTATGTGCGGCAAGATCTTACGAGACACCTTTGGTTTCAAAGGATTTTTCAAGTTAATAAATTAATAAAGTTTTTTTGTGATTAGAGTTTACTCACGCTGGTATTCCAAACTGACCTGGGCATTATTTGCTTATAATGCTCAGGTCATATCAAGCATGTTTGCCAGGTTAGCTTTAGATGCTTTGGAGCTATGGAGTTGAGTTGGAGGCCTAGGACGTATTCTCGTATTTCGGATATCTTCCATTGTGTATGGATTATGTGCAGTTCGTTTGTTGTTGTAAGGACAGGTGTTATAACAGTCCAACTCCGATATGTATATGTATAAAAAAAGGGACTTAGATTTTATAAAGACTTGATTATATTATATATTATTCTATTGCATTGTGAGATTCCGTGTTTGTTCCTAGTTCATCTATCTCTTTTCTTTCCCCTAACAAACTGTTTTTCAAGGACTTAGTTGTTCAACATGTTAATACCATGGATGTATTAATGTCGACTTCTGGGGTTTGGAAAGGTGGGTTATTACAGGGCATATCTGTGGTCTGATGTGTTATGAGACGCTATGAGATTTAACAACAGATACATATGTAATCAGACAACGGTCGTCTGATTCGTTTTTTCCCATAGTGTATGAAAACAAATATCCCCATCGATATACCAAAAACAAATATATTTTATAAAAATATTCTTAATATTCATAATAAAATAAAATTGCATTTATTTTCGATCAAAATTGAAAAACAGTAATTGTTTTATAAATAATGTTTGGTATACATGAAAGTAATTTTCGAAACTTGACGCGTCCATTAGCAATTATTTTATGGTATGCTCTCATTACTTCTACCGTTGCAATAACAATTTTCGAAATACAAAGCTTCATCTAAACAATTACAATGGGATACTTATTTATTTTATTATGTTCAATTTTACAACTGAGAGTTTCGGATCAAATATATCAAACTCAAAAAAAATTATAAAGAACAATTTTCAATAAGATGAATACATTATGAATAGAAATAATATTTCTTATTTCTTATTGAATGTCCATAAATATTTTATGCAATTCCGTTTCCTATGTCTCTTTATGAAACAAAGGTAACTATTCACCATCTCTTCATTCCCACTATAATCATGTTATTTCCATTCTTGGAATTTTGCTCTCCCTTTTAAATAGTCGAACCCTTAAAAAGAGAAACCCTTTATTAGAAGACTACACTAGATTTCTTTACACAAAATACGATCACTCATCCTTAATATTTCAATGAAATTGAATAAGTTGCATTTAAGTAAAAGGATCAAACAGACATTTGAGTAATATAATTCTTAAGTTTGTCCGTAGTCCTTGATATATTGTTGTTTCCAAAACAACAAGATCCTCATCGTATTTAATTGTATTGAACATATGATTTTGCATTATACTTTACTTGCTCATTCTGAATGAAAAAATTTCATATAAAATCTGTTTATTAAGGAACATGATTGTTCACCATACAGCTTTTGAATGTGATCGAGTATTCATACTCTTTTACTATTTTTGAGTTCTAGGCTCATATAAGAAAATAATAGCCTTGAGCATATTGATATTTAAGTTACCAAGGCTGAAAAGTTTAAATGGTTGTATTATTCAGCTCTGTCTGGAAAGGACAACATTACAGTAGTTTAATTTATTGGAAAGCAATTTTTTACATTGCTAAGTAAATTTTTAAATCATTTCATTTAGTATATTTCAATCAATAATTTTTTTATCAAATTCATAGTTGTGAAAATTTATTGAGGTTAATTATTATGATATTACATATGTTATTATACTTATTAGAGTGGTTTATTATATTTTTCAATAAGGGTCCCGCTGGATTTTGCATCTCATAAAAACCTCAAAGGAGATGCGAGAATTTCATAAATTGCACTTGTGGGTGTTAGGACTTATTTATCTTGTTACTACAACCTAAAGAGCGCTTGACCAATTGTAGTACTCATAAACGATCAATAGCACGTTATTAGTTATATCTTGCATATAACTCCTAATTGTGTATTCTTTGCTTCTAATCATGTCTATGACCTTGAGGATGCTCAACAGATAATAAATACATTAAATACTCATGATCCATCATTTTGTGACTTCCCAAGGATAATTTTATAATCCATAAGGGTGCTCATCAAAGTTACAAAATGTTTTTACCAAATTAAGGACAATACAAACATCACTATTACTAGCTTATGGCTTGAGGGTGCTTAACAACTATAAGTGTGTATAGTACTCTGTTTAAATTATAAATGATGGAAAGCAACATTTTTTATTTTCATAATCTTAAAATAATAATAATGAGTAACTGAGTATTCACAATACAAAATGAAATCATTTATCATTTTATATGTTTATACAATTATATACAAATGTATTTATTCTTTATAGCTATACTGAGTTTTATTTTGAATTTAACTTTTCAAATTGTATTATTATTATATATATACACATTTTGTAAGATTCAATTATATAATTATGACGTTTATTATACAATATTTATGTGTGTATGTGTATACTTAACTCTTTAATTAATATTGTAACTCAATTATAACACTTTTTGGACTATAACATTTGTAGTTCATTTTATAATTCAAACTTAATTTGAATTCACTTATTTATACTATTATAATTTTGAATTAAAAATAGTTTTAATTAGTTTATTTATAACTTTTATAAATTTAAATTTAAACAATATTAAATCTATTTATTTATAACCATTACGAATACAAATTTAAAATAATTTTTAGTCTTATTCATAACCATTATAAATTTTAATTTTAATTTAAAACATTTTGTTATTAATTTATTTATAACTTTTATGAATAGAAATTCAAAACAATTTTAAATTCATTCACAACCTTTAAAATAACTATTTAAATATAAACCAATTTTAAGTTCAAATTTTATATATTATTCATAATACTACGACGTAGGCTCTATTACCATATTGGATCAAGTGCATTAGGTGATAGGATGAATTGGGAAATTTTCAAAATTTCATTTTATTTATTATGCAATGTATTTTTATAATGTGTCACTATGAATAATATAGTTTGACATTAAAACATATTTAATGTATACGAAAACTTCAAAAAGAAGTGCATTTGTGTTTTATTCACATCCTATTAAATTATTGTTTATTTTTAAATATATTTTAATTTAGAACAAATTATTGTCAAAAATAATATTATGTTAATAATATATATACTTATTGTCCTTATGTCAAGCAATATAAATTGGATTTTCCAAATAATATCTATTCGAACAATTTCACTCATGCAAATTAATACTTAGTTTTTGTTTTATTATCGTATGAATATCAAGGTTTTAAACCTTTGATTTCGATCATGTTTCATCTCGAAGATTTTAGAGACCTGATCTCGTATCTGGTGAGATCTTGGGTGAGATATATAAATATCGGGTGTTTATCTCGAAATTAATCTCGAACCCTGAAGTACATCTTGAAACAATCTCGAATTATTTAATATTTTCAATATTGGTTTACTTTCAAGCATGCAACTAAAGTTATAAATACTAATTATAAAAATGATTTAACTTATTTCGCTTTTGATCACGGATTATTTGATATTTTTAATACTGGTTTACATTCAAGCAAGCAAGCAAGCATGCTCTTTTAAACAAAAATATGTAAAAATGAAATGTTGAATTCATTATTCAAGTTCTTTTAATAGAGAATATATAAATTAGTGAACTATTTTAACCACATTAACATCGCTAATATCATTCTTTTAAACAAATGTGTAACATCCCCCTACTTGGAGGCCTAAAATTAATGGCTTCAGACGTAGCAGTCATTCATAATTATTTGTCCTCGACGATCAAATATAGCGATATTAGATACATTGATACATAGAAATACAGGAATACGAAAAAAAATTAAATAGCAAATAAATTCCACATTCTATTTTAAAATATTTCAAATTGATTACATAATCCCAACTCGCAGACCACGTTCAGATAACATATAGTTATTATAAAATACGCCAAGAGCGACATATGAAGATGCCTCCTTGGTAGATCAGAGTACATGGACAGGAAAGAAAATAGTTTTCCTTTACAAATAAAACACACAGCAGAAATAAAAGAACTCTAATAGCAATCTTGCCTCCTGCACGTCTTCAGAAGCTTTTATTCATCTAAAGAATGCTTAGAAACCTTAACTCTCAACCTACTCAAAATCAATTGAGTACCCGAGAGTTTAAGGGGAGAACAAAAAATTCACGTCAGATAAAAATCATAGTATGAATAATAATTTACCATCTCAATACATTTAGATATCTAGTGAGACCACGCCGCTTAGCGGAATAGGTTTCCCCTCACTAGTATATAAAACATTTATAATCATATATTGTGCTCGTGCATCCACAATAGTTAAAACATAGTATTTCAAAACAATATGATGATATGCAAAACAAATAAATCAACTCTAGAATACCCATCCCTATTCATTCTGACTATCTATCTCAATTATAGTTTCCAGGGTTACTATTTACCAGTTGAATGTTTAGGACTATCTGTCCATTTACTTAGGTTTCATGGGATAACTAAGAACATATTGGTAACTCCAATATCTTATTTCATATCCTAGTTTTCATGGACTAACTAGGAAACTATTGGCGGACTGCCAATATCTTAATCCGGATATAGTTTTCACGGGATAACTACAAACCTACAGGCTCTTGCCAGTATCAAATCATAGTTTTCACAGGCTGACTATGTACCTATTGGCTCCTTCCAATACCATACAGTTTTCAAAGGGTTATTGTAAACCTATTGGCCCGTGCCAATAACTTTAATTAAAATTTTAACATCTGTTAAGTTATATTCACTACTGGGTCAACCTAACTGATTATTCTGTCCTTTTCTCAAAATGCAACAATGAGTTGATAACAATGTAAATAACATTTCAAAATTTTAATTGGTGCCACAGTTATTACTTTAAATTGAGATTGGGTTTATGTTTTGAACCATAAAAACATCTCTTTAGAAACCTCTGGATAGCCTCCATCAAAAGCAAAGATCTCTTTTCAAAACATTGTATACATACCTTTCGAAGCCCTTAATAAACATTCACTTTCTAAACCTATTATAACTTTCGATGGTATCATATCATCATTTTAAAATACAGAGCTTCAAGACAAATGAAAGTAACTCTTTCAAAAGTATTGGGTTTACTCTTTAAAAACATCATTTGGGTCAAAATAATTATATAAGAAAGTATCTCTTTCGAAATCAACAAGAATTGGTTTGGAGAAAAATTGATAGTGTCGGAACCATCTTAGCCGAAAGCAAAACCTTTAAAACAAAAACTTTGAAGGATACAGTCGAAACCCCTTTCGACTCCATCTCCTTCGAAACCCTTAACTCTTTCAAAAGAAATTAGGAAAAAGGCTTAATTTAAGGTAAAAACTAGAGTAACCTTTTAAAAGCATTACTGCTCAATATAGTCGAAAGGTAGAGTAGCGGCTGGGTTTCAACTAGGCCGAAATCTACCCTTTTGAAAGCAATTATTTAAAGGGAAAAGGTTCTCCTTCAAAAGCAAATACTTTAACACATATGGCAACCTCTTTCGAAAGCTAATTATAAAATGTTTTCGAAAGCATATGTTTCGATGGTGTCGAAGCTTTAGGTAAACACAAGGGAAGGATTTTTAGCTTATGAAAACATAGCATGATTTCAACCCCATCGGAAGCTACCCTTTCGATAGCAATGCTTCCGCCTTCCTTCCAATTCATAGCATACCATCTAAGTGATATCTTGTGCATTGGTTTCAACTATTGTGGTGCCGACTGTGTTGATTTTGACTGGGACGAAGTGGAATCATAGGAGTCGAAATGTTCTTACTAATAAAGGCGGAACAACCTTGTCTGATTTAAAGGCTTAATTATAGAAACTTTAAGTAATTTCTTTTTAACAACTCGCTTATTTGTGAAAAACTGATGGGCTGCCATAAAAAATTTCAAATACTTTACATCTAAAACTGCCGGATTTATTCATATCCAAATTAAAGGATTTTTAATGTTAAAACCTTTCCATATAGCAAAATTGACAATTTGCATAAAATCCCTTCTTTTAAAATAATTTATTTCCCCAAATAAATCAACTGGGAAAAATATCCAAAAATCAGAGAAAATTGACTTAATCATCTAAATAAAAATATTAAAATTTTAGGCCTGATTTCTTCGAGAAAAGATAAATTTTAAACCCAATTATATCCTATTTTTCATTAAAATTTCATAATGAAATTTCCATAGCTTGGACAATTCTAAAAATTAAAACTTATCTCATAAATCAAGTTTTTCGTAACATAAAAATTTTCCATTGGCAATCTGAAATTATATATTCTCGGTTTCATGTCTAAATCGTGCAAATCATGTGCTTATAAATTAAAAAAATCATAATAATATAACTCAAGCATATCATCATCCATTTTTATCACAAAAACGAATTTAAATCATAAATTCGAAACCATATAGTTATAGAACAAAAATAGAGATGGTAGGAGATTATTATTCACCTTAAACTTGATAAGGAATTTGAGATTTTTTGTTGACTGATCCTCCCTAGCTTTTAATCCTTAGCTTTAGATTAAAATTCCCCTTCTCCCTTGTCAATGGCCGGCTCTATTAGAGTTCTTGTATTTATTTTTGATTTTGAGAACAATGAACATGAATGGACAAAGATATGGAGTGTATAGCCATGTAATATGAAATGGCTATTTACTAATTATGGCATGTGTAGTTTAATTAACCAATAAACAAATTTAAAGCCCATTTTACTTTGTTAATAAGCACGGCCCTATTATGTAATTTAATCAAATCTTAATCTCCTTATCATCCTAATTCTATTTAATTTATCTAATTAATCTTATGAATAATGTTATCAAAAATTAAGGATGTTACAGACTCCCCTTTAAAGAATTTTGTCTTCTAAATTCAGTAAGGACTAAATACTAAACATAGCAATCATATATAACAACTTCTAATGACCATACTAGTCTAACTGACTAGCAACTATCAATATAAATCTAATATAGACATACCCTCAAAGCAGATCAGGATAAGTATCTCTAATCTCGTCCTATGTCTCCCAAGTACAATCCTTCTCGTTGTCGCTCCACTGAACTTTTACCAACTTGATTGTCTTGCTCCTTAATCTTCTCTCATCTCTAGCTATAACCCGAACTGGTTGTCGCACAAAAGTCAAATTAGGCTCTACCGCTAAGTCATCCAACGTTGTCGAAGGAATTGTAGTTACTGGATCATGCACATACTTGGAAAAATTAGATACATGAAATACATTATGGGCACCTGCCAAACTGCTTGGCAACTCTATTATGTATGCAAGACTTACAATCCTCTCAATAATCTGGAATGGACCTACATATCTTTGGGCTAACTTCCCTGACTTATCAAATCGTACCACACCCTTCATAGGTGATACATCAATGAAAACCTTATCTCCAATTGAGAATCATAGATCCTTATGCCTCTTATCTGCGTAACACTTTTGTCTGGACTAAGCTTCCTTCATCCTCCCTCGGATTAACTTAATCTTCCCTGACGCCTCTCTCACTAAATCTAGACCTAAGACCAACTGGTCTCCAATCTCCAACAACATGCTGGTGATTTGCATGGCCTTCCATACAAAGCTTCAAACAGTGTCATTCCTATACTAATCCGGTAACTATTATTATAGGAAAACTCAATCAAATATAGACGATCTTCCCAAGATACACCAAAGTATAATACACAATCTCTCAATAAATCTTCGAGTACCTTATTGACTCTCTCTGTCTGCCCATCTGTCTGAGGGTGATATGTAGTACTCATACTAAGCTTGGTACCCATTACTTCCTATAGACTCTTCCAAAATTCACTAGTGAACAACGCATCTCTTTCACTGACTATATTGCTGGGAACTCAATGCAGCCTAACCATGTTCTTAAGGAACAACTTAGCTATAACATATGTCATTCTGGTTGACTTAACTGGAATGAAATTGGCACTTTTGGCTAATTTGTCCACTACAACCCGTATACTTTCCTTACCTCTATTTGACCTTGGCATCCCGTCTATAAAATCTATGGATATCGAATCTTATTTCCAAATTGGAATCTCTAAAGATTGTGGTAACCCACTTGGTTTCTGATGTTCGGCTTTTACTTGTTGACAGTTTGCACACTGTCTAACTCACAAGCCAACATCCCTATTCATGCCTTCCCAATAGAAGCTCCTCTTCATATCCTGATACATCTTCATTCCTCAAGGATGAATCGTAAACTTGGATCGATGGCATTCTCCAAGAACTTCTTTCCTTAAGTCCTCCATATTCGTAACACACAATCGTCCCTTCTTTCTTAGCCATCCTCTCTGGTCAAGGCTTAAATCCTTTAAATCATCGATCTTTGTTCCAACTTCAAGCCTTCTGATCAGTTAACATTGGATCCTCCTTCTACTTAGAAGCAATTTTCTCAATCAATACTGGTCGAACTTCTAAACAAGATAGTCTACCGGAACTCTGACTAGAACCAGCAATTGATCTTAACTGCACCCTGCAACTGGCTAAAGCTTCCAAATCTTTCCACTCCGCCAACATAGCTAACACCACATTCTGATGTTTCCTGCTAAGAGAATCTTCCATCTTATTACCTTTTCCTGGTGTATGTTCTATACCAAAATCATATGCAGCCAGAAACTCCAACCACCTCTGTTGTCGCATATTCAACTCCTTTTGAGAGAATAAATACCATAAAGACTTATGATATGTAATGTCTTCAAAGAGATAATGTCTTCAAAGAGATAAATACCATAAATCAAATCTCTCCCCTAAGAGATAATGTCTTCAAATCTTCAATGCAAAGATCATAGTTGGAAACTCCAAATCATGAGTATGATATCTAACTTCATGTGGTCTTAGCTTCCTAGATGCGCAGGCAATGACCTTACCACTCTACATCAATATCGCTCCTAATCCAGTTCCACATGCATTAATATACACCACCAATCCTTGGTTTCCGTCTGGAACTACTAATACGGGTGCATTAGTCAACAAACGCTTTAACTTAAGCAATGCCTCCTCATATTTGTCGGACCGAGCAAACTTCACTTCCTTCCTGGTAAGCTTAATTAAGGGTGCTGCTATCCATGAGAAATCCTTAATGAATCTCCGGTAGTATCCAGCAAATCCAAGAAAACTCCTATTCTTGGTCACTTTCTTTTGTCTCTTCCAATTATACACAGCTTCGATCTTATCTCAATCGACTGATAATCATTTCTCTGTAAGGATGTGACCAAGAAACTTTACCTCTATCTTCCAGAAATGACACTTGGTAAACTTTGCCTTTAGCTGATTCTGCCTCAACGTGTTAAGCACCACTCTAAGGTGAACTTCAAGCTCTCTCATCCTTAGAGTATACTAGAATGTCATCTATAAATACCAGTACAAATCCATCCAAGTACTCTCGGAAAACTTGGTTCATCAAATCTACAAAGAAAGCAGGTGCATTTGTTAATCCAAATGGCATCACCAACCACTCATATGAACCATACCTAGTTTGAAATGCTATCAAAGGAATACTGTCCTTCATCACTCTCAACTGATGGAAACCTGTCGCCAAATCCAATTAGGAAAACACTCCGGCTCCACTCAACTAATCAAACCGATCATCTATTTATGGTAAAGGATACTTATTCTTAGTTTTCCTTTTGTTTAACTTGCGATGGTCAATACAAATCATAATGACCTATTTGGTTTCTTCACGAACACCGCAACCGCCCCCAAGGCAAACTGTTTAGTCTAATAAAATTCCTTCCTTCTAGATCTTGTACATTAAATTCCTTCATCTCAGTAGGTGTCATCCTGCTAGGTGGTCTACTTACACGTTCAGCTCCTGGCATAAGATCTATTCTAAACTTAATAGCTCTTCTCGGGGGTAGTCCAATGACTGGCTCAAAGACATCTGCAAAATCTCTTGCTATCTGAACCTGACTTAACTCATTTCCTACTTCCATTACATTAATCATAGCACTAACACTCCGGTCAATATTGTCTACTGAGAATATCACTAGATTATAACTATTAGGGTGTCTCGGTGATATTTTCTTATCCTGGCAAAATATTCTAACCTCATACTTAGTTAACTAATCCATACCCAAAATGATCCCGAAATCTATGAATTTAATAACATACAAACTGCATGCAAACTTTTGACCTAACAAGTCAAGTTCTAACCGGTCACATCTTAAACCTAGAGTTGCATACCCTCCGATTGGATTCACAATCCTTAAGGAAGTAACAAGATAGGTGGGTTCTAGACATAATCTATCAACCAAGCAGTGAGATATAAATGAATGTGATGCACCGGTATCAAAAATACTCTAACTGAAATACTCTGAATCAAAAGCGTACCTTCCATCACAGTCTTTCCTTTATCCGCCGCAATAGGCCTAGTTGGTCCTACAGCTAAAACTTTTCCTTTGGGTCAAAGTAAATTATAACCCACAGGTCCCAGGATCGAAACTGGCCCTAATACTAACTGCAACCCACCTTTCAGAAAGTTTAAACCGACAATAATCTACACGTGTCCAACTTAAACAATGTGGAACGTAGACGATCAATGGGGTTAAATAAGAAAAATAAGAAAGACGAAGAAAATAAAACACAGAATTGTAATGCCCAAGTTGATCACAGTTGAAGCATTGCACATTCTTCTTAACTGCGACTTTCTTCCCATTTCCTGATCAACATTCATTAGCAAAATGACCCTTCTTGTCACACTTATAGCAAACTACCTCAGCCTTCAATTTCTTCGCAGTATATCCCTTCTGGGTTCCCTTTTCTTTCTTCTTCCCCTGAGGACCCCGAGTTTCCACCGACTTCTCTTTAGCTAAATCAGCAAGTAACTCCTCATGCGAATAGCCATCTCCACCACTATATTACAAGGACCTCAGACATATGTCATGGTCATTCTAGAAAGCTTGGGCCTTAGTCTCTGAACGAACTTCTCATTCCCTATGATATCAGTACCTATAGCATATCCATATCTAGACACCTCTTCAAACTTAGTAGCATACTCAACTACTGACATATCTCCTTGCACCAAATCTATAAATTTCCTCATCAACTCAGACTTAACAAACTCCGATACAAACTTCTGCTCAAATATCGTTTTAAAATCAACCCAAGTTAATTGTTCTTCCGAAACTCTGGCAGTAACACTATTCCACCAATGTAATGCTGACCCCTGCAATTGCCTAGAGACCAGCCTCCTTTTTTTCCATCATTCAGGCCTAAATCGGTAGATATACGCTCACAATGCATCAACCAATTCTGAACCTCCATGGCACTCTCCGCTCTCAAGATTGGCTTTCCACCCAAACTGGGTGTAATCTCTACTCGGTAAAGCAATATTCTCAACTGGAGCTACTGGATTAGCTACTCCTGCATTTCCAGCAACACGGCCACAGATCTAGCTTGCATCAAACTAGCAAAGAACTGGTACATTACCCCCATATCTACATTTGGATTTCCAGCACCTACATTAGCTTCAGCATTTTGGTTACTAGCATTAGCCAGTCAACCCGGGTTTCTCTTGGTAGTGGGTCGAGCATTTCCACTAGTTATGGTGCTTCCTCCACCGAGATTTCCACTTCTGTTTCCTACTTCCATATCTTCTTTCTCGTAAATCTTCGTACGAGCCTTGGTAAGATACAGAAGAACGGTCTAAGAGAACGGGGGATACGTACTTATGTATGTATGTATGTAGAACGTATGTATAACTATATATAGAAAATACAAGTATGTTACTATAGCGTTAACCCAAACCCCAATCATATTATCTGATTTATTGGATTATGTTTGGAAAAATCTTGTAGGTTTAAGTTTCTTTTAAAATTTCATAAACATAAGCTCTGATACCAACTTGTGACATCCCCCTACTTAGAGGCCCAAAACTAATGGCTACGGATGCTGCATTCATCCATAGTTATTAATCCTCGACGATCAGATACGGCGATATTAGATACATTGATACATAGAAATACGAGAATATAGAAAAAAATTAAACAGTAAATAAATTCCGCATTCCATTTTAAAATATTTCAAATTGATTACATAATCCCAACTCGCAGACCATGTTCAGATAACATATAATTATTACAAAATACGTCAAGAGCGACATATAAAGATGCCACATTGGTAGATAAAAGTATATAGATAGGCAAGAAAACAATTTTCCTTTACAAACAAAACACACAATGGAAATAAAAGAAATCTAATAACAATCTTGCCTCCTGCACGTCCTCGGATGCTTTTATTCATCTAAAAAACCATCTGGAAAGCTTAACTCTCAACTAACTCAAAATCATTTGAATACGCGAGAGTTTAAGGGGAAAACTAAAACTTCGAGTCAGGCATAATGCCTGGTATGAATAATAATTTACCATCTAATACCGTTTAGATATCTAGTGAGACCACGCCGCTTAGCAGAACAAATTTCCTCTCACTGGTATCATAAAATATTTATAAAACCATACACTGTGCTCCAACATCTACAATGATTAAAACATAGTATTTCAAACATTATAACAATATGTAAAACAAATAAATCAATTTTGGATTACCCATCCCCATTCATTCTGACTATCTGTCTTCATTACAGTTTCTAGGGTTATTGTTAACTTGTTAAATGCTAAGGACTATATGTCCAATTACTTAGTTTTCATAGGATCACTAAGAACCTATTGGTAACTACGATATCTTGTTTCATATCCTAGTTTTCATTGGCTAACTAGGAACCTATTGGCTGACTGCCAATATCTTAATCCGGATATATTTTTTCATGGGCTAACTACAAACCTACAGACCCTTGCCAGTATCAAATCATAGTTTTCATGGGCTGACTATGAACCTATTGACCTATGCCAATACCGTATAGTTTTCACAGGCTTACTGTAAACCTATTGGCCTTTACCAATATCTTTAATTAAAATTTTAACATCTTTTAAGTTATATTCACTACTGAGTCAACCTCAATGGTTATTCTACCCTTTCCTCAAAATACAGTTATGGAATAATAACAATGTGAATAACATTTCAAAAAATTTATTTATGCCATGGTTATTAATCTAAATTGAGATTGGGTTTATGTTTTGAAACCATAAAAACATCTCTTTAGAAACCTCTGGATAGCCTCCTTCGAAAGCAAAGACCTCTTCTCAAAACATTGTATACATACCTTTTGAAGCCCTTAATAAACATTCTCTTTTGAAACCTATTATACCTTTCCATGGTATCAAATTATCTTTTTAAAATATAGAGCTTCGGAACAAATGAAATTACCCCTTTCGAAAGTATTGTGTTTACTCTTTAAAAACATCATTTGGGTCAAAATAGTTACATACGAAAGTATCACTTTTGAAGCCAATAAGAATTATTTTGGAAAAAAATTGATGGTGTCAGAACCATCTTAGCCGAAAGCAAAACCTTTAAAACAAAAACTTTAAAGGACAGATTCGAAACCCCTTTCGACTCCATCTCCTTCAAAACCCTCAACCCTTTCAAAAGTAATTACGAAAAAGGCTTTGTTTAAGGTAAAAACTAAGGTAACCTTTCGAAAGCATTACTGGTCAATATAGTCGAAAGGTAGAGTAGCGGGTAGGTTTCGATTAGGTCCAAACCTACCCTTTCGAAAGCAATTATTTAAAGGAAAACGGTACTCCTTCGAAAGCAAATACTTTAACACATATGGCAACCTCCTTTATAAGCAAATTATAATTTTTTTTCGAAAGCATATGTTTCGACGGTGACGAAATCTTTAGGTAAAATCAAGGCAATTATTCTTAACTTATGAAAACATAGCAGGGTTTCGGCCCTATCGGAAGCTACCCTTTCGACAGCAGTGCTTCCGCCTTCCTTCCAATTCACCGCATACCATCTAAGTGATATATTGTGTATTAGTTTCGACTATCGTCGTATCGATGTGTTGGTTTTGACCAGGATGAGGCGGAATCAAAGGAGTCGAAAGTTCCTTACTAATAGAGGTGGAATACCCATTTTTGATTTAAAGGTTGAATTATGGCAATTTCAAATAATTTCTTTTTAATAACTCACCTATTTGTAAACACTGATTGGGCTACCAAATTTATTTCAATTACATTACATCTAAAACTGCCGCATTTATTCAGATCTAAATTAAAGGATTTTTAACATTAAAACCTTTCCATATAGAAAAACTGATAATTTGCAGAAAATCTCTTCTTTTAAAATAATTTATTTCCCCAGATAAATCTACTGGGAAAAATCCTAAAAAATCAATTTCATCATCTAAACAAACATATTAAAATTTTAGATCCAATTTCTTCCTGAAGTTCTTCAAATAAATTTTAAATTCAATTATATCATATTTTTCATTAAAAATTCATAATAAAATTCCATAGCTTGGAAAATTCTAAAATTAAAACCCATCTCCAAAATCATGTTTTTCATAACATAAAAATTTTCCATGGCAATCTGAGATCATATGTTATCGGTTTCATGTCAAAACTGTGCAAATTCATGTGCTTATGAATTAAAATAAATCATTATAATATAACTCAAGCATATCATCATCCATTTTTTTCACAAAAATGAATTTAAGTCATAAATGTGAAACCATATAATCATAGAACTAAAATAGAGATGGTAGGAGATTATTATTCACCTTAAATTTGATAAGGAATTTGAAATTTATCGTTGATTAACCCTTAGCTTTTGATCCTTTGCTTTAGATTAAAATTCCCCTTCTCGCTTGTTAACGGTCGGCTCTATTAGGGTTCTTGCGTTTATTTTTGATTTTGAGAATAATGAACATGAATGGACAAAGATGTGGAGTGTATAGCCATGTAATATGAAATGGCTATTTACTAAGTATGCCCATGTGTAGTTTAATTATCAATAAACCAATTTAAAGTCCATTTTACTTTGTCAATAAGCATGGCCCTATTATGTAATTTAATCAAACCTCAATCTCTTTATCATCATTATTCTATTTATTTATCTAATTAAAATTTCTGAATAATGTTATCTAAAATTAGGTTGTTTCAAAGTGTGTGCGTGTGTCTCTGTCTTTGTGTGTATTCAGCAAATATATAATATATTGGCTAACAAACTATGTTGAACAAGAATGGAAAATAACCTAATAGCAATACGTTTCAACTTCTCATAAAAAGAATGATTTGAATTAGCAAGAGGCGTTAGCATTTCACGTTAATTATGAAAAAAACAAATTAATATTAAGAAACATAAGATTAAGTGAAGATACTAAGGCCCAACACAAAAAATGGGTTACGTATAAATTTTTGAATTTTATATGAAATTGTAAGTTAACAGTAGTGAATTGATTTCAAAAAATGAGATAATAGAAAATGAATTAAGAATTATATAAAGTATAGAATTTTGAATGCAAGAGGAACTAGAGAAGGAAATAGTATAAATTAATAAGGGTTTAGGAAGTTTTTCCAAAAAGAAAGGAACTTAACACGAAAGTTTACCAAATTTGAGATGAAGAACCCATCTTACAAAGAAAATTGGTGATTCAAGTAAGAAAGAAAGAACCAAAGACATGCATTTGCATCATGAGAGTGGAAAAATGAATGGTTGGAAATGAAATTGACCGTCCAACTTGTTTATGAAAATAAAGCATGAATTTTGGCCTAACCAACAAGGCATATATTCCAGGCCTAGCTCGTTTAAAAAAAACTCAAAAACACATCATTTGATCTGAACTCTCGTAAATCAAACTCATTCGAGATATCGGTCGAGATTTGAAGATCACAACCGAGATTCAGTTGCAGCAAGATTTATCCGATTTTTTATGTTTCGAATCGCTTCACCTTGAAAACGAGATCTTGGCCGAGGTTACCGAGATTTAAACCTTGATAAATTTTATAAAAATTTATTATTTATGCATAAAGTAATATATTGAATATCACATATAAGAACTATAGAAAATAATCGTGTGATAATTTCTAATTGATAGTGCCAATATTCAGATACATATGTATACACATTTAAACATATATTGCTGTAATTTTTAAATTTATATTAGGTAAAAGCATATATTTTACTGTTAAAATATATTAACGTGTTTGAAATTTCAATACAAACTCATGATGCAAGTTGCACATAGAACGGGGTTTATATATGAAAAATATAAGGATTACAAGTTAATGGGTCATTATGCAAATACTAAAATCGATTAGGACTAAAATAAAAAAAATGTAATACCTCATCTCCTGCCTAAACCTTAGTAGTCTCTCAAACATGCAATACCAGAACTTAGCGATAAACTTAGCGCCACCATCACAAGCCATTAAACACCCTCCAACCGCGATGTCACAGCCCCATCACAGTCGGTTTGACCAGGCTTTTCGAATTTGGGTCTAATTGTGTCCTACTCTAACTAATCGCACCTGAAACCCTAGATCGCCAATGATATATTGATTCTTTTCGCACTGCCTACCTCACTTTAACCTTACACCGCTAATTTTGTCACAACTGCCTTGATGATCGACGACGACTCCCATGTGCATTTAGTCTCCTGCCTCTAATATGCACATTAAAATGCATAGTGAATGTTAAAGAAAAAAGTTTTTTTATTAAATAAAAATTCTAAAACATAATTATCTATAAAATTAGTTCAACAAAACCAAGTTTAATTTAAAATATTTTAAAAAATTCTTTGATGATCCTACCAATCGATTACACCTTGAATCTTTTGCTTTTCCTTTGATAGAACTGTTCTCTAACTCAATGGAGGAGTTGCAAAGTCCACCATCAAGATACAATTTACTTTGAGAGAGAGGAAAAATCTATATCTATATATGGAGGCCATTAGGAATATTTGTAGCATTAATAGGATATGTAAAATATCTTACTCGAATCCACTATTCAAGGAGTGACTCGTTATAAGTGAGACCTTGTCATTCAAATAATTAAATACATTTAATTATCCTATCTACATATACTTTGGCATGCCTTATTTTAAAACAATTTCAAAAATTTTGGCTATCAAAATTATATATATATTATTTATTATATTTAAATTATTATATCGACTCAAAAATAATTAAATATACACATAATAATTATAATATTATTAATTAGTTTTTGGCCCTCGAATAATGATAATAAATTAATTAATATAACCAATATATTAATTTCTTTAATATTTATAACTTTAAAATTATTTCATTAAATTACTTCCGACCGAAAGTTGAGAGTTGCGCTTGTATGATTCCTAAGTGTGAACTCTGCCCTTGGTAATATTTAAATCCTTCGAATATTAAAGCTTGTACGAACTTTTCTGAAGCATGGTAGTGATTGTAAGTTCAGTTACTTACATTTTATCTAGGTGAAATTCAATTCCTTATCTTTTAAAGCGACACCCTTAAGCAACGGTATATTATGCATGTTTTCTCTTCATCGTCACTCTATCACTTAGATATCTAGAGTTTGATCAATAGTCAAAATGCTAATAATATCCATATTTAGTTGTGAAGTCTAACAATAAAGTTTATGCTTCAATTTGATAATGTTTACCGATTTTTCTGTGTCAAAGACTTTGACTTTAAGCTGACTATCAATTATGGCGATGTAGACCGTCTATTCAAAGGAGACAAATCCTCTCTTGAATAGTATTTCACTTCAAGTGGTTTAACTTATAATTAGTGGTCTTAACACGGTCATCATTATCGTATGCTTGATCATAATCAAAGTATAATCTAGGCACTTAAGATTTATGGCATTCTCAAGTCAAAACAATATTGCAAATCATCATATAAGATCTTCTGTTTGACTTTTAATCTATAAAAGAATCTCAGTAGGTCGTTCTGTAATTATTCCAAACAACTACATGTAACACCTTAGTGCCTCCAACTTTCATGAGTAATTTATCATTCATCATATAGAGAGTATTATATATGCTAGTCCCAATAGATATATCAACATTCCCTTCTCGATACATCTTGACTAGAATCATTTAAGGGTAAATATTTATTTTTATACGATTCAATATCCATGGTTATGAGCACACTCGTAAATGATATCGATTGGATACTTTTCCTAAGGATTTTTTACTTACATATATTTAATGTATGTAAAACATAAATATTATCTTAATACAATAATGTATACAATAGAAATAAAACCAAAAACTTATCTTATTTCGAATAAGATTCATTATAAGAGTTAAGTTATATATTCAAATTACATAATTACCCATGTAGCACACCCTTAACTCTATCATTAAGAACTTGATCGCATAGCCTCCATACCTCCACTCAATACCATTTGTGACGGTTACATGAGCGTTGTACTGAATTGCTGACAAATTGATCTATCAAGACACAGTCAAGTCAAACATTGTATTCTACTTGTAGCTGAACGTTCATGAAGCCGGCAAGAGAGAATTTGAGGGGTCATTCAGATGCGAAGTCATCTATTAGGACATCCAACAAGTTGATTGGATGAGAGGTCATCTGTATAAGTCATTTTCGCTTGTTCAAATGGTGTATGTGGAAAATTATTCATTTAGATTAATAGAGAGAGCTGACAATGGAATTCCAATGGAAATTCTTGGGCTGGACATAAGATGAAAGTCTGAACCATTATAAAAATATTGTTGTGCTCATTTTAGTTATTTACTTTATGTATCCAGTTTTAGTAGTTATTATGTTAATTAGTTCACATAATAGGACATTGCTTAACCAAATTATTTGATCCATGGCTATAACACGTAACTCTAGGTTCTAACACAATTATCTTATAATGGCATCCTTTAACACATCATGCATCCACATATATGATAAAGGTTGCCAAATGTCGATTAAGGTATGAAGTGCCATCATATCTTTCAAACCTCAATAGCTGAAGGCCCTTAGGAATATGATCTCGTTGAATCCAGGCATAGAAAGGCTATCAATGGTACCTAGTCTCTCCATCATGTTTGAACACATTCCTATTATCAATGTATCGAGGCATTGATATAATCGATTGAAATTTTCCATATAACATCCTCCTCAATTTATCTACTTAAAGATCACAAATGTGACTCTACTTGTTGTTTAGCTCGCCTTTTCTTTCCTTCGTTCAAATGATCTCACATGTTGTATCACCCTTGAGAACGAGCGCTACTAATTATGTCATGTACGCTTTTTTTTATTAATGACTTTGGTATAGCTCGATTTCTATTGCAGTGCCTAAAGATCTCATAAATATTTTGTACTTTCTACAAGACCTAGGACTCAAATTAACAAGTATCTTATCAGAAACTTAAAATATATTAAAAATAAGAAAAATAAATCAATCAAAAAGAAGCCTCTAATAATATTTGGCTCTCTCCATGTCGATATTCCCAAAGGTCTCAATGTACAGTCACAAACCAGACCGGTAGAAATATTATTCGTTTGTTGCTTAGCCCTAGGCCATGGGGATTCTCTTCTAGGAATAGGATTACTTATTGGTTCTATAGGAATAACCATTGGGAGATCCTTCTTGGGCAATACAACCATTATGTCATGAAATGATGCATATTGGTACCTTGGGAGCTAGAATTCCTTGCTCTCGTGCTTGCGCCACCTGATCCATTCTCCTAAACCAATATTCTTGTTGGGTTCGTATATAATTGAATCTAGCACGTATATCTTCTATAGCTTTGGCCAAAGTATCAAATCTATAAGGCATCTTAGATTGATTCCTCGTACTTTGATCGGCATCGCCACTTTCCCTGCTGATAGTTCTGCATTTCTATGGACAATACTTTTTGTTTTCATCAGTGGATTTGATTAAATGTGTAAATCTCTAGAGTTTTATTCTTATTTAAAATACTAAAATGTTGATACGAAAATGTTGAGGCATAATCTAATAACAATTTGAAGATTTCATACACTAAGTAGATTAAACTGTTGATGTAAAGTAAATTTGAAAGCATCATAAAGGTTTCTATACAATGAACCAGCTAGAAAACAAACAAAATACATGCATTAACGTCACACATTAGATCAACGAATGATACATAAAGTAAATAATGACGGACTTTAGAGTGGTCCAATCAAGGTGATCTACATTTAATATAAATATTCCAATATTAGTTGAGCAGATTTTGAATGCTAACATCCGAAATAAAATGCAAAAATATCGGATTTTATTAATTGAAACTCTAATGTTTTCCTATTCTAGGTATCGGGTTATTTATAATCATGATATATAGTCATGAGAACATGGCCACTGTTTATGATAACTGATTGTGGATCTTGTCCAATTGTAGCGGTAGAAGTATTTTTCCGCTTATGTAAGTGGAAAATAAGTAACGGAATTAGTGGGGGTACATTCAAAGTTGTTGACTTAATCTTTGAAATGAGCTATACGTCTTGAGTAGTGGCTCAAGTGTCCATAACTTTATTGAGCTATGCTGGCTAGATTTGTGTTAGTTGATCAATAGAAAATAACGAGCTTGATTTTTTATCGAGGTTAGTCGATATCAACAATCTTAATGGAGAGTTAAGAGTATTCCTATGTCTAAGTGAGGAATTGGTTGCATCGGTTAAGATTAGATCCTTGTGATGACGAGCTTGTACGTTAATAATAATTGTTTTTTTCTTTGATTATACGTCCACGCCACTCGTAATCAATGATGTAGCAACCATATTACCTAGTTTGGGGGTGAAAATCCCTTTAATTGTACAAGTGTGTTGTTTGATGAATTTTCACTGAGGTGATTTAAAACCGCGTTAATGTCCATTGATGGTGTTAATTTTATCTATAGGCAAATAGTGTTTGGTGCATAAAGTGTATTTTTTCAATTTGGTTAAGAGACAATATAATGATTTGGAGGTAAATTCTATCTTACTTGTAGTGAAAAATTTGCTTTGCAGAAGCTTTTCTTAATAGATCTTTTATTATTCAAATCACAAAGATATAAATTTGGAAAGAAAATAAACAAACATGAAATCAGAAATCAATACACAAGAGATTCCACCATACTACACTCTTTATTGATTCACCAAAATTTATTTACAATTAATCGAATAAAATAAAAGTAAACAAAATACAAATTGAACAAATAACTAAATTGAGAAAGTGAGTTTTGATCTCTATGGCTAAAATCATTGGAGGAGAAGAACAAAGATGAAAGAAAAGAGGATTAGCTAATAGATTTCTACACATTTTACACTCTCTCTTCTAGTCTCTATTTATAACATCAATTACTTAATGCATAAGTGAATATTAGATGGCAACAAATAAATTGATTAGCCAATTAGAAAGAGAAATAAACATAATCAAATATGTCTATTAATTAGGGGAAACAAAATTTTCTCTTTCTTTCTTTTGCATATTCATTTCCTTCTACATGTGATTTTGTATCACCAAAATTTAACATTCCACCTTGATGTAAAATCACATATCTCCAACATATCAAGCATGTCATCTCTAGATCTATCAACTCCCTATACCTCAATCATACCAAAGTGCAAACCTCTACAGCCGCCTATAAGTGATGCATCTCCCGCCATGAGGTACACCACAACAATCGATCTCAAAAGCGTTTGCAATACCACAAAGACCTTCATGCAGTCTTTGTGGATTTTCCTACTTGACACCCTTCTACCACTCAATATGAGCTCATTAGATGATCGATATCGATCCCTCGAGCATCATCAACATGAAGACCCCTGTCTAAAATATGATCCTCAACACGATCATCATAAGCAGTGAACACATAGCCTCTCCACCTGACTGTGGACTAGGCTCTCCAACTGTCACTCACTTCTTATAGTCGACTACATGACCAACCAAAGTATAAAGGTTTCCTTCTTCCAATACTCCTCTCATCCCTATAAGACCACCATTCTTCACTCTCAAAACTCCACCTCGAGTCTCATATGTGCAACCACGGGAATCTAACAATTCGAGAGAAATAACATTATGTGAACTAGAAGGAACATGCCTCACAGCCGAGACTTCTCTAATCACACCATCATGCATACGAAACAGGATAGATCCAATACCACAAACTGGTATTTCTACTCCATTGGCGGTCATAATCATGCTGACACTCTTCTCAGAAGAAAAGAAACAATTCATATCTCTACAAATGTGAAAATTGGCTCCTGAATCCACTTTCCAAGGCTTCTATTCACTAATGAAGACATCACAAGAAGTATCGTTGTCGCTACCTTCAGCTATGCCCACCCGTGTATCACTATCACTGTCACTATGTATAGCCTTCTTTTAATCTCTTTTATGCGCTTCACACCTATTGCGCATATGACCATTTTTAAGACAATAATAAGAAATGATACTTTTTGACATACCTTTAACATCAGCGACTTTCTTCTTCGGACTTATATCCTTCTTCGAGTCTTTTACTACCATAGCCTCATCTTGAACTAATTTCACATATGATCCTTTTCTTCTAAGCTCCTCATTCAAAAGACTACTTCGAACACTTTTCAGTGAGATAGTTCCATTAGCATTGAAATTACTCAACGGAACAACCAAAGTTTTCCAACTTTCTAAAAGTGAACTCATAAATAAAAGAGCATGTAACCCATCATCAAGTTTGACATTCATGTTTGCCAATTGATTTATTACATCATGAAGTTCATTCAAATGTTATACAACAGACTTCTCTCCATCTAATCTTAGTTGAACCAACTTTCGAATAAGAAAAGCCTTATTTGTAGCACTCTTCGACTCATACAAAGATACCAACTTGTCCATAAAGCCTTCACGGATTTACAACCAGCCATGATGGAAGATTGAATCATCAAGATACTGACGAATCAAGCAATTGCCTTCTTATCCATCTTCTTTCATTTTCTCTCCTCTACATCAAATGGCTTCTTCCCATCTCCATCAATCGGATCATGAAGATCATTGAGGTATAAGCCTTCTTCCATCCTAGGCTTCCAAATACTCCAATTTTTTCCATCCAAAATAGCCATCTTTGAAAAGGAAATCACATCCGACATCTCAATAAATTTCAAATCTAAAGTTACTTTAAGCTTTGCGATGATCTTGCTCTAATACCAATAAATGGTGAAAACTTTGCTTTGCGGAAGCTTTTTCCAATAGATCTTTTATCATCCAAATCGCAAAGAGATAAATTTGAATAGAAAATAAATGGACATGAAATCATAAATCAATACACAAGAGATTCCACCCAGCCACCCTCTTTATTGATTCACCAAAATTTGCTAACAATGAATCAAACAAAATAAAAGTAAACAACAAATTGAACCAATAAACAAATTGAGAAAGAGAGTCTGGATCTCTATGGCTAAATTATTGAAGGAGAAGAACAAAGATGGAAGAAAAGAGAATTAGCAAATAGATTTCCATACATTTTACACTCTTTCTTCAACTCTCTGTTTATAACTTAATTACTTAATGCCCCGATTAATATTAGATAGCAGAAAATAAATTGATTAGCCAACTAGATTAGAGGAAACAAAAATTTAAAGTTTCTTTTTTTTGCACATTTATTTCCTTCTATTTGTGATTCCGTATCACCAAAATTTAACATTGTTATCTGGCCAATATAATACCATAGTGAAACTATTTTTATCTTCAAATTCCTAATATTTTTCATTCTCAAAATTCTAATTCTCGATTGGCAACGTATTTTGATCAACCCTTTGCTATCAATAATATTAAATTATGCCACTATGTATATCTAGAGTAAGATTTTACAAAATTGTTGATGCTCTTTAACAAATTGATATGGAAGATAATAGCTTTATTCTTTCAATTAGTTTTGAATGTCTTTACGTGTCATTTGTTTGGAGAATAGGGATATACTGAAGAAGAAAATGTAATCCCTATAACAAAAATAAAATAAATAAAAAAGCCTTACAACCGGTCGCGCATTATGAATCCAAATCAGTGTTCCAGCATGTAAAGATATGGCTTAGCCAGCATTATAAAAGCTGACGTTTACTTCCAATTCAATTAAGTTGTGTAAACCGTTTTGATCCACGAAGATTTTCTCGTTATTCTGTTTTCATCTGTTGAAGGCAGGCCAAACACTAACAAGACAAAGGGGGCATCTACGACCAAAGAAAACGGAACGTTTGAACAGGGTATTTGAGTGAACGAGAAATATGTTTGGGGTTACAAGTTTGGCCTTTGAGCGGGGTATTTAAATTGTTATTTTTTTAATTTAATTAATTTGTGCTTAACTAATCATTTGTTTTGATGTGTAATGTGTTTATTTAAAATGTCAAAATAGTACAAAATGCTAAATAAACAGAAATTAGTTATACAATAGTAGAAAATACATAGAATCATAGTGTTTCAGTGCAGTCATGCTGCAATAATTACATCTTATGCTATCTCGAATTGTTATCATTTCACGGTATATATGTCGTTGTACCATTTCAGCTGATCCGTTCGGTGCAGTTCACAGACTATAATATTCTTCTTGATATTCTTTTGGAATAAGATCAATATCATCATCATAAGCCATAAAATTTGGATCACCACTATTTTATTTTCGTGTGAAATTGTATATTCTAATTGTAGATACGACATTTACTTGAGTTTCAAATGAGTATGTTAGCATATTCTTCAAATCAACAAACTTTTTCTTTTATATTTAAAATGTTCTCTCAATTGTTATACGTAAACTTGAATGATAGAAATTAAAATTTTCATTGACCGATTTTGAATAATTTGCGATTTCACGAGAATTAAGAACATAATATATAATATTTTGATAAGGTGGAACAGGTTGAAGTGGAAATCCTGAATCAACTAAATATCACTGTCCAGATGAAGAGTGAGAGAAGTTAGAATTTCTATCATGTACAATTGATTTAAAAATTCTACTATTATGCGCAGCACCTTTTCAACAACTGTAAATCGAATTAGCGTGATGCTAAGATATATGTAGCATAACATTTTCGTCCTAGATATGGAACAACTCGATCTTGAGGTAAGTTGTCATTACGTGTGACCAACACATTTTCTTAAATATGAGCAGTATCGGTTTGAAGTTCTAATATGATCTGGAACAGTATTAAATTGAGAATCATCTGGCTTGATAATATCTGTAGCAAGTAATTGTACAGCATCGAAACCAATATGAAAACAAACTTAAATCGTAATACCAGACCTTTGAACTCTTTCCCTCATATATTGATTTGAGAGCGATGTAGATATGTTGTATATGAATATAACAATTGTTTCTCTGATGGTAATTTCTTCCGCTGTCGTCGTACCATAATTTTATAGTCTATCGCCTAATGAGATAAAACAAAGTTTTTTCATTCAAAAATTTCAGTGACAACGTGCTTAATGTCCATTTAATATTTCTTCTGTCTGCATTAAACTGGTAAATTCTGACGTATCCATTCGAATGATATGGCTCATTCTTCTATGTAGATATTCTTATATAATGATCAAATCGTGTGCATTTTGGTAATCGAAATCTGTTTTCGAATTAGACATTATTTAGAATGGAGGAAAGATGATGGTAAAGAGGAAAAAAAATAGAAAAATTGATATGAAGAAGAATGATATGGCTCATTCTTCTATGTAGATAATCTTATATAATGATCAAATCATGTGCATTTTGGTAATCGAAATCTGTTTTCGAATTAGACATTATTTAAAGTGAAGGAAAGATGATGGTAAAGAGAAAAATTGATGTGAAGAACAATGAGGATGAAGTTGGTTTTTAAAAGAAGATGAAGGGAATGGAAAGTATAACGTTGACGTACATCCGACCTGTTGGAATCCAACGTTATACTTCCCAAAAATCGACGAATGGGGCAGCGACAGAGGAAAGCAACATTGAAAATCAGAAGCGTCAATAACAGAAGAAGAAAAAATGACTGCGAAACCCTACCTCGTTAAAACAATACTTCACATCCAAAGACTGTCAGCGACTTTAACTCGATAAAATTTTAAATAAATCCCTTTCATATAAGTCATAAACACACAAATCCACGGGGATTACAGGCTAGAGTAGGCCATAATAAAAACCAGTGTCATATGACCACTTGCAACAAACAATACGATTGCAAGTGAACAATTTTTTCCTACCGTTCAAATGGTACAAAATTGTAAAAACTGATTAAAAAATTATCACCCCAAGCAACAAAATAAATAATCAAAATATATTTTTCTGACAACAATGTAATCTCCTGCCAGAGTTGGACTGGAGCAGACCCAAAAACACGCAGATGACCAGGCTTCGTTGCCCTGCACATACTGTGGAAACTCAATATGGTCATCAACGTCGTACATGAATAAATATAGTGTTATGTAAACAAATTAAAGAAGCATTTGCTTGGCACCTCCAGGAGTTGCCAATAATAGGTACTTGTATAATTTCAGAAAAAAATCATCACAACAAAGATCGAGTTTGTATAGCATAGTGCACCCAATTGCAGTGTCTGCATAACAGAAGTCCAAAGGCACATCTGTTATGTTTATCTTTTTGAATAATCATTCTTTATTAGTAGTCAATCAGTTGTTGGTTGTTATGTCTCTATTTTCCGAAGATAAAATCCATTTTTTGTAATACTGAACAAATATGATTTCCTTTATTCTTTATTCTTATTTCTGTACATTAAAAAAACTATAAATGCTGCGCAACATATTTGCATGTTCCACACACACCAAAACTAAATATTTTCACTTAACCAAAATATTTTATTGATGCATGGATGAATCAAATTCTACTCCAAGAGCTCAACTCCTCCATCCCCAAATCGATGTGCCACCAACCAATGATGTCCACCAATCATCGTGAATTAATTAAAAACCAAATGGATCTGCATCTATGGTGCAGATTCCTACTGTAACAAGGGAAAAAGGCTAGACGCTCATGATGATGAAATTTTGCATATTAAGACGAGGAATCATATTTGCAATAGAAACAAGCAAGTACACAAAAAGACATACCATTACCCAAACTTGAATCCACCAGGAGGAGGAGCCTGTTGCTGGTTACCAAAATGGAATCCACTTTCGGTGCCATCACTAGCTACCATACCATCGTCATCATTATCATCGTCCAACCAATAAGTTTCTAGGATCTTCACAGCCTTCTCATATATTTCAGCGTTATCGTGACTTTGGAGATTTTCAATTTTATCCAACCCTTCAGCCTCATCAATCATTTGAGCATATAAATTTACTCCTCCTACGGTACAGCTTTTCTCAGCTTCACCAACCTTCAATATGTTTTCAAGCCCTTCTAAGCACACAGTAACTATTCTGGCATCCGGACAGAGAAGCAGATCACACAAGGGTTTGATACACCCTTGACAAACTAAGCACCTGCACACACAACGTCCATCCATGAAACTTTTATGCTGAATTTGGCAGATGCTTTGAATGTCATTATTATATGGCCTTGTCAACTGTTTATTTCATTTTATTTTACTATTCACAAGAAAATCATATGTAAGTACCTGGTGCATTATAAAAGTAAAACTTAGACAAATTAGACGTAAATACACTGATATCACTGTGTTTTATTTGAGATGTATATTTCCAACACTCCAGGACATATACAAACAAATTGTTTTCGACAATCTTCTGAACAAGGGCGGAATTCAAACACCACCATCTCAAATGTATACATTTTGGGTGGAATTTTCAGGAACATTTTCACACATCCATCATTGGATGATAGTTCAACTTCTTTACAATATTCAGTAAGTTTAGATTGACACATATAATCCCATATTCAAGCAACTCAACAAATAAGGATATTAATGTTAATACTGGTACCTAAGTAGCATCTCATATACTAGTGTACTGCTTCAGCATGTTAATTATTTTATGAATGATGCTTAGCCATTGGCTACACTACCTTTGATTGAAAATTCTAGCATGGCTGTTCTTGCTTTTCAGGGAATGATTTTATTTATCATTCTTTTGAAATACACACGTTAAAGTAATAGGAATTAGATTCAAGAGGTAACTAAGCAGCATACTTTATTTGGTCATATGTTCCACCTGAAGTGGCATTAGATATGGCCCAAGCTGCCTCTTTCTTGATGTCAAACTCTGCAGTCTGAAGCAAATGGACTAGATGACCAATGATCTCAGCATCAATAACAGCCTAATATTCGAAAGAAAAATATATGTCAGTCAATCAACCTAATGTCTATGAAGGACAGTTTACGTAAAAAAAACATAAGACAGTTGTATCATATGCATTAGCATGCAAATATCATAGAAGCGCTTAATCATTAAAAATATGCCCCTACAAAGATAACGGATTGAAGTCCTACTACATTCCTTTATATATAACATTAGATGTTCTTTTTTCCAAAATGAAGTCATATTTTTGAAGTATTTAGTAATTTTTCAACTATCAGTACACGAGAGAAACTGTATGGCTACCGTAATCCTGGGAGCTTGATCCCTGTTTCAAAGGAAAAGCTCTATAAGGCGTGCACACAAGTAACTTAAAACACACCAATTTAGCATGTACTCAGTTTTGGGTTGCTACTTATTAGGTATCATTATTAAGAAGGGGGAAAAAACCAATAAGATATTTGTGCGTGTAGCTTAGATAACCTCCAACATTCAAATTATTTGTATGCATACAGCCATGCAATAAGTTGGGTTAATCAGAACTTTTCCAATTTTAAAATATAACACTAAGATGGCCCTCCTGCATTAGCCTTACATTCAGTAAACCTGGCTGGCATACCGTAGACTCTTTCGCTCTTATGTCTTACTGATGATGATTGAGGCTTACTTATCGTACCTGAATTTGATCCTTATTTCCTGCGGTAATGTTTGAGATAGTCCAACAAGCTTCTTTCTTGATGCTCTTCTTGTGATTTTGTGTTAAAAGACTTTGGAGACAAGGAAGTGCTTGAAAATTGATAATACACTGCAATACAAAAAATAGAAAATTTTGATTAAATGTTCTATATGATCACAGATTTAGACTCGAACTAGGATGTGAAGAAAATGTGCAAAAGAATACCGAAACAGAACGCAAGTTGAATTTGATCATAATTGAGCATAAATGCAACATGTAAAACTCCAAATATTAATGATTGCATTAAGGAAAGGTTGAAAACTAAAGAAATTGGTGGAGTAATTAAGAGCCTGCAAGCTAGTAAGGACTGTGATTGCACCTTAGAAACAAAAAATTATGAAGATACATTCCTTAGTTAAAATCATGCTTTACAATGTCTTGCTTGTAATATGGATGGAAACACATTTCAAAGTAGGGGGATAATACCGTGTGTGTTATTTATATATTTTTTCTCTGTTATTTAATTCCCCGTGTTTTGTGTGTGCGCGTGACAGAATTCTGATATCATGTGGAAAATTTTAAGAACAAACTTTTTGGAGAAAAAACTGAATATTTTTTATGTCTTGATAAAAATAAATGTGAAATAGATCAAACCACTTATACCATCAATTATTATTTATCTTTTTTTTTCTTTTGAAGGAATTACAGTTTTGAGACTTTAAATTGAATGTAGTCTTATAAGTTGTTAGAATAATATGTTTGAACTGAATATCAAGTCGCTTCTTTTCACCATTCAACACTTAAACAAACCCAGCACTAACCTTTAATATACATTCAATTACATATGTAATTTCACGATACTTTCGAAATTTATGTTTCTCTAAAGCGCGTTTCCATCACATTCCAAATTATGGACTTTTTTAACTGATCGTATTTCCCATTACCGTTCCTGCTATGGTCTTCTATGGACTGTGCATCAAGACAATTTGGTCTTCTATGGACTGTACACCAAAACGATACGGTGGTAGATGTTAGGGTTATCACAAGGATCTCTTCACAGTTAGATTCAACAAAAAAAATAAGAAGTGAATAAAAAACAATAATCAAACAAAATCCTTCAAACAAACTTTATTAATTCCTCCGAAAGATTACAAGAGAGAATCTTGAAATTGATTAAAAAAAAATCTAAATCTCCAAAACTCTAATACAACATTTTCCTAAACATTACAGTAACCCCTATACAAATCTATTTATACAAGCGTAAAGTAATTTCAGTCGTCGAATAAAGATATGGAGAGATCAACAGTGGAAACTCCGAATTACCCCCAAAATGACAAAATTGCCCCTGAATTCCGAACTCAAAGTTGCTTCAGATTTCCGGAACCAGTCGACTGATACCAATCGACTAAAAGAGTATTTCCAGCCGAGTGGAAGCACATATGTGCTCTCTGGTCCAAAATAGCATAAAATCCAGTCGACTGAAAGATCTACCAATCGAACTGGAGAAGTATCCAGTCGACTAGTAGCTTCTTTCAGTCTACTGGATTCCTCTAGCTTATGCTACAGGACTCCGAAGCTTCACCTTTTTCCTTCGCCTTCCTTTGTCTTGCTTTGCTGCATCTTTGTTTCTTCAACAGATGTGTCGTCTTCTTTGACCTGGAAATATTGTACCACCAACTCCAACAATCACCATCTTGATACTATATTTCTATAAAGTTGCCAAACTCCACCTGCAGTTCCAACCTCCAAGGAATCTCCAATAATACTATGGTAACAAATGTCTTCATCCCCAAAAGAAAACTTAACCAACTTTCAAAACCACCTAATTATGTATGTCTACTTTTGGACATGCTTATTATCAATCAATTAGAAATGTTTGTAATATCACAAAGACCTCCACGCAGATTTTCCGACTTTCTGTTGTTGACTCCACCTTGATCCAGACAAATTTACGGACGTTGTCATCAAATTCCCCATCAAAATGTACCTCGCCACCGCTATTATCATTTTGTTTCTTTCGGTCTTCTTCCAGTGTCTTCATCCTCTTCTTGTCCCTTTTAAGCTTATTACAAAATATCAGCTGGTGACAAGGTTTTACACAGCAATAGCAGATGAAATCTCTCTTCATTTTTTATCTAATCGATCGTCTTTTCATGTTTAGACGATTACTCGTTGCAAAATGCTCCTCTTTAATCGAATTTCTTTTTTCTCTTTCTTCGTTAACTTTTTCTTCCATTAGATTCATCATCCGCATATTCTCATGAAGAAAACTACTAACTATCGATCTCATTGAAACAACTCCATCTAAATTTGAGTTGTTTAATGCAACCACAAGCATTTCTCAACCCTCCGGTAATGAACTCATCAACATCAATGGTTGTGTTTCATCATCCACCTCATAATTTGTGGCCGGCAATTGATTCACAATGGCTTAAAAACCCTTTCTTAAACTTCAGGTTTACCAATCTCCACATTAGAATGGTCTTGTTTGTTGTAGAGCTTTTTGCGTAGATTTCTTACAATTTCTTCTAAACTATATAAGCAGATGTTTCATTGGCAATAATATGAAACATTGTATTCTCCAAAAACCACCGTATAGTCGACATGATCCTCTTATCGAAAACTTTCCACTTTGCTCCCATACACCACTAGATTTCTCTCTTTTGTTCTCCAATTGTTTGGGAAGATCATTGAATATAGAAAATCTTTCATCTCGTCTTCAATAATCCTTTTTTTCTCTCATTGAGTTTTTCAACCCCTATCTTCTTCATAACCAAACTCTCACCAGACAAATTCGTACGGTCTGCTACCAACTATTAGGGCTATTTCAAAGATCTCCACCAAATTAGATTTGAAAAGAGATAAGAAGTGAAGAAAAAACAAAACAAACAAATCACTCCAAACAAACTTCATTAATTCCTCCAAAAGACTACAAAAGAAAGCATTGAAATTGAGGAAAAAAATCTCAATCTTCAAAACCCTAATACAATAACTATTTTCCTCATACATTACAATGACTCTTATACAAGCCTATTTATATAAATCTAAAGTAATCCCAGTTGTCAAATAAAAGATATGCCGAGATCAGTGATGGAAACTCCAAAGTACCCTGAAAATGACAAAATTGCTCCCGAATCCTGAACTCAAAGTTGATCTATATTTTTCAATCCAATCGACTGGATACTCAACAGTCAACTGGTACTAGTCGACTAAAAGAGTGTTTCAATCGACTGGAAGCATAAATGTGCTCTCTGGTCCAAAATAGCATGAAATCGAGTCGACTGAAAGATCTACCAATCGACTGAAAAGTATATGATCGATTGGGATGTGTGTAGCTTATGATACGGGCCTCTGAAGCTTCATATTTTTCTTTTGCCTTCATCTTGTTTCCACTGCATTTGTGTTTCTTCAATCAATGTGTCGCCTTTTTTGACCTTGAAATTTTGTATCACCAACTTCAACAATAGGTGCTCTTAGTTGCTTACATATAACAGCACAAATTCTATAATAAAATATACCCTTCATTCAGTCTCAAATTTCCTTAAAATATAATATAATGAAATTTTGAGTTCTTGTCGATAACAAACCATGAGCGATATATATTTGTGAGTTGTATTTTTACATTTCAGCTTCTGGAAAAAACTTCTAAATGGCTACAAACGCCACTTTCATTTTTTATCAAGAAATGAGAAGCGGAAAGTCTTGGCTAAAAATGTTTTATCGTGCATTCACGCATGCAGACAGCAGATGCCTCGGTACATGCAGAGTTGCAGACCTCAATTTCGAGCACAAACAAGTTTAATGTTTTCAATGGCTCAATATTTCAGCTAGTTTTGTTCCAAATGACTTCATTAATTTATCGTAACAAAAATTTCTAAAAGCCAGCACATGCAGATCCCAGGAAGATATCTATTGAGGACATAATCCATACCAGTAGTTACTTTTTCTAGTTAACACAGATTTCTCATAACAATAACAAACAAGTAGCATAGCTATTGCCTCAGGAGTAGTAAAAAAAAAAATAGGTAAACACTGTAGGAGCATTCAAATCATAGCAAGCCTACCTGTGTTTGCACATCATCCCCTGTGACTATATTTCCAACTGTACGAAGAGCAGGAATAAGAACCGAAGGTGATGGATGTCTGCATAAAAGATTTCAAAGCAGAATTTAACTTTCATGAATATTTAAATGCATAATTAATTAGATAACCCTGGTCATCTCATCTAAGGAGTGAAGAGTCAAATGGAGTAATACTGGAACTAGGGAAAGGTAGGATTTAAGTCCACCATAACAAAATTATCAAGCCAAAATCGTTTTGCTAATTACTCAGTAAAGCTCCAATACTGTAATTATTAAATTGTGCTAAAATATTTAAGTTAAAAAGAGTGACTTTTTTTAATGTTCCAACATAATACCAGTCAACTCAATCAAATAGAAGGATTGCATCATAAATATACGTACAGCAAAAGTTCAATAAGCCGAGGACAAACACCAGCATCGATAACAGCTTGAATCTTGTCGTTTGTGCCATCAGACAAGTATGATAGAGCCCAACACGCATCAGTAAGAACTTCCTCGTCGTTTGAATAGATAAGACGTTCTAGAGCAGGAAGAGCTGGTTTTGTCTAACCAAGCAACAAAACACAGTTTAATGTTGATATTATATTATATGTTCATACGTGTGTGTGTTTTAGTTTTTTATTTTTATTTTTTAGGGGGGGGGGGGGGGGTGGGGTTGGTTTTGTTTGTTCATACAGTTTCGAATAATTACCTGCTCGAATGGTGGTTGAGGCTTTCCCCTACAGAAGTTGGATAATGTCCAGGTAGCATTCCTCAGCATGGATAGCTTGGCTTTTTCATTCAACTGCGCTAATAGAGGGATCAATGCACCACTAGCAAGAACAAGATCTCTGCATCTTGGAGAATCACCTGCTACATTTCCAAGAGCCCACACAGCCTATGTTCATAATAATAATAAAATAATTGGTAAACAGTGTTTAGAATCAAACATAATAATTCGAGGATGACAGTGAGATGGTGTAGACTATAAATGATCTGTATGACCAGCATATGCTAAGCCATACCAATGTTAACTAGTGATGAGAAACTATGGCTAAAATCCCAATAAAATTCACAGTAGCATACTTTGCACGTCCATGATAAGAACTTCCATCATGTGTTGAGTGCAATAGGAACATGGGGTGCAATAGAAAGTTAGCCAAGTCCAAGTCAAATATCCAATGAAGCAATGATACAAATCATGTCAAATATAAGTACTTTATTGCAAAATCTTCAATTACAATTTGTCCTAACCATCATGGATTCCCAAATCAAAGCTTACTTTACAAAGTTGGAGAAAAAAATGAAAGTGGAAGAGAAGAAGATCTTGAGAGATCCGACCCCCCTTTTTTTGGGGGAGGGGGGTATGGATACCCTTCTATTTATAGAGAATTTTGGCCGCTTATAACGACCCGTATTTTTAATTATTATTAAATTTAATATAATTATTGAATTAAAACGGTTAGAAATAAAATTTAATGTTTTATTTATGTGAGTTATTTATGAACTTGAATAAAATTTTAAAATAACCAATTTCGAAGATTTTGGCAATAACGGGCATTGAAATGAAATTCTATGTATTTACTGTGTTGTTATCAATAACTGAAACTGAATAATAAAAATTGAATTATTTAGATAGAAATAAAATATTTGTTGATAACTAAAATTTATTTGAAATTAATGGTGAATTATTTATTAATGTTAATTTGTTGAATGATTAAATTGTTTAAATTTAATATGCGAGTTATTTAAATAATTGAATCTTGAATTAATGTGAGTGAAAATGAAATCGAAAATTGATTTAAATTTTATTTAAATATGAATGAAGATTGTTAACATTTAAAACTGAATTTAAAAGTGAATAACTAGAAATTGAAAATTTTATATTTTTATTGACCAGTAAAAATAGCCAATTTGGCCACTGTTTCGGATTTCAACGAAACTCGTTTCATCGGATCCGTAATAGTGAATTATTATATGATTTCAAGTTTCGTAGCGATCAAACTTATCGTTTTACCGTGTGAGCTTGAAATGCGTAGAATTTAATTTTAGAATTTAATAAAATTAAATTGATTTTGAAAAGTTATCTTCTCCATATGATCAAATTAGGCCTCGAAACGTGTTCCATTGCGTTCGGAATAAGGGTATAACATTATGAACGCCAAGCAGCACGCTTCGTTTGGAGTTCGGAATTTCGAGCATTTAAAAGCGAGATATTTTCTAATTATAATAATAATTTATATCCATTCAAAGTCGATACTTGACATCAGCCGCCTACTTTCTGTCTCACTCGTACCTCTCCTTTCCCCTTTATCTCAGTTCAAACCGTTCAGAACGAAGCAATCGAAGAAGAAAAAAACAACTGATCGAAATAAAAAAAAATAAAACAGCTTATGGTCGCGGCAGAGGGTTGCGAGAGCGAGGGCCTCCAGCACGATGGGGAGGAGTGCGATGAGACGAGGCAGTGGCAACTGCACGATCCAGGCGATCGTTCGCGGCGTGGGAACGACGTCGACAACGAGCTTTGGATAAGGGTTTGGGATTTTCTCGACCGCGCGTACGCATGAGTGGAAGCGGCGCTAGAGGCATCAGGGTTGGTCGTCGGCGAGCTGGGCAGTGATCGTTCGACGATGAGAGGAAAAAATGATAAAAGAAGAAAAAAGGATAGCTGGCAATGTCGCGATTTTTGCTGGAGGAGGAAACGCATGAACAGTACGCGAGAGGGAAAGGAGAGTGCGGCTGTAAGGTTTGTTATATATATATAAAGTTAATTTAGTTTTAGATTAAAACGTTATACTAATATAATCGTAAATCTTTCAAACGAGGTCCGTTCCGGACGAAACGAGTTGCAGCGGATTCGTATCGACGTCATCTACGCTGTGGAATCAATTTGAAATTTAATTGAAGCTGAAATTATTTTCAGTTTCAAATAAAAAAGTGAATGTTTATACGCTCACGAAGTACTAGAATGTTTTTATGCTAGTTAAATTTGAAATGACGAAGTGATATAAATTTATTTATTGTTGTTTGATAGATTTAATTGTCATCTAAATTGTCATTTGAATTAACTGTTAAAAATTAAAACTGACAGTTTAATTTGAGATTAGAATTTAATTGTCAGTAAAATACCTGATATTAATAACTATGAAATTGATGTGAATTATATTGACTATTTGGACGATTGATGGTGATGGATGCTAATTGGTTGAGATTTTGGATGATTCGGATGTTTATTTATTTTTATATATCATGTTATTATCCTGTATATTATTTACAGTTTATAAAACCGTAAATCGAATTATTTTAAATAAATTAAGAAATATGTTGAAAAGATATATACCGATGACATTTATTTTGTATTGAAATGATATATATACATCCCTGAATTAAATTGAAATAACTGGTTCCCTTGGTCATAGTATAGAAAATTATATATGGACACTGAATTGGTTAAACTTAATGATTTTAGAATTTTTATTTGAAATTATTTAAATAATTTTGATTTAAAGAAGTAAAAATCGAATTTATGGAAATCGAATTATTTTTGAATTTGAGCTCAAAATGTTGGAATCAGAAACTGTTGAACGAAATTGTTTAAAAATGCAATTTGAGATTTTGAAGTTAAAATCAAAATATGATTTGAATACCGGAAATTGATTTGAATTCAAGAAATTGATTTGTTTTAAAAAGATTTGAAATTTCATTCGAACTTTGAATTATTGCTAAGTAAAAGTAATATAATTGTTACGCGGCTACTTGACTCGGCTACAAGGCGACAGTTACAAAAGCTATGGTTGGACCTAGATGGGACTTAAGCCAAGAAAGATTTGGGAATATGAAGGATCGACATAAGTTAAGTCAACATAAGTTAAGTGATTCGGCATAAATGTATTGTTCGGCCTGGTTGCATGGCTCGGTATTGGAACAAGTTCATGTGTGGATCGGCAGTGATGGGTTGGCCTTGTTGGATGACTTACGTGGATCGGTCAAGCTGGTTCGGCCGGTTCAAGTGGCTCGGTGTAGATGGGGTCGTCCCTGGCGGTTCGGTTGATTGTGGTCCGGCCTAAGGAGTATTAGGTCGTGTGTCGTCCAGTCTTCTGGGACGGTATGTCTCACTAAGTCAAGGAAGGAAAGCCAAAGCTGTTTCGGTCGATTGAGGCTCGGCATTTGTGGTTCGGCCTTAATGGTTCGGCATGCATGGATCGGCGCAGCTGTTTCAGTGCACAATGAGGGAGGTAGCATATTCTTGGGGTCTACAGTAAGGTGACGAGACCGGCATTGCTTTGCTTCGAGATACACCACAAGTCGCTCCGAGTCCCTTGAAAGCTTGCTTCGAGTCAGTTACTAGACGACCACGGTTCAGCCATAGGGGTTCTGCAACGCCTGGTTCGGCCATTTTGATTCGACATTGCTTGGGTTGGTCAATTTGAACTGATACTAGTGGGCCGAGCTATCTTGGTCGTGGGTCTGCACAGGGGAACCAGCCTACCTTCATTTATAAATAGAGGGGCAGAAGTATAGTTGAGAGGACCTTTTTGGGGAACTCCAAAGACACTATGCCATTTTTTGTACTCATTTCTTTTCTGTTTCTTTACGAATTGTGTTTGTACTTAAGTAATTAGAAAATTAATAAAGATCATATTCAAAGTGGACGTAGGCAATTACATCGAACCACTATAAATCTGGTGTTTCATTTTTCTGTTGATTTTTGTATTCGGTTGCATTATTTCTCTATTTTAGTTTACTTTCTTCATTAATCTCTCTACACAACTCTATTTAAGGGTGTTAGTAACCAATTTTGGTGCTAACTTTTTGGTGTTTTCACTAAGAACATGCATTCTCAGGCTATTATGATCTACTTTGTCGCTACTGGATTGAAGAAATCCTCCGAAGGAGATCCGAGTTCATTCTCAAGAGTTCATAGATTCTATTCAGACTTCCGACGGATACACGTACCAGATCAGCTTCCCACAATGCGAATGTCAATGAGACCGCCAACGTCCAGCAAGTGGGACACAACAATCAACAAGCTAATGCAGGCGCAGGGACTGCCACCGTCCTAAACCAATCAGAAGTTGTCACCAGGACAAAGTTCAATGAGCTGATGAGAGAGCTCGTGGAAAGTAGGAGACAACTTAATGAGCAAATTCAAACTAACACCAATCTCATGACCCAGATCGCTCAGCAACAGCATCAGAACGCTGTCGGAAGCCCCGCTTCGTACTCGTCATCCTATAACTCCGCTTCATCTAATGAGCATCACAGGCGTAGAAGCCGTAGGATCGAAATGGCACAAGCAGGTGCAGTAGAGCAATCCAACAGAAATGGTCCAGGTTCCCTACCTAGAACCGTGGCCCCTCACCTGCACCTGGAAAGTCGCATTCAAGCTGGAGCGGAAAACTTAGGATCTGGAGCACGAGTGGAAGCTGGTTCACCACCTTGTCAGGGTCGTAGCGAAGCGGGTCCTTAAGACGTGCACTTGGGAGATCGCCTACCGAGGAGGCACCAATCAGAACGATCACGCAGGACGGATTCCGACTTGCCACCTCCCATCCAGACTCCAGATTTATCAGCTATGATTAGACAACTGATGAGGGAAAATCAGGGCTTATCCAACGATGTTTGGGGCGTATCTAAGAGCCATACCCCTTTCACAGATGTTATTCTACATGTTGAGTACCCCCGAAAATTCAGTATGCTACTATTCCAGCTTATGAAGGGAAGACTGGTCCCCGAAAGCATATAATGAGATACAAGTGGATGATGAACTCGGCTCGGGAAAATGACGCGACCAAATGCACATGATTTCCAATAACCTTATCCGGAATCGCTACCATGTGGTTCACCAGACTTCTCCCGCGATCAATCTACAGATTTGATGAGTTAGCGTTGAAATTTGTGGAGCAGTTTAGGATCCATGTCCCTCGCCCAAAGGATGTGATGTCATTATCCAGTGTGATCCAGGCTCCGGGGGAGTCGTTAAATGATTATTTGCAAAGATTTCACGTTGCTGCTACCTAAGTTAGCAATCCTAACGACCATGCTATCCTTATGGTAGTGATGTGAGAAGTAGATCCAGACTCAGAGTTTGGTGATTGGCTGGCAGGGAAACCACCGACTACCTTGTAACCTTTTTATTCAAAGGCGAACCAATTCATGAGAAGGGAAGAGGCCAGGTGGTCAAGACAAAGCAGCGCGCCCGAGCCCAGCAAGGAAGCGGTGCAAAGCAGCATTGCGGTAAAGCAATCTGGTGAAAACTCTAGCAAGGTCAAAATTAATGTTCAAAACAAGTCGGAGCAGTCTAAAGGATCCGGATGTGGAAATTTCGAAAGAAAGAGGGGAGCAGGAAAGTGGAAACCAAGAATCTCAATCTATGGCAAATACACTCCTCTGAACAAATCTTTGAAGAATATTTATTTATCAATTTGTAATACATTACAATAGCAAAAGCCGCGTCCGAATGGAATCGACTGAGGAACAAACACAGACTGGGAAGTATTGTCGGTTTCATAAGACCTACGGGCACAATACTGAGGAATGTAGGCACCTCCATGATACTATAGAAAAACTGATTCGACAGAAGAAGTTAAAGCAGTTTGTCAAGGGTCCGTAGTAAGGCGGACAGGGGACATCTGACCCCAATCGCGGGCAAGCTTTACATCGACCTGAGGAACTCACTCGGGCCGGAGGAAGGCCGGTCATAAACACGACAATCGATGGACCTCATCCTGTAGACAAGAGTTGGCAGGAAATGAAACGCTATGTCAGTTCCCTGAAGCATGCAGACTTCGAATGCTGCTCAAATACAGAAGACGAAACCCCGGCAAAACAGCAGCGAACAATGATGGATGATATTGTACTTAGGAACAGTGATGTCGATCAGGTAGAGGCCCCTACTATTGACCCGATGGTTATCTAAGCTACGATTGGACCGGTGCTTGTGAGAAGGATACTGATTGATTGTGCGAGTTCTGTTAATATTATTTCAAGAAGGCGTATGACCAAATGAAGATGGAGACGAAGTATCTGAAACCATGTAAAGCCCGCATTCATGGTTTTAATGGCTCAGCCGCTGATTCAATAGGCTTCGTTGAATTGCCAGTTAAGTTAGGAGAAGGTGAATGTAGAAGGGTACGTATCCTACCTTTCATTGTTCTGGATGTTGATTCCCCGTATAATGTTTTTCTGGACCGGTCGTAACGACCCGGAAATTTCGATCCCGAAAATTCCAGATAGTTAGAAAGAAAAGAAAGAGAAAGAAGAAGAAACAGGAACAAGACACAGAAAACCTCACATTCGCAGCGGATCTAAATATAATATCACATAATAACGATTAAAAGAAGAACTGTATCAATACACTTATATTTATATATCAGAGTTACAACCATTACTATTCACTGGACAGTTTTAAACATGTCCTAATTATACAATAATATATCACAGTGGTAAATACTCCATACGTTCCAGCCATCCAGCTCGCCTCCTGAGCTCCAGAACGTCCTTACCTGAAAATCTGTAATACTCGGACCGACCGGCCCTGATGGAATTTAGTAGAGTTTTAGCCCCGTGGTGTTTAACTTTGAAATATCCAACAGATAGAGGAGTTGGTGTAGTGCATGGCGATCAAGCGACCGGTCGTACATGTAATGTGGCTGGGCTGAGAGAGGCCCAGCGAAGGGAGAAGGGAAAGGGTGTGGACAACTCGGTCTGCATCTGTGCTGCTGAAAATGACAAGTAATGTCCGAGCCTTGGCTTGGGCAACAGGGTTGGATCTATGGAGACATAGATCCAAGAGATGACGATGAAGAGCCTATGGAGGCTAAGACAGCACCGGCTGAACTGCCGATTGATATTCCAGTTAGCCTTGATGATCCGTCACGAGTGCTTTAAGATTGGATCACAGCTCGACCCCTTAATGATGGAAGATCTTACCGATTTCCTCTGAGCGAATTTAGATATTTTCGCTTGGACCCATTCCGATATGTGTGAGATTTCTCCCGCCATTGCAAGTCATATGTTGAGCATTGACCCAAAGTATGTGCAAATGAAGCAAAAAAGGAAAAGCATGGACCCGGAGAGGTCCACTGCTGTCAGAGAGGAGGTGGATAAACTCAAGGCCAATGGGTTCGTCCGCGACATCCTCTATCCTGAATGGGTATCTAATCTTTTACTGGTGAGGAAAGCGAACGGGAAGTTGAGGACCTGTGTTGATTACTCAGACCTCAACAAGACATGCCCTAAGGATAGTTTTCTTCTGCCCAGAATTGATCAGCTGGTCGACTCGACGGCATGACACGAATTATTGCCATTTATGGATGTGTATTCGACATACAATCAGATCCCGATACACATTCCAGATCAGGAGCACACCAATTTTATCGCGGACGTTGGACTGTACTGTTATGTAGTGATGTCTTTCGGATTGAAACAAGGTTTTAAATCTCAGATATCGGGCACGTTACGTCTCGGCGATTTTAGTGACTCGGTATCGTATCGGGAGAGATCTCGGATGAGACGAGTGCATCTCGGACGCCAATATCGGATTTACATCTCGGACCTAAAGTTCATCTCGGGACCATATGGAAGTATAACACATCACATAATTTATAGAAAAAAATGGATGGTATTGGTTTATTTAACATTTACTGAATTACTGCAACTAATCTCCACTATCCTAACTGGAAAAATAAAGCAATTATACTTCAACTATATGAAATTGTTCAACCAAAGTTACAAAACATCATCTGTTTTAACAATTACATATAAGTAAATGAAAGGCGACAAATTAACCGAAAAAAGGGGTTCTACACAATTACACATATGCGGTAAGCATAATATAATAACAGTATCAGGAACTGATGCAAATAAAAGCAAATGCATATAAGGGATATCAGGAATCGAAGGGTTTCAGGCAATACAAATCTACTTGCAGAAGGTTATGCAGTAAGAATAACAAACTAAATCTACTTGCACATCTACTCTAAATTATACTGCATACTCAATTTTTAAAAGATTGAATTTCATTAAAATAGAAACAACCCTAATTTACATATATATAGAGAGTAGAGAGATTGGTCGAAGACGAAGCTGCAGACTTTCAAAAACGAGATCAAGTAGTCAAAAATTGAAAGGAACCGCGAGCTGTTGGATGTTGGAAGAGGGAGTTCGATTTTTTCTCTAGAGAAGAGGGATTTCAATATTTTGACGAGGAACGTGATCTTTTGAGAAGTTGAATCAGAAAGAAAAAGGCTTTGTTTATTTTTTTATGATAGACTGAGATGGGTCTATTTTTTTGAAAAAAACAATATATCGGGGATATCTCGAAATATCGTTTCGCTACAAATATCGATCAATATATGTAAATTTCGGCCGATATAGTCGAAACGAGATATCAACCGATATCTCATATTTCGTTTCACTCAAGCCTTCAACCGAGATATCGGCCGAGATGGCCGAGATTTAAAACAGTGGATTGAAAAACGCAAGGGCAACTTATCAACGTTTGGTGAATCGGATGTTTAAAGACTGGATTGGTAGAACGATGGAAGTCTATGTGGATAATATGCTCGTGAAGTCACGACAGTCAAACGACCACATTCGAGACTTAGCGGAGATGTTTGATATACTCAAGTATTATGGAATGAAAATCAATCCACTAAAATATTCCTTCGGTGTTGTGTCAGAAAAGTTTTTGGGTTTCATTGTTAACGCGTGGAGAATCGAAGCCAACCCAGAAACATTCGGGTTATTCGAGACATACAAGCATCCAGGCCTATAAAGCAAGTACAACGCCTGAATGGAAAAGTCACCGCGTTGAGTCGATTGATATTCAGAGCGAGCGACAAGTATATTCCTTTTTTTAATGTGATAAGACAAGGGAAGAGAAATTTTGAATGGACGTCGGACTGTGAGGATGCAGTCCGAGCTCTGGTGAGACACTTGGAGAGGCCTCCGGTTCTGTCGAAGCGTGTGGACCATGAAGAGTTGTATGTTTACTTGACCGTATCTCAGCAGGCCATCAGTGCAGCTTTGATTCGCGAAGATGACCGAATCTAAAAATCGGTGTACTATGTTAGTATGCGTTTAATGGGAGCAGAAAGAAATTATCCTAGATTGAGAAGCTAGCTTACTGCTTGGTGATAGCATCATGGAAGGTCCGTCCGTATTTTCAGGCACATCCGATCAATGTTTATACCGATCAACCTCTACGGCAGGTGCTCCAACGACCAGAAACCTCTGGAAGACTACTCAAATGGAATATTGAGCTGAGTCGGTTCGGTGTCACTTACTTGCCACGGAGGGCAATCCAAGGGCAAGCGATAGCAGGCTTCCTTGCAGAGTTCACCATATCAGACGAACCAAGTGGTAGCGATGCAATTCCTGCTGTTCGATGGAACCTATATACAGATGGAGCATCCAACAACCATTGTTCTGGAGCCAGTGCTATTCTTGTAACTTTCGAGAACCGATCAATTTGTTATGCTTTAAAACTCAATTTCCTCGCTACGAATAACGAGGCTGAATATGAAGCATTGATTGCGGGCTTGAAGCTCACCAACGAACTTGGGGTGAAATCGATTGAAATCTTCTGTGACTCACAGTTGGTGGTGTACCAAGCACGGGGAGACTATCAGGCGAAGGGGCGAAGGCTTGCCCCGTATCTCGCTCGAGTTCAAGAACTGTTGGCGGATCTTGAATATTATGATATTTCGCATATCCCACTTGAAAAAATAGGGAAGCCGACTCATTAACAAAATTCGCAAGTACTGGTGATGCGCAACGGATGGGCTTGGTTCCCATCCAAACCTTACATGCTTCGAATATAAACGAAATGGAAGTAGATTTTGTGTTAGGGGCGGAAACTGAAAGGGAGTCGTGGATGACCCCGTCCAAACATATCTAGTACATGGGACCTTGCCCGAGAGAGAGCGAGAGACGACAAGTCGTTCGCAAGGCCTCTCGGTATATAATGCAGGATGGAATAATGTATCGGAAGGGATTCTCAGTTCTTTTACTTAGGTGCATCGCCCACGACGAGATAAGACGAGTCTTAAGAGAAGCTCACGAAGGAGAATGCAGTGACCATATTGATGGCAGACGCGAGCCAAAAAGATCCTCCGCTATGGATACTATTGGCCGACCGTGAATCGGGACGCCACGAACTATGTAAGGAGATGCGACAAATGCCAAAAGTACGCAAAGATCCCGAAAGCACCACCGACGGAACTCATGCAAATGGTTAGTCCGTGGCCATTTGCAATACGGGAATCGATATAATCGGCTCTTTGTCAGTCTCAAAAAGATGGTGCGAAATACGAAATTGTCGCGGTGGATTATTTCCCAAAGTGGCAGAACCGAGGCCCTTAGCTACGATCACTACCAAAAAAGTCATTAATTTTGTTGTGCGATACATTATATACCGTTTTGGCCTCCCACAAACTATCATTACTGACAACAGAACTCAATTTGAGGGTAGAGAGTTCAAAGAATTCTATCAAAAATATTGCATAGAGAAAAGGTTTGCGGCAATCGCTCACCCTGAAGCAAATGGACAAGTTGAAGCCATAAATAAGATTAATCAAATCCATATTGAAAAAGCGTTTGGAGAAGGCTAGAGGCAAGTGGGTGGATGAACTTTCAACAGCCCTCTGGGCCTACAGAACCACCGACAAGTCCGCAACTGGGCATACTCCATTCACCTTGGCATATGGCACCGAAGCTGTTATACCGGTGGAACTCGAAGTTCCATCTCATCGGGTAACTCATTATGATCCTAGAACGAATCGGGATCTCTTACTAGAATCGTTGGACTTTGTCGACGAGAAACGTGAATAAGCTGATTTAAGAGTGGCTGCATATCAGTACTGAGTCGCTCGATATTATAATGAAAAGGTTCGATTGAAAACCTTTGATGTGGGCAAGCGTGTTTTTCCGGTCCCATCGCATACGAATCCCACATGGAAAGGTCCTTACGTCATTGAACGGAAGCTTGAAGAAGGGACCTTCAGGCTAGCGACTGTTGATGGCGTGACTCCCCAGAGCATGGAATAGCGAGCATTTACGCTATTATTATACTTAGTCCATTTCTTTTGCATTTTAGTAGCATTTGTTTTAGTAAATGTTTCTTTTGTTGTTCTCGATTTCCGACATGTAATAAGACAATTCAATTTGTCAATATTTTCTATAATCAATAAAGGCTTAAGTTGTTTTCCTATGAGCTATTAGTGTTTTGTATTTTGTAATTTCATGGCAAAATAGAATTGCATTAATCTGTCTAGCGTATGAACATACGCACAAAACTAAAAGCCAAACGGCTAACGATTCAAAAATCTCTAAATCCTCGAAGCGCGGACTAGAGTACTCTAAATTCCCGGAATGCGAATTAAAGTATAAACGATTCAAAAATCTAAGTCCCCAGAACACGGACTAGAGTACTCTGAGTCCCCGGAGTGCATCCTAGTGTATAAACGATTCAATAAATGTAACAACTCGCATATTTTATGATTGTATATTTAAATGTTTTATTTAAATATAGCATCGTTAGTCGGATTTAAGTCTGAAATGTCACTTTTTACCAACAATCGAATTAGGGCTCGAGATCTTTTCCATTGAGTCCAAAATGGCGTTTGCGACCTTTTTGAGTATAAACATCGATATGTTTGGAGTTGAGTAGAATTTTGATATTTTCATTTAGAGGTTTGGGTTTCAGCCCTTTGACTTGTCTAATAACCTAACCCTTCATTTAACTCCTCTTCACTCACTATTATTTCCTAACACTCAAGCTAAAAGAAAAAATTGGGGAAGAGAAAAAAAATTAGAAATTCCTAAGCCCTAATTCTCTTAGTAATTATCAACCTCAAGCTAGAAATCGAGGAGAAGCTTAGGTAAGCATCCTCTTCATTTTCTCCATCTCAATCCCTCTTCAATTTTTAGAAATTCCTATAAACTAATTTAGGAAAAACTTCACATTTGATAATAGATAAGATTTTAGATGTGTTGTTGAAGAGAGACCAATCTTTGCTTGTTCTAGAGCTTCTCATTTGTTGTTTGGGGGTTAAAAGATGAGTTTTTGAACTCACATCTATGTCTATATCTTTGATAGTTGTTAGGTGGTAATTCCTAACATCTATTCCTTGTCCATTTGCCTTTGGATTGAATTGGTTTTATAAATATTCCAATTTTGGTGCTTTGAAGTCAAAAATCTTTAAAATCATATCTTTGATGTTTGAACATGTTTTTGGAATGTGTCGAGGAGTCTATAAGGCTGGGTTGTTGCTTGGCATAAATCCCTAGTCTCCGTTGCTCATTCGATCGCGTCCGGTTAGAATTTTGTTTTGCCCTTCTTGGGGCTAATCTGGAAATACTGCATTTGACAGTTCAGTCGACTGAACTGTAAGGTCAGTCGACTGAACTGTAAGGTCAGTCGACTGAATCTGGAACCAGAAAAATTCCAGTGCCAGTATCAGTCGACTAACCACTGTGTTCAGTCGACCGAACCTGAAAACCGAAAGTTTCTGGGATCTGTATCAATCGACTGACCACTGTGTTCAGTTGACTAAACCTGCTTATCTCAGCCAAATTGCCTTTTTGTGTGGATTTTCAATTTTAAATCGATTCTAGTGGATCCGAATAGTTGTTATCACTTTTGTTGACTTTGATAATTTCTTTTTGGGATTTTTGGGAATATCCATTTTGATGGGTTCGGTATCGATTTCTATGGATTAGATTCACGTCTTCGTATGTGAATTTTTGGTGATTGATTGTTTGTACAATCATTTTTGTGATTTGTCACTTTGAAATACAAAGGTTTCTATACCAGTAGTAAATATTCAAACTCTTTCTCAAAGATGATTTCAACTCTATTATTAATACAAAGCTCGTTTATAAAATCGTTTTTCAATCTATTAGTATATACAAACCTTCTTCCTCATTCGTTCGAGAAATTCAATTAAACGACTTAGCAAAACAAGTGGTATGAAACGGTTGTGTTTACTTTGTCGATTAATTCTTAGACTCGTTCGATTGGAACTCTTGTGACAATTTTTTAGTGGAAATCTACAATTTGTTCGTAAATATTTAAGTCAGTGGTTATGCAATATGAAGCTAAACTCATTTATTTACTAGCTTAGTGTAATTGACACTTCTTGTTAATTGATGAGGATCATTTTGTGATTTAGACTAGCAATGTGCGATGTCTCTTTATTTGTGTGGAGCACTAAACCTCGTTTATGGAGTTTCGACTCAAAATTTGATGGGGTAGCGACCCATGGTCTTCGGGCCGTTTGTGGAGCCTCGGCTCAAAATTTATGGTTAACGACCATGGAATAGCGTTCCGTTTGTGATGCACGTGTTGGTGAGTTTTCATGCTCCCGTTTGTGATAGGCCTCCCCCTTTGTGTTTTCTGGATTTCTAATTGATGATTTCTAAAATTTGTGTTTCACCCGTTTTTGGTGAGTTACGTTGATAAGTTTTATCAATATTTGTGGTTTGGTGAATATGTTAAAGAATATGACATTCTTTTTTGTGTTTGAGTATATTCGAGATATTGTATGATTTTTGTGTTATCTAATGTATACTTGTCACAGTATGGCAATATTATTATCATACGTTTTTGTTATATCTCTTATCATATCTCATTTTATATGATATTTATAGCTAAACTGATCCGTTTATTATTTTCTTTTTAAATAATACTCGAGTCAGACCGAGGTGTTACAGATGCTTCCACTTGACTTCGTAGCTGGGACTAGCTTTTGACTTTTGGCTAACTACTCTAGTTTAGTAGTTTTTGTTATTATACATTCGAGATAGAGACTCCTTGATATATACTTATTCTTTTGTCTAGCACTTGTACCTATTCTTTTGTGATGTAGTGGATCTTGTATGACCACTACTTTAATGTATACTTTATGTGATATATTCATATCTGTTTCCGCCTTAGTGATATGAATATCTGTGACTGATTTGTGTTATGCTTATTTTATATTTGTTTCCGAAGTCCACCTAGCCACTATGTAGTAGCTTTGACTTTGTACTTGATATGTCAGATTTCCTCTTCAAATGAAATGCGTGACCCTCTATCTGGCATATCGGTACTCGTCCAAAGCAACTACACGGATGGTCGCTCCTCAACAGCCTTATTCTTCGTGCTGGTTGACGCCATTACTTCGTAGTGTCTTTGGCTAGTGTGAGTATAGAGGTGAGGCGTCACAATAAATCTCTAAGTCCTCGGAGCGCGAACTAGAGTACTCTGAGCCCCCGGAGTGCGGACTAGAGTATAAACGATTCAAAAATCTCTAAGTCCCCGGAGCGCTGACTAGAATACTTTGAGTCTCCGAAGGCTAGTTCGACGGCCCTTTTCCAGTAATCCAAACATCGAAAGCAGTTCATTGCAAATAACAGATTTGATGTCTAGGTCTCTCACGGGAATAGCTCGAATGGCCTCGACGGCCTCAGAATACCCAGCGCCTTCAGTTCGTGGGCTCGACGGCCTCAGAATACCCAGCGCCTTCAGGTCGTGGGCAGGTCGTAGGCGGATACCTATAAGAGTCGAAAAAAGTTCAGAAAGGATGCACTTCAACCCTTAGACAAATATTAGTCTGAAAATAAAACTTACTCCCTTCCGACCATCTTCTTGCAAAATCAGGGGGCAGCGTACGTAAAACCACTCTTGTTTATACTGGGAAAATTTACTCCACGCACCCGTTAGGATTTGGCATTTGGATTGTGGCTCGAGAAATATGAAGGATGGACTGTCAGAACGTCACTTGAAGTGGTAAATATAACGGATATCCTCGGGAGCAGGAAGTCTAAATAAGGTACTCATAAAGAGGACGTAGTTACGATGAATAAGCGCATGGCTATTAGGGTGTAGCTGTGCCGAAGAAATTCCAATTTACCGCAACACTTCACGAGGAATGAATTGAAAGATGGCATACTTCCGACCCAGCATATAAACTTGTTGCACGCAGTATATCCGACTGGGGGCAGGTGAGGCCGATCTTGTCCTGACGGAACCAAAACGTCATCAAAGAGGATTCTATGAATTGAGCACAACCGACGAAGAGCGGCTTCGCCAAATTTTGAGGTTTTTGAATCAATGGGGTCATCCAGAATAACAGCTCCGTCCACAACATCAGGAGACAAGCCTGTAACCACGGCAGGTGGATCCGAAATGCCAGATGCGGAGGTTAGCGGTGGATTTGAGGTTCCGACTACCTCCTGCCGAGAACCTAGCTCAGGCTTATCAGAAATAGTAGCGGAGTTTGACTTTTTGAACATCTTCAACGAGCGTTTAGTATGGATAGATACATGTTCAAACTATACTTGAAAGACAATCGATATCATATATAACGACGGTGTATTTTCCCGTGTGGTGTGTGAACTGGTGCGACGACTCAAACATAAGTGCAGAGAAACTGAAGTTTTAAACACAATGCGGCGTGATAGAACTTTAAGTTGCTATCTTTGGAGACCGTCACCGCTGACCGTCTATGGCAGTTTATCATATGACCAGCAGTAGAAGTCTTAGAATCAAACATTGGTATCATAGAGTGTGAAGGCTGTTATTCGCATTTGTCGGGTTAAATTTGCATTTAAGATTGTTCAAACTACGGTGTGGTTAGCTCAAATTGGGTCCTTGGGCTTGTATGCTTTATTACTTGCCATTGTCCATTATGCTATGATTGGTTGTGGAGGTAAGTTACCCAAATGTATGTTAGTTCGAGTTAAAACAACTTTGATTGCCAATGCCGACCCACTCACTCGCTATCTCCCCTTAACTACCGACCGAGCCTCACTTAGACTCCTACCGACCTACATCACCTTACCAGATGCTGAGCCACACTCACTACACTCTTCTCTCTCTCTGTGATCACCGAACCACCTTTCTCAATCTATACCAAGCCACTATCTTAGACTCTTGCCGACCCATAACTCTCTCAATACCGAACGACCCACACTCCGAAGTGCATACTGATCGACCCACTCTCTATCTCTCGGAACCAATCGACATTCCCTCTCGGAGTATCGAGCCTCTCTATAGCACAACCCTTACCGGTCCAGCTCTACTTCAATGAACTACCGATTACTTTCCCTCGGTCGGTGTGCCAAACAGGTGCCTGCAGCCTAGCATCGACCCTTGAAAATCGCCGAACTCCCCTTTCTCATGAAACAACAAATCCATGTTCTCCTATACTTCACTGATTTCCTCTCCAATCAACACCTACGCTAACTCCTCTCAACCTAGTGCAATCCACCGTCGGAAACGCTCTGTTTGCCCATGCATGTCCCCTCACTCACCATGTTTCTCTCCTCCCTCATTCATCACCTAGGACTGTATGCACACACGGTCCTTAGTCCAGTACGAGTTCACGAAGGCATGGCCTAAGAATTTAAGATAGTTCATGGAATCTCATCTATGCGTCAATTCGAAGCTTGGGCGGGTGATTGTTGAGGCTTAGGGTTGAGGAGGATAAAGCAACATGTTTGGAAGATGGTGGAACGAGGTGGGAAAGCAATTCGGTGGAAGGAAGGAGTTTGGCTTTGGAGCAAAGTTGGAGAAGGTTAAAAATAAAGTAAGAGGTGGAAGGAAAAGAACACAAAGGCGTGAAGCTTTTATATGATAAGGGAGAAGATGAACGGGCTATATCCGATGAAACCGGTCAGCACGTATTTACTGGATCGGTGAAGCAAGTACCAATCATGTGGGTCGGTATTGGCATGTCGGCCTACCTTTTTGCCAAAGGAACCGACCGAGTGGGTCGGCCTCCGTATGCTGACCCAATTTTGTTTAAAAAGATGACGAATGATGAATGAATTGACGAAAATAATAATAAAAATACAAAAAGTGTGTACATGAACGTATATACGCATCATTGCAATGAAAGATGAAACTGTACGAAGGACAGATGCCATTGAGTCGGTGGAAAAATATTGGTTTCCGAATTCTAGCATGGTTTAACCTTCAAAAGGTCGTGTACCTTCAGCTTTTGAAGAGTAGAACGAGATTTTGAAAATTTCTTCGGGATTGAGCTAGTACGTTTGAATGACGCAGAGATTCGTCAAAAAACCAATGAAAAGGCGACAATCTGTCACCATTTTGATCGAGCTAGCCTCTGAAAGCACGGATTACTCGATGATTCAAAGCGCATAATGTTGATTCACACGACGCGCTTTGGGAGGCAAATGTTACCCCGGCTACTTGACCCGGCTATAAGGCGACAATTACAGAAGCTATGGTTGGACACATATGGGACTTAAGCCAAGAAAGGTTTGGGAATATGAAGGATCGATATAAGTTAAGTGATTCGGCATAAATGTATGGTTCGGCCTGGTTGCATGGCTCGGTACTGGAACAAGGTAATGTGTGGATCGACAGTGATGGGCTCGGTCTTGTTGGATCAAAGTCATACGTGGATCGATCAAGCTGGTTCGGTCGAGATGGGATCGGTCCTAGTGACTCAGTGTAGATGGGGTCAGCCCTGGCGGTTCGACTGATTGTGGCCCGGCCTTAGGAGTATTAGGTCGTGTGTCGTTCGGTCTTGTGGGACGGCATGTCTCGCTCGGTCAAGGAAGGAAAGCCAAAGCTGCTTCGGTCGATTGAGGCTCGGCAATTGTGGTTCGGCCTTAATGGTGGGCATGCGTAGATCGGTGTAGCTGGTTCGGTGCACAATGAGGAAGTTAGCATATTCTTGGGGTCTACAGCAAGGTGAGGAGATCGGCATTGCTTTGCTTCGAGATACACCATAAGTCACTCCGAGTCCCTTAAGAGCTTGCTTCGAATTAGTTACTAGACTACTACAGTTTAATATAGGGGTTCTGCAATGCCTGGTTCGGCCATTTTGGTTCGGCATTGCCTAGGTCGGTCAGTTTAAATTGATACTAGTGGGTCGAGCTATCTTGGTCGTGAGCCTGCACAGGGGTAGCCAGCCTACCTTCATCTATAAATAGAGGGGTAAGGGTACAGTTGAGGGGACCCTTTTTCGAAAACTCCAAAGACACTGCCATTTTTTGTACTTATTTCTTTTCTGTTCAAACTTGCATGCAAGTTGTTTGTTTGCGGATTGTATCTGTACTCAAGTAATTGGAAAAGTAATAGATTATATTCAAAGTGAACGTAGGCAATTACGCCGAACTACTATAAATCTGGTGTTTCCTCTTTTTTTTCACGTTCAATTGTGTTATTTCTCTGTTTTAATTTGTTTTCTTCATTAATCTCTCTACGCAACTATATTCAAGGGTGTTAGTGACCAATTTTGGTGCTAACAATAATTGGATATATAGGTTTGGACTCAAGAATAGAATTTATTTTAAGTTTTGAATCTAAATTCAAAGATTGAAGTTTAATTTGAATTCAGTGATTTAAATCGATATTCTGAAATCGAACTCGAATTTATATAAATCGAAATGGTCGAAATTGAGAATTGAATTGAAATTAATTCAAATTGGAATAGAATTGGAATTGAAATAGAAATTAAATTAATTTGGAATCGAAATTGAAATCGATTTGAATATAAATTGGAATCGAAGTTAATTCGAATTGGAATCGGAATTGAATCAATTTAAATAGAAATGAAAATTAAATTGATTTGAATTGAGAAGATTTGGATTTGAATCGGTTTGACTTTGAAACTATTTTCAAATAAATTATTTTAATATAAACTATTTAAGACCTATCTTTTAAATATTCAAATTATTTCGATTTTCAAGCTATTTTAATTTATAAACCATTTTAATACTCAAACTATATTAAACTATTTTAACCTTTTAAATTATTTTAAACTATTTAAACTATTTTCCAAAAATTCAAACTGATCAATGGTGGAATGTTTATATTTAAATCTTGGATTTAAATGCGAATTGGGTTAAAATGAAATTATAACCTAAATTGAAATCCGAAACGATTTGAAAGTGAAATCGAGATATTGGGGTGAAATGATATTTTCACGTGAAAATGACGTATCGAACTGAATATGGTTTTTGAAGTAAATATGATATTTCAAAATGAATTTGATTTTGAAGCAAATACGATATTTTGATATCAAGTACAAATTGTTTTCGAAAAATAAAAGTACTAACCGGTGTGTAAAACAACGTTTGGTTGTTAAAGAAACTAAGGCCTCTTATTGGCATACTCTCTGTAAATATTGAAACCATTTTAACAACTATATACGTGGAGGAGACTTCAGAACGAAGTAGTTGGATTTGGCGTCGTTTGTTGGATTTAAAGAAAGAGAACGATGATGGATTGGCCTGACGCTTGTGTCAATTTGAAATGACTAAAACAGGATTCGTACCGGCCAATGAAGTTAGCTACCTCCAGCGGACACATTTCTTCGTATTACTATCATGACATTGTTATTGATTGGTGCGCACCCCTCAAATTTTAGGAGTGTTGGACACGGTGGGCCGTTAGGGGTTACCACCAGCTAGGAAGGGTAAACTGGCAGTATCATACTTTGGACATTGCCTCACATGCTTTGTCGTATTTTTATCCATATAGGAGACCCCTACGATTTTGGTTTAGTGTTGTCGTATCACGGCACATCACTGACTACCGACGTGCTACTGGTTGTGTCAAATGCAAACTGTACGCCAATGCTTAAAAACGCATTAAGGAGGATCAATGTAAAGCCATAACGCTAAGAGAAATATTTATTTTACTGATTAGACATTATATATGTAGCGTATTTCACTGCATATATATATGATTTGACAGATTCTTAAGAGATGAAAAATCATGTAACATCTCTTGAGTTATTGCACGCACATTATTCACTGTATAGGAGATGTGAAACCCCGTAAACATCTCTGACGTCACGGCACTCATGATATCCGATATCGATTTGACTAACATAAGAAAATTTTAGTTCTGACTCGAGTGTTTTGTTTTTCATTACACTCGGGTCGGCCCTGAATTTTTCAATGCATAGAAGACCATTTTTCCGGAGGACGAAGACGAAGATTTGGTATATTATTACTATTATTATTCTTCGCATCATGATGTTCTGCTGCATTATTTATTTATCTCTGTTGTATATATAACCCTGATAAATGTTGTATAAATTATAATAAATGTACAATATAAACAGCTTCATGAACTGTTTATTTGATTATTATATTTTGTCATTCCATTGCGAGATTCTGTATTTGTTTTCTTCTTTTTTTATTTTTTTAAATTAACCTCAATGATTATCTATGTTTCGGATTGTTTAAGTTGGACATGTGTGGATTATTGTCGATTAAAACCTTCCGAAACGTCAGTCGTCACAGTTGGTATCGGAGCTTTGCTTTAGCAATAATCTTAGCTTTGTGGGGTTTGACTCATTAGAGATGGGATAGTAATATCCTAGAATGAGTTTGTTTTGAGCGTGTATACATAAAAGAGCGTACTTGTTAGTGTTATAAAATGTTTTATATTGCGTTTGCTTATCCATTGAGTTGTTTATGAATTCTGGTCCATGCGTGGTATGGCATGTTATCAATAGGGATTTCTAAACACATAAACGAGGCAAGTCGACATAATATTGTTTTAAAATCGGATAAATGAAATAAATTTACCTAAATTATAATTTATATATAACTTTATAGCTTTCATAAGCCTATATAATTATTAATGAATTTAGTTGTTTGGAGATGATAATATTTAGTTATCATCGATTATTGGTTGAATTAAAATAAAACGAATACTTTGTGAATTTTATTTTACGAAGTGTTTGATAATTCAATTGAATTGAAATCTAATTATAATAAAAATTGTTTGAAATAACAAATTTATAAATTAACGAAATATTCTCATAATGAAATTTGCATAAGCATATTTTATAATATAGCTTATAAATAGAAAAAAATTAAAAGATGAGAATTTTAAATTTTAAATCATGTTGTCTTCAAAATTGGTTTTAAAGCCTTCAAAATTAATAATAATATTATTTGAAAGTGTTTTGACGAGAACTATATATTCTGAAATGATTTTTGAAAGAAATAAAGCATTGAACTTGCTTTGGTCGCTGGAAAATAATTCTGAGGATGACTGCAGCATCGCCTGTATTCATTTTCGAATTGCTGAGTGAGAATTGCTACCAAAAGGAATCTATTTTCGATTAAAACAAGTTTTGTTGTGAAAATTTTTCTAAGCATGATTTGATAAATATATGAAAATAGTTTTGAACTTATAATTGAAAATGGTATAGATAAAAATAAGTTATAACTTATAGATTTGAACAGAAAAGTAAAATTAAATTTTAAAACTGTTGAATATTTTGGTTAAGCGAACAAAAGAAGATCGAACTTAAGATATAAAAAAATTAACCCAAGAAATGTTATTAAAATGAAGTTAGTGAAATGAAGTAAATAAAATAAAGTAACTCAAGAAAGCTTAAATAAAATAAAATGAATTTAAAATGAATTAAATGATAAAATAAAATTTTGAATGAGCAAGTTATATAACTTATAGGTTTGAGAAATATTAAGCTAATAACAAATTTTAAATTTGTTGAATGTGAATGATAGGAAAACAAGTCTAACTTAAATAATGTTGAATAAACCGAATAATGGATTAAAATGAAGTGAAGTTTAACTTCACATTAAATAAATTGAATAGGATTTGAATGAAGCTAGATAAATTAGTAAAGTGAATTAATGCCTTAAGCTATAAAATGAATTAATAAAATGAATACAACTTGAATTATAAAATGAAATGCAATTTGAATTGTGAAAGAAATTGAATAAAAATGAGTGAGTAATAAAATGTGTAAATAAATTCAAAAATTATAAATATAAATAAAATTTAAGTTGTTATAGTAAATATTATACACTTAGTTAATGTTATGGAATTTAATTCAATTAAGTAGAGTTAAATAAATGGAATCAATGAAATAAACTAGTAAAATGAATTGTGAGGTTTGATTTAACTTAAGGGAAGTTAATGGAAATGAATAAACAAAATATGTTAAGGGAATAAATTAACAAAATGAGTCATATAAAATAGAATTTGATTCATAATGAAAATGAACTTAAGTTATAAAGTTAAATTGAATGTAAGAGAAATTTGATTTCAACGAACGTAAATAAGTGAATGTGAATCAATTTAAAGTAAATGGAAGTGATTGTGAGCATAATAAAATTTAAATGGATGAAAAGCTAATTGAAACGAATGAATTAAATCAAATTGGAAGTAAGTAAACGTGGATGAAAGAGATGTGAATAAAATGAAAGCAAATCAATTAGATGTCAACATGAAACGAATGTTAATAAGTGAAATAATTGAAATCGAATAAGTTAAATCTGAATAAATTAAATGTAACTAAATCTAAAGTAAAATGGAATATAAACAAACTGAAATAAAATCAAATGTAAATAGAAGATGTTGACATAACAAGTGAAATAAATGTCAATCAATTGGAAGTAAATAAATTGAATGAAAATCAATTGAACGTGAATCAAATTGAATGCAAGTTTGTTGAATTCAAATAAATTGAAATGAGTCAATTAAATGTTAATAAAAATTAGACGTTAAAAGAAATGATAGTGTATAAATTAGATATTGATACTAGATAATGTAAATTCATATCATTATGAATTAATTGGATGAATAGTAATAATTGAATGGTTCTTTTTGTTGTAAATCGTCGTTATAACTGTTTTTATTGTATATGATTGTTGTTTGTTGTATATTAATGCTTGGTATGGATTTAAAATTCATGTTATATGCTTCTATAAAATTCATACATGCTTTCTATATCATTATATGCATCTAATATTCTAATTTTAGTTGAGATAGGTATATATGAAGACCGTTTGGACGTATACGTAGGATTTTATATGCTTTTGCTTGCTTATACGAGCGAGCTCGCCCGTATTATTAATAATAAGGTACACTTCTCGGATTAAATAATGCACTTTTAATTTTTTTCATACGGCATGCCTCATCATTGAGATGAGATGTATATTTGATATATATTTGGATTATACATTCTATTGTAAAAAAAATCGATCGAGCCGCGCAAAGGAGATTCTGCTGAAATTTTCCATAAATCCGGATGTTAGAAAATTTTTGATGTTTTAAAAAATTTGCCACTTTTTTTCTATATAAGTTGTAATTTCAGTAAGCCGATCGGAGTGGCGTAGTAGAGAAGCGTAGTTAGGGTCCTGTAATAAGTTTATAGGTTGTTTACTTTGAAGAAGATATATCGTATCCATAAATCTGAAGATTGCATGCAATAACATGAGGAAACCTCTCACGATGATTTGATCTACCACTTGGAGGATGGTTTGCAATGGCTTTATGAAACTATTCACGATGGCTTAGCGACCTTGTATCACGATAACGTGTGTTTGCAATTATACACGATGGCTTTATGAACCTTCCATGATGGCCATACTACTTTGTCCAACGACTGCTCTAAGAATTGTATCACGATGGCTCCAATGCACCATAATAATGATTCCATGAGATGTCTCATGATGACTTTGATTTTCCTTCGACTTTTCTTCATATGATGGCAATGTAGGATATCCCACGATGACCTTGATGCTTCTCATTATGATGGCTTCATAAAATATATTATGATGGCTTCATAAAATATATTATGATGGCTTCAATCTCTCGTGCTCAAAGTCATCATGCAAAGGCTTTTGTAAATTGCTCCACAAAGACATCCATTTTAATGTCACGAAGACTCTAATCGTTTCACGATAGCTTTCACTTTTGCAATGCTTCTTTTTCAATGATCTGCGATGGCTATATTTGGGGTGTAACAAGTAGCGAGCCTGTGTGTGTTAACTGTTAATTTTACTCATAGAAACACTTCTCCGAAAATTGTTTCATGCAGAAGCAGGTTTAATGTTTGTTTTTTTCTACGGAAATTGTCTCTGGAGTCTGGGCTCACAAAAAGGAATTCCGTAAGTGCTAGAAGTTATACTTATAGATACAGTTTTTCTTAGCTAGCAAGTGAAGTCGGAAAGGGAAATATAATCTCAAGACATGCTAAAGCTGGTGATTTTGAAAGTGCCCTCAAGTCATAATCGTGTAAAGTCATATAACAAATCTATAGGCTTAAAAAGTAAGGTATTAGTTATAGCACTGACCCAACTGAAAATAATTAATAATAGGAACAGATTACTGTAAAAGGGATTGCAGTTTGATGCCACTTTTGCTGATATGTGGTAAAAAAAAGTGAATAACTGATAATAAAAAAACTATTTAATCATTGGCAGTATGATATGCCTATTGAAAATATGCACCTGTTCTCTAACATCATCGCTTGGAGAACCGAGAAGTTTAACAAATATTGGCACAGCACCATGTTCAATCACAACTTTTGTATGCTCAGAAGTCCCAGAAGCAACATTTGTAAGGGCCCAAGCAGCTTCAAACTATAATGAAAATGTAAAAGCTATTAACAATCAGACTAATTAACTGTCTCAACAGACAAGTCTTAGATGGATACTTACCTGCAGTTGAGGGTAATCCTCCCTCATAAGGAATTCTACAAATTTAGGTATAACACCGGACTGAATGACTTCTTCAATAGGGGGGCATCTTTCTGAAATTCAATTCAAATACAAATCATTAAGAACAGAAGTTAACAGTTAAACTTTTTTACTTAACAAAAACATGCTTGCACTAAAAATACTGCTCAAGATGCATACAATGAGCCCAAAAAAAGGGACATAAGAGACTTTGGAAATACAATCTCATGGATTTACTGCACTGAATATGAAATCTGCTGATGAAATCAGGTTGGATGCCATAGGTTTGTCTGTGCTTATAAACCAATGGTTTTACAGTAGATAGTGGGACTAAATTTGGACTAAATTTAATTTAAAATTTACTTTTTATATTCGTGTCACATGACAATAAAAAGGGTAAAAAATATCCTCCGTTTCCCTAACTCCCCTCTCTTATCTTCTGGTTGTAATTGTGAAGAAAGATTTGAGTGGACTCATACTTGTATCCTGGAGTTCAGCATGAAAAGGTCAAACGGTAATTGATAAGATTCAAAAAATGTTACTGATAAGATTCAAAAATGTTACGCTTGCATTTCCTTGTGTTTAAATAAATTTGTGTTAAATATTGTATGTAGAAAACAACATATTGGTATGAGGGAACTTTTAATCTCGCCTTTGTTTACAAACTTTTCTCCCTCATCTTCTTCATTGGTATAATGGCCGAGTGTATGCTACCTGATTTGTGAAGAATTGGGCAGTCTAAAACCTAAGTTCAGGAGTTCGTAAAGACAATTAATAGAAGAGAGATCCAAAAAAAACTCACATGTATGTGTGTGAATGTGACAATTTGGCTGACATCCATAAAATCAAACTTAATACATCAAAAGAAGAAGAAAAATCTTGTTTTCCGTGATTTTTCACAAGCGATGATTCAATACTTTAAAGTGACTGAAGAAATTGATGCAAAATTCAAAGACAACTGAGTGTAAAACATTGCAAAAATATAAAGGACAATTGACCAAGTGGATCGATCGGATCCTAACACTTACTTCTTCTCACATGCGAACCCTAACTTGATTGATTTATCAAATCTTTTGAGTTTATTCAGGTTTGTTTTGAGCTTTAAGTTTTTTAGTGTTCTCGATACTTTTTCTCTTTTAAGCAGTATTTATTTTTTCGCTAAAAATGTTTTTTATACGTGGTCATTTTGCACTTCTTTGAATGTGTGTGTGTATTACATTATTTGCAATTATATTTCAACATTTTTGTAGATGCATTCATGTTCCAAATGTTTGCTAAAACGTCTCTTTTAGAAAATATGTGCTTCTGTTTTGTTGGACAAAAAAAAATCCCTCAAGATCGCCTTAGAAACAAAAAACCCAACCTTTCAGAAAAACAAATAGGAACCGGATTAATGGTGAGGCAAAACAAACAGCATATAGTCACCAGCTAAAGCAATCACATATCAAGCAATAAAAGAAAATAACACGGGATTTATAGTGCTTTCACTACCGCTAGAGAGTATACATCCACTTAGTAATGAGAGATTTTATTACTTTCTAAGAGAATAAATTTTTACAAGATTGATAATGCAGAAGAAGAATAAGAAATACAACTAAAAGAAATAATTCTACTCATGTTAATCTCTGCTTTTATTTAGAGATTATTACTTGAGGTTGAAATAATTGATCTGTGGTCATAAATCAATGTTTCATTAATTCTTCTATTTATACAGGAAACGTTTATTCATTTGATTTTCCATTTCCCCCAATTTATATGCACCTGATAAGATTCCTTTAATCGGCTAATTAGGGAATTAATTGATTACCTCAATCTCCAAAATAACTCTTCTTCACACGTATACTTTTTTTTAATTTTATAAAATATGTAACATACATTTGAGTAATTATTTCAAATATCTTGCAAATCTTCTGCAATTGAAAATATTGTATCACTGAAACTAACAATATTTTTCAAATCTTCTTCAATTGAAAATATGGTATCACCAAATCTTACAATCTCCACATTGATACTGTATTTCCACGCAAGCCTATCAACTCCACCTACATCCTCTTACCCCAAGTAGGACCTATCAATCTTCACAATGAAAACAAACATATCTATCTACTAACTCGCTTTCTCCCATGTCATCATGTGGCACCTAGCACTCCAGCAAGCGAATCAAGTTCAAGCGATGCTCGAACTTTGCAACGAATTAACGACTTGGTAAACATATCTTCTGTAGTCTCCTTTATGTGAACTTTCTACATACGCACAAGCTTCTCTTCATCCATAGAGACAAGAAAATATTCTCTCACCTCAATATGCTTCGTCCTTGAGCTGAAAGACAAATTTTCAACTAAGTGAATTGCATTTTGGCTATCACAATTCACTTATATACCTTCATACGCGAAGCCTAAGTCACACAACAAACGCTTCAAATAAAACGCCTCTTTCGCTGCTTCAACCGTAGTTATAAGCTCTGTCTATGTAATAGATAAAGCCACAATCGTCTGCAACCTCGCTCGTCAACTAATAACTGTCCCACCAATGGTGAACATAACCTGAGATTCGCTTTCTTCGATATCTATCACCGGCATAGCAGAATCACAAAATCTAACCAAACTGAAATCTCTGTCTCTACCGCCAAAGACAAGCCCATGGTCTGAAGTTCCTCTAAGATATCTGGAAATATACTTCACTGCCTTTGAATGAGTCTTTCATGTATTTGACATGAATCTACTCATCAATCAAACTATACGTGCAATGTCAGGCCTAGTGCAAACCATGACATACATCAAACTACCAGCTGCACTCGCATAGGGAACCTTCTTCATATAAGTCTTCTTCTTCATCGACATCGTAGAGCCTCTACTGGAAAGCTGTATGTGCAAAGGCATAGGAGTGCTAATTGTCTTCGCTCCTTCCATGCTAAACCGAGCGAGCACTTTCAGAATATATTCCTTTTAAGTGAGCCTCAAAAGTCCAAGCTTCATATCCCTTTGGATTTCCATACTCAAAATCTTCATTGCTTCTTTGAAGTCTTTCATCTTGAATTCCGCCTTAAGCTTCAACTTCAAACTATCAATTTCAGTTTTATCCATGAAAGCAACCGACATATCATCCGCATACAAGAGTAAATACACCCAATAACCATTCTTCAAATGCTTGAAGTACACACAAGTGTCTTTGATGCTATGATTAAAACCAAGTGAAAGCATAAAAAAAATCAAACCTCTTGTATCACTGCCTAGACGACTGTTTAAGACCATACAATGACTTCTTCAGCTTGCAAACCCAATTTTCTTTTTCATCTACGACATATCTGTCTGGCTGCTTCATGTGAATGGTCTCATTAAGTCTCCATGTAAGAAAGCAGTCATCGCATCAAGTTGCTCCAACTCCAAGTCATGAGCGGCAACTATAGCAAGCAAAATACGGATGGAGGTGTGTCTCACTACAAGAGAAAAAATCTCATCATACTCTAATCTCTTTCTTGGTGAAAACACTTTAGCAACAAGTCTAGCATTGTATCTTCCATCATCTTTCATCTTGAACATTCATTTGCAAACCTATGGCTCGGCTAACTTGAAAAGGAGGTACCAAATCTCAAGTTTTATTCTTCTTTTACGAGTCTAGCCCATTTTCTATGGCGCATATCCACTTCGAACTGTCACATAACTTCCAAGCTTCATCAAGGTCAAGCAGCTCCTCATGAACCGCATGTATGGCATAATCAAATTGATCGGTAATGCTAAGATTTGCATACTGTCATTCACCATACCTCTCAGTCGGCCTAATAGTCCTACACTGGCCCGAATACTCACATAAACTCCTTTCAGCTCCACCTTTAACTAAACTTCCTCTAGTCTCATGCACATCACAAACACTACTAGAATGCATATGTGGCTGTGATGCAACATCAACTGCATCTATCTCACTCTCAACATCATCAACAATTGTACTACTAGGCTGTAAAATAGGAATCTCTTCCATCTCCTTAGGCCAATCAGAAACATCTGATATGGTAGGTAAACCTTTCTTAGAATTGAACACTGCTGACTCACCAAAAGTAACATGTCTGGAATGAACAATCTTCCTATCAACGAGGTGCCAAATACGGTACCATTTAATACTATCTACGTATCCCAAGAGGATGTGCTTGTATGCTCTAGCATTGACATCTTCTCCACAAGAATTGTAGGCTCCAACCACTCCAAGTACAGTGCTTCCCTTCAGGAGATACAAATTCTGAAACATATCTCCTTATATCACTACAAGCGCATCCTTAGAAACTCTCAGACTATTCTTCTTCATAGTCACCTTGCATCCTTTCGATGACAACGGTCCAAGGGATATCATTGACTTCCGAAGACCTGGAATATAACGGACACCTTTTAAGGTGTGTATCACGCCGTCAAGCATGTGAATCTGCACAGTACTTACGCTCATGACTTACGCTCATGACTCTATAGCCAGCATCATTTCCCATAAGAATTTCCTTTCTCCTTTTTCTTTCAAAAGAGCTATAATAATTCTTATTAGGTGTCTTATGGAAAGACGCTCCCTTATTTAGCACCGAATGGTTTGATATATCTGATACTACCGTCGTTAACAAGTCATTGGATACAACTTTATCCATCGCAATCAATGAACTTCCATCTTCGGTCTTCCTCTTCAAGTCCAGACAATCTCTCTTCCAATGGTCTGTTGTCTTACAAATGTAGCATTTGCCATCTGTGGTTTTAGCTTTTTAATCATTACCGGGCTTTCCAGATTTGGAATGCCCACTAGAATTCCAATTCTTCTTCTCCTCTCATCCTCTCTCAACAAATAGGCCTTGACTACTACTTTCTCATCTACCTTCACACATCTTTTTCATCTGATCCCTCAAATCTTCAGATAGAATGCCTGACTTCACATCTTCAACGGTCAAAGTGTCTCTCGCAAAGATAAGGCAGTAAGCGAAATATGTGTAACGCTCCGGAAGGAAACACAAGAGCATCATAGCCATTTGCTCTTCATCAACCTTTAAATCCACAGTCTGCATCTTCATCAATTGACAATCAAAGAAACTCAGATGCTCTTTGATAGAACTACCATCTTTCATCCTCATGGTGAAAAATGTCTTCAACAAAATCAGACGGTTGGCCAAAAATTTCTTTAGATAGAGATTTTCCAACTTGGTCCAAATGCCTTTGGGAGTAGTTTCACCGCTAATCTCAAAAATGATATTTTCTCCGATAGCTAATTGCAAGGTAGTAAATGCCCATTTTTCCATCTCCTTCCTTTTCATGGCTGAAATTTCAGCCGTGGACTCCTCAGGAGCAAAGGATGAACTTCATTTCTCATCAGAACAGCTTTCATTCTCCATTGTCACTTCTCGAAGTCTTTATCACTGTTCCACTTCTCTATTGTTAAACTAGATCCTGATGCAATATAGGTCCTCTAACATAGAGTTGTGGTACAACCGATGGAGTCTCCTCATCTTCTGCCATAATGCATAACACCATTTCTCAATCAGCCTTGCCACTCTGATATCAGACCGTTGGGGAAAAATCCCTCAAGATCGCCTTAGAAACAAAAAAACCCAACCTTTCAAAAAAAATTGAACCGGATTGATGGTGAGGCAAAACAAACAACAGTAGTGTACATCCACTTTGGAAGAAGAGATTTTATTACTTTCCAAGGGAATAAAATTTTACAAGATTGATAATGGTGAAGAAGAATAAGAAATACAACTGAGAGAGATAATTCTACTCATGCTAATCTTGCCTTTATATAGAAATTATTACTTGGGGTTGAAATAATTGATTTATGGTCATAAATCAATGTCTTTATCCATTTGATTTTCGAGTTTCCCCCAATTTACGTGGGCATAATAAGATTCATTCTTTAATCAGCTAATTATGAAACTAATTGATTACCTCAATTTTCCAAAATAATTCTTCTTCTCACGTAGGTGATTTATTGCTCTCTTTAATGTTTTAAAAGAGACAATATATATTTAAGTAATTATCTCAAATATCTTTCAAATCTTCTGCTATTGGGAATATTGTATCACTGAGATCAACAATATCTTCCAAATCTTCTGCAATTGAAAACATTGTATCACCAAATCTTACATGTTTACTTTGCAAATATTTGCATAAACATCTTATTATTTAAAACTAAAAAGACATGCTTACATCATTTATTTTGCAAATACATGCATAATTATGCATTCATTTTGCAAACATTTGCAAATACATCTTTACTGTTTCAGAAAATATGTTTATAACTATTTATTTTGCAGGTACATGCATAATTATGCATTCGTTTTGCAAACATTTGCATACATCTTTATTGTTTCAGAAAATATGTTTACAACCATTCATTTTGCAGATATTTGCATAATTATGCGTTCATGTTGCAAATATTTGCAAAAACATGTTCAGTGTATCTGAAAATATGTTTATATTCATTCATTTTGTAAAATAATATTGTTTATTAATTCATTTTGCAAATGTTTGCAAATTTATACTTTTTTTTTTGCAAATATTCGTAAAAGCAATATTATTCTTTCAAAAAAAATTAACATCTATTCATATTGCAATACTACAAAAATGTGCATATTTTCTCACAAAATATTTCCATATGCATTTTATTCATTCATTAGTGCAAAATAAGAAATCTATAAAGATTTTATTTATTTTTATCTTTTTAATTTCGACATAATCTCTCTTTGATCTTCTACTTTTGATCATTGTTTTTATTGTTGCATTTAGTTGTCCATTACCTAGAGATAAGAATGAAAAGTAGAAAAAAAATAAGGTTGTGCGGCCACGATACAATAATTAATTAATTTGAGAGTAATTTAGTAATTTACTTCCGGTAATTTTATATAGGGGGTGGTTTCATATAGTTTGACTGAGAAGAGTGTTTTATTGACTTGAAAGACAACAAGCAAATATAGCAAACTTCTCCTCTATGCGCGTACACGCACAAATGTGTGTTTAGTTCCTCTGTAACTCTCTGATATCCACCATTGAATTTGACAAATTGATGGATGGATTTAAAGTTATTCTCTTGTTTACTTTATTGTTGTTCTCTTAATTACGTCACTGGCTAATTCATTCATCAATATTTCAAACCCAACGGTATATATTTTGGACACTACAAATGGGCTAAAAATGAGGGTGCTATGGATCCCTTTGATATATGTGTACATGTATAATGGGAAAGTGCCCACTTCCCCTCTTATCTTCCAAAATTTCCCCCTTAATTATTTAGTGTTAAAAAATTCGGAAATGAATAAAATTTTGTAAATGATTGCCATCTAGATTACCTTCACAAAATTTTGAACCATTTTGAAACTTCTAACACCTATTAACCTACTTTTGAAATTGATGGTTAATAAAAATTTCAATGACTCACACCGACCTACAATTTGAATGAGTTGAAAGTTTCAAAATGCAACCAAAATTTGTAAAGATGATCATGATAAAAAACGAACCATGTCTACAAAATTTATTTCATTCCAAAATATTTTAGCATGCAAAATTTATGGAAAGAGTTTAGTTGATTTGAAGTGTGGGGGTGTGGAAAAATCCACATATACAGGTGTTTTGTATATGAACGTATTAGATATTCATGTAGAAAGTACTATTCTTAAAAGATCGCCTTTTTTATATCTTCTTGTTTTACGAATAGTTGTATCAGAAATTATATGTATAAACTTCATATTAGTCTGAGAGCACCTAAAGCATTAATGTCGATATTCATTAGGGTGTAATAATATACTAGAATTAAAATATTTTATGGATGGGATCATCTAGCATGTTTTCTACGTGAATACGTAGTTATTTATGCCGAACGACGCACAAAGACGTAAAGCCTTCGTAAAACTTAGGTGCACGACACGGCAAACATCATGCACCTTTTTAATCAATGTGAATATGTTAAGAAGTACGTTTATTATTTATCATAATTAGTCAAACAAAATTAATGTGATTTTTATTTTATTTTTTACTAAAAGACATTTCAACAAAAAAAAAATCATTTCATCAAACATCATTAAATGTATAAGTATTGAATTAGCAGCACAAAAGTCATCCCAAAAGTCAAAATCCAAAATAATATAATATATTAATATTACTCATAAACCAAAAATCAAAATATATTTTCCAAGTTCTTATAATTTGCACGAACCAAATATGATAGATGGGAAAATATTATATAAATTTATCATAGAACGTGAATATTTCATTATTATTAATTTTTCATAATCTTTTTTTTAGAAAAATGAGGCATGAATCAGGGAATTATACAGCCATATGAATATATATATATATATATATATATAATGAAAAGAGTGTAGAGCCCTCGAAACGGCCTAACAATGGAAAAGCCAACATGCCTGGCTAAATAGCATAAAACAAGCCCAATATCGAAAAAGCCAACATGTCTGGCAAAATAGCATGACTAAATCACAAATAAAATAGCATGACTAAATCACAAATAACCCGACTAGTAGAAAAAAATATAGATTAAAGATACCAAATATGAACACAAGATATATAACCGAAGCCTGCTGACAAGTGAAGCACTTTCCACTATAGACGATGCATCTATGGAACTTGCCAATGAGCTTGAGGCAGTATCCAAGTGTGCGTGACGAGAAAATAAAATTTCGGTCCCGGTCCACAACTACCAGAATCTAGGGATTGGCACCGTACTAACCATCACTATAAAGGACTAGATCGTTGCCAACAAGACTGTAGTAAAGTTCTCTTTCATCATTTTCATCATCTGAGATTCATTTGAAAACAATGTTCCACCTTGAATGATAATAAAGACTACTCTCTAGGTGGTTCCAAGTCCCCACTTTCTAACACCGGCTCAATGGGATTCCTAAAAGTTTATCGGCAAGCTCCTTAGCTAAACATTCGATGCTAGGTGGATTAAATTTGTGCAATTAAAGCGCTTAGTGGTTCAATAGAGACAACTTTGCAGAAAGATATAGCCGGGTTATAGCGAGAATATAGCGAAAAATGATGGAGGTGCAACAAATCATATTTGAGAGCAAATCCAGGTGGCAAAAACAATTTATTATTAGTCCCACATAACTTGTGCATGCAAAAGAAACATTTTTTACTCTATTATTACAAAACCTAAGGATAACTTAATCCATAGAATTCAAACTTCATGTTTAAAATTGTGATTTATTTTATTTTAAGTGTGTAAGCCTTGAACCTAAGCATATTCTCGAGCTTAGTTGACTGAGTCTAAAGAAGAACGGGACAAACTAATATTTTCGCTTTAAATATTGCTAAAGCAAACGCTAAAAATCGACATTCAAAGGACTAAGCGGTAAGTAGCGAGGCATTACATGCACTGTGTTCAAAAATGTTAAATTGTAGAAGTGCAGCAATCGACGAGCACTAAGCACTTTAACAGGGCTTTAACTGCATATGATCAAACTAAAGGGCGATGATAAGATGATGTTTGATACGGAAGATTGAGTCAGAAGGAGAGGGGGCTGTCTTAGGGGAAACAGGAAGGTGGGGCGAGGGATGTTCGAAGGGGATCGACAGGTAGCGGTATGGGAGGGCAAATGGTTGCTGCAGTTCAGAAACCGACAAAAAATATTAAACCAAATTAATCATTCGAAAAAGAAAAACCAAACAAACCAAAAAAATAATTTTCACAACCAACCAAATCAAAAATAATTGATTTAGTTTGGTTGGTTTGATTGATTAGTGACTAAATAATCTAGGTTGTGTAGTTGTTAACATGACAAGGGAATGAAACAATTGTTTAGGTTTATATATATTCAAATATGTGATGGTGTGGTAACTTATGGAAACTAAATAATTTCCTTTTAAAAATATTTAACATGAATTGAAAGAAGAAGAAAAATTTCATTAAGACAATAATATAAATAATAATTATATTGGCATTGATAATTATGACCTTTGACAATATTTATGTTTTATATTTGGGTTAGTTGGTTGATTCGGTTTCAAATACTGAAAAATCAAAACTGACCAATAAACCAAATAAATTCAAAAATAGAAACCAAAACCAAACGAATACCTAAACAAACCGATCGGCTATATTTTGTTTGACTGATTTATTTGGTTAAACCAGTGAATGCTCGCCCTAGATAGCAGGTCTGCGGAAGTCCTGGCTGTAGGGGGAAGGGGGGAGATCAAGGCTTGGATGGTGCTTATATTGGAGGGTTTAGGGGGCGAGCAGGGGGTGGGATTAGGGACAAGTGTCATTGGGATAAGCAAGAGGGGAATGTGAAACGGGGGAGGTAACAGTGGGTGAGTTGCAAGTGAGGAGGAAGTTGCATCCTTTGAGGTTGGCTTTACACATCATTGGTACACCATGGGTTTCGCAAGGGTTTTTTTTGGGCCAATGTGGCAGGCAGGGTATCAGATAAAGGCCATGATGAGGGGTTACACCAAAAAGTGGCAGTTTCACAGATAGTTTGTTTCCATTGATATGCGACATCCACATAAGCTATTTTTCCATCCGAAAGGGAAGATGGGAAGCTGTCTAGTGGGAGTAACCTCAATAAGGACTATAGCCTACTTTAAACGATGTCGACGCTATGTGGAAATAACAAAACATATCGGTTCTCTTATATGGTTGGCTAGACAATTTATAAGCTTTCAAAAAATAAATAATGAATTTTTGATAAATTTATCTAGAATGAAAATCACTTCATTATCGAATGATTTCATCATAAAAAACACAAAATCTATGTTGTTCAAGACGCACTAAGATTGGTTCAGAGTATGAAGCCTGGACGAAAACATGTATTCATCGCATACATTTTTCACAAACAATATTTGCACTAAATAATTACAAAAAATAACCAACTATTTATTAAACTATATTGATGATGACTAAATGATCATTACTTATTAGTTTAATGTAAGTGATACACATACGTATGTTTATACATGTATATGTATGATTGTACATCATATGTAAATGTTTCGTCAATAAATTTAAAAATGAATCAAGTACTTCAATAGTTTATAGAAGCAACAAAATTCATATTAGTAAAGTTTGTGTCATAACAAAAGTTGACATTTGTACACCGAATAATCTTTAATAATTAAAGCTGTGAATAATATGAATTTCAATTCATATTTAGTTATTTTCTGTTTGATTAAGAAATTATTTTAAAATAACTTTTAAAAGGCTAACACAATCAAGAAATTAAGAAAAATAGAAATCAGTGAAACCAAATTTCAAAGAAGTGAAATTAAAGAGTGACTTTTATTCTTAAATATATAAAGAAGAATTGTTATTATTTATTAACTGATTATTTATATATTTTTAAAAAGATATAGCAAAATGATTCAAGCATTGAAATGCTTGAAATACAATGATCTAAATAAACAAACAAAATACCCGAGTGATTTTATTGTAAATGTACTTAACTTAGTCAAGTGAAAAATAAAGATAGACTAAAAATACCTATTTTCTATGCTCCAAGAAAAGTTCAGCGCTCAGACGGTGCCACAAACATAGGGTGTAATAAAGCGTTATAATAGAAAGACGGAGCGTTAAAATTGCAAAGTAGCACCAAACCGGCACTTAGCGACGCCTCGGCGGCGCCACTAATAGCATAGCACAAAGTATATGTTATTAAAATTTTAAGGAATGAAATGCATGTACAATCATTCAATTATATTAACTCATTGAATGTTACTTATTTGTTTATAAGATCAAATTTGAGTAAAAAGCTTCTAATTAATGTTTAGCAATCAAATTTTATATTATGAATTTATAATTAATTTTGAAAATCTCAAGCGAAAAATAAGATTTGAAATTTCATTAGTGTGGTATCGTTTTGGTATATCTATTGTTTTTGTTATTTTGATATGCTTATTTCATTTTGCATTTAATATTTTTAAAGCCTCTTTAATAGTTATTTAGTATATTTGATCGTATAAAAACGTAATTACCATTGTTAGAGGTTTCAGTTGGAATCCAGAAATTCCGGCCAACTCGGATCGGTATCGAAGGGTGGCGGTTCGAGTTTTATCCCAAATTTTGGTTTTGGCAGAAAAAAACTGATTTTGTTATGCATGGAAGAGATAGAGAGGCTAGATAAAGAAAATGAGAAAAAAAACAAAAAGCCATTAGTATTTGCAGCAATAGAAAGAAGAGGAGAAAAAAGAATAGAAAATTGAAGATAAAGAAAAAAGCAAAAGAGGATAGGAAACAAAAAAACAAAGGAAAGAAGAAAATATGCTGAAAAGGACAAAATAACAACTATGACACGCTTCATCTTTTTTCTGCATCAGTGCTATGTGTGGTTTACCAATGCCATATTATAATAAAATGTGACAGTGCAAGCAGGAAAGTACAATACTATTCAATATGGTGGACTTTTCTTCTTTATTAGTAGGTTTATCATGTAAAAAGTTAGAATTTGAAATTATATACAAATATGAAATATTTATTGATAGGGAGTGCCATTTTCTTTATTAGCATGATGATGATGATGATCATTATTTATTATTACATTCGCATTAGCAATCATTGAAAACCCAAATCAGGACCGAAACCCAAATCAAAACCAAAACTTTCGAAATTTTTGAAATCACCTGAAACTAAGGAAGTTTTAAATGACCGAAAACGAGTTTTTGAACCTTGGTAATTACTTAAATTTTGCGGCAATTTATCAAAACATAAACGTATTTGAATGAAAAGGTTTTTATCATATCATCGTATAGATATATTGAACATCTTCATACTCAAACAATGTTATATCACAAGATAAAACAATAGGGTATATGACTAGCTTTGAGAAGATAATTAAAATAAATAGATTTTTTCATATTGATGATTGCATACGTTTGTCTTCAAGCAAAAGAACTCAGTTAAAGAAAATTTCATTTTCGAATAGCGAAAATCTTTCGGTAAAAAATACAAATCGGACGAAAAAAAATAAAGTAACTTTTTCACATTGTTAACCATGTGCACCTTTTGCATCATTTGGTGCGCCGCCTCATGTGTGTCACTCCATAAATGCAAAAGGCTCAAAATGTCGTGGCATGCACCATGACACGCCTTTATATATATGTGAATGCATCGCAACATTAAAAATTTTGCATTTAGATTGCTTAACAATTGCTATGCAATTTGTTATCTCTTATTAAAAATGAGACAATTGCGCAAACATCTTGTTGGAGCATTCAACGGTATCATCTACAAGAAAGAAAAACTAATTGGGGATGTTTTTTGGTTTTGAAAATGAATGTGCAAACATTAAAAGAGTTGATTATTATAGTGAATATAGGAAACTATAATAGTGTAGTTTGTTTGTCTACTTACACTTCATCAAATCTCCCGTTATCTTTGCTAACAATAACCTAAAGTGTGTGTGTGTATATATATATACACACACACTTTTAACTTTCCACAACAACAAGAAGATAAATTCATTTTCATCGCCAAGGAATGTTTCTTTTTCCAATGATATTTAGGTTGCATGCAAACTCTGGATTCACATGCAACACATGTGCATAGTAACGTGCAAATTACTATTTTAAATTGAAATAAAACAAACTGACGAGCTATCTCAGGGTGCTAAAAGCATTGTCATGGTAATATTTCCTTAATGATTACTCATGTTTTCCTCGTTCATAGCACAATGGTTGGATTTTAATCAAATTTCATGCTTCTAATATGCAGTTTAACTTTAAAAAAACCTTATCTAACATGGAAATTTATAATAAAACACAAATGTGAATGGATGTCACTGAAATTCAAATTTTAATATTTTATGCTGAAAACATAAATAAATTTGAGATTTAAAATGGCAAAGTATCTCTTCTCTTGTCTAAAGGTAGTATTTTTTTTTTCCCTAAATTTGTTCAGAATTAAATTTTAAAATCTCATCGGCTAATGCTTTCAACTGTTGGATTTTTGGTATTTGGCTTAAAAAAATGTCAAACTCGAACTTTATTATGCAATCTAATATCTCTCTACCCCTCTTCTCCAGATCTTCATCTCTTGTAATTAATTGAATTAGGTCTCTCAGTAAAAAGATCCACAATGAAACGGAAATTAGAAGTTATGGATTCATGTTAGTCGGTTTGAAGAATCAACACTTTGTGTGATTTTGATTCTTCATCAATGGCAATATTCTCTCCACCATTAGTAGAAAATTTCAAGGTGTTTGAAGGTAAGTTTTTCTTCTTTTGTGTTTATGAAACCTGATGCATTTAGATTGTAGTCAATCTGTAAATCTTAGTTATTTGTCGATTTATTTTAAACAAATTTATACAAATCATTTTTATAATATTTTGGTTGCTTTTTGAAATTTTTTGCTTCCTTCTTATGAAGTATTATGCTGATTGCGATTATTTTTTAATGTGTTAGATTTTACTTTGTCTAACTTATTTTTGAATTAATAAAATTTTGTTTATTTTACGCTTTGAAGCAATATTCAGAATGCAAAGCTATTTGACTTTGGTTCTATGTCACGTTAATACTTTAAAATATGAGTAGTTCAGATCCAGGTGAAATTTTATCATCACTATTCACCTTTACTTCTAATGAAATGTTTTATACGATCGATCTGCTTTTACTTTGTTGCCTTGATCTTTGATGAAGTCGCTAAATATAGTGTTTATTACACAGAGGTTTATATTCTGAATATAAATGAAATTTTGGACAGTTGTATTATTCATAATGTTACTGGTATGAATAGGTGTGTTAGCAATGTGATAATGACATAAATTTGTTATTTAATTTCTAAAATAGTAGGAACAACCAACATTTAACAGTGCTTTGACGTTTTAAGGATAATGCAGAACCACGTTGTTTTCTTTTAAATTGATGATGCAATAGTCGAAGTATTTCATATGATACATTTCATAAGATACAATACAGAACCACTTCAAACTTTTGTGAATCTCACTTATATTGATTTGTGCAAACTTTACACACGTTCTTTTAACTTCTTCAAACTTATGTGTATGTCCCTTTAACCGCTTCATTCATTGGATTGATTGTGCAGAGCTGTATTTCAAAGTAAAGAATACAAATCCACTAGAAGCATTTTTCAATTCATTCGGGTTTGAACTATGAGCATCTCATAAATCCGAAAGTTTCTAAAATAGTTAGGTTTTGTTTCTCTTTTTCACACATACTGATATTAAGTTGTTTAGGAATAAGATGTTAAATTACATTTCTCACTTGTTTGACTAGGAGGAGAATATACATTAACCATGAAGTTCAAACCCAAATCCAGTATTAAATTTCTTCAAACTCTCTTTACACAAAAACGCAACGCACATAAATGAGATTGAGGTTTATGATCAGTAGTATTGTTACATTATATAGGAGCATAAATATGATGATTTGTTACTATTATAATATATTACTATGCTAATTTTTATTAGACATCTGGGTTCATGTACATAATTTTTGTATATGTGCTCTTAGATCAAATAAGACATTAGTTCATCCTTCAAGCAAAAGTAAACAATGAGCAAACCTATAATAACGATTCCAATATATTTTAGCACAAATGTAAATTAAACATGTTGATCTACCATAAACAATATATTGCTTCATCTAACTTCATTGTAGATCAGGAATATATGTGCTCAGTACATGAGAGTTAATTTGTAGCTATTAATAAAATTAAGTCAAAATTTTGTTACATTTATATCACAAATCATAGATATGTAAATTAATAAATTACGTAATCCAGGAAAATAAGGATGCAAAAACTTTTTACCCTTTCATGCTAAAAAAGAAATAAAATAAGGAATCTAATAGTTTGTTATTTGATATTTATTTATTGGAATGATGCAAATACTTATTTCATACGCCAAAGCTCTACACACTGTGTTCTCAACAACAATACATGATGCTTGTTTTATAGAAAATATTTGAAAATTATACATAGACAATGTGATTACAAGAAAAAGGTAAAAGTATATCTAGCTAGTGACAACTAATTTAAGTTCATGCTTTGGTTCAATACATTAAAAGTTTGGAACGGGTTCGTTCATCAATTTGGTACGAGTTATTTTCCTCACTCGCGTTGCTTCCATTTTCAACCACAACTTACCGACATTGACGACGGTATGACATGGCCCTAATTTTGCTAGCTACATTTTTATCTGTTTAGATGACGATTCCTTGTGTTTTTATGCTTCACTCGGTTGTTCTCTTTAAATAGATGTCAACGAGATAATCATTGTTCAGCTTTATTAGTTTTGTACTTGACTACATTAATCTAACCACCAAATATATTTATTGTGGTGTGCATGTAGTATATATACTATGATATGTTTTTCATTGTTTATTATTTTATATTTTTGAAAGTTGCAAGTATGATTAACATATTTAAATTTAACAGAATTCAAGTTTTAATATGATCAACTACTTTTCACGTTTCATTTTTATTTTTATTCCGATGTATACAAGTTTAATTTTTTGCCGATGTTAGTTTTTTACTTTATTGCCCTCTTTAATATGATCAACAACATAATGGTAGTTGCTTCGACACTACTTCTGCCTTCTTCTTTTTGAATTAAAGGAAATTGGCCACAGTGGCCGTGTTGTTTGGCAGCAATTGTTATATGAGCATTTAGCTTCACTTAGATATATTTTTGTTGAATATCGAGTATTATAACTGTTGCGCAATGTGCTTACAGAAGCTAAATTGTATTATTCTACCTTGGTTAGGGTATCACTATCTAGTTTTAAAATATATAAAGTAACTATTTAACAATTATATAGATTGATCCAACAATATAAATTTTTCATCACACTATTCTTTTGTATAAAAAAACGAATAAATGACTATATGTATTCTTTAACCATACTTGATCTCAAGCTTAATCTTGTCTTCTCCTTATTTTGGGTGTAGTTTTTCATTTACCCCTCATAAAATTTTCTTTGCAACATTCTATTCCTCAATTGAAATCCTTAATTAATGCTGATGGAATACCTCGAAACAATCATTCCTAATCTATTAGAAAAAAATATTCGGTTTCATATTTGTAGCCGTCCATTTATCTTTCCTAATCGTTCTCATTCAAAAAAATCCATGAGAATTTCTAATAAAACCCTGATTTATCAGCTTACTTTCAACTAGATATTCAGGTTTTGTTGGAAATTATTTTTTTGAAATAAGTGAATTGTTAAAAAGAAAAATTGAATAAGTGGAAGTTGACTTCTATATGTGAATAGTCCCACATTGTAGGATTATATGCAAGAATCAAGTATTTATACTTGATTCTTAGAGGCTAAGTTGGGCCCTTTGGGCACCCAATGATGCTCTTTTGTAAGGAGGAATGTCATGCTTGACAACCACACGCGCGCGTCGACCGACCCGGCCCGGGCCGGGCCGGGCTCGTAGCGGTGTAACACTTATATTTTTGCTACAAATTTATTAACCGTTTTTGACCGGGCTGGAACGGTAAAGTCTATTCAAGCCCGTATTGAAGAACGTTACACAACGTTTATTATTTTGACCCGGTATTACTCAGATCCGCTTTTCCAGACCACGTTCCCCCCCAACCAGTAACGTTCTTTTTTCACTACTCCGTCTTCTTAACTGATAGAGAGACGAACGAAAAGAAGAACTACATCTCGGTTTTCATTTTTTAACCAAAAAAACAAAAATTCGAGCAATAGTTTTAAAGTGCAAACAGAATCGCTTCGTCGGTGCAACGAATCGATACCATAAATCTTTGAGAGACTGTTTTATCCTAGAGGCGGCGGTGATTGATCCGAACTGCTGCACCGTTGAGCAGATCGCCGAAACGTCTTCAAGAAAGTGACTCTGTCCACGACTCAGCCGAATTTAGCCATTGTTTCCAACAATTGAAGACGACCGACAACAATGACTTCTACTGCATGTCTAGATGTCGCCGCTCCCACTTCCTTCTTCCAACTCCCGATGATCTCTGCTGCTCCCTTCAAATTCGAGGGCCTCCACTTCAAAAGCTGGAGACAGAAGATAGAATTCTTCCTGACCACCAGAAAAGTGGCGGCTGTGCTGACAACCGACAAACCGCAGCTACCCGGTAGACCAGATGACGAAGCAGAAGCAGATCAGATGCGAGCCTGGACAGAAAAATCAAAAGAATTGCAGAACTGGACAGAGCAAGATTACATGTGTCGAAACTTCATACTCAACGGCCTCAGTGATGACTGTACGACTACTACAATTCTGACAAGTCAGCCAAAGAGATCTGGAAAGCACTGCAAAAGAAGTACGATACCGAAGAGGCTGGAGCGAAGAAATATGCAGTCAGCCGCTATCTGAAATACCAGATGACAGATGACAGGTCAGTAGAGATGCAGTCTCACGAGCTTCAGAAAATTGCTCATGAGATCATCTCCGAAGGTATAAGTTTGGATGAACAGTTTCAGATTGCTGTTATTATTGATAAACTGCCTCCAGGTTGAAAAGACTTTAAGAATGTACTTATGCACAAGACTAAGGAATTCTCCTTAAAGAGCTTGATCACTCGCCTCCGTATTGAGGAGGAAGCTCGGAAGCAGGACCAGAAAGAGGAAGTGCTTGTTATTACCAACAACAACACTAAAAAGTCCAAGCCCGCAGTTCTAAAACCGAATCTGAAAAACTTTAAGAATCAGAACCGCAACCGCAACAAACAGAATTGAAACCCGCAAGGGAACCAAAAAGGATAGGAGAAACCGACCCAAAAGAATGACTCTGGACAGTTGTTTCTGTGCCACAACTGTGGAAAATCAGGTCATATGGCACGCAAGTGTAGGAACAGATCAGGCCCTGCACCGCAGGCTAACCTGGCTGAGGAACCTTTGACGGCTATGATTTTTGAGATTCACCTTGTTGGTGGATCAGAGGGTTGGTGGGTAGACACTGGTGCATCCCGCCATGTCTGTTATGATCGTGCTATGTTTAGTACATACACGGCTGCCGATGATCAAAAAGTGCTGTTGGGAGATTCTCACACCACTACGGTTGCAGGCATTGGAAATTTGAAAATAAAATTTACCTCTGGAAAGACAGTTCTTCTGAAAGATGTGATGCATACTCCAGAGATGAGAAAGAATCTGGTTTCTGGTTTTCTTCTTAATAAGGCTGGTTTTACTCAAGTTATAGGGGCTGATTTGTATACTTTGACTTATAAGGGAATGTTTGTAGGGAAGGATTATGCTTCTGAGGGTATGTTTAAACTGAATGTTGAATCTAATAAAGTAACCAGTTCCGCTTATATGTTGTGTGACTTTAATATTTGACACTCTAGATTATGTCATGTAAATAAGCGTATAATTCATAACATGATCACATTAGATTTGATTACTAAAATGTCACAAACTGATTTTGATAAATGTGAATTCTGTAGTCAAGCAAAAATCACTAAGAAACCTCATAAATCAGTTGATAGATTTTCTGAACCCTTAGACTTGATTCATTCTGACATATGTGAGCTAGATGGTACTTTGACTAGACATGGACACCGTTATTTTATCACTTTCATAGATGATACCTCTGATTTCACTTATGTATATCTTATGAAAAATAAAAGTGATGCATTTGATATGTTTAAATTATTTAAAACTGAAATTGAGAATCAATCTAATAAGAAAATTAAGAGACTTTGTAGTGATAGAGGAACAGAATATGAATCTAGTTCACTTCTTGATTTCTAGAAATTGAAAGGTATAATTCATGAGAGAACTGCACCTTATTCATCTGAAACGAACGGTAAAGCTGAAAGAAAGAATAGGACCTTTACCGAATTAGTTGTAGCTATTTTGTTAAATTCAGGTGCAGCAAAACATTGGTAGGGGGATATTTTGTTGATTGTATGTTATGTATTGAATAGAATCCCTAAATCAAAAAGTAAGATTTCACCTTTTGAAATTTTAAGAAATTATAAACCGAATGTATTTTACTTTAGAACTTGGGGATGTTTGGCATACGTTTGTATACCCGACCCTAAGAGAATAAAATTAGCAAGTAAAACATACGAATGTGTATTTATTAGCTATGCTATTAATAGCAAAGCATATAGATTTTATAACCTGAATACACATAATATAGTAGAATCTATTGATGCTGATTTTTATGAAAGTAAATTTCCTTTTAAATTGAGGAATAGTGAGGGCACGTCAAATAACACCGTGCCTATTAGAACAGAACTTAATGAATCTTCTGAAACTGAACCTAGAAGAAGTAAAAGAGCAAGAGTTGATAAAGATTTTGGCTCGGATTTTTACACTTTTACTATAGAGGAGGATCCAACAAACCTCCAAGAAGCCTTATCTTCTTTAGATGCCGATTTTTGGCAAGAGGCTATAAATGATGAGATGGATTCCTTAGAATCCAATAAGACTTGGCACTTAGTAGATTTACCACCTGGTTGTAGGTCTATAGGTTGTAAATGGGTACTTAAAAAGAAATTAAAACATGATGGAACAGTTGAAAAATATAAAGCCTGTTTGGTAGCTAAAGGTTTTAGGCAAAGAGAAAATATAGACTTTTTTGATACTTTTTCACCTGTAACTAGAATCACATCCATTCGAGTACTAATTTCATTAGCATCTATTCATAATTTAATTGTACACCAAATGGATGTTAAAACTGCTTTTTTAAATGGTGAATTAGAAGAAGAAATTTATATGGACCAACCTGAAGGCTTTGTAATTCATGGTCAAGAACATAAAGTTTGCAAATTAGATAAATCATTATATGGTTTAAAACAAGCACCTAAACAATAGCATGAAAAATTTGATAATTTAATAATCTCAAATGGTTTCAAAATTAATGAAAGTGACAAATGCATTTATTATAAATCTGAAGATGACATTTGCACTATAATATGTTTGTATGTAGATGATCTACTTATTTTTGAATCAAACATTCATGCCATAAACACTGTTAAATCTTTGTTAAGTGCCAATTTTGATATGAAAGATCTAGGTGAAGCGAGTGTAATACTTGGTATTAAGATTACTAGGTCCGAAAAGGGACTTTCTTTGGATCAATCTCATTATATTGAGAAGATCTTAAAGAAATACAATTACTTTGACTGTAAACCTGCATGTACACCATATGATCCTAGTGTAAAACTTTTCAAGAACACTGGTGAAGGTGTAAGACAGTCTGATTATGCGAGCATCATTGGCAGCCTTCGGTATGTCACTGATTGTACTAGACCCGACATTGCCTATGTCGTGGGATTATTATGCAGGTTTACTAATAGACCTAGTATAGAGCATTGGCACGCTATTGAGAGGGTCATGAGATACCTAAAACGAACCATGAACCTTAGATTACATTATGAAAAGTTTCCAGCTGTTTTTGAAGGTTACACCGATGCAGACTGGAATACTTTATGTGATGACTCAAAGGCAACCAGCGGCTATATCTTTAGTATTGTTGAAGGAGCTGTTTCTTGAAAATCCAAGAAACAGACTATTTTGGCTCAGTCTACTATGGAGTCTGAGATGATAACACTAGCCATAGCTAGTGAGGAAGCAGAGTACTTAAGAAATCTGCTAGCTGAGATTCCCTTATGAGAAAAACCGATATCAGTTGCGTTGATCCATTGCGATAGTACCGCGGCTATTGTAAAAGTTCAGAACCGTTATTACAACGGTAAGAGACGACAGATACGTCGTAAGCACAGCACTGTCAGAGAGCTACTCTCCTCAGGAGCTGCTAGAGTGGATCACATACGCAGTGACGAGAATTTGGCAGATCCTTTGACGAAAGGATTGACCAGAGAGAAAGTCCTTACGACTTCTAGAAAAATGGGACTATTGCCCTTAGATTGTTGAGTCACGCACAATGGAAACCCGACCTAATGACTGGAGATCCCAAAAACTAGGTTCAATGGATAAGAACAAGTTGTGAAGTGATATGAGTTGAAGATGTCATTTTTCATATATATAGAAGCATGTATTCCTGAAGTGATTAGAGGATGAGTTAATAGAAACTCTTAATGAGATCTATACTCCATTTGGAGTGGAGTACCTACCTTCAGGAGTACTCTTGATACTCACCTGTGTGAATGTGGAAATTTGGCCGTTTCCTATGGAGCTTTGGGCAAAACTCCTAGAGCATTCACTAAACTAGGATAGACGTGCATGGCCATAAATGCACGGGCTTATTTGATTGCACTCTAGAAAGATTGTGTGTGGTCTGATGTCAGGAATAGAGTTCAAGACTACGTATCACTCTAGTAAAAACTGAATCTTATTCACTATGCAAAGGTTCAAGTCGAACGACACCTTTGTTTATGCACAATCTTATGTTTTCAGAAATTGCTCGAAAAATATTTTTTTAAAATTCAAGTGGGGGATTGTTGGAAATTATTTTTTTGAAATAAGTGAATTGTTAAAAAAAAAATTGAATAAGTGGAAGTTGGCTCCTATATGTGAATAGTCCCACATTGTAAGATTATATGCAAGAATCAAGTATTTATACTTGATTCTTAGAGGCTAAGTTGGGCCCTTTGGATACCCAATGATGCTCTTTTGTGAGGAGGGAGGTCATGCTTGACCACCACACGCGCGCGCGCCGACCGACTCGACCCGACCGGACCGGGCTCGGGTTCGGGCATGTAGTGGTGTAACACTTATATTTTTGCTACAAATTTATTAACCGTTTTTGACCGGGCTGGAACGGTAAAGTCTATTCAAGCCCGTATTGAAGAACGTTACACAACGTTTATTATTTTGACCCGGTATTACTCAGATCCGCTTTTCCAGACCACGTTCCCCCCCAACCAGTAACGTTCTTTTTTCACTACTCCGTCTTCTTAACTGATAGAGAGACGAACGAAAAGAAGAACTACATCTCGGTTTTCATTTTTTAACCAAAAAAAACAAAAATTCGAGCAATAGTTTTAAAGTGCAAACAGAATCGCTTCGTCGGTGCAACGAATCGATACCATAAATCTTTGAGAGACTGTTTTATCCTAGAGGCGGCGGTGATTGATCCGAACTGCTGCACCGTTGAGCAGATCGCCGAAACGTCTTCAAGAAAGTGACTCTGTCCACGACTCAGCCGAAGTTAGCCATTGTTTCCAACAGGTTTCACTAGCATCGAGCTACAATTGTTCTCAAATGTAATCCAATTACTTCTTTCTTTGAGAAAAAGTGTTAATTTGTTTCTCTATTCAGCTTTATTGGTCTGCCGAATTAAAAGCTAAAGGCTAAACACATGTTTTGGCAAAAGAGGTTCTCGCTATTCAAATTTATATAGTGAGGTCATGAGTGTGTGGTTCCAAAGGATTTCATGTCACGCTCTTTTCTAAAGAAGCTCCTTGAGATGGTAAAGCTTTGGGTCAGGTAATTATTTTGATATTTAATCTGTGGTTTCGTTCAAGTTTATAAATTCATTGTTGAAATGCTAATTTGTCTCTCTATTCAGCTTTGTTGATTTATAAAATTAAAAGCCAAAGGCTAAACGCATATTTTGGCAAATAAGTTTCTATTAATCAAATTTATATCGTGAGGTTTTGCGGCTAGGGTTTGTTTTATTTTGTTATGTTGTATGAGGCGGTGGGGTATATAACCCTAGCGGGCCGATCTCTTTTGTAATTGCTGATGGGCTTACTCATCTTTTACCTATTTTCAAAAAAAAAATTATATCGTGAGGTCATAAGAGTGGTTCTAAAGGATTTCATGCTAAACTCTTTTCTTACAGAGCTCCTTGAAATGGTAAAGCTTTTGGTTCAGTAATTATTTTGATATTTTAATATGTATGATTTCGTTCAATTTCATAAATTCATGGCCGATACTAAATGAATTATAGAACTGATGAAGAGTCTTTATTATTTCCTTTGCGGTTATGTATTAAGTCTGTGCAAATTGTTGGGAACCAAACGTTGTAATTGCACATTATGTAGTTTACATGGATTTATATCATTATTTATTGCCCCCGAAGAAGAGATTCTGAACAGTAAAGGATATTTTAGTGTTGTGAGGGATTTTTTTCAAGTTTTCTCACAGAAATTTGAGTACAAAATGTTTTAAAATAAACATGTTTGGTCCATACTTTTTAATTAATTATTACCAACACTGCTATCCCACTAACATCACAGTATCATCTGAAGAAAATTTAAAAAACATTGCATAACAATTATAGCTAGACATAAAGAAGATAGGAGACCAAATTTTGAAGTTGTAGAGTTTGTGATGTAGATTACAATAGCTATACCATTTTGGGCATGTGAACCTTTCAATTTGATTTCTTCACACTGTGGACTTGCATAGGCTATAATGTGCATTTGTCCATATACAAGCTTTGACACTGATTTCCCCTTACATTAGTATGAGCATATGAATTTAGAGTTTGCAAGAAAATCAAATTGACCCTAACTTTATAATCAACATTCAATAATAAAAACAAGCAAATATAGTTAGTTTCTACCACTATGGTTATCATTTTTGGTGTTTCTGTTTTCATTTGCTTGATTTGCTTCGAATGAACTAAAAAAGATGTTTCATTCTGTAATATCGCCCAATGAATAATCAATGGTTAAAACATATATTGGAGGGAATACCTTGCCTTTTTTTATCCTTTCGATAACGTCGTTGTACTACTGTGAACTGTACATTAACACGTATATCATCCTAAACTTAACTTTAATAGAATTTTGTTCACTCTTATTTTATGATAGTTTTATAGTTGAGAACCTTTAATTCCATATTATCATTCACAAGGGAAATGTTATCTATATACGAGTGAAACATCATTATACAAAATCATACTCCACTAAATGGTGGTGTGTATTTACGTAGTGTGTTTATGTCGAGCATGAAATTATGAAATGACAACCACACATCGTATTTGACTATGCAAATGACAAAAAAAAATTAAAGAATAAAAGAAATATTAATCTTCTTTTGCTACAGTCACTTTGTACTACAACAGAAACACTTTTGAAATACTATGTGAACTATATCATGGTAAAGGTTTCGGCGGAAACCTCGATATGTCGGCCATCTCGGTTCGGTTCCAACCGAAGATGGGACAATATTAGATTAAAATCTCGTCCCAGTAACTGACAGGAAAAAAATCTGAAAAAAAAATTAGGGTATGCTGTAGTGGGTAGGAAAGGAAGGCAAAAGACAAAAATAATCAAATGATATCGAATCTAGCAAGAAAAAAAAAACCTAGTCTCAACCGAAGTCATAAATTACCAAATCGAGAAAAAAAAAATCGAGCATGAGAGTGAAGGAATTCGAGCTTCAAGAGTAGCAAAGGAATTCAAGCAAGTTTGCGTTGTCAATCTCGTCGATTTTTCTTATCGAGTAGGTGCGTTCATTTTTCTTTTCATTCGTTCTCCGTACACAATAATAAAGGTTTAGGAATTAAGGTTAGGAACTTGGGTATAAAATATGGATGGGTTTGGGGCTTGGCTAATACTTTTTTTTATATAGAAGGGTTTGGCTGATTTGAAATACATGGTTAGTACTGTTACTTAAAATATATGGTTAATTTCAAATATTAACTTGTGTTAAATAGTTATGTTGCATTATTTTCTCTATATAACTTTTTCTATAAAAAAAATTGAATACTTAGATGTTAGTACATACAAGTCTTAGGTAATATACAACATAATACGTGTAATATATGTTCGAATCACGCTACGCAAGTTTCGAACTTATGACTTCTTGCACCAAAGTCGAAGTGTTTAACCACTGGTGCTTGTTTTATAAACTATATTTTGTATTTTATTTGCAATGTTTATTATTAATTTTTCATTAAAAATACGAAAACTCGATACCAGGACCGAAACCGAAACAAAAACCGAAGCTACTGAAATTTCTGAAATTGACCGAAATCAAAAAAGAATTCAAATGATCGAAACCGAGATCTCGAACCTTGGTTGATATTAAAAGTCCGGAATGATGCTTGAAAACTGAGATGGATAGACTAATTGAGAAGAGTGGAATACATTCGAAGATGCGGACTGAGTTGAAGAGGTTGGGCGTAATGAACTAACCGCAATACTGTATCTAAAGTGGAATGCTCAGAACGCAGTGGCTAGAGTGGCTGGACTTAAGTGCTTAGAACTCACTGACAGAGAAAATACATGTGAATGCATGAAGCATTTGAAGGCTAAATGTCTTGACCGAAAAGAACATTCTGCGTAAAACAGAGGCCTTAAAGAACTAAGAAGGCATGTGTGCACTAACAGGGTGTGGTGGCAAAATTGAAGCTATGGTTGTGAGGGAAAGACTGGCGAGTGCGGCAGAGTAGACCAAATGATAATGAATATAGCTTAAAAGGGGTGAACATCTGAAAGGGGATAAGCGTGTCTTGTAGCATGTTCATGAATTATTATAATGGATTTAAATGTTAGTTTATTATGCAAAGCTATTATAACTTCACATTCAAGTGAATTTCATAATTATTTATCCACTTGAAATTGACATAATTTTCATTATTGGTTTTAAGTTCACAAGACAGCTCAGTCCATTATTATTTGGCTTCCACTTGACTCAAACCAATATAAGGCTATTTTTGCTACCACTATTTATATGGCATAGTTCACATTTACAATAACATGTTATTATAATGAATAGTTTATTACTTAGATCTATTGCAAATTAAATTTTATGCGAATTTTATTGTATATGTGGTTTCAATGCATATTTGGTATGGATGAAGTTAACCTTACACTTCCTACTTTGTTAATTAAACATCGACATTTAAATTATCCAATTCAATGCAGGAAAATTATTAAAATGCAACTTGCAGGGCCAAGCATATGATTTTGAATTTAATATTTGTTCATATTGTGCGGATATGTTATCCATACTTAATTATGAACCAATCACAATAATCAATCTCTTATATAGGAAGAAAAACGTACTGTCTTGGTAAGCCAAAACTTTCTTACATGCTCATCTTTTCTAATACTATGAAACTTTTTGGATGGAATTAATGATCATGTTCAATTTTGATTTTTTATTTTTTTTAATTAGTGTATACTAGCATCTAATGAGATTTTCGCAAAATTACAAACTAAAAGCTCTAATTAATACTATACTTACTTCCAATCATTGAAAATACGCTTAAGACTGCTTATGCATGCTATTATAGAATGGAGGATCTTCAGCTAATGCTTCAGGCATGGTGCAATTGTCTTGATAACCTCTACAACAAGATAAGAGTATTTGTTATCAAGGTCACTTTTTCTTTTATTTCAATTGCTATCAGTTTTAATTATCTTAAGTGCATTTATGAATCATCATGGAGATATTGGTTGGAATGAAATAGTAAAACGTAATGTTCTTAGTTATCAAAATTTGCCCAAGTATGAAGATTATATGATAAACCATAACTAAATTATTGGACAAGGACATTATATATTTTAACTATCAACATAGTAGATGACATTTGGGCAATCTCATGCTAAACGAGACATTTAAACAACAGTAATCGCACATCAAGAATAAAACTGGGTATAGAATTTAAAAAAAGACCATGTGGTTAGAAAGGAGAATGAAGCGGAAGAAAATGATTAATTAAACGAGTATAGTGCGAAAGAAACTATATTTTCAGATTTTGTTTAGTGATTATATCTTTCTTGGGATTTGATTCTTATTGATTATGAGTTGTTTAGTGATTACTTGATCTATACTTGGAGTAATTGTATAATTTACAACATGGATGTTTGGTGTCACGAGTATAAAAAAACCTATAGTTATAATAATAATTGGATATAAGTATCATCATTTGATTATGAAATAGGTATACATGGTAATTGGATAAAACCCAGCTGTTCAAATGGAATTGAAATTCGGATAAACCTCTGGTGTTCAATTTGAATACTTGTTTTATAGGCATTAAAAAACTAAAATTAATTTATACATATGTTGGACTAAAACCGAAGACTTCATTTTACTTATGTTAACCTCATACAATGAAAATATGCTTTAACTTCTCTAATATTTATCAATGCACTTTTCCAAATTTTGCTGCTACTAAACATATTTTCTTGACCATAATTTGAACGAAAATTAGTGTATGATACACTTCATTATATTGCGACATTTCACTATTTACCGTATCTTTTACAATAGTATTAACTAACATTCCAACTTTTTATTTCAATACATGCTTAGATCAGGCCGATTTTTTTATTTATGCTAATGCCCACCTTAAATTTTTAGGCTTACATCCATGTCGTTAGTTGATAATAAACGTGGTGAAAAGGACAGAAAATTATTTCATACATCAATTGAGTATTATTTTTTTGCCTAAGATGAATAATTTTAATCTACATTAACATCAACAGTTAAAAACTGCTAATCAACACATTTTTCTTAATTCAAATTCGCTCAGGCATTGGAATAATGGAGAACGTTGTATAATTGTTTGGTCTATTTCATTCTTCAGGCTACATACATTGCAATTTTGTAGAAAAAGGGCGAGAATTTTCAACTGGCAGCTACTCCTATAAGTCAGGTATGATACTCCGTATCATTTTTTTCCATTATCACTTATTTACTATTGCTCCATCTTATTTACTAATAAATTTTGCTATGTTTTTTTCCACCTTATTAATTTCGTTTTGCAAATAAATAAATAACAAAACAAAGCAGAAAACCTAGGAAAAATCCTAAGAAAAAAAAGGAATCCTAGACACTTGGAATGATTAAACCTAGCACCACTAAAATAAATCCTACACCCAGCAAACTAACGATTGCTCCATTAAATCAGCTTGAATACTTTCTATCTGAATATTTTTTGTTCATTATTCTCCATATTCATAATAAGTGATAATTTTAAGTGTTCGGTTTCCATAAGCAAGTATAAGTTCTAAAAAATTGGCAGATTAACGGATGCACTCAACGATATATGTATAGATTCCTATAAATGATGTAGAATGATGATTGATTCTTCAACGAAATGTAACTAATGTTCAACGCATAAATTAATTAAGTACAAAAAGGAAAAAAAATCATTCAACTTCAACTAGAAATACGAGTTAACCAAACAACATCACCACAAAAAATGGGAAGAAAGCTTTGGAAAATGTTACATGGTTAATGTTTAGGGCTACTGTTGCTTCTCAGTTCTTCTCAAACCTTATGTTCTTTATAGTTACTTTCTTACAATTCAGTGTTAATTCATTTTACTATTATGGTCCTACAGAATTACAAGGATAAAAACAAAGTATACAACAAATCAATGTCGAAATATCTCCATGTTATTTTCCTATAGACATTTGTGGCTCTAATTTCATGTAAACCATTTCCTAATCAAATAAAAATAACTCAAAACTAAAGATTACAGTTGCCAAAATTTGTTTCAATGGACTTAACATTTGGTTTATTTATTTGCTTATTTAATTAAACTACTACAAAATGAAATATACATATGTTTATTGATCCAGTAGGTTATTTTGTAATTGCCAAACAATTATGAGAATATAACAATCTTCTAATATGATGTAATCTGCTATACATTTAATGAATATATATTTCAAAAGGCTAATAGATTTGTTTTCAGAAATACTTGTAATAAATACTTCTGAAATAAGTCTCAGAAAATTACATACTTTTAAAGCATGAGGTTTGTTTTAGTAAACTACATATGTTTTAAGAAATATGAGAAAATTATGTGGATTTTTTCAGGAAACTACATATATTTTCAGTAAATGTTATATTTATGTTTCCTAAAAGACTTTATACATATGTATATATATGTATATATGTGTATATATGCACGTATGTGTGTATTATGGAATTTACTTTTTTAGTTTTTTAAGGAAAGTGCATTTTATATGGAATATTTTTTTTAATTAATTTTATTGAGAATTCGAGGTGGAGCCTTGACGCAACGGTTAGGTCACCCGCATGGTGATCTAGACGTTCAAGTTCGAATCCGAAAACAGCCTATTCGCAATTCGAGGGAAATACTGCGTACATTATCGACCTCCTCAGAGTCTGCTACCGTGCAGGAGCCTCGTGCACTAGGTTCCACCTTTAATTTTATTGAGAATTCCATAGCAAACCTGCCACCTGCATTTCAATAGGTCAACCTTTGTATGGAATTTTTTATATGCATCATCTGTTCTTCATTTTATCGAAAGCATATTAGATTGTTCTAGCCTACCTTTTATAGAACTACAAATTTTATTATCTTAGTAACAAGTGAAATCGAAACAACTACACTTAATGGTTATGGTCAAGGTTGTTAAATTGGGATTTTAATCGTAAATCGTAAAGTTTGAAATTTGAATCGAATCGGGATTTAAATCATAAATCGTAGATTTAAATGTTTTATATGTTGATATTTTAAGTTTATACATATTAGTTAAAAATTCATATCAACCTCAATAATCAATTACCAGTTAATATTTCTTTTTTCAATTTTAATAATTTTATAGCAAATATATGACTTCACACTATAATTTAGACTGACTTCACAAAATATTACCATGTTGTAAAAAGAAACCTACTTACTGTACATCACAAATTTAATTTATAAAAGACAAGCTTACAAAAAAAATTAGTTTGACTTCACAAGTGATTGACTTTTAACCTAACTTAATTGGCTATTTATGTGGTGAGAAATTGAGAATAATGTATAGTTTGCTATACATAGCTTACTTTATACAAAAGAAAACCCAACTTCATAATAAAACACATGGACATAGCTTACTGTAAAAAAACATTACTTTTCCACTCATTTCTTAATCAAGCAAAAGAAAAACCCAAATTCAAAAGATAAAAATGCAGGAGAAAGATGAGTTGCAAGAAGAAAAACCCTAATTCTTCTCTTACGTTCAGCAACTTGCAATGCCAGCTCAGTCTTTTTTTTCCTTGTTCCCTTTCATTTTTCTTCTTCTCTGAGTCTTTTTTTTGTCTTGTTTTCTTGATTTTGTTTTTCTAGGTATCATTGTTAGTTTTACTTCCTTACCTTTAAACTTCCTTTCTCTTTGGTTTTGGATACGACCTTTCTAGGGTTGCTGTAAGTATCAATGGATCTCAAAAATTAGGGTTTCAAACTAATCGATTTGAGCGATCTTTTCGATTTGGTAAAAGATCGTATGATTTTAGGAACACACGGTTTATTCTCCACGTCAGATAGGATGGGGTACGATTTGATCCAAATCGCGATTCAGATCGTATGATTTAACGATCTTCGACAACCATGGTTATGGTTACACCATCATATTTTGCATTATTTTGTAAGAATATAATAACACGTTCTACTACAAGGAAATACTAACAAACATATAAATTTAAGGGTACATTTTCGAAAACATAACTCATTCAAAATTATCTTATGTCTCACAGCACTCAAACCAACAATTATTTTTAGCCAATTAATAGTGATTCTCTATCCATGCGTTGAGTTATCATATGCAATTTATGTAGGATTTCTTTTTCAGAATGCATAATTACTGGTGAAGGATTCGGTGCTGCTCTCAAAGGAAAAGAAAAAAATTGTACCATTGAAGCATCTCTTTTGCCTTCAAATGGCGTGTCAGAGGATGTACACGGTAATTCACTTATTTACATGATAAGGAACAGCTGAAAAATAATCAACTAGGTTTGTATACTTAATTTGTTGTTATACATGTGTAAGGTAAATGAAATGTATGTTGCATTTTGTTGTTGTCATACTAACAACTTATACTTGCTGCATCAACTTTTGAAATGAACGAACAGGCTATGATTAGTTGAATTGTAACTCATTGGAATGAACGTAGTATGTATGTCTGTAGCTACTTCTCGGACTGTGAAATATTTGCATCTTAGTTTATGAAGAGTTACGTGTTATGTGTTGTGTTGGATATATTTAATACCATAATGAAAGACACATTATACCGACAAATTGTCTTTTAATACTAATTGATTTGCAATGCATGTACTTATAGCACGGGTTTGCACTTGTTATTTCATTGAATTCTAATTTTCTTTTCTTAAGGACTTATTTTCATGTACTGTTAGCTTTTTTATAACTTTCGTATAAAGTCTAAATTCTTTTACAAGCATATGTTGGTAGAAAGTTTAGAATTGGGCATTAATGATGCACCTAGCGTTCATAAATTCATCTAGCTTTAACCGTTTCATATAGTAAATAACTGTTAAGGAATGCATTTACCAAAAACTTTTAATTGCAGAATAGTTATGTTACTTGTGTATATAATTTTTCATTCTTTTCTCCGTATTTTTAACGACAGTAAGTATATTTGACCACAGACTTTAGCGCTATAGGTTGAGGAATGTACATCAACGTTAATAGTTTTTTTTTTTTCGAAAATAGATATTCTAATGATGTTTGACCTTTAATAATAGGAGTGCTCCTTAGCCAGGTTTATTAAGTGTACTTTTAGTAGCAAATTCAATTTACTACCATGGTACTTTGCCTCTAAATAACATTATTACTTTGAGTTTAGGCATACCATGTTTATGTGCTTTCAATGCATTCAAACAAATGTCGTTTACTTGAACAATCTTTAAATGGGGCAAGTTACAAAAACAGGAGATATAGATGTTCGTTGTCTCAAAAGAAAAAAGTCTGATGTAATTTTCCCTTCTACAACTTGGCCATACTAATAGTTTGAGGGACGATTGCTCTTTAATTGCTTGGTTTAGTGCAATAACCTTACCATGCAATTAAACATTTTGATATTTTCTTCTGCGCTTCTGTTTTTATAAAAAAGATTATTGGAAAATGGTTCGACACATTGAAAGCTTTCAACTTGGATAAAGTTTGATTTACTTTTAAAAAAAATCTAAATAAGATGAAGTTTAACTTAATGAAGTATCACAAGTTTCCATGTGCATAACACAGGCCAAACGCTACTTAAAATTTAGTATGTAAAATATGGTTTATTAAAAACATAGTTAATTTACTAACACACCCACACTGATATTAGTACTTGAACATTAAATCCAAATTAAAGATTTGTTATATTTAAATAGACATTAAAAATATTAATAATAACTAAGGTTTCAAATCTCAAATTTCTATCGGTTCTCATCTAGGGTTTGTTACTCACAATACAATGTATCGTGTGAGATCTCAACGAGATAAGTTTTAAAGTACATTTTGGGACTACCTGAGAATAACAAAGTTCAAAATTATTAATTATTCTTTTAATGTTTTATTTAATCATTATTGTATATAAAAAAGTTGTAATATAGTTTATTTGCATGGAAAAAGTGTCGTTACACTAGGAAAAAAAAGATTACTTTTTCGGTTTGAACGAAGATAGTAGCTTGATTGATTTGGTGGTGGTTAAATTATTTCTTTCCATTTGAACAAGAAAAAAAAACACATGAAGCCTACATTATGAGTTATCAAGATAAAAAAAACAAAAAAATACTAAATAATAAGTAAATAGTAATTCGGATTGGACACTTTCTATTGGACCCATGTAAAAGTAAAAAAAAAATGTTAAAAAAAACATATAATTTTGATTGGAATCTCAATTCAAACTAAGATTTAGTATCTCCATGAACTGCAGATTTGACCTTTCGTCTTTCCCACGTGCAAAAATGGCATATCAAACGAAATTTTGAGTGAGATAAACGAGATTTAAAACTTTGATTACAGCGTGAAGACCATATCCAAGTTAAATAATCCTGCAAATAATTAACATTGACTTCGTTGGCATGTATATTTAATAAATAGAGAATTTATAAACCATAAACCATAATTAAAAGGAAAAAAGCAAAAGTGCTAAGCAAGAATATTTTACAAATTAATACGACCCTAAAAAGAAAAAGAATATCGCAATATGATATCAAGTGAATTTTTTGCTTACATTGTAATTATTTGAGCCCACAAGCATACTTAAGAACCGAGTGCAAAAACTAAAACATATATTATGATAATGTTAACATACATCGTTTCATACAAAAAAAAATAACTGTGTTTGAGTTTGAAAAGGTGTAAAATTCTAATTGATAAATATCAAAACTTTTGAAATGAGATAACAAAATGTAAATTTTCAATAGAGATGAATATAAATTGATTTCCATCAATATAGTATTATTTATTTCGTTAAGTAATATAGCATTTGTGTGTAGTTGTGAGAAGCAGCATTTGTCTTTCAATTATTTTCGGTCCATATTATAAATATCCAAAAACAAATACGGTACAACTAGGAAATAGGCTAATAGTATGAGTTTAATGTGGGAACAAGATATGACATCAACAATTTGAGTAGACATCAACATATTCGTGCATGATGTATAAAGGCTCGAAACTTTTCTATCATGCTGCATGAAAAGACATGCATTGTTTTGAATTAGTGCGCATGTATTAAAAACAAAATTATTGTATGTTATAATACATTAAAAATATTAATGTATTTTTTTATTTTATTTCTAAAAATACTCGATAAAGTTTTGTTTGTTCTGCAAAAAAAATCATTACCTTATTGTTACGAGCTTAAATTTTGAAGTACAAAAATCATGCTCAAAACCAAAATTCAAAATGATAGAACGTGTTACTCATAATCAAAAATTAAAACATTTTTAATTTTCTAATTTGCATAACAAACCAAATATGATATGTAAACAAAATATGGCATGTTAATTTGTTGTAAAAAAATGAATATTTCATATGATTTATTAATCGGAAATTTTCAAATAAAAAATATTTTTTTCATGAATTTATCTAAAATAATAATAGCTACATTTATTGAAGAATGTTTGTCTAATAAAACAGATTTTAAATGAGTTTAGTATTTTTTTAAATAGAACACGTGTCAACTATCATTCAATTACATCATCTCGTAGAACCTTAAAATCGTGCATTTGAAGTTAAATTTTGAATCAAAAGCTTATAGGTATTGCTTAGCAATTAAATTTCAAATTATAAACTTATAATTAACTTTGTACACTTGAAGCGGAAAACTAGCGGGATACGGAACTTCACTGGTGTGATGTTTTTTTATATATCTATTTTGTTTTGTGTTATTTCAGTATGTTTATTTTGTATTGCATTTTTGGTTATTTTTTTTTGTATATTTTGATCACATTTAACTACATAAGTCTGTATTTTGAATTTTATATTACATTGTCCAAACATAAACATGTTTAAATGATTTTTTTCATATCGCCATATGAATAAATATATTCAAACATGAATATTAAAACATGAATATTAGTTTGTTCATACATGATCTAAATTACATTACAAATTAAAACAATAAAGTATGCAGACTTGAATTTATATGGTATTACATATAATAGTTTCATGTCTGTTACTACATGTGTTTGCTTCAAGCAAAATAATACAGTGACAAACTGCACATTTTGGATCATGAAGAAAGATTAAAAAATGGAAAAAGACAAATAGAAAGGCATGCTTTTTTGGTGTTTTGCACCATGTCTGCCATCGGTGTCATCTCATGTACATCCTCCATAGACGCAAAAGGTGCAATCACCGTGGCAATGCCATGGTGAACCTTTCATTACCATGGGAAGAAGAATATGAGGTGAGATAAATGTGATTATTGATGGGTTGAAACTAGTAATCATTGAAATATTGTTATTGTTTTTTATTCATTAACATATCATTTATGTCCTTTGACTTCGAATTTTTTACTATGATTGCTTATTTTATAATTATTTCATAAAATACATTCGCAAGCCAGACACAAAATTTCATGGTAATGGAACATATACATTTCGGTTTATTGTAGTATTGCATATTATATTAAAACAAATTACCATATTTTATTGTCATGGATGTTCAATTTAGCAAATAATAGTAAAAACTTTAATTTCTTTACTGTAATCATGGAACCAACTGTTATTGTTATTGAAATCAAGCATATGCACTCGTGAATCTAAATACCCTAAAGCATGATCGATTGGCCTATTTGAATCCAAAAAACAATCGAAGCACTAGTGTTTACATAAGAGTTTAGACAAACGATACACGGTATTGTTTGATTTGAATTTGACTGCAAATTGGAGTTGCCATAGTACTACTTTCCGTAAATTAGCGAGAATGAGTGATAAGTCTTGGGTTTTGTCAAGTGATTAGAGAAAGCTAGAACAGGGTTGGGTGTTCACAAATAAACGTTGCACTCATATTTATGATTTCATTGGTCCTTCTATCATATCTTAGTAGCTAAAAGCTTATTTATCCAGGTAACTTTCTTGTAAAGCTAAATTATTATGAAATGGATTTAAATAATCTTTGATTATTATTAATTACCTAATAGAAATTAAGTTGTTGGCATTTTACGCACTGTGAACTGAAATACTAAGAGATTTCAAAAAAAAAATCACCAAGACTAAGAACTTTAAGGTTTGGTTTAATTAGGTTGTAATAGATGACAGGAAAGGCGACAAAACTCTTATCTTGATTGCTGACGATTAAGTGGCTATGAAGCGATGCTTAAGCGCCGATTGATTTGTATTCTGTTCTTGATAATAATGATTTAAATATTATGAGCACTGGAACCAAAATTATACATTTTCTATCATAGGTAGAGGAGCTCTTTTTAGTTCGTTGGTATATTTGCAATAAAACTCCTAACATCTTTCTGAATATGATCATTTTTCCACTTAATTTGGCTTGAATTTCGACCCAACCGCTTAAGCACTTACCCTTTAACACTCTTGATGTTTCAAAAAAATTAAGCACTGGACTAACGTTTTGCACTTAAGCATGTTTTAATAATATAGGTTACAAAGACATTGAAGTCTATCCAAAAGTATATATTAACAATAGCTAATTACATATTATATACACAAAAAATATTATTTTTGAGCCCACTTTCAATGAAAACCTTGATGGCTCATGAGCCTAGGGTTTACCATATGTGCACCCAACTGGTATAGCCCAACTTGGGCACACCTAAGTCAGCTCAAGCACAATTTCCATGAAAAAAAAAATCTTGTTTAGTGCATGAACCCTAAATGGTTGATTGTCATTTCTAACCTAGATTATCTAATTATCTAGAATGGTGAGTGTAACAAATAGCCAATAAAACCTTGAATAGTAGCATCACATAAACAGTTTGATGTGTGACTGGAACCTACAAGAGATCAGCTAGTACCTATAGACAGCAGCTTCCTAAACTGAGTAGTTGCCTCAAGCTGCAAAGCTCTATCCTCAGAGTATACCCCTTGCACCATTGCAGGCAAGCTCTCCAACTACAAAAACAAACAACTCATAAGATTTTCTAACATATCCTCCATAAAGAGACACATGATTAAATCTTTCATATTAAATATACATACGTCCACAATTTAGTGGAACTAAGATATACTTCATATAATTTGACCATCGATTTTAGTGCACCAAATATAACTCCAAAGCAATGGGTTGAGGGCTAAAGTAATTTCGTTGTAATAATTTTCAAGCGGTCAAACTGTCAATGAAACATTAATTGAATCCAAAACACCAAATAGTATAATCTGAATAAAAAGAAAAAATTCTCACTCTTTTCTCGATGTTAGATCCAATGGTAGAATTAGGAGAAACTTGGGCTTGATTCTGCATGCCTTCCCTCCTCTTTTTCAACAAGTTCTCTTCTCTTTTGTTCTTACGGATCTCGACCATGTTGTCTTCACGGCGACGGCGACCCTCGTCGGCATCTACAGCAACTTTATATTTGTTCCGTCGAACCTCCACCCTCTCGCTGGGCCGCAACGACATGACTGCTGCTTCGAACGATGATATAAGAAAATATATTGAAAACGGAAGAAAAGAGAAACTTGGGTTTGTGGATTGGGTTATTGAAAAGCTGGAATTTGAAATCAATGGAGAGCAACTGCCTGGAGTGGCAGCTGAAATGAAGTGAAGCAGACGGTGTGACTACTGATTGCCAACTATTTTTTTTGCGCAGGCTATTTTCGCCTCGACATTTCCATGTTTCTTTTTTCACGCTTTGTCAATTTGCCCCCTCTTTTTCTATTTTTCTTTTTCTTTTTTCTTTTTTTAAAATGTTTTTTTGGCACCAAACAAGACGGGAAATCCACCTCTCACTCGGTTTGGATCATAACAACGCGGAGATTAAAAAACACCACGCCGACTATAAACTTAAGTTTAACTAGCACTCTTGCTTGGTTAACGATGGTTTTTTTTTTAAAAACAACTGGTCGGCGATAAGGGTGAGTGTCTCATGCTCGCTACGAACGACATGTTGTTATCATTCACTTCTGTTATGAACGGGGTTGTTTTTATCATACACGCTCGCGACGGAAAAGGATGATGAAAGTGGATTTTTTTTTATTTCTACATCATATTTTGGTTAATTTCATCATTACCTTGAAGCGGAAAATAGCATAAAAATATGATTTATTTATAAAAACGTTGGGTGTGGAAGAAAAACCTTGAAGTGCAAATAGAATTGATCTTATTTTTTTAAGCAAGCTAAATGGTAAAGTATTTAGAATCCCACATTAATCGCAAAAATATAAAACAAAATGTGACCTTGTTGGTTAAAAAACTTAACATGATATTTTAGTCACTCATGTTCTGATGCCTATTCACGCGAACATCTCCACAACATTGCAAATGTGTGAGCAGCTCCCACTTTTTCGAAAAAAAAAAAAAAAAAGCGCTCCCACTTTTTTTGACGTGGAGACATAAACAAATTCGTTTTTTTTTTAATTGAAACCGTGAAACTAGAAAAAAAAATATAAAAGAAAATACTAAACATGTTTCTGGAACCCGTTTAAGGCTATAAACGGATTTCAGAAACCCATCTTCCAACTTTTTTTGTTTTTAATTGGAAAAAAAAATCTGAATGAACTGGTGGAAGGGTTGGAGTTTTACGTTTTTGTCTCTTCTCATTCAACTTGAAATTGGTCCTTTGTCGGAGATACTCTAATGGTATATCGGTAATATATGTAATCGAAAAAGGTTAACCAACTTCAACAACACAACGCCGAAAGACAATGTATTTTTCCTACAACATGTTACTGAACGTTATAATTTCACCGACTCATTTGGGCAACATATATTTTTATATTGAGTAATATGAAGTAGTATTGGCCAAAAAATGTGTATTTTTTTGTGTTAGAAGGAATTTGTAATAATTATTTGTTATAAGTGGTTTTTATAACAATTAGTATAAAACAACATTAACTAATTACGATGTAATAAAGAACAAACGGTTTACAACTGCATGTGTCATAATATAGAACCAACAACTTCGAAATACAAATATAGTGATACAAATGCAATGGTTTAAAAGGAGAAATACACTGATACAAATACAATAATGCAGCATGGTATTACGCTAACTAATTCGTTTCTATGGTATCTTGATGATGGTTATATCATTTCAGATGTATCTTTTTACTGGTTTGTTCTCTCTTTGATTATATGATTTAAGACTAGGATTCTTGTCATCAAATGACATGAGTTTTGAATCATCCATGTTGTATTTTTGTATAAAATTATGAATCATCATTTTAAGCTTCAATGAACGATTATCTTCATTTAAATTTGAAATTTGTACCTCGACATATTTTCTAACATCATAGGTTTTTCTCTTCCATGTTCTGAAGGTTCTTTATATTGCCGATGTAAACTTTTTTTTTGAAATCATAATTTATACACGACATGTCACTTGGACAACATATCACATGTCAATAAACGTTCGAATCACGCTATGCGGGTTTTGAACTTGTGACCTCTCGTACCAAATCCGAATCACTTAACCACTTGGACAATGGTGCTTGTCCCGATGTAAACTTAAGGTATAAAAATTAAAATTTTCATCATCTGATTTTTGTTGATTTTGAGTTTCATGAGAAGTCAAAATTTTTGTGTTTTCAATAAAGGTTTAAATAACATATATAAAGGAGAATCCTAAATCAACTAAATAATACTGATCTGGTGTAGGCTGAGAGAAGTTTGAGTTTCAATCACTTATAATTACTTGAATACTTTATTATAGTGTGCAGTTCCTTCTTAACCATTCATCTATATATATAGACATACACATACATGCATACATATGTATGTGCTGGATTGCATTAGTATTATGGCGATGGGGCTGGTATTTTATGCTGCAGACCATACTCACCCGGGGTTTTTTGAATCCCTCACCAGACCCTTCCCGTAGACCTGATACGACTTCATATTTTTTCCTCAAACCCAAAACCCGTACAAGTCAGGTTGACCCATCCCGCTCTAGGACCCGGTGATGCTCTATGTGTTGATTCAAAGTTGTGTACCAATATACATATGTTTATTTATTTATTTTTGGAAGAGGTATTGTCACAAATGTACATTAAATACAAATAACAGTGTGTTTATAATCATAAGAAAAGATAACAAAAATTAGGTGTACGATAACAGTTAAAAAGATATATAAGTAATTATCAATGATGCAGCTTAATACTATATAGCTTTTATAGTATATTGAATAGAACAGTATAATATCTATATCATAATCAATTATATTTAAAAAGATTAATAAATCATCATTACGGTAATAAAGCAATTTCATGAGATCTCAACAATGTGGTTCGGGTTGGGACAGGTCAGCCGAGCCCCAACCTGACCTTAAACTTAGAGCTCTTAAGAACGGATCATAGTTCTACCCGTCCCGATGACCATTGAGGCGGGTCTACCGGGTTTGGACCCTAAACCTGCCTCATTGTCATCCCTAACACGAGCATATTGATAAGTGAAGGGAATGCCCCAATTATGTAATTTGATTATATAACTTAACTTCTATGAAAAAACTTATTCGAAATAGCAGTATACTTTTGGTTTTGTTTCTAATATATACGTATATATGCGTAAAATTAGGAGTAGATTATAACATATAAGTGGAGATTTTAAAACATAGTGTTTAGTTGATCGTGGTTATAAAAGATTTTGTAAACTTGAGTATTGGATCATGCTAACAATTCCTTATCCTCAAATTCTTTTTGTCAAAGACGCATCAAGAATTTGATGTCAATGTTCCAATATATGTAACATTGTTTATACGATGGATAGTGATCTAGTCATGGTTTGTTAGATGAACCAATAGGTTACATACTTATAATTGTTTGGAATGATTACAAATGATTTACTGAGAGTCTTGTATAGGTTATTATGTCTAAGTTGAATAGAAGATTGCATGTAACTTGTGAAATAATATTTCAACTTGAGAGCATTGTGAACCTTAATTATCAGCGGAGACCTTACTATGATTACGGTCAATCATGTGATATTCACCTTTGTTATAACCATAATTTGGTATATGGAAACACTTATGAAGTAAAACGAGAGAGTTCGTCTCCTTCGATGTAAAAGATTAGTATCAGCGTAATCGAAAATTCCCACGAAGTTATAAGTTTTTAGCCAAAAGCATCACGGTTAATTGATAAATATTATCCCGTTGAACCAAGTGACTTTGAAGGTTCGGTTTTATAACTAAATACGAACTTTATTAGAGTTTTGAACATTAACCAAGCTTTAGATGCCTAAATGACATGGTGTTAACAAAGGGACAAAACAAAACATGAACAATATATTGTTAATCAAGGGTGTATCTTTAATAGTTAGAAGTTGGAATTCACCTAGATGATTTGTAAGTAACTGAACTTGAGTCCACTACTGTGTTTTAGAAAAGTCCATACATGATTTAACATGTAAATTGTATAAACATTAGGGGGGAAGTGTTCGTGCATGGAAATCTCATAATTGAAACTTCCAACTTTGTTCGGAACTGATTTAGTGAAATAATTTATAAAATAACTATAAATTATTATAGAGATATTAATGTAACAATTATATTAATGTACTTATTATAGACTTGTATTTTAATTAATAAACTTATAAGAGTTAATTAATTAATGGACCTAAATATGTATTTTATTTATTTAAATGTATAGTGAAGAAAATAATATGTATATATTTATACTTGAACGGTCTGCCTATATGTTTTTATGTAGGTTAAAAATGAGCTAATTCAAATTAAGTAATTTAAAGATATGTTGGTTGTTGAGCTCTTTAAGGAATATTTTTCTTTAGCGTAGCACTTTAAATAAAAGCCTATAGCCCTACTTTTATCGATTCTACACAATCTCCATTCTAAAGTAATCCTCAATGACCGACTTTGCAACTAATTTGTCATTAAAATCGAGAAAGTTTCTCGAAGAGTGAGCGTTATCAATTTGACATGATCATCACTGATGTGCTCATCTAGGAAGGTACAATATTTTAATCATTTATCATTTATATACACACACAAAAATATATATTATAAATATTATAAATTTAATTTCTTTAAGTTATACATACACATAACACAAATCAGATTTTAATGTTACATGCAAATAATTTGAACTAATTAATCAATATTTTATATTTTAGCCTAAAAAATTTGGTTTTTTCTTAAAATAATTATTTTCAATAATCAAATTATTGATGTAAAATATTTTTGGATTTAAAAGACATATATGTGTGTAATTTAAGTATAAAATTGAGTTTTAAATTATAATATGTTAGAACTGGGCCAGCCCGCAGTGGAAGTTGTGGGCGAATGTCAAAAAGATTATCCTATTGGATCTTTATTGGGCCTGTGAAGTCTAATTCATTTAGAAAATTTCTAAATATTATTTAAATAAAATCTTAAATTTTATATTATTTGAATTCATAAATTATATATTTTTATTTAATTTATATATTGATGTATCCATATACACACACACACACATATGTATCATATACACATATGTGTGTGTGCATGTGTAACGCATCAACCTGTGCAGGGTATGATATGCCCATGCATAGATGTTGGAATTCACATCGCAGCAGACACGTTAGCTCATCTGATATGCAAGCATATGTTGTCCAAATATATTTATGTATACAAATTATTACTTATATATAAATATTATATATGCATGTATATATATGTATATGTTTTCTTCAAAAAAATGTATATGTATGTGTATGTTGAATTTGTTTAAATGATTTTATACAAATGTACAAAATATTTAAATATATATACATATATAATCTTATATAACTGTTAAAACATTAAAAAACGGCGGCACCTAACCCTAACCCTAACCCTAGAGACCATGCGACGAATAAGAAAAACTCGAACGAGAAAGAGGAGGGCGGAGGGTGGCAAGAGTTTAGGAGGAATGGTAAACATCAGATTTCGATTCAAAGCAGCTTCATTCAAACCCTAAAAGTTAAAGTTTCTATTACTAAATCATGGATTGATGCATTTGGGTGCAAACAGCTTATGATTGATAAAGACGTTTCCTTTATCAACCTGGTGCAGGATGAGGAGTGTGAATTTGTAAAACTGGATAACAAAGATTATATGGAAGCTAAAGGGATATGGAATAATTCCGTGTATATTAGTTTGGCTAGAAAATGCCCATATTATGTTCATTTTAATGCCTATATCAAAAGTGAATGAAAACCAAAAGGGGAAATGGAACATTTTCTTTAGAGAGAATTGCTTCTACCTAATGAAGTTTGAAAAGGAGGAAGATTGTCAACTTGTTCTCAATCAGGGAGCATGGTTCATGGATAATAGACTTAGTTATCAAGCAATGGGAACCTAATTTAATACCGGAGAGGGACATGGTGGAAACCCACCCTATTTGGGTCAGGTTTGTCAACCTAGATCTAGCGTTATGGAACTCTTACGGCATAAGTAAAGTTGCTAGCACGATTGGAAAACCGCTGAGATTAGATAACCACACAAGAAACATCACAAGGTTGAATTTTGTTAGAGTTCTAATTGAAATTAATGCAAATTCAAAATTTTCAGAAAGTATCAGAATTAAGGACTTTAATAGTGATTTCTATATGCAATCAGTTGAGTATGAGTTCTAACCTCCTGGATGCTTAGTTAGCAAATGTTTTAGACATAATGACACATAATGCAATGTCATAAGCAAAGTGATTCAAAAAGTTTGGAGAGTCAAGCCATAAAAAACAACTTCCACTACAGAGTGTGTGTCAAAAACCAACATGGACCCCGAGTGTTCATGCACTAACCGCGTTAACTTACAGAAGTAGCTAGAGAGTGGACATTAGTTCAAAAAACTAAAAAATCAGCTGAATTTGCTACATCTATATGTACATTATCAAAAACTAGTTCATCAGAAAGTAATATGGTAGAGAAGCTACCAAAAAAGGATCCCCAAAATGAGGCCCAACCAAATTTAAACCCCGTAGAAGGAAACTTCCTCGGTGGTGCATCGGAAAGCAAAGATGAGGGGGGCCCATCTAAATTTGTAGTTGAAGAGAAGGAGCTATCATCGGAGGATAAAGACGAGGTACCTGAACCAGTGAAGGCAATTCAACAATTAAACATCCAAATTGAAACCTCAAATGAAGAACAAGGCACAACTAATGAGAATAGTAAGAATCTTTCACCAAACCAAATCAAGCTTACTTCAACTAATTTAATAACAATAGGAATAATTCGAAGGAAGTGCAGCCAGCCCCTAGGGTGTTGAGAAAGGAAAAAAATCTTCCATTTCTAAATGACAATTATTAGTTGGAACGTAAGAGGGTTGAATAATGATACTATACAAATAGACCTTCTTAAATTCAGACAGAAGCATAAACCTTCTATATTTGGTGTGCTAGAGAATAAGACAATTAGTGACAGTGCTGAGTTCTTTAAACTAACCTTAGGCGGTGAGTGGGACTTGATTCATAATAATCAATGCAACACTAAATGGAGAATCATATAAGTTTGGGATAAAAATATTTAAAGTCTAAAAATCATTCAAATTATAGAACAACAAGTAATAGTGGAAGCTATCAACATTGGAGGACCTAAAATCTTTATTACTTATGTCTATGCAAGCAACTTAGCATCAATTAGAAAGGTCCTTTGAAAGCAACTCATAAACTTATCAAATTCAATTCATCGGCAATGGCTGGTATTTGGAGATTTTAGTGTAGTGCTGAAAAGTTTAGAAAAAAGAGGTGATCCCACCCTCAGGGTATCCCAACTAGCCGAGTTTAGTGACTATATGGTTGGTGCTGGATTGGTGGAAGCATTCCAAAAATAGGTTGAAATTCACATGGCGGAGTGGTTAGGTAAAACAAATTTCTAGTAAGCTAGACAGAGTGCTAGTTAATGCAGAATGCATAAATATGTTCTCTAATTTAAAAGTTACTGCATTACATAGTTCTACTAGCGATCACGGCCCATTATTAATGGAACTCGATGGATTATGTAATGAATCTAAAGGCAGGCCCTTTAGATATGTTAATCATTAGTGTAATTGTAAAGATTATCAAAAAGTCACCGGCTTTAATGAAGTTGGTGATATTAAAGGAAATGATATGTACAAACTGCTGACAATCGTAAAGGCTATCAAAAATTATCAAAAAAGGGAACAAACTTAGAAATAAGGTCAAGGCCAAATTGGTGAAGTGCAAAGACAATGTGAAATAGCTCGGATTCCACTTGATATAAAACCCACCAATGCTCAATTATTTGATCACTATTGTCAAATGCAAAGTAATTTGAAAGACTTAATGCAGACCCAGCTAAAGAACCGAAGTAAAAGGCTAAGGAGAAGTGATTAGTTCAAGGGGAGGCTTGTACAAAATTCTTTTACACCAAAAAGTGAATCAAAAAGAGTCATAACAACATAATTGCTAACGACATCGATGAAGATGGTAACCCTAATTGCAATCTAAATGAGTAGGAAGAAAAGGCTATCGAGTATTACAAAGATTTATTTAATGGTGAGTATTGTTAGGAACTGAGTTGATGTTTTGATGGCAACAACCTTATATAGTTATTATACTTTACTTTATAAAATATATACTAACATTTCCATATATATATATATATATATATATATAGGAAGTATATGTAGGTATCATCAAAGACTGGTCAGTATAAAGACTCAAGCATCAAGATGAAGATTAGAGATTCAAGATTCAAGACTCTAGAGAATCAAGATTTCAAGATCTCAAGATAAGTGTCTATTATTTTGTTAAAACTTCATAATAGCACTCTCATCTTTCTTCCAATTTTCTTTTGGGATGGTACCCAATTTCTATCGAAACCAGTGGCTTACAAACCCACGACAACTAGCTTACAAACCTACGACAAGTGGCTTACAAACCCACGAAAATCAAAATCATTTAAACTACTTTGTACAAGTTCTCGAGTCCTATGGAGGAGCTCTGTAGGAAGGTTCTTGCAATTTCAGTTTGAATAGATTTTTCAAAATGTTTTTAAATATGTTTTCAAAATGTTTTAGCTTTCAAAATCATGTTTTCAAAAATATTTTCAAACTTTGTTTTAGCCTTGAAATATTCCTCTATTCTGATTTTAAAAAACTTCTATTTTTAAAACATCAAAACTTATTCTGATTTTAAATATTACTTATATAATTGACGGTCTATATCAATTATATATATATTTAAAATAATGTTTTATATTCATTCTCTATCTCAAAATATTGTTTAAACACTTTACTTTGCTTCAGAGAAGTTTCAACTTGTTTTAAATTCAATTGTCTTTACAAAACAACATCTCTATAATTTTGAACTAAGGGATGTCGACATAAGGGGATACCCCATGTCGACATGGCGACAGTTGGATTCAAAATTCAATTTTCAAAAGAAGTGTCCATTCGTTTGAAAACCTTTCGCCAATGGTTATGATTGTTGTGCATCTATATAAAGGCTTCCAAAACGAATTTTTTTAACAACTAATTTCTTATTTTCTTCACTCTTTCTTCTCCACCATTCCATATCCATAAAACTTCATATTTTCAAGAACGTGCCATCATTCTGCCAAATTCTCAATAGGAAATCATTTAGATGCTCTCTCTATTTGATTCTCCATCATTCCACTAAAGATTAAAGTGCTATTCAGAGTTATAGGATTAATTTGTATTCAAAAAGTCCATAGAGTCTATCCATTCAAAAGGATTGTTATTAAGAAGTATTAGGGTGATCTTGTGTCCCGTAAATCAAGAGAGTTTACCCCAGACTCGGAGATAGAAGGGTTCCTCAAGGCCTTAGAAATTGAGGGTTGTAATTTGGATATTGGCTTATAAAAATCTGTACAAGGATATTGCCTTGGTGCAGGACTGGATGTAGGAGGATTCCGAACCAGTATGAAATCCGGTGTGTTCTTTCCTTTTATTTGCTTTACTTTACTATTTGCATTTGTTATATGTTCTGTGCTCATTTTGTGTTAGAATTCTGTTTAGATTTGTGTTGAAAGTTTTAATTTAGTCATATAGTTCATATATTCTTTAAAACACTATTCACCCCCTCTAGTGTTATTTCTGCCTTAAGATCCTTAATTCGCATCCCTAACAAGTATTCCTATGATTTACCTGAAATTCAATGCTGAGCTGTTGTGAATGAGGCTGGGTTGGAACTCTTGAATAGTATAGTCTAATGTAGAGAAGTTGAAATTTTTTTGAATTTCATTCATGTGGATTCCTGTCTAAGTCCAGATGGAAGGAACTCCAAGTTCTACAGACTTCTTTGGGGGAGCTAGAAAGTGAAACTGGTTAATGCTATTCAAAAAGCCATGGATACAGGGAAAATCTTAAAAGAAATTAATCACACTTTTCTGTGTCTTATTCCAAAAGTGGATAACCCAACTAGAATTGAAGAATATAGGCTTATATCATGCTATAATGTTGTGTACAAGATTCCAAGCAAAGTTTTGTGTAATAGAATGTTGAAAATTCTTCCAGATATAATAGTGGAGTGTCAAAGTACCTTCATTAAAGGAAGAAATACCGCAGAAAACTCCCTTCTACCTCATGAATGGGTAAGAAATTTTGGCAAAAGGATAGTAATAAAATGTATCTGAAGGTAAACCTCCACAAGGCAGATGATAAAGCGAACAAAAAATTTATTATCCATATACTTAGTCAAATGGACATTTCTATTAACTTTCTAGCCTTGATAAAAGAGTGTGTTGGCACCCCTACCTTTTCCATTTTGATTATTGGTGTTCCTAAAGGATTTATTAACAATAATAGGGGTTTGAAAAGGGTGATCCCCTCTCCCCTTATCTTTTTTCTATTGCTATGGAGTTTTCACCTTGCAGATGGAATTACATGTCACAACAACCAGATTGACCAAATTTATAAGTTCCAACCAGCCCATAGTCACTTGCTGTATGCAGACGGATTGCTTATTTATGTCTAAGCTAATAAAAAGGCAGCTCATTGCCTGAAGGATATTTTTAATAGCTTGGAAGCTATAGCAGGTCTTTAGGTCAATGAAATGAAAACTAAATGCTATTTTAGCAAATTTACCCAAAGTATAGAAGAGATTTTACAAACTTTAAATGTGATAGAACACCAGCTACCAGTCAAATTTTTAGGAGTCCCCATATCTTCTAACATGATCGCATATATAGAATATGGGGAATTAATCAACAAAAATCGAAAACAAATTACAAGGATGGAAAGCTAAACTGTTATTCTTTACATGAATAATTGAGCTAGTGCACATAATCATTATTCAAAACTGGCTTCATGCATTTCAGATACCAAAAGCTTCTATACATAAGACTAATTTTGCATGTGCCAATTTCATATGGAAATGAGGTTTTCATGACGTGAGCTATGATTGGTTATGTAGACCCAAAAGTGAAGGAGGGTTAGGTTGAAAAACCTATCCGACTTGAGGAAAACTGCCGCTCTGAAGCTAGCATGGAAAGTTGTTACATTTAATAATCTATGGGCGAAATGGATGAAACAAAAATATATGAAAGCTAACCTTTGTCAAATGAAAACAAACAATAATTCCTCACTAAATTGGAAAGTTATTCTCAAATGTAGAGACGACATAGCTCTCTTAGTTGAAAGACATTTTGCAAATGGACATGATGTTAGCCTTTGGTTCAGCCTATGGTTGGAGAGTAAAAGTTTGGTGCGGAGACTTGGTTGGGACTCCTATTCGGCTTTTGGGACAAGATAATCATCAGTTAGTGATCTAATTGAAAACTACCAGTGGAAAACTAGCAACGTTCCCATCACTATGCAATTTGATCAACAAATACAATATATCCCTATCTCATCTAGTCTACAAAAGGATATTTGGGCATGGAAACCAACAGGAAAGGAATTTACTTTTAAATTTGCTTGGGAAGAGGTCAGAAAATCTAACGCAATGCCGGAATGGGTTAAATTCATTTGGGATAAAGTGTGCATACCTAAAATGGCATCCACCACATATAAAGCGATTCTGGGGAGACTTGCAACAATAGACAGGATGCTAAAATGGGGAGTTTTATCTGATAATAAATATGTTCTGTGCAAAAGAAGTGAAGAAAGCCACAAACACTTGTTTTTTGAGTGTGAGTTCAGCAACAAAATTTAAGCAAATATCAAAATCAGACTTGTAGGTAACAAAAATGTAATCGATTTGAGTTTAGAGATATTATACCTGAAGTAGCATTAGCACAAGGCTAATCTATTGTCCAAAATATCCGAAATAGTTATTACTTATATAGTTTGGCATATTTGGAAGGAACAAAACAGTCGACATTTCCAGAAGGTGCATAAAAACAAAGATCTTTTCAGTAAACTGATAAAATCAAACAGGCAAATTGCTTTAAAAAGGATAAGGAAGAAGGTTCTTACAAAAGCCATGCAAGAAGAACTAGAGGCAGTGTAGAAGTTTGATCCATTGCTACTAAATAAGAAAGTTCAATCTACCGAGGAGCCGCCATGATTTCGCTCGTGAAATCTAATTTTGTTGCTTTGAACTGTAAAAGGAAAGAATGTTAGTAAAAGAAATTTATGTCGGCTGGTAGAGAGCTAAAGGTTTTATCAACCTTTCTCCGCCTTGTTTCATCCTATTATTGTATTCAAGCTTGGACTGTAAAGCTCAAATAAATAAAGCCTTTAACCCATTTTCAAAAAAAAAAAATCTTATATATGAAATATTAATAACATATTAGTACAATATATTTGTTTAAAGATAAATAAGTTATTTAAATATTGAAAAAATTTGAACCGTGAGTAATATATGTACAAGAGTGTGTGTGTGTAATAAAAAATGTATTATTTTTTAGTTATAATATATAAATACATATACATAAATATATTTGTAATATATATATATATATATTAATAAATAAAATTATAACTTTTTATATGTAATTCCAAATCATATGCAAAGCTCGAAAATAATTTATTATTTGTTATTATTTTAAAATATTTTAATTGAATATTCATTCGAAATTACATAAAATATTAATAAAAGATTATTTTTCAAACTTTATTTCAAATTATAAATTTCTTGCAAATCATAAATGGTATTTTATAGTTTGAGAAATTTTCCTACATTTTTTTCGATTCAAATAAAATATTAAATTAATATTCGACTGAATTAAATATTAATTTTTAAAAATAAAAAAAAATGTTTTTTATTTTTTATTTTTGGCTAAGACCTTATCTGATATTAGTAAAATTTTATAAAAATTAAAAAATTAATTTCCATAACATGTTTAAATTAATATAATTTATTTACGTAGTAAAATGATTTGATATTAAATAATAATAAATATTTATAAAATCATTTACTTGCTGTTAAAAATTATTATTACTATTTAATATTATATATAAAATTATATGACAAATTTTAACCGTTGTGTAATGCTGTAATTAATTATAAACTATATATATGTAATTGAATATTATATATATAATAATATAATTATGTATTAAATTATATTATTATTATATTCAGCTTCTCTAATATGATATATATTAAAAATTTGATTTTTTAGTCATAAATATATACATTTATATAACTAAACTAATTTGTAACAGCATCATTACATATCAGAATCGTCACCTCACTAAATACACACACATGTATGTATGCATGTACATATATATATACACACACACACATAATAAAATATTATGCTAAGAGTTATAAATTATAATCTAATAAAAACATATCCTAATTTCAGGATCTTGAAGTTCACCTTGAAAAGATAAACTTTTCCCTTTGAAACCCCTTTTGATTCAGCAGATTGTCAGTCCTTGAACCGTTAACCTTCAACCATCAAATAGTGATTAGATCTGACTTGATTTGATTTTGTATTGATAGAGAGGCTTATATAGCTATTTTGTGTTAGAGTTGCTTATATAGCTGATAAAAAGAAGAGAACAATGGATATGATCTCATACTTTTTCTCCTTCAATCCAAGCCTATGAAATTAAAGCCCTGCAAAATCAGTATTATAGCATGTAGCACTCTTAAACTACTACGCTATTTTAACTCGGTGTTATTAAATAGTAGATTCGTATTAAGCCTTGTTATTTTCCGCTAAACATGCTAAATCAATGCTTTTTTGCCCTCACTTTAGCAACATTATATACTAAGGTTGATTTGACAAGTTCTCCTTTTAAACCAAATCAATAAACTTAGGGCAATGACCTAATTTTATGGTATAAGTGCTAAGTATTAGACAGAAATTTATTGTAGTCACCACATTTAGTCTACATAAATCATGATATTCTTCGATTTTGTTATATAAGATTAAATAATATATTTTTGCTAAGCAAATGATGCGAGAATTAGAATAAATTAACTTTAAATATTTGGTTATATATCTAAAGAAGCTTTTTGCGCCTCCGCTATATCCCTGCTTTATCGTTATTATAACTGTTTACACCTCCATCGCTGTATAACCGCTGAGCGTTGTAACTGCATAGATCTGAGCCATCCGAAATCAAGCCCCCTACACTGTAATTGAGCCACCTATTCTATCCTATTCTACTGAAATTTTTAACCCCATAATGGGCCTTAAACCCAATTAAGCTTATAACAAAATATTATGCAATTAAATCAAATTTAATCACTTATCGATATCGTATATCGATTGATATATTTATAACTATTATAAATATATATATATATTGTACTATTTATTTCTCAAATCATAATCAAATTTTATAGTTAATATTATATCAATATTAATTAATTTACTACGGTTATAAACTAATTAAATCGTCTGGTCAAAGGAGAATTCATCGTTTCGGTTATGTGACATTTTTTTAAGCGTCACACGTCACTTAGTATGCGATGACCATTCGAATATTAACGTTCGCACGTCACTTAGTATGCGATGTGACAATTTGGCCAAATTTCTTGCTTACTTGGTTTCAGTAAAATCCAATTTCACTTTGTTAAGCGTTACCCGATTTATTTACACCAATTTCCTTTGTCAAAACTGTATCACTTTGAACTTATAAAATTTGGTAATTGTCAAAATTCCAATATTGTTCGTATTTAACTCTATGGTCCGAATACAAAGTCCTTGATTCAATAATAGCAATTATTATTAACCGAAATGCTTTGGCCAGTGACTTTGAGTTGATTTGAGTTGATCATGATGTTATTGAACTCGTATAACTGAGGAGACGAATCCTCTCTTGAATGGTGCCTCACTTCCAACATCTCCACTCGACCCAACTATAGTCAATCGATGGACGTTATCTCAGGATTTGTGTATAAGTAAAGCAGAGCTTTCATATTGAAGATTGACAGTATTCTCGAGTTGAGAAAATTATGTAAACTAGTCACATCGGTATTTTCTATTTGACCTTAGTTTACTAGGCAACAAAAAACTATCGACTAAGTCATTCTATTGTTATCCAATAACTATTAGTATGTGACCCCTTGGTGCCCCCAACAGTCATGAGTAATGCATTACCCAACATTTGAAGAGCGTTACATACTCTTGACTCAATGGGTGTTCGATGTCCAACTCGCTACATCTTGTCTAAGAATATTTAAAGTTATATATTTATTTTCAACGTGATAAATTACTCACGGTTACAATAATTTGTAACTACTAGCACAAAATATAGAATTTATGGATTTTGTATTAAATATACTTTTAATTAAATTAATTGATTAATATAACACGTTGTGTCAAGTATATAATAAAAAGAAACCGCCTTTTATTTTGAACAATAATGATTATCAAGTTAGATATATAAATACACACACACACAAATTACATAATTGCCCATAGGGCATACCACTAACTCTATCGATCTCCCACTTGCAGTTGGGGTCTATTATGGAATCTTATTCCAACTTCTCCAATCAGTTTCTTGAAACTAGTCGGTTCAGTCCCTCAATAAACGGGTATGCTATTATGTTTCAATTATTTATTTTGTCAATCAATTCTCTCCGACTCTGATAAACTACCTTTATCATGTGGAACAGTCGAAGTATGTCCCCCGAATTTCAATGAGCTCCATGTTATGTTATAAACTATATTGCGGCATTGTTATCATATGACAATGCCATAGGATTCTCAACATTTGGAATCACCATCGGTTCAGTTATAATTTTGTGCATTTATTACACACACATTGCTTTTATTGTGGCACTATTCAAGTCAATGTACTTAGCCATTTCATTGAATCACCCACAGTCTCTTCTAATTGGAACATTTCCAACTTAAGATTCTTAATTTGAATTTATTATTGACATGTTATACTCAATATCACGTATGAATTTTAAGTCCAAACACCCTTTCATAAGGAGTTTGTTGTTTCTGCAAACAATTCTCTAATATTCCATAAATATACGATAGTAGCTCAAACAACCATTTAGTGATATCTATTTGGATTTGATATTTGCTTCATATATCAAATACATAAACAAACTACGATATCATAGACAACATAATATATACGATAATTCCAATTGCCAATCCATAAGGAATGAGGAATCCATGTTTCATATTAAACATTTTAATAAGGTGTCCTTATATGTTATTCGGGACATTCCCGATACCTTTTATACTTACTATAAAAGACATCTTTATAAATACAAAGTCGAGTATTAAAACAACTAAATCTACACAAGTACATGGTAATGTGTCGTTTACGTATGATTAAGAAATATTTACATACCATTTAACTTTCTTTCATCTAAGCACACGCTTTCTCTACTTTTTGATTGACAATCAAACTATTTGATATTTCTATCAAAAAATTCGTTCAACTTTAATGCTTAAAAATAATACTTTCTACTAATTTTTAGATCATGTCTAAAAACTCAATATTGCTCCCACCGACTTCGAGACACTTTGGTTATTGAGGGTAAACAATTTACACTAAATCATTATTTCGAATTTTATGTTTCAACGCATACATACAAAAAATGTAAAGTCATATCACGCGATAACTTTGTGAGTAGAATACGACCCAACTTGAGCACGTCCAATGGTTAATATGTTATGTTAATTTCAACAATTAAAGTTCATGTGAGAAATGCGGAATGCAGATCTTAAGGCTAGGATTAACACTAGAGGAAGGGTGAATAGTATTTAAATAACTTACTAAATCTTTTTGAGTTTTTGTTAATTTGAACACAAATGTATGCAATACTCAGACACAGATATGATCACAGAATCAAACATAAATGCAGAAATAAAGTAAAAGCAATAAAGGAAAGAACACGCCAGATTTTATACTGGTTCGGAGTTACCCTACATCCAGTCCCGCATGCAAGTACGGATTTCCTTTCAAAAGCAATTGTACAATTACACCCTTGATTTCAAGGCCACGAGGTACACCACTCCAGGTTCACAATCCTCTAGGTAGAGATACTTGATTTCACGGGCAACAAGTTCACCCAATTGATTTCCTAGGCTACAATCACACCTTTTCTAACTTGATTGATTTCCAAGGCCACAATCGCACCTTTACTTGATTGATTTTCAAGGCTACAATCACACATTTTCTCGCTAAATTGATTACAAAGAAGTTTATAACTCTGAATAGCAATGAGTTCTTGTTGAGATAGTGATAGAGAATCAAACTATAAATGATCTAGTTCGATTCAATGTTGATTTCGGTAGAATAATGGTAAGAATATGTATAAAGAATGTGGAAGAAGAAGAGGAGTGAAAACCAGAAAAATATAATTAAAAATTTGTTCAAACCACCCCTATTTATAGTAGAACAATAGCCATGTCTATTCGTGAAGGGATATGACTAATAGACACTTCTTTTGAAAGTCAAATTTTGAAATCAACTGCAACCATGTCGACATGGGGTAATCGAGTATGTCGACATGCCAAAGGAAATTGTGGTGATTTGTTTTTCTTTGAAAATAACTTCTATCTTATATTAAACTATTTTAAACTTTATAAATATACTTAATTATAGTTAAAATACATAAGTAAGTAATGAGAATAATATTTTGGTATATAGAAAATTTTACTATAATTTTATACTTCAATCTAAGTATAAATATTAAAAATTAAATATATTATTATTAAAACATAGTTTAAAACCAAGGATAATTTGATTTTGAAAATAAAGATTATTTTGAGGCTAAAAGTATTAAAACCAGGATTGATGTTTTGATTCTTTTAAAAGGAAGATTTTGAAAACATTTTGAAAACAAGATATAATGTTGTAAAATATTTTGAATAAAAGTTAGCGGATACTAAACAATGTTCCACTAGATTTTTCGTAGGTTCCATCCTACTTAGGGTTCCATCCCTTTAACAGGCTCGAAGTGGATTACATTCCACAAATAAATTGGATTTTAAGATGCCAGTGCTTTTCTAGGAGTTTTAACAAAATTCCTAATTAAATTACTTATCTTGAAATCTTGATACTCATGAGTCATCAATCTTGATCTTCAGTCTTGAATCTCTATACTGTACAGTCTTCGTTCTTGGTACCTGCATGGTTAAATCCTACATATACATATATACCTAAACTATAATGTTAGTATTTATATTTTATAATCTTATTCTAAGGTTGATGTCATCAAAACCATCATCTCAAGGACTAACAATCTCCCCCTTTTTGATGATGACAACCTTTGTTTATAAAATATTACTTCTATCCTAATAACTCCCCCTAAAACTAATAACTCCCCTTAATCTATGCATAACTATCCTATTTTATATTTCTCCCCCTTTGTTATCAACAAAAACTAACTCGATACTATATAACTCCCCCTCATTCTTGTACTAAAGTACCTGCATTAATAAACTATACAATAAAGTATATAATAAATGGATTAAGAGATAATGATACCGATAGACATGATAATTAATCAAATATCATATAAATATCAATGCATATTTATACATGTTTTGCACATCAAATATCAATCCAAAACAAACCAAATCAAGTCAAATCAAATCAATCCAAGTAAACAATTCAAATCAAACAAAGCAATCAAATAAAATCAAACATTACGGGGAACTTCCACCCATCCTTCTTCTCCAAATATAGGGTCTGCTTTAATGGCATCCCAATTTTCATTATCATCGGTGAGAGAGATAAGAGGATGTGCTTCATTACCATCCTTATGTAGGGAGGAAATCATCCATCGTATCGCATTAAAATGCTTTTCTTGCTCCTTGATCATCTGCATTTGACTCAACTCTAAGTGTCGCTGGTTACGAAGAATGAACGAAAGAATATTCTTGAAAGAATTAAGAGTTTCATCAAGATTCTCGGTTAAATTATGAATTGGATTGGCCATAATTGAGTTTGTGAGAAGAATTAGAGATAAAATAGATAAGAGATAATTCTGAGTGATGAATTCTGGAAGAAATAGGTATTTATAGGTGTAGAAATTCGTTTGAAATGAAGACATAAGGTAGTTATTCAAATTTTAAATTTAAAACGAAGTGTCTTTTCTAACCAGTACATGTCGACATGGTCAAGGGGGGATGTCGACATGGTCCAGTGAATTTTGATGGTTTATTTTGATTTTGTGAACAATTATGTATATATATATATATTTATATAATATACTAACATTTATTTTGGAGATAAGATAAGCTAGACATCAGAAAGGAAATTCAATTTCATTGCATAATAGAATGATACAATGATTAGTCATAAAGAACTAGATGAACATTCAAATCAAAACAAACTAGACTAATACAACATGAAATGAAAAGATAGAACTAGTTAGAGGATGACGAAGATGAAGATAATCCAAGTTTCTTGCTGACTTTGGAGAAAAATTTGTTCATCTTCAATGACATTTTATCCAATTTCTTACTAACGGACCGTTTAAGAATCCGTTGATTCTCGACAATAGTCTTTTGATTTTTGAAAAGGGTTTTGTTAGTTGGATTGGAAGGATAGCCAATGCTTTCCAAAGAGGCTTCACCTTCTTCTTCTATTTCCATTTCATCCCCTTCTTCTTCTTCCTCTTCCTCCTCTTCCATATCCTCATGAGCCAAACGCTCTTCCTTTTCAGCAAAAGTCTCATAAGGTTGAAAAACAAATGGAATTTCATAAGAGAAATATTTGAGTGATTAAAAACTTTTCTTGAAACAAATTCTTCTCCTTTGAAATCTACTCCAAAATTGTTAAAAACCCGAGTGAGATAGATTCCATGATACAGAGTGTTTTCTCCCATTTCAAGATTTTTGGGACGAAATTCATCCAAAATAACTTGCGCCCAATTAATATCATAATTTCCAAAAATAGAAAAAAGTGATTTGCAAACTTTTGAATTTGTATTGTTAAAATTCCCCGATCTTGGGGTCAAAGTATGCTGCAAAAGAAGATTAACAATTCTAGCTTTTGGTCAAAAGTTTTGATTTTTGAATTCAAAATCATCATTTCCTTCGAAAATGTGATGAAATGTCTCACGATCATTTTCATCAATATTAAAACTAGAAAGATCCATTCCCGTGCTTTTGCAATTGAGAACGGTACCCAAAAGATCACAATTTAAAACGATTCTAGTGCCTTTGACACTAATCCAAATCTCATCATCGTTTCCATTATAAAATCTGCGGTTTAAATTTGCATAGAAAATTTTAACAAGACTTGGATAACAAACAAAATCATTTTGAGGAGCATCAACAAGACTAAGAACTTGATTGTTTGTAAAAAGAGAATCGATTTCATAAGAAGAAAATCTTGAAATAAGGCAAACTTTCGGGGATGGACTTTTTCATAGTTAGCATAATTGATGTATGCTTTTATGGCGTCTAGATCATTGAAGAGTTGCGCTTTTATCTTCCTGGAAATTTTCATTGTGGAGGGGTTGCATGAAGAAGCCATTAGAGTAGAGAGTAGAGAGCTTGATGTTTTGAAAAGAGAGTTTGAATTTGAAAATGAAAGTGAAAAGATGTGATAAAAGATAGTGAATAAATAGATTCTCAAAGGACATATTCTCTAGTCAAAAGGTAGCTTTTCAGAGAATTGAATGACGTGAAAAGGTGGAGGGAAATTCAACCATTTGAATTCAAATTTTGAATTTCAAATTCTGTACCCATGTCGACATCATGGTAGGGACCATGTCGACATGTGCCTTTGAATTTTCATGATTATTTTTCTTAAGTATTCTAATATATATATATATATATATATTTATTATTTTTAGTGTCTATATATATCTGGAATATTACTACAATTATGGTATATTCCATAAATATTATGATACTATTAAAAATAATAATAATAATAATAATAATAATAAAATAATAAAAATTTAAAATTCAAACAACGCACCAATTCAAAATCAATCAATCAAGCATCCAATTCTAAACATGCAATTTCAACCAATTGTATTGTAAATGTGTATATTTTTCTGAGTTCATTTCTCTGAATTCATCGGAGTCGTGAACTGCCGTGAAACACATATTTGAATTATATGTCTTTTGATCATCATCGCTTGAGGACGAGTCTGAGTCATCTAGAGTAGCAGTAAATGCACGTTTTCGTTTCTTTACGGAATCATTGTTTATAGGAAGATTTTGCCTATCTGGATACAGACAGTCTCTTTTGATATGGCCCGGTTCGTCACAATTGAAACATTTGATATTGTTTGGCACTACATTTTGATTTCCAGAGTTCTTATAGTTGCTTCTCTTGAGGTTATTCATCTTTCTATGTTTCAAATTTTTTTGAAAATTCTTGCTCATAAGGGCTATCTCTTCATCGTTATCGTTGTTTGAGTCTGATCCATCGGTCAATGCATTGAACGCCATTGATTTCTTTTCAGATGCTTTGCTTTCTCTTCTCTCAATCATTTGGACTTCAAACGACATTAAATTTCCAATTAATTCTTCTATCTTGAAGGTACTGATGTCATTTTCCTCTTCGATCGCAAGTGTCTTTTGATCCCATTCTGGAGTAAGAAAATTTAAGATTTTTCTGACTTGAACTTCTTTCGAAAATTCCTTTCCCAAGGATATTAGAGAATGCACAATGTTTTGAAATCTACTATACATATCTGAAATAGACTCACTAGAATTCATTTTAAATATTTGAAACTGGTTTGTGAGCATGGAAATTTTGGTCTGTTTAACTTTGTTTGTTCCTTCGTGAGTAACTTGCAAAGTTTTTCAGATTTCATATGCAGACTTACAAACTGACACTCTACTAAATTCATTTCTATCAAGTGAAAAAAAACAGAATATTCATAGCTTTATAATTATTTTATGCAACAGTCTTTTGCTCAGCAGTCCACTATGCAAAATCAGTTGTGGGTTCAGAATATTCAACTTGCGTGACATTCCAAGTGCTAGTCCTATGATTGTAAATATATTTTCATCCTACATGACCAATATGCATAGTTACTGCCATTAAAAAGTGGCGGTCTGATAGTAGACTGACCTTCTACAAATGAACTAGTGACAAGGATAATAGAACCAGTGTTGGTAGTGTTAACAGTACCAGTGTTGGTAGCCATTTTGAAAATTTTTCAAAAATCAGATTATGAAAACTTTGAAAACCTTGCTCCGATACCAAATGTGAGAAACGCGGAATATGGATCTTAAGGTTGGGATTAACACTAGAGGGGGTGAATAGTGTTTAAAGAAACTACTAAATCTTTTTAAGTTTTTGTTAATTTGAACACAAATGTATGCAATATTCAGACACAGATATGATCACAGAATCAAACACAGATGCAGAAATAAAGTAAAAGCAATAAAGGAAAGAACAGACCGGATTTTATACTGGTTTGGAGTTACCCTACATCCAGTCCCACACATACATACGGATTTCCTTTCAAAAGCAATTGTACAATTACACCCTCGATTTCAAGGCCACGAGGTACACCACTCCAGATTCACAATCCTCTGGGTAGACATACTTGATTTCACAGGCAACAAGTTCACCCAGTTGATTTCCTAGGCTACAATCACACCTTTTCTAACTTGATTGATTTCCAAGGCCACAATCACAGCTTTACTTGATTGATTTCCAAGGCTACAATCACACTTTTTCTCGCTAAATTGATTATAAAGAAGTCTACAACTCTGAATAGCACTGGGATCTTGTTGAGATAGTGATAAAGAATCAAACTAGAAATGATCTAGTTAGATTCAATTTTGATTTCGGCAGAGTAATGGTAAGAATATGTATAAAGAAATGTGGAAGAAGAAGAGGAGTGAAAACCAGAAAAATATAATTAAAAATTCGCTCAAAACCACCCCTATTTATAGTAGAACAATAGCCATGTCCATTCGTGAAGGGATATAACTAATAGACACTTCTTTTGAAATTCAAATTTTGAAATCAACTGCAACCATGTCGACATAGGGTACTTGAGTATGTCGACATGCCAAAGGAAATTGTGGTGATTTGTTTTTCTTTGAAAATAACTTCTACCTTATATTAAAACTATTTTAAACTTTATAAATATACTTAATCATAGTTAAAATACATAAGTAAATATAGAGAATAATATTTTGGTATGTATAAAATTTTACTATAATTTTATATTTAAATCTAAGTATAAATATTAAAAATTAAATATATTATTATTAAAAGATAGTATAAAACCAAGGATAATTTGATTTTGAAAATAAGGATTATTTTGAGGCTAAAAGTATTAAAACCAGGATTGATGTTTTAATTCTTTTAAAAGGAAGATTTTGAAAACATTTTGAAAAAAAGATATAATTTTATAAAACATTTTGAATAAAAGTTAGCGGATACAAAACAATGTTCCACTAGATTTTTCGTAGGTTCCACCATACTTAGGGTTTCATCCCTTTAACAGGCTCGAAGTGGATTCCATTCCACGAATAAATTGGATTTTAAGATGCCAGTGCTTTTCTAGGAGTTTTAACAAAATTCCTAATTAAATTACTTATCTTGAAATCTTGAACTCTTGATACTCATGAGTCTTCAATCTTGAATCTCTATACTGTACAGGCTTCATTCTTGGTACCTGCATGGTTAAATCATGCATATACATATATATATCTAAACTATAATGTTAGTATTTATATTTTATAAACTTATTCTAAGGTTGTTGTCATCAAAACCATCATCTCAAGGACTAACAGTTCATGGTTATTATTCTTATCAATGTGGCTTGCTATATTCCAACTGCATTTATCTTTATCTTAAAGATACATTTGTAGGCTAATGGATCTTGTCTTTTCGGGTACGATTATCAAAATCATATATTGATTATGTACTTGAAATCTACTTTGGATTAGTGCATCATACCATATCATAAAGTCAATGCTCTTAATGGTTTAATTAAGCAACTGGGGATTATTTATTCTTGACATTGACAAAAAACTCACAGTTTCTCTTTAATATACAAGAATACTTATTAGACATTCTAATGTGTTGTGTTCATTTAGGTGTGCTTAATTTAATTTCATCGATTGTAATTAGTTTTATCCTTAGATCATATCCAAATCCATTTTATACTAATAATTTCTTAAAGAAATTCATTCGCTATAAAGTTGGTATTTCTTGAAATAACAATTATTTCTTAATGTAACGGAACAAGAATTCATAAATAATTTATGAATTGCTTTATATAAAACTATTTTTTCATTATTTCAAAATATATTTGTGTTTACAACATATATTAGTCATCTAATGACTATCGTTCCCAAAATTATCTTGGGATGATTCATACAAGATACTTTACGTATAATTATATGTACAGTCTTTCGACTCACACAATCTGCCAACTCCTTAGCCTAGGATATATGGGATTTTCTCATAAACCCTGATCTTATATGGTTTTGTAAACTATTCTTTGGTTGATATCACTACTCTTAAGTACGCTCCTTATAGAAAGAATTTTAATTCAACTTCACTCGTCGTTGATCATGCTTTGTCCAACAAAGTTTGATTACTCTTTATCAATACATCATTATGTATTATAGGAATAAGTGACCATTGAGACCGAATCTTTATTCATATTAGGTACATACAATTTTTTTCCAAAATACTCATCCATTCGATCAAATCGAATGGATTTATATCACATGTTATTTTATTTACTTCCGTTTTATATTCTACGAGCTTATCATAGATTTATAAATACGTATCAAATACATATGTCCATGTTTGTGATAACTCATCGGTAAATATGACGAAATATATGGAATCGTTTTGTTATTAACAGACTTACTATTGCATACATCAATATGTATCAGTCCAAAAAATTCATCAACTCTTATGATGCTTCCACTAAATGGGTACATACCTCTTAATTGTTTGAGATATAATTAACTAGTACCATATGATTTATTATCATATAATAAAAATTATTTCTCAAAACTAAGAATTAGTCTATAATATCAAAATAATCTTAAATACTTCACTATTTTTCAACGCATCACCACTACACCAGGATTCCCAATGAGTATAACCATTGCAAGTAATTTCAGTAACACTTATATGTGTTGCTATAGGGACGTGGGCATTTATTTGTAATATTTACATCTGTTACTAAATTCTTATTGCTAACCGATCATAAGAATTGGAAGATATTTTTTCCCAATGGTATAAGCATTGATAATATGATATTTGCAATGGATATATTTGTCACTAAATTCGATCTTCCAACATAAATAAGTGTAGGTAATATGCATTTTGTAACACATACATCAGTTGCAAATTTCATGATACTAATAGATATGTGTGAGCAATAACAAAATAGTAACATAAATAGATGTTGGTAGTTTCTATTTTCTAAAAATAACTGTTGCAATAATTAATATGGTATGCATGACTATAGTGTAGAATATATTTATTATGAATTCAATCTCTCAATTTAGTAAATAATAACCAAATCCATACGAAGAAACAACATGCATAATCATGGTAACAAAATAGAGTACTAATTAGCAAAATACAAGTTCAAACATAAGTTGCCAAATTCACTACATAGTTTACTGGTTCTATACTAATATCAAATTGGAATAACAAAAGGCAAGGTGTAGTTCATAGTTAAAGTCTATAAATACCGAGTACGAAACTCTGACCATGTAACGAAGCATACATATGAAAATTCAAATATCCTTTACATTCCATTTTGTGAACCATTGTAAATTGATGCATCCGGTTCTAGAACATAAACCACCCAAATAACTTTCTCTACATTCAGTATCACCTACCTAAAATGAGAAGTTGTTCATATTCCAACATAACCTTTAGCTACATCCATCTCTAAATCTTGTGACAATAGCATTACATATTTTTTTCTCCTCAATAGATGAATGAATATCATTATGTGAGATGTTTAGAGTGGCAACTCGATTAGTGTTCGTGCAAGAATCTCCTAAGTTAGAAGTTACTTCCGTACATGGAGTCATAGGGCTTGCAAAATATTTTTCTTGGAAATTAAGAATAAATTTTATTAAAGTTAAAGTAATTGATTTGATGACATCATTAACTTGATTAGTTACTTGCCTTTCTATCTCCAATTTCCAAACAAAAAATCCACGACTTGCTTTTTTTAGTTATAGATTTTACGGCTTGAGACATATTTACTTATGCTTTATAGAAGAAGTAGAACTAATCGCTCAACAATAATTTTTCTTTCTATCGAAACTGAAAACTTCTACAGTTGGATCATTTTCAAGATCTTCTAATCCACCATTACCATTAAAACTACCATCCAATTTTCTCTTTTTCTCCGCTTCTTCTATAAGTGCCTATGTGCAGTCAATATCACATTAAATCAAAATTTATACTTACAAGAATGACCATTAGTAATCAAGGTGATAGCACAAGATTTAACAGTAAAAAAGACATTAAATAAAAAGGAAAATTCAACCAGAAAAAATCTATACTCGCAAAACAGTAGTCGAAACTCAATTAAAATCTAAGAAGAACATAAATTAAAATCCAAGTTAAAAAACTTAGTCTAAAAATTGTTTTTACTAAGATTAAACTCAGTTGGAAACAAAATATTATGTCTCAGCTTTTAACTAGGTTTTATCTTGGTTAAAAACTGAGCACTTAGTTTGTAAAATTGAGAAATCAAAATTAAGTACTCGTTTTGTACTAGGTTTTTTAGAAACGAGTATTCAGTTCGTACTTTGTTTAAAACTGAGTGCTCAAATCTAGGTACTCGGTTTGTACTCAAACTAAGCGCTAAAAAATGAGTACTTTTTTTTAAATCAAGTACTCAAATCGAGTACTTAGTTTGTCTCAATTTAAAATCGAGCAATTAGTTTGTACTTAGATCAAGTATTCAAAACCGAGTACTCGGTTTTTTCTAAAATACGAGTGCTTGGTTTGTACTCAAACTGAATACTCAAACTGAGTACTCAAACTAAATACTCAAACTGAGTACCCAAAACTGAGCGCTTAATTTTTTTAGAAGTCGAGTACTTAGTTTGTACTCAAACTAAGTACTCAGTTTATGCTCGGTATAAAATTGAGTACTCAAACTGAGTACTCAAAATTGAGTACAAACTGAGAAGTTTGTCCTAAGTACATAGTGTACTCGGTCATAAAAACTAAGCACCAAATTTACTCAGTTTTTCAAACTGAGTACTCAATGTTTAAAACTGAGCACTCAACTTTTATAATTGAGTGCTTGATTTTTAAAACTGGGATAAAAACCTAAAGAATTTTATGATTGGGTTAAAATAACTAAAGTTCCATAATGCATTTCGAAAATCCTAATCAAAACACTTACATATATCTCTACAACACACGGTAGCACTTTTCTAGATTTTCTTTTATGCCTACCTTCCAAACCAACGTTCGAGAAATATATTTCTATAGTTTACTAAGGCTTACAAGAAAGATCAAAGCTAACAACACATAATTGACATAGCAACATTTTATAATTAATGACTATCAATGAAAGATATTTTCAATACCATTTCATCGTGCACTCTATGGTAACGTTTTCTTCCTAAAGTATGAGTGATCGAACATTTTGCTTTGTTTTTGGCATTTTTATACATTACACCATCTTTTCATTGGTATACTCAATATCAAAAACTTTTCCCACCACACTTTATCTATATCCTTTGGACATCTGTCAATAGCAATACGTTTAGGAATCATATTTCTATCAACTCTAAGTAGACTTTTTTGTAATGATAACTTTATATGATTGGCAAAATATCTATACTAACATGATTGATTGTGCAACAAGCTACATACTACGTACTATCATTTTTCCTAGTTTAGCTAGGATCTAATTGTTTCAGCACATTGGAAACATATAACCTAAAAAATACTATATTAAGTGAATTTATATGAGTACAAAAGAATGAATGCAATCAAACTTTGATAATAACTTATAGAAAATAATCCATGGGATATTTGAATATGAGTTCTATTCAAATAATAGGGAAATACTGTTGGAATAAAATCAAAAAATAACATTACAAAGATTAATTTTCAATCAGTAAGCATCTTAAAATTAGTTATATGAAAACCTATTAAGCAGCATAGGGTAATGATGAAAAAATAATGCACTAACAAAGGATAATCCTAAAAAGACCAATAATCACTAAAGAATAATAATTTATAATCTGCACTACTATTTCTACAATTAAAAAGCAATTTTGGTATTTCCTACATGAAAACCCGTTGATTAGTGTTAGGCGATAGTGAAGAAAACTACACTAATATTTTGTGTAAAATATACCAAAGAGATGGGATTAATAATTACCCTTTTTGGTTATAAGATGGAATCCGGCTCTTTACTAAAATTAAATTTCAACATAAAGTCCATATACCATCGGAATTCCAAAACCAATAATATCATATTAGCTCGGGTGCATGTCAAAAACAAAGATCGACAAGAATTTTAGAACCGTTGACTTGCTACATTTGATAAAATACAATTTTCATCATTATATGGTGAACAACGTTATTACATACGTATTGTTATCTTTTCTAATGGATTTGTGACAAAGTTGCTAGCGCTACACAAACACCCTGTTAATTAAAAAGGAAAATAAACAAATGAAATCAATGACAACAATATCGCTAACTATAACAATGTATTAAGTTATACCAATCAAAACTATATACTTTGATATAAAGTATAGTATGCTTCCATACTAAGGGCCTTATCCGCTTTAGTTGTCTTAAAGAGAGGTACTTTGCATATATCCTATAACACGTAGTTGAACATATGTAATGTTACATTTGGTTGCTTAAAATACAAAATGGCCTTAGTAGCCAATAACATGCTTCTAAAGCCATATTGCGAAGAGAGAAAACCATATTGAAAAGGAGAAAACTGCTACACCTCATATTTTCATAACATTATTTAGGATATTCAGTTGGTTAAATTAAATAAAATAATGTGAAAATTAATAGGTTAGAGTTGATTAAACTAAGGGTAGTTGTGCCATGTTAATGTGCAAATTAAAATGAGATAACATAAATTAATGTGTTAGGAAATGAGTAAGGGCAATATGGGAAATAGGAGAGGCTTATACCCTAAACCCTTAGGAAATGAAACTTACATTCATTCTATTCTATCAAATTAAAATACCAAGTCCGACCACCATTTTTATTCACAAGGAAGATAAAGTTAGGATTCAAAGGAAAGAAGATAATCAACTAATTCAACATCAAATCTCACATCTTTTAATCTCAAAGCTAAGGTGAATAATTACTACGTCTCATTTTCTTATGGTTTCAATTTTAAGATTAGATCCAAAATGTTTTTGCCAATATATGTCATGTTGTTGATGATTAAAGTTATATATGCTTATTGGTGAATTATGCATGTTCATATTAGTTTTTATGATATTTTTGATATGAAAACCCTATTAGCTGGCATCCAAATGCATTAAAAATTTAAATATAGGTTAGAAATGATATTTTAGAGTTGGGTTCTAATTATCATAATTTTTTGAATTTGTGTGGATTTTATATTAATTTTCTAGTGTAAAAAATGATTTATTGGGTTACAAATTATTTACGACTAAAATAATATTTATTTGGGTTCGAAATTTTTATATGTTGAAATGCATATTAAGATACATTTTCTGGAATTTTTCCTAAGTGATTTGATGAATATATAAGATTATTTAAGGTATGAGGCTTAAATGTTTTATATATTTAATTAAAGAGAAGAGACATATTATAAAATACAATTATTATTTAATTTTGAAATTAGTGGTAGAACTTCTCTAAGAAGTATTTATTAACGAATGAGAATTTGAAAAACAAAGGCAGCTTCGTTAAAACATTATCTTTTTTAAGTTAAAAACAAGAAAATCATGCTTTTAACACATTCAGCCATTTTAGGTATTAAACCCGCCAACCCAAACCTCCCAACAAAGTCGAAAGATTAAAGCTAAGGATAGATAATCTAGAAAAAGAATAGCCAGTAGGTGTTAGATTAATTTTGATTGTATCATCTAGTAGGCCCGAGTCAGCCAAAGGTTAAATGTTATCCAAACAAATCTTATGTTTTTGAATAGATAGTTCATTATTACCTGATATTTATGTATGTTTACATAATGAATTGCTTTACAATATTTAAATAGTTTTTGTTATAGGAAAAGATTTTGCAAAGATAAGTTTTAAAAGGATGTTAGTAAGGGGAAACCTGTTCAGCTAAGCGGCGTGGTCTCACTTAAGATATTAAACCGGGATGTATTATATTATCATATCAGGCTTTATGTCTGACTCAAAGTTTATGTTTTCCTTGTAAACTTTCTAGTGCTCAAAATTAATTTGAGTAGGCTGAGGGGTTAAGGTCTTTTCAGGTTTAGTAGGATGAGGAATAGGGCTACCAGAGGCATGCAGGAGGCAAATGGATACCTATTTTAGAGTTGCAGTTTTATGTTTTGTTTTATTTCCGATGTGTTTGTATTAAGTCTATTATGACCATATGACTCTAATCGTCTAAGGGGGCATCTTCATATATCGCTCTTAGCGTATTTTGTATTAAGTATATTTTGTCTGTGCTTGGGAACGTGTTGGGATTATGTATTAAGAATATGGAACATCTGTTTTAAATGTAACGAAGAAAAGTTGTTTTGAAATCTATGTTTTCTTTCATATTCAAGTGCTTTTGATATTATAGATACCATTAACAGAGCCGTATTTAATCGTTGGAAGCTAATATTGTTGATGACTACAGCATCTGTAGCGCTTAGTTTTGGGCCTCTATATAAGGGACGTTAGAACTTGGTATTAGAGCATGGTTTATGAAATCCTTTAACTAAAAATGGTTTTTGAAAACATAATCCTGAGTAATTAGAGTAAAGATTGGGGTATGGAATAACGCTATAGTAACGTACTTGTATTTGTTATATATAAGTATATGCTATATCTTTAGACTCCTATCTTAGTTAGGCTATTCATCTGTATCTCAAGATGCTTGAATACAGATATGGAAGGTAGAAGAGGCAGAGTTAATCTTGGAGGAGATAGCACCACCACTAATGGAAATGCCCGATCAAATGTTAGAAGAGGTACAAGTTAGGCTCAAACTGAAACTGTTGGCGCTGGGGGTTCCCCAAGTGGATATAGGAGTCATGTATCAGTTCTTCGTAAATATAATGCAAGCTGAAATTGCAACTGGAGTTGTCGAGGGGAATGCTGTTGGAGGAGGAGTTCATGAAGCTCCAATAGTCAACCACTATGCTAACTTGAGAAGAAACTATACCAGACTTGGAAGGAAGCCATTCGTTGGAACTGAAGATGTGATTGAGATGGAAAATTGGTTATTACATTGTGAGTGAATCTTGCTGACTTAGGATTGAATGACGAGCAGAAGAGGAGATTAGCTTCGAGACAACTTCAAGGAGCTGCTCTATTTTAGTGAAATACTATTGTAGTTGGTGTTGATGAGGAAATCATGACTTGAGTGAAGTTTAGAAGAAGGTTTCAAGAAAGGTTTATGTCGGTGATGGCATAGTTGGCATTGGTTAGGAAGTTTGCTGAACTAGAACAAGGGAGATGTATGTTCTATAGTATGCAAGAAGATTTGAAGAGTTGGCCTGGTAAGGGTATGCCTTAGTTGATACAGTGATCAAGAGGAATGATTTGAGGCCAGAGTTGATAAGTGTTGCCTTACCACACTTAAGAGATCCAAGTGATGTAGTGGTGAAAATGGCACTGAGGCAGGAAGAGGCGTTAGGTTGTTTGAGAAAGAAAATGAAGGAGGCTAGGGTGGGACAAGTAGGGCTGTCAATGGATGCCTGAAAAATCTGAAATCCGTCTGCATCCGTATCCAAAAAGTGGATAATATCCGATATTTGGGAAAATGGATGTGGATGCGGATATGAAGACATCCGCATCCGAAAATTGTCCGTCCGGCCTTTGTCAAGATTATAGTATAAATTATATGTATTTTAGTATAATGAAAGATATTTATTTATTATTTTATTAAGTTAGTGGTTTATATTATATGCACTTAATGCTTATTAACTGCTCAAAACTATTTATTATCGCCATATTTGTTTATATTTAACAATTTTATAATCAATTGGATTGAAAAAATGTATGTTAAACTTAAAATTTATATTTATATTTCTTGATTTTTCAGTCTTTAGCGGATGGGATAATTATCCGATATCCGTTTGTATCCGCGGATGCGGATATCGAAAAATCATTTCGGATGCGGATACGGCACTATTCGCATCCGAAACTATCTGTTGACAGGCCTAAGGACAAGGCCAGGAGAGAAAGTTTTTCCATAAGAAGAATGCTCAGAAGGGAAGAGCACAGAAGAAGGGAAAAGCTGGGATGGTTTGTTATAAATGCGATAAGAAGGGACACCATGCTAATGAGTGTCGTACCGGAAAAGGAAAAGGAAAAGAAACAGTTGGAAAGAAGAACATCCGATGCTTAAATTGTGATCAGATCGGCCATTATAAGAACCAATGCAAGGAGCCTACTAAAGAAGGAAGGGAGCTAGTTTATGCATTAGCCCGCAACTGCAAGGCCGGTTGTGCAGGAGAAAGGGAAGGTTGTTCTAGGAGGCTCGCTGCACATTCATTGTATGTCTATTAGCATTCTGTTTGATACCGGTGCATCACACACTTTTATTTCTCGATGTTTGTTAGATAAGCTTAACTAGAATCCTTATATTTAGTTACTTCCTTAAGGGTTTCAAATATGATAGGAGGGTATGCGACACTTGGGATGCGTTGTAACCATTTAGAGTTTGATTTACTAGGTTATACTTTTAATTGTTGTTTACATATGTTCATTTCGTGGGATTTAGGATTATCCTTGGGATGGATTGGTTAAGTAAATATGATGCTACGATATTATGCTGCGATAGGGAATTATCACTTAGTCACCCTGATTTTAGTGACCGGATAGTTTATACCATAGAGAACCCCAATTGCGAAGTGAACGCTTTATTGGGTGTTATGGAGTTGGAGAATGAGTTGCGTCGAGTCTTTGTAGTTAGAGAGTTTGCTGATGTGTTTGAGCCGGTAACTGGATTACCACCGAAATAATCCGTTGAGTTTCAGATTGATTTGTTACCGGGAACAGAACCGGTGGGTAGGCCACCTAGCAGGATGATACCCACAGAGATGAGAGAGTTGAAGGTGCAGTTGGCGGATTTGAAAGGCAAGAGTTTTATTAGACCGAGTACTTCACTTAAGGAGCTGCCGCAGTGTTTGCTAAGAAGCCCGACGGATCATTAAGGCCATGTATCGATTATCGTAAGTCGAATGATAAGACGATAAAGAACCGATATCCATTATCGAGAATTGACGATTTGTTCGATCAATTAAGTGGAGCTAAGGTATTCTCTCAGCTGGATTTAGCAACGGGATTCCATTATCTTAGAGTGGCATAGGATAGTATTCCTTTGACGGCGTTTAGGACAAAGTATGGATCGTATGAATGGTTAGTCATGTCGTTCGGACTAACTAATGCGCTGACAGTTTTTGTAGATTTGATAAAATGAATTTTCCGAGAGCACTTGGATAGGTTTGTGTTGGTCTTCATAAATGAAATTCTGATATACTCTAAGAATGAGAAGGAGCATGAAGTTCATCTTAGTGTTGTGCTTGAGACGTTGAGGGAGCATCATTTGAAGGCTAAGTTTTCGAAGTTTCATTTTTGGAAGAAGGAAGTGAAATTCGTTGGTCATGTAGTCTCAAAGAAAGGTTGTCTGTAGATCCGACTACGACTGAGGTTGTAAATAATTGGAAGAGATCCGAGATAGTGACCGAGTTGAAGAGTTTTCTTGGATTAGCCGGATATTGTTAAAGGTTTATAAAGGATTTTTCACGGATAGTTGCACCGATGACTAAGCTTACGTGAAAATATGTGATGTTTGTATGGACTAATAAGTGTGAGGAAGCATTCCAGAGCTTGAAACACTTATTGACCCATGCACTGATGTTGGTGGTTCCGGTGGGGAATCGGGATTTGGTTGTTTATACTAATGCGTGTGGAACTGGATTGAGAGATGTGTTGATGCAAAGAGGTAAAGTGATTGCTTATGCTTCTAGACAGCTCATACCGCATGAAGTTAGATATCCCATGCATGATTTGAAGTTAGCTGTCTTTATATTTGTTTTAAAGGTGCAGAGGCATTACCTCTTAGGAGAGTGATTTGAGCTTTATACAGATCATCAGTTGTTGAAGTACTTGTTCTCTCAGAAAAAGCTGAACATGGGACAACAGAGATGGTTGGATTTTATCGCTGCTTATGATTTCAGAATTAAGCACACATCTGAGAAAGGGAATAAGGTAATGGATGCACTTAGTAGAAAATAGCAGAATGTAGTGTTGGCTATGATTACCGAGTGGAAAGATTTGGAAGTATTGTCTACTTGTAGAGTGTGGTTTAGATCTGAGGTAGGTTCCAGTGCAGGAAGTGTTGTATTGTCTTGTTTAGAAGTTTGACCGGTAATGATTGAGAAGATAACTTCTAAGCAGGAGCAGTTCCAGTTTTGGCAGAACGGATCAGAAAGTTAAAGGAGGGAATGGAGGCCAATGACTTAAAGGATTTCGGTCTTGATCAAATCGGGTGGTTGAGAAAGAAGGGAAGGTTGTATGTTCCAAACATAGGGGATATGAGGAATGAAGTTTTGGATGAATGTCATCGTTCAAAGTTCACTATCCATCCTGGAGGAACGAAGAAGTATCAGGATATGAAGAGAAAATTCTTCTGGGAAGGTATGAAATGGGACATTGGTTTATGTTTTAAGCAATGCTTGAATTGCCAGCAGGCAAAGTTTGAACACGAAAAACCAAGTGGATTACTTCAACCGTTAGAACTTCCATTATGGAAGTGAGATTCTATCTCTATGGATTTTATCGATAGGTTGCCCTGGTCTAGTAGAGGAAATGAAAGCATATGGGTCATAGTAGATAGACCGACTAAGAGTGATCATTTCATTCCAATAAAGTCAACTAGGACGGCACCTTTTTTGGTGAAGTTATTTATGAAGAATGTAGTTAGACTGCATGAGATTCCTTGTAGTATCATCAGTGATAGAGATTCTTTATTTACTATTGAGTTCAGGAAGAGCCAACAGGAAGCATTAGGAACTAAGCTCAATATGAATACCGCTTACCATCCATGGACTAATGGGAAAACGGAAAGAGTTAACAAGGTCTTGGAGGATTTATTAAGAGCTTGTATTCATGCGAGGACCTTCTTCATTTAGTCGAGTTCTCGTATAAAAATATTTATCAGACTAGTATTGGGATGGCACTGTTTGAAGCTTTGTATGAATGACCATGTAAATCTCTCGTATGTTGGGTAGAGAACGGGGATAGATCGGTTCTTGGTCCGGATTTGGTCAAAGAAGCCGTAGAGAAGATTGAGTTGATCCGAGCTAGGACGAAGGAAGCTCAGTCTAGGATGAAAAGTTATGCTGGTAAAAGAAGGAAGGAATTGGAATTCTCTGTAGGAGACTATGTGTTAAGGTTTCACCGATGAAAACTTTGATTAGATTTGGAAAATCAGGAAAGTTGGTACCTAGATTTGTTGGTCCTTTTCGTATTGTTGAGAGGATAGGGAAACTAGCTTGTAGAGTGGAGTTACCGAATAGTGTGGCAGAAGTCCATGATGTTTTCCATATTTCTCATCTTAGGAAGTGTATCAGAGACCCGGAGACCATAATAGCACATACAGTGTTATGAGATTTAGTAGTGGAACCAGACTTGACTATAGTTTGAAAACCGATTCAGATTGTGGTTGGAGATGAGAAGAAGTTGAGGAACAAGACAATCAGATTAGTAAAGGTCTAGTGGAGTGACGATGCAAGAGACTGTACTTGGAAGACTGAGAGCAAGATTAGAGACTCTTACCCTGATTTGTTTGATGGTATGTTTTACCTTCGATTGTTTTGCATACGCCTTATAGCGATTTCGAGTACAAAATTCTTTAGGTGGGGAGTCTATAACACCCTATACTTTTATAACATTATTTAGGATATTCAGTTGGTTAAATTAAATAAAATAATGCGAAGATAGGTTGTTGATTATACTAAGGGTAGCCGTGCCATGTCAATGTGCAAATTGAAATGAGATAACATAAACTAATGTGTTAGGAAATGAGTAAGGGCAATATGGAAAATAGGAGAGGCATATAATCCAAACCCTAAGGAAATGAAACTTGCATTTATTTCATTCTATAAAATTAAAATACCAAGGTCGGCCACCATTTATATTCTCAAGGAAGATAAATCTAGGATTCAAAAGAAAGAAGATAATCAACTAATTCAACATCAAATCTCATATCATTTAATCTCAAAGCTAGGATGAATAATTAGTACATCTATAATGGTTTTCAGTTTTAAGATTAGACCCAAAAAAATTTTGCAAGTATATGCCATGATTTTGATGATTAAAGTTATATATATATATATGCTTGTTGGTGAATCATGCATGTTCACATTTAGTTTATGACATGTTTGATATGAAAACACTACTAACCGATATCCAAATGCCTTAAAAATTTAAATATAGGTCAGAAATGATATTCTAGGGATGGGTTCCAATTTTCATAATTTTTTGAACTTATATGGATTTTATATTAATTTTCTAGTGAAGAAAATGATTTCCTAGGTTATAAATTATTTACAGCTAAAATTATAATTATTTGGGTTTGAAATTTTTATATGTTGGAAAACATATTGTGAGGTCCCGGGATTTTGGCAATGCTTATTTAATCATAACTTATTTTAAAATATGTTATATTGATTTAAAAATCTAATTTAACCAAATATTATATATTCAAAACTAATAATTAATCTAATTTAACAAATGTTATCTTTTCAAAAACTCAATAATAATGATAATTTAATTTGAAATGTTCATTCTTTTCAAATTATAATAATAATATATGTATGTAATTAATAATAATGGATCTTTTTAAGTTAATAAAAAATATTTTATTTGTAATGTATATATGTATACATTTTAAAAAGGAAATTGGTTTCAATTTAAATTTAATAAAAATATTTTCAAATTATAATATATATGTATATATATTTGGAGTTTTGTTTTAAAATTCGAATAATTTCTAAAGCTAATATTTAAGATGTTCTATTTATAATGAATATTTATATTTGGATATTTATTGTAAATAGAAAATTATGGATTAAACTTAAATAGGAAAATATGTTTTCAAAATTTTAATATACATAAGTTTTTATAGTGATTTGGAATTTTTTGATTTAATTTAATTTAATAAAAATGTTTTTACAAAAGCTATTCAAAATTTATGTTTATTTATAAAACACTTAAAGGAAAATTTATTTTTATTTAAAAGAATAATAACCTTAAATTAGTACATTATTATAAAAGTTTCAATTGTTTTCTTTTAAATTGGTTTTTGAAAATAAATTTAGTTTTTATCAATGTTAGTTATAATAACTTTAGTTTAAAAATTTTAAAAATAAAATTTAAATAAATGTTACTTTCTTTTAAACTTATCTTTAGGAAGTAAGTTTTAAATAATTATAAACTAAATCACAAAGATATAAATACATTTCATAAGTTATATATATATAACATGATTATTTGGTTAATATTGGTAATTAAGGTTTTAATTTTTTTTAAAAGTAATTAATGTAATCTTAAAAACACATGGCATCATAAGAACTTAGGAAATACACTTGTCTACAAAATAATAAAAGAGTTTGACATTTGTAAATAAATAGTTTATTCTTGTAACAAGTGGCAAGCCTTTATTTTAAAAAGAAAAGTTTTGTTTTAATTAGGTTTAAAGAAAAGATCTATGTTTATTTTCTTCAGCTAAGATCATTCTGTAATTTTTCTTCAACCAAAATAAAAAGAAAAAAAATCAAATGCAAGATTCAGCTGGAACCTGAAAAAAAAAACAGAATTCAAATCTGTAAAATCTGAAGCTATGATTCAACTCAGATCCAAGTAACCAAATTTGAAGAACATGCAACTAACAGCAAACTTCAGCAAGCAAAATTCAATCAACAGCAAGTTAAAATGCACAGCAAAAGCTAATTCAATTTGAAGATTCAATCAACAACAAAATTCAAATTCCAGGAATTAAAAATGCAGTGTTCTCTATTTTTGCTCTGGTGAGTAAATTTCTTTTTAAAAACAGTTTTGAATCTTTTATTTGTTGATCTGTGAAATGTTTAAAATTGTTTCTATGCTTGCATGTTGGATATGATGATGTTAAATCACGTTGTTGCTTAGAATAACCATCTTAAATTTGATTTGTGCTGTACAAAACTTGAGCACATACCTGTATATGAATAATTTGGTGTTCCCTGTAAAATCTGTATCAAGATCAACTAAATAACTCAAATCTTTCTGTATAATCAAAATTAAACTGTGATTTCTAAAGTAAAGATGTTATTAGCATGTTATTCTTGTTTTTAAAATTCATTACAAGTAAGTATATTTGAATATTACCCAGTAAATTATGAATATACAGTTGACATTCAAAAATGAGAAAATTCAAGTTTGATAAATTTCAAATTCACTTAGTTAATCTAAAACATACTATCAAAATATGAATTTTAATGTAAAATTTTTAATTTTTAATTTAGTATTAAGAGAGGAATTTAGAATTACCTGGAATTGGTTTATGGGTCGATTGCCGATGATTGAAGCTGAGTTGGAGGTCGAGCTTCGGCATGGAGGTGGACTTGGTTCCGGGTGATTTGGGAAAAATAGTGGCAGAATTTTATGGCGACGGTGGTGGCCGTGAAGGGGGTTAGTAGGGTTTGGGTTTGTTTTCTGTGAGGGGTCAAAATCGTGGAGATTTCGACGTCGTTATTGGTCTTTGGCGAATCGCGAGTAGGGGAAAGGCTTGAGTGGAGCGTGGCGCTTGTGTGGATGGATTTGCAGGCACTCCGGCGTTGGGGTTCGCCGTCGACGGCGAACTTTTGGTTCGAGTGTGTTACAGGTGGAGGACGCTGTAGCCATAATTTGATTTGGTGGCGTTTTCTTCGATTTCGAGGGACAAGGGGGTTGTCGAGGCCAGAGGTGACTTGTAGGGTTTGCTGGCGTTGATCGCCGTCGACCGTGGCCGGTGTGCACGTGCACGAGGCCGAAATTTGGTGTTTTGCTGTTGTTTTCGTGGAAGAAATTTCCCCAGGGGTTTTCGTTATTTTGCTCGAGTTTGGTCTCGTGTACGATCGAGTGCAACTCGAAGTTGTGTAGGAGGAGAGTCGCGTGTGTTTGGGTTTAGAGTCTTGGTTACAGGAATTATACCCTGTTCAAATATTAACTGCAAAGTGATATTTCTGAAGTTTAAAACCAAACTCAGATTTTGAAACAAAGTTTTAAAACAGTTTTAATATGTTTGAAATATTTTAATTTAAATCTTTGTGTTTTAACAAGTTGAGTTAAATTTGTTTTTAAAATAGTTAGTTTGTTTTATAGTCTAGTATTTACCGGATTATTATACTTTATATGAAGTTTCAAAATTAAAAGCGAGTTGATGTTAAACAAAGTGTTTTTAAAATTTATTGTATAAAGAATGAATGTTTGGTCTTAAAAAAAGATTTTAGTTTTAAAGTCTGGATTTTATAATTTAAACTTTTGTTTAAAATAGTTGTTTTAATTTTGTTTTGATTAATGATAAAATAATGTTTTCAAATAAAAGTGTATTTGAAGTAATTTAAAATGTGATTGAAGTAAGTTATTTAATAATGATAAATTAAAAGATGATGTTTTTGTATAAACCAAATACAAGTTTGCGAATTTAAATATTTAATTGATTTAAGTTAATAAAATGTTTGGTTTATCTTAATTAAGTTTTATTTATAAAGGTAATTAAAGTAAATTACTTAATTAATTAAATTGGTTAATGTAAGTAATTAAATTAAGGTAAATTAGTTAGTGTAATTAATTAAGTGTAATTAATTACTTAATAAAAAATTAATTAATCAAGTTTATTAATTAAGAAATAATCAGTTAATAAGTAATTTAGAAATTACGTAATGATTAAGAAGAATTATTTAAACATAATTACTAAATGAAGTAATTAAAGTAATTAATTACTCAGTGTAATTAATTAAGTTTTGTGGTTAATTTTAGTTAATTAATTAAGTTTAATTAATTAAGAATAATTACTTATTGATGGGATTAAGTATAATTGCTTAATGTAATTAAACATGTGTAATTACTTAGTAAAGTAATTTATGAATAATTACTGAATGTAATTAATTAAAGGGGTATAATTACTTAGGGAAGTAATTAAAGGATAATTACTCAGCGTAATTAAAGAATTGATTAATGGAATTAATGAAGGTGTTGATTTAATCAGTAAAGTAATTAAGAAAATTAATTACTGATTTTGATTAATCAGGTTTGATTAATAATTATAATTAAGTTTATAATTAATAATTAAATGTAATTTTGAAAAAGATTGATTAATAAAGTAATTAGAGGATCACTAATTTATGTAATTAATGAATAATTAATTGTTTAATTTAATTTATAAATGTGATTAATTATTAGATAATTAATCAATGAAGTGAGAAAGAAGTAATACTTAATTAATGAAATCAATTAAGTATTTATGTAATTAATTATTGTTAATTAATTAATTAGAGATTAATTAATGCTTAAAGATAAATTAATCTGTGTAATTAATTTAAGGCCTAATTACGTAGTGTAATTGAAGAATAATTAATCTAAGTGATTAATTAAGAATATGATTAAAGGATAATTAATCTGTAATTGAAGATTAATTAATTGGATTATGAAGATGATTAAAGAGTGATTAATTAATTATAATTAATTAATGATTGTTTAAGCATGATTAGTTGTTTAATTCTCAAGTAATTAATTTAATTTAAGATGATTAAATTAATTATAACGGAATTAATAATGCATGTTTGTGTATGATTGTTTGTGGAGTATCTGAATTGGTTGATATCTATTGGATGGTATGTTGTGATATTCTGTGGTATGATATTTGATATATCAATGATAAATGAGTGATATTTATCTGTGAATGATGCTGTGTGAATTCAATGTTTAAATTGAATTAATTTGTTAAACTTAAATCACTTGGACATTAAGATGGCGTTTGGATTCGATGAGACCAGGATCGGGTTTCCAAATTTGGAATTCCGAAAACCACATTGATCCAAGTTAAACGTTAGGTCGTGAATCCAAGGGGAGTGCAAGTGAGACTCGTGGTGTAAGAACTATTCGTCAGTATAACTCTGGGGGTGATTCCGAGATGAGTTTGACGGAAATAGTACTTACAGATTCGAGATGGTGATTCAGAGTGCAAGGGCTACAGTCGTTAACTTTGAGGGTGATTCCAAAATGAGTGTAACGAGATAGTGCCTTCGGTTTCATTTGAACCTGGAACGAACTTGTATGGATTGAATGCTTTCAGAACATCGTCAGATGGACGATGAGCATTCTAAGATAAATGTGTCCTATAAAGGTGATCGCAGCCTCAAGCCCCATCAACCGGGAATGGCTAAAACATGGGAGGTGCAGCAAGGCTAAGTGGGTCATGCCCAAGTAGGACGAGATTTACCCCTGTCTAGAGGTCCCTTTTTATTTCGGCTGTGTGGGGCGGTTGATCATGACAACTGCCGGGGTGGTCTTGTTCGGGACTATCCAGTAAGGGATGGTTTCGGCCTTATGTTGCAGGGGAGTTAGGGTGGCTCCTCGGTACGGTGATCTAGGCCACGTACTGTGACGGACGGTACCCCAGTAGCCCTGCCATTGTATGGAATCCAAAATCCAATAAGTTCCTGTACGGTTTTGATTGTGCCCAACTATGTTGGAACGTGAGATGTAAGCATTCCAGCTATTTCTGTATTTTATTTTGAAAACCCTAGACACTATTATAATATCACTCGATTTCCTATCAAATGTTTTGGTTAGCGTAAGGTAAAAACTTACCCATGTTTATTTGTGGGAAGTCTTACGCGATGCCTTTGTTTTCAAAGGATTTTCTAAAAAGTTAAGCAACTTTTAACCCTTTACTCACACCAGACCCCTGTCTGACCCGAGTATTTATTTTCTGTTTTATTAAACTCTTGGGTACTCATATTATGTATGAGTAGTCAAGTGATTCAGGTTTGCTTTGATGAGTTCTGGAGGAGATATGGAGCAGGTGGCTTCAGTGTGTAGATACATATATAGAGTTTTCCGCTGCGTTTGAGTTGTATCTGTTTCCTGTTATATACTTGAGTTGTAATATCTAGACAGAAGTTATAACTGTCTAGTTTGTTTAAGCTGTATAACTCCGATGTATATGATACTATGTAATGTTTTATGTGATATAATATAATTTATTCATTCCGCTGTGAGATTCTGATATTGTCTGTTTCTTTCTTTTCTATCTTTTCTCTTTTCTATCCCTTTCTTTCTTCTTAATGATGCGTCTTTCTATGGAATGAAAGGCGGGTCGTTACATTGTGGTATCAGAGCGCTAGGTTGAGCGAATACCTAGACTCTGGAGTGGTGTCTTTCTTGAGAGAGCGTATTTGTAATTTTTACTATATATATATATATATCTGTTTATTCCTACCTATTTTGTTGGGTTACCTGTTCGGGTTTGCCAACATAAGTTTTAGAAGTTGGAGAGATAGTGGTGTGTATAGCGCGACTATCAATGGAAGAAGTCCGAGTATTTGAGGTTGGAAGAGTATCTTCCAGAACAGTTTTGAGTATCTTGAGTAAGTGTGGCAGCTGGGTATATGGATTTCATCGATCTCTGAAGGAAATCTTTTAAAGATTCGGAGTTTATCTTTGGAGTATAAGTTTGGACTGCGCTCGTACGAGCGGATTTTCTAGAGTTTGGATCAGTCGGAAGTGCTGAAGTAAGTAATGGTATTTTGGCAACCATAGGAAGGAGTCCTATCTGTATTGGAGTAGGAGACTCAGTTCAGCTGGGTGTTTGTGCTTGGTCTGAAGCCCGAGTTTCTTGAGAGGTTTCTGCTCATCTTGAAGACTCTTTTTATGGAGTTGGTTGATGTAGCTTTAGGATTCAAGGAGCTTTTGGATAGGAAGTCTGTGCAGCTCCGAGGTGTTGAATGTGCTGTCAGGAAGGTCTTTTGCCTCAGCAGTATCCTAGAGGTGGAGTTCGAAAGCAGTTGTGTGGTCCGTTTCTTCGATGATTCAGAAGTCTTTGAGATTCTTCTGTTAGTAGATCGGGCAAATGGTGAAGGCTTGTTCCCTTTTTCTTTGGAAGCTCAGCTGGGTTAGGTGTTTGTGGTTGAGGTGGACCATCAGTTTTTTTTTCTTTTGGAGGGTTTAAGCTGTTCTGTTCTGTGAGAGAGAATAATTTCTTTAGAATCCGAATTAGTTAGTATTATCGCAAAAGTGAATTGCGGTGGTTCAGAAGTTCTTTTAGTAATCTTTGTTTTAGTTTGAGACATCTCTAAAGATGTTGGGGCTATCGAGTGGTTTGAGACTTTCTGAATATCTTCGAGGAAGTCAAAGGAGTTTGTCCGCATCAGGAGATGGAGTTCTGTTTTGATTTGGTTCTTGGATTATCTGGTGGTTTGGCCTAGTAGAGAAGGATTCCAGGAGAGAGGATTTTTGTAAGCGATCAGGATTGATTGGATCTAATTTCCAAATGGATTTCTGTTGTATTATTTGCGACCAAGTCAGATAGGTCATTAAGCTCTTATGGAATTTGATGGACAATGTTTCTGGGTGAGTTGATCAAGTTTGTGCCGGTGTTCATCAAAAGCATTCTCATCTTCTTCGGATCAGAGTTGTGCAGCGGAAGCATGGTGGCAGCTATTCCAGAATAGAAGCAACTCGGATTCATCGAAGGATTTGTGTTTTCTTGGATTTAAGGTTTTCTTCAGGAAGTTCTTTCGGGATCTGAAGGCTTGGCTATCAGGAACATCTGTTCTGTTTTTCGGATAGGAGAAGCTAGTTTGAAGTTCGTGATTATTGTATAATAGATTGGTGTTTTGGATTTCGATGGATTTTGGGAGAACCATCTTGTTCAGTAAAATCAGGGGGTCATCTCATTCTTGATCCAGTTTTGTTTTGAGAAGCATCTGTGTAGTTTGGTTGATCAGGAAGGTTGAGCGCAGTCCAGGATCAATAGAGGTTGTGGACGAGAGACGAATTGATTCAGAATTCGAAGACGGAGACTTAATTTTTAGATAAGTTTTCTCCGATCATGAGAGCGATGAGATTGGATAAGATGGGAAGCTAGCTCAAGAGTGTATGAGAATCTTTCTGTATTCTCTTAAGGATAAGTGGTTGATCTATCACTGGTTTAGAACCAGCAGATCATGGAGATTTGGAAGTTGATCGGGCTTGTCTGTGGTCCGGTATCCTGTTTAGATTGTAGATCTGGATATATAGGACTTCTAGATCTGAGTAGAGCTGCTAGTTTAGATTCTGTAGGGCGAGTAACCCAGTGTTTGTACCTGGGAAACTCAAGGAAATTCTGTCCAGAATTTTGTCTGGATAATTAGAATTGATTGTTTGAATTGGATGTTATGGTTTCCGGTATGGTTGATAGCATTTGTTGCTATTTTAAAATTTAAAATCTGTATGGAATTATTAAATTATCTTTTCTTTTAACTCGGGGACGAAATTCTTTTAAGGGGGGAGGAATGTGATGTCCCGGGATTTTGGTAATGCTTATTTAATAATTTCCATTTATAATTTATTTTAAAATATGTTATATTGATTTAAAAATCTAATTTAACCAAATATTATATATTCAAAACTAATGATTAATCTAATTTAACAAATGTTATCTTTTCAAAAACTCAATAATAATGATAATTTAATTTGAAATGTTTATTCTTTTCAAATTATAATAATAATATATGTGTGTAATTAATAACAATGGATCTTTTTAAGTTAATAAAAATATTCTATTTGTAATGTGTGTATATATACATTTTAAAAAGGAAATTGGTTTCAGTTTAAATTCAATAAAAATATTTTCAAATTATAATATATATGTATATATATTGCGATTTAGAGTTTTGTTTTAAAATTCAAATAATTTCTAAAGCTAATATTTAAGATGTTCTATTTATAATGAATATTTATATTTGGATATTTATTGTAAATAGAAAATTATGGATTAAACTTAAACAGAAAAATATGTTTTCAAAATTTTAATATACATAAGTTTTTATAGTGATTTGGAAGTTTTTGATTTGATTTAATTTAATAAAAATGTTTTTCCAAAAGCTATTTAAAAAATGTTTATTTATAAAACACTTAAAGGAAAATTTATTTTTGTTTAAAAGAATAGTAACCTTAAATTAGTACATTATTATAAAAGTTTAAATTGTTTTCTTTTAAATTGGTTTTTGAAAATAAATTTAGTTTTTACCAATGTTAGTTATAATAACTTTAGTTTAAAACTTTTAAAAATAAAATTTAAATAAATGTTACTTTCTTTTAAACTTATCTTTAGGAAGTAAGTTATAAATAATTATAAACTAAATCACAAAGATATAAATACATTTCATAAGTTATATATATATATATATATATATAACATGAGTATTTGGTTAATATTGGTAATTAAGGTTTAATTTTTTTTAAAAGTAATTAATTTTATCTTAAAAACACATGGCATCATAAGAACTTATGAAATACACTTGTCTACAAAATAATAAAAGAGTTTGACATTTGTAAATAAATAGTTTATTCTTGTAACAAGTGGCAAGCCTTTATTTTAAAAAGAAAAGTTTTGTTTTAATTAGGTTTAAAAAAAAGATCTGTGTTTATTTTCTTCAGCTAAGATCATTACGTGATTTTTCTTCAACCAAAATAAAAAGAAAAAAATCAAATGCAAGATTCAGCTGGAACCTAAAAAAAACAGAATTCAAATCTGTAAAATCTGAAGCTATGATTCAACTCAGATCCAAGTAACCAAATCTGAAGAACATGCAATTAACAGCAAACTTCAACAAGCAAAATTCAATCAACAGCAAGTTAAAATGCACAACAAAAGCTAATTCAATTTGAAGATTCAATCAACAACAAAATTCAAATTCCAGGAATTAAAAATGCAATGTTCTCTGTTTTTGCTCTGGTGAGTAAATTTCTTTTTAAAAATAGTTTTGAATCTTTTATTTGTTGATCTGTGAAATGTTTAAAATTGTATCTATGCTTGCATGTTGGATATGATGATGTTAAATCATGTTGTTGCTTAGAATAACCATCTTAAATTTGATTTCTGTTGTACAAAACTTGAGCACATACCTGTATATGAATAATTTGGTGTTCCCTGTAAAAGCTGTATCAAGATCAACTAAAATAACTCAAATCTTTCTGTATAATCAAAATTAAACTGTGATTTCTGAAGTAAAGATGTTATTAGCATGTTATTCTTATTTTTAAAATTCATTACAAGTAAGTATATTTGAATATTACCCAGTAAATTATGAATATACAGTTGACATTCAAAAATGAGAAAATTCAAGTTTGATAAATTTCAAATTCACTTAGTTAATCTAAAACATACTATCAAAATATGAATTTTAATGTAAAATTTGTAATTTTTAATTTAGTATTAAGAGAGGAATTTAGAATTACCTGGAATTGGTTTATGGGTGGATTGCCGATGATTGAAGCTGAGTTGGAGGTCGAGCTTCGGCATGGAGGTGGACTTGGTTCCGGGTGATTTGGGAAAAATAGTGGCAGATTTTTATGGAGACGGTGGTGGCCATGAAGGGGTTTAGTAGGGTTTGGGTTTGTTTTCTGTGAGGGGTCAAAATCGTGGAGATTTCGACGTCGTTGTTGGTCTTTGACGAATCGCGAGTAGGGGAAAGGCTTGAGTGGAGCGTGGCGTGTGTGTGGATGGATTTGCAGGCACTCCGGCGTTGGGGTTCGCCGTCGACGGCGAACTTTTGGTTCGAGTGTGTTACCATGTGGAGGACGTTGTAGCCATAATTTGATTTGGTGGCGTTTTCTTCGATTTCGAGGGACGAGGGGGTTGTCGAGGCCAGAGGTGACTTATAGGGCTTGCCGGCGTTGATCGCCGTCGACCGTGGCCGGCGTGCACGTGCACGAGGCCGAAATTTGGTGTTCTGCTGTTGTTTTCGTAGAAGGAAATTTCCCCAGGGGTTTTCGTTGTTTTGCTCGAGTTTGGTCTCGTGTACGATGGAGTGCAACTCAAACTTGTGTAGGAGGAGAGTCGCGTGTGTTTGGGTTTAGAGTCTTGGTTACAGGAATTATACCCTGTTCAAATTTTAACTGCAAAGTGATATTTCTGAAGTTTAAAACCAAACTTAGATTTTGAAACAAAGTTTTAAAACAGTTTTTAATATGTTTGATATATTTTAATTTAAATCTTTGTGTTAACAAGTTGAGTTAAATTTGTTTTTAAAATAGTTAGTTTGTTTTATAGTCTAGTATTTACCGGATTATTATACTTTATATGAAGTTTCAAAATTAGAAGCAAGTTGATGTTAAACAAAGTGTTTTTAAAATTTGTTGTACAAAGAATGATTGTTTGGTCTTAAAAAATGATTTTAGTTTTAAAGTCTGGATTTTATAATTTAAACTTTTGTTTAAAATAGTTGTTTTAATTTTGTTTTGATTAATGATAAAATAATGTTTTCAAATAAAAGTGTATTTGAAATAATTTAAAACGTGATTGAAGTAAGTTATTTAATAATGATAAATTAAAAGATGATGTTTTTGTATAAACCAAATACAAGTTTGCGAATTTAAATATTTAATTGATTTAAGTTAATAAAATGTTTGGTTTATCTTAATTAAGTTTTATTTATAAAGGTAATTAAAGTAAATTACTTAATTAATTAAATTGGTTAATGTAAGTAATTAAATTAAGGTAAATTAGTTAGTGTAATTAATTAAGTGTAATTAATTACTTAATAAAAAATTAATTAATCAAGTTTATTAATTAAGAAATAATCAGTTAATAAGTTATTAAGAAGTTTATTACTTAATGATTAAGAAGAATTATTTAAACATAATTACTAAATGAAGTAATTAAAGTAATTAATTACTCAGTGTAATTAATTAAGTTTTGTGGTTAATTTTAGTTAATTAATTAAGTTTAATTAATTAAGAAGAATTACTTAATGATGGGATTAAGTATAATTACTTAATGTAATTAAAGATGTGTAATTACTTAGTAAAGTAATTTATGAATAATTACTGAATGTAATTAATTAAGGGAATTACTTGTTAGATAGTAATTAAAGGGGTATAATTACTTAGGGAAGTAATTAAAGGATAATTACTTAGCGTAATTAAAGAATTGATTAATGGAATTAATCAAGGTGTTGATTTAATCGGTAAAGTAATTAAGGAAGTTAATTACTGATTTTGATTAATCAGGTTTGATTAATAATTGTAATTAAGTTTATAATTAATAATTAAATGTATTTTTGAAAAAGATTGATTAATAAAGTAATTAGAGGGTCATTAATTTATGTAATTAATGAATAATTAATTGTTTAATTTAATTTATAAATGTGATTAATTATTAGATAATTAATCAATGAAGTGAGAAAGAAGTAATAATTAATTAATGAAAATTAAGGATTTATGTAATTAATTATTGTCGATTAATTAATTAGAGATTAATTAACATTAGTTAATTCTTAAAGATAAATTAATCTGTGTAATTAATTTAAGGGCTAATTACGTAGTGTAATTGAAGAATAAATAATCTAAGTGATTAATTAAGAATATGATTAAAGGATAATTAATCTGTAATTGGAGATTAATTAATTAGATTATGAAGATGATTAAAGTGTGATTAATTAATTAATTATAATTAATTAATGATTGTTTAAGCAGGATTAGTTGTTTAATTCTCAAGTAATTAATTTAATTTAAGATGATTAAATTAACTATAAACGAATTAATGATGCATGTTTGTGTATGATTGTTTGTGGAATATCTGAATTGGTTGATATCTATTGGATGGTATGTTGTGATATTCTGTGGTATGATATTTGATATATCAATGATAAATGTGTGATATTTATCTGTGAATGATGCTGTGTGAATTTAATGTTTAAATTGAATTAATTTGTTAAACTTAAATCACTTGGACATTAAGATGGCGTTTGGATTCGATGAGACTGGGATCGGGTTTCCAAATTTGGAATTTCGGAAACCACATCGATCCAAGTTAAACGTTAGGTCGTGAATCCAAGGGAGTGCAAGTGAGACTCGAGGTGTAAGAACTATTCGTCAGCATAACTCTGAGGGTGATTCCGAGATGAGTTTGACGGAAATAGTACTTACAGATTCGAGATGGTGATTCAGAGTGCAAGGGCTATGGCCGTTAACTCCGAGGGTGATTCCAAAATGAGTGTAACGAGATAGTGCCTTCGGTTTCGTTCGAACCCGGAATGAACTTGTATGGATTGAATGCTTTCAGAAAATCATCGGGCGGACGATGAGCATTCTAAGATAAATGTGTCCTATAAAGGTAATCACAGCCTCAAGCCTCATCAACCGGGAATGGCTAAAACATGGAAGGTACAGCAAGGCTAAGTGGGTCATTCCCAAGTAGGACGAGATTTACCCCTGTCTAAAGGTCCCTTTTTATTTAGGCTGTGTGGGGCGGTTGATCATGACAACTGCCGGGGTGGTCTTGCTCGGGACTGTCCAGTAAGGGATGGTTCCGGCCTTGTGTTGCAGGGGAGTTAGGGTGGCTCCTCGATACGGTGATCTAGGCCATGTTCTGTGACGGGTGGTACCCCAGTAGCCCTGCCATTGTATGGAATCCAAAATCCAATAAATGCCTGTATAGTTTTGATTGTGCCCAACTATGTTGGAACGTGAGATGTAAGCATTCCAGCTGTTTCTGTATTTTATTTTGAAAACCCTAGACACTATTATAATATCACTGGATATCCTATCAAATGTTTTGGTTAGCATAAGGTAAAAACTTACCCATGTTTATTTGTGGGAAGTCTTACGTGATACCTTTGTTTTCAAAGGATTTTCTAAAATGTTAAGCAACTTTTAACCGTTTACTCACACCAGACCCCTGTCTGACCCGAGTGTTTACTTTCTATTGTATTAAACTCTTGGGTACTCATATTATGTATGAGTAGTCAAGTGATTCAGGTTTGCTTTGATGAGTTCTGGAGAAGATATGGAGCAGGTGGCTTCAGCGTGTAGATACATATATAGAGTTTTCCACTGTGTTTGAGTTGTATCTGTTTCCTGTTATGTACTTGAGTTGTAATATCTAGACAGGAGTTATAACTGTCTAGTTTGTTTGAGCTGTATAACTCTGATGTATATGATACTATGTAATGTTTTATGTGATATAACATAATTTATTCGTTCCGCTGTGAGATTCTGATGTTGTCTGTTTCTTTCTTTTATATCTTTTCTCTTTTCTATCCCTTTCTTTCTTTTTAATGATCCGTCTTTCTATGGAATGAAAGGCGGGTCGTTACACATATTAAGATAATTTTTTTGGGATTTTTCTAGATTTTTCCTAAGTGATTTGATGAATATATAAAATTATTTAAAATATGAGACTTAATGTTTTATATATTTAATTATGGAAAATGGGCATTTTATAAAATAAAATTATTATTTATTCTGAAATTAATAGTAGCACTTTTTTGAAAAGTATTTATTAACCAATCAGAATTTGACAAACAAAGGAGGGTTAGTTGAAAAGTTATCTTTTTAAGTTAAAAGCAAGAAAATCATGCTTTTTAGCATGTTTCAGCCATTTTAGGCATCAAACCTTCCGACCCAGACCTCTCGACAAAGTCGAAAGGTTATAGCTTTCGACAAGGTCAGAGTTTAATGCATATGGTATAAAGTTGTTTGGTACTTAATGAATTGAACAAGGTCGAAGGGTACTTAGTCGAAAAGTTGGTTGCCAAAGAGGTTGGAGTATGTTTGTTTTATAAACCAAAAAAATCGCCTGCTTTTGTTTCGAATAAGAGCTTCCAACTTGGTTGCTTTTGACCAGGTCAAACATTTAAAATAAAGGTTTTAAACCTTCCGACAAAGTCAAAAGTTTACTATCGCTTTATCATTGTTTTATTTTGAGCCTTCCGACAAAGCCGAAAGGTTTACCTGTCTTTAAAAACCAGTCGCTTCTCCATGCTTTCGAAAATAAAGCTTTCAACTTAGATGTTTTTCCCTTGTTTTTAATTGAAGAATAACCCAAGCTTTCGAATAAGTTGTTCTAAAGGCAGAGGCCTATTGTTTTAAATGAAATGTTTTAAAGCTTTCGAAGCAGAGCTTTCGACAAAGTCGAAAGGTTGCTTCCAATGATTTCGAAAGATATTAGTTCAGTGATTGTGAAAGGTTTGAGTTCAATGATTTTGAAAGGTTTTAATTCAATGGTTTTGAAAGGTTTGATTTCTGTGATTTTAAAAGGTTTGAGTTCAATGGTTTCGAAAGGTTTGAGTTCAATGGTTTCGAAAGGTTTGATATCAATGATTTCTAAAGGTTTGCTTTGAATGGTTTTAGAAGGTTTAAATGGAAGGTTTTCCAAAGGTTTTCTAAGGCAATGTTTTAAGTTGTTTTTAAAGTAGGATGTGTAGAATTTTATTGCTTTCTAAAAGAATGATTTCAATAGTTTGGAAAGGTTTGATGTTTGGTTTCGAAAGGTAAGATTTTGGCCTTTTGGCTTAGAAAATAAAAGGGTTTCACTTGGTTTTGAAAGAGATGTTTTCAAAAGTTTAGAAAGAGGTACTTTCAAATGTTTAAAGCTTTTCATCAACTAAGGTTTGAGTAAAGAAGACATATATATATATATATATATATATATATAACATGGTAATGTGATTTTGAGTAAAGCATAAAGAGTATATATTTGCCTTGTTTGAGTTTGATTTAAAGGTTTTAAACCATTTTGAAAATGTTTTCAAGAAAAATTGTGGGAAGTGATCCTTAAGTGAAAATGACTGAGATTTTACAATACCGGATGGGATTGGTATATGGTCGTGCCCTATACATTAGCTTCCAATATTCCAATGTGTAGGGCTCGATCGTAGGCAAACTACAATTAAGATTACACACCGAAATGAATATATATTTTTACACAAATGGGTTGTTAGTGAGACCGAAAAACCATTAGGAATGGGAAGACCTGGGAGATGATTCAGTTAGGGACAAACCATCCAGAATTGAAGTATTTAACAGATAGTTAAGGATAGACTGCCCAGAAGTGAAGTATTTAACAAATTGTTAAGGATAAATAATCCAGAAGAAGAATAGCTAACATGTGTTAGATTAATTTTGATTATGTTGTGTGGTAGTCCCGAGTCAGCCAAAGGTTTAAAGTTATCCAAACAAACTTATGTGTTTGAACAGATAGTTCATTATTACCTGATATTTATGTATGTTTACATAATGAATTGCTTTACAGTATTTAACCAGTTTTGGTTGTAGGCAAAGGTTCTACAAAGACATGTTTTAAAAGGATGTTAGTGAGGGGAATCCCCTTCCGCTAAGTGGCGTGGTCTCACTTCACATATTAAATCAGGATATATAATATTATTCATACCAGGCTTTATGTTTGACTCGAATTTTATGTTTTCCCCTTAACCTCTCGGATACTCAAAATTAATTTGAGTACGCTGAGTGGTTAAGGTTTTTAAGGTTTAGTAGGATGACGAATAAGGTTACCAGAGGCATGCAGGAGGCAAACAGATAGCTATTAGGGGTTTCCGTTTTATGTTTCGTTGTATTTCCGCTGTGTTTGTATTAAGTCTATTATGACCATATGACTCTGATCGTCTAAGGAGATATCTTCATATACCGCTCTTGGCTATTTTGTGTTAAGTATATTTTATCTATGCCTGGGAACGTATTTGGATTATGTATTAAGAATATGGAACATCTGTTTTAAATGTAATGAAGAAAATTTATTTTGAAATATGTGTTTTGTTTCATATCCAAGTGCTTTTGGTGGATACAATTAACATAGCCGTATTTAGTCGCTGAAACCAATACTATAGATGACTACAACATCTGTAGCATTTAGTTTTGGCATCCAGATAGGGGATGTTACAAAAACCAATTACATTAATCAAGCACACTGCAGTTATTCAACACTCACTTCTTCCCTATTCTTCAATTCTAATCACAGTGCATTATAGAAAACAATTTAATCATACAAAGTGAAAGCATAAGAAAGCGACATTTAAGAAAGGATGAAAGATTTAGGAATAAGATCCACCTTTGATGGTATAATACAAGAAAGAAACCTAACTATACATACTATAATCATTAAATTTTACATATGAGAAATATAATTATTTGAAATAAGCTTTATTTTTATTGAATAAAGAGGTGAAATATATGCTTCAGGATAATAAATAATTTTCATATAGTGAAAATACGTCACACTAACTACATTTTTATTTCAAATGATAAGGTGAGGAAAGAAAAACATATTTGTGTAAATTTATATTCTCCAAAATATTACATGTTATATTTGTTAAAATATAACAATTTTTTGACAAGTAAATTTATTTTAAAAATGATAAAACAATATCTTTTTTATTGCATTATCATTAGCCATAGGCATTCTGCAATAAGAGAACTACATGACTAATGTAAGATTGGAAACCATTATTATTATTGATGCCAAAAATGGGCATCAACACTCAATAGAATCTAGTAAAGATTAAACGAAGAATCAAATTAAAACAAAGCAAAAATCATAAAGGAACACACATATTTTTATAGTGGTTTGGCAATCTTGGCCTACGTCCACTTCATATTTTTATCGATCTTTCACTTGATTATGGTTACAAGAATGTTCGAATCAACTGGGATCTATTAATACAAAAGTGAAGAATACAAACGGTAGAGCCTCGGTAGAGAAAGCAGGATTCCTTTTCTGACGCCATGCCTGTCGTATTTATAGAGGAAGGCGTGCTCGGATAGGACTGAAAACTTGGCAGATGGTTTAGGAGACCAAGACGAGGCTACCTAAAAATTTTCAGGCCCATAGATGCCCACAATAGGGATCGATACTGATTCCTATTAGTGCATCCAAATGGTTTGCGATCACTATGAGTGATGCCCCATGATGTTAGCTATTATGCAATTCTGATGTACTTTTTGTGAGATATCGCATTTTCCATGAAGTAGTGTCACTTGAATTATGATTTTTGCCCATCCCTCTAAAGGGATAGTGCCGATCCCTCCAACTTGCTCCAAATGCCATGCGATCCTAATGGGGTATTCCACATGTCCTAGTAAGCTTATACTCCAAGTTTCATGTTGATAGCATTTGTAGATTTTGAGTTATTGACCGATCATTATTGCAATATGTAGTGAAAGTTGAATATGGACGATTCCTTTATACCGATCCCTTTAGGTGAAGTAATTTGCTCATAACCTGAACATACGAACTTCAAATGACTTGAAACTTGAAATGTAGCCTCATGGGGCTTTTCTTGTCACTATATATCGATCTTACTAAGTTTGGGATGATTATTGAGGATATGTACCGATCCCCTAGGGAAAGGGATATGCATTAATCCCTCGCCTAAGGGAGGCATTATTCCATACTTAAATTATTGTGAAGAGTCAATCTCTAGGCCTCAATTGATCATTGCTTCATATCATTTCCTGCGCGTGATCTATGAGCCTAATAATCATCTCTTTAGGCTATCTTCCTTGATGATCGTCTAGTCTAACTTGTCTATTTGGTCTGAATATAGCCGAGCCAGAAGGCCGATAACACCTGCCCCCCCAAAGTAGGTCTTGTTGCATACATGATGCGTTTTGAATCGAAGCAAGTTAGAGTCGCTTGAAAGAAATCCATCCAGCTTCCGAATAGTTGTTATCCTTCCATTTTATCTTTCCAAGTGTTGTATCCCTCTTTGATCATCATGACGCTTGGCCAATTTTCAACAGTGTAAATTCTAGGTTGTATTTCATTAGTTGCTATCCGTGTCCAGTTCTATAGGACCAGTAATCTTTGGCTATCTAATCCAGTCTTTTTCTAATAAATCCAATTGAAAATTCAATTTCGGTCAATTTCAAGAAGTCGAATTTTTGAATATCGTGCACTTTCAGTTACATGTTCTTGTCAGTGGCTCCCTGATGCGTGTGTATGCTCACGAGTCGTCACCGATTCTTTCTGGTTCAATTGCAATTGGATTGCAATTCCTTATTTATATATAATTTTATAATGAGATAGGGGTTGCAAAAAAGTCACTCGATGAGAGGGGACTTCAAGTTCTGTAGAAATGAAGGCCTCGAAGACATAAGCAAAGGGAAATGAAGTATGACTAGTCATGGATTTGGGGGTGGTTCTGTATGCCCATAATGTTGATGAGAGTTCATCGATCCACTTGCCTTTAGCCTTTTCCAACTGTTTCTTCAGAATGGACTTTACGATTTTGTTCACAGCTTAAACCTATCCATTTACTTGAGGGCAAGCAACTACCACAAATATCTTTTCAATATGATGCTAATGGCAGAAGTCTTTAAATTTAGCGCTATCGAATTGGGTTCATTATCAGTTGTAATAGTTCATGGAAGGCCAAAACCACAAATGATTTTCACGACAATGAAGTGGATTGATTTCTTCATCGTGTGGTTAAAAGTTCTTCTTTAGCCCATTTTGTGAAGTAATCAACTACTACGATGGCCTATTTCGCTCTACCTTTAGAATAGGTAGAAGCTGATGATGTCAATACCCAAAGTAGCAAACGGTTATAGCATGGCCATTTAAGTAATTTTAGTCCGCGGGGCTCTCAGAATTTTTGCAAACATCGGCACTTATTGCACTGTCTAGAGTGATCATCTACATCTCGATTGGTAGTTGGCCACTAATACACTTAGCGGAGTATTTTCTTTATCAAGGCTTGCCTCCTGGTGTGATCGCTACATTCTTTTTTATGGACTTCTCTTAAGACTCATTCGATTTCATCATGGGTGGTACACCGAAGCAAGGGAATGGAGAAAGCCCTTTCTATACATGACTCCTTCTTGGATGATGCAGCTTGAAGCTTTAAGGAGAATCTGTCATTTTTTTATTCCTCTGTTCAGGAAGAATTCCCCATTATAGATAGTCCTTGATAGGAGTCATTCATGACTCCTTTTCTAGCTTCTTCTCCAAGATCATATCGATCTCGATCCATCAATGCTTGGAATGTTAAGTATTTCAACCGGGACAACTCTATTTGTTGCGCATCCCCAGAACTGGCCAGCTTAACTAATGATTTGGAGTTTTCATTTTTCTCTCTAAGGATGTGTGTAATGGTGTAATACTCAAAGTCGGCCAATAGCTCTTGGACCCAGCCGAGACAAAGACCAAGTTGCTGCCCCCTGGCCTGATAGTCTCCCCTAACTTGACATGCTATTAACCAGGAATCACAAAAGATATATATAGTTTCTAACACCCATAGTTTTAGTAACATTATTTAGGATATTTGACTAGCTAAATAAAATAAAATAACGTAACTGGATTAATGGATTGAGATTTGTGATTTAATAGGAGTAACCATACCATGTTAACGAGTAAATCAAAACGAGAAAACCTGAAATAAAATAGGTAAGGGCAGAATAGGGAGAAGGATATTCTTATACCCTAAACCCTTAGGAATTTACTTCCGCACGTTCATATCATTTACTAAAATTTATCAAGTAGAGGTCGGCCACCATTTTAAAGAACAAGAGGAAGAAAGCTAAAAGAAGAAGCAAAATCAAAATCAAGTTCACTCAAATCTCAAATTCTTAATCCCAAAAGCTAAGGTGAATAATGACCACATCTCTTATTTCTTAAATGTTTTCGGATTTAAGAAAATTAGAGTTTTTCTTTCATCGTTTAACTATGATTTTAAAGGACAAACTTTTATATATATGCTTAGTCATATAGATTTTATGATATGTTTTGATGTGAAAGCCCTATTTAATGACATCCAAATACCTGACCTTAGATATATTCCAGAGAAGATATTTTAGAGATGGGTTTCAATTTTCATAATTTTTCGAATTAATATGGATTTTATACTAATTTTATGGTGAAGAAAATGGTTTATTGAGTTATGAATAATTTACGGTTAAATTATATATAATTTTAGACTGAAATTTATATATGTTAGAAAACATATTAAAAGGATTTATTGGAATTTTTTTATGGAATTTTCCCAAGTTTTTTGATGAATGTATAAAATTATTTAAGGTATAAGACTTAGATGTTTTATACATATATAAAAGGAGAAGGGGTATTTTGTAAATAAATTAAAGTGTTTATTTTTGAAATTTTGGCAGTGCTTTAAGAGAAGAAAATTTGCAACTAATAAGATTTAGAAAAATAAGGCAAGTTGGTTAAAAAGATTACTTAAAAAGGTTAAAAGTCAGTTTTACATGAAAAAGGTATGTTTCGCCACTTTGGCACCCTGCTTCCGACTTAGATGGTTTTCGACTTAGTTCCTCCACCTCTATCACTAATGAAAACAATGCATATGGCATCAAAAAATTGGTGCATAGCGAATTGGAATGAAAGTGGAAGGTATGAGGTAGAAACCCGGGGTTTCGAAGGAGGTCGAAGCCTTACTTTGCTTTAAATTGAAAATGCACCAGCTTTGCTTTCAACTATATCGCTTTCAACTTGGTTGGCTTCCGACCAGGTCAAATGGTTTAAAGAAATTGGTTTAAGAGGGTGCACCTTTATTTTTAAATAATCGCTTTTGACTGGGTCGATGCCTTAGCTGCAGCCTTCTACCTTTCGAAGGATGCCTTCGACAGGGTTGATTTTGTTTTATAAAAACCCTGCCACTTCTCCCACGCTTTCGGAAGGATGGTTTCGACACCATCACTTCTTTACTTAGGTTTAGGATTTCAAAAGAGTTGCTTTTGACCCTATTGTTTGTGACCCTTAGAGGATTTTAAAGATTAGCCTAAAGGTTTCGAAAGAGATGGTTTTGAATTGTTTCGAAAGGTGTTTCCACATGTTTTAAAATTGAACCCAAATGCTTTCGAAAGGTTTAAGGTTTTGAATGCTTTCGAAAGGTTTTAAAGGAAGGTTTCTAAGGGGTGGTTCCCCAATGGTTTCGAAAGGTTTGAAGGAAAGATTTTTCCGATGGTTTCGTAAGGCTATGTTTAACGGTTCTAAAGATAGGATGTCTAAGGTTTTTTGCTTTTGAAGGAACAGTAGTTTCGAAAGGTTTATGTAAATGGTTTTGAAAGGAAGTTTTGGCTTTCAGTCTAGATGAAAGAAAGGGTTTACTGGGTTACGAACGGGATACTTTAAATGGAATCGAAAGTGGTACTTTCAAAGGTTTAAATGTTTCAACAACAAAGATTAGAGTAAAGTATATATAGCATGGAAAGGTAACTTTGGGTAAAGCATAGAGTGTGTGTGTATATATATATTCCTTATTTAAGTTTTGTTTAAAGGTTTTTAATTAATTTGAGATGGAAAGGTTTTCAAGGAAAATTTAAAGGAAGATTACCCTAAGTAAAATGACTTAGATATTAGAAAACCAGATGAGACCGATATAAGGTCGCGCCCTTTACATTAGCTATTAGCCCCATCTAATTTAATCCAAAATTCCGATGTGTTGGGCTTTTTCATTGGTAAGACTAAAAATATGGCTACATATAAACATGAATATATTTGTACACAGATAGGTTATTGATGAGCTCGCAAAACCATTAGGATCAGGTGACCCTAGGAGAAGATAAGTTAGGGACAGACCGTCTAGAAGAGGAGTATTTAACAGATAGTTATGGGTAGACCGTCAAAAAGAGGGGCGTCTAACAGGTGTTAGATCATTTTGATTATATTATATGGTAGACCTGAGTCAGCCAAAGGTTAGTAGTAAGCCAAACAAAACTACGATGTTCAGGCAGATAGTCCATTTGTTACCTGTATATATGTTTACATTAAAAGCTTTATAGATTTAATCAATTTTGGTTCCAGGAATATGATTTGTATAAGATATGTTTTAAGAATATTAGTGAGGGTAAACCCATTCCGCTAAGAGGCGTATTCTCACTTAATGTCATATATCTAAGATGTATAGTACTATTCACACCAGACTTTATGTCTGACTCAAAGTTTATGTTTTTCCCCTTTAACTCTCGGGTGCTCAAAATTGATTTGAGTAAATTAAGGGTTAAGGCTTACAGGTTTTAGTAGGTTGGAGAATAAAGCTTTCAGAGACAAGCATGTGGCTGACGGTAGCTAATTAGGAGTTATAGTTTTGTTTTGTTTTATTCCACTGTGTTGTATTTAACATAGTCGTGTCTATATAGTACTCTGGTCAACCAAGGAGGCATCATCATATGTCGCTCTTAACATATTATGTAATAATTATATTTTATCTGAATCTAGGAAAGCGATGGGATTATGTAATTCGAAGTGAAATATGTTTTGGAAATGTAATGTGAAAAGATGTTTTAAAAATCTATGATTTGTTTCATATTCATATGATGCTAATATTATATATACCATTAATATTACCGTATTTGGTCACCGGAAGTTAATACTATAGATGAGTGTAGCATCTGTAGCGCTTAGCTTCGGGCCTTCAGATAGGGGATGTTACGAATTGATATCAGATCATAGTTTATGAAATGTTTTAACTAAAAATGATTTTTGAAAAAAAAAACATAATCCTTAGGAATTAAAGAAAGATTGGGGTATGGGATAACGCTATAGGAATGTACCTATATTTGCTATATATAAGTATACGCTAAATCTCTATTCTCCTATCTCTATTATGTTATTCTTCTACATCTCACGAGGCTTGAATACAATTTTGAACGATAGAAGTGGAAGAGTTGACCTAGTAGGGGACAACCCCATCATAAATGAAAACGCTCGACCAGATATAAGATGGGACCAAGATCAGGCTCAAGTTGAAAATGTTGGTGCTGGGATCCACAAGTGGATATGGGAGCTATGTATCAGCTTTTCATAAATATGATGCAAGCTGGAATTGCTGCTGGAGTAGTTGGAGAAAATTCCGTAGGAGGAGTTCAGGAAGCTCTAGTTGTCAACCAATATGCTACCTTGAGCCAACATTATGCTAGGCTTGGAGGGAAGCCTTTTATTGGAACTGAGGTTGCCATAGAAGTGGAGAACTGGTTGTTGCACTGTGAGAAGATCTTTACAGACACGGGTCTCAATGATGAGCAGAATAGGAGGATTGCTTCATGACAGCTTCAGGGAGCAGCTTTATTTTAGTGGAATATTGTGACTGCTGGAGTAAATGAAGATGAGATAACATGAAATGAGTTTAGGAGGAGATTTTAAGAGAGGTTCATGTTTGTGATGGCGCGGTCTGCTTTTCTAAGGAAGTTTGCTAAGTTGGAGCAAGCGGATGTCTGTTTTGGAGTGTGCTAGAAGATTTGAGGAGTTGGCTAGGTATGGGTATGCTACTGTGGATGCTGTGTTGAAAAGGAATGAGAAGTTCATAAGGAGGTCGAAGTCTGAGTTGGCAAGGGATACATTTCCTCATATCAGATAACCTTGTGATATGGTTGTAGAGATGGCTTTGAGACAAGAGGAGATGCTTACTTATCTAGAGAAGAGTAAAGTGAAGGAAGTCCAGTTGAGGCAGAGTCGGAAAAGAAAGTTATTTCATAAGAAAGGGGCTCAAAAAGGTGGAGCGCGAAGAAATGAATGTCTAAAGTGGTTTGTTATAAGTGCGACAAAAAGGGGGCACTTTGCTAACAAATGTCGCACAGGAAAAGCGAAGGTAGTGATTGAGAAGAAGAACATCAAGTGATTTAACTATGATTAGATTAGTCATTATAAGAATCAATGCAAGGAGCCTGCTAAGGATGGAAAGGGAAAGATGTATGCATTGGAGCCTGCTACATCAGGACCAACAGCACAGGAGAAAGGTAGTGTTGGGAGGTGTGCTACAGATCCATGATATGTCAGTTAGCGTTTTGTTTGATACTGATGCATTGTATTCTTTTATATCTCGATGTTTGGTAGATAAGCTTAACCTACAACCCAAATATTTAGTTACTTCCTTAAGAGTTGCAAATCCAATTGAGGGTATGCGACACTTGGAATGAAGTGTGACCACATAGAGTTTGACTTGCTAGGTTACACCTTTGTTTGCATTTTGCACATATTTGACTTTGAATTATATTGGTCATGGGTTGGTTAAGTAAGTACCATGCGAGGATATTTTTCCACAATAGGAAAATATCACTTAGACACCCTGATTTTAGTAATCGGATTGCATATATCCCGTAGAAAACCCTAAATGTGAGGGCAATGCTTTATTTGGGGTTATAGAGTTAGAAGACGAGTTGAATCGTGTTTTCATGGTTAGATAATTCACGGATGTCTTTGAGCCGGTAGTAGGATTGCCATCGAAAGGAGCCATTAAGTTTTGGGTAGATTTGGTGCTTGGAGTAGAGCCAGTGAGTAGGCCGCCAAGAAGGATGACACATGTAGAAATAAGGGAGTTGAAGGTGCAGTTGGTAGATTTGGAAAGTAAGAATATTAACAGACCTAGTAGTTCACCATGGAGAGCAGCTGCATTGTTTGCCAAGAAGCCAGACGGATCGTTAAGGTTATGTATCAATTATTGTAAGCTCAATGAGAAGACGATAAAGAATCGATATACATTGCCTAGAATTGATGATTTGTTCGATCAGTTGAGTGGAACCAAGATATTTTCTCAGTTGGATTTGGCTACAAGGTTCCATCAACTTAGGGTGGCAGAAAATAGTATACCTTGACGGTGTTTAGGACCGGATATCGATCGTACGAAAGGCTTGCTATGACGTTCGGACTAACTAATGCACTGACATTCTTTGTAGACTTAATGAACCAAATTTTTGGAAAGCATTTGGATAGATTCATGTTGGTGTTCATAAATGATATTTTGATGTACTCTAAGGATGAGAAAGAGTATGATGTTCGTCTTAGAGTGGTTCTTGAGACTTTTAGAGAACATCAGCCATTGGCAAAGTTTTCGAAATGCCATTTTTGAAAGAAGGAGGTGAAATTTCTTAGTCATGTAGTTTCAAAAAGATGATTGGTAGTAGATCCGACTGAGATCGAAGCAGTGAACAGTTGGAAGAGATCAAAAATAGTGACCAAGGTAAGAAGTTTTCTTGGATTGGATGGATATTATCGGAGGTTTATATAATGGATTTTACAAGGATGGCTGCACCGATGACCAAACTAACGCGAATGGAAGTAAAGTTTGTGTGGGCCAATAAGTGTAAGGAAGCATTCCAGAGCTTGAAACACTTATTGACCCATGCACCTGTATTGATTATTCCGAAAGGCAATCAAGATTTGGTAGTTTATATAGATGCGTGTGGAACTGGATTAGGAGCTGTATTAACGCATAGAGGTAAAGTAATCGCCTGTGCTTCTAGACAAGTTAGACCGCATGAGGTTAGATACCCAACTCATGACTTAGAATTAGCTGCCCTTATTTTTTCTTTGAAGGTGTAGGGACATTAACTTTTGGGAGAGAGTTTTGAGCTTTATACAGACCATAAGTAGTTGAAGTACTTATTCTCTCAATGAAAACTGAATATGAGACGACAGAGGTGGTTATAGTATTTAGCTGCTTGTGATTTTGGAATTAAGTACACACCGAGGAAAGGCAACAAGGTTGCAGATGTGCTTAGTAGGAAGCATCAGAATGTAGTGTTGGCTATGATAGCAAAATGGAAAGACTTGGATGCATTCTCGACTTGTAGAGTGTAGTAGAGATCTGAGGCTGGGACTAGTTGAGAATCTACTATGTTGTCTTGGGTAGAAGCCCGACCGGTATTAAGAAGATTGCTTCTAAACAGGAAGAGGATCTAGTGTTAGCTGAAAGGATCAAGAAGTTAAGGGAAGGAATGAAGAGTGATGACTTAAAGGATTTCAATCTTGACCAAAGTGGGCGGTTGAGAAAGAAGGGTGGATTATGTGTTCCAGGTGTGGAAGACATAAAGAAGGAAGTTTTGTGGAAATGCCATCGTTCAAAGTTCACTATTCATCCGGGAGGAACGAAGATATATAAAGATATGAACATAAGTTTCTTATCAGAAGAAGTGAAGAGAGATGTTGGCTTATGGGTAAAACAGTGTTCAAACTATCAGTAGGTGAAAGCCTAGCATCAGAAGCCAAGTGGGTTGCTCCAACCATTGGATATTTCGGTATGGAAGTGGGGTTATATTTCTATGGATTCATAGACGGGTTGGCCGTATCTAATAGAGGAAATGAGAGTATATGGGTCATAGTAGACAGATTGACCAAGAGTGCCCATTTCATTTCCGTTAAGTCAAATAGGATGACACCTATATTGGCTAAGCTATTTATGAAGAATATGGTCAGACTACATAGAATTCCTAATAGTATTGTTAGTGATAGAAATTCCTTATCCACTAGCAAGTTCTGGAGGAATTTACACGTTAGTTGAACCAAGCTCAAGATGAGTACCGCTTGCCTTCCGTAGATAGATGGACGAACAGAAATAGTTAATAAGATCTTGAAAGACTTGTTAAGAGCTTGTGTGTTGGACTTTCGGGAATCATAGGAAGACCACCTACACCTAGTTGAGTTTTTGTATAACAATATTTAATAGACTAGTATAGGGATGGCACCACTTGAAGCTTTGTATGAAAGGCCATGCACCGCATGTTGGTTAGGGATCAGAGATAAATTAGTCCTTTGTCTCAATTTGGTAAGAGAAACTATATAGAAGATTGAGCTGATAAGGGCGAGAATGAAGGAAGCTCGGTTTAGGAAGAAGACCTATGCAAATAAAGGATGGAAAGATTTAAAGTTCTCCGTTGGAGATCATGTTTTCATCAAAGTATTGTCGATGAAAGGTGTTATCAGGTTCGGGAAGACAAGGAATTAGTATCGAGATTCGTAGGACCATTTCCTATTTTTGAGAGGATTAGGAAACTCGCGTATAGAGTAGATTTACCGAGTAGTGAGGTAGAAGTCCACGATGTTTTCCATGTATCTCATCGGAATAAGCATGTTGGGGATCCAGACACTACTATGTCACCGATTGTGTTAGAGGATTTAGTAGTGGAACTAGACTTGAATATAGTTAGGAAGCCTGTCCGAATAGTCGCGAGAGATGAGAAGATGTTGAGGTACAAGAAAGTATGATTAGTAAAGGTCCAATGGAGTGACGATGATAGAGACTATACTTGGGAGACTGAGAGTAGGATTAGAGACGTTTATCCTGATTTGTTTGATGGTATGTTTTACCTTTGATTGTTGTTATGCACCTTACCGTAATTTTGAGGACGAAATTCTTTAAGTAGGGGAGATTGTAACACTCCATATTTTTAGTAACATTATTTAGGATATTTAGTTAGCTAAATTAAAAAAATAACTCAAGTGGATTAATGGATTGAAATTTGTGATTTAATAGGGGTAGTCGTGCCATGTTAATGGTAAATCAAAATGAGATAACCTGAAATAAAATAAGTAAGGACAAAATTAGGAGAAGGATATTCTTATACCCTAAACCCTTAGGAATTTACTTCCACACGTTCATTTCATTTACTAAAATTTATCAAGTAGAGGCTGACCACAATTTTAGAGAACAAGAGAAAGAAAGCTAAAGGTAGAAGCTAAATCAAAATCAAGTCCACTCAAATCTCAAATCCTTAATCCCAAAAGCTGAGGTGAATAATGACTACATCTCCTATTTCTTACGTATTTTCGGTTTTAGGGAAATCTAAATTTTTCTTGCATAGTATAGCCATGATTTTGAAGGACGAAATGTTAATATATGTTTGTTGATGATTTATGACTATTTATATAAATTTTGTGATATGTTTTGATGTGAAAACCCTATTTAATGAAATCAAAATACCTTGCCGCTTTAGATATAGTTCAGAGATGATATTTTAGAGATGGACTTCAATTTTCATAGTTTTCTGAATCAATGTGGATTTTATTTTAATTTTATAGTGAAGAAAACGATTTATTGGGTTATAAATAATTTACGGTTAAATTATATATAATTTGGGTCTGAAATTTTTATATGTTAGAAAACATATTGAAAAGGATTTTCTGATATTTTTATGGAATTTTACTAAGTGTTTTGATGAATATATAAAATTATTTAAGGTATGCGACTTAAATATTTTATATATCAATAAAAGGATAAGGGATATTTTTAAAATAAATTAAAGTGTTTATTTATAAAATTGGCAATGCTTTTAGAAAAGAAAATTTGCAATCAATAAGATCTAGAAAAACAAGGCACGTTAGCTAAAACGATTACTTGAAAAGGTTAAAAATCAACTTTACATGAAAAAGGTACGTTTCGCCACTCGACACCCTACTTCCGACTTAGATGGCTTTCGAATTAGTTCCTCCGCCTCCATCACTATCGGAACCAATGCGCATGGCATCAAAGACTTGGTGCGCATCGAATTAGAAAGAATGCAAAAGGTATGAGGTCGAAAACAGGGGTTCCAAAGGAGGTCGAAGCGTTACTTTGCTTTAAATTTAAAATGCGCCAACTTTGCTTTCAACTATATTTCTTTCGACTTTGTTGGCTTCCGATTGGGTCAAATGGTTTAAAAAATTGGTTTAAGAGGTTGCACCTTTGTTTTTAAATAATCGCTTTCGACTAGGTCGAAGCCTTAGTTGCCGCTTTCTACTTTTCGAAGCAATGCTTTCGAAAGGGTTGATTTTGTTTTATAAAAACCCTACCACTTCTCCAATGCTTTCGGAAAGATGGTTTCTACTCCATCACTTCTTTACTTAGGTTTTGGCATTCGAAATACTTGCTTTGGACCCTATCGTCTGTGACCTTGGAGATTTTTAAAGATTAACCCTAAGGTTTCGAAAGAGATGGTTTTGAATAGTTTTGAGTGGTGTTTCACATGTTTTAAAATTGGAGCCAAACACTTTCAAAAATTTTAAGGTTTTGAATTCTTTCGAAAGGTTTTTAAGGAAGGTTTCCAAGGGGTGGTTCTCTAATGGTTTCGAAAGGTTTAAAGGAAAGGTTTTTCCGATGGTTTCATAAGGCTATGTTTGAATGTTTTAAAGATAGCATGTCTAATGTTTATGGCTTTCGAAGGAAAAGGTATTTCAATGGTTTCGAAAGGTTTATGTAGATGGTATGGAAAGGAAGTTTTGGCCTTTCGACCTAGATGAAAGAAAGGGTTTATTAGGTTACAAAAGGGATACTTTCAATGGGATCGAAGGGGTACTTTCAAAGGTTTAAATGTTTCATCAACAAGGATTTGAGTAATGTATATATAACATGGCAAGGTGGTTTGGGTAAAGCATAGAGTATATATATAGTTTCCTTGTTTAAGTTTGGTTCAAAGGTTTTCAATCAATTTGAGATGGAAATATTTTCAAGAAAAATTTAAGGGAAGATTATCCTAAGTAAAATGACTCAGATATTAGAATACCAGATGGGACTGGTACATGGTTGCGCCCTATATAGCTATTAGCCCCAGCTAATTTAGTCCAAAATTCCAACGTGTTGGGCTTTGTCACATGTAAGACTAAAATTATTATGACACACAGAAAGGAATATATTTTATACATAAAGGTTATTGGTGAGCCTGCAAAACCATTAAGATCAGGTGACCCTGGGAGAAGATAAGTTAGGGACAAACCGTTCAGAAGAGGAGTATTAAATAGATAGTTATGACAGACGTCTTGAAGTGGAAATATAATAGGTGTTATATCGTTTTGATTATATTGTTTGGTAAGCCCGAATCAGCCAAAGGTGAGTAGTAAGCTAAATAAAACTACAGTGTTCAGACAGATAGTCTGTTTGTTACCTGATATATATGTTTACATAAAATGCTTTACAGATTTAACCAATTTTGGTTGCAGGATTATGATTTACAAAAGATATGTTTTAAAAGAATATTTGTTAGGGGAAACCCATTCCGCTAAGCGGCGTGGTCTCACTTAATATCGTATATCCGAGATGTATAGTATTATTCACACCAGGCTTTATATCCGACTCGAAGTTTTTATTTTCCCCTTAAACTCTCAGGTGATCAAAATTGATTTGAGAAGACTTAGGGTTAAGGCTTATAGATTTAGTAGGTTGGCGAATAAAGCTTCCGAAGATAAGCATGTGGGTGACGGGTAGCTAATTAAGAGTTGCTGTTTTGTTTTGTTTTATTCCGCCATTTTGGATTTAACACAGTCGTGTCTATATAGCACTCTAGTCAACCAAGGGGGCATCATCATATGCTTCTCTTGGCGTATTTATGTAATAATTATATTTTATTCGAACCTTGGAAAGTGATGGGATTATGTAATTTGAATGTGAAACCTGTTTTGGAATTGTAACATTAAAAGATGTTTTTGAAATCTATGATTTGTTTCATACTCTTGTGATGCTGATATTATATATACCATTAACATTGCCGTATTTGGTCACCGGAAGTTAATACTATGGATGATTGTAGCATCTATAGTGCTTAGATTTGGACCTCAATATAAGGGATGTTATATTTCTACTTTCAATTCTCTAGCAAGTTTGAGCCTAGTGATCAAGGCTCCATATTCAGATTCATTATTTGTTGTAGGAAAGTTAAGTTTTAGGGCGCAGTAGATTGATCGTTTCTCAGGAGTCATTAACACTACTCCAATGCCAGAATTCCGATCATTGGATGCTCCATCCATGTACATTTTCCATCTGTTGGTCGGTTCTCCACTACTCTTTGAATAGTCGTCTGATGAGGTGAATTCAGATATGAGTTTTGCTAATGTCTGCCCTTGGATAGCTCTTTAAGGAAATTAGTGATATCGAATTAGCATAGTTCGATATTCCATTTAAGCAACCTTCCAGACATCTAAGGTTGTTATAGGACCTATCGTAATAGCCAGTCGATGTTAACGTTAATAGTTGAGCCTGGAAGTAATGGCGAAGCTTTCATGCCGTAATCAATAGACAGTATGCGAGTATTTCCGTCTTTGAGCAGTTTTTGTCAGCACCTGTCGGTCACTTACTAACATAATATACTGTCCTCTGGATCTGATTCTCTTTACGTAAAAGTATGACACTTATGGCATGTACGGACACTGCTAAATAGATAAATAAGTCTTCATGATCTAGTGGTTTGGATAGGATGGGAGGTCTCTCTATTTGATATACCAAAGCTTGAACCACATCTATGCAATCCATTGTCCATTCAAAGTTCCTTTTTCCTCTCATGATCAAGCTGAAGAAAGGAATACACTTGTCGATGGCCCTGGTGATAAAGTGTAGGGCGACAACCTTCTCATTTAAGCTCTGTACCTGCTTAATCATCTTCGGTACCTAGATGTTTTGAATTGCTTGAATCTTCTTAAGGTTGGCTTCAATTTCGCGAGAGTTGAACATTAAACCAGGAACTTCCTAGATGCAATGCCGAAAGAGCATTTCAAGGGATTAAGTTTTATTCTATACCTTTGGATAAAACTGAACATCTACGTTAAGTCATCGATGTGGTCGTTTGATTATCGTGACTCACAAGCATATCATCCACATATACGTTCGCTGATCGCCCGATCTGATCTATCAACATCCAGTTGACTAGTCTTTGGTAAGTAGCTTCAGCGTTATTTAGTTCAAATGGCATCACGATATAATGATATAACCCTAGCTCGGTAATGAAGTTGGTGTGCTCCTGGTCGAGGACGTGCATCAAGATCTGGTTGTATCCGGAGTACACATCCATAAATGAAAGCAGTTCATTTTAAATGGTTGAGTCTACTAGCTAGTCGATCTCGAAAGTAGAAACTGTCTTTCGAGCCTGCTTTGTTCATGTATGAGTAATTGACGCATGTCTGCTACTTTCCATTAGCTTTTCTCATAAGAACTGGGTTAGATACCCATTTCGTGTAGAATGCATCATGGGTAAACCTGTTTTTTTAGTTTATTCACCTCCTCTTTAAGTGCGTAAATCCATCTGGATTCATGCCGCATTGCTTTTGTCTTACGGAAACATGCCTCGGGTTAATATTTAAAGCATGGCTCATGGTAGTTGGTAAGATTACATGCATGTCAAAATGGATCCAAGCGAACCCATCAAGATTCATTCGGAGAAAGCCAGCTAATACCTTCATCATCATTGCAGTGAGCTATGATCTGATCTTCAGTACCCGTAATGGGTTGCCATGGCTGACTGCAATGCCGATTGTCAGCTCAACGAGTGCATTCTTGGATTCCTCGAGTTCAAATGTAACTATTTCACGTAACAATCAGTGTGAAATCTAGTTAGGACTGTTAATGATGAGGGTTACTCTGGTAGAATCCTAGAATCTTTTCATGAGTTATTGAGTCTGATAGTGAATAGCCCTAAGTACGTTGAGCAATTATGCAAATGGCCAAAGATCGGGCTTAGAAGTACATTGAAGCAATTGTCAAGTAGGAGTCAGCCTCGAGTTGCATGTACCTGCATGGTTGGCTCTTGCTTTGAGTTTGAATCTGCTTGTGCAATCGAGTAACATGCTTTCCATTCAATGTACTCGTGATCCGTTGCTCAACGTTCAGGTTGGAATGATAGTCAGTTGCCCATGAGCTTGAGTATCCATTCGATGATTCTATCTCTAGGCATCCTTTCGGTCATAGTCTCGAGTCGTTGAAACACTATATATATATGTGACGATCCGCCTTTCATTCCACAGAAAGGCACATCATTATTTAGAAAGAAAGGGATAGAAAAGAGAAAAGATAGAGAAGAAAGAACTCAACAATATCAGAATCTCACAGGGGAACGAATAAAATATATTACATCACACAGAATATTACATAATATTATATACATCTGAGTTATACAACTCATACATCACAAATTAGACAGTTATAAACACCTGTCTATCATACAACTTAAGTACATCACAGAGATACAGACACAAACACTAGCACAGCGGAACCATAATATATCTACACGCTGAAGCCTCCTGCTCCAAATCTCCTCCAAAATTCGTCAAAGCTATCCTGAATCCCTTGGCTACTCATAAAAAATTGAGTACCCAAGAGTTAAAAAAAATAGAAAAATAGACGAAATTGTGACATTTATTAAATTCCAACATATATAGGTATACAAAAAAACTCGAAGGGCTCTTATTGGAGATTGGATTCCATACAATGGCAGGGCTACTGTGGTACCGCCCGTCATAGTACGTGGCCTAGATCAACATACCGAGGATCCACCCTAAATCCCTTGCAACACAAGGCCGGAACCATCCCTTACTGGATAGTCCCGAACAAGACAACGCCGCAGTTGGCGCGCGATTCCAACTGCCCACCAAGCCGAATAAAAAGGGACTTCTAGACAAGGGAAAATCTCATCCTACTTGGGTGCGACCCACTCAGCCTTGCTGCACCTCCCTTGTTTTAGCCATTTCCGGTTGATGAGGCTTGAGGCTGCGATTACCTTTATAGAACACATCTATCTTAGAATGCTCACCATCCTCCTGATGATGTTCTAAAAGCATTCAATCCATATAAGTCCATTTCGGGTTCGAGCGGAACCGAAGGCACTATCTCGTTACACTCATTTTGGAATCACCATCAGAGTTAACGATAATAACACTTGCACTCTGAATCTACATCTCGAATCTAAAAGTACCATCTTTGTCAGCTGATTTTGGAATCATCCTCAAAGTTAACGACAATAGTCCTTACACTTCAAGTCTTCATCTTCACTTGAGATTCACGACCTAACGTTTAATTTGGATCGATGTGGTTTTCAGATATCCAATTCGAAAATCCGATCCTGGTCTCATCGAAATCCAAAACTCCATTTTAATGTCCAAGTTGTTTAAGGTTTAAACAATTTAACATACTCAAGATAACATTTTCATATAGATAGATGATTCACGTTATCACAAATAGATAATCCATATTATCCAATTAAACCAAACATCACAAAGCAGCATATATCACATATCAGAGGTATCACATCCAAATCATCCAATATCATTCAATCATCCATAAGCAAGATTGATTCATTCTAATTAATCCTTAATTACTTCCATGAAGTAATTATTCTCTAATTAATTACATTTAGTAATTACCCATTAATTACTTCACTAAGTAGTTATACTTAACCAACTTCCACTAGTGATTATCCTTAATTAATTAATCTAATTAACTATCTTAAATCAATCACATCAATTAATTAATCCATAATCAATACTTAATGATCTTAAATTTATTAAAATCATTAACTATTCTCTAATTACATATACTAAGTAATTATACCTTCATTATTATTAACATCAAGTAATTAATCTTTACAAATCTCATTAAGTGATTACTTTTAGATTAATTATACAAATTAATCTTCTTCAATTAATCACAAACCTAATTAATTAAAGGTAAATATATAACTTAATTACATCATTAACTTTTTAGAAAAACATTTAAGAATCAATTATAAAAATATAACTTATTTATAAACAAAACACTTTAAACATTAAATTTTATCATTGAAAACTTGTTCAAATTTATTTAATAATTTAAATAAATTCTTAATTCTTTGAAAACTTTATTATTATCACCTTTTAAAACTTATTCAAATTAAAACATATTTATAAACCTGGAAAGCACATCAGACAACCCGAGCCACTTGATCGAAATTTCGATCCTCTACCCGAGTCCCACACTACCCACAAAACCCGAGACAACTCGAAAATTTCTCGAGTCAAAACTCAAAATACAAGCTTCTTCCCAAAACAATCATGGCCAGATACCAGAGATGCATCGTGCACGTGCACAACAACCCAGGCCTTCTTCGATCATCTCCTCCGGCTACAGAGCATCACCCACGACCTCGACCATCAGCACAATAACCCAAGAATAGAAATCGAAAGCCTAAAAGAAAAGTTGTCGTTCGATCAAAAATCTAGAAAACAAACTCATAGGAAAATCAACCACTGTCGCCTATCTCGGGCACGAGATCCCTCGCCGACATCGCTGGACCTACATCATGACTTCCCGCTCCTAATCCCCACCTCGCGATCACCTCCCATCACCAATGGCCATCGTCATTTCCTCGCGAACATCCTCGTCCCAAAATTGAACTTCAAACCCTAGTTCACCCTTACCCAGCAAGTCTGATCACCAGATAACTCCAAAACTATTTTCCTATGATCTCCCACTTATGAACTTCCTTCGACAATGACCAAGGCGAACAATCATCCTACGGATTGTCTGAAATCGACGATATACCAAAATCTGATCATCCCCTAATATCTCACCCAATTCTAAACTAAAAATCATCATTCATATTCCTAAATTCATGAATTTCAAACTAGAATCAGGTTATAGAATTGATCCACAAATTCTTGACAATTAAATTTGGACTAAATTTTGAACAGACTTGAAATTTATTTATTTTATAAATAAACAATCCATATATATCTATGAATCTATTTTTAAAGTTAAACTTATATGCTTACAATCACTTTCTATTTACAATTCTTAGCCTATCATCAGATATTTGGAATGATATGATTTTTTTTCTTTAAATTTAGAAGCTTGGATAATGGACAGAGGACTTATATTCATTCACACATTTTTGAACAGGCAAATTCATTTATACACACATACATTCTCACGTATAAACATATACAAACCATATTTTTCTTTCAAAAATTCACCACCAACATTTAAACATATTCACAGATTTCCAAAACTATTTTTAGAATTAAATGTTTACTCACCAAAGTTTAAACAGAGAGACAGGCTTTTGCTTTAGGAATTTGAATTGAATTTGAAACTTGATGTTGAGCTTGCATTGCAGAGATGATCTTGTATATTTGAAGCTTTGAAACTAATGTTACTGTTTGATTTCCAGTTTTTCTTGGATTTTATATTTCGATTTCATTATTTAAGAAGACGAAAGATCTTGAGAAAATTTGAATTGAAAACCAAAATGATCAGTTTTATTTAAATATTTTAATATATGATTTTATTTTACAAAGAGAGATGTATGCCACTTGTTAGTTCAAATCACAAATATCACTTGCATGTTTATATTAATTTACAAATATTAAAAATAGGAGACTTTATGTTTAAACCCTTGCTATAAAAATCTCTTATGCATTTTAATAAGTTACAAATGTTACAAATTTTTATTATTTACAAATGTCTAAGCTTAAATTATAAGTTTACAAATGTTTTAAATCATATTTATTCTTATGTTTACATTAATAGGTTAATGTCTTGATTAATTTATGTATATTTATGTATTCAAATCATATTTATGCAAGTAAAAATTAAAAAGAAAAAAATTATTTAAAATCAAAGAAATAAACCTTTAATTAAATCTTATTTAAATTTAAGCTAAAATAAAATTTCAAACAAATAAACATATTATCCATATTATCTTTATTGGATATGAAATATAAAGTTTAACTCTTAAATAGTTTTTGGAAAGGTTTTACATTAAACTAAATCATAACTTTCAAATTTAAAATTTGAAAACATGTATTTATTTATTAAATTCAAACCAAAGCTTTTCTATTTACAATATATATAAAAATATATATTATAAATAAAACATTTAAATTTTAACTTTGAAAATTATTATATTGAATTTTAAAACATAACCTCAAATTACAATATATACACACACACATATATATTATAATAAGACCGCATTTTATATTAGTTTTAAAGAGATGAGTTTTACCAATTAAATATTATTAGCTTTTAAAATAATAAACTTGCCAATTTAATTGATTATAAAAGAAAATTATCAAATCAATTTAATTATTAATAAAGATTACTAAATTGGTATTGCCTAAAATTCCGGGTCACCACATTCCTCCCCCATTAAAAGAATTTCGTCCCCGAAATATAAAAAGCAAAGTTAATTTAATAATCCAACAAAGATTTTAATTTTAAACAACAAGCATATATTATTATCCATATGCTAACAACCATAGCAACCAATTCATTCAAATAACAAATCTAACTAACTATTCTGACACCAATCAAAATAGACTATATAGAGTTTCCCAAATACAATCACTGGGATCCTCGCTCTATTGAATCTAAACTAGCTACACCACTATGATCCTAAGCTCCTTCTTACCTCGATCTATAATCTGAACAAGATATCATACCACAATCAAGTCCAGCTCAACTTTCAAATTCTCCTAAACTGCTGGTTCCACGACCAACGATGAATCTTACACGTACTCTCTCAGAGATACGTGAAATATAATGTGAATCCCAGCCATCCTATCTGACAATTCAATCCTGTAGGCCAAAGAACTAATCCTCTCGAGAACACAGGAAGATCCAAAATACTTCGGAGCTAGCTCTCCCGTCTTACCCAAATCTTATAGCTCCTTTGATCGGAGAAAACTTAAACAATTTCCAATCTCCAACTTCAAATTCCAAATTTCTTCGTCACTTATCCACAAACTTTCTTGACGATCCTGGGCTGCCTACATCCTTCCCTGAACAGCTCAACCTTCGCTGACGCTTCTTGAAATAATTGGACCAAAAACAAACCAATCTCTGGATCCTGCTCAACAAAATAGTCTTCCAAAGATCCGCCGACATCTATAGCACAAACTCTACTCCACAAACATCAGTGGACTTCGAACTTACTTTTCCTACATAGAATAGCCAAAACCGGTGCACCCGACAATCTTGCCTTCAAATCTTGAAAAATCCATCACACCTAGAGGTACACTTGAATTTCCTGTAGAAACCCTCTAATCCAAGAAAATTTGCATCTTTCGATTTTTCCTACTCTAGAATAGCTGCTATCTCGCTTCCGCTGCACAACTCTAATCTGGAGTAGATGAGAATGCTATCGAAGAACTCGAGCATAAACTTGATGCATACACGGTTCATCAAATCTATAAAATCTTAGTGACCCAACCCACTTGGTCACAAACACCACAGAAGAATCCCAACTAGAAAACTAGGTGTGATCAATCCCTCTCCAAGGAATTCTGAGCTACTTCACCAAATTCTTCTCTCTCTAGGATCCATCCTTCCACTAAGTTGAACCATTGGTATTGCTCCTGAAATCCAAGTCGATACGGAAACTCAATCTCCGATGCGGGTAAACCTCTGTCTTCCTCAAAGACATCTAGAAAATCTCTAACCACTTGATAGCTTCAACCTCCTCTTGAGATGCCTCTATATATGCAAAAGATTACTCAAGATGATCTCCTGAACTATCGCAAGTCACTTTTGCAATCCTATTCAGTTCAGATTCCAAGGGAACTGTTCTCACTGCATAATCAGAACAGCTTAACCTTTCCTATTAGAAGAAGAAACTGATGGTCCATCTTTAAAACAAACATCATGCTCTACTGAGCTTCCTGAAGAAGTGGGCAAACTCCCACCATTTGCCCAGACTGCTGACAGATAGAACACCAAGACTTCTGAACCATTGAAGAAACGAGCAACTCCACTGCTTCTGATCTCCACCTCTAGGATATTGCTTAGCCATAAGACCTTCCTGCTAGCACACAAATACCTCCGAGCTGCACTAATGCCCTAGATACTAGAACTTCTTATCCATAAGTTTCTTGAACCTCAAAACCTTCAACCAACTTCACAATGAACCTTCGAGATAGGCAGACATCCCCTAAAGAAACTCGGGCTCCAAACCAAGCATAAATATCTCACTCTCCTTAAGGGGTAACAATGAGACTATGTCTGAAACAAAACAACTTATTGACCTTAGTCTCATACTTCGATACAGACATACTCCCTAGCTTGAGCTCTAGAAAACTCCTTACACAACCAGTCTTCCCTGTGGCAGGTATCAACTGCTCTTCAAAACTTCCTTAACTTGATCCAGAGAAATCACCTTTGGGAATATCCATGGATACTGCATCCCACCACACAACTACATCTTCTGAAGATGTCGAGATACCATTACCTACTTCTGCTCATCCGACAAATTCAACTCTTGAAAATCCTCTTATACGAGCGCAACTAAACTTGCACTTCAAGGATGTACTCCGATCCTTGAAAAGACTTCCTTCCAAAATCAGTGAAGTCCTTTCACCAAGCTGCAAAGCTTACTCGAGACGGTATTGGGTCTACAGTCTCGATAGATACCCCTCCAACCTCAACATTCGGGCCTCTTCCATTAGGGGTAGTCGTGCTACACACACCACTACTCCATCTACCTCTAGAACTTATGTTGGAAAACCCGGACAGGTAACCCAGGTATGTGTGTGCGCGTGTATATATACATATACAAGTACGCTCTCTCAAGAAAGATATCACTCTAAAGCCTAGGTATTCACTCAACCCAGAGCTCTGATACCACTGTGATGACCCGCCTTTCATTCCACAGAAAGGCGCATCATTATTTAGAAAGAAAGGGATAGAAAGAGAAAAGATAGAGAAGAAAGAACTCAACAATATCAGAATCTCACAGGGGAATGAATAAAATATATTACATCACACAGAATATTACATAGTATCATATACATTAGAGTTATACAACTTATACATCACAAATTAGACAGTTATAAACACCTGTCTATCATACAACTTAAGTACATCACAGAGATATAGACACAAACACTAGCACAACAGAACCATAATATATTTACACGCTGAAGCCACCTGCTCCAAATCTCCTCCAGAATTCATCAAAGCTAACCTGAATCCCTTGGCTACTCATAAAAATTTGAGTACCCAAGAGTTTAATAAAACAGAAAATAAACACTTCGGTCAGACATGGGTCTGGTGTGAGTAAACGGGTTAAAGTTGCTTAGCTTGAAAACCCTTTTGAAAATAAAAGGTATCTCGTAAGACTTCCACACATAAACATGGAAAAAAATTACCTTACGATAACCAAAACATTTGATAGGAAATCCAGTGATATTATAATAGGGTCTAGGGTTTTCAAGTAAAATAGAAAATACCCTAAATTGTTACATTTATTAAATTCCAGCATACATAGGTATACAAACAAACTTGAAGGGCTCTTATTGGAGATTGGATTCCATATAATGGCAAGGCTACTGGGGTACCGCTGTCACAGTACGTGGCCTAGATCACCGTACCGAGTATCCACCCTAAATCCCCTACAACACAAGGTCGGAACCATCCCATACTGGATAGTCCCATACAAGACAACCCCGCAGTTGGCGCGCGATTCCAACCGCCCACTAAGCCGAATAAAAAATGACTTCTAGATAGGGGGAAATGTCGTCCTACTTGGGCGCGACCCACTTAGCCATGCTGCACCTCCCCTGTTTTATCCATTCCTGGTTGATAAGACTTGAGGCTGCGATTACCTTTATAGAAATATCTATCTTAGAATGCTCATCGTCCTCCTAACGATGTTCTGAAAGCATTCAATCCATACAAGTCCATTCTAGGTTCGAACGGAACCGTAAGCACTATCTCGTTACACTCATTGTGGAATCACCTTCAGAGTAAACGACAATAGCCCTTGCACTTTGAGTATCATCTCGAATCTGAAAGTACCATCTCCGTTAACTCATTTTGGAATCACCCTCAGAGTTAACGACAATAGCCCTTACACTTCGAGTCTTCATATTCACTTGAGATTCACAACCTAACATTTAATTTGGATCGATGTGGTTTTCGGATATCCAATTTGAAAATCTGATCTCGGTCTCATTGAAATCCAAAACGCCATTTTAATGTCCAAGCTGTTTAAGGTTTAAACAATTTAACATAGTCAAGATAACATTTTCATAAAGATAAATGATTCACATTATCACAAATAGATAATCCATATTATCCAATTAAACCAAACATCACAAAGCAGCATACATCACATATCAGAGGTATCACGTTCAAATCATCCAATATCATTCAATCATCCATAAGCAAGATTGATTCCTCGATCACAACAGCAGTTGCACTGTAAGTGGCTTAATTTTGGTGATCGTAACACTGAATTTTTTCATTCCTCGATCAAAATAAAGCAAGCTAAAGAGAATATACGTACTATACTGTCTCCTGATGGTACTTTACACTCCACCCCTGACGACATTGATGCAGCTTTCATTGATCACTTTGAAAACTTACTTGGTAACTCCTCCAATTTTACCCCTGAACTTGATATGTTGAATGAAATATCACTTCCATCATTATCCTGTTTCCAAGCTGAGTTGCTTGTTAAACAGGTTACTGATGAGGAAATAAAGGAAACTCTTTTTGCTATGAACAAAAAATCGAGTGGTGGCCCTGATGGATTTAACGTTCATTTCTATGTTAATTGCTGGGATATTGTTCATGTTGATTTTTGCAAAGCTGTTCACAATTTTTTTAACAAATGCACTCTCTTATCAGAAGTTAACTCTACTAACATTGCTCTCATCCCAAAATGTCCTGAAGCTAACTCTGTTACTTCCTTTAGACCTATATCATGTTGTAATGTGGTGTACAAGTGTATTTCGAAAATTATTGCTTCAAGACTTTTGCTTGTTCTCCCTGATATTATATCGAATAATCAAGTAGCTTTCCTTCCTAACCGTTCAATCTTTGACAACATTCTTCTTGCCCAAGAACTGCTGTGTGGGTATGCCAGATCAAATGCAACTCCTTCTGCAATGTTAAAGTTAGACATTACCAAAGCTTATGACACCATACACTGGTCCTCAATAGTTCGAATTATGGCCTTAATGAATTTTCCCAAGCCTTTTGTTGGGTGGGTGTATGAATGCATATCAACTCCGAGCTTTTCCATTATCTTGAATGGTAGACCGGTTGGATATTTCAAAAGTAGACAAGGAATTAGGCAGGGCGATCCAATCTCATCCTACTTATTTCTTATTATGATGGAAGTTTTAACAAGATACATAAATTCCAAGTACTCTTCTGGCTTAATCAGGTATCACCCTAAATGTAAGCTCACTAATGTTACTACTCTCATGTTCGCTGATGATATTATGATATTTATAAGGCCTCGCCTTCCTTCAATCCAGTGTGTCTTAAATACTTTGTCTAATTTTTTTATGATGACTGACTTGCAACTTAATTGTTCAAAGTCTGGTATAACATTTGCTGGGATAACATCTGCTATCTCAAACCCAATAAAGCAACTTTCTGGTCTTCAGAGTATGGATACGGATATGACGTATCTTGGCCTCCCTCTTTTAACTTCTAGACTCAAGACTGCTGATTGCCTTCCACTATACACTAAAATTATTTCCTTGTTTGACAAGTGGTCCAATCGATTCTTAACACAAGCTGGTAGGCTAGTGCTTATCAAATCAGTTGCATTTTCCATGCTTGTTTATTGGTCCAAAGCCTACATTCTCCCAGTTAAGCTTCTGCATATGGTTAGAAGTGCTATGCTCAGATTCTTTTGGACTGGTTCCATCAACAATAGGAAACCACTTCCATGCTCTTTCAGTCTCTTCGAGAAGGACTTGAAATCTGGTGGCTTGGGAGTCATGCATATTATCAATTGGAATATTGCTGCCTTCAATACACATTTGAACTCTATACTAGTCAGGAAGAACTCTAGCTGGGTTAAGTGGGTTTGGTCATACAGAATTGGTAGGTCTAATTTCTGGACTATGGCAGTGCCTAATACATGCAGTTGGACATGGAGAAAGATGCTTAGTCTGCGTGAAACTCTACTTCCCCTCCTTGTTCACAAGATGTCCATCTCTTCTGCTGTTAAATTTTGGTTTGATCCCTGGGTTGACAAGGGGGTGTTATTGATTAAGCTTCTCACCAATCAGCAAATGATTCAAACTGGCATCCCCACTGATGCTTTTGCTGTTGACTACATTAACTATGGTCACTTGCAACTGCCTTTCTCAACAAATCAAGTCATTAGGTCATATTGGAATGAAATACAAAGAAAACTCTACCCTGCTGTTGATGTTGATGCATTGTATTGGGATGCCAAACCTCACTCTGTTTCACTTGTGTATAAACATTTGCAAAGACCTGGTTGTCTTGCTTTTAAATGGTGTGATGTTATATGGTCTGCTGATTCTACTCCTAAGGACAACCTGATGCTTTGGAAAGTTGTTCAGAGTGCATTGTTAACTAGAAGCAGGTTAATGGAGTTGGGCTTTGATTCTGGTTTGAACTGCCTTTTCTGTGATACTGCTGCGGAGACTATTCACCACTTGTTTCCTCAATGTTCATATACCTTGGTACTCTTTGATAAATTGATGAGGGTTGCTGGTTGTAATATGCTGTATGGGCTCAGGGCTGTGGATCTTGATATGATATATAAAGCTACTAGGTGGCGGACTTTGAAAGCTAGATGCATTACAATATGTCTGAAAAAGTATATGTCAATTGTGTGGCTGGAGAGAAATTTGATATGCTTTGAAAAGAGGAGGAGGGACGGGGATGTGTTATGGGACGTTTTGAAGAAGGATATTTACCAGGCAATGATGATTATACCAACAATTCCCACTCGATTCAGAGTTGTGTGGAGTTAGTTGGTTGTCAGTGTTTTTTCTTCTTCTCTTATTTGCATGGTGTGCTTGTTTTTAACTTCTTTACTTTCCTTGTTAGTCTCTGTGTGTTTTTTTCTCTTATTGCTTGTTCCAATTCGTTGGACAAGCTTATGTATTTTATTGTGTTGTTGCAATAAAATCAGGTAGGGGCCCTGTTAACCCCCCTAGCCTTTGCTAAAAAAAAAGATTGATTCATTCTTAATCAATTTAATTAATTCCCAATTAAATTAATTTCCAACTTTAATCACTTGGATTACCTCAATCCTGCTTAGCATTAATTAATTATAACCCAATTAATTAATCATCCTTTACAATCCATCTTAACTAATCACCCTTTATTAATTATTCTTTAATTACATTAAGTAATTAACCTTTAATTATCCATTTTAATTAATCATTCTTGATTAATTAATCTTTAATTACATTAAGTAATTAACCTTTAATTATCCATTTTAATCAATTACGTTAATTAATGATCCTCTAGTTACTTCCATTAATTAATTACTCTTTTAATTGATTACTTTAACAAGTAATTTATCACATTTATTAATTAATCTTAACTAATTACATTAACTAACTTTAATAAATCAATTCTTTAATTAATTACACTAAGTAATTAATCCTTGATTACTTCCATTAAGTAATTATTCTCTAATTAATTATATTTAGTAATTACCCATTAATTACTTCACTAAGTAGTTATACTTAACTTACTACGACTAGTGATTATCCTTAATTAATTAATCTAATTAATTATCTTAAATTAATCACATTAATTAATTAATCCATAATCAATAATTAATGATCTTAAATTAATTAAAATCATTAACTATTCTCTAATTACTTATACTAAGTAATTATACCTTTATTATTATCAAAATCAAGTAATTAATCTTTAGAAATCTCATTAAGTGATTACTTTTAGATTAATTATACTAATTAATCATCTGCAATTAATCACAACCCTAATTAATTAAAGGTAAATATATAACTTAATTACATCAATAACTTTTTAGAAAAACATTTAAGAATCAATTATAAAAATATAACTTATTTATAAACAAAACACTTTAAACATTAAATTTTATAATTGAATACTTGTTCAAATTTATTTAATAACTTAAATAAATTCTTACTTCTTTGAAAACTTTATTATTATAACTTATTAAAATTAAAACATATTTAAAACTTGATTAATCCTTCTTCTTTGAAAATAAATTATTAAAAATCTTTGAAACTTGCTTTAAATACCTTGCTTTGGACTTAAATCATACTTTAACTTGGAAACCTGTTTTAATTTATTTTTAAACCTTGCACCATCTCTATATTTTATAAAAACTATTTAAGTTTTACTTAAATTATAAAACCTGGAAAACGCATCAGACAACCCGATCAGCCACTTGATCAAAATTTCGATCCTCTACCCGAGTCCTACACTACCCACAAAACCCGAGACAACTCGAAAATTTCTCGAGTCAAAACTCAAGATGCAAGCTTCTTCCCAAAACAGTCAGGCCCGGATACCAGAAATGCATCGTGCGCAATAACCTAGGCCCTCTCTGATCATCTCCTCCGGCTCTAGTGCATCATCCACGACCTCGACCATCAGCACGGTAACCCAGAAATAGAAACCGACAGCCAAAACGAAAAATCAACGTCGATCTAAAATATGGAAAATAATCTCATCAGAAAATCAACCATTGCCATCGATTTCGAACATGAGATCCCTCGCCAACATCGTTGGACCTACATCACGACTTCCCACTCCTAATCCCCACCTTGCAATCACCCCCATCACCCATGGTCATCGCCATTTCCTCGCGAACATCCTCGTCCCAAAATTGAACTTCGAACCCTAGTTTACCCTTGCCCAGCAACTCCACTCACCAGATAACTCCCAAACTATTTTCCTGTGATCCCCCACTTACGAACTTCCTTCGACAACGAGGACAATCATCCTGCGGATCGTCTGAAATTGACGATTTACTAAAATCTGATCATCCTCGAATATCTCACCCAATTATAAACTAAAAATCATCCTTCCTATTCCTAAATTCATGAATTTTATACTAGAATCAGGTTATAGAATTGATCCATAAATTCCTGACAATTAAATTTGGACTAAATTTTGATCAGACTTGAAATTTATTTATTTTATAAATAAACAATCCATATATATCTATGAATCTATTTTTAAAATTAAGCTTATATGCTTACAATCACTTTCTATTTACAAATCTTAGCCTATCGTCAAATATCCAGTAAGGTATGAATTTTTTTCTATAAATTTTGAAGCTTGGATAATGAACAGAGGATTTATATTCATTCACACAGTTTTGAACAGGCAAATTCATTCATACACACATACATTCTCATGTATAAACATATGCAAACCATATTTTTCTTTCAAAAATTCATCACCGACATTTAAACATATTCACAGATTTCCAAAACTGTTTTTAAAATTAAATGTTTACTCACCAAGTTTAAACAGAGAGACAGGATTTTGCTTCAGGAATTTGAATTGAATATGAAACTTGATATTGAGCTTGCATTGCTGAAATGATCTTGCATGTTTGAAGCTTTGAAACTGATGTTATTGTTTGATTTCCAGTTTTTCTTTGATTTTATATTTCGGTTTCATTATTTAAGAACAAGGAAGATCTTGAGAAAATTTGAACTGAAAACCAAAATGATTAGTTTTCTTTAAACATTTTAATATATGATTTTATTTTACAAAGAGAGATGTATGCCACTTGTTAGTTCAAATTCACAAATGTCACTTGCATGTTTATATTAATTTACAAATGCTAAAAATAGGGGATTTTATGTTTAAACCCTTGCTGTAAAAATCTCTTATGCATTTTAATCATATAAGTTACAAATATTATAAATGTTTATTATTTACAAATGTCTAAGCTTAAATTATAAGTTTACAAATCTTTAAATCATACTTATTCTTATGTTTACATTAATAGGTTAATGTCTTAATTAATTTATGTATATTTATGTATTCAAATCACATTTATGCAAGTAAAAATTAAAAAGAAAGAATTATTTAGAACCAAAGAAATAAACTTTAATTAAATTTTATTTAAACTTAGGCTAAAATAAAATTTCAAATCAACAAACACATATAAATATTATCTTTATTGGATAGGAAATATAAAGTTTAACTCTTAAATAGTTTTTGAAAAGGTTTTTTATTAAATTAAATCATAACTTTCGAATTTAAAATTTGAAAACATGTTTTTACTTATTAAATTCAAACCAAAGCTTTTCTATTTACAATATATATAAATATATACATTATAAACAAAACATTTAATATTAACTTTGAAAATTATTATACTGATTTTTAAAACATAACCTCAAATAACAATATACATACATATATATTATAATTAGACAACATATTTATATTAGTTTTGAAGAGATAAATTTTACCAATTAAATATTATTAGCTTTTAAAAGAATAAACTTGCCAATTTAATTGATTATAAAGGAAAATTATCAAATCAATTTAATTATTAATAAAGATTATTAAATTGATATTGTCCAAAATTCTGGGTCATCATAATATAAGTCACAATATTGAGCTATCGCAGCCAGTCTTTGGATTATCACATTTCTGCTCCCAGTCTCTGGTTGATAAATGTATTGCATGGATGGACGAGTCTCGTCCTAGCTATATTTATGCTCCCACTAAGCCATAAAGACTTTGAGTTGTTCGATGAATGGTCAGTTCACATTCATCTTGTTTCTCGCTCATGTCCCCAAGTCTGTTGCATATGTCGATAAGTAGGGAGACAAGTCATGTCCAATTAATGATTGATGCTCTCCTATCAGAACAAGGGCAAGGATTAGTGTGCGAACGGTCGAGCTACATCCATTTCGTATTGCTCTTCTAGTCAGACTATGGTAAGAGTCAAGGAATGAATGGTCGCGTCGCATTCATTCGGAGCTGAATTGTCAATCACGTCCATTTTGATTCACATTATCCCACCAAATCTAGGGATAGAGTTGGCTCAGGTGCAGTCATGTTATACTCATCTGGTTTTATACTCCTCCTGGCGGATCGAAGGAGGGTGCTTGAGAACTACTGATCAAGTCGCACTCTTTCATGACTTATTCTCTTATCCATGCTCTGGTAACTGGAGTTATTCGATGGACGTTCGGACACATCCCTTTATGGTAGGTGTGGATCGATATTGACCCTCGATATGATGATACGATATAGTCGGTCACCCGTAACTTCAGATGTCGTTACGACTGGTTTTGTATTAAGGCCTCATTACGGTCGTTGCCTTCAGTCATAAGAACACTAAGCCAGAACACTAAGCCATTTGCATAATTGAGTTAGTTCGTGGATGGTCAAGTTCCATCCTTGGGGAGTTTATACTCCTTCTATCGATTTCAGGCTAGAGTTTGTGAAATAGAGAATGGTCAGAATCCACTCATCTATTCATGGAGTTTGTGGAATAGAGTGTGGAATAGAGATCAGTCAGAATCCACTCAACTATTCATGGAGTTTGTGGAATAGAGAACGGCTGAAATCCACTCATCTATTCATAGAGTTTGTGGAATAGAGAATGGTAGGAATCCACTCATATATTCATGGAGTTTTTGGAATAGAGAATGGTCGGAATCCACTCATTTATTCATGGAGTTTATGGAATAGTGAATGGTCGGAATCCGCTCATTTATTCATGGAGTTTATGGAATAGAGAATGGTTAAAATCCACTCATCTATTAATTCATGTTTGCATCCATGCTTTGTGGATATGGTTCAGTTGTTGTGTGGACTATTCACACCCAGTTTGTGTTTATGCTCTAGTCCGCACTTTGGGGACTCATATATTTATCTCGTAGGCAGCCAGTTTCCACCCAGTTGATGTTTATACTCTACTCCGCACTCTAGCGACTCAGAGTTATCCTACGGGCAGTCGGTTTCCACCCAGTTTATGTTTATACTCTAGTCCGCACTATGGGGACTTAGAGCTGTTTGTTGGGTGGTCAATTGCACCCATCTTTGATTTATATTCCATCTGCTAAGTCGAGGTAAGAGTTATCGAATGAACGGTCAAATCATGTTCATTCATGGAATAGAATTCTTGCCCCTAGCATTAAGGATGAAACTTGGCAAGTGAGATGATCGATTCGTATCTGCCTGATGGTTGTAGCTCCTTTTGTTAAGTCAAGGAAGGGAGTAGGCGATGGATTGTCGGATCAAAACCATGCTTGGATTAGATGGTCAGGTCACATCCACCTCAAGCTGCAGTCATGTCCACGTGTTGATGGCGCTGGTTGATGAGTAGGCAGTCGGTCTTGCCTACTTTAAGTCAAGCTTCCAAACTACCCTCTGTGCTCGAGGTAGGAGTCGATGTGTAGTTGATCAAATCACGTCCACTTTAGTTGGATCCTAACATCGTAGATCTTCTGGAGAGGCATATGTATTTTGGCAAACTTCAAGTATGAGCTGGGGAGCGGATGGTTGGGTTGCATCCACTCCAAGCTTTCTTTGGTCTCCAAGTTAGGCATGGAAGTTGATGAGTGGACGATCAGTCATGTCCACTTTTTGCAGGATCCTGACCTATTCTGGCTTTTCCATTTCGAGTCCTTAGCCCTAAGTCGGTGGCATATGGTAGCTGATTAGCGTTTGAATCAAGCTTATCTTGATGAAACTCCAAAGGTCTGATCATGGTGCTCGAAGATTAGTTGGCGCCCAACTCTAAGTACATGGTCATCAACATCGTTTGGAAGTTGTTCAGTTCAAGTTGGTCATAGTTTACAACACAATTGAAATTGAAACTGAAATAATTCAAAGAAGATTGGAATAAATCTTGTTCATAAGTGAAGCAATTTCGCCTGCTTGCTACTTCACTTTGTCCAAGCCCTTCTAAGCTGGAAGTCGACTGTGGGTGGTCCAATTAATAATCAGAGTTCTTCAATGATGGGTATCCATGTTCCCTGCCCGCCATTCTGTAGGGATTGCACATATTTTTGATGCTTTTCTTTTCGAATCAGCTTTTGGATCACATCTCAAAGGTGTTTGCAATCGTCCTTAGGACTGTGTGTATCTTGGAATATACAACATTCCTTGGATTCTCTTTGGGCTTCGGCGGACTCTCTCGAGGCTGGTTTTCAGTATTACTCCAAGTTATGAGCCTTCAAGTAGATGTTATCGATTGAATCGTTCAAAGGAGCATATGAGTCGAATTTTGAGATTCTGGATCATCTCCTAATCTGAGTCCTTAGCCAACGGGCTTGTATTTTAATTTCTCCTAATCTACTCTTCCTCCTCCTTTCTTAGTTCTGATTCACTTTGTAACAGAAATGATCCAAGGTCATAGGAGGATCTCCATCAAACTAGCTGCCAAAATCTGTCTAGGGATCAATTCCCCTCATCAACACCATCATTATGATATCCCGTTGGGATGTTCGCTTTAGTGATGACGACGACATTGGATCTCTATAGGGAGTCTTTGACCGGCTCACCTAGCATCTGGAATAATCTAGATAATGACGTCACATCCTTGGTGTGAGTCACATGCATTCTGAACTGCTCGACAAACTTCTGATCCAGTTGATTGAATGATGAGATGGATTTGGGTGATAATCGCATAAACCGCATGACTGATACAGCTTCGAGGAACGCAGGAAAGCGTCTGCATTCAATAGCACATATCGCTCTGGCGGAATTCATATGCCACTTGAATTTCATGAGATGTAGTCCAAGGTTGGTTTTCCCTGAGTAAACCAATATAATTGGTACATTGAATCTACTTTGATATTCTGCATACCAAACCACTTCAATGAATAGGCTTCGATTGGGGAGATGCTTCACTCATCGTCAATCCGGTTCATTTTTAAGTCACAGCTACTTGGTATGCTTGTGAATGATGTATACATGCCTGAGATATGAGCAAAGCAAGATGGACCGGTATTGACGGATCAGTGGTATATTACTTACAGTCGGACCCGAGAAAATCTGCTATTTGCTTGGAGTCAGCACTTGGTTTGCCTGGAGTTGCTGAATTTGAAGTGCTGGGTCAGTGAAGAACTGTGCTTGAAGTCATCTTGGCACTTTCTTGGAGAAAATCTTGGTTCGACCTGAGTTTGGCTTTGGGCCAAAGTTTTTTGGGTTTGCTTAGAGTCACATCACCTATGTTCTCCAATCTTTGCGAGTATCATTTGAGTAGCGGTTTCTTGTACATTCCTTGGTTGCAATTCAGAAGCTACCGCTTGATCCTCTATACCCCGGTCAGTCATAGGACATAAGAGAAGTAGACAGAATGCACCGTGTTCAAGCTGAATTTCGAATCCAAAATGTGGGGGCACCGCGCTGCAGCATGGGATCGGTATACCTATATGTTGGAGGGTTTGGTATAGCACCTGAAGGGATCGGTACACCTATATGTTGGATGGATTGTATAGCTCCTGGAGAGATCGGTCTTGATGTATTTGGAGGGATCGGTATTGAGCATGTATATGTATTTAGGGGTCGGCTGAATTGCCTTGGTGAGGGATCGATCATTTAGATTAAGGGATCGGCCATCCCCTAGCTTGGTGCAAATTTAACATCTGATCCTAAGATCTTGCATACATGAGTGAATCCGATCCCTTCCAAATGGGCATGAACACATGAACAATTCCGAACAAGAACTCTAGCATCATCCTTTCCTTTAATTCCATATAAAGTTGATTTAATTCATCTAACCATAGCTATCAACTTCCTTTAGATTTCCTTCAAATCTGAGTAGAATTGGAAGTTTATCATTTGAAAGCTGGATCTATCTCACAAATTGGGAATCCAGAAGTAGAAGGTGAAATCCAATCAAGTCGAGAATTCATTTTTCAGTGAAAACACAAAAACGTTGACGCCAAAAATGGGCATCAACACCCAATAGAATCCGGTGGAGATTAAATGAAGAATGAAATTAAAACGAAGAAAAAATCATAAAGGAACCCAAAGATTTTTATACTGGTTCGACAATCTTGGCCTACGTCCACTTCATATTTTTAATGATCTTTCACTTGATTATGATTACAAGAATGTTTGGATCGGCTGGGATCCACTAGTACAAAAGTGAAAAATAAAAATGGCAGAGACTTGGCTGAGAAAGAAGGATCCCTTTTGTGAAACCATGTTTGCTGTATTTATAGAGGAAGATGTGCTTGGATCGGACTGAAATTTTGGTAGAAAGTTTAGGAGACCAAGACTAGGCTACCGAAAAATTTGCAGGCCATCGGTCCCACAATAGGGATCGTTACCGATCCCTATTAGTGCATCCAAATAGGCTACAATCCCTATGAGGGATACCTCATGATGTAAGCTACTTTCTCCCCATATTGTGCAATTCCGACGTACGGTTTGTGAGATACCCATTTTTCGTGAAGTAGTGTTGCGTGAATTCTGATTTCTAGTTATCCCTCTAGAGGGATAGGTTCGATTCCTCCAACTTGCTCCAAATGCAATGCGATCCCTATGGGGTGTTCCACATGTCCCAATTAGCTTATAGTCCAAGTTTCATGTTGATAGCATATGTAGATTTTGATTTATTGATCGACCATTGTTGCAATATGTAGTGAAAGCTGAATATGGACTATTCCTTTTATACCGATCTCTTTTAATAGGTTAAGTAATTTATCCATAACTTGAGCATACGAATTCCAAATGACTTAAAATTTGAATTTTAGCCTCATGGGGCCTTTCTTGTTACTTTATACCGATCTTACCAAGTTTGGGACGAAAATTGATGATATGTACCAAAACCCTAAGGAAAGGGATAGGCACTGATCCCCCGCCTAGGGGAGGCATTATTCCATACTTTGAATATTATGGAGAGAATATATCTTGGCCTCGTTTAATTATCACTTCATATCATTGCTTGCACTTGATCTTCGAGTCTAATAATCATCTCTCCAGCTATCTTCCTCGATGATCATCTAGTCTAACTTATCTAGTCAATCTGAATATAGCCAGGCCAAAAGGTAGGATAACAATTATTATTGCATAACTATTAGTTATTCTAATTTTAAGGGAAAATTTTTACCAAAATACAATCTTTAGTTTACTAAAAAGAAACTAATAAAATATACACATTGGGGACTTCTAATTGTAACATAAGTAAAAAGTTAAGAAGACTTACAAAGTGTGAAGGTAGCAAAAATTTATTATTTTGAATAACATTTTTAGGACAGAGATATGTAGCTTAGGAGAAAAAATAGTAATTTTCTAAACTTTCTTTTACTTAAGAGTCAAAATCTACTTGAATCAAAATGTGTATGCATGATTAATGTATATAATCACTCGTCAATTCATATTCAAACATAATCTAAACCATTAAATTGTTTGGAGAAAAATCAATAATTATAAATTAATCAAGGGAGATTCATGTAAAGTGTCATTTATAACTCTAGTCATTACAACGAAACTCAAACAAAGCACGGATCCAAATGTAATTAAAAATTCAAAAATTGGATTACCCCATGAGATTAACTCTTTATCCCATCTTCGTAATTGTGTAGCTGAAATCATATTTATATGGAATAATATTGACTTAAAGATGCATATTCGGCTCAAGTTTCATTTTTTTGCCTTCATCTAAGAACATCTAACAAGATCAAGATTTACTTTTTAATCATTCGAATGTAACTTAAATGCATTAATACAATAACATGATAATATATTTGTTTAGTAATTTTGAATATTTTGTAGTAAAAGGACTACTAAATTCTCGACAAAAGCATGCTCGGACTAATTTAATCCCACTAGAATAAGCATCTTAATACAACTACAACAGAACATCAAATAATTTGTAGCAAACAACTTAGGATGCTATAACTGTTAAATATTTAAATGTACCATGTATAAGTAAAACACATCCACATTTCAAGGCTACATAAGGAAACATATGAAGAATAAACTTGGGTAAAACATAAATTATGATTAGGACTCTTCCAAATTCAGTTACCAATGAAAAGTATAGTTATATGAGGCATAAAAATACGAGATTTTCTATCAATAATTTCAATAAAAACCAAGCAGTTTTACTCCAACAATTTAGCATCTTAAACCAAAGGTGCTATGAAACAAAGATTTGACAAAAAAATCAAACCTTGATGTTTCCTAGAGAGATGACGCACCACAATGTTGAGAAATCAAGGTGTGGCTTGAATCTGAAGTCGAAATGTTCAAGCTGCACGGAGAAAATTAATGAGTCGAAAGAAGGAATAGATAGGGCATCATCGATGCCGCTTGGAGAAGGACAGTGTAATAGATGTTGCATGGAAAAGTACTATGTCATTGTAGTTGCAAGAGCTTCCTAAGAGAAACCCTAATAACGAAGATAAAATGTTTTAAGACACTTTAATTACCTCAATTTGAGACTCTAATAACGAAGTCATGAGAACCACTTGACGGTTGCCTGGAGAAGGACTACATAAAGAAAATTACCTCGATTTGGAAGATCAATTTTGCCCCAGCTCCATGAGAAGATGAAGGTAACTAGTAGTATTATAGCGTGTGGTTTTTAGGAGAACTAGAATGAATTTTATTTTGAGAAGATCCGCCGGATGAAGATTTTTTAGAGAAGAAGCCAGTTTGAATTTTGGTTTGGTAAGATGAAATAAGCGTGAATAGGGTTTTAGACGTTAGAAATACAACATTAGAATATTAACCTTTGAAATTTTATATATTTTCAATTTTTTCGAACATACTAATATAAGTATTGCAAAATAATTTCAATGTGTTACCAAAATAAATCTTTGTCTACCAACGGTTTTTCTAGCTTTGTAACGGATAAGGAATGTTGCTACTCTGGAGCATCAAAAAAGTGTTGGTAATTGAAAAATATATGTGTTGACAATTTAGCATTTTGGTGTAGTGCACTTTTGTTGAGAAACCAATACCACATTACTGTTTTATTTCATAACGGATATTCATAATATTCTCATCGAAATATAACCATGTCTATTTTTAGTTGACACCCAAAAGTTGTCACTATTTCAAAAATAATGTTCATTATGTTTTGCAAAAACAATTTTTGTAATTTGATGCATTCAATAAGTGCTATATGGCATGCTCTCACAATTTCTTCGATTACTATAATAGCATGCTAAATTTGGAGGTCCATTGTTCACTTAATATAAAATTTTCATTTCATATATTGCACTTAGTTTACAGTGGAGAGTTCATTGATCAAATATCTTGAACTAGAAGAAATAAATTTCATAGAAAAATTAATATGAAAATACATTTTGAGTAGAAATCATATTTCTCACTCCAATGGTAAGTATCAATTATTATTACTACAATTTTTATTTTTGATGTTTCTTTATGAAGCTGAAGTGACTATCCACTCTCCTCATCTCAACTGTACCTTAAATCACATCTATACTTATACACTTATTTTTCTTTCTAAATGGTTAAACCATTCAAAAGTAATCCCTTATTACAATATCATGATGAACTCTTTACCGAAGCGCATTCGATTATCCTTAACATTTAAGGACATTAAAAATGTTGCATTTTACGTAAAGTGATCAAACTGACATTTATTAATTAAATTTGTAGATCTATATTGTAGTTTTAGTCTTATATTACATTTAACACTGTGATCCTTTTGCGGTCAATCAAATTGAATACTTGATCTTATAATACTTTTTTGTTAGGTTATTTTGAATGAACTAACTTAATTGAAGTATCGTACATTATGAACTGTGACCATTCCTCATATAACACTTATATAAGATAAAATATGGATCAAATATCCATAGTCCTATATTTCTTTAGAGTTCAAAACTCATACAATGTAATACATGGTCTCTGCTAAATAAACGTGTAAGCGACCAAATTACGTATGTATATAGTAGGTGTAAAATAGGCACTTGCATGGGTACTGAAACATTAACATGAAAGAAGCATTTATTAGTAAGTGTATGTTATATTTTCATTTATCAATCTTCAATCCATTTCATTTGTATATCTTAATTGATAAACCTTTTTTCAACCGTATTAAATGCACTTATTATGGATTATCACAACAATATATTACATATGTTCTTAAAATATTATGAAGGTTACATGTTATTGTTTCATTTATCTAATAAGCCACCCACCAGTCTTTCATGTTCCACCAAACCATAGGTTGAAAGGTAGAAGTCTTTTGACTTCACAAGTGAGTGTTCAAAATTGTCCATCTTGGAATTCTGACATTGAGTTGCTTAATAAGTCATATCCCTACAGTTGAGGGATAATTCCTAACGGTATCATATATAGCTCCTAACCTTTGGTGCCTCATCCTAATTTCACTTCGACCTTGAGTTGCTCAATAATTCAAAATAAAATTATTCACTCGTACTTACCATATCGCGATGGCTTAAGTATAGTATATGTACCTTGAGTTTGCTCAACAAATACATATAGTTATCTTACTTCATCTATTCAATATGTTAATAATACTCACATAACATCCATAGCTTGAGTTTTCTCAACAACTAAGGAGTAAGCAAATAATTTATATATGGTAGAGGACAACATTATATTAAAGATTCATAATCTTCAATATAATACATCGAGTGATTTCGACTTGTAGAATAATGTAGTTATTATGAAATGCCCTCGTTACTTAAGTTTCGGACACATCGAAAATCACAACATAGGTACAATACATATGTATTTATCCCTTAAGTTTATTTGTGTTTCTTGGATATTCCACCTTTTGTTTATACATTCATATTATATAAGTTTTGTTATTATATGACTTTTATATTTTATATTACTTATATAATGATCTTATATGTAACATTATATTAATTAAATATTATTTAATTAATTTTATTTACTAACATTTTAATTGATTTTATATTATTTTAGTATAAAATTTATATTAAATATTTACGCGGTAGCTTGGTCCGGCTGCATAAAGGTAATTACAGAGATCGAAATTGACTTTTGATGGGAAAATAGCCATGAGACAACAACTATGTGACCAGAGTGCGATTCCCAAGCAGCTATATCCAGCCCAGGGTCAATAAGGTCGATGAGTGGATGAAAAAGATGTCAGGATTACGAAGGTTAGGTTGGTGATTTGGGTTGGCATAATGATTGATAGGTCGAAGATTGTACGGCCTCTAACAGCTCGGCATAGCAAGAAGAATTCGCCGGATCGGAAAAGTTTGTAGAGTGGTTCAGGTCGGCATGGAATTTATGGTGGACTAGATCGTCATGGTGTTCATGGTGATTTAGGTCGGCATAGGAACGAAGACCTCCGAGTCGACACAATATTATGTCGGCATATAGTATAAAGACCATTGGGTCGGCATGGTGGGTGACATCGACGAGGTCGGCATGGTATGTGATATCCATTGGATCGACATAGTGTATAATGTGGATTGGGTCGGTGTTCCAAGAGAGGTCGGCATACCTGAAGGACTCGATAAAGTATGTGATGGGATGGATCGGCGCGTTGAGAACAGTCGGCATATTATAGTGTGATCGGCATGGCATGGTGTTATGGCTTAGATCAGTATGATTGGCATGGTATGTTGGGCTAAGCCTTCCTTATTATGGACCCAAGATCAGGGGGTCCAGGCATTGCGATGTTAGTCGGATTGGAGGATGCCTTCATCTATAAATGCAGGGACAGGGTGTTATTTTTGGGATTCTCTTTTCGGCTACCAAGAGAACACTCTTCATTTTTGGAATCAGTTTCTCCTTGTTCTAATTTCTTCTCAAGCTATTTTGCATGTATTGCAATTATAATCAGTTGATTGATAAATCAATAAAGAAAGCATTCAAAGTGGACATAGGAAATCAACGTCAAACCACTATAAATCCTGTTTTTTTATACTTTTTGCTATTCATTTATTGAATATTTAGTGTTTCTCCTCATTTTTCATTTAATTTCTTCATTTATTTCACTACCTAAATCTACTCTCGGGTGTTTGTGACCAATTTGGTTGCAAAGATTTTGGTGCTTTCATGGGAGCTTGATTCTCAGGCTATTTGGATCACCTTTGTTGCTATTGGATTGAAGAAATCCCCCAAAGGAGATCCAGGTTTGTTTTCAAAAGCCTGCAGATACAATTCAAAATTTCCAAGATCTAAGCAAAGGACTTTAAGATGGTAAGGCGTGCCAGATCTACTTCCTATAATGTTGATGCCAACGAAAATGCTTGTGTCTAACAAGGGGGTCTAAGCAATCAGCCTGCTAATATGAATGTGGAACTCATCGCAACCCAAAACACTGTTGATTCTATTACCAGGGCCAAATTTAATGATTTGATGAGGGAGCTAATGGAGAGCCGAAAATAGCTAAATGGGCAAATCCAGGTAAATGCCAACCTTATGAACCAGATTGCTCAGCAGCAGCGTCAAAATGTCGGAGGAAGTCCCGCTTCATACTCGACGTCTAATAGCTCAATTTGATCAGACGAACACCATAGGCGTAGGCATCGCTGAATTGAAACGACGCGAGCCGGAACAATGGAGAAAATTGTGGCAGACTATCGCAGGAAGCCAATTGGGATTGGTACTGATCTAATAACCGAGAGGATGGCTCCTTAGCTACACCTGGGAATTCGTGCTCGACCTAGAACTGGGAATATAGGCACTGGAGCACACTTGGATGCTGATCAATTCTTCACCAGGATGATATGAAGTGGATACTCAGGATACACATCTAGAGGACAATAGGCGAAGAAGGCGTTAGATGCCTATGAGACGCTGGTCGGAACATTCATGTAGGGTGGCACCCCTATCCAGACTCCAGATTTATCCGCAATGGTCAAGCAGCTAATGAGGAAGAACTAGGGCTTGACTAATGAACCGGGATGCCGCTGTAGGATCGATTTCACCCTAGAGGGGGGTGAATAGGGTGATAGTATAAATTATAAAAAAAAAGTTAATTTGCGGAAGCTTATAAAATAATTTCAACACAGATCACAGAATAGTAGCAGCACAGATAAAAACAGAATAATAAATGCAGAAATAGAACGACACAGAATTTACCCAGCTTCGGCAAAAACCTGCCTACGTGCTGCCCCCAAGGTTTCTACTAGAAATTAGATAGTCACACGCTTACACACGTAAACTCGCGACACCCGCTACTGACTAACCTGACTCTACGCTCAAAACCCTGCCACAACTCAGCCACTGAGTTACGAATTCTCAAGCTACGCCACGTAGCTTGTCCCCTAGTCACACGACTAGCAAATACAATGGTTTGAAAAGAGATTTAAAAATTAAAAACAAATTCAAAACTAAAAATAAGATAAAGCCCTTTAAAAAACTAAATCCCTTAACAAAAACCCTAATTTAAAAAGGCCGGCCCCTTTTAATTTTTCGACCCGCTTCCTTTTCTATTCGGTCCTTATGAAAATGGCGGCTTCTTCGATCATAATTTAGGGCTTTTGTCCTTCGATCAAAATTAGGGTTTTGGATGCCGTTTGATATTGACGCTCTATTGATCTTGGAGTCGCGCTCGGCTGCTTCTCTTGATTTGTGTAATTAGGGTTCGACTTCGGTTGCTTCGCGATAATTGAATTCGCCTTGGTATGTTGTTTGTATCTTTTGCTTTCAGATTCGACTGCTTGAATTCGATTGCTTTTTCATTCATGCCAATGATGACACTTGGGTACTCGTATTTATATGTATTCGAATACACTAATTAACTCGATACTTTCCTGAAATTCACTTTCGTGATGCACACGACTTTCCTGATGTGTTCGATACTTACTTGATTCATATGGCTTTGTTTTGAGAACTTTCAATCCTTCTTGAATAACAAGTCAGAAACTTTCCTCTTTTTTAATTGCTGACTATTTCAAAAAAAATACGAAATTTTTTTCCTTTTTTTTTTCTTCTGTTTCATGCATTCTGTAACTTGCTTCTCTGCTTGAAGTTGCATCACCGTCCATTGGGTATTTGCTGCATTTCCAAACACCTTTTTTATGGTCTGGTTCCTTCATGATATTGTTCTTGTATCATTACTGTCCACTGAGTTTGAGCACTGCAGTTTCACTTGTATACTTAAGTCAGTGCTGTCTTTGATGTTGTACTTTGGTCTATTGGGCTGCATACATGTTGTAGCTGTACTGTCTTGAGCTCGACATTGTTGTTTACTTGTTTTGATGCATTCACATGCTGCCATACTTGTTCATGCTGCTGGGCTTGATGCAGTTTGATTGTTTTGTAGTTGTTGATGTGTTTCCATATCTCTGGTGCACTATGCCGTAGCCTTGGTCTTTGTTGGTTTTGTTGTGCACTTGTTCATTGTAAAGTAGCTATCTTCACTGATGCTGCACTTAGTCTTGTCTTTGATGTTCCTCTCATTGCATATGAACTTGGTCTACTTGATGCTGTAGCTTTCAAGTATATGTGCATCACTTGACTTCATTCCACTGTGCATTTCTCTGGTTTCTGTAGTTGTAACTGGTCTTTGTAATTTGCTGTGCCTCTGAGTTATTTCTTGCATCATAGTCTGGTTGATGAATTATATTTGTGAACATTAACCTGGGGCAGATGCTATGTCTTTGTGCATTTCACTATGTTCATTTGCTTCATGTCATACTATTTTGTTTCATTGCTGCACTTGACTTTTGTTACTTGAGCTGCTTTCTTGACTGTACTTGTACAACTTCATTGTGGCTTGTACATGCTGTATTGTCTGGACTTGACGTTGCCTTGTGTTGAACCCAGTTTCCAAACTTGGGTTTGACCTTGTGCTCGTGTCGTGATTTTGAATATATTGCACGTGAGTTGAACTTGGTTTTTCATTTGGGTTTGACCTGTGCTTGCCTGTCCCTGTAAATCAATCAAGTGTATATATCGGCGTGCACGGCCTTGTGGCATATACAGTAATATACTGTGTATGTCACAAGTTGTTCGTGTATGATGAATTCAAATTTAAATGACGACGAACAACCCAAATAACTGAGGCAAATATCATTTTCAAAATTCACGTTTTATTTTATATCGCAAAAATATTTTATTTTCAATTTTACTGCGTTAGTAAATATTTTTGCAGATTTCTCAGATCTGGATTCAAACTGAAATGCAGTTGAAAAAAAAAATACGAGTGTGAGTGATATGTAGTGAGGTGAATGTGTAAAATAGTGATGTAATTGAATTTGTATCAAAGTTGTATAGTGAATAGTGAGAGCTTGAATTTGTACTATTCAAAATTGTAATAAATATTTGTTTGAATAAATATTCGTTTGAATTCAAATTCCGTGTTATTTATTTTATTCAGCAAATATTTATTTAATATGTGAAAATAAATATTATATTATCAAATACATTTAAATGAATGTATATATGTTTATTATCATCAAACAACAATCATATAAGCGCATATTCAACAATCTCCCCCTTTTGATGATAACAAACATATACTTAGGATTTTGAAACATATTAAATGTGTTTGATAATTTCACCATTTCAATGCTTGCTCCCCCTATTTAAATGTTTCATCTTTACGAAACTCCCCCTTCTTATATGCATATCAGTATAAGATTTAAATGCCAAAATCCAACATTTCTCTCCCCCTTTTGTTATCAGCAAAAGAATAAAAGTGTCCTGAAATAGAGATAAGGTGATAGATAGTAATATAACATTAAAGCTCAATCGACTATAACTATGTAATTTAAATAGAAAATCAAACAAAAATCATAACCATTCTTGTTGGTCGCATATTCCATTTTAGAGATGATGGGAATGATGTTATCATAAAATCATATAGTTATGTCGAGTTGTGGTATATGTCTATCAGGAATTTGAATTTCTACTAACCATGCATAACCGTTAGGACTTTTAAATGAGGTTAGTAGTATTTCAAAAAAAAATTAATTTAAAAATGAATTCAAGTATCTTCTAACCACGCATGACCGTGAGGACTTTTAAATGGGATTAGAATCAACTTGTTTACTTAATAAATTAATTTTGATATGCATTCCATACATGCATAACCGTGAGGACTTTTAAATGAGCATGGAACTACATATCAAATTCCAAGTAATTCACCCATGCATAACCGTGAGGACTTTTAAATGAGAGCGAATACTTTGAATTTTATTTTATTTTATAAACTGAAAAACTAATGATTCCTGATTATGATACCACATTTCGACAAACTATATTGGATTTTTGATAAGCGATGGTCGATAGAATTATGATAGAATTAGAACTGGTCATGGAATCTTTGCCAAACAAAGAATTTTATAACTCTTGTGTGAATTTCTAAAGAAATTTACTAAGTATACTGTCTTGAGGAAAAATGTATGATTAATATCACCCCTTTTCATTTTTCAGTCACTATTTACCTTTTTGATAATTAGGAGGGGGATAGATTTGTTAATTAGGCACTCAAATTTCTAAAACACCTAAACCGAGACGTAGTTTGCAAAAACTATTTTCTGGAAGGGGTTTTGTAAAGATGTCTGCCAATTGTGAATCAGTTGAAATAAAATTTATGCTGATATTTTCTTTAGAAATATGATCTCGAATAAAATGATGTCTAACATCTATATGTTTTGTTCGTGAGTGATGCACAGGGTTATTTGTGAGATCAATTGCGCTTTTACTATCACACATTAGTGGTACACGTTTAAAATTTAGACCATAGTCTTGCAAAGTCTGTATCATCCATAAGATTTGAGCAGCGCAACCACTTAGAGCAATATACTCTGCTTCTGTGGTGGATAATGCAATACAATTTTGTTTTCTGCTTGACCATGCAACTAATGAATTCCCTAACATAAAACATGCTCCACTAGTACTTTTTCTATCAACTAAATTTCCAGCGTAATCAGCATCTGAAAAACCTTTTAATTCAAAGTTATCGTTTGAAGGATACCAAAGACCAAACCGTGGGGTGTGCAACAAATATCTTATAATTCTTTTAACAGCTTTTAAATGAGATTCTTTTGGGTTAGATTGAAAACGTGCACACAGGCAAACAGAAAACATGATGTCAGGTCTAGAAGCGGTAAGATAAAGAAGTGATCCAATCATACCTCTGTACTGCTTTTGATCAACTGTCTTACCTTTTTCATCCTTCTCAAGTTTAAGTGTTGTATTCATGGGAGTTCTTGCTGGTTTGGCATCTTTCAATCCAAATTTGTTGACCAGTTCCCTAATATACTTTGTTTGAGAAATGAATGTTCCTTTATCGCTTTGTTTGATTTGAAATCCTAAAAAGAATTTTAACTCACCAACCAAGCTCATTTCAAACTTTTCCTGCATGACCTTTTCAAATTTCTCATACAATAACTTGTTAGTAGCACCATAAATGATGTCATCAACATATATTTGAACAATCAAAAGATCATCGTTTTCATGCAACAGAAATAGTGTGGTGTCTACACATCCCTTTTTGAACCCATTTTCAAGAAGATAAGAACTAAGACATTCATACCAGGCTCTAGGGGCTTGTTTTAATCCATATAAAGCCTTTTTCAGTTTATATACATGATTTGGATATTCATGACTTTCAAAACCTTCTGGTTGTTCAACAAACACATCTTCTTTTAAAATTCCGTTAAGAAAAGCACTCTTAATGTCCATTTGTCTTAGTTTAAATCCTTTGTAGCAAGCAAAAGCTAATAATATTCTAATTGATTCTAGTCTAGCTACAGGTGCAAAAGTTTCATCAAAGTCAACTCCTTCAATTTGATTGTATCCCTTAGCGACTAGTCTAGCTTTATTTCTAATTACATTTCCAGATTCATCATATTTATTTTTCAAAATCCATTTTGTTCCTATAACTGGATAATCCTTAGGTCTAAGTGCTAGACTCCAAACATTATTTCGTTCAAATTGGTTTAGCTCTTCTTGCATGGCCATAAACCAGTTTTCATCGTTAAGGGCTGAATCTATGTTATTTGGTTCTATTTCTGAAATAAATCCACTATATAAGCACAGATCACATAGATTTCTAAAGGAGGAACGTGTCTGTATACCTGCTATAGGGTTTCCAATTACCAATTCTGGAGGATGGTCTGCTTTGTATTTCAGTTTTGCTGGATCTAGATTCCTTTGGACTTCTGGAGTTATGACAGTTTCTCTGATATCATCAGTTTCTTTTGGTTCTTCATATTCATCTTTTTCTTTCTCCTCTTCAACATTGCTTTTGGATGTTTCCTGATTATCAATGCCTTCATCAAATTTCACATTGATTGATTCCACGATTGTTTTAGTCCTTTTGTTGTAGACTCTGTAAGCTTTGCTTCTCGAAGAGTATCCCATGAAGATGCCCTCATCAGCTTTTGCTTCAAATTTTCCTAATTGATCACCTGTATTGAGAATATAGCAAGTACATCCAAATACTTTAAAGTAAGCAATGTTTGGTTTATTATTGAACCATAGCTCATAAGGAGTTTTGTTGAGAAGCGGTCTAATCATAACTCTATTCATTACATAACATGCTGTATTTACTGCTTCTGCCCAAAAATGTAAAGGTAGTTCATACTCATTTATCATAGATCTAGCCAACTCTTGTAAAGTTTGATTCTTTCTCTCAACTACCCCATTTTGTTGTGGAGTACGTGGAGCAGAGAATTCATGTTTGATTCTATTTTCATTACAAAAAATTTCAAAATCATAATTTTCAAATTCTCCACCATGATCACTTCTTAGTGAAATAATGGAAACTTCTTTTTCATTTTGGACTAATTTTGTGAAATTCTTGAGATAAGAAAAAGTTTCTGATTTCTTGGCTAAGAAATATACCCATGTATATCTTGAGTAGTCATCAACTATAACAAAACAATATTTTTTACCTCCTAAGCTAGCAATGTCATTAGGTCCGAATAGATCCATATGAACTAGCTCAAGTACTCTAGAAGTGCTTACACTGTTTTTGGCATGAAATGATGATTTTTTAAGTTTTCCTAAAGTGCATGCTTTACAGATGTTTTCTATTTTAAACTCATGTGAAGGTAACCCTCTTACCAAATTTTTCCTTTTTAATTTGTTTAGCAAATTCATACTAGCATGCCCTAAACGTCGATGCCATAAATCAACTTCTATGTCCTTAGCAACCAAGCATTTCGAAAGGGTGAGATCATCAAAAGATAGAGAATATATATTACCTTTCCTCTTACCTGAAAATAAGATTTCTTTAGATGAATTGTCAACAATTTTGCATAAGTCAGAGTCAAAAATAACATTCATACCTTTATCGCATAGCTGGCTGATTGATATCAAGTTGTGGTGCAGATTTTCAACATACAGTACATCATTCAGGGTAAAAGTATTGTTACCTACTTTACCTTTGCCAACAATTTTACACTTTTCATTGTTACCCATTGTGACCCTGCCACCTTTATACGTTTCTAGGCTAAGGAACTTTGATTTATCGCCTGTCATGTGTCTGGAACAGCCAGAATCCAGATACCATTGCTGTTGTTCCTTAGCCTGCCAGCATACCTACACGAGAAAAAAATTTAGTGACCTATTTGTTTTCATAGGTCCAAAATTGTTAGTGCCAAGATATTTTGGAAAATAATCTAGAGAAGACTGAAAACTATTTAAACATGTTCCTTTTGGCACCCAAATTTGTTTTACTTTGAGAGATTTTATATTTGTGCCTTTTGGAACCCAAATCGATACAGTCTTCATATGTTCGGGTTTGTACCAATGACTATTTTGATTATGTCCAAATGAATTGACTTGATTAATTTGGTTTCTATCTTTTTGAAATTTGTTATATCCAAGTCCTTGCCTAGACGTATTAAGAGTTTGTTTCCCTAATAGCATATTCAATGATTTTTCTCCTTTTGAGAATTTATCCAACGTTGTTGATAGTTGTAGGACTTGGGTCTTGAGAGATTCATTTTCATTTATCAGTTGTGTGCACCTTTTTATAGAGTCTTCTATTCTTGTGTTTTCAATTTCTTTCAAAAACAGGATTTCTTTTTCAAGCGATTTAATTTTGTTTTCTAAATTTTTAACCTCTTCTTCGAATGTTGGACACTTCTCACACTTAGGGATTCTGCTTTGATAGGTTTTAACTAATTGGTTAAGTTGTTTATTTAAATCAATTAAAGAATCCTTTTGTGATTCAAGTTTGGCATGTTTTTCCTTAAGTCGTTCAAAACAGCCATTTACTTCGTGAAAATATATAAGTAATTCTGAATGAGAAAGTTTTGATACCTCACTTGGCTCATCATCATCACTGTCAGTTACTTCACCATGAAGACACAGATTTGCTCTTTCACTTCCACTTTCGGTGTTATCACTTTCATCTTCATCAATTTCATCCCAAGTAGCCGCAAAACTTTTCTTCTTCAGTTTCTTTCCTTGGTTTGGTCGATTTTGAGGACAATTTGGCTTGATATGTCCAGGTTTATTACATTTGTGACAGATGATCTCTTGCTTCTCCGAAATGTCTAGTGCTTTGTTTATTCTGCTTTTGATTTGATGGTTTCTGGTTGGATTTCCATACTTGCGATTCCACTTTTTGAATCTCTTTATTAATAGTGCTAATTCAGCTTCACCATCATCATCGTCATCATCGTCATTTTCAGTTGTTCCTTTGAGAGCAATTGACTTCTTTCGAGTATCGCCTCCTTCTCGCTCTTCCTTGAACTTTATCTCTAGCTCATAGGCGGTGAGATTTCCAATGAGCTCTTCCACTTTGATTTGTTTCAAATCCTTTGACTCTTGAATAGCTGTGACTTTTGCTTCAAAGCTTCGAGGAAGAACTCTGAGAATTTTCCGAACTATCTCTAACTCTGTGTATGATTTTCCAAGAGCCTTTGATTTGTATACTATATTGGACAGTCGTCCGTACATCTCTTTGACGTTTTCTTCTTTTGCCATTGTGAAATTCTCGTATTCGCTACTTAACATGGCTAGGCGAGATTCTTTGACTTGAGATGTTCCTTCGTGAGTTACTTCGAGCGTGTGCCATATTTCCTGCGCAGTTAAACAATGAGAGATACGATTAAATTCAAATTGATCCAATGAACAGATAATAGAATTCATAGCTTTAGCATTAGCATTTTGTAATTTATTTTCTAGCTCTGTCCATTGGTCCATCGGTTTATCTATTTCCTGATTGTCTACAATTATAGTTGGTGATCTATAACCTATCTCAATAATGTTCCAAGCGTCAATGGTTTTCAGAAAAATTTTCATTCTATTTTTCCAGTAGGCATATTCACCATTGAACATTGGTGGTCTAACTATGGACTGACCTTCAGCAAAAGCATTATTAAAAGAAGCCATTTTAAAAATTCAAAATTTTTAAAATAAAAGTTGGTTTTTAAAAAAACGAATTTTTTAAAACAGAAGTTGACTTCTATTCCTTGCTCTGATACCACTTGTAGGATCGATTTCACCCTAGAGGGGGGTGAATAGGGTGATAGTATAAATTATATAAAAAAAATTAATTTGCGGAAGCTTATAAAATAATTTCAACACAGATCACAGAATAGTAGCAGCACAGATAAAAACAGAATAATAAATGCAGAAATAGAACGACACAGAATTTACCCAGCTTCGGCAAAAACCTGCCTACGTGCTGCCCCCAAGGTTTCTACTAGAAATTAGATAGTCACACGCTTACACACGTAAACTCGCGACACCCGCTACTGACTAACCTAACTCTACGCTCAAAACCCTGCCACAACTCAGCCACTGAGTTGCGAATTCTCAAGCTACGCCACGTAGCTTGTCCCCTAGTCACACGACTAGCAAATACAATGGTTTGAAAAGAGATTTAAAAATTAAAAACAAATTCAAAACTAAAAATAAGATAAAGCCCTTTAAAAAACTAAAACCCTTAACAAAAACCCTAATTTAAAAAGGCCGGCCCCTTTTATTTTTTCGACCCGCTTCCTTTTCTATTCGGTCCTTATGAAAATGGCGGCTTCTTCGATCATAATTTAGGGCTTTTGTCCTTCGATCAAAATTAGGGTTTTGGATGCCGTTTGATATTGACGCTCTATTGATCTTGGAGTCGCGCTCGGCTGCTTCTCTTGATTTGTGAAATTAGGGTTCGACTTCGGTTGCTTCGCGATAATTGAATTCGCCTTGGTATGTTGTTTGTATCTTTTGCTTTCAGATTCGATTGCTTGAATTCGATTGCTTTTTCATTCATGCCAATGATGATACTTGGGTACTCGTATTTATATGAATTCGAATACACTAATTAACTCGATACTTTCCTGAAATTCACTTTCGTGATGCACACGACTTTCCTGATGTGTTCGATACTTACTTGATTCATACGGCTTTGTTTTGAGAACTTTCAATCCTTCTTGAATAACAAGTCAGAAACTTTCCTCTTTTTTAATTGCTGACTATTTCAAAAAAAATACGAAATTTTTTTCCTTTTTTTTTCTTTTCTGTTTCATGCATTCTGTAACTTGCTTCTCCGCTTGAAGTTGCATCACCGTCCATTGGGTATTTGCTGCATTTCCAAACACCTTTTTTATGGTCTGGTTCCTTCATGATATTGTTCTTGTATCATTACTGTCCACTGAGTTTGAGCACTGCAGTTTCACTTGTATACTTAAGTCAGTGCTGTCTTTGATGTTGTACTTTGGTCTATTGGGCTGCATACATGTTGTAGCTGTACTGTCTTGAGCTCGATATTGTTGTTTACTTGTTTTGATGCATTCACATGCTGCCATACTTGTTCATGCTGCTGGGCTTGATGCAGTTTGATTGTTTTGTAGTTGTTGATGTGTTTCCATATCTCTGGTGCACTATGCCGTAGCCTTGGTCTTTGTTGGTTTTGTTGTGCACTTGTTCATTGTGAAGTAGCTGTCTTCACTGATGCTGCACTTAGTCTTGTCTTTGATGTTCCTCTCATTGCATATGAACTTGGTCTACTTGATGCTGTAGCTTTCAAGTATATGTGCATCACTTGACTTCATTCCACTGTGCATTTCTCTGGTTTCTGTAGTTGTAACTGGTCTTTGTAATTTGCTGTGCCTCTGAGTTATTTCTTGCATCATAGTCTGGTTGATGAATTATATTTGTGAACATTAACCTGGGGCAGATGCTATGTCTTTGTGCATTTCACTATGTTCATTTGCTTCATGTCATACTATTTTGTTTCATTGCTGCACTTGACTTTTGTTACTTGAGCTGCTTTCTTGACTGTACTTGTACAACTTCATTGTGGCTTGTACATGCTGTATTGTCTGGACTTGACGTTGCCTTGTGTTGAACCCAGTTTCAAAACTTGGGTTTGACCTTGTGCTCGTGTTGTGATTTTGAATATATTGCACGTGAGTTGAACTCGGTTTTTCATTTGGGTTTGACCTGTGCTTGCCTGTCCCTGTAAACAAGTGTATATATCGGCGTGCACGGCCTTGTGGCATATACAGTAATATATTGTGTATGTCACAAGTTGTTCGTGTATGATGAATTCAAATTTAAATGATGACGAACAACCCAAATAACTGAGGCAAATATCATTTTCAAAATTCACGTTTTATTTTATATCGCAAAAATATTTTATTTTCAATTTTACTGCGTTAGTAAATATTTTTGCAGATTTCTCAGATGCTGGATTCAAACTGAAATGCAGTTGAAAAAAAAATACGAGTGTGAGTGATATGTAGTGAGGTGAATGTGTAAAATAGTGATGTAATTGAATTTGTATCAAAGTTGTATAGTGAATAGTGAGAGCTTGAATTTGTACTATTCAAAATTGTAATAAATATTTGTTTGAATAAAATATTCGTTTGAATTCAAATTCCGTGTTATTTATTTTATTCAGCAAATATTTATTTAATATGTGAAAATAAATAGTATATTATCAAATACATTTAAATGAATGTATATATGTTTATTATCATCAAACAACAATCATATAAGCGCATATTCAACAGCCGCAGATCATGTAAGATGATGTGATAAATTCCAGATGTATGCAAAGGTCCCAAGAGTGCCGCTGATAGAAATCAAGCAAATGGTTAGTCCATGGCTGTTGCAGTTTGGGGAATTGATATCGTCGGCTCTTTGCCGATTTCTATGGGTGGTGCAAGATATGCGATTGTCGTAGTTGACTATTTCATTAAATGGACCGAAGTAGAGCTATTAGCAATGATCACAACCAAAAAGGTCATTAACTTTGTTGTTCGAAATATTGTATGCCATTTTGATCTTCCACGAACTATCGTAACTGATAACGGAATTCAATTTAATAGTGTTGAGTTTAGGAAGTTTTGTCGAAGGTATGGTATTGAGAAAAGGTTTGCAGCAGTCGCTCTCCCGCAGACGAATGGATAGGTTGAAGCTATAAACAAGAGTATAAAGTCCATCTTGAAAAAGGGTTTGGAAAACACTAAAGGCAAGTGGGTGGACGAACTTCCTGCGACGCTTTAGGCCTATAGGACCACTCACATGTCTGCGACCGGCACACTCCATTCGCCCTGGATTACGGAGCCGAAGCAGTTATTCCTGTAGAAGTCGAAGTCCCTTCTTATTAGGTAACATACTACGATCTCAGAACAAAACAAAACTGTTATTGAAGTCATTGGACTTTATTGATGAGAAGCGTGAGGAAGCTGATTTGAGAGCGGCTGCACATCGACATCGGGTCGCCTATAATACTAAGGTCCGACCGAAAACTTTCGAAGTGGAGTTGTTCTAAACGGAATTTTTCTAGTCCCATTGCATATGATCCCGGTATAGGAAGAGCCATACGTCATTGGACAGAGGCTTAGAGAAGGAACTTTCAAGCTAGTGACTATTGATGGCGTAATGCCTCCAAGTGCATGGAATAACAGGCATTTAAGACGTTATTTCACCTGGACTATTTCTTTCAGAATTTATTTTCAATATTTTCTTTGGTGTTTGATTTTCTAATGTGTAATAAGGCAAGTTATATTTATCCTTACTTTTGTGGTGAATAAAAGCTTGAAGCTCCCTTTGCATAAATTATTATTACTGCATGTTATGTTAAATACGCGTTGAAACTGATTGATATCGACATATGCAATGTACAAACAGATGTGTAATGAAAAAATCTCCAAGTCCCTAGAGTGTGGATTAGAGTACTCTAAGTCCCTAGAGCGTGGACTAGAGTATAAACGACTTGAAAAATTTCTAAGTCCGTGGAGTGCGGATTAGAGTACTCCGAGTACTTGGAGCATGGACTAGAGTATAAATGACTTGAAAAAAATCTCTAAGTCGTCGGAGTGCGAATTAGAGTACTCTAAGTCCCCAAAGCGTGGACTAGAGTATAAACGACTTGAAAAAATCTCTAAGTCCCCGAAGTGCGGATTAAAGCACTCTGAGTCTCCAGAGTGCGGACTAGAGTATAAACGAATTGAAAAAAATCTCTAATGCGGATTAGAGTACTCCGAGTTTCCAGAGCACAGACTAGAGTACAAACGACTTGATAAAAATCTCTAAGTCCCCAAAGTGTGGATTAGAGTACTCTAAGACCTCGGAGCACGAGCTAGAGTATAAAAGACGTGAAAAAAATAACTAAGTCCCCAGAGTGCGGATTAGAGTAATTTGAGTCCTCGGAGCACGTACTGGAGTATAAACGACTTGAAAAAACTCTCCATGTCTCCAAAGTGCGAATTAGAGTACTATGAGTCCCTGGAGTGCGGAATAGAGTATAAACGACTTGAAAGAAATGTCTAAGTCCCTGGAGTGCGGATTCGAGTAACATGGACTAGAGTATAAATGACTTGAAAAAATTCTCTAAGTTCCCAGAGTGCGAATCAGAGTACTCTGAGTCCTCGGAGCATGGACTAGAACATAAACGACTTGAAAAAAATCTCTAAGTCCCCGGAGTGCGGATTAGAGTAATCTGAGTACCTGGAGCGCGAACTAGAGTATAAACGACTTGAAAAAATCTCTAAGTCCTCGGAGTGCGGATTCGAGTACTTCGAGTCCTCAGAGCATGGACTAGAGTATAAACGACTTGAAAAAATCTCTAAGTCCCCGTAGTGCGGATTAGAGTACCTTGAGTCCCCGCAGCATGGAATAGAGTATAAATGAGTTGAAAAAATATTTAAGTCTCGGAGTGCGGATTAGAGTACTATAAGTTCTTGGAGTGCGGACTAGAGTATAAACGACCTAAAAAAAATCTCTATGTCCCCGGAGTGTGGATTAGAGTATTCTATGTCTCCGGAGCGCGGACTAGAGTATGAATGACTTGAAAAAGTCTCTAAGTCCTCGGAGTGCGTTTAGAGTACTCTTAAGTCCCCGGAGCATGGACTAGAGTATAAACGACTAGAAAAAATAATCTCTAAGTCCCCAGAGTGTGGATTAGAGTACTTTGAGTCCTCAGAGCGTGGACTAGAGTACTTTGAGTCCTCGGAGCGTGGACTAGAGTATAATCGACTTGAAAAAATCTCTAAGTCCCCGGAGTGCGGATTAGAGTAATTTGAGTCCCCGAAGCACAGACTAGAGTATACACGACTTGAAAAAAATCTTTGAGTCCATGTAGTGTGGATTAGAGTACTCTGAGTCCCCGGAGCGCGTCCTAGAGTTTAAACGACTTGAAAAAATATCTAAGTCTTCAGAGTGCGGATTAGAGTGCTTTAAGTCCCTGGAACACGGACGAGAGTATAAACGACCTTAAAAAAACTTCTATGTCCGTAAAGTGGACTAAAAAGTTCTAAGTACCCAAACAGACGGATAAACAAGAGAGCTGTTAACCGTTACCTATCCCACGAACTCCGATCAGAGATCGACGGAAGATGCTCAAACTTTTAACAGCATGTTAGGAATATATGAATGTTATTATTTTATTATAACTTATATACTAAAACTATTGTCTAGATATATATGAATGTTATTATGCTGGATATATATAAGGCATGTACTGACTATTGAAGACTATACAGTATAAAGATCACGAATGAAGAAATCAAGTTTGACGACTCATGAGTATCAAGATCAAGATTTGAAGACAAGTGTCTAGTTTTTTTAAAACTACATAATAGCATGGAAATATTCATTTCAAATTTCATTTGGGATGGAACCCATTTCTACCTTCTTAGTGGCTTACAAACCCATGACAAGTAGCTTACAAACCTACAACAAGTGGCTTATAAACCCACGAACATCTTGGTTTTGTACAAGTTCTTGAGTCCTGATGTGATGAAATATTCTACAGGAAGAAGCTTGCAAAACTACTTCAAAATGGTTTTTCAAAATGATTTTCAAAACTGCTTTTCAAAATGTTTTAGCTTTAAAAATTATCTTTTCAAATGATTTATGTTTTAGCCTTAAAACATTCCTTGTTTTTGTTTTTAAATAAATTCTTGTTTTAAACTTCGTTTGTTTTTAAAACTATCTTTCGATTTTTAAATATTCTTTATAATACTAGTGTAAATCGCACGTACGTGCATCTAATTATTTAAAAATGTTTTATTTTTTATTTAAAAAAATGTATGAATGGATGCGTGCTATAAGTGCAAAAATTTGATGGTCACATCAATTTTATTTATTAAATTTCATTGATGGATGGTTGAAAAGTTAGTGGTGGTAGAGGTTGCAAAGTGGTGGTGAAATTCCGTTGATAAGTGTAGGGTATTTTTGGAATTTCAAAAAGACACCATAGAAATCTATTCATTGAATTCTCTTTATTAGTAGTAGAGATATGTACTTGAGATTTAAAATCAAATTTATATATGCATTATAAAAATATATTTTTCTACTCTTATATGTTTTTAAAACACAGGAAAATTAGTTTATTTTACTCCAAAATCATTTCATCTTGTTTTCCTTTCAATACAATTTTCAAAAAAAAATTACATTGCCTTTAACTAAGGGATATCGACATCATGGAATACCCCATACTGACATGGTGGCCTTAAATTCAAAAGTTTCAATTTTCAAAAGAAGTGTCTATTCGTTTAAATCTTTTCACGAATGGTTATGACCGTTACTGGTCTATAAATAGCCTTCAAAAAAGAATTTTTTAACTAACTATTTTCTTATTTTCTTCACTCCTTCTTCACAAATCCATATTCTAAAATTTTCATATTTTTAAGATTGTGCCTAAAATTCTACCGAATTCTCAAGTGAATCAAATCAGAATCTCATTCTTGTTTGATTCTCTGTCCTCTCTTGAAGATCAAAGTGCTTTTAGAGTTATAGGATCGATGTAATCAAAAGTTTATCAAATCTCTTTATAAGGTGTGGTTGTGCCTAGATATCAATTGGGTGATCTTGTGTCCCGTAAATCAAGAGAGTTTGCCCCGGACTCGAAGATAAGAGGGTACCTCAAGGCCTTTAGAAATTGAGGATTATAATCTCGACATTGGTATAATAAAAATCCGTATGAGGTGTTTTCCTTGGTACATGATTGGACGTAGGGTAACTCCAAACCAGTATAAAATCCAGTGCGTTCTTTCCTTTTACTGCTTTTTATTTACTTTCTGCATCTGTGCTTGATTTTGTGATTGTTCTGTGATTAAGTCTTAGAATCCATTAAATACTATTCACCTCTCTCTAATGTTAAATTAACCTTAAGATCCTTAATTTGCACTCCCTTTCAATTGGTATCAAAGCGTAGGTTTTTATAGTTTTCATAGTCTAAAACTTGAAAAGTTAAAAATGGCATTTTTAGGAAATTTTGTTAATACTAGTTTGAATTTATGCATTTCATCAAAGTATCATAAGTATGCATTAGTTTTTATGAAAAATCAAGTTATATACCGAATTGGTTTGTTATGCAGGAACAAAAATATTACATGGCTTTTGAAGAATCAACAACCAATGGGACAAACTGTGCAAAATGAGAATGATAAATGGATACTTGATAGTGGCTGTTCAAGGCATATGACTGGAAATCCCGAGATACTCAATGACATTATATATCAAGATGGTGGATTGGTCAACTTTGGAGATAACTCAAAAGGATATGTGATTGGCATCGGTAATGTCGGTAATTCTAAAACTCCTCTTATTTCTGATGTTTTGCTAGTTAGGAATTTAAAACATAATCTGCTTATTATAAGTCAACTATGTGATAAAGGATTTAAATTTAAATTTGGAAAAGATAAGTGTCACATCGAAGATTATAAGTCAAATATTATCTTTGAAGGAATTAGGAAGAAAAACATTTACATCCTTAGTATGAAAGTTTCAAATGATAACTTATGTCTTTTAGCTAATATAAGTGACCCTTAGATTTTGCATAAAGATTTGGTCATTTAAATTTCAATCTGTTATCTAGGTTATCAAAACTTGATTTAGTTAGGGGTCTTCCCAAGTTAAACTTTAAATTAGATAGTATATGTAATGCTTGCCAATTAGGAAAACTTAAGAAAAGTTCATTTAAATTAAAAGATATGATTTCTACTTCTAAACCTCTAGAATTACTTCATTTAGATTTATTTGGTCCACCTAAAGTTCAATCAATTAATCACAATGATTATGTTTTCCTAATTGTAGATGATTATTCTAGATATAATTGGACAATTTTTTTAAACTTAAAAGTGATGCTTTTGAATTATTTAAGAATTTTGCTAAAAGAATTCAAAATCAACTTTCTTTAAAAATAAAAACCATTCGTAGTGATCACAGTAGAGAATATGAAAATGAAAATTTTGAGAATTTCTGTAATCAAAAAGGAATTACTCATAATTTCTCTTTTCCAAGAACTCCACAACAAAACAGAGTGGTAGAACTTAAGAATAGAACGATTCAAGAGTATGCTTGAACAATGCTTTTCGATAGTAACTTACCTAAAAACTTTTGGGCTGAAGCAGTCGCTACAGCTTGTTATATATTGAATAGGATTTTAATTAGACCATTAACTAATAAAACACCACATGAATTACTTTACAATAAGAAACCCATAGTAGCTTATTTTAATGTTTTTGGTAGCGATGTTTTATTCTTAATACAAAAGATAATTTAGATAAATTTGAATCTAAATTCGATAAAGGTATCTTTATCGGATATTCTAATAGAAGCAAAGCATTTAGAGTTTATAATTTAAGAACTAACACTATTGAAGAAACAATGCAAGTATCTTTTGATGAAAATTTTAAAGATACTGTACAAATAGAAGAAGAAGATTTTGTAACTTTAAATAATGAACCTAATGAAACTAATGATGAAATCATTCAATCTAATAAAAGTATTAAGTTATTAAAAGATCATCCTGTAGAAAATATACTATGAAATATTGAGTCTATAGTTAAAATAAGAAATCAACTAAATAGTATGAGTAATGTAGCTTTTATATCAACCGTTGAACCTAAAAATCCAAAGAAAGCATCATCTGATGATTCATGGATTCTTGCTATGCAAGAAGAATTGAATCACAGAAATGATGTTTGGGAACTTGTTCCTAGACCTGAAGATAAAAGTATAATTGGAATAAAATGGGTTTATAAAAATAAAATGAATGAACTTGGTGAGGTCGTGATAAATAAAGATCGTTTAGTTACGCAATGTTATTGTCAAGAAGAAGGAATTGATTATGAAGAAACCTTTGCATCCGTAGCAAGACTATAAGCTATCAGAATTCTACTTGCTTTCGCAAACTAAAATAATTTCAAGTTATATCAAATGGATGCTAAAAGTTCTTTTCTAAATGGTTTTGTAAAAGAAGATGTTTATGTTGAACAACCTCCACTTTTTGAAGATAATAAATTTCCAAATCATGTATATAAATTAAAGAAAGCTTTATATGGTCTGAAACAAGTTCCTATAGCCTGGTATGAAAGACTAAGATCTTATTTACTACAATCTGGTTTTGAAATTGGTAAAATAGATACAACTCTTTTTATTAAAAGAAACAAAAATGGCATTCAATTAGTACAAATATATGTAGATGATATAATATTTGGGTCAACTAATAACATAATGAATAAAGAATTTTCAGATATAATGACTGAAGAATTTGAAATGAATCGTATGGGAGATCTAAGTTCTTCTTAGGAGTTCAAATCAAACAATTAGATAAAGGAATTTTCAATAATCGAGAAAAATATGCTAAGGATCTAATTAATAAATTTGGATCGACCACTTCTAGTGGGAAACCAGTGACAATTAATGTAGCTTTAAGTAAAGAAAATAAATCAAAAGATGTTGATCAAAATTATATAGGGGAATGATTGGTTCGCTGCTTTATAGAACAGCAAGTCGTCCTGACATCATGCATAGTGTCTGTCTCTATGCAAGATACCAATCTCAACCTAAAGAAACTCACTTAAAAGATGTTAAAAGAATTTTAAGATATGTAAAACATACTTTAGATTATGGTTTATTTTACCTAAAAACGACGTATTTGATTTAGTTTCATATTGTGATGCTGATTACGCTAGTTGTAAATCAGACCGAAAAAGTACAAGTGGAACTTGTCACTTTCTAGGACATTCTCTGGTTTCCTGGTTTAGTAAGAAAAAACACTGTATCCTTGTCAATAACAAAAGCAGAATATATAGCTGCTGCTTTGGCTTGTTCTTAAGTTATATATATGCAACAAACTTTAAAAGATTTTGGATTAACTATAAATAAATCACCAATTTATTGTGATAATACTAGTGCAATAAACTTATCTAAAAATCTAACTCATCATGCCAGAACAAACATATTGATATTAGACATCATTTTCCTAGAGATAATATAAGTAAAGAAGTCATAACTCTTGAATATATTAATACTGAAAAACAAATTGCTGATATATTAATCAAACCATTAAATGAACAAAACTTTACTAAATTTAGAAGAGAATTAGGTTTATGTTTATTAACTGAAATATAAATTATAAATAATACAAGTATAGTTAATAATTAATATAAAAAAAACTTTCTCAAAAATTGAACTGGTCATGTCGGCATGACAGATCCCCCTATGTTGACATACAGGCCGAGATTTTCAAATTTGAATTTCCCTCTAAAAGAAGTTATTTGTTATATATTTATATATATTGACTTTTACTCCTTTTCTCTATTCTATTCTCTGTAATAAACTTCTAAAACAGTAAATTAATGGCTTCCTCTTCTAATAATTAATCTTCTTCACCTACTTCTCCTCATTTTAGTCCTTTTCAACGTTCCACACACGTACGAGTCATCAAATTACAAGAGAAGATGAAAGATTTGCTTCAAATGATGATGGAAATTCAAGTGAGTCAACTGCGAATGGCTAGAGAACAAGATAGGCAAGGCAAAATCCTTAGGAATTTACAAAAACTTTCTTGTGGATAACCATGCCAATCCCATTGTCATCGAAGAATCATCACAAGCCTAGATTCTGAAGAAGAAGAGCCTCTAGATGAACTATAAGAGGATCAAGAAGAAGAACATCCTTTGCCGAATCTGGATGTTTATATGGACGAAGACGTTGGCGTGATTTGCGTTGGAGAGGTCCTTTTTGACACTAATGGAAACTTGGTCGAACAACATGGAAACTTTTGTCTCCACTATCCAAATTGTTCGGTCCATAAATCACCAATAGTTAAGGATTCTCGTTAATCCTTTTTCATTTTTCTCTTTCTTGATTGTATATTGGTTTGTTAATTTGTATATAAGTGTTATCTTAATTAGTGTTCTTCTAAAAACAATCTTTGGTGTATAAAATCTTGAATTCCATTTAACTTAGGATGCTATATTTCACTTACACATAGTTCTTATTCTTATGCCATATGTTTGTTTATCTCATTTTCTATTAAGTTCACGGTTTATAGGTTATTTCTTGTTGATGACAAAGGGGGAGAAGTTATATAAAATAGTAGGCTTAGAGTAAGGGGGAGTCATGGTATGATCGAAGTGGTAAGTATATTTTATAAGGTTGTCATCATCCAAAGGGGGAGATTGTTTGGAACTAGGATAGTGGTTTTGATGACAAAAACCTTTGTAACTTATTTTATTATAACTTATATACTAACACTACTGTCTAGATATATATATATATATATATATATATATGAATGTTATTATGCAGGATATATATAAGGTAGGTACTGATTATTGAAGATTGTACAGTATGAAGATCAAGAATGAAGAAATCAAGTTTGAAGACTCATGAGTATCAAGATCAAGATTTCAAGATAAGTGTCATAGTTTTGTTAAAACTTCTTAATAGCATGGAAATTGTCATTCCAAATTTCATTTGGGATGGAACCCATTTCTACCTTCTTAGTGGCTTACAAACCCATGACAAGAACTTACAAACCTACGACAAGTGGCTTATAAACCCACGAACATCCTGGTTTTGTGCAAGTTCTCGAGTCCTGATGTGATGAAATATTCTGCAGGAAGAAGCTTGCAAAACAACTTCAAAATAGTTTTTCAAAATAATTTTCAAAACTTCTTTTCAAAATGTTTTAGATTTAAAAATTATCTTTTCAAATGATTTTCAAAAGGATGTTTTAGTCTTAAAAAATTCTTTGTTTTTAAATGAACTCTTGTTTTAAACTTCGTTTGTTTTTAAAACTATCTTCTAATTTTTAAATATTCTTTATAATATATATACTCGAGATTTAAAATCAAATTTATATATACATTTTAAGAATATATTTTTCTACTTTTTTGTTTTAAAACATAGGAAAATTAGTTTATTTTACTCCAGAATCATTCCATCTTGTTTTCCTTTCAATACCATTTTCAAAACAAATTTTACATTGTTTTTAACTAAGGGATGTAGACATCATGGGATACCCCATGTCGACATGGTGGCCGTTAAATTCAAAAGTTTCAATTTTCAAAAGAAGTGCCTATTCATTTAAATCATTTCATGAATGGTTATGACCGTTACTGGTCTATAAGTAGCCTTCACAAACGAATTTTTTAACTAAATATATTCTTATTTTCTTCACTCCTTCTTCTCCACAATCCATATTCTAAAATTTTCATTTTTTTAAGATCGTGCCAAAATTCTATCGAATTCTCAAGTGAATCAAATTAGAATCTCATTCTTGTTTGATTCTCTGCCCACTCTCAAAGATCAAAGTGCTATTCAGAGTTATAGGATCAATTTGTAATCAAAAGTTATAGGATCAATTTGTAATCAAAAGTTTATCGAGTCTCTCTATAATGTGTGGTTGTGCCTGAAAATCAATTGGGTGATCTTGTATACCGTAAATCAAAAGAGTTTGCTCCGGACTCGAATATAGGAGGGTATCTCAAGGCCTTTAGAAATTGAGGATTGTAATCTCGACATTGATATAATAAAAATCTATACGAGGTGTTTGCCTTGGTACAGGACTAGACGTAGGGTAACTCCAAACCAGTATAAGATCTCATGTGTTCTTTCCTTTTACTGCTTTTTATTTACATTCTGCATCTGTGTTTGATTCTATGATTGTTCTATGATTAAGTTCTGCATTTGTTTGTGTCATAATTTTAATTTAGTCCATATAAGTCTTAGAATCCATTAAACACTATTCACCCCCCTCTGGTGTTAAATTAGCCTTTAGATCCTTAATCCACACCCCCTTTCACATCGGAGTACGGCCGTTAGTTACAATTCCAGCTTGGTATCATTTGTGACTTAAGATGAAGCCTTTAGAGGAGCTTTGAGATTAAGATAATGAATTATCAATGAAACTTGGAAAAATTATCACAAGCACTTGGAACGGGAGAAGTTACTCTATGAAATAATAATTCACTCGACGGTTGATTGAGGAACAAAATTTAATTTACAATCCCACGAATTCGTTACAAGCCAATCGAGAGACCAGGATCCACGCCCGTACATATGCTACTGAAAGGAAAAGAAAAAAAGGAAAACAACGCAAGTCTAACTAATTTGGACTAAGCATAATAATACAAGACCCGACTATTTCTTTGACTTCCTCTCCTTCTTTGGCTTTTTGAGGGTTTGAATTGGTTGATCGTCTTTTTCGAGACCTTGAGTATAAATACTTGAGGAAGGAGGAGGAACTACAGTAGGAGTGGACCCGTCGGTAGAAATGAATTGTAAAGTCCTATGGACAGGATCATTAATCACCACCAAATTGGGTTCACCCTTAACTTTAAACTTTTATTTCTCCTCTTTTTAAATCCGCTCCTTCATGCTGAACTCAATAGTATACTCAGAAGCATCCGTAACTGTAACATTATCTTGTTCCTCCATAGGTAATGTGTCCTCAAGTTTGTCCTCACCAAGCGCCCCAATCACCTAAGCATCGAGCCGTGGGATATCTGCAGCAGCCGGAGCCTCGGCAACTTGTCCTTCCTGCTCCATGGCGACATCGCTCCTAGGAATTAACTCAGGACTAAGATGACCTATAGAGTTTCGTAAAAAGAAAATGTTAGACTATAGCTATTATTTATCAAGAACGACAACTTTTTAGATTAAAAAGGCTTCGATGATGTACCGACATCTGGATGACTCTCGGCAGTCATCAGAGTACTCCCTTCGATGATAGGAGACATTATTTGTGGGCCAAGTCCAGGTTTATCTAGATCTTAACCGACGTGCTCCTCCATGGGATGAGAAGATGATGTTCCAGCCAATTGTGTATGAGGAGGAGGACCCTTAGGTTCAGTTCCAAGAGACCCTGCAACATCATGTTTCTCTTGGACCAGTGTAGGGGTCTCGCTAAATTATAATTTAGCGACAACTATGTCAGTTGGCTCATTTCCTCGGAGCACTTCCTACACAAGTGCACCCTTATCAAGCTCTGTCACTCCCAACTCCTCTTTCTTGATCCTTATGATGATCTCCCAAGCTTCGACAAGTGACTCAAGATGGCCCTCGCTTAGAAAAGTCAAGTCACGGTGAAGGAGGACTTGTACATTGAACTCAGTGATGAGTCGATCAAATAAGCATTCCTCCCTACCGGACTCAGTCACTGCCTCATTTTGGGAGTCGGCTTCCGCAAGCACCGCTTTCTTGCCCTCTTCGTGAGCGGCTTCTTTCAAGGCTTCGATTTGGGAGAATTGCTCATCAAGATTCGTTTTTAGGTTTCTTGTTTCGACGATCCCCTCACAATACGTTTGTGACTCCTCTTGCGCCTTGACTTTCTCCTCCCTCTCCTTGGGTAGTAGTTTTACTAACTCCTTCATGCGGCGGGCTAAAACATCTTTCTCCTTTTGTAATGAGTCATTTTCCAAAGCCAAGGTGCCGCTGTGGTGGAGTGCATCATCCAATTCCTTTTTATAAGAAGCCTTCAAGCGACTGACAGCCTCACCTGTCTCTTTTGAATTCTTCTTCGCCTCATCAAATTCAGCTTTGAATGCGAGTAGCTCAGCATCTTGGTGCATGACGATGTCCTTATCGTGGATGGCCTCCATCTTAAGGCGATCAATCTCATGTTGACGTTCAATAGAAACCTTGGAGACCTTTTCGACTAAATGAAAGAACGCTTCATGTTGTACATACAAATCATTCACGCATGTCGGTGACTCTCTTTGACAGATCTAGGGATAATATGTATATAATGGTGTAACTTGAGCCCATCAAAACAAATCTTTGGAAAGGTAGCTTTAAGCTCAGCTGGTTTCTCCGCCATGGTCGGATCACGGGTTGGAACCAGGGGAATTTGTTCAGAAGTGACCAACGTTTGTTTATGATGCTCATGAGACTGCTTGGTGCTTGATGATCTGGAATGTTGGTTACGAGGAGCGTTATATTGAAAGCCTCGGTGCATGAACTTATCTTCACTGCATGCAGGAGGGCTAGTTGGGCCGCTTTGGCTTGAAGCATGTGCTTGGGGCTTCCTTCTGGATGATGAATATGATTCTCGAGAATGATAATCTTTTTCCCGTCCTTCATCTCTCTCTCTCTCTGCGTCTTTTGGACTTGGAATCTCAACTCGAATGATGGAATATCGAAGAGCCACAAGGGTGATCGAAAGCATGCGAATAAGACATTGCACTTGTAAATGAACCAAACTAGAACATATAAGTAGTTAATAGGTTAAGAGTTAAGTGCAAGTCAGTGGTGGGGTGCAAATGCTTGTGTGTGTCTTAATGTATCCCCTCGATGGACCAGTAACGTTTGCTTTACTCATAGGAGTTCCTTCTCCTTAGTTGGAAGGCTGCCTGCCTTCGTCGCTTCTCGCAGGAGAGTAAAGCCCTTTAAAGCCAAGGGTGGCAAAGTCATAATTCAACAAATCATTCGAAATAGAGATGTCAGGAAGTCCCTTCAACGGGCCATCCATTTGTTGAGAAGACGAACCTTTCTCAACAGGAGTTGTGAAAATTTTTGTGGTCCTCCCAGTTTTTGTTTTCCTAATCCTATACACCACACTTTTTCCCTTTTTCAAGGGAGGTTGCATTGGCTTGTATGCGACGCATGTCCAAGGCCTGCATCTTTTTTTTTGGCCTGCGTCTTCTGCTTCCTTTATCTCCCCTTCTTTGGTGCCTTCTTGAATTTCTTCGGCAGGGGGCAAGGGTTGTTTAGTTCTCTCCTCTTCTCGGCGATAACCTTTGTGATCACTCCACTCCCTGGGAGACCGATTCTACGGCCGTCTTCTAATAGCCCAAATAGTGAGAGCAGTTCATCGGTAAGGAGGAGTTTAATCTCTCTATCCTCTACTGAAGTAGCACGGATAACCGCTATTGCCCTGGAATATCTAATGCCTTCGAGCCGAGAGCGAGCAACTGAAAGAGTTCGTACGGTTAAGAAAGAAGATGTGATTTGAGTTCTTGAATTAAGGGCAAAGGCGTGGATGGTACTTACGTCCTTCCAACCACATTCTCGCGAAGCACGATGGACATCGAACGTAGAACCATTCTTGCTTGAATAGGGAGAGCTTATTCCATGCACCCATTAAGACTTGACATTTGGTTATGGGCTCGAGGAAGACGTACGAAGGACTGTCGGTTCATCTTTTGAAGTTGTAAATGTATCGGATGTCCACAGGAGTTGGCAGACGAAATAAGCCATTTCATGAAAAGAAGGAAAGTGCCATGGATAAAGGCATAACTGTTGGGGTGCAATTGAGTGGGAGTGATTCCCATATACTTCTGCACTTCACGAATGAAAGAGTTGAAAGGTGACACACACCCAATCCAGCACATGAACTTATTGCATGCGATATATCCAGCTGGGGGAAAATGAGGCCTTTCTTGCCTTGACAAAACTAGGACATCTTTGAAAGGAATCCCGTGGATAGAGCACAATCGATGAAGTGCAGCTTCATCGATTTTTTAAGCCCGTTAATCAGCTGGATTATTCAAGATGACGGCATCTTCCACAGCATCGGGAGATGGGCCTATAACTTCTGCAGAAAGAGTTGAGATATTGATAAAAAGGTCTGGCTATGGATCAAATTTCTCTACTTCATCTCTTTGTTGGCTTGGTACAGGGTTTTCAGACAAAGTAGTGGAGCTCGATTTCATATCTAATCTAGAAGACATCGCTGGATAACGCTTTGTATAACTTGATATCCGTGTCAACTTTACTCAATAGACAATCAGTATTAGAAACAATAACCTATCCCCACGTGCTACGTGTGAACTATGCAATGGAACGTGAAATGAATGTGAATAGTTTAAAATCAGGAAAGCTAAAGTAAAGCATCGAAGCTTAGAGGTTTTGTCCGGAGAGACCGTCATCGCTGACCGTCTCGGACAACGTAAAAGGTGATTAACGACAAAAGCTTTAAGGTTAGTTGTCGACATTCAGGATTATAAAGTCTGTTGTTCGAATATGTTGGGCCTACTTAACTCGTGTTGAGTGGATTGGGAGTCTGTTAGTTCAAATTTAAGCCCATCGATCCATATATGCTAGTCATGTTGTTGTTAGTCACTTTTTGCTTGGGCAAGGCGATATGTAATCATATGTTCAAATAACATGAGTTAGGATGGTTTTATTTAGTCAACACCAACCCCAACAATTTATACCGATCTCTTCCTCCAACCTATATACAGATCCTTCCTTTCTTAGAATATGTTGATCCCTTTCCTCTCTAATTCCTGTGCCTATAGAAGGATACCGATCCCTTTTCCTATAATCCCTATGCTGAACCCTCCTAACATCCAAGCATACACCGATCCCACTCTTTTATCCTAACCTACACTGATCCCAAATTGTGCCGATTCCATTTTCTGCCTTGTTTTCCTCGAACCCTCTCCAGCTAACTCTAGCTCGTCTGAACCCTCCTCCTCTCCTTCAACTCCATTCCTTTTCTCCCGATCCTTCTTCTTCTCTGCCTCTCATCTGCCTCTCACTGAAACCCATCCACTTATGCACCTAAACGACACACCAATTCCTCAAAGATTACAACTGACAACGCAAATTAAGAGGAGATTCATACCTATGTGTGTTCAGATTGGATGGAAAATGTTGGGATTCTTAGATCGAAGGACAACGATGAGCGACTATGGGGATATCTTGAGTTTTTGTTTGATTTTGTGATTGAAAATGGGAGAATTTGGGTTTGTAGGTAGGAGATTTGCTTGATGGTGACTGGTTCAGATGAAGGAAGCTTGAGGATACTAAGGAAGAAGATAAAGGCTTAGAGAAATGGAAGTAAAAGAGAAGAGAAAAGTGAATGTAGGTTTTTATATAAGAAAGAGGGAAGGAATATGAACCGTTCTCTTCCGAAAGACCCAGTTGCAATATTGGAAGGGGTCGGCCATTGTGTATGCCGACCCCAACCCATGTAGATCCATCGAGGGATCGGCATACCAAATGTCGACGCTCTTAAAAAAAGGAGAAAGAGGAAAAAGAAAAAAATGTAAAATGATATTGAAGAACACTATGTGATGATGGTGTACACTGAGCGATGAAAGAGGGGAGGAAAATGTGCATAGGACAAGAAGAAAAGCAGAAGGTAACAACAAATGTTTGGAAAATCCAAATGGCAACCGATATTTTAGAAGGTTAAATCAAAAGGAAGTCTAGAAATTCCATATTACCAAATCTATGAATTTGATAGAACGGCACACCAGACCTGCTTCATCGAAAGTTGATGAGAGAATAATAATCGACTAGTGACTTGGATAGGCCTGCTTCCGGGAACCTTGTTTTCTCCAGTTCAAAGCACGTCATGTTATTCACAAGACGTACTTTAGGGGGAAATGTGTTACCAGGTACCTTGTCCTGGCCACGCAAAGGTAATTACAAAGGTTAAAATTGACAATTTATGGGAAAAATGGCCACGAGGCGACATCTATGTGACCAGAGTGTGATTCCCAAGCAGCTATATCCAGCCCAGGGTCAATAAGGTTGATGAATGGATGAAATAGGATGTCAGGATTACGAAGGTTAGCTTGGTGATCCGGTTCGGCATAGGTGATTGATAGGTTGAAGAGTTTGTGGCCTCAATCAGCTCGGCATAGCACGAAGAACACACCGGGTCAGCATAGTTCGTAGAGTGGTTTGGGTCGGCGTGAAATTTATGGTGGACCAGGTTGGCATGGTGTTCATGGTGATTCAGGTCGGCATAGGAATGAAGACTTCTGGATCGGCACAATATTGTGTCGGCATATAGTATAAAGACCATCGGGTTGGCATGGTGGGTGACATCGACTAGGTCGGCATGGTATGTGATATCCATCGGATCGACATAGTGTATAAAGTGGATTGGGTCGGTGTTCCAAGATAGGTCGGCATACCTGAAGGACTCGTCAAAGTATGTGATGGGATGGATCGACATGTTGAGAACGGTCGGCATACTATAGTAAGGTCGGCATGGCATGGCGTTATGGCTCGGGTCAGTATGATTGGCATCGTATATTGCGCTAAGCCTTCCTTATTTGGGCCCAAGAGATCAAGGGGTCCAGGCACTGAGATGTCAGTTTGATTGGAGGCTGCCCTCATCTATAAATACAGGGGCAGGGTACCATTTTTGGGATCCTCTTTTCGGCTACCAAGAGAACACTCTTCCATTTTTGGAACCAGTTTCTCCTTGTTCTAATTTGTTCTCAAGTTATATCTCATGTATTGTAACTGTAATCAGTTGATTGATAAAACAATAAAGACAGCATTTAGAGTGGATTAGGGTAATCAACACCGAACCACCTATTGTTTTTGCTTTTTGCTATTCTTTTCTTGAATATTTAACGCTTCTCCCTATTTTTCATTTAATTTCTTAATTTATTTCACTACCAAATTTATTCTTGGGTGTTTGTGACCAATTTGGTTGCAAACAATGCGTCATATATGTGCATTTTATTTAATTAGTTAACCTTTTAGTTTACTTATTTTATTAGTTAACCTTTAATTAATCTATTTATTTTATTAATCATTCATTACTTTATTTAATTAAACAATTTTAATCGAATTACGTTAATTTCCATATTATATACATGCTTGTATACTTATGTTATTTAAACATTTTAAAATATCAAAAATATATAATACATGTATATATTTAATTAATTAATTAATTAAATTAATCCTACTAATAATTATAAAATTTTGGAATTTATTTTTATTACTTTTCAAGCATTTTGTAATTTTTAGTATATTATAACTTTTATACTATATGTATATCTTATTTTATATTTAACTTTTAAATTTAACATCATATTTTATATTAAACTTTTAATTTAAAATCTTATATTTTAATTTCAAACAATTTTGAAAATTAGCCCAAGGCACAATTCAAATTGGGCCTTTTCTGTAGGGGCAAGGGCTCACATACCTATTTGGGCTAGGCTGGGAGCTGGGTAGGGCAGGGTACTAGATTACCCAGATCAATCCTATACACTACCTTTTTGGACACCCTATTAACTAGATTGTGTGCTAAATTAGTCAATCCTAATATAACTGATTTAGACCGCATTTGCTATTGGACTCTGATACTATTGTTGGAATTGGACCAGCCCGCAGCGGAGTTTATAGTTGATTTTTAATTTTTTTCACCTATTGGGTCTTTATTGGGCCTATGAAGTCTAATTAATTTAGAACATTTCTCAATGTTATTTAAATAAAATACTTTATTTTATTTGAATTCATAAATTATATAGTTCTAATTAATCTATATATAAATACACATGTGTGTGTATCATATGCATATATGTATGTGCATGTAAACATATCAACCCATGTAAGGTATAAGATGCCCTTGTATAGATGTTGGGATTTGCATCGCAACAGATACGGTAGCTCATCCGATGTGCAAGTATATGTTGTCCAAATATATGTAAGTCTATAAACTATTACTTATATATAAATATTATATACATACATATATGTATGTATGTATATATGTATATGTTAAGTTTGTTCAAACGATTTATACAAATTTATAATATATTTAAATACACACACAAACACACGCAGACAAATAGACAGACACACACATATATATGAAATCTTATAAATGAAATATTAATAGTATATATACATATTATTATAATATATATTTTTAAATATAAATATGTTATTTAAATATTAATTTTTTAAAACTATGTACAATTACATATATAATAATGAAATAATCTTTTTTTGGCAAAGCCAACGGGGTTGAATGGCCCCTACCATTTAATTACCCAAACATATATAGTATATGAGCAAAGCATGATGGTTGACTTCTAATACATGAAATAAAGCTAATTAACAACAAAAATAATTAAAACCCTAAGTAATATAAGGGATGTACTACCCAGGCTTTCAATTATGACCATTTTACTTCTTAGTAAAAAGAGCAATCAAAATGTCTCTAGGTTTTCATGAATTCGTAAGAGTCTCGTGTTCTTCTCTTCCAATATAAAGCTAATAAATTTCTTTAAAACTTTCAACAAAAGTCTTCCTTTCACAATTCTCCAGCATGTGGCCTTGAAAATAGAGTGCAATTCCTCTTTTGAATCATACTGAGGGCAATGCAGACCCAAAGAGGCTAATACATTTTTCCAAATGTAGAATATTAAATGACATAAGAAACATAAATGGAAAATATTCTCATCTCTGGCATTGCAAAACAAACAGTTTGAAGAAAGAATCATACCCTTGAATTTTAAATTGTCTTGGGTATGTAAAGCATTACAAAAAACTTTACATAGCATAGCATTATCCTTTGGCAAACCTCCTGTCTTCCATATTCTAGCAGTTCATGGAAAAGGAGGGGTGGACACAGATGAGGAGAAACAATCACAAACATTGTATATCAAATGAGTATTTGCATCCCACAAGCATTGAAATGGAGAGTGAATAATAGAAAAAGGAATGGCAGCCCAAATATCACGCATAAGGGTACTACTTGAGAAAGGTAAGGATAAATAACCATGAATAATGAAGTTGCTTAACTTTGTTTCTTCTGAAATTATAGTCATTCTTCTCAAGTCATAGTTAACACTATTAGAACGAAATAACCCCTTTGCTGGCCAAGGATTATGCTAAAAGGATAATAAAGAGGCCTTCACTGTAGAGAACTGGAATAAAGGAAGAGATTCATTCCTGATCTTCAACATGTTTCTCCATACCCAACTGTAGTCAACAGGGATATGCATAATCCATAAATTAGACTTCTTCAGAAAGTTAGATTTAACCTAGAATTTAACCCCTTTGCTGGCCAAGGATTATGCTAAAAGGATAATAAAGAGGCCTTCACTGTAGAGAACTGGAATAAAGGAAGAGACTCATTCCTGATCTTCAACTTGTTTCTCCAAACCCAACTGCAGTCAACAGGGATATGCATAATCCATAAATTAGACTTCTTCACAAGGTTAGATTTAACCTAGTTAGCCCATAAGTTTGACTCCATGCTAAGCATTTTGTTAATCAAAGAGGTAAAGGTGGACTTGTTCCATAGTTTAAGATTCATAGCATCAAGTCCCCCTGATCATAAGACCTCAGTATTTTATTAAACGCTACCAGGACTAACTTGGAAGAGTGAGGGTTACCACGCCAGATGAAGTGGTTTAAAGCTGATAGTACCATATTTATGAACTTATGAGTAAGAATATTAATTCTAGCATAGTATAAACACATTGAAGAGGTAATGGATTTGACAATAACAACTGTTTCAACTGTAGATGACTTTTGGCTACGCCATGAGGAAAATTTGTTTATAATTTTGTCGTAAAGAGGGAGATAGTTTAGGGTAGAAATTCTTGAAGTGATTAAAGGGGCACCAAGGTAGCTATCGTTAGGAGGATGGAGTTGTAGGGAAGATATAGATATGAGGTCATTGAAAGTAATATTTGAAATACTAGCAGTTAAGATTTTAGTTTTTTCTTTATTGATTTCTAGACCTTATAAGGAGTAGAATAATTAAAGAATGGACAATGCATTAGAAATTGACTTAACATAGGGTTTCAAAAACCAGATCAAGTAACATGAGAGTAAATATTCTTGGATTCTTACACATGGGGTGAATGTCAATCATTTTGTTTGTAGTAGCTCTAGAGATCATAGAGGATGAATGCAATTAAAAGATAAGGTGATATAGGGTCACCTTGTCTAATGCCCTGGGTCCTTTTGAAGTAACTAAATCTGGCTCCATTTATAGAAATAGTGTATGTCACAGTGGATATAGTCGTGAAATCCAGGCCAAAAAAGGAATAGGGAAATTTCATTGCATGGAGAATGTTTATCACTGAGTTCCACTATGTCAAAAGCTTTTGCAATTTAAGCTTGATGAGGCATTTGGGGATTATGTTATTTCTGGAGTATCCATGCATTATTTGTTAAGTGAGCAACACATTAGCAACAAAGTTTCTTGAAAGAAGCAAGGCACACTGGTTTTGAGATATAATTGGGAAGAGCGGTTTTCATTCTACTAGCCATGATTTTAGATGTACACTTGTATATCACATTACAATAAGCAATATGCCAAAATTGTGTGACATTAGAAGGAGAGGGAATTTTTGGATTTAGGGAAATCTTTGTTGCATTAATGCCACCTAGAATTATGTTGCTTTTGAAAAAATTCCTTACAGCGGCCACCATTGATTATTCAATAATTTCCCAACAAGCTTTATAAAACTGTGCATTGAAGCCATCAGGCCCCGGGGAGCTGGAGGAGTTCGTTGAGAAGATGGTTTTCTTGATTTCAAGAGGGATGATTTCATTAATTAGAGAGGCTTTTGAATGTGCAGAGATCTGAGGAAGATTATAAGAAGAAATAGATACTAGGTCGTGGGGGGATGAAAAGCTGGATAGAAGCTTTTGGTAGTATTAGAGAAAAGCAGATTAAGCAAAATCAGAGAACAATAAGGGGAGTTATTCATGTCCATAATAGAAAGAATGTTTAATTGATAGTTCTTTACCTTCAAGAAATTGTGAAAAATAGAAGTGTTCCGGTCACTATTTACTATCCAAGATGCCTTACATTTTTTGCTTATTCATTTTGTCTTCATTCAAGAGAGCTACATGAAGCTTTGTTTTAAGCTCGGCCACCTTACCAGCTGTTAACTGGGTATTTAACCCATCAAAATTCAATAATAGTTAGAACATTCAGACTACCCCAAAATAACTCAAGAATCAACCAAAAGGACCAGAAAAAGGAGAAAAGAAAGACCCAAGAGAAAATATGCCAAAATAAGCTAAGGTGATGGATCGTTAGTGATCCTTAAGGCTTGCTCATGGACTATTCAAACCTTTTTCATCATGATTCTTTACCATTTCTAAGCACACTTTCCAAGTTTCATAACATGCAAAACAATCTAGCTCAAGAAGTGAAAACTCATCTGATTCAAGCTATTTGAGCGGAATTAACTAACTTAAAATGGACCTACAAAATTCATATGAAGTCGGATTGGCTTGAAATTTCGGGAGAACATTTATAAAACATAGGAGAAGGCTCATAAAAAAATTGAAGCCATCTATAGTTGATTTGATGGATCGCTAACAACCCGTCTATAGTTGGCCCCACCACCTTAAATTCTTATGGTGGGTCCCTAGCATCCTCTAAAGTGCTCCTACAAAGTTTCGTTTAGTTTTGTTAAGATTTTAGCGAGTTATGTATGATTCTTCTAGACCAGATGACCCGTGAAGATGGATGATCAAACTAACTTCAAACGACTTGATATTTGGATCGGGCACTTAGATGGAAGATAGGAAGACAACCAAACAAAGATCACTCAAAAATATGCTAAGCGTATGGATATCTAGTGATCCATCCCCCATGGATAACTAGCGATCCATCAAGATAGGTCGGATTGGCCTCAAAATTTTCATGCTCCTTCATAGCACAAAGTAAAGGCTTCTGGTCGAAAGACATGTTAAGTTGATGGATAGTTAGCGATCCATAGAAATGACTCAGATTGATTTGAGATTTTTGGTGATTACTTGGCATAACAACTGGACTCTTCAGCACGTGAATTTTGGCCCAAAACTCACTGAACTTTCCTATGTATACTCATCTATCTGCACCTAGAAATAGATCTTTCCTAGAGAGAGCTGCCATTACTCTACTGGAATTCGTTCACTTCTTCCACTTTCTTCTCCCTCACAACAGTCATAAAGGGGTTACTGTGATTCTACAGTCAAGCCTTGAACCTGTAACTTATTCTAACTCATTGTAACTTAGATCTAAGGACTAACTACTTGATATCTAGAGAGATTCAACTAGTATAGTCAAAATAAAGATTGATTAAAGTGGATATAGGCCAGAGTCAGCCGAACCACTATAAAAATTCTGTGTCTCTTTTCTTACTTCCACTCTTTATTTTTGTTGTACATATGAGATTTGTGCTGCTAATTGTCTACACTGGTGCTTTCACTCGTGATCCAGGGTGTTGATCTATTTTTTGGATTAACACTTTTGTGCTTTTACTGAGAACCTTGAACAAGATTTAAAGAATAGAAGTTTGAACCCGAGATTTAGAGAAGATGAGTAGGCCTAATACTAGATCTAGAGTTGTAGCAAGCCAAGCGGAGTCTAGAGGTGGTCAGGGGGTGTCCTTAAATTCTCATCAACCCAACTATATGATTAGAGAGGAGATGCAAAAGATGATGAAATAGATGCAGGATGGAAATCTAGCTAGACAACATGAGATGTTGGACGGGTTCTTCTAAAGGAAAAAGCAGCAAGGGATGGCAAGATTTGTAGGGAGTAGGAATCAAACTTCAAGGGGAAATACTGGAATCAACATGAGAATTAATCCCAATGCCGGAGTGACTGTTGGAACATCAGGAACTAGTGGTACTAGAGCTAATCCAAATACTAGGATGCAACTGATAAAAGAATATGTACCAGAACTTCCTCGAAGGAACGTAGGTCTGAATGAAGCTAGAGCTATGAATCAGAACACAGTCAAGCGTTTGGAAGAGTGCATCCTAGGATACCCCCACGTGAGTAGGGGCAGAGTATTGCTTTAGGACATGGACCTTCATTGGATGGTGAAAACCAAATTGCTGAATATCAGTAGAGAAGGATCCCCGAATCAGGGTTTGGAAGACTTGCATAGGAATCTATTTACTGCTAATATCCGAAATGCGAGAAATCCTCCAGATTTCAAGCTTTCGACGTTGGAAATGTATGATGGGAAGATAGATTCAACGATTTACATGATGAGATACATCCAACATATGGAGGTGTCGGGAGCTTCTAAGGAGGTAATGGGGCGGTACTTCCTATTATGCTTAACGAACTTAGTTGCAATGTGGTTCAGACAGTTGGAAAATGAGTCCATAAGCACAAGGGCTGACCTGGTGCGCAAGTTCTTGAGACAGTTCAGAGTCATGTCTCATAATCGAGGAATGTATTTACACTCTCAAATGTAAAAAAAGGTGGGAGAGTCCTTAAGAAGTTACTTAATAAGATTCAATACGGCTACAGCTGCGGTTGACAAGCCAAACCCATCATCCATCCTACTAGGAGCGGTATCTAGGGTCGTGAGTCAGACTGATTTCAAAGTTACATTGAAAAGGGATCCACGGAGGGATCTTGCAGAATTCTACTACGAAGCTGAGTGATATTTACATCAGGAAGACGCTGAAGCCGAAGACGAGGATGTGGATGCTAAAATAAATGTCGTGGATGACAGGGGACTATCCAGAGTTGGAATTGGAAAATACAAAGGGAAAAGGAAAACTAACAAAGACTTCGGGGAGCCGAAATGAAAAGGGAAGGAGCCGAGTTCTCTTTATACACTAACTTGACTAAAATCCCAAAGAGGGTATACTTGGATACTAAGGGGCAGAACCTCTATCGAAGGTCACCTAGAAGGGAGCCCATTGATCGAGAGAAAAAATGTGGAAAATTTTGCATCTTCTATGAGCTAAATGGGCACGAAACGAACAAGTGTCAACACCTTCGTGATCTAATAGAAGAACGGGTTCAGAACCACCAGCTGCTACAACACGTGAGGAATAAAACTACGGTAGAATTGAAAGAACAACCACCATCCATGGCAAATGCATCAAGAAATCCCCAACGATTTGAGCCAAGACAAATTATCCCATGATCAGGGTAGATGGAAATCAAAGATAGCTCTTATGCTTTGCTTTTTCGTTTATTTTTCCGCACGTTTCTTTGGCTATTTGGACAATAATAATCTCAGGCCGCTTACATGTGTATGGGATCCTGAACGGTCCCTAGGAATGCTCTGAGTTGGATGCTTGACATGACTATTTAGGACAATAATGACCTCGGACCGCTTACATGTGTACAAGGCCCAGATTGGTCTCTAGACACGCTTTGAGGCGGATATCCTAGGTGAAAATTTAGGATTTCTACTTGTTTCGATTCCTGCTTATTTAATTTCTGCTTGTTTGTTTTGATTTGAATATTTAATTTTGATAAACACACATTAATTATGATGACTGATATTGATTGCCTTAGAGTCCCGCCAGGGGACCGGAGTGCAGGGTGCAAGTCCCTTTGCCAGAGAGAGAGAGAGCGGATGGACTTATACAATATTGATCACCTTAGAGCCTCGACCAGAGGGACGGGACCGGAGTGCAAGAAGTTAGTCCCCTCGTTGGAGAGTGTGCGGATGGGCTTACTTAATCCCCCTTTACTTACAAAAAAATGATCTAGAGAGATCGTTCCCTTAACTTAAAACATTAAATAATCCGAAGAGACCGTGCATTAAACTTAAACGATCAAGAGAGATCGTGACCTAAGCAAATTTGATTTAATAAAAGGATTTGAATGCCTTATATAGAATAAAACTGATAATCCTAGATGAACATAGGATGATCTTGATAATGTGATTCTTATATATGATGTGATTTTTGATATATAATGTGATTTTGATATATGATATGACAACTCTGAATGAGAAGCAAACTGGTAACGATGTAAATCTCAAATGAACATGGGACAGTTAAAGATATGTGATGTAAATGGAGGCATGTGATGTAATTGGAAATATGCGATGCAATTGGAAGCATGCGATTTAATTATAGACATGTGATGTAGTAACTCTGAATGAAATCAGAATAATTGTGATGTATAGATTACACTTGGGTAGAGTCTAGAGTTTTAGGATGTAGTTAGTAATTGTGATTGGCAAGAGAGTTCGAAGGAACTAGACGGTTCACCAAGGCTAAAGTAGCTAAATAGCTCAATTACTGAAGATTGGAGATAAGAACTTATTTTTAAACAAAGCACGCCTTTCATTCAAAAGGCATACTTTAGGGGGCAAGTGTTAACGGGGATTTTAACCCATCAAAATTCTATAAGAGTTAGAACATTCAGACTACATTAGAATAACTCAAGAATCAACTAAAGGACTAGCATTATAAGAAGAGAAATATCCAAAAGAAAAATGCCAAAATAAGCTAAGGTGATGGATTGCTAGCGATGCATCACCTATGGATTGCTAGAGATCCAGAAGACTAGCTCATGGACCCTTCAAAAATTTTACATCATGGTTCATTACCATTTCTAAGCACACTTTACAAGTTTCATAGCATGCAAAACAATCAAGCTCAAGAAGTGAAGATTCATCTAATTCAAGTTGTTTGGCAAGAATTAGCTAACTTAAAATGGACCTATAGAACTCATATGAAGTGGGATTGACTTGAAATTTTGGAAGAACATTTATAAAACATAGAAGAAGGCTCACAAAAAACTTGAAGTCATTTAGAGTTGATTTGATGGATCTCTAGCGACTTATCTATAGTTGTCCCCACCACCTCAAATTTTTATAGTGAGTCCCAAGCACCCTCTAGAGTGCTCATCAAAGTTTCGTTTAATTTCATTAAGATTTGAGCGAGTTATGGATGATTCTTCTGGACAAGATGATCCATGAAGATGGATGATCAAACTAACTTCAAACGACTTGATATTTAGATAAGGCAATTAGATAGAAGATAGGATGACAACTAAATAAAGATCACTCAAAAATATGCTAAGTGGATGGACAGCTAGCGATCCATCCCTGATGGATAGCTCGTGATCCATTCCCAATGGGTAGGTAGCAATTCATCAAGATAGATCGGATCGCCCTCAAACTCTCCAAGCTCCTTCATAGCACTAAGTAAAGGCTTCCAGTAGAAAAATATGTTAAGTTGATTGATAACTAGGGATCCATCCCCTATGGATAGCCCCCCTATGGATAGCCAACGATCTGTAGAAATGACTCAGATTGATTTGAAATTTTTGGTGATTACTTGGCATAACAACTGGACTCTTCAGCACGTGGACTTTTGGCCCAATACTCACTAAACTCCCTATAAATACTCACCTATCTGCACATAGGGATAGATCTTTCCCACAGAGAGAGAGCTACCATTACTCTACTGGAATTCATTCACTTCTTCAACTTTCTTCTCCCTCACAACAGTCATCAAGGGGGTTACTGTGATTCTCCAGTCAACCCTTGAACTTCTAACTTATTCTTACTAATTGTAACTTAGATCTAAGGATTAACTAGTTGATATCCAGAGAGATTTAACTAGTATAGTCATAATAAAGCTTGATTAAAGTGGACGTAGGCCAAAGTCAGCCGAACTACTATAAAAAGTATGTTTCTCTTTTCTTACTTTTGCTCTTTATTTTTGTTGTTCATCTGAGATTTGTGCTGCTGATTATCTACACTAGTGCTTTCACGCTTGATCCAAGGTATCGATCCATTTTTTGGATTAACATTTTGGTGCTTTTACTAAGAACCTTGAACAAGATCTAAAGAATTGAAGTCTGAATCTGAGATTTAGAGAAATGAGTATGTCTAATACTAGTTCTAGAGCTGTAGCAAGTCAACTGGAACCTGGGGTTAGCCAGGAGGTGTTCTTAAATTATCATCAACGCAACTACATGATTAGAGAGGAGATGGAAAAGATGATGAAAGAGATGCAGGTTGGAATACTAGACAACATGAGACGATGGACGGCTTCTTCCAAAGGATAGAGCAACGAAGGGTGGCTAGATCTACAAGGAATGGGAACCAATCTTCAGGGGGCAACGCTAGAATCAACATTGAATGGTGGGAACCAAATTGCTGAATATATACGAAGGTTCATTAAAGGAGGATCCCATAATCAAGGATTGGAAGATAGGAACATGAATCAGTTTACTGCTAATATCCGGAATGCGAGAAATCCTCCAGATTTCAAGCTTTCAACATTGGAAATGTACGATGGGAAGGCAGATTCGACGATTCATTTGATGAGATACATCCAACATATGAAGGGTTGGGTGCTTCTGAGGAGGTAATCGGGCGGTGCTTCCCAGTATACTTGACGGACTTAGCTATAATATGATTCAAACAGTTGGAAAATGGGTCCATAAGCACATGGACCGACTTAGTGAGCAAGTTCTTGAGACAGTTCAGAGTTCATGTATCACAACCGAGGAATGTACTTATGCTCTCAAACGTAAAACAAAAGCTTGAAGAGTCCTTAAGAAGTTATTTAACAAGATTCAATGCGGCTGCAGCTATGATTGACAAGCTAGAACCATCATTCATCCTAATAGAAGTAGTTTCTAGGGCCGTGAGTAAGACAGATTTCAAAGCTACATTGAAAAGGGATCCACCGAGGGATCGTGCAAAATTCTACTACGAAGCTGAGAGACATTTGCGCCAGGAAGACTCTGAAGCTGAAGATGAGGATGTTGAAATAAATGCCGTGGAGGATAGGGTACCATCTAAAGTTGGAATTGGAAAAGACAAAGGGAAAAGGAAAACCGACAAAGACTTCGGGAAGCCGAAATGAAAAAGGAAGGAGCCGAGTTCTCTTCATACACTAACTTGACTGAAATCCCAGAGAGGATATACTTAGATACTAGGGGGCATAACATCTACCAAAGGTCACCTAGGAGGGAGCCCATTGATTGAGAGAAAATACATTGAAAGTTTTGCATCTTCCATGAGCTAAATGGGCACGAAAGGAGGAGTGTCAACACCTTCGTGATCTGATAGAAGAACTGGTTCAGAACAACCAGCTGCCATTGCACATGAGGAACAAAATTGTGGTAGAATTGCAAGAAAAACCACGATCCGTGGAAAATTCATTAAGAAACGCCTAGGGATTTGATCCAAGACAAATTATCCCATGATCGGGGTATATGGGAATCAGAGATGGCTCCTATGCTTTGCTTTTTCATTTATTTTTCTGCACTTTTCTTTTGGTTATTAGACAATAATAACCTCAGGCCACTTGCACGTGTATGAGATCCTGAACGGTCCCTAGGCACACTCTGAGTTGGATGCTTGAGATGACTATTTAGGGCAATAATGACCTTGGACCACTTACACGTGTATGAGACCCAGATTGGTCTCTAGACACACTCTGAGGCGGATCTCTGAGGTGAAAATTTAGGGTTTCTACTTGTTTTGATTCCTGCATGTTTGATTTCTGCTTGTTTTTTTATTTGAATTTTTGAATTTTGAAAAATCCACATTGATTATGATGATTGATGTTGATCGCTTTAGAGTCCCGCCAAGGGACCGAAGTGTAGAGAGTAAGTCCCCCTGCCATAGAGCAAGCAGATGGAGTTATACAATATTGATCTCCTTAGAGTCCCGACCAGAGGGATGAGACCAAAGTGTAAGAAGTAAGTCCCCTCATTGGAGAGTGAGTGGATGTGTTACTTAACCCCCATTAACCTAATAAACAAATGAACCAGAGAGATCATCCCCTTAACATAAAATATTAAACAATTCGGAGAGATCACGCATTAAACTCAAACAATCAGGAGAGATCGAGCCTTAAAACGAATTTGATTTAATAAAAGGATTTGAATGCCTTATAAATAGAATAAAACTGATAAATCCTAGATGAACACAGGATGATCTCGATATATAATGTGACTGATATATGATGTGATTTTTGATATATGATGTGGTTTTTGATATATAATGTGATTTTGATATATGATATGACAACCCTTAATGAGAAGCAAAATGGTAATGATGTAAATCCCGAATGAACATTAGACATATAGAGATATGTGATGTAAATGGAGATATGTGATGTAATTGGAAATATGCGATGTAATTGGAAGCATGTGATTTAATTATAGATATGTGATGTAATAACTCCGAATGAAATCAGAATGATTGTGATGTATAGATTACACTTTGGTAGAGTTTAGAGTCTTAGGATGTAGCTTGTTTGGAATGATTTATGATTTGAAAGAGAATCTGGAGGAACATGACGATTCACAAAGGCTAAAGCAGCTAAAAAGCTGAATTATCGAAGATTGGAAACATGAATTTGTTTCAAACAAAGCACATCTTTCATTCAAAAGACATACTTTGGGGGGTAAGTGTTAACTGGGTTTTTAACCCATCAAAATTAAATAAGAGATTTAACATTCAAACTATGCCAGAATAGCACAAGAATCAACCAAAAGAACCGAAAAAAGAAAAAGAGAAAGACTCGAGAGAAAAGATGTCAAAATAAGATAAGGTGATGTATCACTAGCGATCCATCAACTATGGATCGCTAGAGATCCATAAGGCGTGCTCATGGACCATTCAAACCTCTTGCATCATGATTCATTACATTTCGAAGCAAACTTTCTAAATTTCATAGCATGCCAAATAATCTAGCTTAAGTAGCGAAGACTCATCTGATTCAAGCTGTTTGGCCAGAATTAGCTAACTTAAAATGGACCTACAGAACCCATGAAGATGGATGATCAAACTAACTTCAAACAACTTGATATTTGGACCGGGCACTTAGATAGAAGATAGGAAGACAACCAAATAAAGATCACTTAAAAACTTGCTAAATGGATAGATAGCCAGCTATCCATCTCTGATGGATAGCTAGCGTCTAGTCATCCATCAAGATAGGTCAGATCGCCTTCAAACTTTCCAAGCTCCTTCATAGCACTAAGTAAAGGCTTCTGGTAGAAAAATATGTTAAGTCGATGGATAGCTAGCGATCCATCCCCAAAGGATAGCCAACAATCTATCCCCTATGGATAACTTGCGATCCATCACCTATGGATAGTTAGTGATCCATAGAAATGACTCCGATTGATTTTAGATTTTGTGATTACTTGGCATAACAACCGGCCTGTTCTTCACATGGACTATTGGCTTATTACTCACCTACCTTCCCTATAAAACTCACCTGTCTGCATCTAGAGATAGATCTTTCCCAGAGAGAGATGCCATTACTCTATTGGAATTCTTTCACTTCTTCAACTTTCTTCTCCCTCATAATATAATAATGTTGTTTTAATTATATGTTAATCATTAACATCAAGTGTTCAATGGATAAAAAAGGGTTCTGTGTATTATGTATAATATTATGTTACCATTTAATATTAGAAATGTGTATATATACTATTACATTATCATCTAATATAAACATTAATTTCGTCCATAAATATGCATTTATGATATTATTATTTATTATTATTTCAATATTTGCGTATGTAATACTATAAAATCTAAATAAACAAACTTTTAAATTAATTTTATTTTCAACTAAAATTTAAAACTAGTATCATAATGTATAAAATCATAAAGTTTCACATACGTGTGTGTGTGTATTATGAAGGGTTAGCGGCATGCCCTAGGGGCAATTATGTAATTTGTTATAAATATCTAACTCGATGATCAATTTTGTTTGAAATAAAAGGTGTTTTCTTTCTATTATATACTTAATATAATGTATTATATTAATCAATTTAATTAAAATTATATTTAATACAAAATCCATAAATGGTATGTTTTGTGGCAGTAGTTACAAAGTGTTGTAACCGTAAGTAATTTATTACAATGAAAATAAATATACCATTTTAAATATTCGTAGTCAAGATGTATCGAGACTTGACATTGATGCATACGTTGAGACTGGAATATGTAACGCTCTCCAAATGTTGGACGGCGTATTACCCATGACTAATGGGAGAACCAAGGGATTACGTACCGATAGTTTTTGATACTATGGAATGACTCAATCGATAGTTTTTGTTGGTTAAAAATCAAACAAAAATATCGATGTACTTAATTTACACAGTTCTCTCGACTTGAGAATGCCATCAATCTTCAATATAAAAGCTCTACATTGATTATAAACAAATCATGGCATGACATTCATAGAGTTAAATATGAATGATATTGGAATTTTGACCATTACCAAATTCCATAAGTTCAAAGTGATATAATTTTGAAGAAAAGAATTGGTGTACATAAAGTCATAACTAGGTAACCCTTAACAAAGTGAAATTCGATTTTACTGAAACCAAGTAAGCGATAAATTTGGCCAAGATTTCACACTGCCTACTAAGTGACATGTAAACTTTGATGCTCGAATAGTTCGATATTAATCGCTGATCAAATTTACACCTGATGAGTCATATAACCAAAATAATGAATTCTCCTTTGATCAAATGACTTAATTAGTTTATAATTATTATGAATTAATTAATATTTGTGAAATATTAATTATAAGTTTGATTGTAATTTGATAAATAAATATTACAAAAATATATTTATAATAGTTATAAATATATCAATCGATATACGATATCGATAAGCGATTAAATTTGATTTAGTTAAATAATATTTTTTACGGACTTAAATGGGTCTAAGGCCTATTATAGGGTTAAAAATTTCAGTTGAAATAGGATAGAATGGGCGGCTCAATCATGATGTATGAGGGCTTGATTTTGGATGGCTTGGATTGAAGGAGAAAGAGTACAAGATTAAATCCAATTTTCTCTCCTTTTTATCCATTACATACGTAGACCAAACCCTAATTAAATAGGATCTTTTGCTGGCTCATCTTCCTTTCTTATTGGATAAAATCATGTCCTAGACTATCCATCAACACACAAACTAAATCAAGTTAGATCTGATCAATATTCAATAATTGAAGGTCAATGGTTCAGAGACTAGCAATCTACTGAATTAGAAAAAGGTTTCAAAGGGGAGGTTTTATCCTTTCAAGGTGTACTTCAAAGCTTTGGAATAAAGGTATGGCTTTTATCAGATTATAATTTATAATTCTTTGTATAATATTTTATTATGTGTGTGTGTATATTATATTGTTAGTTAGGTGACAATTATGATATGCAATAATATTGTCACAAATTAGTTTGGTTATATGCATGTATATATTTATGTTTAAAAAAATCAATATTTAATATACATCATATTAGTGCAGCCAAATATAATAATATAATTAAATATTTTATTAAATAAATATCTATATGTATTATTAAATTACATATATATAGTTTATAATTAATTAAAACATCACACTATGGTTGGAATTTGTCGTATAATTTTATATATATAATTTAATTATAATACTAATTTTCGACATTAGGGAAATAATATTTATAAATATTTAACATTATTTATTATTATTTAAATAAGTTTATTAAATAAATAAATTATATTAATTTAAATATGTTGTGAAAATTATTGTTAAATTATTTTTAAATTTTATTAATGTCAAATAAGCTCTTGAATAAAAAATAAAAAATAAAAAAACATTTTTTGTTACTCTAGAAAATTAATATTTAATTCGATCGGATATTAATATATCATTTGAAATTTTATTTGAACCAAAAAAATATGGGAAAATTTCTCAAACCATAAAACATCATTTATGATTTACCGGAAATTTAAAATTTGAAATAAAGTTTAGAAAATAATTTATTACTAATATTTTATTTAAATTTTAATGAATATTCAATTAAAAAGTATTTTAAAATAATAATAAAATAATAAATTATTTTTGAACTTTGTATATGATCTGTGTAATTTTATCAAATAAATTATAATTTTATTTATTAATACATATATTAATACATTACATATATTTATCAAAGGGGGTTACAATGATTCTCCAATCAATCCTTAAACTTGTGACTTATTCTAACTCATTATAATTTAGATCTAAGAACTAGTTGATATCCAAAGAGATTCAATTAGTATAGTCATAATAAAGATTGATTAAAGTGGATGTAGGCCAGAGTCAGCCAAACCACCACAAAAATTCTGCGTCTCTTTTCTTACTTCTGCTCTTTATTTTTTTGTCCATTGGAGATTTATGTTGCTGATTATCTACACTAGTGCTTTAACACTTGATCTAAGGTGTTGATCCATTTTTTGGATTAACACCAGCAAGAATAATTTTATTAGGATTTTACAAGAAAGCCATTTGAGCATCATGAAGTTGAATTCTGATATTGCAAGAGATTTTAGCACCATCTCCAAAGATATTTATAGCCCATGCCTTCAACCTCCCCTTCAAGGTTTTAAGCTTAACCTATAAAATATACATATTATTGCCATAAACATTATAATTCCAGCTACTTGAAACAATATTTTTAAAATTAGGATGTTAAATCCACAATAAAAATATATACATAAATATTTTTATAATATATAAATATATATAGATAAATATATTTGTAATGTATTAATATATGTATTAATAAATAAAATTATAATTTATTTGATAAAATTACACAGATCATATGCAAAGTTCAAAAATAATTTATTATTTTAATATTATTTTAAAGTACTTTTTAATTGAATATTCATTAAAATTTAAATAAAATATTAGTAATAAATTATTTTCTAAACTTTATTTCAAATTTGTAATATTAGTAATAAATATTAGATAAATATATTTGTGATGTATTAATATATGTATTAATAAATAAAATTATAATTTATTTGATAAAATTACACAGATCATATGCAAAGTTCAAAAATAATTTATTATTTTATTATTATTTTAAAATACTTTTTAATTATATATTCATTAAAATTTAAATAAAATATTAGTAATAAAATATTATGAATTATATCTGTAATGTATTAATACATGTCACTTAGTAGGCAGTGTGAAATCTTGGCCAAATTTATCGCTTACTTGGTTTCAGTAAAATCGAATTTCACTTTGTTAAGGGTTACCTAGTTATGACTTTATGTACACCAATTCTTTTCTTCAAAATTATATCACTTTGAACTTATGGAATTTGGTAATGGTCAAAATTCCAATATCATTCATATTTAACTCTATGAATGTCATGCCATGATTTGTTTATAATCAATGTAGAGCTTTTATATTGAAGATTGATGGCATTCTCAAGTCGAGAGAACTGTGTAAATTAAGTACATCGATATTTTTGTTTGATTTTTAACCAACAAAAACTATCGATTGAGTCATTCCATAGTATCATAAACTATCAGTACGTAATCCCTAGGTGCCGCCATTAGTCATGGGTAATACGCCGTCCAACATTTGGAGAGCGTTACATATTCCAGTCTCAACGTATGCATCAATGTCAAGTCTCGATACATCTTGACTACGAATATTTAAAATGGTATATTTATTTTCATTATGATAAATTACTTAACGGTTACAACACTTTGTAACTACTGCCACAAAACATACCATTTATGGATTTTGTATTAAATATAATTTTAATTAAATTGATTAATATAATACATTATATTAAGTATATAATAGAAAGAAAACACCTTTTATTTCAAACAAAATTGATCATCGAGTTAGATATTTATAACAAATTACATAATTGCCCCTAGGGCATGCCGCTAACCCTTCATAATACACACACACACGTATGTGAAACTTTATGATTTTATACATTATGATACTAGTTTTAAATTTTAGTTGAAAATAAAATTAATTTAAAAGTTTGTTTATTTAGATTTTATAGTATTACATACGCAAATATTGAAATAATAATAATAAATAATAATATCATAAATGCATATTTATGGACGAAATTAATGTTTATATTAGATGATAATGTAATAGTATATATACACATTTCTAATATTAAATGGTAACATAATATTATACATAACACACAGAACCCTTTTTTATCCATTGAACATTAGATGTTAATGATTAACATATAATTAAAACAATATTATTATATTTTAAATTAAATTTCGTTTAATAAACATAATAATATAATTTTAAATTAAAATTGTAATATTAATAATATTAAATATGATTTAATGTAAACAACTTTATTCATAATAACATAATATACGATCTTGTGAAAAATGCAATAAATGAATTTTTTTTAAATTTCTCATGTTACCCTACTACTTACTACACATAATCCAATAATGATATCAAAGTCATTACATGTTATCATGAATAATTTGCTAGCACTTAAGGACATCGAAATATTAGCATTAAATTGGTGTCCAAGGACGGTGTATCCAAGGCTAAGGATTACAAATTAGGGATCGTTCTTGTGAAGCAAAAAGCTAGCACTTACATGAATAATCTATTAGTCCAAAATTTAGTGATATCACCTCAATATAAGCTCTATTTCTTTTACCTTAGGTTGATTCAAATAAGCATATTTGAATGTTATATAATTTATAAATCTTTAACAATAATTTGATACTATTTTAGATTAAAATATAAAATTATACGGTTTAATTAATATTCAATTTTTTTTAGAATTAATATGAATTATAAAGTTACGATTCAATAGTAATAATATTATAATTAAGTTATAATATGACTAAAAGAGTTCAATTAATAAGTAAATATATACATAGAAGATTGGAAATTAAACGCAACACCCCATAATTTTACAAAATAATAATTATATGGAAGGCAAATATCATAATTTTACATTAAGGGCAAAATAGTAATTTGTTACCTATGTTGGAATCAGGCTTCGAGACTATATTATTACATTTGGAATGCTATATGTAGTTAGAAAACATATATGACTTGCTGAATTTGGTTAAGCAGACTTAAAATTTGAAGAAGCCAAAACCAATGAAATTCTCTTAATACATTGATTTTGGGAATTTAGGCTAAATATGTGTTATTTAGTTAGAAGTGCAATCCATAATTTCTAATCATACTTTAATATAAAAACCTTGCCACTAATCTCTATCATCTTCCTTTTCCAATCTCTAAACAAATTCAGACCAACTTCACATCATATCAAAAGGCAACAACAAAACATTGCAAAGCAAGCAACTTTGAATAAATTAGGGCAAAACGAAGAGGAACCACATCGGGCCAGTGAGAAAGAAGGAGGATTTTAATCGAACCGGAGAAGAAATATCAATAATCGATTAGTGTGCTCTTCCTGATTGTGTATATATTGATATGATATAGTAATTCATCCCTTAGGTCTTAAATCAAATTATAAATGTCGAAATTGATAATTAGAAAAAGCTATATATATATATATATATCCATGACCAACTAATTAAAAGTGATCTTTTAAATTGTATTTATACATGTTTGTTCCCTCCCTAATTAAAAAGTGCAAAATTAAAAAGATCTTCAAATTCAACATAATATATAAAGAATTGTAGTACTCGACGATGCGAATCCATTGGCAATGTTCGTTCGTCAATTGGGGGCACAGGTTGATCATGAAAGGATCGAAAGATTTAGTAAACGTGGACTGTACGCTTTGATTAAATGGCGAAACAATAGTGATAAGGCGATAAAAGGACATGGTGTGTAGAGGTAGTCGAGTAGGTGGCTACGCTGATGCCTGATTGGTTGTAAGTGGTCGGAGTTCACAAGATCTAGCCGAAATAGTCGAAAATGGCAATTTCAAAAGCTATGACTGAAGGTAGTGTTGTGGGTTGCACTGGGACCATCTCGGCGCGAGGATGTTAGTGGCATAGTTGGATCGAGATGCTAGGCATTGTGGCAATGTAAGTTGGGAGGTGGCACTGGGTACAGATTATTGCAACGTCAGGTTTTGAGGCTTCTTGTAGCAGATACGTGAGAAACGAAAAAATAAATAGTCGTATTATTAATAAATTAAGTAACTATAATAATGCTCCTATCTTCAAATGCTTATATCTTTTGCGTACAACCTCCGTTTTATGGGTGATTTGCGGCATTATGATCATGGTGAAACAAGGAATGTTTTGGTATGTGTTTACTGTGTATTTTGAGATACTTCAGAGAAATGCCTTTGTTTAGTAGATTTACAATATAAGGGGTTATACTAGGGCGTTTTGGTGCACTTAAGAGTAAATTATTCATCAGTTTTACCAGTGGTGTTTGGCGATGATAAGATAGGGCTTGATTGACTAGAGTCCTAAATGATTTGGTGATGATGAGTTTGGGTTTAGTCCCAATAATATCGCAAACCGTTAGGCGATAATTAGCTTGTACTTAACCTCAATAGCATCGCTTACGATTTGGTGATGGCGAGTTGTTCATTATACATGTAGCATCGCATATAGTTCGGCATGCGAGTTAGTCTGATACCAATAGCATGCATACAATTCGGTGATGGTGAGCTGGTCCTTATACTAGTCTTGTTGCATATAGTTCGGCATGTGAGTTGGTCTTTATACCAATGGTGTGCATACGGTTTGGTGACAATGAGTTGAACTCCATACCAGTAGTATCGCATACGGTTCAACATGCGAGTGTTCTTTATACCAATAATGTGCATATGATTTAGCAACGATGGGTTGGTCTTTATACCAATAATGTTGCATATTGTTCGACATGGAAGTTGATCTTTATACCAATAGTGTGCATTCAGTTTAAGGACAACAAGTTGTTATTATGCATATAGTGTCGCATATGGTTCAACATGCGAGTTGGACTTTGTATAAATAACGTGCATATAGTTTGGCGATGACGAGTTGGTCTTTACTCCATTAGTGTCGCATATAGTTCGACATGCGAGCGGGTCTATATACCAATAGCAGACATACGCTATAACACAAGAGGTTAGATCTTATCCAAATAGTGTGGTATACAGCGGTGCACAGTTTGAAGTTTTGTTCCATTAGTGATGCATATATTTTAAGGGTTCCAGGTTGGGAGTGTAATTCCTAATAGGGGAATATTTCATGATATACTTGAGTACGATTTATTATTTTAATGGAGTCATAACATGTGATTTCAAAATTATCCCTGTAGTACTATACCTTTTTTAGCTGACTTTTCGGGTGTAGATGAAATATATTAAGGTATGATTTTTGAGCATGAATGTCGTCTTACTAGCTTATTAGTATATACACATATATGGTGCATTCCATTCACCATACTTATGTCTGACCCCCTTTATACTTTTCTTCCTTTTATTTTACTCTAATTGGTAGATAGACATAACCGGTTAGGTGTCTACTATATTATTTTAGTTATTGCCAAACATGAAACTATTTCCATGAACAGTATAAGAGATGTCATATTTGGAGTCTATTTGATACTCTATTTTTATTTAGGGTTGAATTATTGATTATTATTTATTAATTCTGCTATAAGTTTCAGAAATTATAGATTTTTATAGATAACTTTGTGATCTGTTTTGTATTTTACCTCAAAACAATCCACTGTCGACAATATTAGAAATGCCGGTGCCACTTTAAGACGTAGGACGGGATGTCGTAGGTGAAGGGTTATTTCATCAAATTATAAGCATTGTAATTAAATTAATCTTTTTTACACACATATAATAAAATTAATGATGTTATAAAAGTTAAAATCAAGGAATGGTGAAGAATTCTCGAATTTAAAAAATTAGTGATCGACGTTATTCATCATCGTTCTTCTCGCATCCGGATGCCAGTAACTCATCTTCATCAAATCGGCATTTCAACCTAGTTCTCATTCTAATTCTTTTAAAGATGCAGATAGGAATTCTCGATCAAAATCTCATTTTCAAAAATTTCAAGACTTGTTTGTTCAAAATTGTAAGAGGGATTTTATCTGCTTTAGGTGTGGAGAGAAAAATCATTGAGCCAAAGATTGTTCAAACCCAATTTGTTGCTTTAACTACGGCGTTTTTAGTCATAAAAGATTGTCTTGTCCCTTGGTTTTTAATCCTTTATTAATCCAGACCCTTCTTCAACTTTTCTTGATCCTACTTTGTTGAAACCGTTGAATCTCAAAGATTACCACTTTTATTTTGTTATGGAATTCTTCAGGTTAAGAGGCATATTCCTTGATTGACGTGTATGGAATTATGAAGAGTGTAGTTATCTTTTTAACAAAGTGTTTTGGCATTTCGACTATCTAACTACTGATAACATAGGTACGTATCCTTATAATGAAAATTGGAGTGGATTTCAATCCAAGGATTATTCGAAGAGAGATAATGTTCGTCATGTTTGTAAGGATTTGAATTGGGTTGATTTTAAGGAATTTTTTGTGAATGGCTCGGATTGGGTTAGTCATGTTGACTCTCTTCTTTCAGATCCTGTAGTCAGAGATTGTTATTCTCCAAATTCTGAGATGAATGTTTTGGTTTCAAATGGCTTAGACGATAGTGAGGCTTCAATTTTTTCCATGCCAGTTGTTTGTGTTAGTGCAGAGAATAGTGGTTGTTTTGATGTTGATGTCAATTAATGTTTTCTTGATTCTAATGTAGAGATTCATATAACTGATTATGATGAGATAGTCACCAAATCAATGATGGATGTGATCCTCTAACTATGTTAACTGATAATATGTTGTTAGATTCTTATGTGTTCATGTTAGAAAAGGATGATCAGTCTTCTTGCTTGAATGTATTATATGAGTTGAAGGATTATAAGGATGCATATGATGTTATTGGTCTTGAAAAGGATGATAATATCAAAATCATGAAAAGTTTAGAAATTAAGAAGATTAAAAAATCTGATGAAAAGATGCATACATCTGATTTTGTTGAGAAAACCATTAAAGATGTTTTAATGGTCTATGTGGATCCTCTGACTATGTTGAGTAACAATATGTTGTTAGATCCTTTTGTTTTTTTGTTAGAAAAAGTTTGTCAGCATTCTTGCTTGAATATGTTTTATAAGTTAAAGGATAATAAGGATGTCTCTGGTGATTCTTGAAAAGGACGATAATGTTAATATCATGAAGAGTTCAGAAGTTAAAAAGTTCAATAATTCTGATTACAAGATTCTTGAGTTTAATAGGTTTGAGGCTTCACTGGTGTCTGATGTTAATGAAGAAGTGGAGGTTTCCAAGTTGTCAGTTGTAGATGGATATCATATGAAGAGCATGGCTGTTTCAATTTGTGGTGATGATGCTTTGGGTAAGGTTTGTAATAGTGTTGTAGTTCCTAATGATGAGATTGATACAGTTATTTGTTTTAATGAAGTTTTCATGCATAATGAATGTATTGGGACAAGTGATGATATTCAGAAGGAAATGGAGACTTTAGATATTGATATGCTTAAGATTAATGATGATGGTGATGTAGTTCATGATTCTATTTGTAAAGTCAATGTAGATGGGGATTTCGCTAATATGACTATGAGTAGTTCGTCTAGTTCTGATGATCTATTGGTTTGTGTTGTCGGAGTGGCTTTGAGGAGGCTATCTTTATCTGGTTCTATAGATCTTCATGATGATGTTGTGTTGAACTCTATTATTATTCCCATTTCCACAGTCTCTTCTTATTCAAAGGCTGATGTTGAATTGGTTCATAGTGTTTTGGATGAGGGTTATTTGGATGACGTTAAGAATGACGTGTGTTCTTTGACCGATGATTTTGATCAAGCCATCTATTATTGGACCGGGTTTTCAAATTTGTTATGTATTGCTGTCTTGCATCTATAGGTAAATTTCCTCGTTCACCTGCCATTGCAAAAGAAATGATTCGTGCAACCAAAACACGTAGAAGGAATAGTAAGAGCTATTCAGCTGGTAATATAAGGAGAAGTCCTCATTTAAATCGTAAAGCTTTTAAAACTTTTGTTTGAGGGTTGTTTATTTTTAGGGAGTTTTTTTTGTAATTATTGTTGTTTTGGAGCTTGTTAGTGGTTTGTATAGTTGCTGTATTTTGTGATTTTTCAGCTTGGTTGTTGAGAATACGGTTGCAGAAGTTATTTTAGATGGCCGCTTTTCTTTTGGTGTCACTTTAGGCCTAGGATTCTGGATGGTGTTGTCGCTTTAGGGTCAGTTTATAGTTTCTTATGCGTTTGGGAGGGTTTGATTTTTCCTTTTGTACGGGGGGTCTTTTGCTACCAACCAGGCTTGTTGGCAACTCCTTTACTATTGTTGTTATATATATGTGTATGTGCGCTCTCCTCTCCTAAAAAGGATTACACATTTTTCTCAAAAAAGAAGAAGATAAAATCAGACTTATAGAACTTAATTAGATGTAAGGAATTTATGCATGTATATAAAATAAAGTCAAGGAATTTATGCATGTAATGTAATTGTGATATAAATATAGAGATATCTGGTATCATTAAATAACTAGAATACTCATAAAGCAACTCACCTGTTTGATTATTTTAAAATTTAAATTTATAAATATATGTTTTTTGAATCATTTACGTTCAACAGTAGAGTATAAAGACATATGTATTGTTTGAAGCATCCTCGGGACATATAACATCTTTTAGTGATGTTATATGTAACATCCTCCACTTTATGACCCTAAAATGAATGACGATGATGTTGTAGTCATCACCAGAATTATTATCAAGGGATTCAGTGTATGTATGTACAAATAGAGTTCCATGCTTGACATATGATGATGCTGATATGGACACTTAAAAAGTGAAAATCAAATAAACTGTTACTTTCAAGCAAGCCTCTTGATTTTGTATTCGATCTGCTTTATTCATCATTTCAAATGGTTCCTATCTACGCCCATAAACTTAGTGTACCCAATTGCGTATCCTCTAGTTTATGGAAACATTAATAAAAACATAGGATATACATAAAGCATGATATAAGTAATATGTTATCCTAAACACACAATATAGCAAGACCATGCTGCTAAACTGTGGAATGGGTTTACCCTCACTATCCAACAAAATACAACAACAAACTTCCTTAAGCAAGTTAGAAATCAGGTCTAGTTTATTCTTGTAAGCTTCTATGGTTCTATGCATGGTAACCCAATGAATTCTTCTTCCCTCGTTCTCGACCACTATGCAATTCAACCGTGTGCAATTTCAACTAATATCATCTTCCCCCGAATTACGTCCCATGCAGTTTTAGCTTATCTTCCTGTATTGCAGCTTACATACCTACATAGTTAAATTCTTTTTTTTATACTACAAAGTACAATCCTAGTGGTCTTGGTTTCTTTAGTTTACATTGCAAAGCATGGCTGTTAACAGTTTCATTTATTTTTCTTAGCTTTTAACACCATAAGGGAGTTACATACACTATTGCAAAAGCATACAAATCGCCCGAACATACCACGTCCCTCCAGAAGATGAATATTTCTCTCTTGCACTCCCAAGGTAGTGCATTTGAGTGAGCATCCCCAGTCATCGTAAATAGCTCTTTCGAACTGACATTCTTTTGTAGGTTCTTACTTCTTTCTTTTAGTTATTTTTAGCTCCAAGAGCTTTACTAGTTATTCATTTATTAGGATTCCGTTACATACACTTATTTTGGGATAGTACAACCCTACCCCTTACTCGTTTTATGGCGTAGTAGATCACTTTCAGTTTTGGCATAATGTAATCCTGCCTTTACTCTTATTACTACATCATTTGTCTCTTTCAATTTTGGCGCAGTTTCATCCTACACCATTCGACTTTTGGCTTTTACCAACATTTCATCATTTAGAGCAGTACTCTTATATGTAGTATTAGCTCTCCCTTAAAGTCAGTAGGCTTCTATAGGAAATTCACTACATTTAGCACTAGGTATTTACTACTTAATTTACTTTCTTAATGTCAGGCCACCATCATGGCTTCGCAACAGACAAAGTCTGACACGTTTGTTCCCACTCTTACACATATCGTCATCTGGTATGTTTGACTCAATTTTTAACTAGTGATAGTGTCGTTTATTTACTCTTTTCAACATTTATATGGGATCTTATCCTTTAATCATCTAACATTAATTTCAACATGTTTATGTATATAATATATTTCAGTCCCTTACATAATTGCCTTCGGTTTTGTAGTTCTATCTACAATGATGGTGAATTTTGACCAGAAAATATTTCTAAATTTATGAAAAAATTATAAATAATTACCTTAACACATTTTAATCATATTTCTTATTTTAAAGTCATTTTCACTTATTTATTCACAAGTATATTCCTTCAAAAATTCATAATTAAATATTTCGATGTGGAAAATTCTCTAGTTTAAAACCCATTTCTAAAATTATAATTAAAACAACATATTAATTTTCATAGCATTCGAAATCATTAGAGTAGGCAAATACATCTAAACATCTAATGTTTAAATATTTTCCCAGAAGCATTCATTGAAACATCATATATTTCATTTAAACACTAACTTATATGAGCACTACCATGTAAAATCAAAACCGAGTTCAAACAATGAAAACTGTATATGGGTTTAGTATTACTTACCAAGATCTTTGAATAATCTTGTTTTAACCTTCTTAATCCCTTAAGCTTGCATTACCTTCTTCTTCTTGTATATTGCTCTATTTTTTAGACCTCCACCATTAATGTTCTTATCAATCTTTTACTTTTGAGTAGAATGAAACGAGGAAAGAGTTATGTTTATTGTCCCGTAATAATTTAGGTCGTGGCCCTCCTAACATTTTCCCTATTTATTCATTGCCATTTCTTATTTTATTTCTATAACTTTACCCATTTAATTTCTCATTTTAAGAGTTAACTCGTTAATTAATTGATTATTAATTATGGGGCACTACATGCTCTCCCCCTAAAAATCTGATTTGGGTACGGTAGTGATTGCCAATCTATCTCTTAGCATACTTAAATGAGTACCCTAACCATATGTCACAACAAAATGAACTAATGCATCTATAATACAAAAAATTATCAGCTATAATCCTAATATATGTATGGTCTACAACAATACATGGCTAACATATGTACTATACCAAAACAACCCAACTCCGGATTAGTCCTCTTGATCTTATCATTTGTTTCCCACGTACGATCATCTCGGTCCTCACTCTATTGGACATGTACTAGCTTTACATCTTTATTTTGAAGCTTTTTCACATCCCATTCTACAAATCGAATTAGCCTTTTCACATAGGTCATGTTCGGTTCCATGACCATGTCGTCCACAACCCTCGGACGCATTACTGCTTTCGGATCCATAATACATTTCCTTAAATGTGATATGTGGAACACATTGTAGATCCCCACAAAAGCTCTTCGCCGCACCGCTTGGTATGCCACTTTTCTGACCTTCTCTATAATCAGAAATGGTCCTACATATTTGGATGCTAACTTCTTAGCCTTTCCAAAATGCACCACACCTCACATTAGTGAAACCATTACAAACATGTGTTCACCTACTGCGAACTTCTCTCCTTATGTTAGCGTAACACTTTTGTCTACCTTCATTATACTCTGCATCTATTCTACTTTCTCAGTAGTGTTCGTTACCACATCTGTCCCTAAACTAGCCTATCCCTCTCTCTAACCAACATAAAGGTAACTTACACGGTTTTCCATATAATGCCTTGAATGTATTATTCCAATACTACTCTAGTAGTTATTATTGTATGAAAATCTAACAATTGCAAGTAATCTTTCCAAGATCCCCTAAAATCTAAAATGCGGGCACCTGGCAAGTCTTCAAGGAGTCTATTGACTCTGTTGATCCACCCATTGGTCCGTGGATGGTATGTAGTACTCATGCGCGATTCCAAACCCAAAGTGTTCTACATACTATGCCAAAACTCACTAGAGAATAATGTGTCTCGGTCATCCATAATAATGCTTGGCAATCCATGCACTCTAACTACTACTACATTAATACATATGTCGGCTAACTTCAGTGTTGTTTTATGGCCTTCACTAGAAAGAAATGAGCATACCTATCAACTATAATCCATATACTTTCATTCTCTACTCTAAACCTTAGTAATCCATCACTGAAATTCATAGACACCGAATTCCATTTCCAAATTAGAACCTCTAAAGGCTACAAGAGCACACTCAGCTTCTGATGTTTTGCCTTTACTTGTTGGCATGAGATAACATCTCCTCACACAATCTCCCACATCCTTCTTCATTCATTCCCAGAAGAAATTTATGTTCATATCTCGGTATACCTTAGTACTATTAGGGTGAATTGTGAAATTTGAATGACGACATTCGTCCTATACTTCCTTCTGAAGTCCTCTTATACTCAGAACATATAACCTTTCATTCTTCTACAATTTGCCTTCATAGCAATGTCGAACCCCTTTAGTTCAACTGCATCGGTTTCTAAAACTAGCTTCTAACTATTTCGATGTAGATCCAATCTTCTTTTTATAGCACAAAAGCCTTCTTTACCAACATAAGCCAAATTTTCAAGCGTGATAACATTCAAGCAGTATTACTTGGACCTGCATAGGACCAAAATTTCATAATACATGCAAATAATATCTCTAAGATATCCCCTTCTTCTATCATAGCCAAAACACAACTCTATTATTTATGGCTTAAGGCATCAACTACCTTATTACCCTTCCCTGGTTGTACTCTATCCCAAAATCATAAGATGCTAAAAACTCTATCCACCTTTGCTGTTTTATGTTTAACTTCTTATGAGAGAACAAATATCTCAAGGACTTTTGGTTAGTAAATAACTCGAACATTTTTCCTATGAGATAATTCCTTCATATCTTCAATGTAAAGTCAATAGCCGCCACCTCAAAGTCATGAGAAAAGTAATGAACTTTAGAGGGTCGCAACTGCCTGGATGCGTAGACTATTACTTTTCTCCTCTACATTAACACTGCTCCTAACCCTAAACCTAACAGCTTTGTATATATGATTATATCTTTATTCTCCTAGGATATCACTAGTACGAGAGCATTCATCAACCGAAGCTTTAACTCTTGAAATGATGCCTCGCACTCCTTCGTCCAAAAATACTTCTCATTCTTTCTAGCAAGTTTTGTCATCGACGCTGCTTTACGAGAGGGATAATTAACGAAACTCCAATAATAGCTAGTCAATCCTAAATTGTGCACCTAATTAACAATCTCATGTATCTTCCACTCATTTACACTACCCCAGAAATAGCTTTTCACAACGTTCGAAAAACACTATAATAGGATCCGGCGGGGTTATTAAGAATGCTGTATAATTACATGCTGTCACAGATACAGAACACGTAACGACAAAATTAATAACGCTATTAAAAATACAATTTGACGACATTTATATTAAGCCATTAATATTTTTCTACAGTGCCTATTAGCTTGTTGTTAAAAGCGTTTTGCATTCGCCCTTTACATTTTCGACAACGATCGATAAATTTTGTTATTAATGTTTCACAACGTTTACAATTTTCACCAAAAATCTTTGCATTTGTGTTTTATATTTTTCAACAACAATCAATAAACGATGTTATTAATTTTTCACAGCATTTTTTTATCTTGTCATATCAATATGCATTAATTCCTAAAAGTAAGACAACATAAATTATACACTGTATTTTGTTATTTTTATTTTTACAACGTTCATATTTTATTGTTCTATCACAATACTTATACACACACATACCATTATGCTACATTTGAATATGTTTTAATCTATATGTTTATATAATAATTCGAATCAAACTCAAACACTTTCATACAATCATAGCTATTGATCATTTCCACAAACCGAGTATAACACAATATTCATAAACAAAGACAACAATCATAAACAATTTTACATAATATTTGTAAAAAAAGATAACATTCACAATCCAAGTTCACACCACATCCGTAAACAAAACACAACATTTATTAGCAAAGACAAAATATCCATAAAACAAGTTTGCACCAAATACTAATGACAAAATGCACAATCAAAAAATTTCATACGCTTACTATGAAAGAATGAACTTCAAAAACCTAAAGAATGTATCATCTTATACATTTTTCCACCATAAGTCTTTAATTATCTATAATGAAAATATCCAAAGTTATTGATCAATACAAATTTAAAATACATGACATTCAAAATTTAGCATTCAAATACAAATATAGTAGTCATTAATTACCAAAAAACTGCTTATTATTTCATATTTAATAAATCAAAATCTATTAAGAATCACTTTCAACAGACTGAAGACCAACTTTAGATATTTATAACCTATAAATAAAAGAAGGATAACACCTAACATAATGACTATCTACCTATTGTAGATCACATAGACCAAGGTTAGTTTAAATCTTAAATGGTTACTGCAGAGATAACTTGATCATCTTGGATTTTCCACATTTAATTTTCCCGGCATTTTATTTATTCCTTATAGTAATGACCTGATTCTAGTTTTCCTATTTATAAAGCTACAGTAACATAATCAACGATTTTAGTATAGAACCCGTTTAATGCATCATTCTAGCTTGAGAAACTGGTGCAAAGATCACACCTTGTGCTTTCCTCTGCATGTTAAGTTCCTATCCTACAATCGAAATTCAATTATACTCACAACTCATGCATTAATATGAAGTAAGTAAATAAGATTTAGAAAATATACGATAAACATGCAAGTGTTTTACCTATTTTCATGTCATATCATATTTGCATCAAAAATGGCAGAAACTCCCAATTATTAGACGAGAGCACTAGTTCTTGTAAAATAAAAGAAAACGCAACAAAGAAAAAGGAGAAACAAGAATTTTTTATAGTAGTTCGGCGTAATCTCTGGTCTACATCTATTTTAACCTTTGTTATTAGTTGTTCTCACTCTGGATTACAACTAGCTATATCAATCTGACCATAATCTATGGATATCAAATTTACAATGGAATTTTTAGAGTATTTAAGGGAGAAGATAGGAGTGAAGTGAAGGAGAAGATCATAGTATGAAGCAGAGTGAAGATCCTTCTTTCACGATTGCTGTAGGGCTGGCACTTATATGAAAACAGAGGTATTGACTCAGAAGCCCGCTTTCACTGGGGTCTAGGAGATAGCCCAAAGTTGTATAAGGGAGATCAGATCCTACGACTCAAAATGATAACTCGGCAATGAGTCATCTAACTCGGTACCAACCTATTTGTGTTGGTGCAAATCCAACTTTTTCACCCGATCTGCTCCTCTACCTTCTACTTGATGTGTTTCAAGTTATTTTCATCATCTTTTGGTTGATTCTAGTGATCTTTTCATTATCGCTTGAGTTATCCTGCTTTCTTGGTTTTCTTCTTATCAATCCTTGAAATTGGTCATCCAAACTCTAGGAAACCAAATTGATACCGAGGTATATGAAGTTTGGGAGGAGGAATATACTGAATAAGTAGGTCGGTGTCGAATTTTATACTTAACTCCATTCTAGTTGAAACTTCTGCTAGTTGTTTCTCTAGCTCTTTTAAGTGTACTTCCAAGTCCGTGAATCATTTCATCCTTATTTTGATTTTCTAAATCCAGTTGAAATCTGCTTTGGTGAAAAGTTTATAAATACATGCCCCACAAAGTACGCCTTTTGAATGTAAGGTGTGTTTTGCTCAAGAAGTAGTTCTGATAATCAGTCCTCAATAGTCGAGCTCTCCAGCTTCCTACTGATCTCAATCTCTATGAATTGATCAATTTCTTCATATATTTTTTTGCAAATCAAAGGTTATTCCACACCCGACATAGCTAATGGTCCATCCTTTGTTTAAGAGTCTACCATAGATTAAGATTAAGATGTCTTCATCTGGGGGTATCATTTCATATCCAAGCGATCTCATGTTTGCCCATGATTTATCCTTTCTCTCCGATTACAAGGTTTTCAAATCCTTTTATCAAATCTACATCCGCTCTGAGGCTTGGTCTCTCCAGACCATTCATCTTTCGATCTGGTGTTTGACCTCTCCGGATCGTTTATCTCCCAATATAGGGTTCGATCTCTCTAGATTGTTTATCACCTAATCCGGGTTTCGATCTCTCTGGATCATTAGTTTTCTAATCCAAGGTTTGATCTCTCCGAACGTTAATCTCCCAATCTTGAGCTCGATTTCTCTAGATTGTTTTGTAACACTCCTAATTTTATTTAACATTATTCAAGACATTAAATTGGATAGATTAAATAGAATAATTATATAATTAAGGAGAATGAGATTTTGTTAATTTGTTTAGTTGTGCTAAACTTAACGAACTAAGCAATATTGTTTTAAAAATCTAACACATAGGAGAATGGTTAAGAGGGGTATCTTAGGAAATAGACCTAAACCCTTTTCCTTAAACCCTTGCCCATCATTCCATTCTCATTTTTTCATCATTCATGAAACAATTAAAGAAAACTAAGGGAGACCAGCAATAGAAGGAAGTCAAAATCTAGAAATTCAAGGGAAAATCTTAGGAAATTAAAACAAAACCAAATCTCAAACTCCTACAATTAATTAAAGGTGAATAATAGCACTTATTATCTTTTTAATCTTTGTTTTCATTCGGTTATAGGTAATACCCAAATCTTATCAGTTTGGTTGGTCAGGTTATGATCCAACAATCATTGTTTGGATAGAATAATGGTTAATATGAATTTGCAATTATTAGAAATAGTTTAATTTGGTTTTGGGGTTAAATCCGAAGTTTTTATCCTCCAAATGATTTAAATTTTAAATATATGATGTAAAAAAACATTTTGGAGAGGGGTTTTTAATTTGAATATTTTCAAAATTGATAGAAGTTTATTATGATAAGGTTAAATAGGCATAAATTTAGGTTTAATTTATTAATGATAATTAAATGTAGGTTTTGGACTCGAATATTCTATATGTCAAAAGAAATATAATTTTGGAATTAATGTGAATTTTTGGGATTTTTCCCATGTAATTTTGAATTATAGAGAATTATTTATCATAGCGTATGCATATAAAAGTTTAATTAATTATGGTTAGCAATTAATTATTTGAAACAATGTTTTGAATTTTGGAAATAGGGTGCGACAGTTTATCAGTAAAGAAAATTGATAAAGTTTTGCTAGCCAATAAGTTATTGATGAATTATAGAGGTTTGGTGAAAAGAACAACTTTTTATAGTAATATTGTAGTTTTTAAGTTATTTACAACTCTGCCATGTTGACATCGGTCATGTCGAGCCACATCTTACCACATTCTTCATCATTGACATGACACAAAACTACACAGCATGATGTCAACGGGCATGGCATGAAGTGGATTGGGTTTGATCCTCATTGAGGCCGAGGTAATAAAATAAAGAAGAAGGACTCGACATGGGCATGTTGATGCTTAAACATGCCACATTTTATACAAAGAAGCATATAGCCATGCTTTATACTAAGAAGCATGCATGCCACATATACTACTTCGAGCCTTTTTCCTTAAACACAAATGGTCCTCGAGCCTAGTAGTTACTGCTTTTAAATTAGATCAGTTGAGTAGATTCAAAGTGTCTTCCCAATTAGATTTGGTTATAGGGTTCCAACAGCTAAGGATGGAGGAGGACAATATTCCTTTGATGGCATTTCAAATGAGATATGGTTCGTACGAGTGGCTGGTGACACCATTTGGGTTAACTAATGCGTCATCTTTCTTTGTAGATTTGATGAACCAGATTTTTTCAAGAGCACCAGGATAGCTTCATATTAGTGTTCATAAATAACATTTTGATATATTCAAGGATGAAAAAGATCATGGGGTTCAACTTAGAATAGTGTTAGAGATGCTGAGACAACATCAGCTGAAAGTTAAGTTTTCGAAGTGTCGTTTTTGGAAGAAAGAAGTAAATATTCTTGGTCATGTAGTCTTACGAGAAGGGTTATCAGTTGATCCAGCTAAGATTGAAGCGGTTAATAGTTGGGAGAGTCCTGAGACTGTGACCGGGATAATAAGTCTTCTTGGATTGGCTAGATATTACTAGAGATTTTTTGTAGATAGCAGCACCTCTGACTGAGCTAATAAAAAAGGAGTTAAGTTTGTTTGGTTCGACAGATGCGAGGAAGCATTCCTTAAGTTAAAGCATTTATTGACTAATACGCCAGTGTTAGTCGTTCAAAACGAAAATTAAGGGTTAGTAGTGTATGCAGATGCATATGAGACTAGATTATAAGCTGGTTAATGCAAAAGGGTAAGGAGATAGTCTATGCTTCTCAACAACTCAGACTGCATGAAGTAAAATATACGACCCATGATTCAGAGTTGGCTTCAGTGATCTTCACATTGAAAGTGTGGAGACAGTATCTTTTGGGAGAAAGTTTGAGCTATACACGGATCATAAGTCTTGAAGGTATTTATTCTCTTAAAATGATTTAAATATGAGACAACAGAGTTGGTTGGAGTTTTAGCTGTTTATGATTTCGGTATAGAGTATACACCGTGGAAATGTAATAAAGTAGCAGATGCTCTTAGCAGAAAACATCGGAATGTGGTGTTAGCTATATTGGCAGAATGGAAGGATCTTGAGGCACTGACTACGTGTACGATGTAGTTAAGACCGACTGCTAGTTCTAGTCAGAGTACCTCCATGTTATCCTGTTTAGAAGTTCGACTAGTTTTGATCGAAAAGATTGCTTCTAAGCAGATAGATGATCCATTGTTGGCCGAAAAGATTAGAAGGCTAGAGATTGGAACTGTAATGACCCACAAATCCATACCCATTTGAGCTGACAATATTCTATACCATTTCAACTCAAGTGGGCGGATGTACGAACCATTAGGGTTAAAGAAGAAGGAGGTAGATAAAGAAATATAAAACAACATCAGAATCTCACAAACGCAGCGGAATAATATATAATAGATAACAACAAATTTTATACAAAGGAATCTGTAACTGAATAATACATTACATCATTAGAGTACATACAATCAACAACCAAATACTGGACAATTGTCACAACTTGTCCTCACCAAAAGGCAGACTATACAGCTTATACTGCGCATCAGAATATATATCAAGTACGTGTGATACGTCTCGCCATCCAGCTCGTCTCCTGAACTCCATAGCTATTCCTCTAGAATACGTACTCTATAATACTCGGTCTGACCCAAGCATTATAGTGAAATAACACCCGAGTCAGTCTGGAAAACCAACGTGAGAAAACACACTCAATTGGATTATTAGAGTTTCAAATCCTGTTGAAAATCAAAGGTATCTCGTAAGACCACGCCACAAATAAACATGTCGGGTTTTTACCTTACGATAACCATAACATTTTTATCAAATCCGCTTGATATTATAATAGTGTCTATAGAAAGTAAAATAGAATCTAGCTGAAATGCTTGCATCTCACATTTCAGCATAGTTGGGCACAATCAAAACCGTACAGGCGCTTATTGGAGATTTGATTCCATACAATGACATGGCTACTGGGGTACTGCCCATCACAACACGTGGTCTAGATCACCGTACCGAGGATCCACCCTGATCCCCTGCCACACAAGACCGGAGCTATCCCTTAATGGATAGTCTGAATAAGATTACCCCGCTGTTGGGATCAACAACGGCCCACACAACCGAAATAAAGGGACATCTAGACAAGGATGATCTTACCCTAATTGGTTGCTAGCCACTTATCCTTGCGTGCACCTCGCCTATTTTAGCCATTCCCGGTTGATGAGGCTCGAGGCTATGCGTTACCTTTTTAGCACATATTCACTTAGAATGCCCATCGTCCCCCCTGACGATGTTCTGATAGCATTCATCCATACAAGTACGTTTCGGGTCCGAACGGAACCGAAGGCACTACTCATACTACATCCATTTTAGTAGTGATTAGACCTTGCACTTCACAACTCCATCTTCGACTCCAAGCTCTTGTCTTCCTCACGGAAATGTTCAAACCGGATTGAAGTGGTTTTCGGGAAATTAATCCTGATCCCAGTCTCTTTGAAACGATCAGCACATTGGCCAATATTGATAGTCAGTTATTTAATTATCAAATAACATCCACAAATAACCATCAGATTTAAATAATTTCCAAATTATTTATTTCAAAATATCTTTGCAAGCAATTTTTCTACACTTCATCCCTTTGAAAATTGTTTTCAAAACACTTTTCTCTCGCGGAATAAATTCCACCCAATTGTTTTATTTCCACTGAAAATACCAAGTCTTAATACTTAGATTTTTAAATAATTTAAATCACTTTATCCAAAAATATACTTTAAACACTTAAAATAAAAACTACTTAAAACACTTTATTTAAAATGCTAGTTATGAAATTTTATAATAACTTCTCATGTAAAACTTAAGCCAAAATTAAATTTAAAATAAAAATTATTTTATAAGGTATAAATATTAAATAATTGTCTTTTAAATCATAATACTAGTTAAACCTTCAAAATAATTTACTTATATACTTAACTTAACTTAACAAATATTTACTTTTTAGAAATTTTAAAACCACTAAATCATAATTTCTTTCTAAAACATTCTTTTTTTTAAAAAAAATCACTGTAAAACCTCTAATTTATACTTGGAAATCTTTCTTTGAAAAAACTTGGCTTTCAAGAAAATACACTTTCCTTTCCAAAACCAACTCCATTTTAAAATAAATTCCTTTACTTATTCAAATTTATTTCAAAACTAATTTATCCCATATTCACGCCTTTATTTATGATTTAAATTCTTATTTAAATCAAAAATACCAATTTCATACTTTATTTCAAATTCTCCTTTTATTTTCCCAAACTCATTTCAAATCTTAAATTTTAAAAATATATTTCTTCGTACTTTACAAAACAATATTGCTTAAGTCTTAATTTTAAATAAAATCCTTTTTCCATTTTTTCAAATCCCTATTTTTTTTTCCATCATTGAATTTAATATATAGGATTAAAAATCAATCCTTTATCCCTTTTCCAAATTCATTCCTTTAATTTAATTGAATTTCACTATAATTATTTTACTTAAAAATTTCCCTTTTTATTTCCTTTAAAAATCCAACTTTATATAGATTTCATTTTTCTCAAATACTAATATTTATTCAACTAAGCCATAACATTCAATAAACTTCAATTCCCAATAAAATCAATATGACCCATCACAGATTATCATATAAATCACATTACTGAACATAAAATAAATTCAACATTTTGAGGAATCCAGTTGGATCCCTCCAACCTGTTTCTCTGCATCCACAGATGTTAGCACAACAATTCAAAATACCAATCCTGCTTTAAGGTGGGATATTGCGGTATATAGGGTCATCCGCTATTATGCGGAGAGCATAGGGTCTCATCCGCTATATAACGCGGGAAATCAATCACTCCAATATATATACTATATATAACATATCACATCCAAGATGATCAATTCAAGCAAACAACCAATAATTTAAATTTAACTATTTGAATTTAGAGGGTAATCCAAATGAGTGAGATTAACTCACCTTTGATTTTTGATTTGCAATCTGATCCAAACCCGACTTGTTTCTTCATGATTTTAGACATTGTATAAATATTTATACAGTTTAATAATATTCGAAGTAATCGAACAATCAATTTCCATTTAATAAATTTAATTAATTAATAATTAAATTAACTAGTGATTTAGTTCTAAACTAATGATTTAATTTTAAACTAATTCCCTTTTAATATTTTTAGCAACCAAAATAATTAAATAAGTTTATTAAACAAATTTATCACCATACAACATTATTAAAAATATACCGGTAAGTTTAAAATGTGCATGTTCATTTTTATTGTTATTTTTATTTTTGAAAACACATATACTTGTAAAAATAACTGCATAGATTTAAAAATCCAATCTTTATACCAATCCTATATTTTTTCCAAAATCATATATATATATATATATAATATATATATCATGTTTTCACCTACATATTAAAACATGAATATATATTATATTTTTTCTTTTTGAAGCTACATCTATATATACTTATGGAATATATATAGATAAAAATCTGATTTTATGTAAACCAAACATTTTAAAATTTTCTATTTTCAAAAAGCTTATCTCCATATATATATTTGCTGTTTTAAAATTAAAATATGTATACATTATCTTCTGTTTTACTTTTTAAATTAAAAATAGATACGTGAGTGTATTTATTTTTACCACACTCCTTACTGAATATGTATATAGATATATATTAAAAAAACATAACTAACAGCCAAAACATGAACAGCAAACCCAGACTCCGACCGCTCCCAAGCAATCGTCGCCGACCATCGAGACCCAAAACCCACGTCAAGCCAGCGCCTTCGGCCATAACCCTGAATGTCGCGACTAACATCGATCTGCTCGCGACCTACCCACACTTTCCTATAATCGAAACCCTAGTAGCAGTTGATCGACGAAACCGTCGAGTTCCTCAAGCCACGCTCATCCAATCGCGACTACGTCGTGTTAATTCTTCGATCTCGCCTACTTGGAGAAGCTCGCTCCTTCCCTTTGAATAAGTTTTAAACGAACGTTGATTTGGGTTCGAACAGATACGAGGTAATTTCGTACGAACGAAATGAAATTTGATTTCGTATGCCTCCATTTTTTTTATTATAAGCGAATAAACTGAAGAGGAAAGGGATGGAGATTTCACTACAGGCAGATATTAATATTTATGATTAAATCGGCCATCATTCTTGCTTGGGAATATATCTGCTTGCGTGATCTTAAATGAAAATAGGAGACAAGAAGATATACGTGTTTGGAAGGGTAGGGCACGCGTTCCTTTGAGATGAAGTCCATAAAGATCTGATGTTGATATATAATATATTAAATTTAATTCAAATTCAAATTCAAATCGTATCGATTAACGTAGCATAAAATCACGAATACCTATCGAGGCGTGCCGTCAGGAGTTGAGAATGTTAAACCCCTATTCTGAATGCAATGGAAAAGGTTTCGAGTCCTAACTTGATCGCATGGAGAAGATAGCTTTTTGGACCCAGTTATAATATCAAATTTTTGATATGAATTTCAGTACATTTACCTATCGTACGATCACAGGGCAATTCCAAATGCTATGAAATTTGAAATCCGATAATAAAACACTATTACGAATCAAATGGAACTGGTTTCGTTAAATTACAAGACTTTGCCTCGGAATGCTATTTTCAAATATCGATTTAAACGATATAATTTCAAAACTTAACAAAACACTTCCAAATTCAATTCTAAAGCTTCCACTATCCACAGTATTATAAAAATAAATTTTATAAGCCATTGAAATATTTTTAACAAGCCTAAAGCTCAGGATTTAATTTTTTTTACCCAATCTCTAATTATTAAATTCAATAATTTAATTGCTAAATAAAAATGACATTTGAAATTCAAGTTAAACTAACTTTAAAATATTTAAAATCAATTAAATAGTCCAATTTCAAATATCCAAAAATTCCGGGTCGTCACATTTCTCCTCCTTAAAAGAATTTCGTCCCCAAAATTACTAGTTAAGAGGAATGGTCTATAACCCGTTAACTATTTCCAAAACCAAACGGTTCCCTACTACTTCCCAAAACAATCTCCTATTAAAGTTACTATCATTCTTACTAACTTTCTAAACTCATCCATAACTTCCAAACAATATTCTTTACTCAACAATTCAAATTTAAATTGAAAACCAAATTTTAAATTATCAAAATGTTCACAAAATTTTTCTAACTTCCTAAATTTTGAATTTTTTTGCCAGCCAAGTGGCTAGATCAGAAAAATCATCAAATTTCATACAAAAATTTAAGCACTACCTTTTGTCGGGCAATTCAGTTTATCTTCTGAAATAAAAAATCCCAATCTCCTTTTGCTTTTTAAACACCTGTATATCCTACTTAGCAATAATATCCAATCATAGCTTTCAAAATCATTTTATACATTCCTTTTTACAAAAGTTTCAATATCTATTTCATTCAAGCCCGTACGATGTACATATAACATCCGTACACAATATCAATCCGATCGCTCACTTGACCACACAATTCCACTTTCGAACTAGTATCGTTTACTTGACTCCCTAGCGCGGACTCAGGTATGGTTTCTTGATCTGAATCTGTCATTCTCCTTGCATAGCCACACTATGATAGAGAGTTCCAGAATCGATCAAAAATCTATATCCAAGGTTCGCCATCGAAAATCGAGTGAAAAATCCTTACTCGGATCGATATGACCATCTCGATATTCTGTGCTCGAATCTGAATCAAATCATTATGCGAATTAAATAATATACGTACATCCTACATATTTATTTCTAATTGATTAATAGCTATATCAATTTTCTTTTTATTCACATTCATTTTGATTTCTATTCACTTATTCACAATTTCATTTCACATACCCTTGTTGAACCTTTATTCAAATACTTACTTAGAATATTTTTTTGAATACCAATTTTACTCAAGAATTTCACCATTTACCTTCCTGAAATTTCTTATAAATATTCTATATGCTTTCGTATTTTACTTCACTACTTTAGCTTTCACATCATTTTTATTCACACGTTCATTTTGACATAATTCAAATTTAAACCTTATAAAAATGTTCAGTTCCAATTCCCATTTAGTTACACTAAATAAATTTGTTCATTCACAAATTTATTTCCAATTTAATAAATTTATTTCGAAAACTATTTCATTTAGCTGATTTGGTTTTATTCCCTTTAAGTTAATTCAGTTACATTCCAATTCGATTCAAACTTTTAAACTTCTATAAATTCTCCACTTATTTACATTCCACTTACTAATCTCTTTAATTTACTATATTTAATTGCTTAAATTTCTGACTATCTCGTTTCCACACTAGTTTAATTCAATTCTTCTTTAAGTTCAATTTTATTATAAAAATTCAAAATTTTATAAGTTTCAAACCCATTTATATTCCATAAACATTTCCAATTTACTTTCAGAGTTTTAAACAATTTCCTAAACATTTCAAAATATTTTTGAAATCATATATACCCAACCCAAATCATTTCTTCGAATTTCAAAACCAAACCTAATTTTGCAAACTTCTCCATTTTAAAACATTTTGATAGCAATTCCTCTCTTAGAAACTCGAAAACGAACATTGATAAAGCTGTAGTCATCACCGAAGTTATTTTCCAGCGTCCGAAGTGAGTTCAATGCTTTTACTCTTTTCAAAACATTTCAAATATTTTTAAACTCCAAATCTTACCAGATTTCATATCCAATTCAAAAATATTTCCCAAATAATATCACCATTATTCCCCAAAAACCTTTGAAAATTATTTTCAAACTCAAAGGAAATTAAATTTCCCAAATTTTCAAACTTCAAAACTTTCCAATCTTTATTCAAATATTTCTCTAGAAGTTCGAGTTATAAATCCCATTTATAATTCACATTTAAAATTTCATTCTACTAATGAATTTATTTCCTTATCCTTTGGTTATTACCTTAATTTCTTATTTAATTTACATACAACAGTGATAATAATTTAATATTATCGCTTTCTAACAACCAAGCAATCATATATAACTATAATAATTTAGGAAAAATTATTTATTTTATATACAAAAATAATTTAGGTAAAATTTTTCCATTTACCATATTTTAAAACAATACTATGTCGGTTTATCTTGTTCAAGAGTTTAGAAACCCCTATTGCTGACATGGTGTCCCACATATCGACGAAAAACCATAAACCCTCAACTGATAAATCAACACAATATAAAAAAATTATATTCACTAACAAATACGCGCTTATATCTATTAATACACTCAAACTCATTCTAGAGTACTACGGACTTTATTCCTAATGAGTAATCCCCACCAGAGCCAAGATTCACACTTAACTTCAGCTCTGATGCCACTGTAATGAGCCGCAAATCCATACCCCTTTGAGCCGACAATATTCTCTACTAGTTCAACTCAAGTGGGAGGAAGTACGAACCATTAGGGTTAAAGAAGAAGGAGGTAGATGAAGAAATAGAAAACAACATCAGAATCTCACCAACGTAGCGTAATAATATATAATAGACAACAATAGATTTTTATACAAAAGAATCTGTAACTGAATAATACATTACATCATCAGAGTACATACAATCAACAACCAAATACTGGACAATTGTCACAACTTGTCCTCACCCAAAGGCAGACTATATAGCTTATACTGCGCATCGAAATATATATCAAGTACGTGTGATACGTCTTGCCATCCAGCTCGTCTCCTGAACTCCATGGCTATTCCTCCAAAATTTGTAATCTATAATACTCGGTCTGACCCAAGCATTATAGTGAAATAACACCCGAGTCAGTTTGGAAAACCAGCTTGAGAAAACACACTCAATTGGATTATTAGAGTTTCAAAATCCTTTTGAAAATAAAAGGTATCTCGTAAGACCACGCCATAAATAAGCATGTCGGATTTTTACCTTATGATAACCAAAACATTTTTATCAAATCCACCTGATATTATAATAGTGCATATAGAAAGTAAAATAGAATCTAGCTGAAATGCTTGCATCTCACGTTTCAACATAGTTGGGGACAATCAAAAACGTACAGATGCTTCTTAGAGATTGGATTCCATATAATGGCAGGGCTACTGGGGCACCGTCCGTCACATTACGTGGTCTAGATCACTGTACCGAGGACCCACCCTGATCCCCTGCTACACAATACCGGAGCTACCCCTTACTGGATAGTCCGAATAAGATCACTCCGCGGTAGGGATCAGCAACTGCCCACACAGCCGAAATAAAGGGGCATCCAGACAGGGATGATCTTACCCTAATTGGTTGCTCGCCACTTAGGCTTGCATGCACCTCCCCTGTTTTAGCCATTCCCGATTGATGAGGCTCGAGGCTATGCGTTAACTTTTTAGCACACATTTACTTAGAATTCTCATCGTCTTCCGGACGATGTTCTGATAGAATTCATCCATATAAGTCCATTCCGGGTCCGAACGGCACCGAACACACTACTCCTACTACATCCATTTTGGAATCACCCTCAGAATTAGTAGCGATTAGACCTTGCACTTCACTGCTCCATCTTCGACTCCAAGCCCTTGTCTTCCACATGGAAACGTTCAAACTGGAAAGAAGTGGATTTTGGGAAATTAATCCCGATCCCGGTCTCTTCGAAACGATCAGCGCATTGGCTAATATTGATAGTCGGTTATTTAACTATCAAATAACATCCACAAACAACCATCAAATTTATATAATTTCCAAATTATTTATTTCAAAATATCTTTGCAAGATATTTTTCTACACTTCAACCCTTTTAAAATAGTTTTCAAAACACTTTTCTCTTGCGAAATAAATTCCATCCAACTGTTTTATTTCCACTAAAAATCACCAAGTCTTAATACTTACATTTTTAAATAATTTAAATCACTTTATCCAAAAATATACTTTAAACACTTAAAATAAAAACTACTTAAAACACTTTATTTAGAATGCTAGTTATGAAATTTTATAATAACTTCTCATGTAAAACTTAAGCCAAAACTAAATTTAAAATAAAAGTTATTCTGTAAGGTATAAATATTAAATAATTATCTTTTAAATCATAATACTAATTAAACCTTTAAAATAATTTACTTATATACTTAACATATATTTTCTTTTTAGGAATTTTAAAACCACTAAATAATAATTCTTTCTAAAACATTCTTTTTTTTTAAAATCACTTTAAAACCTCTAACTTATAGTTGAAAATCTTTCTTTGAAAATATACTTGGCTTTCAGGGAAATACACTTTCCTTTTCACACCTTTAAAATAAACCACTATTTGTTTTTAAAACTAATCATTCTTTCCTTATAAATTCCATCCTGAATTTATACTTCCAAATTATCCTCTGGTAAGTATTTTACTTTATTTATAAACCATGTTTATAAATTTCACAAACTCATCCTCCTTATTCACAGTTTCAACACTTAGAGCTTTATATCGGTTTCCAATACCAACTCCATTTTAAAATAAATTCCTTTACTTATCCAAATTTATTTCAAAAGTCATTTATCCCATATTCACATCTTTATTTATGATTTAAATTCTTATTTAAATTGAAAATACCAATTTCATACTTAAATTCAAATTCTCCTTTTATTTTCCCAAACTCATTTCAAATCTTAAATTTAAAAATATAATTCTTCGTACTTTACAAATAATATTGCTTAAGTCTTAATTTTAAATAAAATCCTTCTTCCATTTATTCAAATCCCTATTTTTTTCCATCATTGAATTTAATATATAGGATTAAAAATCAATACTTTATGCCTTTTCCAAATTCATTCCTTTTATTTATTTGAATTTCACTATAATTATTTACTTAAAAATTTCCCTTTTTATTTCCTTTAAAAATCCAACTTTATATAGATTTCGTTTTCCTCAAATACTAATATATATTCAACCAAGCCATAGCATTCAATAAATTTCAATTCCCAATAAAATCAAAATAATCCATCACAGATTATCATATAAATCACATTACTGAACATAAACTAAATTCAACATTTTGAGGAATCCATTTGGATCCCTCCAACCTATTTCCCTACATCCACAGATGTTAGCACAACATTTTAAAATACCAATCCCGCTTCAAGGCGAGATATCATGGTATATAGGGTCATCCGCTATTATGCGGGACGCATAGGGTCTCATCCGCTATATACTGCGAGAAATCAATCAATCCAATATATATATACACTATATATCACATATCACATTCAAGCTGATAATAAATTATCAATTCAAGCAAACAACCAATAATTTAAATTTAACTATTTAAATTTAGAGGGTAATCCAAATGAGTGGGATTAACTCACCTTTGATTTTTGATTTGCAATCTGATCCAAACCCGACTTGTTTATTCATGATTTTAGACGATGTATAAATATTTATATAGTTTATTAATATTCAAAATAATCGAACTATGAATTTCCATTTAATTAATTACTAATTAAATTAATTAGTGATTTAGTTCTAAACTAATGATTTAATTTTAAACTAATTCCCTTTTAATATTTTTAGCAATAAAAATAATTAAATAAGTTTATTAAACAAATTTATCACCATACTACATTATTTAAAATATATTGGTAAGTTTAAAAATGTGCGTGTGCATTTTTATTGTTATTTTTATTTTTGAAAACGCATGTACTTTTAAAAATAACTGCACAGATTTAAAAATCCAATCTTTATACCAATCTTATATTTTTTCCAAAATCATATATATATATATATCCTGTTTCACCTACATATTAAAACATGCATGAATATATATTATATTTTTTTCTTTTTTGAAACTACATCTATATATAATTATGGAGTATATATATATATATATAGATAAAAGTCTGATTTTATATAAACAAAACATTTTAAAATTTTCCATTTTCAAAAAGCCTATCTCCATATATATATTTACTGTTTTAAAATTAAAATATGTATATAATATCTTCTGTTTTACTTTTTAAATTAAACATAGATAAGTGAGTGTATTTATTTTTATCACACTCCTTACTGAATATGTACATAGATATATATTAAAAAATCATACCTAACAGCCAAAACACGAACAACAAACCCAGACTCCGACCGCTCCCAAGCAATCGCCACCGACCATCGAGACCCAGACCCCACGTCAAGCCAGCACCTTCGGCCTTAACCCTGAATGCCGCAACCAACTTCGATCTGCTCGCGACCCACCCAAACTTTCCTATAATTGAAACCCTAGCAGCATTTGAACGACGAAATTGTCGAGTTCCTAAAGCCGCGCTCGCCCAATCGCGACGACGTCGCGTTGATTTTTCGATCTTGCCTACTTAGAGAAGCTCGCCCCCTTCCCTTTGAATAAGTTTTAAACGAATGTTGATTTGGGTTCGAACAGATACCAGGTAATTTTGTACGAACGAAATGAAATTTGATTTCGTATGCCTCCATTTTTTTATTATAAGCGAATAAACTGAAGAGGAAAGAAATGGAGATTTTATTGCAGGCGGATATTAATATTTGTGATTAGGTCGCTCGTCATTCTTGCTTGCGAATATATCTGCTTGCGCGCTCTTAAATGAAAATAGGAGACAAGAAAATACACGTGTTGGAAGGGCAGGACACGCGTATCTTTGAGACGAAGGCCAAAAAGATCTGATGTTTATATATAATACATTAAATTTAATTCAAATTCAAATTCAAATCGTATCGATTAACGTAGCATAAAATCATGAATCACTATCGAGGCGTTCCGCTAGGCGTTTATAATGTTAAACCTCTATTCTAAACGCAATGAAAATTTCGAGTCCTAACTCGATCATATGGAGAAGATAGCTTTTTGGACCAATTATAATATTAAATTTTCTATATGAATTTCAACGCGTTTACCTATCGTACGATCACACGGCATCTCCAAATGCTACGAAATTTGAAATCCGATAATAAGACACTATTACGGATCCAATGGAACTAGTTTCATTAAATTGCGAGACTGTGCCTTGGAAGGCTAATTTTAAATATCGATTTAAACGATATAATTTCAAAACTTAGCAAAATACTTCCAAATTCAATTCTAAAACTTCCATTATCCACAATACTATTAATATAAATTTTATAATCCATTAAAATATTTTTAACAAGCCTAAAACTCAGGATTTAATTTTTTTTACCCAATCTCTAATTATTAAATTCAATAATTTAATTGCCAAATAAAAATGATATTTGAAATTCAAGTTAAATTAACTTTCAAATATTTAAAATCAATTAAATATTCCAATTTCAAATATCCAAAATTCCGGGTCGTCATAGGAACTGAGATTGATGATCTGAAAGATTTTAGTCTCGACCAGAAGGGAAGGTTGAGAAAGAAGGGAGATTGAGTATTTCAAATGTCGGAGACCTAAGGAAAAAGTTCTTAAGGAATATCATCGACTGATTTTTACAATTCATCATAGAGGAATCAAAATGTATCAAGATATGAAGAGAAGTTCCTTTAGGGAAGGCATGAAGAGGGATGTTCGGTAAAACAATGTTCGAATTGCGAACAAGTAAAAGCTGAACATCAGAAGCTAAGTGGGTTGCTTCAGCCTTTAGATATACCATTTCGAAAATGGGATTCGATATCCATGAACTTTGTTGACTGGTTACCAAGGTCGAGTCAGGGAAATGAAAGTATACGGGTCGTAGTAGGTAGATTGAACAAGAGTATCTATTTCATTCCCTTAAGTTAACCAGGATGTCACCTGTTTTATCTAAGTTATTTATGAAGAACATAGTTAGACTTCATGGTATTTCGAATAGTATAGTCAATGACAGACGTACATTGTTTATTAGTGAGTTCTGAAAGAGTCTACAAGAAGTGTTAGGTGATAGAGTTACAGGTATGCCCTAGGGGCAATTATGTAATTTGTTACATATATCTAACTCGTTGACCAATCTTGTTCGAAATAAAGGTATTTCCTTTCTGTTATATACTTGATATAATGTTGTTATATTACTTAATCCATTTAAGTAAAAGCATATTTAACAGAAAATCAATAAATGGTATGTTTTGTGATAGTAGTTACAAAGTGTTGTAACCGTGAGTAATTTATCACAATGAAATAAATGTACCATTTTAAATGTTCCTATTCAAGATGCATCGAGACTGGATATCGATGTATCCATTGAGACTAGAGCACATAACGCTCTCCAAATATTGGGCAGTGTATTACTCACGACTGCCGAGGGCATCAAGGGTTATGTACAGATAGTTTATTAGACGACTTGAGAATACAGTTGACCTTCAATGTAGAAGCTCCGCTTTGATAACAGTTAAATCATGGCAAGGCATCCATCGAACGACTATAGTTGGGTCGAGTGGATGCATTGGAAGTGAAACACTATTTAAGAGTGGATTCGTCCTCTCAGTTATATGAGGTTAGTATCATGGTCAACCGAAGTCAACTCAAACTCTTTGGCCAGAGCGTTTCATTTAATAATAATTGTTATTGTTGAACCAAGGGCCTTCTGTTGGGACTATAAAGTTGAATGTGGATGATATTGAAATTTCGACCATTGCCAAATTCCATTAATCCAAAGTGATATTATTTTGACAAAGAGAAATGGTGTAATAATTATCACTATCAGGTACCGCTTATAATAAGTAAAAATTAATTTTACCAAAAAGACCTGTAAGCGATGAATTCAGTCGAACTGTCATACCAACTGCTAAGTTACGTGTGAACATTAATATTTGTATTGCTCAATATTAATCGTTGACTGAATTCAAATCTCTGAGTCGCACAACCGCATTTGTGATTTCTCCGAAAACCACACAGTTTAATTTTTTGTAAAATGTTGCAAACTGTTTAATTTAATTAGTATTTATGAAATATTAATTATCGTTAATTTACTTAATGCTTTAAATGTTGTTGGTAATTATTTTAATGCATATATAAAACTTATACTTGCATATATTGGTACGTGATATCGGTATAATTTTAAACATGTTTTAAAAAATAAAATAATTACATAAAAATTATTTTCTTTTATTTGGAAAACTTGCATATTTGGAATATGCTTGGATCAGCCATATAATGGTAAGAGGAGAAAATCAATTATTGAGATTAATTGAAATTTAAAAGGAGGAAATAAAGGAGGAAGTTATAATAGGAGAATAGGAAAAGGTTCTTTTAATTAAAACAGAACCTCTTCTTTTTTTGAAAGTATAGAGAACGGTACGTATCTTTTATTTTTGTTCTCTTTTTCTTCCTCTTTTCTACTATTCATCAATGGCTAAAACTTCATCCAAAAGAAAATACATCAAAAAAAATTCAAATCGACATCAAACTAAATTAAATTAGGTGGCTCATTCTTCTCTTGCAAAGTAGGATGGTGATCTTTGAAATCTGAAGAGAAGCCACAAATTAAGGCGTTATGAAGGGCAAGGTTTATAGGATATAGAAAGTGATCAATCAGATCTAGGCATTCTTCTATCATTCAATGTGTTTCCACATGCTTCATCCTAAGTTAATTATATGTGCGTATAATTCGATATTTACACGTTTATGGTATTATTATTTTGATCTATGTTCGTTTATTATTTCTATTTAATGTATGTTTATGATAAATCGACATGTCTTGGATCTCATATTACTTCTGATAAATCATCGTCATTCTCTGTGTTGTTTGGATCTGTAATTTCTTATCACAAATTCATATATGCCTACTATTTTATTTTATTGTAGGTTATGAAATTAAAAACTGTGTTTGAATGAAATTTATGTATACTATGAGATAATCTTTACTTATTCAAATGCTAATGATTATATATATATATATGTATGTATATGTATATATATATATATATATAAATTTATATATCATTACTTGAATCTGATTTTAATTACATATGTTAAATTTTTGTATAATTGTTACAATCCTTTTAAAACAAAGGTGGATACCTTGATTTAATATTAATGAATGGACTTTAGTGCAAATCTTAATTATTTATTGTTTTCTATATTTAAAGTTTTGTGTAAAGTTCGGTGTATTGTTTCATTCCTAAATCAAAAATTTAAGAAAACTTTTAACTTTGAAACCAAAAACCTTATGTACAAATGTATATACATATATACCATATGCTACATTGTTCGCAAATATATGTTTCAAATCCAAATTATTAAATTTTGATTGTCAGTTATATGTAATATTAATGTTTTGTTTAAATCAAATTTGTATGAAGATTATGAGCAATAATGTAACTTTTTTTATGGTTAAACATTTTCTCAATTGGGATTTTTTTTATTAATGTTAATTTAGGATTTCAAGTTATTTAAAACAACCAATAGGTTTTCACTTTGTATATATGTACGTATCCATAATTATTATGAATGTATGCATCTATAACTATTATGAATGTATGTATGTAATTCATTAACAAAATTTAGATAACGAAGGCATGTGCAGATTTGATTGATAAGTAGTCAATGTCATTTAATGTATTAATTGTTACAGCTAAACGATGAAAGAAATGAAAGTTTTTCCTCTTTTCATATTCTACCTTATCCATGTGTAGATTTGTTTGATAAGTAATAAATGTCATTCAATGGATTGATTGTCATAGTTAAATGGTAAAAGAAACGATAGGTTTCCCTCTTTTTATATTCTATCATCTCTATGTGTAGATTTGATTGACAAGTAATAAATGTCATTTAATTGTTAATTGTCATAGTTAAATGTTGAAAGAAATGATATGTTTCTCTCCTTTCATATTCTGCCATATCTTCCCTTTATTATTTGAATACAGTAACAAATGGAAACAAATAATTTCCTTCTCTTAATTTATTTTTATATGTTTCATTTATACATATATACACCACATATACACTGCACTTATATTCATCATATCACATACATTTGTATATTTAAAGTTCCTTAAATTACCATATTGAATAAAATTTTGATTTTATTTAAAAGAAAATTTAGATAAGATCTAAATGCATTTAGATTTCATAGGCCCGTTAATGATCCAAAAAGGTAATCTTTTTGAAATTCATCCATTTCTTCCGCTGCGGGCTGGCCGAGTTTCTTCATTAGGTACCGAGCTTAAGATGAGTACTGTTTATCACCCTTCATTAGGAGACACATGTATTTTTATAGTGGTTTGACGTAATCTCCAGCCTACGTCCACTTTAATCTTTCTTATTAGTTGTCATCACTCTAGATTACAACTAGCTATATATGATCTGACTATAGTCTAGTTAATCTCGTATTTACAATAGAGTTTTTAAAGTATTTGAGGGAGAAGATATGAGTGAAGAGAAGGAGTAGATCAAGGTGTGAAGCAGAGCCAATATCCTCCTTTTTTGATTTCTAGAGGCCTGATATTTATATGAAAACAGAGGTAGTGGGTCAGAAGCCTAGTTGCACTGGGTTCTGAGAGATAGCCTGAAATTGTACAAGAGAGATCGGAGTCCCACGAGTCAAAATAATAACTTGGCGCTGAGTCATCTAACTCAGTACCGACCTATTTGTGTTGGTGCAAATCCAAGTTTTTCACCTTCTCTGCTCTTCTACCTTCTCACGAATTCCAAGCTATTTTCATCATCTTTTGATTGATTCTAGTGATCTTTCCATTATCGTTTGAGTTATCCTACTTTCTGGGTTTTCTTCTCATCAATCCTTGAAATTAGCCGTCCAAACTCCGAGAAAACAACTTGATACCGAGTAATCATAATAGTATGTGAAGTATAAAGTTTGGGAGGAATATACTGAATAAGTAGGTCAGTGCCAGCCTATATAACTCAGTCCCAAGTTATATACTTAGCTCCATTCTAGTTGAAACTTATGCCGGTTGTTTCTCTAGCTGCTCTAAGTGTGCTTCCAAGTCTATGAATCATTTTCATCCTTGTTTTGATCTTCTAAGTCCAATTGAAATCTGCTTTGGCTAAAAAGGGGTTAACACTTCTGACAAAGCATGTAACATTCACATCAAAAGTGAAGGCATGTATAATGTACATTAACGCGAAGAAGCCTTAAGTGATTGACCTATAAAAAAATGATAATTGGGATGTGTTACACAGGTTTAGGTGTTATTTTAGGTACCTCTAGCCAAAATATAGTACAAGAAGTTTAGTAACCATGCCACAATTATATTCAAAGAATTCTTTCATTTCTGATTGTGTTACCCTAGGGAAAGAATGCAAAATGTTATCATTGTATCTATAAATTATATCTATAACTTTTATCCTTAAATGAGGCTATTCCATTGGACAATATAGAAACTAACCATGAAGTTAATAATGATAAGATAGATTGTAATATGGGTAGGTTGAATTCCACTAATCATTTTAATAATGATGGAATTGAATTTCCTTAAGAACAACAACAACAAAGTAGACGAAGATGGTAATATTACAATTATAATTACAAGTATATATGTATGCCCGTGTTGACTGCATCTAGTCACTGGGTACTTGGACTACATGGTCATAACATTTATAATATTATATTGACTAAGCACACTGTTTTATGCCCTTCCACTAGAACTTATTTGATGACTTTTATATTTAACGTTATTAACCCAGATGTAATCACTTTCTTATTCTTTCCTAAATATTTCATTTTTGTAATTAACCTTTTACCCACTTTCTTAATTTCATTTTTATCATAGTTGGATCATAATTCTTGCTTGATCTTTTTCGTTCACCTCTTCCATAAAGTATGTGGATAATACAAAATTAGTTGCTTGCTTGTGTATTTTGTCGGTGATTGTACTTAAAAAATCCATGTATAATTTACTATAAATGATGATCAACTTATTTTACTGGACATATTGACTATACGATCAACCTTAATTTTATTTTATTTTACCATTTCAATAAGTCATTAACTTGAAACATATAGACGACCACTGCTCCCTGACGTTTGACTAATTATTTTTTACTAAGCCTAAATCTATGATTCTAGCATTAACCTTTGTTTAAGTTCATCAAGTGCTATAGACGCAAGTTTAATACTCAATTATGCATCTTCCCTTTGGAAAGGAGTATTGCAATATATCTAATTTGATAATACAAAATATTTCAAATTGGCATCTATGATTAGCGTAAAGTGTGTATAAACGATACATCATCCAAGCTCGTAAAGTAATGAAGGCAAGAAAATATTATGTACTTGCACTAAATAAAAAGTCATACTTGAATGAGAAAACATATATAATTAGTTTTAGTGTTGATACGTAAGCTACTCATTGAAAACACATACCCAAGTTTGTAATGCAACTATGCTACTTCATTTTGGAAAGAAATATACTGATATAATTCTCAATTGAATGGGTAAACTTATATAATTAGTTCTAGTCTCAATTGGGAAAAGTTTCATCTGAAAAATCACAATGTAGCTTTAGATGTTTAGAGTGCATCCATTTTCATACAATTTATTATGTTTGCATGCACAAATATAAATAAATACTTTGTCTGACTGTTAAGATATATTAATTGATGACAAGCATCATTGTCCCAGTGGTTAAGTGATTCGATTTTGGTGCGAGAGGTCACAAGTTTGAAACTTGCGTAGTGTGATTCAAACATGCATTGACATGTGATTTGTGTTATGTTGTCCCAGTGACATGTTTTACCTAAGTACCATTTCAAAAAAAAGATATATTAACTGATGATCTCCAAAGTTGTAAGGTTTCATACAATCAGGGTCCCTTACATTGTGGGTACGTTGTCAAATGAATGGCATTTCAAAGGGGCATGAAAAAGAAAGGGTTTTGTATCATGAAATGGTCATTTAAAAGAAGAATTAATTGTTTTCTTATTATTAGTTACGTTTGAGAATATTCATTACTTGTGTTGGAAAGTGTTTGAAGTGAGATCAAAGTCTTAATGGTCATTAATTACCGTTGGCATTCGCTGCAAGGTGTCGGATTGCAAAGTAAAAAAATTGAGCAGCTAACTGAAACAGAGCAAAATGATGGGTCTAACACAAAAATAAGCAGACTGGTAATTGAAGGTGGACCAAACTTGTATCTTTTCTCTTCTTACATATGCCATTGTACATGTTCAATCTTTCTAAATATAGTACAATATTTATGCCTAATAAGTGCATCGAATTTGAGAAATTACATGTTTTCAACCTCGGTAAATAAAGCCAAAAGTTATTTACATGCATGTAGAAAAAATTATTATCGCTAAATATTGTCATTTCCTAACCTAGTTGTTTTGATGTAAAAGTAGCAAGTATGTTTTTCCTTATGATAAGATAAAAACCTCGGATATCACAACATAGCTGTCACCCATCTTGGCCTTCCAGTATGGTCATGCGACTAATTACTTGCACAATTATTCACAAACTACATCCAAATTACCAAATCCATTGCATAATAGTAAGTGGAAGAATTTTCTGCTCTCTTATTAATTTTAGGTATTTCCGCCTCCCACCTTAATTCTCACTCGGTATTTTATTTTCAAGTCCCTACAATTTATTATTATAATAATTATTTCAAAGTTTCACTAACTCTCTTCATTATCATTTTACATTTAAATGTCAATAATTAATAATTTCTCCTATTATTTTTAACATTCTTTGAAGTTTTATCACGTTGTTTTACATTTAAGTTCATATATTTAAATTCATAAAATTCGAACTTTAAAATAATCAAAATAACTAATATTTATCATTTGGTCTAATATGTCTTAAAAAATTAAACAGCGTATTGTATGCCTCACTTATATTGACAAAAACTAATCAAATCCATATAACTTAAACTTTTCGAATTTTCGCAATTGTATACAAAACTATCTTTTGTCCCTTTACATTATTCTAAATTCGAACTTATATAATTTATTTCTTTCTAAACTTAGTGCTTTATTACAAAATGAAAAACATATAAATTTTCTTACTAAACTTTGTATATTATTACAAACATAGACAATGTTTTTTTAAAAAAAAATTGATACATCAAGTGGATTCTTTCCCATTAATAAAATTTATTTTTGTTAGTATTAACAATGAATTAATGATAGGTGATGAATACCATAGTTTGTAATTTTGAAATAAATGAATATTTTCAGTTAATATATTTTCTAACAATGATAAATATTACTTATATGTATTCATAATTTATGTAAATTAATAACTAAAATATACTCTGTTACGATTATATTTGTTTTTCTTTTATAGTTTATTGTATTTTTAAAACAGAAGTTAATATATCTTTTAAAATATTCTTTTACTCAACATTTCAATTAGTCGTTAAACAATGGTTTAAAATCCAAATTATTATTTTTACAAAATTAAAATAACAATATAATTTGTAATGTTTCTTTTAATCAACATTTTAGTTAGTCATTAAACAAATATTTTGTTTATTACTTTGACGGTATTACGTACTAATTTCTGTTGTTGTCTGCAAAGTTTAAAATGCATAAAAATATACCGATTCATTACAATTACTCTTTCAATTTTAGGGTTTCTGTCATTTCCTAAGGTAATATTTTAAATACAATCTATATGCCATTTATCTTTTAAAAGGTACTAAAATAAAACATTAACTCAAAATATGTAACGATCCTGAATTTTGAACAATTTAAAAAAATGAAGATATTTAATTAATTTTAAATATTTGAGATAATTTTAAATTGAATTCCAATAAAACTATGAAGTTGGCGATTAAATTTTTGAATTTAATCTATTTAAAGTTGAATAGAAATTTGAATTTAACTTTGAAGTTGAAATTGAATATTGAATTTGTAATGGAAATTCGAACTAACGGCTTAGAAGAAAAAAATAAATTTGGATAAGAATTGTTGCTTATGAAAATAAATAAATTTGTGGTTAGTCTCAATAACATTTTTCATTTACTTAAATAAATATAATAAAATTTTATCAAGACAAAAATAAAATAAATAAATACACTTAGTTGAAATTCTAACAACAAAATTTAACAAAGTTTACTAAAGAAAATAAATTTATAACAAAATTTAATTTAAAATGAAAGAAAAAAAAGGGAAAAGAAAACATAATATAAAATTTTACACTGCCATACTTTTTCACCAACCAGATCCTAAAAACGTGCCTAAAAATCTGCCTTTCTTCACGCCTTAATCTACGCCCTTTCTCTTCAAAAACAAGGCCGTAGCCTTTCCTCCATCATTCGAAATCAGATACGAAAAAGAAAAAAAAACGCGAATCTAAAAATGGCGGCCGCGTTCTTCTCTCGTCTCGATTCCTCTTAGCTCGCTTTCAAAAACTAGGGCTCCGTTCGTCTTCGTTCGCCTTCACAAATTTGGGGCTTTTCAAATCAAAGGCGCCGGCCTCGTTCTAAATTGCGTTGCTCCATTTCGATTTGGTGAAAGGTGAGTTTTTGGCTCACGATTGATTTTAATGCAAGTTCTTAAATTTGTTGAATTGAATTTTGGTTGCATGCTATGATTTGGGGCTATCTGCTATCACTTACGCGGTTACTTGAATCTGAACTAACAAAAACAGTTGCTTTGTGAATTTAAATTTAAAACTGTTAAGAACAGATGCTATTTGCTGTCACTTGCTCGATTTGTTTGAATTTTAATTGATAAGAACAGATACTATAATTTTATTTAAACTGGTAAGAACAGACACAAATTTGGAATTTATATTTTTTAAACTGTTAAGAACAGATGCTATTTAGTTTTGTTTTTAAAACTAATTAGAACAAATGCTACTGGATACTTGTTTTTAAAAACTGATAAGAATAGATGCTAGTTGATAATTTGTTTTAAATTTAAATTGATAAGAGCAGATGCTATCAATTTTTTTTCTTATTTAAACTAATAAGAACAGATGCTATTTAATATATTTGAATATTTGTTTTTAAATACATAAGAACAAATGCTAAGATGCTATCAAGTCGTGATTTGTTTTAATTGATGAGAGCAGATGCTACCCAATATTTGTTTTGTTTTGCTGCATGCTTTGTGATTTGAAACTGCTACCATCATTTGCAATTGTGACTGCACTTCATATATATATGCATTTATGTATGTATATATGAGATTGTTGTCATCGTGACACGATCTTCTGTCTACTGGACAATTTTGTTTTGCTTACTGTTCCATGGATGCATTTTGATTTCTTCTGTTGGTTCATGACATTTGTTTTGGGTGTTTGTTGTACATATGAAATTGATTCATATGTATGGTAGACATGGTTTAAATTTTGCTTTGACTGGGTTCACTGAGTTTCAATGTTGATCTTTGTAACTTGCTGTTACACTGGTATACGAGGTGGTTCAACATTTTATTATTTGCTTTGGGGTTTAACTTGTCTCAGACCTTGACCTATAATATTTTAAAATCTTGAATGAAGCTCATATTTTAAAGATTGTAAATTGAATCAAGTGTAAGATTTAAACTGAATTCAAATGTAGTTTTGAAATTCAAAGTTTTTTTTTATGAAACTTTTAAATTTGAACAAGTTTTAAATTCTGTTTTAAATCAAGTTTTAAAACAAAACAGTTTCAGGTATAAAATCCTGTAGCTCTGCAATTTCTAACATTTGAATGAAATTTAAATTGTTCATCTTTGTTGCTTCACCACAGTTTGCATTTGCCACACTTGTGTTCCCTGTTATCAACTGGCCTTGATTATGTTTTGATTCAAACTTCTGTTCACCTGCATGTATTGTTGGTTCATTGTGATATTTGTTCACTTGTGCTTCACTGGTAGTACTTGGGTACTGATCGAGTTCATTTGTACATTTGTTCACCTGCACTCTTCGTTTGGTCTACTTGCATTGTTTCTGGTTTCACCTGTGTCATTGGTCATGTAGCAGTATTCATTGTTGTTGTTCCCATTCACTGCTGCATATTGTTCATCAGTCCATTTTTATCTGTTCCCTATGTTGTTTGCAACTGTGTTGCACTTGTATCACTGGAATTTCCATTTGCTGTCTGCATACAGTGGCAGTTCCATATATATATATATATATATGTCCATGTCACTTTTTACTTGATGCTGCACACTAGTGTTTTGCCTTGATCACCTCTGCTTGTTGATTGCATTGTTTGTACCTGGGTTATCTCACTGATCATTTGTATACACACAGTTGTGTGCTTCTCGGTTGCACTGTAGTTTGGCCTGCATCCCTTTGTTTGATCATCAGTTGTAGCTTGTTATATTGTATCTTGAAGTTATTGCCGTAAGCTCTGTTGCACTTCGATGTGATCTGGTCTTTGACCTTATATTCGCAGTGGCATTATACTGTTTACCCATGACATGCTTCACTGTATCTTGTAGTTGCACTTCATTTAAAAAAAATAGTGTTGCACTGGTTTGTTCCGATTTGCGCTTGCACACGCGTTGGCGAGGCAGTGCACATGTGTATTAATATACGTGTGTACTGCAGCCACACGGGATTGACAGATTTTAAAATTTTAAGTTGTTAATAATGAAAATCCATAATAGATTTAAATTGATTCATTTGTTTCGTCATCTCTGTCACCATTTTATTCAGTTCATTGCAAATTTAATTACTTGAATTAAGATTAATCCTGACTCGAGTGTTTTGTGTTTTGCAATTAACGCTCGGGTCAGACCGAGTATTTTTACAGCTTGAAGATTTTCAGGCCGCGAAGTTAGAGAGAGGGGAAAGCACTTCACTGAAGTTTTTCAATTTTTTTTTTCTTTGTACTCTAAAAGATATATATATAGATAAATTGTTCCGCTGTATAAAAATTTGATGCATTGTACAAACTCTTTATATAAAAGAAAAATCCATTTGTGAATAATATTATGATTATTCTGTGATTCTGTGGCTGATTCTGTTTAAACTCTATAAACTGACTAACAATCCGTCATTTTGAACGTTTCTAGCTGGTTTAATTACCGACTAGAGGCGGTCAGAGCGGCGGGTCGTTACAAAAGTGGTATCAGAGCTTTGGTTTACTCAAAGCTCAGTTTATGATGTTTAATATGAATAGTTACTAGGATCACTTTAAAAGAAAGTGTTTTCAAATTTAAAGAAGTATGAAATTGTTTTCTTTAAAATAAAAAGGTATTTTGAAAATTAGAATTATTTTGAAAATTCCTCTCTCTAAATGTGAGTTTGCGATAGTTCTCTTCGGTGAGGTCTTATTAGATTTGAGTTTCAATCGTTCGGAAACTCAATATCGAATTATTGAGATCTATGAAAAATGAAATATGAGTTAAGAGAACTAGTGAATTAGTGAATATAAACTAATTGAGAATGAATGTTAGTAAGAACATCCACTGTATATAAATCAAATGCGATTAAATTGAGAACCAATTCATTTAATATTAATGAGAATATGAATGAATATTTATTGGTTATGAATGATAGTTGGTTGATGTTTGCATTTGTTGCTTTTATTTCATTTGCTATGTTGACATATATAGTTATTATGTTGCTATATGTTGTATATCGATACTATTATCTATATGCATGATTCTCATGTTGTTTGTTGAGTAATTAGTAGGTGCGGATCGCATTTGCTTCGCATTTGGAGCTCGCTTTCGCGCTATATTAGCCGTTCATAGCCGGCTGCGCACGTATTTTCGTGCTCATCAGGTGGCCGAGCTCCACCATAGGGGGGCCGAGCGTGGCTCTTGCAGTGGGCTACGAGATGAAGGTCCTTGATCGCGTTCAAGCTCGTCGAGGCGGTGGAAAAGTTAAACCCTAGTTTTGAAGGTGATGGGTTTTGTTGCGCGTATGTTCACTGCGCGTGAACATGAGAGGGGGAGGGAGAAGCAAATTCACGGCCTGATGGTGATGGGTTTGGGATCCTACGGCTAAGATTGAAAGGTTGTAAAAATTATAAAAGAAATTGTTTAATTATTTATATTAAAAGTGTACAATCTTTAAAAAAAATCATAACTTTTTCATACGAGGTCGAAAACGCGCGAAACAAGAAGCGTTGGAATCGTATGGACGAGCACTACACGATGGAGTTGGTTTGGAGTCGTTTGGAGTTAGTGAGAATTTTGGGTAAAATTAAACGCGCGTTTAATTTTATTCGAAATAAATCGCTAAAACGGAATTAAAATCAAGGTGAGAACTTCTCACTCAATCGAATCAGTTTCGATTTTATTTTAGATAGTTAGATTTAAAATATTTGAATGCATGTTTGAATGATGATTGTTATCTATTGTTTGTTAAAATAGACATTATAGGCCGTTAGTAAGCGGATGTTATTTATTAAAAACATATACCGCGAATATTTCATAAACAGTGAAATTGGTATTATATATAATATCAATATATATATATATTGGCATATGTATATATTGCAGTTATTGATTTCCCGCATTTTTGTTTAGCGGATGAGACCCAATTACGCCGTTATTAAGCGGATAATATTTAATAAGAACATATACCGCGATAATTCCGTACTGGAGCGGAATTGGTATTGTGCTAATGTTTGTGGATGCAGGGAAACAGGTTGGAGGGATCCAACTGGATTCCTCAACAGTATTTATTTGATTATGGATATTTTGATATTTGATGGATTATCATATCGATATATGATGGATCGTTGTAGTCGTGATTGACTATTTGATGTGTAGCATCATTGGACCCAAATTTTGGGATTTTAAAAAGGTTTTTAAAGTGATTTTTGAAAAGATAAAATATTTTTGGAATTGATCCATTATAAATAAATGAACGTTATAATTTTTAAAGTTGTAAAAATTATAATTTTTGAGAAATACGGTTAAAAGCTGATTTTTGAGAAATATGAATTAATGACTTTATAAAATAGTTTAAACTGGATTTTTGAATTTATTATTAAAAGTTTAAATATAGGATTTATAAAATTTGATTATTTTATAAATCAAAATGATGAAATCATAAAGAAGGGTAAAGACGTTTAAAGAATAATAATAAATTGATTTATATTAAAGATTTATAAATCGATATTTATAAATTAATAAAACGTTGGAATTATAAAACGAGCTTTTATAAGTGTTGAATATGAATTGTGAATGAATTTCATATCTTAATGAAATTTATAGAATTATAAACTGTGAAGTTATAAATGGAATTTTTAAACAGTAGGTTTATAAAATTTGTGAAATTATCAAAAGAATGGATTTTTGCATAAATACATGAATCTTATAGGTTATAAGATTTATAATTATGAAGTTTAAAAGAACTATTTTATAAAATAATCGTTTTATAAGCATTTGACTTATAATATGAACTTTTAGTTTATAATTGAGTTATAAACTGGAATAGGTTAATAAAGGAATTTATAAAAAGGAAGTTTTTATAAATAAATAGAAATGGAATTTATAAACGTTGTTTTATAAATTCGAAATGACTTATTTTGATAAGTAAATTATTATAACTTATGTATGGAGTTATATTCACGTTTTTAGACCGTGAATAATCCTTTGAAATAAAATGCATAGAATTGATGAAATTTGTTAACGTAGTATATTCACGTTTTTGAATAGTGAATAATACGTTAAAGAAATTGTTTTGAATGTGAATGTTTTAGATAGAATTAAAACGATCTAACGATGTTTTAAAATGTGTTGAGATTCGAAACCATAGATTTCAACATTCATTGTTGAAATAGACATTTTCGAGAAATAGAAGGAAATGGTGGACTATAACACTGTTGTTATAGTAAATGGTTTCCGAAAGGAAATGTTTTGAATAGTATTGGGATTTATATATCTATTTTAATTTCAAATCCCTATACTAGTGATTTTGGGTTGTCGTAACGATGTTTTATGCAACATTCGTTTTGGCCCAAATAAATATGTTAAAGAAAATGATTTCCTTAAAGAATGAAATATATACTTAATTCGATTTAAGTATATTGAATATTTTCCAGGTGTTGAAAATAAAAGAAATTTTGTGAATTACTTATTTATAAATAAGTATGGAAATGTTTTTCCAATGTGAAATGAAACGTTTAGAGAATTTATCTTTTTGAAGATAAATTGAAAATGGATAATTGAAATCGTATATGCATGGATATTTTGAAATATAAATTCACTGTGGAATTTAGAATGAAAGTGGAATTTGTCTAAAAATAAATATTGATTTATTTTTGAAGTGTTGAAATTATATATCTTGTAAAGATATTTTTGGAAAATAAATAAATTGCTGAAACCTATTAATGGAAAATTATTTGGAATCTGGTGATGTGTGCATATCCAGTGATAGTTCAATAACCGACTATCAATATTTCCCTTTGAATGGGTAATTGATATGATTTGTTTGAATGTGAATGCTACACTTATTTTTGAATAAGCGCTCACTATTCGGGTTAACCGGGAAAGGACCATGGGGTCGTATAACCCATTCCGAATATGTGATACGTCGTTATAATTGCATTGAAGATCGGTGTTGAAGACCCGGTATTTGCGAGAGCGATAGGATGACCTGTCGATTGTCTCTGCACTGAGTTGCAGCGGTATAGAGACTCCCTAAGTGATGGGAAATCCGATCAGGATTGTGAATATCCGGATTGCAAGGACTTCTTTGTGAGTGCCTTCGGTTTTGTTCGATCCCGGAACAGACTTGTATGGATTGTATGTCTGACATTACAAGTTGAGATATAAAGCCGATTTCTTTCAAATATATTTCTGTTGGTGGCGAAGAATTTATTCTTTAGCTTAACACCCTTCTCTGAGACGTACGAGCTCAGAGGTTATATAGTTGAAGTTATCAGCGATATATTCCCAATTTGGTAATGTGACATGCTGAGTGTTGCTGAAATGATCATCGTGTTGATTATTGTGATAGGATCGTTTATTTGATCGTCTATCTTGGTGATCATTGTGTTGATCATTTGTTGACCCAAAGCATGGCTTTTGTATAAAGTATGTTTTTGTGGACGTGACTTCGTCGAGCCTCACACCCCAGAAATGGTCAAAACAGGAAAGATGCGGCAAGGTTATGAGGGGTAGCACCCTTTAGGGTATGTACATTTCCTTCTGGATAGAGGTGGTATCATGGTATGGAGCCCAGATATTTAACCTATGTGGTTACTACGAATTTATTACTTTGTGGTTGTTGGTTATCGGGATCCCGTGAGAAAGGTCATTTACGATCGGGGAATGGCGTGCTCGTGTCAGTAGTTACCCAGTTAGGGGTAACCCGGCCTTGTGTTGGCAGAGTTCCGGTTTGGTTCTCGGGGATGTCTTTCCAGAGGCATTCTCATGTGGCAATGGGAAGTTCCTTGGCCTGACCATTTGTTGGAAATCCAAAGAAACAATACGAGACTTGTACGGTATTAGTTGTATAACCTGCTATGGAATGTGGCGGTAACCTGCTATTGAACATAGTTGCTATAGTAGGCATAAGTGCGGAATGTCTATGCTGGCTAAGATTTATATCTTTATTTTCGAAATGATTTTCCTCTACACTATGCACTAATAATAATATCAAATGTTATTTTAAATGCGTATCAAGCATCTTTGACTATCATAAGGAGAAATCTCCTCCGATTCTGCGTTTGCATTGTGTGTGTGTGCGGGAGGCCTTATGGTAGTCTCATTTTTAAAAGCATTGCGAATTGAAATAAAAATATCTCTCTATTTTGATTTTAAAGATAAATAAACTGTTTTGAGTTCTCACACCAGTCACATGACTGACTCGGAGTTTATTGTTTTCCTTCCTAAACTCTGGGTGCCCACCAATTTCCACACGGGCAGTCGAGAGTTAAGGTTTATCAGGATATTCTGGATATTCTGGAGTTGCTGGAGGCAAGCTGGATGGCATGGCGTATTACTTATATAGTATTTCTTTTTCCGCTGCACTGTTTGTTGTTGTTGTACACTCTGATGATATGATGTAATGAAATGTGATGTAATGTAATAACTGATATAGTTCTTTGTTTAAAGATTATTCATTTATTATTATATGTTGTTCCGCTGCGAATTGTGAGATTCTATTATTGTTCTGTTGTTTTCTGTTCCGTTCTATTTTCTATCTCTTCTCTATTCTCTTTTTCTTCTATTTTAAAAATTTCTATTTTCTCCTCTTCCTCTCTAAATTTTCTATCTTTTTCTTTTTCTTTTCCTAAATTCTTCTTTTAAAAAAACCCTCAGTGTTCGGTTTTCCGTCGTTCGATTCCTCGGCAGTCGATAAAGTGAGTGTCGATGTCGAATTTTCGGAAGACGAAGAATCGTGTCCTGACAATGTGTTACTATATGTTGTATATTGAGATTATTGTCTATATGCATGATTCTCATGTTGTTTGTTGAGTGATTAGTAGGTGCGGATCGCGTTTGCTTCGCATTTGGAGCTCGCTTTCGCGCTATATTAGCCGTATATGCTTGCTAATAAAATATAAGGTACATATCTCGGATTACATACCGTACTTTTACACTTTTTTCCCTTCGGGATGCCTCATTACTTGATGAGATGTATATTTGTGATATATATACTGTCATTTTTTTTTCGGATCGTGCCGAGCTCAGAGCTGTTCATGGCGTGGGTAGACGTGGCCTTGAGCTACGAATTGGAGCTTCCCGATCGAATTCTAGTCGAGAATTTTCCGTTCGTTACATTTGGAGCTACGAATGTGCTCCGATACCAAATGTAACGTCCCGAAAATTTTCGACTTTCGAAAATTCAACATCGACACTCACTTTATCGACTGCCGAGAAATCGAAGGCCGGAAACACGGAATGTTATGGGTTTTAGAAAAGAATTTAGGAAAAGAAAGAGAGAGAAGAAGAGAGAAAATAGAGAAAGAAAACAGAATTTTAAAATAGAAGAAAAAGAGAATAGAACGGAACAGAACACAACAGAACAACAACAGAATCTCACAATTCGCAATGCTTTTAAAAATGAGACTACCATAAGGCCTCCCGCACACACATACACATGCAAACGCAGAATCGGAGGAGATTTCTCCTTATGATAGTCAAAGATGCTTGATACGCATTTAAAATAACATTTGATATTATTACTAGTGCATAGTGTAGGAAAAATTCATTTCGAAAGTAGAATATAAATCTTAGCCAACATACGACCATTATCGTATGCCTACTATAGCTACTATGTTCAATAGCAGGTTACCGCCACATTCCATAGCAGGTTACAACTAAAACCGTACAAGTTTCGTATTGTTTCTTTGGATTTCCAACAAATGGTCAGGCCAAGGAACTTCCCATTGCCACATGAGAATGCCTCTGCAAAGACATCCCCGAGAACCAAACCGGAACTCTGCCAACACAAGGCCGGGTTACCCCTAACTGGGTAACTACTGACACGAGCACGCCATTCCCCGATCGTAAACGACCTTTCTCACGGGATCCCGAAAACCAACAATCACAAAGTAATAAATTCATAGTAACCACATAGGTTAAATATCTAGGCTCCATACCATGATACCACCTCTATCCAGAAGGAAATGTACATACCCTAAAGGGTGCTACCCCTCATAACCTTGCCGCATCTTTCCTGTTTTGACCATTTCCGGGGTGTGAGGTTCGACGAAGTCACGTCCACAAAAACATACTTTATACAAAAGCCATGCTTTGGGTCAACAAATGATCAACACAATGATCACAAGGATAGACGATCAAATAAACGATCCTATCACAAATAATCAACACAATGATCATTTCAGCATCACTCAGCATGTCACATTACCAAATTGGGAATATATCGCTGATAACATTCAACTACATAACCTCTGAGCTCGTACGTCTCAGAGAAGGGTGTTAAGCTAAAAGAATAAATTCTTCGCCACCAACAGAAATATATTTGAAAGAAATCGGCTTTATATCTCAACTTGTAATGTCAGAAACACAATCCATACAAGTCTGTTCCGGGCTCGAACAAAACCGAAGGCACTTCTCACGAAGCCCTTGCAATCCGGGTATTCACAATCCCGATCGAATTTCCCATCACTTAAGGAATCTCTATACCAGGAGCTACCCAGTGCAGAGACAATCGATAGGTCATCCTATCGCTTTCACAAATACTCGGTCTTCAACACCGATCTTCAATGCAATTCACAACGACGTATCACATATTCGGAATGGGTTATACGACCCCATGGTCTTTTCCCGGTTAACCCGAATAGTGAGCGCTTATTCAAAAATAAGTGTAGCATTCACATTCAAACAAATCACATCAATTACCCATTCAAAGGGAAATATTGATAGTCGGTTATTGAACTATCACTGGATATGCACACATCACCAGATTCCAAATAATTTTCCAAATTATTTATTTTCCAAAATATCTTCACTAGATGTATAATTTCATACTTCAAAAATAAATCAATATTTATTTTTAAACAGATTCCACTTTCTTTTATAAATTCCATATTGAATTTACATTTCACAATATCTATGAATATTCGATTTCAATTATTCATTTCAATGTATCTTCAAAAAAGATGAATTCTAAATATCACTTCATATTGGAAAACAATTCCATACTTATTTAATAAGTAATTCACAATTTTATTTATTTTCAACACTTGGAAAATATTCAATATACTTAAATCGAAATTAAGTATATATTTCATTCTTTAAGGAAATCATTCTCTTAAACATATTTATTTGGGCCAAAACGAATGTTGCGTAAAACATCGTTACGACAACCCAAAATCACTACGAAATTAAAATAGATATATAAATCCCAATACTATACAAAACATTTCCTTTCGGAAATCATTTACTATAACAACAGTGTTATAGTCCACTATTTCCTTCTATTTCTCGAAAACGTCTATTTCAACAATAAATGTTGAAATCTATGGTTTCGAATCTCAACACAATTAAGACTTTGTTAGATCGTTTTAATTCTATTTCAAATATCACATTCAAAACAATTTCTTTAACATCTTATTCACTATTCAAAAACATGAAGATACTACGTTAACACATTTCATCATTTCTATTCATTTTAATTCAAAGGATTATTCACTATTCAAAAACGTGAAGATACTACGTTAACACATTTCATCATTTCTATTCATTTTAATTCAAAGGATTATTCACTATTCAAAAACGTGAAGATACTACGTTAACACATTTCATCATTTCTATTCATTTTAATTCAAAGGATTATTCACTATTCAAAAACGTGAATATAACTCCATTAATAGGTTTCAACAATTTTCTTATCAAAATAAGTCATTTGCGAATTTATAAAACAACATTTATAAATTCCATTTCTATTTATTTATAAAAGCTTCCTTTTTATAAATTCTTTTATTAACCTATTTCAGTTTATAACTCAATTATAAACTAAAAGTTCATATTATAAGTTAAATACTTATAAAACGATTATTTACAAAATCGTTCTTTTTAACTTCCCAAATTATAAATCTTATAACTTATAAGATTCATTCATTTATCCAAAATCATTATTTTAATAACTTAATAAATTTTATAAACCTACTTCTTATAAAATTCCATTTATAACTTCACCGTATAAAATTCTATAAATTCCATTCAATTATGAAATTCATTTTCACTTCATTCAAACACTTATAAAAACTCGTTTTATAATGTCCATATTTCAATTTATAAATATCCATTTATAAATCTCTTAATATAAATCAATTTATATTATTCTTTTTAAACGTCTTTAAATTCCTTTAAAAACTTCTTCCTTTTGATTCATAAAATAATTAAATTTTATAAATCCTATATTTCAACTTTTCATAATAAATTCAAAAATTCCGATTTAACTATTTTATAAAATCATTAGCATCATATTCTCAAAAATCAGTTTTTAACTATATTTCTCAAAAATCATAATTTTTATAGCATTAAAAATTATACGTTTATTTATTTAAAATAGATCAAATTCCAAACATATAGTATATTTTCAAAAATCACTTTATAAATCATTTTAAAATCCCAAAATCTGGGTCCAATGACGCTACACACCAAATAGTCAATCACGACTACAACGATATCATATATCAATATGAAAATCCATCAAATATCAAAATATCTGAAATCAAATAAAAACTGTTGAGGAATCCAGTTGGATCCCTCCAACCTGTTTTCCTGCATCCACAAACATTAGCACAATACCAATTTCGTTCCAGTACGAAATTATCGCGGTATATGTTCTTATTAAATATTATCCGCTTAATAACGGCGCAATAGGGTCTCATCCGCTAAACAAAAATGCGGGAAATCAATAACTCCAATATATACATATGCCAATATATATATATATATTGCTATTATATATAATACCAATTTCACTGTTTATGAAATATTCGCGGTATATGTTTTTATTAAATAACATCCGCTTACTAACGGCGTATAATGTCTATTTTAACAATCAATAGATAACAATCATCATTCATACATGCATTCAAATATTTTAAATCTAACTATTTAAAATAAAATCGAAACTGATTCGATTGAGTGAGAAGTTCTCACCTTGATTTTATTTCCGTTTTAGCGATTTATTTCGAATAAAATTAAACGCGCGTTTAATTTTACCCAAAATTCTTACTAACTCCAAACGACTCCAAACCAACTCCATCGCGTAGTGCTCGTCCATACGATTCCAACGCAACTGAGTTTGCATTTTTTCAACCTCGTATGAAAAAGTTATCAATTTATGAAGTTCGTACACGATTTTAATAACTTAAATTACAACATAACTTAATAATTTAAAATTTTCAACCTATCACTAATCTTGGCCGTTCATTCCTTGTACCCAGATCCTAGCCGCGCAACCTTTCTTCCTCATACGCGACTTGCTCCAGGCTATCAACGTACAAGCCGAACCCAATACAAGAAATTAGGGTTTAACTTTGCCTCCTTCACGCCAACCTATATCATGATCTGGAACTTGCATTCGACACGCCTCCCCTAGCTCCACCCTCGCCCTGAGTAGCCCCCAACTCGGTCGCACGCAAATCGAGGAAAGCACGAACGAACGCACGTGGTTCAAACTCAAATTGCTGCCAATCCACTTCGAATTTTCTGATCATGACCGTTAAGAACATAGAGCACGTAATGCTCTACAACTTTGTAGTTGGCAATTCTTTGAATCGATGAATGGATTTTGAGAAATTGGAGAGGGAAGATAGAAGCTTTCTGGCCGTAGGTTAGAGGGGTGGCGGCTACACGTTTAGGGTTTTGGTTTTCTTTTTTTTCTTTATTTTTTTGGATTAAAGGGGTATTTATAGGAAAAAAATCAAACACTATTCATTCCGGAAATTCCGAACTCCGATTTACGCCCCGTAACCAGCGTTTCTAGGGCTTACCCCGCGTTCCGGACACAATGGAACAGGTTTCGGAAGCTAATTCGGACATCTGTGCGAGTTATGGCTGTAAACGCTCAATTTAAATTAAACCGATTTAAATCGATTTCTAGGCGTTTTAATTTGTACAGGACAAACGGTAAATCCAATTGACTTGAAATTTGAAACCTTGCAATAATATCACATTACGGATCCGATGAAACTGGTTTCGTCGAAATCCGAGACTTTTTGAAAAATGGCTATTTTAGCTCGCCAAATTTAAATTAAAAATAAATTGATGCGTTTCGAGCTGCTACGATCAAACGATAGCTCCGATTGACATGAAAATTGAAATCCGATAATAACTAACTATTACGGATCCAATGGAACTGGTTTCGTTCAATTCTGAGACTGTTCAAAAATTGACTATTTTTACTAGTCGATTTTAATATTAAAATATTCAATTTTCACAAATTAACTTTTAATTCGATTTTAAAAGTTCTAAAATATCGTTCTAACTCCAATATGATAAAATAAAATTTTACAAATCATTTTCAATCATATTTAACTCAATTTTCAATTATTTCGATAATTTAACGACATCAATTATGTGTTGAGAATTGACGATGTAACGTGAAATCCAAATCGAATGTGAAGTCGATAATGAATTGGATTATGAATGTGAATTAGGTTTGAGATAACCTTAAATTTTCAAATCGATTTAGAGGAAAATTTTAAACGTGATGAAAAATTTGGAATCCTCTATTTGTTGTGAATGTGAATTGAGTTTTCGTAACTTATATATGTGAATATAATCGAAAACTATCAGTTTGGAAAGTCATTATTATGAAAATCCTGTGTAGGGTTACATAGATATGATATGTACGAAATGTGAAATGAAGTACTATATGTATATGACATATGTTTTCTAAAAAACTGAGGATATGGAAATGTACCTTCCAATTATTATGTGTGAAGGTGATTGGAAGTCGGTGGAGTGTCCATTGTAAATCGTAGCTACGTAGAATTCCATTAGTGGAATGTCCAATGGGACTGATATGATATCCCCCACGATGGATCATCGTGTTTGGGATTATGTGATTGATGCTGGCGGAATTCGTGGGGTGTGATGCCTACAGTTACAAGCGATTCCACTGAGATAGTGGCGCAACCGCCGAGTAAACTGCGATCTGGAAACCGAAGCGAAATTCGAGGGGCGTGATGCCTAAGGCTACGAGCGATTCTACTGAGATAGTAGCGTAACCGCCGTGTGGACCGCGATCTAAGGCGATAACCATGGCGAAATTCAGGAGTGATGAGAAATCTGAGATTACAAGCGATTCTACTGAGATAGTAGCGAAACCGCCGGGTAAACTGTGATCCATGGGGGAACGGACTTTCCATATCCATTTTTAAAAGATTTTTAAAAAGTATTTTCACTGGGAGTTGAAGCAAGTATGTTTAGTACTTGGAGATTTTTAGTCTTGCGCCTGGCCAGCGTATGCCTAAAGTCTGTGAGAACGACGATGGACTTGTTAAACTTCGAGTTATCAAGTATTTTCAAACTTTAAATAGAAAATCAATAATCTGAAATTAGAATTACACAATTCTAACTTAATGAATTAAGGAAGAAGATCTTTTTAAATATCTTGAAAGTCCACAGCTTTTGGATAAGATATATTATGCAAATATTTAGCATGAAAGATTTCAAGTTTAAAAATCTGAGTTTTTGTAAGTCAAAAATTTGGTAAAAGACCTTTGTGTCTTGATTATTGAAATTGATGAACAAAACTAGTGAAATGAAATAAGTGGAATGAATCCTATATTTATTTATGAGTTTGAAACTTGGTAAAATTATGTAGGATATGAATATTGGTGAGATTTTAGCAATTGTTTTTCCTAACTTATAATTTCGGGACGAAATTCTTTTAAGTAGGGGAGATTGTAACGATCCTGAATTTTGAACAATTTAAAAAAATGAAGATATTTAATTAATTTTAAATATTTGAGATAATTTTAAATTGAATTCCAATAAAACTATGAAGTTGGCGATTAAATTTTTGAATTTAATCTATTTAAAGTTGAATAGAAATTTGAATTTAACTTTGAAGTTGAAATTGAATATTGAATTTGTAATGGAAATTCGAACTAACGGCTTAGAAGAAAAAAATAAATTTGGATAAGAATTGTTGCTTATGAAAATAAATAAATTTGTGGTTAGTCTCAATAACATTTTTCATTTACTTAAATAAAATATAATAAAATTTTATCAAGACAAAAATAAAATAAATAAATACACTTAGTTGAAATTCTAACAACAAAATTTAACAAAGTTTACTAAAGAAAATAAATTTATAACAATATTTAATTTAAAATGAAAGAAAAAAAAAAGGGAAAAGAAAACATAATATAAAATTTTACACTGCCATACTTTTTCACCAACCAGATCCTAAAAACGTGCCTAAAAATCTGCCTTTCTTCACGCCTTAATCTACGCCCTTTCTCTTCAAAAACAAGGCCGTAGCCTTTCTTCCATCATTCGAAATCAGATACGAAAAAGAAAAAAAAACGCGAATCTAAAAATGGCGGCCGCGTTCTTCTCTCGTCTCGATTCCTCTTCGCTCGCTTTCAAAAACTAGGGCTCCGTTCGTCTTCGTTCGCCTTCACAAATTTGGGGCTTTTCAAATCAAAGGCGCCGGCCTCGTTCTAAATTGCGTTGCTCCATTTCGATTTGGTGAAAGGTGAGTTTTTGGCTCACGATTGATTTTAATGCAAGTTCTTAAATTTGTTGAATTGAATTTTGGTTGCATGCTATGATTTGGGGCTATCTGCTATCACTTACGCGGTTACTTGAATCTGAACTAACAAAAACAGTTGCTTTGTGAATTTAAATTTAAAACTGTTAAGAACAGATGCTATTTGCTATCACTTGCTCGATTTGTTTGAATTTTAATTGATAAGAACAGATACTATAATTTTATTTAAACTGGTAAGAACAGACACAAATTTGGAATTTATATTTTTTAAACTGTTAAGAACAGATGCTATTTAGTTTTGTTTTTAAAACTAATTAGAACAAATGCTACTGGATACTTGTTTTTAAAAACTGATAAGAATAGATGCTAGTTGATAATTTGTTTTAAATTTAAATTGATAAGAACAGATGCTATCAATTTTTTTTCTTATTTAAACTAATAAGAACAGATGCTATTTAATATATTTGAATATTTGTTTTTAAATACATAAGAACAAATGCTAAGATGCTATCAAGTCGTGATTTGTTTTAATTGATGAGAGCAGATGCTACCCAATACTTGTTTTGTTTTGCTGCATGCTTTGTGATTTGAAACTGCTACCATCATTTGCAATTGTGACTGCACTTCATATATATATGCATTTATGTATGTATATATGGGATTGTTGTCATCGTGACACGATCTTCTGTCTACTGGACAATTTTGTTTTGCTTACTGTTCCATGGATGCATTTTGATTTCTTCTGTTGGTTCATGACATTTGTTTTGGGTGTTTGTTGTACATATGAAATTGATTCATATGTATGGTAGACATGGTTTAAATTTTGCTTTGACTGGGTTCACTGAGTTTCAATGTTGATCTTTGTAACTTGCTGTTACACTGGTATACGAGGTGGTTCAACATTTTATTGTTTGCTTTGGGGTTGAACTTGTCTCAGACCTTGACCTATAATATTTTAAAATCTTGAATGAAGCTCATATTTTAAAGATTGTAAATTGAATCAAGTGTAAGATTTAAACTGAATTCAAATGTAGTTTTGAAATTCAAAGTTTTTTTTTATGAAACTTTTAAATTTGAACAAGTTTTAAATTCTGTTTTAAATCAAGTTTTAAAACAAAACAGTTTCAGGTATAAAATCCTGTAGCTCTGCAATTTCTAACATTTGAATGAAATTTAAATTGTTCATCTTTGTTGCTTCACCACAGTTTGCATTTGCCACACTTGTGTTCCCTGCTATCAACTGGCCTTGATTATGTTTTGATTCAAACTTCTGTTCACCTGCATGTATTGTTGGTTCATTGTGATATTTGTTCACTTGTGCTTCACTGGTAGTACTTGGGTACTGATCGAGTTCATTTGTACATTTGTTCACCTGCACTCTTCGTTTGGTCTACTTGCATTGTTTCTGGTTTCACCTGTGTCATTGGTCATGTACCAGTATTCATTGTTGTTGTTCCCATTCACTGCTGCATATTGTTCATCAGTCCATTTTTATCTGTTCCCTATGTTGTTTGCAACTGTGTTGCACTTGTATCACTGGAATTTCCATTTGCTGTCTGCATACAGTGGCAGTTCCATATATATATATATATACATATATATATATATATATATATATATATATATATATGTCCATGTCACTTTTTACTTGATGCTGCACACTAGTGTTTTGCCTTGATCACCTCTGCTTGTTGATTGCATTGTTTGTACCTGGGTTATCTCACTGATCATTTGTATACACACAGTTGTGTGCTTCTCGGTTGCACTGTAGTTTGGCCTGCATCCCTTTGTTTGATCATCAGTTGTAGCTTGTTATATTGTATCTTGAAGTTATTGCCGTAAGCTCTGTTGCACTTCGATGTGATCTGGTCTTTGACCTTATATTCGCAGTGGCATTATACTGTTTACCCATGACATGCTTCACTGTATCTTGTAGTTGCACTTCATTTAAAAAAAAAAATAGTGTTGCACTGGTTTGTTCCGATTTGCGCTTGCACACGCATTGGCGAGGCAGTGCACATGTGTATTAATATACGTGTGTACTGTAGCCACACGGGATTGACAGATTTTAAAATTTTAAGTTGTTAATAATGAAAATCCATAATAGATTTAAATTGATTCATTTGTTTCGTCATCTCTGTCACCATTTTATTCAGTTCATTGCAAATTTAATTACTTGAATTAAGATTAATCCTGACTCGAGTGTTTTGTGTTTTGCAATTAACGCTCGGGTCAGACCGAGTATTTTTACAGCTTGAAGATTTTCAGGCCGCGAAGTTAGAGAGAGGGGAAAGCACTTCACTGAAGTTTTTCAAATTTTTTTTTCTTTGTACTCTAAAAGATATATATAGATATATATATAGATAAATTGTTCCGCTGTATAAAAATTTAATGCATTGTACAAACTCTGTATATAAAAGAAAAATCCATTTATGAATAATATTATGATTATTCTGTGATTCTGTGGCTGATTCTGTTTAAACTCTATAAACTGACTAACAATCCGTCATTTTGAACGTTTCTAGCTGGTTTAATTACCGACTAGAGGCGGTCAGAGCGGCGGGTCGTTACAAAATATGTGTATAAAAATATTTATTTATTGAATATTTAAAATTGTAAATTTTAAAATTAATTTAGAATATTAACTTTAATTTATTTTCTTAATAAATATTAAATGCTAATAAATAATAAATTAGTATCAAAGTCAATATTATCCACAAAATAATAATTTAATTTTTTATACAAATAAAACATATATATCACATAGCAAAAATTATATACTTGGAAAAGAATAAGGTAAATGCATTATTTAGTTATCTTAACAAATTTACCATATATTACATAATAAATTCAATTCTTTAAAAAATGTATAAAATTGTTTTTCTGAATCACGGTATGCAATGCGTGCATCGTACACACTTGTATAATAATGTAAAAAGAATTTGCACCTTCGGAAATTTTCTCTCTTCTTAATTCTCTCATGCTATTTAATTTCAAAATATTTTGATATAATTTATGATTTTTGAAATGATTATTGTTCTGCAAAATCTCACTAACCATATTACATTCAAATTGCCCATCTTTTTTAATTTCTAGAGTTAAATACTTTCGCTCGGTTTTCTGCAATTTTTTACATTTAAATCCATGCATTTAAGTTAACTAAATATCCTAATTTAAACTATTCAAGATAAACTAAATTAACTATATCATTCATTGTTTTGTCTGTTAATAAAAAAAATAACAATTTCGGTATATAAATCATATTTTTATTAACAAAGATAGAAAAATATGTTCAGATGTAAGAATATGTAAATCACATAATAAACATTAAATACAAAAAAGTTGGAAATAAATTTAATTTATATTTTATTCATCTCAATATATTATCTATTGAATAAAACAGGGCGTAGAACTTTCAACCATCTCATTTGTTATGGAAGTTAGTTCGCTTAGTTATAAAAATTTTGTCCCCTCTCTTTCATTCTCTCATAATTTAAAAAAAATTGTGTGATCACAATTATACACAATGTTTACTAATTCTTTTTACGGTTTTACGCTCAAGTACCTACATTTTTATAATAATGACAATAAAAATTTCTCTTCGGTTTGGCCTTACCATATTGCACTCAAGTGTAGATAATTGAATTAATTAACTAATTTAATAGTTAATTATAAATTATTAAGTAAATTAGAGTAACTGATAATTATTAATTTGTCCAATAAAATCTTAAATGCTTTTAATTTCAATATGTATGTCACATCCTTATTAATACAATTGTAAAACCAATTTTATTTCGAATATAAATTCTGTAAATCGCTTAACAAATATTATATACATAAAGAATGATAAAAAGTTTGATTTATAATTGACAACATAACATATTTACCATATACAACATAAATAATCTCTATTTTTACCAATATTTATGAATACAATGCTTTTACAACTTTATTGTGTGCAACGCACGTGTTATACACCAGTAAAATTAATGGAAGAACAATATTGAATAAGCATATTGCTATTGAAATATGGGATGTGCTAAGTTATCCCAAACTAACTAAATGTTTCAGGAAAGTTTGTTATTGTTAACAATAATCATGTTCATATGGTATTTGGCTAATAATATTGTTGTAGGTTCAACGTAGAAACATTGATTTAGAATTTTAATTATTGATTACTTGTAGAAGCCGTCTACCTTTGGTAAACAATAGTCATATAAAGATTAAGGTAAGGAGACTCACCATGTTTCTCTTGCGATGTAATAAGGTTTCCCATAATATGTCTAAAATTTATAGAAAAGCTATAAATAGTAAGGATTATTTGAGATTTTACCATATATAATGTGCCATAAGCTACAGATATGGTGGCACTTTCTTTAGTTAAATACAATAAAAACTGTAAGAATCTCTCATACTTACGAAATATATGCATTTCTTAAGAACAATGCTTACACATAATAGATACATGTTTTGATATTGAAAATTAACTTGTAACAAACATTCATTAACTTAAAATAAAATTTTAAAGGTTGTAAATTTCCATTTTGGACCGACTATAAAAAATAGAATGCCCATGATCCAGTAACAAAATTTATTAGGTTTAAAGCTACTGTAAATTTCTATGGTTTATGGCTACTTTGATTTAAGGAAAGGGAATGAAATATGTTTGACTAAAATTTATTAGCTTATAACTGACCATTAACTTGCATCTTATAATGTAAATTAATAGATCCTAATGAATCTTCAAAAATGAAGAATGAGGTGCACAAATACAAAAGTGATGCACACAATTACTGAAGTAATGCATGAAGGTCAAGATAGATAAGAGCAACACTTATTCGACCATTCCAACTTATGTACAATGCGAAATTAGAAATATCAACACATTTCCACAAAAAATCCAAAATGATTCTAATGTTTCCGTAGATCATCCGAAGTGGCTAATTATATCTAATTTTTGTGTGATTACTTTATTAAATTCTATTCTTAAAGTTGATACCTTTCATCCTAGATTAGGGCGCTATAACCATCGTCTAATTTAGAATGAGGTTAGTTATAATAATGGCAATACAGAATGATATGCTCGTCATTAGGTAATTCAACAATCACATATTCATTTAGACCCAACATATGTTGAGATTCTAACACATAGTTATGCTTGATGGCTCTGTAATCACATATTCATTTAGACCAACACATATTGAGCTTCTAACACATAGTTATGATTTATGGCTTTGTAAATTTGATGGAAACTTACGTCCTAGTTACGTTACACGGTCCAGTAATCACACATTCTATTTTCACTTTCCATTAAAATTTAAGAGATGAAAATATTTATCGTATCACTTTGTTCATCACTCATCTTCATAACAGATAATGGACAATGAAAAGTCTACATTTGTGTATGGATATTTTTAACCGATTGTATTAATTACGATTCACCTGTTACATCTCAACAATAGAACACTGACATTGATAATGTAAAAAAAATGTCCAAATTGGTGCAGATTGGGTCATATTCTAAAAGATAACAGGAGATAAGACATATAACGCAGAGGATCAAGTTAAAGAGAACTATGATGTAAACTATTTTACTAACATGAACATAACAAAAAACCATGCAGAATAATTACAAATCTAATGTAATGTTTGGTTTACCTTTTTTATTTTGGCTTTTCGTCCAACAAAAAATGCACACGATGCATGTATATTATGGAAAACGATCAATTTAGAAAACAAATTTAACATACAAAATAGAAGACAATTTATTTTTTTATTTTTTATTTTTTGAGAAATTAGTTAAGCACAAGAAACAATCCATCATTCTATCGTTCCACCATCCCCTCCGAGGCCTTTTCCATCTTCCTTCCATCTCATCCATCGTCTCTCCATCCCTCTCATTTTTTGTAATTAATGTTGAAAACTCAAAATACAAAACTCATTTTAAACCAAACACTACCTAAGCATTTGTTTACCATGCCAAATCTTCATTTGGGTTTACAAAAAATATTATAATATACTAGAAGTTATGTCACATTTCACAATACAAATTATGCAATGGTTTTTTGATTTCCATAAAAAGAAACTAACAATATTTGCTATTTAAACACAAATATAATTCTATTAATTATTATTTATATATTACATCTCAATAAGAAAACACTAACATTGGTAACCATATACAAAAAACAATGTCCAAATTGGTACAAATTAGAATCAAATTCTAAAGATAGCAGGAGATGTATAATAGCTATAGGTTTAGAATACATAAAATCTAGTTAATATTTCACAAACATGAACACAACAAACCATGAAAAATAATTACAAAATATAATCTTTTTGTGTACCTTGTCAAATCTTCATTTGGGTAAAATATTAAATCTTGAGCAAAAATTACCTCACATTTGACAGTACAATATTATGCAACAGTTTTTTAGCTTTTCATTAAAAAAATTATCAATATTTCTATTGTAAACGCAAATATATGACACTTTTAGCCATTAGGCCGAGTAAATTCAAATTACTAACCCGAAAGTGTTCATCCAACCAAGTAACCCTTTGTATAAAATTCAACGATTCATGTAAATATGATCCAAACCTTTTCCCTAATATCCACATCTATTTTGGATGTATAATTTGTAGTATTGGAAAAGAACCTTGTCACATTTCTGTTCCAATCAACAAACATGAATTATAGAAGTACTCATAAACGATAAAATTCTAGGCATATAGGATAATTATATACACAAATGCTAGTTATAAATAAAATAGTAAGAAATTATTGTCTGAGTCTAGGTGAGCGCAATTAAATTCATGACAAACCGATTACTCTTTTTCTTCAAACCATCTTGCTTTAGTGGATAAACTATGATATATAAACTAACAAATGTTGAAACTGCAGTTTGATTTTACCATCATGTTTAGAATAATTCTTCGTCCCCTCTATCTTTAGAGCTATTGACAACCAAATCTTTCCTTCATCATCTTTACCAAAGAAAAGAACCAACATAAAAAGTAAATGATTGGCATCTTCATCCAAATTGCCAATAGAACCATCAATATCCTAGTATCTTCATCTAAACCTTAGAACTAAGGCCGGAAGCAACAGATTATGACATAGGTACATAGGTAGGAGATTCAACAATGGCAGAGGCTGTGAATTCGGCATCAGTGTAGATAGTGATTCTACAAGGGCAGTGATGAAGGCGATGTCGTTGAAGGTGAGGCAGTGATAGTAAACATGAACGGGGATAACAAACATGGACAATTATCTGTTAAATTTTGACGACACTATATAGAGAATTGAAGGGGTCGAAAGTAGCTTGGTGATAGAGAAAATGGTTCACAAATCGAAGCTCAGAGGAGAAAGATACGTCGAAGAGGAGGAATTGTGTTGGAGCGACAGCGACAGACGTTTGTGGAAATTGATAGACGTCTACCACTACAGGTATTGGAACTAGGGAATTTAGACAGACATCTGTCACTTGTGACAGACATCTATGGCTTTAGGAATTATTTTCCAGAGAACCAGGACAGACGTCTGTCACTTGTGACAAACATCTATGGCAACTTTTGCCAGTTTTTTGGCCCGAGCTTGATATGAAGATTTGTAATATTCGAATAGGTTTTTTATTCTTCTATATAAGCTATTTTTTAGATCCAAATTTGAGATCCAATAGAAAAGCGACTGCAAGGGTTTTGGTTTTAGCTACGACTAATTAGGGTTTATAAAAACCTAATTTTCTTTAATTCTCTTCTTTACAAATCAATTCTAATAGAATTTTTGACCATTGTAATCAACCTCTTGTACTCTTCTCAACAATATTAATAATATCTCTCTCTTAAAGTGGTTGTACACTAATACAACGTTAGTAGAAAACTACAATAAATCGGTGTGTGATTTATTTTTCATTATTGCTCTTATATTATATTTCTTGTTTGGTGATTGTGATTGGTCTTGGATTGTATTGAAATTGGAATTGAGATATTGATTGGTTGTTTTACACTTCCTACCATGATCTCGTCTTCCGTTGTACTTTTAGGGTTTTGATTTGAGTGGTCTCGGGTTAGAAGTTCCCACAACATTTGGTGTCAGAGCATTGATGTTGGTAGGTGGTTATAGAAATGTCGGAATCAGAAAATACCTCAGGCAGTTCCTCAATGGGTAATCCTAGTGGAGTAGAGCCTTATACCCGTTCATATGCGGTTTCAGGTTCATAATTGGTTATAGACAAGTGGAATGGCGGTAACAATTTTGAAAAATGGCAATGAAACACGAAAGCGGTTCTAAGAAGGAATCGGGTGCATCGGGTAGTGTTTGACACACATTTGTGGTCAATAGACATATCAGATGTTAAGAGAGAGAAAATGGAAGAGTGGACATTTACTACACTTAAACTTGTCACGGAGGAGATTGTTATCTCTGAAATTAGTGGTGAGACTACCGCTAAGGATATTTGAGACAACTTGGAATAGTTGTATACGAAGAAGTCACTAACTAATCATTTGATATTGTTGCCAACGTTCTTCACCTATAGGATGAAGGAAAGTACTTCGCTAAAGGCGCACCTGAATACTTTTGATGATTTTCTAATGAAGATGAAGGCGGTAGATTTGAAGATTGAGGAGGAGGAAAGGACGATGATATTGTTGTGTTCATTGCTGGACCATTATACGGGATTCCCAAATAGTTTGATCTATAGCCAGGATACATTAACTCTTGATGATGTCAAACAGGTCTTCTTAGCAAGAAGTTGCAGGATCAAATGGGGGAGTTAGGTGACGGAAGTAGTGATGCTAGTAGTGGTCATGGTTTATCTATGGAGAGGAGAGATATGTAAAGAAGGAGAATCATGGGCATTCTAAATCAAGGAACCCCGGTTGGAGAGGAAAGTCGAAGGAAAGAAAAGGCAAGTGTTATATTTGTAAGAAGCCCGATCATTGGAAGAATGAGTGTTCGGCAAGGAGAAGGCAAAGAAGGAAGTAGCGTCTTCATCCATAGTGATAGAGAGAGGAGTTGGTGAGGGAGACGTAAAAGTGTTGGCGGCTATAGCATCAGATGTTTCAGGTAGTGAATGGATGCTCGATTTGAAGGCACCTTATCATATGACTCCAAATAGAAATTTTTTGCTTCTTATATCGACAAAGAAGGAAATTCAATTTTTATGGGAAACGGAGTAATTTTTAAGTCGAAAGGCATTGGTTCTGTGCAAATTCGTATGTTTGACAGAGTGGTTCGTACTATCACTAATGTGCGCTATGTTCTGGTATTAAAGAAGTCTCATATCTCTTTGAGGCAGCTGGATTTTTAGGTTGTAAAATCACCATTTAGAGTGCTAACTTACGGGATTCGAAGGGTGCACTTGTGGTGATGAAGGGTGCTAGGACTCATGCTATTTATTTGCTTCAAGGAGTGACTGTAGAAGGTGAAACTTGTGTAGGAGTTGATAGTTCTTGTGGCTTGGATGCAACTAGGTTGTGGCATTTAAGGTTAGGTCATGTCTCGGAGATGAGTTTGTAAATTCTTCGAAAGAGGGAGATGATCGATGGAGAGGGTTCCAATAAACCAGAGCTTTGCGTGGAATGTGTCATGGGGAAGCAAACTAAAGTTTCATCCGGTGAGGGAAAGCATGATTCGAGAAGGGTTCATGAGTATGTTCACACTTATGTTTGGGGACCGACACTAGTAGATTCTTTGGGAGGAGCAAGGTATTATATTTCTTTTATTGATGACTTATCTCGAAAAGTTTGGATGTATGTAATGAAGGCCCAGCCGGAGGCATTTGCAAAGTTCAAAGCATGGAAAGCTCTTGTTGAGAATGATAGTTGCATGTCTTTGAAAATTCTAAGGTCTGACAGTGACGTGGAGTATGTTTCAAGAGAATTCTTGGAGTTTTGCAAGCATCATGGTATTTGGAGGCATTTTACTACAGATCTCTACACCGAGAGATCTGTAGTCGAATGGTGTTACAGAGAGGATGAACCACACTCTACTTGAGAAATCTCAATGTTTGAGATTGACATCGGGTTTATCTAAGGGATTTTAGGATGAAGCTTTGTTTAGCGCAGTGCATATTATTAATCGAATTCCATGCTCCGTTATTGGTAAAAAAAATCCGAAAGAAGTGTGAAAGGGAATGAGCATTGACTTGAGCTATCCTCGTGTGTTTGGTAGTCCTGTTTATATGCATGATCCGAAAAAAGGTAAGCTTGAACCTAGAGCTTTCAAGGGGATTTTTCTTGGTTATATAGGTAGAGTAAAAGGCTATCAGATTTGGAATCCAGAAATGAAGAAGGTAGTGAATTCTCGTCTATTTTTGATGAGTCGAAGATGTTCAAGGAGAATGAGAGCTCATCGGATGTTCCGGTTTTGGTTCACGGTGAACCAAAGGAGAAGGAAGTTATTCCCACATTTTATCCAAGGAGCAGAGAGAGTAGATTCGTTGGAGATGCTTGCGAGGAGTAGCGGTTGATGTAAAATCGCATAGTCCATAGGGTTTCTCTAGTAATGTTGGTGATGTGCATGATTCTAGAGAGATTTCGATTCAAGGTGGAGCCGAAGGAGGTATGGGTGATGGTTTTGCTACTCGGGTTGGTCATCGTGCAATAAGACCACCCGACAGATATGGTGATTGGAACTATCTTAGATTTTTTGATAATTTGGACTATGCTCTTCATGTAGTCCAAGATGAGCTAATGGACATTAACGACGTCATATGAGTCGAGTGATAGCTCGAAGTGGATTCATGCCATGGAGGAAGAGATGCAATCATTGTTGAAGAATCAAACTTGGGATTTGGTTCCACTTCCTAAAGGAAACTGTGTCATTGGGTGCAAATAGATGTACAAGGTAAAGGACGATAGAAGATACAAAGCTAGGCTAGTGGCTGAGAGGTTCGCACAAAGAAAGGGGAAGGAGTATGATGAGATATTCGCACCGGTTGTACGCCATACTTCTATCTGGATATTACTTGCCATAGCTGTTATTCATGACTTGGAGTTGGAGCAACTTTTTGTGAAAACCGCCTTCTTGCTTGGTGACTTGGATGAAGACATCCACATGGAGCAACCAGAATGTTTTGTAGTAGATGGTAAGTCAAATTTGGTTTGCAAGTTAAAGAAATCACTATATGATTTAAAGCAATCACCTAGACAATGGTACAAGGGATTTGATCATTTTATGCTTGAAAATGGTTTTGATAGAAGCATTAAGGATGCTTGTATTTATTTCAAGAAGTTAAAAATGATTGTTGGGTGTATTTACGTTGACGACTTGCTCATTGCTTCTAAGGATAAGAATGAAATCAACAAGCTAAAACCATGTTTGAAATCGAAGTTCGATATGAAGGATCTTAAAGAAGCAAGAAGGGTATTGGGCATGGAAATTGAAAGGGATTCAAAGCATTTGAGTTAAAATTGACTCAGAAGAAATACATTGAGAAAGTGCTTTGCCAGTTTAGCATAGACAATGCGAAGGCATCAAATACACATTTACTTTTGCATATGAAGCTTTCGGCAAGGGATCACCTATTTTGGAGAAAGACAAGGCTTTCATGGAAAATGTGCCATATGTTAGTGCGGTTAGAAGTCTAATGTATGCTATGGTGTGTACAAGGCCCGATATTGCAAATGTCATTGGGATGGTTGGCCGGTTTACGGCTAATTCGAGAAAATTGCATTGTGAAGCTATGAAGCTTATATTGAGATACCTTAGAGGTACATCTTCTCATGGTCTTGTTTTTGGCGGTAGTAAGGAGATGAATTGCAAGTGGTTGGTTATTGTGATTCGGACTATGCCGGTGATAGGGATCAATGAAAATCAACTTCTAGATATGTCTTCACACTTGGTGGTACGACCATAAGCTGGAGATCGAGATTGTAGACCATAGTTGCTTTATCCACCATGGAGGCGTAGTTGATAGCCGCAGTGGAACCAACAAAGGAGGAACTTTATTTAAGGCGATTGTTGTGTGACTTAGGATTCGAGCATGATAACATCGACGTTCATGGATGGCCAGAGTGCTATTCACTTGGCGGACTAAGCATATTGAAGTGAGAGAGTCATTTTTGATAGCCATGGATGAGAATAAGCAAGTATACCTTCGAAAAGTGCACATAAAGGATAACGCGGCGGATATGTTCGCTAAGGCATTTCTAGTTAGGAATTTCGAGCATTGCTCGAACTTGATTCTCTTAGAGAGGTGCTAGGTGCCACTGAGTGGCACGGTTGAGAGAGGAGCTTAGTTGTAGATGATGAAGAGTATCGATGAGAGATTGAAGTCCTATCTTCTTGGTGAGTGCTAGTTTACACTCCCTAGCGCTTTAGTCTTTAATGAGACTGTTTAGGATTTGGATTGTTTCAACACTTCATTAGCGGGCGGGGGCTTTGCCTGAACTCGTTGATGGAGTGCCCGCTTTGCCGGAGCTCATTGTAAAAGCATTCATGTTTGATTGAAGGTAGAAGTTGTGATACTTGGTACTATTGGTTGTTGATGATGGAATGGTACCATTGGAGTTGGATATAGTGTTAAGGTGGAGTGTTAAATTTTGGCGACGTTATATAGAGAATTGAAGGGGTTGGAGGTAGCTTGGTGATGGAGAAAATGGTTCGCGAATTGGAGATCGAAGGAGGAAGATATGGCGAAGAAGAATGAGTTTTGCTGGAGCAACAGCGACAGACGTCTGTGAGAAAGTGACAGACATTTGTTACTATAGGGTTTGGAACCCGAGAGTTTAGACAGACGTGCTTTAGGAATTTTTTCAGAGAACTAAGATAGACGTCTATCACTTGTGACAAACGTCTGTGGCGATTTTTGCTAGTTTTTGGGCCTGGGCTTGATATGAAAATTTGTGATATTCGAAGGGGCAATGTTGGAATCTTGTCTAGGTTTTATATTCTCTTATATAAGATATTTTCTGGATCCAGATTTGAGATGCAACAGAAAAGTGGCTGCAAGGGTTTTAGCCTCCACTAATTAGGATTTATAAAACCTTTTTTTTCAATTCTCTTCTCTACAAATCAATTCTAATAGATTTTTTATCATTGTAATCAATCGCTTGTACTTTTCTCGTCAATATTAATAAAAGCTCTCTCTCAAAGTGCATATACACTAACACAACGTTAGTGGAACCACTATAAATTGGTGTGATTTATTTTTCGTTATTGCTCTTATATTATATTGCTTGTTTGGTGATTATGATTGGTCTTGGATTGAATTGAAATTGGAATTGAAATATTGATTGGTTGTTTTACACTTCTTATCACGGTCTCGTCTTCCGCTGTGCTTTTGGGGTTTTGATTTGAGTGGTCTCAAGTTAGAATTTCCCACAACATTATCTCGGCTAAGGTTTCTAAATTTTTTGAAAGACGTGATTGGATGAATGAGATGGATGAAGGAGACGACCCTGAAAGGGTACTTTTAGAATATTGTAAAGACATGGTTGAGTTCTATGATTTAAATTTTCATTATTAGTAGTAAAGATTCATATTAATTCATACCTGATTCACATAGTATAATTCATACATAATTTAATTAATTCATATATAATTTAGTATATTTAATTTATAAAAGATATATGGTCTTAAAATTAAACAATTTCTTCTTATAAACATACTTTCAAAATTTTAAATTTTGAATATAGTTTTAGTTCTCACTCTTCATTACAAAATTATACACATTTTGTCAATAAATATTCTACTACGCTAGCTTGGCTACTCTTTTTTCAACAAACAACTTCAAAATAGATTTTATATTAAAGTAATTTATCAACTTAAAGCAAAATAAAAATCGTACATAAGGTTGGGAAGGAAATAGTTCAACAATGCAAAAATAAAATAGTTCGACAGAGGATAATCAGTCTATAAGATAAACTACTAGGGAAAAAGGTTTACTAGTTCCAACAGAAATTATTAAAAATGCCTTGTTTGCTAAACAACCATCTTCTTCAAAACCTATTGACTTGAAACATGATTTACCAAGTGCCTCCATTGAGTTCCCCTTAATTTTGGTGTCGTACGTTTATCCTGCCTAAAGGCATAACAATTCATCAAAGGCCAATCTGTGCTAGAAAATACATGCTTCTCAACCACTCCTTTAACTGAACTATCTGATAACACAAGTTCATGTTGCCATCCTAATAAAAACCAAATGGCCTCTGACCTAATCACACCACACAGTCAGCTATGCGAATGGGTTAGGATAGTATTAATGGGCTTAGATGTAGACACAACATTATAATGATATCTGGTAAGTCAAATAAAAAAAATGACTTGGCAGCTACAAGAGACCAAAAGATTGGAGTTTTCAATGGACAAGGACATTGTGGAAGTAGTTGACAATTTTGTCATTGGATTAGAACGCAAAGGTAGGAGGACCAAAAATAACAGACCAAGAAATAGATGGAGGTACATAGCACAATTATAGCACAGAAAAATAACAAGGATCACACTTTAGCATTAGGTTCATCATCTCTCTCAACAACCATGTTATCTAAATGAAACACTAAAATTAATGCTCCAACTTTGCATCTTGGCTCACCATGCTTTTGTTCTAGCCAAAAGGCATAACAGAGGAATTTAGACCAAATGAAAGACAAAACCAAAGTAGGGGTAGCAATTAGAGAACAAGTACAAATTGATGACCAAAAATTGGTGAAACCGAATGGCCAGAAAAAGAATTCATCAATGGCATTTTCTTCGATTCACAGCTCAAAAACAGCCAAAGGATCGAAATATAAAACACCATCGATCAATTAGTCCCAGATGTTCGAAATAGAACCAATGAAGACGACGTCAAAGTTGGCTAAGTAGAAGGATTTTAACGGTGGAAGAAGATGTGGGTGATGGGGAAGTAAGTGACATGAATGGTAAGGTTCAACATGACCCTACGGTAGTTGAGCTTAGGTTGGAGCCACGGAAAGTGAAATTTATGATTACTTTGCACGATCGGCTCACCATCAATGGTGGGGGCACACTAGCTTGGATACTCAATAAGTAATTTCTCTTCTAATTCCAACTTTATGTAATCATTACATTTAAGACTTAATTAGAGTTTTGATTATTTTCTTTTATTTCATGGATCAATGAACTAAGAACTGATATCCAAGGTTCATTCAAATTAATCGTTTAGACTAACTGCAATTACGTAGATGATAAGTAAAAATGCATACATAACCGAATCTTGGTTTTAAAAGCAAGAAAACAAAGCAATGGGCTCAAAGGAACGTCTTACTTTGGTCGGGGAACTCGTCCTAAATTGTGAGATGTTATGATTTCATTGAATTATTTAGCATTTGCTTCTCTGTTTCATTACAAAAATCAACTTAGTAGCATGCAAATAAAATCATTTAAAACAAAGGAAGATATAGTACTTGGAGCAGATGGGAAAGTTGAGCAGTGCCAGAGAAATCACAAGCTTGCTGATTTTGTCCATTCATTGGTAATAACTATTAGCACCATAAGAGCAATAAGCCGCTGCAGTATTAAGATTATAGCAAGGTCCATTTTGATGTATGAGGCTGTTGATGATGTATAAGGCTATTGATATCACATCAATACATCCCTACGTGATGTCACATATGAGTTTGGCCAACAACGTTTAACGAAAGGAATTCCTTGTTGTTGCTTCCAACCAAACTCATACATATACAACATCACCTCCATTACTTTCCATGATATGAGACCATTCTTTTTTTCAATGTGCGTCTATCACTCACACACAATGCGAGACATCTCAACATGTTGTATAATGTACAAACTATAAATTAAGCATGCTTCAAAATAAACCTGAAATGAAACTTCAGATGTTATGAATTGATATAAAATTCATGTAATTATACATTATCGATATCATTTTCAACTATTTAAGAAGCAAATTTCAAAAAATGAATTAGTAGCAGTCAACACCCATGCATTTAGGTTAAAGAAAAAAAAAGCAAAATTGTGATTGTCTTCTTCGCTACAGATAACTTGTGCAAACTTACTTAATTTTCACACAATGAACATTCAATTTGTTATAGATTTCTTTGAGTTTCTCCTTCAATCTCTGCATATACAAATACAAATTTATCTTTTCCAGTCCTGAATGTAAACGTAAATGTGTTTTTATTTATATTTCATTTGAAATTGTCAAAGTAGAAATCAATATGTAATTACACAATTTGGTTTCTATGTAAATGACAACTCTAACCAAATACAGTATTTTTTTGATAACTTCAAATTAGTGATTAATATGTATAACTTTCTTGATATCATATATATATGTGTGTGTGTATATATATATGTATGTATGTATATGTATGTATATGTATAATTTCTAAATGCATGTGAATGGTCAAAACAATAGCAGTCTTGCCAACTGAAAATGATTGTACAGACTAATTGAAGGAAAATCAATTTTCAGACATAACGATTATCCCCAAACCCATACATCTGCATTCGAGTGTTCCAGAAACCATTGATTACAACATCAATATATGATAAGATTTCAATTGTAAGGAAGGTTGAATAATTAAATGAAATTTGGACATGAAGGCTAACTGAGGTCCAGGCATACGAATTTGAAAATTTGCTTCCATCCTATCAAGCCGACCAAAAGTTTCCCTTCACATTCTTAATACTAATGTGAGAAGTAGAGTGGAAATAACGAGCTTGTGGAAGAAAATAAATAGGAGATTTATTGAGAATTGTAATTGAAAGAGATGAGATGGCGAGACAAAATTTTAACTTAAAAGATAGTCGGTGAATTTCATTCATAAAAGCAGTGGAAAACATCACCGCTTTATGAACGTGGGGTTAAGGGATGAAAACTATATCCTTGGGTTATTACTGTTGTTTACGAGGTTAATTTCAAAAGCTTTAAAATCGGTATTCATATTCATATATATATATATATATATGGAGGAAACACAGCCAAGAAATGCAGTCTAATGAATATATGTCACTTACCTAGGTTAATAAATATTATACCACATGAGGTAAATATCTAATCAATTAGAACTTCACTTATTCTTCATGTTATTCGTAACGTCAGAAAAGTGCTGCGAAATTATAATTTAGTAACGTCGGAAAATTGTTACTAAACAGTATACAGAAATCAGTAACAGTAACGTAACAAAAGCGTTACGAAAATGTCACAATTATATTGCTAAACTGTCGCAAATATATGCAATACAGGTAAGCAGATTACCATTGTGTTTTGTCAGAGTCTAGTGAAACTGTTTTCTTAAAACAGAATTGCTCTCTCAATGGCGTTGAAGGGATGACGAACAACTGTTTCTCAAGATGAAATAGTTCGAACTCTGCAATGCTACGCTGTCAACTGCAGAGCAACGACGAACTCAAGAGAGAATATTAAGAACAGAGTTTGAGGAGAAAGAAATGCAGAAATTATTCAGTGTTCTTTTTCTTGATTTTCGTTCTGCCTATATATAGGCACGGGGAGGTGCCTATTCGGGGGGAGGTGTCTGTTTGAACGATCGTGGATGTTAGAAAGGTTGCGACCCTTTACCAACTGACATGGCCGTTAGCCTTTTACTGTTAGAAGCGGATTAAAAAACCCAACAGCCAACTGCAAAGTGCCTCTAGTACGCCTCAAACGCCCATTCACCCACGGTGCGGGTGCGGGTGCAGATGGGGGCGCGTGGGTGGTGCGTTGCACCACCCTTTAGGATGACCTGCTCTATTGTCTCTCTTCATTCCATAGTAACTATAATAGAGACCACATAGTACTATATAAACACATGAAGTTTATTATATTCTACTATGTGAGACTATTCATCTTCCAAGGCATTTAATGCCTCATACTTCTCAATGCAAATCCCCTTAAACTATTCTTTCAATTCCAACAATCCCCTAATGAATGAGTAGTTTCTCACATGTTCTTAATTTCATGAAATATTTTATCGTATCGATTAAAGTAGCACAAGGTCTTGAACTTTCCTAGCGCTTTTATCTTTATAATCTACTGGCAAATCAATGGACTACATTATCTTTGAACTGTAAGCCTTTTGTGTAAGATTATAAAGATAACACATGATAAAAGTTTATTAATTCCTTGATTTTCTGTTTGCGTTCGTTTTTGCCATGATCACCAGCTTGGTATCATGAGTGCTTGAAGAATTTGACCTTACAATTCTTCTTGAAGCGGCGTCTCCACACTTACATAGGTGATTCTATAAAGAGTATCCCGCAATACTCCACTTGGTTCTTTATAATCTTACAGTATAGACATCATTAAAAGCTAAGCTTATCCTACTCTCCGGCGGGTTGTGCACTGACTTATCTTAGGAATGGTTGAAATATTTCTTTCAGTGCTACTAAGTTCTATTCTCAACTTGGTTATCCCTTTGAACCTAGTTCTTGTGATCTCCAGTTAGCTAGATTGGGTTTCCATTGATGAGAACTTTTTGTTTATAGGTCTTAATCCCATTCTCATCGTTAAGGTTTGAACTTTCTCTCTAGGCAAGGCTTTAGTTAGTGGATGCGCAATTTATCCTTTCACTTTACATAGTCTATAGTGATAACTCTATTAGAGAGAAGTTGTCTTACGGTTTTATGTCTACGACGAATATGTCTAGATTCACCATTGTATAGTCTACTATTAGCTCTTCCAATAGGTGATTAACTTTCACAATGTATACATATTGGAGGTACCTATTTTTCCCAATTTAGAATGTCTTCTAAAAAGCTCCGAAGCAAGTCTGCTTCTTCCACGGCTTTGTCTAGAGCAATAAACCCCGATTTCATTGTTGACCTTGCTATGCAAGCCTATTTTGATGATTTCAATGAAATTGCTCCATTTCCCAATGTAAAGACATAGCCACTTGTGAATTTTGTGTAATTTGAACAAGTTATCCAATTTGCATCACTATATCCTTCTACTACTGAAGGATAGTTTTCATATTACAAAACATAATTCTGTGTATATTTCAGATATCCTAGAACTTTGATTATTGCTTTCCAATTATTTTTACTAGGATTGCTGGTATATTTACTCAGTTTGCTTATAGCGTATGCAATATCAGGCCTAGTACAGTACATGACATACATAATACTTTCTAGTATTCGAGAGTACTCAAGCTGATATATACTATCACCGGTGTTATTTACCCAATTTTGGTTCATATCCACTAGTGATTTTGCAATAATTATATTATGTTGTTTGAACCCTTCAAGTATTTTGGCAACGTAACGTGATTGAGATAATGCATATCCCTGTGATGTCTTCAAAATTTTGACACCCAAAATTACATCAGCTATTTCTAGGTCTTTCATATTGAATCTTGAGGATAACATATCCTTTGTTGACTTTATTATGGCCTTATTATTACCCAGGATCAATAAATTATCAACATAAAGACAAACAATGACATATCCAATATCTATATGTTTTATATAGACGCATTTATCTGATTCATTTATCTTGAATCCATTTGATAACATAGTTTCATCAAATTTCTCATGTCATTGTTTTGGCGCTTGTTTAAGGCCAAAAAGTGATTTTACTAACTTGCATACTGTATTCTCATTTCCTGGGCTTAAAAACCCTCTAGGTTGCTGCATATATATATTTCTTCTTTTAGTTCACCGTTCAGAAATGCAGTTTTCATATCCGTTTGGTGTATTTTTAAATTTAGTATGGATGCAATTGCATAAGCATCCTAATTGATGTTATTCTAGTTACTGGTGAATACGTATCAAAGTAATCAAGATCTTCCTTTTTTCTAAATCCTTTGACTACGAGTCTTGCTTTATACTTGTCTATTGAGCCATCAGCTTTTAGTTTTTTTCTTAAAGATCCATTTGTATCCTAGTATTTTTGACCCTTTAGGTAGATCTATCCCATGTATGGTTTTGCAAAATGGATTCAATTTCACTATTGACGGCTTCTTTCCAATAAGGAGCATCAGGAGATGACATTGCTTGTTGGTATGTTAGAGGTCCATTTTCTATCATATATGCATAGAAATCGGGTCTGAAGGTTTTAGAGGTCCTTTGCCGTTTGCTGCTTCTTGGTTCCTCTAACTCTGGTTTAAAATTACTTTCATGCTTGCTTTGATTAGCATTATCCTCAAGAGTTTCTGGATCTCTTGCTTTCTTTTGAACAGTAGTTTTAATAGAGGTTTTTAGAGGATAAATATGTTCAAAGAATCTAGCATTTCGAGACTCGATAATGGTGTTTTCATGAACGTCATCAATTTTAGATTTATACACCAGAAATCGATATGCACTACCATTATGAGCATACCCAATGAATATGCAATCTATAGTTTTTGGTCCAATTTTGACCTTTTTCGGTTTTGGTATTTCTACTTTGGCAAGATACCCCTACACTCTTAAGTATTTATAGGATGATGGTCCGTCTTTCCACAGTTCATGTGGGGATTTCGAAGTCTTCTTTCAAGGCACTTTATTTAGACTGTGATTAGCAGAAAGTATAGCTTCATCGCAAAAATTATTTGTAGACCAGAGCTTATGAACAAAGCATTCATCATTTCTTTAAGGGTACGATTTTGACGTTCTGCTATACCGTTCGATTGAAGGGAATATGGTGTCATTGTTTGTTCATAATACCATGTTCGGTGCAGAACTCCTCGAAGGGAAATTCATATTCTCCTCCTCTATCACTTCTTAAAGCTTTTGTCTTCTTGTTAAGTTGATTCTCAACTTCTCCTTTATACTGTTTAAAAATATCGAATGCCTCGTCCTTGCTTCTAAGAAGATACACATACAGTATCTTATACAATCATCAATGAAAGTGATGAAGTACATTTTTCCTCCTCTAGTTTGACACATTTTTAAGTTACATACATATGCGTGTATTAAGTCTAGAGGTTCGGTTTCTCTTTCAAGATGATGAAATGAGGTTCTAGTCAATTTTGCTTCAGCATAAATTTCACATTTATAACTTGGATCTATTGAAAACTTAGGTATAAAGTCTAAGTTAATCATTTTTCTTAATGTATCAAAATTAACATGACCCAATCTGGCAAGCCATATATCAGAGGGTTCAGCGATATAAACAGAAGAATTAATTTTATTATCACAATTCTTTAGTACAACACTGTGCAGTTAATGCGTTCGGTAAATTCAAAGCGGTGGAGGTGCAAAAAGTCATAGCGGGGATATAACAAGGATATAGCGGGATATAGCGGATGACTCTAAAATAGCATGCAAAACTTGTACTTAATGTTTTTACAAATATATAAATGGTAATTAAATGAAAATTTATCATTCAGTTGAATTATAAATAATACATAAATAATTTTAAATAAAAACATATGCGAATATACTTTAAATAAATGAAAAACTGTTATATAACATAATTGAATTTGGTAGAATATTAGAGTATTTTCATTTCTGAACTTATATTAAAAATTAAATCAAATAAATTAGTTTCATAATTTTATAATGTATAAATGCAATTTTTCAATTCATTTTATTAAAAAAGATATAGCGGGAATAGCGAAATATAGCGGAAATAACGGGATATAGCAGAAATAGCGGGGATTAAAGCGGAAAGACTATATTCTGGGGCTATATGGAAAAATCGTAGCGGTATAAATCCGCTATGAGATATAGCGGGGTTGTAGCGGGGTAATAGCGGGGCATTACCTACACAGGTACAACAGTCATTACATTCATTTTAAACAAGCTATCACTCACATATGTTTTTCTCACATAGACTTCGTTCTTTGATAAAACAAGTTTATCAGATACAAAAACTAACTTGAAGCCATTCTTGCTAAGTAGTGAACCAGAAATCAAATTTTTTCGAATGTTTGAGATGTGTAAAACATCATTCAACGTAAGTTCTTTTTCAGAGGTCATCTTTAGCGCAATTCTGCATTTTCCTTCAACCTTTGATATGAAGGAATTTTTCATAAACAGTTGTTCTTCTTGTGTCATAGGTTTATAGTTGAAAAACATCCACTTATTGGCACAGATATGTCTTATAGCATCAGTGTCCACAAGCCAGTCTTTGGAGTTGCTAATTAAATTTCATTTAAAAATCACCGCAGGCAAGTTCATTTCAGAAATGTTACCAGAGAATTTCTCGCACTTGGTGATATTTGCTTGTTCTTTTTTTGGCCTCGACATTCGTTGGCCTTATGTCCTTTCTTCCGATAGTTGTACCAATTTCGTTTGAACTTCTTTAGTTTCTTTGTATTTGGATTGTCTTCTCATTTACGTTTGTTGCTTTTCTCAGCCTCTACTACATTTGCATTTGCCACCATTACATTAGTTGTTTTCATTTTTGATTTTCTATTGTCCTCTTTGATCCTGAGTCGAATGACAAGATCTTCTATAGACATTTCCTTGTGCTTATGTTTCGGATAATTTTTAAAATCTTTCCATGACGAGGGTAGCTTTTCTATGACAGCAGCCACTTGAAATGATTCGCTCAAAGACATCCCTTCATCATGGATTTCGTGTATTATCACCAGCAACTCTTGGATTTGACTGATAATGGTTTTGGCATCTACCATTTTGAAATCGAGAAACTTTCTGACAATGAACTTTTTATTCCAACGTCCTCCGTCTTATACTTTTTATCCAGGAAAGCCCAGAGTTGTTTCGAAGTCTTCACTGTGCAATACACATTATACAGACTGTTATTCGGTCCTTTAATATGTAGTTTTTGCATATGAAGTTCGAATTGTTCCATATGTTGAGTGCTTCAACTTTGGTTGCATCAGGCTCTAGTTCGTCCACTTCCGGAGCATCTTCAGTGAGATATTTTGCAAGGTTGAGTGCAGTCGAATAGACAAACATTTTCGTTGCCAGCGTTTGAAATCCACTCCAGTAAATTTCTTTGGCCTCTCACCATATGACAAAGCTACAGTTGTTGTTGGAACCATCGTTCTATTTTCAATGGCGGCCACGGTTGGCTTGACTGTCGATGTGTTACTGTCTTTAGTCTTTGTCTGTGATACGATGACTCGTATTAGGGACAGACAAACAAACTTCGAGTAAATTACAAACAAACTACAAGCAGATAATTGTAGACAAACAAATTGCAAAGAATTTGAAAAATAAATTTTGTTTCAAGATTGACGTAAGAAAAGTGTTACGAAATTGCTATTTTGTAACGTCAGAAAATCGTTACTAAACAGTATACAGAAATCAGTAACATAACAAAAGTGTTACGAAAATGTGACAGTTATGTTGCTAAACTGTCGCAAATATATAAACAGATTATCGTTCAGTTTTGTTCGAGTCCGGTGAAACTGTTTTCTTGAAACAAAATTGCTCCTGCGACGCTGCGGATTGCGGGTGATGCGCACCACCCTCTAAGATGGCCTGCTCCATTGTCTTTTTACATTACATAGTAATTATACTAGGTACCACGTAGTACTATATAAATACATGATGTTTATTATATTATATGTCTTTCAAGACATTTAATGTCTCACACTTCTAAATACAAATCCCCTTAAACTATTCATTCAATTCCGACACTTTTTTCCAACTCTAATTGCTTCTGCTAAGCCCTTTAAGGTACGTCAACGCTTCTCGTAAACAAGTTTTTCTCATTCCACATTGATTCGCCATTGCACAACAAAATAAGCATAGATTCATCTAACATCAATAAACACACACACACAGAGCTTAAATATTAGCATTTTTTTTCAAAGGTACATGAAAGAAAACAACTGACTTGAATCTTTTGCACTAGCAAGAGAGCTATTGTTGGGTGGTAACTGAATTAAGTGCATAGCCATCAAAAAATATCCAATACCTGATGCTTATATACGCACACAATATTTTTTTCTACCTTTTTTTATCATGACCGCCTATTGTCAGAAGTTTAACATACGAGGAGAAGTGACAGCAAACAACTTTACTTGCATTACCATGAGTTATTCCCATTTCAGAAACTGTAAAGATTGAAATTCAAATTTCCTTGTTCATACAACTAATTATGTAATTGGGAAGGATAAGGTTCCAATATTGTATGAAGACCAAAGTAACAATAATGTACCTTTAGTTGTGTCCATACATCGACTTGCTGGATCTCTTGGATCAGTATCATCATGGGATAAAAAGACTCCACCCATCCTAATAATATAAAAAATGTTATAATTTACATTCCTGAAAATTGTTAACATGGAATGAAACCAAACAGATCCTACAAAAGTTTTACCAAGTTTATGTAATGAACTATTTATCCATCTGCCTAAACCTTGAATGTGCATACTGATACTTGAAATTGTCCCCTATAGTAAACACTGTTTGAGTTGTTCTGGTAATATTTGCCTGAATGAGAAGAAAACCACTAGTTTACAAAATGAATCTACTTTGCTCAAGTGTGTGTGATATGTCCTATAACGAGAAATATATCTTGTGATTGCAAATACATTTTCCCATCTATCAAAATAGTGGTAAAAAAAAAATACTAGAGTGGCTTAAAATAATTTACCTTATACACTTCAATGTATGTGGCACTTTGAGAAACACAGAAGCCAAAAGCCCATGTTAGAATAATTCTTTACTGATCAATGAAAAAGATGATATTTTTACCTCATTACACCATCATCGTATTCTTCCATTTTCTATTTTACATAAATTGGTTATTTTGGAGTATTTATTAACAAAAAAAAAATGTCAGCGGCCTAACAAATTTCAAAACTTTTAAATTAAACTCAAATAATAGGACAGATGACCATTAAATGGGTCAACTAGCATAGTGCATAAGCTATTTTTTGATTAACTCTAAGAGAGGAGAGCACTTGATATTATATTAATATAAAATCAATGGGCCGCCAACAAGTTTGGTAGCTAACGTGACATATATACAGAATGTTGGATGTAGATCATAAGATTATCACATTGATGATCAACAAAAGTAATAGTTTTCCAAAATTGAAACATATAATAATCTATCTCACCCCATGTGAATTACAACATAATATACAAATGCGGTTATTAAATTAATTATATAAACATGCTTAATATAAGCAACTGCTGAAAAAAGAATGGTGAGGTCAAGTGACGTAGTGGCCTGCGAGATTGGTAGTGCAAACAGAGCAAACATAAAATTGTAGGCTAGGAAGGTGAGAGATTGAATTGGCTAAAAAAGTGCAGTCATAAAGATGTAGACTAATATCCACTGTTCGTTCCCTTTTTGAATATCATGAGTTACTTTCAAAATCATGCAAAGGTTTGCAAGTTTATTGGAATATTAGAGTACAGAGAGGTATCTTAATAGGTTCAAAAGATACTAGTGTAGTTTACATTAGTAATAAAAATGTACGATGATCCATAACTAAAAAAGCATATACCATTCTTTGGACATTATTAGCCGCGTTTGAGAAATTCATGGATTTTTTAACTTATATATCAACTGCCTTTGAAGTGTGACAGCTTCAAACCTGCATTATACACTTTAAATTTTTAGAAAGACAAAACAGTGATTTATATAAAATCAATATGAAAATAGAACAATTTATTTCTCTTAATGACAACATACTTTACTTGAGCTTTTGGTTTTAAGTGGACTGTATGACCAACTTTGGCCTTTACTTTCCAAGCTTCATTAATTTCAACCTTCAAAATGTTAATAGAAAAAACTAATCATTATAGAAGTAAAGTTAACATACATAATTCAAAAACACAACACTATCGATATTTAGGTTGAAGTAAAATAAAAACTCGGCAATTACCAGAGCACGATTCACGTGAATGCCAATAACAACACCACATACATCAAATTGTATTTCAGTTACAGTATGAATCAATCGGTTTGCTAGAAAAAAAGGAATAGTTTTTGGTCAGCAACACACATAAATATGATAAAATGTGTAATAGACCAATTGGCAGCAGGCATCAATATGATTTCGTTGCAAACAATCAGTTAATTAGTCATTTCATAAAACAAGAATGACAGTTTTGGGTACCCGTAAAACCCATAGTTCTACACTACCGCAGGCATGAAAACAACGACCCTTGAAACATAGGATCAGACAGAAATTCAATGAGTAAGCATGCATAATAAAAGATATTGGCTCAATAATTATTACCTCAGAGCTCACAAGCAAATCATGGTGTAGACATCGAGGACAGGTGTATGTTGTTCATTGTTGGATTAATTGGAGCTTGCATTTGGCAAATCGTCAGTATGGCAAAAAATTGTGCGACCGACGGTGATTGATGGTTATAGAGTGTTATGACTAGGTTGAGATGGTGATTCTGACATGGTAAAAAAAAAAGTTAAAAGATGAGTTTAAGGTAGTGTGAGAGGTGAGTGATGAGGCAGTTTGTAAAGAAATGAAGAAGAGGTGAGTAAAGAGGAGGATAAGGAGCAAGAAATGAAGAAACAGCAGGTAGAAGAGGACCGAGTAGATCAGCAAGGGAAAGAAGAAGCAGCCGGTTAGAAACAAGAAAAGCAATGTAGAGTGTTAGCGTCAAAATTGAACACTAACACCCTTAAGAAAGATTGTGTAAAGAGATTAATGAAGATAATAAATTAAAACAGAAGATAGTATGTAAATTTAAATGCAGAGAACTAGAACACCAAATTTATAGGGTTCGGCGTAACTGCCTACGTCCACTTTGAAGTTGATTTATATTGCTTTTCTTGATAGTTGATTACAGATACAATCCATTTTCAATTACTTGAATACAATTGCAAAGTAAAAGATTAAGTCTTCAGTGAGTGTTAAATACGGCAGAGTTTCTCCAATGTTCTCGAAAAAACCGATCCCTTTCACTGTGTCGCTGCCTCTCTATTTATATACTAAGATGGGTTGGACTTCCCTGGTGGGCCTGATAGCTGAATACCTCGGCCCAAATGGAGTGAGCTCTGTATGCCGATCCATATACGCCGAACGGCCAAATGCCGAACCGTAGTCTTCATGCCGAACGATATGAGGTATTGAGTGGAAGGAGTAGGCCGAACGATATCCCTTATGCCGATCGACGTGGGGTGTTGAGCGGCGAGCGTATGATGAGCAATGGTCGAAGATGATTGAGATGGGTTGAATGCCGAACACATCTTCATGCCGAACGGTTTCGGGATGCCGAACACCTCTGGATGCCAAGCAGCGTGGAATGCCGAATGAGTCTGCCATGCCGAACGTACAGAGATGCCGAACGTCACTTGATGCCGAACGCTCTTGCCTGCCGAGCGTCATTTGATGCCGAACGCTTCCGCATGTCGATCGATATTCTCATACCGAACGAAGCGGTGTCGAACATCCTGAATGTCGGACACCCTGAATGTTGAGAGTTATCCAATGCCGAACGCTCTCTAGATGTCAAGCATTCCTGAATGCCGAGTGCTTCTTGAATGCCGAACGTAATGAGACACCGAACAATCTGGTTGAGCCGGACGTTATGGATGCCGAGTACCTAGTTTCCTGGTCAAACCTTCAGGAAACACTTGCCCCCCAAAGTGTATCACGTGACCGAACGTGATGCGCTTTGAATTACGTGCCCCCTGTGCTTTGCTTCGAACCTTGGCTCATTTCTCTCGGATGTTGTTTTCTTGTGAATACCAGGTAAGGTGGTGTGTGCCGGACGAAATGCAAATGCCGAACAGAATAGCTGAGGCCGAACACTCCACGTGTGCCGAACGATTTCGTTTTGACCGGTTCTAACGGTCATGGCCTCTTCGACTTCCTCTTCTTTCCTATAAAGGCCAGTCTTCTCCATCTTCTTCTCTTTTTCACTTCCACCTCTGCTATTTTGTACTCGCAAACCACGCCTGTTAACAGACACAAAGATTAACAATCCTTCCCAACCCATTCGGCATTCTCCCAAGTCTCGATCTACTAACTAGGTATCGATCCCCCTATTTAAATCCTTTCCCTGATTAAAAAGTTTAGTAAGAGGCTCAAGTTCGTAATTAGAACATTATAACTGAAGCCGATAGGTGTTGCGTGGGTTAAAGAATCGAACTGTGATTAGGATGTTTTCTAGGGCTTGATGATGTGGAAGAAAATGTTCGGAGATGAGCGCACGAGGGAGCTGTTGAGAGATGTATCGTGGTTCAGCATGGTTCTCTCGTGTCGAACGAGATTGGAGGAAAAGAATAAGGGAGGAGCAGGAATTGGCTAGGATGCCGAGCAGCATGGTCTAGTATGACTCGCCGAACGATCCGTCCTTTGTTGTTCGACGTGGATGGAGGATGAGAAGAAAAATGAAACCGTTGTTAAGGACGGAGTGTCGAGCGTTGGGGTTCGGCGTAATTCTAGTTCGGCGTGATTCACCGCATGACGAGCAGTGGAATGGAAGGATAGGAAGGGAGTATGAATTAGATAGGATGCCGAACGTTATTTCGCCTGAACAGAACTTAGGCCGGACGATACTTTGGCCGAACGATACCTAGGCCGAACAACACCTTGACCGAACGGTACCTAGGCTAAACAATTTTTAGGCCGAACAAAAGTTTGGCCGACCAATATTCAGGGCGAACGATAGCTAGGCCGAACGATAGTTTGGACGGTCGATACTTAGGCCGAACGACATTTTAACTTTGCCTGAACATAAGACAAAAACAAAGACATGGACCTAATCAAACTGGCATATCAAACTAATCTGGACGGATAAATTCCTAGTTCCAATTGTCGTAAGCCTGAACTGAAGTCAATAAGAATAGACAAAAGCTTTTGGCACGCAGTACCAACGTCCGAGTTCAAAATTGAAAGCATTTCAAGGCTGATTTTCGTAGACGGTCAGCGATGACGGTCCTCGAAGACGACAGTTCAAAGTTCAACTTATACCACCAACTTTTGACCTATAATTTCTCAGCATTTATATTTGAATGATCGCACTAGTTCACACACCGCACGGGGGAGGGGGGAGGGGGGTTTATTTATGTTGTTAAGTCTAACGTCGATTATTTTTCGAGTATAGTTCAAACAGGTGCTCTGCTAAATCCAATATTTATCGGAGATGTCTAGGAAATCTAGTTCCACCACGATCTCAGATAGACCTGGGCCGTCTTCAAAACAAGAAATCGTAGATATTTCAAATCTGTCAACCTCCCCTGCCCATAACTTAGCTCCCGATGCTCTGGAGGTAGCAATTCTCTTGGATAACCCTGTTGTTTCACAGGCTTCGAAGGTCAATGAAGTTGCGCTCCGGCGAATATGCTCTATCCATGGAATCCCATTCGACGACGTGCTAGTTCCATCGGGGCACGATCGTCGACACTTGCCCCAGTTGGATACACAGCTTGTAATAAATTCATGTGCTAGGTTGGCAGCGTGCCTCCATTCAACTTATTTCTTCGGGATGTGCTGCAATACATTGCCCTGCCACAACTGCACCCGAACGGCCATGCATTTATCTACAGTAACTACATCCTCTTCATGACCATCCTCTCTAGGCCCCCAACTCCGGGCGACATCAGATATGTGTGTGTGTATATATATATATGATTAAGAAGCGGAGAGATAGCCCCTCTTTTGTGTTCCTCGAGCTGCACCACAAATACCAGATTTTAACCGGGGCATGGAGCAAATTTTCTTGTACAAACAGGAATGGTTCTATGTGCATTGCCCTCCTGGTTTCGCGAGGAGATGGGTTGAAGGAAGTAAGTCTTTTCATTGGATCGATGTTTGTGCTTGGTCGGGGCTATGCCTTTTCTAACTCTTGTTTCATATTTTCAAGTATCAACCCGCGTCTTGATGGTCACAGATACTCTGAGGCCGTCGAGCCTATTCAAGCCATTCCTGTCGAAGAAAGAGACATCCGGACTCTCATTTTGAATGAGTCGCTTACAAGGTTTGGGCTGTTGGCAGCAGGCCGTCGGATAAGCCTTCCTTAAGGTGTCACCGTACCCAGGCCTGCGCTGGCAAAGGGAAAAAATTAGCCGAGTCATCACGTCACACCCCTGACGCACCGAAAGAGGGGAAAATTAAAGAGAATGAAACACCCGAAGCATAGGGTGAGAACGTGGGTCCTTTTCAGGATCCAATAGTCGAAGTGCAAGACATCGAAACATCATCTTCCCCTTCGAAGGGGAAGAGGAAATTGACGTACAAGATAAGGAAGGAGAAAGTTGGCGGGACTTCTAAAGTTACGCTCATTCCGACGGAGAAAGAGGCTTCTTCACAACACTTAGAAAGTTCTTTAAAGGGCCTATCGAAACTCTCCATACCCGATGATTTGCTTAATTACGATTTTGACGATCCGGAAGCATTTAAACTTCATTCGCCCATCAGAGGCGATGCACTCGCTCTAACCCAAAGTCAGGGAGAAAAAACTCCCATTAGTAAAGCAACTTGTCCGTCGGGGGGAAACACTAGGACACGCACAAACACTTGCACTTCAATTTGCACTTAGATCACTCTCCACTAATTCGTCGTTATTTAAATTCTATGCAGGTGACATAGGGTGCTCACACGGATTCGATCGCCTTTGTGGTTCGTCTATCTTTTATCAGCCTGGACGGGACTCGGGTTCCGGAAGACGTCGGGACAAAGATGGTGACGGCGATAGAGATTATCATTCCCGGGACTCATCATCTCGGAAGAAAACTTACTATCAGCCAAAATACCACCAGGATACCTCTTCTCACCTAGAGAAAAGCAAAGATAAGCACGGCTATAAGGGATCGCAATCTGATGTCCCCCGGGACCAACACTCCGATTCCTCTTCCACTCGACAATCCCGGGATCCTCACAGGAGAGTTGAACATTCAAAGCCGTCCCCTCCTGCTCCTGCAACATATCCAACAATATCGGAGAGGTTGGCCGAGCTTAAAAGATAAATTTCCAAAAATCTGCTTCGATGGCCTGAAATTCCTCCCGTCAAGCAGAGTGCCATCGCCTGTACCAACGATGTCTATATTCAACATGACGCGTTTGTTCATTTAGCTGAAAAAATTTCTGAAGTCTCCATGGAGCGCCAACATGAGATCGACCACCTGAAGCTTGAGGCTATCCATGACAAAGATATCGTTAAAGCTCAGGACGAAGAGATTGTGACTTACAAGTCTGAACTTGAGGCCGCCCAGCAGAGCGCCAAAGGCACCGCCGAAGCTGTAACTCGTCTGGAATCAACTCACAAAAAAGAACTCGACGAGGCGGTACAACACTGTAGGGCTTTGGCTTTGGAAAAAGATTCGGTACAAAAAGAGAGGGATGCACTCTGTCTCCGGGTTAAAGAACTTGAGGAGCAGCTCCGTAAAGAGAAAGAGGAGAAAACGGCTGCTCAAGAAGAGTCACAACGATACTGTGATGAGATCGTTGCCACTCTACTCTGAAAGGAGAAACTTGAGGACGAGCTTTCCAAAGTCGAGACGTTAAGGAGCGAAGCCCGTGAAGAGGGCAAGAAGATAACATCCATGCATATCGACTATCGTCTTGAGGCGGCTAGAGAAGAAGGCAGGGAGGAGGTCAAAAGCATGTTTGACCCGCTAATCGCTGAATTCAATGCACGCGTTCTCATGCATCGAGACTTGACTTTTCTGGGCGAGGGCTATCTCGAATCTTTGGCCGAGGCATGGGAGACTTTAATTGAAATCAAAAAGGTCGAACATGGTATTGAGGATGCTGATGAGGGGCCTTGATAAAAGAATTCCTCAAGGGAAATGTCGGACCTGTCAGCGGCTAAAGCTATTTATTGCAAAGGCTCCCCTTGCACAAAAGAAAACGAAGTTATCGCCGGTCCATCTGGGACTGAGTCTCCAGCTCATGTTCCTACCCAGCCGACCAGTCGGCCGATACTCGATCCTTTTAAACAGCACATTGGCTATGACCCGAGGACCCCGACCTTGGTGTTCATGTTTTGTCCCCTATTTCGGAGGGTAAGACCCCTTTGACGGCTGAGAGCCTGCTGGAACCTGGTAGGCAACTCTTTTTCTTTAACATTCCAAGAGCTTTCGTTTTCCACCAGAAGCTATCGTATTCTAATACTTACGTTTCGTGATTTTGTGCAGGCCGTACTGATCTTGAGCCTACTCCGAGGAGTGATGTCGCCAAGGAGGTAAGGGAAAAAACGAATGAAGCCACTCATGCAGGAGAGGCTCCTGGTCCAGATGCTCAAGTGGTCGGAGCGCTTGATGAAGATAAATTTGAGACTTCCTCTCCCATTGATGGGAGTTATGAAGTTGAGATTACAGGCGTCTTCGAGCACAATCTGAGCTGAGCATGAAGGAGCAGCTTGAGAAAGATAAAGAAGAGACGACCAAGGTCAAGGTCGAACCTCAAACTGTGGACCCAGACGATCCCTTGAACAAGCCGTTGAAGGTCATTCTCCCTGGCAGGTCCAAGCCCATGGATGTTCCTCGTACTTCTTCAGTTGCTACCCCTCCATCAAAGAAGGGTACCAAGGTAAGTGCGAAGGCAACGGAGGTGAAGAAGTCAAAGAAGCACAATAAGTAATCATTACTCTCATTCAACGAGAGTTAGTTTAAGTTATGTAATTAGTTTCATCTACTTCCGTAGTTCTTGTAAATAGATTGTCGACTCCGAACTTTGGAGTGGCAGTAGTAGAAACTTGCTTTTGGCGAATAAAACTTAGTTTTTCTGTCTTTCAAAAGGCTGTTGTCGTTTAATTTTTGTGTGATTATTAATGCCCAAGCTGTTGTGAATAACATGGACTTCTCGGTTTATCTTCATATAACTCGGAGATTCATTGAGAGTTGTTCATTTTTACTTCCATGCTTCGAGCACTTAGAATATTTTTTAGTCCACACATCGGGGACTTAGAGTACTCCAGTCCGCACTCTGGGGACTTGGAGCTTTTGAATCGTTTATACTCGAGTCCGCGCTCCGAGGACTTAGAGTACTCCAGTCCGCACTTTGGGGACTTCAAGATTTGAGTCGTATATACTCGAGTCCGCGCTCCGGGGACTTAGAGTACTCCAGTCCGCACTCTGGGGACTTGGAGATTTGAATCGTTTATACTCGAGTCCGCACTCCGGGACTTAGAGTACTCCAGTCCGCACTCTGGGGACTTGGAGATTTTGAGTCGTTTATACTCTGAGTCCACACTCCGGGGACTTAGAGTACTCCAGTTCGCACTCTGGGGACTTGGAGATTTTGAGTTGTTTATACTCGAGCTCGCGATTCGGGGACTTAAAGTACTCCAGTCCACACTCCGGGGACTTGGAGATTTGAATCGTTATACTCCAGCCTGCACTATCGGGACTTGGAGATTTGAATCGTTTATACTCGAGTCCGCACTTCGGGGACATAGACTACTCCAGTCCGCACTCCGAGGACTTGGAGATTTGAATAGTTTATACTCGAGTCTGCACTCTGAGGACTTAGAGTACTCTAGTCCGCACTCTGGGGACTTGGAGATTTTGAGTCGTTTATACTCGAGCCCACGCTCCGGGGACTTAGAGTACTCCATTCCGCACTCTGGGGACTTGGGGATTTGAATGTCTGCACGTGTTCGTACGTCAGCCAGAATAATATAGTTTCATTTGCCAGTCTCTGGATCATCATACGCAGAAACATTAGTAATTCATGGAAAAGATGGCTTCAAGCCTTTATTAATGAAAGCAAGCTAAATTGTCTTACTACATGCCAAGAACTAGAAGTAAAAGCGTACTGGAAATAAATGCAACTAATACATGAAAGAAATAGACTAAGTATAATAATGCCGCAAGTGCTCACTGTTCCATGCTCGGGGGAGTTTCGCACCACGACGGTCGCTAGCTTGAAAGTTCCTTCTGCAAGCTTTCGTTCGATGACGTATGGACCTTCCCATGCGGGATTCATACGAGATGGGATCGGAAAAACTCGTTTCAAAACGAGGTCTCCCATACCAAAATTCTCGGTCGGACCTTTTCGTTATAATATTTAGCGACTCTATGTCTGTATGCGGCCGCTCTTAAGTTGGCTTCTTTACGTTTTTCGTCAATGAAGTCCAACGATTCCAATAAAAGATTCTGGTTCGACTCGGGGGCGTAATAAGTTACCCGATGTGATGGAACTTCACGTTCCACGGTATGACAACTTCCATGCCATATGTCAATGCGAATGGAGTGTGGCCAGTCGCGGTCTTGTGGGTGGTCCTATAGGCCCAAAACGTCATTGGAAGTTCATCCACCCACTTGCCTCTAGCCTTTTCCAAACGCGTTTTCAATATGGACTTGATTATCTTGTTCATGGCTTCCACTTGTCCGTTGGCTTTTGGGTGAGCAACTGCTGCAAACTTCTTCTCAATGCTATATTTCTGACAAAATGCTTTGAACTCTTTGCTTTCAAATTGAGTTCTATTGTCTGTAATGATGGTCCATGGAAGGCCAAAATGGCATATGATATTTCGTACGACGAAATTAATAACCTTCTTGGTGGTTATTTTGGCTAGAGGCTCTGCTTCTGCCCATTTGGTAAAGTAGTCGACCGCAACTATTGCATATTTCGCTCCACCTTTAAAGAACCAACTAGGTCGATCCCTCACATTGCAAATAGCCAGGGACTAACCATTTGCGTGAGTTTCGTCGGCGGAGCTCTCGAGATTTTTGCATATATATCTGGCATTTGTCACATCTTCTCACATAATATGCAGCATCCCGATTCACTGTTGGCCAGTAGTATCCATAACGGAGGACTTTCTTTGCTAATGTCTGCCCCCCAGTATGGTCACCGCACTCTCCCTCATGGACTTCCTTTAATACTCGTTTTATCTCATCATGGGCCACGCACCGAAGTAAGGGGGTCGAGACTCCCCTTCGGTACAACACCCCATCCTGTATTATATATCGTGGAGCCTTACGAAGGACTTGTCGTCTTTCGCTTCTTTCTTCAGGTAAGACCTCGAATAGCAAGTACTGCTTGATTGGGGTCATCCACGATTCCTTCTCGATTTCTGTTTCTAACACGAAATCTACCTCCAACATATTTATAATCGGAACATGTAAGGTATCGACAGGAAACAATCCCATCTGTTGCGCATCACTAGTGCTTGCGAATTTTGCCAATGAATCGGCTGCTCTGTTTTGCTCACACGGGACATGTGAAATATCATAATACTTGAGATTCGCTAGCAGCTCCTGAACTCGGAACAAATATAGGGCAAGTCTCTGCACCCTTGCTTGATAGTCTCCTCGTACTTGGTACAACACCAGCTGCGAGTCGCTAAAAATTTCAATCGATTTTACTCCCAGTTCTTTGGTAAGTCTTAAGCCAGCAATCAACGTTTCATATTCGGCTTCGTTATTCGTTGCTTTGAATTCAAGTTTCAAAGCGTAGCAAACTGATCGGTTCTCAGGAGTTACAAGAAGTATGCCAACCCCCGAACGGCGGTCGTTAGATGCCCCATCGGTGTACATCTTCCAGCGAACGGGAGGTATGACATCGTGGTCGTTTGATTCGTCTAACACAGTAAATTCAGCAATGAAGTCAGTTGGTGCTTGTCCTTGTATGGCCCATCGTGGCAGGTAGGTAATATCGAATTGACTTAATTCGATATTCCACTTTAACATCCTTCCGGAAGTTTCCGGTCGTTGGAGTACCTGTCGTAGGGGTTGATCAGTGTAAATACTGACTGAGTGTGCCTGGAAGTATGGACGAAGCTTGCGTGATGCAACCACTAAGCAATAAGCTAATTTTTCAATCTTTGGATAATTTCTTTCTACCCCCGTCAAGTGTTTACTAACATAGTAAACTGGCTTTTGAACCCGGTCTTCCTCACGAGCCAAGGTTGTACTGATAGTGTGCTGGGATACAGCTAAGTATATGTACAACATTTCATGGTCTATTGGTTTCGACAATACTGAGGGACTTTCTAAGTGCCTTACAAGAGCTCAGAATGCTTCCTCACAGTCGGACGTCCATTCGAAATTCCTCTTTCCTTTCTTTATGACATCAAAGAAAGGAATACACTTGTTTGTGGCCCTGGATATGAATTGGCTCAGCGCGGCCACCTTTCCATTCAAGCTTTGCACCTGTTTTATAGTTCTGGGCACTTGTATATCTCGGATAGCCTGAATCTTCTCCAGGTTAGCCTCGATTCCTCGTGCATTCACAATGAAACCCAGAAACTTTCCTGACGTTACGCCGAATGAACACTTCAAAGGATTGATCTTCATTCCATAATACCTGAGTATGTCAAACATCTCCGCCAAGTCTCGGATGTGGTCGTTTGACTACCGTGACTTTACGAGCATGTCATCCACATAGACTTCCATCATTCTACCAATCTGATCTTTGAACATCCAATTCACCAGACGTTGATAAGTTGCTCCCGCGTTCTTCAATCCAAAGGGCATCACTACATAGCAATACAACCCAACGTTTGTGACAAAATTGGTGTGTTCTTGGTCTGGGAGGTGCATTGGGATTTGATTATATCCAGAGTATGCATCCATAAATGATAGTAACTCATGTCCGGCAGTTGAATCGATCAGTTGGTCAATCCTAGGCAACGGGAAACTATCCTTCCAGCATGCTTTGTTTAAATCAGAATAATCAACACAAGTTCTCCATTTTCCATTCGCTTTCTTCACTAGCACCAGGTTAGATACCCATTCAGGGTAAAGGGCGTCGCGGGCGAACCCATTGGCTTTGAGTTTGTCCACCTCCTCTTTGAGAGCCGCGGACCTCTCTGGGTCCATGCCTCTCCTTTTTTGTTTCACAGGAACATGTCTTGGGTCTATGTTCAACATATGACTCGCGATTGCAGGAGAAATCCCGCACATGATAGAATGTGTCCAAGCGAAAACATTAAGATTCGGTCAGAGGAAGTCAATGAGATTCTCGGCCACCACGGGGTCGAGTTGTGATCCAATTTTAAGAATTTGTGACGGGTCATCCCGGTTGACAGGGATGTCAATTGTTAGTTCAGCTGGTGCTGCATTTGTTTCCCTGGGTTCCCCATCATCATCTCTCGGATCTATGTTTCTATAGATCTAAGAATGTTGCCCGAGCCAGGGCTCGGGCGCTACTTGTAAATCATCAAAATTTTGGATGCGGACGGAGCTGTCCGCAACCTTTCCTTTCTCTCTACGCTGAGCCTCTCTCGGCTCAGCCATATAGCATGCACGTCCGATCGTCCGATCGCCGTGTACCACTCCAACACCTCTGTCTGTCGGAAATTTTAACGTCAGACACCAAAGGACCAATGCTGCCCTAAATTCTGCCAGGGCTGGACGTCCTAGAAATACGTTATATGGAGAGTCAACATCAAACACTATGAATGGTAGGATTCGCACCGTCCTACGCTCGCCTTGCCCCAGTTCAACTGGTAACTCCACATATCTCACTGCATCCGTTGCTGCACCGTTAAAGCCATGGATTCTGGCTTTAGATGGTTTCAAATTCTTAGTCTCGAGCTTTATTTGGTCGTATGACTTCTTGAAGATGATGTTAACGGAACTTTCGCAATCAATTAGAATTCTCTTCACAAACGCCGGCCTGATTGTTGCGGATATGACCATCGGGTCGATGGTAGGAGCCTCCACCTTATCCGCGGCTCTGCTCCTGAATACAATATCATCATCTATCGTGCGCTGCTACTTTGCAGGAGTCCCATCCTCCACATTCAAACAACACTCATACTCCGCATGTCTTAAAGAGTTAGCATATTGCTCCATCTTCTGCCAATTCTTATCCGCGGGATGAGGTCCGCCAGCAATCGTGTTGATAACCAATCTACCCACAGTTCGAGCAGGTTGTTTTGGTTGGCGTGGAGCTGGCCCGCGTCCGGGGTCCGATGTCTCTTGTCTTCCATCTTGTGGGTCTTTGACAAACTCCTGCAGCTTCTTCTGTCTAATCAACTTTTCTATAGCGTCATGGAGGTGTCTGCACTCCTCTGTGTTGTGCCCATAAGACTCGTGAAAGCGGCAATACTTCCCACCGGTTCTATTCCTCCGTTGATTCCTTTGGGCGTGGTTTTCTATATTGAAAAGTGTTGCAAGTTGACAAATAAATGTTCTCAAGAGATGCACTGAGCGGAGTGTATTCATTGTAGGTCGGGATCCTTGACTTCCATTTCCCCATCTCTCTTTTCTTTTCGGGATTTCCACCTCCGGATCCTTTAGACTGCCCAGGCTTGTTTTGGGCGTTGACTTGAGCTTTTCCCGAATTATCGCCGGTTCGCTTCATGGCGATGTTACTTTTCACAGTCTCCTGAGCAGGCCCTGGTGCCTTGTCTCGTCTTGTCCATCGAGCTTCTTCCCTTCTTACGAACTGATGAGATTTCGAATAAAAACGCTCCAGCGTGGCTGGGGGCTTTCCCGCCAACCAATCTCTAAATTTAGAGTCTGGATTCACTCCACGCATTATCGCAATCAAAATTGCGTAGTCATTTGGATTGCTCATTTCGGTAGCAGCAACATGAAATCTCTGCAAGTATGCTTTCAATGACTCTCCTAGAGCTTGGATCATGCTTGATAAGGACATCACATCCTTTAGACGAGTGATGTGTATCCTGAATTGTTCTATGAATTTCATTGCCAATTCGTCAAAGTTGGATATAGATCGTGGGGGAAGTCGAGTAAACCACATGGTGGCAATTCCGGACAGAGTGATTGGGAAGCACCTACACTTGATTGCATCATTAGCTCTTGCAGAATCCATCATCCATCCGTACCTCTTCACGTGCTGCATGGGATCGGTCTTCCCTTTGTAGGCTGGGATAGTCGGCATATTGAACTTCTTGGGGTACTCAACCTGTAGGATACTATCTGGAAAGGGAGTATGGCTTCTGGACACTCCCCAATCTTTATTGGTCAAGCCTTGGTTCTCTCTCATCAACTGCCTGACCATAGCTGTTAAGTCCGGAGTTTGTATGGAGGATGAAAGGTTGGATTCCGTTACATGGGACCGTGCGGGTTGATGTCCTGCCTGATTTGGGTTTTGGAGATTCAGGTATCCGGTCTCCTAACGGGGTTGATCCCTAGTCATTTGATCTGTGACACCTACATATGCACCTTCATCCTTACGGTGCCTACGCCTAGGAGGTTCATCAGCTGAGGTTGAACTATTAGATTCAGAATAAGGAGCAGGGTTACCTCCAGCATTCTGATGCTGCTATTGAGTGAGCTGAGTCATGAGGTTAGTGTTGGGTTGAATCTTCTCAGCAAGTTGCCTTCTACTTTCCTTGATTTCTCTTATCAAGTCGTTGAAATCTGTTCGGGAAACAACTTCCGCTTGTTTTTGGGTGGAGGGCCCTGCACCTCGAGTTGCTTGCTGATTTCTAGGTCCAACATGTTGCACGCTAGCAGTCTCGTAGACATCTGCGTTGTGGGAGGCCGATCTGGTTCGTGGTCTTCCCATGGTAGAGTTGTTGGTTGTAACCCTGAATAGAATCAACAGATACCTTGTGAATGATCTTGGATCTCGTCTGGGGGATTTATGCAATCCAGTAGCTACAAAGCAGATCATAATAGCCTGAGAATTCGACTCTCAATGAAAGCACCAAAATGTTAGCACCAAAATTGGCCACTAACACCCTTAAGAAAGATTGTGTAGAGAGATTAATGAAGATAATAAATTAAAACAAAAGATAGTGTGTAATTTAAATGCAGAGAACTAGAACACCAAATTTATAGTGGTTTGGCGTAACTGCCTACGTCTACTTTGAAGTTGATTTCTATTGCTTTTCTTGATAGTTGATTACAGATACAATCCGTTTCCAAATACTTGAACACAATTGCAAAGTAAAAGATTAAGTCTTCAGTGAGTGTTAAATGTGGCAGAGTTTCCCCAGTGTTCTCAAAAAAAATGATCCCTTTCACTGTGCCCCTGCCTCTCTATTTATAAACGAAGATGGGTTGGACTTCCTCGGTGGGCCTGGTAGCTGAATACCTCGGCCCAAATGGAGTGAGCTCTATAAGCCGATCCATATACGCCGAACGGCCAAATGCCGAATCATAGTCTTCATGCCAAATGATACGAGGTATTGAGTGGAAGGAGTAGGCCGAACGATATCCTTATGCCGATCGACGTAGGGTGCTGAGCGGCGAGCGTATGCCGAGCAATGGTCGAAGATGATTGAGATGGGTTGAATGCCGAACACCTCTTCATACCGAACGGTTTCGGGATGCCGAACACCTATGGATGCCAAGCAGCGTGGAATGCCGAACGAGTCTGCCATGCCGAACGTCCAGAGATGCTGAACGTCACTTGATGCCGAACGCTCTTGCCACCCGAGCATCATTTGATGCCGAACGCTCCTGCATGCCGATCAATATTCTTATGCCGAACGAAGTAGTGCCGAACACCCTGAATGCCGAGCGTTATCCAATGCCGAACGCTCTCTAGAGGCCGAGCGTTCTTGAATGCCGAGTGCTTCCTGAATACCGAACATAATGAGACGACGAACAATCTGGTTGAGCCGAACGATATGGATGCTGAGTACCTAGTTGCCTGGTCAAACCTTTAGAAAACATAGAGTGCGATTGAGAGGTTGAGAGTGAGATTGTAAAGAATGAGAAACAGAATGTAAAGCAAAAAAGTAATGAAAGTTATCTCTTTATTTCCCCCCTTTTGTTTTTACATGCCTTCTCGATTTATAATGTTAAGCATAACGGCTATTTAAGCCAAATTGCATCCAGCTAAGCATAATTACAACTCACTCAAAACCTAAATATCCAAATCAACTCATATACACAGATATGCGGCGGTATTGGGTGTGCACGTGCACACATGCACCAGTGACGCCACCCAATATTTCCTTCCTCAAGCCTAATAAACAGCTGCCTTCGAATCATCCATGTTGCTGCTATGGTCAGAGATGCCCTTCGTGAACCCATGGCCGGACACTGATCAACTTGACCAAAACCTGGGCTTTCTTGCTTTCCAGTTATTCAATTTTACTGAGGATTTGTAATTTTGAATCTGAGATGATTCTAGATGAATTGATAACAGAAGGAAGATGATACAAAAAGAAATGATATACTCTCATATTATGCATTGCTATCTTACAGACTGCTTTATACAAAATTGTACAAGTATTAGGCCTAAACTAATCTAATCCAATCTCTCTTTCTATATTCACTTTGTTGGAAAGATATAGTTCCATATACAAGTCGCAGCAGAGTCATTACTCGTTATTTCCTATATCCCCCTCGAAGCGATTAGGGTTAGGTTTCCTAACTCCTGCGCCGCCTCTCGATATAATAATTTCTGATCAGAGATTTCTTCAAGTTTCGGCCAGATTGAATGTTCATGGTCAAAGACAAGGCATCAACCTATCTTATTATTGAGACTGCTGTTGCGATCTTCTTCAGGTTTGATGATGTTTCGTTCTATGGTCAAATTAAGGCTAGGAAGGCACCGATCTGCTTTATTGCTGAAGCTGTTTCTCAAATCTTCCTCGGGTTTGATGATGTTTCGTTTGACCTTCAGTTCCTCTCGAAATCGAACTAAATTCCTTGCTGTAAGTTGATGGTACGTGATTAATTTGCAGCTTTCCTTTTAAGATTTGTTCTCTTACGAAGTACATATCAATTTCTATATGCTTCTTTCTTGAGTGAAGTACCGGGTTTGCTGATAGGTAGGCTGTGCTTAAGTTGTCGCACCACACCATTGATTTGCTGTTTGTACTCATTTGTAATTCATGCATAAGTGACTGTATCAACATGACTTCTGTTGTTGCACTGGCCACACTTTGATACTCTGATTCTGTGCTTGATCTGGAAATTGTACTTTGTTTCTTTGAGCACCATGAAATAGGATCATCACCTATATAGATGCAGTAGCCTGTGGTAGAACTCCTATCATCAGGATCTGTTGCCCAATCAGCATCTGCATAGCCAGTTATATTGAAGTGTTTGCTTATCTTAAGTAGAATTCCATAGTCCAATGTTCCTTTTAGATATCGTAGTATTCTCTTGACTGCTTTTCAGTATTGATCCAGTGGTTTCTGCATGAATTGACAAACTTTATTAACACTATATGACACATCTGGTCTAGTTATGGTGACATATAATAATGCCCCAACTAGACTTCGATATTGTTTATCATTAAGTATGGCTTCACCCCTGTTTTTGGATAAGTGTTGACTACTTATCATTGGAGTTAGTTGAGGATTAGCATTTGACATCTTTAACTTGTTTAGTAATTCCTTGATATATTTAGTTTGACACAGCATGACTTCTGAGTGTGATTTCCTTTTGACTTCTATGGCTAGGAAATAATTTACATTTCCTAGATCTTTAACTGAGAACTCCTTGTTAAGATACTGAATAATTTTGCTTCACTGTTGCCCATGACAATTAAATCATCAACATAAATAAGTATATAAATTGTAACAGTATCATCAATTCTTGTGAACAGTGAGTTATCTGATTTTGTGGATTGAAAACCCATGCTATGCAAAGAGTTTTTAACTTATCAAACCACACTCTTGGTGCTTGCTTGAGACCATATATGGCCTTGTTTAGTCTGCACACAAGAGTTCTGTCTTGTTGATACCTTGGTAGTTGTTGCATGTACACTTTTTCTTTTAGCTATCCATTGAGGAAGACATTGTTTACATCTAGTTGTCTGATTTCCCAATCTTTATACAGAGCTATGGTGAGAATGACTCTGATAGTTGTTGGCTTTACCACTGGTGAAAATGTTTCATTGAAATCAAAGCCATGTTCCTGTGTGTATCCCTTTGCCACTAATCTTGCCTTGTGTCTGGCAATTATACCATCTAGATTTTTCTTTAGTTTATATGTCCATTTGCATCCTACGACATTTTTGTCTTTAGGTAGTGCAACCAGATTCCATGTTCTGTTTTTGATGAGTGCATTATATTCATCATCCATTGAAGTTCTCCAATTTTTGTTTTTGAATGCCTGATCAAATGTCTCTGGTTCCTTTGATATGATGGATGCATATATTTTTGGTTTGAATCTCCCACTTTTTAATCTAGTAATCATATGATGTCCAGTTGTGATTCTGTCTTTGCTGTGTGATGGTTCAATGCCTTGATCTGAGTTGTTTCCTGATCCATTATACCGAGGATTTGATTCAGACTCACTCATGCTTTGTGTTGAATTTGATCCACTTTCAGGTAAATCGGATGACTCTACTTGACCTGGTTGAACATACACTATGTGTTGTGGAGTAGAGCTTACTGAGTTATCTTCAGTCATTGTCTGAGTCCATTCTGATGGATGCACAGGTATGGAAGGTATTGATACATTTGGATTGTATACTTTCCCTGTTGTCTTGATGTTGATATTAGAGTAGGGAAAGACATGCTCATTAAAAACTACATGTCTGCTTACAAATATTTTTCCATGGCTGTCAATACATTTATAACCTTTTTGATTTGATGCATATCCAAGAAAAGTGCATGGAGTTGATCTGAAATTTAGTTTTTGTGTGTTGTATGGTCTGGTGTAGGGGAAACACAGGCAACCAAATGTCTTTAAGCCTTGATAGTCGGGTCTTATTTCAAATAACTTTTCTATTGGACTTTTATCATTTAGGACTTTAGTTGGCAGCATGTTTATTAGGTGCACTGCAGTACTAAATGATTTAGGCCAGAATTCTAAGGGTAACTTTGCCTGAGCAAGTAATGTTAGGCTTGACTCAATTATATGTCTGTGTGTCCTTTCCACTAGACCATTTTGTTCAGAAGTATAAGGGCATGTTGTTCTATGAACTATCCCACTTTTACTAAAATAATCACCAAGAGTTTTAAACTCTCCACCACCATCAGTTTGTATAACTCTAACTTGATGGTTGGTTTGTTTTTCAACTTATGTGATAAAGTGTATAGTGGTTTGATGTGCTTCACTCTTGGTTTTCAAAAAGAACACCCAGGTGTATCTGGAATATGCATCAACAAAAGATATATATTACTTATATCCATATTTAGAACTGATTAGGGCAGGACCCCAGAGATCAATGGCAATCAACAAATGGTTTATCATATTAAATCATAGAATTTGAAAATGATAATTTATGACTTTTACATATTTTACAAAATGTACAGATATAAGGAAGCGTAACATCAAAAGGGATTTTGTTTTCTGATAACACCTTTTTTACAATATTGGCACTGGGGTGACCAAGTTTGTAGTGCCAAATATCAAAGTTGCCCAGTTTCTTTTCACTCTAAGCAAGTTCAGAAAAATTACAATTCTCAACACATTTACCTGCATTTGAATTTCTTGACTCAACAAGATTAAACCTATATAGACCCTTCACAGCTTCACCCTGCAGTAAAATTTCTTTTGTTAGAATGTCTCTAACTAAACAGTGCCTAGGATAAAATTCAAACTATACATTGTTATCACTTGCAAACTGTGGTACACTTAAAAGATTTTTCTTTATTTATGGAACCATCAGTAAATTATTGAGATATAGTTTTCTTTCACCTTTGATGCAAGCAATACCAGTGTGTGTGATCTTTACTGCCTCACCATTTCCCATGTCTATGGTTTTATTACCTTTGCACTCCTTCTTTCCTAGATTTAGGTTGTCCTGGTTGTTGGTGATGTGATTAGTTGCACCAGAATCTGGATACCAGCTTTCATCAAATGTTTGATCTGATCTGCTAGTGTCATTTTGATTGTTTGCCCTGTTACTGCTTGTCTGATTGCTAGTGTCTTGTTGTATCTAGGCTATGTTTGCACTGCAATTTCCATTTCTTTGATTGCTTGAGTTCTGACCTGGAGTATAGTTCATATTGAGTCTGAAGTAACACTTTGGAGTAGTGTGACCGATTTTCTCACATGTCTAGCACTTTGGTCTGTTGTTGTTGTTATATCTTCCTCTGCCTCTACCTCTAGTAGGTGGGTTCCCTTTATTATTGTTATTATATTGATTCTTACCTCTGTAACTTGCTGCATAATTGACTGTCGTATCAGTATCAGAGGGTTTCTTGAATTCTAGCCTTCCTTCATGGGCAAGAAGTATGGCATGAACATCCTCTAGAGTTGGTATTGTTCTTTGAGAAGATATAACAACCACAATAGATTCATAATCTTCACTTAGACCACTTAATATGATTAATACTTTTTCAGATGCTGATACTTATGACCCACTGCCTCAAGGAGGTCACAATAATTTTGATTTTTGCAAGATATTCACCCATTGTGATGTTTTCTTTTCTAATACTATGAAGTTGTCTTTTATGATGCATCACTTTAGCAGCAGACCGTGAGTTAAAAATCCTTTCAACTGTTGACCAAACACCATTTGCAGTCTTACTGCCAATTACCTGTGGTAGCAATTTCATACTTATAGATGAAAGTAACCAAGAACAGATCAGACCATCTTGTCTCTAATACTTTACAAATTCTGGGTTACTAACCGTTTTGTTTTCTGAACTAGTGATGAATCTTGGTGGGATTCTGATAGTGCCATTAAGGAAATCTTCAAGTCCGTATCATCTGATAGTCGTCTCAACCTGGACTTTCTTCTAGATGAACTGTGACTAATTGGCTCTGTGGGCTAACTATGGTTTTGATAAGATTCTCTGTGGCAGTTTGATCAAACTCAGATGTTGCTGATGTTACTAAGCTGTTGGCCATGATGCAGGATCAAGAAGTTATAACAAATGGGGAAATGCAGTCTTGATTCAAGAACTGTTACTGTGGGTTGGTAGAAAGAGAAGTAAACAAGAACTGATCTGAAAATCTTCAAAACTCAGGTAAGTACAACCACTAACCCAAATGATTGATTGAAATGATGGGTTTTTCTGGTATGGTACAATTCCTTGATGTTTTGGTGAATTTTGTGATGATTTTTCTTGTGAAGAATTCAAAGCTTTTCCGTCCTTTTTTTGTATGAAAGAATGATGTAGCCAATATCACTGTTAGGCACGACACTTTCTTTCTTCTTGAACTAGAGCTTTTGAATTCCTTTAATCTCAGATGATGAAAATGTTTCTAATGAGATTCTGAAACTTTGAAACACCAGATGATGAGTTTATGATGGTATGAATATTGCAGTCTTGCCGTTAGGCTTTGCTTGGCTCTGATACTATATTCAATTTTACCGAGGATTTGTAGTTTTGAATCTAAGATGATTTTAGATGAATTGATAACAGAAGGAAGATGATACAAAAAGAAATGATATACTCTTTTATTATGCATTGCTATCTTACAGACTGCTTTTATACAAAATTGTACAAGTATTGGGCCTAAACTAATCTGGCCCAATCTCTCTTTTTATATTCGCTTTGTTGGAAAGATATAGTTCCATATACAAGTCGCACTAGAGTCATTACATGTTATTTCCTGTATCCAGCCTTTAAGACCACGATTAACAAAGTAGATTTGTTACATCTTCTTTCCTCTTCAAAAATAGATCTTGTCTTAAGGTCTAGAGTAGGAAATCTTCTAATAGCATGCCAATAATCCTCCTAAGTTGCTTCTTCATCCGGTTTTCCTTTCCATTTCACTAAGATTTGCACTACTGCTTTATTATTTTTGGGCACAATTCTACGATCCAAAATCTCTTTGGGTTGTACTACCATTTCTTTCTTAAAATTGGGGATATCTTCTTGTAAAATTAACCCATCTCCTATTTTCTTTTTGAGTTGAGAAACATGAAACACTTGGTGGATTTTAACATGAGCAGCCAGCCTTAATATGTATGCTACTGACCTAATTTTCCCTTCCACTTAATAGGGTCCATAGTACTTTAGAGATAGCTTGTGAGTTCTTTGATCCCTAGCTATTATCTACCTATAAGGTTGAAGCTTCAAAAATACCCAATCATTCACTTGAAATTTCCTATCAGTTCTTCTCAATTTTGCATATCTTTTCATTCTATCTTGTGCTAATCTTAGACTGTCTTTTAAAAATTCAAGAGTGATGTCTCTGCTGAATAACATATCTTCTACTTGTTCTACTTTAGCCATGTTTAGAACATAGGTAAGCAGATTTGGAGGATCTATTCCATACACTGCTTTAAAGGGGTTTGTGTTGAAAACTTTCCATGTTGTGTAGTATCAATATTCAGCCAAGGATAGCCAATCACTCCATTCATGTGGCTTATTGTAACGACCCGTATTTTACGTGTTGATAAATCGTAGAATTTCTAGGTCGTTAGGGTTGTTTAAGTTGTCCTTAGCCTAAGTCGTGTGGAGATTAGATCGCATGGAGAAGTTAACTCGAATAGAGGGTAACTCGCGGACGACATAAGGTAGCCTACGAGTCACGAGTTAGGGAATTACGAGTTAACATGTTATCTGATGAGTCGTTAGCGGGTTAGCATTAGGTCATTGGCGACTTAAGTGTGTTGACCGAGTTATCGGGTTAAGGGTTGGACCGACTCATAGGGGGTTAACGAGTTACGACTCAAGGCTGGGATGAGTTAGCGTGTTAGTGCTAGGCCGAGTTATAGGAGTTAACAGGTTAAGGGTTGCCGACTTAAGATAGTTAAACGACTTAGTGGAATGAACGACTTAAGGTGATTGGCCGACCTAAAGGAACTAACGGCTTAGGGGATGCCGACTCATAGGTTAGCGGCTTAAGGAGTTAAGGCTTAGGTCGTTGGTAGTTGAGTCGGTTGGTAGTTGAGTCGTCCAGACGACTTAGTGTTAGGTCGGCAGGGAACCAGGTCGTGTGGCCCTGTGTAGTGTTAAGTCGTTAGGCCGTATTAGTTGGGTCGTTGAGTCGGCAGGATAGTTTAGCTCGTGTGTGTTTTTAGGTCGTGTCATAGTTAAGTCGTCATACGACTTAAGACTTAGGATATGCGGCAGTATCTTAGGTCGTGTGTTGTTAAGTCGGGAGGGGCTTGAGTCGTGTGCATGCTGTGCCGTGTGTGTGTGTTGTGTCGTATTTGCCTTGAGCTGCGTTGAGTCGTGAGTCGTAGTGGCTTGAGTCGTGAGTCGTGAGTCGTGGACGACTCATAGGGGCGGACGACTCATGGGGGATTTCAGCCTATAAATAGAGGGGTTTGGCTCACTTTTTGGCACCGGATTTCGAAGCGACGAAGTGCTGCCATTTTGAGAGCTCGACTACAGCATTTCTTCATCTTCTTTTCTCCACTTCAATCTAGTTCTAACATCCATCCAAGATCGAAGATCCAAGAGCCAAAGTTGAAGATCTTCATCCAACCAAGCTAGATTTCATCGTTTCAAGCGGGATTTCGACGAATCAAGCTTGAATCCTTGCTGTCCAGATCTGAAGTTGCTAGTTTTTGAAGTGTTTGGGTGATTTGGTGAGTGGTGGTTATCTCTCACGCGGACCCAAAGGAGTATATTGGTTTGGTGGTTTGTTGGAGTGTTGTAGATAGTGATTTTATGCATTTTTCCTTAGATCTAAGTATAGATCCATTACTTATGAAGATGTTTACTTTTGCAAGTTCATTCATCAAGTTGTAGGGACAAAACCCATGATTTATATTTGTTAGATCTATGCTAAAAACCCATGATTCATGTATGATAGACCTATTCTCATTTATTTACGAAATTGCCATTTTAGTTATAAATGCCTATTTAGATCTTGATTGACTACTTATCTGTTTGGATTAATGTTTGCCTTGTTTGATTGTTGTGAATGAGTTATCTAGTTGATAGATTTGGACAAGTATGGTCAAAGACGATTCAAAAGCTACGGAAGAGGCTCTTGAATGGTGAAAGTTGCTTAAGGCATATGTAGTGGATGTTGAAGCTCACATGTATGGATTGGATGATGTTGAGATGGAATTTTGCCATGATGCGACGAGGCAAACCATGATGTTAAGATGAGCCTTTGCTATGATGAAGATGAGGCGAGGCATGATGTGATGTAACCTTGGTATAATCGAGAAGGATTACTCCAAGCATGTTGATAACTTGAAGGGTAGTTCGAGTTGATTGATAATGGATGGCTCAAGAGGTAGTTTGGGCTAGGTTGAGAATAGTCGTCAAGGAGGATGACTAGAAGGCTTGGATTTCATCGTTGTTGAAGGTTCTAGCAGACTCAAAGCAAGAGTACAAGGGTTGCCCTAAAGACTACAGGTAGGTGGTCTGGACACCCTAAAGACTACAGGTAGGTGGTCGAGTACTCTGGGTAGTTGCGAAAATTCCTAGGCACGGGTCATGATGACGTGCGGAGTTATGTCTAGAACCGGGGTTACCATTAGCCCTTGATAGATGGCTCAGGAAGGAGTCGGTCATTCAATTAACGGTGATTTCGAAGCAAGGTTAACAGTGATAGCCAGAGTCATGGATATTTGATTGTACCATCATTCGGCCTCAAGAGCAGTGTTTTCTGGGTGCTTATCTGATCTTGGTTTAGGCCTTGGGGGTTTGTATTTGGAAAACATCGACCTTGACTCGAGTGGTTATTGCTTTACCTTAATTGTCTGCTATGTTATGCTTGCTTCTCCTTAGTGTGTTTGGGGGCTATCACTGTAGAAAGAGGTGGAGTAGGATGGTTTGGTTCCTATTCCTTTTATCCCGTATGCTCTTTTGGTATGTTTGATAGTTGATTTACTGCTCACTAAGACTTTGTCTGACTCAAGGTTTTATGTCTCCTCTTATTACCTTGGGCTGTTCATTCATGTTGGGATGGGCAGACTAGGTAGCAGGTGACAGGTGCTGTTCATGGAGATCTACGCTGATGATGACGAAGACGAGCAGGAGGCTTTTGCATATTCTTTCATATTATATGTACTGGGTGTTCCGCTGCTGTATTTGTTTGAGTGTTATGTAGTGAGGCTTTGATGTATGAATGATTCATATGTTTGTATAAAACTACTATGGTGCTTATATGATGATTTTCTGTTATGGAACTTCACTATATATTTCTCTATTGTATTTTATCCATGCGCTATGAGTTATACGATAGAGTTTGCTGTTTTATTCTACCCTTGACGGTCACCCATGGCTGCCTGGCACACTTTCAGCGCACCATTCCCTTGTTTCCGTGCGAGAGTCATGAGCGGTCGTCACATTTAGTATCAGAGCTTTGGTTAATCGATTTTAGCCAACGCTCGCTGACATAACTACGTATGAAAGACGTAATTGTATTTTGATGGATGATTACTATATATAATATAGTAGCTTAGAAGGATTTGAACTCCTTATGCAGTTGTTTCTTAAGGTGTTCTAATCATTCTTTTTACAGATATTAAGGATGAGTCGAAGTGAGAGACAAACTGCGAGGGAAAGACGTGCTGCTAGGGAAGCTGTTGATTATACTCCTATGTTTGAGGCCATGATGACTTCGATCATGAGGAGAATACCAGCTTCAGTATCATCGGTGGATGTGGGAGTTCAGGTTCAAGCTCCAAGACCAGTGGATTTTGCTAAGCTTTGCAAGGACTATACTTCTCTTGGAGGAAAGGTTTTCTGGGGAACGGAATCGACCATTGAGGTGCAGAGATGGATTGATGCTTGTCAAAGGATTTTTCGTGACTTGGGAATTGAGGATGCAACTAAGAGGAAGCTCACATCAAGGCAACTTCAAGGGAGAGCTTCGGATTGGTGGAATTCTATCACCATTGATACTCCGGAGGAGGAGATTACTTTGGAGCAATTCCAAGCTAGATTTGAAGCTAAGTTCATCTCTACAGCTTAGAAATCTGTTTTGTTCAAGAAGTTTGTAGAGCTCAAGCAAGGTGGGAGATCGGTCCTTGAGTATGTTTCTGAGTTTGAGGCTTTGTCCAAGTATGCCAGATCGTATATTGATTCTCCCTATCAGAAGAATGAGAAGTTTGTGACAGGCTTGGACACTTATCTTGGGAGACAGTTGGTGGATCATTTGGACGATCCGTTTGAGAAGCTTGTGGAGAAAGCTCTCAGGCATGAGAGTTTGTTTCCTAAGAGGATCTGTTGTTGCTGTAACCAAGGAAGGGTCTAGGCCACAGCATGGTGGAAACAAGAAGAGGAAGCAGCAGCAACAGAAGGGTAAGGATGGCCAGAAGAAGCCGAAGGGTGAAGCGACCTGCTACAACTGTCAGCAGAAGGGTCATCTCTTCAGAGATTGCAAGAATCCCAAGGTGCCAGGAAAGTGTTATAACTGTGATAAGCTGGGACATATCAAGAAGAATTGTCCAGAGCCGAGGAAGGACAGGCAGATTGTGCAAGCTTATGCTATGGGAGCTGTGTCGTCGTCTTCAAAAGCTCCTACTGCTGAAGAGAAGGGGAAGAGTGTGGTGGTTCAAGGTACTCTTTCCATTTGTGGTGTTCCAGTTAGAGTGTTGTTTGATACTGGAGCGTCGCATTCTTTTGTTTGTGATGATCTTGTAGGCCGGTTAGGTTTGAAACCGGATATTGTTGATAGGCCATTGGTTGTGACTAATCCAGTTGGGGGTTCGTCATGTTTGTGTATGATATGCCGTGGTCTAGTAGTGTCGATTCATGATTGCTCTTTTGCTTGTGATTGCTTTGTTCTGAACTTTGCGGGGTTTGGAATTATTTTGGGTATGGACTGGCTTAGGAAGTATGCGGCAAGGATTGATTGTGAGAGGCTGGAGGTGACAGTCGGGAATGTGGAAGGGCGAAAGGTTGTGATACGATGTAAGCATGAGGAAGGCGTCTTCATGAGCTTCATGTATTCGCTGGTTGTTCCACGGGATGGACTGTCATCGGTGCCTATTGTGAATGGATTTGAAGATGTCTTTGACGAAGTCAAAGGGTTACCGCCGCATAGGGAGATCGAGTTTAGTATCGATCTAGTTGAGGGAGCCAGACCTGTTGTGATGCCTCTTAGGCGGATGGCGCCTAGGGAGCAGCAAGAGTTGAAGGTGCAAGTTGATGACCTTTTTCGGAAAGGATTCATTCGGCGTAGTGTGTCCGAATGGGGTGCACCAGTTGTGTTCGCAACCAAAGCGGATGGATCGTTGAGGTTGTGTGTGGATTATCGTGAGCTGAATAAAGTGACTAGGAAGAACAAGTATCCATTGTCGAGAATAGATGACTTGTTTGATCAGCTTCACGAAGCTAGGGTGTTTTCTCAGATGGATTTGGCAACGGGATTTCACCAGTTGAGGGTGGCTAAGGATAGTGTGCCGAAGACTGCTTTCAGGACACCATCCTGGTTTTATGAGTGGCTGGTAATGCCGTTTGGATTGACCAATGCACCAGCATATTTTGTGGATCTTATGAATAGAGTGTTCAGAGATCAGTTGAACAAATTCGTACTTGTGTTCGTGCATGATATTCTGATTTATTCCAGAACTGAGGAAGAGCACAAGACGCACTTGAGTATTGTTTTGGAAATCTTGCGGAAACATCAGTTGAAGGCTAAGTTTTCGAAGTGTCACTTTTGGAAGAGTGAAGTGAGGTTCTTAGGCCATGTTATTTCTGGAAATGGAATAGCGGTTGATCCTGCTAAGGTGGCAGCGATCCAGGATTGGATTAGACCTAAGAATGCATCTGATGTGAGAAGTTTTCTTGGATTAGTAGGATATTATCGTCGGTTTATCAAAGACTTTTCCAAGATAGCTGCACCATTGACAGGGTTGACGAAAAAGAATCAGGTATTCAGTTGGGATGCTAAGTGTGAACAAGCTTTTGGAATCCTGAAAGAGCGACTAACAAGTGCTCCTGTTTTGACTATTCCAAGTGGGAATGATGAGATGGTGGTTTACACCGATGCATGTGGTACTGGACTTGGAGCAGTGCTAATGCAGAAGGATAAAGTTGTTGCGTATGCTAGTCGACAACTGAAGCCGCATGAAAGGAATTACCCAACTCATGATTTGGAGTTAGCGGCGATTGTTTTTGCTTTGAAGATGTGGAGACATTACCTATTGGGAGTTCGATTCGAATTGTTTACAGATCATAAGTCGTTGAAGTATCTTTTCTCCCAAAAGGATTTGAATCTTCGGCAGCAACGATGGCTAGAGTTTTTAGCATCGTATGATTTTGGTATAGCCTATACTCCGGGAAAAGGCAACGCAGTGGCAGATAAGTTAAGTCGAAGACATGCAGGATTGGGAGCCATGTTTTCGGAATGGAAGAGTCTAGAGTATTTGGCTGAATTTGACTTCAGGCCTAGATGTGAATTGGAACCTGAGATGTTGGCAAACTTATCGATAAGGCCTACTCTTGTGGAGAGAATTGGCGAGAGCCAAAAGCGAGACGATAAGCTTGTCAAGATTATCCGAGATTTGGAATCTGGATTGAATCCAGAAAAGGATAAAGGATTTGAAGTCGATCGAGAGGGTTGGCTTCGAAAGCAAGGACGACTAGTTGTTCCGGATGTGGATGGATTGAGAGATGAAGTCCTTAGGGAAAGTCATCACTCGAAGTTGACGATTCACCCGGGTGGAAATAAGATGTATCGGGATATGAAGAGAACCTATTATTGGGAAGGTATGAAGAAGGATGTTGGAAATTTTATTTCCAAGTGTATGAACTGCCAGTTGGTGAAAGCTGAGCAGAAGAAGCCCAGTGGATTACTTCAGCCATTAGAGGTTCCTACATGGAAGTGGGAGCAAGTGTCGATGGATTTTATCGATGGTCTACCTAGAACCAGGACAGGGAATGAAGGGATTTGGGTCATTGTAGATCGTTTGACTAAGAGTGCAAAGTTCATTCCTGTTCGATCAACTAGGACTGCATCGAAGTTGGCTGAGCTTTATGTTAAGTGGATAGTTCGATTCCATGGTGTTCCGAAGAGTATAGTGAGCGACCGAGATCCTTTGTTCACTAGTGGATTTTGGAAGATCTTCCAGGAGGTTTTGGGAACTGAGTTGTGTTTGAGTACAGCTTATCACTCTCAAACAGATGGTCAGACTGAGAGAGTCAACCGGGTTTTGGAAGATCTCCTGAGGGCATGTGTTTTGGATTTCGGAGGATCATGGGAAGATCACCTTCATTTGGTGGAATTTGCATATAATAACAGCTACCAGTCAAGTATTGGTATGGCACCGTATGAAGCATTGTATGGAAGACCGTGTAACTCTCCGACATGTTGGTTGGAAACCGGAGAAAAACTGATACTTGGGCCAGAGATGATTCGACAGACTTCAGATTGTATAGAGATCATTCGGCAACGAATGAAGGCAGCCCAGGATCGTCATAAAAGTTATGCAGATAAACGTCGTAAGGATTTGGAATTCGACGTAGGTGGTATGGTTTTCGTGAAGATTTCTCCTTTGAAGAATGTTATTAGATTCGGGAAGAAAGAAAAATTGACCCCGAGATTTGTTGGACCATTCCCGATCATCGAGCGAATTGGAAAGCTTGCTTATAGATTGGAGTTACCGGGAAAGATGGCGGGTGTACACAATGTTTTTCATGTATCCTATCTACGGAAGTATGTGCACGACTCGAATACAGTGGTTTCTGCTGATAGCTGTGAAGACTTGGAGGTCGATCTTGTGGTTACGAGACCTCGTAAGCCGCTTCGTGTTGTTGAAACCGACACGAAACAGCTTAGGAGGAAGACGATTACGTTGCTCAAGATACAATGGAGTGATGATGTTAACGACTGTACATGGGAGGAGGAAGAGAGGATGAAGGCAGCTCATCCTGAACTCTTCGAGGTATGGCCCTAAGGTGTCGTGACATCTCATGAACTTGTAACTTGTTCTAATTTCAGAATTCTGCATGCTAGGCTAGAAATTGGATGCATGGTTTGTTGATTGCTATGGATGGTAGGCATGCAGAATAGTTTTGTTTGATGTTGTTTGTTTGGAATTTCGGGGGCGAAATTCCTAAGGGGGAGAGAATGTAACGACCCGTATTTTACGTGTCGATAAATCGTAGAATTTCTAGGTCGTTAGGGTTGTTTAAGTTGTCCTTAGCCTAAGTCGTGTGGAGATTAGATCGCATGGAGAAATTAACTCGAATAGAGGGTAACTCGCGGACGACATAAGGTAGCCTACGAGTCACGAGTTAGGGAATTACGAGTTAACATGTTATCTGATGAGTCTTAGCGGGTTAGCATTAGGTCGTTGGCGACTTAAGTGTGTTGACCGAGTTATCGGGTTAAGGGTTGGACCGACTCATAGGGGGTTAACGAGTTACGACTCAAGGCTGGGATGAGTTAGCGTGTTAGTGCTAGGCCGAGTTATAGGAGTTAACAGGTTAAGGGTTGCCGACTTAAGATAGTTCAACGACTTAGTGGAATGAACGACTTAAGGTGATTGGCCGACCTAAAGGAACTAACGGCTTAGGGGATGCCGACTCATAGGTTAGCGGCTTAAGGAGTTAAGGCTTAGGTCGTTGGTAGTTGAGTCGGTTGGTAGTTGAGTCGTCCAGACGACTTAGTGTTAGGTCGGCAGGGAACCAGGTCGTGTGGCCCTGTGTAGTGTTAAGTCGTTAGGCCGTATTAGTTGGGTCGTTGAGTCGGCAGGATAGTTTAGCTCGTGTGTGTTTTTAGGTCGTGTCATAGTTAAGTCGTCATACGACTTAAGACTTAGGATATGCGGCAGTATCTTAGGTCGTGTGTTGTTAAGTCGGTAGGGGCTTGAGTCATGTGCATGCTGTGCCGTGTGTGTGTGTTGTGTCGTATTTGCCTTGAGCTGCGTTGAGTCGTGAGTCGTAGTGGCTTGAGTCGTGAGTCATGAGTCGTGGACGACTCATAGGGGCGGACGACTCATGGGGGATTTCAGCCTATAAATAGAGGGGTTTGGCTCACTTTTTGGCACTGGATTTCGAAGCGACGAAGTGCTGCCATTTTGAGAGCTCGACTACAACATTTCTTCATCTTCTTTTCTCCACTTCAATCTAGTTCTAACATCCATCCAAGATCGAAGATCCAAGAGCCAAGTTGAAGATCTTCATCCAACCAAGCTAGATTTCATCGTTTCAAGCGGGATTTCGACGAATCAAGCTTGAATCCTTGCTGTCCAGATCTGAAGTTGCTAGTTTTTGAAGTGTTTGGGTGATTTGGTGAGTGGTGGTTATCTCTCACGCGGACCCAAAGGAGTATATTGGTTTGGTGGTTTGTTGGAGTGTTGTAGATAGTGATTTTATGCATTTTTCCTTAGATCTAAGTATAGATCCATTACTTATGAAGATGTTTACTTTTGCAAGTTCATTCATCAAGTTGTAGGGACAAAACCCATGATTTATATTTGTTAGATCTATGCTAAAAACCCATGATTCATGTATGATAGACCTATTCTCATTTATTTACGAAATTGCCATTTTAGTTATAAATGCCTATTTAGATCTTGATTGACTACTTATTTGTTTGGATTAATGTTTGCCTTGTTTGATTGTTGTGAATGAGTTATCTAGTTGATAGATTTGGACAAGTATGGTCAAAGACGATTCAAAAGCTACGGAAGAGGCTCTTGAATGGTGAAAGTTGCTTAAGGCATATGTAGTGGATGTTGAAGCTCACATGTATGGATTGGATGATGTTGAGATGGAATTTTGCCATGATGCGACGAGGCAAACCATGATGTTAAGATGAGCCTTTGCTATGATGAAGATGAGGCGAGGCATGATGTGATGTAACCTTGGTATAATCGAGAAGGATTACTCCAAGCATGTTGATAACTTGAAGGGTAGTTCGAGTTGATTGATAATGGATGGCTCAAGAGGTAGTTTGGGCTAGGTTGAGAATAGTCGTCAAGGAGGATGACTAGAAGGCTTGGATTTCATCGTTGTTGAAGGTTCTAGCAGACTCAAAGCAAGAGTACAAGGGTTGCCCTAAAGACTACAGGTAGGTGGTCTGGACACCCTAAAGAGTACAGGTAGGTGGTCGAGTACTCTGGGTAGTTGCGAAAATTCCTAGGCACGGGTCATGATGACGTGCGGAGTTATGTCTAGAACCGGGGTTACCATTAGCCCTTGATAGATGGCTCAGGAAGGAGTCGGTCATTCAATTAACGGTGATTTCGAAGCAAGGTTAACAGTGATAGCCAGAGTCATGGATATTTGATTGTACCATCATTCGGCCTCAAGAGCGGTGTTTTCTGGGTGCTTATCTGATCTTGGTTTAGGCCTTGGGGGTTTGTATTTGGAAAACATCGACCTTGACTCGAGTGGTTATTGCTTTACCTTAATTGTCTGCCATGTTATGCTTGCTTCTCCTTAGTGTGTTTGGGGGCTATCACTGTAGAAAGAGGTGGAGTAGGATGGTTTGGTTCCTATTCCTTTTATCCCATATGCTCTTTTGGTATGTTTGATAGTTGATTTACTGCTCACTAAGACTTTGTCTGACTCAAGGTTTTATGTCTCCTCTTATTACCTTGGGTTGTTCATCCATGTTGGGATGGGCAGACTAGGTAGCAGGTGACAGGTGCTGTTCATGGAGATCTACGCTGATGATGACGAAGACGAGCAGGAGACTTTTGCATATTCTTTCATATTATATGTACTGGGTGTTCCGCTGCTGTATTTGTTTGAGTGTTATCTAGTGAGGCTTTGATGTATGAATGATTCATATGTTTGTATAAAACTACTATGGTGCTTATATGATGATTTTCTGTTATGGAACTTCACTATATATTTCTCTATTGTATTTTATCCATGCACTGTGAGTTATACGATAGAGTTTGCTGTTTTATTCTACCCTTGACGGTCACCCATGGCTGCCTGGCACACTTTCAGCGCACCATTCCCTTGTTTTCGTGCGAGAGTCATAAACGGTCGTCACACTTATGATATACAAAACATCTTAAATAAACCTCAAGCACCTTATTAATATTTTTAGTTTGTCCATCACTTTGAGGATGGTAAGGGAGCTCATTTTCAATCTACAGCCCTGCAATCTGAAAATTTCTTACCAAAAGTTGCTAGTAACATAGCATCCTATCACTCACTGTTGTTTTCGGTAAACCATGTAGCTTGAACATCCCATTAAAAAATATTTTGGCTACTTCCTTTGTTGTGTATAGGTAGGGAAGGGGAAAGAAGTGAGCATATTTGCTTAATCTATCTACTACTACAAAGATTACTATATGCTTGTGATTTTTGGGAAGACATGTTACAAAGTCCATTGAATTGTCTTCCCAAATCTTTTCAGAAATGGGTAATGGATGCAACAACCTAGGTAAAAGCACATTTTCCCTATTACTCCTTTGGCATACATCACATGATTTCACAAAATATTCCACACTTCTCTTCATATTTTTCCAATAAAATGCCTATTTTATTTTATTTTTACTGTACCCTTGATACCCAAGTGGCCCTCCAAGGGTGTAGAGTGAAGTTCAGTAATAAGGGTATGTAGCAGTGTATTTAAATGGCGATCTATCAGAAATTTTCCCTTATAGAAGATCAAGCTATCTACTAGCTTGTACTTTCCTTTCTGCAATTGTCCCTCTTGTACCATTGTTTCTTGATGTTGATACCATGCAGAATTCAATAAAGTGTCTTTTAATTCTTGCAACCATGGTGTGTGTACTATAGACACTGCTTGAATTTGTATATCTTCCTTTCTGGATAAAGCATCGGCCACTACATTCTCCTTTCCACCTTTATGTTCAACTTTATAATCAAACACGTGAAGTTTTGCTAGCCATTTATTTTGCACACTAGTGTGAAGCCTTTAGGATAGAAGGTACTTAAGACTTTGGTGGTCAATCTTGATAATGAATTGTCTTCCCATAAGATATTGAGACCATTTTCATGTAGCAATGATGATGGCCATCAGTTCCTTTCCATAGCTGGATAAAGCTAAGTTTCTACCTTGCAATGCCTTACTCAGATAAGCTATTAGCTTCTTATTTTGATGTAGTACTGCTCCCATACTTAATCTACTTACATCACATTCAAGGGTGAATGGTTGTGAAAAATCCAGCATTGCAAGTACATGTAGATTGGTTAAACGATGCTTTAATTGAACAAAAGCTTCTTTAGCTTCATCAGACCATGCAAATGAGCTCTTTTTCAAGATATCTGTTAGTGGGTTGCAATAAGGCCATACCCTTTAATAAATTTTCTATAGTACCCGGTCAAGCCAAAAAAACCCTTTAATGCCTTTATATTCTTTGGTAGACGCCAGTCCATCACTGTTTGATTTTATTAGGATCAACGGATACTCCTTGTACTGATATAATGTGGCATAAATATTCAAGTGACTCTTTGGTAAAACTGCATTTGGACAATTTGATCACCAACTGATTGTGCTTCAACGCCTGAAAGGTTAAACTAATATGTTGTATATGCTCAGACATAGTCTGGCTATATATTGAAATATCATCAAAAAAAACTAGTATAAATTTTCTTAAGTAAGGTCTACAAATGTCATTCATAAGTGATTGAAAGGTTGAGGGTGCATTGACTAAACCAAAAGGTATCACTTGAGTTTTAAATGTTGTTTTGTGTATATCATCTTCACACATCCTAATTTGACGATAATCCGATTTGAGATCAAATTTTGCAAAGTATTTTGAACCATGCAATTCATCAAATAAATCATTAATTAAAGGAATAGGAAATTTATCTTTGATTGTTAGAGAATTCAGACTTCTATAATCAATGCATTGCCTCTAAGTACCATCCTTCTTTCTTACCATTACCACAGGAGAAGAATAGGAGTCTTTGTTGTGCCTTATAATGCCTTTTTTCAATGATTCCTTGTTGACTTTTTCTGGTTCATTCTTGATATGGTGGGCATGCCTACAGGGCTTCAAACAAACTGGGTTAGCTCCTGGTTTTAAAGGTATTTTATGGCCATGTTTTCTTATAGAGGGAGGGTGGTATTAGAGGAAGTTACTTCTAGATTTTGTTGTAGCAGGTTTTGAATTTCTGGATGTAATTCTTGCAAAGATTCTTGATTTGATTGATTGTCATCTATTGACATAACATCATATTAATCTGTCCTTGTGCATGTTCTTTTCCTAGAGTTTTCTTGTTCACCATCTTAATGTTTTATTGCCGAATCCCTTGTCAGATGTAATTCTTATTGCCATAGGTGAACTTGACTATTAATTTATCAAAATTCAATGTGATCTCCCCCAATTGCTTCATTTGTTGAGCCACAAGCAAAATTTGACATCCTTCTAAAGGTAATATTAATAATCTACTGGCATTTTACCCTTGGCAGTTTAAAATAATATTTTTGCACACTCCGGGTCCTTGGAGTTTTTCTGCATTAGCTACCATGACTTCATAATTCTTAGATTCATCAATTTTGAGCTTTAGTTTATGGATTAGCTATTCATCAGTAAAACTAACTATGGAACCTGAATCAATGAGAATTTGCACTGGCTTGCCTTTTATAGTACCTTGTACTTTAATTGTTGAGAGTGCTACAATACCACACATGGCTTGTAGGGTAATAGCACGTGTTTCCTCCATGATTTCCTCGTTGTTTTCTTCATTTTCACTTCCCAGTGAGTACCCTTTACTATCTTCCAAATCAGTAAAGGTCTTCATGCCTTCTAGTACATATGGACTTTTGCATTTATGACCCTTGTGGCATTTTTATTTGCACCCATAACATATATTTCATCTTCTCATTTCAATGAGTTGCCAAGGGGTTAAACCCTTGCTTTTTGCCAAGCTCTCTAGATTAGCAACCCCAGTCGTTAGGGTTGTATTATTCTTGATATATGAGATAATTTGGTTTTGAATGTTTCTAAAAGAAGAAAAAATTCGAGTTGATTTACTTCCCTTCTTTGTTTGATTCCAAACACTTTCAAACATTTTTTCCATTGAAATAGCTTCACTAAAATTCACTGGTCTTAAGTTAAGACATCATACTTTATTTCTTCCTTAAGTCCACATATGTATCTGTCCAACAAGAATTGGGGTGGTAAAGTTTCAATGGTGGCTTCCAACCCTTCAAACTTAGTAAGATATGCAGAAATGGTTGTTTGTTGTTTGAGCTTTGCCAAGGTCTCATATGGTCTTTCCATTTCTTCAGGGTTGAAACTAACAAGAATTTCCTCCTTGAAGATCGGCCAAAACTCATGGTTGTGCACATTTATAGTATACCATGTCAGAAATTCTTTACTGTTCGATCTTTCATGATTATTGATGAACAATTCAAGTAATAGCCCAAGGACCACAAATACCGAATATTTCACAAACAAAGCTTAATATGATTTTTTGTTTTGTTTAAGACGACGTACCTTGATTAACAACGGAAGATGTAATGACTGTCATCTTCTTCTTTTGACTTCTAATAATTACTCTTCTTCTCAGAATTCGGTTTCTCTCTCTAACCCTATTTCTTTATATGTTTCTTGATGGAGAAGAATACATCTGTACGTCAGGAGAGAGGACCCAATCCTTTATATAACATTTAACTCCAAATCTGGTACGTCCATCATATACCAATTCAACGTTTAAGATTAATCACAGACGGTCTATTTATGACTTAATTAGTCGGGCCACATTAAGATTAGAAACTGCATAGCGTTAAAGGTAAATGAAACGTTCTATTTATGACCTAATTAATAGGGTCATATTAAGATTAGAAACTGCATAACGTTAAAAGTAAATGAAACGATTACAGTTTCTAATATTAGTTTTCTAACGTTCTCTCAGTTGACCCGATTATTCATAATATCAATTGTTGAACACCATACTATGATAAATTGCTGAGAGTTATGGTGGTTATGAATTATTAATTCAATGCATTACCTTCCATATACTACAATACCAACAATCCATCATTTTATACACATATAGTTTATATAAAACGGCATAATGGTCCACATAATGTCTTATATCATAATGATTAAACATAATATCTTTATAAGACTCTTTCTTGTTTAAAATTACATAAAGTACGTACTACCACATTAAAACAAGAGATACATAATTGTATATCAGAAACACACAAAGGAGCTCAGAATGTCACACATCAATTATTATTAATACAACCAAGACCCATTCTTTGAACATGTTCCTTAAATTGTCTTGGTTGTAACCCTTTCGTCAAAAGGTCTGTAATCATAAGTTCTGTCCTGATGTGCATGATTGACACTCTTTGCTTCTGAACCTCATCTTTCACAATAAGATACTTCAGTTCCATATGTTTGGCACCTTTAGATTACTTGTCGTTTTTCGAGAAAACGCTGTTGTAGAGTTATCACAATAAATTTTCAATGGCTTGCTAATGGTGTCGACAACCGCAAGTCCTGAAATAAAGTTCCGCAACCATAATGCATGAATTGTGGCTTCATAACATGCCATAAATTCTGCCTCCATAGTAGATGAAGCAACGATAGTTTGTTTCACACTTTTCCATGATATGGTTCCTTAAGCAAACAGAAACAGGTAACACAAAAGTCGATTTTCTGGTATCGATGAATCCAGCAAAATCTGAATCTCTATATCCAATCACCTCCAATTCATTGGATCTAATATACATGAGCATGTAATCTTTCGTGCCTTGTAAGTACCTTAACACTTTCTTTGCAGCTTTCCAATGTTCCCTTCCTGAATTACTTTGATACCTCCCTAACATACCGACTGCAAAACTGATATCCGGTCTAGTACAGGTTTGAGCATACATTAGGCTACCAACTACAGATGCATATGGAATTGATTCCATTTCCTTTCGTTCAACATCATTCTTAGGACATTGCATGAGATTGAATTTATCACCTTTCTGTACAGGAACTTTCCCAGGTGAACACTTACTCGTTCTAAATCTCTCTAGAATTCTTTCGATATATCCTTTCTGAGACAATCCCAATATTCCTTTTGATCGATCACGAAATATTTCCATTCCAATCACATAGGATGCCTCTCCCATATCTTTCATTTCAAAGTTCGTTGAGAAAAATTCCTTAGTCTCATGCAATACGCTTAAATTATTTGCAGCAAGCAAGATGTCATCAACATAAAGGACTAGATAAATAAACTTGCTTCCACTGATCTTTTGGTATAAACAGTGATCAACCGTATTTTCCTTAAAACCAAAAGATGTAACAATGGTATTGAACTTTATATACCATTGCCGGGATGCTTGTTTAAGCCCATATATCGATTTCTTAAGTTTACACACCAATTGTTCTTTACCTTTTATAGAAAAACCCTCAGGTTGTTCCATATAAACATCCTCATCAAGATCTCCATTCAGAAAGGCTGTTTTCACATCCATTTAATGCAATTCCAAATCATAATGTGTTACTGACGTCATTATTATTCTTAGTGAGTTCTTTTTCGAAATAGGAGAAAATGTCTCCTTGTAATCAACACCATCTTTCTGAGTGTAACCCTTAGCAACAAGTCTAGCTTTATACCGTTAGACATTACCACTAGAGTCGCGTTTGGTTTTAAAAACCCATTTGCATCTGACTCTTTTACAGCCATGTGGTAACTCAACGAGATCCCAAACTTCATCCTATTGCATGGATTTTAGTTCTTCTTTCATGGCATTAATCCATTCCTTTGACTCTTTACTTTCTACAGCATGTGAAAACGAAACTGGGTCCTTATTGATTCTTATATCATAATTTGATTCTTCCATACCATATAATCATTAGAAATAGCAGATCTACAATGTCTTTGAGATCTTCTTAATGCTACTGTTGTGGTTCATGCATATCAGCATTATGTAAGTCATTTCCTTCAGGAATTACTTCTTCATTTGTATGTTGTTCATCATCATGTTGTTCTCCAACAACTGGAACAACATTCGGAGTAATAGTGGATGGAGGAACTATTTTAGGCAATGTAACATTTATCCTTGTTTCCTTTATTTCTACTATTTCTCTTCTAGTACTCCCACCGACTTCACCAATCTCAATGAATCTTGCATTACCATTTTCTATAATTCTTGGACTATGTAGGACAGTAAAACACATATCCTTTAGATTTTTCAGGGTAACCTAAAAAATACCCACTAATCGTTCGAGAATCTAATTTCTTTTCATGTGGATTATAAATTCTCGCTTCCGCTAGACAACCCCAAACATGCGGGTGTCTTAAGCTAGGTTTCTTGTTAGTCCATAATTCAAAAGGAGTCTTTTGAACAGCTTTACTAGGAACCCTGTTCAACAAATAATTAGCGGTTTTGAGAGCATACGAGCACAAATTCTTACGTAGTGTAGAATCTGACATCATACACCTAATCATATCTATTAACGTCCTATTGCACCTTTCTGCTACACCATTTTGCTATGGTGTACCTAGCATTGTGTATTGCGCACAAATGCCATGAGTTTCGAGGAATTTTGCAAATGGACTTGGACACTGGTCTGACTCATTATATTTGCCACAATATTCACCACCTCTATCAGACCTTATGATTTTCACCTTTTTATCTAATTGCCTCTCAACTTCCTTTACAAACGTCCCAAGGACATTCACAAATTGAGATTTTTCATGAAGCAAATAGACATAACCATAGCGGGAAAAATCGTCAATAAAAGTGATGAAATACTTTTCTCCATTAAAGGCTGGAGTGTCCATAGGTCCGCAAATATCAGTGTGTATTATTTCAAGAACCCGGCTGCTTCTAGTGGCTCCCTTTTTTATTATGTTTGGCTTGTTTACCTTTAATACAATCCACATATAATTCAAGATCACTAACGTTCAAATTTGAAAAAAATTCATTACTTACTAATCTCATCATTCATTCTTTGGATATGTGACCTAGTCTTTTATGCCATAAGAAAGCAGAATTTTCATTCAACATGCTAAATTTGCATCCAACATTATTTATTACATTCAACAAGGAATTCGCATAAGTGTCATTCAGTTTCAATTTATATAAACCATCAATTAGAATACCAGAACCAACATTATCAGTATTCTTATATAAATCAAAACTACCAAATCCAAACGTACATCTAAAACCAGAAATATCCAGCTTACTTACGAAAATAAGGTTTCTAGATAATGAAGGTACATAAAGGAAACTATATAAGTCTAATACATATCCACTTTCTAGAATTAGATGATAAGTCCCAATGCCTTCTATTATGGATTTCATTCTGTTTCCCATAAAGAGAAAATGATCTTCATTTGGATTTATGGTTCAGATCATTAGAAATCCCTACATATTATTGGAGACATGAGTTGTAGCACCAGTATCAAGCCACCATGTATTAATAGGAACTTAAACTAAATTTGATTCAAAACATACGAAAGATAGATGATTACCTTTCTTTTCGAACCAAGCTATCCTTTTCGGACAGTCAGTTTGATAATGTCCTTTCCATTTATAGAAATGACATCGAACATCCTTTAGTTCCTTCTTTTCCTTATCCTACCCATCTTAGTAGGTGCCTTTTTCTTCTTGAAATGACTTGATTTTCCATTTTTTTTCTTTACCAGCTTTATTACTCACAAAACTTACTGAGTGATTCACTTGATTTTTCAAACGTCCTTCTTCCTGAATAAGTCTACTGGCCAATTCATTAACATTCCACTTATCCTTTATAGTGTTATAGTCAATTTGAAAAGGTCCATATTCAGAAGGTGGCGAGTTCAGGATAAATTGGACAAGAAAAGAATCCTCTACTGTAAGTCCAAGGGAGTTTAACCTTGTTGCAAGATTAGTCATCTCTATAATGTGCTCTTGCATAGTTTGCGACCTATCAAACTTCATGGTCGTGAGTTCTGCCATAAGAGTACCAACGAGTGATTTATCAGCTGAACGAAAACGCTCTTCTACAAACTGCATATATTCCTTAGCACTTTCTGTTTGCGGAATTGTTGACTTGATGTTGTTAGCAACAGTCATCTTAATAAACATGAGGCTCAATCAGTTACTGTGTTCCCATGCTTTATGGTGTGATTTTTCTGTCTCGGTACTAGCTGTTGTAAGAGCAACATGTTTATCCTCAAGGAGTGCCAAGTCAAGATCCTGAACACCTAAATGGAAATTGACTTGTTCTCTCCATTCAGAAAAATTAACACCAGTGAACAATGTAACAGATGAAGCATGTGTATTCATGGAAACTACTGCAAATTAAATAAAAAAATTGAAATAACTATAAGCTCATAGCTAACGTGATTCAGATATGTACATAATAGTATAATATAGCACTCCTTTGGGTAGACACTATCTTATACTTAACATAATTAAATACCAAAACATAAGTAAGTAATAAATATATTCAATTAAATAAAACCGACATCTTTGGATGATCAATATTTATTTAATCAAGATATCTATTAAACCTTATCATGTCAACTAGTTATAGAACAAGACTTTCCTTTGGGTAAGTTCTCGGGTTCTACCATTGGTGACGCCAGTTTTTTTGGTATTATTACAACTGGCAATTTCTATCAATAATCATTATGTCACTTATGCACTAAATGATTATTCTGATTTTGACCACTTTGGTGATTAATAAAATCATAAATCTCATGTGCATAATTGACTTATAACATATACTTGATTAAACATCATGAGTAAAGTATAGAACAGATCAATTGCAATCATAGAAAATATTCATTTATTGATTGGTGGCTCTGATACCAAATGTCAGAAATTCTTTACTGTTCGATCTTTCATGATTAATTATGAACAATTCAATTAATAGCCCAAGGATCACCAATACCGAATATTTCACAAACAAGGCTTAATATGATTTTTTTTGTTTAAGATGACGTACCTTGATTAACAGCGGAAGATGTAATGGCTGTCATCTTCTTCTTCTGACTTCTAATAATTACTCTTCTTCTCATAATTCGGTTTCTCTCTCTAACCCAATTTCTTTATATGTTTCTTGATGGAGAAGAATACATCTGTATGTCAGGAGAGAGAGGACCCAATCCTTTATATAACATTTAACTCTAAATCTGGTACGTCCATCATATACCAATTCAACGCTTAAGATTAATCACAGACCTAATGTTCTAATTATAGAATGGTCTATTTATGACTTAATTAATCAGGTCACATTAAGATTACAAATTGCATAATATTAAAGGTAAATGAAACGTTCTGTTTGTAACCTAATTAATAGGGTCATATTAAGATTAGAAACTGCATAGCGTTAAAAGTAAATGAAACGATTGCAGTTTCTAATAGCAGTTTTCTAACATACCAATTGTACCACTTGAGTGCATCTTTTTTGAGATAGAAGAAGGATATTTCCACCTAAAAACACTTGTCAGTTTGATGAAATTTAAATAATTGCTCCATCTGGTTAAGCCACTCATACACCATTTCATCGGCTACATATATGGGAAAATCAAATTTAAGGTTGAGAAAAGGGGAATTTTTATTCCAAGAAGTGCTTTCTTGATTATGGGGATGGTTATGTTGTTGTGGTGGAAGGATTTTTCTGTTGGATTATTGGTGGGTTTTGTATATGGTGGAAAGCTAATGTTTATTGAATTTTGCTGGGGTTCAGTAGAGAAGGTTGTGGAAGTTGGTAGCTGATGTGGGCTAGATGCAAGAATTACCTATAGATTAGTAGTTGAGATCGAAGTTTGGTTGGATGCAGATTGAAGCTTGAGTTGTTGTATATCATTGCCAAAGCTGATAGGACATTATGTATTACTTCAAATCCGGTGCTTAAATCCTTTGTGGTATGATCCAAACTTTGTGTAGTTTGCTCCATTCTCTGAGTACTATGCTCTAAATTTCATGTAGCGGTCTCCAATTTATTCAGAGAAAAGGTGTTTTTATGGATGATTTCTTCTTGCCACTTCCATGCTTCTTCTTGTTCTTGAATCCATGTATCAAGTTTGGAGTTGTTGTTGTTTGAGGATGACTGGTTGTTAGAGATTAACCCAGTCCGCTGCTCTGATATCACTTTGTTACGACCAGGTTGAGATGGTGATTCTGACACGGTAAATAAAAGTGAAAAGATGAGTTTAAGGTAATGTGAGAGGTGAGGGATGAGGCAGTTTGTAAAGAAATGAAGAAGAGGTGACTAAAGAGGAAGATAAGGAGCAAGAAATGAAGAAATAACAGGTGGAAGAAGAAAGATTAGATCAGTAAGGGAAAGAAGAAGTAGCAGATGATCATGAGATAGGTTAGAAACAAGAAAAGAAATGTAGAGTGAGATTGAGAGGTCGAGAGTGAGATTGCAAAGGATGAGAAATAGAATGTAAAGCAAAAAGGTAATGAAATTTATTTCTTTATTTCCCCTTTTGTTGTTTACATGCATTCTCTATTTATAACATTAAGCATAACGGCTATATTAGCCGACTTGCATCCAGCTAAGCATAATTACAACTCACTCAAACCCTAAATACCCAAATTTACTCATATACACAAACATGCAGCAGTATTTGGTGTGCATGTGCACACATGCATAAGTGACACCACCCAATATCTCCTTCCTCAAGCCTAATCAACAGTTTCCTTCGTCTCATCCATGTTGCTGCCAAGGTTAGAATTGCTCTCAGGTGAACCCATGGTCGGACTTTGATCAACTTGACTGAAACCCGGGCATTCTTGCTTTCCAGCCTTTAATACCATGGTTAACAAAGTGGAGTTGTTACATAGAGAAATTTTTTGAAATAATTTGTAAAAGAAAATGAGAATCAGGGATAATGATAGTGGAGAAGGAGGGTTTTCTTCACTTTTGGGGAGGAGGAAGCGTTGAAATAAAGAAATGAGCGGTCTGGAAAACATTTCATTGAAACTTCACGGAGGTTTCAACGGGAACCTTCAAAGGATGTCATTATTTTAGTTTTATTTTATTGAATACCCAATAATAGCATCCAGTATTAGAACGCTGTTTTCTTTCATTTTTTATGCTATGAATAAGGATTTTCTTGCAGTGGTCGCAAGCGATGAATAACTCTTAATCAGTTGTATTATATACAATTCATAACAGCATCTTTGTCTCAAACTCATTTCTACAATGATTTTTCTCAACGAATCGAAAGAAATTATTCACTTATACCTACCGTTTCGCGACAGCCTTAGTATAAGTACCTTGAGTCACTCAGAAAAGACTTATAGTCATATTACCTCGTCTAGTCAATATATCAAATACTATACATAACATCTCTAGCTTGAGTTTGCTAATATGCGTATATTTTGTAAATATATAAATGGTAGAGGATAACACTTATAATAAAGATTCATAATCTTCACACTACAAGCGTATACTATGTTTAGCGATAGCACATAGTTGTCGGCGGTCGTCGCTAGGTGACGATAAATGCCACCGCATTTTTAGTCGCCACAAGAGGAAAAGGAGACGGCTTTAGCGACGGCTTCGTCATTATTTTTTCGATGGCTATGAACGGCCTATTAGACACATTACATGAAATAGATGAACCGATTAAGGGTCGCTAGCCATCGCTAACCTATGCCAATAGACCATCGCTGGCCGTCGTTAGCCTATTTCAATAGGCCGTCGCCAGCCGGCACTAACTTGGGTATTCTGTTTTACGAAACAGATGCTATTTAGACCATCCAACCACGCATATATATATATATATATATATATATATATATATTGAAAATTGGTTAATTATCTTTATTGCTCACAAATAGGCCGAAGCCCAATAAGTTACAATGAATGCTTTAGGAGTGAAATACAGAACTCGAACTAGAACATTCCTTATCTAAACCTCTTTATCTTCTTCTTCGCTTAAACTCTATCATGGCGGCTCCTGATTCTCTACTTGACTTCCTTCATCGTCTGCCCTCCACCTCCACTTCTCCAATAGTGATTTTTCTTGTTCCTTTAGGCTGGTAAGTAGTCTCTTGTTTATTCTCATCATCATCAATTTTACATCTCTGTCTATTAGCGCATTCACTGACTCAGTGTTCATTTCCCTATACATATATATATATATACACATATATACATATATACATATATACATATATACATATATATTCATCTCTCTATCCACCTAATATATAACACATATAAACTCAATTTCATAATTACAACCATTGCATATATCGCATAATCTCGTATAATATCACACACAAGCAAGTTTATATCGTAAAAATCAATATTCCATCAAACAACACAAACATACCTACAAATCCTCCTATCCATCAAACACCCACAAATCCATCAAACATCCACAAACAACGCAACCATCAAACAAGTATCAAATCCATCAACACATGTCAAATAAGTACAAAACAAAATAATTAAAATCCATCACAAACACAACCATACTCACTCATCATCTTTATTTTCCGACCCACCCCCAGGAAATTGCCCACATTTTGCAAAATATGCCGCAATCCGCTCATCTAGCAGCATAGTCAATCCTCCGGCATAAATTCGATCATTCGACTATGCTATCGGCTGTTTGAGCTGAGCTATCTCCTCCACCTGTGGTTTCCTATAATTGTCACATGACATCCTCGTTTGTAAACTAGTTAATAGTTAGCTATAATTTATGCTTGATATTAAATAAAATTTATATATTAGTTAATGAATCAGTTGAACTAAATAAACATTACCTCTTGATTGTCGTAACCGTATCTCCTATTTCATGTGGGTTTGTCGGTCACAGCATCGAAAATCATGTCCTCCTCCTCAGTAGTCAACTCCTCTCGGCCAGTGGACCGCATCACTCGAGCTCGCTCCATTTCAAATTTTTCATGCGATTAAGAACAGAATTTTTCCCCAATAAATATTCAATTTACAGCTTTTCTATTGTGAAGTAAAAGAAAAAAATTAAGCATGTTTACCATTACTACTTGGGATTTAGGGTCCATCTAAGTATACGAAACTGAGCGATCATCATTTATGTGATCAATGGCATGAGTACGTGTGAAGATCTGCGCATATATAGGCTCATGTTGCTTTCCTTATCTTGAAATTTCATATGAATAAACAATGTATATATATGATTAAATAATGTTAAAACTATTTTATAATCGCAATTTATAAATTTATCAATTTCTTCTGTATTATTGGAAGGATTTTGAGCCACCACGGTGTGCAACAGAATTTTTATTCATGTTTGTCGATTTCTACGCAGAAATTTCCTGTAAACTTAAATATATGAACGACTAAAGTAATGCAATTATTATACAAACTTTAAACAAATTATAATAACAATATGAAATTAGATAACTTACTTTCACGGCAGGAGTATCCCAAAGCTGTAGAAATTCAGCCCAAATATCAACGCCCATCCAATCCGGTTTTTTATTCTTTTTTCTATGCATGAGAGGGTATCCTTGTAATTTTTTCTTGGCTTTTGGTTCTGATGATTCCTAAAAATATCTTTTTCTGCCTCTGCAACAGCTACCGCAGCCTACACATTGAAATTAAATTAAATTATACAGTATACTAATTTTCAAATAAATTATAAATTTATACTTACCATCAGGTCTTTCCATATAGCATTCTTAATATGCCTTCGGATATCATCCCACTGAGGCCAACATCCCTACATCCAACTCATGAAGGCCTTCTTAGAGGCGGCCATAATATAGTCGAAAGGCTCCAGCTCGAAAACCCTACAATAATATTGATGTAGACATTTAATAAATTTTAAATAAGATATAAGCACTAAATATTAATAACGCTACAATATATTTGATACTTACCCTCCATTCTTTGGAATAACGGCCGCCCTTGGGCATAAACCAGCCGTGTCATTGGCACCCTCTGTGACAACCCGTCCTTCTCGACCCTCGAAGATTGACACAAATAAGCCATTGTATAATATGCCAATAATCGAGTGCCGGAAAAGACAGATTGCTGAGGGAAAGAAAGAAGGAGGTAGAAGAAGAAATAGAAAACAACATCAAAATCTCATAAACGCAGCGGAACAATATATAATAGATAATGACTGAACCTTTATACAAAAAGAATTGTATCTGCTTTATACATTACATCATCAGAGTACAATAAAATTCATAGCACACAACTAGACAGTTATCATAACCTGTCCTCACAAAAGCTGACTAAGCAGTTAACCATACACAACGGAATATACATCAATTACGTGTGATACGTCTCGCCATCCAGCTCGTCCCTGAGCTCCACAGTATTCCATCCAGAATCTATGCTCTATAATACTCGGTCTGACCCGAGCATTATAGTTAAATAACACCCGAGTCAGTCTGGAAAACCAGCGTGAGGAAACACACTCAATTGGATTATTAAAGTTTTCGAAAGTCCTTTGAAATCAAAGGTATCTCGTAAGACCATGCCATAAATAAACATGTCGGGTTTTTACCTTACGATAACCAAAACATTTTTATCAAATCCGTCTGATATTATAGTAGTGTCTATTGAAAGTAAAATAGAATATAGCTGAAATGCTTGCATCTCACGTTCCAGCATAGTTGGGCACAATCAAGACCGTACATGCGCTTATTGAAGATTGGATTCCATACATGGAAGGGATACTGGGGTACTACCCATCACAGTACGTGGTCTAGATCACCGTACGGAGTATCCACTCTGATCCCCTGCTACACAAGATCGGAGCTACACCTTACTGGATAGTCCGAATAAGATCACCGCACGGTTAGGATCAGCAACCGCCTACACAGCCCAAAAAAGGGACATCTAGACAGGGATGACCTTACCCTAATTGGTTGCTAATCACTTAGCCTTGCTGCATCTCCCATGTTTTAGCTATTCCCAGTTGATGAGGCTTGAGGCTATGTGTTACCTTTTTAGCACACATACACTTAGAATGCTCATCATCCCCCTGCCTTCACGTCGCCTGAAGCCCTAAACCACGAACAGTCGCACACATCAATACACCACCGAGTGCCACAAATTCGCCTGCAGGTGCGCCTCCACCACCATGAACTTTTCAATGACCACAAATCGAACTAGCACTCCGCCAACATGTTAGAATCTCAAGCCCTAGTAAATCGTGTCGTCTATCTTCTTGGTTCGCGAATCTCTAATTCGCGATCGAGGTTATATATATATATATATATATATATATATATATATATATATATATATATATATATTAGAAATCGATTTTGCGAAATTAGGTTTTGATTTTTGAATTTTGAAAGAGGGAGGCGCATCAATATCTGATGTGAGGGTTTCAGAAACAATGAGCGAAACTGGTAAGTGAGATGCTAAGAGGAATTTGCTTTGACGAAGTATGTGTTTCTGGTTTTTGTTTTTAAGATTTGCATTGCGTGCTTTTTAAAAGAAGAATGAGGGGAGACAAGAAAGTGAACGTGTTAGACAACGCAGGAGACATGTTCTTTTGAGATGAAGGCCAAAAAGGTCTAATGTTGATATATGTCAATCAGCAATATATATATATATATATATATATATATATATTTAAATTTAAATTCGAATCGTCTTGAAATCACCACTCAAAATTTTGACCTTCTATCGAGGCGTTCCGCCAGGCGTTTATAACGTTAAACCCCTATTCCGGACGCAATGGAAAAGGTTTCGAGTCCTAATTCGATCATACAGAGAAGATAGCTTTTTGACCCAATTATATATTGATTTCAATATTAATTTCGACGCGTTTATCTATCGTACGATCACACGACAACTCTAAACGTTACGAAAATTGAAATCTGATAATAATACACTATTACGGATCGAATGAAACTGGTTTCGTCGAATTCCGAGACTGTGCCTCGAAAGGCTATTTTAAATACCAATTTAAATGACATATTTTTAAAACTGAACAAATCACCTTAAATTTCAATTATAATACTTCTATTATCTTCAGTATTACCAATATAAATTTCATAAGCCACTGAAATATTTTTAGCAAGCTTAAAATTCCAGATTCACTATTTTAACCAATTTCCATTTATTAAATCCAATTATTAAATTATCCAAATAAATAGTCATATTTGAAATTCAAGTTAAACTAACTTTCAAATATTTAAAACCAATTAAATATTCCTATTTCAAATATTCAAAAATTCTGAATCGTCACATTACCCCCTTAAAAGAATTTCTTCCTCGAAATTACTGGTTAAGAAGAATGATCCATAACCCGTTAACTATTTTTCCAATCCAAATAGTTTCAACAACTTCCCACAACAAATCTTTTAATAAAGACACACTATCACTCTTGCTAACTTTCCCAAAAATCATCCATAACTTCCAAACAATATTATTTACTAACCATTTCAAATTTTAAATTATCAAAATTTTCTCAAATTTTTTTCTAACTCCCTAAATTTTCAAAAAATTTCGCCAGCGTCTCATTTGCGGGGCTAGATTGGTACGACTACAAAATGCCTCTACGGGCCCCCAAATTTCAAAAGAAAATAAAACACCAACTGGATAGACCAGAAAATCCTCAAATTTCATATGACAAATTAAATACATACCTTTTGTCGAGCAATTCAATTTATCTTCTGAAACCAAAAATCTCAATTTATCCTTTGCATTTAAAACACCTGTATATCCTACTCAGCAATAATATCCAATTACAGAATTCATAATCATTTTATTCATCAATTTACAAATTTTTCAATATTAGCTTTACTTAAGTCGTACGATGCACACATATCATTCGTACGCAATACTAAATCCGATCGCTCACTCGATCACACAATTTTACTTCCAAACTAGTATCGTCCACCTGACTATCTAGTGCAGACTCAGATCTGGTTTCTTGATCAGAAGCCGTCATTCTCTTTACATAGTCATATACTATGATAGAGGATTTCTAGAATCAATCAAAAATCCATATTCAGGGTTCACCATCGAAAATCGAGCAAAAAATCCCACCTCGGATCGGTATAACTACCTCGAATCTATTTATATTTATCTTAAATTTCAACTTCATTCCGGATGCAATTTTATCTTCAATTCTTAATTTATTCCCAAATAAAATCTAATGTTGAATTCTATTTACCTTACCATTCTTAATTATCCATTCTTTAAATTAGTTCCATTAACTAATTCATTCTCAAACCCATTCTTAATTATCCATTCTTTAAATTAGTTCCATTACTAATTCGTTTCCAATCAAATTTAATTTCAAATCCAAATAAAAGTTTTATTTCCAAACTTTTTACTTCTTTTTTTAGTTCCTTCGAACAAATTCTACAACTTTACTTTACCTAACACCATTTAAAATTGATTCAATATTCAATTTCAATTCCAGTTCTATTTACTTACAAATTTAAATGAATTTATTCTTCCACAAATTCACCTCAAATTTAATAAATTTTACTTCAATACTCTTATCTCACTTAGCCTACTTAGGCATATTTTCCTCTAAGTTTTCTTTATTTAACTTATTTTAGTTAAATTCAATTAAAAAATTTAAACTTCCATAAATTTTTCCAACTTATTTAAATTCCATTCACTACTCTCTTTAAATTTACTTTATTTAATGGGTTTACTTTTCCAACTTATTTAAATTCCATTTAATCAACTTAGATCCATTTCCCCAAATTCTCTTTTATTTAACTTGATTCAGTTACACTTCAGTTTAATTCAAATTTTCATATGTTATCAAACTCATTTTGTTTCACAAACATTTTTAATTAACTTCTAGAGTTTTAACCAATTGCTTAAGCATTCAAAAACATTTTTGAAATCATATATACCTAAACCAAATTATTCCTTTGCATCCCAACATCTAACCCAATTTTGCAAACAACCAACTCAAAACTTTTTGTAGCAATCCCTCACTTGGAAACTAGAAAATGAACATCGATGATGCTGCAGTCATCACCGAAGTTATTTTCCAGCGAACAAAAAGAGTTTAGTGCTTTTATCTCTTTAAAACGTTTTCAAATATTTTAAATTCTAAATCTCACCAGATTTCATATCCTAATTTCAAAAAAAAATATTTCCAAAATAATATCACTATTATTTCTCCAAAAACCTTTGAAAACCATTTTCAAACACAAAGGAATTGAACTATTCCCAAAATTTCAATTTCAAATCCTTCCAATCTATATTCAAACATTACTTTGGAATTTTATTCTATTTCGACTATAAATCACATTTATAATTTATATTTACAAATCTTATTCAGTTAATGAGTTTATTTCCTTAACCTTTGGTTATTACCTTAATTTCTTATTTAATTCCCATATACAATGGTAATAATTTAATATTATCATTTCGTAACAACCAAGCAACCATATATTTATAATAAATTATTTCTTTCATATATAAAAATAATTTGGGCAAATTATTTCATTTACCCTATTTAAAAACAATACCGTGTCGAATTGTTCTATTCAAGTGTTTAGAAATCCCTATCAATAACAAAAATTACTCGTATTGACCAGAATCCATAAGCCACTCAACAAACCAATCAACACAATATAAAACAATTTTTATATTCACTAACAAATACACGCTCATATCTATTAGTACACTCAAACTCATTCTAGAGTACCATTGACTCTATTTTTAATGAGTAATCCCCACCAGCGCCAAGGTTCTAGCTTAACCTTTGCTCTGATACCACTGTGACAACCCATCCTTCTCGACCTCGAAGATCAACACAAATACACCACTGTATAATATGCCGACGATCGAGTGTCCGATGCAAAGGGAAAGAAAGGAGGTAGAAGAAGAAATAGAAAACAACATCAGAATCTCACAAATGCAGCGGAACAATATATGATAGATAAATGACTGAAACTTTATACAAAAAGAACTGTATTTGCTTTATACATTACATCATCAGAGTACAATAAAATTCATAGCACACAACTGGACAGTTATTATAACCTGTCCTCACAAAAGCTGACTAAGCAGTTAACCATACACAGCGGAATATACATCAATTACGTGTGATACGTCTTGCCATCCAGCTCGTCTCCCTACCTCCACCGTATTCCATCCAGAATCTATACTCTATAATACTGGCCTGACCTGAGCATTATAATTAAATAGCACCCGAGTCAGTCTGGAAAATCAGCGTGAGAAAACACACTCAATTGAATTATTAAAGTTTTTGAAAATCCTTTGAAATCATGGGTATTTCGTAAGACCACGCCATAAATAAACATGTCAGGTTTTTACCTTACGATAACCAAAACATTTTTATCAAATCCGTCTGATATTATAGTAGTGTCTATTGAAAGTAAAATAGAATATAGCTGAAATGCTTGCATCTCACGCTCTAGCATAGTTGGGCACAATCAAAACCGTACAGGTACTTATTGGAGATTGGATCCATACAATGGCAGGGCTACTGGGTTACCGCCCGTCACAGTATGTGGTCTAGGTCACCGTACCGAGGATCTACCCGGATCCTCTGCTACACAAGACCAGAGTTATCCCTTACTGGATAGTCCGAATAAGATCACCCCGCGTTGGGATCAGCAACCGACCACACAGCCAAAAAAAGGGCATCTAGACATGGATGACCTTACCCTAATTGCTTGCTAGCCACTTAGCCTTGCTGCACCTCCCCTGTTTTAGCCATTCTCGGTTGATGGGGCTTAAGGCTATGCGTTACCTTTTTAGCACGCATGCATTTAGAATGCTCATCGTCCCCCTGATGATGTTCTGATAGCATTCGTCCATACAAGTCTGTTCCGATTCCTAACGGAACCGAAGACACTATTTTCACTACATCCATTTTGGAATCACCCTTAGGATTAGTAGCGATTAGCCCTTGCACTTCACTGCTCCATCTTCGACTCCAAGCTTTTGTCTTCCTCACGAAAACATTCAAACTAGATTGAAGTGGTTTTCAGGAAATTAATCCCGATCTCGGTCTCTTCGAAACGATCAGCGCATTGGCCAATATTGATGGTCGGTTATTTAACTATCAAATAACATCCACAAATAACCATCAGGCCTTAATAATTTTCCAAATTATTTATTTATTTCAAAATATCTTCGCAAGATATTTTTCTACATTTCAACTCTTTGAAAATGGTCTCAAATCACTTTTTCTCTTGTAGAATAAATTCCCACCCAATTGTTTATTTCCACCAAAAATCACCAAGTCTTAATACTTTAAATTTTTAAATAATTTAAATCACTTTATCCAAAAATATATACTTTAAAACACTTAAAATAAAAACTACTTAAAACATTGTATTTAAAATACTAGTTATGAAAATTTTAAAATAATTTCTCATGTAAAACTTAAGCCAAAACTAAATTTAAAATAAAAGTTTTTCTATAAGGTATAAATATTAAATAATTATATTTTAAACCATAATACTAGTCAAACCTTTAAAATAAGTTTACTTATATAATTAACTCAATAAATATTAACTTTTAAAAATAAACAACTAAATAATAATTTCTTTTTAAAACCACTTTAAAACCTCTAACTTATACTTGGAAATCTTTCTTTGAAAATATACTTGGCTTTTTAGGAAAATACATTTCCTTTCCACATCTTTAAAAATAAACTACTATTTATTTTCAAAACAAATTACCCATTTCTTTATAATTCCCATACTGAATTTATACTTCAAATATCACTGATGTCTTATTTCACTTTATAAACCCAGTTTAAAAATTTCATAATCTCATTCTTCTTTAATCATAGTTCAACACTTAGTCGATTTTCAAATCGATTTCCAAAACCAATTCCATTTTAAAATGGATTCCTTTACATATCCAAATTTATTTCAAAACCATTAGTTTTAGATTTTACTCCTTTATTACGATTTAAAATCTTATTTAAACTGAAATGCCAATTTCATATTTTTCCAAAATTCTTCTTTATCTCTTCCAACTATTTTAAACCTTGAATTTTAAAAATAAATTCTTTATTCCTTTAAATAATATCACTTAAGTTTAAAAATTCATTTATTCCCATTTAAAATCTCCTTTCCCATACTTGGAATTTATTCATTAGAATTTAAAAATCAAACCTTTATTCCTTTCCCAAATTCATTCCTTTAATTTATTTGAATTCACTATAATTATTTTACTTAAAAATTTTCCTTTTTGTTTCCTTTGAAAATCCAAACTTTATATATATTTCATTTTCTTTAAATACCAATACATATACAACCAAGCCATAGCATTCAATAATTTCAGTTTCCAATATACTCAATATAATCCATCATAGACTATCACATAAATCACGTTACTGAATATAAAATAAATTCAACATTTTGAGGAATCCAGTTGGATCCCTCCAACCTATTTCCCTGCATCCACAGACGTTAGCACAACAATTAAGAATACCAATCTGCTTCAAGGCGGGATATCGCGGTAAAAGGGTCATCTTCTATTATGCAGGGCGCATAGGGTCACATCCGCTATATAATGCGGGAAATCAATAACTCCAGTATATAAATATATATATTATTGTATAATATCACATCCAGTAAATTCAATCATTCAACCAATAATTTAAATTTAAATGGTAATCCAAATTAGTGAGATTAACTCACCTTTGATTTTTGTTTGCAATCCGCTTCAATCCCGGCATGGTTTCTTCACGATTTTAGACCTTGAATAACATTTTAGGGTTTTATTAATATTTGAACAAATCGAACAATCTATTTCCATTTAATCGCTCAATTTATTTAGTTAGTTTTAAATAATAATTTACCAACTTAATTCTCATTTCGTATAAATACCTTTGATATCCTCGAAACAATAGTTTATACACTTGATTTTAAATAAGAAATAATCGTGGTTGATAATGATTCCCCGAAATGGTATTACTTTTGAAATAAGAAACTTTCAGACATATATTTTCTGAAATAAAATGCTTCATCTCTACTTCTTTCTTTTTTTTTAAATTTTAAAAACCGACGAGTTTTAAAATTAACTTGCTAACCTTGATTACCGAAAAGAATAGATATAGAAACAAAGAAATAATACCCTATCACAAAAAACGAGCCGCCCACCCTCTAGATCGTCGTCCCGCTACATTCCAACATTCCAAACTCAATTTTTCGATAAATTCGATTTCTATAAATTGATTTCTATTTATAACTTTTAAATCAAAACATTTAAATAAATTTCAAATCGACGATTTTAAAAATTATTAATTTAGCCAATCCGGTGTCCGTATATAATTTTCTATCCTATAGCCAAGTGATTAGTTATTTCAATGAAATGTCAGGGATGAATATATATCACTTAAATCAAATCACGGTGTCATATGTATGCATAACAGTATATATAAACAAATAAACATCCAAACATTTAACTATCAACCAATAACATCCATCGACATACATCATCCAATAGGCAATACAATTCATGGCAATTTCATAGTTATCAATGTCAGGTAATTTAATCGTAATTCAATTTCAATTTCAATTTAACTGTCAATTTAATTTTCAACGGTTAATTCAAATGACAATCTATATGACAATTAAATTCTATCAAAAAACGACTAATAAAATTCATATCACTTCATAATATCAAATTTAACTAGCATAAAGATATTTAGTACGTTGTGAGCGTTATAAAACACTCACTTTGATTTCAATGAAGTTCCAGCGTTTTATTTCGAATAAAATTAAACGAGCGTTTAATTTTACCCGAAATTTTCTCTAGCTCCAAACGATTCCAATCCATCTCCATTGCGTAGAGCTCGTCCATACGATTCCAACGCAAAAAGTTTCGTCCGAATCCGACCTCGCATGTGAGAGTTATACATTTTATAAGTTATCGACATTTGAATTTTATAAAACACTTTATATTATATTTAAATGAATTCATATCCAAAGCAATTGAGGCCCAGCCCACTAACTCCATCTTCCCCAAAGCAAAATCCTGTACGTGAACAAAATGCACAACCCACCATTGTCGTGCATCAAACTCCAGTGATACGGAGCTACAATTTACGAAACTCGAATCCGTCTTCGCCAATCTTCTTCTCTTCGAAGCCTCCATCATCTCGACCACAAAGTTGCAAGCTCGGTCACACCCTTGAAGTCGCGACCTGGAGCCAGCTCACGCACGCCGTGAAACATCGCATGCCCCAAAACGCCACCGAGCTCCACCAAAACGTGCGTCCAGATGCTATTCGACGAGGAGAATCCAAATACGAGCTTTATTTCTCGAATCGATGAATGAAAACAAAGTGAAGCTTAACCCTAGCTTCAAAACCCCTCACGTCTTCACTGTCGCACTCCCAAACTCCAAGTCGCACCAGGCCAAAAGCATATAGGATCGAAGCAAACGATGAAATAGGATTTTTAGAGAAGGTTTCGTGATTTTTAATCGAGTATTTGAGGAGAAAGAAAATTTTGAAGTTTGATTTATTATCTTCTTCTGCCTGAAGCTTGCATGAGTGGGTTATTAAAGGAGAGTATGCGTGTTTGAATAGGAAATAGGTACTAGGGTATCAGCTGATAAGAAGAACAGACAGATGCGAAGGGTATGGTCAAATCAGTATATTAATTTTTATTATTTTAAAATTCAAATATCTAGATATTTGTTTCAAACTCCTATCAAGACGTGCCGCCAGACGTTTATAGGGTTTACCCCATGTTCCGGACGCAATGGAATAGGTTTTGGAAGCCAATTCGATCGTATGAGCGAGTTACGGAATAAACGATCAAATTTAAATTAAACTGATTAAACGAATTTCTATGCGTTTTGGCTCGTCCCAGACAAACGGTAAATCCGATTGACACGAAATTTGAATTCTTACAATAATATCACGTTACGGATCCGATGAAACTGGTTTCCTCGAAATGCGAGACTGTTTAAAAAATGGCTATTTTAACTCGTCAATTAAATATTAAAATATTCAATTTTCACAAATTTACTTTTAATTCGATTTTAAAAGTTCTACAACATCATTCTAACTTTAATATGATAAAATAAAATTTTACAAATCATTTTTAATCATATTAAACCCATTATTCAATTATCCAATAAATTCAAATTTTAAAATCTTATTAACTCCATTATAATCCCGATATAACTTGCATTCACTTTGGAAACCAATTTGAACCATATTAAATCAAATTTCAATTATTCACTCTATTTTCATATATTAAATTTCAATATCAAATTAATCATATCAAATTCGGAATTTAATTATTCAAACATTTGTAATATTAAATTTAACAAATTTAATTATTCTTAAATCACTATCTTTTGAAATATTCAAAACGAACTTATAAAATTTAACAAATTCAAATTATAGAACAACCATTTTCATTAAAACAGTTATTCAATTCCCGTTATTCAATTATTCAATAAATTCCAAATATTAAATTTAAACAATTTAATTGTTCAATATTTGACGGATTTCAATATTGGATTTTTAATAAAAATTTCATTATCAGTCGATTTACTATATTACATCAAATGAATTCCACATTATTATTTAACTACAGTTAGAGATAATGCACTCAACTAATATATAAACTTTCATTTCAATTGCAATTGGTTCGCAAATTCAATTCGACTAACTAAATGAATAGGTAACTTAAATAGTTATCACCGTTAACTTTTAATTACTTATAAGTTTATTATTTACAAACAAGTGTCACAATTACCTATACAATACAAATTCATTCAATTACCTTTGACTACATATTATTTCAATTGATTTGGGATTTCATTCAATTCATAAATAATTAACATAGATAAATTTGTTACATTTCATTCTAGTTATTACCATCACACATAAATTACAAATTTTTTTCTAACACTAAATCACGAAATCTTATTAAATTAGCTATTTTTAATTATCGAAAATTTACGGGTCGTTACACTCTCCCCCACTTAAAACTTTTCGTCCCCGAAAAGGAAAAAGAAGGAAAAAGGAACTAAGTTTAGAATTCAACATTAGATATATTTTATTCAAAGTTACCAACTTATAAAACCATGAAATTCCATTTATAAAGTCATAACTACGCTTCCACTAAGTTACTCCGAACGGCTTTCTAACTTTAAAAGTTAGTTATCAAAACAAGTTTTAAAAAAAATAAAAAAACTTGAAAATTTTTCTAACACCCGGATTTTACGGAAAATTTCGGCAGAGTCTCCTTTGCGCGGCTCGATCGAAAAAAAAAGACAGTATATATATCACAGATATACATCTCATAAAGTGATGAGGCATCCCGCAGGGAAAAAGTGTAAAAGTACAGTATGTAATCCGAGATATGTACCTTATATATTATTAGCGAGCATATACGGCTAATATAGCGCGAAAGCGAGCTCCAAATGCGAAGCAAGCGCAATCCGCACCTACTAAACACTCAACAAACCATGAGAAACATGCATATATGAAAATAATATCAATATTCATCATATAGAAACATAACAACTACATGTGCCAACATAGCAAATGCAACTAACAACAAATGCATCCAACAATCAACTATCATCCAACTATCATCCAGCAAATCCATAACCAATCAATATAAATTCACTTCTCATTAATATTTATTCACTTGGGTTTCAATTTTAATCACAGTTGATTCATTAACGTTGAATTTTACTAACATTCATTCTCAATTCAATTAGTTAACATTCACTAATTTATATTTACATTAGTTCACTTCCAATTTGAATCAAATTAAATTCTATTTAAATTCATTTAACTTCCAATTTGATTTCAATGATTTATAGCTTTCAATTTCATTTACACTTAATGAATTATATACAATCAACTAACAATCATATAACAACCAAATCATACCCAACATAACCAAATTATTAATTTTACATTCAATTTGGTTTATCCCTTTTATATATGTCATGTCATATAATTTTAAAAGAACCATTTTATATTTGGCATCTTAAATTTCCAATATTAACTTTAATTAAGTCCGTAAGCCGTACATATATCATCCGTGAGCAATATCAAATCTAATCGCTTATTCGATCACACAATTTCACTTCCAACTAGTATCGTTCACACGACTCTCTAGTGCGGACCCAGATTTGGTTCCTTGATTGGAAACTGTTACTCTCCTTGCATAGCCATATACTATGATAGAGAATTCCAGAATCAAATTAAAAATCCATATCTAGGGTTCGCCGTCGAAAATCGAGTGAAAAATCCTAACTTGGATCGATATAAATCATCTCGAAATTTTGTGCTTGAATTTGGATCAAATTGTTATGCGAATAAAATAATATACATACAATCTCACGTATTACCTTCCAATGGATTTCTATCCAATTTATCTATACTAAATTACTTTATTGACTTCTATATTTTTTTTCACTTAATTACCCACAATCCATTATTCAATTAGTATATTCGTTTCTTTACATAGCATATTCTTTATCATTATCTTTTCTTAAACATCATATCAAAGAATTTGCTTACTCAAGTTCATTTTAAACATTCTATATAATTTAATTAAACTCAATTTCTTTCTCCCAATTTATTCTTAGCTATAAGGAATTCCTTTGTTTACATTTATTGCATTTTCATAATTTCAGTTAATAACGAATTCATTCGTGGAACATTTTATTAACCGACACTTTAGTTTATTAATCATCCTATAAAAGTCTAACCTCTCATAAATGACTTTTCTTAGTTTACAGTTATCTTAAAGGTTACAAATTCAATTATTTTTTTCTATGCAATTTATATTTATTTTATATAACCAATTTACAAAAGATATTATACAATTCATTTGTCTTCTTTCTTAAGTTCACTTACTTGTTCCATTTATCCATTCATCATTTCATGTTATATTTAAGTACATAACATTTTTATCACAACCAAAATTTTCATTTATATACATCTTAATTCCTTTTGAGTTTTCCTTACTTGTATACTTCAATTATTTTCAGGTTCTGTTTATTTGTACAACATCTCATTACATATCCAAAACATCATTTCAACTTCTTAATATTTGGTAAGTCATATTACATGTTATTAGAATGCAAAATTGGTATTATACAAATTTATAGAATTTTATTTTACTTAAATAGAATGTTCACAAATTTGATTTATTTAAATCCTCTTTACCTTTCAACTTTAAAGTTTTCCCAAACAATAGCTTAGATATCTTAATCCTCTTATTTTATAAATTCTGTTATTCACATTTCATTCAAATAATTTGAAAATTATTAATTAACAGAACTTAGAAATTTAAATGCCCGGTTTTTTTTCAAATCGTTTGAAATAAACGTACACACTTATATCTTTAATACATATCAAATCATACCTTTGGAGTTTAAAACAAAACCCATTTACCCAAAATAATTTCGAAGAAAAGCAAAACTTCTTAGAAGTCTCCCCCACTTTGAGACTCGAAAATGAACATCGATGATGCTGCGCAGTCATCATCGAAATTATTTTCCAGCGACAGAAGAGAGGAGTACTGAATTCATTCCTTAAAATCCTTTCAAAATATTTCCATAAACATTTTCCAAATAATATTACTATACTTTTCTTCAGAGCTTTGCGAACCATTTTCAAAATCCCAGGTCTTAAATTCAATATTTTCTAATTTAAATCTATTTTAATTTATAAGTCACCTTTATAAAATATTCTTATAAGAATTTCTTTCTTAAAACATTCCACAAGTTGTTTTTATCATTGTTCATTTTGTAATTCACATATTTATTAAATTACAATATCCAATTAATGATAATAACCAATATATCATTTCTAACAACCAAATATGCTAGATAGATCACAATAATTTTTGAAAATAAATTCTTTATATACAAAATATGATTAGAGCAAAATTATTTCATTTACCCAATTTCAAAACAATACTATGTCGAATTGTTCTGTTTAAGTGTTTAGAGATCCCTATCAATGACGTTAATTACTCGTATTGACCAGAATCCATAAGCCACTCAACAAATCAACCGACACAATGTAAAACATTTTATATCACTAACAAATATGCTCTCTCATATATATATTCACTCAGCGACTCATCATAGGTTATTACTATCCTATTTATAAAGAGTCAGACCCCACAAAGCTAAGGTTATCGCTAAACCAAAGCTCTAATACCAAGTGTAACGACCCGCCTTTTTGGACAGTTTAAACCGACGATCAAATACCCATGTCGATTCCAAACCATTCAAAAGGGCAGATGGTTATTGGGGTAAATAAGAAAAGAAAAGAAAGAGAAATAAAGGAAAAGAAACAACACAGAATCTCGCAGCGGAACGATAAAATATAATAGTCAAATAAACAGTTCATGAAGTTGTTTACTATACTTTGACAATTATTTATACAACATTTATCAGAGTTATACATATACAACAGAACAATTAAAATAATGCAGCAGATAGCATGATGCAAGGGTAATAATAGTAATAGTATACCAAATCTTCGTCTTCGTCTTCATCCTCCAGAATAGATCTTCAAAAATCTGAAAAACTCAGGACTGACCCGAGCGTAATGAAAAGACAAAACACTCGAGTCAGGACTAAAATATCCTTATGAAAGTTAAATCAATCGTAAATAAATATGAGTGTAACGGCGTTAGAGATGTTTACGGGATTTGACATCTCATGTCCAGTGTCAACGTGCGTGCAATAACTCAAGAGATGTTACGGGATTTTCCATCTCTTAAGGATCCATTAAACTATCTACTATGTAATAATGTATGCTAAGTAGATAATGCCTATCAGTAACATAAAGTATCAAAATAGCGTTAAGGCGTTACCATAATCCCCCTTAACACATTTTTATAATGCCATAGTCTATACAGCACCGTAAACTGGTGGTTATCAGAGGGTACCCCATAGGTATAACACAAAACATAAAGTAGTGGTCGCGAATAGGATAATCAGTATGACAAGGTACATGAGGCGATACCAACTAGGATACTAGTAGTTGCGTGATCCGGACTGATGTTGAGCATAGCCAGAAGCTACCCCAACACCGCGAAACAACACTCCCAAATCAAAGGGTGCACCCAAATCGAATCACAAATGTAATAGATATGGTATCTAAGAAGTGTGTCCGCTAGAGATGGCGAACCTCAATGGCCCGGCGCGGCTCCTGTTTTAGTCATGTCAGGGGTCATCCAATATCGTTCTCTTTCTTCAGTCAACGCGTTCACCAAACCATCCACTTCATTCTGGATCAACACTCCGCGTATAATAGTTATTAAAGTGGTGTTCGGTATCGACAGAGAGTATGTCCATATCCGATCCCGGTCTCTTTAATAACTACGTATTATTACACCGTTGGCTCTTTTATATTTCAAATCGATTCATAATTGATATCAAAATATCATATTCGTTTCAAAAATCCAATCCATTTCAAATATCATCGTATCTTTTCAAATGTAAGATTTCGTTTCAAAAATCATTTTTCGCATCAATATCTCAATTCGATTTCAAAATCGTTTCGAATTTCAATTTAGGTTGCAACTTTATTTAACCCAATTCGTATTTAAATTCAAGATTTAAACATAAACATTTCACCTTATTGACCAGCTTGAAATTTTAGAAAAATAGTTTAAGTAGTTTAAAAGTAGTTTTAAATAATTAAAATAGTTAAAAATACTAAAAATCTTAAAACGGATTTGAAATAGATAAATTAGTTTAAAATAATTTAAATTGGGTTAAGTAGATTTAAAATAGATTAAAATAGTTTAAGTACTCAAAAATGGTTTATATAACCGAGTAATTTGGAAACAAAATAAAACAGCTTCAAAACAAATCCATTTCAATTATAACTTCCCAATTCAAATCAATTTCAATTTCCATTCCACTGATTCAATTTCGATTTCAATTCAAATCAATGTCAACTTTGACTTCAAATAAATTAAATTTTACATTCACCTTTAATTTATTCAATTTCAATTTATATCGATTTGGAGCTTGATTTTTCAAAATATCAATTTATAACACTTACCAAATTATCCTTCAACATTCAAATTTAAATCCAAATTTCAAATATGATTCAATTCCAAGCTCGATTTCAAAATATCATTTTTATATCACTTTTACTTAGTAATATTCAAAGCTCGAATTAAGGTTAAATCTTTAAACAAATCAATTTTCGAAATTCAATCATATCCCGATTTAGATTCCAAAGTCTCCACTTTAATTATTTAACAATTTCTTTTAACCAAAATTTATTTCAACATTCCAAACTCAATTTTTTGATAAATTCGATTTCTATAAATTGATTTCTATTTATAACTTTTAAATCAAAACATTTAAATAAATTTCAAATCGACGATTTTAAAAATTATTAATTTAGCCAATCCGGTGTCCGTATATAATTTTCTATCCTATGGCCAAGTGATTAGCTATTTCAATTAAATGTCAGGGATGAATATATACCACTTAAATCAAATCACGGTGTCATATGTATGCATAACAGTATATATAAGCAAATAAACATCCAAACATTTAACTATCAACCAATAACATCCATCGACATACATCATCCAATAGGCAATACAATTCATGGCAATTTCATAGTTATCAATGTCAGGTAATTTAATCGCAATTCAATTTCAATTTCAATTTAACTGTCAATTTAATTTTCAACGGTTAATTCAAATGACAATCTATATGACAATTAAATTCTATCAAACAACGACTATTAAAATTCATATCACTTCATAATATCAAATTTAACTAGCATAAAGATATTTAGTACGTTGTGAGCGTTATAAAACACTCACTTTGATTTCAATGAAGTTCCAGCGTTTTATTTCGAATAAAATTAAACGAGCGTTTAATTTTACCCGAAATTTTCTCTAGCTCCAAACGATTCCAATCCAGCTCCATTGCGTAGAGCTCGTCCATACGATTCCAATGCAAAAGGTTTCGTCCGAATCCAACCTCGCATGTGAGAGTTATACATTTTATAAGTTATCGACATTTGAATTTTATAAAACACTTTATATTATATTTAAATGAATTCATACCCAAAGCAATTGAGGCCCAGCCCACTAACTCCATCTTCCCCAAAGCAAAATCCTGTACGTGAACAAAATGCACAACCCACCATTGTCGTGCATCAAACTCCAGTGATACGGAGCTACAGTTTACGAAACTCGAAACCGTCTTCGCCAATCTTCTTCTCTTCGAAGCCTCCATCATCTCGACCACAAAGTTGCAAGCTCGGCCACACCCTTGAAGCCACGACCTGGAGCCAGCTCACGCACGCCGTGAAACATCGCATGCCCCAAAACGCCACCGAGCTCCACCAAAACGTGCGTCCAGATGCTATTCGACGAGGAGAATCCAAATATGAGCTTTATTTCTCGAATCGATGAATGAAAACAAAGTGAAGCTTAACCCTAGCTTCAAAACCCCTCACGTCTTCACTGTCGCACTCCCAAACTCCAAGTAGCACCAGGCCAAAAGCATATAGGATCGAAGCAAACGATGAAATAGGATTTTTAGAGAAGGTTTCGTGATTTTTAATCGAGTATTTGAGGAGAAAGAAAATTTTGAAGTTTGATTTGTTATCTTCTTCTGCCTGAAGCTTACGTGAGTGGGTTATTAAAGGAGAGTATGCGTGTTTGAATAGGAAATAGGTACTAGGGTATCAGCTGATAAGAAGAACAGACAGATGTGAAGGGTATGGTCAAACCAGTATATTAATTTTTATTATTTTAAAATTCAAATATCTAGATATTTATTTCAAACTCCTATCAAGACGTGCCGCCAGACGTTTATAGGGTTTACCCCACGTTCCGGACACAATGGAATAGGTTTCGAAAGCTAATTCGATCGTATGAGCGAGTTACGGAATAAACGATCAAATTTAAATTAAACCGATTAAACGAATTTCTATGCGTTTTGGCTCGCCCCAGACAAACGGTAAATCCGATTGACACGAAATTTGAAATCTTACAATAATATCACGTTACAGATCCATTGAAACTGGTTTCATCGAAATCCAAGACTGTTTGAAAAATGACTATTTTAACTCGTCAATTAAATATTAAAATATTCAATTTTCACAAATTTACTTTTAATTCGATTTTAAAAGTTCTACAACATCATTCTAACTTTAATATGATAAAATAAAATTTTACAAATCATTTTTAATCATATTAAACCCGTTATTCAATTATCCAATAAATTCAAATTTTAAAATCTTATTAACTCCATTATAATCCCGATATAACTTGCATTCACTTTGGAAACCAATTTGAACCATATTAAATCAACTTTCAATTATTCACTCTATTTTCATATATTAAATTTCAATATCAAATTAATCATATCAAATTCGGAATTTAATTATTCAAACATTTGTAATATTAAATTTAACAAATTTGATTATTCTTAAGTCGCTATCTTTTGAAATATTCAAAACGAACTTATATAATTTAACAAATTCAAATTATATAACAACCATTTTCATTAAAACAGTTATTCAATTCCCGTTATTAAATTATTTAATAAATTCCAAATATTAAATTTAAACAATTTAATTGTTCAATATTTGACGGATTTCAATGTTGGATTTTTAAATAAAAATTTCATTATCAGTCGATTTACTATGTTACATCAAATGAATTCCACATTATTATTTAACTACAGTTAGAGATAATGCACTCAACTAATATATAAACTTTCATTTCAATTGCAATTGGTTCGCAAATTCAATTTGACTAACTAAATGAATAGGTAACTTAAATAGTTATCACCGTTAACTTTTAATTACTTATAAGTTTATTATTTACAAACAAGTGTCACAATTACCTATACAATACAAATTCATTCAATTACCTTTGACTACATATTATTTCAATTGATTTGGGATTTCATTCAATTCATAAATAATTAACTTAGATAAAATTTGTTGCATTTCATTCTAGTTATTACTATCACACATAAATTACAAAAAAATTTCTAACCCTAAATCACGAAATCTTATTAAATTAGCTATTTTAATTATCGAAAATTTACGGGTCGTTGCAATCACGACCTGTCGATGACCATAAATCAAACTAGCAATTCACCAACATGCTAGAATCTCAAGCCCTAGTAAATCGCGACATAGCAATTGAGTGCCATTTGTCTTCTTAGTTATCGAATCTCTAATTCGCGATATTTATATATATATATATATATATATATATATATTAGAAATCTATTTTCGAAATTAGGTTTCGATTTCTGAATTTTGAAAGAGGGAGGCGCGTCAATAACTGCTGTGAGGGATTCGAAAACAGTGAGCGAAATTTGGTGAGTGCGATGCTAAGAGGAAGATGCTTTGATGAAGTATGTGTTTCTGGTTTTTGTTTTTAAGATTTGCATTGCATGCTTTTTAAAAGAAGAATGAGGGAAGACAAGAAAGTGTATGTGTTAGATAATGCAGGAGACGTGTCCTTTTGAGATAAAGGCCAAAAAGGTCTGATGTTGATAAATGTCAATCAGCAAAATCTATATATATATATTTAAATTTAAATTTAAATTTAAATCGTCACGAAATCACCACTCAAAATTTTGACCTCCTATCGAGGCGTGCCACAAGGCGTTTATAATGTTAAATCCCTATTCTGGATGCAATGGAAATGCTTTCGAGTCCTAATTCGATCGTATGGAGAAGATAGCTTTTTGACCCAATTATATATATTGATTTCGATATTAATTTCGACGCGTTTATCTATCGTACGATCACATGACAACTCTAAACGTTATGAAAATTGAAATCCGACAATAATATAATATTACGGATCCAATGGAACTAGTTTCGTCAAATTCCAAGACTATGACTCGGAAGGCTATTTTTGAATATCAATTTAAATGATATATTTTTAAAACTGAACAAATCATCTTAAAATTCAATTTTAATACTTTTATTATCTTCAGTATTACCAATATAAATCTCATAAGCCATTGAAATATTTTTAACAATCTTAAAATTCCAGATTTACTATTTTAACAAATTTCCAATTATTAAATCCGATTATTACATTATCCAAATAAATAGTGATATTTGAAATTCAAGTTAAACTAACTTTCAAATATTTAAAATCAATTAAATATTCCCATTTCAAATATTCAAAAATTCCGGGTCGTCACGCCCTCACCGCCAGTAGAAGAAGGAAAAGCTTGAGATTTGGAAGATCTCTTATAAGACATATCTTCCATAAACATATCATTTCATATAATGAAAAACATATCATTTTATTATTAGAAAATAAGTCTAATTAATAATCACATAAAACTTCCATTGAAACTACAAAAATGGAACAAGATCTTTTGAATACACATATAGAAATAATAAAAACAGAATAATACATACCTCACAACATAGTCATCATCATTAATAACAGTGGAAACCAAAACTATAGATTATACAACAAGCGATACAAATATTTAGAATTATCAGTCTTCGTCGTTTTCTGATTCAGACTCGGTCTCGTACTTATATTGTTTTCATCTGTACTCTCAAATACTTCTATTAAAATATTTTATTCATCATTCAAAGACCATAAATCAATATGCTCTTCAGTTATTATTATTTCATTTTTTGACTCAAGATCCGCTTGATAAGCTGCTCCATCCGAAATATTATTTCCATCAAACGTAGATCTTGTCTTTGTTTTAGAAACTGCTAATCAATTCACATTATCTCTTATTTGGGATGGATACGGTGCAAAATAAACTCGTAATGTTTGCTTGGTTAATACGAAAGGATCATACTTATAGTAATGCGATGCACGCTCTATTTCAATAAGATTATAGTCTTTGTGCACGTTGATTCCAGAACCAGGAACATTGCTAAACCAATTGCATTTGAATAAAAAACTTTTTCTACATGTCATATAAATATGTTAATTCTAAAACCTATGTCATGACACCGTAAAAATCTTTTATATGCTCATCTAGGCCATCACTACCCTTAACAAATATGTCGCTGTTATATGTTAATTTTTCAGCACCATATTCCTTGGTGTTGATTATAAATCCATTAACAAAGAATATTGGATAAGTCCTGACATTTCTTTTTGGTCCTTGTAACGACCCGGAATTTTGGGCAATAAGAATTTAATAATCTGTGTAAATAATTTAATTGGTTTAATGATTTTCTTTGTAACTTTAATTTAAAATTGGTTAATTTAATCTTTTAAAAGGTTAATAAATTTTAATCTGGCAATAAATTGATAAGATTTGTTTTCCAAAGCTAATTAAATATTATTCTGTTTATAATATATATATAATTGATATATATTGTGAATAGGAAATCTTTTGTTTTAAATTAAAAGTTGAATTTTCAATTTGTAATATATGTAAGCATATGTTGTAATTTGATATTTGTTTTGAAATTTAATTTAATCTATCAATAATGTAGGTAAGAATGAATATTGCAATTTTAAAAGTTTTGTTTTAAATTCAATAAGATTTTCAAAGGATAATTTAGTTTAATTCCATGGTTTCAAATATAAGATTGTGGTTTATTTTTAAATAAGATAGTTTTAAAGGAATTTAAACAAGCTTTGTTTGTTTTCTTTTAAAATGTTTACATATAAAAATGAATGTTTAAGATTTTAATTATATTTTAATTAGTTTAGTATATTTTCTTTTAAAAGTAAACTTATTTATATACATATAAGTATTTATCAATTAAGAAAGTAAATATGTAAATTTATATTTATATTTAAAATCAAATAAAAGTTTATTTTAAATACTTAGAGACATGTGTAATTATGTAAATCTCTTTAATAAACAAGTGTAAGATCATTAAATACCTATGAGACAAGTGTCTTCATTTTATTTTAATAAAAACATAACCTTTTTGATTTTGTTTATTTTCTTTCAAATGTTTATGGAAAAGTAGAAACAACTTCCAAAAATCTGAAAACTGGAATCAAAAGCAAAATTAAATCAAAATACAAAACATAAATCTTTCCAAAAACCTGGAACTGCAAAATCACATCTGCTCTTCAGATCTGCAACTAAATCTGAAGAAAATGTAAAACCTGGATAACAGCTAATGCAACTTCAATCTAACTGCAACTAAGTGAGGTTCTTCAAATCTGCAACAACAATTTCAGCAAGCCTGGAAAATAAGAATCTAAAATCTGCAAATTTAAAAGCATGCATGGGTTTTCAACAGCAAATTACAGATCTGTTCAACATTTTTTTCAAAACTAAAAGCATGCAAGGGAATTAATTTCAACAGCAAGCCTGGAAGTTAAAGTATGCTCTGTGCTATGCTCTGCAAGTAAATAAGGTGAGTAAAACCTCTTTTAAAAACAGTTTTATTTGTTTAACTACATGCTTTGTTTTCTGCTCTCTGCTCTCTGCATTTAACAAGTGAGTAATCATTTTTTTTTTTAAAAAAAAAACAGTTTTAAAATATTATCTGTGTTTGAATTACAATGCATGTAATGAATGTCGCTATGATTATGTTAAAAAGTGTGATGATTAACTCGAGATACTGTGCCTGTAGAATTTATCTACTCTGTTTGTTTTCTGGATTTGTTTTTCTTAGGAAAAAAATTTCCAAATCTCTCAAACAAACCCATATTAGACATTGATATATAAGTGAGATTTGTTTGTTAACATGTTCTGAAGATTTTAAAAATGTTTTCTGTAATTTTGAAACTAACAAATAATTTTTTTAAAACAAGAAGAACAGTAAGAAATGAAAATGGTCAGAAATGAAACATCATACTTTCTAACTTTGATTATACATAAGGATTGGTGGTAGTAAATCATGAATTTTGATAGGCATATCATAATTTTTAACTGTGAATTTAGGTTGAATTCGTAGTTCGAACGTTTTGGGGATTATTGGCAATCGCCGTTGATTGACTTGATGATTTTAGCTAGTATTTGGTTTGAAGAATGTTTATGGGTCATAGATCATAGCAAAAATACAAATTGATTTTTCTATTGAGTATATTGATGGGAATCGCATGAAGTAGGGTTTGCAGTTGGTTTTTGTTGTCATGGATACCGTGGCATTTGCGACTCGAATAGAGGATCGAGTTCGACCGCGTTGGGAGGATTGAAGCTTGAGGTCAAGGCGATTCGATGGGGTGAGTCGGCGAAGTGAAACGGCAATGAAGTGATGGCCGTGGTTGGATATTTGGGGCGTGGTGCTGCTGTTTTCTTCGGCACGAATGGTAAATTTTTGAATCGGTTATCCATCGTTGAATCTGAGGGGAGGAGATGATTGTAGGGGTTGTTTGGCGGTTGTCGGCGATCAACTCGATGGTCGCGGTGGGTTGGATGGTGGTGCAGCGTGCACGAGATTGTTGCGTGCACGGTTCGAATCTGGAAATGGAGCTTTGGGGAAGAAGGATGTGACTCGATGTTTGGCTCGCGATTTCTTGGGTGTGACTCGAAGGAGAAAGGGGGCCAGGTTGGTTTGGAGTTTGTCGCGAGTTGTCTGGGTCTGTTTTCGAGTTGTAGGTGATCGCTTGAGTTTTGCTGGTTGTGTTTTGAGTTGATGTTTGAGTTGGTACTTGGGGATTGAATAAAATCGAGTCAAGTTTCGTGAATTATAACTTGTAGTTTTAAAATAGGTGTTAATCAAACTTATAAAGGTGTTAATTAAATTTATTTGTAAATTTAAATGAATAACATTTGTAAGTGATTAACTAATTTAATTCAAGTTTATAAGGAAGTGATTTTAATCAAAATCTCAGGTTAAAAGGTAAGTAATGGTTTGGTAACTTAAGATTTCAAATCACTTTTGAAAATAAATAAGTTTAAATTGAATAATTAAATTATTTTGAAACTTTAAATTTAAATTCCTTAATAACTTATTTCCAAACAAGATTATTATTATGATTTGAGAACAAATTGAATAAATTTGTTTTAAGTTAGTGAAATCTAATTTGAATTCAAATAATTTAATTTTAAAGATAAATAGGGTTAAGTTATCTTTGTTATTAACCTTAGAATACTTGATTTAAATATGATTTGTAATTAAATAAAGAATTAATTAAGATAAATGTTTTCTTAATTAATTAAGGATTTTGAAATATAAGAAATTAATTAATTAATTGTTTAATTAATTTTAAATAATTAGTTAATTATTTATTTAATTTTAAATAATCACTTAATTATGGATTAATTAAGTGAAATTACTTAATAAAGTAATCAATGGTTAATTTCTAAAATGTAATTAAAATGCTAATTACTTATGGAAAGTAATTACAGGATTTGCTTATGGAAGTAATTAGGAAGTTACTCATGTGAGTAATTAATTGGAAATGATTAATGGGATCACTTAATGTTATTAATTAAGGAATTAATTAATATAATTGTTTAAAGTTAATTAATTATGAAGTAATTAATTTGTTAATGAATTAAGAGTTATTCAATGTTGAAATTAATTATTTGTTAAGCAATGAATTAAGGAAGTAATTAAGATTTATTAATAGAAGTAATTAAGAGTTAATTACTTAATTTATTTAAGTTAATTAATTAATGTGATTAATTAATTAAGGAATAAGATTAAATAAGGGTTAATTACTAAGAGTAATTAATCAAGAATTATAATTAATGATTAAAGTAATTAATTAAGAATTAATTGTTGATTAATAATTACTTAATGAAGTAATTAAAGATTAATTAATTTGATTTATTAATCAAGGATTAATATAATTAATTTGGAAAATAATTAATTAAGAAGTTAATTAATTAAGATAAGTAATTACAAATTGTTAATTACTGTTTATGGTTAATGAGATAATTAATTACAAGTTAATTATTTAATTAATTAAAGGATTATAAATTAATAAAGATTATTAATTAATATAATTAATAAAGTAATTAATTTAAGTAATTAATTTAAATATGATTAATTAATTGTAATTAATTAAGGATTAATGTAATTAATTATAGTTAATTAATTAATGAAGGATCATTAATTATTGTAATTAATGATAGTAATTAAAGGATAATTACTGAATATGGTTAAGGATAATTACTTGAAGGTAATTAAGAGATAATTAATCAAGGAAGATTAATTAAAGAAGATCATTAAGGAATGATAAATGAATTTGATTTGTGATAAATCAATGAAGTAGGATTAAGATAATCCAAGTGGTTAAAGGATAGTAATTAATTTAATTAAAGGTTAATTAAATCGATTAAGAGTTAATAATTTCTGCTTTGGATGATTGGTTGATATTGAATGATTGATATTGGATGTTGGATGATAATGGATGATTAATATTGGGTGTTTTGTTGATATTGGATGATATGGATGTGTATGAGATATGTGATATGCTGCTTGTAAGATGAATGGTTTATATGACTTATCTGTTGTGATAATGTTATTCATCTATCTGTTTATATCATCCTGAATAAGTTAATTGTTAAATCCCTTAAGTACAACTTGGACATTAAAATGGCGTTTGGTTTCGATGAGACCGGGATCGGGTTTCCATATTTGGAATCCGAAAACCACATCGATTCCAATTAAACGTTAGGTCGTTAATCCAAGTGGAGCAAGTGAAGACTCGAGGTGTAAGGGCTATACGTCAGTATAACTCTGTGGGTGATTCCGTAATGAGTTTGACGGAATAGTGCTTATAGATTCGAGATGGCGAATCAGAGTGCAAGGGCTATGGTCGTTGACTCTGAGGGTGATTCCAAAATGAGTGCAACGAGATAGTGCCTTCGGTTTCGTTCGAACCCGGAACGAACTTGTATGGATTGAATGCTTTCAGCACATCGTCAGGCGGACGATGAGCATTCTAAGAGATGTGTTCTATAAAGGTAATCGCAGCCTCAAGCCTCATCAACCGGGAATGGCTAAAACAGGGGAGGTGCAGCAAGGCTTCGTGGGTAGCTCCCACTGGAGAGCAAGATTTACCCCTGTCTAGAGGTCCCTTTTTATTTCGGCTGTGTGGGGCGGTTGAATTCCGGACAACCGCCGGGGTTGTCTTGTTTGGGACTGTTCAGTAAGGAATGGTCCCGGCCTTGTGTTGCAGGGGATGAAGGGAGTAATCCTCGGTACGGTGATCTAGGCCACGTACTGTGACGGGCGGTACCCCAGTAGCCCTGCCATTGATGGAAACCCATTTTCCCTACGAGACCCTACGGTTTTGTTTGTATTACCCACTTTTGTGGCTAGTAGCTGGAATTTAATCATGTAACAATTTCGGCTATTTCATATTTACTTGAAAACCCTAGACACTATTATAATATCACTGGATTTCCTATAAAATGTTTTGGTTAGCGTAAGGTAAAAACTTTTCCATGTTTATGTGTGGGAAGTCTTACGTGATACCTTTTCTTTTCAAAGGTTTTTCTAAAGTTAAGCAATCTTAAACCGTTTACTCACACCAGACCCCTGTCTGACCCGAGTGTTTATTTTCTGTTTTATTAAACTCTTGGGTACTCATATTATGTATGAGTAGTCAAGTGATTCAGGTTAGCTTGACGAATTCTGGAGGAGTAATGGAGCAGGAGGCTTCGACGTATAGATATATTGGTTCCGCTGTGTTTGGTATCTGTTTCTTCTGTTGTACTTGAGTTGTATGAATTAGACAGATGTTTATAACTGTCTAATATGTGTTGTATAAGTTGTGTATCTCTGATGTAATCTGATACTATGTAATATTTTATGTTAATTATTATATTTTATTCGTTCCGCTGTGAGTTCTCTGATGTTGTTGTGTTCTTCTTTCTCTTTCTTTTCTTCTTCTATCCCTTTCTTTCTTCAAAATGATGCGATTTCCTGAAGGTAGGAAGTCGGGTCGTTTCACTTGGTATCAGAGCGTTAGGTTGAGTGAATACCTAGGCTCTGTAGTGGTGTCTTTCTTGAGAGAGCGTATTTGTAATTTTTATATATAACTATATATATATATTTATATCTACTTGATATGTTGGGTTATCTGTTCGGATTTTCCAACATAAGTTATAGAGGTAGATGGAGTAAGTGGTATATGTGTGTAACACGACTACCACTGATGGAAAAGGTCCATATGTAGAGGTTGGAAGTATTTGTCGAGACTGTAGATCTAATACCGTCTCGAGTGAGATTTGTTGTTTGGAGTGAGAGGAATTCTCTGATATCCGAAGGGAATCTTTTGAAGATTCGGAGTGTATCTTTGATATGTAAGTTTGGATTTCGCTCGGGCGAGCGAATTATTCTTGAGTTTGGATTTGATGGAAGTGCAGAGTAAGGGATAATATCTTGATAACTGCGTGATGAGATGCAGTCTCCTTGGATATTTTCAGAAGGTGTTTTCTCTTGAAGTAGTTTTAAAGGTGGTTGAGGAGTAGTCTTTACCTGCCTCAGGGAAGACTCGTTTGTGGAGAAGTTATCTGGATCTTTAGTTTGGAAGTTGGCTGTTCTGGAATATGAGACTAAGGTCTATGAGTTGTTTTGCTTCGACGTGGTCTCATTTGTCATTCCTTAAGGAGAGTGAGATGTTGATGCTTGGTTTGGAGCTCGAGTTTCTTTTGGAATGTCTGCCATCTCGGAGGTTCTGTTGTGTGGTTTGTAGATGGTTTTGGTCTTCGAGAAGCATTTGGATTTAGAGTCTTTGGATAGCGGTGGTAGCAGTGCAACTCGAAAGTGATCGGTGTGCTGACGAGAAGGTATTTTAGCTTTGCAGTATCATCGAGATAGAGTTGGAAGCAGCAGAGTTGATTGTTTCTCGGATGGTTCAAAAATCCTTGTGGTTCTTCTTTTAGCAGTTCGAGCAGATGGTGAAGTTTTATTGAAGAGTTAACCTTGTTTGGAAAAGCTCGAAGCTGTTCTAATTGGTAAAGAGAGGACAGTTTCTTTGGAATTCAAATTAGGTAGTATCGCAAAAGTGACTTGCGATTAATTTGGGAATTTTTTTTCTTGGGTTATCCTTGTTTGAGACTGAGAATTCTCATGAGGAAGTAGGAGCTGCTGATGTAATCAGAAGGATTGTCTGCATCCGGAATTGAGTTTCATATTGTTTTGGTTCCAGAAGCGATTTTGGGTGGTTAGCTTGTAAGAAGAGTTGGTATAGCAGCTCAAGAATTTATTCTTGGAATTTGGATTTGGTTGGATCTTGTTTTGAATTGGATTCTGTAGTAAGTTGTGTGACCGAGTAGGATGTGTCACCAAGATTATATGGATTTGATGAACAAAGTTTCCGGTATATTGGATAAGTTATACTTGTGTTCATCAACAGTATTCTCCTCTATTTCAGAATCAGAGTTGTGCAGCGGAAGCGAGGTAGCAGCTGTGCAATGAAGGAATAAGTTATGTTGCTATTGCTTGAATAGTAGAAATTGTGTACTGGATTTCGACGGATTTTGGAAGAATTTTCCGTTGGATAGGATCCTGAAGCTAGTTTGGTTTGGTCTAGTTGTTTCTGAAAGTATCAGCATAGGTTGAGCTGATCAGGAAGAGATTGGCAGTCCAGAATTGTCTGTTGAGTTATTCAGATATGAGATAAGGAGTTTGGTATTCGAAGTTGGAGACTTCAGTGCTGTTAGATTTCTCTGGTTAAGAGAGCAGACATTGAGTAAGATTGGTTGGGTAGTGCTTTGGCATTTGAGATTTCTTGTCTGAGCTCTGATAAGATAAGATTTGTTATCTATGAGATTGAATTGCCAGTTTGGATAGCTGGAATTCATTGAATTTCACGTACCTCTGAGGGAGTACGTGTATGATTCATCATTGGTTGCTGAATCTGTAGTTCAGTTAGAATTTGATGTTGAGCTGGATTTGAGAGTAGTCTGATGTTTTGTTCAGATTGATGGATCTAGAGAAGAGAGGAGCTCAAGATTTTGGTGGTGTAGATAGTTTGTTTAGCTTTGGTGGAGCGAGTCTCCCGGTAAATTTTTTTACTTGGGGAAACTCGAGATAGTATTAGAGTTTTATTCTGACGTATGTCAGGATAATTAGTTAAGTTTGTTTGTGTGATTGATTGTTTTGGTTGTTAGTAATTGGTTGTTAGGAATGCTTTGTTAATTGAAATTAAAATCTTTGCTGGGTTATTAAATTAACTTTGCTTTTAAATTTCGGGGACGAAATTCTTTTAAGGGGGAAGAATTGTAACGACCCGGAATTTTGGGCAATAAGAATTTAATAATCTGTGTAAATAATTTAATTGGTTTAATGATTTTCTTTGTAACTTTAATTTAAAATTGGTTAATTTAATCTTTTAAAAGGTTAATAAATTTTAATCTGGCAATAAATTGATAAGATTTGTTTTCCAAAGCTAATTAAATATTATTCTGTTTATAATATATATATAATTGATATATATTGTGAATAGGAAATCTTTTGTTTTAAATTAAAAGTTGAATTTTCAATTTGTAATATATGTAAGCATATGTTGTAATTTGATATTTGTTTTGAAATTTAATTTAATCTATCAATAATGTAGGTAAGAATGAATATTGCAATTTTAAAAGTTTTGTTTTAAATTCAATAAGATTTTCAAAGGATAATTTAGTTTAATTCCATGGTTTCAAATATAAGATTGTGGTTTATTTTTAAATAAGATAGTTTTAAAGGAATTTAAACAAGCTTTGTTTGTTTTCTTTTAAAATGTTTACATATAAAAATGAATGTTTAAGATTTTAATTATATTTTAATTAGTTTAGTATATTTTCTTTTAAAAGTAAACTTATTTATATACATATAAGTATTTATCAATTAAGAAAGTAAATATGTAAATTTATATTTATATTTAAAATCAAATAAAAGTTTATTTTAAATACTTAGAGACATGTGTAATTATGTAAATCTCTTTAATAAACAAGTGTAAGATCATTAAATACCTATGAGACAAGTGTCTTCATTTTATTTTAATAAAAACATAACCTTTTTGATTTTGTTTATTTTCTTTCAAATGTTTATGGAAAAGTAGAAACAACTTCCAAAAATCTGAAAACTGGAATCAAAAGCAAAATTAAATCAAAATACAAAACATAAATCTTTCCAAAAACCTGGAACTGCAAAATCACATCTGCTCTTCAGATCTGCAACTAAATCTGAAGAAAATGTAAAACCTGGATAACAGCTAATGCAACTTCAATCTAACTGCAACTAAGTGAGGTTCTTCAAATCTGCAACAACAATTTCAGCAAGCCTGGAAAATAAGAATCTAAAATATGCAAATTTAAAAGCATGCATGGGTTTTCAACAGCAAAATTACAGATCTGTTCAACATTTTTTTCAAAACTAAAAGCATGCAAGGGAATTAATTTCAACAGCAAGCCTGGAAGTTAAAGTATGCTCTGTGCTATGCTCTGCAAGTAAATAAGGTGAGTAAAACCTCTTTTAAAAACAGTTTTATTTGTTTAACTACATGCTTTGTTTTCTGCTCTCTGCTCTCTGCATTTAACAAGTGAGTAATCATTTTTTTTTTAAAAAAAAACAGTTTTAAAATATTATCTGTGTTTGAATTACAATGCATGTAATGAATGTCGCTATGATTATGTTAAAAAGTGTGATGATTAACTCGAGATACTGTGCCTGTAGAATTTATCTACTCTGTTTGTTTTCTGGATTTGTTTTTCTTAGGAAAAAAATTTCCAAATCTCTCAAACAAACCCATATTAGACATTGATATATAAGTGAGATTTGTTTGTTAACATGTTCTGAAGATTTTAAAAATGTTTTCTGTAATTTTGAAACTAACAAATAATTTTTTTAAAACAAGAAGAACAGTAAGAAATGAAAATGGTCAGAAATGAAACATCATACTTTCTAACTTTGATTATACATAAGGATTGGTGGTAGTAAATCATGAATTTTGATAGGCATATCATAATTTTTAACTGTGAATTTAGGTTGAATTCGTAGTTCGAACGTTTTGGGGATTATTGGCAATCGCCGTTGATTGACTTGATGATTTTAGCTAGTATTTGGTTTGAAGAATGTTTATGGGTCATAGATCATAGCAAAAATACAAATTGATTTTTCTATTGAGTATATTGATGGGAATCGCATGAAGTAGGGTTTGCAGTTGGTTTTTGTTGTCATGGATACCGTGGCATTTGCGACTCGAATAGAGGATCGAGTTCGACCGCGTTGGGAGGATTGAAGCTTGAGGTCAAGGCGATTCGATGGGGTGAGTCGGCGAAGTGAAACGGCAATGAAGTGATGGTCGTGGTTGGATATTTGGGGCGTGGTGCTGCTGTTTTCTTCGGCACGAATGGTAAATTTTTGAATCGGTTATCCATCGTTGAATCTGAGGGGAGGAGATGATTGTAGGGGTTGTTTGGCGGTTGTCGGCGATCAACTCGATGGTCGCGGTGGGTTGGATGGTGGTGCAGCGTGCACGAGATTGTTGCGTGCACGGTTCGAATCTGGAAATGGAGCTTTGGGGAAGAAGGATGTGACTCGATGTTTGGCTCGCGATTTCTTGGGTGTGACTCGAAGGAGAAAGGGGGCCAGGTTGGTTTGGAGTTTGTCGCGAGTTGTCTGGGTCTGTTTTCGAGTTGTAGGTGATCGCTTGAGTTTTGCTGGTTGTGTTTTGAGTTGATGTTTGAGTTGGTACTTGGGGATTGAATAAAATCGAGTCAAGTTTCGTGAATTATAACTTGTAGTTTTAAAATAGGTGTTAATCAAACTTATAAAGGTGTTAATTAAATTTATTTGTAAATTTAAATGAATAACATTTGTAAGTGATTAACTAATTTAATTCAAGTTTATAAGGAAGTGATTTTAATCAAAATCTCAGGTTAAAAGGTAAGTAATGGTTTGGTAACTTAAGATTTCAAATCACTTTTGAAAATAAATAAGTTTAAATTGAATAATTAAATTATTTTGAAACTTTAAATTTAAATTCCTTAATAACTTATTTCCAAACAAGATTATTATTATGATTTGAGAACAAATTGAATAAATTTGTTTTAAGTTAGTGAAATCTAATTTGAATTCAAATAATTTAATTTTAAAGATAAATAGGGTTAAGTTATCTTTGTTATTAACCTTAGAATACTTGATTTAAATATGATTTGTAATTAAATAAAGAATTAATTAAGATAAATGTTTTCTTAATTAATTAAGGATTTTGAAATATAAGAAATTAATTAATTAATTGTTTAATTAATTTTAAATAATTAGTTAATTATTTATTTAATTTTAAATAATCACTTAATTATGGATTAATTAAGTGAAATTACTTAATAAAGTAATCAATGGTTAATTTCTAAAATGTAATTAAAATGCTAATTACTTATGGAAAGTAATTACAGGATTTGCTTATGGAAGTAATTAGGAAGTTACTCATGTGAGTAATTAATTGGAAATGATTAATGGGATCACTTAATGTTATTAATTAAGGAATTAATTAATATAATTGTTTAAAGTTAATTAATTATGAAGTAATTAATTTGTTAATGAATTAAGAGTTATTCAATGTTGAAATTAATTATTTGTTAAGCAATGAATTAAGGAAGTAATTAAGATTTATTAATAGAAGTAATTAAGAGTTAATTACTTAATTTATTTAAGTTAATTAATTAATGTGATTAATTAATTAAGGAATAAGATTAAATAAGGGTTAATTACTAAGAGTAATTAATCAAGAATTATAATTAATGATTAAAGTAATTAATTAAGAATTAATTGTTGATTAATAATTACTTAATGAAGTAATTAAAGATTAATTAATTTGATTTATTAATCAAGGATTAATATAATTAATTTGGAAAATAATTAATTAAGAAGTTAATTAATTAAGATAAGTAATTACAAATTGTTAATTACTGTTTATGGTTAATGAGATAATTAATTACAAGTTAATTATTTAATTAATTAAAGGATTATAAATTAATAAAGATTATTAATTAATATAATTAATAAAGTAATTAATTTAAGTAATTAATTTAAATATGATTAATTAATTGTAATTAATTAAGGATTAATGTAATTAATTATAGTTAATTAATTAATGAAGGATCATTAATTATTGTAATTAATGATAGTAATTAAAGGATAATTACTGAATATGGTTAAGGATAATTACTTGAAGGTAATTAAGAGATAATTAATCAAGGAAGATTAATTAAAGAAGATCATTAAGGAATGATAAATGAATTTGATTTGTGATAAATCAATGAAGTAGGATTAAGATAATCCAAGTGGTTAAAGGATAGTAATTAATTTAATTAAAGGTTAATTAAATCGATTAAGAGTTAATAATTTCTGCTTTGGATGATTGGTTGATATTGAATGATTGATATTGGATGTTGGATGATAATGGATGATTAATATTGGGTGTTTTGTTGATATTGGATGATATGGATGTGTATGAGATATGTGATATGCTGCTTGTAAGATGAATGGTTTATATGACTTATCTGTTGTGATAATGTTATTCATCTATCTGTTTATATCATCCTGAATAAGTTAATTGTTAAATCCCTTAAGTACAACTTGGACATTAAAATGGCGTTTGGTTTCGATGAGACCGGGATCGGGTTTCCATATTTGGAATCCGAAAACCACATCGATTCCAATTAAACGTTAGGTCGTTAATCCAAGTGGAGCAAGTGAAGACTCGAGGTGTAAGGGCTATACGTCAGTATAACTCTGTGGGTGATTCCGTAATGAGTTTGACGGAATAGTGCTTATAGATTCGAGATGGCGAATCAGAGTGCAAGGGCTATGGTCGTTGACTCTGAGGGTGATTCCAAAATGAGTGCAACGAGATAGTGCCTTCGGTTTCGTTCGAACCCGGAACGAACTTGTATGGATTGAATGCTTTCAGCACATCGTCAGGCGGACGATGAGCATTCTAAGAGATGTGTTCTATAAAGGTAATCGCAGCCTCAAGCCTCATCAACCGGGAATGGCTAAAACAGGGGAGGTGCAGCAAGGCTTCGTGGGTAGCTCCCACTGGAGAGCAAGATTTACCCCTGTCTAGAGGTCCCTTTTTATTTCGGCTGTGTGGGGCGGTTGAATTCCGGACAACCGCCGGGGTTGTCTTGTTTGGGACTGTTCAGTAAGGAATGGTCCCGGCCTTGTGTTGCAGGGGATGAAGGGAGTAATCCTCGGTAGGGTGATCTAGGCCACGTACTGTGACGGGCGGTACCCCAGTAGCCCTGCCATTGATGGAAACCCATTTTCCCTACGAGACCCTACGGTTTTGTTTGTATTACCCACTTTTGTGGCTAGTAGCTGGAATTTAATCATGTAACAATTTCGGCTATTTCATATTTACTTGAAAACCCTAGACACTATTATAATATCACTGGATTTCCTATAAAATGTTTTGGTTAGCGTAAGGTAAAAACTTTTCCATGTTTATGTGTGGGAAGTCTTACGTGATACCTTTTCTTTTCAAAGGTTTTTCTAAAGTTAAGCAATCTTAAACCGTTTACTCACACCAGACCCCTGTCTGACCCGAGTGTTTATTTTCTGTTTTATTAAACTCTTGGGTACTCATATTATGTATGAGTAGTCAAGTGATTCAGGTTAGCTTGACGAATTCTGGAGGAGTAATGGAGCAGGAGGCTTCGACGTATAGATATATTGGTTCCGCTGTGTTTGGTATCTGTTTCTTCTGTTGTACTTGAGTTGTATGAATTAGACAGATGTTTATAACTGTCTAATATGTGTTGTATAAGTTGTGTATCTCTGATGTAATCTGATACTATGTAATATTTTATGTTAATTATTATATTTTATTCGTTCCGCTGTGAGTTCTCTGATGTTGTTGTGTTCTTCTTTCTCTTTCTTTTCTTCTTCTATCCCTTTCTTTCTTCAAAATGATGCGATTTCCTGAAGGTAGGAAGTCGGGTCGTTTCAGTCCTAATGCAAGACATTGCAATCCCTCATCAACGACACAATTTCTTGCATCATAAACGTAGTTCGAAAACCATTCAGCAAATTCTTTACCAAGATCGCTAAGTGGATGTTGTGATTCGTAAATACTGCAAATATGTGTAATATGTTCCATTACAATTAATATATAAGTATAATTGAAATAAATATGAATTTAATATTACCTAAGAAATGATGCAACTTCATCACAATTAAGAAGAACATAGGTGTGTGCTACATGGTAATCTTTATCGTCTAACCATATTTCCACACATCTTCCAACCGGTTAGCCATGTTATTAAAAATAGATTACATTATTTGAGAAGAATCATGTTCAATGGCTTCATCATTACAAGGAACACTTACAAATGATAAATTCACATAGTCATAGAAGTAAAGAGAAAAAGGAATGAAGCTTCTTCTTCAAGATATGATTTAAGGGAACCTTCAACTCATGCTTTTATCTAACTTTTTTCTTCAGATGATTCAAGTACCTATTATAAAATTAATTCAATTTAAATTTACTTATGTAAATCTAAATTTTATTTGAATTTTAATTAAAATTAATATTATAGATATCCAATATTACCTCTTAAATGGATACATCCATCCATATTGCATAAGACCTCGAAGAAGTGCTTCAGATAGAGAAGAATAGGTAAATGCTTCATTACATTAAAGAATCCTAATGAAAATATTTTCTCTAGTTTGTAGAGTAGTACAGGGATATTACTTTCAAGTTTACGTATACGGTTGACTTTTAACGTCGTCGAATAAAGCTGTTCATAAAACAAACTTAATTCTGTTATAACATTCCATACTTTTATGGACATAAGTTCTTTGAAAACAACGGGTAATAAATTTTCCATGTTGATATAACAATCGTGTTTTTTCATCTCACTCAATTTATTGTTTTTAAAGTCAACACATCTATGGAGATTAGAAGAACTCTCATCTAGATATCTTAGTCCTTCCAACCATTTTAGCACGAGTTTTACTTACTTGTTGTCTAGCTCATAGTATGCTTTGGGTATTCAGCTGTCACTGAGCTTCATATGAAGTTCGAGATGTTTACAAAAATGTTCTATATCACGCCTTGGATTCAAATCGTCCTCAATTTTCCCCTTAAAATCCAAAATTGTATTATACACGTTGTTAAACATGTTTTTTCATTGTGCATCACGTTAATATTATGTCAAAGTATGAGATCTTTCCAATAAGGTAACTCACAAAATATATTTTGTTTGCACCAATTATGAAATATAGATTTACCTGAAATTTTAGTTTGTACTCCAGTATCTTGAATCTTTGGATAATCCTTTACAATTTCATATATTTTTTCACTTGACCAAATCTTTGGTGATCGTAAATTCTCTATTGTCTTAGTTGTAAAGTTTTCTTTAGCTCTTCTAAAAGGATGATTAATATGGAGAAAACACTGATGACAATCAAACCATGAAATTTTCTTCCCATATGGTAAAGAAATAACTCGTATATTTTCCATGCAATAAGGATAAGCTAGACGACTTGCTGCCCTCCAACCTAAAAGCATTGCATACGTAGGAAAATCACTATAGTCCATAACAAAATGTGAACATAAGAAAATTCTATTTTTTAAATGTCAACAATGTTTCAACTCCTTCATGCCACAGTATTTTCAACTCTTTAATCAATGGTCATGAATAAACATCGATTCCTTATGTCAGATCATCAGAGCCAGGGACGATAATAGTGAGAAACATATATGGAGTTTTCATACACATCCACGGAGGTAAATTATAAGACGTAACGATAATAGACCAAGATGAATAATTCTATTAAATTGAGAGAATGATGAAAATTCATCCATACATAAACCAAGTCTAACATTACGGCTCTCTGCAGCAAACGTAGAATAAGTCTTATCGAAATAATTCCATGCTTCTCCATCAAATGGATGCATCAAAATTCCCTCTTCTTGTGTTCTCACATTTTGTCACCGCATATGACATGTCATAGTAGAAGATGCATATAACCTTTGAAGTCTAGAAGTGATGGGTAAACAATGCATTCTCTTGTATAAAACCTCGTTCCTTTCTTTTTTTTTCTTGGTTTGTATCTTTCCTCATGCATTTCCTAAGGTTAATATCATCTTTCCATTACAACATCTAATATTTTATACATGTAACTATCTTTTGGTATGACAGACAGAAAGCGGACATAAGCTTTTTCACTTCATAATGACTATCGCACATTAGATTATTAGGTGGCGTATGTCGTTTTGCAGCTTATACAACTGCTGTAAATTCAGTTTCTATAAAAGTTGAATTTTGATTTCATAGTAATGTATTCAGCAGTTACTGATAGTTCGATTCCGCTCTTATAGCCATCCCACAGTGGCCTATTAGTAGCATTCAATAAATCATAGATTCTTTTTGCTCTCACTGTCGGTTCTTCTTCGACATTTACACCTTCATCGTCAACTTGAATGGTAGGAAACATTGATCGTGCTGCATCTTTTACCATATCTTCTATTGATTCGCCGTAACATTATCCACTAATTTTTGTGTAAACTATAACAAACATTGTTCTAAACTATAACAGTCATTCACATAGGCTAATCAATAAGCATACTAATTAATAGTTATACACTGATTTTCAGATGTTAAATCAACCCTAATTTTTAATTAAAATTTAAACAATGGTAATACTAATTAATATCTACAAATCAACTAATACACCATTATCATCAACTAATACGCAATAATTATTATTTCAAACCCATAATCGTACTAATTAGCGCTAATTCAAAATTATGGTTTTAATTTTACCACAATTAAGATGAAAATGAAGAGAATGGTGATTCCGACGAGCTTTAGAGGCCTTAGGCGAAGTCGACGGAAAGCGATGGTGGGGGAGGGGGGCATCGGCGGTTGACAAGTGTTTCCTTCTCTTTTTCATGTGCATGCATTTTGGTGGGCTGTAAAATATGAGAAAATCACACGTTTTTTGGTCTGTATACTCGACATTTTGTCGGCTTCTGACGGTGGACGAATTTTGTATTTTTTTCTTATTCATTCTACATTTTAAAAAAATGTTTGAAATACTAATTTAATCCGTAAAAAATAAGCAAGATATTTTAGCATAACCATTCAATGCAATGACTGTTCTAATCGGTCAAATGAGCATTTTCGATGATCAGTTTTTGTGTAATTCGAATATTTAACGTTATTAAAAATCTAACTCTCGCGACCAATCTATTCGAATTTTGGTCATTTCATTAAGAAAATTCGATAAAGTTAATTTTGTGTAACATTTTTTACGAATAAAAATATTTTTTTAGATTGTTGGGTAATTAATTATGAATTTTTAACTGTATTTAGCATGATAAAATTATATAAAATAAAATAATCGACAGAAAATTAAATTTATTGGATCATATGTCGAGCTAAAGTATAGTTAACCTATTTCTAGAAAATTATAAAAAAAAATAAACAATTGTTGGCCATGGGTCTTGAATTTTAAATTTATAGCTGTTCGACGATATTCGGACTGAAAACCCTTCATTCGAAGGCCAAACGACCTTGGAACAAGTCCAGATTCGAACCACAGATGTTTAGTAACATGTTAATCCAATCTGTATAGATGGATTCATAAAATGGGCGAAAGAAATTAAAGCTTGAAACAAACCATTTCATCGAGAGTTGTTTAACTTATATTATAACAACTCCCGACGAAATGATATGTTTTGAGGTTAAATTTTTTTCACCCTTTCTTTTACAAATCCAACCATATTGATTGGATTAACATGTTACCAAGCATTACTGGTTCGAATTTGGTCTTGTTCCAAGGCCGTTTGGCCTTCGGACGAAGGGTTTTTATTTCAAATACCAATGAATGACTATAAATTTAAAATTCAAGATCGACGGCCTACAGTTGTTTATTTTTTCTTCATCTTTTGGAAATAGATCAACTATACATTAGATCAAAATAAGATCCAATAAATTTAATTTTTCGTGGATTGTTTTATTTTATTTAATTTATCATGCTAAATACAGTTAAAAATTCATAATTAATTATCCAACGGTTTAAAAAAATATTTCAATTCGTAAAAATGTTACACTAAATCAACTTTATCGAATTTGTTTAAAAGGCCGACTAAAAGTCGCATAGATTGGTCGTGTGAGTTAGATTTTCAATAACATTAAATATTCAAATTATGCGAAGACGGATCATCGAATATACCAATGTAAACAATCAACATAGTCGTTACGTTGAATGGTTGTGCTAAAATATCTTGTTATTTTTTAAGGATTAAATTAGTATTTTTAAACATTTTTTAAAACATAATGGGAATTAAATAAATAAATGATTTAATTTGGTAAATAATAAAATGGCAAGTCATCGCCACGTATACGACGGGCCGTCGATGGCTGTAGCACTCGTTGATCTCTAGATGCAGCGTATATTTTAGTGTCAGTACATTTATTTGAGTGTTATTGACTTATGAAATAATGTATCTCTTATGAAATACCCTCATGATTCAAGTATCGGACATATCTGAAATCATAGTATACGCACTATACGTATGTATTTATTTCTTAAATCTAATTCTTGTATAACATTTATAATTTAATTATCTTATATAATAATCTGATATACAATCTTATAATAATTTTATTAGTTAAATCTTATAATTAATTAGCAGTTTAATTTTTTTTATTCATTATAAACACTTTAAGTTATACTATAACATTTACAGTTATACACATCTTTCCTAATATATGTATATTATATTGTTTATTACTAAAGTATTGTTTATTTATTTAATTAAACAATTTTAATTAATTACAATTAATTCAAATAACATTTGTTATATATTACCTTAATTTTTTTAAGATAATGTTATTTATATCAATACATATAAATATGTCATTTAATTAAATTAACTTACTCTTTAATTAATTATTTATTACATTATTCTAATTAGTTTTAAATAATTTTTAGAAATAATAATTATTTGATAACAATTATAAATATTTTCCTTATTTTAAATATAACCTTTTAAATTTAAATTTTATTTTAAATTTCGAAAAAAAAATTGAAACTTAATCCAAGATCCAAATTCAAATTTGGCGTTTATATTAGGCATTGCCTTTGGGCTTATCTCACCTTTTAGGCCAGACCAATAGCTCGGTAGGGTATGGTACTTGATCATCCAATAAGCAAGCCTAGCACTACTTTTCTAAACACCATATCAAACGGGTAGACTAAAATAAGTTAGCCTTGATACTACTAATCTAGCTCGCATAAGCTATTAGAATCTGATACCATTATTGGAACTGGTGAAACTGGTGGAACTGGTGGAACTGGTGAAACTGATGCCCAGGGCCAAGGAAATAATTAGCACGTCCACCAAGTTCAAATTGAATCAGATACCTAGGGAGCAGAATGCCAAGGCCGATCAGCTAGCTAAGGCAGCAAGTAACCCAGAAGAAGTCACACCTAGGGTTCCATTAGAAATTTGAAGCACCCATTTCTACGAGTCGGAGCAATAACGATGGAGATAGATGCACCGTCCATGGACAACTGGATGGCGCCCCATTTTACGTACTTAACAATTAAGGAACTTATTGCCAACTGCAAGGAAGCCTGGAGGATTCTTTACTAGACTCCCCATTATACAATCATAGATGAGAAGCTTTACAAATGAGGGTACTCCACACTACTTCGTTGGTGCATGTCTAAGGATGTGGCTGGTTTGATCCTCAAAGAGCTACAAGAAGGGTTTTGTGGGGATTACGCTGAGGGGCAGATCCTAAAAAAGGCCAGCCGCTAAGGCTACTATTAGCCTACTATGATCAACGGTTATATGGATTACATCAAGAAATGAAATTGGTATCAGCAGTTTTCCTAAATCCCCAGAGCCTGTCCTACCCTCCTTTCCCCTATGACTTCCTTATGGTCGTTCGGCACGTGAGGAATCAACTTGATAGGAAATCTACGTAATGCCAACGGATGGTACAACCACACCATAGTCGTCGTCAACTACTCATAACAACAAAAAGTGCCCATTACAACATTTTTTACAAGTTTGTGTATAAAACGTTGTAAAAAAGCCTTTTTAGAACTTTTTGAAGTAAAGGTTGTAAAAACTTGTTTTTTACACCATTTTTATTGCAAACATTTTAATAATACCCTTTTAACAACTTTTATAACGAAAACTTTGTAAAAACATTTATTTTTACAACTTTCCCCTAAATGTTGTAAATATTAATTTAATATAATAAAAGTTGTTTTACCAATAGGTTGTAAAAATCTTTGAGGAAATATTTACTATAGGAAAAGGCCGAATTAACGTTAATATATCCACTATTACTTTAAGTTTTATAATAATTAATAATTAGCAATTTATAACTAAAAGCAAATTATTAATACTTACTTAGTAATTTATAAATGGTAATTTATAATCAATAATTATAAATGACAGCTTATATTAGTCATTATTTATAATTTATTATAATTAATGATTATTAATAAATAATTTTAATTACTAGTTATTACCTAGGATCAATAATTAGTTTTTATATTTAATAATTTATTATAGCTACCTATTAATAATTAGCAAATTATAGTTAATATTTAGTAGTTACTTTATTTATTAATAAATATAATTATTACATAAATATAATTAACAATTAAAATTAAATAATTAATAATTAACATTACATTATAGGCACTACTTGCATTCTATGTCTCGGATGATTTGCAAATGAATCATTCTTCAAAGGTAGTGGGTTCTACCATTATATTCATATCCAGTTTCATTACGTCTATAATTTTGCAGGTCCTACTACTAATTCCACATTATTTTAGGCTTAATTCATCTATATTCAGGGTTAACCATAACCTATATATTTACGTGTATTCACAATCATAGATTTTCACTTTAAACAAAATTAGTAAAGGTTAAAATTAAACGACAAAATATCAACATTGTTGTTCTTTATTCTACCTTAATCCATCATTAAATTACAATAATATTTATAAACTATATCGCATGTTGGTTATTTAAAGTTAATAATGACATACTCCTTTATTTATGAATCAATACATTCATAAAGCAGTCGGTAATGGTTCTTTAGGGTTCGTTGAAAATGGTTCTTTAGGATGCATTGGTAATGAAATCTTATGCAATAGTCTCTCTATTCTTCAATTTGCGGATGATACGTTATTATTTACCTCTCATTTGCCTAATCATGTCATTACCCTTAATTTATTTTATACAGCTTTGAACTTCTTTTAAGGCTAAAATTAATTTCGACAAAAGCTCTGTTTTAGTATTAAATGATGTTGATAAGTTTTAAGGTTTAATTGCTAATACACTTAATTGTAAAACTATGACTTTCCCTTTTGATCATCTTGGATTTACGATTAGACCAACTAAAGTTAAGCATGATTACTGGTTAATTATAATTGGTAAAATTAAAAAAAGAACCTCTAATTGGAATGGTGGTTTTTTTCGAGAGCGACATCAACTCTGTTTTATCTGCTCTTCCGATCTATTGGATGTCTATGCATCTTTTCCTTGATTGGATGATTACAAAAATTGATAAAATTAGAAGGGACTTCTTATGGAGTGGAGATAATTTTAATAGTAGTCTCAAATGTTTAATTAATTGGAAAACAGTTTGTAAATCCAAAACGGAATGTGGTTTAGGAGTCATTAATTTGTGTAATATGAATTTATCTCTGTTAGGGAAGTGGTTATGGAAATTCAAGGATTTTAATGATAACTCTATTTGGAAAGAAATTATTTCTAAGCATTATTAAGATGGTAGTAATGATTTATACCAAATTACAACTAATGTTACTACTAAATTGTCTAATCTTTGAAAATCAATTTTAAAATGTCATAAGATTTTAATCTAGGTTCTAATATGTTTTTTCATTCGGGTAATAATACATCTTTTTGGCATAATCATTGGATATCTGTCATTCCTCTTAGGGTAGAATTTAAAGAGCTTTACAAAATTTGTAACTTTAAGAATGCTTTAATTTTAGATGTTTTTTCTCTGGATAATGATCCCCCTTGGAAATTTTAGTTTTAATAAAATTTTAGAAGGTGCAACTCTTAGATAATTAGCTTTATTATTTGCTAGATTAAATATATGTAATATTGATAATGAAAATGATACTATTAACTGGGAATGGGATAAGAGCAAGAAATTCACTTCAAATTCTTTTTATAAATTTCTTAATTTCTCGGGCGTAACTAACAACTTTTTTAAACTTATTTGGAAAACAAACGCTCCTCCTAAATTTGAAATTCATATGTGGATAATCATGCATGAGAAATTAAATTTTGTTGAATTTTTAAAAAGGAAGAATGTGCAAATTGATAATAAATGTTCATTTTGTAATTTATATTTTTAAGATATTAAACATATATTATGATTACATAGATACTTACAACATTCTTAATAATACTCTAAGAATCTTTAACTTTAGTCTTACAACCAAAGTGCCTGATTGTGATTATTATTGGAATTATCTAAGAGTTAAGTTTAAAAAGAAAAATAGATTTTTACTTGATACTTTATTCTTTATAGTTTGTTGGTATATTTGGTTTGAGAGAAACCAGAGACTTTTTAATAATAATAATGGTCATATTAATAAATTGGTTTTTATAATTTCATCGTTTTGCTTAATTAGATCTCTAATCCTAAATACAAACTAGCTAAAAATAATCATTTTAAATAATATCTTAGTAAGGTTAGTAATAGCATTAAGCTATTTAGGCATAAAAACAATATTTTTAACATTAATAATTATAACATTAATATTTTCTCAAATTTGAATGATGATTTTACTATTTATCATAGTGTCCTTTTGATTAAAGGAACACGAGGATAATTTTTAAGAGATTTTTGTTTATAGGTTTTAGCTTCATAGTTTTTATCTTTTTGATTTTGATGTCCCTTTTTACATCTTTAGAGTTGGTTAAGATGTTGCATAACGGCTTGGATTCTTTTTTGTCTATTTATTTATTAGTTGCTTTTCTTTCTTATAATTTTAGCTTCAGTTTTATTACTTTAACTTCGTTAATACATATATATGTATATAAACTTCATTTATCTACATATATGTGCATTATTCTTACTGTTTTCTTTAGTCCCTTTTACTAATACTGGTTTAGGCCAGAAAAGATGCTAGATTACTATTTGTAGGTTTTTAGGATTGCTGTAGAAAGGATTGTAATGAGACATTCATTCTGTACCTTCCATGTTCGCAGTGAGGAATTCTTTCTGGTTCTTCCGTGTCTACAATTTGGCATTCTTCATTCTGGATCATTTGTAGTGAGGAGTTCATTCTAGTCCTTTCATGTCTGCAGTGTGACTTTATTCATTTTGGATCGTGCATGTGCATTGTGGTGTTCTTTCCAGTTCTTTCATGTATGCAGTGTGACTTTCTTCATTCTGGATCACCCGCATTGGCAGTGAGGCATTCATTCTGGATTTTCGGAGTTTGCAGTTAGGTGTTCTTTCTCAACTTGAGCTGTCTATCAATCTTATCCGCACCAGGTTGCATCATGGTTTTTTCGGGTACTTCTAACACCTCATTACCAGGCGGTGGCCTTGCCGAAACACGATATCGAGGTGTAATGGACGATGGCCTTGCCGGAGCTCATACAAGATGTATCTGAGTCCTTTTTTATTGCTTTTGTATTATGATTAGTTACATGCCAGGCATGTTAGAAGCACTTTGTTTTCAATGATATATATATATATATACACACACACATATGTGCTCTCCTCTACTTTGAAGGATCACACATTTCCCAAAAATAATTAATGTCTAATATATAATATTTACTATTTAATTAATTTACAATTTTAATAATTAATATTCAATAATTCATTGTAATTTAATATTTAATAGTTAATAGTTAATAATTATTATTAATTTACTATTTAATAATTGATAATCGATAATCGATAGTTAATGATTACTATTAATAAACAATAATTAACAACATATACATAATTGTTACCGATACCTTGACCCGGCTACACAAGGATGATTACAAAGGCCAGACTCGTCTGCTAATAGGAAGGATGATCACGAGACAACATCCATATTACTAGAATATAATGTTCGAACAGTTGTATCTAGCCCGGTGTAAATAAGGTCGATAGATTGGTAATGTAAGATGTCGAAATTATGGAATTTAGTTTGGTTGGAATAGGGGTCGGCAAGGATGTTTGACAAATTGGAGAATGTATGGATGGGTCGGCATAATTTGTAAAACCAATGGGATCGACACATTAATGGCTTATGCAAAAGGGGTCGGCATAGGGTGTTTGGCTCGGCATAATATGGATGAAGCACAGATGGATCGGCATAGCATTTGGGAAAACAAAAGGGTCGGCATGGCATGTTTGGTTCGGCACAGCTACACTCCACAAATATGGATCGGCACAGTGTGAACGGATCGGCATGAGTTGTGAAACCAAAGTGGTTGGCATGGCTCATTCGTAGGATAGGGGTCGGGACAACACGTTTGGATCGGAGTTGCACGACATATAAGGAAGGGATCGGCATACGTTGCAAAATCGGAAGTGATAGGCATGACCCAGACCGAGTCAAGGTTCCAACTAAAGTATTACAAGAACCTTAACTCCACACGTCCAAATGTCACGATACTTAAAGTACCATCATGTCACACCATAAAAGAGCTACCATAGGGATTGCTAGTCCAAACTCAACCCATGGAGGGTTTGGTACCAACCCCTATCCATTAAGAGTTGGTCCTAGCCCTCCCTATGGCGAGCCTATATGCTTAAGGGGGTCTAGTTGCCGAAGTTTCTATGAGATTAGAGGATGCCTTCATCTATAAATGCAGGGGTAGGGGCCATTTTGAGGGACTTCTAGCTTGCAAGTGAAACTCTGCTATTATTGTAACCAAACTCCTTTTATTCTTCCTTGATCTCTTGCTATTTCCTATTGATTTTAACTGTAATTAAGTGAATTGTGAAGCAATAAAGAAAGTATTCAAAGTGGACATAGGCAATCAACGTCAAACCACTATAAATCTTATTTTTGCATTCAGCTATATTTATCTTAATATCAAGCGTAGTTCCTCTATTTTCATTTAGTTTCTACATTTACTTCTCTGCTTAAACCTATCTTTGGGTGTTTGTGACCAATTTTGTTGCAAACATTTTGGTGCTTTTATTGAGAGAGCCAATTCTCAGGCTATTAGGATCACCTTTGTTGCTACTGAATTGAAGAAATCCCCGAAGGAGATCCAGGTTCATTTTCAGAAGCTTGCGGGTACTACTCAGATTTTTCATGATCTAAGCAAAGGGATCTAAGATGGTAAGGCGCACCATATCTACTTTCCACAATGTTGATGCCAACAAAACTACCAGTGTCCAATAAGGGGGCCTAAGAAACTAACCTACTAATGCGAATATGAAGCTTGCTGCAATTTAAAACCCTGCTGATTCCATTACTAGAGCTGAATTTAATGACTTGATGAGAGAACTAAATGGAGAGTCGTATGCAGCTAAACGAACAAATCCAGACTAATGCCAACTTGATGAACTAGATTGCTCAACAACAAAACCAAGGTGCCAGAAGGGATCTCGCTTCTTACTTGGCGTCAATATAGCTCAACTTCATCGGACGAGCACCATAGGCATAGGCATCATAGGGTTGAAGTAGCATGAGTTGGAGTGATGGTACGACACTTGACAGACCAACGCGGTCTACCAAGATGGTTTGGTGCCGACACTCCACAGGGATTGGTGCCGACACTCCACAGGGATTGGTACCGACCCCTCGGCTAGGGGGATAAGTCACCAAGTGCAAGTAAGGAATCATGCTCATGTTAGATCCAGGAACATATACGCCAAAGCACGCTTGGTTTCCGATCAGCTACCTCCTCGGGATGATAATGAAGTGAATGTTCGAGATACACATTAGGAGGATGATAGGCCAAGGAGGTATGAAATTCTCTGGGGACACCAGCCAGAACATTCACATGGGATGGAGCACGACCACCACTTGACACCACCTATTTAGACATCAGATTTATCCGCAATGGTCAAACAGTTGATGAGGGAAAACCAGGGCTTGACAAACAATGACCAGGGAATCTCTAGGAGCCACACCCTATTTATAGACAGTATTTTATAGGAGGAGTATCCTAGAAGGTTTAACATGCCTATGATGCTTGCTTATAAAGAAAAGACCAACCCCTGGCAGCACGTCATGTGGTACGAATGGTTGACGGACTCAGCGAGAGTGAATGATGCTACCAAATGCAGATGCTTCCCAATAACTCTTTTGGGATTGATACAATGTGGTTTACGAGATTACCCCTGTAATCTATCTCAAGATTTGATGAGCTGGCTATAAGATTCGTGGCGTAGTTCTGGATTCATGCTACTCGTCCCAAAGATGTGATGTCGTTATCCAGTGTGATCCAGGCTCCGGGGGAATCACTGAAGGACTACTTATAGAGGTTTCATGTTCCTACCACTGAAGTTAGTAACCCTAATGACTATGCGATGCTTACGACTGTGACAAGAGGGGTTGACCTTGAATACGTGTTCGATGATTGGCTAGCCGGAAAACTATCGACCGCATTGGAGCGCTTCTACTCAAAGGCAGCACGGTTCATGAGAAAGAAAGAGGTCATATTGTCTAAAAAAAGCAATGCCGCAGGACCAAGCGGAGAAGCGGTACAGAGCAACATCACAGTAAAGAAATCTGATGAGAGTTCTGGAAAGGTTCAGGTTAGTGTTCAAACAATCTTGATCAACAGAAAAGGAGTAGAGAAGGAAACATGGTCGGAAGAGGGAGCCTGGAAAGTGGAGGTCAAGGCTTCCTACGTATAACGACTATACACCTCTAAATGCATGTCTAGAGAACACCTATCTGTCTACCTGTAATACTTTCCAATATATAAAACCATGTCCAAAAGAGTCGACTGAGGAACAAAAGCAAACTGGGCAGTGCTGTCAGTTTCATGAATGCTACGGGCACAATACGGACGAGTGTAGGCATCTCCATGATGCCATTGAGAAATTGATTCGGCAGAAAAAGTTGCAGCAGTTTGTCAAGAATCTGCAGGATGGCGGACAAGAAACGTCTGATCCAAATTGAGGGCAAGCTTCGTCTGGGCTGAAGAACCCGCTCAGACCGATATGAGGTTGGTAATAAACACGATAGTTGGTGGACCGCACCCTGCGGACAGGAGTTGACAAGAAATGGAGAGCTGTGCTAATTCAATGAAACATGTGGACTTTGAATGTTGTTCAAATACAGAGGATGGAACTTCAGTTAAGCAATAGCGTACAATGATGGATGATATGGTATTCAAAAGTAGAGATGCCGATAAATTAGTGGCCCCTACTATTGATTCGATGGTTATCTCTACCATGATTGGTCCCGCTTTGGTAAAGAGAATTTTGATTGATTGCGGAAGCTCTATGGACATTATCTTTAAGAAGGCACGTGATCAAGTAAGGATGGAGGCTAAAGATTTGAAATCATCTAAAGCTCGTATACATCATTTCAATGGTATGGAAACCGAAGCAGTTGGTTATGTTGAGTTGCCAATGGAGTTAGGAGAAGGTGAGGATAGAAGGGTACGGATCCTACCATTTATTATTTTGGATGTGGATTCACCATACAATGTTTCCTGGGCCACCTGGCCATGGAAGAATTTTGGGCAGCAGTAGCCCCATGGTGTTTGACATTGAAATTTCCGATAGATAATGGAGTAGTTGTTATGCATGGCAATCATGCAACTGGCCATGCCAGTTAGGTGGCTGAGTTACGAGAGGCTCAGCGAAAAGAGAAGAGAAAAATGTGGACAAGTCTGTCTGCATTCAAGTTACTAAAGATTGACAAATAGCGCCTAAATTTTGGCTTGGGCACCAGAGTCAGTTCTATAGAGATATAGATCCTTGGGATGATAAGGAGGAACCCAAGGAGGCTAAGGCAGCGTTGGTTGAACTGACGATTGATATCATAGTTTGCCATGACGACCCATCGTGGGTGTTGAAGATTGGATCACAAATCAGCTCTTTGATGATGAGAGAACTTACTGATTTCCTCTGAGCGAATCTAGACGTATTCGCTTGGACTCATTCTTACATGTATGGGATCTCTCCTGCCATCGCGAACCATGCATTGAATATTGATCAAAGTATGTCTATTTGAAGAAAAAAAGACGAGATATGGATCCAGAGAGATCCTTGGCTCTTAAAGAGGAGGTGGATAAACTTAAAGCCAATGGGTTTATTCACGATTCCCTCTATCTCGAATGGATATCTAACCCCGTGCTGGTGAAGATGAGAAATGAGAAATGGAGAACATGTATAGACTATTCGGCCCTGAACAAGGCATGCCCAAAGGATAGTTTTCCCCTGCCTAGAATTGATCAGCTAGTTGATTCGACTGTGGGGCACGAATTGTTATCATTTATGGATGTGTACTTATGGTACAACCAAATCTCGATGCACGTCCCAGATCAGGAGAATGTCGGTTTTGTCATGGATGTCGGGTTATACTGTTATACGGTAATGTCGTTCGGATTTAAGAACACGGGAGCGACCTATCAACATTTGATCAACCGAATGTTCAAGAATTAGATCAGAAGGACAATGGAAGTCTATGTCGATGATATGCTTATGAAGTCATGGTGATTAAACGACCACATTCGAAACATAGCGGAGATGTTCGATATCCTTTGATTTTATAGCATGAAAATCATCCGTCTGAAGTGCTCATTCGGTGTTGCATCACGGAAGTTCCTGGGCTTTATTGTCAATGCACAAGGAATTGAAGTGAATCCAGAGAAGGTTCAAGCCATTTGGGATATTCAAGCACTCAGAACTATTAAGCAAGGGCGGAGCCTAAACGGGAAGGTCGCTGCTTTAAGTCAGTTCATCTCTAGGGCAATCGATAAGTGTGTTCTTTTATTTAATTTGATAAAGAAAGGAAAGAGAAATTTCAAGTGGGCACAAGCTTATGAAGGTGCATTCTGAGCTTTGGTGATTCATTTGGAGACACCTCCTATTTTGTCAAAGCCGGTAGATCATGAGGAGTTGTACATTTACTTAGTTGTATCGCCACATGCCATAAGTGCTGCTTTGATTCGTGAGGATAGCTAGATCCAGAGATTGATGTACTACGCCAATAAATGATTAATGGGAGCAGAAAAAAACTACCTGAAGATAGAGAAATTGGCGTACCGCTTGGTGATCGCGTCGCGCAAACTTCGCCCATACTTCCAAGCACATCCAATCAACGTTTACACCGATCGGACTTTACGACATGTCCTACAATGACCCGAGACGTTTGGAAGGTTGCTTAAGTGGAACATCGAGCTCAGTCAGTTCGACATTACATATCTGCCCCGAAGAGCTATCCAGGGACAAGAATTGGCATACTTCATAGCAGAGTTTACCATGCAGGATGAGCCCCTAAAGAGCGATGTAATCCCCACTGTACGATGGAAGTTATATACCAATGGAGCATCCAATGATTATTGTTCCGGAGCGGGTATTGTTCTTGTAACCCCTAAGAACTGGTCAATCTTCTATGCTTTGAAGCTTGATTTCCCTGCTACAAATAACGAAGCTGAGTATGAGGCATTATTTGCTAGACTTAAGCTAGCTAGAGAGCTCGGCGTGAAATCTATCGAAATCTTTTATGACTCGCAGCTGGTGAGGTACCAAGATAGAAAGGACTACCAGGAAAAGGGACAACGGCTTGCCCCATATCTTACCTGAGTTCAGGAGTTGTTGGAAGATGTCAAATACTATGACATTTCGCATATCCCGCGTGAGCAGAACGGAGAAACAAATTTGTTGGCATAGTTCGCAAGCACTAGTGATGCACAACAGATGGGCTTGGTTCCAGTCGAGACACTACATACCCTGAGTATAAATGTCATGGAAGTTGGTCAAATACTGGAAACGGAAACCAAAAGAGAATCATGGATGACTCCATTTAAAGAATACATGTTGCAGGGAATCTTGCCTGAGAAGAGGAACGAAAAGCAGTAAGTCCTTCGTAAAGCTTCGCGGTATATTATGCAAGAAGTAACTACGTATCGAAAGGGATTCTCTATTCCCTTACTTAGGTGTATCACCCATGACGATATGAAGCATGTATTGAAAGTAGTCCATAAGGGAGAATGTTGCGCTCACTTTAGGGGGTAAATACTAGCAAAAAAGATACTCCGTTGGGTACTACTTACCGACTGTGAACCGGGATGCCGCCGATTATGTGAGATGATGCGACAAATGCCAGATATATGTGAAAGTCTCAAAAGCACCGCCGATGGAGATTACGCAAATGGTTAGTCCATGGTCATTCCCTATATGGTGAATCGATTTTATTGGCTCTTTGCCAATTTCCAAAGATGGTGCGAGATATGCAATCATCGCAGTTGATTACTTCACCAAATGGGCCGAAGTGGAGCCATTAGCTATGATCACAACTATGAAAGTCATCAACTTCGTTGTTCGAAACATTATGTGTCATTTCGATCTTCCATGGACTATTATGACTAATAATGGGACTCAATTTGATAGTGCTAAGTTAAGGAGTTTTGCCAAAGATATCACATTGAAAAGAGATTTGATGTGGTCGCTCACCCTCAGAGGAATGGACGAGTTGAAGCTATAAACAAGATTGTAAAGTCTATCCTAAAAATGCATTTGGAAAAGGCTAAAGGCAAGTAGGTGGATGAACTTCTTTCGGTGCTCTGGGCCTACAGGACCACCCATAAGTCTACGAGTGGTCACTCTCCATTCGCTCTTGCTTACGAAGCCGAAGCAGTCATTCCTGTAGAACTCGAAGTCCCTTCCCATCGGGTGACTTACTATGATCCCAGAACAAACCAAAATCTCTAATTGGATTCATTGGACTTTATTGATGAGAAGCACAAGGAGGCTTATTTGAGAGCAGCCACACATCGACACCATATCGCCTGGTACTATAATACTAAATTTCAACCGAGAACCTTTGAAGTTGGCGACCGTGTCCTGAAATGAATTTTTCCATTCTCATCGCACATGAACCCAATATGGGAAGAGCCATACATATTTGAACAGAGGTTTGGAGGAGAAACTTTTAAGCTAGCGACTGTTGATGGCGTGACGCTGCCAAAAGCATGGAATACCGAGCATTTACGACGCTATTTCACCTAAACTATTCCTTTTACATTTCAATAGTATTTGCTTTCACTATTTGCTTTTGATTTGACTTTTTTGGTATGTAATAAGACAAGTTGTTATCTTCCTATTCTTATGATGAATAAAAGCTCGAAGCTTCCTTTGCATAAACTATTATTGCATGTTATGCTAAGTTTGTGTTGCAACTGATTGATATCAACATCTGCAACGTACGAAAAGACGCGTAGAGTTAAAAATCGACTAGTTTTACCGATCCTCGATAAGAATGAATAAGGGGGTTTTCTCGGTTGGCGTTTTCCATAGATCAATCAAAAGACAGTTTTCACAATGAGGAACAAAGGTTGCCGACGGTAAGGAAAATGACAAAAATATCTAAGTCCCTGATGCAGACTGGAGTACTCTAAGTCCCTGGAGCGGACTAGAATATAAACGATTTGACAAAAATCTCTAAGTCCCTAATGCGGACTAGAGTACTCTAAGTCCCTAATGCGGACTAGAGTATAAACGATTTGACAAAAATCTCTAAGTCCCTGATGCGAAGTAGAGTACTCTAAGTCTCTGAAGCAGACTAGAGTATAAACGATTTAACAATAATCTCTAAGTCCCTGATGCGGACTAGAGTACTCTAAGTCCCTGAAGCGGACTAGAGTATAAACGATTTGAAGAAAAATCCCTTAAGTCCCTGACACGGAGTAGAGTACTCTAAGTCTTTAAAGTGGACTATAGTATAAATGATTTGAGAAAAATCTCTAAGTCTCTGATACAGACTAGAGTACTCTAAGTCCCTGAAGCGGACCAGAGCATAAATGATTTGACAAAAATTTCTACGTCCCTTATGCATACTAGAGTACTTTAAATCCCTGAAGTGGACTAGAGTATATATGATTTGAAAAAAAAAATCTCTAAGTCCCTGATACGTACTAGAGTACTCTAAGTCCCTAAAGCAGACTAGAGTATAAACGATTTGAAAAAAATCTCTAAGTCCCAGATGCGATCTAGAATACTCTAAGTCCTGGAAGCAGACTAGAGTATAAATGATTTGACAAAAATCTCTAAGTCCCTGATGTGGACTAGAGTACTCTAAGTCCCTGACCGCGGACTAGAGTATAAACCATCTAGGCAAAAGCATGACTGCCTACGATGAAAAGTCTTAAGTCCCACATTGCCGGCTGAAATTTTTTAAATCCTCTGACCACGGGCTAACTCGAAAACCCAATAGCTGGACAGATGAGCTTTCAATCATTCACTATTTCACGAGTTCCGATCACATATCAGCGGAGAGGCTCAAGCTGTTAGCGACAAAATACAACCGTTAGTTACAGTTCTAGCTTGGCATTGCTTACAACTTAGGGTGGTGCCTACGAAGAGGTTTTGAGATCAGGATAGTGAATTATTAACAAAACTGTGAAAAATATTACAAGTACTTTAAATGGGAAGAATTTACTATACTGCTGGAGTAATAATTCATACGATGATTAATCAAAAAAACAAAAACTTTTAATTCACAATCCTAAAAAATCCATACAAATTATTCAAAAGTTCGGGATCCACACCCGTACATTTGCAACTAGGAAAAGAAACACATGTCTAACTTATCTAGATTATGTACAATGACGCAAGATGCTAATTATTTCCTCGATTTCTTCTCCTTCTTCGGTTTTTAAGGAGTTGAAACAGTCGAGCATCTCTTTCAAGATCCTTTGCCGCTCTCAGTGGATGCCCTTGAGGAAGGAGGAGGAACCTCAATAGGAGTTGTCCTTCTAGGTGGGATGAATTGTAGAGGCCTGAGGAGATGATCTTCAACCACCACCGCATCAGGATCAGCCTTAACTTCACGTTTTAACTTTTCCTCCTCTTCAATTTGCTCTTTCATGCTGAGTTTAGTGGTATGCTCCGATGCACCCATGACCACAACGTTATCAAGCTCTTCAGCAAATGACGGGACTTCGGGCTAGTCCTCATCGAGTGCCCCCAATCACTTGAGCATAAGGCTTTGTTGAGTCAAGATTTTTATAGAGTTTTGATTTCTGACAAAGGAATAAGCCGTGATCGACAAAAAGAAGTTATTCATTTAAGAAACACAAAGAGCTCCATATATTAGAGGTTGATTATTTGATGTTGTAATAGTGATAATCTTGTTAAAATCTATCCTCAAATAATCATGCATTTCAAATATAGTCGATATATATACATTTAAACATCATTGCACATTCACTGTGAAAATTTACACAGACCGGTCGACCGGTTGAAAATGGGGCGGTCGACCGTTTCTGGTAAAGTTGCACAGTAAACGTGCACACATGCACATAATGACTATATATTTAAAATCCTGTCTACCGGTCATTTTTTGACCTGTCGACCGTTTTTAAACAGAAAGCAAGTTTTCCAAAAGACACTTCTCTTCTCCAAAAGTTGCATCTCCTACCTTTCACCAATAATCACAACTCTTAATGGCAACTGTTTCACCAAGAGTTACAACTATTTCTTCTTATATATACTCATCTAAATCGTTGATTCACACAGGAATTTATATGATTATTATATGCTTTCTCTGATCTTACTTTCTAACATTCTTGCATTCTAAAAGCACTCATTTAATTAATAGCTTATTGAATCATTGAAACTATTTTATACCTTTTGATTCAATAAGCAATATACCTTCTTTAATCTTCACAAAACATCAGTCATATACTTTGAGGATAAGATTATAGGAAGGGTGTACTACTAGTGACAAATCCGTGTTTTGAAGAACACAAGTTGTCAACAACAATTGTATTTGTTTGTGTTGAAGTCCTCTTGTTGTAAGAGGCAAGTGTTGAAGTCCTCAGTGTGTTAGAGGCGTGAAATCCCGTTCGGCTGTTCGGGTATTGTAAACCTGTTCCTCCGGGTGAAGCGAGGTAGTTATTAGTGAAAATCCAGATAGGAATCTGGGACTGGACGTAGGACGGTGCTCCGAACCAGTATAAAAATCTCTGGTGTGATTTTTCTATTTTTTATTTTTACTTTGCTACTATCATCTATTTTCCGCATTTATATTATTGTCCATATTACACGATCCGTGTGTACTATATTAATACGTGCATTAGTATACTCACCCTCACTTTCAATTGGTATCAGAGCACGGTCATCATATAACTGTAACACAGTTATTTGATATATTCTTGTAATATGGCAAATAACGCAAGTACTAACACTCAAAACACCACTTACACAGAAGGGCAATCGACACAAAGACCTCCATTTTTCAATGGTCTTAACTATAGTTATTGGGCAACACGTATGTCATTCTTTATGCAATCAAGTAGCTATGATGCTTGGAATGCTACTCAAAGAGAAATAGTGAATCCAACAACTGATTATTCAGAATGGACTGTGGCTGAGAAAACGGCAGCAGCCGTAAATGCAAGAGCAATAAATATGTTGTTCTGTGCATTAGACCAAAATGAATATAACCGTGTTAGTATCTGCACTACTGCATATCAAATTTGGCAAACGCTAAAAATCACTCATGAAGGTACTAACAAGGTTAAACAAGCCAAAATAGCCATGCTGAAAAGTCAATTTCAAAATTTCAAAATGAAACCAAATGAAACAATCAATGACATGTATTCACGGTTTCAAACTATTCATCATGCACTTATTGGGTTATGACAAAAGTATTCTGATTTTGATGTTGTTTCAACAGTCCTACATTCTCTGACTAATGAATGGGAAGGAAAAGTATTAGCAATTGAAGAAGCTAATGACCTTTCCGTCATGAAGCCAGATGAATTGATAGGAAATTTAATGTCCTATGAAGCAAATTTGCAGGCTAGAAAAGAACAGAAAGAAGAAAAGAAAAATGTAGCATTTCATGTTGAGAAAGATGAAAATGAATCAGATTCTGAAGATGAAGATTTGGCGTTCATTGCTAAAGGTTTCAAAAAACTCCTAAAATATCGAAAAGCCAGTCGCTACAATAAAAGGAAACCTGGATCAAATAAACCATCTTCATCTGCTATAGAATGTTTCAACTGCCATAAAAAGGGACACATGCAGAAGGATTGTCCAGAACAAAAGAAAAAGTCAGAAAATGACAAATTCAAATATAAGAAGGACAAATCAAAGAAACGAGCCTTTTCAGTAACATGGGATGATTCAGAGTCATCTTCATCAGAAAGTGAAAGTGATTCGGAGAATGAACAAGCTAATGTTTGTTTTATGGCAACAGAAGATGAGGTCCTACTTAAGAAAAGAGGAAAATGGATATTCTGGCTGATATACTCCTATATTATTCCATTATCTATTATTCCTTTTTGTCGATGACAAAGGGGGAGAAAGTGCTAACAATTATTTGCAGGAATATATATATATAAGACAAAATCTCAGGGGGAGATCACATATTCAGGGGGAGATTCAGAACTTCAGATATATGTTGTCATCAATCAAAAAGGGGGAGAATGTTGAGTCAAGATTTTTATAGAGTTTTGATTTCTGACAAAGGAATAAGCCGTGATCGACAAAAAGAAGTTATTCATTTAAGAAACACAAAGAGCTCCATATATTAGAGGTTGATTATTTGATGTTGTAATAGTGATAATCTTGTTAAAATCTATCCTCAAATAATCATGCATTTCAAATATAGTCGATATATATACATTTAAACATCATTGCACATTCACTGTGAAAATTTACACAGACCGGTCGACCGGTTGAAAATGGGGCGGTCGACCGTTTCTGGTAAAGTTGCACAGTAAACGTGCACACATGCACATAATGACTATATATTTAAAATCCTGTCTACCGGTCATTTTTTGACCTGTCGACCGTTTTTAAACAGAAAGCAAGTTTTCCAAAAGACACTTCTCTTCTCCAAAAGTTGCATCTCCTACCTTTCACCAATAATCACAACTCTTAATGGCAACTGTTTCACCAAGAGTTACAACTATTTCTTCTTATATATACTCATCTAAATCGTTGATTCAAACAGGAATTTATATGATTATTATATGCTTTCTCTGATCTTACTTTCTAACATTCTTGCATTCTAAAAGCACTCATTTAATTAATAGCTTATTGAATCATTGAAACTATTTTATACCTTTTGATTCAATAAGCAATATACCTTCTTTAATCTTCACAAAACATCAGTCATATACTTTGAGGATAAGATTATAGGAAGGGTGTACTACTAGTGACAAATCCGTGTTTTGAAGAACACAAGTTGTCAACAACAATTGTATTTGTTTGTGTTGAAGTCCTCGTGTTGTAAGAGGCAAGTGTTGAAGTCCTCAGTGTGTTAGAGGCGTGAAATCCCGTTCGGCTGTTCGGGTATTGTAAACCTGTTCCTCCGGATGAAGCGAGGTAGTTATTAGTGAAAATCCAGATAGGAATCTGGGACTGGACGTAGGACGGTGCTCCGAACCAGTATAAAAATCTCTGGTGTGATTTTTCTATTTTTTATTTTTACTTTGCTACTATCATCTATTTTCCGCATTTATATTATTGTCCATATTACACGATCCGTGTGTACTATATTAATACGTGCATTAGTATACTCACCCTCACTTTCAGGCTTATCTGTAGTAGCGGGATCCTCGGCCATTTTTCCATGGTTCTTCGTGGTGATATCGCCCCTAGGAGTTAATTCAGAGCCGAGATGACCTACAAAAATTCATCAAAACGCAAGCATTAATCTATAGTCGTTATATGTGGAAACAATAACTTTATTCAATTCGAAGGAGTTCAATATGGTACCCGCATCTGGTTGGCTCTCACTAGTCATCGGGGTGCTCCCTTCAATGATGGGAGATAGCATGTGCGGGCCTAGTCCGGACCTATCTAGATCATAACCGACGTGTTCCTCCGCGGGTTGAGAAGATGATGTTCCAGCCAGCTGAGTAAGAGGAGGACCCTTGGGTTCAGTTCCGGAATACCTTACGACGACTTCTTTTTCCTTGGCCGGGACAGGAGCTTTACAAAATTGAAGTTTTGCGGCTGCCATGTCAGATGGCTCGTTTCCACGGAGCACTTCTTGCACAAGAGCCCCATCATCAAGCTCTAACACTCCCAACTCTTCTTTCTTGATCCTTGTAATGATCTCTCAAGCTTCGATAAATGATTCGAGATAGCCTTCACCTAGAAAAATCAAGTCGCGGTGAAGGGGAACTTTTGCACTGTATTCAACAATGAGTGGGTCGAATAAGTTCTTGATCTCTTCCCTGCCGGACTCAGTTGCCGCCTCAACTTGGAAGTTGGCTTCTACGAGCACCTCTTTCCTGCCCTCTTCACTAGTGGCCTCTTTCAAGGCTTCGATTTAGGCAAGTTTTTCATCGAGTTTCGTCTTTAAGTTCCTTGTTTCGACAATCTCCTCACAGTATTTATGCGACTCCTCCCATGCCTCAATTTTTTCCTCCCCTCTTTGGACAATAATTTTTCTAGTTTGCCAACGTGGTGGGCTAAGACATCATTCTCCTTTTATAAGGGGTCCTTATCTAAAGCTAAGGTGTCACTGCGTTGAAGTGCAGCATCCAGTTCCCTCTTATGCGAAGTATCCAGATGACTTACTACCTAAGCCGTTTCCTTTGCATTTTTCTTTTCCTCGGCAAGCTGAGCCTTACATTCGAGCAGCTCGGTGTCTTAATGTTTAATAATATATTTATCGTGAATGGCCTCTAACTTAAGTCGATCAATTAAATGCTGGTGCTTAATGGAAACTTTGGAGACGTTTTTAAACTAAATGAATGAACACTTCGTGCTGGACGTACACATCATTCATGCATACTAATAAGTTTTCTTTGGCACTTCCAGGAATGATGTGTTGAGGGTAGGAATTTAAGCCCGTTAAACTAGATTTTTAGGAAAGTAGCTTTGAGTTCAGCTAGTTTCTCTATTGTGGTAGGATCTTGGGCAGGAACTGGGAGGATCTATTCAGACGCAACCAGTGGATGTTTGCGACGCTTGCGGGTTTCCCTTGTGCTTGACGACCTAGAGTGTCGGTCGTAGGGAGCGGCAGCTTAGGAACCCCAGTGTGAAGATTTATCTCCGCTATGAGAACGAGGGTTTGATGGATCGCCTTAGCGCAAAGCATATGTCTGAGACTTCCTTGTGGACAAAGAAGAAGATTCTTGAGAATAATAGCCTCCATCCTGTGCATCATCTTTGTCTCGGTGTCTTCCAGTTTTGGAATCCCAACTTGAGCGGTAGTAAGTGGAAGAGTAGTGGAGACGATTGAAAGCATGTAAATAAGACATTACACCTATAAAAAAGCCAAATAGGAGCATATTAGGAGTTGTTATGCGAAGAGTTAATCACAAGTGGATGGTGGAGTGCAAGTGCTTGTGTGTGTCCTGGTGTTTCCCCCCTACGGACCAGTGACATTAGCTTTACTCATTGGAGTTTCCTCTCCTCTTTAGAAGTTTTGCACGCCTTCGCCACTTCTCTAATGTAGTTAAGCCCTTCGACGTCAAGATTAGTGAAGTTGTAATTTAATAGATCGTAGGGGATTGGAATGTCGGAGAGTCCCTTTAACGAGCTTTCCATCTGTTGAGAAGATGACTACTTTTCAATTAGAGTCATGACGAATTTCGAGGTTGCCTCGGCCTTCCTTTTTTGTATCATGTATACCAAACTATTTCCTTTCTTCGGGGGAGGTTGCAATTGGCTAGTGTGTGGCGCATCAACTGTTGGCATTTCTCCGAGGCCTATATCTTCGTTTCTCAGCCTTACATCTTGCGATTCCTTTATCTCCCCTCTTCGATGTCTTCTTAGGTTCCCCTAACCGGGGACACCGCGAGGACATCCATTTCTTTTCTAGATGCTTGTCGACTTTGTCGATTCTGGATGCTTATGAGTCAGCCGGATTGTTCAGAATAATGTTGTCCTCCGCAGCGTTGGGAGCTGGCTTAATAACTTCTATAGGAAGAATCGAGATGTCAAAAAAATACTTGCTTGTGGGTCACTTGCCCTTACTTGTTTCGTTTGTTGACTCAGTGTGGGCTTATTAGACAAGGTAGCAGAGCTTGATCTTGCAGCCGATTTAGAAGACATTATTGTTGAGCACTTCATGCAACTTGGGGTCTATGTTAGCTATACTCAATAGACAATCAATATTAGAAATTATAACCTATCCCCCCATGTCGTGTGTGAACTAGTGCGATGCGATATGAAATAAATGTAAGCAGTTTGAAACTGAAGAAACAAAGGTAAAATATTAAAGCTTGGAAGCTTCAACTAGAGAGACCGTTATCGCTGACCGTCTCAATCGACATGAAAAATGATCGGCAACCGAAGATTCAAGACCGGATGTTGACGTTCGAAGTTATGAAGTCTGTTGTTCAAGTATATTTGGATTTTATACTTAGTTCATGTTAACCAGACTAAAAATTTGTTCGTTTAAACATAAGTCCGTTGATCCAAGTATACAAATTGCATTGTTCTTAGTCGTTTTATGTCCGGGCAAGGCAGTATGTAGTTAGATGTTTGAACAACTTAAGTTAAGATGGTCATTATAGTCAACACCGATCCTTGCCTTAGATGCTGATCCATAAGCCTTACTCTCATAGTCGACCCCTACACTTAGATTCACTTGGCAATACCGACCCTTTCCCGTTGGCCAACGTACCGATCCTTATGTTTTAACCTTCATTATCGATCCTTGAAATCCCTTCTGGCATAAATGCCGATCCCTGTACCTAACTTTTTAGGATGAACCCTCCTTTCCAATTCCTATACCGATCTCTATAAATAAACCTCTATGCTGATCCCTCCAAATACCCTTATTTACACCGATCCCTATACCTAAATTACTAATACTAAACCCACGCGTAACAACTACGTACCAATCCCACAAGCGAACATATTCCATACCGACCCTTCCCATCTCTAATGCCGACCTATCTCTGGCTACCTCTTGTCGATCCCTCACCTGACAATATCACGATATCATGCCAATCCACCTCCTTCTTTTTCATCCCCTTCTCCCTCTCCTTCCTTTTCTCCTTCCACTTCCTCCTTCTCCTGCTCCTACACCTTATCCTCGTCTCCCACATAATATAATCAAATCCACTAGGTAATACACCTAACAAACACTCAAACACGTCCAAGCTTAAGATTCACGACCCAACCACTCAAATGAGGAAGAGATTATACCTATTCGATTTAGATTGCAAGGCCGAAGCTTGGAGTAGGAACGAATTGATGGTAATGGAGGTCGGAGGTGCGATCTCGTACTCTAATTCAAGCTAAAAGAGGGAATTTTGTCTTGCTTCAGAGTGTTCAGTTGGGCAATCAGCAATAGAAAAAAGTTTTTAAGTGTTGGGAAGTTAAAGTAAAAAGAGAGAGAAGGGGGAGTGAGTTTTTATATAGGCGAGAAAAGAGGGGAGACAAAATGGTCACACCAAGTGACTCTGTCATCAGGTTGAAAAAGGGTCAGCCTCGAGGCTCGCCGACCCCTATCCAAGTATACTAGCCAAGGGATCGACATACAAAATGTCGACCCCTTTAAAAAAAAGGAGAGTGTAATAAAATAGTAAAAGAATAAAAATACGTCTGCATGAATGATGAATATGAATGAGGTAAGAAGGAGAGCAAAGGGCAATAACAAATTCTTGAAAACCCAAATGGCAACCGATATCGTAAAGGTTAGGTTATAACGGAAGCATGCAAAATAAAATACTTTAGTAAAGACTAAAGAACGTCCGAACACGTCCGGAAGTCAACAGTAGAACATGTGTATGAACATGCATGGAAGGGGTTTATTATTGACCAAGTCTATGCATTCCAATGGAACGAGACGTCGAACCTGTTCCATTGAAGGTCAATAAAGGAGCAATGATCGACCAGGTACTTGGATAGACCTGCTCCTGGGAACCTGGGTTTCTGCAATTCAAAGCACGTCATGTTATTCACAAGACGTACTTTAGGGGCCAAGCGTTACCCAGTCTCTTGACCCAGCTACACAAGGATGATTACGAAGGCCAGACTCGACTGTTGATAGGAAGGATGATCACGAGACAATGTCCATATGACCAGAGTATAATGTTCGAACAGTTCTATCCAGCCCAGGGTAAATAAGATTGATAGGCAGATAATGCAGGATGTCGAAGTTATGGAATTTAGTTTGGTTGGAATAGGGGTCGGTAAGGATATTTGACAAATTGGAGGAAGTATGGATGGGTCGGCAAGGATGTTTGACAAACTGGAGGAAGTATGAATGGGTCGGCATAACTTGTAAATCCAATAGGATCGGCACATTAATGGCTTATGCAAAAGGGTCGGAATAGTGTGTTTGGCTCGACATAATATGGATGAAGCATAGATGGATCGACATAGCATTTAGGAAACCAAAAGGGTCGGCATGACATGTTTGGATCGACAAAGCTACACTCCAGAGATATGGATCGACAAAGTGTGAATAGATCAGCTTGAGTTGTGAAACCAAAGGGGTTGACATGGATCATTCGTAGGATATGGGTCAACACGGCATGTTTGGATCAAAGTTACATGGCATATAAGGAAGGGATCGGCATACGTTGCAAGATCAGAAGGGATCGGCATGACCCAGATCGAGTCAAGATTCCAACTTAAGTATTACAAGAACCATAGCTCCACACGTCCAAATGTTGTCATATTTGAAGTACCATCATGTCACACCATAAAAGAGCTATCATAGGGATCTCTAGTCCAAACTTAACCCATCGAGGGGTCGGTACCAACCCTTATCCATTGAGAGTTGGGCCTAGCCCTTCCTATGGTGGGCCCATGTGGTTAGAGGGGTCCCATTGCTGAAGTTTCAGTGAGATTAGAGGATGCCTTCATCTATAAATACATGGGCAATGGGCCTTTTTGAGGGACTTTTAGCTTGCAAGTGAAACTTTGCCATTGTTGTAACCAATCTCCTTTTATTCATCCTCGATCTCTTACTATTTCTTACTGATTGTAATTGTAATCAAGTGAATTGTGAAGTAATAAAGAAAGTATTCAAAGTGGACGCAGGCAATCAATGCTGAACCACTATAAATCTTGTTGTTTTTGCATTTGCTACATGTTTCTTAATATCAAGCGTAGTTCCTCTGTTTTCATTTAGTTTCTTTAATTATTTCGCCGCTTAAACCTATTTTTGGGTGTTTATGGTCAATTTGGTTGCATACAATAATAATTAGTATTTAATAATTATTATTCAATTATAATTAACATTATAGGTAACAACCGATAATTAATAATTATAAAATAAGAATTAATGTTTAATAATTAATGTTTAATAATTAATAATTAATATTAAATAATTTCTGTTAAATAATTAATAATTAAAACTAATATTTAATGACGAATAACTAATAAGTAATTAATATTTAATTATCAAGGAGTAATATTTACTATTTAGTATTTGATATTTAATCATTATAATTAATACTTATATTTTTTATTTCAAAATTAAAAAGATTTACAATTTTTTAAAATAAATTTAAAATAGTTCATAAAATTTTGAAATTAAATACTGAAATTTTTCTAAAATTAAAAATTAAAAATTTATAACAATGTTTTTTTATTTCTCTTGTTTTGATCATCCTAAAAATGAATGGTTGAGGCAATAGTTTCCCTTGTTTCCTACCCTCATTTCTTGATAATTTTCATTTCTCGCTTACCCTATTTTTCTTAACTATAAGTTCCAAATTCCACCGCAAAATCCTAAAACAAAATCAAACTTTAAATAGTTTCCCTTTCTCTTCATTTTCTCTACCACAATACGTAGTCCTTATCTCTCCCTTTTCTCAACTATCTCTACATCCGATCATAATCGCAATCCATGTAAATTATACAATCCTATTTTGGAATGAAAGTACTGAAGCTCCTTATTGAATCGCGGTTTCAGTTTAAACATCGAAGAAACAAAACCAAAATAGATTTATTTCAGCATCGCAATATCAATTTAGCAACTAAATAGTAAAAAGGAAGAGGAATAGTAAAAAGCAACATAGCTGAATTGAAGAACGTATGATTCAGAGACAAGTTTGATTTATTTTTCTCTTCTACCGATTCTTTCCCCCTTTTGATTTCAACAACTTTCTTACACTGCCGTTACCACTACTAATTTCATATATGGTTATCTTTCTTTTAGCATCATTGTTCTTTTTTCCTTTTAAGTTTAAAATTAGGATTTTGTATTGCTGATACTAGCACTACTAAGTTCATACTTGGTCATATAGAATATCATTTTATAGAACAATAATGATGCACATACCACGTCAACTACCAAAAGGAAACTAATTTTTTAATAAGTTGTAAATGTGGATTTACAACTATTTATTGATAATTTATCTTACTTTTGGAGTTTTAACAACTGTTTTTCCTTAAATTTTGTAATAAAAATAATTAATAATTAACGTTTAATAATTAATATTAAATATATAATAATTAATAATTATAATAATTAATAAATAAGAAGCAACATTTAGTAGTTAACAGTTGATTATTTCTATAAATAATTAATAATTATTATTAATATATACATAATAATTAACGTTCAATAATAAATATTCAGTTATAACTAGGAAACCATAAGTAATAATTAATAATTAATTTTTAATAATTAATACGTCATATTTAATAATTAAGAGTAATATCTAGAAATTAATAACTAATAAGTAATATCTAATAGTTAAGAAGTAATCTTTATTATTTTATATTTTATATTTAATAATTATAGTTAATAATTATATTTAATATGTAATATTTCAAAAAAACATTAAAATTTCCTAAAATAAATTTTAAAATAGAATTTTTAATTTTTCATAAATGTCAAAAATAAAATTTTAAAAATTTAAAAAAATATTAAAGTTCATAAAATATTTAAAATTTTAGAAAATTCTAAGATGTTAAAAAAATCCAACTTATGTGCGATACAGTATTGCAACTTGTGTATGATACAGAGTATTACTCTCATACGCATCTAGAGATTTATTTTAAACATTGACATATACAAGTTTTTATTTTAGCTCCAAATCAAAATATTTTGGCTCTAAAATCCAAAATTTTCCCTTATTATTTTGGCTCCTTCTTCATAAATCTTGCTCAGATCCATGAAATATTTTGGCTCCCACTTCGCTTCTAATATGTCCTCCTCTTAAAAACATCATCCCAAAACCTTAGATCTAACACTTCCACCTGACCATGACCACCACCGCGAGCTCATTCACTGCCCTTTGATCCCAAACCCAATATCTAACATCTCCACTTCCCTTTGGTGGCCGACGATGCGCCTATTCCTAGCCATCGCCTTCAACTTGTTATGCTTAGCGGTGTACGATGTGCTTCGTCTTGATATATTTCGAAGAAGCCTTTGGGGTTATGACAATGTGATTTAGTAGAGTATTTTGTGTGGCGGGTGTGATTGTAAGTGGAAGGATGAAGTAATATAAGACGATTACCGATTGTAGAAGGTGAATGGGAAGATGGGAGGTGATTTATAGTGTTTGGCTGAAGTCTGGTGCGGAGAAGAGTGAAATTTTGATGAGAGTGGCGACGTGAAGGAGCATGTGTAGGTCGGAGTATATGGGCAGAAATGTGTGCAAATTGTTCATTGTGTAGATTGTGTAGAATAGTTGAAGAGGATAGAGTAGCTGATGCTACCGTAGTTTTAATGGTTTGGACTTGCTTGGTTGATGAAATTTTTTAACGATGGAAGACTTTTAGAAAACCCATTTGAAGTTGTGTTCATTCAAAGGGAGAATCAATAGAATAAGACAACACCAAACACTTAAGTTCAAGCTATCAAGAATCGATATTTGTCATGCCTATTGAAAGTGTTCCGGGAAACACTAGTTATACTAATGTGGAAAGACCCGAAGCAGGTTTAAATTCTGATGTTCAGAAAGAAAAACATCTTCTCTAGAACTAGAAGATTATAGACGGGAAAGAAAATCATGAGAAAAAGATGTCGATGGTAGCATTTGCACTCGAATAATTGAGATAATAATGCTTTTGGAAGCTTAACTGTAAGCCCAGAATGTTACCAATAACTTGATCAGTAAACTGACAATACTTCAAGTGAGCTTAACGACAAGTTATAAAGATCAGATTTTGAGCACTGCTAAAAGGTATCATGTTTGTTTCTCACTTATCAAATTCTAAGAAAGGGTGGGAGTTGAAAGTGTAAGATGAGAAGGAGGGTTAAGGTGTGCATATGGGCTAATATTTCTGGTGAGATTGCAGCTTGTGGGAAAGTTAATTTAGTGTTGATTGGTGGGGAAAAGTTAGAGGAAGTGTTTGTGGAATTCATGTTAGCCGAAATAATTTTATTAAGGTCTTTAGCATGGTTTTATGTAGGTTCATGTGTGTATTACTTTGTGTTAATAATTACCTATTGGTGTATTGTATTACTTTGTGTTGGAGCAAGGTTAACTTATTTCGAATGGAAAAAATTTGGAGAAGTTTTATTGTTTGAATGGATGAATTCTATATGTTTAAATCAATGAATTTTATATGTTTGAATTTATGAAATTGTGATTCTATCATAATTGAAATTGTAAAAAATATTTCATAACATCTTAAAATTGCTGTAGTTGATCATATTACGACATCTAAAAATTGTTTTAGTTGATTCTATTACAATGTTTTTGCAACATCCATAAAACATTGTGAAATCCCTGACCTTATTACAGCTTTGCTTAATACTACATTCGCCAAAACCTTGCAAATCCACTTTTAGGACTTCTAAGCAAGGAATGAAATAGAAATGTGCTTCTCTTTCGTTGCCTATCCTCAAGCTAATGGAAAAGTCAAGGTCATTAGCAAATCAATCAAGTCAATGCCTAAGAAATGCCTTGCAAATATTGAAGGGAACTAGGTTGAAGAACTGCCACTCGTTCTTTGGTCCTATCGCACTTCTAGCCCTACTTCAACCGGCCATACACCTTTCTCTCTTTCATGTGGGTATGAAGCCATGTTACCCATAGAAGTAGACATCCCCTCACCTTGGCGTCTAACCTTTTAGCCCAAGCAAAACAGTAAGCTACTCAAGATCAAACTCGACACTATAAAAGAACAAAGATTTAAATCCAAACTCCATACTGAATCCTACATGAGGAATATAGCTAAGCACTACCACTCAAAAGTGAAGCTCTAGTGATTCATTGTAGACGACTTAGTCCTGCACCGGCTGTTTGCAAACATAAAGAACCCGGCCAAAGGAGTGCTCCTCCCTAATCGAGAGGGGATATATGTTATAAGTGTAATCTTGATAAATGGTTCTTACTGCTCTCTCACACAGACGGAACCCACATTTCCCGCTCTTAGAACCCCATGTACCTCTGGGCCTATCATATATAAGAGCTATCCATAATTATAAGGTCGTGCAACACCTCTTTTGTGAAGAATAAATTGAAGACTTTAGAGCCAATATTGTTCATCACCTTCACCAACGCTATCCAACGAAGATGAGTTATCATGTGCTCGATGCCTTATCTGAGAACTGGTGACCTGTACCGCTAAAGACTACATGAGGCATTAAATGCTCCCCTCTTTACTGACTGGCTATGAAGTGAGGATGAATTACCATGTATTCACTTCCTTGCTTTGGGCCTGCTAAGTTGGTTGTGTGTCACCCAAGAAAACCTTTGAACCCACATTCAGGTTTGTGTTGAGACCACCTGCCTCCTCAATAGACTATCCATTGAAGGATGAGTTATTATGTGCTTATTGCCTTATTGTGGACTACCAACCCCATCATCAAGGACGAGGGAGCCTTAGCTCCTTTCCATGCCAACTGGTGATCCACGACGGTGAATTACTATGCAATAGCTTGCATGTTGGGGAATACCAAGCTATCCGGCAAGATTGAATCACCGTGCACCCACTTCTTTGCTTGGGGGCTGCCTATTGCCTGATGAGTTTGGATGAGATCTCTCCCTTTCGTGCTAGGGAGCATTGATGAGTAGGGAAGTGACTGCAACAGCCTTATATCCTTCACCCATGATGTTGCCCCTTCCTTGTGGGGAATGGGCCACTATTGACGAGACTAGGGCTGTTACCCTAAGCAATACCAAAGTCCAGCGTCTGTAGTGCACCAGCATGAAAATAAGCCGGGCCAACCATTAATTGCCAGTGTGTTACCCAGGAGAATCTTCGAATCTCTCAACGCTCATGTTTATGTCGGGACCACTTACCACTGTTTCTTGCAACGTGACACCTAGGAGAACCCTTGAATCTCTCAATGCTCAGGTTTGTGCTGGAGGCATCTGCCACTCATTCTTGCGCTGTGTCGCCGAAGAGAACCTTTGAGCCCCTCAATGCTTAGGTTCGTGCCAGGACTGCATGCTACTCTTTCTTGCAACGTGCCATCTAAGAGAACCTTGGGCCACTTAGCATTTAGGTTCATGTTGGGACCGCCCAACAGAAAAGCAATATAGGGAGAATCAACCAATATATATACCGGCCTTGGGTCTTGACGAATAATCGAGTTACACGGTCAATGATCGAATCAAAGTCCATTGTCCGACCTAACCTATCAACTAAGTCATTCCAGCACAAGGTTTACAAGAATGGGTTGCACTTGTTGCCCTTCCCTTACCTTACTTTGCTAATCTGTCTTATGAAAATAAAAAAGCACAAATACGCAGGGACTATATTTTCTACTCAACATATGTTATCCTACAAGCTATGCACAAAGAAACAAGGGCAGAGAACGCAATAAAGTACTTTGGAAATTTTCATAACAAAATGAATTCTATTCATTTACAAAATGTGAGGGAACATATCTAGCCTCGCTAGGTATACAAAAAGAGGGAAGAAAAATATCTACAACGTCGACCCTTCAACTAGTCTGGTCAAGGAGTCCAACATCCCCTGTGCTAGAAACGCCGGCAAAGGAATCCCAGCTACCCTTATCTCCTTGGCCACCTCCTCCCAGGCTTGGCAAAGGCCATGTCATCAAACCTACTAATGGAGGTCGAAATTTGATAGTTTTCCCTAAGCAGGGCCTCGGCCAATTGGCCCACTTGTCCTCCTGCTTTTTCTTATCAGCTGCTATGTCTACGTCCGACCGACGCCCAACCATGTATTTTTTCAGGTTGGCCCACTACCGACAACCTCCTTATACACCCTTTCCAGCCTCATTCTAAGGTCCATCGTCGCATTCTCTACCAATTTTTGGGCCCTAGTCGCCTCCCACATCGATTTTTCGACCGCCTTGGTCGCTTCCCTGGTCGACTTCTCTACCAGTTCCCTCGCCTCCCTGGCCTTAATGACCTCGGCCTCTACTGCTCATCGGGCCTCTCCCTTAGCCTTTCAATCCCTTTAGAGGTCCTTCACCTCTCTTTAGATGCGAAGACAGTGATACTAGCCTAAAAGACCATGTTAGAATAACAACAAAGTAAAACAGAAGTTCAAGGTCGGTTACTTACTAGTATGGCATTCTGAGTTAGGATATTTATTACATCCTTTAGAGAATGCCATTTCTACCGGTCTAGGTCTATGGGGATATGAGGAGGCCTCCACTGGCATGAGTTAGAAGGTCGACGGCAGGCATTCTAGGTCATTGACATCCTCGCCATGGTTGACATCCAAATATACCTACCCCAACAGCTACTCCCCCTCATTATCTATCAGCTCCTCCAAGTCATAAAGGTTAAGGAACTTATCGAAGGGAGAGGTGACATCAATAGCCGATGATGGGCCATCCATGTCTATCCTCCTGTTCTTGCTCCCAATGGACAACTAGAGCAATCGCATGAGGCTGGAAGGCATATCAATAACTAGCTTGTCGACTTTGGGTACAGCAGGGGCCTTGGGTGCAACGGGCGTAATAAGGGCGGTAGGCATTGTAGTCATGACGATCTTGATGAATCCCCCCTCTTATAAAAAGCATCAAAACCTAGCATGTCGGTCACCACAACAATAGAAGAAACAAGGGTTAGTCAAAATTTAGAATAAAAGAAAGACCAGTGCAAGTAAACTACCATCAGTACCGACCTGGCCTTGCTTTTTGACAAGGTATGGGTAGGATGAGCCCGAACTATCCTAGCATAAGGCTCACCCGGAGCTCCAACATTGTATCTAGGATACAAAGGGTCATGTGTAGAAATTTTCTCGGATGAGGAACCTACGTCCCTACCGATGCCCAACTCTTGTAACCTTCTCCCAACATTTTTTCCTCAGAGCTCGCCTCAGTATCCCAATCAATGGGTGGCATCTCACAATGAGGTACACGAACGTCAACTAATTATTTATAGGTTAAATACCTCCACTATGACATCGACAGTAAATCACCTAACTTGTCAAGGTAAACATGTTGCCACTCTCCAGGCTCCTCACCTGCAATGTTTTCATCATATCCCCGATCCTCGTTCGTGATAGGCTTGGCATCGAGGTTCAAGAATTGGACTTTAAAGTGGACCCGCTTTGCCTTGGTTGCCTTCTTTGCTAGTTTCTTTATTTGGATGGCCCATTCCTCGACCACTGCCTGGTCCATCCTCAATAGCCCAACCCGATGGAGGTTAGCATTAGTCACCAAGATTTGCAGATCCCAATGGCTGGCAGCGACCATCTTCAACAGGTTCATGTTCTCGTTCAACATCCCAAGACTGACATCGGTATAAGCAAGAGAGGCCCATGTAAATAGGCAAGTTAAGTAAAGGAAAGAAGAGAAAAAGATGAAGGGAAAAGAAAAGTAATAAGGATGGGAACTTGTGGTGTTGGAGCCCAAGGTTGACCCTTTGAGGGACAAAGAAACATCTCTTCGTCCGGCCTGAGGCAGCCTTGCAAACGATGGCCGATAAAACAACAGGCTTAGAGTTAGCCTGAATATAGAAGTAGGTGTCGATTAGCTACTCTGCATTCTTTTGAATCGACAAGATCAACTATATGAATTTAGCTTTTGGCTTAGGAAGGCTAAGTTCCATGCAAGCAGCATATACCCCATATAGGAACACGTAGCTGTTTGGGGGTAAGCTGACCAAAGGGAAGCCCGTATGAATTAAGGATCAAGACAAAGTATGGATGGAGGTATAGCATAACCCTCACCTTGAAATAGCCCTTAAAATGGCAAAGTATCCCAAGAGAAGGTGATCAGGACGCTCGATGGCTATGGGATATCGAACCATCCCAGTGTTAGACCCATGGTAGGCTCAGCTTGACCAAGTCAATTTTCTCATATTCTAGCTCGAAAGTTTTGAGACTAGCAAAATAAACAGAAGTTGATTTGATAGAGTTAAGTGTATGCCTTAGGAGCAATTATTTAATTTGTTACATATATTTAACTTGTTGACCAATCTTGTTCAAAATAAAAGATATTTTCTTTCTATAATATATTTGATATAATGTGTTATATTAATTAATCAATTTAATTATAAGTATATTTAATAGAAAATCCATAAATGGTATACGATGTGATATTAATTACAAAGTTTTGTAACCGTGAGTAATTTATCAACAAATATAAATATACCATTTTAATTGTTCCTAGTCAAGATACATCGAGATTGGATATCGATGTATTCGTTGAGACTAGAGTATATAATGTTCTCCAGATATTGGACAGTGTATTACTCATAACTGCCGAGGGTACCAAGAGGTTACATAGTGATAGTTATTGGATAACTATGAAATGACTCACTTAATAGTTTTCAATTGGTTAATATAACTTAGGTCAAACAGAAAATATCGATGTGACTGATTTATACAGTTCTCTCGACTTGAGAATACCGTAGATCTTCAATATGAAAGCTCCACTTTGATTATAGTCAAATCATGGAATGACATCCATTGAGTGACTATGGTTGGGTCGAGTGGAAAACTGAAAGTAAAGCACCATTTAAGGGAGGATTTGTCCTCTCAGTTATATATGGTTAGTATCACGGTCATCTCAAAGTCAAAATCTCTTGGCAAAGAATTTCGATTAATAATAATTACTATTATTGAACCAAGGACTTTGTAAATATGGACGGTGTTGGAATTTTGACCATTACCGAATTCCATAAGTCCAAAGTGATATTGTTTTGACGACGAAAATTGGTGTAAAATAAACGTCACAGCCGTATCGCTTAATAAGGTAAAATTGGATTTTACCGAAACTAAGTAAGAGAAAAATTTGGCCAAAATTTCACGCCACCTGCTAAGTGACATATAAACATTAAAATTTGAATATTTCGATGTTAGTTATATCTCAAACAACTAAAGGCACTGCACCCATTTAGTAGGAGCATTATAGAAGTTGATGAAAACTTTTGGATTGATACATATAGATATATACAATCGTTAGTCTATTAATACCAAAACAATTCCACATACTTTGTTGCATTCATTGATGAGTTATCATCGACATGGACATGTGTATTTGATACATATGTAGTACGTCTAAGATAGATTCATGGAGTATAAAACAAAAGTAAATAATATAACATGTAATAGAAATGATTCGATTTGATAGAATGAGTGAGCATATTGGAAACAGTTTTATATGTATCTACTATGAATAAAGATTAAATCTCAAAAGTCACTCCTTCATGAAATACATAATGATGCATCAACAAGGAGTGATCAAACTTTATTGAACAAAGTACGATTAACTATGAGTATAGTTGAGTTAAATTCTTTCTTTAAGGTAATATTTCTAAGAGTCGTACATATGGTTAATATTATTTCATCTAGAAGATAGTTTACAAAATTGTACAAGATAAAGGTTTGTAAGAAATCCCAACATAACCTAGGCCAAGGAATGGGCAGGTTGTGCGAGTCGAAAGTTAGCACATAATAGTTGTTCGTGCAGGATCTTGTATGAATCTCCCCAAAAGAAGTTTGAAAAAGACTATCATTGGATGACGTATTTATGTTTTGAACATAAATTTTGTAAAGTAAAACCATCAGTTTTACAAATAAGAAAATTCATAAAATGTTTATGAATACCTATTTCATTACACTAAAAAAACAATCGATGTTTCAAAAAGTACCAATTCATAGTGAAATAATTTCTTTTAGAAGTTATTGGCAGTAGAATGGAATTAGATATGATTCAAAGACAAAACTGATTACATGAGATGAAATGAAATTAACTTACCTAAACAAACACATCACATTATAGTATCTAATAAGTACTCTTGCCTATTGAAGAGAAACTATAAGTTTCTTATCAATGTCGAAAATATATAATCCTTGGTTGTTTAGTTAAACCATTAAGAGTATTGGCTCTATGATATGGTATAATGCACGGATGCACAATAGATTCTAAGTACATTATCAAAATATGATTTTGGTAGATATACCCAAAAGGGATACGATCCATCGGCCACGAATGTGTCTTCAAGAGCAAAATTGATGCAGTTGGAATATAATGAGCAACAATGATAAGAATAACATCACAAATTTTTATTGTTGAAATTGGTGTAATAGTTTCAACATTCAACATGCTTAAGTTACTTCAGATTTACTCACAAATTTATCATTTAGTATAACTCAATGTTTTTGTATGCATATATTGAAATATAAAATTCTAAATAATGATTTAGAGTAAGTCGTTTTATATAATAACAAAAAATGTCTCGAAGTCGGTGCAAGCGATACTGAGTTTATGAGCCCTTGTATATAATCCAAGAAATGATAGAAAGTATCATTTTACAAGCATTTAAGTTGAATAAACATTTTGATATAAATATCAAATAGTTTGATTATCGATCGAAATGTAGAGGAAGTGTGTGTCCATAAGAAAGAACATTAAAAGGCACATTGATATTTCTAAAACTCTAAGCAAATAACACATTGTTGACTTTTAACGATGTATTTGCATTAAAATAAGCCATAATTGCTTTAATAATCAACGTTGAATTTATAAATGATGTCTTTTATAGTAAGTATAAATGATATTGGAAATGTCCCAAGAGGATATACAAGGACATCTTATTAAAATGTTTAATACAAAGCATGTAAGACAGATTCCTTATACATTGACAATATGAATTATCATGCACGTCTTTTTCTATGATATCGATATTTGTTTATGTATTTGATAAATGAAGCAAATATAAAATCCAAATTGATACCACTAAATGGTAGTTTGGAGTGTTCTCGTGTATTTACAAAATACTAAAGAACTGTTTACGAAACAACGAACTCCTTATGAAGGAGTGTTCAGACTCAAACTTCATAAGTGATATTGAGTATAATATGTCAATAATAAATTCAAGTCTAGAATCTTTAAGTAGGAAATGTTCCAAATGAAAGATTAACTGATTCAATGGAAAACGCTAAGTCCATCGCCATGAATAGCGCGACAATAAAGAAATGTATATAAATATAAATGTACAAATTTATAACTTAGCCATGGGTGATTCCAAATGTTGAGAATCCCATGACATTTTTATATGATAACAATGTCACTATGTAGTTCATAATAGAACTATGAGCTCACTGGAAGTTGAGAGACATACTCCGAACTATTCCATATAATAAAGGTAGTTTATCTGCATTAGAGAGAGTTGATTGACATAATAGATAATTGAAACATAATAGCATACTCCTTTACTAAGGTACTGGTCAAATTGGTTTTGAGGAAACCGATTGGAAAAGTTGAAATAAGATTCCATAATTGACCCCAAGTTCAAGTGAGAGATTGATATAGTTAGGGGTATGCCCTAGGGGCAATTATATAATTTGTTACATATATTTAACTCATTAACCAATCTTGTTCAAAATAAGAGGTATTTTATTTCTATAATATGCTTGATATAAGGTGTTATATTAATTAATCAATTTAATTAAAAGTATACTTAATAGAAAATCTATAAATGGTATATTTTTCGATAGTAGTTACAAAGTGTTGTAATTATGAGTAATTTATTACAATAAATATAAATATATCATTTGAAACGCTTCTAGTCAAGATGCATCGAGACTATATATCAATATCCATTGAGAATAGAGTACGTAATAATCTTCAAATGTTGGGCTGTGTATTATACTCATGACTAATGGGGGCACTAAGAGGTTACGTACTGATAGTTATTAGATAACTATGGAACGAATCACTCAATAGTTTACCGTTGGTAAATATGACTAAGGTCAAACAAAAAATATTGATGTGACTGATTTATATAGTTCTCTTGACTTGATAATACCATAGATCTTCAATATGAAAGCTCTGCTCCAATTGTAGTCATATCATGGCATAACATCCATCAAGTGACTATAGTTGGGTTGAATGGACGTATAGAAAGTGAAGCACTATTCAAGAGAGAATTTGTCTTCTAGTTTATATGGGATCGGTATCAACTCAAGGCAACTCAAAGTCAAAGTCTCTGGCCAAAGCATTTCGGTTCCTAGTAGTTATTATTAATTCAAGGACTTTGGACTATAGAGTTGAATATGGACGATATTGGAATTTTGACCATTAGCAAATTACATAAGTCCAAAGTGATATAGTTTTGTTACGAAAAGAATTGGTATAAAATAAACGTCAGAACCAGATAATGCTTAACAATGTAAAATTGGATTTCACCACAACCAAGTAAGTGATAAATTTGGCTAAAATGTCACACTACCTGCTAAGTGATATGTGAACATTAAAATTCGAATAGTTCGATGTTAATCACTAACCAAATTTAGACCTAACGAGTCATACAATCAAAATGGTGAATTCTTGTTAGACCAAAAATTTTAGTTAGTTTATAATCGTTATAAATTAATTAAATTAATTAATATATATGAAATATAAACTATAAAATTTACAATATGGTTTGAGGAATAAATATTATTATATATTTATAATAGCCTCAAGAACACTTAAAAATGGCGTCGTCTGTATCGCCCTTGCTTTTGCTCCTTTCGAGTTTTTGCTCCTATTAGCTTCCGTTCGCGACCAGCCTCCTCCTGCCCCCTTTCTTTCCCTTCTGTCCCCTATGCCTGCCTCGCCTCAACTTCCCCTCCTCCCCTATCCCCCGTCCCCTATGCCTTCTTCCACCGGATTTGGAAGAATATTTAAGGTCTTGACTCCAGCGACTTCTTGCCTTGTGCCTTCCTTACTTGCGACGATGATTTTCCTCCTCTGCCCTCATTACCTTCAACCGTCGCTGTTGATGTTGGCTCATGCCCACGTACTGTGTTTTCGTCCCCTTTATCAGATGAAGATTGTCTATCTGATATTGATGGAATTCCACCGCGTGTGGCTGAGGTTGTTGACTCTTGTGTTGATGGGGTGGAGTATGGATTGTCTGGCCGTGAATTGCATGCAGCTGCTACTGAATGTTCGAGTCTTGCCCAATGCACCCCTTGTGTTCGACTAAATGCCGTTGATAATTGTGCTCCCATTCTCTTTGATAAGTTTTCTGTTGAATCTAACCAAGCTGCCGCTGCTGATAAACCCATTGATGAGGACCCTCCTGTTGCTCCCTCCCTGACCTGTACAAAATCTTGGACTTCGCTATTTACTTCATTGCCCCGTAATGCAGGTGATTACAATCCGATTCATTTTGAAATTGTTGAGGAAAATGGAGTGATGATCCCTCCTCCTATTGTTATGCAAGCTGGTTTGGACTATTGGTCAGATTACTTGGTTGGATTCTTTCTAGACCCATCTCATCGCTTGCTTGATGTGGCTTTGGTTTGTCATAGGGTTTGGAGACTTCGTAGCGATCTTCATGTTAGGCTGGTTGATTCCATGTATTTCCTTTTATTCTCCTCCGGCGACGATCGCTGCCGTGTTCTTGAGGCTGAGCCTTCTATTTTTGGTGGGCAACCTTTTATTATTACTTCTTGGTCTCTGACAGTTGCTTGTGCTCGAGAGCAAGTCCTCTCTATCCCCGTTTGGGTTTACTTTTCCCATATCCCCTCTGCTTTTCAACATTTACTTGGTTTGAATTGGCTAGCTTGTAATGTAGGTAAATTGAAATGTTTTGACACAAATACGGTTGCGTGAGAAAAATTGATGTTCGCTAAGGCTCTGATCGAGATTTCCCCTTCTAATCCCCTCCCTTCCTATATTCCTGTTCAGTTAGCTGTTGGGCACGTAGTGGAAGTCCAGGTTTGCTACGGTTGGGTTCCTGACATTTGTTTCTCATGTCACTCCTTTGGCCACTTGGCAATCAACTGCTCGCATTCTGTTGTTTCTGCGGCTGCTCTTAAGATCCCTCTTCCTCGGCCACCGCTCAGGAAATGGGTTCCTAAGGTTTCTTGTCAGGTTACTCCTCCTCCTGCTCCTTTATTTGTCCCATATCCGCCTCCTTGTTCTGTTGCTCGGCCTGCTCCCCCATCATCTTCTGTGGCTCCTTTTGATGTCTCTATGGTTCCTATTCCGGTTCCAGTTCTGCCTCGTTTGCCAGTTGTTTGGGACGAGTCCGAGAGATGTTGGGTTGATCACATTTCTGATATGCGAATGAACCCCTTGGATGACTCCTATTTTCGATTTGTTTCGGATGATCGTTTGGACCTTAGATGCCTTTATTACAGGCCTTCTGGTGACTCCTTAGTTCTCGATGTGGATGGTCCGTACGCGGCTTTGAATTCTGACTTACTTGCTGATTCTACTTGGGATCGTTCCTTTATATACTCATCTGATGTTGTGGTTTATGACCTTTGTCTTGCTGTCCTTCTCTGCCCCTTTGCTGGTATTTTTGGGAATGTCCCTTTAGTTTCATCCCATGTGATTGTGGATGTTGGTGCTTCTGCCTCCACGGAGGAGACGTAATCTAGGCATTATTTTTGTAGCTGTGACGTGTTTGTCACACTCCAGTGCTCTATTTTCCTTATCATAGCAGTTAAGGTGTTTTTACCTTACTTCTGTATTTAAAGTTCTTATTACGTTCGTAATAAAAGTGGACGGTCCACTATAAAACCGGCTTTCCTTGTAAAAAAATAGTTATAAGTATATCGATCGATATGCGATCGACAAAGAATTAAATTAGATTTAATTAATAATATTTATTTAGGCTTAAATGAGCCATTAGACCATGCTGTTAAGATGTTATTTCGATAGTAATAGGGCTTGTAGGAGGCAGCTAAAAAAGCTTGAGGGGTTTGGAGATAGACGGTTGAGATTTGATGAGAAATCGTGTGAGATGTGATATATATTCCTCTCTATTTCTTCCACTATAAAAGAACCCCTAACCCTATTGTAAAATGGACTTGTTTGGCTGCCATTTCCCTATCATTGCAGGCCAATCTCATCAACAAGGAGCTCCAACAAATTCATCTCAAACCAATTCAAAAGGCGATGGCAATTGGATAGCAAAATGTCTATGGTTCAAGGATTAGCAGTCTGCCTAATCGAGAAGATTTCCAAGGAGGGAGAATTCATCATTACAAGTTGTGCCCTAAGACATTAGTATTAGGTATGTATTTATTATGCTGTATGATTTATAATTTCTAGATAACATTATATTATTCATATATATGTATATATATATATCATTATTATATTCTAGTTAGGTGAGATTCTTATATGTTTTATTAATGTTGTCACATATTCGATTGGTTATATGTATGTTTCAATTTACTAAAAGTATTTTTTTACATATAGATCTAAAGTGCACGGCCAAATAAATTTTATTTTAATTATTTTCATTTTGTTAATATATATATGTGTGTGTGTGTGTGTGTACTAATATATTACTTGATTTTAATTCTATGACTTGTATTTAACTGTATCATCATATCGTGTTTATAGTTGAAATTATATTTTATAAATGTATATCTACATAGATTATATTTCCCTATGGCTGCAAATTAATTTTTAATTTTTATTTATTATTATTTAAATCAAAATACTAATAAGATAAATCATATAAAATAAAATATGTTTCAAAATTAAATTTTAAATTTTATATTTATTTTATCATTATATAAACTCTCGACCAAAAATTCATAATTTAAAAATCATTTTTTATATTTTAAAAAAATCAATTTAATAAACGTCGAAATAGATTGATTAATTAAAAATATTGTTTTGACCAAGAAAGTTCTGAAATTTTTTTAGTTACTTTAAAATATCATGCTTCGTTTTCTAGAAATTTAAAATTCGAATAGTATAACACGAAAATATTTTTATTATCATGTTTTATTTCAAATAATTAATTAATAATATATTTTAATGTAATAAAATATAAATAATTTTTTTTGCTATGCATTCCATTTGAAAAAGGTTTAATACACTCATACGCGCACAGACACACACACACACACACACACACATATATATAAATTCATAATTAATATACATACACATACAAATACATTTACGTATTTAAATTTTATAAATATACTTATACATATATATTTAAATACAATAATAATAATTTTATTACTGAATTTCATACATATATAATATATGTGTAAAATGATTTTAAAAAAATCTTTATATATTATATATATATGTATTTATTTATTTAATATTTAGTGCAATACACTCTCTGTGTGTGTGGGGTGTGTGTGTATGTATATATCATTAATATTTTTTACATATAAGGTACACACATACATACACACACACACATAGTTTTTAATATTTATATAAATAATAAGTTTACACACATACATATATTTGGACAACATTTGATACATATAGGATGAGCTAATATGTCTATTGGATGTAAATTCCAACATTTATATACGGCCATGTTATACCTTGCATGGATTATTATGCTACACATTCACACACATACCTATATGTATATGATACATATGTATACTATTGTATTTAATTAAATATAAATAAAATAAAATTGTATCAATATTAATGATATATATACACACACACCACACACACATACAAAGCGCCGACATCTTTGTCCAACAACACCTAAAGGTGGAAGCTTGGTGACTGTCTCATGGCATGACCAGGCTGGCCACCCCTTGAAGACCAGCACACAATTCAAACTCCTAAGCCAAGTATCTGGCCTTACATTTCTTATCAATTACTCTATTTTATTTTTAAAGCCTTAGTCATGGAATTTGGCTCTATTCCAATGTCCAATATCTAAATAATTGCAAGTGTTTATTGAAAATTACAAGTTCACTGTAGAGTTTGCTAGCATCGATCGACCACCAATCAATCGACAACTAAAAATGGCCAAAAAGGTGGATTTCGACCATAGCTTAACACAAAATCAATTGCATTGTCGATCATTCAAATAAAAAACCAACAATAAAAAGAAAAGGTAGCAAAAAAGCATAAAAGCTTCAAAAATTATAGAGCTTGGTCATGGTTATAGTGTTCACAATGGCAAAGAAGAAGAAGTAGGAAAAATCACTTATTATCAATGAAAGCATAAGAAGTCAAGAGTTTGGAAGGTTTTCAAGAACTTAATGGTTGAAGATTTTTTCGTTTTGGTAAAGATTGAAAGAAGAAGAGATAAAGGTTATTTAAATACCTATCCTTTTACTCTCAGTTGTTGGATTCAAAGAGCCATCAGATCTTGGCCATCTAAGTGTAATCAATGTCATTGTCACTTCACCCATATTGGAAACATGAATGTTAAAAAAGTACTCATCTTAGCTAATGACAAAGCGCTATGTGGGGCACACGTTAAATGCATAGTGGAAGAACCAGTCGATAGGATCTTTTTGACTTGACAAGCCCGCCCTTGTTCACAGAGAAGAGCTTGGAGGAAGAATGTTCCCCAAATTTCTCACAAGTAAAATTAGCAAGCTGATTAAGCACAGCCCACCCCAATCCATGCTGGCCTAGCACATCTAAGCTCAGCCAATCCACGCCGACCAAACTTAGTTTGGTCCCAAGCTAGCACATATACTTAGCAACCTTCTGGGTATATTATCCTCCAGATCAACTCAAAAAGGCTCAAATGACTAATTCATTAGATAAGACCAGCTCAAGCATAATTCGTCTTTGGTCCGGCTTCATCGTAGCCCACCTTTGATCGGTCCAAGCAACCCGTCCTATCATCCTACAACTAGCCCAGCACATCCCTAAATCGCAACTTGGTCCTCACTAATATTCAGCTTTCCTCTAGCATCGTCAGTGAACAAATGGCCAGCATTACCTAGGGAAATCCATTCATCTACCTGGCCATATAGGCAAGCAAAAGTAAACGATAAGCCGTTAGTTGCACTAGGTGCTGTAGCAAGTCGACCAAAAGCATACATACTCCTATAATACGCCGTCGGTATTAAATGCATATTGAATGCAATGCATGTGCCTAGTACAGAGGGACAATTAGCATATCTCTCAGCCACACATCTTATTCCACCTTTACAGTTGTCATCCATCAACCCATGCGACCAAATCGATGGTTGAGCATGCTTCGCGTCTATTTTACTACGCAATCTCAGCCATTCATCATCCACTACGGCCACTATAAATGCCTCATGTTGTGATGCTTTAAAGGGGCTGAAAACTAGTTAAAATCTAGTTGAATTCTGGTTATTATCTTCTACTCAGAAATTCTCTCATAGAAAATCAAAGCTCCAAGCTTTTAAGATTAACAACCTTTTATTCTTACGTATTTATTTCTTGTTATTCTATCGTAATTCCTTCTAATTATAAATGAGAAATACAGCAAGAGATCTTCATAGTAGACGTAGGCAAGCTTATAGAACTACTCTATATATTTGTGTCATTTACTTCAATTTGCTTGTTTACTTTCTCATTTTACATTCTAAATCCGAGTGATTAGCAAGTAACATTTGCTATTACGATTGCATTGGTCTAATTCCGAGGTTTATTAATTTATTAGTCAGCACATATGATCATATATTATTTCATAATTATATCATATTTGGTCATACATTATTTCATTTAGTAACATAGTATAAAAATTTCTCATGAAAATAAAAACAATTTAAACATTTAGGTACATTGTGTTATAAGAACGCACAATAGGAAGCTTCTAAGAAACAAACAAAATGGGGAGTCGCTTTTAAAATTAGAGAATCACTTTTCTTTTAAGAATGAAAGGAAGATTTGAGTTCTCAAAGAAACCTAATTTCCACGGTACAATAACCCCTCCCGAGGACCCGAGTATACTACCAATAGGTGATAGTCACTAAGCTACCTCCGATGTTGGGTAGGTTGACCCATTTGGACCAACCGAACCCTAAGGTTGCATTGAGAATTCTTGTTGTTGTTTTCTTACTCAACACCTATAATACTCAACAAAGATGTGTGATCGTAGATAAATGCTACTTTCGCAAATTGCTATTGTACTCGTACATTTCTTATTGAGCACTATTAAAGGAACTCCAATTTTGGATTCAAAATTTTGAAGAGTTCCACTCAGAGAAAAATCTATTATGCGGACTCCATCTGTATAAAATGGTTTACAATTTTATTCTCATGCAAAACAAAATTCGGCAAGAAAAAAAGATAATGGTTAAAACTATTCTCGATGGAGTCTAGTCATAAAAAGATGAAAAAGGGCAATTGATTACTGAAAAATTGAGAGTGGTCATGAATTTTTTTCACTGTTAAGAAGGAAAATTTTTGTACACTTTCCGACGAATTTCCAAAAAATGAAAAAATGACCCTCCATCTTGATTTGGAGTCCCTTTTTACAATGCCGGATTCAAAAAAATATGAAAATCAATCTGAAATTTTGGAATGAGTGATGGCTCAGAAAAAGGAATAATTTTTAATGTTGATCCACACTCTTACGGGAGCACTATAACAATATTCCTTTTTTTAGCGTGCTACTATTGGCTCTTAGTTTTTTCTTCCGGCTACCATAACTAAATGTCACTTTAATAATTTATGCTCCATGCTTCTTAATACCAATCGTTATTTTTTCTCCACCAACCAGACACCCAAACATTTCAAAGTCACCCTCCTGAACCTAAAATTAAACCAAAACACACCTATTTTATCTAACGATCGTCAAGATGGAGTCTTGTCATTCATCTCAGGAAAATCCTAGTCAGAAATCTTCTTCTTTTCGTCAATCAACGTAGTTAAGTAAATTTTTTTATTATCGTCAATAAAATCTACAACATCGTCTTCGCATTGCTTTTTTATTTTGAATTCTAATTATTTTAATTCGGTGATGTCGAACGTCCAAAACATGAATCCCTTATTGAGAGATGTGAAAACATATCCTAAAAACCAATCAAAAAACCATAAATAACATATCTATGATTGATTTGAAGAAGAAATATAGGTTTTAACACACAAAAAGAAAACTAACCTCTTTGTGATTATCACAATTAGGATTCCACTAAATCTTCACCTTCCATCATCTGTTAGGTAAAAAGAGATTTTTTTTTTTAGGATTTAAGGTTTGGAATATTGGAGAAGTATGCAAGATTTGTTGAGAAGAGATGAGAGGTACTTTTGTCTAGGGCTGAGTGAAATAATAGAAAATGGTGGTCAAAAGTTAAAAAATATTGATATATAATAAAATTATAATGGTGGACGAAAGTAAAAAAAAGGGATGCCAATAGTAGCACACTTTTTTTAAGAACAGTGTGCCCCTGTGAATAAAATATGAAGTCTCCTTCACTGGTGTTTTTTCTTCAAAAATACGAGGGGTGCATTTGTGAAGAACGGAAATGAGGTATTTGAATGAGGAAGATTAGTGAATGGAAATACATTTGCAGCTACGAACGAGGTATTTGAATGGGGCATTTAAGCAGGACATTTAAATTATGATTTTTAATTTAATTGATTTATAGTTAATTAATTATTTGTTTTGTTATGTTATGTGAGTTTAATTAAAATGAAATAACAGTACAGAAATTGAAATACATCCAAATTAATTAAAATATGTTTAAAAATATAATGATAAAATGCATAAATAATATAACAAAAAAAAACAATTATAGAAAAAATCCTATTTGTTGTCATCGCATTGATTTATCAGATAAGATTTGTAATTTGCAGAAAGACGTTCGGCAGCAACCGCTGACGTCAATCAATCTTTTGCTAAGTTTTCGTTTAGTGCATTGAATAAATCTTTATTATCGGGCTGCATTAAAATTGTCATCGCTTCACCAAAATTAAAATCTCTTCCTGCTCTAAGACGTTGAATGCAAGCAACCATATCTACGTAGTTTACATAATTTCCTATTGAACCTACAATGTTTGTGTTAAGATTGTTTGAAGTCATACAATTTTTTTTTTCATATGTCTCTCGTGTATTACTTCAATGATGTCGTACAACTTCTCATCAGCTTCCCTGCGACGTTTTCTCAAACTTCTACGTGTACCAGAAGATGAACCAATGTTCCGAGCTTGTTGCACAGAAGTATGTTATAATGGAGGATTGGTCAATGAATTAAAATTTGGAATTTGTTGCAGTCGTTCTTGTGCATTATCTACTGACTGTTAACCCCTCAAAAGCCCATGTTTTATCAAACTGGGTATGTAAAGAAGGAGGAGTAAATTGTTGTGGTTGTTCTTGTGTAGAAGCACATGTATACAATGTTTTTCCAACTGGATTCTATGATGACCCACATTTGATTTTGAATATATAATTAATTTTAATTATTGAAATAATGATTTAAAAGCTTTAAAACATGAATTAAATTAGAGATTATTTAAAACCTTTAAATTGTGAATAAATATTTAAATAGTGATTTGAATATTGAGATTACAAATTGAATATTAATTCTATGAATTTAATGGACTTGTTTAACTCCTTTTAAATTATAAGTAATAACAATGAATTCAATTTATAAATTTATTTGCAGTAATAAATGGTTTAACTAAATAATCATAAAATTTATTTTTATTTTTACGACTCGATTTTTATTGACGTATTTTTAATTTATTTTATTTGATTTTTCCATGATTTTTAATTGAAAAATATTTAAATTACCGTTTGACGATTTTTTGACAAACAGGAACGTTTTTATGATTTTACATAATTCAATAATCAGTGTATATTATTATTGTTTTAGAATCACGTCACTATTCTGAACATGACCGTACTTTTGTTTTATCGTTTGGAATTCATATGCGAACGAAATTTTGTGCGAGGAGATGTTGGGAAACTGAAATATAAACTTAACTCAAAACATTTCGTGCGTTCAGCCCACTTTCTTTCTTTTCTACGTTTCCACCAAAACTTCTCCTGTACATTCAAAAATAAAGAAAACAAACATTTTGATTTTTCAAAAATTCAAATCAATTCAAACAAAACTCAAACAAATGGAAAGTTATGATCTTTGTGTTAGTTATGGGTGGATCTACATTTTGGTAGGTATTTCTAAGGGTGCGGCTTTTGTTGATGGAGTTCGACAGTAAGGGTTTTAGGCTAATCAAACTAGGGTTGGAGACTTTGGTAGTATTGGCTAATCAAAAACGAGGTTTGATCGAGATGAATTTTTTTTGCACCGCACTTATAATGACGATAGCTCACGATGGAGCTGATTTAGATGAATTTGCAGCTTGCAGAAATTTCACCTAAAATCGAATGCTGGTTGGAAATGAAATGCTTGGGCAAAACTAGAATTCCTATGAGTTATACTCATCCTTTTTGATTAACCAATAATGTTTTATAGTAAATTAATTTTTTGATTGTTTGCTTGGATGCTTTATTTAGACGATTGTTTGGTTTTGATGAATTATCGCTTTTAAAGTGGCCAATATATGAACTCAATTGTAGGGACTTATCCGATGTACCGAAAATCTGTAGAGGGATCCAACGGGATTCCTCACCACCGTGGATTTATTTTCAATAATACTCTTGTTACATGAATTATGAAATATCAAAACTAATTATTTGGCCATATGAGATATAATATTGGTATATGTTGAAAACTTAACCTCTATAGGGATAAAAATCAATATCAACATTGATTAAGTGAGATGGTGGCAGTTGGCTTCAATTTAGTATCTTGAAATACTATTAATTGCCAGTTTGACTTGGAAAAGGTTTGAATTCATAACTATTGTAAAGTTAACCTTTGGATTTTCTGTAAAAAAAAAAATTTAAGCTATTTTTAAACTTCTCTATTTTTCTCCAAACTTTTTATTTCCTTTTCTAGATCATTTAGATATGTTTTCTAAAAGTCATTTATTTATATTTAATAGTTTTTAAAAAGTTATTTATTAAATTATTAATATTGTTTGAAATTAATAATTATTTATTAACAATGTTTTGGAATTTATAATAGTTATTTATTAATAACTTTTTAGAATTTATAATTATTATTTATAATAATGTTTTGGAAAATAATTATTATTTATATAATAATGTTTGAAGATTAATTATTATTGTTTATTAATAAGTTTTGGAATTATTAACTATTATATTTATATTTTTTGAAGTTAATAATTATTATTTATTACTAACGTTTTGTTGTTAATGATTGTTATTATATAATAATGTTTAAAGTAAATAACAATTATTTATTAATAATGTTTTGAGGTAACTAATTATTATATTAAAAATGTTTATAGTTAATAAAATATTTTATTAATGATGTTAGAAAGTTAACTTATTATTTACCAAAGAGTGTTTGAATTAAGTTAATTTATTTGATTAATTGTATTTATAAATAATAAATTGATTTTAAATTGATGTGTGTTTGTCATGCTGGTTTACCAGACTGATCCGGACGTTATTTTTTTTATAATGCTTGGATCAGACCGAGTATATTTATAGATCTAGTTTGGATGCTTGGACCTTTGGAGACGAACTGTATGCCTCCAAGTCGTATTCACGTATATTCTATTTTCTGCTGTATTAATTTTTTATATTTATCATTGTGAGGACAAGCTGTTATAACTATCTTGACCGTTGATTGATTGCTTGACTCTGATTGATATATATATATATATATATATATATATATGTGTGTGTGTGTGTGTGTGTGTGTGTGTGTGTGTGTGTGTGTGTGTGTGTGTGTGTGTGTGCGTGCAGTTAATGCGTTCGGTAGATTTGAAGAGGTGGAGGTGCAAAAAGTCATAGCGGGGATACAGCGAGGATATAGCAGGATATAGCGGATGACTCTAAAATATCATATAAAACTCGTACTTAATGTTTTTGCAAATATATAAATGGTAATTAAATGAAAAATTATCATTCAATTGAATTATAAATAATACATAAATAATTTGAAATAAAAACGTGTGTGAATATACTTTAAATAAACGAAAAACTGTCACATAACATAATTGAATTTGGTAGAATATTAGAGTATTTTCATTTCTGAAAATATATTAAAAATTAAATCAAATAAATTAGTTTCATAATTTTATAATGTATAGACGCAATTTTTCAATTCATTTTATTAAAAAAGATATAGCGGGAGTAGCGGAAATAACGGGATATAGCAGAAATAGCGGGGATTAAAACGGAAAGGCTATATTCTGGGGCTATATGGAAAAATCGTAGCGGTAGAAATCCGCTATGAGATATAGCGGGGTTGTAGCAGTGTAATAGCGGGGCATTAACTACACAGATATATATATATATGTATGTATGTATGTATGTATATAATAAAGTTCAGTTTTTCTATTGTAAAGATCATTGTTATATTATAGCTTGCTCGTCTGTTTGTGAGATTCTGTTCTGCTTTTTTTTTCAAACAGTATATCTTTCCAACACTCGGATGTTCGACACATGAATACCGTGAATGTGCTAGCGTCGACTTCTGAAGGTCGAAAAAGTGGATCGTTGAACATTTGTCCCTTGAAACAATTGTTGCATAAGCTTCAAATTTTCAAGCGGTGCTTTTCTATATTTCTGAATAATCGTTCCAAATTCTTTCAAGTAAAAAAGGGTTAATAAAAGATAACAAACTAAATAATTGCATATATGAAAAATATATTTACACGATCACTCCACCACTCTTCACTGTCTGCAACAGTTTGTTTACGAGGATCCCAGTCAGCACCAGTTTTCTTGCCTTACCATTTAACCCAATCTTCTCCGAGACTATCGTATCTATGTCGGATTTTGGCTTCTTCTATCAGTTCAATACCTTTAATGTTTTCTACAACTTGGTTGAACTTTTCCGTTGTAGCCTTGTGCACTCTCTTTTTATTGTTACCGTAAGCAAGATCATTGATGATAAGCAAGACCATTGGAAGCAAAGCGGCTATATGTACTTTTTCCTCCGAAATGGACCTGGGTTAGGAAATGCACTGCTGGTGCGTCCGAACGCGTCCAACGCGTCAAAAATAATAATTTGGCTCCGCAGGCCACCAAAGAAAAGCTGAAGGCAAACAATTGCTGAATCCAAGTGTCACACACCTGCGTTTAAAACAACGGTCTTTTCATTCATCTCCACTTTCCCCAATTTTCAGATTATCGTTGTCATCTTCAAACATGGAAACGCTAAGCCTAATTCTATCATCGCGAGGCTCCAAGACCTTAGGTTTTGTTTCTAACCTTGAATCTACGAAGAAAAGCAGTTGCGACAAATAATTAGAAGAATTAGTTCAGAGAGTGGATGAAGAATGATTTATGAAGAGATGAAGGACTTGAAGAACAAAGATAGGTTATGTATTCAGATTATAACCCTTACTATAGTTGCGTATTAAGTTTTGATCTAGAGAATTTTTTAAGATTTTCTTTATACGCATTTTGTTCATAACAACGATGACAATGGTTTTGCAGGTCTAACATATGTATATTTTACGGTTATTTATTGTTTATTCGTTTAGTTTGGCACGCTTTTCAAATGTTGCATTAATTTACACTTGTAGTAATTCTGTAGCTGGAATTGGTTTTAACTCGATCTTCAGTATTGACTAGGTTAGTTTTTTTTCATTGATTCTTCAACATTGATCAACTATAATAGATTGGATGATTTTTCTACCTTTTCATTTGTTATTTTTGCAAAATGACAAGCAATCTCATTACTTCCATATAAATTGTTGAGTTTTTAGTGAAAAATGGATACGATAATTGACCTATTAAGGTGCTGCGTGATACTCAAAGCTGTAATATACTTAACCTATTATGAATTTCGTAATTATACTACAATGGAATGTGCAAAGTGATAAATAACATAGACACAATTTTATGTATCAGTTCTATTGTACATATATTAAGTCATTAATTCGAACACTGTTGAAGGCATTCGAAGATTAATCATTTGCTTTCTTTATCTCCCTTTCATTTAGTTTCAAATACACATATCTTTTTCTATCCTTCCTCTTTGTCTTAATCTATCTCTGATAATGGGTTCTTGCACTTCAAGATTGAAGGTGAATAACAAGGGAAATGCACGTTCAGGTACTATCAACTAAAAAAATTCTTAATTCCATGTCTGTCTTTGTTTATGATTTTTGATGCTTAAAAGTTTTCGATTTTGGTTTTCATTCTTTCTCTTCATTCAAGAAACTTATTTGTATTTTCGGTTCTTGAAATATATTTTATGATTTGAACATAATCCATTACCTTGGTGAAACCTTTTCAAGTTCTTTTTAGTAGTTTTTATCAAAATCTTGTTTCATTATTGACAGCATTTTTAAGTCATTGCTGAGTTGAAATCATATGTGGAAAACTATCCAGGCTCCTTTTATGCATGTAGTTTATTCAAAAATGAATTAAAAGTCAATTTCTCTGCTTTTGGTTCATGATATTTGATCAAGAAATTCAAATGCTCGCTTGTCGTCTTTCTCCTTATAAAACGAAATTCTTTACTTCTATTTGGACTCAGTAGACAGTGGTCCACGAACATTTTCTGTTGCTGACTTTTGTTTGGATTTAGCAGGCAGTGCTTCATGGAAATATTCTTATAATGAATTGGCTGCTGCCAGCAATAATTTCAGTGATGATTGTTTATTGGGAAGAGGAGGATATGCTTCTGTTTATGTAGGAAAACTGAAGCGCACAGGCCAGGTATATTAAAAGCTATGTATCGTGTCTGGGAACATTCAAGTGTATATTTGCTGTCAAGCTAGTTATCAACATATAAAATAATACAGTTTTCGAAACATTTATCATGTCGATAGATTGTGGCTATAAAGAAGCTTCATAATGATGATGGTCATCAACGTTCTGAATCATTTCATACTGAAGCAGTGATGTTAATCGAGCTTCGTCATCCTAACCTTGTTAGTTTGATTGGACTTTGTGATGATGGTGCAGAAAGGCTTTTAGTACTAGAGTACATGCCTCTTGGGTCACTGGATGACCATCTTTTCAGTGAGTACCACACTTGTATTCATAATTGTGCATTCAAATTGGTGACAATTATAATATGGCTTAAGGATATTTAATACACACTTCACGATATTATGAAATACGTGTACCATGAAGCATTGATAATACAATTCTTTAATCACGGGAGAAGTCTATATGAAAGATATCAATTCAATTCAAAATTCGTGAAACTTTGTTTTAAGTTATACCATCATTATTTTTTGTGCGAGTGAGTGAAATCAAAAGAGGAAGAATGTAGTGTAGTTAGCTCAAAAGATTGGACATACTACTTCTGATGTACTCAAGTACTGTGATGATTCTTCTATATAGGTGTAGAATTTGCTTAATTCTATCAATGGTAACATGTTCTTTGATTTCCATAGGATGTAATTCAAGAATGGTACCTCTAGATTGGAATGCACGGATGAAAATAGCATTATGTGTTGCCCAAGGATTGGAGTATTTGCATCTTAAGCACGATCCACCAGTTATACATAGAGACCTGAAATGCTCAAATATATTACTCGGGGAGGGTTACCATGCAAAATTATCAGATTTTGGCCTGGCTAAAGAAGGACCGGCTGGTGATAATGTTAAAACAGCTGTTGTAGGAACTGATGGATATATTGCCCCTGAATATGCTAGTACACATAGATTGACTGCTAAATCTGATATATATGGTTTCGGGGTAGTGCTTTTGGAAATTATTACTGGAAGGAGGGCGGTCGATGATTCCAGTCAGGCAAAAATGAAAGAGCTTGTTGTTTGGGTATGTGCTTTCTTTCTATCATACTTTTCCTTAAGTGTTGGAAAAACAAATACGAATAAATATCTTCATAGTACTTTTATTTCTCGAATGCATTCATAGGTGTGAATGTAATACTACCAGCAATAGCTTGCCTAGTTCGCGAAAATTTTAAGAATATAAACCTCTTGTATTATTTAATCAGTTCGCAAAAACATAGGAAACCAGAAAGAAACCGAGTGCTTGTCATATACTATAATCAAACAGAACTCATGTTCTGAATTGCCATAGGCAGTAGTGGCCCAAGTATTCCTATAGATGGAGTAGCTACCATAACTGGATCCTCGTATTCATGGCAAAGTTTTGTGAATTCAAATGGTTGTGGTACCTGATTTTAAACAAATGACCATATCTGACCTCAGTAACCATTATAGGGTTGCATTGTATTAATACATGTCAGATTGCAGAATTTATTTCCTTGCACTGTACACAGTACAAACATCTGAGCCTGACTGTAATATACTTCTATGTTTTTCATTGGAAATATGATAAAAAAGTGGATGCTCATAGTCAAGTCAGTTTGTGATTTCTACGCCTTGAATTATCTTGAATTATTTTTGTTAATTATCTTGATTTATATAATTAAAGCGACACGTTATATGCAAATAAATAATATAAATTATTAAGCATTTAAAGTCATGTCTTTATACAATTTATGATGACTTTTGTTTTGCCTTGCATTGTTTACAGTGCAAATTACCAGATTATTTTAAAAATTTATTTAGTAAATGACATTTTATTCAGAAAATGATGTGAACTATGTATGTATATGTGCGTGTATATATATATCCAAATTTATGCGATTGTAGTAGTTTTTTCGCCTTGCTTTGTATACATACAATGCAAACCATGTTAAGATTTAAAATTTGTTTATTTTTATTAAAATTTATTCATTAAATTATAAAAATGTTTTCATACGCATAAACCATTTGGATTTTAAAATAATAATAATAAGAGCAGTACTTTATCCAAGCAAAACACTCATTTTTATATTTTGGAGGATTGAACCCAAGACCTCTAGGAACTTAGTATAGAGCGACACTTGAGCTAGTTGTTCTTGACTAGAAAATAGGAATTTAAATATAAATAGAGATTGGATTTACAATATTAAAAGCACAAGACAAATTTTTTTCTTGGAAATCAAAAGAATGAAATTTTTTCGCTCAGTTACATTTATTAGTAGGGGTGTGATGACAAAAATCTTCCTTAAATGAGAGCAATGCTAAGGTTTTATTGAATGAAGATTGGGACTGTAGTTTTATCTATTTTTATGAATCGGTTGATTATTGTGCGGGTCTATCTAGGTGGTTCGATTTTGTGATTGAGGGAGTCTTGCATCAGTATTGTTTTGTAGTTTTTGTTATGTCATTATCATGTATTCAGTTTTGATGTTTATATTAAGTTGAAGTTGTACAACTCTGCAACACTGCTTGTTCTGCAGAAAAAAGAAAAGCAATCCAATTTATTAAAATGGAGCAAAGTTTCTAGCAATAGAAGTATATATTCAAGTGAAATATGAATCCTTTAAATATGCAGTTCGTATCTAAATCCAGTTTTTATTTATATTTTAGTGGAAAATAAGGAGACACCCTTATTCCAGATCTCATCTTTCATAAACCCATCACAGGAAGTTATAATTTTTTTTGAAATCTTACGATTTAAATCCCGCTTCAGATCGAATCTTTTTTTTTTACGATTCAATTTATATTCCGATTCAAACTTAGTTTGACTCAATCTACCGATTTGTTCAATATATTTGGATCCATGGTTTCACTTCTAATATTTTCTAAATAAAATAAAAGTGGAACAAGAAAGAAAATTGAGTTTTAGGTTTTAATTTAGAAGTTCAAATGTCAAAATCAATTTAAAAATGAGTACAAAACTTAAAAATATGAAATTTTGAATCTACGATTTACGATTTAAATCTCATTTCAAATTAAAGTTTGAACTTTACTATTTACGATTTGAATCTCTTTCGAAAACCTTGCATCAACAAATCATTCAATTTTATTCTTATTTTTTGAAGCTTATAGTGTGTTCTTCTATTTGGTGTGATAATTTCTTCAATTCTATTTTAACATTATTTTACATCCATTTATTTTGTAGTTTTTTTGGCTAAATTATGCTATTGTTTTGCAAATATTTGCAAAATTGAGTTTATTTACGCAAATATTTGCTGAATAAACGTGGTTTTGTGAATATTTTGTAGAAACATTTTTATTGTTTCAGAATCACTTTGCAGGTATTTTCAGAAAAGTTTTGCAAGTATTTGCAAAATATTGTTATTCATTTTTCATTCATTGTTGCAAAATGTTAGCAAAATATTTATGAAATATTGCTCTTTGTTTGACAAATATTGCAAAATATGCATTATTTTTGCTAATGTTTGCAAATTATGTAAATACTTGCAAAAGCATGGAGGTGGAGCCTTGGCGCAATGGTTAAGGCACCCGCATGGTGATATGGGCATCCAGGTTAGAGTCCGGAAACAGCCTCTTCACAATGCGAGGGAAAGACTGCGAACATTATTGACTTTTCCAGAGCCCGCTATCGTGCGGGAGCCTCGTGCAATGGATTCCACTTTTTTATTTGCAAAAGCATCTTTGTTTTTTCAGAATACTATGCTAAAATTTGTAGAAACATTCTGCAATTTTTTGTACAAGACCGTTGTTCAGTTTCATTCACTTTGTTAATATTTGCAAAAATAATGCATATTTTGCAAAATGTTACAAAATGAATAACAATTTATTACAAAATTCTTGCAAAATATTGCCGGTCAATTTTCATTCATTTGCAAATATCTGCATTCTTTTTGCAATATTTGCAAAATGAATGATAAATTTGTACTATTTATAATTTTAATCTTATGTTGATTTCAAACTATAATTTTCTGCCTTTGATGATTTTTTCATATTTGTTAGATTTAATTCTTAATTATATTAAAATCGAACAAAAAATCGAGAGAAAAATGACATCGGTACCATAATTTAAGGGTTTGAGGATAATTTGGGTTCAATATTTTCGTAAATGGGGGATTGTTTTTTATAGTTTTATTGGAAATGCTTTTGATGGTTTTTGATACTTAATAAGCGGTTTAACATACTTACCCTGAAATTTAAACTATGATTTATGATTTAAATAGATGTCACGGCAAATTATTGTTCCAACTTTTAACCCTTTGAAAACAACTACCTGTACATGCTTAACACATAGATGACCATGCTATATTTGCTCGTCCTTTTCAGGTTCGCATGCTCATGCATGCGAATTTTCTCGTACAAACACACACACATATATACATACATAAATACACACACATCCATGTAGGGCTGTCAGTGGATACCCGAAAATTCGAAATTCGTCCGCATCCGTGTCCGAAAAGCGGAGAAATATCCGGTATCCGGAAAAACGGATGCGGATATTAGGACATCCGCATCCGAAAATTATATGTTCGGTATTTTTCAAGATTATAGTTTAACTTATATGTATTTAGTACAGTGAAAAATATTCATTTATGGTTTTATTAAGTTAAAAGTTTATATTATACGCATTAAATGCATATTAACTGCTCAAAACTATTTATTATCATTATATTTGTTTATTTTTAACACTTCTATGATTAATGGGAATGAAAAAAGTTTATGTTAAACTAAAATTTTCTATTTATATTTCTTAATTTATCAGTCATTAGCGGATAGGATAATTATATCCGCCGATGCGGATATCCAATATTCGAAAATGATTTTGAATGCAATGCGAATACGACACTATCTGCATCCGAATGTATCCGTTGACAGACCTATATGCATATAAATCACATGAGTAGTGTAGTAAGTGAGAATTGGACCCTCGACCACGCTATTGAAAGCTGACATTCTCAACCAACTGCATTACCAGTGAGAGACACTTGCAAAACATGTAACATGCACTTATGTTGTTGTTCACCCCATATCAAATACTGAATATTACCCAAAGTAAAATTAAAATAATTATTATGCAAACTCGCCTAATGCTAAGTCTTTTCCTCTAAGTTCTCACGTTATCTTTCAAACACTAAACCCTAGAACATAATTACTCTTATCAACTCATAAATCAGTAGAAAAATAGAATCTTTTTTTGCAAATCATGGATTAGAAGAAAAATGACAATGGAAAGAAGTTATCTCATTTAAAATCGGTTAAACATGTTTATTTTTGTTGTATAATTAATGTACTCGACATTTTGGGACCGTGTTAAAAGTTTACAAATTTAAATCACAAAAACCTGCGCTTCGACCTAGGGTTGGGTAATTGAAATTCATGTTCAAGTGGCATACTAATATCGCTCCCCGAGCATAACTAACGACAGTCTACTGTCATGCTTGGACCGGTAAGGAACAACGTCAAATGGTTACTTGTAACCCACAATATGAGCATTTTGATTTGTTGAATATGAGTATGATTATCTGGTTTGCTGTTTGAATTTTGTTAACGTGTTATGTTTATTTGCGGGAAATGATTGTTGATTGGACATGTCTTAACATAGGGACATGATTTTGGTTTTCTTTGATTTCCGCATTACAGGAAGATAACAGTGAGCAGAAGATGAATGGAGTAGTAAAAGAGTTGTTAGTATTGGAGGGGCGTTTATTTATTTTAAATCCGTTTGTATTGAATAAGGGTATTTTTTTTAAATGTAAATGGGTAATATTAAAAGTATAATATGGGCGAGTAGCACCACTCTTATATTTCTTGTATAATGATTTTATATTGCAGGCACTACCATACATAGAGCATGAGAATTCAGTCACGGATATAGCAGATCCTTTGCTTCAAGGCAAATACCCAAGAGATGAATTTGCTAAAGCTGCAGTTTTAGCTGCAAAGTGTGTCCAGCTAAATCCGGATACAAGGCCTCAAATTGATGAAATTGTTTATAAACTCGCTAACCTTTCAGCACCATCGGCACTGTAATGTAATATAGATGATGTCAATTGCTTCATATTCATAGTTGTGCATTGTTAGTTGTACCTACAAAGCTACAGCGTTTTTTATGTATCATATTCTTGAATTGCGACATTCTTTTTGACGAAAATATCTTCTATTTTGTGTGCAGGTACCCAATTATGAATAATTGAGCATCGTGTATCTTGTTCCCATTGCCCAAAATGATGTTTCTTTCCGTAGGCCAAATGGCATATTTAAATGATGGAATACAGGCATGTTTAAATGATGGAATACAGACATGATATTGTATCGTATATTCATTTTCTATCATTTCCAATGTGTCATATTAACATTCTGATTGCTTGTGTTCTTAGTATTTCATGGCTACTTTTGTATTTGATGAAGTAAACACAAAATAATGAATAAACGTTGCATTTATAATTAAGAAAATTAAGTGAAGCTAGGTTCAATATCCAGTGGGAAGGTATTTTAGTACAGAAAAACGTTTGAAGTAATTTGGGAACAATTCGATGTTAAATTTTATTTAGGATGGGGCTAAACCCATATTCTTATTAATCTGCAAATTTGATAAAAATAGATGCTTATCATGGTGAAAATCACTGAGACATCCTTATTTTGAGACTTAATACACCGGCGTCCTTTCTCAAAAACAAATTTTAAATTACTTCCTTGAAATTATTTTTGATAACATTTTCTTCTTTCTTATTTTCAAAAATTAAATCTGCCAAGCAGTTAATATGAGCAAAATCAAACTCATTTGCAATATTTGCATTTTTTAAAGTTAATAAGAAATGCAAATTGCCGTTTAAACCGCAAATAATTACACTTTAAAATGAAAATACTTGCAATTTATACTTAAAAATATAAATATTTGAAAAAAAAAAAAATGTTTGATTTTGCTCATCTTAACTTCCAATTAACTGCAAATTTAATTTCCGAAATTTGTATATCGAAAATAATTCCGTAAAGGTAATTTAAAATCTGTTTTTTGAAAAAACGACTTATATTGAGAATGCCTCCCAATTTCGCTGTAAATATCTTGGTTGACAACAGCCATATCTTGTTCCTATAATGATACTGATGTCGACTATACTTCAGATTTTAATGATGGTAAATTATATTTTGTCATGATTAGGATGTATGGGTAAATAATTTGAAGCCTAAGTAGCATTAAGGACGACTACGATTATCTAACTTTTCACTTTATTTTCTAAGACGTGAAATGGTAAACATTCTAGGAAGATTAGGTGGTGTTTGGTTTATTGTTTTTAGTTTTGGATTTTCGTTCGTACAAAAATGCATGTATATTGTCGAAAACGACCAATTTAGAAAAAGAAGTTAACATATAAAATAGAAAACAGTTTTTTATTTTTTATTTTTCATATTTTGGGAAATAACACAAGCACGTGAAACAATCCATTCTTCCGTCATCCCTCTATCCCTTTCGTTCTTCCATCCGTCTTTTTTTAATCCCCTCCATCGTCCCTCCGTTCTTCTCATATTCAACATACATATTGAAAACCGAAAACACAAAATTCGTTTTTAAACCAAACACTACATAAAATTTTAGATTAAACAACATCGCGTGGTATGAGAAATTTTAAGATGCGTATTTAAAAATTATTAAGCCAAACTTATTTGAATGTATTTTGCTCAAAAATTTACTGGACTTATAAAAAAATAATAATCCAAGCAGTCAAAATTTGTTGTTCTTCGCGGTAACTAATTTTATTCATGTTCGATGTTTGTACTAGCTTTATCTGCTTCATATGTATGTTGGAATAGAAACAAAAAACAAAAACATGGTATTTGAAAAGGAAAGACCGACGAACGAAGAATGCATTCGCGACTAAAAACGGAGTATTTGAGTAAGGTATTTAGTCGGAGTATTTGAGTAAGGTATTTGAGCAGTAACAGCGAAATATGATGCTTTATTGTAGTGAATATTTCATACAAATGTTGTTTTCAGTGTTACATATTTGTATCAGTATACATACATGCATGCATGCATACATACATACATACATACATATATACATACATACTTTCGGCCCGCTCCAAAGTTGAGAAAATTACAAATATGCCCTTGAGCTTGATGGCTGGTTCAACCCTGGCTTGGTCAAGGAATATAATTCCAGCGGTGCATTTCATTTCAGTTTATTCTCTTATACTCCCCCTCAAATCGAGCTAGGGTTTTCTCGATCTCCCCTTTTTCTTCAGGCGTCATCAAAAACTTTGATTTCCCGCTTTAGTCTTTCAAAATTCTTCATCGATGATGGTTTGGTAAGTAGATCGGCTCTGTGGTAAGTGGCTGGTAAATGATTTATGCTCAATCTTCTATTGATTACGCGTTCGCGAACAAAATACAGGTCAACTTCCATGTGTTTTGTTCGTGAATGCATGATGGGGTTTGCCGATAAGGATATCGTGCTTAAGTTGTCGCACCAGATTATCGATTTTTGTTGAGCTGGAAACCCTAATTCATAAAGTAGAGATTCTATCCAAATGATTTAAGCAGTTGCAACGACAACGCTTCTGTATTCCGCCTCTGTTCTTGATCGAGATATGGTAGGTTGTTTTCTAGAACACCAGCATATAGAGTTTTCATCCAAGGTTGAATGCTATCATCCAGATCACTGGCCTAGTTTGCATCTGCAAATCCTTATATGTTTAAATTGTTTCCTGCTGTTAGATGTAATCCATGACTTGTTGTGCCTTTTAGATATATGAGTATTCTTTTTACTGGTTTCCAGTGATCATTACGTAGTTGTTGCATGAATTGACGGACTTTGTTGACACTATATGTTATTTTAGGCCTTGTAATGGTTATATATTAAAGTGATCCAAAAGTATTTCGATATTGTTTTTCATTACTTATGAATTCACCTCTGTATTTATATAGATGTAGATTGCTCATCACTGGTGTAGGTAGAAATTGGCCCGATCCATGTTGCTTTTAATAAGAACTTACGAGATATACTTTCTTTGGCTGAGAATGATTTCTTAATTGAATTTTCTTTTGACTTCTACACCCAGGAAGTAGTCTAATTCACCTAAGTCTGTAATAATGGATTCTTGATTTAGATGCTAAACTACTTTGTTGACTTCTGATTCATTATCTCTAGTGATTATAAAATCATTCACATACACTAGAATAAAGATAGTAGTATCTTCACTGTGTTTGATATACAATGAATTGTCTGATTTGGCTACAGCATACCCCAATTTTATCAGTGTTGCTTTTAATATATCATTCCATACTCTGAATGCCTGCTTTAAACCATAGGTTGCTTTATTCAATCTGCATACCATGTTGTCATCTTTGCTGTGCTTGAATCCTTGTGGTTGTTTCATGTACATTTTTTCTTTGAGAACTCCCTTAATTAAGGAAGGCATTGTTTATATCCAGCTGCCTTATTTTCCAGTTTTTATGTAATGCAATAGTGAAAACAACTCATACTGTAGTTAGTTTTACCACTGGTGAGAAGGTTTCTATAAAATAAAAATCATATTGTTGTGTGTATCACTTGGCCACAAGTCTTGCCTTGTATTTATTGATAGTACATCTGGATTTTTTTAGTTTAAATGTCCACTTGCATCCAATTATGTTTTGATATTCCGGTCTCTGCACTAAATCCCAAGTTTTATTTTTCATAAGAGCTTGATATTCCTCATTCATTGCAGTTTTTCATTTGTTACTTTTTGATGCTTGCTCATATATGACTGGCTCTTCAAGTTCTGAAGTTACTGTATATACTTTGGGTTTGAAGATGCCTCCTTTTGACCTTGTTACCATGTGATGTCCAGTTTGTACAGATGTTGGCTCATGTGATTGAGTAGCTTCATGCCGATAATTATCTTCATGAAGTACTTGCTCATGATCGGATACTTGTTCATTGTCATAACTGTTGTTAGTTGGATTGTTTGTCCCCTGATGTCTCTCTTGATTGCATTGACTTATTTTGCTCATCAGTTTCACCAGTTCTTATGGCATCAACTTTCCTTTCACATTCTTCCTTATACAATGGTATTGGAGGTATAAAGACTTTTGCATTTTAGATCTTTTGATTCACTTTTATATTTTTTTCTACAAAAGGAAACACATTTTCATTAAAAGCAACATGTCTAGAAATAAACATTTTACTATTACTTCTTAGACACTTATATCCCTTTTGTTGTGTTGTACATCCTAGGAATGTGCAGGGTGCTGATCTGAAACTAAGCTTGTGAGCATTGTAAGGCCTTATGCATGGGAAATAGAGACACCCAAATATTATCAAGCTTGAGTAATCAACCTTGGTGTTGAAAAGAATTTCACTGGGGCCTTTGAACTTTAGCACATTGTCGGAAGCCTGTTTATTAGATATACTGAGGTTGAGAAGGCATCTGGCCAGAATTTGATAGGTAATGAAGCCTGTGCCAAAAGAATTAGGCATGTATCAATAATAAGCATATGTTTTCTCCCTACCAAACCATTTTGCTCCGAGGTAAGTGGGCATGTAACTCTGTGAACTATTCCTCTGTTTGTGAAATAAGCCTTTAATGGCTTAAATTTTGCTCCACCATCTGTATGCACAGTCTTTAATGGTTGACTGGTCTGCTTTTCTGCTAACTTAATAAACTATACTACTGCATTGAATGTTTCAACCTTTGATTTTAATAAATAAATCCAAGTAAATCTAAAAAAAGCATCTACAAATGAAATGCAATACTTGTATCCGTAGTCTGAAGTGATGGGAGGTGGTTCCCATAAATCAACACCTACCATTTCAAGTGGTTTATTGTATTCAGTTGTAGAATTGAGAAATGTCAGTTTAAGACTCTTTCCCAATTGGCAATATGTACATATATATGGTAAATTGACATCCTTAAAATGACTATTATTATTTCTAAGAACTTGTCTCATAACATTAATGCTTGGATGTACAAGTTTACAATGTCATACATCAAAGATATTTTTATCACTTACATTGTCATAAGAGCTTGTGTAATTACACCAATTTCTTTCAACAACATTAGATTGAACATGTAAAAGTCATTGTGTACCTTATCCTATAATAAAATGTCTTTGCTTAGCAAGTCTCTAACTACACAAAATTTTGGGTAAAATTCAAAGTATACATGGTTATCATTGGCATATTGATAAACACTCATTAGGTTCTTTTTAATTTGTGGCACACACGGTAAATTATTTAAGTGTAATTCTCTTTTGCCTTTGATACTTGCATTGCCAATATGAGATATGCTAATAGGTTTGCTATTACCCACAAAAATAGATTGTGTACCTTTATATTCCTCATTGCCTAGATTCAGATTTTGTAAGTTGCTAGTGATATGATTTGTTGTACCTGAATCTGGGTACAATGCATCATTTGCTATGTCATCTGGTCTGGTCAAGATTCCTACCTCTCCATGGATCTTGGAATTTTCTCCTTGATTCTGGAATTCTTGATTTGTATGTGCCATGTTGATATTTGATTGAAAGTTTCTCTGATTATTACTTGCTTGTTGACCTGCCGAGTAATTTTGGTCAAATCTGAAGTAACATCTATTGCTGTATGACCATATTTTTCACAGATTTGACATCTAACTTTGTTGTTGTTGTTGTTATTTCATCTGCCTCTGCCTCTGTAAGTTTGACCACTTCTTTGACTGCTTTGATCATTTCTTGCATTCTGATTTCTTTCTTGATTCTTGAATCTGAAATTTTATGAGTTGGATGCATAATTGATACTGAAATCTGAATTGGATGATTTTCTTTGTTCAATTCTTCTCTCATGTGCAAGTAAGACAGAGTGTACGTATGATATACTTGATTATTTTTCCATATATGAAATAACTGCAACAATAGACTCATATTCTTCATCCAATCCATTTAGAATAACAAGAATTTGATCATTGTTAGCAACTTTGTGTCCAGCTGATCCTAACTGGTCATGTAGAGTCTTTATCTTTGATAAGTATTCCCTTATTGTCATCTCATTTTTACGTATATTCTACAGTTGTCTCTTATAGTTCATGATTCTTGCTGATGATAGTGCATTGAAAGTTTGCTCTATGGTAGTCCAAATTTCATGTGAAGTGTTGCATCCTATAATTTGTGGTAGTAAACTTGCACCGATGGTTGATACAGCCATGCACTCAGTAGACTGTCTTGTTAGGATTTCAATATACTTTAGGACTGATTAATCATGGAACCCTACATCTGAATATGTGGCCCATATTGATTTAATTAAAAAGAAATAGAGGAAAGTAAGCGGGTTAGCAGAAGCCATATCTGAATTCATAGTTGTTGTTGGAAAGGTAAATTTGGTTTTCCATATTGACACAAACCCTGGACCATATATTAGATTTGAATTCATAATTGCTGCTTTCATAAACTGATTAAGAGAAAGATCTAAAAAATGAGAGTTGGATCTGATCTTCCAAATTGACAAAAACCCTAGATCTGAATTATTTTCATTGAAGAGATTAGGAGAATAACTGGAGCTTATGTAATTTGGGGACCATAACCCCTTATTTATAATGTTGGCATTTTCTAATTTGGTCCTTCAATAAAATAGAATTGTCCTAGTATATACACATTAATACCATGATAATTATACCTGTAAGCTTTTTAACTTTAATTCATAATTTGATCACTTTAATTAGGCTTTACACCAAAATAGCACCACACGTTATTTTACATATGTGGTCTACATATTGAAATTTTTCAACAATCCCCTTCTGGACTATATATGTAATAACCTTATAAATGTGTTTAACTTTATGAGCTTCAAAACTTGCTATTTACAACATAAGGTATTTCTGAAACAATCTCGTCCATTAACTATGTTGATAAATGATCATTGTAGCTTTCGTTATATTTGGTATAACTAAACCAATCGATGGTCACATATACCAACACAATCAGATGCCATAGATCAATCATGGATGCGTAACATGGAAATTACATGAGATGTGATCTATACATGTCTATTTCCAACTGGTTATACTTTAGTGAGATCAAAACATACAATATTTAAACAACCTAGAGCGCGAACAAAACTTTATTACTTTATTTCTGATCAGAAAAAAAGAACTTAATATATATCTATAACCAAAGTATAGAGCAACGTATCATATGACAATACCAAATACAAACTTCCTCTGAACCAAAATATTCTTACATAAAAGTTATACCATTTAAGCAAGATGCTCATGAAATACCTTGGGTGGTAATCCTTCGTAAGCGGATCCGCCATAGTGGAATTTGTCATAGTACACTCTATGAATTACAATATATTTTGCATCTCCCCTTACTGGAAAAATAATATGTTGTTTATTTTTACTATATTACTTTAATGATATTTCAATTTCTTTATTCAATAGTCCATTACTTTGTGACAAAATTATACAATTATTTTCCATCGTTGGATACCCCATAACGAAAAATAGCAAAGAAGGCTATAGGTATCTGTATGACAGCTTTCCCTATATACTTCATCCCAAAAAAATTAACAACAACAATAATAGTATTGTTATCTAAAGTGGATCTTTTGTACCCTTGGCATCCACAATATTCGGACTGTAATGCCTTATGATCTCCAACCAATCCGTCTTGAGCATATAATTCTTTGTTTCTTAAAGATATCTTGCAACCACTTTGGTTACTAACAATTGATCCACTTTTAATGTAAGTAAGATATCTGTCAAATAATACATGCAATACCCATATGTGTACATGTTTTAGCAAGCATTAGACTCCACACCGCAAATGCATGAGGAATCTTTTGCATTTCTTTAGCTTTAAGGATATTCTTATATTACTATATAAGAGAACATTTGTCAATTTTGGCAAAAGAGAATTGTTGCAGTTTGCATACCAAACCCCTCCTTTTTCTAAAGCCTTATTTGCCTATTTCCCATTTGTGATAATTGAAATATCACTCTATGAATGATAATGGTATATTTGAATCCCTAATACAAAAGTGTAATCCATAAGTGGTTTTCTTAATTGTTTCATCAATGTCTCTATTGAGTAACACGACTTTAATATCCCTCCGATATTGCTTAAAATCATAATCTACAACAAGTTTCAAAATAATTCTAAAGAGTCTTTTAGTAAAACCTAAGAGAAAGTCTCTTTAAAATAAAATATTATTTTCCTTTTGAGCATAATCTTTTCTGTAATGAGGCTTATACCTTTCCACATTACTTACTGGATCCATTTTGTTTTGAATAATTATTCATAACCAATGATCTTGTTACCTTAAGGTGGTGGGAAAGATCCCAAACTTTATTATCCTTATAGATTTAGACTATATATTCACACCTTAAATCCATATTTAAAATTAGTACCTTATATGGATTGATGTAAGTCCAAAGAATCATCTTCACCAATCCAATATTTATCTTTATGAAAAAAAATACTATATAGTCATTAGAATAGTATTTCTTCTTTTCAAGTAGATTTCCTTAATGACCTTGCACTTTGAGGTTGTTGAGTTTGTTTTCTTGAAACAATAACCTTAATTTGAAGAAAATTTTAGTTTGACATTTTCTTATTATAGTTCTTAATCTAATTCTTGTTAATGAAAGGAAACAAATCCTATATATTGTCCAAAAAAGTAACTGTAGTTGAATCAAAGATAACAATTCTCCTTAAAGACAATAATCCGTACTTTATTTCTTCCCCTAAAATCAACATCCTCAAAAATTATAGCATTTCCCATTTAATAATTTTTCCTTAGTGTGGGTTTATAAAACTTGTATCTTTTAAGTTGCTTAGGATACTAATAAAATATTTGCTATGTTTAGTGCCTTAATCTATAATTATTTAATAAGCTGAAACAAATAATCATATTAATCACTGAATTAAAATTTAAGACTTCGTTATAAAAGGTATTTAACACACACACACACACACACATATATATATAAGCTATATTTTAAAATTTAAGAGCTTTAATTCTGACAATGTTTGAATTTATTCATAAATCAATCTTATTATTTCTAAATGAACAATAATAACCCAATTTGTTCATATTAGAAATAGAAAACTGAGATCTATCTAAATGATAGAATAACAAACATATCAAATAAATCCAAACAATACCGAAATCTCAATAATATCTTAAAAAATATCTAATTAACTTTACTTTATATATCTATATACCTTATTAAAGAAAACACTATAAATATGTTTATATGTTATTTCTTTTCCTATGGATCCTTATCGACTTCTTTATCCTTATTTATACATTTATTTACAATGTACAATAAATAGGTACTTTCTATCTTACAGTGCTTCGATTTCTCTTCTTCTTACCACAATGTGAAATAAGCTCAATAAAGGTCATTTTATTCTTAAGAAATTAATAATAACCTTAAAATGGTTATACTGTGAATACAGAGAGTACAAAAAAATAACAATAACTTGAGTGCCTTGAACTTTTGAAGCAATATTTTCCATATAATACTTATGTATGTTTCCTTTATTTTGACTTTATGGAATCAAGAAATATGAAGCGTGCTTGTTTTCTCCTTATTATTTTAACAAAACGATTTTCATTCTCAGTAAAGAAATTCTTAAAATTTGTTATCCCTACAGATACCACATCCTTGAAAGCTTCTAAAATATTTTACTTTATGATCTTTTGACTCTTTCTTTTTGAATTGTCTCATCTTTGAATGTTCTTCATGACATTATAAGAGCATTCAACCATAATATGAGTAGGTGTGACCCTCCCTAATTGCAGCAGCTAGACCCATAAAATTAAGAACAAACTACATGTTTTCTTAATTATCCTTTGAGTTAGTCCCAAACAAGATGATAACATTAAAATTGGCAGACACTTTAGTCAAATTAGTTGAAAATTGAACAAAAATTAAGGATTGACCATATGAATAAATACACACAAATATCAAACATTTTTATGAATAACTAAAATAAGAGAGGTCACTTTGGTGACATGTTATTTCAATTAGTTCACTTGGAATGTAAGATATTTACAATTAATTCGCAAAGAGACACCAAAAATATATTTTAATTTATTTCTTAGTGTATGTACAATATTTCAAGTGCTATAAAATACTCCCAAAAGCATTTTAAGTCTGTCACTTGAAAATCTCAAAATTATAATTGTGGCACAACATGTTTAACCATAGCTGTTATAGTCTTTTACTTTAAGTATGTGGTTACACTCATGAAATTTTCTAAATAAGTATGATACAAGATATCATAAATAAATCACATAACCAATGTCACAGATGAACGCCAAAATTAAATGCCATATAAAATTATACACAAACGACACAGTAAATGTTGTAATAAATAACATGAATGAATGTAGTAACTATAATGTATATCTAAACTACAATATAGTTATATAGAATGCTACTGTACCACTTTATCTTTAGTTTATTATTTGAATACTTTATTAAGATCAGTAACCATGCATTTTGGCAAAATACAAAAACCGTCGCTCCTTTTATTTCATGATGACCAAAGCATGAAAGTAAAACTTATTTTTAATGAGCGGGCCATATATATAAAATATCTGCATCTATCAAATATAAATGCATCAAATAATAAATAATATGTCTTTTCTTATTCTAAATAAGAACATGCTGCATTGTTAAATTTATTGCAACTGATGCATTTAATGCATTTATGATAATAAGTTAATTTATATACTACTATAACAACCACATTTAATGCAATTATGATAAAAAATAAATTCAGTTGACCATTTTGTGGTCCAAAATGTAAACTAATGTCATGTTAAAATTTATTTCAATAAAAAAATATATAAACACATTAAAGGAGCTTACTTTATTTCCAATTAACCAAAATTTCTGAAATATCTCAAATACCTTGTATAAATATCCAAATTACTTGGTCAAAAGTTAAGTAAGGTAAAATAACCACAGAATCAGATTTATATTTCTTGCATAAATGGTTCTAAATTATATATATATATGTTTATACCATTTATAAACATTAAAAAAATGACCGTGCATATCAGATCCAAAACATTTCTCTCCTTAAAATTCACAACTTGTTTATAAAACATATAACAATAAACATGTGAACGCTTTAACCAATCTAAGTTGTTTTTGAAACTTAGAGGAAGTTGGACTATTTTTCATAATTTAATGATTTCAAAATTCTAGTTGTTTCATAATAACATATAGATCATTTAGATCTATCTATGTTTCTACACCAAAACAATTTCATAAATTAGCCTTTTAATTTACCAAAAAAAATTGATACTAAACCAAATCCAAAATCATCATAAGGAAGTCCTTACTGCATAGATCAAGCAGATCTGAAACTTAAAGTAAGATTGTTACAGGATTTCTAAAAAATTTCAACTCAAAACTTACTCATAATTTAAAAAAACAAGAATTTTTTTCCAATGAAATCAATTATGGATGGCTCCATACCACTTGTTAGGATTTCAATATACTTTAAGACTGATTAATCATGAAAACCTAGATCTGAATATGTTGCCCATATTGATTTAATTGAAAAGAAATAAGGGAAATTAAATGGGTTAGCGAAAGCTGAACCTGAATTCATAGTTGCTGTTGGAAAAGTAAATTTGGTTCTGTTTTCCATATTGACACAAATCCCAGACCTTATATTAGATTTGAATTCATAGTTGCCACTTTCATAAACTGATTAAGAGAAAGAGATAGATCTAAAGGACGAGAGTTGGATTTGATCTTCCAAATTGACATAAACCCCAGATCCGAATTATTTCCATGGAAGAAATTAGGAGAATAACTGAAGCTTATGTAATTTGGGGACCATGACCCCTTATTTATAATGTTGGCATTTTCTGTTTTAGCTTTTCAACAAAATAGAATTGCCTCAGTATCTACACATTAATACCATAACAATTATATCTATAAGCCTTTTAACTTTAGTTCATTATTTGATCACTTTAGTTAGGGTTTATACCAAAATACCACGAAACATTTATTTTACACGTGGCCCACATATTGAAATTTTCAGACATGGCTTGTCTCTGATATATGATGTATTTTGTATTGTTGACTAGTACTCCATCTTTGATGATAAATCCTGTAGGAATTGAGGATGTAGCAAGAATGAAATCTTCTATGCCACATCCTCTTATAGCGGTCTGAATATTGTATTTCCAAAGCAGATAGTTGTTTTCATCAAGTTGTATGTTGATGATTTCACTTCTTGGATTGATGATTTTCTTGATGATATCTTCAACTTCAGAGGTATGGGTAGTTTGAGTGGTTTGAGGTGGTGATGTTGCATGAGATGCATCATCATCATTTCCTTCCATTGCCAAGAAATGGGTTAGATGAAGAGTTGACTTTGATGGCCTTCCTGGTGCAGCCACAAAAATGAGATGATGAAATCTCTCTGATTGGTTTTGCTGGCGAGGCACTAGGTGATTGTTGGTTGAGTTATTGAATAGATTATACTTAAGATCTTAGATCAAAAAGGTTGCGAAAGTCTCCTCGATGATGATAATTTTCTGAGAGGAGACAAATTTGATCACACCGTCTTCTTCTTGAATGATGAAGATGAATTGATGAGGATATTACTTGATAAACTGATTGTCGTTAGGCTATATCAAGCTCTGATAGCTTTATTGTATTGAATAAATGTTGTTTTCAATGTTACATATTTGTTTCTGTATATATTATATATATATATATATATATATATATATATATATAATACTTCCGGCCCGCTCCAAAGTTGAGAAAATTACAAATATGCCCTTAAGCTTGATGACTTGTTCTACCCTAGCTTGGTCAAGTAATATAATTCTAACGGTGCATTTCATTTCAGCTTATTCTCTTATAAGCAGAGTATTTGAAGGGAATGATGTGAAGAGAAAAGAAATCAAAAGCTGTTGATATCAACTGTTGGGGAAGCGTCCGACATGGAAGCCAACGTACATTCCTCTACCATTCTACAGCGGAGCTGGGAATGAGGCTAGCTCCGTTGGTCAGACGCGTCCCTAATTGAAACATGTCGAAACTTAGCTGCCAATAGCGTCGTAGATTGTGTCGTGGATGAGATACCACCTTGAAATTGAAATTGGACACGACTATGATGGAATCGTTGATTTTTCGTTCACTCTTCTAGTTTAATTCAACAATCTTTAAAATTAATGCACCCGGGGTTCAAGCATTGAAGAAGTACAGAAAACCTTTATTCGGGGCTTTTAGAAATTTTTAACAGATGAGGTTTTAGTTTTTTGATGTATGTCTTTTCTATGAAATGAATGATAATGGATAGGCATAACTACAAATTGTAATCCAAAATTCACAGAGATAATTAAATGTAAACAGTCAAGCTTAGGAAAAAAACAATGCTTTAATCTAAATATAATTTCAATCAATCTCAGTGACAATGGTTTAGTAAATTTTGATTTGTTGAATATGAGTACGATTATCTGGTTTGCTGTTTGAATTTTGTTAACGTGTTATGTCTTGTTCCCATTGCCTGAAATGATGTTTCTTTCCGTAGGCCAAATGGCATATTTAAATGATAGAATACAGACATGATATTGTATTGTATATTCATTTTCTATCATTTCCAATGTGTCATATTAATATTCTAATTCTTATATTCTTAGTATTTCATGGCTACTATTGTATCTGATGAAGTAACACAAAATAATGAATAAACATGGCATTTATAATTAAGAAAAATAAGTGAAGCGAGGTTCAATATCTAGTGGGAAGGTTAGTACAAGAAAATGTTTGAAGTAATTTGGGATAAATTCAATGTCAAATTTTATTTAGGATGGGGCTAAACCCAAATTCTTATTTAATCCACAACTTTGATAGAAAAAAGATGCTTATCATGGTGGAAATTGGTAAGGCATCCATATTTTGAAACTTAATATAAATCCGTCCCTTCTTAAAAATAGATTTTAAATTACTTACCTAAAATTATTTTTTATAAGATCTATATTCTCTATTATTTTTAAAAATTAAATCCGCTAGCAGTTAATATGAGCAAAATCAAACATTTTTGTAAATATTTGCATTTTTATATATATAGCAGAAAAATAAGTCAAAGGACAAAATTCATCAATTTTTTAGCTTCAAGAACATGCTCTCGCTTCTTCAATGATAAGGACAAACTTTTCAACTAGATATAGGAAAAGGACAAAAAATCGGTAAGAATGACAAATTATAAATACTTGCACTTTAAACTGTAAATATTTCAATTTTCACTTAAAAAATGCAAATATTTGAAAAAGAAATCAAGTTTGAGTTTGCTCATATTAATTTCCAATCAAGTGCAAATTTAATTTACAAAATTATTTTATCGAAGATAATTCTAAAGAGGTAATTTAAAACCTGTTTTTGAGAAGAAACAAACGTGCATTAGGAGTGCGTCCTAATTTCACTATAAATATATTTTGGTTGACAACCTTAAAATTGTTCCTTGACTAAGTAAAAAAATAAATTATCATGATTCAAAATAAAAACTTAAGACAACAATTTAAATTCACATCAATGTGTGTGTGTTTAAATCTAATATTGTTATATTACTTTTAAATTGACTGTCATTTAGTTTTGAGTTCCATCTCTAGCTTAACTTGTTTGAATAATGGTTTAGTTGTTATTGTTGTATCAATGTGTATGTATGTATGTATATATATATGGTTATGTCCAAAATAATTGATGTGTGTGTCTTGTTCAATATTACATAGAATACGTGTATTGGACATGATTCACAAATACGTAAGTTCATAATATAAAGATCAAATCCCATTGTTGTGTTTTTTTTATTTCATTTATAAACAATACATGTAATAAATCAAAATTCAATATTCCATAGAATATGTTTAATGGACATGATTATGTCCAAAACAATTGATGTGTGTGCTTATGTCATTCAATATTGCATAGAGTACGTTTAATAGACATGATTCATAAATACATAAGTTCATAATATAAAGTTCAAATCCCATTGTTGTGTTTTTTTATTTTATTTATAAACAACACGTGTCATAAATCAATTAAAACACATTAGTTATATATATATATATATATATATATATATATATATATATATATAAACACACACACACACACACATATATATATATATTACATACATAAATTTAGCTAAAGGGTAAACATATTTAAGCTTTGTGAAACCTTGATTTGGGATTTCTCCTATAATCTCCCATATCCCCACTCATTCCATGTAAGAGGTGGATGAAAGACTTATGTATTATTCTATTTGATATTATCATTTAATTTGGAGTTGGAAAAAATATAGAATGATGCAAATGAGATTTCATCCATTGCATGGAAGGAGGAGAGAAGAAAAGTGGAGAAAAGAAAAGTGAACTAGGGGAAAAATATGAGGTCGGCCATATTGTTTCCATCCTATGGAAAAAAATTCTATAAATCTAATGCAATTATCTTTATTTAAACTCGATAAAGTTACACCGATATCGTATATTGATGCACGCAAATATAACTTCTTATATATGCATTCAAATAATTCCAAGCAACTCATAAACATCAAATCAATTAAATAATAATCAATATTGCGAAAATATTACTTAGTTCAATCAATCTACAATAATTTATAAAGTAATTAAATAATACGGTTTTTGAAGAATTCACAAATGTTGTGTGACTCAAAGGTGTGAATTCAGTCAGCAATCAATAATGAACAAATCAAGTATTTTACATGTCATAAACCTTAGCTAGTGGTTTGACAGTTTGGTCGAATTCATTGCTTAGAAACATGTTCAATAAAATCATATTTTATAATTTCTTAAGCGATACCATTTAGTAACGTTCATTTACAATGGTTCTCTTCATTAACACAATATCATATTAGAACTTATGGAATTTAATTTTGGTCAAAATTCCAATATCGTTCATATTCAACTTGATAAGTCTATAATCAAGTATTTGGTTCAATAATAACATTTATTATTAACTGTATTGCTCTTGCCAAAGATTTTGAATTTGAATTGACTACTCGACTGTGGTACTAACCTCATATAACTAAAGAGGCGAATTTTCTATTGAACAATTTTTCACTTTCAATGCTTCAACTTAGACCCAACTATAGTCATTTGATGGACTCCATTTCAATATTTAATTATAATCAAAGTGAAGTGTCCATATTGAAGTTCTATTCTTCAATCGAGAGAAACTGCGTAAAATCCTAACTTCAAGATTTCTTGTTTGACCTTAGTTATTATTAACCAACCGGAAACTCTCGAATTGATCAATCCATCATTATCAAATAACTATTAATACATAACTCCTTAGTGTCAGTGGTGGAGCAAGCTAATGACTTAAAGTAGGGAATATTTACTCAAAAAATAATTAAAAAGGCTGCAATACAGTACGTGAAAGAAACCGAATCTTCATGTATAAGAAGAGTTGAAGTTTTGCAGCAAATCACTAAAAGAAAATTATAATGTAAATAACTCTAATTAGGCATGCATAAATTACTACCATAATAATATTCTTATTATACAAAGTTCATAAACAATATTAATTCAAAGTAATTGCTACATCTTATATTACATTGTCAACAACAAAATGCTATTGATATTGCCAAAATAAAAATGATCGCATTAGCAAATATTGGAATAACTGTTAAGCAAAATAAGATCATAATTAACAAATCTCTAAATTCAATAGAAGTGCACTTTAGTCCCATTTCAGTTGTAGACGATGATTTTTTATCTCTCGAAAACATAAGATAATGGCATCGTCATCAATCGATTTAGATATTTTTTTTCAATGTATGCAACTAGATTGTCGTTTAACCATTGATCTCCCATATAATTTCTAAGTCGATTTTTTACTATCCCCATTGCAGAAAATCTCCTCTCAACAGTTGCTGCGGCAACGAGCAAATTCAATGCGAGTTGCAAAAGTAAATATATCAATTGAAACGTTTTCGCTTTCTTTAACCTTACCATCACTACAAAAGGCATTGTCGGACGGCTAAAAAGCGACTCTAGCCGTCGTCGGCCGTCGCTAAAAGGCAATGCAAATACTGTCGACGCCAACAGGTTTAGCGACGGCTTGCGTTGCCAAATTAAACACGTGGCAAATCCAGGGTGGTTGGTAGGGTGTCGCTGACCGACGCTAGCCGACGCAAAAATGGGTAACTTGGCCATCGCAAGCCATCGCTAGCCGACACCTGCCTCGTAAAACTGAACATTTTTTGTTAACCTACAGCTTTTATTTGAGCCATCCAACCATGCAAATATCATCATATCTTTATACATCTCATCTACAACACATATAAATCAAATTTCGCAACCACAACTATCCAATATCACCCATAAACAAGTAAATAACACAAATTCAATATCTACATCAACATTCCATCAAATGTCTATATTTCATCAAACAACACATTCACAAATCCTTCAAACAACACAACAATACCGACAAATTACTCATGCCCATCAAATAAAACATCCCGAAAACCATCAAGCAATACAATTGTCAAACAAATATCAAATCCATCAACACATGTCATATATATACAAAACAAAATGAAAAAATTCATCAAACACCACAATCATACCTACTGATTGTCATCTCCCAACCCATCCTTCCTAGGCATTCTCCCGTGCTCTGCTAAATATGCCGCAATCCGCTCTTCCATCAATCATTGAACTCTGTAACGATTTCAATTTTGAATTAAGTTTAAATTAATAGTTAATGTAAATTTTTGAATAAATTTTGGAATAAATTTGAATTTGAAATATATATATATAAGTAAATTTGGGTTTGACTTTAAAATTTGAATTTGAAATATCGAATTTGTATTTAAAATTTGAATAAATGACTTAGAAAATGATTTGGGTTTAAAAATATTATTTATGTAAATGGATTTATGGGTAATTAGTTTTAAAAACATTTTCTTTTAAATAATGTGTATATAATAATGATTAGGAAGACGTGTTTATAAAATAAGACAAAAGAAGATATAAATATCTATGTAAGCTTACAAAGGAAGAAACAAATACATTCAGATATGTTCAACAATTAAAGGATAAATAAAAAGAGTATGGAAAAAGACAACAAAAAAATAAATATATGTGAATGTCCTGCAAAAGAAGATAGTAAAATGTTTTCATGTACAAGTAAAAAGAATAAATATCTATGTAAAAAAATCAAACAAAGGATAAATATGAAAAAGTGATATGCATAAGCTTTTGAAACAAGACAAATATCATTAACATAAGCCCACAAAAGAAATATTATTTCAGCCGAAATAACAACAACAATTAATGCAAGCCACCACAAAAAATCATATCAGCCACCATATTAACAAGAAAAAAAAATCTCTGACCCTTGTACAAACAAATTATATCACCTGTAAACCTTCTTCCTATATATCAATATCAATTCTTTATTTCAGTTCGTCCATCCAAACTGTGAAAATCTGGAGTAAGTGTTATCTCAAACTTAAACAAAATTCAACTTTAAAACAACAATACAAATCAATGAAAACCATAGATCAGCTCTATTCTTTCTTTTGAAACAACTGTGAGTAACATTCTTTTTAAATCTTAAAGTATGAACCTGTTGAATATTTATCTGTGAATGATTCATGTTTAATATGTATGCTTGGGTATTTTCTTTGTTTCAACTCCGTGTGTATATATCTTTATCTTTGATAGTGCTGAAGTATTCAACTTTCTCTCTGTTTAGCTCACAGGGTATAGGATAACCAAGAAAATTCAATTTCTTATCATTTAATTAGTATTAGGTTTTGATTTTAAAAGCAAATATGTGTATATAGGTAGGAACTATAATTTAAAAATAGTTTCAAGAAAAAAAATATACAGTATGAACAAATTTAGTTTTTACAATGCAAATCCAAATTTTGAAATAATTCGACCATGATGAATTGAAGATTCAATTACATATCTGGAATCTTTACTTAAAAATATGATTTTTGAGATTTGTATGGTGATTGTTAGCTGCGTAGTTTGAGAGCAGTTTTGGGATGATCAAAAATTGAATTTCGATCGATTTCATGCGGCCGGAGGAGTTTTGGGAGTCGGGGTTTCGCGTGGAGGTGGAGGAGCCTACGGTGGTGTTGGGAAAAATAGCTGGAGTTGTTCCAGTTCGACGGGGCGGCGGCGGCAAACGCTTAAAGTTTCTAAACCTAGTTTTGTAAGGTCGGGAAATTTTGGTTCAATCGTCATCCACGTGTGATCGAGTTACTCGTGCTTTTGGGTGATGGTAGGAGGAGCGATGATGAGTAGATGGCCGGAGTTCTAGAGTTTCTAGTCGTCGAGGTTGTGCGAACGACGTGATTTCCAAGTTTATGAGGAGTTCCTGGTTTTGTTTCCAGGTATCGATTTTGGCACTCGATTTTGATTCCGTGGAAATGGAGGAGTTTTGGTGATTAGTAGTTGGTTGGTGGAAGATCGTCGACTTGCTCGACGATGTGATGACGACCGGAGATGCTCGTCGGCGTCGTGCATGTGCACCGTGCATTGTTCTGGAACCTAGAAGTTTTGCTTGGCATTGAATTTAAGCAGGGATGAATTCTCGTATTTGACTCGAGTAGTTCCGATGTTTTACTCAAAGTATTTTGTAGTTTTGCTCGATACAGTGGGGTGTTGAACTCGAAGCATAATAGGGTTGCCTCGAAATTTTATTTTGTTATAGGCTTTTACTGAGACCTGTTTGTTCTGTTTTTAAATTTAAAAATAAAGTTTCAAATATTTATCAAAGTTAGATTAAGTTTTAAACTGAAGTTTAAACCTAAATTCAAGATAGTTTGAACCTTAATTTTGAAATGATTTAAGTTTTGAAATTTACATTGGTTTTTAACAACGTTTCCTAAAATCTTAATTAATAGTTTAATTAAGTAGATAATTTAAGTTAAGTATTAAAATTAAGTAATATTAAAGTTTTCAAATTAGTAATAATTTGTTTTCAAACTTTAAGGAAGTTTTTAAAATATTAATTAAGATAATTATTATTGTTAATTAATTATTTTGGAAAGTAATTAAGAATGATTAATTTATAATTGTAAGTAAAGATTGGTTAATTAATTTATAATTGTAATTGAAATTAATTAGGGGTTTATCAATTTTAAATAAATTAATTGGTGAAATAATAATTAAGTGTTTAGTTTATTTGTAATTAAGCATTGTTAATGATAATTAATTACAAAGATGGTTAATTAAAGTTTTTAATAAGTTAAGTGAAATTAATTAAAGGGTAATTGAATCATTAAAGATCAATATTTAAAGGTTGATTAATTAAATTAATAAATGATTAAAGGACAATTAATCAAATGATTTGGAATCGATTGATGTTAATTAACCATGATTGATGAACCATTTGATTACCCACCTGATTTAAAATTAATCAGATAATTAATTGAGCTTACTTATGGATGTTTTGAATTCTATTGACTGTTGAACTGTTTGATATTTCTGATATGCTATGCTTTGTGCTATGAATTGTTTCAATGTGATCTGTGATGAATGTAATTTATTTATCTGTGAATTGGTGAATGAACGATAAGTGTTATAGATTATACCGCTTATCAATATCGATATGCTTAAATATGTGATGTGATGATTTATGATGTTGCACTATTGTGTTAAACCCCTGGACTACACCATACCCACACAAATATGGATTGCACGAGGAAATCGGCTAAGTCACAGTTTTTTAACAATTTTGAAGAATGAATTCTTGAATCCAAATTAGTTCGGAATTGGAATTGTAAGCTTTTGAAAATGAGTTTCAAAAATAAAAGTTATTTTAAATAACTTGATAAAACTTCAAATTCAAATAATTCGATTTAAAATTTGAATTTAATATTTGAAATTGAATTCAATAATTTGGAAATTATGTTCTAAAAAGATTATACAAGTTATAAAGGTACTTATATAGGTTTTTAACCATTTAAAAAGTATGGTTTTTGAAATTTAAATTTGAATCCAAATTTTATACTTGAATGGATTTAACTGATGTAATTGCAATCAGTCTTCCCAAAACGAGAACTATTTGTTTCAAATAACATAGCTTTCATAAAAAAGAAAGGATTTCCAATTTGTGTCGAAAGATTTCAAGTTGAAATAAAATTGTAAATAATTGGAAAAACTATGAATTGACCTTTGTGAAGACGATTAAATCTTGTTTTGAAATCGAAGAGAATTTAATGTCTTCCAGATAAAAGATTTGAATTGGAAATGGTTTGAAAGTTATAAATTTCATTTTTAATTGAAAGATTAAATGAGTTAATCCAATTAAAATGGAAATTGTTTTGAAATCCGTGAATGGATCTTTGTGAAACTGGGTGAACTTTGTGAAATGAATCTTTTATTTAAAAGATTTGAAATGGTAATTTGTTTAAACCATTTGAGAGAAAAGTTTAGATAATAAGTTGTGACTTAACTGAAATCCTATATCCATTTTTTTTTTAAATATTGCGCTTATTATTAGGTTTAGCCGGGAGAGGACTTTGTGTCATATAACCCATTCTGAATAATGATACGTCGTTATGGATAGCATTTGAAGACCGGTGGTGAAGACCGGGTATCTTCGAGAATGATAGGATAACCCGTCGATTGTCTCTACACTGAGTCGCGCCGGTATAGAGATTTCCTAAGTGATGAGTAGTCCGATCGGGATTGTGAATACCCGGATTTGCAAGGGCTTTTTCGGAAGTACCTTCGGTTCTGTTCGAACCCGGAACAGACTTATATGGTTGTATGTCTGACACTACACTTTGAGATATAAAGCAGATTTCTTTCAAATACATATCTGTTGGTGGCGGAGAATTTATTCTCTTAGCTTAACACCCTTCTCTGAGACGTACGAGCTCAGAGGTTATGTAGTTGAAGGTTATAAGTGATATATTCCCAATTTGGTAGTGTGGCATGCTGAGTGCTGTTGTGTGTTGGTGATCATTTGTTGATCATTTGTGATCAAAGCATGGCTATAATGTAAAGCGTAGCTTTGTGGACGAGACTGCATCAGGACCTCATACCCCGAAAATGGTCAAAACAGGAAAAATGCGGCAAGGTTATGAGGGTCACGCCCTTTAGGGTGTGTCATTCCCTTCTGGTAAAGGGTGGTATTATGGTACGGAGCTCAGATATTTACCTATGTGGTGGCTTCAATCTCATTTACCGTGTGGTTGTTGCTTTGTGGTTTAGAGGCGCCTCAGATAAAGGTCCCAAAGGACCGAGGGATGGCATGCTCGTGTAGTAGTTACCAAGCTACAGAGGTAACCCGACCTTGTGTTGGCAGAGAGCTGGTTAAGTTCTCGGGACGTCCCGCCAGAGGCGTACCCATGGACAGTGGGAAGTTGCTTAGCCCGACCATTTGTTGGAAATCCAATCAAAACAATACGTGCCTTGTACGGTTTTAGTTGTATAACCTGCCATGGAATGTGGTGGCAACCTGCTATTGAACATGGTAGCTATAGTAGGCATAAGTGCGAAATGCCTATGCTGGCTAAGATTAATATTATACTTTCGAAAAAATTTCTGCACTATGCACTAATAATAATATTGGAAAGAAATTTTCTCGCATCAAGCATATTTGACTATCATAAAGAGAAATCTCCTCCAATTCTGCATTTGCATTGTGTGTGGAGGGAGGCCTTATGGTAGTATCATTTTCTTAAAAAGCATTGCGGATTTGAACTTTAAAGGCTCTGTTGTTTGTGTTAAAGAATAAACTGTTTTTGTTGCTCACACCAGTCTCATGACTGACTCGGAGTTTATTGTTCCTTTCCTAAACTCTGGGTGCCCACAGATTTTTCCACACGGGCAGTCTAGAGTTGGGTTTTTCAGATAGTCAGGTTTAGTAGATTATCTGGAGTTAGTACGGTCTTTGGATCGCGACTGACCTTGCTTATCTCTGTGCATCATTATTGGGAGTTCGAGCTATTTTTGGATTGGTGCCTTGGAGATGGAGATTACCGATATTGGAGTTCTCTTTGAAGACCATCTCGGAGTTATTATTCCGCTGTTGGTGTTATCTATTTCTTTCCGCTGCTATTGTCTTGTATCTCTGATAACATTGATATCTATTGTATCATTATGTTGTATCATATTATATCAGATATTATATCTGTCATTGTATCAATGTTATATATTGATATTTATTTCTTCCGTTGTGTTGTACTTAATGGTGTTATAAGCTCCGATGAACCAGATTCGACGTTTAAATCTACGGCATTTGAATATGAGTGTCGTATTCGGTGCCGATTTTCGAAGGTCGAGACAGGATCGTTATAATTGAACACTGCCATATGTTTTTTCAACTGAGATATCTCATCCTCTGCCTAGGATCTCATATAAGCCGTTTGGGTCATTATCGCCTATAAATGGTTAATAGCGAGTTATAATTTATGCTTAATATTAAATAAAATTTATATATTAGTTAATGAAGTAGTTTACTTCCTGATTTCCATATCTATAACACCTATTTAGCGAACAAGGAGCAATCAGAGCATCCTATATACGGTTCGACTCCTCCAAGGTCAACTCACGGTCAGTGGACTATGCCACTTGAGCTTGCTCCGCTTCATATCTTTCCCGCGACGACATACAGAAGTTGGCTACAATAAACATTCAATTTAAAACTTATGAAATGTGAATTAAAAAAATTAAGCATGTTTACCATTATGGATTGAGATTTACCATCCATTCACACATATGAAACATTATCATCCTCATCTGGCTGCTCAATGACATGCATGTGAGTGAAGACCTCTGTCATTATAGGCTTACGACTATACTTCTTATACTGAAATTGCATATATGAATAAATAATGTTATCAATATGATTAAATGTCAATAATATATTTACAATCGCAATGTATAAGTTTACTAATTCCTTCTGATGTTGTTGGAAGGATTTAGAGCCACCACGGTGTACTTTGGGATTTTTATTCCTATTTGCAAGGTTCCTCGACGATATATCCTGTAAATTAAAATATATTATCAACTAAAGTGATGAAACTAATATATGAAATTTAAAAAGATTATGATAACAATATAAAATTAAATAACTTACTATAAATTCAGGAGTATCTCAAAGCTGGAGAAATTTAGCCCAAACATCAACGCTCATCCAAGTAAGTTTTTTATTCGCATTCTTTACCTTTGAGAGAGTGTCCCTATATTTTTCCACATCCTTTTGTTCCAATGATTTCTAAAAATATCCATATCTTTCGGATCAACATGTATCGCAACCTGCATATTGAAATTAGTTTGAATTATATACATTATATTAACTTTCAAATGAATTATAAATTTATATTTACCACCAAGTTGGCCCATATAACGTTCATAACTTGGTCTGGGATGTCGTCCCAATGAGCCCAACATTTCGACATCCGACTCTTGAATGTCTTCTTGAAGACTTGAAGAATGTAGTCCAAAGGCTACATTTCGAAACCTATATATAAACTTTGATGTAGCCATTTAATAAATTTTAAATAATATACATGCAGTAAATTTGAAACTTTCCGTACATTCCTAGGGAAAACCTCAACTACTGGTCGTAAATCCAACGCCAACCCACTAGCGTCGATGACAGAGAAGGAGAAGGCCGAGATCCGCTAGAATGTCTCATGTGAGAAATATATATCTACGACAAACATTTCATTTCATATAATGAAAAAACATATCAATTTATTGTTGGAAAACATGTTTGATCAATCATCACATAAAACTTATACTAAAACATCATAAATGAAACAAGATCTCTTGAATACATTTGTAGAATTAACAAAACAAAATAAAACATAGCTCACAATATAGTCATCATTATTAATAATAGCGAAAACTTAGAATATACATTTTCCAACAAGCGATACAGATATTCAGAATTATCGATCTTCATCTTTTTCTGATTCAGACTCGGTCTCGTACTCTATATCATTTTCTTCTATACTCTTAAATTCTTCTATTAAAACATTTGATTCATCATTCAACGACCCTAAATCAATTTCATCGGTTATTATTATTTCATTATTTGGTTCAAGATCCGCTTGATATATTGCTTCGTCTGGAATATTATTTCCATCAATCGTAAACTTGCCTTTGTTTTTAAAAAAAGCTGACTAATCTGCTAGATCGCTTTGTAAGGATGGATAAGGAGCAAAATAAACTTGTAATGCTTGCTTAGATAATACGAAAGTATCACACTTATAGTAGTGTGAGGTATGTTTTATTTCAATATGCTTATAATCTTGGTGGACATTGATTACAAAACCAAGAACATTGCCAAACCAATTTCATTTGAATAATTTATTTCTACAGGTTGTATACAATATGTCAATTCTAAAACCTGCGTTAGTACGCCATAAAAATCTTTTATACGTTCATCTGGATCATCACTACCTTTGACAGGTGCACCGCTTTTATATGTTAATTTTTCAGCACCATAATCATTGGTGTTGAATTTAAATCCATCGATGAAGAATATTGAATAAGTCTTAACATTTCTTTTTGGTTCGAGCGCAAGAAGTTATAATCCTTCATCAAGGACAAAATTTCTTGGATCATAAACATAGTTCGAAAAGCATTTAGCAAATTCTTTGCTGAGATCACCAGATGGATGTTGTGATTCATAAATACTGCAAATATATATAATATGTTCAATTATAATTAATACATAAGTATACTTGAAATAATTATGAATTTATTATTACTTAACAGATGGTGCAACTTTCAGACCTTTAAGAAGAACACGTGTGTGCTACATGGTAACCTCTATTGTCTAACTATATTTTCACATATTTTCCAGAAGGTCGGCCATGTTGTTTAAAAATAGATAACATTGTTTGAAAAGAGTCTTGTTCAACGGCTTCAACACTATGAGGAACACTTACAAATGATAAGTTCACATGGTCGCTGATGTAATGAGAGAAAAAGAGTGAAAAAGAATGAAGCTTCTTCTTTAAGACATGACTTGCAAATTGAACTTTCAACTTATGCTTTTTGTCTAACTTTTTTTTAGATGATTCAAGTACCTATCACAAAATTAATTCACTTTAAATTTACTTATGTAAATCTGAATTTTAAACTAAAATAAATATTACAAATATAAAATATTACCTTCTCAAATAGATACATACATCCATATTGCACAAGACCTCGAAAAAGTGCTTTGGATGGAAGATGAACAGGTAAATGCTCCATTACATTAAAGAAACCTAGCAGAAATATTTCTTCAGTTTGCAGAGCAGTATAGGGATTTCTATTTCAAGTTTACGTACATGATCGACTGTTAACATGGTTGAATTAAGCTGTTTATAAAATAAACTTAATTCTGTTATAATACTTCATACTTTACGGGAAACATTTCTTTGAAATTCATGGGTAATAAATATTTCAGGATATGCCAATCGTGATTTTTCTTCCCACCTGATTTATGGTTTTTAAAGTAAACACATCTACAAGGATTAGAAGAAATTCCATCCGGATATCTTAGTCCTTCCACCCACTTTAGCATGAGTATTATTTGCTTACTGTCTAGCTCATAACATGCTTTGATTTATTTTTTACTATCATTGGGTTTCATATGAAGTTCGGGACATTTACAAAAGTGTGCTATATTAAGTCTTGAATTTCGATCATCCTTAGTTTTTCCCTTAATATTCAAAATTGTATTAAACACGTTATCAAACATGTTTTTTTCATTGTGCATCATGTCAATATTATGTGGAAGTAAGAGATCTTTCCAATAAGGCAACTCCCAAAATATACTTTGTTTGCACCAATTATGAATGTTCGATTTACATGAAATTTCAGTCTGTACTCCAGTTTCATGTATCTTTAGATAATCCTTTACAATTTCATATATTTCTTCGCTTGACCAAATCTTTGGTGGTAGCATTCTCTCTTTTCTGTTAGTTTTAAAGTTTTTTTTATCTCCTCTAAAAGTATGATTGAGATTGAGAAAACATCAATGACAATCAAACCATGAAATTTTATTCTCATACCGTAAAGAAAATGCTCATGTTTCTTCTATGTAATAAGGACAAGCTAGACGACCGGTAGTACTACAATCTAAAACATATGACAATTCTTTTTTTTTGAAATGTCATAATTTCAGCTCCTTCATGCTGTAGTGTTTTCAACTCTTCAATCAATGATTGTAAATAAACATCGATTCCTTGTGTCAGATCAACAGGGCTAGGGGCGGCAATAGTGATGAACATATATGGAGTTTTCGTACACATCTAGAGAGATAAATTATAAGGAGTAATTATAACGACCCGCCTTTTTGGACAGTTTAAACCGACGATCAAACACACACGTCGACTCAAACCATTTAAAAGGGCAAATGGTTATTGGGGTAAATAAGAAAAGAAAAGAAAAGAAAAGAAAGAGAAATGAAGGAAATGAAACAACACAGAATCTCGCAGCGGAACGGTAAAATATAATAGTCAAATAAACAGTTCATGAAGCTGTTTACAATACTTTGATCATTATTTATACAACCTTTATCAGAGTTATACATATACAACGGAAAAAAATAAAATAATGCTGCAGACAACATGATGCAAAGAAAATAAGAGTAATAGTATACCAAATCTTCGTCTTCGTCCTCCAGAATAGATCTTCAATAAGCTGAAAAACTCAGATCTGACCCGAGCGTAATGAAAAGACAAAACACTCGAGTCAGGACTAAAATATCCTTATGAAAGTTAAATCAATCGTAAATAAATATGAGCGTAACGGCGTCAGAGATGTTTACGGGGTTTGACATCTCATATCCAGTGTCAACGTGCGTGCAATAACTTAAGAGATGTTACGGGATTTTCCATCTCTCAAGGATCCGTTAAACTATCTACTATGTAGTACAATACGCTATTTTAATATGTCTACAGTAAAGTAAAAGTATTAAAATAACGTTAAGGCGGTACCATAATTCCCCTTAACACGTTTTTATAATGCCATAGTCTATACAGCACCGTAAACCCCACCGTAAACTAGTGGTTATTAGAGGGTACCCCATAGGTATAGCACAAACAAAACATAGTGGTCGCAAATAGGATAATCAGTATGACAAGGTACATGAGGCGCTACCAACTAGGATACTAGTAGTTGCGTGATTCAGACTGATGTTGAGCATAGCCAGCAGCTACCTCAACACCGCGAAACAACACTCCCAAATCGAGGGGTGCACCCAAATCGAATCACAAATGTAATAGATATGGTGTCGAAGAAGTGTGTCCGCTAGAGATGGCGAACCTCAATGGCCCGGCGCGGCTCCTGTTTTAGTCATGTCAGGGGTCATCCAATATCGTTCTCTTTCTTCAATCAACGCGTTCACCAAACCATCCACTTCATTCTGGATCAACACTCCGCGCATAATAGTTATTAAAGTGGTTTTCGGTATCGACAGAGAGTATGCCCATATCCGATCCCGGTCTCTTTAATAACTACGTATTATTACACCGGTGGCTCTTTTATATTTCAAGTCAATTCATAATTGATATCAAAATATCACATTCGCTTCAAAAAAATCAAATCCATTTCAAATATCATCGTATCTATTCAAATGTAAGATTCCGTTTCAAAATCATTTTTTACCTCAATATCTCATTTCGATTTCAAAATCATTTCGAATTTCAATTTAGGTTGCAACTGCATTTAACTCAAGTCGTATTTAAATTCAAGATTTAAACATAAACATTTCACCTTATTGACCAGCTTGAAATTTTAGAAAAATAGTTTAAGTAGTTTAAAAGTAGTTTAAATAATTAAAATAGTTAAAAATACTTAAAATCTTTAAATGGATTTCAAATAGATAAATTAATTTAAAATGGGTTAAATAGATTAAAATAAGTTAACATGGTTTAATATGGGTTAAAAATATTTAATATAGTTAATAAAGGTTAAAATAGTTTAAGTATTTAAAGATGGTTTATATAACAGAGTAATTTGGAAAACAAAATGAACAGCTTCAAAACCAAACCGTTTCAATTATAACTTCCCACTTCAAATCAATTTCAATTTCCATTCTACCGATTCAATTTCGATTTCAATTCTAATCAATGTCGACTTTGACTTCAAATTAATTCAATTCTACATTCACCTTCAATTAATTCAATTTCAATTTATATCGATTTGGAGCTTGATTTTCAAAATATCAATTTATAACACTTAACAAAATTATCCTTCAATATTCAAATTTAAATCCAAATTCAAATATGACTCAATTCCAAGCTCCATTTCAAAATATTATTTTTATATCACTTTTACTTAGTAATACTCAAAGCTCGAAATAATGTTCAATCTTTAAAACATATAATTTTTTTGAAATTCAATCGTATCCCAATTTTTAATCTCAAAGTCTCAACTTAAATTATTTAACAATTTCCTTTAACCAAATTTATTTCAACAATCCAAACTCAATTTTTCGATAAATTCAATTTCTATAAATTGATTTCTATTTATAACTTTTAAATCAAAACATTTAAATGAATTTAAAATTGACGATTTTTAAAAATTATTAATTTATCCAATCCGGTGTCCGTATATAATTTTCTATCCTATGGCCAAGTGATTATTTATTTCAATTAAATTCCAGGGATGAATATATATCACTTAAATCAAATCACAGTTTCATATGTATGCATAACAGGATATATATAAGCAAATAAACATCTAACATTTAAATATCAACCAATAACATCCATCGAAATACATCATCCAATAGACAATACAATTCATGACAATTTCATAGTTATCAATGTCAGGTAATTTAATCGCAATTCAATTTTAATTTTAATTTAACTGTCAATTAAATTTTTAACGGTTAATTCAAATGACAATCTATATGACAATTAAATTTTATCAAACAACGACAAATAAAATTCATAACACTTCATAATGTCAAATTTAACTAGCATAAAGATATTCAGTACGTTGTGAGCGTTATAAAACACTCACCTTGATTTCAATGTAGTTCCAGCGTTTTATTTCGAATAAAATTAAACGAGCGTTTAATTTTACCCGAAATTTTCACTAGCTCCAAATGATTCCAATCCAGCTCCATAGCGTAGTGCTCGACAAAACGAACCCGTCGTAATTCGTTTCGTCCAAAACGAACCTCGTATGAAAGAGATGCAACTTTTTAAAGTTATACAAATTTAAATAAATTTAATTTACAAATTTATTTTCTAATTTTTAACCTAAACGCTATCTGGGCCGTCCATCCTAGCTTGCAAATCACGGCCATTCCCACTCTCTTCCTCCCCCAGGTTTAGAACGCGTACACAAACCCAAGGAGCCGCCCCAAACCCTAATACACGCACCAACTACGATCATCTTCACGCCGATCGAGTACCACCATTCCATGCGCCATCACAAACTCCACCTTCACCCAGAGCCATGGCACATTCGGCCTCCCCATGGTCTCGAGATTCACGCTCGAACGCCAGAAGTTCAAACACGAATTGCCGTTGATCCCCTGCTTATTTTTCAATCATAGCCGTTGGATAGAGAGATATCGATGCCCTCTACAACTTTCATGTTGAAGGTTTCGCGTGAATGTCGACGGATTGGGAGATCGAAGGGGATGAATTGGGTGCATTTCTAGCCTTTAAAACTGTAGGAGGTGGCAGGCCATTTATTTCTAGGGTTAGGGTTTTATTTTGAAAAAAGAAAATAATGAAGTGCTTTTATAGAAAAAACGACGAACACTATTCATCCCGGGTTTTCCGAACTCCGATTTACGCGCGGTGACCGGATTTTCTAGGGTTTATCCCGCGTTCCGGACAAAATGGAACATGTTTCGAAAGATAATTCGATCATATGTGAGAGTTATGGAAATAAACGATCGATTTTAAATTAAACCGATTAACTAAATTTCTATGCGTTTTGGATTGCCCCGGACAAACGGTAAATCCGATTGACACGAAATTTGAAACCTTACAATAATATCACATTACGGATCCGATGAAAATGGTTTCGTCGAAATCCGAAACTGTTTGAAAAATGACTATTTTAACTCGTCAATTAAATATTAAAATATTCAATTTTCACAAATTTACTTTTAATTCGATTTTGAAAGTTCTACAACATCATTCTAACTTTAATATGATAAAATAAAATTTTACTAATCATTTTTAATCATATTAAACCCGTTATTCAATTATCCAATAAATTCCAAATATTAAATTTAAACAATTTTTGATTATCTAATAATTCATTATCCTTTGAAATATTTGAAATTGAGCTTATAAGATTCAACTTTTAAAACCAATTCACATCTTAGAACACTATTTTCATTTTACAGTTATTCAATTATTCGATAAGTTTAAATATTTAATTTAAACAATTTACCTGTTCAATATTCAATATTTGATTTAAATAGATTTTACTTATCAATCAATTACTCTATTATACCCAATGAATTCAACATTTATTATCCTATCCAACTATTGATTGCAAAGGCATTCACTAAGTAGCATTTATTTTTCAATACTTATTACTATTCAAATCTTCGAAACCAATCTATTAAAATTTGTATTACTACATAAATAATTCACAATTCTTATTCACTTATTTGCATTGGTTTTTTCCATATATTCCCTTAACCAAGTTGTAACATTTGAGTCAATTCAATTAGATTAGAACTCCATTCAATCTATAATAATTACTTGGATAATTATTGTTGCAATTCATTCCAGTTATTATTATTCCAAACGAATTACAAAAACTTTTTCTAACATAAAATCACGAAATCTTATTAAATTAGCTATTTTAATTATCGAAAATTTACGGGTCGTTACAGTAATGATAATAGATCAAGATGAATGTTTACTACCAAACTGAGAGAATGGTGAAATCCATCAATACATCAACCAAGTCTGACATTATGGCTCTTTGCAGCAAACGCAGGATACGTCTTATCGAAATGTTTCCATGCTTCTCCACCAAATGGATGCATCAAAATTCACTCTTCATGTGTTCTCACATTATGTCATCCCATATGATATGTCATAGCTGAAGACATATATAACATATGAAGTCTGCGAGTGATGAGTAGATAATGCATTCTCTTGTATGAAATTTTCTTTCCTTTCTTTTTTCTTGGTTTATATCTTTTCCATTACATATCTTGCAGTTTTAGGGGTAATGTCCTCTTTCCAATACAACATGAAACCTATTATACATGTATCCATCTTTTGGTATGGCAGACAAAAGCCGATATAAGTGTTTTCACTTTATATTGACTATCGCACATCAGATTATTGGGTGCCATTTGTCGTTTCGCAGCTTAGACAACTGCTGTAAATCCAGCTTTTGTAAAGTTGAATTTTGATTTCATAGTGATGTATTTAGTTGTTATCGATAATTCAATTCCGCTTTTACAACCATCCCAAAATGGCCTCTTAGCAGCATCCAATAAATCATAAATTATTTTCGCTCCCACATTTAGTTTTTCTTCGATATTTACGTTTTATCGTCAACTTGAATGGTAGGGAACATTAATCGTGCTGGATCTTCCACCATATCTTCTATTGGATTTATCATAACACAATTGTTCTCTGACACTACAAGATTATGTGAAGTGCAACAAGTTCTCCTTGACGATCCCATAAACAATAATTTGGCACAAAACCAGATTTATACAAATGTACTTTAACTGTATCTGGTTTCCAATGTTTCAAATATTGACACTTACTACAAAGGCAACAAAGTTCTTCATTATTTTGACTATTAGTTGTAGCAAATCTAATAAATTTTTATACATTATTGTAGAATGTTCCTTTACCGAACCTTTCATACCAGTTCTAACTTCATACATCCAAGTACGGTCGAGAAAATAATCGAACATTGTACCTAATTTTAAAATATATGTCAGTAATTTCGACAACACCTAAATTTTGTACAACAAAATTAAATCCTTTTGGGGTTAAAGACTTCATACACCACAATTCTGTCTAATTTCGACATTACTTTACTTTACTTCTCTTCTACGCATAACTTTGCATCCAAGGGGTATGTTGTTGTATTTTCTAAAATAAGTTAAAGCCTTTTGGGACTAAAGACTTTAACTTGTTGTTGTATTTGTTAAAATATTACTTGACGCTTCATTTCTTACTTTAAAAAAAAAATCGATTTTAGTACAATATTTGTTTCAAAAGAATTTTATTTCAAACTAAAATTTATTATTTCTTAAGCGGTACTTCACTTAACTTCATTTCTTAATTTTATAATTCATTCGACTATCTAAATATTTTATTAACTAAATTTAAAATTTTAAAATATATTTTACAATTCATTTAACTATTTAAATTTTGAACTGTATTTTTAAACTAAAATTTGAAGTTTGCACTAATTTTAATCAATAATTATACGTTAGTTGGATTTATTTTAATCATTAATTATACAGTAATTTTAAAACATATTTTACAATTCATTTAACTATCTAGCAGCATATTAATTAATAATTATACACTAATTTTTGCGTAAATTATAACAAACATTGTTTTAAACTATACTAAACATTCACGTAAACTTATCAATACGCATATTAATCAATAATTGTATACTAATTTTTGGAATTTAAATCAACCTTATGTTTTGGTGATTAAAGAATGAAAAGTTTATTGGTTTGCTGGTTTTTGATCTATATGCACAGTTCTACGTCGACCAGCGACGGCTAGCGTTGGTCGCTTATTCAAGCAATCGTCGGCCGACGCAAAAGGGTAGCGTCGATTTTAGTAGAATATTTGTTTCAAAAAAATTTGTTATTTCAAACTAATTTTTTTTATTTCTTAATTTTTTATTTCTATTCACTTCATTTATTAGTTTTATAATTCATTCAACTATTTAAATATTTTATTAACTAAATCTGAATTTTTAAAACATATTTTACCTATTAACTATTTAAATTTTTAATTCGTCGATTTTGTAAACACTAAAATCTGAAGTTTGCACTTATAATAAATTAAAATAAATGTATTTTTATGCTAACCGCCAACACTTATAATTAACACTAATTATTTAAAATATATTACTTATGTTTAAACGTACCAATCTAGCAGCATATTAATCAATAATTATACACTTATTTTCACGTAAACTATAACGAACGTTGTTCTAAACTATAACAAACATTCATGTAAACTTATCAATAAGCATATTAATCGATATTATACACTAGATGTTGGATTTCAAATCAACTTTAATTTTTTGATTATAAATTAAACAATCAAACCACTAATTAACATCTCCAAATCAATTAATACATTATTATCATCAACTAATACGTAATAATCATCATTTCAAACCCATAAACAGCGAATTTTTGAAATTAGGATTTTAATTATTTCCCCAGATCAACTAATACATTATTATCATCATCTAATACGGAGTAATCAACAATTTCTAACTCACAATCAATCAATTTTCGAAATTATGGTTTTAATCATACCTAGAATAAGCTGAAATTGGAGAGGAAGAAGATATCGACAAGCTTTGGAGGGTTTAGACGGTCGAGACGGTTGGTGGCGACTGATGAAGCGGAGCAAAACTGGTTTCGCATTTTAGGTTTAGGGGATTTGGTTGGAAAAGGAAAATGTTTTTTGTTTCATGGGTTTGACCTGTTTATTTGTAGCTTGCGTCGATTAGTGACGGTTGCTTATTTTAGTCGTCGCCAGCCGACGCAAAAAGCTGCCGCTATAGGCAGCCTTTATTGTAGTGCATATTTTTAGAAATACCTCCAATACATTTTAAATTTGAAAATCCTGTATCCTTACGCATATCAATAATGTAGTTTCAAGTTGATTATCAAGCATTGAAATTTGTATGTCCGAAAATTCAATCGGATAATATTCAGCAAGTTTCAATAAATGATTCTTATCAAATGTAGAAAAAGAATCTCGAGGATCCAAACATGCTACACATGTAATAATTCGGTGGTGCCAACTGTAAATCGATAATTCAGTTCTAATAGTTGCATTTCAAGAGGGGTGTAATATAGATCCACTTGATAGTGTCGTAGATTTGTAATCATTGATTGGTTTTTCTTGAATGACAGGATGAAACAAAAGAGTCATCCATACTTGGAATATCGATATCATGTTTACCGCAAAATATATTTACATCATGTATTAAATAATCTCATATATGATCTCTCATTTCCTATAAGCATTAGTTTGAAACTTGAACTAAATTCATGGCATTAACGATATCTTGGTCCTTTCTTTACAATGCTTGCGATAATTATTAGTAGTGTCCAATATAATCTTCATTAAATGCATGTTGAATGCAAATTCAAAAGTATTGATTACATCTAATAAAATACTTGCTTCAGCTTTTTGTTCGGATCTAACACCATCATCCTCCACGGACTTGATAACTATATTTACCATCGAAAGTACACATACTAAATCTATTAAATAATAGTAAAGTAGAAGAATTGGAAGTTCTCTCGTTAATGCTAGGAGTTATTTCTATCCTCCTTAATTCTCTCTAAGTTTAGATATTTTATTCTCAAAATCATGTAATTCCCATTTTCCAATTATTCTACTGAAATTCTGACACTGTTTTATATTCAAATACCTACTTTTAAAAAAAATCTACAATTATTTACAATTTTTCGACGATTCTCTCCCAAAATTTTACAGTAAAGTCCATGCATTTAAATTAATTATATAACACAAACTTTAAACTAATTGATAAATTTTGTGAACTAATATTTATTAGCAAATCTTAAAAGATAAATTTAATTAACTAATTGATAAATTAATAGACACATCAACAAATTCATGAAAAAAATCATTTGGATGCAAATATATATAAATAATATAACATAAATTATACATATTAATGACAATAACAAATGTATTTTATAATTTATTTACTCAATGAATTTATGATACATTGCACTGTGAAAATTCATTAACCTCAACTACCTAAATTTTATATTTTTTATAATTACTTAGAAACCCATCTTGATTATCTCCTAATGTTTTACATTCAAGTCCATATATTTAACTAATAATAATTCTTTTAATTTTTAATTCATTTATCTTAAAAGAATTATCATACATTACATAATATAATTTCATTTTAACCATCTTTAAAAGATAAATCTATAATTTACAACATTACGATGTGAACGCACATATTATAGTGATAAAAATTGGATTATATAAGAATTCTTAGGTTCAACATGTTATCAAATCATATCCAACTCACAACTCAACTAAATGCTGCACAACATTATTTTGCAATTATCAAAGGTGTAAGTATGATCCTCTACAACAACATGAAATCTATGGTTAACTATAATGATCAAATTAAATGAAAACTAATCAATGGATAAAAGTATACATATAGATGAGCTAATCATAATATGCTATTCTCAATTACAAATATGTAAAAAACTCTTCTTAATTTTCTCCAACTTTTTTACATTCAACTCCTTATCTTTAATTAGCTACATTGATTGTTAATTCAATTTATTTAAATAAATTTAACCACTTAATAGTCATAAATCCATTTATAAATACTCTGAAAAGACGACATTCAATATACAGGCAACACTTATATTAACAAAAGGGTGAAGTTATTTATTGGTAGATTAAGTTTTATCGAGATATGTAGTTAGCGAGAATTGAACCCTCAACCTTATATCTGATCATCGCATATCATTATATTTATGATTAATTTATCATATATTGCATAATAATATATATTTTTAGTAGCAGTTAAAATATAAATATTATTTTAATAACATTACTATATGTAACGTACGGGTTACACACTAGTTTACCATAGAAGCATAATGTGATCCCTATTTAGTATCTCCCGACGTTTTGAGACCAAGCTCTTGATGTTTTCCTTGACCACTAGCTATTTAATTATGGTTAACAGCATCTATAATTTGGGTGCTTGTTGTTCTCGAAGGTCTCTTCCTTTGCATGAAGCACCAACCACATTGAATACACCTGTTATGGCATTAAAGGAAGCTCCAACTTGAATATGCTTTTTAGCAACCCCATCTAAAGTTAGTTGAAGTTGATGTGCAAAGCAATGTGCAAAATAGGAATAGGGATTATTTTGTAAAATAAATGCTTTAAGACTATTTAAGATTCCACTCATATTTGCTAGCTCCATCGTATCCTTGACCTCGAATTCTAGACAATGATAATCCATGTTTAGTTAAAAAATATTCAACTCCAAGTTTCAATGCAACCGCTCTAGTATCACCGACAAGTACGATACTTAAAATCATTCAACAACACATCCATGAGCGTTAATATAGTGAATAACCAAAGCTAATTGTTCCTTAATAGATACATCTCTTGATTCCCCAACTAAAATAAAAAACGTGTCGTTAAGGTCTTTGATAATAGATTTTGTAGTCTCCTCCGCAATATAATTAGCAACATAATTTTGAATTTTCTAAGATGCCATCTTATTATTGGATGGAGTATTTTTGTAAAGCAACATTTTTTATTCCCTCCTTATGATCGAAAATAAATTGTCAAAGTTCTAAGAAATTGCAGGGATACATAGACTCTTTTGATTCATCATGACCTCGGAATGCTAATCCTTGTTGTTGTAAAAACCGCACACAATGAACCGATGTCTTTAGTCATGTATTGTATTCATTTACTTGTCCCTCGGACAATCCATCAAGAAAAGTACTAACACGTTGCATTGAATTCATGAGATTCTCACATTTTTGACAAGCTTGATCATGTAAACTTTCATGACTTCCTACATTAATATCTAATAAACGTTTGTTTTTTCAAGATCGTCAACGCTTTGTTACAAATCAATCACCATCTCCTTGATCACCGTGACAAGATTAAAACAAGTAGCAAATAAGCAGCACGTGACATTTTCTTTGATACAATGTTCTAACCAACAAGGGTATTGACCAAACCAATTGGGATTAAATCGGCTATTATCATTTATTTTTGTATTTTTTTTGAAAATTTATGATTCGAAGGTTGACAAGGGCAAGCTCCACGGACTTCTTCTTGACGATTGCCATATCCGAAAATATGAATTCTTTCCTTGGGGTCAACAGGAAGGTTTCCAATATCAGGCTCCATCTCTTTATGATCTTTTTAGAGAAATTTGCCTCTACAATATATTCATCTTATGTAGAAATTGAGTGCAAGTTTCGTAATGAACGATGCATAAATTTTGAACAATCGGCATAAAATTATAGGCATTTAGTAGAAGAAATGAATTCATTTTCATAGTAAGGAATTAAAAGTGAATAACTTTGAGTTGGATTTTAACCAAATAGTTTATGTAGTTATTTCTTTTTCCTTGATTGCTATTTTGTTTACCAAGTCTACTTAAATATCACATACGTTATAAAGAATCACCAAACAAAATAATCATAACACACAAAAATTTGAAGAAAAAATAAGCATAAAAAGGATGATAAGAAGTTGCGTATTTGGAATGATGGTGAAATATTTCTTCATGTTAAAGTTGAAACTTTTGTTACAACTTACAGAAATATGGAGAATGGCCAAAGATCAAAAAATATAGAGCGAAAGTGAATTGGCAGAACCAAAATAAAGTAATAAACAATATAGCAGAAAAGTCAAATAGCCACATAAGGCACGATTGTTAGTTTTAGATGGGCTCTAAATTTTTAGGTTATTTTTTGTAAAGTAAAATTGAATTTCCATGTGGGGCCTTGGCCCTAACTGAAGCACACTTTGATCCGCCCCTGCTTCCATGAGTAACACGCTGCCCAACGTTCGGAGAGTGTTACATGCCCTAGCATCAAATGACGTATTGATATACTTTCTCGACAAATCTTGACCAAGAATAATTAAAATAAAATGTAATTTAATATTGTGATTAATTACTCATGATTGCAACTTTTGCAAATACAATCACATAACATTTTGTTTAAGGGTTTTCTTATTTTATATATTTTAAATTAATTACTTAATTAATTATATCACTATATAACAATGCATATACTAGAAATCAAATAAATTTACCATGAACAAGGTCGGTTGCAGAGTTATATATATGTAACAATTACATAATTTCTTTTAAAGCATATTTTTAACTCAATCGCTACATCTAATCTGATTTATACAACATTTAGCGATTCATTTGTCTCTTGGAAATTTACAAGTAAAATTCGTATTTTGAAAATTTGAATTTGAAAATTGTATTTTATAATTAAATTTTTACTTTAAGTTTGAAAATTGAAAATATGAAAAATTGAATTCTGATGAAAATTAAGATTTAAATTTGAAATATTAATTATTATAGGAATTTAAAAGGTAAAGAGCAGAATTTAGATTAAGCTAATCCCATTTAAACTCGAAATGTTGTTGAGTAGCCTGTCCACAAAACTAAAAAACAATCACACCAGTGTTCTTGTTGAGCATACTCATCTTATTGTTAAATTTTCTATTTATACCATTCGCTAGTAAAAATCAAATCCATAAAAAATTACACCATATAAAAAATCATCCTAGTAAAATCATGCACGACGCAAAAATTTTAAATTTAAAGAAAAAATTCAAACAACATGAAATTCAAGTTTTACTTCTTTTAATTCGGTTAGATTTATATCATCATCATCACAATCCGTTAATTCAAACACAAGATTTAAGAATTCACCTAAAATTAAATTTAGGTTTTGTTGGATAAGAGAAATAGAAGAAGTAAAATATGATAAGAGGTTAAAATAAAATGAAATGGATGACTAATATAAGAGCGATTTTGTCCCTAAATTTTTTTTAACATTGTAGGGAGCTACTTAGCAATAATATCATGCGTATTAACCTATATATGGATTAAATGTGTAACCTATATATTAAGTGGGTTTGACCAGATCTAAACTTATACTAAATAGGTCAAATGGTAATGATCATAAATGGTTTGGATTAAATTTTACCCGACTCTTTTAGATCCGATCCAGCATGTGTAATGGGTTAAGTTTACGCGACTACATCTACACCACATGCTTAGAAAAATAAACCAAAAACAATCAATCTGAAACAAGATGTGTAAGTATTCCATTTTACCGATAAAATCTCATATGCGTTACATAATAGTGTGTTGGGCATCAATTGACAACGACCACTTCCACAATTCTTTGCATGTAAAAAGCATATCAGAGGACGTTGATTTGCTTGAAAGAAACAAAACTAAATCATTTTTTCGGATGATGAATGGAATAAACTATAGTTCCCAAAGAAGGATTATATCGGTCAGCATTAGACCTAAAACGAATATAGTTCCTGGAACTAGCTTTTGCTTTGCCAAAAGCTACTTCATCACTCTCTGCGCTATAGTTGCAGTCATCTCCTTCTCTGTCTTCGCACTCAACGTCATCTTCTCCACCTAGGAAGTAGTGCAACCAAGCCATCAAGTGGGCAAAATAAAACATATCTCTAATTTCCTTTTCTCCATTAATTGCAACGGAACTTCCACTTTGCATAGCATTGAATTTCTTAGTATCGTAGCTCATGGTTTTGTAAATTTAAAATGATAATTAATATACAGGATGTATTGGTTTCCAGAGGATGAAACTGCGATGCGAAACATGTAATGAGTGGAGGTATTTTATATACAGGACGCACGTGTAAAATACACAGTGACTGATGACGAATCAACATGGGATAAAGTTTATGTTAAAATGTTCAAACTTTGGACTTTGAATTGAATAACCAACTTGGGCACGTTATAATGATTGCTACAAATAGTACAAATCTGTGGTATTTGCTCCCTTGTTTGGTGAGGGGAGGAATATGAATGCGTGCGTATGCAATTATGCATGTGGAATACATGCTGAATTTGTACCCTGTGTCTGAATTTGAAATTTGTATGTTATTATGCTATATGCTTCAATTTTTGACTTTCATTCGGTTAAAATGAAACCTAACAGAATTCATTGAAAACGTTTTAAAAATGCTGTACTATAGTTGGTGAAAAATGAAATATAGCGGACACAAAAATGCTCCTGCTGCAACTAACATGTTTCTCGGAGGATCCACTAAAATTACAATATTAAACCCCAAATATCCATTTAGACCATTCCCCACCGAAGGGGTGAAAGGGGTCGATTCAAGTCAATCGACCATCCCCGACCGGTTGGCAAACGCACAAATTTGTGCTTTTCCTTAGCCGGCTAAAATTTAAACGGCTAAGGCTAATGCTCTGTTGGATTGCAATCCACGGTGTTCACTTAACCGGCTAAGTGGGACAATGAAAACCGACTATATAATACCTGATTATCCATTTCACTCCACCACACAACCGCTTCCACCATTTTTTATTCCTTCCAGCAAGTTTCCGCCATTATTTTTCCTCCCAGCAAGGTATAAAAAATAAAATGAGAAGAGCGTTCCAGAGACTCCGAGGTAGCGACAGTCACAGCGCACGCAATGTTCCACCGAAAGTGGAAAATGCCCCTGCCGAAAACAACACACACGCACCGCCAACAGTCACTGAATGTCGATGAAGCAAGGTGATTAGACGAAGACATGCGGTCAAAAAATACAGAAAATGCGGTTCTGGACCCCATATCAACCAAAATTTGGAACTGGACAAAGATTTGGTCAATTTTCGCATACTTCGAGACGACGAAGTACACGTTAACGCGTATGTTGATAATTCTATGCGTTATCTACCTTCATTTTATTTTATTAGTTAAAATTGTACAATAAAAATTGAATATTCAACCTTTAACTTAGGCTAATCGTGAGCGCATCCGTGAATCTTAGATTAGCGTAATACGCCTTTATAGAATGATCTGATCTTATAATGCCAATGACATTATTCATGCTTTGCTGCGAGATAAAGGATTTGGAGATTTCTTGAGTACGTATTTACATAATTACTATTTATTTTTTTAAAGAAGTTTTGGGCTTTCAATAATCCTAAATAGTTTTAATACGTATCGATAATCTACTAAATGCAGACGTTCAGTTATGCAGTGCTTTAGCTTCCTGTTGGTGGAAGACCACTCATACCTTCCGCTTTAGTTTTGGAGAGCTTGATTTTATCTCATTTAACTTTACTATGCTTACCGGTTTGGGCATTGGAAGGGGTGAGACCTTACCGTATGATGAGTGTACCAGCACCATCACTGTTTATCTAGTTTACTTTCACGCCTTGATTTACATGACGGACTGTCATCCGGACTGCAGATTAGATGCTTTTACATTAGACCAGCAATCGGTGAATTGATACATGCTGGTAATTCAGAGAACCATTTGGAGATTGCTAGACTTTTTATTCTGTATATGATGGAGAACTTATTCTTTACAAATGCATCGCACATTGCCGGCCGGATATGTTGCAGCTGTAGCGGAGTTTTCGTTTGATAATCCAGTCGCATATGATTGGGGCACTCCGATATTAGCGTATTTGTATCGCTATTTGGATCCTCAGTGCATCGTCAGAGGTAGATCCATGCCATTACAGGTTTTTGGGAGGTTTTACAGTACTGGTACTATGAGTACTTCCGCAACATGACTTTCGACGTTGGACTTCACATTATCCCTTTGCTTTCCCCAAGTTTGAGCATTGGCCCGTGATAACCGCAAAATGGTGTAAGGAGGGAAGGCACGTCATATTTTTACTATGGCCCGAATCAGATCAAGTTACGGACTACACAGAGAGTATTGTTTGGCATCCATATGAAGGTTTTCCTTTTATGACTGACCGTATCGAAGTGCATGCTGCATTCATTTCTATGAGACGTTTTAAATTGGTTTCATCCCCATCTAGCTTAGGATACTATTGGTTCCTCGGTGAGCGTAGTTGGAGACAGACCTTGGATGGCGATTTTGTTCTCGACGATCCACACCCGGATACACGTTTTTTGAGGGTTTATGACGGCGCTGCATTGCAAGAGTATGTAGGGGAGTAGTGGTCCGCTAATTATTTCATCATCAAAAACGTAGATTATGCTTCCTTTTGGCGACGATTCTATACTCCATTGCATGCGGCTAGTTTTGTTCATGCTGCATCCGTTGATTTGGTAGGGACCTTAGACATACAAAGTGGTGTTGCCCCCTGTTTTGCAGGACCTTACACAAGTACTAAAGTGTATCGTGCTTCACAGCCCTCCTAGGTAAGAGATTACAGTAGGAAAATCGGTATTCCGACAACACCTGGGGTTGATGGATATGTTGATATTCCTCAGCCATAGATTTCCTAATATCCCGATCCAACAGCATTTGTCTGTGAGGATTTGTTTCAGATGCAGATGGGACTCCGCCAGGTCATGTACGCCGAGCATCGACGTAGCATAGATGAGTTGACTGCTCGTATTAATGAGCTTACTACAGCTAATGAGCAGCGATATCATTCTACGTGCAAAGTAGACGACGATGGTGATGACGACGACGACGATGGTGATGCGGCAAATCTTTTTGACGATCAGTACCAGTTTGATGAATCGTAGTGTTAGTATATACTATTACTCTTTGTATGTCATATGCATGTATGTACCATTGTATTATCATTGTTATATATTTCGTAGCAGAGTTTGTGTGGCTGTATTTTCAGTGGTTTATATGCAGTAGCAGTAGTTGTATATGTGTGTTATCATTGTTTTGTATTTACTAGCATTATCTGTACCAGAGTGTTATCTGTGTGCGTACTTACTAGGAGTGTTTGCATAACTGTATCAACTTTTGATTTCATATTTTGCTTGACTATGTTTAAATCACTATTTGAAGAAACAAACATAGTTGTGTTTGCTTATAGTCACTTTTGTGGATGCTTGCCACGTGGTTGATTATAAGGCACTTGATTCATGAGACGTGGATCATGAAATTTCTATTTGAACAAGATTTTTGTATTAAAAATTCATAACATCTTCATTTATTCTCAACGTCATCACTAATCTTCAATGTCAAATGAAAACCGGAATCCAGATGATTATTTAATTCTAATCAAATCGTACATAGAAACCGACCGTAGACACATGGAAAAGGAGGTGGAGCAAGATTTTTTGGTCACTCTAAACGTGACTTTCAACCTTCATCCTGATTGTAGATTGATTCGAAGGATTTTGGAAACTCGAAGCACTTTTGTAATGTTTACAAGGGCTTGTCGAAGATATAGAATCGTTATAAAAGCAGTGAAAGAAGAAGATCTATTTCAATTGACACGAGCCACGTATGATTCCCGTTATTTGTGGAATTATCATGTTGATTTTGTTGGACATACTGCATACATTCTCTGGGTTAGATATATTAGACAGTTTGAATGACGTATTGGTTGGTTAAGTATGTTTATTAAGTAATTTCCTTCAGCTTGTTCTTTTCTCTATCAAGAACTTATATGTACTTTCAAATTCAAGTAAAATTTGCATTCTCATAATCTACTATGCATTTAACATAACAACAGCATATAAACATTTGAAAATCAATAATAACAATACTAAACTTATGAAGACAACAAATAATCGCTTTCATAGAAAACGAATAAGACAACAAACTGTAAAACACGACAACAACATGAAAAAAGAACAAAACAACAAACAACAAACAACACAGCCGATAATTAAAAAATTGCCTTCAACCACCTAATAAGTTAATTGAACCCAGCGTCCTATGACATATCACCTCCACGCAATTACAAAGTTAGAAACAAAGATCATTCCATGGGTTATTATCTGGTAGATGGAATCTACCCAAAATGAAAACACTCGTGCAAGCTTACAAAAGACCAAATAAAGCAAAAGAAGCCAGGTTCACCAAACAACAAGGGAGCTTGAGGAAAGATGTGGAACAAGCATTTGGAGTTCTTCAAGGTATTAAGAAAAGAGGTATACTACCACGATCCGGATATTATCTGATATCATATATTGTTATATAATTTTACATAATATGATTGTCAAAGAAGAACGCGATGGGTACGAGCTTCAACTGAGAAACTGCCCATGCATTGCTGTAGCATTTCAAAAAATCTTATAAGGACCCAAATACTTTTGCCGAATACTTGCAAAGAATACAAGACGTTCGAGATCCACAAGCTCATCTTCATCTAAGAGAAGAACTAGTGGAACACTACTAGGAACATTGTAATATTCCCATTTTTTTATCAAAATTAAAACTGGTAATTAATATAAATTTTGGAATTAATTTGAAATTAATTTGAAAATTTCAAAATAAAAATAGATAAGTGTTGATTTGTATATATATGAATAAGATTGTAATTTGCATTTGAGTTTAAAAAAAATTCAAACTAATAAATATTTCAAAATTATTTGAATTTAAAATATATATGTGTATATATATGGGTAGATTTGAATTTGACTTTGAATAAATTTGAATTGAATTGAAAACTTTAGATAAATGTCTTAGTAAAATAATTTGAATTTAAATAATAATATATATGTGATTTATTTAATGCGTAATTAGTTTTGAACCATTTTCTTTTAAATTGTATATAATAATAATTAGGAGAATGTATTTATGAAATAGGAAAATGTGATTTAAAAATCAATATAAAATACATTAAGACAAGTGTTGAATTTTTAACGCAAAGTATTAGCAAGTGTAATCCATGGAACAAGCAATCAAACAAGTGTAATGATATTGTCATTAAATTTAACAAGTGTCATTTTAGTTTTTATTTTTGAAAATTAATGAAAATAAGATTTAAATCTATATAAATGTTTCATCTCCTCTTTCTTATCTTTTCTTTTTCATTCTCAAAACAAAAGTCTGTACATTCTAAACTCAAACCAGAGAATTTTAAACAAATCAAACCTGAACCAAAGTAATTAAAAATCTGATCATCTCAATATCAAAGCAACAAAATATCATTTTCAAAGTTCAAACCTGTAAAACTTTCTCAAACCAGAAGTGAATTCAAAGCAATAATCTTTTCAAAAGAAACAAGGATTTCCAGTTCAAATCAAAGTAAGGATTTCAACAAATTAAGCAAATTCAAATTTTTAACTCAGAAATCAAGTAATTCAACATCAAGTTTTCAAATCCAAGATCAAATTCAAAGAGCATTTCCAGTTTTAAAAATCAAACTCAACTTCCAGGTTTCTTCTGTTCTCAAAATCTCAGGTGAGTAAAACTTTTGAAACCCTGGAATTTGATCTGTTGTTTGAATTCATGTTTGAAGCAAGATCGAACATTTATTTGCATGTGTACAAATCTGTGTATATGTGTATATTTTGACTGTGCATGTTGATATACAGGTTTATTAATCCCTGTTTCTAGTTCCAGGTTTTCAAAAACCTATCAAAATACCCAAAATCTCTGCTTCTATTTTTTGTTAGATTGAGATGTTAAAATAAAACGTGTTTGAATTCATTAAAACTTAATTTTAAAAATACTTTTAAAAACAAATAATAAGTGGATGTGGTCTGGAATAAGGAAATACATCAAACTCAATTCACGATAAAAATTTGATTTCTTTAGTTATTGGATTCGATTATATAACATGAAACGTCTTTGAAAACATTGATTTTTAAAATTAAAATCAAGGTTTTAAATTATGTATAGAGTGAGCATTTCGATGATGATCAAAAAATGGGTTTTGAGGCTTTGCTGGCGATCGAGGCATTCGGGGTAGTCGGGGTTTTTCCTGGAGGTGGTTGGGGAGTTGTCGAGGCTAGGAAAAATGATGGGTGACTTTCTTGGTCACTGTGGCATCGGAATTCGATCGATGAAGGGTTTAAGCCCTAAAATGGGTCAAGGTCGGAATTGTTGTCACCGCGGCATCTCTAGTGGATCGAGTTGCATGAGATTTTGGTAAATGGTAGCGGGGAAGGCCAGCAAGGTGTGGTTGGAGTATCAGAAATTCCGGTGGTCGGCGTGGGCAGTTCGAGGTGATTCTCTGGTGATGGCTGATGTGCCTATTTGATCGAGGCAACTCGTTTCGTCTTCGAGTTTGATTTGTGCTTCTAGGTGGTCAGATGGCAAGAGTGGGTCGAAGGCAATCTGTCGGCGGTGGTCTTGGAGGCCGGAGCTCTAGCGTTGATCGGTGCATGTGCACGGTGGTTCTGGTGGTGTTAGTGTTTGTGGATGGATGTTGACTCGAAAGAGCACTCGGGTAAATAAGAAGGGGACTTGGGTAATTGTACGTGAGTGAAATCATGTTTCGGTTTTTAAAAACTTAAACTAAATTTTGAAAAAAAAAGAATGTGGGTTTTACTCAGGGCAGGACTCGGGTAGAAATGGGGTTGGACCCGGAGCAGGTTTTTAAAATAGTTTTAAAAAGTTTTAAAAACAAGGTTTTGGAATTTAAAATAAATTTAATTTAAAACTTTTCTTTATGAATTTCTGTTATATATAATAAATGTTTTTCTTTAACATTTGTAACGACCCGCCTTTTTGGATAGTTTAAACCGACGATCAAATACACATGTCGATTCCAAAACCATTCAAAAGTGCAGATAGTTATTGGGGTAAATAAGAAAAGAAAAGAAAAGAAATAAAGGAAATGAAACAACACAGAATCTCGCAGCGGAACGATAAAATATAATAGTCAAATAAACAATTCATGAAGCTGTCTACTATACTTTGACAATTATTTATACAACATTTATCAGAGTTATACATATACAGCAGAGCAATTAAATAATGCAACAGATAGCATGATGCAAGGGTAATAATAGTGATAGTATACCAAATCTTCGTCTCCATCCTCCAGAATAGATTTTCAAAAATCTGAAAAACTCAGGACTGACCCGAGCGTAATGAAAAGACAAAACACTCGAGTCAGGACTAAAATATCCTTATGAAAGTTAAATCAATCGTAAATAAATATGAGTGTAACGGCGTCAGAGATGTTTACGGGGTTTGACATCTCATATCCAGTGTCAACGTGCGTACAATAACTCAAGAGATGTTACGGGATTTTCCATCTCTCAAGGATCCGTGAAACTATCTACTATGTAGTAATATACGCTAAGTAGATAATGCCTATCAGTAATATAAAGTATCAAAATAGCGTTAAGGCGTTACCATAATCCCCCTTAACACGTTTATATATTCCCAAAAGCATATACAAGACCGTAGTTTCCCCAAAACCGGAAGTCACCAGAGGGCAATCCATATACTCAAGGTACAAATCAAAACGTAGTGGTCGCGAATAGGATAATCAGTATGACAAGGTACATGAGGCGATACCAACTAGGATACTAGTAGTTGCGTGATCCGGACTGATGTTGGGCATAGCCAGCAGCCACCCCAACACCGCGAAACAACACTCCGAAATCAAGGGGTGCACCCAAATCGCATCACAAATGTAATAGATATGGTATCGAAGAAGTGTGTCCGCTAGAGGTGGCGAACCTCAATGGCCCGGCGCGGCTCCTGTTTTAGTCATGTCAGGGGTCATCCAATAATCGTTCTCTTTCTTCAGTCAACGCGTTCACCAAACCATCCACTTCATTCTGGATCAACACTCCGCGTATAATAGTTATTAAAGTGGTTTTCGGTATCGACAGAGAGTATGTCCATATCTGATCCCGGTCTCTTTAATAGCTACGTATTATTACACCGTTGGCTCTTTTACATTTCAAATCGATTCATAATTGATATCAAAATATCATATTCGCTTCAAAAAAACAAGTCCATTTCAAATATCATCGTATCTATTCAAATGTAAGATTCCGTTTCAAAAATCATTTTTCGCATAAATATCTCATTTCGATTTCAAAATCATTTCGAATTTCAATTTAGTTTGCAACTTCATTTAACTCAATTCGTATTTACATAATTAAAATACTTAAACTCTTAAAATGGATGTGAAATAGATAAACTTAGTTTAAAATAATTTATATTGGGTTAAGTAGATTAAAAATAGATTAAAATAGTTTAAGTATTCAAAATGGTTTATACAACTGAGTAATTTGGAAAACAAAATAAAATAGCTTCGAAACCAATCTATTTCAATTTATAACTTCTCAATTCAAATCAATTTCAATTTCCATTCTACCGATCAAATTCGATTTCAATTCAAACAACGTCAACTTTAACTTCAAATTAATTCAATTCTACATTCACCTTCAATTTATTCAATTTCATTTTTTATCGATTTTTAGCTTGATTTTCAAAACATCAATTTTTAACACTTAACAAAATTATCCATCAATATTCAACTTTAAATCCCAATTATAAATATGATTAAATTTTAAGCTCCATTTCAACTATCATTTTATATCGCTTTTACATGGTAATATTCAAAGCCCGAATTAAGGTTAAATCTTTAAACAAATCAATTTTCGAATTTCAATCAAATCCCAATTTTTAAATTTCAAAGTCTCGACTTATATTATTTAACAATTTCTTTTAACCAAATTTATTTCAACATTCCAAACTCAAATTTCGATAAATTCGATTTCTATAAATTTATGTCTATTTATAACTTTTAAATGAAAACATTTAAATAAATTTCAAATCGACGATTTTAAAAAATTATTAATTTAGCCAATTCGGTGTCCGTATATAATTTTCTATCCTATGGCCAAGTAATTATTTATTTCAATTAAATGTCAGGGATGAGCATATATTACTTAAATTAAATCACAGTATCATATGTGTGCATAACAGGATATATATAAGCAAATAAACATCCAAACATTCAAACATCAACCAATAGCATCCATCGAAATACATCATCCAATAGGCAATACAATTCAAGGCAATTTCATAGTTATCGATGTCAGGTGATTAAATTGCAATTCAATTTCAATTTCAATTTCAATTTAACTGTCAAATTTAAACTTCAACGATTAATTCGAATGACAATCTATATGACCATTAAATTTTTATCAAACAACGACAAATAAAATCATAACACTACATAATGACAAATTTAACTAGCATAAAGATATTTAGTACGTTGTGAGCGTTATAAAACACTCACCTTGATTTTCGATTTTAAATCAAATCGAACGACGTTCGATTTGACTCAAAAATTTCTCTAGCTCCAAATGATTCCAATCCAGCTCCATTGCGTAGTGCTCGTCGATACGATTCCAACGCAAAAAGTTTCGTGCGTTTTCGACCTCGTATGAAAAAGTTATGCTATTTTAAAGATTGAACGATAATTAAATCTAATTTTTAATCTACAATTCCTATTTATATATATATATATATATATACATATTTTTTTTTTATTTACCCAGAATCAAATCTGACCGTCCCTCCCTCTACCATCAGATCTGGACCGCCAATTTCCACCTTCGTCCATCACGTTCTCTTCCAGTATTCGCACGCACAACATGAACCCATAGCCGCCTAACATCAAGCAATTTTCACGACCTCCACGACGACTTCCAGAACGATCAGGACCCATCATCTCGAAGGCCTTCGCGAGCTCCATCTTCACTGTCAATAGCCTGAAGCTCGGCCACCCCCTGTGCCTCGAATTGCGTGAAAAACGCAGCCCCTTCTTGCTCGATTTCCCGTTAATTCGAAGCTCCGTTTTCGATCATCTCCGTATGGATTTGAAGCTTTCATCGTCCTTTACAACTTTGTAGTTGAGAGCTTTTGCTAATTGTTGATGGATTGAGAGGAAAATGAGGAAGAAGTTTCGAATTTTCGTGGCCATTGATCAGTAAATGGCGGCTAGGGCTGAAGTCAATTAGGGTTTGCAAAGTGAAAGGGTGAAGGTCCTTTTATAGAAAAATTTCCCAATTTACTATTCATCGAAATTTTCCGAACTCCAAACGAAGCGTGCCGACTAGCGTTTCTAGGGTTTACCCCATGTTCCGGACACAATGGAATAGGTTTCGGAGGCTAATTCGATCATATGCGCGAGTTACGGCAATAAACGATCAAAATTAAATTAAACCGATTCAACTAATTTCTATGCGTTTTGGCTTGCTCCGGACAAACGGTAAATCCGATTGACACGAAATTTGAAACCTTACAATAATATCACATTACGGATCAGATGAAACTAGTTTCGTCGAAATTCGAGACCGTTTGAAAAATGACTATTTTAACTTGCCAAATTAATATTAAAACAATTTCAACGCGTTTCGAGCTGCCACGGTCAAACGACAACTCCGATTGCTACGAAAATTGAAATCCGATAATAACTAACTATTACGGATCCAATGGAACTAGTTCCGTCCAATTCTGAGACTGTTCAAAATTTGACTATTTTTCAGTCGATAATTAAATATTAAAGTATTCAATTTTCACAAATTTACTTTTAATTCGATTTTAAAAGTTCTACAACATCATTCTAACTTTAATATGATAAAATAAAATTTTACAAATCCCTTTTATATCATATTAAACCCGTTACTCAATAAGTTCCAAATATTAAATTTTAAAAATTTAATTGTTTAATATTTGACGGATTTCAATATTGGAATTTTAAATAAAATTTCATTATCAGTCGGTTTACTATATTACTTCGAATCAATTACCTTTGACTACATATTATTTCAATGATTTGGGATTTCATTCAATTCATAAATAATTAACTAGATAAATTTGTTGCATTTCATTCTAGTTATTATTGTTCCAAACGACTTACAAATTTTTTTTCTAACACCAAATCACGAAATCTTATTAAATTAGCTATTTTAATTATCGAAAATTTACGGGTCGTTACATTCTCCCCCACTCAAAAAATTTTCGTCCCCGAAAAGGAAAAAGAAGGGAAAAGAACGAAGTAAAGAATTCAACATTTGATATATTTTATTCAAATTTATCCACTTATAAAACAATGACTTTCCATTTATAAATCGTTACCACACTTCCACTAATCTACTCCGAACAGCTTCTAAATTTAAAAGTTAGTTATCTAAACAAGTTATAAAATTTTAAAACTTGAAAAATTTTCTAACACTTGGATTTACGGAAAATTTCGGCAGAGTCTCCTTTGCGCGGCTCGATCAGAAATTTTTTACAATTCAATATATAACACAAATATAACCAATATATAACAAATATACATCTCATCTCAATGATGAGGCATCCCAATCATGGGGAAACAATATATAATATCAAATACGATATGTAATACGGGTATGTACCTTTTATTTGTTATTAGCAAGCATATTTTAGCAATTTAGCATGAAACGAGCTCCATACGTGCCGCATGCCATCAATACCTACTAAATACTCAATAAATAGATGAGAACATGTATATAAGAAGAAATATCAATATGAGACATCACAATCATAGCTTAAGAAGACAGCAACCTAAAATTTCACATTTTATAAATTCAGACCTGCTGCAAAGACTCAGATTTTTGACACAGTAAATTCCGAAATCTAGGAATACTTATAAAAGAAAAGTTGTTCCGCTCGTTCTAAGCTTTCCAGCGATATAAAGATCGTCAAAATCGAACTTACGGTTTGAAAGTTATGCTCAGTTTATTTTCAGCTTTCAACTTAGAAAATTTAGATAGGACAGGGAATGTCCATCCAGTTCAGACTCAGTTTAGGCTAATCAAATTACAAAATCTGTCAAAGTGATCCAAATAAGACTTTTAGCTTACTGAAAGAACTTTCATTTGCAAAAAATTTGGACTCAATCGGATTAATAAATCTCAAGTTATCGTTGTTCTAGTACAGCACTTATGTGCAAATTTTTCCCAACCAAAACTAGTGTAACGATTTTGATCTAGAAATTTGGTAACATAGATTTTCAAGTGGTTTTGATTAATTCAAGTTTATATATAACTTTATTCATATCAAATTTCACATTTTTACCTTCATTTAACGCTGGATCTATTGGTAGAACATTTCTAAACTATTTTTCAAGTATACAATTATTTCATAGACATATCCATTTTATTTATACATTCTTTTAAGTATCCATTTTGTTTTTAAAAAAAATCAATTCACACTCCAACCTTAAACAAATTTAAATATCAAACATTCCATTATTTTAGTTTCAACTTGTATAACATTCTATTACATATATACATCAACATTTCAACTTTTTAAACAAAAGGCAAGTTATATATACGTTTATATAAATGAAATTTTGAGTATTATACAAATCAATCTTATTAAATTTTGTTAACAAGAACGTTTAATGATTTAAACTTATTTAATTCCATTATATTCAATTTAAGAAGTTTAGGTTACTTTCCATATTTCACTTAACCATTTAGTTTCACCTTAAATTTCCATTTTGATCGTTTCATATTGAATTGATTTTTCATCCAATTCTCATTTACCTTTCTATTCAAATTCATTACAAAGATATAATTGATTCACTATTTGTTTACTTCATTAGATTTGAATATACTTACACAAATATCTTATTCGATTAAGAATTTACAGTTTCTAGTTTGTTTCAGATTTTACTACATTCCAATTCTAAGAGTTTTAACTTTTATTTTATACTCATTTTATATTATTAACTTTTTATTACAGTAAACCTCATTTCGATTTTTATCCATATCTCAATTTATTTAATCTTATTTATGTTAAATATTCATATCATTTTCATTCCATAAATTTAAATTCATTTTTAGCTTATTAATTCTCAATCAATTTAATACTTATTAAGTTAATCAATTATCATCCATCTAACAACCAATGCATATCAACATTAACATCCCTCCAAGATCTACACTAAATCGATTATACATTTCCAAGTCAATTTTAATTTCATACACTTCCAAGTTTATTGACATTTAGTTATATTCAAATTTAATTAGTTTCCATTTACCAATTTTATATTTCATTAAGTTTAAATTTTATTCATTCACTTATACATGTATCATTCATTTTACAGCTTAAATTCCTTTTATTATTTACAACTATCAATAGATCTTCACATTTTATTATTCATTCTTACACTTGGTATATTATTCCTCTACTTATCCTTATTAGCATTTTAAACTTTTTAAGTATTTGGTAAGTTATATCTATGCTATAGAATGAAATTTAATACTATGCGAGTTTTACAGTTTCAATTTTTATTTTAAGTTCATAATTTCCTAATTCTAAGGATTTCTACTTCAATTGATATTTTCACTTAGCTCTTAGGTTTATTTCTCATTTCACAATTCAGAAGTTCCTTAATGATTCAAGTCTAAATACATTTCAATCATAAAAAAAATCATTAATTTTTAAAGGACTTAAGAATTCCAATCCCGGTTTCATTTCAAATCAAGTTTTGAAATAATATATACTTATATAATTTATAGATCAAATCATACTATAGAGAATACAAAATAAAATAAAAGTTGAATTAAAACAAGGTTTAGATAAGCTATTAAGTGGTCTCCCCCACTCAGACTCTCGAAAATAAACGCCGATGATGCGTGCACTCATCACCGAAATCATTTTCTAGCGTCAAGAGAAGGGAATATAACACTTATCATAAAAAAAACCTCGAAAACAATTTCAACTCAATTATACTATCATATAATACCCATATTATATTTTCCAATTCCTTGTAAATCAATTTCAAACACCGGAATTTAAATTCCCAAATCCAAGTAAAAATTCATTTATATTCATTATCAATTGTGCATAAGATTTCATTTTCATGAACCCATTGTTATTTAATCAATTGTTGTAAATGTTGAATGATCAACAATATCGATAATAATCTAATATTATCATCTCCTAAAAATCAATTCAGTCAAAATGAATAAATATTCGAATAATTATTTTATATTAAAATATATTCCAAAACGATATTGTGTTGGGTTGTCCTATTTGAGTGTTTAGAAATCCCTATCGATGCCTTGGCGTCCCAAGTATCGACCAGAATTCATAAATACTCAACGGGACAAAGTTAACACAATATAAAACCATTTTATATAAAATAACAAGTACGCTCTCTCATATACACTCAACTCATTCATATAGTTTACCGCTATTTCAATGAGTTATTCCCCACTAGAGCCAAGGTTTATCGCTAAACCAAAGCTCTGATACCAACTGTAACGACCCGCCTTTTTGGATAGTTTAAACCGACGATCAAATACACATGTCGATTCCAAAACCATTCAAAAGTGCAGAAAGTTATTGGGGTAAATAAGAAAAGAAAAGAAAAGAAATAAAGGAAATGAAACAACACAGAATCTCGCAGCGGAACGATAAAATATAATAGTCAAATAAACAGTTCATGAAGCTGTCTACTATACTTTGACAATTATTTATACAACATTTATCAGAGTTATACATATACAGCAGAGCAATTAAATAATGCAGCAGATAGCATGATGCAAGGGTAATAATAGTGATAGTATACCAAATCTTCGTCTCCATCCTCCAGAATAGATCTTCAAAAATCTGAAAAACTCAGGACTGACCCGAGCGTAATGAAAAGACAAAACACTCGAGTCAGGACTAAAATATCCTTATGAAAGTTAAATCAATCGTAAATAAATATGAGTGTAACGGCGTCAGAGATGTTTACGGGGTTTGACATCTCATATCCAGTGTCAACGTGCGTACAATAACTCAAGAGATGTTACGAGATTTTCCATCTCTCAAGGATCCGTGAAACTATCTACTATGTAGTAATATACGCTAAGTAGATAATGCCTATCAGTAATATAAAGTATCAAAATAGCGTTAAGGCGTTACCATAATCCCCCTTAACACATTTATATATTCCCAAAAGCATATACAAGACCGTAGTTTCCCCAAAACCGGAAGTCACCAGAGGGCAATCCATATACTCAAGGTACAAATCAAAACGTAGTGGTCGCGAATAGGATAATCAGTATGACAAGGTACATGAGGCGATACTAACTAGGATACTAGTAGTTGCGTGATCCGGACTGATGTTGGGCATAGCCAGCAGTCACCCCAACACCGCGAAACAACACTTCGAAATCAAGGGGTGCACCTAAATCGCATCACAAATGTAATAGATATGGTATCGAAGAAGTGTGTCCGCTAGAGGTGGCGAACCTCAATGGCCCGGCGCGGCTCCTGTTTTAGTCATGTCAGGGGTCATCCAATAATCGTTCTCTTTCTTCAGTCAACGCGTTCACCAAACCATCCACTTCATTCTGGATCAACACTCCGCGTATAATAGTTATTAAAGTGGTTTTCGGTATCGACAGAGAGTATGTCCATATCTGATCCCGGTCTCTTTAATAACTACGTATTATTACACCGTTGGCTCTTTTACATTTCAAATCGATTCATAATTGATATCAAAATATCATATTCGCTTCAAAAAAACAAGTCCATTTCAAATATCATCGTATCTATTCAAATGTAAGATTCCGTTTCAAAAATCATTTTTCGCATAAATATCTCATTTCGATTTCAAAATCATTTCGAATTTCAATTTAGTTTGCAACTTCATTTAACTCAATTCGTATTTACATAATTAAAATACTTAAACTCTTAAAATGGATGTGAAATAGATAAACTTAGTTTAAAATAATTTATATTGGGTTAAGTAGATTAAAAATAGATTAAAATAGTTTAAGTATTCAAAATGGTTTATACAACTGAGTAATTTGGAAAACAAAATAAAATAGCTTCGAAACCAATCTATTTCAATTTATAACTTCTCAATTCAAATCAATTTCAATTTCCATTCTACCGATCAAATTTCGATTTCAATTCAAACAACGTCAACTTTAACTTCAAATTAATTCAATTCTACATTCACCTTCAATTTATTCAATTTCATTTTTTATCGATTTTTAGCTTGATTTTCAAAACATCAATTTTTAACACTTAACAAAATTATCCATCAATATTCAACTTTAAATCCCAATTATAAATATGATTAAATTTTAAGCTCCATTTCAACTATCATTTTATATCGCTTTTACATGGTAATATTCAAAGCCCGAATTAAGGTTAAATCTTTAAACAAATCAATTTTCGAATTTCAATCAAATCCCAATTTTTAAATTTCAAAGTCTCGACTTATATTATTTAACAATTTCTTTTAACCAAATTTATTTCAACATTCCAAACTCAAATTTCGATAAATTCGATTTCTATAAATTTATGTCTATTTATAACTTTTAAATGAAAACATTTAAATAAATTTCAAATCGACGATTTTAAAAAATTATTAATTTAGCCAATTCGGTGTCCGTATATAATTTTCTATCCTATGGCCAAGTAATTATTTATTTCAATTAAATGTCAGGGATGAGCATATATTACTTAAATTAAATCACAGTATCATATGTGTGCATAACAGGATATATATAAGCAAATAAACATCCAAACATTCAAACGTCAACCAATAGCATCCATCGAAATACATCATCCAATAGGCAATACAATTCAAGGCAATTTCATAGTTATCGATGTCAGGTGATTAAATTGCAATTCAATTTCAATTTCAATTTAACTGTCAAATTTAAACTTCAACGATTAATTCGAATGACAATCTATATGACCATTAAATTTTTATCAAACAACGATAAATAAAATCATAACACTACATAATGACAAATTTAACTAGCATAAAGATATTTAGTACGTTGTGAGCGTTATAAAACACTCACCTTGATTTTCGATTTTAAATCAAATCGAACGACGTTCGATTTGACTCAAAAATTTCTCTAGCTCCAAATGATTCCAATCCAGCTCCATTGCGTAGTGCTCGTCGATACGATTCCAACGCAAAAAGTTTCGTGCGTTTTCGACCTCGTATGAAAAAGTTATGCTATTTTAAAGATTGAACGATAATTAAATCTAATTTTTAATCTACAATTCCTATATATATATATATATATATATATATATATATACATATATTTTTTTTATTTATCCAGAATCAAATCTGACCGTCCCTCCCTCTACCATCAGATCTGGACCGCCAATTTCCACCTTCCTCCATCACGTTCTCTTCCAGTATTCGCGCGCACAACATGAACCCATAGCCGCCTAACATCAAGCAATTTTCACGACCTCCACGACGACTTCCAGAACGATCAGGACCCATCATCTCGAAGGCCTTCGCGAGCTCCATCTTCACCGTCAATAGCCTGAAGCTCGGCCACCCCCTGTGCCTCGAATTGCGTGAAAAACGCAGCCCCTTCTTGCTCGATTTCCCGTTAATTCGAAGCTCCGTTTTCGATCATCTCCGTATGGATTTGAAGCTTTCATCGTCCTCTACAACTTTGTAGTTGAGAGCTTTTGCTAATTGTTGATGGATTGAGAGGAAAATGAGGAAGAAGTTTCGAATTTTCGTGGCCATTGAGTCAGTAAATGGCGGCTAGGGCTGAAGTCAATTAGGGTTTGCAAAGTGAAAGGGTGAAGGTCCTTTTATAGAAAAATTTCCCAATTTACTATTCATCGAAATTTTCCGAACTCCAAACGAAGCGTGCCGACTAGCGTTTCTAGGGTTTACCCCGCGTTCCGGACACAATGGAATAGGTTTCGGAGGCTAATTCGATCATATGCGCGAGTTACGGCAATAAACGATCAAATTTAAATTAAACCGATTCAACTAATTTCTATGCGTTTTGGCTTGCTCCGGACAAACGGTAAATCTGATTGACACGAAATTTGAAACCTTACAATAATATCACATTACAGATCAGATGAAACTAGTTTCGTCGAAATTCGAGACCGTTTGAAAAATGACTATTTTAACTTGCCAAATTAATATTAAAACAATTTCAACGCGTTTCGAGCTGCCACGGTCAAACGACAACTCCGATTGCTACGAAAATTGAAATCCGATAATAACTAACTATTATGGATCCAATGGAACTAGTTCCGTCCAATTCTGAAACTGTTCAAAATTTGGCTATTTTTTAGTCGATAATTAAATATTAAAATATTCAATTTTCACAAATTTACTTTTAATTCGATTTTAAAAGTTCTACAACATCATTCTAACTTTAATATGATAAAATAAAATTTTACAAATCCCTTTTATATCATATTAAACCCGTTACTCAATAAGTTCCAAATATTAAATTTTAACAATTTAATTGTTTAATATTTGACGGATTTCAATATTGGAATTTTAAATAAAATTTCATTATCAGTCGGTTTACTATATTACTTCGAATCAATTACCTTTGACTACATATTATTTCAATTGATTTGGGATTTCATTCAATTCATAAATAATTAACTAGATAAATTTGTTGCATTTCATTCTAGTTATTATTGTTCTAAACGACTTACAAAATTTTTTCTAACACCAAATCACGAAATCTTATTAAATTAGCTATTTTAATTATCGAAAATTTACGGGTCGTTACAACATTTGTTTAAGAAAGTTACGTAATTTGTTAACTTAAATTTGTTAAGTTAAATGCTTTAGTTATATTTTAAAACTTAAATTAAATGATTTAATTAAGTAACATAATTAAAGATAAATGTTTTAAATAGTTAAGTAATTAATAAAGACAATGGTTTAACTTAAAAGTTAATTCAGGTTTTGATAATTAAAGACTAAATAAATTTATAAATTTTTAATTTATTTTAATTAAAAAAAATGTAATGAATATGAAATGTTGTTTTAATTTTAAATTAACCTTAATTTCTTGAATTAATTAATGTGTTGATAATGATTAATTATAAGGTTGATTAATGAAAGATTTTGATAATAATTAAATGATTTATAATTACTTAATTACGTAAAGAATAATTAATTAAAGGTTAATTAATTATTAATTTAAGGTTAATTAATTTATAATTAAGGATTAATTAATCAATGTAATTAATTAAGGAATATTTAATTAATAAAAGTGATTAAGATTAATTAATTAATAATTAAAGGTTAATTAAATAATAATTAAGGCTAATTAATTATTAATTAAGATTAATTAATTAACAATTAAGGATTAATTAATTAATCATTAATTAAGGTTAATTAGTGAAAATAATTATGTGATTAACTGATTATAATCACACGATTAATTCATCTTAATTATAAATGATTGATTATTATTGAACGCTTTGTATTGATTGATATCCCTGATATATGGTTGTGATACTATGTGATAGGAATTGCTTTGTGCTGAGCTGTGACATCTGTGAATATATTATTGTATGAATATGAAAACCCCTTTTGCCCATAAAACGGCATTTGAATTTCGATGCGACATGAAGTCGGATTCCAGTTGGTTATCCAAAACCCACATCGAATCTTAATAGTAAATCTTTGTGATTGATATATCCACATGTTTATAAATTAAGCGCTCACTATTCGATTTAGCCGGGAGAGGACTTTGTGTCATATAACTCATTATGAATAGTGATATGACGAAATGGATTGCATTTGAATACCGTGGTGAAGACCGGGTGTTTTCGATAATGATAGGATAACCTGTCGGATGACTTTGCACTGAGTTGCTCTGGTATAGAGATCTCCATATGTGACGGGGAGTCCGATCGGGATTGTGGATACCCGGATTGTAAGGGCTTCTTCCTTTATTGGATGAAGTGCCTTCGGTTTCGATCGAACCTGGAACGGACTTGTATGGTTATATGTCTGACATTGCATTTTGAGATATAAAGCTGATTTCTATCAAATACATTTCTGTTGTTGGCGGAGAATTTATTCTCTTAGCTGAACACCCTTCTCTGAGACGTAGGAGCTCAGAGGTTATGTAGTTGATGGTTATTAGTGATATACTCCCAATTTGGTAGTGTGACATGCTAAGTGTTGCTGATCATTTGTTGATTGAAGCATGGCTTTTGTGTAAAGCGTAGCTTTGTGGACGAGCCTTCGTCGAACCTCACAACCAAGAAATGGTCGAAACAGGAAGGATGCAGCAAGGTTATTGAGGGTAGCACCCCTTAGGGTATGTACATTTCCTTCTGAATAAAAAGTGGTATCATGGATTGGAGCCCAGATACTTAACTTATGTGGATATTGCAATTATGTTGCTTTGTGTTTGTTGTTGTTGTGGCCCCGGATAAGGTCGGTTACGACTGGGGGATGACATACTAGTGACAGTTAGTTACCTAGTTACAGAGCTAACCCGGCCTTGTTATGGCAGAGATCCGGTTAGGTTCTCGGTACGTCCCTCCAGAGGCGTACCCATGTGGCATAGGAAGTTCCTTAACCTGATCATTTGTTGGAAATCCAATCATCAGTACACGCCCAGTACGGTTTTAGTTGTAGAACCTGCCATCTAATATGGTAGCTATAGTAGACATACTATAATGGTACGTATGATGGCTAAGATTAATATTATACTTTCAAAATATTTTTACACTATGCACTAATAATAATATCAAAAGGGTTTTCTCGTATCAAGCATATTTGACTATCATAAGGAGAAATCTCCTCCATGTGTGTGATTGCATTGTGTGTGTGCCGGGAGGCCTTATGGTAGTTTCATTTTCCAAAAGCATGAATGGATTTTTTTTAAAAAAAATTGTACAAACAATTATTTTGTTTACTCATACCAGTCCCATGACTGACCCGGAGTTTATTGTTCCCTTCCTAAACTCTGGATGCCCATAATTTTTCACACAGGCAGCCTAGAAGCAGGTTATCTGTGTATTGGAGCTAGCTTGGATTTAGAAGTCGTTTGGAAGCTGTTGGATTTTTGGAAAGCTTTGGGTTTGGAAATATTTTGAAGTGTTTGGAGTTTGGAAAACTTATCGAAGTCAAAGTATGTTGGAAACCTTTCTGAAGTCCCTGTTGTCGTTCCTGTGTGGTGTAAATATTATTCTGTTGTTGTATCATGTTTAGCACTCTGATGATGGTGGTGATTTGTTGTAACCAAATATTGTGATGATATTGTATCAAATGTTGTATCTGTGATGTTTATTAATGATACCATCTTTTGTTTCCACTGTCTATATTCATCTAATGTCGTTATAAGCTCCATCCGAACTGGAGTTCAACGTTTGAATCTCCGGTAGTCAAATACAAGTGAGGTATTTGATGTCGATTTTTGAACGCTGGATTTTGAGGCGTGACAAGTGGTATCAGGGCTAAAGGTTGAGTAAGTACTTTAGTTACAGAGCATAACACATTAGGTGGCTCATTAGAGATAGGGTGTAGAATACCCTAGAATGAGTATAAACCGAGAGACCAAAACCCTAAAATTTCGTGGTCTATTTATTTAAACCGTTGATATTCTTTAAGATATCTCGTCCGTATGGTCTAAATCAAGTTTTCTGATTATTTATAAGATAGTGAGAATGAGCACTTGAAGAGGACGAGGTAGGGGATGGGGAAATACCACTACAACTGGTCAAGTCCCTGCAACAACGGAAGCAGCGATTCCCACTCAACCTCAGCCGAATCTGGCTGATCTATATAGAAGTTTTTCCAGACTTGGTGTAAAGCCATTCACCGGCAAAGAGTCTATTATCGAAGCACAGTCCTGGATCTGATCGTGTGAAAGAATATTTAGAGGGCTAAAGTTAGAAGATGATCAAATGCGATTAATAGCTTCTTGGCAACTCCAAGAGGAAGCTCTAGCTTGGTGGGAGACAGTTACAATAGATGAGCTGGAAGATGAGTACACTTGGAGTCGATTCAAAGAGGTGTTTGTGCAGCGATATATGTCGTCTGCTGGTAACTCTAGAATGTACAAGGAGATTATGGATTTGAAGCAGGGGAGTTTATCTTTTGAGGAATATTTGAACAAGTTCAACAAATTATCTCGATTTCATCCGAAGCTGGTAAACACACCTTTGAAGAAGAATGAAAGATTTATTCGAGGAATGAATAAGAAGTACCACGAGAGGATGACATCCCATGTAAAAGAATCTTTCTCTGAATTGATCAATATTGGTTATAGATACGCTACCCTAGATAAGCAGGAAGTTCCGGAGGAGAAAGGAAATGTAAACAATTCATATTGGAAGAAAAGGAAGTTCGGAGGAAAGAAACCATATCAAGGTAAGGATACGAAGAGTAATCAGGAAAATCCGTCTAGGAATATTACTTGTTAAAATTGGTGGGAAAAGGGCCATTATTCAAACAGCTGCAAGAATCCAAGGAAACAAGTAAAGGAAGAACAACCTATGAAGACTAGTCAGGGAGACAGAGAATGCTTTTACTGCCACAAGCCAGGCCATGTAGTAAAAGATTGCCCAGCGATGAAGCAAGCTCAGGTAGCGAAAGTGTATACGATAAATGTAACCACCCAGAATTTTGAACCAATTAATTTGAAAATATTTAATTAATTTTAAATATTTGAATAATTGTTTAGATTGAATTCCCAATGTACTATGAATTTGGCGATTAAGTTCATTACAAGAAAACATGTCTTTAGTTGCATTTATTGGTAGCGTTTATGGTGTGAATGCAACCAATATTATTTTAAACCTTTTTTCCCCTTATTTTTGTTTTACTGTAACGTGAACAAAATTTACCGCCTATACCCGCGAATAGCCAAACCCTTGTCATGTTTATTCACCTTTTCCCTCTTTCCCCAAATTTTCCCTCCACTTCAAATTTTTTCCCCTCCATTACTTTCGTCTCCTACGTATTCAACTAAATTCACAAATTATTTTTTCTCCCGCATTTTGGCTTTCGTCTCCTCCCAATGTATTCAACCTAATTCATCCCGCTCTCTGCCCTCGTTTCCTTTTTGGGTTGTTTCCGTCGCGCTTTGGATTGAGGTATCGGGTTCGATTCCATCGCCTTTTTGGGTTAGTGGAATGGTCGACGTTGAGCAATTGATTCAGATTTACATCCGTAGTTAAGGTACGTAAATTAATTTTTGATTTTGACGCATTGAATCGTTTGTTCTTTAGCTTTACTGATATAATACCAATACTGTATTTTCACTTTACTGATATAATGATTTTTCCACATCAAAGCACGAACAAATCGATTTCACTAATACATTAAGCTATTAAGTGGACGATCTTCTATGCTTGGCTCTCTGGCAAACACAGTAAACACGACATACTTTGAAATGTGAAACACCAAAGTGTTATTATAGCATATAAAAATGGAATGATAGTATTATGTTTGAAGTGCTCTCCTTTAATAAATATATTAGAACTTAACTTCACAACTGAAGGTTGAAATTTATTCGCTGAGTTCAAACATGGAATAATATTCAAATTCCTTTAGCATACTGGTCTTGTTTCCTCGGGGGAGACCGAGAAGTTTCCTATTTTGTTACGATAAAAATTAAGTCAATGTTAAAAATCATAAATTGGTTATACAGAATCCTGTCTCGTTCAGTTTATGCCAATTAATGAGTTAACTTAAATGTGGTCTCTTGTACTTATGTGCTCCAGTATTCATGTATTTTGTATTTATGTACTTCAAGTGAATTGGGTGTTAAATGGTAGTGTTTAAGGTTGCACTCAAATGTATGATGGTAGTGGAAGTTTTAAGGATATGCAATGAGCAGCTGACAGTAGTTGTAGAATTTGTTTGATGGTAGGGATTGTAGTGTGTAGATAGTGTGGGTAGTTTGCTGAAGTGCTGGTTGTGTACTGATGTTGGTGTAGTTTGTCGAGGAAGTTTGTTTGTGCTTGACTGGAGATGGAGCGCAGGGGTAAATGGAGGGGGTGACTGATTAGAACAGTTTTGACTAACATATTTTTCACATTTTTTGATACGACTATTACATTCTTTTCTTATTTACATTCAGTACACTTTTTCTTTCCTTTCACCAGAATAATGATGCATTTTGTTTCTCCAAAATGTTGTTTACTTTGGTGTATTAGAATGTCAAAAAGCATATCTATAATGTGTAGATATATGATGAGCTTTCATATTGATAATGGCATGTGGATGTCATAATTAAAAATGTTAACAACAATTACGGTTATTTTAAGGGTTTTTTAGCTGGAGATAGTTGATGAGGAAATTAATTAAACGTGGCAAAATCAGTTCTCACTTAAAGTTGATGCATGTCACTACAAGCAACTGGATAGTGCTTTATTCACATTTCTATTCAATTGTTGTATTCTTCTTCTAAATATGTACAAAGAAATGGAAGATATATATTCATGAGATCCAAGTTTGTGTACTTAATTTGTTCTTTCTAAATTCAGATCTTAGATTTGGATTTCCAGTATTAGGGTTAAAAATAGTTTCACTGAACCTTGCCTGCAACTCATGAAAATGTTTAGGTTATCAGGCTAAACTGGTAAAATGCTTACAATCTAAATTCAATGACTTAAGAGGAGAATATGCAAGAAAATAGGGACATGGAAAATAGGGACTTAAGAGGAGAATTCAATGACTTTAGTGTTATCATGAAAATACATTTTTTTTTGTAAACGTCTCAAGTGAATATTAAAAATGAAAAACTAATGTTACATAGAAATACTATATATGTTAAGCTAGTGAATAATGCTATATATAGTTCCAAATTTATACAAAGCTTCAAAAATAATTTTATTGCATAATTTTTAAAATACACCTTCAGTCAAAAATTATTAACATCGATCTCATTTTCAGTATTTCTAACTTCACTTCCTACAACTATAGCATTGCATACATCAAGATTGTGTGCGATATTTCTACAAAAATAAACATACGTACAAAGCTTCTTGCAAAGAATAATAATATTTAAATATTATTAAAAACTAACTCTCTCATTTAACTAATAGAGCCAAAGTTCGGTCAAGGGTATTCAAACTTACCTAGCCACAAATTCAGATCATGTTGAGCCCTGTCATCTTCAAAACATCCAACTATAGCTTTCCCAATTTATTATAAATCAATGATGGAAAAAATTATGATAACTCATTTTTGTTTACATTTTTACAATCTGCGGCATAGATAAATGCTACTTCATTTAACGATCTATATGTCATGTGTTAATCTATAAATGTACAATATTGTAAATTACCAAATACTATGAAATATAAAATACTGCAAATAGCTAATTAATTACTATGAAATACTAAAAATACATAAATTACCGAAAATTGCTAATATTTGAAATTACCAAATATTCAAATGATTATGGTTCGAATGTTTCCTTATGCACACATATTCATATGGTGGGGTTTCATTTCTTTCGTTTCTTTTTCGATTTAGAGGCATTATGCATGTATAGAATGGTAAAGAGTGAATTCAAAAATCAAACTCAAGAAACAAAATACATCAATCACAGGAAACATTATAAATTTGGAACGACTGGTCACATAAATTTTGTGTGGAAAAAACATTTTTGAGCCCAGTTTCAATGTATTACAAATGAAAAGTAAGGAATTGGTACCAATAATATTTGAGTACCTTACATTGTAATATACTTCTGGATTATATCTCTCAAAAAATACACAGAGTTAACTGTAAGTAAATTATATTGTTACTGACCAAAATCATAATTCAAACAATATTTTTTAGGTTTGATTGGAAAAAGGGTAAAAGGAAATCAATAAATTATATGAGATATTGTATCAGAGATTCTTTGTGATACTTGACTTTAACAGGTACATGGTATAGCCGATGGAAAAGGATTGGGTGTATTTAAACAGGTGGCTATATAAACTTGACTTAAAGTGTATTTTTAGAATCAACACATATACGTCAATATTAAAACTCAATTTTTTTATGTGTTTAATTTTTGTCATAGGACTAGTACAGAGTACCGACAAGGAGCTTTGAATTTTGTGCATGTGGCAAGGAGAAATTTGAGAAATGTGGAGAAAATTTTGTGCCCATGCACAAGTTGTCGAAATCTTAGTCGTCAGGATGACCACATCATCGTTGAGCATTTAATTATAAAAGGAATGGACCCCATATATAAGAGAAGTACATGGTATAGCCACGGCGAGCAAATAAATGTGGATAAAAAACAAAGTCTTTTGACACATATGACTTATTCAAGATGATTCATTATGAAGATGAAGATTTTATGAATCATGATTTTTTTGCTGATGATAAGGATAATGTTGATTCCCAAGGAAGAGAAGAAGAGTTACTTAAGAATTTCAAAGATGCGGAAACTCCACTGTATCCTGGTTGTACAACTCATACAAAATTATCTGCCATCACCGTCTTGTATAATCATAAATGTGAGACTGGTTTGTTCGATATTGGGTTTGACAAGCTTCTAAATGTGCAATAATTGTTTTTGCCGAAAGATAACGTACTTCCTAAAACTTTATATGAAGTAAAGAAATTTCTTAAAGTTTTTGATATGGGTTTTGAAAAGATACATGCTTGTGAGAATGACTGTTGCCTTTTCAGAAAAGAATACAAAGATTTAAATACTTGTCCAAAATGTGGTTCTTCAAGATGGAAGATAAATCAAGATACCAAGGAGATTATACAAGGTGTTCCAGTTAAAGTGTTGAGATATTTTCCAATAATTCCAAGATTTAGAAGGATGTTTAGATCTCAGAAGATGGCTGAAGATTTAAGATGGCATTTCAATAATAGAAGCAATGATGGAAAGATGCGTCATCCTGTGGATTCTATGGCATGGAATATGGTGGACGAACGATGGAAATCTTTTTCAGCTGATCCACGCAATCTTAGACTTGGTCTTGTTACAGATGGATTCAATCCATTTTCTATGTTGAGTTCAAAATATAGTTGTTGGCCGGTGATGCTTGTGACATACAATCTCTCACCCATGTTGTGTATGAAGAAGGAAAATATTTTGTTGACATTGCTTATTCCAGGTCCAAAACATCCCGGGAATGATATTGATGTATATTTGGCGCCTTTGATTGAAGATTTGCATTATTTGTGGAGTAATGGAGTTGATGCTTATGATGCATTTAGTAAAACGTTGTTTAAAATAAAAGCAATCTTGCTATGGACAATAAATGATTTTCCAGCTTATGCAAATCTTGTTGGGTGTTGGGTGAAGGGAGAAAAAGCTTGTCCATTGTGCGGTGTTAATACTCATCATCGTTGGTTGAATTATAGTCGAAAGAATGTCTACATGGGTCATAGAAGGTATTTGCCTATGTCAGACTCACGGAGGAAACAAAAGGCTTGGTTTGATAACACCGTGGAGAACGGTAATGCTCCTAGAATTTTAACTGCAAGAAATATTTCTGCATTGTTAAAAGATTTTTCAAATGATTTTGGGAAACAGAAGGAAAAGAATAAAAAGAAGAAGAAAAATAATAAGAAAAGGACAATTAAGATAAAATCCATTAACATGAAAAAAAAAGGAAGAGGTGGAGCTCCCATGACATGGAAGACGAACACAATGAAGATAACGGTCCTAAAATATTGGAGCTATCAAGGTGGAAAAAGAGATCAATTTTTTTTGATTTGCCATATTGGGAGGTTAGTGGTTATTTTTTTAATTTTTTTAACAATTAAAAATAATATAATCATACGTTACAATATTGATTTTTATAGGAACTTCCGTTACGTCATAATTTGGATGTAATGCATGTGGAGAAAAACATCGGTGAAAGCATATTGGGGACAATGTTGCATGATAATAAATCAAAAAATGGAACCAACTCAAGAAAGGACCTAGAAGATTGGGGAATTCGGCATGAACTTTATGCACAACCTCGTGGGAAGAAAACATATCTTCCGCCGGCTCCTTATACATTGTCAAATTCCGAGAATGCAATATTTTGCAAAAGATTATACGATTTCAAAGGACCTGATGGTTATTGTTCAAATTTGAAAAATCGTATATCATTGGAGGGTTGTAAAATTAGTGGTTTAAAATCACATGATTACCATGTTTTAATGGAACATTTATTGCCTGTAGCAATAAGAGGATTATTGTCAAAGAAGGCAGAAAAGCAATAATTCGTTTATGTTCAATTTTCAACAAATTATGTCAACGTGTCCTTGATAGAGAGAAGTTGCAACAAATCAATGTTGAGATTATTGATATTTTGTGCGTGCTTGAAAAATATTTTCCGCCATCATTTTTTGATATAATGGTACATTTGTCAATTCATCTCGGTAGAGAAGCACTATATGTGGACCGGTTCAATTTCGTTGGATGTATCCCTTTGAAAGATATATGAAGACACTTAAAGATTATGTAAGAAACTATTCACGAACCGAGGGATGTATTGCAGAATGTTATCTTGCAGATGAATGCATGAGAATTTTTAGCGAATTTTTAAAAAAATCAGGACACATTGAAGAGACACAGGCTCGAAATGAAGATTATGAAAGCCTAGTAATACCCGAAGGACGTCCAATTTCAATGCCTAAGACAGTTACATTATCCTCCAATGAGAAAGAAAGTGCTCATTTAGCCGTGTTAATGAATATGACCATAGTGGAACCATTTTTAGAGTAAGTATATGTTACATTATATTTCAATTATTTTAATATATATATATATATATATATATATATATATATGTTTCTATTGGTAAATATATGCCTTGTTTTATAGTAGTTTGCATTTGGAGGAATTACAAAATTCAAGCAAGCGCATGGAAAGAAATTCAACCTTACTTTGGGAAACACATACAAAATATTTTGCTGATTTGATTAAAAAAAGGTTAAATGATTTTTTTAATTATACCTTCGTTTGCTTAAAAATATCATTTAAAAATATTTGTTGTAAATTAAACTTTTTACAGATATCTATGAACTCCAATGATCACAATGAAATGCTAAAGTGGATTGCATATGGTCCAAAGAATGATGCTTTGTCTTACAAAGGATATATCATCAATGGACAACGATTTCACATAAAAGATGTTGGGAGAGAAACTCAAAATAGTGGAGTAATTTATGATGCGACCACTATGTGTAGAGCAAGTGCGAAAGATATTTCTCAAGTAGTTGATGTGGTTACTTATTATGGAATATTGACTGATATAATTTTATTAGATTATCATGTGTTTTATATTTCTCAAGTAGTTCGATCCCGGAACGGACTTGTATGGATTGTATGTCTGACATTACAAGTTGAGATATAAAGGTGATTTCTTTCAAATATATTTCTGTTGGTGGCGGAGAATTTATTCTCTTAGCTTAACACCCTTCTCTGAGACGTACGAGCTCAGAGGTTATGTAGTTGAAGGTTATTAGTGATATACTCCCAATTTGGTAATGTGACATGCTAAGTGTTGCTGTGAAATGATCGCTGTTTGATCATTTGTGATATGATCATTTGTTTGATCATTTATCTTAGTGATCATTACTTTGATCATTTGTTGACCCAAAGCACAGCTTTTGTATAAAGCGTGGTTTTGTGGACGAGACTTCGTCGGACCTCACACCCCGGAAATGGTCAAAACAGGAAGGATGCGGCAAGGTTATTAGGGGGTAGCGCCCCTTTAGTGTATGTCATTCCTTCTGGATAGAGGTGGTATCATGGTATGGAGCCCAGATATTTAACCTATGTTGTTGCTGCAACTTTTGTGGTTGTTGGAAATTGAGGATCCTCGGATAGATTGGTTGCGATCGGGGGATGACATATTCGTGTCAGTAGTTACCCAGTTAGGAGTAACCCGACCTTGTGTTGGCAGAGATCCGGTTTGGTTCTCGGGACGTCATTCCAGAGGCGTTTCCATGTGGCAATGGGAAGTTCCTTGGCCTGACCATTTGTTGGAAATCCAAAGAAATAATACGATCTTGTACGGTTTTAGTTGTAGAACCTATCATTCACTTATGGTGGCGCCCCACTGTTTGGATGGTAGCTATAGTAGGCATACGATAATGGTCGTATGTTGGCTAAGATTTATATCTTTATTTTCGAAATGAATTTTTCCTACACTATGCACTAGTAATAATATCAAAAAAATAATCTTTTTAATGTGTACCAAGCATCTTTGACTATCATAAGGAGAAATCTCCTCCGATTCTGCGTGTGCATTGTGTGTGTGTGCGGGAGGCCTTATGATAGTCTCATTTTCTAAAAAGCATTGCGAATCTATTTTAAAATTATCTCATTCTTTGTTTTAAAGATAAACTGTTTTAAGTTCTCACACCAGTCACGTGACTGACTCGGAGTTTATTGTTTTCCTTTCTAAACTCTAGGTGCCCACCAATTTCCACACGGGCAGTCAAGAGTTAGTTTATCAGGGTATTCTGAAATTCAGGAGTTGCTGGAAGCAAGATGGATGGCATGATGTATTCACTAGTATATAGTATTTCTTTTCCGTTGTTTGTTGTTGTTTGTCGTTGTACACTCTGATAATGAATGTAATGTGATGTAATGTATAAAATATACAGTTCTTTTGTTTTAATGAATATTCATTTATCTATTATATGTTGTTCCGCTGCGATTGTGAGATTCTGATATTGCTCTGTTGTTTCTTTCTGTTCTGTTCTATTTTTCTTCTTCTTCTATCATTTTCTTTTTTTTTAACCCTAAAGACTCGTAAATTTGTTCCTCTTTGGCTGGGTTGTTGTGGAATGTTGCCAGCTCAAAGGAGTATGGATTTTCGGGCCTTCACAATAAAGGACGACCCCTCAACTTCAAGGGCGGATAAAGGAAAAGGAGTTTTAGAAGATAACCTTATTATTTATGATAGAGTTGTCAGAGTTTTGTTTGACACGGGCGCTGCACATAGCTTTATCTCCCAACAAACTGTAAACGAATTAAAACTTAAACCTAAATTTGTCGATGAGCCCATTTGCGTGAAGAATCCAGTTGGTGGCCCTGTGAACCTTTGTCTACGTTGTCAAGAAGTTCCTATCTCGTATTCTTGTCATCGATTTCCTATCAGCCTTTTCATTCTCGACTTTAATGAATTTGAAATCTACGCGAAATTAACTGGTTAACGAAATACGAAGCCAAATTAGATTGACCAATCGAACGATTTTGATCAAAACAAAGCTTGGAAATTTTATTGAAATTTCTTGTGAAGACCCTAGTCTAAAAAGGGATAAGTTGATGTACACTTTGGGATATCCTGAACCTAGTCTGGAATCTATACCTATTGTTCGGGATTTTCCCGATGTATTCGAAGAGGTCAAATCATTGCCCCCGCATAAAGAACTTGAATTCAGAATTGACTTAATACCGAATGCTCGTCCTGTTGTTCCTACAAGTCGTAGGATGGCACCCAGGGAAAGAATAGAACTAGTCAATCAAACCCGAGATTTGCTAGAGAAAGGATTAATATGTTTTAGTGTTTCCGATTGGGGTTCAGCTATGGTGTTCGTAGCCAAGTCTGACGGATCCTTGGGATTGTGTGTGGACTACCGCTATCTCAATAAACTAACTCTCAAAAACAAATTTTCCGTTGCCTAGAATCGACGATCTATTCGATTAACTGCATGGCGCTCGATTCTTTTCGAAGTTGGATCTAACCCAAGGATTCCATCAGCTATGAATTGCTGAAGACTATATTCACTTAACAACTTTCAGGGGTCCAGACACGTTTTACAAATGGTTAGTCATGCCTTTCGGACTAACCAATACTCCCACATACTTTGTAGATTTAATGACCCGTGTGTTTCGAGAGGTATTGAATAAATTCGCTCTTGTGTTTATTGACGATATTCTGAACTATTCCAAAACCGAAGAGGAGCATGCTGAGCACTTGAGAATTATTTTGGAGATATTGAGGAAGAACATTCTGTTCGCCAAATTTTTCAAATGTCAATTTTGGATCAAGGAAGTCAGATTTCTCAGGCACATTGTTAATGAAGAGGGAAATTCTGTAGATCCAGGCAAGATTTCTGCTATTTTAGACTGGAAATAACCCATTACTCCGAAAGAAGTCAGAAGCTTTCTATGTGTAGCGGGATATTAAAGAAAGTTTGTCCAAGATTTCTCCAAGTTGGCCAGTCCATTGACTAAGCTGTCAATGAAGAATGCTAAATTCGATTGGACTCCGAAGTGCGAAGAATCGTTCTAGAAGTTGAAGAAAAGATTGACTACTGCTCCTGTTCTGACTATTATTAACGAGAATCAAGGTTTATCTGTTTATACAGATGCTTGTGGTGATGGTGTGGGTGCGGTGCTAATGCAAAATGGTAGGGTAATTGCCTAAGCAAGTAGACAATTATGTCCACATGAGAAAAACTATCAACCCACGATCTGTAGCTCTTGGCTGTTATTTTTGCTTTGAAAATGTGGCATCACTATCTTCTGGGTAAAAATCTCTTTCCGTTTTCTTAAAAAATTCAAAAATTTAACTTAATTTAAGGTATATGCTTAATAAATCCTTCTTTTTTAGGTGAAAATTTTGAATTACTCACCGACCACAAATCTCTGAAGTATCTCTTTACCCAGAAAGATTTAAATCTGGGCTAATAACATTGGTTGGAGTTTCTAGCGTCTTATGACCTAGATATTCTGTATACGCCTGAAAAAGCCAATGTAGTTGCCGATGCTTTGAGTAGAAGACATGTTGTTCTCGCATATCTTGTTGTCACTCCTACTCTTCTTGAAAAGAAAACTAGTAAGCAGAAAGAAGATGAGTTTCTTCGTCAAATTTACGAGAGAATACGTCAGGGTGAAAGTATCAGTTTTGAAGTCGATGGTAGTAAAGTTATAAGATTGATAGGAAGGTTATGTGTCCCATACATTCCAGATCTAAAACGTGAAGTTTTGGACGAGTGTCACAAGTCCAAACTTAGTATCCATCCAAGAGTTAATAAGATGTATCGAGATATCAAAAGAACTTTCTGGTGAAAAACAATGAAATGGGACATATCTATTTACGTGAGAAGTGTCTATGGATTTCATAGACGGGTTGCCATGTACTCGCAAAGGTAATGAAGCAATTTGGTTATTGTGGACCGTTTGACTAAGACTGCCCACTTTATCCCAGTAAAATCTACTCGGACAGCGGCAAGTTTGACAAAGTTGTATATAAAAGAGATTATTCTCTCCACCGTATACCCAGCAGTATAGTGAGTGATCATGATCCGATCTTCACTAGCTGATTTTGGGAGGCACTTCAAGCCGCATTAGGAACTAAACTGAATTTCAGTACCGCTTACCACCCGCAGTCTGATGGGCAGATGAAAAGAATAAATCGAATCTTAGAAGTCCTTTTGCACGCTTGTATTCTCGACTTTGGTTGTTCATGGGAGGACCATTTGCATTTTGTTGAATTCTCATATAATAATAGCTATCAGGCCAGTATCAAAATGGCTCCTTTCGAAGCTTATATGGTTGTCCGTGTCGATCACATACGTGCTGGATTGAATCAGGTGATAGGCTCATTCTTGGACCAGATATGATAAAGGAGGCTACTGAGAAAGTTGATTTTATTCAAAAGAAATTGGGAACTTATCAAAGTCGTCAGCATAGTTATGCTGACCGCCGAAGAATATATTTAGAATTCCAGGTTGGAGATTATGTTTTCCTAAAGGTGTCTCTGATGCGTGGAATATTGAGATTTGGAAAGATTGGTAAGCTGGCACCACGATATATTGGTCCTTTTCCTATACTGGAGAGGATCGGTCCTTTGGCATATCGAGTGCAGCTACCCAATTTGTTATCTGGCATACACAATGTGTTTCATGTTTCACATCTTTGAAAATATGTGCACGATTCAGACTGTGTTATTGAGGAAGCCGCTCAGCAGGATTTGGAGGTCACACCAAATCTGATAGTTAAAAGAGATCCATTGAAAGTAATTGATCGTGATGAAAAGCAGTTAAGGAATAAAGTTGTGAAACTGGTTAAAGTGTAATGAGTGGTGATACAAATGACTGTACTTGGAAACAGAGGATAACATGCAGAAGTCTTATCCCAAATGCAGAGTGGATATTTCGGCTTAATCTAGTAAGTCATTTCTCTATCTTTTTGTATATTCGTATATTCTTTGTTTATTTCTCTCTCTTTCAAATTTCGAGGATGAAATTTTCTTAAGGGGGAAATCTGAAACATTCCCATTTTTGTCAAAATTAAAATTAGTAGTTAATATAAATTTTAGAATTAAATTGAAATTAATTTGAAAATTTTAAAATAAAATTAGATAAGTGTTGATTTGTATATATATGAATAAGATTGTAATTTGCATTTGAGTTTAAAAGAAAAAAATTCAAACTAATAAATATTTCAAAATTATTTGAATTTATAATATATATATATATATATATATATCTATGTATGTATATCGGTAGATTTGAATTTGACTTTGAATTTGAATTTAAATTTGAATTGAATTTAAAATTTTAAATAAATGTCATAGTAAAATAATTTGAATTTAAAATAATATCTATTTGATTTATTAAATGCGTAATTAGTTTTGAACCATTTTCTTTTAAATTATATATAATAATAATTAGGAGAATGTATTTATGAAATAGGAAAATGTAATTTAAAAATCAATATAAAATACATTAAAACAAGTGTTGAATTTTTAACACAAAGTATTAACAAGTGTAATCCATGGAACAAGCAATTTAACAAGTGTAATGATATTGTCATTAAATTTAGCAAGTGTCATTTTAGTTTTTATTTTTGAAAATTAATAAAAATAAAATTTAAATCTATATGAATGTTTCATCTCCTCTTTCTCATCTTTTCTTTTTCATTCCCAAAACAAAAGCCCATACGTTCTAAACTCAAACCAGAGAATTTTAAACAAATCAAACCTGAACCAAAGTAATTAAAAATCAGATCTTCTCAATATCAAAGCAACAAAATATCATTTTCAAAGTTCAAACCTTTAAAACTTTCTCAAACCTGAAGTGAATTCAAAGCAATAATCTTTTTAAAAGAAACAAGGATTTACAGTTCAAATCAAAGCAAGGATTTCCACAAATTAAGCAAATTCAAAGTTTTTACTTAGCAATCAAGCAATTCAACATCAAGTTTTCAAATCCAAGATCAAATTCAAAGAGCATTTCCAATTTTAAAAATCAAACTCAACTTCCAGGTTTCTTCTGTTTTCAAAATCTCAGGTGAGTAAACCTTTTGAAACTCTGGTATTTGATATGCTGTTTGAATTCATGCTTGAATCAAGGTTGGACATTTGTTTGCATGTGTACAGATCTGTGTATATGTGTATATTTTGAATGTGCATGTTGATATACAGGTTTATTAATCCCTGTTTCTAGTTCCAGGTTTTCAAAAACCTATCAAAATCCCCAAAATCTCTGCTTCTATTTATCATTAGATTGAGATGTTAAAATAAAATGTGTTCGAATTCATTAAAACTTAATTTTAAAAATACTTTAAAAAACAAACAACAAATGGATGTGGTTTGGAATAAGGAAATACAGCAAACTTAATTCATGATAAAAATTTGATTTCTTTTGGTTATTGGATTCGATTATATAACTTGAAACGTCTTTGAAAACATTGATTTTTAAAATTAAAATCAAGATTTTAAATTGTGTATAGAGTGAGCATTTCGATGATGATCAGAAAATGGATTTTGAGGCTTTGTTGGCGATCGAGGCATTCGGGTGATCGGGGTTTTGCCTGGAGGTGGTTGGGGAGTTGTCGAGGCTAGGAAAAATGATGGATGACTTTCTTAGTCACCGTGGCGTCGAAATTCGATCGGTGAAGGGTTTAAGCCCTAAAATAGGTTGAGGTTGGAATTGTTGTCACCGTGGCGTCTCTAATGGATCGAGTTGCACGAGACTGTGGAAATGGTAGCGGGGAAGGCCAGCAAGGTGTGGTCGGAGCCTTAGAAATTTCGATGGTCGACGTGGGGAGTTCGAGGCGATTCTCTGGTGATGGCTGTTTTCCTATTTGATCGAGGCCACTCGATTTCGTTTTCGAGTTTGATTTGTGCTTCTAGGTGGTCGGATGGCAAGAGTGGGTCAAGGGCGATCTGTCGGCGGTGGTCTTGGAGGCCGGACCTTTGGCGTTAATCGGTTCATGTGCACGGTGGTTCTGGTGGTGTCAGTGTTTGGGGATGGATGTTAACTCGAAGGAGCACTCGGGAAATGAGAAGGGGACTCGGGTAATTGTGCATGAGTGAAATCATGTTTCAGTTTTTAAAAACTTAAACTAAATTTTAAAAAAAAGAAGGTGGGTTTTACTCGGGGCATGACTCAGGTAGAAATGAGGTTGGACCCGAAGCAGGTTTTTAAAACAGTTTTAAAAAGTTTTAAAAACAAGGTTTTGGAATTTAAAATAAATTTAGTTTAAAACTTTTCTTTTATATATAATAAATGTTTTCTTTAACATATTTTTAAGAAAGTTATGTAATTTGTTAACTTAAATTTTTTAAGTAAAATGCTATAGTTATATTTTAAAACTTAAATTAAATGATTTTTAATTAAGTAAGTTAATCAAAGATAAATGTTTTAAATAGTTAAGTAATTAATAAAGATAATGGTTTAACTTAAAAGTTAATTAAGGTTTTGATAATTAAAGATTAAATAAATTAATAAATTCTTAATTTATTTTAATTAAAAATGTAATTAAGATGAAATGTTGGTTTAATTTTTAATTAACCTTAATTTCTTGAACTAATTAATGTGTTAATAATGATTAATTATAAGGCTGATTAATTAAAGATTTTGATAATAATTAAATGATTAATTAAGATAAATGATTTATAATTTCTTAATTAATTAAAGAATAATTAATTAAAGGTTAATTAATTATTAATTTAAGGTTAATTAATTTTTAATTAAGGATTAATTAATCAATGTAATTAATTAAGGAATATTTAGTTAATAAAAATGATTAAGATTAATTAATTAATAATTATAGGTTAATTAAATAATAATTAAGATTAACTAAATAATAATTAAGATTAATTAATTAACAATTAAGGATTAATTAATTAATAATTAATCATTAATTAAGGTTAATTAGTGAAAATAATTATGTGACTAACTGATTATAATCACACGATTAATTCATCGTAATTATAAATGATTGATTATTATTGAATGCTTTGAATTGATTGATATCCTTGATATATGGTTGTGATACTATGTGATAGGAATTTCTTTGTGCTGAGCTGTGACAACTGTGAATATATTACTGTGCAAAAATGAAAACCCCTTTTACCCGTAAAACGATATTTGAATTTCGATGCGACAGGGAGTCGGATTCCAGTTGGTTATCTGAAACCCACATCGAATCTTAATAGTAAATCTTTATGATTGATATATCCACGTGTTTTTAAATTAAGCGCTTATTATTCGGTTTAGCCGGGAGAGGACTTTGTGTCATGTAACCCATTCCGAATAGTGGTACGACGAAATGGGTAGCATTTGAAGATGGTGGTGAATACCGGGTGTTTCCGAAAACGATAGGATAACCTGTCGAACGACTCTGCACTGAGTTGCTCCGGTATAAAGATCCCCATATGTGATGTGGAGTCTGATCAAGATTGTGGATACCCAGATTGCAAGGGCTTCTTCCTTTATTGGACGAAGTGTCTTCGGTTCCGTTCGAACCCGGAACGTACTTGTATGGTTGTATGTATGACATTACACTTTGAGATATAAAGCTGATTTCTATCAAATACATTTCTGTTGGTGGCGGAGAATTTATTCTCTAAGGTTAACACCGTTCTCTGAGACGTACGAGCTCAGAGGTTATGTAGTTGATTATTATTAGTGATATACTCCCAATTTGGTAGTATGGCATGCTAAATGCTGCAGATCATTTGTTTGTCAAAGCATGGCTTTTGTGTAAAGCGTAGCTTTGTGGACGAGACTTCATCGAACCTCACAATCCGAAAATGATCAAAACAGAAAGGATGCAGCAAGGTTATTGGGGTTAGCGCACCTTAGGGTATGTGCATTTCCTTCTGGATAAAAAGCGGTATCATGGTATGGAGCCCAGATACTTAAATTATGTGGATATTGCAATTATGTTGCTTTGTGGTTGTTGTTGTTGGGGCCCCGGATAAAGGTCGGTTACGATCGGGGGACGTCATACTCGTGACAGTTAGTTACCTAGTTACAGTGGTAACCCGACCTTGTGTTGGCAGAGATTGGCTTAGGTTCTCGGGGAGTCCCTCCAGAGGTGTACCCATGTGACATAGGAAGTTCCTTAGCTTAACCATTTGTTGGAAATCCAATCACCAGTACGTGCCCGGTACCGTTTTAGTTGTAGAACCTGCCATCTAATATGGTAATTATAGTAGACATACTATAATGTTACGTATGTTGGCTAAGATTAATATTATACTTTCAAAATATTTGCACACTATGAATTAATAATAACATCAAAAGATTTTTCTCGTATCAAGCATATTTGACTATCATAAGGAGAAATCTCCTTCAAGTGTGCGATTGCATTATGTGTGTGCTGGGAGGCCTTATGGTAGTTTCATTTTCCAAAAGCATGAACGGATTTTTTTTAAATTATTTTTGCACAAACAACTGTTTTGTTTACTCATACCAGTCTCATAATTTACCCGGAGGTTATTGTACCCTTCCTAAACTCTTGGTTCCCATAATTTTTCACACGGGCAGCTTAGAAGCAGGTTATTCGTGTTTTGGAGCTAGCTTGGATTTAGAAGTCTTTTGAAAGCTGTCGGATTTTTGGAAAGCTTTTGATTTGGAAATCTTTTGAAGTGTTTGGAGTTTAAAAAACTTATCGAAGTCAAAGTATGTTGGAAAACTTTTTGAAGTCCCTATTGTCGTTCCACTGTGGCGTTATTATTATTTGGTTGTTGTATCATGCTTAGCACTCTGATGATGGTGGTGATTTGTTGTAACCAATATTGCGATGATATTGTATCAAATGTTGTATATGTGATGTTTATTAATGATATCATCTTTTGTTTCCTCTATCTATATTCATCTAATGTTGTTATAAGCTCCATCCGAACTGGAGTTCAGTGTTTGAATCTTCAACAGTCGAATACAAGTGAGGTATTTGATGTCGATTTTTGAACGCTGGATTTTGAGGCGTGACAAACATATTGGAAACATTAGTAGAAGTGATGTTAGATGGTGCTTATCTATTGTAATAAGTGGTTGTTGATGTTTCGTATTAATGTTTGTGTTTGAATTTGTTATATTCATGATACTAAGTTGTTGTTGACGTGCTAAGAGTATTAAAAAATAACAACCATAACCATTAACTCTAACTAATACATCCACAATCACATTAACAACAACACTAACAATAACGTTACAACCAACACTTACGTCATCAAAATATCGATGGAATGCTAAGATACATTATAGGAACCTACTTTCCTACATCCCCCTTGACGTCTATGGTACTCCTCAAGTTGCTTCTTCATGTACATCCTCTGAATTAGATTGAGTTCATTTGAGTTGTAGTTTAAAAGAGCCATATCATCTGCTTTTTGCTATTGAGCTAATTCTTGTTTCTTAACTCTATGTTTCTTTGCCATCATTGTTTTTCCATTGCCCTTTCAATTCACTTTGTTTCTTTTGTTTCCAGGAATAATTTATTTTCCTCATTAGCGACTAACATACGTTGTCCAATATTTCATAATGTGCCCTGTAATCGGGGGTAGTTTTTTTCTTACCCCTCAACCTTCCTGGAGGCCGACCACCTGAACTAGTTGTGACGGGAGTGTCCTCATGTGGATGAGAACTACTGGGGATGGATTCATCGGTCATCTTTGAAAAGACAGTGCGGATCGTGCTATATGGAATTATACTATACCAGTATGGAAATAAACTAAAATACTATAGCAATGTAAATAAGTAAAAATAAAACAAGCACACCAGGAATTTTTATACTGGTTCGAACTTCCCATTCTCCGTCCAGTCCCTGACTTCTTCTGCAATTTCAACTACAACAACCCTCACTTAACCTGGAGGAACAGGTCTATACAACCCTTGAACAGCCGAACAAGGGACCTGAGAAGCAGAACATGATTTCGCCTCAACAGCCGAAGAGGACTTCACTTTGCTTGAGCAGCAGAACATGACTTTTACAAGTAAAGTTTTCTTGACTCTATGTGTTCTTTAACAACACGAATTTGTCAATTATAGTACACCCTTCCTATAATCTTCTCCTTTATGATGTATATATGAATACGTGAAGAATATGGAAGCAATAGAATGAATTTGTATGAAATTGAATGCATAAGAGTATTAGAATCAAAGAATATGAGAGTAGAGTAAGAATAGATTGAATTGATGATTAAAACTATGATTTTAATGTATTTACATAGATTATAAATAGGTGCATTTGTTCGTGATGAGTTATCATGAAGAGATATGGTCATATCTATTGAAATGAAGGACGCGTCTCTTCACGAATGGAAGTGCCCATTTGAAAATATAGCCATTGTAGATATTCAGACTTCTGAATTGAATAATTCAGACTTCTGAATTGAATAATTTAGACTTCTGAAATTGCACTAAACAATATTCAGACTTCTGAATTGAAAACTTCAGACTTCTTAATTTGCACTAAACAATATTCAGTATTCTGAATTGAATAATTAGACTTCTGAAATTGCACGAGCTCAAACCAGAAAGGAAATAGGCTATTTTTGGCCTTATTCAGACGTTTGAATATTTTCATTTAGACGTCTGAATATTATGGTATCACAATTTTGTTTCAGAATTCAGACGTCTAAATGAAGTATTTCAAACGTCTGAATTTAGCTTGTAACAGAAAATTACCATAGCTCAAATGGTTAGAGCACTTGCCTTCTGAACTAGTGACCCCGGTTTGAGTCTCGCTCCATGTAATTTTGGAAAACTTGATTTTTCATTTAAAATATGAATGTATATGTGTGTATACCATTTGAAGAAGATTTTAACATTTGTAAACTCTAAACACGACACTATATGACTAATAATACTTTGTTTGTCACCTTCGTCTTGTCTTTATCGTGTATATCTCTTCTTGTATCTACATATATATATATATATATATATGTATATATATATATATATATATATACTTTCATCCTTTTTTGTATTGTGTATCTTCATTTTGAATGTATTTGATTATCTCTTTTTGATGCTCATGTACCTGCAAATTAGCTTAGAGATTCTTTGGCATGATTATATAGTTGTTGTCATTAAAATCTAATAATTGAGGTTCTAACAATCTTTCGAGGAAGAAAGTGCATTACTGAATGTTCTTGTTGCACTCGACTCTATTTTCCCTCTTTTTCAAGTATGTCATAGCAATGGTGCAAGTTGAAATGTTGATTATTATGTTCAGACATATACAATGCATTTGCTTGATTGAGTTGTAGATGATGAATACTATTAGAAGAATAATACATAAAACTTGATAGTTTGAAGTCCAAATTTAAAATCACTATTCAGGCCCATGTTGTTTGCCCCGCTTTGTTGTCTAGAATGTAGGTCAATCATTATTTCTTTCGAATGTTGACAAATGACGTTAATACTTACCCAAGACTGCTTCAACGAATCTGTCGTTCTTGGGGGACTATTTGGAGTTCGAAAGTTGAAAAACTTGCATATAGAAATCCATAAAGAAGTTTCACTTTGGATCTTACCTTTCTTGTTGTCTCTAAAACATTCAACCCGGTAGAATGCTAATTCAGCTTGCTCGTCCAACGACCATTTAACCATTTTTGCTCCTTTTGGTTCCGCGTTATCAGATTTAGAAATGTTGATTCTCGTTGGTTGATTTCCCCAAGTTTGATTAGAAGACAAATTAGGATTTATATAAACATCTTCTTCTTCGACTATTTCATAGACATCGAATTCGGTTTCTTGATTTTCAATCTGTTGCCTCCAAATTGATTATTGAGATTTCTCAATATTTTTTATGCACGATATGGCAACACTAACCGTTGTTGGCTATTGGGAGATACTAGTTTTGATCATACTTAAAGTTTTGTTGAATTGAACGATTCTGCGAATAATTCGGATTTTGGTACTGGTTCGAATCTTGTTAAGAATGGTAGATATTTTGATTTTGTTAAGACTGATAGGAATTTGGCGCTCGTTGAGAATGAAATAAATTTCGACCGTGTCGAGAATTATACATAAGCTGATTGAATTGAGCGGGATTCTGATTATCTAGCCTTTGTTAAGATAGAAATATAGAAGATGAAGATTTATGAGATTTTCCTTTTGAACTTTTCAACATTACTAATCTTGTTTGAAGAAAGTGTGTTGAGGAGAGAAAAAATTATAGTTAAAATGGTGTAAATAAGATTTTTGCAATTTGAAAGTTATATAAGAGAAAAGACAACAGTCGTTTGTGTAGCCGTTGGCATTTAGCCGGTTAAATAATAGCCGGGTAAGTGTCAGTGACTACAATATAGTCGTTGGCACTTATCTGGCTATTATATAGTTGGCTAAGTGCCAACGGCAACAAAGTAGCCATTGTCTTAGCCGACCAAAATAAGACCATCTAAGCTTAGCCCACCTTATTTTGACCGGCTAAGAAGCGACCCTCTAAGTTGCTTTGACAACCTTCCGGGTTGCTAAAGCAACCCAAAAGGGAACAACCAACCCCCCGTTGGGGGTCGGTTTCTTCCCAATCATGACTTGGTTAGGAATGCTCTTATAGTAATTCTCATAAACGTCCTAACAACGGGGTAGAGTAGCATATCGCTATCGGTAGGGGTGGACATTTGACTGACCGAACCGACTTAACCGATCTTAATCGAACCTCTTTAACCAAAAAAATTGGTTAACCGAACTTTAGGTTAACCGATCGATGTTAACCGACCAAAATCGGTTCGGTTAAAGGTTAGCCGCAGTTATATATCGGTTAACCGTTAACCGAAAGTATTTTTTAAATTATCTGGCCTACCCAAATCCAATTCTTTTCGCTACCCGACCCATTGCCCATTTCCTAACCCTTAACCATTTGTTCTTGCCCTAGCCGCTATTCAATATTCACTCAGAACAAAATTCTTTCCCCAAATTAGTTATCTTATCTATTTAATTTTCGTTCTTCTCAACAGTGATAATCAACTCATTCTTTACCAGTCTGCCGAGTGCCGCCTTGCTCTTCGATCTTTACTCACTAGTTCGTCGATTTCGTTTATACTAGTAGGAAGAGAGAAAAAATATGAGTTTTATTTTCATTTTACATCGTTCCAATCGTGATTTGGTTGCTTTTTTCTGTATATGATTTTTATTTTGCATCATCGATTTTAAAAATGATTTTCATTTTATATCATTTCATTTTTTATTGTGTTGAGTTGCTTCTTTCTGTATCTAATGTTTTGGTTCGCCGCAATTTGTACCCTATTGATTTCACTTTAAATGCTATAGATTTCGGTGCTTAAGAATCTTATGTGCGTTTAGATTGCTATAGTGTGTTGATCTGGGTAGTTATCTGCGTGATTGTCTCCAGTTTCATATGTGTGGATATTCTTGCTTGTGTAGCCCTGATGCATAAACTGATACCGAAACTTTGTTATGCGTGATTATGTCTCCAGTTTCATGCGTGGTTTTGTCTCCAGTCCAGTTTCATAGTTTCAACATTTTACGATGTATATCCTGTTCTATGCTTTGTATATATACACTGTTCCTTTGTTTCCCTACAGGTATTAATGTATGCTCTTGTTTTCATGCTTTGTATATATACTGTTCCTTTGTTTATTTAAGTTAGCCGTGTTTGTGTGTTTTGGGTATGTTATTCATGCGTAAATGCTCCTCAACTGATGCTTATATCTAATAATTGATTTTGAAATGTTGTGAGTTGGTTAATTATCTTTGGTTAGTTCAATCTTGTACTCTTTGTACATTTATTTGTAAATCTCCACAACTTTGCTCAACTCCTCAACTTTGCTGTTAAATACTCCTCAACTTGTATATTTGGTCTGTTCAATCTTGTGTCTAGTAGTTGATTTCGAAATCTTGTATTGTTAAATACTCCTTAACTGTAAATCATTGAAAAAACTATCCACAAAGGTTTAAATAACTAAATATGAGTTGGTTAAATATCTTTGGTTTGTTCAGTCTCGTACTCTTGTGCATTTATTTCTAAAAGTAAACTGAATTAATTATTTAAAACTATATTGTACATATATGCACAAATGTAGGTGAAGGTTTGTGTGCCAGTATTTGTTCTTACATGGATGTGTGTGTCTGTGTGATTGCATGCGTGTGTGGAATAGAGGGTGAATGGCTGTGTGAGAAAATGTACATACTTTGGACTTGATTTTTATGTTTGGACTTTTTTTTTCAAATTGTATGAAATGATGTTTAGTATATACATATGTTTATTTTTGCTATACTTAGAAGAGATTTGTGAGCTACTTCAAACGTTTTGACTCAAATTATTGAAATAATTCATTGTTTCAACTACCTTTTTCTAATCAACGGGTTCCCTTTACAACGTAATATCGTTTTCATTTCAATTTTTTCAAGCTTCAGTTCTCGCTAATTTTATGTCTTTATCAATTGTATAACAAGTGGAAATAGGTGGATCTTCTAGAGAAACAACAGATGATGACGAGTATGTGGAAGAAGCGGATGATGAGGAAACTGGGGATGAAAACATCAATGTTGGAAAACCACCTCCACACCCGAATCACAAGCCTTCTTCGGTATGGAAGCATTTTACTAAAGATATTAATCCTAAAGTTAACAAATGTATTTGCAACTACTGTGGTCAACAATTTGCACCAGATTCTAGATTTAATGGCACTTCACATTTGAAATATCATGCAACAAAATCCTGTAGGTGAATTCCATGTGATAGTGATAAGAGATAAAAAAAAACTTTTGCTTTTGGAAAAAATAGTGATAGTGAAGATGGTTGCACTCTCACCACATGGTCATTTAACAAAGAGGAATGTAGAAAATCATTAGCTCGATTAATAATTATTGATGAACTTCCTTTTAGTTTTGTGAAGGGTGAAGGTTTTCTCGAATTTTATCGGCAATTATGTCCTGGTTTTGAAGTTCCTTCACGTAGAACAATTTGTAGGGGTATGCTTTAATTATATTGGGACTTGATAGATTCTCTTAAAAAAGTTGTTCTTTGAATCATTACATGATGTTTGTCTAACTACCGATACACGAACTTCTATTCAAAATGTGAATTATATGGTTTTAACCACACACTTTATTGATGGAAATTGGAATTTACATAAAAGGATTATAATTTTTTGCGTAATTACTAGTCACAAAGGAGAAAATATTTGAAAACTTATTGTCCAATGTATCGAAAAATGGGAACTCAAAAGAATATTGTCGATCACGGTTGATAATGCTAGTGCAAATGAAGTGGCAATCAATTATGTGAAAAACAAATTAAAAGATTATAATTGTGGTTGTGATTTGAATGGTGAATTCATTCATATACGTCGTTGTGTCTATATAATCAATTTAATTGTTCATGATGGGCTAAAAGAAATTAGTAATATTATACTTGGAATTCGTACTGCAGATAGATTTGTGTGATCGTCTCCAACACGATTTTCTAAATTTAGAGAGATGTGTTCAAGTTTGGAAATTAAGAATAAATCTATGCTTGTTTTAGATGTACCCGTTAGGTGGAATTCAATGTATTTGACGTTGGAAGCAGTTGTGAAATACAAAAGGGTTTTTGATGATATGAAAGAAAATGATGGTATTTTTGTCGATGGTATTTTTGTTGCTTCCTTTCACGAAGAAGTTCATCCTCCGGGTACAATAGATTGGAAAAATGTCGAATTATTTGTTAAAATATTTAAGAATTTTTATGACAGTACTTTAAAATTTAGCAAAACTTTATCTATTACCTCAAATGATTGTTTTGCCGAGCTAAGTGGAATTTAAGAAGAATTACGAGCATTGATTGCGGAAACGAATCCTTATGTTGAAGAATGTGATTTAATATGAAAGCTAAGTTTGACAAATGTTGGGGTAGCGTAAGTAACAAAATTTTACTTGTTATGTGTGTGCTTGATCCAAGGTATAAATTTCAATTTTTGAAGTTATGTGTTGAAGACATGTATGTATGATAAAGTAGTTGCAGATGACATATTAAAAAGTGTGAAATATATTTTGATAAGGTTATTTGACTTCTACATGAGCGATTCTACATATGGAACACAAACATGTGATGAATCATGATCTAGTACTTCCATTGATAGTGAAAGTGTTGTGAATGTTAGTAATGTTCTTCCTAGAAAAAGGAATACTTTTTTATGACAAGTTCAACAATGAGATAATGAAGGCAATGAAGTAGAAAAGTATTTAAATGCACCGATTGAGGATGCACCAAATGATTTTGATATTTTACTATGGTTGAAGGTAAATAGTTTCAAATATCATGTTTTATCTCTAGTCGCTTGACATCTCCTTGCTATTCCGGTGTCCACGGTTGCTTCCGAACCCGCTTTTAGCATTTGAGGAAGGGTTATAGACCCTTTCGTAGCACTTTGAGTCCACGAATGGTTGAGGCATTGATTTGTACTCAAAATTGGTTAAGGTCCAAACCAATTTTTGTCGATTATCGGATTAAGGTTCCACTCGACGATGTTTACTATTATGATGATGCATCCTTAGATGATATTAGCATTCATAAAATAATCTAGTTCGACATTTGTTAGATTTTACATACAACGCTCTAACTAATTTGTTTTCCATGTAGAATTTGTACATGGACATCAATGTGAATTGCCATTATTTTGAATTTTCAACATGGATAGTCCATCTCCATCATCGTCGTTTTCACCATGGTTAGTATCTTTCATGTAGAGTTTTTTTAACTTGTGTTGTCATGTTATATCTTTAGTCATGTTATCCACTTTGACATTGAGTAAGATTCGTGCACAATTAAATTTTTTATGTGGCTGATATTTTCCTAAATATTGTATCTTAGAATGAATTTCAAAAAAAATGATATATAAACCTTAATCACAGTGTTTATGTTCACTTCGGTATATCATTGCTCATATATTAGATATAATATATTAAGAATAATATATTAATTTAATTTATGCTTTGGCATGTTCGCAAGCTGAGCCTAATATACAACTTATTGCTACAGTAATATTAGAAGAGATTGGTGGGCTTAAAAACGATCTATTTGGTACTGTAACGTCATAAATAAATATTACAACAAAATGAAACAATATATCATCATACGATTTGAATTATAAATAAATGAAGTAACTGTCAATGTTATGAGCTTTATTTGTTGAGCAATGGATAGATCAAGGGAAGGAGTTTCAGTTTATTGAGCAGGTTTTCCTTACTGCTCCTGTATAATTTTTAATTTTATTTAGTTTATTTCAGTCTTACTTTTCAAAATTTTATAATTTATAATTATATTCAGTTTATTAAGCAGGTTTTATGTTTTTATTTATTCAGTTTATTTAATTTATAAGCATTTTTATTTTCAGTCTTTTATAATTTGAAGTAGGTTGATTTTCAGTCTTTTATAGTTATAAGCTAAAAATTTATAATTTCAATTATAAATAAACTGAAAATAATTTCAATCTTATATTCGGATATTTATAAACTTAGCCAGTACATGCTTACTAAGAATGGCATATTAATTTAATTGCTTTCATAATGAACTAGTATTTATTGGCAAACAATGGATAAACCTGAAACGAAGCTTGCTTGCATAATGAACTCAGATTGAATATATTTTTAGATTAACGCAGTGCTGAGTTCACTCAATGGTGAATTCACACAGTGCTGAGTTCACAGTAGCAACAAGGATGTAAAGAAGATGTAAAAACAAGAACTAATTCATTGTGTCTTTAGTTTTGATGTTACCCAACATTGTTCAATATGCAGTGTCCGAACTTGCTTGGTTTTATGAATATTTTTTTTGTACTTGGTAAATCATGCTTATCGAAATAACTATTTTTATTGAGACATTGATAAGCTACATAAAACTGTTAATCTTTTCCCTATTACCAGCATCTTTCATTTCAGTGTTATCTACAAACTGATGAATTCTTTTATTTTCATAAAATGTCAAAGAATACGAGGATGAAGAAGTTCCGTTTCAGTTGTAATGCTTGTTGTTGTTGTGTAACGGTTGAAGGTTGTTACCGTGTATGAAATTGTTGTTGTAAACAAACTGATGAGGTATGTATGTATGAACTATGAAATTAAATATGAATTCTTGTAGCCTTGTAATGTTGTTTGCTATGGTTATGAACTATGTGTATTTCTTGTATATGAACTGTGAAATTAAATATGAACTATGTTTAAGAACCAAGAAATTAAATATGAATGCTTGTAGCATTGAAATTAAACAAACCGTGTTGTTCTTGTTATATATGCATGAGTATGTGTATTTACAATGTGTTGTGTGTGTTTATCTAATCTAATGTTTAAATGCCTAAATGGTGCGTTTATATAATATTTACAGTTACATATGTTTTGTATACAACTTTTTGCTGTTATGTGTGCTCATATTAAAGTTTCCGTTTGTATTATTTTGGGGGTGTGTTGAACTTGAATTTCTATGCAAACATTTCAAAGTTACAAACAATCAATCGGTTATCCATTCTAACTTTACTGGTTAACCAATTAACCGTTTGACCGCGAATAATAGTCGGTTAACCACGGTTTAAATGTTGCGGTTCGGTCAACAGTACCAACAATGGTTAGCCGAATATCGATTAACCGAAGCGCACGTTAGTTTAGGTTAACCACTATAAGAATTAATAACAGTATATGAACAGAATCCTAACTAGCTTTTATTCACTTGCTTACTTTTTACACTGAAGAGTATAGTACGTATATATATCATAATATAAGTTGATATTCTGATCCTATCATACAAGAATAGCAGTGACATTTATGTGCATGTAATGATGGTTTTGACTTGATCATTTCTTTTCATTATTTACTGATGCTTTAACACCCTCCGGCAAACCCAACGGCAGTGGTACGACGTTGATTTTGGATCTTAATTTGGAAAATTTAGCTCCAGCAAGTGGCTTTGTCAATATATCTGCTGTTTGGTCTATTGTTGATATATAACGGACATCTAAATCCCATCGAGCAACTTTATCACGTACAAAATGAAAATCAACTTCTACATGTTTAGTTCTTGCATGGAAAATCAGATTGCAGTAAGTATGCAGCTCCAATATTGTCACCCCATAATCTAGATGGCAATGGAAGTTGCAGGCAAGCTCATGTATTAGGGACTGCAACCAGGTAAGTTTTGCAGCTGCATTTGCTAAAGCCTTGTATTTGGTTTCCACTGACGACCTTGTAACTGTTGCATGTTTACGTGAACTCCATGAGATAAGAACAGACCCAAAATATATTGCATATCCACTTGTAGATTTGCGATCATTAATATCTCCAGTCCAATCTACATCACTGAAAGCTTGAAGAATGTTTCAATGCAATGGTCTAATTAATAATCCATATCCGAGAGTATATTTGAGATACCATAAGATGCGCTTCACAACAGTCCAATGATCCATGGTTGGCTGATGCATGAATTGACACACACGGCTAACTGTGATTGCTATGTCGGGTCGAGTTAATGTTGCATATTGTAGAGCTTCAACCACACTTCTATATAATGAGGGATCACCCATTGGTTTGCTTGATGTTATACTTAATTTTGATGTGAAAGCCATTGGAGAAGTGACAGGTTTGGCACCATCCATGCGTGTTTTACTGAGCAGATCATGTATATATTTTCTTTAAGTTAAAGAATAAACCTTTACTTCCTCGAATTGCTTCGACGCCTAAGAAGTAATGCACATCAAAGTCTTTGAGTGAAAATTCATATCCAAGTCGTTTAATTAAATAATCAATCATCAGTTGATCATTCCCTGTCACAATCATGTCATCGACATAAACTAATATGTAAATAATTGTTCTATCCCTCCGAAAGATGAATAAAGATGTATCAGTTTTTGATGGCTGAAAATTAAGTTCGGAAAGTTTATCACCAAGACATCGAAATCATGCATGTGACGCTTGCTTTAAGCCATTTAAGGACTTATGAAGGTGACACACATGATTAGGAAATGATGGATCCTTGAAACCTGGTGGTTGGCTCATGAAAACCGTCTCATAAAGCTCACCATCCAATAATGCATTAGATACATCAAGTTGTTTAATACTCAAGTTGTTGGCGACCGCTATTGCAAATAAAAGTCTAATTGCTGTAGGCTTTACCACTAGACTATAAGTTTCATGATAGTCAATTCCTTGTAGTTGCTTAAATCCTTTTGCCACAAGACGAGCTTTATATCATTCGATAGTGCCATTTGCTTTTCTTTTTGTTTTAAAAACCCATTTGCAATCAATGAAATGCATATGAGGAAGATGTGGTACCAAAGTCCAAGTTCCATTTCGAATGAGAGCATTGAATTCATCGTTCATAGCATTGCGCCAATTTGAAGATTTTGATGCTTAAGTAAAGCTAGATGGTTCAGCCATATTAAGTTCTTGTAGTAAGGCATTGTATAATAGATATTTGGTAGAGAAAAATAGACTTGGTTTCAATGTACCATCTTTGGATCTAGTTGTCATGTGATGACTATTTGAGTTATTTGATGTGACTGGTAAAGTGGATAAATTTCTACTCTCAGGAAGTTGGACTTCATTGTTGCATGTATTCTCAGTAATGATGTTATGAAAAGGATGCAATTCATGTGAAGGAGAATTATTTGTTGTGTCAGGTCTTAAGATTGAGAAGGTGGCGATACTTGTTCATTGCTCATAGTATTAAAATGAGAGTCATGTGTGCTAATCAAAGATGAAGATTTAATATATGTGGATTCATGAAAATGTGTAGGTTCATTTTCAATAAAAGTATAAAGCACTGAAGTTAGGTTAGACGGCACTGAAATATGACAGCCATTTGAATTCACAATTGAAGGTGAGAATTTCTCTGCAAAAGGACATATCGACACATCAAACACTAAATGACGATTGATGTAAATTCGATTACTATCTAAATGTAGACATCGATACCCACAATGATTAGCACTATACCCAAGAAAAACACAAAGAGAAGAATGTGGCTCTAATTTATGTTCGTCGTATGGAAGAAGAAGAGGAAAACATGCACAACCAAATACATGAAGTTTCTTATAATCAGGAATTTCACCAAATAAGGTTTCATACGGCGGTTTGAATTTAAGAAGACTTGTAGGCATTCGATTTATAAGATACATAGCAGTTGAAAAGGCATCATCTCAATAATTATGGGAAACGAAAGAAGCAGACATAAGAGCAGACGATGTTTTCGTTTGGCCGAACCATTTTTTTATGTGTGTAGACATGACACTGGATGAGCAGTACTAGCAAAGTCTAACAAATGGGAGACGCTGTGATATTCACCGTCCCAATCCGGTTGTAATGATTTTATTTTATTCCACGATAATTTATGACATGTTTACGAAAACGATCAAAAACATCATTAATATCGGATTTCTTGTACAACGGAAAAATCCAAGTAAATTACTGAAATCATCCAAAAATCAACATAATATTTGAAACCGTTAATCAAATTTATTGGTGCAGGTCCCCATACATCAATATATATTAAATCTAAAGGAGCATAAGTTCTTAAAGAACTTTTGAATGGAAGTTTATGACTTTTGGAACAAGCACAAGAACTACAAATGTTTGAACTAAATTTATTACTTGTAGAAGGCAAACCATGAGTAGATAATAATTTTTGGACGATCTTCATAAAAGGATGACTGAGTCTTTCATGCCATTTATCAAACGAAGTATGCTCACCTAGAAAAGCTTGCCTTCTTTTCCCATTATTCAAATAAAGTTGATATAAACCTTCTTTATTCCGACCTTGAAGAAGAGATTTCCATGTTTTGCGATCCTTAATAATCAAAAAATAAGGGTGAAACTCCATAATAGCATTATAATCTCGTGTAAATTGATGGATAGACAATAAATTCTTTGATATACTAGGCACATGTAAAATATTACTCATATATATAGAGGATGATTTTGTATGAAATATAGAAGAACTTGTGTTATGAATTTTCAAACCTGAACCGTTACCCATTAATACTTGGTCCACACCTTCATAAGGCTTATGAATGCTGAGATTTTGGAGATTGGCAGTGAGAGTGTGTGTTGCACTGGAGTCTGGAAACCAAGATTGATCTAGTGAGGGCTGATCAGGCACATAGTTAGGCTGAAATGCATATTGTGGAGAAGCATAGTTGACTAATGGTGGTTACTGAACCGATATGCATAACCGGTGGATCGAGCATGCTGGAATGGATGGAAGGAGTGATCAAATCGTCGATGGCATGTTCCAGCCATATGTCCTGGATGGTTACAGAGTTGGCAATAGACACCAACTCCATTACCTCGGCCACGTCCTCAACCGCGTCCACAACGACTTCCCTTTTTCGTACATTTCTCGTGCCGAAAGGAGTATGTGGTTCGTTAGAACTGTTACCTTGACTTTTAGTAACGATATGAACGAGAGGAAATGGATTTGAAGATTCATTTTTCTTTGCTTGTCAAGCCAACCAAGCTTCATGTGCAAGAAGATGTCCATGTAGTTCTTCTAATTTCATTGGAATTTGTCGAGTTGCTACAGTGGGAAAAAATGCTTGAAATTCAACACCAAGTCCACCAAGAATGCTATTTAGAAGTTCATGATTTGCTACTGGTTGGCCAATTTCAGTTAAACTATTAGCGATTTGCTAGATGGATTGAAGATAATCAGTAATAGAATCCGATCCTTTAGAAATATTAAGAAGTTGGGTGTGTAGTTCAAGTGCCCGCGCTTGTGCTTGGGAAGCAAAAGAAGCAGCAAGAGTATCGCGTACTTGTTTAGATTCCCGAAGACCAACAATAAGCGGGAAAAGTTCTTCCGATAAAGATGACAACATCCAACTTAGGGCAAGTTGATCGCGTCGGAGCCATAGTGTATAATCTAGATTCAGGCTCAACGACGAAGTAATTTCGGTGCTCGTTGTGTCCATTTTAGTAGAAATGTTTGAGTTGATAGTTTTGGATGGACAAGGTTCCATTCCTTCAATGATACCCACCATATCATGACAAACGAGCAATGGAAGAAACTGTGCCTTCCACATTAAGTAATTGTCTCTTTTAAGTTTCAAAGGAAGAAAGTGAGAAATATTGGATGTGGTGAATGTAGCAGCAGAGTTGGTTGATGCTATAGGTTCCAAAGCTTTTAAGCAAAAATGCTCTGATACCATATAAGATTTAATAACAGTATATGAACAGAAACCTTTCTAGCTTTTATTAGCTCGCTTACTTTTCACAGTGAAAAGTATAGTACGTAGGGGCGTGCAATTAACCGACTTAACCGACCACAACCGAACCGACTTAACTACTAAAATCGATTAACCGACATCATTGGTTAACTGACCGACCTTAACCGAATACTTTTGGTTCGGTTAACGGTTAACAAAAATTAGGTCGGTCGGTTAACCGTTCCGACCATATTAATTTTTAATATATTTGATCATCTTGTGCCCAGCCCAGAGCCTAGCACACTACCCAATTCCAATTGTATACCCAGTAAACCACTAGTACTCCCGTGCCCTAATAGTCTCGTGCCTGCAAATTAACTTCAGTATTTCAGTTCGAAATCGAAAAAGAAACCTAGATCTGTAAAACTTAGTCGAAGCCTCAGCCTCCCAAATCCCAATCGTTTGACAACTTCGAGCGCATCTGCCATCTCTCATCTACGGCCACTACGAGTCTGCGATTGCTGTTTGAGTTGGACTACTACAGATGACAGAATGGCAATGTCAACGATTACGAATCCATCAAGGATGACGATAAAGAAACAATGTGAGTTATTTGCTGTTATTCAGATTGCTAATTTGCTATTCTAGTTGCTAATTGATATTTATTTGCTTTTAATGTAGTCTTATTTTGCAACTTTATTAGAGATTTCAGTTCGAAAAGTGCAACTATGACATTATATAAAAAATTACACATACAAACAAACTGTAGAAACTATAAACAAAAGTATATGATTTTATTTGTACATATAATTGAAGTATTGAACTGGGCTGAGTTCCATGTGATAAGAGGACTGAAACTGTGAAATATATAGTTGGTAACGTTTTTAGCTTCTGATTTTGAAATTAGTTTTTTGCTTTTATTAAACACCATTGTAATACATGCATATTCTCTCATGTACGCACTTTATAATCTTTATTTCCATGTTGCATTTGTTTTATCTCTAAACTGATCAATTTGCTGAAGTTATTAACTCTGAAATAGTCTTCTGTTAAGATAAGATGGTTTTGTATAACATAATGAAGATATACAAATCTTAACCTATAAATATTTTTCATAATTACTCTCGATTGTGGGAACATGATGGTTGCACTTGCATGAGAACTTGATGAATCAGAAAAATCATTATCTAGAAAAGTTTTGTTTCTACTTTTGAAACAAAAAAAGAAAGAAAAAAAACATTATCTAGAAAAGTTAATTATATAAGTTATGTTAACGTACATTGATTACTTGGTAAATAGTAAAGTAAAAAGTAAAAACTCTCTAAATACGGTAAAATAGAGTTATGAAAGCAATGTTAAAGTAGCTAATGCATATACAAATAAACACAGTGAAACTCAATAAATGAAATGGTGAATGTAGTAATATCATGTTAAAATATTGCTAATTCAGTTTTTGTAAATAAATAAGTTCAGCTTGTATGTGGTATGAATACAATGTTCAGATCAATGTTTATATTTTTATTTTCAGGTGGAAGTTGGCACTGCTGAGGTGGTCATATGAGCAGCCACTTAGGTTCTTTTTCCGTTCATATGTTTTATATGTTTTCAACTCATATGTTTTGATATATATTTAACGTGGTTCCTTCTATTTTGAGTCTTTTGACAGTGTATATGTTCTAAAATGTATCATAGATATATAATGGGGTAGAGCATGTTATGTTACTGACATGTTATGTGGGTATTAGAGCTGGTTATGTGAATCTTCCTGGATTTTTTTCCAAATTTGCTTGCATGTTTTAAATATTAGTGGATGTACATTAGTTTGTCAACAACTTATTGCACTAGTGTACAAGGAAATAAAGGAAAAATACAGTCCAGTGTAACGTCTTACGGTCCAATTTAATAACACATGCCAAAAGTATCTTTGATTAATACTGTATTTGTAGTTGCAAGTTATCAAAAACTGCTTGTTACTGAAAAAACCAACCAATATAAATTCTAAATAAGATATCAAAGTTGCAAGTTTTCATTTAGATGAATATTGTACTCAATTGTAAATTTTCATTTAGATTCACATATATTAAACAACAGTTTCATTTCGATTCACACATCTCACTGTCTCGCAGTTTCATTTTAATTCACATATATCAAATAATTGCTCGCATACATGTATGTCATTTTAATTCACATATAATTCACATATATCATTTTAATTCACATACATGTATAGTAACAGCTGATATGTTGCTTGCATATAAGGTAAGCTGATGTTTCTTAGTTTCATATCCTTAAACATCTTCTTTTTCATATGCATAGAAAACAAATCTATATTGTGATAGTTTATAGGAAATACAGTTCATAATTCATGTGCATAGGAGACTTTTCAGTTTATAAGAAACATACATGAATTGTGAAACATGAAGTCTGAACATACATGAAAGTATTAATTAGTTTGTATATGCTACAGTCTATTGCCTCATTTTATCATGTTTTGAGTTTTAACAATTTAACTTACTAAAAGAATTGCTCCACTTCTCACTGCAGTAACGTGGAGAATCGGGGACTGGTATGGCTTGCTGGAGTCTGGACGATTGGTTTATCATGCAATCTTGACAACTTCGAGCGCATCTGCCAATATGTTTAAAGCTGATATTGTATGTTTATGTTATTTATTTTGAACTTTGAAACACTATCTTTAGCACTGGTAGTTTGTTGTAATTTGTATATGATAAGTGATAATCCGTGTTGTTTTTGAACTAGGAAAATGAACTTTGGACTTTGTATCATGCTGCTATGAACTGTTAAATTTATTCACTGTCTAACAGCTGATCTATGTATATTTATTATCTAATGATGAGAATCTATTTTGTCTCATAAGCTAAGTATGTTAAATCATTCTATTGCTTGAAAACTGAGTTGCAGCTTACCATTTATATGTTAACAGTTAACTGATAAAATTTGTTCGATTAACCATCCAACGGTTAACCGATTCAATACAATGATTAACCGCGGTTAATATTGGTCGGTTCGATCGGTATTGACAGACTAATATTAACCGATAAACGGTTAACCGAACCGATCATAAAGAACGGTTAACCGAAAATATTAACCGATTGGGTCGGTTAACCGACCGCGCCCACCCCTAATAGTACGTATATATCATAATATAAGTATATATTCCGATCCTATCTAACGGGAATAGTAGTAGGAATAGCAGTAACATTTATGTCCATGCAATAAGGGTCTTGACTTGATCATTCTTTTCGTTATTTACTGATGCTTTAACAACCGCGATAATTAACCAATTAGCATGGTTAATCGACCGCGTCCACCCCTAGTTATCGGATAAGCTAGGTCTATAGTTAAAGCCATTATTCTAACATTGAACTTCAATTGGTGGTACGGCTATGTTATTCATCAAATTAGTTAAATAACTATTAGTGGTTTACCTAGTTCAAATAAGTACGTAATAAAAAATTAAATCCGAACTTAGTTATTAATAGTTTGAAGCTAGTTTGACAAGTACTAAATATAATACAAATATTTAATACTTAATCTCTTAAGTCGCATAAATATAAATAAATACTATGAACAATTGCTTATAGCAGAGTATAAATTATACTCGTGGTTGCTATTGGTCAGCAAAATAACATTAGGACCCACCTCCAATTTGAAAAATAATAAAAAACAAAGTTGCAGCTGTGTCAGCCAATAATTTGGCAACTAAAAAATATTGTCGCGCTAAGCAAGAAGATCTCATAAATATATTTAATACGTGAAATTTATGACTTAAATAAATGATAATTAATAATTGATTATTATGAAGTACTATTGATTATTATGAAGTACTACCTACATTGAAAAAGCGACAAACGTATACAACAATATTAATGAATCTACATGGTTAGATATTAAAATTTTAAAACCAAGATTTTTAGTTCAAATTAGACCAATCGATCATTTATGCTAACATACATACGTACATATGCACACGCACGTATGCATACACACACAAACATACATCATATGAAATTTAGTTAACCGACAAAATCAAGTTATAATAGTTTTGTTTATGTTTAATTGTTCGAAATTTGATAGCATAAATTCTGTCCAAAATGTTTTAACATACGATACTATGTCATTTGGACTGAATTTAATCGATGATCTTAAGTGCATTAATAAAATACTATTCGTTTCTTTCAAAATTAAATAACATAAGTTATGGCAAATTATTTGCCTAAATAATGTGATATAAAGTACATGTACAATGGCCTGAATGTTAAACATATTTTCTATTTATTTCTTTTTTTTAAACAAAGTGATATTTTATTCAACCAAAACATTTATTTTGATATCTTAGAGTATTAATCTATCGCTTGTAAGTCTGAAACGATATATCACTTGCTACTTGAGCTAATATTCTTTGACCATTCATTTCTTTTATAATTTGTAAATGTTAATTTCTACTTTTGCAAGTATTGAAAAATATACAAAATTTTTTTCCAAATATTTATAATATTAAATAAGTTATATATTAATATATTTAAAAGAACACTTAAAATATAATAAAACAAAATTTAACGTTTATTAAATTATGATGATTGATTATTAAAAAGGATAGGAAAGTCCTACACATTTTCTATGTCGAGCTGAGAGTAGGTTGTTGAAAACTAGGCATAGACGAGACGTTGAGAATTCCCATGCTTTCCTCGTACTGTAATTTTCTGCTTAATAAATCTATAAGAATTTTATACACATCGCCGATGTAACAACCCTGTTTTTGAAGAAGTAATATTAGGCAAATTTATTTATAGTAAAAGTATTCGAACCCAATTTTTGATAATTAGTATTCAGGAAATAAGAGTTTAATTTAATTGAAGTCTATTTAATAATAGATTTTGTTTTAACAAATTGAATCGATTAATAAAATAAATTTCAGAAGATATATTAAGTTGGATAAAGTGTTGTCGTTAAATATGACATATTTAACGATGTAGATAATTTTTATATAATTAAAATAGATGAGAAGAAGTTAATTTGACATTCAAAATAATCGATAAATTGATGAAGATGAATAAATTTATTTATATCAATTCAATGGGAAATCAAACAGAGTGAACAATACTGGATTGAATGAAAATGTACGGTTATCGAAATATGTGTGTGTGTGTGTGTATCTGTGTATGTATGTGTGTGTGGGTGTCTGCAACACACAAAGAGTGTGACGACCCGCCATTTCGAACGATTCAAGTCGACAATAAACCACACATGTTTAACTCAAACAGTCTAAATAACATATTATCAACGGGGTTTTACAATAAGAATTAGTACACAGAATCATAAACACAGAATCATAAACACAGAAATTTCAACACAGAATCTCGCAGCACAAATAAAACAAAACATAAGTAGTTCATGAAGCTATCATTAAAGTTTAAAATAAAGTATTAATACTAGAAATATAAGACTGGAAATAAATAAAAAGGTCACTAATACATGTTCCAAATGAACAAAGGGAAATAAAAGCTAGATAAAAATATAGTCTTCAACACAGTCTTCGTCTCTAGAAAAAGCACTCTTCAAACCCTGTAGTACTTAGGCTGATCTGAGCATAATGGAAAAACACATACTCGAGTCAGAATTAAAATTCTCATGTAAGATAAATCAAAATTAGATGTACAATGTGCAAAATAACTTAAGAGACGTTACATGATTTCTATCTCTTAAGGAACCATTAATACGATACATATATAATGTCTATCCGTAAAGTAAATATTAAATAGCGTTAAGGCTTTACATTGATCCACTTAACACATTTTTAAGCATGTAGTCTATGCAGGTCCTGTAACGCAACCAGTAACGTCGGTAGCCAATGAGTCCCTTATAGGTAAAATACTAAAACAAAATCGTAGTGGATGCCTATAAGGATAAAAGTATGACAAAACACGTGAGGCGATGCCCAAGGTAGGATACTACTATTTTGCATTTCCTTACTAGTGGTAACTCCTAACGGCCCACCGCGTCCAACACTCCCAAAATCCGAAGGTGCGCACCAATCAAGTTTCAAAGTCAAGATGGTAATAAGAAGAAGTGTGTCCGCTAGAGGTAGCTAACCTCATTGGTCAGGTACGACTCCTGTTTTAGTCATTTCAAATTGACACAAGTGTCGGGGTCTATCCATCATCGTTCTCTTTCTTCAAATCTAGCAAACACCACCAATTCAACCTCTACATTCTGGATAACATCCACCACGTATACAGTTATTAAAGTGGTTCTGGTATTGACAGAGAGTATGTCCATATTCGACCCCGGTCTCTTTAATAACCAATCGTTTATATATGAAAAATATGTCGTTTTGTCCATTTTATTCTTTATAGAAAATTTTGTAAAGAATCTCAAGAAGTATTGAAAATAAAAAGTCTTCCATTTTTCTTTGGGAATTAATATATTCCAGAAATTATTATTATTTTTACTATTTAAAATACACCATATTTCACACTTTTTAACTTTTTAAAAAAATTTACATTCACAGAAAAATTCCAACTCAAATTTTATAGTCCTTATAATATAGTTTTACGGTATCCAGTAAAGTTTTAGATTTTTCGCAATCGACTTGATAATTTTCCTGAATTTCCAAATGACTACTTTTAAGGATTGAATTTTTAAAATTGTCAGATAACTGAAACAAATATAAGTCTATTTACAAAATATACTTGAAATAAAGTGCAAAAGCTATTGAAAAAAATTTCGGTCAAAATAATGATTTTTAAAACTTTCAAAATTTCAATAATCCTATTTTTTAATGAATAAAATATAGAAAATACTAGATGATAGAACTTGATACTAATTCCTTTACAAAATATTTTTATTTTTCTAAGATGGAGTCACAAAAAAAATTTCAATAAAATAACACTATTTTTCCAATCACCTTTTATTTCATATTTAAAGAAATAATTTATCTTGAAAAATCTATACGTAAACTTACAGTCAAATTTTGTACTATACTATTCAAAATATCAATTATTTTAGCAAATAAAAAATTGGAATTAAATACATACATGCATGCAAAATTTTCAAACAAGGACAAAATGACAGTTTATTTGTAAAAATCACATTTTGGTCAAAACAATAAAATTTATCTATTCTAACCTTTTCCACATATCAATATAAGGTGTTCAAGGGTGTTGTTATCATCTTCCAATGTTTCAATGATACTTATGCCAATCAATACAGTTTTCAATAATCCAAACAAGGTAAAATCAATGATCGAACATATATAAAATCATCATACTAACCATTATTAACTAATCAAAATTTAACCAAATTCAATTAATCGTATAACACTACAAATATCAACTACAGATGATCATGGTATTTAACCAGCAGTGAATTTCAATTTTAATGTCAATTTAATTTCACCAAGAGCAGGTTCTCTACATATCAATCGGCCATTATGCTTGGTCTGCAGGCATTGTGAAAAATTCAGTTATATGGTAAAAATTTAATTTGGTCTAGTTTGAGGAAGTGGAAAGAAATAAAAATGGATCTGTGCTTACAAATGAAAAATGCAACGTGTTGCCAGAAAGAGTAGTAGTATACTATGCATGCGTGTCCTTCATTTTCCAACATAAGTAACGTATGTAGTTAATTTTGGACTTGAAAACGTGTTATAGTTGATCTAATATGAGATAACGGATACACTTAGTGCTAAAAATTCAAACGTACACATATATTTGTGTATATGTGTATAAGCCTTATTTCAAATTTACAACGTACCTGAATATAAATTCAAACAGCTCTACATGGCACATCGGGTGTCCGAATCTAAAAAGAAAATACCGATATTCTCAGCGTTTAGATATGGATATAAAAGCACACAAGATTTTAAATTTTAACGTTTTCGTCAAAATTCACTATTTACGGTAATTAAACCGACTCAAAACGCATCACAACCACAAATGGCCGTGCACGGAGCTAGAAATGTCAGAATTTGACGAAACGAACTTTGACGTCTTAATCAGAAAATTTTATAAAACATTTTTATGTAAAAATATTTACATTCTAAAAGATAAAAAATTTCATTAAAATATTGACCGGTTTTGAATTAAATTTGAAACCGAATATATTTCCATATTCCATAACTAATTAATTCACTTTAATTTTAGTTCATCGCATGCATTTTAAATTTAAATTTCATTTCTAATTAATCCCTCTTTTATTTTCTCCGTTTTTTCATTTCAAATCCACCGTTTAATTTAATATTTAAGTTGTACGAAAAACTGGGTCATTACATACGGTAAGATAATGCGAAAATCAATTTAAATTAAAATGAATTTTATTAACAAATAAATGAAAGGAATAATTTGAAAAGAAAAGAAAAACATTTTAATTAAATTTTAATGGGCCTAGCCAATATAAACGCAAAGCTCATTTGAATGCTTGTTATCTCCGAACCTGTTTACCTTCTCTTCCTTATAAAAATTCATAAATTCATTCCTTTCCTCACACACTTATTTCCTATAGTCGAAATGGAAAAAAAGCCAAAACCCTAGCCTAAATCGTGATTGGATAGCGACGCTGAGGCCAAGACGAGCAAGGAAAGAGGTGTGACTTCATGATGGGCTTCGACAATGGCAAAGGCATGCGACAGCGTAGTCGAGCCATGGAGAAGACATGGATTAGGGGAGGAGAGCGTGCGTTCGTTGGCTTGTAACGCGAGCATGTGGCATAGGGGAGGTGACTACTGGTGACGGAGGCGGCGACTTTGGGAGGTTGTGACTGATTTGGGGATTTGCAGGCTCGAATTATTGTGCAGGAGCTAATGCCTATGAGTTATAAGTGATGGTGGCTGTGTTTGGGAGGCTGATGGCATCGTCTAACACCAAATAGATTCTTCATTCTTCATTAAAGTGAGTTGTTTAACTCACACTAATTGTAATTCAATTTGCATACCTTGTTTTGATTATGAATTGAAGTAATCCTTAGTGCTATTGGCCGAAATGACTGAAATATGATTCTATGCTACAGTTTCGATTAGTTTGATGTTTGAATAGGTTGAATTATGTGTGTGTTAAATATTAGATTCGATTTGATTGTTGATTATGAAGTGGCATGCACATTGACAACCATCATAATGTAATTGAGTTTTGTAGCTAGATTTTAAGTTGGTTGTGTATCGTTTGTGCGATCAGAGTTGTCGAAAAACAACTCAGATTGCTAAATAATTCCATATTATGGAATGATGTTTTATAGTGCGATGTTGGTTCTAGATATTGAATTTTTGATGGATTTGTAGTTTGAATGTTTCAAAAGAATTCCAGAATGAGATTTTATTCAATTTGATCCTTATTGAAATTTAATTAGTAGGATATATAGTTAAATTATATTATATTCTTAACTTATTTCTTATTCAAAAATTTTATTCAAAACTTTTAAAAACGAGTAATAATTATTTATAAAAACTTTTTAAATTTATTATTATAAGCATAAAATTTTGGAAAGGTTTTAGAGACGAAAGATAAATATAGTAATATTTTATGAAAGCAATTATGAAAGCAATAATTTTAATTTCAAGTGATTTTGTCGTAGAAGAGGTTTAAATGATTTTGAAAGAGTTCCAAAAGCTTTTGTAAATAAATAACTCTTCTTTAAAGTGAGTTTATCGATTTAAAAGTGATTTTGAAAAATTATATCTTTGTATATATAAAAGTTAATTTAAAAGGGTTTGAGATTTTAATGAGATTTCATGATTTTCTATGAAACAAAGAATTTTAATAAACGATTGAATTGTCGGATTGGTATGAGACATTTCATATAATTCTTTTGTTTATTATTATGATTTTTTAAATAGATTTTGAGTGGAATTTACTAGCTTTTAGTAAATACTTGAATTTACTATCTAGTATGAGACAGTTAGTTGTATTCTTGTAATCACTTGAATGACAATAATTAACGCTTAGAGTTGTATTATATTAGGGTGTTTGGATTTCAGGACAATAAATCACTAAGAAACGATGATTCATTTTTCATTGACCCGAGAGTCGATACATTTTAGATATGTGGATAGTAGACAATGTTTACCTACTTTGTGTCGTTAGATAAATTCACGTAGTTAGTCTACTTCATGTCATTAGACTATTCACATATTTGGTCTATACATGTCGTTAGACCAAAGCACTATGTGGCAGGGTCTAATTCATATCGTTAGGCTCTATGTCGTTAGGCTCTGTGTTGCTGTGTTATTGGGTACACATTTAGACGATATTTACCTACTTTGTGTCGTTAGGTAAATTTTCATAGTTAGTCTACTTCGTGTCATTAGACTATTCGCATATTTGGTCTACTTCGTCTCGTTAGACCATGTCACTATGTGGCAGGGTCTACTTTTTGTTATGAGACTCTGTGTCGCTGTGTTATAATTTCATTAGTGGTAATTTCTTCAGAGATTTTAGGAGAAATATTTAGTATCTTTTAGGCTCTGGTGAATTTTGAATTGTTATCACCGTATTTTTGATGGTAGTCCATTTGAGACTTAATATGGATTTGTGAAATGGTGATTTTATTTAATATGCCTTAATATGATCATTTTCTGGGCATATTTTAGTATGGCTTATTATGGTTAATTCATGCATTTATGATATCGGTATCATCACACCTCTCTATTAGATATAGTCTGCCCACTTATTTTTATAATACATAGATCAGGCCTAGACTCTACACGCAGAGGGACTCGTTGACCTCTGAATTTTTGTGCTAGCTTAGGGTAGACTATTTTTGACTTTTTAGTCTACTTCGTAGTCTTATATATAGATATTTGAGATGACCTGTCATGTATATTATTTGTAGTCAATTTGTACCTGATACGGTACTTTGGATATGATGTATATATCTTATGGATCTAGTACTAGTATTTTGAAGACACATCCTATTATGTATATGACGTATATTATTCTGCTGTGATCTGTAACTCTGAGTCTAATATTTTCATATTATATATCGTTTTGAACTTTTTTAATCGATGTGATTATTACTTTGTATTAATACCGAATACATCAAAAATTTCAATTTAGACCGTTGTAAGGTAATAATGACGTGTCAGTATTAGTCCATTTGTGTGTGTGTATATGTGTGTGTATATATATATATAATCGCCCTTAATCAGCCGTATTCTCCATGTTATCAGACGACATTACTTGTAATGTTATTTAATAATATGGGTATAATGGTGGGATCGTTACAGCTTGTATTAAAGCTGGATTCAGAACATTATAGAATATAAATTGTACAGAGTCGAGATCTAAACCTAGATGACCTAGAGTCCTGTCCCTTGGAAATGTAGTAGTTAGTAATTTAATTTACTATTCAGGAATAGGTATATACATGATTATTGGGAATAATCATTGTGTTGTATTTGAAAAGTTTTTGATGATACTATATAACTTATCGTTGCGAAAGTTTACTAAATATTGAAACTCACTTTTGTTAAAAGTGAGATTAGAGGAATAAATATAGATTAGACCTTAGATGGCTTAAGATTGGATTATAGTGTCTTGATTTATTAATGATCAAAGTTACACAGCGGGAGCAGATGGACAACCTTTCCATTAAGCATATTTATTAGTGTTTCTTTTAATTCTATATGTTTGATTGATTGATGGATGTTTGATTGTTTTAAAACCGTAAATAATAGTTAGTGTAGCTACCACAAAGAAATTGAAAACTTTACTTTGATGTATTATAAGATTTTTGGTGAATGAAATATTAATTTATAGGTTGAACCAATTAAATACTAAGATGCATTACAGAATCATTATAAAAATTATTTTTATGTAAAACTTGAGATGGATTAAAAAGAATTTTAATAAAAGCAAGTATCCATTTGAATTAAAATCTTTATGATAAAGGATATGCATATGAGTGAAATCCGATTATGTTTATTAGAAGTAAAAAAATATATTAGAATAGGTATAAGAATATTTGTATGTCTTATAGAAAATCAATTTTATGTTAAATTGCACATTGTGTGCTTTAAGAATTCTAATCGATGTATCTGATCAACGTTGTCGATAAGAATTTTCTAAACACCAGGATGAGACAGTTGGACACGGTAAGCTGAGTACTGATAGTAAATAAAGTTTAAAAGTAATTTAAATATTGTTTTAAAATTTTGGATGAATATTTTGGTAAATAATTTGAAACAGAAAAAGAAAATTATGTTTAGTATAAAGATATTTTTATGTATAATAAATTTTAATGATTGGAATATTATAATAAAAACAATAAAGATGTCTTAAATATTGATTTTATTTTAGATGGCAAATACAGCCATCGGACCTTAGTGATAGTTGAGATCAATGGCGAGGCGGTGTTCATAGCACAGTCAACATCGCAGCGAGTTAACAAAGCAAATTGCAATAAATAGATGGCAAGGCAATGTTATTATGTTAATTGACATTTGTAAATGTTAACAAGAAATCTTGTCAACGCCCTAAAACAAAGTTAAAGGAGCGAATGATCCCTTCGAACCTCTTCTAATTAGTTGAAGTACCCTAAAGCAAAGTTAGAGGAGTAAATAATTCCTTCGAAACCCCTTTCAAATTAGTTGAAGTAATCTAAGGTCATAATCTAGCGTGAACAAAAGAGATTTAATTGAGTCGAAAGGGTCCTACTCCTTCGAATGGAACCCTTTTGAAAGGGATTGATGTGCGTGTTCCATAATCAAATAATATGTAAGCGGCAAATAAGATTTCATACATTAGAAAGTGTCATGTGCTTCTGTATTGATAATTTTTATGAATACAAGGGCTAAGGAATAACAAGAAAGTGAAATCCCTAATTTGGTTTATAAATTAGGGTTTCCAAGCTCAAGAAAATTACAAATATGGAAGCAATGAATTCAGATCCCCCAAAATAATACACTTTGGGTCTTATTTATTGGCGCAGGCCAGACCCTTTTGCATAAGTCCTTTCGATATAGTCGAAAGGGTGCCTTGATGATCTTCCACCGTTGTTGAATCCAGGGTGCCTATCTAATGTTTCTTTAGAAGGAGACTAGGATGCTTTCGACTTCATCGGAAGGTATAGGAGCGCCTCTTATCCTTGATTAATGCGAAAGCCCATCTTCTGACACTTGTGGGAGTAACGTCGATCACATGTTAAACCGATTCGAAAGGCTAGTCGTTGCTAAACTATGCTTCCGAATGGGTTATTCCTAGTATAATCTTCTCCTATGGAAGGTAAACAGTGGCGGAACCAACCGTTTCGAAGGGTTTGATATATGTGGAAGGGGCAATGTCAATGGAAGCTCTAATTTTCGTCCTTTGCAAAAGTATCCAATGGTTGCAGCGCCAATTTGGCAACATCAATTCCTTCGAAGGCGTTGTACTCCTTCGATACATTCGAAAGGTAACTTCTGCTGATGTAGTTATCTTTTGTGAAACCCGTTTTAATGCTTATGGAATCGTCTATTGCGGAAGAGATCAACTAAAGCGAAAGTGTAGTTTTGTCCCTTTTTGACCTCTTTGGAAGCCCATGGTTTACCTAATACTTGCAGAAGCATCCCTTCGACTCTTTCGAAAGGCCTTACAATTGTCATCATTCTTCAAGAAGCTTTCTTTGTAGTCTTTTAGGCTTCGATAGGGTTGAAGTGATTTTCGATGATAACAGTGAAATTATATATGTTTGTTTATACGAAGTTCACTTAAATAATTTATGTATTTTGCTTTTGATTAGTTATGTATAACCTTTGGCGATCTTATGTATTTTTTAGTTCAGTTTACTAATAATTAAACTTATGTTTTATAAACTTGTGGTTATTAAAAAAGGTGTTTATGGTCTTAAACATGAGATTTATAGAAATATATGTTAAGTTACAAAGATAATAAACCAAGAAAGTTCAAGTAATCTTAAATAAGTATATATATTTAATTTTATCCCTTTGCTTTCAAAGTAGAATTCCAATATGTTATATTGGTAAATAATTTATATATACATATATGCTATATACAAATGCTTAAACGATAGAAAGAGTTTTATGGATTTTAAGGGTAGTATATAAACTTATGCATATATTTAATATTGTGAAAATATTTATATATATACAAATATATATATATATATATATATATATAGGAATTGCTATATACCTTATTTTGGAAACGATTTCATGTATAGTTGAAATTAGAGTTTTCACTTATTAATAATTAGTTTTAGTTCCAAAGAATTATTCTATATAAAATAGAGCTAAATTATACACTTATATATAGAAAAACTTATTATTCTTTGTTAACCCAAAAAATGGATCAACGCCCTGGATTGAGTGTGAAAGCACTAACCCTGTTCTTACTGAGAAATAATATAGAAAATAAATGTAAAAAGAGCGAAAATGTTAGAGAGACAAGAAGATTTTTATAGTGGTTTGGTTGTTAACGAAGCCTATGTCCACTTTATAAGCTTTATCATCGACTGGCTGCTATTATAAGTTGATGGGATCAGAATAAGTCACAAGTGCAAGAGTGCACTAGAGAATTATAGTAAACTCTTAGATGACTGTTGTGTGTGAGAAGAAGAGTGAAGAATAATCTCTGTAGAGTTCGAACAGCCAGTTCGGAATATCTTGTTTGTGTCGTAGGTAGGATTGTATTTATAGGGGAGGAGAGCAGTTGGGATAAGGCGGACTTGTTAGAAGCCTCTACTCAGTGCTAGGAAGAAGTCCACAAAAACTCAAGGTGACTTGCGCTAACATGATGGAACGCTAGCGATCCATGGGTGATTGATCGCAAGATATCCCTGTCCTTAAACAATTTTTGAGTCTACCCATTTGGGTTTCCTTCCTTTCATCTATTTGAATGTCTTGTCCAAATATCAAGTCGTTTGAAGTTGGTTTGATCATCCGTCTTCATGGGTCATTCAGGTCTAGAAGAATCATCTACAACTCGCTCAAAACTTTACGAAATCAGGAAAAACTTTGTTGGTACACTCTAGAGGGCGTCTTGACCTACCCTAAAAATTTCAGGTGGTGGGGCCCATTCTACATCGATCGCCAACGATCTATCTAGTTAGGTCGCTAGCGATCTTTCTAGACTTATCTAATAAAGCCCATTTTTGGTGAGTGCCTTCCTTTTCGTCTTCTAAATGTTCTTCCAAAATTTCAAGTCAATCCAACTCAATGTGAATTATCTAGGTCCGTTTTAAGCAAGTTACTTTGGTCAAAAAGCGAGTAAACATTCTTAGTTATCAAATTTAGTATTATATATCTTTTAGTAAATAAAAGTTTGTTTTCAAAAGAAGCTTTTGACAAATCTATTACTTCAAACTATTGTTATAAGATTAAAGTATGTACTTGTGTGTTTTAAATCAAAACAAGATTTAAAATAAAACACAATACTATTGGAATTGACAAATAATTGAAATTTGGGTAAATAAATCTTGAGTAAGAAATTTTTCAAGGAAATATTATTGCATAAATTTATATACAACTTAGGTCAATATGGTTATGTTTTATTCTTCTAAAATTTGAAAGTGGAGGTTCAAATTGGAAAGAATAAAATGTTGAATAAAAATAAATTATCATGACTTCTCAATCAAATAAAAAATCAAATCTCTCGGGGGAAAATAATTTTTGTGTTAGAACTTTTTGGATTATAAAATGGTAATATATTTTAGAGAAATATTTTCAAATAATTTGCATTATTGTTTGTGAATTGGAATATTGAAAAATAGATATCTTGAAACACCTTAGAGTGTTTATATATTAAATCTTAAAGGGTAATTGTGTTATAAAGAACGTAAATTAGAAGTATAAACAAATTTCAGAAATTTTAAATATAAGAATATACTAGAAGCAAGGGTAACTTTGTATTTTAATTGATAAATAAGTTAAGAAACCGTTACACTAATTATAAAATACAAAGTTTGAAAATTTAGCGTGAAAGAAATTTTAACAGTGTAAGTCATTTAAAACCTTAAAAGGTATTTTCAAAATTTTCTAGAAAAGTAGAAGTTATGATAAATGTACCATGAGAATATTAAATTGTATAATTTTAACTTTTCATGGAAAAGTTAGTCGTAGGAGTAAATAAATTTTTACTTAATATATAAAGATTTCAAAATAAGAAGTTCTATGGAAAAGATTATTGTTTTGAACTAGGTTCAAAATTTGAAATATGTAATAAGTAACTAAAATAAGAGTGTGTGTTATTTATAAATCAAACATGTCATCTTAAAAGATATTTTAGTAAAAAATTGAGATAAAATTTATATGTATAAAATTTTGGCATAGAAATGAATAATTTTGAAAATTTGGATTATGTATAAGTACTTATCAAAGTAAACTTTTTGTACAATCTTGGATTATTATATATAGCATATTATTATGAAAGCGAAGACTTAAAATTTGTAAGTATAGTGAAGTGTAAGCTGTTATAAAACTTATAAATATGAATAAATGATTAAAACGTGATTGATTTAGTTGAATGAACCCAATTGTCGCTTGAAATATTTTTTATTTTAGGACCCTTATGTTAGTGTCAGAAACTTATACTTTTTAAAGTGTACTTTTATACAGTCATACAACAATATTATCGGGCTTATACATAGATATGATCAAGCACGATCTACACATCATGTTCTTTTTTTCTTTTGAAAATAACATACATCAAGTAATTTATGCATGCATATAGAATATAGTTGATGTGTTGTTAATTTCTAAAGAAAAGGCTTGTTGTAGTTGATATTCAACTTATACCACTTGTATGTTTAAGTTGTTCACAAACTATTTTTAAACTCGAAGAGGAATTCTTGAATGGTTCTAATGGTTAGTTTAATAAAATTACATCTTCACTTCTCATTTACAAGGTCAATAGGATGTCATAATTTTCCTCTAGATATATAAGCATGAATAATTAAATCCTAACATTTTGAAATTGATTAGAAAGTTGCACATTAAAAACATGAAGTTTTTTGTTTTGTTTAATGAATGCGAATGCAATACTCATCAAATACTGGTATATGTGACTTATATTTTTATTTGATTTAAGTATAGGTGCTATAGAAGGTCTAATGCGACTGTGTGGCGGCTTTTGCTCATAAATTACTAAGGTAACTTGCTTTAAAATGCTTAGAAAAAAGATACGCTTTCGGATTTAAAATACAAGAATGATAGAAATATTGTTATATATTGTGTTTTCGACATATGGTCGATGTATATCATATATATTATATTTGTGAAATTGCAAATGACTCTCCGTACGAAGAAGACTCTGCCGAAATTTTCCATAACTTTTAACACTTAGAAATTTTTTTCTTTTATAAAGTTTCATACGCAAAGAAATGAGAATCTATAAATGGACCTATTTAAATTTATAACATATGATAGTTTTAATTTTAATGTTAGCCTCGTATAGAATATTTTATGAGTTTTAACTTTATTATAGGTTTTGAATTTAGTTAAAAGTTTGAGTGTATGCGTGTGATGTCTTCTTATGAGAAATTGCGAGTACGTAATTTTCGTAAGGGGGAGGTCTGTAAAAACCCAATTTTTAAAGATGTAATATTGGACAAATTTAACTATAGTAAAATATTTGAATTCGATTTTTGATAATTAGTGTTTTGGAAATAAGAATTTCATTTAAATGAAGTCTATTTAATAATAGATTTTGTTTTAACAAATTGAATTGATTAATAAAATAAATTTCAAAAGATATATTAAATTGAATAAAGCGTTGTCATTAAATATGAAATATTTAACGATGTAGATAATTTTTATATAATTAAAATAGACGAGAAGAATTTCGTTTGACATTCAAAGTAATCGATAAATTGGCGAAGATGGATAAATTTATTTACATCAATTCAATGGGCAATCAAATAGAGTGAACAATACTGGATTGAATGAAACCGTGTAGTCATCAATATATATATATATATATATATATATATATATATATATATATATATATATATATATATTGATGACGCGAAAGTCAATTTAAATTAAATTGAAATCTATTAACAAATAAATGAAAGGAATAATTTGAAAATAAAGAAAAGCATTTTAATTAAATTTTAATGGGCTTAACCAATACAAACCCAAAGCCCATTCTAATGCTCATTATCTCCTAACCCGTTTACCTTTTCTTCCTGGCACAAATTCTCAAATTCATTCCTTTCCTCTCACACTTATTTCCTATAGCCGAAATGGAAAAAAACAAAACTTTAGCCTAAGTCATGACTGGACAGCGACGTCGAGGCCAAGACCAGCAAGGAAAGAGGCAGACTTCGTGAAGGGCGTCGACGATGCCGAGGGCGTGTGGTGGCATAGTCGAGCCGTAGAGATGACGTGGATTAGGGGAGGATAGCGTGCATTCGTTGGATGGCAACGCAAGCATGTAGCGAAAGGAAGGTAGCTGCTGGTGACGGAGGCGGCGACTTTGGGAGGTTGCTACTGATTTAGGATTTGCAGGGTCGAATTCCTATGCAAGAGTTAATGCCAGCGAGTTATATGTGATGGTGGTTGTGTTTGAGGCAACTGATGGCATCGTCTAACACCAAATTGATACTTTATTCGTCATTAAAGTGAGTTGTTTAACTCACATCTACTTCTAATTCAATTTGCTGAAATGACTAAAATATGATTGTATGCTACAGTTTTGATTGGTTTGGCATTTGAATAGGCTGAATTGTGTGTGTTAAATATTTGATTCGATTGTTGATTATGAAGTGGCATACACATTGAAAACCATCATAGTGCAATTGAACTAGATTTTTAGATTGTTGTGTATTGTTTATGTGATCGGAGTTATCGAAAAGCAACTCAGATCGCTAAGGGGTCGTTTGGATGACAATAAATAAGTTGCTTTTTTGCTTATAGAATGCAAAAGTTAAAAAGTCAATATGGATAAACAAAATCTACCGACTTTTAAAAGTCACTTTTCAACTTATTGCAAAAGCAATTTTTTTTTGCTTTTCGACTTACACAAGTCGATTTTTTATATGAAAAAATACTAAAAAAATGTGTTTTCAAATTTCAAAATTTATAAATTTTAAATTTCAAATTCAAATTTCAAAATTTTCACATTTCAAAATTTTCAATTTCGAATTTCAATTTCAAAAATTCAAAATTCCGAATTTCAAACTTTCAAACTTCAAAAATTTTAAATTCTAATTTCAAAATTTCAAAGTTAAATTTTCAAATTTCAAAATTTTAAAAATTCAAAATTGAAATTTCAAAAATTGAATTTTCAGAATTCGAATTTCATAATTTCAAAACATCGAATTTCAAATTTTCGAATTTTAAAATTTGAAATTTCAAAAATTTGAACTTTAAAAATTCAAATTCTAAATTTCAAATTTGAATTTTCAAACTAACACTTCCAATTTCAAATTTTCACAAATTCAAATTTTCAAATTTCGAAATTTTGATAATTTAAAATTTCAAAATTGAAATTTCAAATCTCACAATTTCAAAATTCAAAATTCGAATTTCAAAATTCAAAATTTCAAAATATCAATTTTCAAAATATCAAATTTTCAAAATATCAAATTTTCAAATTCGAATTTTAAAATTTCAAATTTCAATTTTTCGAATTTCGAACTTTAAAATTTGAAATTTCAAAACTTTGAACTCCAAAATATCGAATTTTTAAAAGTTAAAATTTTCAAATTTTGAACCTTAAAATTTCAAATTTCAAAATTTGAATTTTGAAATTTTCAAATTCGAAATATTACCATCTAAATTTTCAAAATTTCAAATTTGAATTTTGAACTTGTTTTTCAATTTTGACTTATAAGTCAAAAGTTTCCAAATATGCTTTTTAACTTTTTAACTTTCTAAAAGCAAAAGGACTTTTGAAATAAGCAAAAGTCCTTTTGCTTTTGTTTGCCAAACGGGCCCTAAATAATTCCATATTATGTAATGATATTCTATAGAGCGATATTTGCTCTAGATATCGGATTTTCGATAGATTTGTTGTTTGAATGTTTTAAAAGAATTCCAAAATGAGATTTTATTCAATTTGATCCTTACTGAAATTTTATTTATAGAATATATAGTTAAATTATATTATATTATTAACTTATTTCGTATTCAAAATTTTAATTCAAAACTTTTAAAAATGAGTAATATTTATTTATAAAACCTTTTTTGAATTTACTATTATAAGTATAAATTTTTGGAAAGGTTTTAGAGGCGAAAGATAAAATATAGTAATATTTTATAAAGCGGTTATGAAAGCAACAATTTTAGTTTCAAGTGATTTTGTTATAAAAGAGGTTTAAATGATTTTGAAAGAGTCCCAAAAGCTTTTGTAAATAAACAACTCTTCTTTAAAGTGAGTTTAGGGATTTAAAATTGATTTTGAAAAATTATATCTTTGTATATAAAAAAATTAATTTAGAACCTTTTTATTTTATTTATTATAGATTTGAGATTTGAATGAGATTTCATGATTTCTACGAAACAAAGAATTTTAATAAACGATTGAATTGTTGGATTGGCATGACCTATTTCGTACAATTCTTTTGCTTATTATTATAATTTGTTAAACAGAGTTTGAGTGGAAGCTACTAGATTTTAGTAAGTACTTCAATTTACTATCTGATATGGGTTAATTTGTTAAATTCTTGCGATTACTTGAGTGACAGTAACTAACACATAGAGTTGTATTATCATAGGATGTTCGGATTTCAAGCCGATAGATCCCTAAGAGACAATGTCTCGTTTTTTATCGACCTAAGAGTTGATATATTTTAAATGTTTGGATAGTAGACAATGTTTACGTACTTTGTGTCGTTAGGTAAATTCACATAGTTAGGCGACTTCATGTCATTAGACTTTGCGCAAATTTGGTCTACTTCGTGTCGTTAGACCATGAAATTCTATGGCGAGGTCTACTTCGTGCCGTTAGGCACCGTATCGTTGTATTATTGGGTACATAGTTAGATGATGTTTACCTACTTTGTGTCTTTAGGTAAATTCACATAGTTAGTCTACTTCGTGTCGTTAGACTACTTGCATATTTGGTTTATTTCGTGTCGTTAGACCACGAAACTATATGGCGAGGTCTAATTTGTGTCGTTAGACTCCATGTCGATATGTTATTATTTCACTAATGATGATTTCTTCTGAGATTTTTGGATAAACATTTCGCATCCTGTGGACTGGAGAATTTTGAAGTTTTATTACCATATTTTTGATGATAGTCCATTTGAGACTTGACATGGATTTGTGAAATGATGATTTTATCTAATATGCCTTAATATAATCATTTGTTTAGGCATATTTTAGTATGGCTTATTATGGTTACGTCATGCACTTATGATATCAGTATCATCTCACTTTTTTATTAGATATAGCCTGACCCGTTTATTTTTATAATACTCGGGTCAAGTCGAGACTCTACTGGTATAGAGGCTGTTGAATTTTGGATATTTATGCTAGACTGAAGTGGAATATTTTTGACTTTTTAGTTTACTTCATAGTTTTATATATAGATATTTGAGGTGACCCATCATATATATTATTTTGTTGCCAATTTGGACCTGATACAGTAATTTGGATATGATGTGTAAATATATTTTATGGGTCTAGTATTGATTTGTGTAGACACTACACCAAAAAGGTGTATTTGTAACGAATATAGTCGTTACAAATGAAATTTATAACAGATATAGTCGTGAGCGGTACAGGCGTGAGGTATGTCGTTACAAATATTTATAACGGCCTTTGCCCGTTATTAGATATACCACTCACCAACGGACTTTGTCGTTAGAAATCTAAATTTTTGTAATGAAAAAGTTTGTTATTAGTTGCATCGGTTTGTAACGGGTATTTTCCGTTACTTAGTTTCCCCTTTCATGGTAGAAGAAGGGGTTGTCATTCTAAATTATCACGACCTTGTCCGTTACAAATTTCATCATTAGTAACGCACTTGTTCGTTACAAATTTCACCAATAGTAACGACTATGCTCGTTATAAATTTCGTCTTTAGTAACGAATATGTTCGTTACAACTACCAAACCATGTAGAGCTGCATTTTTGCTAGCATTTACACTACATAATTGTCTATTATAATGCAGTAGGTACATACATATTAAAAATTACAAAATTTCGATAACAATAAGCAATTACGCATCCAAACATACAACTTAAATTGCACAAATATTGACAACAAATTAAAGGAAGATTTTAAATTTCACAAGTTCATCATACATAACTAAAGAGTATGAAATCAAAATATTACAAGTTCCATCACACTTGCATTCATGCCTACCTCTAGTCACCTACCTCCTCAACCACCTGACCTCTGAACGCTACCATCAACTTCAGACAGAAATAACCCATAACCCATAACCCTACCATAAACCATCCCCTACCTCAAACACATACCCACTGTTCATTGTCTGATACCCCTGCTGCACCCCTACCTGCCATTCACAAATCTTCAACCAACATTCTCAAAAAAAAAATCAGTACCTTCCAAAACCACTGCCCACTTGCTTCGAACCACAAGACTGTTGCACATCACTTATAAAAACCACCCTCTGCTTACCTGAAACACTATCACTCCACCATGACAATCAACCTACCTGACTGCTATTACGCAATCTCATCCCTTTGCTGCCTCCATCTCTGCCTTCAATACCGCAGTAACCCCATCTTCCCACTGCTCACTTCTGCCACTCCATACACTACCATCATCCAACACGACTACTACATCCAACAATAGTACTTCCTCCATCCTTCTGAATTTCAACCTGCATCATTCCACAACCTGCTACCACCTCCCACAGCACATACAAACCTCCCACAATCATCAACCATACATTACAGCCTTCTTAATACCCTCCCCTACATCAAACAACCCATCACAACTACCCACATCAATTCCTCTACACGCTGCAAACACCCACTGCCTCCTCCCACCGCTATCAACCAAGCATCACCATCACAAACTTCCCTACTGCCTCTAACCCAACCTGCTGCTACAAACATCCTTTTCCCCACTGCATTAAGAATATTTTTGGTTGCAGATATTGAAAATAGTGTACCTATTGGCAAGGAAGTCAATGATTGCAACAGTTTGAGCAATGTTATCATCGCTTTTACCCCAGTCCTGAGAACCATCTCTTGATGCATTGTGTTCATTTCCATTTTGTGACCCAGGTGCAGCATGAAGATCTACAATGACACCTAGGTTGTATTTTTTGTCATGTAACATGAACATAATAATTAAAATATCGTGTAGTACTTACTACTATAGAACATGTAAGTGCATATCTGAAGATAACTTACTCTGCCTATAGGAAGGCATTATCGAGAGCCTGAAGAGACCCACCAACATAAGGCCATGGTGGAGGTGATTCGCTAGTGATCCACCACCGACTGTGTTCTAACTCCGTTTAACTTGTTTTTTGAAATGAATTTGAAGTCTTCTTCTACTATGAAACTGTTCCAGTGCTCTTAAGTTAGCTAAAAGACAAAAAATTCATGTTATTATAGTGTTGATAACTCAAAACTGTATCTACCTACATGCAATTCATTACACTTTAAGAATGAGAAATGATGCTTACTTGCATAACAGATGCAGCCTTATTAGGTCCATAGCCATTAGTGACTTGAAACTCACCTTGCAGTCTTGCAGGACTGGTGATCAAGAACATAGATGGGTCATCATCTTCCCAGGTTCTTGTTTCTCCATAATCAGCTGTCACTGACATCTTGGTCTTTGTCTAAGGTACAGGCTAATTTTATTTAGTGGATCATTCTTTCATATTATGTCAATTTTCAATGTACATCAAGAAGTTAATCATGTAGTATGTGAAGAAAATACGAATGTGTTGGTTTAACTAGCACAAATCGACAAACACCAATTAGAATAGATGGGTTATTACACTTAAGTAAAAAGAAAGAACATTGATGAAAAATCTATTTAAATTTTAATAAGTACCACTTAATGAGTATATCAATTTGCATGAGACAAAGCATATCGCGCTGGATCATGATAAAAATGCACTTTTCTGTCATGAAAAATGCATGGTCCAAAACATAAAGGCAAACTGTCGGCTAGTACATGTTAACTATCTACATTAACTAATCAATACCAAAGCAATTTTACATGCACGCATGTTGACACCGAATTACCATTGTGGTACAAATAATGAAATATCATTTCTCTATATTCATAAATATTTTCCTACATCTATTTGAAAGGGAAACTACTTATTCTCCTCTTTTTGGTAGAAAATAGTTGTACTGGCCTACACAACCACATCTCACTATGATATACTTTCAAAAAAATTATCACTTTAGTTTATACTAATTAGCAACATAAGATGGTTCATTGAATACCCCATTAATGCTATAATAAGACAAATAATAAATCAAATTAACATCCATAATCCGAGACATAACAACCTATTTTACCATTTGATTCAAAAAATGTTTCTAAACTTAATCCCCATTAATGTATCATAGAATTAGGATAAATATTGTCCTAACTTAATCCGATATTAACAACGTAAGTCGCTGTCTTTGGTGGAAAAAAGTGAATATTCAACTGCATAAAGGATGCATGAGCATAACACATAGGTTTGTCAAATTTGTTAAGTAATGCAGGAAAGGATTTTTCAACTTAGAAGTTAGAACAAGGAATCATGAGCGAATAATATAGGTGCAGGTGGAAGTCATGTGTTATTATGGTTTAGAACAATATCAACAATAAGTTGATATAATGACCATTCATGGTTATAAGGATAATAGCAGTTCTAAACTGAGACATGGAAACAGACTCTAAAAAAACTCTATGAAAATGACAAAAAGGATATCTTATTTGGAAAATAGGTCAGAACTCCCCCACGTTGCAGGTTCAATACTGATAATCAAGTAACTAGCACCAAATGTAAATTACTGTGATAATTCTTTATTATTTATATTGTATACCTAAAAAGAAATAAAAGACAAACAATAAACTTACATAAAAAAGGATGACATCTATAACAAGCATTGGACATATAAATATGATGGTTATGGCACTTTAGAACTAAAGTATTTTTGTATCATCTCTAGCTCATTTGAACAGATGAACTAAAAGAATTCATGATATAGTATCCTTGTACATATCATAGAAATAATTAATACGTTATTTAGCTAGAACTTAAGACGCAAAGCTGATAAAATGCTTAAATTGAAGAAAAGTGTATATGATAAGCCTTCTCACTTTGAAAGTGAGCAAACAAATAGTTTGCATGGTGCTTTTGGTTTGAATTTCAGGAGGCAACCAATTGTATTATACCAGCTAATGATCTCACTTTTTGTTATATGTAAACAAACTTAGCATAAACACTTTTCTAATATCAAAAAAATTAATCACAAATCAGAAACATAGTTCAGAGTTTTCAGACGGAACATAAAATTCATGATAGATTTTAGAAATGTGATTTCTAAAACTCATGCTTTGCTTAAGTCACAAATGAGGAAAAGATACCATTCACACAGAATGTTGGAACTCATGCCAACAAAGCTGATCAAAGACCAAAAAAATTGTGAAATACAACCAACCCAGACCAGAGAGTTCATATTAAACAAACAATGATGTAGAAAATCATCTAATTTCATAACCAGATAAATATTTACAACAGACCAATCTCGGTAATTCTTTTGTACAATAATTCTTGACATGAAATTGTCCAGTATGTACTTGTTCAAAATAACCTTATAAACTACTTTTCACTTATCAAAGATTTAACTCAACATTTTTCATGGTCAAGGCCCAAAATCCCAAAACAAAATAATTAAAGACTGCCCTGACTTGCTGAACCTTAAAACTCCATAAGACGATCACTCGTTCTAAATGGCACATTAGTATAGTATTAAACTGCTGCCGAAAAAAGGGAAAAATCATACCTTTTTCTTAATTATGTATATACCTATGGAACAAGCAGGTAAGGAGACTGATGGTATTAGGAACAATCAAAATCGCCCAACGTCCCTTTTGTAAAATCCTAACCGTCCAATACGGTTGATGATAGAATGGGATATGAACTGGCGAAGTTCTGATATAGTTTTTAGAAAAATTCAAACTTAATGTAATTTGAATTTGAAATTAGGTTGCAATCGATCGTTGAAATAAAACACAAGCCCCAATCTTCCTTTGTCTTCATCAAATTGGTGGAAAATAAACCACGGAGTGTAGGAGAACGGCAAAAGCGATGGTAGAACGGTGAAGGTTGTGGTAGAACAAATTGAAGTGCGATAACCCTAGAATCAAAGAGGAAATAGATTAAACAATGAAATGTTATGCGTGTGGAATGGGGTAACTAATAATAGAAAATAAAATTACAATCCTATCCATATTACTTTTAACTATTTACAAAATTACCAGATTTAGTAACGGTAACAGCCGTTATAAAAGTTTGCAACAGAAATATCCGTTAGAAATTTGTAACGGATACTACTGTTATAAATTGAAAGCGGAAAAGTGTTACAAAATGAGCTGTTTGGTGTAGTGAGACACATCCTATTACATATATGACGTACGCTGTGATCGATGACTTTGATTCTGATATTTTTATATTATATACTGTTCTGATTTTTTTAAATTGTTTTGATTATTGCTTTGTATTAATACTGTGCACGTCAAACTTTTCAGTTCAGAACCTCAATAGTATAAAGACGTGTTAATACTAGTCTAAAGATATATTCACATCTGATCGTCCTTAACCAATTGTGTTCTTCATGTTATTAGACGACATTACTTATAATTTTTTTAATAATATGATTATAGTGGTGGAGTCATTATAGCCCACCCCTTACTTAATATAGTAGTAGCATAGGTAATTTCTACGTTTTCCACACCTCTTTTACACCTCTTACATTTCCTACATGCCGTCCACCGTGTCGAAGGAAAAATGATGTTGGTGTTTACTATAATTTTAGTAGTGCACATGGTCTATATAATTTTGGGCACATAGACCGAGTCACCAAGTCATCGAATTAGTGTTAGAATTGATATTAAGAGAAGATAGAGAGATTTGATGGTAACCATAAAGTACTACATTGTCATTAAGTTGATTGAACGATTACATACGATGAGCTTTATATAAGAATAAAATACCTTACTGGTTAATAAATTCAAGCCAATAAGATAGCCATGAAACCACTTCTAACACATAAATAGGACACATGTCTTGAATTATTACACATAACACTTTTTCTAACTCAAGCACCCTCCCTTAAGCTAAATGTCCTAACATCAAGTTTACAAAGTTGCACCATCATCTACCCCTTCTCCTCCATAAGCCTTCTGCAACGGTAAAGCGTACTCCAAATTCCATAACACGTCCTCCATACTCGGCCTATGACTCCACACTCCACCGCACACCTATCTACCATCTCCCCAAACTTCTTCCACGATGCGAGATTTATTGTATCTACAGTATTCATATCAACTTTCTCCAGGCAACATTGGCTCACACTCCTCCAGGCAGCAGCTCTCAATCTGCATTTCTTACTTCTACAAGCTTCAAATTTGCACACCACCTCCTACATGAATCTAATCTACATGCAACATTGATATAATGATGCTGACTTCTGGCATGTTCCACATGTCTTCAAAGTATTTTCTTCTGCCTAGTTTTCTTCACATTGATATAACACAACATGGTTACAAGCTCCATCCTACGTTCTTGTTTGCGTTTCAGCCCTGCATTAGACTCATGGATATTCAGATTCATCGTTCGCTCATCGCTTTCAGTTACACCAATCCCATACACATATCTTGGCATGTACCCATTCACTTCAGTTGCAATTGCTACTCTTATCATGCTCTTTCATGCCTGTAATTTCAATTAAACTCCCATGCAATAATTCCAGTCTTCATGCAGTAGTGTTTTGCACCATATCCATGCATTCCCTCGCTTTTCAGTTTAGCTCACTTATGCAAGTCAGTGTTTTGTAGAGTCTTTCTCATAACACATCAGGCACATTCTCTAGTCTCTCATTCTTGCCTTGCAGCGGCTTCCTCACATTGGCAGGTTTACATTACCTTCCCACCTGAGCTTCTTCAGTTGAAACATCGTGTGCTTCCTACCAATTTTTCAACTCCTATTGTCGCTTGTCTCCTACCTCTTCAACATGTCAACCCAAATTATGTTCTGCTTGTTTAACTCCTTGTAGCCATTCAATTCCTATAAATTACTCGATTCACTATTTCTTATCGCAAGCCAAACATTTCTTCATTTCTAATAAGTTCTCCAATCTCAGCGCTGCTAAAAAATTGGCTTAAGTTAGGCCAGTGTGCTTGTGTTTCTATTGTACTTCTAATAGCTCAGATATCTTTGTTGCTTTTCCTTGCTCTACCGTAGTTCTTGTATCAACAGATCAGTTCACACCAATTCTTATACGAGAATGGACATGCTTAATTGTTTCATATTGATTGGTTTTTTTGCCCATTAACCCTCAATAAATACTCTTGGTTTTCTTTAAAGGACCCACGAACCTCTGTTCTTGGGTCATCCTTTGTATCTATCATTTCCTCAATAAGCTAGAGCTGTGGCTTTTTTTTATTTGCTTGTTGGATGACATAAAACCAAAACTGCTTCACTTGCAGTCCTGCCCACTTCTAGGCATGTCTATCTTCTTATAAACATATTATCAACCAGTTTTAGAGCACTCTTCAGAATGTCCAACCTTATAACTGACATCATCTTCTTCACTATCAATATCAACATCACTACCAAGAACTCAAATTTAGCAACAATCTTCACAACCCAAACCACTCCACTTTTCAAACAAACGCAAGGCAGTGTTTTTATGCAACACAAGTGACACCTTCATCAATAAGAAGAAAAGCTTCCATCTTCAAACTTCAGTCAAACCAAACAGCATCTCATTCACCATCACCATACAACCGTTTCATCTCCATCCACAACTCCAACTTTGGATCTAGGTAACAAGTAACAAGAAAAATCTACATAATCGACATCTACAATGCTAGCTCATACATTAGATAGATCCAAACACAGATCAAAATGAATCCCTAATCAACATCAGTCCCAAACCCACAAACTCGTACCGAAAATCCATAATCAACCTTTAGTCGCAGAACCACTTAGACCATACATACCAGATCTTAAAGCCCTCTCCCAGTAAATAAGAAATTGTAACATCCCCTATCTAGAGGTCCAAAGCTAAGCGCTACAGATGCTGCAGCCATCTATAGTATTAACTTTTGACGATTAAATACGGCTAAGTTAATAGTATCTACAATATCAGAAGCACTTGAATATGAAAACAATCACAGATTTGAAAACAACATTGTTCATTACATTTCAAAGCACATGTTACATATTCATATTACATAATCCCAAATGTTTCCATGATAAAATATATTTACTACAAAATACACCAAGAGCGACATTTGAAGATGCCCATATTACAAGGGAAAAGGTATTTTCCGACGGTAGAAAACCGTCGGCGACCGTCAGAAGCCGTCGGAAACAGCCGTCGAAAAGTAGGGCGTCGGGGAGCAGTGTTTCCGACGGTTTTCGACGAATATCGATGTTTGTATTTCTGACGGTTTCCGGTGGCTTCCGACGGATTTCGACAGTTGTCGGAATCCATCGGAATCCGTTGGAAAACATGACCTGAAAGCCGTCTAAAGCCGTCTGAAATTTGAAACCTGAAAGCCGTCGGAAGCCGTCTGAAGCCGTTGGAAATCTACTGGATTTATTTTGTTTTTCTGCTGCAATACAGCTTTCCATCCACATTTCCCATACAAACACTATTCCACCAATACTGCGAAATCCAATATATAATATTCCAACTAAATATCGAAAATCAAACTATACACAAATCACCAAACAAACAAAAAAACAAAAAATTAAGTCAAAACACATAATCATCACCCAAACTAATGTACAATACGTAATAATACCCACAACACCAAATGTACTATCAATACATACATCCACAACATCCACATAATTATACACCAAAATAGGTAAGTGTATCATAACATAATACATAAACCAACAAGTACCTCTACCGTCTACCAAATCGTACAAACAGAAGAAAAAAAATTTACCGACCAAAGCAATCAATCAATCTCCTCCAGAACTTGAGCCAGCAGAGGAAGGGAAGCGGCCACAATACTGCCGCATGTACTCGGCGACACGCTGGTTGGACTATGTAGTCTCTATGTCCCGCCGACGGTTCTTCTCCTCCAGCTCCGCCAGTCTAGCCCGCAAATTTTCGATCTTTGCTAGATGGATCTGAGCATTAGTCTGCATACCCCGTCTCTGACTGCTGGCCTGTAATAAATATTTAATTTAGCTGTGTGATCTCTGTCAGTGTATGTGCAGGTATGTGAATGATTAGCAGTGTGATAATGTTATTTAATTTAGTTTATGATGTTTATGTAAGGGTATGTGCATGTTGATAACATCTTAGATTGTGGTAACACCATATAACCATAGTGACAAGATTGTTGATTTATATTTTGAATTACTATAACTTTGGAAAATTTTAGCATGAGTAAAGTAACTATAGGGAAGGATGAGAGCAATAAATTTGAAATTAAACCTTGATTACCAACCTTGATTACCAATATATTATTTACTTACCACTCGATTGTCAAATCCGTATCGCCTGCCATGCTCCGATGGATCCATAACTAACTCAAAAATAGGATCCTCCTCATCTGTCGTCAGTTGATCTCGACCCGTATCAGCAAAGAGTTTCTGGCGCTGCTCCATAAACTTTTCCTGCATTAATACATTAATATCATCATATCTTATTTCATTATATTTTAACAAGTAGAACAATTATTAATACTGCATAAAATGAAATGTACTTACATGGCTCTTATTGGATTTATCGTCGTGTCATGTATACGAAACTGTGCCATCCGGATTTACATGCTCGACAGCATGCGTACGAGTAAACATGTTCACATAGCCCACGGGACCATGCGCCTCAGCTTCCTGAAATTGATTTTTACGTACAATTATTGTACATTTAAAATTATATAGCAAAAACTATTTACAATTTACATTCAGTAAATTTACCAACTCCTGCCGATACTGCTGAAATGACTTCGACCCTCCGCATGAGTGACGGGATTTTTATTTCTATTTGCAGAGTTTCTTTCTGAATCTGCCTGTACATTCAAAATTTGATACGTTATTTATCGATCATGTATTTTTTGATATTTACTACTAGTCAAATAATTCTAAAAAAATTAGTATACTTGCCTTCGCTGTGTCAGTTTTCCAGTATCCCAACCATGCTTGCCATACGCTTTTCCCCATCTAAAGTGGTTTTTTACCTGATTTCGGATATCGATTCCCTATAGTTTTTACGCATCTTCTTCATCCAATATTCTTGTGCCAACTGCATATCGTCTGTTTGAATGTCTATCTCAGCCTGTGTTTTACGATAAAAAGCAAAAAGAATATTAAAATGTAAATGATAAACAGTAAAAATATTGCAAAAACGAATTAAAAATGGAAAACAGAAAAATATACTTACTAGGACATCCTGCCAAATGCACTCTACAATGTGGGGAGGGATGTTATCCCACTTCGGTCAACAAACACTCATCCTACTCCGGTAAGAAGCTCTAGAAACATCCAACACAACCTTCGAGGGAAGTAGGTCGAACCCCCTGTTTTTAAACATGACACGGATAAGTACGTATGTATATAAAAAAAAATGCTGAATAAAATTTAATTCTTACCCCTCTGCTCTAGGTACTAAAGAAACGACAAGAAGCTGCGATGCTTGCGATGGACCACTGCCATCGCCTCTTGAAGATCGGAAAGAGCTCCTACCTCTAGATGACATCACGATAAATCTGTGATATATACACAAATCATTTCAAAAGAGAATAATAACATAATAATGAAATATAATTCATACGTAAATGAGTACATCAATGGTATAAATTGCTAAATTAATGACTGAAATAGAAATAGAAATGAAAGTGTGTTATACCTAATTTATAATGGGTCTTATGTTCCGATGATAAACAGATTACATTGCATTTTTTAATAAAAATTGCTAAATAAATGATAAATGGAAATGACATAAAACATGTAAACAATGGTAAACGTACAGATTTGGTTTCATAGTTACATCAATTTCATAATACATCAAAAATTCAATATAGTTACATCAACTACAAAAAAAATCAGATTCAGATTTTTATCAATCATCATTGTCTTCTGATTCAGATTCGGTCTCATTTTCTACGATATTTTCCTCTGCACTGTCAAACGCTTCTACTAAAAAATTTGATTCATCGATCAAAGGACCAAAATCTGTATGACCGTCTGTAATTATTATTTCGTTATTTTCCTCAAGATCTGACTGAGAAGCTTGTTCGTCTAGAATATTCTTTCCATCGAATGTAAATCTGGCCTTTGTTTTAGAAACTGCAGACCAATCTGCTTTATCTCTTTTCAGAGACGGATAAGGAGCGTAATACACTTGCAATGCTTGTTTGGCTAGTACAAAAGGATCGTACTTGTGATAGTGTGATGTATGCTTTATTTCGATAAGATTATAATCCTTATGCGCATTAATTCCAGAACCTGGAACATTGCTAAACAAATTGCATCTAAATAGAAACACCTCCTCCGTGGGTCGTGAGAAATATGTCAGGTGCAAAATTTGTGCTAGAACGCCATAAAAATCATTTATGTGATTTTCTGGATCATCACTACCTTTAACGGACACACAGTATTATTTGTTAATTTTTCTACATCGTATTCTTTGGTGTTAAATTTATATCCGTTGACAAAATATATTGGATATGTCTTGACCACTCTTTTTGGTCCCATCGCAAGATGTTTCAACCCTTCGTCAATAACACAATTTCTCCGCTCATAAACGTAATTTGAAAACCAAATAGAAATTTCTTTACTGAGATCTCTATTCGGATGTTCACATTCATAAACACTGTATATATAAACAAATCATTACATTAGGTTATACACATGCATGCATTATAGAAAAGAATAAAACTCAAATTATTATTTCAGATTACCTAACAAACGGTGCAACCTCGACACAATTTAGAAAAATATAAGCGTGTGCTACATAAAGATCTCTATCGTCTAACCATATTTCTGCATATTTCCAAAAGGCCGACCATGTTGTCTAAAAATAAATAACATTGCTTGAGAGGACTCTTGTTCGTCGCCTTTGTCATTACGAGGAACACTGTCAAATGATATATTCACATGATCACTGAAATAGTGAGAGAAAAAGAACGAAACTTCTTCTTCGATGTAAGAATTACACATCGAACCTTCAACTCGTGCTTCTTGCCTCACCTTTTTCTTCAGATGATTTAGATATCCATGCAAAATTAATTTACATTAACTTCATCTTTCAAATGCAATTAAATTACGTGATAACATATTACATACCTCTCAAATGGATACATCCATCCACATTGGACAGGACCTCGAAGTCGTGCTTCAGATGGGAGATGAACAGGTAAATGTTCCATTACATTAAAAAAAACGGTGGAAATATTTTCTCTAATTTGCAGAGCAATATAGGAATATCTACTTCCAGCTTACGTAAACGTTGCCTTTTTAAAGTAGTCGAACAAAGCTCTTTGTAAAACATACTAAGCTCCGTTACTACCTTCCAAACTTTTAAGGCAGCAGTTCTTTGAACATAACAGGTAATAAATTTTCCATCATTATGTGATAGCCGTAGCTTTTCATTCCACTCAATCTACCGTGTTTAAAGTCCACACATCTACGAAGATTTGATGATATCCCATCAGGAAATCTTAACCCTTCCATCCATTTTAGCACAACTTTAACTTAATTATTATCTAATTCGTAACATGCTTTGGGTCTTTTACTATCATTTGGTTTCATATGAAGCTTAGGACATTTGCATAATTCTTCTATATCGCGTCTTGATTTCAAATCATCCTTCGTCTTCCCTTTCACATTGAAAATTGTGTTAAAAACATTATCAAATATATTTTTCTCATTATGCATCACATCTATATTATGACGAAGCAGAAGATGTTTCCAATATGACAACTTTCAAAATATAGTTTGTTTGCACCAGTTATGAACAATTGATATTTTCCTTCAATTTCTGTTTGCACTCCAGTTTCATATATCTTTGGATAGTCCCTAACGAGTTCATATATGTCTTCGCTTGACCATATCGTTGGTGGTTGTCTGGTTTCTACTCTATTAGCTAAAAAGTTTTCCTTGTCTCCTATGAAGGGATGATTTACATGGAGAAAATATCGATGACAGTCAAACCATGAACCATGAGGTAAAGAACACGCTATGTTTCATCCATGCAATATGGACATGCTAGACGACCGGCAGTACTCCATCCTGAAAGCATTGCATAGGCAGGAAAACCACTTATAGTCCACAACAAAGAAGCAAACATATGAAAAAATTTTCTTTTTGGACACATTGTATGTTTCTACTCCTTCGTTCCACAGTATTTTTAACTCCTCAATCAACGGTTGTAAATAATATCGATTCCTTGCGTCAGATCGTCGGGACCAAGAACGACAACAGTAAGAAATATATATTACGTTTTCATACAACTCCATGGAGGTAAATTATACGGTGTGAAGAAAATGGGCCACGATGAATATTTAGAACCAAATTGAGAAAATGGCGAAAAACCATCCGTACATAATCCTAATCTGACATTTCGACTCTGAGCTGCAAAATTTGGATACGTTTTATCGAAATCCTTCCATACTTCTCCATCGGCCCGCTGTATCAACGTACCCTCTTCCTCCGTTCTCACACTATGACAGCTCATATTAGATGCAGTTACAGAAGATGCATATAATCTTTGACGCCTTAGAGTGATGGGTAAGTAATGCATACGCTTGTACGAAACTTCATTCCCCTTCTTTTTTCTAGGTTTGTATCTCTCTTGGTTTCAAATTTTACAATTTCTAAGGTTTGCGTCTTCTTTCTAAAACAAAATGCAGCTTTTTAAACATGTATCTATTTTATGATAAGGTAAACCAAAAGCCGGCATAAGTTTTTTAACTTCATAGTGATTTTCACACATTAGATTATCGGACGGCATACGTCTTTTTGCAGCTTGTACAACAGCCGTAAACCCAGCTTCAGTGATGTTGTATTTTGATGTCATCGCAATGTATTCTGCGATAACTGACGGCTGAGTGCCGCTTTTACGCATCCCAAATATGTTTCTTAGCAGCATCTAGTAAATCATAAAAAAATTTGCTTCAATATTTGGTTCTTCAACATTTCGATCATCGTCGTCAACTTCAACCATAGGAAACATTGATCGTGCTGCATCTTTGACCATATTTTCTATACGGGTCAACGTAAATACTTTGTTAACGGCACTTTCAGAATTTACAGAAGTATTTGCTACAACTTCTCTATGCCGATCCCAAACATAATACTCGGGTGCGAAACTATTTTGGCACAAATGAACTTTCACAACATCTGGTTACAAATACTTCAAATGTCTACACCTACTACACGGACAACGAATTTTTGGACCGTTTACGTTATTACTTAAAGAGAATTCAATAAATACGTTTATACCATTGTAAAAATCTTCTTTTGTTGAGCCTCTCAGTCCTTTTCTTTGGTACATCCATCTCCTCCGATCAACAAAATAATCAATCATTTTTCCTATTTGAGAAAATGAGTCAAAGTTCAAAATTTAATATTTATTTTCAAGAATACATATTCGGAAAAGATTGTTTTCATGGTCTTATAATATTTGAATGTAAAGAACTATTTCATAAATTAAAAAATATTTTCAAATATGACACATTTTATTTTTTAATGCATCGATACAAAATTTGTACAAAAAGATATTTTTTCCATGGTCAGACATCCTACTTCCTATTACAAATACAGTAAGCATTTACATCTCATATATTACTTCGTCTCAAATGATTCAACAAAATTTCGACAGCATTTCCCTTTTGTTCCCTGCATTGTACACAAATGCATGTATGTAGGAAACAAAAAAGAAAAGTTAGGCCGAAACTTTATGAACCATTTGAGACGAAGTAGTATACAAAATGTAAATGTTTACTGTCTTCATAACTTGTCCAATACAGGGACAAATCCAACAAATATTGTATCAAATGAATATAAATGGTCGTTTTTCGAAAAAAACAACTATATTATGTAACGATCATGTACAACACTCGTCAGACGGGGCCAAAAATCTCTAAGGGACATTAGTTGATTAAACGTTCACATTCTACGAAAAAATACAGTTTTACTAACTGTTCACATTTACAAAAAATATTTTAATTTAACACATTTATTCGACGTATTGCATCAACTTAAGGCTATTGTAACATTTTTGTCATTTTTAAATACACACAATTATAATTTAGACTCATGCATTTTTTTGCATTAGTCAATACGTGCACAATATAATACTCCTAACACGTACATTCATTTGATCTTATTCCAACTAACACAATACAACGATAGCAGCGCTACATACATATACAATCATAGAATCAAGGCATACATAATGATTTACATATACACGAACAACCATAAATTATACATGTTTTTCACAATTTCACGATAAAAGATGAAATAGGTATACCATGGAATGCTAGAAACTATTATAACACTATTGGAAACAATTTCAATCACCAATTAGTCCTAATTTATCAACTTATGCAAATCTAGAAATAGGGTAAAAATTGAATTTTTCGCGAAAATAAGAGATTATACCTGAGCTAGAAAGCAAGAGAGGTTGAATTCGTAGCCGGGGAGGATGCAAAAATATGAAATTAGTAATTGGAGGCTTGGGGAGTAAATTTGAAATTTTGTAAATAGGGTTTAGGTTTTGCTCAAATGAGGAAGAAATGCTCGGTTGGAGCCTGTAATTCGCGATTTTCCGACGGCCTCCGATGGCCGCCGACGGCCCGTCGAAAGCCGTTGGAAAATGGCCGTCGGAAGCCGTCGCCCTCCCCTGTCGCTTTTAACCATTTTCTAGTAGTGCCCCTTGGATGATTAGAGTCATATAGCCATAATTGACTTAATACATACACAATGAAAATAAACACAAAACAAAGAAATGCAACTCCTAAATAGCTATCAGTTGGCCTCCTACTCGCCTCCGGTAGCTTTATTCATCATTCTACTAAAAAGTGAAAGAACCTCAACCCTCAGTCTACTCAAATCAATTTTGAGCACCCGAGAGTTTAAGGGGAAAAATATAAATTTCGAGTCAGACATAAAGCCTGATTTGAATAATACTATATAACTGGGTTATTTATGTTAAGTGAGACCATACCGCTTAGCGGAACGGGTTTTCCCACGCTAACATCCTTATAAAACATATCTTTTGCAAATCTTTAACCTACAACCAAAATTGGTTAAATATTGTAAAGCATCATTATGTAAACATACATATCAGGTAATAAAAGAACTATCTGTTCAAACACTTTACTTTTATTTGGCTAACTATTAACCTCTGGTTGACTCGGGCCTACCATAAAAAATAACGAATTAATCTAACATCTGTTAGACACTCCTCTTTTGGATGGTTTTTCCTTAACTATCTGTTAAATATTTCTCTTCTGGATGGTCTATCCCTAACTTAACATCTTCTAGGGTCATCTGATCTTAATAGTTTTGCGGGCTCACCAATAATCTACTTGTATACAAACATATATTCCCTTCTATGTGTAATCATAATTTTAGACTTACCTGTGACAAAACCCTACATGTTAGAATTTTAGACTAATTAGCTGGGGCCAATAGCTAATGTATAGGGTGTGACCCTATACTAGTCCCATCTGGTATTTTAATATCTAAGTCATTTTACTTAAGGATCACTTCCCATAATTTTCCTTGAAAACCTTTTTCATAATGATTTAAGACCTTTAAATCAAACTCATACAAGGGAAATACTTATACTCTATGCTTTACTCAAAATCACATTGCCATGTTATATATATACTTTACTCAAACCTTAGTTGATGAAAACATTTAAACACTTGGAAGTACCCCTTTCGATTCAATTGAAAGTACCACTTTCTAAACCATTGAAAACATCTCTTTCAAAACTAAGTAAAATCCTTTGTTTAACTAAGCCGAAAGGTCAAAACTTTCCTTTTAAAACCATTCTTAAAACCCAATCGAAACCTATGAAAACCTTCATTTCGAATACTTTAAAACCTTAGACATCATATTTTAAAATATTTTAAAACATTTCCTTTTAAAAACCTTGGAAAAACCGACCATTTGAACCCTTTTGAAACCATCGAAAACACTGCCTTTCAACTCCTTTGAAACCCCGGGGGAACCACCCCTTTGAAACCATTTAAATACCTTTTGAAAGCATCAACCCTTTTGAAACTCAAAACTTTCGAAAGCACTTGGGTACAATTTAAAACAAGTGGAAAAACAACTTTCGAAACCTTTTAAACCAACTTTTTCAAAACCTTTGGGTTATACTTCAATCAGAATAAAAAGGGTCATTTTAAAACATTCATGTCGAAAGCCTTCCTTTCGAAACCTATTCTTAAGTGACGAAGTGACAGCGTCGGAGCCATCCTTTAGAAAGCATTGAAGAAGTGGTTAAGTTTTAAAACAAAGTATACCTTTCAAAACCATTGACTTCGAATGGTAGAAATGTGGCAGCTAGGGGTTTCAACCCCTTTGGAAGCATTACTTATAATAAAAGAGTGCAACCCATTCAAAACCTTTTCTTTAAAACATTTGACTCAGTTGAAAGTCATCCTTTCGAAAGCAAGGGCAGACGCTACTTCCTTTTTTAAAACAAAAAGACGCTTCGTCCCTTTCGGAACTCCTTAGTTTCAACTCTTACCTTCCGCCCTTTGTCCAATTCACTGTGTACCAAGAGGTTGATACTATGTGCATTGGTTTGTGGAAGGCGGTGGAGGGTCTTAGTCGAATGATACCTAGGCGAAACTAAAAGAGGCGAAACATGCTTTTAACATGAATTTCTAATTTTAAACCTTTTTAAGTAAGCATTTTAACTAACCTGCCTTATTTGTCAAACTCTTATTTGTTGCTAATTTTTCTTTTCTAAAAGTGCTGCCATAATTTCATATTTAATTAATTTAAATTATTTGCAAAATACCCCTTCTCCTTAACTAAATATATAAAACATTCAAGTCTTACCATAAATTATTTCATATATTCATCAAAATACTTATGAAAATTCTATTAAAATTCCAAAAAATCCTTCTCTAAATATTTTCCAACATATATAAATTTCAGACCCAAATATTTTTTTATTTAGCAGTAAATAATTTTAAACCTGTTAAATCATTTTCTTCATTGGGAAATTAATATAAAATCCACATGAATTTAGAAAATTATGAAAATTGAAACCCGTCTTTAAAATATCATTTCTTATCTACATTTAAATTCACAAGGCATTTGGATGTCATTTGATAGGGTTTTCATATCACACATATCGTATAAACCATTACAAATATGCATAAATCATCAACAAGCATATATAAACTCCTAATCATTCAAAACATGGCATTGTTATGCAAAAACATTTTAGAATATCCTTAAAACCGAAAACTATAAGAAAAATGGGATGTAAATCATTCACCTTAGCTTTGTGATTAAAGATGTGAGATTTGATGTTAAATAAGTTGATTTACTTCTTCCTTTTGAAAATCCTTGCTTTATCTTCCCTTGAGATTGAAAATGGTGGTTGGTCTTAGAGTATTTTTGCTTGAGAAAGATGAAATGAACGTGGGTTGCGTTTCCTAAGATTTTAGGGTACAAGTTTGTCATATTTTCCTATTTTGCCCTCCCTTATTTCCGAACGCTTTTATTCATACTATCTCGTTTTGATTTACATTTAACATGACATGGCCATCTTTGATTATGATCAAATCTCAATCCACTAATCACTTTACATTATTTTATTTTATTTAGCTAATTAAATATCCTAAATGATGTTACTAAAAATATGAGGTGTTATAATCTCCCATCCTTAAAGAGTTTTGTTCTCGAAATTATGATAAGCTACACAACAAAACAATCAAACAAATCAGGATAAACATCACTAACCCTGCCCTTTATTTTCTAAGTACAGTCTCTAGCATCATCACTCCATTGGACTTTCACTAATCTGACTATGTTGTTCCTCAACTTTGTCTCATCTTTTGCGACTATCCGGATAGGCTTCCTAACTATAGTCATATTTGGTTCCACTACTAAATCTTCTAACACAGTCGAGGCTATAGTAGTGTCCGGATCCCTAACATATTTCCTTAGAAGAGATAGATGGAAAACATCGTGGATTCCTGCCAAGCTACTTGGTAACTCTACTCTATATGCGGGTTTCCCGATCCTTTCTAAAATAGGAAATGGTCCTACGAACTTTGGTGCTAACTTCCACGTATTACCGAACCTGATAACACCTTTCATCGGCAATACTTTGACGAAAACGCGATCTCCAAAGGAGAACTCTAAATCTTTTCGTCTTCTATCTGCAAAGCTTTTCTGTCTAATCTAAGCTTCCTTCATTCTTGTCCTTATCAGCTCAATCTTTTCTGGTGCTTCTTTTACCAAACCAGGACCAAGGACCAATCTATCTTTGGTTTCCAACCAACATGAAGGGGATTTGCATGGTCTTCCATAGAAAGCCTCAAATGGTGCCATTCCTATACAGGTCCGATAACTATTGTTGTACAAAAACTCGGCTAGGTGTAGGTGGTCTTCCCATTATTCCCTAAGGTCTAATGCATAGGTCGCAACAAGTCCTCCAAGATCTTGTTAACTCTTTTCGTTTGCCCATATGTTTGTGGATGGTAAGCGGTACTCATCTTGAGCTTAGTTTCTAAAACATCATGTAGACTCTTCTAGAATTCACCAGTGAAAAAGGAATCTCAATCATTAACAATACTACTAGGAATTCTGTGCAGTCTAACCATATTCTTCATAAATGACTTAACCAATATAGGTGCCATCCTATTTGCTTCAACCAAAATGAAATGGGCACCATTGGTCAGTCTGTCCACTATGACTCATATACTTTCATTCCCTCTACTAGACTCAGCAACCCATCTATGAAATCCATATAAATAGAATTCCTTTTCCATACTGGAATATCCAATGGCTGAAGCAATCCATTTGGCTTTTAATGCTCGGCTTTCACTTGTTGACAGTTCGAAATCTGTTTTATGCATAAGCCAACATCACTCTTCATGCCTTCCCAAAAGAAACTTTTCTTCATAACCTGGTACATCTTCATTCCTCCTGGATGAATGATGAACTTCGAACGATGGCATTCCTTCAAGACATCCTTCCTTATGTCTCCCACATTTGGAACACATAATCTGCTATTCTTTCTCGACCATCCACTTTGATCAAGGCCGAAATCCTTTAAGTCATTGCACTTTGTCCCATCCTTTAATTTCCTGGTCCTTTTAGCTAACACTGGATCCTCTTCCTATTAGAAGCAATCTTCTTAATCAATACTGGTCGGACTTCTAAATAAGACAACGTGGTAGCTCCTCCACTAGCCTTAGCCTCAGATCTCCACTGCACTTTTCGAACTATCAAGGCTTCTAAGTCTTTCCATTTTACGATCATACCAACAATGCATTATGATGCTTCCTACTGAGAGCGTTTTCCACCTTGTTACCTTTCCCTGGTGTGTACTCTATTCCAAAACCATAAGTGGCTAAAAACTCCAGCCACCTCTACTGTCTCATGTTCAACTCCTTTTAAGAGAACAAGTACTTCAACGACTTATGATCTGTATAAAGCTCGAACCTCTCTTCCAAAAGATAGTTCCTCCATGCCTTCAAAGCAAAAATAACTGCAGCTAACTCCAAGTCATGCATCAGATACTTAAACTCATGCGGTTTAAGCTATCGAGATGCATAGGCAATCACTTTACCCCGTTGCATTAGTACAGCTCCCAATCCCGTTCCTTACGCATCAGTATAAATAGGTAAATCCTGATTCTCCTCCAGAACCACCAATATTGGTAAATGGGTCAATAAGTGTTTCAAGTTCTGGAATGCTTACTCACACTTATTGGTCCACACAAACTTTACATCTATTCATGTTAGCTTGGTCATTAGTGTCGCTATCTGCAAGAAATCCTTTATAAATCTTTGATAATATCCCGCCAATCCGAAGAAATTTCTTATCTCAGCTACCTTTTTGGCCCCTTCCAGTTATTAACGGCTTCGATCTTTTCTAGATCAATTGACAATCCTTTCTTCGAAACCACATGACCAAGAAACTTCACTTCCTTCTTCCAAAAATGGCACTTCAAAAATTTTGCCTTTAGTTGATGCTGCCTTAACGTCTCAAGCACAACTCTAAGACGAACTTCATGCTCCTTCTCATCCTTCGAGTACACCAGAATATCATCTATAAAAACAAACACAAACCTATCTAAGTGCTCTAAGAGAATCTGGTTCATCAAATGCACAAAGAATGCCGGTGCATTAGTTAGTTCGAAAGGCATAGCTAACCATTCGCACGATCTATATCTTGTCCTAAACGTCGTTAAAGGTATACTATCCTCCACTATTCTAAGATAATGAAGTCCTGTCGCCAAATCTAACCGAGAGAATACATTGGCTCCCCTTAATTGATCGAACAAGCCATTAGTTCTTAGCAATGGATATCGATTCTTTATCGTCCTCTCATTTAACTTATGATAATCGATACATAGCCTTAACGATCCGTCCAGCTTCTTAGCAAATACAGAGGTTGTTCCCCAAGGCGAACTACTTGGTCTAATAAAACTCTTGCCTTCCAAGTCTACCAACTGAGCCTTTAACTCCTTCATCTCCGTATGTGTCATCCTGCTTGACGGCCTGCTTACCAGTTTTGCTCCAGGCACTAAGTCAATTCGAAACTCAATGGCTACTTTCGGCTGTAATCCAACTATAGGTTCAATCACATATGTGAATTCTCTAACTATGAAAACGCGATTCAACTCATCTTATAACTCCATAATACCCAACAAAGCACTTACCTCACAGCTAAGATTTTCTATGGTATAAACTATTCGATCACTACAATCCGAGTGTCTAAGTGGTATTTTCCTATCCTAGCAAATATCCTAGCATCGTATTTACTTAACCAATCCATGCCCAATATAATTTCGAACCTTGCAAATCAAATATATGCAAACTATAAACAAAGGTATAACCTATCAAGTCAAACTCTAAGTATTCACACTTATTCCAAGCATCTCGTAGCCTTCTATAGGATTTGCAACTCTTAAGAAAGTAACTAAATATGTGGGTTCTAGGTTAAGTTCATCTACCAAACATTGAGATATAAAAGAATGCGATGCACACGTATCAAATAAAACGCCAACAGACATATCATGGATTTGAAGCGTACCTCCCTACACTACTTTTCCTTTCTCCTGCACCGTCGGCTTTGAAGTAGCAGGCTCCGATGCAAAAACTTGGCCTTTATATCCTTTAGCCGGCTCTTTGCACTGGTTCTTGTAGTGCCCAACTTGATCACAATTGAAGCACCTGATGTTCTACTTTCCAATCACTTCCTTTTCCAGTATGACACTCATAAGTATAATGTCTTTCTTATCGCACTTATAGCAGACCACCTCAAACTTTCCTTTCTTTGCTGCTCCTCCTTTTTGACCGTTCTTCTTGTGGAATTTTTTTTCTCTTTTGGCCCTATCCAACCTGGACCTCCTTTTCCTTCTTCTTCTCCAAACAAGGTAACATCTCCTCATGTCTCAATAACATCTCCACTACCACATCACATGGATCTCTGATGTGCGGTAAAGTAGCCCTAGCCAATTCCGGCTTTAAAGCTCTGACAAACTTTTCATTTCTTTTCAATACCATGTCGACAGTGGCATACCCATACCCGACTAACTCTTCGAACCTTCCAGTATACTCTAGAACAGACATCTCCCATCGTTCCAGCTCAGCAAACTTCCTAACCAACACAGACTGCGCCATTACTGATATGAACCTTTCTTGAAACCTCCTCCTGAACTTTGCCCACGTCATAGTCTCTCCATCCACACCAATAGTTACAGTATTCCACCAAAACAAAGCAGCTCCCTGAAGCTATCTTGAAACAAGTCTCCTTTTCTGCTCATCATTGAGCTCTAGGTCAGTAAAAATCCTCTCACAGTGAGCAGCCAGTTTTCTACCTCGATAGCATCCTTAGTCCCAATAAACGGCTTTTCCCCGAGCTTAGCATAGTCTCTTCTCAAGTTAGCATATTGATTGACCATCAGAGCTTCCTAAAATTTTCCTCTAGCAGCATTTCCTCCAATAACTCCAACTGCGATCCAACTTGCATCATGTTTACGAAAAACTGATACATGGCTCCCATGTCCACTTGGGGAACCCCAGCACCTAAATTCTCAGCCTGAGCTTGAACTTGAGTTCTTCTAACATTTGGTCGGGCATTTCCATTTGTGGTGGTGTTGTCTCCTCCTAGATTAACTCTGCATCTTCTTCCGCCCATATCTGTATTCAATCCTTATGAGATAAAGAAGAATAGCCTAACAAAGATAGGAGTCTAGAGATAAAGCATATACTTATATATAGTAAACTCAAGTACGTTACTATAGCGTTATCCCATACCATAATCCTAACTCTAATTCCAAAGGATTATGTTTTCAAAAATTATTTTTAGTTAAAGTATTTCATAAACCTATGCTATATACCAAGTTGTAACACCCCCTATCTAGATGCCTAAAGCTAAGCGCTGTAGATGTTGTAGTCATCTATAGTATTAACTTCTAGCGACTAAATACGGCTATGTTAATGGTATCCATAATATCAAAAGCACTTGAATATGAAACAAATCACAGATTATAACAAAAAAATTCCATTACATTTCAAAACACATGTTCCATATTCATATTACATAATCCCAAACGTTTCCCAGGCAATGATAAAATATGATTATTACAACATGCTTCAAGAGCGATATATGAAGATGCCCCGTTGGATGATCGGAGTCATATAGTCATAATTGAATTAGTCCATACATAGTGGAAATATACACAAAATAAAGAACTGCAACTCCTAAACCGCTATTCATTGCCTCCTGCTCGCCTCCGGTAGTTTTATTCATCACCTTACTAAAAACCTGAAAGAACCTCAACCCTCAGCCTACTCAAATCAATTTTGAGCACCCGAGAGTTAAGGGGAATAACATAAACTTTGAGTCAGGCATAAAGCTTGTATGAATAATACTATATGTCCCGGTTATTAATGTTAAGTGAGATTACGTCGTTTAGCGAAACGGGTTTTTCCTCATTAACATCCTTATAAAACATATCTTTTGCAATCTTTTTCCTACAACCGAAATTTGTTAAATACTGTAAAACATCATTATGTAAACATACATATTAGGTAATAAAAGAACTATCTATTCAAACACTTTTTTTTTGTTTAGCTAACTATTAATCTCCGGATGACTTGGGCTACCAGAAAAAATAACAAAATAATCTAATATCTGTTAGAAACTCCTCTTTTGGACCGTCTGTCCTTAACTATCTGTTAAATATTTCTCTTCTGGACGGTCCATCCCTAACTTAACATCTCCAAAGGTCACCTGATCCTAATGGTTTTGCGGACTCACCAGTAACTTACCCGTATACAAACATATATTCCCTTATGTGTGTAATCATAATTTTAGTCTTACCTATGACAAAGCACTACACTCGGGAGTTTTGGACTAAATTAGCTGGGCCAATAGCTAATGTATAGGGCGCGGCCCTACACCAATCCCATCTGGTATTTTAATATATGAGTCATTTTACTTACGGATCCCTTCCTATAATTTTCCTTGAAAACCTTTTTCAAAATGATTTAAGACCTTAAAATAAAACTCATATAAGAAAAAAACTTATACTCTATGCTTTACTCAAAATCACTTTGCCACGTTATATGTATATAGACACACACACACACACACACTCTTCACTCAAACCTTAGTTGATGAAAACGCTTAAACACTTGAAAGTAAACCTTTCGATTCAATTGAACGTACCCCTTTCTAAACCATTGAAAGCATCTCTTTTGAAACTAAGTAAAACCCTTTATTTATCTAGACCGAAAGGCCAAAACCTTCCTTCCAAAACTATTCTTAAAACCCATTCGAAACCTTTGAAAATCTACTTTCGAATACTTTAAAACCTTAGACATCATATCTTAAAATACTTTAAAACATTGCCTTTTAAAAACTTTGGAAAAACCATCCATTTGAACCCTTTCGAAACCATTGAAAGAATTTCTTTCGAAACCAAGTAAAACCCTTTTTTATCTGGGCCGAAAGCCCAAAACCTTCCTTTCAAAACCATTCTTAAAACTCATTCAAAACCTTTAAAAATCTTCCTTTCAAATGCTTTAGAACATTAGATATCATATCTTAAAATACTTTAAAACGTTGCCTTTAAAAACCATGGAACCTTCAATTTTAACCCTTTCGAAACCATCGAAAACACTACTTTTCGACTCCTTTGAAACCCTTTGGGGAACCATCCCTTCGTAACCATTTTAAATACCTTTCGAAAGCACCAAACCTTTTGAAACTTAAACCTTTCGAAAGCACTTGGGTTCAATTTAAAACATGTGAAAAAGCACCATTCAAAACCTTTGGATTATACTTCAATCAGAATAACAAGGGTCATTTTAAAACATCCATGTCGAAAGCCTTCCTTTTGAAACCTATTCCTAAATGGTAAAGTGACGGTGTCGAATCCATCCCTTCGAAAGTATTGCAGAAGTGGTTGATTTTTAAAACAAAGAGTACCTTTCGATATCGTTAACTTTGAAAGGTAGAAAGGCGGCAGTTAGGGGTTTCGACCCCTTAAAAAGCATTAATTATAATAAAAGAGCGCAACCCATTCAAAACCTTTTCTTTAAAACACTGAACTCAGTCGGAAGCCAACTGAGTCGAAAGCTGTCCTTTCGAAAGCAAGGCAAGCGCTACTTCCATTTCTAAAACAAAAAGGCGCTTCGTTGTTTCAGAACCCCTTGGTTTCGACTTTTACCTTCCGCCCTTTTTTCAATTCACCGTGTACCAAGAGGTTGATACTATGTGCATTGGTTTGTGGAAGGAGGTGGAGGGTCTTAGTCGAAAGCTATCTGGGCGAAATCAAAAGAGGCGAAACATGCTTTTAACATGAATTTCTGATTTTAAACCTTTTTAAGTAAACTTTTTAACCAACCCGTCTTATTTGTCAAACTCTTATTGGTTGCTAATTTTTCTTTTCTAAAAATGATGCTATAATTTTAGATTTAAGTAATTTAAATTATTTGCAAATACCTCTTCTTCTTAATTAATTAAGTCACACACCTTAAATAATTTTATATATTCATCAAAACACTTAGGGAAATTCTATAAAAGTTCTAGAAAATCCTTTTCTATATGTTTTCTAACGTATATAAATTTCAAACCCAATTATTTATTTAGCCGTAAATAATTTTAAATCCAGTAAATTGTTTTCTTCACTAGAAAATTAATATAATTATGAAAATTAAAACCGATATCGAAAATATCATTTCTGGTCTACATTTAAATTCGCGTGGCATTTGGATGTCATTTGATAGGCTTTTCATATACACATATCATATAAACCAATATAAATATGCATAAATCATGAACAAGCATATATAAACCTTAATCATTCAAAACATGGCATTATTATGCAAAAACATTTCGAAATATCCTTAAAACTGAAAACTGTAAGAAAAATGGAATATAGTAATCATTTACCTTAGCTTTGTGATTAAATAAGTGAGATTTGATGTTGAATAAGTTGATTTACTTCTTCCTTTTGAAAATCCTAGCTTTACCTTCTCTTGAGATTGAAAACGGTGGCTGGCCTTAGAGTATTCTTGGTTGAGAAAGATGAAATGAACGTGAGTTGGGTTTCCTAAGGGTTTAGGGTGTAAGTTTGTAATATTTTCTCTTTTTGTCCTCTTTTATTTTCTAACACTTTTATTCATGCTATCTCATTTTGATTTACATTTAACATGGCACGGCTACCCTTGATTATGATCAAATCTCAATCCACTAATCATTTTACATTATTTTATTTAATTTAGCTAATTAAATAATAATGTAACTAAAAATATGGGGTGTTACAGCAATGCCAACCGATTCACAACTCACATCACCACACTACCGCACAGCCTTAGCCCAAGTCACCTCCACTCGATTATCTACTCTTCCATGTCGCACATAAAAACGATGCCACTTCCAACGCAACTCATTTAAAAAAACAATGCTTTCTAGTAGAAGGTGGTGTGATGTTTTGATTTGAAGCCAGGGATTGATTTGGAAGGGATTGATTTGGAAAGAAGGTGGAGTAATTTATTTTCTAAATCTTTCTTTTTGGGAACCTTTTATTTTATGAAGGAAATAACAAACCAAAAAACTCACTGGAACCCTCTATCCTCTTTCCCTCTCGTCTCTAACCCGACTCAGATACCATGTCAGAATTTGATATTAAGAGAAGTTAGAGGGATTTAATGGCAACCATAAACTACTACATTGTTATTAACTTGATTGAATGATTGCACACGATAAGCTTTAAATAGGAATAAAATACCCTACTACTTTCTAAACTCAAGCCACAATGATAGCCACAAAACCACTTCTAACACATAAATAGGATATACTTGTTGACTTATTACACACAATACTATATCTAATTCCAACCGTTAGCTCAACATCATAAGATGGAAGAATTCACACAATGAACACAAGACATTGAAATACAGTAAATTTAAGTACCACATATGTTGATAATCAAAGTGCTCAACTTTGCTTAACAGTATGGTTACCATAATCACCTTAAGTTGGTTTTCTTCATGATTTTTCTCTACTGACGTTGGACAAATCATAGTTTGAGGTTGTATGTTAAAGTTCCTTGGAAATAACTGTCTAGGTGTTATGTTGTTTGCGTCAATCTGAAACAAGATATAGTGATCTACATTATACCTTAGCCGATTGTATTGCTTTGCTCCTGCTCTATAAAAAAAATTCTTCATTCTCACTCTATTGTCACGCTCGACGTTATCTTCTCCGCTTGTGAAGTAGTATAACCAAATTTTCAAGTGGATAGAATTAAACATATGTTTGATATCCTTTTCGACGTAATTTCAATGGTGTTCACACTTTGTATAGTATCCTATTTTAAAGCACCATAATTTATGATTTTCTAAATTTGGAATGATAATTGATAATAGATATGCTACTTTTGAACGAACTAATAAACTGTGATGAAATGTGTTATGAGGAGAGGGATTTATATATAGTAATAAAAGAAACAAATTAGACATAGTGACTGGGCCACTGTGGAATAAAGTTATATGTTGAAATATTCACAGTTTGGACTTTGAGTTAAATTACTTATAGTTATTATGGAGCATTCTATAATAATAATAATACTAGTAGTAGTAGTAGTAGTAGTAGTAGTAACAGTTCCAAAATGTGTGGTTTCTACTATATATTGAGTGAGGGAAAATACGTACACTAAATCAAACAAAAATTATGGTAAGCGTGGTTTACTATTAAATCCATTGCATAACTTAAATCAAAAGCCACTTAAGTCGGATGAGTTATCCAGTCAATGCTCAAACAAAAAATATACAGCATGCTATCCAATCTGGTTAATTTTTTTTTTGAAGTGGAATTATCAATTTTTTGTTATTTAATCTTAAACCTGCATCGAAATATTTTTCTTTGTTTTGTTTTCTATTAAGTGTTTGTTACATATATGATATAAATTGTTGAATTTATGTTATTCAAATATTTTCCAAAGAAGACAAGAGGATAATTAATTGATTCATTAATTAGGCTATATATGAAAAGATAAAGAGGAAGGATATATGCGATATCTTTTAAAAAAGGAAACTAATTAATTAATTAGTCAGATCTGTTATATGAAGGTATACATGGAGATTGATTTAAACAATGAAAATTTATGGAAACATAGATTTTTTATCATTTATGTGCATTGGAATCAAATCAAGTAACTAGGAAAGGTTGTCACATGATCTGGAAATTAATTTTCTTCATCTCAAAACATCCTTCATTTTTATGCCTATTTAAATGAAGGAAGTTCATCTTCATATGAGTATGAGAGAGCATCCACCATTATCCTCTTCTTCAGTAAACCCTAATTTCTGCAGTCAATCAATTAGGGATTTTTTTGAATGCATAAAGGTCTTTGGAGAAATTAAATATTCAATTTGTAATTATAGGTTAGTCTCTCCACTCTACTATCTATAATTTTGTAATCTCGCTCTTTTGTACTCTCTTTCTTCACTGAAATAAAGAATAGTTGTTGGGTCCGTGGACGTAGGCAATCTAACCGAACCACATTAAATCTCTACGTTCTCTGCTTTTCTGTTTCTCTTTCTTTGGTGATTATTTTTCATTAAATCGGTGTTGATAATTAATCGAAAAGCTAGATCCTTCTTTTGATTGTTTCTGCGTTTTGGTATTCCACTATGGTTTTGGAATTAGTGCAAATCAATTGAACTTTCACACAACTGTTTGGTATCATAGCTAGCTGCCTTATTCTAGATTAATTATCAGTGACAAATTCTTTTAGTAGCAGTATGAAAAATTATGGCATTGCTGATTTTTTTAGAAAAGGAGTTTTTGGGACATGGAAGGTGAAGACTAATGATGGTATTCTTCAACAACAACTTCATTCGTTTAGAGGAAGAGATAAAAGCCAGAAGCACCTTGGAGGTAAAAGAAACATGCGTAGGTCGCATTTCATGGGTCTTAGAAGGGGTGCATGCTATTATTGTAAGAAGAAGGGGCATTTCATACGGAATTGTCCAGCTCTTAGGAAGAAGAGAGAGAAGAAGAAAGCTTCAGTACTGACAGTAATTAGATCAAGTGCAGGTAGAAGTGATAGTAATACATCATTATTTTCAGCAAGTATTTCACCTTTAGAGCATACTAGTTGGGTGATTGATTTTGGAGCCACTTGTCATATGACGCCAGATAGGAGTTGTTTTTTCAGTTACAAGAAGATTGATGGAGGAGCAGTTCATATGAGGAATGACACATCTTGTCATGTTGTGGGCTTTGGAAGTGTGAGGTTTAAGATGCATGATGGTGTTGTTAGGACTATCATGGATGTTAGAAATGTTCCAACGCTACGTAGAAGTGTGTTATCAATTTGAGCTTTGAGTAGGCTTGGTATGAAGATAATAATAGATGGAGAGAATTTGAGAGTGGCGAAGGGTTCCTTGGTAGTGATGAAAGGGGTGCGAGTTGATGATGATATATATATATATGCTTCATGGAGAGACAATTTTAGAGGAGTCGGCAGTTTCTACTGATTCTAGTGTTCTAGATTCTACTAAATTATGGCATCTTCGTTTAGGTCATGTTGACGAGGAGAGTCTTGAAGTATTAAAGAAGTATGGGTTGATTGATGGTGTTTTTCAGTCAAAACCTAGCTTCTGTGGAGATTGTTTTTTGGAAAGAAGAAGCATGTCACATTTGATTTTGGGAGACATGGAGCTACAGAGTTTCTAGAGTATGTTCATTCTTATATGCAGGAACCACCCCGGTTGCTTCTTTTGGTGGAGCCAGTTACTTCGTCTTATTTATGGATGATTTCTCACGTAAGACATGGGTCTATTTATTAAAGGCCAAAGATGAAATATTTGCCCAATTTTGTAAGTGAAAGACCTTGATAGACAAGCAGTTGAGGAAGCATTTGAAGGTTCTCAAAGTTGAAAATAGTAGTGAATTTGTGTCACAAGAATTCACTGACTATTGTGTGTCTGTGCATGTAATTAGATATTTTCTATTTCTGTCGAGTCACATTGTTATGAAGTGGCAGAGAGTATGTGCCGGATATTGTGGGAGAGAGCTATGAGCCTGAGAACGACTGCTAGTCTAAAAGAGGGATTTTGGGCTTTTCGATCTTTATAGCAGTATTTCTCATCAACCATACACTTTTAATTGCCATAGATATGAAGATCCTGGAAGAGATATGGAAAAGAGAGCCTGTTGATTTTTCATTTCTCAAAGTGTTTGATTGTTCAGCTTATTTAAAAGATGAGAGACATGATAAGTTGAAGCCTAGAGAAAGCAAGCACACTTCGTTAGGCTATAGAGAAGGAGTGAAGAGGTATAGGTTGTGGTGTAAAACAACGAGGAAAATTGTGACTAGCAGGCATGTGATGTTTGATGAGCGGTCTTTGTTGAAGGTGGAGCCTCTATCAAGTGATGACATTGGGAGGACAGAAAATTGCCAAACACACTTGGAGTCATCAGATTGTTTCCATATTCAGAGAGAAACCTGTATTTCCGATGATAACATGGTTGATGAGAAGATTACAGAGATTTAGATTCTAGGTGGAGCTCACTTGCTGGAAAGGTCTTTTGGTTCAATTGGCCATATTTTAAGCATATTTATAGCGATAATTCTTCATCTTATGCTTTGCATGTTGTGGAGCTTGTTGGTGAGTCTACTGATGTTGGCTTAGGAAAATCTAGCAAAATTCTTATGGAGGAGATTGGAGTAGATAATATTGAGTATGTCGTCACTCAATTTGGAACGGAGAAGGTGAAGCGCTTTGTTAAATCTCCATTGATCTCTCAAAGCTTAGTATCTACATATTCGTCTCCAACATCAGATTTGTTGAAGAATTTTAGTATTTTCTCGTATGCATTATGTTTGTTGATGTGCATACTATCTTTCTTATGCTTGGGAAAGATTTGAAAGATCTGCTTGGGTGATATTGTCCAAAATAGCTCACATTGAGCGTGTTGACGTAGACCCAACAATTTATCGAGATGTGGTGATGTAGAGAGATTGCTATATTTGAATCAAGGCGGAGTGTTGAGTTTATGCGATTCAAATATTTTCCAAAGAAGACAAGAAGATAATTAATTGATTCATTAATCAGGCTATATATGAAAAGATAAAGAGGAAGGATATGTGTGATGTCTTTTAAAGAAAGGAAACTAATTAACTGCTAATCAATTGATTAGTCAAATCTGTTATATGAAGATAGACAAGTTTACACATGGAGATTGATTTAAGCAATGAAAATTTATGGAAACATAGATTTTTGTCATTTATGTGCATTGGAATCAAATCAAGTAACTTGGAAAGGTTGTCACATAATATGGAAATTAATTTTCTTCATCTTCAAGCATCCTTCATTTTTGTGCCTATTTAAATGAAGGAAGTTCATCTTCGTATGAGTGTGAGAGAGCATCCACCATGATCATTTTCTTCAGTAAACCCTAATTTTTATAGTCAATCAATTAGGTATTTTTTTGAACGCATAGAGGTCTTTGGAGAAATTGATTATTCAATTTGTAACTATAGGTTAGCTTCTCCACTCTACTATCTATAATTTTGTAATCTCTCTCTTTTGTACTCTCTTTCTTCAGTGAAATAAAGAATATTTGTTAGGTCCATGTACGTAGGCAATCTAGCCGAATCACGTTAAACCTCTGTGTTCTCTACTCTTATGTTTCTCTTTCTTTGGTGATTATTTTTCATTGAATTGGTGGTTGATAATTAATCGATAAGCTAGATCCTTCTTTTGATTGTTTCTGCGCTTCAGTATTCCACTGCAGTTTTGGAATTAGTGCAAATCAATTGAATTTTTGCACAACATAAATAAGAACAAATTTTCAAACAACACCTCTGAAAAAATATATTACAAAAGTAGGCCCCACTGAAAATTTATTGCAGCAATAGATCGCATTTTGAAATAAGCTATTTTTTTAATAGAAACCTTGCGCAGTCTATATATGCGCAATATGTATATAGCTTGCGCAATACATATTTATGCAAACTTTATACATATTGCTTGCGCAAATATGGATTGCGCAAGCAATATTTCGAGCATCAAAATTTCAGTTTTCTCTGATCTATCCCTTATTTTCCAAAATCTCATTCATCTTCTCAAAATCCTCTCAATATCCATCCAAACTCAATATTTTTTCAAATCCAAACTTCTAAATTGCCTTATTCTCAAGTCTACCATGAAACAACTAATTGATTTAGCTAAAAATGAAAGGAAGTTCTTCATCCATGGTGATTAAAGGTAAAAAATATTTAGTTGAAATTGATATTAAATTAACAAACGATTGTTATTGGTAATGTACTAAGTATTGTTGTTGCTTTCGATGACAATTTACCCCTATAGTTGTTGTCATAGTTGGAAATGTACCAAAATCCTAAATGGAAAATCGATTTTTGAATAATTAATTAGTTGATGTATATATGGTAGAATTGGCTCCCGGACTCGAAGATGGAAGTGTTCTTTATCTTCAAGAGTAGCATAGAAGCAAAAATGATGCGCTTATGGAGGTATTCATTTTAAACACAATGAATTATTGTCAACTGAAAATGCAAATATGAATTGCTAATTGCAATTCTTTATTACAAATCAAGATATAGAAACAATTATGCTTTGTGACCATTAAAGCAAGCTAAAGGAAATAGACTTTAAAGATTTTAGTTTGGAACAAAATCTAAGAATTGCCGAGTTATAGAAAGCGATGCAAGTTGACTACATTCGACTAGATCATCACCTTATTGCGGCATATGTGATAGATGAAGACCAAAGACAAATAGTTTTCATTTAAGAGTGAGTGAAATGACAATAACTCCAGCCGATGTTTACTTTCTGTATGGTTTAGGCACAGACGGTTTCCCGGTATGTTCACAAAATTTGGATATTGATTATATGGAATTGTGTCATGATTTGCTAGGTATTTTTCCACCAAAAGAGGCTGTAAAGTTTAAAAGTGAGCTAGAAATGACATGGTATGAAAGTAAATTTTCTGAACCACCATATGAAGGTGTGACAGATTTAGACATACTTCGTCATAGTCGTGATGTCATATTGTACTTTCAAATTTGTCGTCCTTTTCCAGATCATTCGAATGGTATATTGAATTTGAAATTTTTACCTTTTTTGAAATATTTAGCAAACCGTGGTTACCATTCATGGGGCAGTGCTGTACTTTGTTATTTGTACAGTGAGTTGACAAACGTCGCTTTACAAAGAAGAAAAGTTTTAGGGGGTTCTGCAACATTGTTGCAAATATGAACTTGGTCTCATATTGCTATTGGACGACCGTCTGTAATAATTCCTACCGATTTAGATCCTTATCTTCCATCGCATGTAGATGAAATTGTGCTAAGAGTTGGCGCTAGACGCCAAAAATATACAGTTTTACCGAAATGAATTGGATTTGTTAGCGGATGACGCCGTTACATGGGAACCATATTCTCTAATGATGAAATTTGGGCATCATAACATCAAGTATATGTATGCGGGTTGGATCGCTAAGAGCAGACTGATTCTTTTTTTGAACTTTGAATTATACGCTCCTGACCGAGTAATGGGACAATTTGGTTTTAACTATCAACACATTCCCGATCCCGTGGTGCCATTAGACCCAGAATCCCATAGTTAGATGGACTTCGTGCGTGAAAGTATAGCATTATGGAATTTTAGAATTGATCGTACCGAACAAGTACGTAATCCCCCGACACCGTTGAGGGAGTATGAGTATTAGTGTTGGCAAATTACTCGCCGTTATATTCTAATAAAATTGACTAGGAAATTGGTTGCGCACATTCTCCGAGCTCAACTAGAGTGTGACGTGGTTAGTATTTTAACTAATAAATTTTGCTTATTCATTTTTTTAGATCATATTCGTTGTTACTATGTTTTGTATTTCGCGTAGATAAGCGGGATATATAGCGCTTTGGATGTGGTCAACGAAATCGAAGATAGTCGTATGGAGCCGGACAAGGTGAAAAGTAAATATATTGACCTACGACGTATACTCAATACGGTTCTAGGTCGAAATAAGTTAAGAAGGCCAATAAAACCTTTGCGTATTGTTGAAGATTAACCACGTGTCTAGGTGCAGACACATACAACAGTGAAGGAAGCGAAGGGAGGACAAATCGCATAGGGGGAGCCACATATAGAAGTGAAGGGAACAAAAGACGTCGGCGGAGAAATTCAACCTCAATGGCCCGTTTTTACATGACGAAGAACAAAAATTTAGGTATCTTGGTCAATCCACTCAAGAGCAAACGGAAGAGTGGCCACAAGGGAAGAGACAAAAAGAAGAATTAATTTCCGGTCCCACTAAAGAACAATAAATACATATTTCAACATTTGACGAAGGCCAAAGTTCATCTCCTATTGTGTACAAAAGGAAAAAGAAGAGGAAGAGAGACACACACCTCTTGAGATTAGAAGGCTTCACAATTGAGGTGTTTTGTTGCTTGGCTGATATATCTTGTTGATGTTTCATTAGTTGGAAAGGTAGTTGTTGATGTTTATGAAGTTGGTGGATTGTATATTTTTTTGAACTTAATGTTGATGATATTTTTGCATTATGTATGGTAAATTTTGCATTAATGATATTTAGTTTGTTGATGATATTCAACTGTATTATGGATGGTACATTTGTTTAATGTTTATGTAAATGTAATGTTGATGGGTTGTGTATAGAAGGAAGGTGCATCAGGTTTATGTCTTTTACAAGAGCATATTATTACTTGCGCAATTCTTAATTGCGCAAGCTATATTACTCAATATAGTTTACGCATTTCAAAAATGCACAAGATATATTCATATATTTAGCTTGAACATTTCAAAATTGCGCAAATTATATTCAGTGATATAGATTGCACAATTCAGAAATGCGCACGCTATATTTAACTGTTGTACAAGACAGTGAGTATTTCAACGAGGGCAAACATGAAACAAATGAAACAAACATACGCAATAATAAGTTAACACAATTCTTACTTTAAAAAGAAATAAACATATGTAATAAGAAATTAACATATGCAATAAGAAACAAACACATGCAATAAGAAGTTAACATAATTCTTATGTTTTTTTTTGGCAAGGCCAGCCGGTTTTATAGTGGACCGTCCACTTATTATTACGAACGTAATAAAAGTTGAAGTACAGGAGTAATGTAAAATACCTTAACTACTAAGTATAAGAAGAAATACAGCACATGTGTGTGAAAGACATTTCACAACAACTATATGAATATCGATAACAAACTACTCCTCCGAATAGGAAGAATCACCATCATCCACAACAACCTGGGAAGACACCATAGGGACGTTTCCCAACAGACTAGCATAGGGGCGGAAATGGGAAGCAAGACAAGGATCATAAGCCACAGAATCAGGCGAATACATAAAGGAACGATCCCAGGAAGAATCAGCAAGCATGGTAGAATTCTTACTCGCAAAATGACCGTCCAAGTCAAGAACCAATGAGTCACCAGATGGTCTATAATAAAGACATCTAAGGTCTAGCTGATCGTCAGAAACAAATCTAAAGAAAGAATCAGCCAAAGGGTTAAATCTCATATCAGAAATGAAACCAACCCAACACCACTCAGCATCATCCCAAACAATAGAGGGACAAGATGGACCGGGAACAGAGGCATCAACAGGAATCGCAAAAATATCACCAACGTCCAACAAAACAGATAGAGAGGCAGGGCTAGGAGCAGATGCAGGACGCGGACGCGAGCCAGACAAAAGAACAACATGAGGAGGGTCAACAGGGGAAGAAACCTTAGGAACCCATTTCCTAATCGGGGGGCGAGGCAGTGGGATCTTAGGAGCAATGGCAGTAGCAACAGAATGCATGCAGGAAATTGCCAGGTGGCCAAAAGAGTGATAGGTGGAACAGATATCAAGAACCCAACCGTAGCGAACACGGACCTCCACAACATGCCCAACAGCAAGCTGAACAGGAATAGAAGAAGGAAGCGGCTTATCAGGGGAAATCTCAATCAGGGCCTTAGCATACACCAATTTTTCACGCGCAACGGTATTCGAATCAAAACATCTCAATTTCCCTACATTACAAGCTAACCAATTCAAACCAAGTAGTGGTTGAAGAGCAGAGGGAATTTGCGAAAAGTAGGCCCAAATGGGAATAGATAGAACTTGTTCATGCGCACTAGCCACGGTTGGGGACCAAGGAGTAATAATAAAGGGTTGCCCATCAAAAAAAGAAGGCTCGGCCTCAAGCACAAGACTGCGTTCCTCGGGGGAGGAAAACTTAAGGAAATAGAAGGAGTCAACCATCTTAACACGTAAATTACCACGAAGCTTCCAGGTCCGACGACAAACAGAAGCCGCATCATGGAGGCGGTGGTTAGGGTCCAAAAAGAAACCAACTAAATAATCTGACCAAAAGTCCATACCGGCTTGCAACACAATAGGAGGAGGGATCATCACTCTATTTTCTTCAACAATTTCAAATTCAATCGGCTTGTAGACACCCGCATTACGGGGAAGAGAGGTGAAAAGAGAGGACTAGGATTTGTTGTCAACTAGGGCAGCGGCAGAAGGAAGAGATAATCCAAGATTCACCGGGGCAGGAGACATTCCAAGAGAAACCAAACAAGGCAAACTACTGGAACATGATTTACTGGGAAGGGGATCAGAGTTCACACTGGCATTTTCGCGAGCACCTTCAGAGTGACATATATCACCAAACGAGCCAGCAGATTCATAACGCAAAGCACTACCTTCCAAACCAAACGCCATTTCAATACCATCAGTAGCAATTGGAATCTCACTCGATCCGTTCACATTCAGTAATGTACACGAATTACCCAAATTACTTTTCAAAATACCAGAATTACCCGAGTCTTCATGGCACGCAATAGCTAGGGGTGCCTGACCAATAACATACGAAGGTGAATCATCCTCCTTAGATCGAGGAACAGCACCGGGGATCATCTTATCAGCCGTAGGGACCAAGCTAGTGCAATCTGCAGGAGCGAGGGGGGGAGGGTTTGAGGCAAGCAAGGGAGGAAAGTGTGAGTCAGAGAGAAGCAGTGGCAAAGGAGGCCGCGGAGAAGGCATGGCGCCGTAGAAACGCCCAGATCTAGTCGAAGAATAAGAGGGGGATGGAGCGGAGAGCAGAGGAGAAAGAGGAGGAAAAACTGGCATAAGAAGGGAAAGAGATGGAGAGGAGGGCGGGGGGAAGATGCGCAGACCAGAATTCAAAACAAACGCGAGAAGCGAAAATGACGAAAAAAGGACGAGGTCGCCATTGACGAAGTCTTTTTAATAGTCTTTTTAAAAAGAAATAAACATATTCAATAAGAAATAAATACAACAACTCATACAATTCAACAAGGACATGTTTTTTTCTTATGGCCAAAAGCACCACATTTGCTACATCTATTATGGCCGGATGTAGATGGCGGATTCATGAAACTTTTGATTCGAGTAGACCGCGGACGTCTGAATTTCTGCACACCTGTGGTGGTTGTATAATAGGACCTTCATATACATCCCAATGTCGAATATCTGTTACAGGGTGGAATAAAGGAGTATAAGCAGAAGAATACTTAGCCGTCGTATACCACGTCGAGATTAAGTCAAAATGCGCTCTATTCGTACAACTCTGACTACGTGAATATGCTGCTAATACATGGGAGCATGGAAAATTATCTAACGTTGGCATGTTGCACGAACATATGATGACATTATCATCAATATTCACCGTATAATCAAACATATGAACATCTTTCACCTGCCATTCTATGAAGCTACATCTTTCTGTAGACATGAGCCATGATTCTTTCAGTCTTCTCCTCTCTAATGCTTTCAACTTCGGTGTGAGCTGTGACGTCCACTCTCCTCCTTTTGTTCGATGTTCAAAAAAGTAATGATTCAATCAATGAAAAATACATACAACTAAGGATCTAACAGGTAAATTCCTAGTTCCTTTTAGCACACCGTTAAAACTTTCAGAAACATTAGTTGTCATCATATTAAATTTTACACCGCGTTCGTGACAAAGAATCCAGCTGGATTCCTGATTTTTAAAACTTTTTTCTATCCACGCATCGACATCTCGATTTACAGCCTTCAACTGTTTTCGAAGTTCATTATATTTTACAACCTATGATGCCATGGCACATGCATGTAACGAATTTTGCAGCTCAACCGTACCAAACCCTGGTTTCTTGAAATTTGCTTTAATACAACGAATACAAAAGCGATGATGATGTTCAATTGGCCAAGCTTCTCTAAGCGCAAGTGGAATTTCTTTCATACGATCTGAGATAAATGTAATACATTTGGTACATACAGACGGAATATAATTCCATATGCAACAAATAAACCAACTCCACATTTGCCACGACTCTATTTGTACAATAGTAGAGCCTAACGGAAAAAAAACCTTGGTTTGCGTCTACACCAGTAACTACTAGTAATGTATCTAGATATTTTCCATATAATTGAGTGGCATCCATCAGTAGAAGGTCCGAAAGCCCAAAAACCACCATAAAAAACACCACGACTCATCATGTATGGTTCTAGGGTTGGTACGCTGCAGGGCTCAAAGATATTTTGGTAATTCTGTGTATGACTATTTCCAATCTTCATAAATCGTTGCAATTTCTTTCCGTAGTCTGTGCCACGCTCGAGAATAATTCACTTTAATATGAAACATATTTGACATTGTCTCTTGAACTGTTCTTGCAGTCATATTTGTCTCGGCTTTAATCAATGGAAGTTTTTTGCTATATATAAACTTTGATGTTGCATGTCGATGGTTTGAGTTGACGGTTGCATTTAAACAATTGTGATCGCCTCCATATGTTGATATTTTCCACCAATTTTGATATTTTTCTCACCGATAGGCTAGCTGCACTCGCCAAGGACATTTTTCGTCCACATCACAACGAACCATGTAATTATTTACACGCGATTTCAGAACTTGAAAAGAAACTGAACATTTAATCGTCCATTTACATAACTGTTTAACAAGCTTCTGCTTACTTTCAAAAATTAACCAACTCGTGGTCCTTTTTCAGCACATTCTCTTCCAGACGCTTCCACGTCTAATTGACAATTTTCTTTAATCGATTTCAACATCATTGTTGCAGTGCATAAATCATCGGCTAGAGACTCTTCATACGTGATTTTTTCATCTTCGACATTTACATCATCATCCTCCTCAATGCCTACATATATGATTGCATCATTGTTATCTTCCGTTTGATCGATCCAAGTTCAATCTACATCATCTATACAAGCTAGTTTCACGCTATCCAATTGCATCCCGCTCTCGTTTGCAATATCAACATGATCATCATCGTCATCATCGGCATAACCAATTAATGCTTCTTCTCCTGCATTTATTTCGTGCTGCAAATACAAAAAAATAACAAGAGTAAATTTCATGAACGTAAGCTAAAATGCAAGTGCTAGAGTATAATATTACTCGCTTTTCCAATGCTTGCGATTGATTTGGATGTATAGAGTTATGCATCGTATTTTGTTTTTGGTTGAAGATACTCAACCATTCCGCTGTACCTATGCAATAAATTTGTAAACTCTCCGCCTTGATGACTTGTCAGATAAGAATGATACGTTGACCATTGAGGGGGGGTTTTCTTTTGGTAGCAGCAAAACAAAGCGTTTCCACCTATTCCTTTTACACGCTATGTAAGGGAGGGTGCTCTGCGCTCTCTGGTAGGCAAATCTGATGCATTCAACGCTATATAATCAAAAAGGCGGGACGCAATTAATTTTGTGCGGGAATAAAATAATTGCGCCTGTAATTGGTGACCTCCTCAAGTAAATACTAGTTTTCTTTCCCTTCATCACCTCCTCCAAAAAATAACCAACCTCCATGAAAGCCCCAAAACGCAACACGTAAACCAAAATCCTGAATCGCCAAACCTAACCGCTGTCGTCAAAAGTCGATCCAAATTGGTGTCGTAATCTCTCTCGCAAGCAGCAGCCAATTTGGACCGCCATCGTCAACTACCCACTAGAACTCCAAACCCTAAATCCGTTTATTTTTGAATCTGTAGTCAGATCCAGAACGAGAAGTTTGTGATATTATTAAGCAGTAATTCTTGGCTTATTCCAAAATCAGTTCAGACTGCTTTGAAAATCTCTGCTCAGAAAACTTTAGCTCATCTTCCTCAACTCTGCTGCAGCAAATTCTTCTTTCTGGATCAAATTTCCTTCGTTGGTTTCTTCTGCTTCAGCTAGGTAAGATTTAATATTTAATTAGCATGAATCGAATGGTGATTCTTGTGTCAGCACATCTTAATATTTTAAATTAAATGACTTCCATTGTAGTGCATGAGGAAATAGTAAGCTGAATCAATTATTTATGTCAACGTTTTTCCTAAAGCTTAAAAGATGTTGGGTAAATATTAATCTAATAAACTAACGGGGAAAATGCGTGTTACACATTGTGACAGTATATATAAATATTTTAGTTTATTATTTCACCAATTCAGTGTATTTCTTGTTATTTGGTTAGCTTTGTAAGCACCAAAAGCTTGAAATGTTTCCTATCCAATATTAATCGGTCTTAAAAATAAAAACTAACACTTTAAGATAACTGTTGGAGCTTATCTTACTCATTTTATCGTTCAAACTAGGGACCTTTAATTCTTCAGTTTGCTAGCTAGGTTAGGTTGAGTCATGAAGTTTACCTTTTTTTTAAAGAGTGATAGATAGAGAACCAAGTTTTAATTTTAAACTCTTAAGATAATATGCACCAACACATACTCCTGATAATACATAAGATTTTATATATAACATTTTGTTGAAGCTTTGAATATACTCACGTTGAGTATGCTGTACTGAACATGTCCTAAACTTACACCATCACATTATGTTTATGTACAGGTATAATTTGGAGTAAAAAATCATTTAATCAGCAATTGCTGCATTTGTCCATGTCATATATATACAATAAGCTTGAAGAATACAAATAAAGAAGCTAGGTTCGACATAATGTAGCATAAAATGGCAGTAGAATAAAAGTTGTCTAAACCTAGCTAATGCAAATCAAAATGACTGTACAAGTATACACACAGAGGATCCTAAAATTTATTTCCAAGTCAAAAGTAGTGCAAGGAAGGTGCATCCAATTCTATAATGGTTATATAGGATACATAGCTAAGAGAAATGATTCATTGTAGAGCATGCTTTATATGTAATATGAGTAACATGAAACTCAAATCTATAATTTTTCTCTATGTCTAATCAATCCACACAATGCCGCATAATTTGGCAGTCAAAACAATAGCACACGATAGTATGGAACATCTTTTTTTTTATATGTCTACACAATTCTTGAGTATTTAGCGATCAATTTCATGTGGTTCTCGGATTTTAGACATTATTCAGATCCCGTAGAGAAATCCCACAAGCTTCTTAGTTAAGGAACGACTTTCCCTAGTGACATATCTGCATAAAAGTTTGTGACGACAACCAGTTTGCTTAATTAAACATGGTATGAATGAAATTATTATACAGAATAATTAAAATCTTTTAATGCTTGCCTGGAACTTTAGCAAAGAAGGTTCATCCATTATGACATAAAAGTCAAAAAAAGGAGGAAGAATAGGAAACATCTAACTAAAATTGAACTCATATTGTACAATCCTACAAAAAAACCTCAAGCATCTCAAAATTTGGTGTTAATTAACACATTCTTCTTTTATATACTATTGATAATTGTCTAGAGTAAATCACAATTCCAGATATACCTTTGTTCATGTTTTTATTTGAGAGTTTACTTAGTCTAGAGATGAAGATCAAGGTACTTCCAATATTGCCATATATACCATATTAGAGGTAAAGTTTGGTACAATGCTTTTGATATTTTATTGAGTTTTACACCTTTGATTGGTGAATTTTTAATGTCGAATTAAACTTGACAATAAATTGTTAAAATCCTGAACAGTTAAGAAGCTGAATTACATTAAGGCTTTGTTGAGATCATTATCAACAAATCAAAATTGTTTTTTTTGTTTGTTTACATAATTTCGATTTCTGTCTTGTCTGTGTTAGCGTTACCACTTTTTTGGTTTCTGTTTGTGACCAAAGGTTGTTATATGTGTACAAAATGACTATTATTCAGTGTTATACCGACTATCGTCCACGCAATTTTACACAGGTTTTGGAAAAATTTCATTCTTTAAGAAATAATGACGCGATAATTACGTATGCATTAAAAGCAATTACTGTCAATGTTGTTTCTGCTCCTAGAGAGCAAAGCATATCTATATCTGGATCAAGGCCAAAGCAAAAAACTAAACAAGCAGCATGTCGACAAGGTCTAACTTTACACAAAGCCTTGGAAATTTACAAATAGAAGTTCGTAGAGCATTTTCTTGGAATTGTGATGGTGGAGGAAAAAGTAGCCCAAAAGGCGGTCATCGAAAAAGAAAAAGCTCAGGTCTTGAAACTTCTGAAAGAGTTGCTTGGGATGCAATGACATGCATCCAAGAGGAGCATACTATTATAGCTGATGGATAAGAGCGGCTTCCTTTTGTGCCTATTGTTGAAGAGTGGGTGTTGACTTGAAATACAACTAAAGATAACGCTGTTCGTGCTTCTCACAAATATGAAACTTCTTCGGATATAACCCTTTTAAGGTAACTGTACCGTGGGCTATATTCTGACTTTTTTGTATTCAACAATTTCATGGATAGGTAAGTTAACTAAAATTACAAACAGTAGTGTAAGTGTTTAAAAAGCATTTCCTTTGAAGCATTCGGCTTGTTTAAGGTGCATTTCAAAGATTTGGTTTAGGTATCGTTACTCTTAATATTAGTTGATAATTGATTATAGATTCAAAATATTATAAACATATGGTTTCACCCCTTTTCTTCTTTTAAACCACCATATTTTATATTCAGACATACAAATATATATATTATTATGAAAAGTAAATCAGATAGACTAATTGTTATATCACACTCCGCAAACCGCAGATCTTTTTGTTAGCAAAATAAGTGGTAGCTAAAATATTTTTAAGTGAATCTTTTATTTGAGCCTATAAGTTATAAACTCACGTAGGTGCATGTCATCATGTATTGTTTTGAAAACGCTGTTTAAATCTAACATGTGTGTATGTTATGCGTGTAACATGCTTTCCAATTATGTGGATTTTGCTTTCAAATTCTGGGCCCTGCTTTCCTTGTGTTCTGATGAGTTAATGTTGGCCAAAGGTTTGTTGGAATTACACATTACTCAGATAAAGAACGTGCTGAGCTCCCAGCATTTACCTCTAAACTCATTTATGGAATTATTGCGTAGATATATTAGTTTTCTTGTCTCACTTTTCCCTGTTACCCTCACAGAGTCACATATATGTTTAGCTAAAAGCGAACTGCATGAAGTGTAAATCATATATCATGTATTCGTAATGTCAACACAAAATATTATTACATATACCTTATATATATATATATTCATAATGTTAATACAAAACATTTCATAAAAAGTAGCAAATCCTTGTGATCAATGATGTTGTGGATCTGGAGTACTTAGGCTCAACCATTTTGATGTTTCTGCGACCCTCTCTTTCCATATTTTCCTCAAATTCATGTTAAAACTTATGCCTTTTGCTTTCTTTTGCGTCTTTATGGACCCATCTTCTGACTTTTGAGTATTTACAATTCGTGATTCTGCATAACAAATGTAAAATGAAAAGACCAAAAAGAAGCATAACCAAAATTTTGTATTCATAGGCACATCCCTCAGTTTTAGCAGTAGTGTATATAAATGTCTTTGAATAATCAGCAAGAGTTCATGGCATCAACTCTCTAGATATAACAACTACATCACACGTGTAATATGTTATTTTAAAGCTCGGTTGCCTTATTTACAACTATATTACTACCCATATGGACTTCTTTTGTCATATATCTGTCTAATGCCGACGGTTTTTAACCCAAATTCAATATGCACCAATTGGTATTTTGTTTTGTTTGAACTAGAGCATCGACATGAGGCGGTATATTCCACCATGCAAATTTACTCTTTTATTTATTTACATTTTTGTCTCCTGAAGATTTATAACTACGATTTTACATGCAAACAACTTTTTATGCATTTACACTCATTCCCCTCATCCAATTCATTCTTCTTTGACTTTAGTTCGCCATGGTTTTTGCATTCTGTGTTCTATGCTGGGACAGACGCTGAGATTTCCACTTACCCCTGGATTAATTTACTGACATTCTATAATGAGAAACAAAGTACAGAAAATTGCTTATATGGGGAAAGAAAAACAAAGAAATTGATCCTTGCAATGTGCTTTTAAGTCGAGTGCAGGTCTGTATTCTGACCATATAATTCAGATCATGTCAAGTTGAGCACCGTTATCCAACTTGGATCCACTGCTAATTTATTTTTCGGTGGAGTTATGCTGTCCATTTTCTATAAATACGATTGCATCTATTACTAAACTCTTAGATGTTTTATCGATACTCTTAAACATTGCTACCAAATTCTGCATATTAACTATTTGAAGTTTGCACTTTGTATATTCTCAGTGAAATGGGAGGATGAAGAATTCCACTTAGCTGAAGATCAATTGATCCACTTTCTTTACTAGGATGGAAAAGCATGGTAACTTTTGTAAAATTATTATATATGTTGAATTGCTAATTAACTCTTGTTAGTTGCAAAGTTTAGGTGTAATATGAGTGATTATAGTTGTATGCCATCACTTGGTCTTTGTTTTTAGCAGTGTGAATAAGCCTAGGGTCCCTGTTTATTTTGAAAATCAATGTTCCTTCTTTAAAGAATATAAAGCGGGTCTGTTAGGATACAATTTATACATTGGGAAGTTTTGTCAAACAACTTTTTTATGTTTCAAAATACACTTGTCTTTTTTCCAAAACCAGCTTCACGAAACATCCATAGAAATACTTTTAGGAAAATTGAACCAAAAAAAACTTGATTTTGCACATATTAACCATCGTTTAAGTGCATATTTAATTTTAAAAAAGGCTATCGAAAATAATATTAGAGAGTAATTTAAACGTGTTTTTAGAAGCGGCGGTCATGTATTAATTTTGAAAATAAGAGTACCACCCTAATTCTCTGTTACAATTCAGATAGATCATTCGAAAAGATGTATTCTTTAGGCCTTATCTTATGCCAAAAGTCTTCTGAGAAAACTCGAGTGTGAGCAGTTCATGCCCAGATGACGTGTTCGAATATCTCTCACAGGTTGATACATGGTTAGGATGCGCTGAACTATTCCAGTCTTTTAGGATCTGGAATTGTTACATCCCTTGATGACATTGCTGAGAAAGAATCATCAGAAAAGCTACGTGATAGATTAGTCGAAGAGGAAAGGTATAGCATGGCTATATATACCTGTAAGAAGTGCAAGGTAATATTTGTTTCTTGGACAATCAATAATGGTTGGACATTTATCTTTTCTGCGTTCAAGTTATCCAAGTTGTATTCGGTTGATCCTTCAGATCGATGCGTTTCCGTTTCGAATGCTTGGGGTCTTATGCAATCTATAAAAATTAACAAGTATTATAAAAATCAAACTAAGTTGATTTTTTATACAAATTAACCGAGTTTAAAAAATTAATTAGCTTTTATGAAAAATCAATGACAAACACCATTTTTCAATGGTTAAATGATTCGACTTTTGTGCAAGAGATCACAAGTTCGAACATGTATTACATGTGATTTGTGCTATGTCGTTCTAGTACCATATAAAAAAAGTTTTCTAAAACTTAAACACATTTATAAAAAAATAACTAAGTTTTTTAAATTTTTAACTGATTTAACAAAGTTTTATAAAGAAACAACCATTATAAAAAATAATCAAGTTTTATAAAAAATTACCTAAGTTGACTGAAAGTTCATAAAATTTAACTAAGTCGACCAAGTTTTATAAAAATTAAATAATTTTATAGAAATTACCTATGTTTTATAAAACATAAATAAATTTATAAAATTAACCAAGTTATATAATAATTTAACTAAGTTAGCCAAGTTTTATAAAAATTAGATATTTTTCTAAATATTAACAAAATTTTATCAAAATTAACTAAGTTTTATAAAAAGTTAATTAAGTTTTATAAAAATTAGATATTTTTCTAAATATTAACAAAATTTTATCAAAATTAACTAAGTTTTATAAACAGTTAATTAAGTTTTATAAAAGTTAACCTAATTTATACAAACTAACTAATTTTTATAAAAGTTAACTAAGTTTTATAAAAATTAAATAAGTTTATAAAAATAATCAAGTTTTAAAAATAACCAAGTTAATAAAATTTAACTAATTTTTATAATAATTAACCAAATTTTATAAACATTTGATTAAATTAACTAAGTTGGTAAAATTTAACAAAGTTTTATAAAAATTAACTAAGTTTTGTAATAGTTAAATAAGTTTATTTTTTTTTACTATTTTATTAATAAGAATTTAACTAAATTAACTGAGTTTATGAAGAATTTATTAAGTTTTATAAACATTTAGTTAAGCTAACCAAGTTTCTAAAAATAAACCAGGTTTTATAAAAATAAACCAGGTTTTATAAAAATAAAATAAGTTCATAAAAATCATATACTGTTGTTTAAAATACCGCTTTCTATTCAAGAATCGGTAGCAGTTTTCAGGAAGACTACCAAGCTCCATGATAAATAAGTGTGTATATGTATGTATGTATGTATGTATAATATATATATTCGTGTTTGTAGTGTATTACCACAAAATGAAGCAAATGAGCTAACATTAACAGGATATAAAAGCATGCATTTTGGTATAAAAGCATACATTTTGTTATAAAAGCATACATTTTGATACAAATATGCTGAATCTCCAAGTGGTTATAGAACATTCAACATCAACCACTGTAGCAGTAAATGTTGTTTCAGTGTGTGTGTATCTATGTGTATGTCGTTTCAGTGTTTCATGAATGTAAGTCAAAATGAAAGTGCTAGAGTATAATATTACTCACTTTTTCAATGCTTGCAATTGATTTGGACGTATAGAGTTATGCATCATATTTCTTCTTGACTTGAAGATACTCTAGCCATTCCGCTGTACATATGCAATAAATTTGTAAACCCTCCGCCTTGATGACTTGTCAGGTAAGAAGGATACGCCGACCATTGTGTTTCCTGTAACTGTGTGGTGGGTACATGCTCATTCACAGAAATCAAGGACGGATGTGTTTCTACCACATTAACATTTTCTACTTTCGCAACATATATTTTTATCACTCTCATTCCAAACGAAAATGTAGTTTAAATCATCGTCATCTTCCAAATCAATAGCGGATGAACCATCATCTCTAACCCATTTCACCGCTAATTTTAAATCATTCATCACAGAATTGACTTTTCGTCACTTCAACTGTACGTTGTTTAAGCTCTAGAGAACTATAGTGACTTTTTATTTTCAATCCCTTTCGCTTTCCACCGACATATCTAGGTTTACCTTCATCATCAATCAACAATTCTCCATCATAGTAAAATATATTGGAACCATTGACATTATCTACAAAATCAATTGCAAGACTACATTCAAAATCTTGATTTTATGATAAAATGTTGAATTAATACCTTATTTTTCCAACAAGCTTTTGATTCTGTGGCAATCTTCAATCAAAAGCAATCAAATCGATCTTCAAGAAAAAGCAAGCAAGCAAATCGATATAATAACATAACCAATATATTTCACTAACATAACCAAGACTATAGTTCTACATTACATTTACCCAAAATCACTTTAGTGTTTATCCAACCGATTAACTAGCACACAATACGGGTCAAAACAAAAACAAACATTTAGGAAATTCTTATTCAAAATACTACAGTTCAACATAAACAAAAATTTGATAACGCTATCCTAGGCCTAAACGGCTACCAAAATCTTGGCCTTCCACTGGTTTCACTTAGTTCTTCATTCACCTTTTGAGACGATTGATTTCGGTTTGCAATTCGTACGCATACTCGAGTTCCCTTTCACATAATGGTTAATCAATCCATTTAAAATAATTACAACAATCAATTTCACAAGGATTATTTCTGTGTTCATTGTACGAACTACAACCGAAAAATCTTTGCTCGATATTCTTTTTCTTTCCGCAAACGATTACTACGCACATATTTCCACAACAACAATTTGGATATGATCGTTGCTCCCGTGGCATGGATGGACCAACAGGATGTAGAGACACCGTCATATTTCCATCAACGCGGATTTGATGACTGGGTCTTTTGCTAGAAACAACTTCGTGTAAACGAACGTGTAAGGTTGATGGTTCAGAATAAAATTTACATGGTATTGTTTCAAACTATGTCTTTGGAACATGATCAACATCAATGTCAATATGATTTGAGCTTGCAATACCGATTTGCGCTTCAAGTACATCGCAATGTTTCATCAACGTTTCATCGTCAATCTCCCAAACAATCATGTCTACCATCAAAATAAACAATAAAAGATTAACAGATCAACTACGGTTTTCAATTTACAACTAGGTTTTTCTATTTTGTTAACCATTACCTAATTTTTCAACAGTAACAACACCATTACCAAGTACTTATCAACACTAACAACAATAACTATTAATTTTCAACAACAACGAAATAAAAATTTTGAGCAACATTTTGAGAAACATAAACTATTACTTTTTTGTAAAGATGGAGAAGAGTCTTCCATATAGAATTTAGCAACTATTTGGTTGACAAGGTAATTGAGAAGTTTGGATTTGGGAAAATAATGGGTTTGGATGGACTTTGAGAGGATTTTGAGAAGATGAATGAGATTTTGAAAAATGAGGGACAGATTTGAGCAAACTTGAATTTTAATGCCCGAAATATTGCTTGCTCGATCTATATTTGCACAAATAATATATAAAGCTTGTGCAAATATGGACTGCACAAGCTATATACATAAAGCTTGCGCATATATGGAATGTACAAGCCTTCTGTTAAAAAAAAAGCTTGCACAATCCATATTTGCACAAGCTTATTTCAAAACGAGGTCTATTTCTGCAATAAATTTTCAGTGGGACCTACTTTTGTAATATGTTTTCTTCAGAGGTGCTGTTTGAAAATTTGTTCCAAATGATTACAAGCATTCAACATATATAAATTGGAAAATCCCAAAGTAGAATTGTATATAGATAGAAACTGAGAGTTGGTTGTAACCATGAGTACTCAATTCATCTAGTAATAATACTAAATTTTAAAGGTACTTAGTCAATATGCATCGAGAAAGCGATATTTATGCATTTGTTAAAACTAGCATACGTAACGAGCTTCCATAGCAAATTAGTTATGACAATTGAAGCATTATGATGTTACATAGTTGTGATTATTGGATGGTCTCAATCGAGAGTGTTATGTAGGTTAAATATATCTAAGTCAAGACATAAGGTTTTTAACCACAAGCTAAGTTAGGATTGAATATCAAAAGGACGTTGCAGCAAGGCAAGATTTTTGAGAGAGTCTTATTTTATTTCTAGAAATTTTGATGACAAAAATATTTGAATAATCGAGAAAATAATCAATAGAAGATTACAGAGAGAAAATAGCTTCATTAATAACCACAGTATAACAGATAATTTCATGAAAAATAGATACAACGTACATTACAAGAAACGGCATAATTACGTACGTCAAAATGGCATAGCTAGACGCAATATCTATGTTTTTCCTACGTCATCCACACGACTTTTTTTTTATAATAGTAAATTTGGATTTACCTACATCTTTCCTACACCTTTGTTGAAGTAATTTTAACATATTATTGTTGTGTTTCTTTCTATGGAACACAATATTAATCCGCAACCCTCTATCAACATCACGCAAGCACTAATATTAACTTATTCAAAAAAACCATAATATCAAATCTTCCATCATCAATCAAGTTCAAATATTCCCTTCATATTACGGAATAAATCAACATCAAACAAGTTCTTACATGTCTAAAAATTACGATAATATGTTCATAACACATAACATCATATGGATACAACTAATAATAAGAAAAATACCCTCAACCCTCGTCACAACGACTACACAACACTCCATCAAATCATTGTCGAAGCATCTCACATAATTGTTCACACCGCACCTTTAACATTTGAATCTTTCCTCAACGCTTCAACTTCTCCTCCAGTTTGAGACTAGTCAGTGCTTCACTCATGTTGACGTTATAAGCAGCATCTTTATATTTTTGCATTTTACCAAATATTGCATCAATTTCTAAATTTCAAACTAATTAAAATAATATTTTGCATTGAAATATATGCAGTATAACATAAATTGTTAAAATCAGCTCAACCGTTTCCATAAGCTCCATAGTCATCCACATGTATATTTTTCCTACGATAACAAGACAAATTAATGCGAGCCAACACCAAAATTGTTATATATCTCTGTAGAAAGAGTCGAAATAAAATCTTTAACATAAATCAAAAACATCATTTGCAAAATAGTCCAATATATCAGAGATTAAGACTTGAATTGACAAGAATCAACCAATATTGAATTTGGTGTAACATTTGTACAAGGTGAACTTAAAGAACCATGATACAAGTCTCATATAACTAATAAAAAGGCAATGTCACCAGTTGGATAAAATTTGAAGGGCAGAGATGATTATCGGGCTTCCAACCTCTCATACATGTCACGTCTTAGCTCAAGGCCAAGACGATAAGCTACATGCCAATACTCATCGCCAAAAGTTGAAGCCTATTATGGAAACCAATTATATGTAAAATCTAAGAGGATAATAACATAAACTTGTCATATTCGATATGCAATTAGCATAAGGCAACAAAAATTGACTCGTATACATTTAGAATCAGGTGGAGTAAAAGTATGTATGAAATTGTCTTTTCAGCTATCCACGAAATTACTTTTAAATCTACGGAAGTTACCAGCATAATATATTTTCTCTAATTCGGGAAAGCTGTTTCATTTTTTTATCAGTTTAAGACAAATGAATATATCATTATGTAGCAATAAATGAATAAACAAGACCAACACAAGAACTGACTCGTTTGTTATATTGGCCTAATCAAAATGTTGGTCCATAAAACTGTTAAAACAATTTTTATTTTTTATTTTTTTAGAAATGCTACAGTGACCGAAAACAAGGAATACAGATATGAGGATCTCAAAATTAAAGGTGAAAATCGGAGAACTTGTTAAAAAATGAGTGTTTAGATTCTTTTCACAGAAATGGCAAACAGATTTTTGGACGGAGTAGCATTTTTGTTTTTTTAAGTAATATTGACCAACTTTAAAAACAAAATCAGTCTAAGACGCAGATATATCAACTTATAGATATTATCAAACTGAACAATAGGAATAAAAGAACTTCAATTTGGTTTACATATTCAACCCAAAATTAATCCACAAACAATCAGTTGTATGTAATCCACCACGTATTACAATAACATGAAGAACAGTTTACTGCATGCATAGAAGAAAAGCTATATACATTTATATTAGCAAATTTATCTGCATATTTGAATATATGATAACTTAAATATATAAGGTCATCTTCATTTTGTTAAGGACTGAATATTTATGGCGCTGAATATTCAACTCTTAATTGGACTAGAAAGGTTAGTGGCTTGACGTCCATTTAATGGGCGCCTGAACATCCCGGCTCCCTCCTTCCACCTCCATTTCCCTCTAAATTTTCACCTTTTAATATTTTTTAAATAGAAAATTTAATCGAAATGCCACCACGTTCAACTAGAATTGCCAAAAGAACGGTTCACAGGCATCTAACGGAACAAACAGGGTCATTACATGTTCCTCCGGCACTAGGAGTCTCACCAGATGATCTACGTATACTACATGATCTTCCAGGTTGTTATCGGCACAAAACCGAAACCGCTTTAACCATGGTACATGCATAGTTTACATAGTAATATATTTGGTTATATTTATATGTGCATCACATAACCATATTACATAACTGTTAGTATATCCAAAATTATTGATTCATAAATTATTTATAGGACCATTACATTCATTGTCGTGGTAATTGGGCAAAGTGCATTACCCAGTTTTATGACTCTCTTTCCCATCCTATTATAAAAAGGCTACAGGCTAGCCCTTTAGGTCTGTTTTTGTCGTTTAGGTCTGTCCAGTTCTTTGATCGACCTCTAATTCAGGCATTGGCTGAGAGGTGGTGGCCCACGAAACATACATTCTACTTTTCATATTTTGAACTTGGTATTACCCCGGTTGATTTCTACGTGTTCACTGACACTGAGATCGGACGACATGACCTTCGACCATTTCCATTTGATGATTTATACGAGTCCCCCAATCTGATTACTGTATTTCTACCACTTATCGATTTTAGTTGGGTTATCAGTTTCTGTTAAGTTGACTTACCTAGTACATCACCACATATATACATAGAGCTGATATGATGGATGTAGTTACTAGAGCGTTTTCGCTGTATTTGTTTGATCTAACCTTTTTTTGAACAAAAAAGGTTCGATTTGACTAGGCTATCTAGTATCTCTTGCTAGATTAGACCAGCTTTATACTATTGATTGAGGCACGACGATTTTGGGCACCCTTTATACTACTTTAGATTCATTTGCCCTTGACGATGTCAAGCAGATGCATGCTTTTTGGTACATTTTTCCGTTATGGTACTACGAGTACATGATAAACATACATCCCCGCATCCATGACATGGCCAGTCAGACCGTTAAGCAGTACTTCCCTAGGATGAGACGATGAGAGACTATTCAGTACGCGCATCATGTTCCCTTAGGTGTACGATATGAGTTAATGGAGAATAGGTCACAAGTTGACATGCATAGTCAGAGTAACATCATACGGACTCCTTGGGCCTCACATTGGACTCACATAGCAAATGCAGGTCTTATGGTAGACGGCCATCCCTTGATGGTTGCGTATTCATTATCCAGACAGATGGTGACTTTGCATATACCTGCATTTATGCCTATGTGGTATTTGGAAGAGAGATGTGTTTATCAGATCATGGATGATCTTCGTGTACCATATGATCCTCTATTATGTGAGGGCATGCTTGGTGGACATAGGGTAACTGAAGATCAGTACTTGGACGCTCTATGTCAAGCTAGGTGGATGGATAGTAGTACATTCTTCATCGATGAAGATTACGATGCTTATTGGGCCAGAGTAGCACCATGTAGATTCATACTACCAAATTATGTTCGTGGGGTCAATTATGATCATATAGGACCCCACATTACAGCTGGTATAGTTCAGGTAGACTTGACATAGTTCGTGGGGTCAATTATGTTCTTCCAAACTCCGACGAAGTTGGACCCTGATATTACTTTTAGAGCATATGACGTCATGGGTACTCTGATTGAGCAGCCCCTTGTCTTTCCAGAGCACCCGACTATCCTGATGTGCCTTTAGTCGGTTATATCCTCCGTATAAGGTACATTTGTTGCTTATTGCCATTTTTTCTTTATTTTATGCTTAGTTTCTTATCTATGTTAAATTTCGTCTTAATGTGGTATGCAGCTAGATTGGATTAGGCTAGAGTTTCATTTGGTGTGTATCGCGATATGACTCTTATACATAGTCACATCATGCATGAAATATACATACAACATACACAGATGCTAGAGGGGCAGATTGATCAGTTATCAGCTAGACTTGCTGTTTTAGAGCCAAGCTGTGACGCCCCACCTCAATACCCACGCTAGCCAAGAACACTACGGAGTAATGCTGTCAACTAGCGCGGAGAATAAGGTTGTTGATGAGCGACCATCCATGTAACTTCTTTGTGCGAGCACCGATATGTCAGATAGTATAGCATGCATTTCATTTAAGGAGGAAGTCCGACATACCGATACAAACTCAAAGCTATCACACGGTGGCTATAAATAAATATTCGGAAACAAATATAGAAATAAACATAACACAATCAGTCACAGACATCCATATCACAAAGGCGGAAAAAGATATGAATACATAACTAACACATGAAAGTATACATCAGAGTAGTGGTCATGAAAGGACCACATACACAAAAGAATAGCAACACGTGCTATACAAAAAATACATCTATGAGTCTATATCTCAAGTGTAAATTAAAAAAACTGCTAATCTAAATGGTTAGCCAAAAGTCAGAGTAGTAAATCCTTGGGGGAGAAGTCAAGCAGAAGCACCTGTAACATCTCGGTCTGACCCGAGTATTATTTATAAGAAAATAATAAACGGATCAGTCTAGCTATAAATATCAGGTAACATGATATAAAACAATAGATATGGCATGAACATATAGTAACCATAAAGACATACTATGATAAACATGTAAATGAAGATCATCAAGAGATCAAACAATATCAAAAGAATCTTCTAAAAGATCCAAATTCACCTTAAAGAAGGTGATGACACACAAATTCACCAAAACATAAAAGCTGGAAAATCATAACAATGAAAGTCATGAAAATAGGTGAAACACAAATTCCAGAAGACTACACAAGAAATCCAGAAATCACAATATAGGAGCATGAAAACTCACAAAATGGGAGCATGAAAACTCACCTACACGTGTAACACAAAGCGAGACGCTATCTCATGGTTGCAAGCCATTAATTTTGACACACGAATGGCCCGAAGACCGTGGGGCGCTACCCCACATATGTGATGGCAAAACATCACACAAATGCGATGGCGAAACATTACAAGAGCGGGGTCTAGTCTCCCTCGCAGACAAAGAGACATCGCACAGTTGCTAGTCTAAAACACAAAAATGATCGTCATGATCATCAAGTAGTGTCAATCTCACCAAGCCAGTAAATATATGAGTTTAGCTTCATGTCCCATAACCACTTGCTTAACTTAAATTTTTACGAACAAGCTGTAGATCTTCACTAGAAGATTGGCACAAAAGGTTTTAAGGAAAAAGCTTTGTGGTAAAATAGAGTTAAAATCATTTTGATGAAAGAGTTTTGATATTTACTTCTAGTATTGAAACCTTCATATTTCTAAAGTTGTTATCCCGCCTTTTTAGCAAGGCCGTGATACCATAAAATTGACCGAGAAGCCCAATATAGTTTGTCTCGAAGAATGGTCAACTCGGCATCTCAACAAAGCAAGTTCTATTGATTTTTTTCCAAATAAGATCCACTACGGAGGGGGTCCAGGGGGGGTGGCAACCCCCAAGGTGGGGGTGCGGGGCAGCGCCCCGTCCAAAACTGTACGAGCTAGTGAAGACCTAAGGGAGGATAGGATCGAGCGACCTAATGGTTGCGACCTAGGGGTCTAAGGGGTCAAGCGACCTAGTGGTTGCGATCTAGAGGTGTTCGCGAGTTAGCAGAAGCAAGCGACCTAACAGAGGCGAGCTATTTAAGAGACTCGCGACCTAACAAGGTAATAAGGTCGAGCGACCTACGACCTAACGAGGTAAAGGCCTAACGGCCTAGTGAAACACGCGACCTAAAATGTTTTAAGGTCTAACAACCTAACACAAAACAAGTCCGAACGACTCAAGAGGTCAAAAGGGAGTGCGTCCTATCAAGTCATCAGGACGAGCGACCTAACATAAGTAGCCAAGCGACCTAACCGGAGCGACCTAGAGGTCATACGACCTAAGGGCAAAAACAAGGTCACGCGACCTAAAGCCATGCGACCTAAAGGAATAAAGGTCATGCGACCTAAAGGGGAGCGGTCTATCTAGGTGAGTGAGGTCGAGCGACCTACGACCTAACGGCTAAACGATCCAACGGTGTTAAGGCCGAGCAACCTAGGGGGTATGCGACCTAGAGGCGAACTACCTAGCGACCAATAAGGCCAAGCGACCTAAGACCAAAAGTCCAACGACCTAATACCGAGGCGAACGACCTAAAGCATGCGAACGAGTTTAAGGCCAGAAACGAGCTATTTGGTGACCGAGACTTTTCCACGCAAACGACCTAGCATAGGAAGAACGACCTAAGTGCAGAATTATGCCAATAGCACTAAAATTTGGGGTTTTTCGCCAATCCAATTCAAACCAAACGCAAATGTACATGCTAAAGTGATAGGAAATCATTCCCAAACATCCAAGATAGTTATAGACAAGAATGTGAGATAAAAATATCACCTTTGCACCAAAAATCAAGGAAAACGAAGCTTGAAGCTAGCAAGAATCAATCCCTCTTTAATCTTAACACAAGAAGCTTGGATCCAATGTCTTCTTCTTGAATTTGGAGTTGAATGATGGATTTGCAAGAGAATTTGAGTTTGGAATTTTAATTTCCCCTTCCACTCGCCATTTTTGATGAAGCTTAAGTTGTTAGGAAATTATGAAGAGAAGGGGTGAAGGTTGGGTCTAATAAGCTAAAAGCTCAAGCCAAAGCATCGAATGAAAAAGTGTGAAATTCCATTAACTCCAAACATATCAAAATTTATACTTAAAAAGATTGCAAACGTCATTTTGAACTCAATGAAAGTGGTCTCGAGTCCTAATTCGAACATATGCAAAAAGTAGCTTCTCGGACTATAATCCGACTAACGATAAAATATTTAAATAAAATATTTAAATTTAAATCGTTAAATATGCGGGTTGTTACAGACTCCCCTCCTTAAAGAAATTGCGTCCTCGCAATATATAAGATGGAAATAAAAAGTAACAACCATAAAAGCATATTAACACAAAAGAATTTGAAATAAGAAGTTCACCTCAAAGAGTAGGAGTAAGAAAGTCCGGATGCGTTCGCTCGATGAATTCTCTGGATTCCCAAGAGCAATCCTTAGGATTTGAGGACCATTGAACCTTCACAAGCGGAACATCTTTATTTCGAAGTCGTTTGACCTCCGAAGCAATAATTCGAATAGGATGCTGCTCGTAAGTTAAATTCGGCGAAACTTCAATTTCTTCCACAACACCAGGTTCAAGAATAGAATCTGAATCTCGTAGGCATTTCCGTAATTGCGAAACATGAAACACGTCATGCATATCAGAAAACTGAGCCGGTAATGTAAGGCGATAAGCCATAGAACCAATACGTTCAGTGATAGGAAATGGCCCAATATATCGGGGTGCTAACTTTCCCGATCGACTGAAACGTACAACACCTTTCATAGGTAAAACACGAATAAAAACAGAATCTCCCACAGAAAATTCTAACTTCCTTCTTCGATTATCGGCATGGGATTTTTGTTTACTCTGTGCTTCTTTCATCCTATGTCGAATAAGTTCAATCTTCTCTATGGAATCACGAATGAAGTCTGGACCTAAAACCAGCTTCTCACGGGTCTCAAGCCAACAAGAAGGAGATCGGCATGGCCTTCCATAGAGTGCCTCGAAAGGTGCCATACCAATACTAGATTGGAAGCTATTATTATAGGAAAATTCAACAAGTGAAATATGATCTTCCCAACTTCCACCAAAATCGAACACACAAGCACGAAGAAGATCTTCAAGAGTTTGATTCACACGCTCGGTTTGTCCATCGGACTGGGGGTGATAAGCAATGCTAAAATTAAGCTTCGTTCCTAAAGCTTTTTGAAGACTCTTTCAAAATCCACTAGTAAATAATGGATCTCGATCGCTAACAATAGAAGCAGGAACTCCATGCAATTTAACAATTTATTTGATAAAGAGTTTGGCCAAAAGAGGAACGGTTCGGTTAGACCGAACGGGAATAAAATGGGCGGATTTAGTAAGTCTATCAACGATCACCCATAAGCTATCATGACCCGAACGAGAACGGGGAAGGCCATCTATAAAATCCATGGAAATTTGGTCCCACTTCCAAATTGGAATTTCTAAAGGTTGCAATAACCCACCAGGCCATTGATGTTCGGCCTTGACAAGTTGGCAAGTCATGCAACACTTAACAAAGTTAGCAATATCAGATTTCATTCCCTTCCAATAATAAAGTCGCTTCATATCAGCGTACATTTTACTACTACTGGGATGAATGGTGAATTTAGAACGCTGGGAATCTTCTAAAATATCTTTACGAAGATCACCAATATTTGGTACGATAAGTCTATCAAATTTTCGAAGGCCGCCACGAGAATCAATATCAAAGTCTTTCAAACCTTCAATATCAATTTTATCCTTAACATTTTGGCCAAGAAGAGCCAATTCAGGATCTAGCCCTTGAGCTTCAAGAATGCGGTCTAAAAGAGAAGGATGAGCCTCAAGGCTACATAAAACAAGTGATGAGCATAAATCGGATACGCGCTCTCGAATCTCACAAGTGGATAAAATCTCGAGATTGTTCCATTCGGATATCATCATAGAAACAATTGCTTGTTGTTCACGGCTAAGAGCATCGGCGACACGGTTACCCTTACCGGGGGTATAAAGAATATCAAGATCATAAGGTGCAAGGAACTCGAGCCAACGCTGTTGATGCAAATTAAGTTCCTTTTGAGAAAATGAATATTTCAAAGACTTATGATCCGTGTAAAGAATAAATTTCTCTCCCAATAGATAATGACGCCAAATTCGAAGGGCGAAAACAATAGCCGCGAGTTCTAAATCATGTGTGGCATATCTAGTCTCGGCCGGCTTCAATTGCCTAGAAGCATAAGCAATAACACGTTCTTTTTGCACAAGAACGGCACCCAAACCAACGTGACTAGCATCAGTATAAACAACAAAATCTTGATACCCTTCGGGAATAACAAGAATAGGAGCATCAGAAAGGAGTTCTTTCAATTTCTGAAAAGAGGCTTCACATTTGTCCGACCAAATGTATTTAACTCCCTTCTTAGTCAAGTCAGTAAGAGGTACGACAATCTTAGAAAAGTATTTAATGAAACGACGGTAATAACCCGCCAATCCGAGAAAACTACGAATCTCTGCCACACTCTTCGGTCTCTTCCAATCTTGAATCTCTTCAATCTTTGAAGGATCCACGGAAATTCCGGATTCGGAAATAATATGACCGAGAAACTTCACACGAGATTGCCAAAAGTGTCATTTAGAAAATTTCGCCTTTAATTGATTACTCCTAAGAGTTTCCAATACAATCCGAAGATGCTTTTCATGCTCCTTCTCGGTTTTAGAATACACAAGGATATCATCAATGAAGATGAGAACAAACCGATCGAGGAAAGCCTTGAAAACTCGATTCATGAGGTCAACGAAGTAAGTCGGAGCATTCGTTAAACCAAATGGCATAACAAGCTATTCATAAGATCCATAACGAGTACGGAACAATGTCAAAGGAATACTATCCTCAGCAATACGAAGCTGATGAAAACCGGTAGCCAAGTCCAACTGTGAAAAGTCCCTAGCTCCGCTAAGATGATCAAACAGATCGTCAATCCGAGGTAAATGATATTTATTTTTAATAGTCAGATCGTTAAGCTTGCGATAGTCAACGCAAAGCCTAAGCGTACCGTCGGATTTCTTCACGAAAATAGCCGAAGCTCCACAAGGCGAGGAGCTAGAGCGAATAAATTGCTTCGTCTCCAATTCAGATAATTGTTTACGCATCTTCTCATTTTCCTTATTAGACATGCGATAAGGAGGATGAGTAATAGGTTGAGCTTCAGGGGTAAGATTAATTCTGAACTCAATTGCTCGTTTAGGTGGTAAACCTAAAACGGGCTCAAATATGTCGGAAAATTCACGAACGACGTGAATTCGAGAAATGACATCTTCCTTATCATCATCATCATCATGAGGATTTAAAGAATATAAAGATGCAGTCAACGTAGAATCCGAATCTTTAAGAATAATAGAAATCTGATTTATAGATTGCGGATGTCGGAGATAAATAGTCCGCTCAGGACTTAGGATATGAGCTTTATAACGATTAAGCCAATTCATTCCCAAAATCATTCCAAAGCCTAGGTAACGCATAACATGCAAATCGGCTAGGGATGGAAAATCACATAAAATAATCTCCACATTTTTGCAAAGCAAACTAAGAGTTGCGGATCCACCAACAGGATTCGCAATTCCCAAGGAAGTCATAAAAACTCCATCTTGGCGAGTTGCAGTAGATTGACCGGCACGGGGACGTCCAGGTCTAACCATTTTTCTTCCTTAAGAAAGAAGGAGAAGAAAAAGGTTATTCACTAAAAGATATATCAAGCAATCTTGATAAGTGAAACAATGAATCATAATAAAAATAGGATGAATCGGTACGAAGACTCGAATTAATCCTAAGGTACGACTCCTAAGCTGGACTTAGGACGATGATCCTTGTTAAGTTATTCTACATTGTTTCAAAGTTTGGCTTTGATACCAAGCTGTGACGCCCCACCTCAATACCCACGCTAGCCAAGAACACTGCGGAGTAATGCTGTCAACTAGCGTGGAGAATAAGGCTGTTGAGGAGCGACCATCCTTGTAACTTCTTTGTGCGAGCACCGATATGTCAGATAGTATAGCATGCATTTCATTTAAGGAGGAAGTCCGACATACCGATACAAACTCAAAGCTATCACACGGTGGCTATAAATAAATCTTTGGAAATAAATATAGAAATAAACATAACACAATCAGTCACAGACATCCATGTCACAAAGGCGGAAAAAGATATGAATACATAACTAACACATGAAAGTGTACATCAGAGTAGTGGTCATGAAAGGACCACATACACAAAAGAATAGCAACACGTGCTATACAAAAGAATATATCTATGAGTCTATATCTCAAGTGTAAACGACAAAAACTGCTAATCTAAATGGTCAGCCAAAAGTCAGAGTAGTAAATCCCTGGGGGAGAAGTCAAGCAGAAGCACCTGTAACATCTCGGTCTGACCCGAGTATTATTTATAAGAAAATAATAAACGGATCAGTCTAGCTATAAATATCAGTTAACATGATATAAAACAATAGATATGGCATGAACATATAGTAACCATAAAGACATACTATGATAAACATGTAAATGAAGATCATCAAGAGATCAAACAATATCAAAAGAATCTTCTAAAAGATCCAAATTCACCTAAAAGAAGGTGATGACACACAAATTCACCAAAACATAAAAGCTGGAAAATCATAACAATGAAAGTCATGAAAATAGGTGAAACACAAATTCCAGAAGACTACACAAGAAACCCAGAAATCACAATATAGGAGCATGAAAACTTACAAAATGGGAGCATGAAAACTCACCTACACGTGTAACACAAAGCGAGACGCTATCTCATGGTTGCAAGCCATTAATTTTGACACACGAATGGCCCGAAGACCGTGGGGCGCTACCTCACATATGTGATGGCGAAACATCACACAAATGCGATGGCGAAACATCACAAGAGCGGGGTCTAGTCTCCCTCGCAGACAAAGAGACATCGCACAGTTGCTAGTCTAAAACACAAAAATGATCGTCATGATCATCAAGTAGTGTCAATCTCACCAAGCCAGTAAATATATGAGTTTAGCTTCATGTCCCATAACCACTTGCTTAACTTAAATTTTTACGAACAAGCTGTAGATCTTCACTAGAAGATTGTCACAAAAGGTTTTAAGGAAAAAGCTTTGTAGTAAAATAGAGTTAAAATCGTTTTGATGAAAGAGTTTTGATATTTACTTCTAGTATTGAAACCTTCATATTTCTAAACTTGTTATCCCGCCTTTTTAGCAAGGCCGTGAAACCATAAAATCGACCGAGAAGCCCAAGATAGTTTGTCTCGAAGAATGGTCAACTCAGCATCTCAACAAAGCAAGTTCTGTTGAATGTTTTTCAGATAAGATCCCCTACGGAGGGGGGTCCGGGGGGGGTGGCAACCCCCCAAGGTGGGGGTGCGGGGCAGCGCCCCGTCCAAAACGGTACGACCTAGTGAAGACCTAAGGGAGTATAGGATCGAGCGACTTAATGGTTGCGACCTAGGGGTCTAAGGGGTCAAGCGACCTAGTGGTTGCGACCTAGAGGTGTTCGCGAGTTAGCAGAAGCGAGCGACCTAACAGAGACGAGCGACTTAAGGGACTCGCGACTTAACAAGGTAATAAGGTCGAGCGACCTACAACCTAATGAGGTAAAGGCCTAACGGCCTAGTGAAACACGCGACCTAAAGTGTTTTAAGGTCTAACGACCTAACACAAGACAAGTCCGAACGACTCAAGAGGTCAAAAGGGAGTGCGTCCTATCAAGTCATCAGGACGAGCGACCTAACATAAGTAGCCAAGCAACCTAACTGGAGCGACCTAGAGGTCATACGACCTAAGGGAAAAAACAAGGTCACGCGACCTAAAGCCATGCGACCTAAAGGAATAAAGGTCATGCGACCTAAAGGGATAAAGGTCATGCGACCTAAAGGGGAGCGGTCTATCTAGGCGAGTGAGGTCGAGCGACCTACGACCTAACGGCTAAACGATCCAACGGTGTTAAGGCCGAGCGACCTAGGGGGTACGCGACCTAGAGGCGAACTACCTAGCGACCAATAAGGCCAAGCGACCTAAGACCAAAAGTCCAACGACCTAATACTGAGGCGAACGACCTAAAGCATGCGAACGAGTTTAAGGCCAGAAACGAGCTATTTGGCGACCGAGACTTTTCCACGCAAACGACTAGCATAGGAAGAACGACCTAAGTGCAGAATTATGCCAATAGCACTAAAATTTGGGGTTTTTCGCCAATCCAATTCAAACCAAACGCAAATGTACATGCTAAAGTGATAGGAAATCATTCCCAAACATTCAAGATAGTTATAAACAAGAATGTGAGATAAAAATCTCACCTTTGCACCAAAAATCAAGGAAAATGAAGCTTGAAGCTAGCAAGAATCAATCCCTCTTCAATCTTAACACAAGAAGCTTGGATCCAATGTCTTCTTCTTGAATTTGGAGTTGAATGATGGATTTGCAAGAGAATTTGAGTTTGGAATTTTAATTTCCCCTTCCACTCACCATTTTTGATGAAGCTTAAGTTGTTAGGAAATTATGAAGAGAAGGGGTGAAGGTTGGGTCTAATAAGCTAAAAGCTCAAGCCAAAGCATCAAATGAAAAAGTGTGAAATTCCATTAACTCCAAACATATCAAAATTTATATAAAAAGATTGCAAACGTCATTTTGAACTCAATGAAAGTGGTCTCGAGTCCTAATTCGAACATATGCAAAAAGTAGCTTCTCGGACTATAATCCGACTAACGATAAAATATTTAAATAAAATATTTAAATATAAATCGTTAAATATGCGGGTTGTCACACATTTGGACCACCGGGCGGAGGTGATGTTGGTCCTAATGGGTATGGCTCCGGTGGTGTAGATGAGGACGATGGGGATGATGACGATGGGGGTGATGATGAGGACGTTGGGAAGGATGAGGATGAGGGGGAGGATGGTGATGATGGGGATGGTGATGATGGTGACGGGGATGAAGACGAAGATGACGACGTTGCATTCTTGTAGTTGTATAGCTTTTACTTTAGGGACAGTAGTACTTATAGCTTATGTGCTTATATTTTTGTTTGAGTATAGTGCGAATTCTGTTTGTTTATCCAATTTTACTTTCCTACAATGTTTAAACCATTAATTCATCAAATTAATAGATAAAATGATTATAATTGCAGATAAAAAAACGTGGTACACTGATAAATTAACCTACTAGTGACATTCAAGTGATGATTAAACTAATAAATTAATAAACTGATAAACATGGTACATTGATAAATTAACCTACTAGTGAATTACTACTAGTGACGATTAAACTACAACTCCTGTAAAGAAAGTCTAAGACGTCTTATCTCCTGTTCTAACTCGTTTGCAAATGTTATGCCCCTTGTACATAAAGGATCATCCAACCATTTCAAACAATTCCAACCATTCAGCCAGAATTGACATAGATGGATTCGACGACCAATATTTTCTCCATCTGCACCTACTACAACTTTAACCTCATATCCACAGTGACAACAAACTGGGTACGATTCAACTTCTTGCTCAAGGGGATTTGAACCAGTGGAACGGGGTTAAAGTCATGTGTATACAGAGGTTGAACAACTTGAACTTGGTTATCAGGTTGTTCATATGCCTATTGAACAAACTTTTGTTCATATGGTGGTTCAACCACCTCCTGAAGTCTCAGCTGGTCATGATCTAAAAACTGACCGCGGATTTCATAGTGTTGGTCTTGATAATTGATAAGCCAATCCTTATCAATATGTGGACTCTCTATTGGAATGTAGCCTGCATCTGAATGGATAGAAGAAGGCCAAGAAGTCATTGCGTTGAAGAAGTTGTTTTTGTGAGTGGAGAAGAAGATGATTATGAATGAAGAAGAAGGAGTTCAGAAGGCACATATATAAACAAACAGGTCTCTTTATTTGATGTGATACCATTACTTTTTGAGATGACAAAAACAACATGAAATATTATTTGAAATGACAATTCAGAAAGCTGTCTAAACATTAAAAGATTCTTCATACAACACAATATTACTTAACCAACTGCACATTGAGACATCTCCAAGTTAACAATACATTACCGACCGTTACATAACCAAATAGATATACCATTATATTAAGGCCATCCAAATCTTTCTAGTCACTTTTGACATATGATATACGCATCATGGCCAATTAACGGAGTACGGTATTTTAAAGTGTATCGACCGTCAAAAATCGAACTTGTAGTCTCGAACACATTTTTTGATATAACCTCATTAATAGAAAGTTTTCGTACGTAATTCTAACCTCTTGAACCATATGTCTAACTCGACAGCCCACGTCGTTGTTGTAAAGTTGAGCCAGAGTGTCCCAAAAATGAATTACCATTAGCTCCTGATCGTCGCACATCTCATTGGTTTGTATGTAGTACTGCATAAGCAGCTTTAGTTCATGCGACGGAAATGTCAAGTCGAACATTGTTGTTTGAATTATGTTAAGTTTTTAAATGTCTTAAGCAGATAACAATAATGTGTACATATATACTAGGTGTTCCACGAAATAAAGAAAGCAGCTGTAGCCAGTAGTGGAATGCGGCTACAGTGTATGATTTGATTGCACACTAAGCCAACATGTCCCCACTCAAGAAAGAAAAGAATATTGGCCGGCAAATGAAAGTGGCTACAATATGTAATTTGACTGCATAATGAGCCACCTTGTCTCCACTCAATAAAGAAAGAAGCTGTGGATAGTAGTAGAACTTGGCTACAGTATATGATTTGACTAGACACTGCACCACTTTGTCTCCACTCATTAAAGAAGACAGCTGCGGCAAGCAGTGGAACGTGGCTACAGTGTTTGATTTGACTGCACACAAAGCCACCTTGTCTCCATTCAACGAAGAAAGGAATATTGGCTGGCAAATGAGCGTGGCTATAGTATGTGATTTGACTACACAATGAGCCACCTTGTCTCTACTCAAGAAAGAAAGGAATATTGGTCGGCAAATGAACATGACTACATTATATGATTTGACTGCACACTGAGCCACATTGTCTCCACTCAACAAAGAAAGGACTATTAGCCAACAACTGAACGTGGGTACAATATGTGATTTGACTACACACCGACAAGATGTCTCCAAAACATTACCTTTATAACCATATGGTTCTCATACTTGTTCAACACAACTCAAACTAACATAAACTTTCACAAATCAAAGAACTCTCCTTAAAAAATGTCTAGAAATTTACTAAAAGCTATATTGCTATGCGATAGCGACTCTAACGAAGAAGCATATGCGTTGGCACATCAACAAGAGGTAGAGGAACAAATGAAGATCTACCGTGAAACATACGGTTCAACTTTTGGAAAACACGGTGGCTTAGTCATGGGTCGGAAATACATCTACCGTAACGAGGAAGCATTTCGCAAAAAACTTATGCAATATTACTTTGCTCGTAATCCAACTTATGGTCTAGAGATGTTTAGACGACGATTCAGAATGAGTCGTCCATTGTTTTTAAGAATTCTTGAAAGTATTTAGCAGAAGAATTACTTTGTTTACAAGTAGGACGTCGTGAAAAAACAAGGTTTGAGTAGACATCAAAAGATGACCGCAGCTTTGAGGATGTTAGCATACGATACACCCGTTGATGTCCTTGACGATGCATGTCATATTGCAGAGAGCACGACATTGGAAAACCTAGATCACTTCTGTCAATCGGTTGTGGACATTTATAGGACTAAATATCTTCGTTGTCCAAACGAGGCATATGTAATGCGATTGCGTGAAATGAATGAAAGTAGAGGCTAGCCTGGCATGCTTGGAAGTCTAGACTGTATGCATTGTGAGTGGAAGAACTGTCCTAAAACTTTTCAGGGAGCATATAACGGCAAAGAAAAAAAAACCAACTATTATCTTAGAAGCAGTTTTCTCTCATGATTTGTCGATTTGGCATGCTTTCTTGGGAATGTCTGTTTCTCTTAACGACTTAAACGTTTTCGAACGATCTCATTTGTTTAATGATTTGGTGAAAGGTAAATCAACTCCTGTATCATTTACTCTTGGTCATAACACATATGGGCATGGATATTATCGAGATGAAATTTATCCCATGGAGCACGGTTTTAAAGATATTTGCAAACTCAACGACGGAAAAACAGAAACAATTTGCTGCAATGCAGGAAGGAGAAAGGAAGGACGTAGAAAGGGCATTTGGGGTCCTTTAGTCAAGATTTGCAATGATTAGTAATCCATGTAGATTATGGAAAAGATCAAAAATGACTACAATTACGTTCTTTATATAATTCCGTGTAACATGATCATTGAAGATGAACGAGGTATGGACTATCCTGATTTTGAGTATGATGGGGCTAGACAACCCCCTGAATTGTTTCGGACTACCACATTACGAATTGAAGGACAATACGCAATTCATGTCGATGATCATGAAGTATATCGTAATGCAGCTATTCATAATAGGCTTCAAAAGGATTTAATGGAGCATATTTGGAATTCTTATGGAAATCAGTAGTTCATGATGGTGGATCTTTGTTTAATTAGATTTGTTTTCCTTTTTATTTGTGTAACGAAGTGTAGCATGCTATGATTATGGTGTTTGTAATAGTTTTTGTTTGATGAAGTAAAGCTATAATGTGAACTAAAGAATGCATAAAAAAACGATATACCATTGAATATTTCAAATCTAAAAATAGTACGTGATTGAAAACGATAACTGAAAATACATGAAAATTTCAACTATAATAACTAAAAATAGTACACAAATATTTCAACTACATATGTTTCGTTCCCGATCTACTCTCAACAATGCGTTGTTTGTATTCCATCCAATACTGCATTATCAGTGGATTCATTCCCGTGACATCCTTTTCCATTACTAAGGTCTCTTGACGTTGCCGCTCTATCTCAAACCCGCCCTTCTCAATCTCGGCCATTTCTTTTAACATGGCAAGCTTTTCTGTGCTGCCTCTTTGACGTTCTGTATTTTCTCTCGCATGTTTTTCATGCATTAGTGCTAAGCGAGAATCGATTTGGATTGAACATCAATTTTCTTCTTAGCTGCTAGCCACCCCAACAGTCTAGCATCTTCATCAAATTCAGGTTTTGCTTCTTCAGCTTTATTATCTGGGCATAAATTACAATCCATATGAGAAGAATCGCCTAGGCTGGAACTATAATTAGTTCGACTTGTTTTTTCTTGCCCTTTGACTTTAACTGGACACCTCTTAAGATTTTTGCATGGTTCGAGCTCCATTTTTGACGACTGACAAGCAAGTCATAACAATTTCCAAACCAATAGTAATGTGGTTTCTTTGCACCATTTTCTCTTGGAAATAATTTCAAGAATTTATCGTTCGCCATTCTCTTCTGAAAAAACAAAAAAACAAATTGATATTTTAACAAATTGATTGTAACATTCCGCCTTTTTGTATGCTTTAAATCGGTGATAAACCATACACGTCCGGCTCAAACCATACAAAAGAGCGGATTGTTATTGGGGTGAATAAGAAAAAGGAAGAAAGGAAGGAAAAAAAATAGAATCTTGCAACGGAATGACAAAATATAATAATCACAAAACAGTTCATGAAGCTGTTTACAAAACATTTGATTGTACTAATACAATACATAATCAGAGTTACCTACAACAAAGATGAATAACAATGCAGCGGAACATTGTGAATGTATTGGAATAATATAATAAATAGTAGTAATACAATCTTTGTCTTCGTCCTCCAGAAATAAGGTCTTCAAATCCTAAAATGCTCAGGCTGACCCGAGCGAACTGAAAAGACAAACACTCGAGTCAGAACTAAAAGATCTTATGTGAGTTAAGTCAACAGAAATAAATATGAGTGGAAGGGCGTCAGAGATATTTATGGGTTTTGGCATCTCCTATCCGGTGTCTAACGTGAGTGCAGTAACTCAAGAGATGCTCGGGATTCACACCTCCTAAGGATCCGTTAAACTATCTACTATGTAGTACAATACGCTATTATAATGTCTATAGTAAAGTAAACTATTAAAATAGTGTTAAGGCGTTACCCATATCTCCTTAACACATTTTACAATGTCAATAGTCTATACAGTACCGTGGCTCCTCGTAAACTAAGGCCTCTAGAGGATACCCTATAGGTACGGCATAAAACAAACTCGTAGAAGGCGCTCTAGGGTAGGTGACATGAAACAACTAGGTAATGCTAGGGTAGATATACCAATTACACTTTCGGAATGGTGGTAACGCATATCCGCAACTACCGCCCACCTCGAAACACACTCTCGAGTAAAAATCGAAGAGTGGCAATTGAATAAATCAAATGTCAGAATATAGAATCGATGGAATGTGTTCGATCAGGGGCGCTACCTCATTGGCCTGTCAATTGCTACTGTTGTTGCCACCTTAAGCCAACTCGTAGGAGTCGGGTCCACGTATATACCTCATATAGGATCGTCGCCACCATCCTACTTCATTCTAGAATCTCCACAGCGTACACATTTGTTAAAGTGATTTTCGGTATTGGCAGAGAGTATGACAACATGCGATCCCCGTCTCCTTCACAACCAATCGCTTATTACACACCGGATGGTTCTTTTACATTTCCAAAACCGTTTCATAATTGATATCAAAATATCATATTCGATTCAAACCATATCATTTTCGAAATCAATACATACTTTCGAAATCAGATTCATCTTTGAAATCATATCACATTTGAAACCATAGTTTGATAATTATATTTCCTTTCAAAGTCGAACTCACAATTTATATCGAAATGTTGTACTCTCAAAATTATCACTTTTAAATCATATCGTTTCCAAAATCATAGTTTTTTCCAAAAATCATATTTCCGAAACAGGTTAAGTCATTGCTTCAAAATCATCATTTCAATTTATTATGCATTCAAAATCCCAAATTAGGTTATAGCATCTTTTAGCCTTATTTTCTTTTAAAACCAAATTGAAATGAATATAATCTCTTCCACGTACTTAGTTTGAAAATTTAGAAATTAATTTAAATGGTTCCAAATAGTTAAAATGCTCTAGAATAGTTTAAATTTAGGTAAAATATTTTTAAATTGGTTTAAGATAGTTAAATAGATTAAATTTTGATTAAATGTAATTAAAATAGATTAAATAGCTTAAAATAGATTAATTAGATTTAATATAAATTAAAAGGGTTTAATTAGTTTTAAAATAAATTGAACTTGTTTAAAATAGATTAAAATAATATATATAGTCAATATTGGTTAAATAATTTACTAGATTTGAAAATCTTAATAATTAGAATTTTTTTAAATAATATATCTTTACAAAAAGTTTATAATAATATATAAAATTTTGAAATTAACATCAAATTAAACTATTCATTCCATTTCAACATATTTTGACCATTTCAAATTTCCAAATCGAAAAACCAAGTTTCGATAAACAATCGAATTTCATATCATTTCAATCCATGTTCAAAAATCAATACGAATTACTCCAATTTCAAAATATTTCAATGTTATTTTCAAACAAATTCAATAACTCAATTTCGATAGAATTTCATTAATACATAAAAGTTTAACTTTAAACTTCCGATTTAATTCTTAAAGAAATTCCTTTTTAAACCAATCCACAATTCAACGCAAAACCTGATTTTCCAATAATACTTCAATATACATAAATCAAATTTCCATTTCAAAATATCATTTAATTATATTCAAAAATCGAGGATTTTAAAGTCATTTAATTTAACCAATCTGGTGTCCGTATATAATTTTCTACTCTAGGGTCAAGTGATACGGCTATTTATCATTTCAATCTGCAATTTAAACATTTTACGGTTATATATCATTCCAAACCGCATTCCCGAATTTAATAATAAATAAAATCCATCATGAACTTGCAATTTATAACGATATACAATAAAAAATCCATTCAACCAACATCAACAATCAACATTCATCACAATCATCATCCACAACAATCCATAAATATCAATATAGGAATGTTGGTAAATAACAGGTATTTAACTGACAGTTATATTCAATAATAAATTAAATAATGATTTAATTTAAATAAATTCAAATTAACTGAGATGATGATTAAATATACCAAACAGTCATAAATAAATTCCTAATCACATCGTAAATTAAGTTTAACAAACGTAAGAAATTTTAGTAGTTGTAAGTGAGTTAAAACACTCACCTTTTGAATTTAAATAGAATTTAAATCCAAAATTCAAGCAGTCTTAGAATCTGCCCAAACCATCGTTAAAATATCCGAAATTTCAATACGATTCTAGCGGAGAACCACGCGTGAAAAGGACCTCGTACGTAGACGTTATGCACGTTAGCACGATTGAAATCAAAATTATACTAAAAATAAAGAAAATGAACCAGTCCCATCACGCCACGTCAACACCCTGAAGCGCGTGCACGAGAAACCCAGTCGTGAAACCTAGATCCGCTGCCACTCTTTCACGGTCTGTCGCACCACCTACCGTTGACTTCACCCTGATCGGAGGCCTTCGCCGCGACGTCCGCACCAGGTCGACCCCACGCCGCCACCGCCTTTGAATCGTCGGAAATCCATATGAATGGCCGAAACTGATTCACGATTTCAGGACATCGATGATTTGAATCCAAATACGAATTGCAAATCTGGGATGCGTTCATCGAGAGCTTCGAATCCATATAAAATTTGGTATTGTTTGGAGATTTTTAATTTCTGATTTGAAATTGAATTGGGAATTTGGTTTTGATTTGTCTGTCATTGGAATGAGGAGTTGAGAAGGAGTTGTACGTACAGAAAAATGAATATGCGGAGTGGCTAGGGTTTATAACGAGATATTTATAGGTAGGTTAGAAAATAGAAATAATGGATCGGATTTGATTTAGGTTGGAACGGTAAACGACCCAAAAGCCTATTCTGCCTACGGAATGAAAAATGGGTCAACCCATATATCAAAATAGATGTTTTCAAATAATTTAAACTCAATAGAACAGGTTTCAAGTCCTAATTCCATCGTATGAAGAAGTTATGCTAAAATCAATTTATTTCAAATTGATTTCAACTGATTTCAATTAAATTGATTTCTAAGCGTTTCGAGCCCGTACGATCAAACGACAAGTCCGATCGTTACGACACTTGAAATCCTACAATAGTTCGCCGTACGGATCGATGAATCTGGTTTCGTCGAAATCCGACTCAGTGGCCAAAATGTCTATATTTCACATTATTAAATTAAATTAATATTTAATTAATTAAATCAATTTTTCATTCAAATTCTATAATTTGTAATTTTATCATCTTGTATTACTGTAGTAGTTTAAAATCCTTTATAACAAATTTCTATATCAATTTAAAGTTAATTAATTCACTAATTGCAGTATCTAATTTCAATTTCAGTAAATTCATTAATTATTAATTGAAATTCCAATAAATCCATTCATTTGATTTTAATTTCTGTTATTCAATAAATTATTATCAAATAGATGAAATTAAGATTGGTTCATGATCTATTACATTAATATTCTCAAATTTCATCTTAATCTGTATTAACGTAATAATTAAATATTAAATTTTATTTAATTGCAATTAATCCAATTATTATAATTTGAATTCCAATAGATTAATAAATTTTGATACCCATTCTTTTTATCCAACCAATTGTCATATTTACATTTAATTATATTTACAAGTTCATTACTTACAAACAAATGTTACAATTCATATTACAACGATAATTTCATTCAATTATTATTAATAATACATTATTTCATTAGTTAATTAACTATTTACATTTGTTTCTTATATTCAATTTTATAACCAAGTATGACATTTCCATTATTCCATTTATTGGGATTCCATTCAAATTGTTAATAGTCGACTTATATTAACATTATTAACTTTAATTCAAATTATTATTTCATTAACAAATTACAAATTTTATTTTTTCCAAGTTTAATTACTACAATCTTATTAAAATAACAAATTTAGTTATCAGAAATTTACGGGTCATTACATTGATAAAATATGAATATAATTAGAAATTGATATTTTTCAAAACGTTACCAATTCAGCTTCGGCACTCATTCCACTTAGATTTACTGTTCTTATTTTGTGAATCCGAGACTCATAGAATTGCGTTTGTCAATTAACCTTTCCAAATCGACCGGTAATTGCAGATATTGACCTAGTCTTTTTAACATGCTTTTTATTGTATGCAGTCATAACTTTTCCCTAAAACGCCTCTCCACTTTGGTATTTTTCTTGACCGAGTCGTTAGAAAAATGACAGTTGATATAACATAAATCTTTCTCTTCATCTCCAGTCCATGGAGCAGAAGATGGAAGGATAGAGGGGTAGCAGTTTGGGGATGAACGTTTTGAATGGGTTGGGAATCCAAATCCTAGTTATCCATATTCATCGCTTCGGTATATAATTGAAACGGATGAGACATACTTTTAATATTATGAAATTGAGAATATAATTTTAGTAGTAGAAGAGATGTGTGTTCTACAATCTCAAAATTAGTCCAATATACATAATGAAATCCGAAATATGACCGTTTTATAGCCGTTGAAGTTCAATATATGACCATTTATAGCCATTATAACTCAAAATTTTAGCGTTTATAGCCATTGTGGGAAAATGAGTCGACTATAGCCGTTAGGGGGGGGGGGGGTTGGGTTTTGCTGGGATGGAGGGGGGCTTGGCGCCCATGTATTGGACCCCAAGCCCAATTCAGAATCCGTAACCAGATAATAATGAATATTACCCTTAATATTATGAACTGAATTGATGACCGGGGAGAAAACTTTAATATTTACTACTGAATTCTAACCACTGAAGATGCTCTAAGAATTCATGATATGCTATTACTAACCCATCAGATATCTTCTGGCTTGTATTCAACATGCCACTTAAGAGTCGTTTTCAGCATTTTAGCACCTTGCCTACAGCCCATTTTCATTACATATTGCATTGTTTCTAAATTATTTGAATGGTCCTTGCTGTATGACTATTGAGATATATCACTAAAAATAAAGTTCTCACCTTTGTAGCTCCAACATTGCTAATAATAATGTAAAGCTAGCTGCTCTTTCACCTCTCCAATCCTTAGCAGAAGGACCTAATCAATATTTGTTCCAGCAATCCCATGAAAAATGAAGTTAAAAAGGAGGTTATCATTATTTTATTATTAACAAGTTAATAAACATAAGAAGGACCATTCAAGGGACTTGCTCCAGCATTGCTGTGAATAATGAAGCTACCAGTATTTGTTTATTAGCAAGTTATCATATGTTTGCTTATCACAGCCCTACATCATCGGCATATCCCTAGCGATCAACATTGTATTTTCACCCTCACCACCGTAGCACAACCCACATAACTTTACCCTACCACAACCCGTCTTTCTCCATTGTTAGAGACAAATAAACCACCAAACTTCAGACCACGCATCCTCCTCAACCCTCTGCTGCAACCTCGACCACAAACAACTGTCAGACCCTGCCCCTCCTTCTACGACTCAAACAGCACACAAATCCAATTCAGTCACTCAAACCCGCCACAAATCCAACAAATCGAAAACCCCTAAAACCATCACTGCAACCGTATAAACACCGCCGACGGCCACTGCAAAACCATTTGCACTCGCGACCATCCATCGATCACACCCAACACCAACCTCATCCTTATACCTGGTGATCACCAAAGACCAACCAACAATCGACCTGCAACCAGCAACCTTCGTTACTCCCTGCGTCCCCACCACTAAAACCCAAACAGAAACCACCCAAAAACCCTAATCCACTTTCACCAAACCTCAGTCTAAAAACCACGTTGCTGGTAGTTCAACGAGCACCGAAAAATGCCTCTTGTTTGGAGCTTGAAGGACGAGATACCGTTGAGTCTTTGTTGAAATGCAATTGGGCATAGGACGCAGTGTAGGGATTGCGATTTGAGATTTAGGGTTGGTGAAGCTTTTGTCTGGGCATCTTCATTTCAGTGGATTGGTTGAATATTTATGAAACTAAATATTCAACCTTAAATTTGGTTAGAAAACCCAATGGTTAAGCGTCGGCGCTTGTCATCAGGAGCCCATTAAATGGGTGCCTAACATCTAGTATCCATAAAATAGGCGCTAGTATTCTACGTGTACCGCCATTTTATAAAATATGAAAGCAAAGGAAAGTTTTGTCAATCAGTACTGCATTTGTAAAATATAATTAAGTGGAAAGTCTTATGATATATTAAGCAAATGAAAAGTTTTTTGTCTCATAGTGCATGTGTAATGCCATTTTATAAAATATGAAAGCAAAGGAAAGTTTTATCAACTAGCATTGCATTTTTAAAATATAAATTAAGTGGAAAGTTTAGTACATCAGACACTCATTTAATGGACGATTGACCTTGGACGTCCATTTAATAGGCGCCTGAATTTGGGCGCCCATTTAATGGACGCTTTTGATCTCATTCAAGATTTCGAACCCCTCTCTGAATATTACGCTTCATATTTAGACGTAATTCGATGATTGGACCGTCCCCCCAATAATTCAACTGAATATTGAACCATTGGAGATGCTCTAAGAATGAGGATGAACGATTTTAGGATTTGGGCTTTGAGGAAAAAACGTATTTGGCGCACTGGAGGCAAGTTCAGGCGGGTTTTAAAATCTTTGGGTCCTCTCGAGCGTACATATTTCCTACAGTAGACTGATTTGTAGAAAATTAACAAACACTTAAGAAGATGTCGTAAGAGATTGTCTATACATTGACATTTTTAGCGTAGAAGATTTACTACGTTTTTCTCACACCATGGTTATTTTTCTGCATATGCGACTAGGCATAGAAAATCTCCTACGCCTTTACCTCTTTTTACCTATTTCATATGTTTTTTACGTGTCGGTAATTTTTCTAGGTATGTTACTAGATGTACGAAATCTCCTACGTCTTTTCTACACCTTTACTTTCTTTTACCTATTTTCTACGCCTTCCTTACGTCCAGCTTTGTGGCGTAGGAAAGACGTAGAAAATTTTACATAGAAAATTGCAGTGTTTTTTTGTAGTGGTAAATGAGTAAATGTTCGTCCACGATAATTAAATCCTCTTTGCTGGAATTAAGAGTCCAAACGAGTTTTTAACCTTTTGAAAAGACGTTGGAGAAATGGTGAAAGTAGTTGTGAATGGTGGTTCGATATTTGGGGGGAGCATTTACTGGAGGAAACTTTTGACAATTCCATTCCAAACGAGTGAAAGCAGAATAAAAGGATTGACCTTGACACACAGTAATTTTGCATAGTTAGACCAAAATTCAATTAGAAAATATTGTTGCTGGTCCCTTAATAAGCTAAAGTCTAGATTCAGGGAATGAATATAGACATAATAGCGGTCATGAACAAAACAATACTTCGTTAAGAATTCTTGATTATAGAAACGGTCTCCCTATTAATATACATAAAGAACTTTTGGAAATAAGAGAAAAAATGAGTTTATTGACTTTTTGAAAACCTACAAGAGCAGCAAATTAAAACTTAAATAAAACTAGGGTGCCAATAAATGTCATTACAAGAAAGAGGTACAATTAATTACATAACTATAAAAACTACATTTTTACAAAGGCTCACGAAGGTAGGATCACATGCATATAGTATTCAGAAATCAATCCGTCTCGGTTAAAATTACATTCTCAAGAGGTAATGAGTCGATAGTAATTGGGACGACATTAGAATGCGGAAAATTACAACACTCACTAGGATGAGGGTCTGAGCCAAGTTGGTCAAGGCATTTCTTATGAAGCCTCCTAATTAGACCCCTACAATCACTATCTAAGAAGGAGAGATTTGTAGTAGTGAATCTAATATAAACTAAAACACAGGAAATTAAGGAGTTTTTCACGGTCCTCTATGAGTATCCAGAAAATGGTGGTGTCAGCTTTGATTTGCGAAGGAGAGGACTAAATTTCCTGTTTCGGAAGTCCTCAAGAGTTTTTAATCACATGTACTCGTCGTTGGTAGAATTAAAGTTTTTGCAAAGCCTCTCTTCTTCCTTATTTAGCCTTAATTTTTATCGTACTCCAATGTAGTAATATCTCTAAATAATTCATGTTTTTCTTCCAACTCCATTGGCGAAATTTAATATTTAATAAACTTGAAAATGTACGGTATGGCGCTTAAAAGAATTTAGGAATATGGGAAAAATTCAAATTACGTTAGGAGAATTTCCAATAGACTTTGGGGACTTTAAGGCCAAATCAATAGTCTTTCTCCTTCAAAAAGACAAAGTTGAGGAATGGGATTCGGTAGAAACAATATCCGGGTCATTTTCAAATGCAACTGGGAAATGTCCTCCATTTTGAGGAAAAAAACCACCAAAGTGATTGTTTTATTATTCACTAACCACGTGACCATTATACTGAAATGAAATTCTTCGTTATACCCTTCACTGTGGTTTCTAGTACCAAGTCCAAGATTAATCATTACCATTGAGTCATTAAGGTGTGTATTTCATACAAATTGAGCATAAGTTATTCTTTCTGACTTTGTAGCGAAAGGTATTTCTAGACATGAACATACATTTTATTATGAAGTGTATTTGACAAGAGTCTTTAACTAATTTGAAATTGATTCAAATGGAGAACCCACTTCCAAAAGAAAGCTTTTTGACAAGAAAGATATTTCTCTTATGCATATTCTCTTTGAGTTCATACCATATGAAACTCTTGTGGATGCTATGGAAGATATTATGGATGAAAGAATGGAAAAAGAGGAAGAACAAGGCTTGGAAATAGAAGAGGAGGAAGACGAGGAGAAAGTAGAAACCTCCCTTGAATGCATCAAAGGGAAAAATAGGCCCAACAACTATAATTCATAAAAAATTCAAGAAAACCTTCTAGAAAATCAAAAGTAACTCAAGAGGACCTTTAGCAAAAATTCTTGAAACTTTCAAGAAAGATGGATAATTTCTTTGGAAAAATCATGAGCAAACTTGGTTGCCACTCTCCATGTTCATCTACTTCTTTCTAGATTTTATATCTTATTTTTTCAGTAGCTTGTTGTATTTTCTTTTCTTTTTAAGTATGTACTTTGTTTCAAATTAATGCAATCATTTGAAATTATCAAATATGTGATAATTATGCATATTACATTATCTACAAATATATTAAGTTGAAACAAAAATTAATAAATACTTAAATAACAAAAATAGAAAATAAGTAGGATGAAAAATGTCCATATGTCGACGTGCACAAGACTATATGTCGAAATACTAGTAACAAATGCCCATGTATCGACATACACCATAGACTATAAGACATATAATGGTAAAACAATTTTTCAAATTCAAATTCAGATTAATCAATGAGAACAATTGTAAAACAATTTTATACACTATAAAAATAGTATCTTAGACTAGACAAACAATTCACCACCTACTCTAAATACACACATCCATTTCTTACAAAGTACTCAAAAATGATGAATAAAGGAAAGGAGATTTCCAATCAAAATATGAGTGAAAAATTTGATAAAACCTTGCAAAAATTCAAGAGTCATACCATCATAATAAACCAGAAAAATATGGAAACAAATCAAAAGCAGGTGGTGTTTTAGCAAGAAAGACAATTTGCTTCCCTTTATTGTTCCATTTATTATATGATTAAGAATAGAAATGAAAATTTTCCCAAAGTTAGGAACGTTAACTTACTTGACCATGGTTTTGGATCCAACAATGGACGGGCAAAAGCTTCATCCATAAATTCATGAAAATTATTCTTATCTACAACTTGTTATGTATAGAAATTTGTATGAAGGATTAAATTAAAAGGGTGTGCTATAAATAAATTGTAATTATCTACAGAAATGATTCTTAGTATGTTCTAATTACTAGCATAATTCTCTTTCTATATGTAACGACCCATAAATTTTAATGGTTTTAATAACATAATTAAGTGAAATTTCGTGAGATTTTAAATGATTTAATTTTGAAATAAAAATTTAATAATTGGAATACGTCAGACTAAACATAGTAAATGGTAAATTTTCATCTGATAATATGAAAGTTTAAATGTTTTCCAAATCTGAATATTTTTATATAATAAATTTGTAAATCATCTTCTGAGTGAGTTGTCATATTTCGTTTCTTCAAATTTTGACTGTTATTGCTCCATTTATCTTATTTTCGGTAGATTTGCAGCATTTTCGATACAGAATATCGCCTTTTGATAGGATGGTCGTATCGTCGATATCTGTGTACCGTTTGAATCATCTCGCCGTGTTGATCTCTGTGGTATATTCGCTTATGTGTTTTGAAATTCAAGACACGACAAAATCGGTGAACCGATCAGTCATATCAATTTCGTATTTGGACCTGTGTCTTTTGTTTGCTTCCTGAGGCAACCAATAGCCTCGGTACTATTAATGTTTTCGGAATCAGAGTCTTGACCTTTGCTATTCCCAGAGTTCAATATATTCTTGGGTAGTCCTTTCATATTTTTTTTGATCAAGTTACTTCTAAATAAAGATTATATGTTTTATTTATAATCAGCTTTCTATTCATTTTCTCTGCAATTTTCCTTCGTTCTCTCGTCCCCTCTCCTCACTTTCGCGACAAATCATCTTCCACTCAACAACAACCAAAGCAACGAGCCACCTTCCTCTAGCCGTCGATATTCCCTTCCACTCACACGCCCATGTTCCTGACCGAGCATTCCCCTTTGTTGCTCGCCCATTTTTCCTGCACCCAAATTCGTTGCCTTCCACCGAACCCAATCGGCCACTGCCCTCCGCCATCTTCCAACAAAGCTCAGCCTGTCTTTCCACCATGTCGCCAAACACCACATCCGATGGCCTCTCCACCACGACATCTTTGTCCACGTCAGTCCATTGATCCGACGCTGACTAGTAGCCAAACCCCCATCAGCCTCTTTTTAACTTGCTCCCCGGCCATGGTCACTAGTGGCAAACCACTCATCCCCTCGCTGATAGTTTTTGTGTGAATTTGTGTTCCTAGATCTTGTATATATCCAATTACTATATATATGTATATGTTGTTTTTAAATATATAAAATAGACGTGGGCTATTATATTATACGTTAAAAAGGTGTGTGTATATATAAGATGTGTTGAGTTATATATGTCTGTAATGTTTTGATTTTCAAGTGTATATAGATATTAGATATTGCAGCATATGGTGCTTACTATATGTTATACATATATTTTAAATTTTAATTGCTGGTTTAAGTATTTTTTTATGAGTTTAAATGGTACATATTTTATATACGTGTGTTTATTGTATATATATGACATTATAGAGGAGGTGTGTATATATATATATATCATATTTTAGCACTACATAATTTATAATATGTTATGTACAGGTTATAGCAGTTTGCATGTATATGAATCTAGAGAGTTTAATTTTATAAGATATATATATATATATATATATATATATTTGCATAGCTAGTTCATCTATATATTTTACTGCCTTACATATACATACATACATACATACATACATACATACACATATATATATATATATGTATGTATGTATGTATGTATGTATGTATGTGTGTGTATATATATATATATGTATGTATGTATGTATGTATGTATGTATTGATTGTGTATGTATGTTGTTTAATGATTTTTATATATCTGTATGTATATTGAAGCTTGTACCCATTTTTGTCTTTGGTTTTATATATAGAATATATATATATATATATATATATATATATATATATATATATTTATGACTTATCGAAAGGAAATGTTATTTTTTTAATTATTTATGTATATGAAAATATATCATTTTAATGTGTGGGTTCTAATACATATATATATATATATATAGTTTATGTTTGACTTGAATTATACATATATTGTTTTAAAGTATAATGTATGTAAGTTTGTATATATATGTTTATATACATTAGTAAGTATATGTGAATTTAGTCTTTCAAACATATATAGATACTTAATGTGTTAGGATTAAATATCAATTTTGAAGTTTTATGTTATTTTAATATATTTTTTAGCAAAGCTAGCCGACTTTAAAGTGGGCCGTGCCACTGTATATAAAATGGATAAACAGGTGCTCTGCACATGCACAGAACACCTAAATGGAAAGGAAGCCCAAAAAAAGAAAAAAGAAAGCACAGGAGCTTGAAAACGGTGCCAAGATTACTAAAACAGCATGACTAGACTTCCTCGAAAGAGGGAGAACAATCACGACCATCATCCGAAGAAGGACCAATAACATGAGAAAATCCCGAGAAAAGAGCAGCTAGATGAGGATCATAACCAACAGAGTCCGGTGAGTAAAGAAATTTCCTATCCCAAGTGATATCGTAAAACGTACTTTTGTTCTCCTCACCAATCACACCATCCCTAGTGAGGCACAAACCATCACCCTCAATATGGTAGATAAGAAACCGACTCTCACCCCCAGTATCACTGATAAAAGCATAAAAGGTGTCTCTCTTAGGAGAATATCTTAGAAGGAGCGTGAATCCAAGCACGTTCATCAGAATTCCAAGAAATGATATCAGACGTGGTAGTAGAAGGGACCTCCTCCAGGGTCGAAGGAGGAGAAATAAAAGATGGAGCTATATCTGACGAAGAAATTGATGGAGCTACACAAACCGGAGCAAAAACAAGTGGATCCTCAAGGGGAGCAATAGAAATGGGAGCTACCAGAGCATCAACTACTGGGACAACAGAAGCGACCTTCGGAACCCACTTACGGAGAGGCGGACGAGGAAAAGGAATCCGAACAACAAGGGGGACAACCGAAAAAGAACAAGAATCTGGAAGATGGCCAAAGGACTGACAAGATGAGCTAATGTTATTTTAATATTTGTTTTAAATTAAATATTGATTTCATTGAAATAATATATATATATATATAAATATACATACATATATATATATATATTTGCTATTTCTATCAAACTGATTCTAATTGTTTCATCGATTCCTTATCTATCAGCTTGTCCGTCGAATTCGTATCCATCTTATTTTGCTTTGGAATTCGTGCTTGGATTCGTAACTCATCTCATTGTCGTGCTTCTCTCTAACCTCGAAAGGTGAGTAATCACTCACGATTAACGTTCTTGTATTTATAAATTTGATTTCAATTGAAATGATAATTGAAATATGCTACTGTTAGTTATTTAGATTGCTATATATATGCTATTATCTGTATCTGTTCACCTGTGACATCTGACACCATTATCCGTTATTTTATTGATGATATATGCCTGTTATGTTATTATCATATCTGTTATCACTATGCAAGTTCCCTGTTCGTATAGAAATCCCTTATGCGTTGAAATGATACATACCCGAACGATCTTGTAGAATAGGAGAAAATCGTTATGGGTTGAAATGATAAACCCAAGCGATTTTCGTTGGCATTGAATTTGGGATTGCGGGTTGAAAAGATATATATCCGTATATATTTTAAATTACGGGTTGAAATGATTAATATCTATATCACTTGACCATAGGATAAAAAATTATATGCAGACACCGTTGGTCTATATATAAATATTTTAAAAATGATTTCTATGGTTTTAAAGGAAATACATGATTTTATTTAATATTGAAGAAATTATATATATAATTTTTTATGAAGGTTTAAATTTTAGGTTTTAAAATTATATATTTGAAAATTTTAAAGTTATAAGTTAGTTTTGAAATTAAAAATTTACAGAATTTACTTATAATTTTACTATTTTTAAAATATATATAATAAGTTTTAATATAAAATAGATTTAATAATAAGCTTTAATTTAATAAAGTTTGATTTAATTAACATATAATATGTTTAAGTATTTATTTAAAATTATATTTTAAAATAGATTTTATGATGAATTTTTTAGTTAATGTTGGGAAGATAAATTTGAATTTATTTGAAATTGTATTTAATTAAGAATTTTATTTAATAAAATGATTGAAACTTCTTAAATTGGAGATTTTTAAAGGATATGATTTTATAACTTGATTTTTGTTTAAAGTGATTAAATGAATATTTCAAGTTTAAATAAATTGAAGGAAATATTTAGTTTATTTGTAATTTGGGGTTTTGTTTAAATGATATTGGGTTTATTAAGTGAATATTTCAAAACTAAATAACAATGAAGTTAAATTAAGAAATATATATATATGAGATTATCAGATTTAGTTTTGAAAATGTGGAATATTTAAAGATTTGAATTATATTGAATTTGAAATGGTTTATTTTGTGGTTCAAATCTGTATTTGGAATCGATAAAATTTAAAATGGTTTATTGAGAAACTGAATTGAGTTGGAATTGATGAATTGAGATTGAATTAAATTTGACTTTTGGAATTTGAGTTGATTTTAATTGATTTTTGAAATTTGAGGAAGCTATTTTATTATATAGTATTTTTAAATTATACTTAAAACTATATATATATATATATATATTACTTTATAAATTATTTTAATATAAACTATTTTAATATAAATCATTTTTAATATAAACTATTTTTTAATATAAACTACTTTAATACACTAATTATTTTAATATAAACTATTTCAACTTATAACTATTTTATCTAAACTATTTTATTTTATAAACTATTTTATTATATATACTATTATTAATATCTAAACTATTTAAAGGAAAGTGTTATGGTTTGCCAAAGTATTATGATTTCCAAAGTGTTATAATTTCAAGTGTTTTGGTTTCGAAAGTGTTATAACTTTAAAGTTCTACGATTTTGGAAATGGATATATTTGAAGTGGGAAATGATATCGTACTGATATGGTTTTGAAATGGAAATGATATTTTGGCTTTAAAGAAAAAACTATTTTGAAATGACCACAGTGTTATAATAACGTTTGGTTGTTAAAGAGACCGGGATTGGATATTGTCATACTCTCTACCAATGCCGAAAACCACTTTAACAACCGTGTACGGGGTCGAGATTCTGGAATGAAGTTGGACGGTGGCGAAGATCCTATATGAGGTATATACATGGACCTAACTCTCGTGAGTTAGCATAAGGTGGCTAAAACAGGAGCAATTGACAGGTCAAGTGAGACAGCTCCTTCGATCGGGCCCACTCCATCATTTACCATTCTATTACTTTTTGATTGATAGAGTGCACCCTCGAATTTTTAGGAGTGTGGATCGAGTTGGGCGGTAGCTGCGGCTATGCGTTACCAAAAGCCCGAAAGTGTAATTAGTATATCTACACTGGAATTGCCTAGTTGTGCCGTGTCACATACCATATCGAGACCACTACGAGTTTTTTTTATGTCGTACATATGGAGTGCCCTTTGGTAGCCTTCCGATCAGGAGGCATTATGGTACTGTATAGACTTTGGCACTATAAATGTGTTAACGGGGATATAGGTAACGCCTTAATGCTATTTATATTTAGATGGTAATCATCATCAAAAGTGGGAGATTGGTAGAACTACAGGCATTGATTTTGATGATAACTAAATATATATAAGTATTAATGATTTTCCAAGTTTGTGTATGATAAGTATGGGAAATACATGAATCTATCAAGATATATTGCACAATAATTAAGTAGAGAAATAGTACACTAAACAAGGAAAATCAATAGAAGAACTACAGTACAAGACCAGTTAGGTCAAGAGGAAACAGGCAGATCAAGGCTATCAATAGGAACTGTTTGAATGAAAAGACACACCTCCAATTGCATTTATAACAGTGAAATAAATAGGAAGAGAATGTAAGGAAAGTAAAGTACATATAGATTTATAGTGGTTCAGCCATGATACACCCACGTATACTGTTTATTATTATTTCCTTTCTTATACTTCAACCTTTACAAGTATTTTGATGTTAAATATAATGATTTACTATCAAATATATAAGTCCCTATTATTGTTCGACAAAGTCTGATGGCTCCCAAAAAGTTGTTTCATGACTAATAAAAGCTTGGATATTTATAGGATTGTACAGGTAGAGAGATCATTTCGATTTATCAAGTAGTTTCGATGTATAACTTGATCGGTCCGGTTATTTCCATATATAGAAGACATGATCAAGAATTTCCTTCTACGCCTAAATTTCATTCCATGAATACTCTGTTTGGTTCGGCCAAAAGGGGTCTGTCCGGTTGCAGTTGGTTTGGTAGATGGACATAGTCACTTTCTTGACCGGGTTCTATAATATACCATCTTGGTTTTGATATAGCTCCTTTTCTGCCTTGTTCGGTCTTGAATCTATACCGGATAAGATATCATGTTTGATGTATATAACAGTAGAAAAAATATCTTGTTCAGTAATACCTTACACCGGACAAGAATTCTTGTCCGGCATCAACCTACTGAACGTAAATTCCTATTCGATGGTGGGACTAATGGACATGAATTCATGTTCGATATATTCTTATCACCAGACATAGGACAATTTGGACTAAGCATTTGTTTGTGGATCTACCAAACAGAGTGAGTTGTAGGACCACCGAAGCAAGCTTATGTCTGCGTACCTATCAGACAGAGCGAATTTACCTTGTCTCTTCCATCTACTCCATCTCCCTAGGCTCACTTTACCTCTCTTTTAGCTCTTTGACTTCTCTTGCCTTCATGTTAGCCTGTTTCACTATGCCTAGACCTCTTTGGCGTAAATGCCCCTAATTCTTGTTCTCCAAATCTTGGTTTGTAGAGTACAAAGTGGGCTTTGTTTGGTGCCGAGCATGTTAGGGGTGGTTCTAGAGTGCAACTACTTGATTCCATCAATTTATCTGGTAGTGAAGATGACTTGTAGGACACTGGAAACAATGCTGTGTAGAACGTTAGAATGTAGAATGCTGGTGCTCAAATGAATGCTATAGAATTAGCTGAGCCTTTCGGAAGATCCAGGGGGATGGCTCTCAAAAAGATAGGTGATCCTATACGTCATCGAATAAACCAAGGGCATTTGCAGAGTCAAACACTTGGGGTTCCTAATGTTCACCATCCGGATAATCCGGCTGGTCAAGAATATATCACTGATATGGTAAACGGATTATGGAATGGGAATCGGTGGAGAAAGAATGAAGAGTGGGCTCAGGACCTATCAGGACCCTATTTACTGATGGCATTTGTAGGAAAAGTATCCCGAAAAGTTTATTATGCTAACGATGCTGTCATATAACCATCTATTGAAATATGAGTGGCTCATGGATGGCGCTCGAACAACCGATGTGGTAAGGTGTAGGTGTTTCCCATATTCTTAGATGGGGTTGTGGGTTACGATGTAACAGATCTTAAGACTACTTTAACGCTAGAGGAGGTGAATAATGTTTTATAACTTTTATGATTCTTTTTAACTTTGTTTCAAGATTTCAATCAAATCACAAATTATTAACACAGATCTATACTAATCAAGCAGTCATAGATGTAATTGCAGATAAATGTAAAAGAAATAACAAAAACTATAGTAAGAGAGATGGCACTAGGAATTTTATCCTGTTTTGACTTTACCAATCCTACATCTAGTTCCGTAAAATACCGTACATATTTCTTTTCAATCGCCTACTTTAACCAGGTAGCAAGCAAACCATAATACAGTCTCGATTTCAAAGTTATACGATACAACCTGTTGTCTCACGAGTCTAAGGTAAACTCACTTAATTTATTGGGCAACAAGACACACACTATATTTAAATGGGCTACTAAGCACGCCCACTTGATTTGAATGGGCAACAAGCACGCCCAAACAAATAAGAGTAGAATTGTTGATTTCAAATACAAATAGTTGTCCTTGGGATACAACATATCTTATATACCTTCTAATTGTGGTTTGAACTTTGAATTGATGAGAGAATACTTCCAAATCAGTAAGTAGATTGTAGTGAATAAATGTAGTAAAGTAGAAATTGAATTTTAATGAATTCGAAGAGAATAGAAAGTGGTTTTGCAAAATATACGATGAGAATTTGGAGTAAAAAGAAAGTAGAGAAAGTAGTTAAAAAAAGTTGTTTTCCAGTCTCCTTTATATAGTGTACCTTTATATAGTGTATGAAGTATCTGTTCGCAAAGAGATGCGGTTAAAATCATAACTATTCAAAATCTAAAGGACACCTCTTCAACGATCTATATGTCGACATATCTAGGAGGGTTACGCCAACATACCCTTGTAAATTCTGAAAAATGATTTCTTTTAAATTGTTTTCAAACTTCTATATTTTTGTAAAATAATTTAAACATAGTTTTTAAAATACTTTGAACACATAAAACTTTTATAAAATATATGAAAAAATAATAATTTGAATTTTAAATAACTTATTTTGATAAAATATCAAAGATCAGATATTTGTGATAAAGATCAGGATCTGCTATCAGGGTCTTTAATAATTTATTCTAGTGACTCATAACTATGCACTAAAGTCTTGAGCTCTTTAAATCTGTCTTTAAACCAATGAGTCTTAATCATATTAGAATCTTGAACTTTATACTGATCGGTCTTCAAGCTTAATCATTTTATACCTGTCTAATATTATGCTTATCTTTATTTATAAGGTTGTTGTCATCAAAATCAGTATCTAACGTATTAACATTCTCCTCTTTTGATGTTGATAACCATGTAAATATTTTTGTATATAAAATATAATATAACCCTCCTCTCCCCCTCCCCCAAGTTAAATATTTCCCCCTTAGTATATATATGTGTTTATATTTTAGATTCTTCTTCCCTTTGTCATCAAAAAATGGATGAAAAACAAAACTCGCTCTAAATATGATATACTTATGAATTATGGAATGAAAATCAGTATTTAAATTATAAGCATTTTTGTAGAGATTTAAATTATATACACAATTGTAATTAGATTGTACATAAGGCATATATTTGTTGAAATACTAGTTATTTTAAATGTGGTATTTTTAGAACATATATTCAGGACATATTTTGAGTAATGATTAAATTCTAAATCATATACTAAATATTTAAGACATTAAATAAATAAGACAAGACAAACTTTATTATTCATTCAAAATACAAATTATGCTATTATACAATCCAAATATACAAGCAAACAATCCTAAACAAACCAAGTCAAACCTATACCAATCCAAAACTAACTATATCAAACAAGAATTCAAACTAAATTGAAATACTAGATTTTCCTTTGGAGCTTCAACTCATCCTTCAAATCCAAAGATTAGATTTTTTTTTATGAAATCCCAATCTTCTTATTCCATGTTCTCTTTGGAGTTTGAGCATTTCAACTTATTATTTTGATCATCTTTGATATGGGAGAAAACTAACCAATGCAGATCATCAAAATATTTCTCCTATTCCTTTAGCATTTGCATTTGACTTAATTCCAAATGTCTTTAATATTGGAGAATGAAACAAAGAGCATTTATGAAATATTGAAGTGTTTCATCTAAGTTTTCACAGCGTTTTTTGATGTGGAGAACTCATTTTTATGAAAAGAAATGTTTAAAATGGAAATAGCTGGAAAGATGAATCAATGTATGAGCTTTTTTGAAAGAAAAGAGGCTAAATAGAGATGAAAAGATGGATTAAATGACCGTTCTAAAATTAGTTACCAATTTTTGAATTTTTTTTTGAAAACAACCGGTATATGTCCACGTATATATATAAGGTATGTCAACGTATGTACCATAGTTTTCACAAACTTTTTTGTTTTAATTTTCATCTATACTTAATGCTATTATAATTTTTGAATTCCAGAGAATTTAAGAAAACTATTTAACAACAAATTTAGTTTCTATGTTATATTCATTAATATAAAAGAGAAGAACATGGATATAACAAAAAAATACACGAGAATAATACAAAATAAACTAGAAAAATGTACAAATAAGAGATATAATGGTAGATAAAAGATCTAAAAAGATAATGATGACAATAAAGAGTATTTGCGACGACCCGCCTTTTTGACCCTCAAAAGTAGACACTAATATATCCACGGTATTTGCGTGCCGGAAAGACAGATTGTTGTGTTGAAAGAGTAGAAAAAGTAGAATAGAATCTCACATCGTGAACAATAGATCTTTATAAAAAAACTTTAATATACGTACAATAATCAGTGTAAACTAACCTTTCATCATTCTAGCCAGTTATCCAAACCTTTTCTCGCAAATACCGATAAAGACAAAACAAGAAATATAGCAGAAATAAAATACATGAATAGGTCTTGTATGCAACCAGCTCGTCTCCTGAAGCTCCAAAGCGTCCATAGAAGAATATGAAAATATACACGAGGCAGACCCGAGCATTATAAGAAAATAACACCCGGATCAATCTGGTAAACCAACATGAGAAAACTCCAATCATACAGATTTTTATATTTATAAATCCCTTTTAAAATAATGGTATCTCGTAAGACCATGCCATAAATAAATATGGATGGGTTTTCACTTTACGATACCCAAACCATTTCTGTTAGAAAACCAGTGATATGATAATAATGTTTGGGGTTGAAAATAAATATATAACACAGCCAAAATGGTTACATTAATTACATTCAACAACATACTTGGCATACAACTAAGTGCGTAAGTGGACGATATAAGAGTCCCAAGGGGATCTCAAATATCCACCTTTAAAGCAAGAAACGTTTCATCAGATTGAGTTATCCTAAGAGATCTCAAACCGTATATACACATGAAACTTATATATACTTCCAAAGTCAAATCTGGCCAAGATTTGATAGTCAATTATTTAACCATCAAATAAGCAAACAACCAAATCAGATATTTAATTTCAGATGGAGACCAAGCATGATTAAGCATAAAAGCAACCACTAAGCCTCTTTACTTAATCCTTCCATTAATTAAAATCTCGTTCCAAAATATATTAAAATACCTTCACAAAAGATATATTCACAAACCCTCGCTACTCCTTTCAATACTTGAAAAAAAAGAATTAATATAATTATCTCAACTTTATAAGTATACTCACAAAATATTTCACTTTTGATACTTAGAAAATATCTCCATATACTTATATCAATGGTATAAGTATATTTACAAATCTTAAAGAAGAATTTTATTTTTCCCAAAATCATTTTTAAATAGGCCAAAACAAATATCATTTAAAAACATTGTTTACTTTAAACCCAAACTACTTTCCTTTTTGGTGTAACTAAATGGATCATAAGGAAATTAGACCAAACATACTTACCACCACCTTTTGATTTCAAACTTATACTATCTCTCGGTTAATAATGAAGCCAGACAAGTTAGGAATCTATAATTGCTTCAACATACATTTTTAATTCTCACATGTGGAGACGAGTTTTCCCACCTCGACATTTGGTGTTAAGTATGGAAAGAATGCTTTCCATACCACCATAATTTTCTAATTGATTATTTATAAAATCATATCTCCTTCTTTCGCTGCGATTTCGACATTTCGACTTACTCTATCTCTCATCCAAAAATAAAGGTAAGTTAGCGCATTGGTTGTTCCATCCTTGCCTTATTTAAACACTCTGAATATGAATCTCATAGATAAAGATAATTCTACTCATTAATTTTTACATCCAAGCATAGGGCTACTTATTTTCTATAAATAACCAAATTCGTATATGAAAATAATACTTCATATACTTAACATTAATATTCAATTTCAGACTTAAACTATTCTTTAGTTGACAATGAAGACGCTCAAGTCGGGGTATTATTTCCTCTCAAACCTTGACTCAACCACATTCTTATCTTTCAAGATATGTAGAAGTTTCCCTACATCATAGTTTAACATCAGGTACAAGCCTTTATAAATAGCTTATACTATTTATAATAATCGAAGTATTATAAAACAAACTTTCTTCCCACTCTTCACGAAACCATTTACTATAACAAAATGTTATAGTCCATAGTCTCTTTCCACTTTCCAATAACATATATTACAACAAGGATACTGGAATCCATTACTTCTTTCCTCTTTAAGATTTCACTCAAAACCCTTGTAATACACTTTAAAACTTCCATATAAAATCCCACTTGAAAGTCTTTGTTTAAAACTAAGTTTGATTCAGAAAGTCAAGATTTTCCTTTTCATAAAATACCACTTGCTTTATTACATCAAATAATCCTTTAAATCACTTATATAAATTTCAAACCACTTTCAAAACATTTTGAAACAAAGTTTAAACTTCCATCCAAATCATGACTTATAAGGCATCACCTTTAAAAGAGAACTCGATTTTAAACAGTAAAGGATTTACTTCCAATAAACCGATTGTTCAAATATCTCAAATGAATCCTTTACATCTCAAATCTCTTTTAAAACATTTCTAAAACATAGTTTGAAAACTTCATCACAACTTTGTTGCATTTTTGAAGGGGAGTTTTAACTTTGAAAGGTAAAGGTCCTTTATCCAAAATAATCCCCTTACTTCCATACTCCAAAACAAATCTTCCAATATATATTTAAAATTCCAAACACTTTTTAAAGAACTTTGCTATGTTAGGAAAGACTAACAAAATTTAAAAAAACAAAGTCAATTTCAAAAAAATCATTTATATATATTTTAGAAGAACCAATGCGACAAAATTACATAAAAGAGAGCTATAGAAATCCGATGCTGTATTTTCAAAACATCCTTGAAAATCCAAGTAGAAATCAAAAGTATTTCAAAGGGAAAATAAAATTCATAAATCAAAATAGCTTTTCAAAAGTTGTAAATAGTCTACGGAGCTACATTAGCACTTAAAAATGCTATTACTTTTTTGATTTACCAAAAAGATTCAACCTTTTAACATATTAATATTTACATAAAACATATCCAAGCTACCAAACCATGGTATACAAGCAATTTATGTACACATATAATCATGAAATGCAAAATCAATGGTTGCGAAGAATCCTATTAGAACCCTCTACAAAAATCTAATCTTTCGAAGTGTATTCATCGTGACTTATTCGCTATGAAACACTTCGCCTCTTCTCCATAAGTCCCCTGTCTTATCCTATGTGTTCATAATAGTCCCCTACAATTCAAAGTGTCATATGCCTCTGCTATAAAGCATGAATGAATTTCCAAACAAGACATAAGCAAGTCACATTCACATATACACAATAATTATTACACAATTTTTTACAATAATTATATATAATGTATATCGAGAATCTCACTTTTAACCTCAACCAAAATCCCTTTGAGAGGCTACCACCTCCTCCCATTTCCAAACAAACACCTCCATACTAGCACACACCTTACTTGCCCTTGAAAAATCCTTTTACCATCCCCTAAAGCTCACGTCCGGGGCCCTCCTTCCTCATCAAATAGCTCATCGCCCTAGGGAAAAATTAGGATTAGGCACAAAAGTTTGCATCTTTGGGTACGTAAAGGTATGGCTATGGTGTTTTAGGGTTTTGTAGAGATTTTGGAGGATAAATAGGGTTGATTTGAAGTGCTTGAAATTTACATTTGAATGATGAAAATGGTGATAAGGAGAAGCTAAAGTAAAGAGTGAAATGTAAAGTGAAGAAAATGGAAGTGGAGGCGCACTTTTATAAGAAAGGAAATGTGGCTTTTCACTCCTCCTAACCTTTGACAAAATGACTCCTCAACCCTCCCTTAAATTCGGCCATTGTTCGCTCTCTCATATGGTCCTTAGTACATGCCATCATGCTCAAAGTACAAGCCCATACCTCCTTATTTAAATACAAAAGGACTAAGTGTACTTAGCCTTTATAATTACTCTTTAAGAGCTACTTAGGCAACCTTGTCTTCTTTAAGTCTTTTGCACTATTTTACAGTTTAATTGGTGTGTATGTGTGTGTGATAAAAGTGTGCATTTGTGTACAACAACGCTGCAACAACTTTCATTTAATAGAAAGTCAAAAATCCAAAAAAGCAAATTAAGATCACATTTTCAATTTTTTATCAAACTATTTATTATGGTAAAAAAATATTCAAAACAAGTTCACTATCATTATTAAATAATAAAAATGAACTATTTAATCTTTTAAAATCAATTACTTAAAATTTTAAAATTAATTAAATATTTACAACCACGCGATAAAATTCCAGGTCGTTACATCCTTCGCCCTTAGACGAACTTCGACCTTGAAATATCATCACTATCATACCAAAAAAGAAACAAGCCCACATAAATACTTAACACTTTTCATAAACCCATATGATGTATATAGATCATCCGTATGCAATATCAGATTCGATCACTTGCTTAAATACATAAACTTCTCTTCCGAACTAGTATCGCTCACTCCACTTCCCTAATGCAGACTCTAATCAGGTTTCTTGACTAGAAATATACATTTTTCTTACATAGCCATATATTATAATAGAAAACCGGCACCATATCAAGAACCCTCATTAGGTGTCCATCGTTAAGAATGGAGTGATAAATCCTTATCCGGATCGGTATGATTCACCTTAAAGTCATGTACTCGAATCCTGAATTAAGAACCATATGAAGAAATGATCTACGTATAGCTTACGTAATTAGCCTTGCTAATTCTTACTTATACCAATTTCATTTTAATTCTAAAATTATTTATGAAAACATTTCATAAAAACATTACTTAAGTTTTAAACTTGTAACACCTTACTACAACCCGAGAGTATATACAACTATCTGATTTAATCTTTTATATTTTTTTAAAATGCATATGTTGGCCTAAAATAAATCTAGATCTTAAAACTAAGTCGACCTCTTTGAACTCTTTGCCAATCAGTCCGGTAAGCAGCTAAGAAAAGTAGGATGCTAGTATCCAAACTCAACCCTAGATTTTACTTTTCCTTAGACACCTCTAAGCTAAAGATGATTATTACTTGACCCGATAACATCAAATAGTTTTTTATAACTTAGAATTAAAAACTAAAGATATAGCTTAATAATTTTTTTATTAATACCTTATTATTAAATTTAACCCATTAAAACTTGTGTTAAATTATTTTTCCTTTATCCAAGAGTGATATAAATCCATATTAAAAATTTCATTTATCAACACACTCTCTTGTCAAAATACAATTTTATATTGAATCCATTTTCTTTAAGGAAACCTAAGAACTAACTACCCGAGTAACACCAAAACGGTACCAAGGAACTTGGTCCTACGAAGTAGTATCTTACATCCCTTTACCACGAATGGTAATACTTAAAAGAAGTGCTTACTATCCGAACACATCTCTTTCCCATTTTTATTCATTTTTGAGCCATTCAAACTAGATAACATTAGAATGATATCGTTTTCAAATTCACCGAAAATTAAACTCTTAAATATCCTCTTTATTTATAGAATAATTTTATAAACCACCTCTTTCTCTACTACTAAAAATGTAAATTCAATCCACTAATTTCAACCGTATCCTTTTGAATTACCCAAAATGCCCTCCATGTTTCACAATCCTACATATACACATACCTATATTGCCGCTCCTAATATTTCGTCCCCAATTCATCTAGATTCCCAATTTAATTCTTCAAATCCTCAAATATATTCATCACGACCATCATTTGATTCATCTCCTATGTGGTTTTCATGGCTCATTGATTAAAAAATTGCCTAAATCAATTTCCTCCCTTTCCAGATCTATCGCATTTTGCAACTTTGAATGTTGATTATCGATTATTGACAATGGTTATTTCATTAAACTATGATAGTTGATCTTAGGGCCTAGCCCAAGTGCTTGAGGTCGAAAGGATTGATTTAGGTAGGGAAGGCTCGATGCAGAGGAAATGGTGTCAACCGGGAATTAAGAGTTCAATTGATGACTCTAATTCTAAAGATGGAAGATACCAAGGAGGTTGGTGCTTATTTATAAAATTTTGACTATTATCGTTATTTCATTTTTTTTCCAATTAATGGAGTAAACTATTGAATGAGCATTAACCTAAACCTCAACTATGTCATTGATGGAATAAATTGTCAAAGAAACTAGTTTTATGGCTTTTCTATGTAATTATTCCTATTGTTATTTGATTAAATTTTGAAGAGATTAGATGATATTTACACGTAAACTATGCTCCTTTAATTGTAACTGTTCATTAACTTGGTACATCAAAGTTGAAAGAGCTAATTGTCAATTAAAGTGACATTAAAAATGACCGTTTCTATAGTGTATTATATTAAAAATGGAGGTTTTGTGCAGTAAAGAAAAGTAAATAAATGCAAGACATCATTTTTCATATATGGGGTTTTTTGTGTGTGTGTGTGTATCAGGTCATCTATTGCTTCGACTCTAATGAGAAGCCTAAGTAAACAATAAATGCACTAAAATATATGAAAAATAGTTTTTAAACCAATCTGATTCTGTCTATAATACTGTAAAAGAAAAGGTACTTTCCATATGTATAAAACTTAATAAAGCTTATAATATCTTTAATTTTTGTGGCTCTTCTTACCATTATTGAGAAAGTCCAGCATCGTTTTTGCATTTTATAATATACTTCCTGAAATGTTTCTTCGATGAGAGATAATATTGCCTTAAAGGTTGTCTTGCTTTTGTAGTTAGTAGGGAAATTAAGTTGGGATATATGTATTCAAAGTAAAAGGCAAAATATATAATAGTGGAAACAAAATTTAAGTAGAGAAATGGTGGTGGTGGTGTGGTAGAAGAGTTTAAATTAAATTTTGTATTTATTAATATGGCGTGATCACTTTCGCTACCCTTAACTCTCTCGGTAACTCTTTATCCTTTTTTATGACGTATTCCATGCATAATTTTTACATGTTATCCATTGCATGTTTTTACATATTAAGGAGTTGTATTTTTTCATGTATATGTAGTATTTTCATACATGGATGTTCTTCATTTTGGGTCAATTTTGTTTTGCATTTAAAGATATATAATTATTAATTGGTTATGAACTTATATAAGGAAGAAAATGAAAGGCTTAATAGATTCAAAATTAACGTTCTCTGAATAAATGAAAGTTGATTGAGTAGCAAAATATGTTTCCACCTATGTTTTCATAAATAAGACATGTGGAATTTGATTTATATGTGACCGCAAAATATGACTTGAAAACAATTAGATATTTTATTGTATAATTTGTTTCTTAAAATTCAGAGATATATGTACACCGAATTCAAATTTTGCTTCAATTTATTTAATGTATAAATTGATAGTTATTTGATTAAGATGGAAGGATATTGTAATTTTAATTTGAACTAGAATGATTGAGGTGAAAAAGGGAAGAAGTTAATATCAGGGAGAAATATAAGTCATTTTTTTTCTAAAGGTGGAAATCATTTTAGGGAATAATGTAACCAATGCGCAAAAATGGGAAGAAGTCAATATCAATGAGAAATATAAGATATTTTCTTTAAAGTCGTAAATAATATGACCAATGTAGAAAAGCAAGAAGAAGTTAATGTTACGAAGAAATATAAGCTATTTTTTCTAATGTTGGAAATAAATTTAGGGAATAATATAACCAATGCTCATTATTTATAACCGAATGCCAAATTATATCAAATCAGGTTTAACATATTTTAAACCTACGTAACGACCTAAAATTTATTACTTGAGTTTTTTGAATATTTAATTAGTTTTAAATATTCGATTTGGGATTTTTATTATAAAATCTATGTTCAAATAAATTATTCGATTTTTGGTGATGTATTTTTAATTTAATTTTTAGAAATTTCCATAATTTCTCATTTGAAAAATAAGTAAATTTTCGTTTGATGTATTTTACGTCAAACATTGTCATTTTCAAAATTTAATAGAACTTGATAATCGATGCATTTTATTTCTGCTCTATGACCACATCACGATTCTGTATACAATCATATTTTATTTTCTATCAATCACGGCTCGTAATTAGATGCGATACTATTTGGAAAAGTGTCGGAAATAAACGCACACATACATATGCGCATCCAATGCACAATTTTCCCCACAACCACCATATTGTCTCAGCACACAAAACTTGTCTTCCCTTGTCTTCATTAACAATGTCCGCCCTTGTCCTATTGGATTTATGGTTTCATTTATGGCTCTAGTGCCTATATATATGTAAGCAATAGACACACATCATCTTCTTACTGCCATGGTGCTTATTTCCTCCTGTTCATTTCCTCTCCTTTGAAACCATCCTCTGTAACCATGAAAATGTACTACCTCACCTCATCAAAAATCAATTCCTTCTCATTTACTCATTCTGAAAAAAATCGATCAAAATGGAAGTTGTTCATATCGATCCATAGGATTTTTAGGAATTGATGGCGATTAATTTCATTGAATATGGATCGAGTTATTGTCAAAAATCAGTAAGAAAATTTAAATGTTCTTAAACTTCAAAAAATCTTAACTCTTTGTAACAACCCTGTATTTTCTGATTATTATAATTGTATATTTTAATTATTTTAATTTAAATTCCTAATTTAAAAACTTTATTTTATTTATTAAAATGAATATATTTTGTTAATTGAAATATAAATGTTGATTTTGATGTGGATTAGAATTTCAAACATGCATAAATTGAATATTTCCAGAAAATGTGAATTTTGGTCAATCTGGTCAAACTTTGACTTTTAAATTGAAATTTTAAAAAGTTTGAAAATTTGAATTTTATCTTTTTATGAAAGTAAATAAAATTTCAAGAACAATGCTTTTCGTTTCGTTGAAATCCGAATAATATTGTGAAAGTTATGCTTTTTACAAAATTGGGTGTAAATTGTTTTATTTAACAATATTGTTTGTTTTAAATTATATAAATAATTTTTTTATTTGTCTTATCTTATTCTAAATTCTATTATATGTTATGTTACATATATATTTACCTTTTAAATATTTTGAAAGTGATGTTTGAATTTTTCCAAAGCTCACTGAATTTATTTTCTATTTTTAAAGGTTAGTTTCCATTTTTCTGCTATTTTCTTCATTTAAATTATATTTAATTAAAATTTAGTTATTCATTTTTATGTATGCATTTTATTTTTATGTTTTTATCTCTATTTATAAATATTTTTCATGCAGATACAATTTTTCCAAAGTTCATTTCATTTATTTTCAAATTTTCAAGCCTAATTTACATTTTTCTTTGTTATTTTCTTAATTTAATTATATTTAATTAATATTTATTTATTTATTTTTGTTTATTTACTATATTTTCGTGTTTTATCTGTATTTATACATATTTTACATGTATTTAAATTTTAAAAAGAAATGGTGGAAATTTGAAAGGTTTATGACTCTTTATTTGCTTAAGCCTTTTTGTATTCTGTCTTTTCATTTCCCAACTAACATCTCTTTAATTGGCTGCCTTAACTCCATTCTTCAGCCGTGTATTCTTCTTTCTTTTTCACGTGAAAGGGAATACTTCTCATACCCTAAAAATCACGACTTCATGAAGGAAAAAAAAAAGAAAAAAATATGGCTTCATCTCCTTTCTCTTTTCATTATTTTTCTAAGTTTTGCCTTCCTCTTCCACCTTGTTTGCTCGGCCCTACCACCCATCATCACCACCATCCTCTCCACCGTCACCAGCCACAGCAACCACCACTTCCTATTCTTACCACCACCTCAAGCAATGACCTTCAAGTGGACCAAACACCACAATACTTTGCACCTAACCCCTTGAAACCTTGCCTAGCCGAGCATAACTCCACTATCACCTTCATAGTTGCCTTGGCCACCCCCTATCTCCACCACCACCTACTGACCTGACCTATAAACATCACTCCAGCAATGACTAGACCTGAAGCATGTAGGGCCGAGCCCCACTTGATCCAAGGCCGAGCCTTGTTGAGCCCAGAACTCTACTCCTCTTTGCCTTGTCCCTTTATTTTTCCCATGTTGCAACTCCTATCCATCATCAACTATTTCATCTCCATTTTAACATGCATTTTTGATGCCATACCCGATCCAAACCAGAGCCTATATCATCAGCTATGGCCGAGCAAAAGAGCCCCTTGGTCGAGCTCTTGAATGATTAAAGCAAGGTCTAATCATTCTTGTCTTTGTTGCTTTGTATTTCCGTTTATTTCAATGTTGTTTTGTGTTAAGTAATTCATATGTTATATTGTTTGTGTCTATTGGATTGTTACAAGATGGTCATCTTGGCTCTCTTCACTCAATTGAATCACTAGTCGTGCTATATCGTGCTTGTCGTTCCCTTGGAATCGTTTTGTGCGCCGTAGTGGTCTTCAGCTTGAAAAGGTGAGTCCATCTCACTCGGACATTTATACTTATGAAATAGTGAATTGATGACAAATGTTTAGTAATATAAAATGTTTATGCAAGTAATGATGATCATATGATATGATATGCCATGTTATTACCATGTTAAAACTGTTAATTATCACCTGACATCTGATATATGACATTATATTGTGACATTGACATTGTTTACATTGTTTATGCATATATTCACACTACAAGTTCCCTGTTAGAATAGAATCACTATGGGTTGAAATGATACATACCCAAACGGACTTTAGATTAGGGAAAAATCATTATGGGCTGAAATGATAGGCCTGAGCGATTTTTATTGTATTTTATTTGACTTGGGATTGCGGGTTTGAAATGATAGAACCCGGGTTTTCTTTGTAAACTGCGGATTGAAATGATATATATCCGTATCACTTGACCTAGGTTAGAAAATTATATACAGACCCCGTGGTATATTTTTAAATGATATTTATTAAAATATGTATTTTTAAAAGTATGAAATTTTGATTTAAAAATATATATTTTATGGTTTTAAGAAAATTAAATATTAACTCTTGAAATTGTGAATTTGAGTACGTAAATGTGAAATAATTGAGATTTTAGACTTTAAATTTTATTTTAAAATGTAAATAAATAATGGAAATTAAAAATTAAAGTTTTAAAATTATATATGAAGTAAAATTTTAAGTTTTATTTAATTTATATGTTAATAAACAGTGAATTTTGACTTAATAAATGAATGGAGTTTTTAAAATTGAATATTTGATCTAAAAATTTTGTTGTGTTAAATCATATGTTAAAATGATTTTAAATGTGAAATTTTGAAGTCTAGAAATATGATTTTTAAGTTATAATAAAAATTTGGAGTTTTATTATTTTTTGTTTTGAAAAGCAAAAATGAAATCTGGAATTCATAGCATTTTCAAAATGTTGTAGTCTTTTGACAGCATTTTTAAATGCTATTGTTTTGAATCTAACAATGTTTGAAATAACTAAATATCTATTACGACATTTTATAAATGCCGTTATTCTTGAACTAAACCATTTTTGGAAGCTATAAGCTACGATAGCACTTTATAAATGCTGTCGTTGTTATAATTGACAATGTTTGAAATGTAATAGTTTTTAACACTGTTTGAGTTATATTTTAAAGTGTTAAATGATTTAAATTTTGGAAATTGATTAATTGTGAAATTTAAGAAGTTTTGAATATATTTTAATATTTAAATTTGAATTTTTAGGGAATTTAAATTTGTATTTGAATTTAAGTAAGGTTTACTTGTTTATGTGTTAAATGGAATGAAATGTAATGAGATAAATGAATTTTTGAATGGAATTTTTAATGTATTTTGTAATGATACTTGAAATAACAAATGAATGATTAAAAAATGATATTTAAATTGGAGTATTTGAATTTGAATTCAAATAATGATTTGATAATAAGGTTTGGAAATGATTTGATCTTTATTTTGATAAAGAATATGAATTAGAATGATATGTACTTTTGATAAATGAATATTTGAAGTTTATATTGGTATGAAAGGATATTTAGTTTAATTGTAAATTGAGTTTATTTAAATAATATTGGATTTATGAAATGAATATTTCAAAACTAAGTAATAATGAAACTAGATTTGAGATATATGAAATTATAAAATTTAGTTTTTGAAATGCGGGATATTAAAGCTTTGAAATATATTAAAAAAATTGAATAGTTTAATTTGTGGATCAAATCTATGTTTGAAATTGATATGATTTGAAATGGTTATTGGGAAATTTAATTGAAACTGATGGTTTGAATTGAATTAAGTTGGAAATTGAAAATTTGGGATTAATTGAATGAATTGTAAAATGTAAAGAATTAAATGAACATCCCATGATTTCAAATGTATGATTTTGAAATGTTATGATTTTCAAAGTGTAATTGTTTCAAGTATTTTTGGTTTCGAAAGAGTTATACTTTGAAAATATTATGATTTTGAAATGAATATATGTTTGAAATGTTTTGGTTTCGAAGTATAAACTATTTTGATTGAATAAATAGTTTTGAAATAAAAATGGTTTTGGTTTCGAGGTATAAACTAATTTGAAAGAAATATAGTTTGAAATGAAATGATTTGATCTTTTGAAGTATAAACTATTTTGAAATGACCACGGCGTTATAATAACGTTTGGTTGTTAAAGTGACCGGGATCGGAAGTTGTCATACTCTCTTCCAACTCCGAAAACCACTTTAACAACCGTGTACGCGGTGGAGATTCCAGAATGAAGTAGGATGGTGGAGACGTTCTTGAGGTATATTACGTGGACCCAACTCCCGTGAGTTGGCATAAGGTGGCTAAAACAGGAGCGATCTCGGGGTCATTCCTCCGATTGGACACATTCCTTCGATACTATACTCTTACTGGTGATTGATTAGATGGCCATCCTCCGATTTTGATTGGGAGTGTGTTCCTAGGTGGGCGTATGTGGCTGCTGCGTTACCACCAGCCCGTGTGCGTAATTGGTATATCTACCCTGGCATTGCCTTGTGTGCCGTGTCACCTACCATACCGAGCCTTTACTACGAGTTTGTTTTTCTCCCGTAGCCCGTGTGGTATCCTCTGACAGTCACCCGGAGTGGAGATGGCATGATATTGGATGGACTACTGGGACTATTATGTGTGAAGGGTGATATGGGTAGCCCGGAATGCTATTTAAAAGTATGTTTATTTTACTGTAGACATTATTATAATAGCGCAATATTACTACATAGTAAATAGTTTAACGGATCCTTAATGGATGGGCGATCCCAAGCATCCTTTAAGTTACTGATGCATTTTTGTTACTGTTCATTTGAGTTGATTTATAGTTCATAAGTATTTATGTCCTGACTCGAGTGTTTTGTGTTTTGCTTTACGCTCGAGTCAGATTGAGTGAGTTAGCATTCAAGATTCACCCTCGGAGTTGGAGCTTTCCTTGAAGATCCAGCCATCCATTTTGCTTTCTGTATCCAGTGATTTCAGTGATGTATTCTGATTTGTACCTGATGTATCTTGTTACTTTTTGTTGTATCATGTTTAACACTGATGTATCTTATTTTTATATAGTAGCTTCATGAACTACTATTTCTTTTAAATTCCGCTGCATTATTAAATACTCTGTGTCTGTGATCTGTGATTATGTATTTACTGTATATTCTGAGATTTGCCAAATTTTATTTACAACGCGGTATTTTGAGCAATTCAAGTCCGACATGTGCGGATGCGAATGGTTGAAAACATCGGGTCGTTATAGTTGGTATCAGAGCTTTGGTAGCTCTAGGCAAAACTCAGTATATAGGGTAAATGTATTTACAGAATCACTTTCATTCGAGTTTAAACCTCTTCCTTTTTGACTCGATTCCTTTGAATTTTGGAACATTCCCTGTGGTTCCAAAATCCATTCGTGTCCCTCACTATTTATCTTCTTTTGTTTCTGGAGTATCCCATAACTCCACTTCAAAAGATCTTCATAATGAGTCGGCGGTCTTGCCAACCTCAAATTTATTTGTAAAAGGGGAAAACCCCTTTACAACAACATCGATTCACCAGAGATTCTATATCCTCGGTTTAGATGCTAGTATTTCTTATAATTTCGAACTCTACATCTTGAGATCGAATGTCGATTTACCCAAGAAATCCACATCGATCTTATTCTTTAAGTCACGGTTGACCCGGTTAAGGTTGCCCGCGATTTATATAAACTCATCCATCTCCCTATTCTGTTATTTAATCATCTCATCTTTGTTTCCAACTTATCTTCAAATTATTTTTGAAATGTATTTGTAAACTAATATTTAAAATGTTTTATATATTGTGTTGTTTGAGTTGTTGATGTTGATTTGGGTTTCTAATCGATTCGTCTGATCAACGCTATCGATAAAATTTCCAAAACACTTGAACAGAGCAAACTGACACAATATGTTTTTAAAATTTAGTAATGAAATAAATTTTGTGAAATAAATTTTGTAACTATATTATAAATCTTTATCTGGATTTTTATTTGAATTGGTTGTTAAGAAATAATATTTGATTCTATTGTTTCATATATCTAATTGAACTATAAAACATGGTTATAAATTTATTTGGAAATTTAAAATGAATGTAAAACAAGAATTTGAGAATTTAATTTCCGATGGATTTCAAACTTTGTGTTTAAAGTTTTAAGGGATATATTATTTAAAGTATTTTCGAATAGAAATTTGTTTCCAAATAATTTTAAATTTAAATTTAGTGCTCTTCTCTTTGTCACTGGAAAATAATTTCGGTGATGACTGCAGCATCATTGACATTCATTTTCGAGTTTCGAAGTGAAGAGACCATTCTGTAGTCTTGCTACAGTTTTGTTTTGTGAAAATTTAATTGATTTTAATTTCTAAAATAAGAATGGATTATAACAGATGCTGATATTTGATTTAAATTTGAATGGATATATACATATAGTATATGAGCATTTATTTATCTCTAAATAGTTTGGAATTTATCGGAAATTTAATTCCTAAATTTTATCTTCAAAGATAATTTCTAAGTATAATTTCAAGATTTGGATAAATATTCAAGCTTGGAATAATTGAATTAGAAAGTTTTATTTGTATAATACACAATTTCATTCCAATATAACTTACCTTAATTTTCAGAAGTTGAATATGTAATTGAATAATATACAATATAAAAAAAAAGATTTTATAAATAAAATTTGAGGGATTATAATAAATGTTATACACTTAAATTTTAGTTATAAAAAGATTAACAGTGGTAAATAGAAAAAGGGGTAATGGAATAATTTACAATATAAAATGATGATAAACGTACTAAGAATAAGATAAAGCAGTTATAAGAAGTATAAATATATGTAACATAGGTGATAAAATGTATTGAGAGGAATAAATTAAAATTTTTAATTAGGAATAAGGAAGAATTAAATTTTGTTAAGTACATTTTGAATATAATAAATGATTTTTTTTTCAAATCCATGATTTTTGAAATTGTTAATTTAAGATAATTAGATGATAAGATAATGAAATTAGAGATAGTTTAGATTTAACTTATGTAAGATTTATAATCAATTTAAGTTGAAATTTTCATGGTTTCAAATTTATTATCTTATTTTGTAATTCAAACTATCTTTTGGTTGTCCTAATTTCCCTTATCTTGCTACAGAATGGGAGGCTATTGCTTATACCAGTCTGTTTAGAAATCTTTCTATAATCTTTAATAATCTTTGGTACTCATCTTTGAATCTGAGCACTGCTTGCCATCCACAGACCGTCGGTCAAACGGGAAGGGTGAATCCGATTCTAAATGATTTTTTTTTTCTCGTGCTTGTGTTCTTGATTCTTGAAGATCTTGGAAAGATCATCTCCACATTGTTAAACTTACCTATAGTAACAGTTATCAGGTATAATTTTAATCGTCTTGTCATCTTGTCTTAATACTATTTCATTCTATCTTTTTCTGTGCTTTCCCGTACCTTATTCCTTTTCGGGGACGAAAAGTTTTGAGTGGGGGAGAGTGTAACAACCCTGTATTTTTTGATTATTGTAATTGTATATTTTAATTATTTTAATTTAAATTTCTAATTTAAAAATTTTATTTTATTTATTAAAATGAATATATTTTGTTAATTGAAATATAAATGTTGATTTTGATGTGGATTAGAATTTCAAACATGCATAAATTGAATATTTCCAGAAAATGTGAATTTTGGTCAATCTGGTCAAACTTTGAATTTTAAATTTAAATTTTAAAAAGTTTGAAAATTTGAATTTTATCTTTTTTCTGGAAGTAAATAAAATTTCAAGAACAATGCTTTTCGTTTCGTTGAAATCCGAATAATATTGTGAAAGTTATGCTTTTTACAAAATTGGGTGTAAATTGTTTTATTTAACAATATTGTTTATTTTAAATTATATAAATAATTTTTTTATTTGTCATATATTATTCTAAATTCTATTATATGTTATGTTACATATATATTTACCTTTTAAATATTTTGATAGTGATGTTTGAATTTTTCCAAAACTCACTGAATTTATTTTCTATTTTTAAAGGTTAGTTTCCATTTTTCTGCTATTTTCTTCATTTAAATTATATTTAATTAAAATTTAATTATTCATTTTTATTTATGCATTTTATTTTTATGTTTTTATCTTTATTTATAAATATTTTTCATGCAGATACAATTTTCCCAAAATTCATTTCATTTATTTTCAAATTTTCAAGCCTAATTTACATTTTTCTTTGTTATTTTCTTAATTTAATTATATTTAATTAATATTTATTTATTTATTTTTGTTTATTTACTATATTTTCGTTTTTTATCTGTATTTATACATATTTTACATGTATTTAAATTTTAAAAAGAAATGGTGGAAATTTGAAAGGTTTATGACTCTTTATTTGCTTAAGCCTTTTTGTATTCTGTCTTTTCATTTCCCAACCAACATCTCTTCAATTGGCTGCCTTAACTCCATTCTTCAGCCGTGTATTTTTCTTTCTTTTTCACGTGAAAGGGAATACTTCTCATCCCCTAAAAATCACAACTTCATGAAGAAGAAAAAAAAAAGTATGGCTTCATCTCCTTTCTCTTTTATTATTTTTCTAAGTTTTGCCTTCCTCTTCCACCTTGCTTGCTCGGCCCTACCACCCATCATCACCGCCATCCTCTCCACCATCACCAGCCACAGCAACCAGCACTTCCTATTCTGACCACCACCTCAAGCAATGACCTTCAAGTGGACCAAACACCACAATACTTTGCACCTAACCCCTTGAAACCTTGCCTAGCCGAGCATAACTCCACTATCACCTTCATAGTTGCCTTGGCCACCCCCTATCTCCACCACCACCTACTGACCTGACCTATAAACATCACTCCAGCAATGACTAGACCTGAAGCATGTAGGGCCGAGCCCCACTTGATCCAAGGCCGAGCCTTGTTGAGCCCAGAACTCTACTCCTCTTTGCCTTGTCCCTTTATTTTTCCCATGTTGCAACTCCTATCCATCATCAACTATTTCATCTCCATTTTAACATGCATTTTTGATGCCATACCCGATCCAAACCAGAGCCTATATCATCAGCTATGGCCGAGCAAAAGAGCCCCTTGGTCGAGCTCTTGAATGATTAAAGCAAGGTCTAATCATTCTTGTCTTTGTTGCTTTGTATTTCCGTTTATTTCAATGTTGTTTTGTGTTAAGTAATTCATATGTTATATTATTTGTGTCTATTGGATTGTTACAAGATGGTCATCTTGGCTCTCTTCACTCAATTGAATCACTAGTCGTGCTATATCGTGCTTGTCGTTCCCTTGGAATCGTTTTGTGTGCCGTAGTGGTCTTCAGCTTGAAAAGGTGAGTCCATCTCACTCTGACATTTATACTTATGAAATAGTGAATTGATGACAAATGTTTAGTAATATAAAATGATTATGCAAGTAATGATGATCATATGATATGCTATGCCATGTTATTACCATGTTAAAACTGTTAATTATCACCTGACATCTGATATATGACATTATATTGTGACATTGACATTGTTTACATTGTTTATGCATATATTCACACTGCAAGTTCCCTGTTAGAATAGAATCACTATGGGTTGAAATGATACATACCCAAACGGACTTTAGATTAGGGAAAAATCGTTATGGGTTGAAATGATAGGCCTGAGCGATTTTTATTGTATTTTATTTGACTTGGGATTGCGGGTTTGAAATGATAGAACCCGGGTTTTCTTTGTAAACTGCGGATTGAAATGATATATATCCGTATCACTTGACCTAGGTTAGAAAATTATATACAGACCCCGTGGTATATTTTTAAATGATATTTATTAAAATATGTATTTTTAAAAGTATGAAATTTTGATTTAAAAATATATATTTTATGGTTTTAAGAAAATTAAATATTAACTCTTGAAATTGTGAATTTGAGTACGTAAATGTGAAATAATTGAGATAGACTTTAAATTTTATTTTAAAATGTAAATAAATAATGGAAATTAAAAATTAAAGTTTTAAAATTATATATGAAGTAAAATTTTAAGTTTTATTTAATTTATATGTTAATAAACAGTGAATTTTGACTTAATAAATGAATGGAGTTTTTAAAATTGAATATTTGATCTAAAAATTTTGTTGTGTTAAATCATATGTTAAAATGATTTTAAATGTGAAATTTTGAAGTCTAGAAATATGATTTTTAAGTTATAATAAAAATTTGGAGTTTTATTATTTTTTGTTTTGAAAAGCAAAAATGAAATATGGAATTCATAGCATTTTCAAAATGTTGTAGTCTTTTGACAGCATTTTTAAATGCTATTGTTTTGAATCTAACAATGTTTGAAATAACTAAATATCTATTACGACATTTTATAAATGCCGTTATTCTTGAACTAAACCATTTTTGGAAGCTATAAGCTACGATAGCACTTTATAAATGCTGTCGTTGCTATAATTTGACAATGTTTGAAATGTAATAGTTTTTAACACTGTTTGAGTTATATTTTAAAGTGTTAAATGATTTAAATTTTGCAAATTGATTTATTGTGAAATTTAAGAAGTTTTGAATATAGTTTAATATTTAAATTTGAATTTTTAGGGAATTTAAATTTGAATTTGAATTTAAGTAAGGTTTACTTGTTTATGTGTTAAATGGAATGAAATGTAATGAGATAAATGAATTTTTGAATGGAATTTTTAATGTATTTTGTAATGATACTTGAAATAACAAATGAATGACTTATTTGATTTAAAAAATGATATTTAAATTTGAGTATTTGAATTTGAATTCAAATAATGATTTGATAATAATGTTTGGAAATGATTTGATCTTTATTTTGATAAAGAATATGAATTAGAATGATATGTACTTCTGATAAATGAATATTTGAAGTTTATATTGGTATGAAAGGATATTTAGTTTAATTGTAAATTGAGTTTATTTAAATAATATTGGATTTATGAAATGAATATTTCAAAACTAAGTAATAATGAAACTAGATTTGAGATATATGAAATTATAAAATTTAGTTTTTGAAATGCGGGATATTAAAGCTTTGAAATATATTAAAAAAATTGAATAGTTTAATTTGTGGATCAAATCTATGTTTGAAATTGATATGATTTGAAATGGTTATTGGGAAATTTAATTGAAACTGATGGTTTGAATTGAATTAAGTTGGAAATTGAAAATTTGGGATTAATTGAATGAATTGTAAAATGTAAAGAATTAAATGAATATCCCATGATTTCAAATGTATGATTTTGAAATGTTATGATTTTCAAAGTGTAATTGTTTCAAGTATTTTTGGTTTCGAAAGAGTTATACTTTGAAAATATTATGATTTTGAAATGAATAAATGTTTGAAATGTTTTGGTTTCGAAGTATAAACTATTTTGATTGAATAAATAGTTTTGAAATAAAAATGGTTTTGGTTTCGAGGTATAAACTATTTTGAAATAAATATAGTTTGAAACGAAATGATTTGATCTTTTGAAGTATAAACTATTTTGAAATGACCACGGCGTTATAATAACGTTTGGTTGTTAAAGAGACCGGGATCGAAAGTTGTCATACTCTCTGCCAACTCCGAAAACCACTTTAACAACCGTGTACGCGGTGGAGATTCCAGAATGAAGTAGGATGGTGGCGACGTTCTTGAGGTATATTACGTGGACCCAACTCCCGTGAGTTGGCATAAGGTGGCTAAAACAGGAGCGATCTCGGGCCAAGTGAGGTCATTCCTCCGATCGGACACATTCCTTCGATACTATACTCTTACTGGTGATTGATTATATGGCCATCCTTCGATTTTTATTGGGAGTGTGTTCCGAGGTGGGCGTATGTGGCTGCTGCGTTACCACCAGCCCATGTGCGTAATTGGTATATCTACCCTGGCATTGCCTTGTGTGCCGTGTCACCTACCATACCGAGCCTTTACTACGAGTTTGTTTTTCTCCCGTAGCCCGTGTGGTATCCTCTGACAGTCACCCGGAGTGGAGATGGCATGATATTGGATGGACTACTGGGACTATTATGTGTGAAGGGTGATATGGGTAGCCCGGAACGCTATTTAAAAGTATGTTTATTTTACTGTAGACATTATTATAATAGCGCAATATTACTACATAGTAAATAGTTTAACTGATCCTTAAAGGATGGGCGATCCCAAGCATCCTTTAAGTTGCTGATGCATTTTTGTTACTGTTCATTTGAGTTGATTTATAGTTCATAAGTATTTATGTCCTGACTCGAGTGTTTTGTGTTTTGCTTTACGCTCGAGTCAGATTGAGTGAGTTAGCATTCAAGATTCACCTTCGGAGTTGGAGCTTTCCTTGAAGATCCAACCATTCATTTTGCTTTCTGTATCCAGTGATTTCAGTGATGTATTCTGATTTGTACCTGATGTATCTTGTTACTTTTTGTTGTATCATGTTTAACACTGATGTATCTTATTTTTATATAGTAGCTTCATGAACTACTATTTCTTTTAAATTCCGCTGCATTATTAAATACTCTGTGTCTGTGATCTGTGATTATGTATTTACTGTATATTCTGAGATTTTCCAAATTTTATTTACAACGCGGTATTTTGAGCAATTCAAGTCCGACATGTGCGGATGCGAATGGTTGAAAACATCAGGTCGTTATACTCTTGATCTGGGTCGAATCGCTCGACGCCGCTAGCGCTGTTGAGTTCGTATCGAAAGGCAGTATTTTACTGAAGTTAAGGCAGGATTCTGCTATGATGGATTGGAATGTTCAAAAGTAGGGTTTAGATTTACTTTCGATTTGAGCATCGATTGAAGATTTGGAGTTTGGCGTTATGATCGTGGAGGAGAGAGCTTCAAATGGTGAAATTTTGTTTAGTTTCGGCCTCGAAAAGTATCGCATCTTCTTAGGCTTGGTCTCGATTTGAGGCTTGGTTTAGTTGTTCGGGTTTCGCTACGGAGGCTGGCAAGCATGGCGGAGGTGGTCAGTGAGATGAGATCAGGATTTGGGACGCGTTAGTGGCCTCGCTTGGCTGGATGGTGGCGCGTAAAAGTGTGTACATGCACCGTGTGCATGCAAGTTTTGGGTTCTAGAAAAAAAGAATGAAGGGAGGAGTGTGACGCCCCACCTCTATAATCACACTAGACAAGGACACTATGCGGTAATGCCGTCGACTAGTACGAAGAATAAGGCTGTTGAGGAGCGGCCATCTGTGTAATTGCTTTATGCGAGTACCGCTATGTCAAATAGTACGACATGCATTTCATTTCAAAAGGGAACCCGACGTATCAAATACGAACTCAAAGCTACTATACAATGGCTATGTGGACTTCGAAAACAAATACAGAAATAAGCATAACACAGACCAGTCACGTATATCCATATCACAAAGGCGGAAACGATATATCACATGAAAGTGTATATCAAAGTAGTGGTCATACAAGGTCCACTACATCACAAAAGAATAAGTACAAGTGCCAGAAAAAAGAATATGTATACATCAGGGAGTCTCTATCTCAAGAGTGTAAAAGCAAAAACTACTAAGCTAAGTAGTGAGCCAAAAGTCAGAAGCTAGTCCTTGCTAAGAAGTCAAGTGGAAGCACATGTAACATCTCGGTCCGACCCGAGTATTATTTGAGAAGAGAAATAATAAACGGATCAGTCTAGCTATAAATATCATATAAAGTGAGATATGATAAGAGATATGAAAAAAATGTATGATAACAAAATGCCATACTGTAACAAATCAAATAACAACAAAAATCATATAATATCTCAAATCATCTCAAACATCCAAAAAGAATCGCATTCTTTAAATTATTCACCAAAAACACAAATAATTGATAAAGCCCATCAATGCCTATCATTTAAATTGGTGAAACACAAATTCTAGAAATCATCAACGGGAAATCCAGAAATCAAAAAGAGGGGGGGCCTAGCACAAACGGGAGCATGAAAACTCACCAACACGTGCATCACTACGGAACGTTATTCCATGGTCGCTAACCATCAATTTTGAGCCGAGGCTCCACAAACGGCCTGAAGACCGTGGATTGCTACCCCACCAATTTTTGAGACGAAACTCCACAAACGGGGTTTAGTTCCCCATACAAACAAAGAGACGTCACATATCGCTAGTCTAAATCACAAAATGATCATCATCGACCATCAAGAAGTGTCGATTACGCTAAGCTAGTAAATAAATGAGTTTAGCTTCATGTCCCATAACAACTGGCTTAACTTAAATTTTTACTAACAAATTGTAGATTTCCACTCGAAGATTTTCACAAGATTTTTCAAACAAGTCCAAAAATTAATCGACGAAGTAAATGCAAGCGTTTCATACCACTTGTTTTGCTAAGCCGTTTAATTAGATTTCTCACATGAATGGGGTAAAGATTTGTATATACTAATAGGTTGGAAAACGGTTTTATAGACGAGCTTTGTATTAAAAATAGAGTTTAAATCATCTTTGTGAAAGAGTTTGTATATTTACTACTAGTATAGAAACCTTTGTATTTCAAAGTGACAAATCACAAAAGTGATTGTAAAAACAATCAATCACCAAAAATTCACATACGAAGACGTGAACCAATTCCATAATCGATACCGAACCCACATAAATGGATATTTCCAAAAATCCCGAAAAAGAAATTATCAAAGCCAACAAAAGTGATAACAACTAATTGGATCAACAAGAATCGATTTAAAATTGGAAATCTACACAAAAACGGAAAATTTGGCTAAGATAAGCAGATTTAGTCGATTTAACTATGTGGTCAGTCGACCGATACTATGCCTAGAAACTTTCGGTTTTCAGGTGCAATCCACTGAACTGCATGGTCAGTCGACTGATAGTATGCCCGGAAACTTTCAGTTTCCAGGATCATTCGACTGAACTACATGGTCAGTCGATTGTTACTATGCCTAGGAACTTTCTGTTCCCAGTTTCAGTTGACTAATCTAACAGTTCAGTCGACTGAACTGCCAATTTCAGTATTTTCAGCCTAGCCCCTAAGAGGGGCAAAAATCCTAACCGGAGGCGATCGAACGAGCAACGAGGACTAGGGATTTATGCCAAGCGACAACTCAGCCTTATGGCACTTCAATTCACCCCGAAAACATGTTCAACCATCAAAGATAGGATTTTTAAAGATTTTTGACTTCATAACACCAAAATTGGAATATTCATCAAACCAATTCAATTCAACAGCAAATGGACAAGGAATAGATGTTAGGAATTAATATCTAACAACTATCAAATATATAGACATAGATGTGAGTTCAAAAACTCATTTTTAACCCCAAAACAACAAATGAGAAGCTCTAGAACAAGCAAAGATTGATCTCTCTTCAACAAAACCTCTAGAATCTTCAACCTATTATCAAAGGTGAAGTTTTTCCTAAGTTAGGTTATAGGAATTTTCAGAAAATTGAAGAGGGATTGAGATGGAGAAGATGAAGACGATGCTTACCTAAGCTTCTCTTGGATTTCGGACTTGAATTTGATAATTCATAAGATAATTAGGGCTTAGGAATTTCTAATTTATTTCATTTTTCTTTTAGCTTGAGTGTTAGGAAATAATAGAGTGAGTGAAAAGGAGTTGGATGAAGGATTAGGTTATTAGACTAATCAAAGGGCTGAAACCCAAAAACAAAGCCCAATAGAAAAATAGTAAAATTCTAACCAACTCCAAACATATCGATGTTTATACTTAAAAAGGTCGCAAACGCCATTTTGGACTCAATGGAAGTGGTCTCGAGTCCTAATTCGACTGTTTGCCAAAAATAACATTTCAGACCTTAATCTGACTAATGATGCTATATTTAAATAAATATTTAAATATACAATCGTAAAATATGCAGGTTGTTACTGACTCCCCTCCTTAAAGAAATTGCATCCTCGCAATACTTAAGAAGAAAACAAAGAGTAACAACTGAAAAAGCATATCAACATAAAAGAAAATTTGAAATAAGAAGTTCACCTCAAAGAGCTCGAGAGAGTAAGTCCGGATGTGTTCGCTCGATGAATTCTTTGGATTCCCAAGAACAATCCTTAGGATTTGAGGACCATTGAACTTTCACAAGAGTAACATCTTTATTTCGAAGGAGTTTAACCTCCATAGCAATGCTACGAATAGGAAGTTGCTCATAAGTCAAATTAGCTGAAACCTTAACTTCTTCAATAACACTGGGCTCAAGAATAGAATCAGAATCTCTAAGGCATTTCCGTAGTTGAGAGACGTGGAAAACGTCGTGAATAGCAGAAAATTAAGCCGGTAATAAAAGGCGATAAACCACGGAACCAATACGTTCCATGGTGGAAAATAGACCAATATATCGAGGTGCTAATTTTTCCGATCGACTGAAATGCACAACATCCTTCATAGGTGAAACACGAATAAACACCAAATCTCCCACAGAAAATTCCAAATACCTTCTCCGGTTATCGGCATAGGATTTTTTTTCTATTTTGAGCTTCTTTCATCCTATGATGAATAAGGTCAATCTTTTCTATGGAATCAAGAAAAAAATCTGGACCTAAACCAACTTCTCACCAGTCTCATACCAACAAGAAGGAGATCGGCATGGCCTTCCATAGAGTGTCTCAAAAGGTGCCATACCGAAACTAGATTGGAAGCTATTATTATAGAAAACTCAACAAGAGAAATTTTATCTTCTCAACTTCCACCAAAATCAAGAACACATGCACGAAGAAGATCTTCAAGTGTTTGATTCACATGCTCGGTTTGTCCGTTGGACCGAGGATGATAAGTGGTGCTAAAATTAAGCTTTGTTCCCAAAACTTTTTGAAGACTCTTCCAAAATCCACTAGTAAATAATGGATCACGATCACTAACAATAGAAGTAGAAACTCCACGAAATTTAACAATTTCCCTAACATAGAGTTTGGCCAAAAGAGGTAGGTCTGATTGGACCGAAGGGAATAAAATGGGCGGATTTTGTAAGTCTATCAACTATCACCCATATGCTATCATGACCCAAACGAGAATGGGGAAGACCGTCAATAAAGTCCATGGAGACTGGATCCCACTTCCAAACTGGAATATCCAAAGGTTGCAATAACCCACCATGCCTTTGATGCTCGACCTTTACGAGTTGACAAATCATGCAACACTTAATATAGTTAGCAATATCGGATTTCATAATAAAGTTTCTTCATATCCGTGTACATTTTACTACTACCGGGAAGAATGGTAAATTTAGAACGATGAGAATCTTCTAAAATTTCTTTATGAAGATTACTAATATTTGGCACGATGAGTCTACCAAATTTTCGAATGACGCCACGAGCATCAATATCAAAGTTTTTCAAACCTTCAATATCAATTTTATCCCTACAATTTTGGCTAAGAAGAGCCAATTCAGGATCTAGCTTTTGATCTTTAAGGATGCGGTCTAAAAGAGAAGAATGAGCCTCAAGGCTACACAAAACAAGAGATGAACATGGTTCGGATCCACGATCTCGAATCTCGCAAGTGGAAAAAGTCTCGAGATCCCTCCATTCAGATATCATCATAGAAACAACCGCTTGTTGCTTTCGGCTAAGGGCATTAGCAACACGATTCCCCTTTCTCGGAGTATAAAGAATATTAAGATTATAAGATGCAAGGAACTCAAGCCAATGTTGTTGACGCAAATTAAGTTCCTTTTGAGAAAATAAATACTTCAAAGATTTATGATCGGTGTAGAGAACAAATTTCTCTCCTATAAGATAATGACGCCAAATTCTACGGGCAAAAACAATAGCCGCTAGCTCTAAATCATGAGTGGCATATCCAGTCTCGGCAGGCTTTATTTGCCTAGAAGCATAAGCAATAATACGTTCCCTTTGCATAAGAACGACTCCTAAACCAACACGACTAGCATCAGTATAAACAATAAAGCCTTGGTTCCCTTCGGGAATCACAAGAATAGGAGCATTGAAAAGGAGTTCTTTTAATTTCTGGAAAGAAGCTTCACATTTGTCCTACCAAATGTACTTAACTCCCTTCTTTGTCAAACTAATAAGAGGCATGAAAATTTCAGAAAAGATTTTTATGAACCGACGGTAATTGCCCGTCAATCCAAGAAAATTACGAATTTACGTCACACTCTTCGATTTCTTCCAATTTTGAATCGCTTCGATCTTTGAAGGATCCATGGAAATTCCAGAATCAGAAATAATCTGCCCGAGAAATTTCACACGAGATTGCCAAAAGTGGCACTTAGAAAATTTTACTTTCAATTGATTGCTCCTAAGAGTTTCCAACAAAACCCGAAGATGTTTTTGATGCTCTTTCTCGGTTTTAGAATAAAAAAATATCATCTATAAAGATGAGAATAAATCGATCGAGGAAGTATTTGAAAACTCGATTCATAAGTCGAAAAAATAAGCTGGAGCATTCGTTAAACCAAATGGAATAGAGAGCCATTCATAATATCCATAAAGAGTACGGAATGATGTCAAAGGAATGCTATCCTCTACAATACGAAGTTGATGAAAATTGGTTACTAGGTCTAACTATGAAAAGGCTCTAGCTCCACTAAGTTGATTGAATAGATCATCAGTCCTAGGTAAAGGATATTTATTCTTGATTGTGAGATCATTAAGCTTGCGGTAGTCAACGCAAAACCTAAGTGTACCGTCGGATTTCTTTACAAAAATAACTGAAGCTCCCCAAGAAGAGGAACTAGAACAAATGAATTTCTTCACTTCCAAATCGGATAATTGTTTACACATCTCCTCATTTTCCTTGTTGGACATACGATAAGGAGGACAGTGATAGGTAGAGCTCCACGTATTAGATTAATTCTGAACTCAATTGCTCACTTAGGGGGTAATCCTAAAACGGGCTCAAATATGTCAGAAAATTCACGAACAACGTGAATGAGGAAAATGACATTCTCCTCATCATCATTATCATCATCATGAGGGTTTAGAGAATATAAGGATGCCACCGAATTAGAATCTGAATCTTTAAGAACAATAGAAATCTGCTTAACAGATTGAGGATGTCGAAGATGTATAGTCCTATCAGGACACAGGATGTGGGCTTCATAACGGTTAAGCCAATCCTTTCCTGAAATCATTCTGAAACCTAAATAACGCATTACATGAAAATCGGCTCGGAACGCATAATCATATAAAATAATCTCGAGATCTTCATAACGTAAACTGAGTGTTGCAGATCCACCAACCGGATTCGCAATTCTCAATGAAGTCATCAAGCCCATAACATTTAAAGAAAAAGTATCAACAAGTTCTTTTGATATAAAAGAGTGGGATGCACCCGTGTCAAAAGAACTCGAATAGGAAGATCGCGAAACATCATAATGCCATCAAGGATAGAATGAGAAATACCTTGACCACGAAAAGTGTTACTAGGAGCTTGCACAACATTTATCTTTCCCTCATTCTTGATTTGAAGTTTGGGACATGAAGATATATAATGACCCGAACTTTTGCAATAGCGACAAGTAAGGGGCTTCCGACACTTATTTGCGTAATGGTCCTTAGAACCACAATTGCAGCATTACCTACGATTAGAGGTAGGATTCTTTGCTACCGAAGTTGCTTGTTTCCCTTTCTTGTTGGGATTAGGATTGAACTTCATAGGCCTCTTCTTATTGTTGTTGAAGTTCAGTTTGGCACCAACAACTTCAACATCACTTTCTTTATCTTCCTCTTCAAGTCGAAGAGCGATATCAACAAGCTGATCGAAAGAAACTTCCAATTTCAGAAGTAATGGATTTTTGGGGTTCTTATTCAACCCATAAATAAACCTCAGATTTTTCTTCAATGGGGTATCAATATGCTTGACCCTATATTTAGAAAGAGATTTAAAAGATGCGACATAGTTTTTCACAGAAGATTCATCTTGAACAAGGTCAATAAAGCGTCGAGCTAAAGTTACTTTTTCAGCTTTCGGCATAAATTTCAACTCGAATCTTTCCCGGAATTTCTCCTAAGTAAGATCCGCTCAGAAATCAAAATCTCATACCAATTTAATGCTCTTTCCTCGAGCATGCTAGAAGCCACTTGGAAACGATGTAGATCAACAAGATTCATACGAGAAAAGATGCGATCGCATGTTCTAAGCCAAGCTTGGACTTCTATTACGCTTTCAAAACCCTTGAATGGCTTTCCATCCAAATTTGTATAATCACTGCACAATCATGCAAACCCAGATTTAGGGGGAGTAGGCTCCGGAATAGGTACGACTGCTTGTGCATTCTTCACGAGATCTAAGATCTACTGGGTAGAAATAAATACTCCATCATGAGGAGTAGCACTGGATTGGCCGGCGCTGGGATGGCTTGGCCTAGCCATTTCTCTTCTTTAAGAAAGAAAGAAAGAAGAAAAATGTTATTCTCGTAATGAATATCAAACAAACTTGATTGATAAAATAAGGCATCATAAAAGAAAATAAGATAGAACGGGTCCAATGACTCGAATTAAATCCTAAGGCACGATTCCTAAGGGAGACTTAGGACAATGATACTTGCTATAATATTCTATATTGTCCCGAAGTTTGGCTCTAATACCAAGCTGTGATGCCTCACCTCTATACTCACACTAGACAAGGATACTACGGGGTAAAGTCGTCGATTAGCACGAAGAAAAGGTTGTTGAGGAGCGACCATCTGTGTAATTGCTTTGTGCAGGTACCGATATGTCAGCAGTACGACATGCATTTCATTTCAGGAGGGAATCCGACATATCAAATACGAACTCAAAGCTACTACGCAGAATCTATGTGGACTACAGAAACAAATATAGAAATAAGCATAAAACAAATCAGTCATAGATATACATGTCACAAAGGCAAAAACAGATATGGATATATCACATAAAAGTGTACATCAAAGTAGTGGTCATACAAGTTCCACTACATCACAAAAGAATAAGTACAAGTGCCAGACAAAAGAATATGTATACATAAGAGAATCTCTATCTCAAGAGTATAAGAGCAAAAACTACTAAGCTAAGTAGTAAGCCAAAAGTCAGAGCTAGTCCTTGCTAAGAAGTCAAGTGGAAGTACCTGTAACACCTTGGTCGGACCTGAGTATTATTTAACAAGAGAAATAATAAATGGATCAGTTTAGCTATAAATATCATATAAAGTGAGACAGGATAAGAGATATGACAAAAACGTATGATAATAAAAATGCCATACTATAACAAGTATACATCAGATAACAACAAAAATCATACAATATCTCAAATCATCTCAAACATACAAAAAGAATCGCATTCTTTAAATTATTCACCAAAAACACAAATAATTGATAGAGCCCATCAATGCCTATCATCTAAATTGATGAAACACAAATTCTAGAAATCATCAACGGGAAATCCAGAAATCACAAAAGGGGGAGGCCTAACACAAATGGGAGCATGAAAACTCACCAACACGTGCATCACAAACGGAACGCTACTCCATGGTCGCTAACATCAATTTTGAGCTGAGGCTTCACAAACGGCCCAAAGACCATGGGTCGCTACCCTACAAAATTTTGAGCTGAAAGTCCACAAATGGGGTTTAGTTCCCTACATAAACATAGAGATATCGCATATCACTAGTCTAAATCACAAAATAATCATCATCGACCATCAAGAAGTGTCGATTACACTAAGCTAGTAAATAAATGAGTTTAGCTTCATTTCCATAATCACTGGCGTGACTTAAATATATACAAACAAATTGTAGGTTTCCAGTCGAAGATTGTCACAAGATTTTTCAATCAAATAAGTCCAAAAATTAACCGACGAAGAAAACGTAAGCAATCCATACCACTTGTTTTGCTAAGACATTTAATTAGATTTCTCAAACGAATGAGGTAATGGTTTGTGTAAACTAATAGGTTGGAAAACAGTTTTATAAATGAGCTTTGTATTAAAAATAGAGTTGAAATCATCTTTGTGAAAGAGTTTGACTATTTACCACTAATATAGAAACCTTTGTATTTCAAAGTGATAAATCACAAAAATGATTGTAAAGACAATCAATCACCAAAAATTCACATATGAAGATGGGAATCAATTCCAAAGAAATCGATACCGAACCCATCAAGATGGATATTCCCAAAAATCCCCAAAAAGAAATTATCAAAGCCAACAAAAGTGATAACAACTAATCGGATCAATGAGAACCGATTTAAAATTGGAAATCCACACAAAAATGATAAATTTGGCTGAGATAAAAAGAATCAGTCGACTGAATTGCGGGGTCAGTCAACTGATATTATGCCTAGAAACTTTTCGCTTCCAAGTTCAGTCGACTGAACTGCATGGTTAGTCGACTAATACTATGCCCAGAAACTTTCAGTTTCCAAGCTCAGTCGACTGAACTGCATGGACAGTCGACTGATACAATGCCTAGGAACTTTCTGTTCCCAGTTTCGGTCGACTGATCTAACAGTTCGGTCGACTGAACTGTCAATTGCAGCATTTTCAGCCTAGCCCCTAAGAAGGGTAAAAATCCTAACCGAAAACAATCAAACGAGCAACAGAGACTAGGGATTTATGCCAAGCGGCAACCCAGCCTGATAGGCACTTCGATTCACCCCCAAAACACATTCAACCATCAAAGATAGGATTTTTGACTTCAAAACACCAAAATCAGAATATTCATCAAACCAATTCAATTCAAAGGCAAATGGATAAGGAATAAATGTTAGGAATTACTACCTAACAACTATCAAAGATATAGACATAGATGTGAGTTCAAAAGCTCACCTTTTACCCCAAAACAACAAATGAAAAGCTCTAGAACAAGCAAAGATTGATCTCTCTTCGACAACACCTATGGAATCTTTGATCTATTATCAAAGGTGAAGTTTTTCCTAAGTTAGGTTATAGGAATTTTCTAAAAATTGAAGAGGGATTGAGATGGAGAAGATGAAGAGGATGCTTACCTAAGCTTCTCTTGGATTTTGGACTTGAGTTTGATAATTCCTAAGAGAATTAGGGCTTAGGAATTTCTAATTTCTTTTCTTTTTCCCCATTTTCTTTTAGCTTGAGTGTTAGGAAATAATAGAGTGAGTGAAGAGGAGTTGGATGAAGGGTTAGGTTATTAGACAAGTCAAAAGGCTGAAACCCAAACCCAATAGAAAAAATGCAAAATTCTAACCAACTCCATACATATTGATGTTTATACTTAAAAAGGTCGCAAACACCATTTTAGACTCAATGGAAGTGGTCTCGAGTCCTAATTCGACTGTTTGCAAAAAGTAACATTTCAGAGCTTAATCCGACCAACGATGCTATATTTAAATAAAATATTTAAATATACAATCGTAAAATATGCGGGCTGTTACAAAGGGGGTGGAGAAGGAGAACTGTGTAGTGTGGTGTGGGTTGTCATGTGTTTGGGCTTTGGGCCAAAATAGCGAGAAAATTTTATGTCAAATGTTAATTAATTTAAAAGAGAGTACTATGTTAAAAATGTCGTATTCGCTTATATGACATCCATTTTATATATGAATTTGTGGTAATATAACTTGTTGATAGATTTAGGATGTTTGAAAATTATGTCATATTATACAAACAGCATTTAAATTATATTATTTAATTAATAATTCATTTAAATTTCTATACCATAATTATTGATGTTTATTTGGCCAAATAAAATACTGTTGAGTTAAATTGGATTGAATATGGTAATTGGCAATCTGTTTAGCAGAATAAAACCCCATTCCGCTAATTAAATCAATTGGATACCTATTTTGTAGAATAAATCGCGGTTATACTATTATTATTAACTGGATATGTTAAAATTGGACATTTATATTAGCGGAAATTAACCACGTTCTTCTATTGCATTAGTATGGACACTTAATTACATACCAATTGATCAATATTTGATATTTGCTGTATTTATAATTAATTATTAGTATTGAGTTGAATTTACATATGTGATGTCATGTAAATACCTAGATTATAACTTGTATAGTAATGGAATTAATGGTGACTTGATTAAGTACGATTGGAGTTGCTAAGCCTCTTTATAATTTGAAAAGTTAATTATTTACTATAGTTATTTTAAAAATGATTATTATTAATTATTCATTATTAGTAAGGCTTTAAAGATAAGTATTATTTATTAATAATGTTTTAAAGGATAATTGATTATTGTTTAAATGAAATTAAAAGGTTAATTATTTTATGATTATTTGAAGTATTCCATTATGTTATTTAAGAGTATTTTTCCAAGTTATTTGGTTATTGTTTTAAAATGTTAATTATATTGTAATTGTTTGTTTAAAAGTTGATTAATCATTTAATTAAAGTTATTTTATAACAATTTGATTTTAAGTTAGTTATTATCAACAATTTAATTATAGTATTATTTCAAATTTTATTTATTACTATATTAATATTATTTTAAAAGTTAATATATATATATATATATAATATTTCTTTCAGGATAATTTATTATTATTATTATTATTATTATTATTATTATTATTATTATTATATCAATACTGTTTGAACTTAATTAATTATCATATCGTTAAAAATGTTAAAATTTATGTTTAAGTGAAATATTTAAAAAGGGTTTCATCCAATAGAAGGGATTGATCAAATGGTTTATAAACTGAAAAGAGACCGTGGAATTTGAAAATGAGTTTGGTTTTTAAATGATGTCAGAATAGATATTTATAAATGGTATAGGGATCTTAAAAAAAGTCTTATAAATAGGGTTTTTATAATTATGAAAAAGTATTTTATAAATAGATTGGAGAATCATAAAATATTTTATGAATCGATTTAGAAAGTTATAAAGGGAATATTTATTTATAAAAATAAAAAAGATTTATGGAACAAACTAGTGTGTGGATTATTAACATCTCCGTTTTTATGACATATAGAGTTTGTTTATTTTAATATGATTTAAAATAGAAATTCTTTCTGAATGTTTCATGAATATACTTATAGTATTATTTAAGTGCTTAGAATAATTCTAAGTTTTGAAAGGGAAATGTTTAATGAATATACTAATACCATTGAGATAAGTATATGGTTATATTTTCTAAGTATTGGAAATATAGTTTTTATAAATATACTTACCCTATCAAGATAATTATATGGAAGTGATTTCCAAGTATTTGAAAAGTGATTTTAAAATAATGGAAATTTAATTAAATAAGGCTTAGCGATTTCCATGGGATATATAACCTTTGTTTTGAATGTTCTTTTATTTGACAGTTAAATAATTGACTATCAAATCTTGGCCAAAATATGCAATTCTTTCTAATTTTTAGGGTATGGAAATATTCCCTACTTAACACTGAAGGATTTTAACTCTGAGAATCTAGGAGAAACATGGGAATTATATGGTATAGTTGCCATCGATGGTGCTATACTATACGTATAAACTCATTTTTTTCTTCTAGGATAAGTGATAAGGAGATCCATCCACTTAAACGGTGTGGCGGGGGGGGGGGGGGGGAGGGGGGAGGGGGGTTGATCCTCGCTCTTATGTATTGTCTGACTATTTCTTAAAGAACCACTAGTGAGCATTCTGAAAATTCGACGATTGGTTCTTGGAACCCCAGGGAAACAAAAGAGTGTACTCATAAGAGATGACTCGAAAACTGTAACCTTTCCGAAACCATATACGGTTCTATAGAGGAGTTCCGTAATATATTGAAATGTTGGAATCCATGTGCGGTTTCGAAACTCGTTGGGGGTATGGGAATCCGTGTGATATTCCAAGATTTATTTAAGACGTGGGAATCCGTATGTGATTTCGAGACCCGTTGGGGTATGAGATTCCATGTGAGATTCCGTGATCTATTTGGGTGGCGGCGCGTAAGTTGGAACGTCGAACATAGCCTCACCAACGGTAATGACTGAAACTAAAGATAGGAGGCACGGCCAGTGTTTGGCAAACCCATAAGATGTAGTCGGCTCCTCCTAGATGTTACTTATAGTTGTTATGCATGCATGGGGCGATGTACTCAGTCTTAGCGAGACCAGCTGTGTTTTTCCTATGGTACATTACTATGGATGTATGATGCTTCAGAAGGATATCTTTGGTCCCGCAGGAGGACTATTCTCGAATTACTGAGGACACCTCCATGGAAATCCTACACAATTAGTGAACGTGCCTTATCGGTTTTTGATTATATATCTTATATTATTTAGATGTACTCACGAGAATCACAACTACTTGATTATTATTATTTTCACACTTAGACATTATTATAATATCACTAGATTTTCTGATATAAATATTTTGGTTATCGTAAGGTAAAACCTGTCCTGTGCAGTGTGATTTAATGAGATACCCTTTATTTTAAAGGATTTTACAAGCTATAATAAATAAAATTCCTTATGGTTTGAGTTTCTCATGCTGATTTTACTAGATTAACCCAAGTGTTGTATTCCTATAATGCTCGGGTCAGGTCGAGCGTATTTCTAAGTTTAGTTGGATGTTTTGGAGCTTCAAGAGATGAGCTAGAGGCCCAAAGACATATTCACGTACATGGTTATTTTTCGATTGCACTCATTGTTATATTTATCAGCTACTGTAAGGGCAGGTTGTTATAACTGTCCGGACTGAAATATGTTAGTATACTCTGCTTTTTATCTGTATATACATATATCATGGTTTGTTTTTGTGTAAAGATTTGTTATATATTACAGATCATTTGTTCCGCTATGAGATTCTGTATTTTTTATTGTCTTCTTCCTTCTTTCTTTCCCTTAACTATCCGCCTTTCCATTCAATTTGAATGCATCATGTGTGGTTTATTGAACGCATAAACTGCATGGAAAAAGTGGGTTGTTGAAACGTAGAAGAAGGTTAAGTAGGTTAAAATGCATACAAAAAAGTGAAGTATAATAAAATGAGATCCTCATGTGAACCCCCCATGAGATTAATCTTTTAAAAGGAATGACCATTCTATCCAAAAATATATACCTCTTTCTATTTTCATTATGATGAGGAATTCATTATAGATGTACAAAAATATGTTATGCCTACTTCATGTATTGACTTTACCACGTCCGCTCATAATAGTGAAATATATGAGCATTAACATATCAATATGAGTACTACACAAGTGCTACTCAACTTCTAGGAAATGCAACTCATATTTGTTTTCGATATTAATAATTAGACTCTTTTTCAGTACATATATTGTTTCATAATCTTTCTTTTACTGAACTGCATGCTTTCACTTGGCTATCGAAGGTCGAGTTTGCTGAAATTGTGTTTTGTTAGTTGCTATTTATTTATGTTATTTTCCATGAATGCAAATTGCAGAGCATTAAAAAGGTGTTAGTAGCCTTACATGAGGAGTAATCAAATGATATTATAAATTATGTATATTATAAAAACGAATTTAAGTTTTATCGACTCTTACACGAGGAATAAAAATGATGCATCTTTCATGGTCCATATAGGAAGTCCCTCTCAGATAGCTTAGTAAACCATTCTCTGTCGGTTTATAGTACCGACCCTCAAATGCATCTGAAACTTCATATCTGGTGCAAGTGGTTTTGTTAATGTATAAATGCACACCGTACGAATTCATAAAGATATTTCCTAATTTGTAATATATAGTTATAATGATTATAATATATTCTATAATAGTTATCATTTCAAAATTAATTTCCACATAATGACGTTCATTTAAGGCAAAGTGGATATGATTACGTCCCCAATAATCAAGGTCATCACCACCAAATATTGAACACTATGGCTACAAGGTTATTTCAGTGAAAATTACCCACAACTATATTAGGTCCTCCTCACTTGCAAGATTATAAATGTGATCATTATCAGTATAGTAATTTTCATGCTCTGACTACTTTTGCCCTATGTCGAGTAAGGATGCTTAGCTACTCTTTGTTGTTGCTATTTTTGTAGCAACGCTTCTTTAGATTATTATATATTTTTATATAAAATCAATGTAATAATTAACACATATATTTCACAAATATTCGATACGATAGATGGAATTTATGGCGGCCTTCTAAAACTTTGACGGTGTATAGTACAACAAAAAGCAGAGTATGTATAATGGTTATATATATATATGATGTATGCTGTGTCTTATTGGGACGTAACCAAATTAAGGATATTTAATTAGTATGTAAATTCAAAACTTTTTAAAGGAGTTGTTAGAGAAGGTGGTGGTGCAAACTTTGTTTATACAGAGTTTAATATTTTAACATTAGCTTGTGTGTCCCTTATTTGGTATTACAGTTATACATGCGTTTTTTTACCGAACAGGAACTGTGCAAAAAGAAAAAGCCTTTTCATAAAGTTTTATATATACTATGATAAGGTTAATTTTGGTTTGAATTCATCATGGACGCTATCTAAATAATTCTAAAGTTATAATAACAAATTACTTATGAAAAAGATTACTTTTGAGTTTAAATTCACCGAAAATAATAAAATTCTAAAACTGTAATCAAAAACATGTATAAAGCTTAGTTTTATGTTAAAAACCTTCATGTTATAAACAAAAAGAAAAAAAATGATCGAGCAATCGAATATATGTCAATCTGGACGTACATATATATTCTTATTTATAAAATCATCTTTATAAAAAGAATTATTTCATATTATTATAACCCCTAATACCAACATTACCATCGAAACCCAATAGTCAAATTGTGAAACTTAATTCACCAAGGTGTTCGTATTTAATTTAACCAAAAACAGTAAATGCTCATAAACCAGCTGAGCATTATCGTTATCATTTATTATTTGATTAGTCATACTCGTCCAATTTAGAAGCATTGTTTATTATTTGTTGATTGATTCGAATATTATCATTTCCTAACAAACAAACACATTATAAATAACTATATCAAATTTTTGAAAATTATTCTTTTATACATAAAATATAATCCTAGGTAAAATTACTTTATTTACCAATTTCAACATAATACTTTGCTGGTTTGGCCTGTTTAATTGCTCAGAAATCCCTATCAATAACATTATCAACTCTTATTGACCAAGATCCATAAAGCACTCAACGCCAACACAACAAAAACATTTTTATAATAGTAACAAATATGCACTCTTATAAATATACACAATCAAACTCATTATAAGGTGTCACCTACCCTATCTCTATTGAGTTTACCCCCAACAAGGTCTAGGTGTTCGCTCAACCTAAGCTCTGATACCAAATGTGACGACCCACCTTTTTGACCCTCCAAAGTCGACAATAATACATCACGATATTCACGTGCCAATCATACGAGTGACAGAAAGATAGATTGTTGGGGTGAAAGAATAGAAAAGACAAAACAGAATCTCACATCGTAACGTGTAATATAATATACAACAGATCTTACAAAAAGAAAACCATAATATACATATAACAATCAGAGTAAACTAACATATCATTAGTCTGGACATTATAGCGGCCAGTTCTCACAAATAATGATAAATATAAAACCAAAAATGCAGCAGAAATAAAATACATGAATATGTCTTGGAGGCATCCAGCTTAGCTCCCGAAGCTCCGAAGCGTCCATAGTTAAATATAGAAATATACTTGAAGCCGACCCAAGCATTATAAGAAAATAACACTCGGATCAATCTAATAAGTCAGCGTGAGAAAATCATATTGTATGGATTTTTATATTTATAAAACCCTTCGAAACTAAAGATATCTCCTAAGACCAAGCCGCAAATAAACATGGACAGGTTCTTACCTTACGATAACCAAACCATTTCTATTAGAAAATCCAGTGATATGATAATAATGTACAGGATTGAAAATAAATATATAACATAGTTAGAATGGTTATATTAATTAACTTCAACAACATATTTGGTATACAACTAAGTCCGTAAGGAAAGTATTGGAAAATTCCATCAATGATATGGCTACTGTGATACCGTCCGTCATAGTACATCTCTATATAAAATGTACCCGGGGTTACAAATCCTGCAACCCCTACATGGAAAGACTAGCCTACCTCTCTACTAGATAGTACCGAGTATAATCATCACCCTCGTTGCTAAGTTGACAACCATTTCTGGGCCCACAGCATACATAGTCCATAAATATTAATCTAGATAGAAGTGATGAACATACCCTAATGATAGCAAACCACATGGCTTCCTACATATCTCATGTTTTAGTCATTACCTGGTGTGAGGCCTAAGGGTATGTTTTACCTTTTTAGCAAATCCCACTTGGAATTTAACACTGTCCATCATGCAACAATACAATACCAGCATTCATCCATACAAGTTGTTTAGGATATGAACAAACCAAGGCACTACTTCTACTACATTCTTTTGGAATCACCTCAGGATTAGTAGCAAGTAGCCTTTTCACTTTAAAGAACTCCATATTCGATTCCCATCATCTTCAAAATGTCTTCAATTTGAAATATTACGCCAGCTTGAAGTGGTTTTAAGATAACTTATCCGATCTCAGTCTCTTCGAACCAAAATCGATAGTTTTTTGGTTGATTAAATCCCAGTTTTTTTTGAAGTAAGTGGATGATATAAGAGTCCCATGGGGATCTCAAATATCAGCCCTTAAAGTGAGATATGTTTCATGGGAATGAGTTCTCCCAATGCATATCAAACCGTATGTACACATGAGGCTTATATATATATTTCCAAAGTCAAATTGGCTAAGATTTGATATTCGTTTATTTGACTGTGAAATAAGCAAACAACCAAATCAGAGATTTAATTTCACATGGAAACCAGGCATGATTAAGCACATAAGCAACTACTAAGCCTCTTTACTTAATCCTTCCATCAATTAAAATCTTCTTCCATTTTTTCTTCTTCAAATACCTTTATAAAAGATATATTTACAATACCTCTATACCCTTTTTAATACTTGAAAAAAGTATCAATATACTTATCTTAACAGTATAAGTATACCGACAAAACATTTTATTTTTAGTACTTAGAAAACATCTCTATATTCTTATATCAATGGTATAAGTATATTCACAAATCTTAAGAAAGATTTTCCTTTTTCCAAAAATCAAATTTAAGCGGGCCAAAACATATATCATTCAAAAACATTGTTAACAGTAAACCCAACCATTTTCCTTTTTAATGCAAGTAAATGGATCGTATTATGGAAATTATAGTAAATATACTTACCACCACTTTTCTATTTTAAACTTCTATTATCCCTTGATTAATAATGAAATCAGACAAGTTAGGAAATTATCTTGCTTTGACATACATCATTAATTCTCACAAATAGTGACGAGGTTCCCTACCAGAAAATTTTGTGTTAAGTATAGAAAGAATGCTATCCATACCATCATAATTTTCAAAATGATATTATAGAAATAAAATCTCCTACACTTTCCACAATTCCAGCATTTCGACTTACTCTATACCTTCCCTAGAAATGGAGCCAGGTAAGTCAGCTGGTTGATCCATTCTTGCCTTAGTTAAACACTTCGAATCTGAATCTCACAAATAGATTTAATTTTAGTCATCGGTTTTAGTGCCAAGAATAGGATTGATTATTTTCTATACGTAACAAAATTTGTATATGAAAATAATACTTCATTTACTTGATATCTATATTTGATTTCAAACTCAAGCTATCCTTTGGTTAACACTGAGCCATTCATGTTGGGGTATTATTACCTCTCAAACCTTGACTCAACAACATTCTTATCTTTCTGGATAAGTAGAAGTTTCCCTACCTCAGAGTTTAATATCATGTATAAGACTTCATAAATTTCATATACTATTTGTAATAAGCAAGTATCATAAACTTTCTTCCCACTCTTCACGAAACCATTTACTATAACAAGAATGTTATAGTCCATAGTCTCTTTCCACTTTTCAAAGACATTCATTACAACAATGGTGTTGTAATCCACGTCGTTAAAGTAGGAAGCATGTAGCGTCACTACCTTGGTATAGTTGATATTGTAAATAATTGATATAAGAAATAACGTTATTCGTCGTTATTTATAACCTAGGTGAAGACTTGTGGCATTAATGTAGTATGTTATATATTTCAAAATAAAAAAACAAGGGAAGACAGAATAGTTCTGGTGTGTTACGAGATCACCATGACGACATTAATTCGATGCTAAAGACTTCATACTATATGACTTCAACTTGAATAGGTTCTTTTCACACCAACTTAAGTTGATATCATATGCCTCCATTCATGTTAATGCCGTAAGGACTAGCAATGGCATGGGTTTGACTTCGGCATCACTTAATATCGGCCTAGAAATTTCATAGCTAATATAAAAATTGTGTTATTTCTATTAGTTAAAATCAAACTTTATAAATTTCTTTTTAAAAAAAACTGCCACAAATTTTTTCTTTCCCAAAAAACCATTTCGCACCTAACAAACATTATTAATCAATTAATATTATTTATAAGCTTTTCTAGCTTAATAAATTCATATAAAATCATAAGCACTTGAGAAAAATCCTCAAAAATATCTAAAAATCAAAATTCACATATTCTTTAATGTATAAAAATCTTAGGACCAAAAATCACTATTAACTTATTTTTGATAATTAAAATCTGAAATAAATCAATTTTTTTATTTAAGAAATTCATAAAATATTCATACATGGTTGGAAAATTATAAAGTTAAAAACCCACTTTCAAAATAATGTTTTAAACTTCATATCGAAATTTCAAGTCATTTGGATGTCATATACTAGGTTTCTACACTTAAAAATACTAAGTAATTCCTTAATTAATCCAATAAATCACCAAGCAACATATTATACGTAGTAACATCATATGATTTAGATTTGGACATAAAACTAATACAGACAAGCATATATGAGATGGATAACTACCATTCACCTTGATTGGATAAAGAGATTGAGTTTAAATATGTTGATTTGATACTCTTAAGCTTTCCTTTGGTTTCCTAAGCTTTTCTTCCTTTAGTTTTCTTAGCAATGGCCAGCCTTGATCTTATTAGTGTTTGTATGAAATAAAATTTAAATGAGGATAATGAGAGTGAAAGAGTTTATGTTTGAGAAACAAGGCCTATTCCTATTTCACCCTTCTCATTATCCTCCTTATTTAAGTTCTAAACAATCTTTTTAGTTAATTACTTAAGACTCAACCAATTTTAATTACCAAGTCTCATTCTCCTTATATCAACATATTATTTAATTTAATTCATCTAATTTAATCTTCTAAATAATGTTAATCAAAATTAGGTTTGTTACATTTGCTGAATGTGGGAACTAATAACATGATAAAAAAGAAGAAATGGTGGTGCTTGTCGTACGAGGATAGATACTAAAAAGTGCCTAAGGTACTTGAAGCTAATGGATTACACTCCTCTAAATGATATCGCAGAAAATGTATACCTTGACATGCAAGGATCAGAGAATTACAGGAACCCAGCCCAAAGGAAGGCAACTGATGCCGAAAGACACTTGGTGTAACATCCCGCTATTTTGGACTATTCAAATCAACAATAAAACCACTCATATCGGACTTGAATAATTCAAAACAACAGATTGTTAATATATTTGGAGCAAATAAAACTAATCACAGAATCATAGACATAAAATATCGGAATAACTCACAGCGAAAATAAAATAACTATTGTAGTTCATGAAGCTACTACATATATAGTCTCAAAGCAAATACATAATACCAGAGTCTGAAAGAAAATACAATAGTAATCCACTAATACACAAGCAAAGGCTGAATAGAAATAACTGAAATAGAAATAGGTAGACAACTAGATAGATAGATAGATAAACTCCAGCAAATCTCTAGCTCCAGAAGATGAATCCAAAGCTGCACAGGCTGACCTAATGTAAAGAAAAACAAAAAACACTCGAGTCAGGACATATATACTTATAAAATGTAAATTAACTCAAGTGAGCTGCAATAGAAATGCACAAGTAACTTAAAGAATGCTTGGGATCGTCCATCCTTTAAGGATCCGTTAAACTATCTACTATGTAGTAATATATGCTATTATAATAATGTCTAAATTAAAATATACTATTTAAAAATAGCGTTAAGGCACTACATTTTCCACCATAACACATTTTATAGTGCCAATAGTCTATACAGTATCATAATACCTCCAGATCGGGGGGCTACCAGAGGATACTCCATAGGTACAACACAAATCAAACTCGTATAAGGCGTGCTAGGGTAGGTGACACGGCACAACTAGGCAATGCCAAGGTAGATATACCAATTACGCATCCGGGCTGGTGGTAACGCATAGCAGCCACTACCGCCTACCTTAAGCCACACTCCCAAAAAAAATCAAAGGTGCGCACCAAATCAATCACAAAGTAACAGAATTGCATGCGAAGAAGTGTGTCCGATCGGAGGAGCTACCTCACTTGGCCCGAGAATCGCTCCTATTTTAGCCACCTCATGCCAACTTACGGGAGTAGGGTCCACGAATATACCTCATATAGGATCGTCGCCACCATCCTACTTCATTCTAGAATCTCTACCGCGTACACGGTTGTTAAAGTGGTTTTCGGTATTGGCAGAGAGTATGACAATATCCAATCCCGGTCTCTTTAAAAACCAACCGTCATTATAAACCGTGGTTATTTATTTCAAATGGTTTACAATTTCAAGCCAAACACAGTCGTTTCAAAACCATTTAAATCCAATCTCATTTTTCTTCCAAATAAATATTTATTTCTCAACGTTTATAACATTTCCAAATCTGTACATTTAGTTATAACACTTTGAAAAATGTAATACTTAGAAACCATAGCACTTCGAAAATGTGACCCTTATATAGTAGCATTTCCAAAATTTTAATTTTTAGAAATAGTAACATTTTAAAAACATAATTTAAAATAGCATAGCATTTTAGAAATGCTACAAATTCTACTATAACATATTTAAAACATCATATCTCCAATTTTTATCATAGTTATTGTTAAAAAATTTATTTTATTGTACAAAATTATTCATTTGGACATTAACTAAACTATGATTTTATATAAATAAAATTTATTACAAAATATCCAATTAAACTATATTTTCTTATATTAGTTTAAAAGTACATTTTGACCTATATTAAATTTTATAATAAAGAACTATTATTTTATATAAATATTCATTTCCCAACTAAAATATTTATATACTAGGTTAGATTTAAAATTTCTTCAAATTAAATTATTAATTAGAAATTATATATATATATATCATAAAAAACCTTAAACTACAATCTTAAACCATTTATTTATTTATAAAATTTTAACTTATAGAAAACCAAGACATATATTACTTAAATCACTTAAAACAAATTTAAGTTAAAAATTTACATATTTTAAAATTCCTAAATACTTAATAATTTTTAGAAAACTATTTAGAAACTAACCACGGGTCTGTATAATATTTTCTAACATAGGTCAAGTGCCACGATATATATCACTTCAATCCGTAATTTATTAAAAATCTCGGGTTTTATCATTTCAAACCCGCAATCCCAAGTCAAATAAAAATCGCTTGAGCCTATCGATTCAGCTCATAACGATTTTTTCCTATTATAAAGTACGTTCGGGTATGTATCATTTCAACCCATAGTGAGGGAACTTGCAGTGTGAGGAAAATAATATAAAATGAACAGAATAACATAGCATATCATGTCAGGTAATAAAACATGTATAACATAAGGTGATAACATCATAGAGTATCATGTCATGAGCACATATGAGGGAACTAACATCATGGCATATCACTACTACAATTCCACAAGTCATCCATTTACAAAATTACAAGTACGTAGTCGAGAATGATAAACTCACCTTCTTTGGCTAGAGATGATAATTCAAACAACCAAGATAACTTCCAAAAAGGCACGACAAAGCACGAATCAAGCTTGAGGAGAAGTAGAACCCAAATCCAAATCTTAGAAGCAAACAAAATAAAATATATAAGCAAACTATTCATACATAAAAGAGTAAAATAAAACATAAAGCAAATAGGCCAGTCAAAACACAAGTCGGCTCTCCATCATAGGAATATGCTCGGCCACATCAACTGGTGCTCGGCCATGATGGGTTCAAGTGTTAAACCACTAAGGAATTGGCACGGTTAAGCTTGGTTTAAAGTGCTACAAGGCTCGGCTATGGTCAAGCAAAGAAAGGCAAAGCATGGGAAGGCAAAAGGACAAGGAAAATGCAATTTTGGGTTCGGTCTATGGTCAATTGGGTTCGATCACCATGGATCTTTGTTCGGCCGTGATTTTTTTTTTGGTTAAGGCATCAATGGACACGGCTATGAGGTGATGGGTCATGGCTATGCAAAGGAGAAAGTGATGGCTGGGGCAAATAGGAAGGGAGAAGAGAAAGCAAGGTGGTCGGCTAGGTTTTGTCTGGGTTTGGTGGTTCGGCTAGTGGATGTTGATCACGGCCATGGCAATTTAGTGGAGTAGGGTCAACTAGGAGAGGCTTTGGTGGTAGAGAAGGGGTCGACTATGGAGATGGGAAGGAGATGTGTTGATGGCAGAAACTGATAGGAAGAGGAGGAACAAAATGAAAAACAATTTTTTTTGAAAAGTGAAGAGAGAAGGGAACTTATAGCAAAGTTTCTGAACAAGAAGATGATGTGAGAAAGAGAAGCCAGTAGGAAATTTGTACGTAGTTTTCTAAAGAGGTGTCTTTACAGAAATGAATACACAAAGAAATGTCTATTAGGAATATTAGCCCATTAGCCAAAGCCCAGCAACAAATAACAAGCCAAATCCTAAATCAAATCTAGCCCAAAACCCAAATTAAAATATGAAAAATAAAAATATGGGAAAATAATAGCATGTAAAACACTGAAACTTTGCAGATTTAAAAAGTATAATTTGGAATTTGACGAAATGAAAAGCATAGAGAATATAGAAATCAAGTCCAGCTTCAAAGAAAATGAATAAAAATTTAAAAGTCAAATTTAAAAATTTCAACTTAAAGTCAAACTTTGACCAATGTTGACCAAAAATTTAAAGTTCAGAAAAATCATTGTTTTATTATATTTGGAAAAATAATTCTCAACAAATACCAAAATTTCTTGGTAAAATTCCAAATTTTCAATTTTTAAATGATTTAAAATCAAAGTTTTCAAATAAATCTTATTTAAAATATTTGATAAAATTATAGGTTGTTACACTCTCCCCCACTCAAAACTTTTCGTCCTCGAAAAGGAACGAGATACCGAAACAAAGGAAGATAAGATAGAATAACGAATAGTACTTGAAACTAACAATTTCGGATTCGAAGCATGCATGCTCTCCTCTATCTCCTAAGTACAATCCCGATCATCAATACTCCCTTGCACTTTAACCAGGTTGACAGATTTCATTCTTAGCTGCTTCGTACCTCCATCGATGATACGAAGTGGCTTCCTCTTGACAGTAAGGTTTGGCTCAATATCCAAACTCCCGAGAGCAGAAGGCTGAACAATCAAAGATGGATCATGAAGATACCCGCGAAGATGCGAAACATGGAATACATTATGCACTCCGGACAGCTTCTCAGCCAAAATCCAGGCGATAAGCTAAAGAACCAACCCTCTCTAAAATGCGAAAGGACCAATGAACCTAGGAGCACGCTTTCCTCTTCGACCAAACCGAATCACATTCCTTAAGGGAGAGACCTTAAGGAAAAGCTGATGACCAACAGAAAACTCCAAACTCCTCCTTCGTCGATTAACATACTTCTTCTGCCTATCCTGAGCACTCCTCATCTTCCTCTTAATCTCCTCAACTCTCTCAAAAGCCTGCATAATCATATCAGGACCAAGACCCAAACGATTACAAGATTCAATCCAGCAAGACGGAGATCTGCAAGGTCGTCCGCAAAGAGAAACAAACGGAGACATTGCAATACTAGCCTGGATTCAAGAATGAAATGAGATAGATAAAGAATTAAGACAAGACTAAATAGAAGATTGTGATTATACCTGATAACTGTTGTTATAGGCCAATTCGAAAAGGTGGAGATGATCTTCCTAAGATCCTCCATAATCAAGGATACAGGCACGAAGAAGATCCTTTAGCATCCGATTTACCCTTTCCGTTTGACTGTCGGTCTACGAATGGTAAGCAGTGCTCAGATTCAAGTGAGTACCTAAAGATTCCTGAAAAGCTCTCCAAAACTGACTGGTAAAGATGGAATCTCTATCATAAACAATACTGATAGGAATATCATGAACACGAACAATCTTCCTCATATAAATCTCAACCAAACTAGAAGCAAAACGGGTAGACTTTATCGGAATGAAATGAGCTAACTTGGTCAATCTATCCACAATAATCCAAATACTCTCATTACCCCTCCTAATCCTCGGTAATCCATCAATAAAATCCATAGAAATCTATTCCCATTTCCAATTGGGAACCTTAAGAGACTGTAATAAACCAGGGGTCTTCTGATGATCGGCCTTGACTTGCTGACAACTCGCACACCTACTAACAAAGATGGAGATATCACGCATCATACCCCTCCACCAATAAAGCTTCTTCATATCCTTATACATCTTTGTCACACTTGGATGAATAGAAATCCTGGATCAATGATTTTCCCAAAGTAACTCTTGCCTTAATTCATCAACATTCGGGGCGTAAATCAGATTGTTAATCCTCAAAATCCCTCTATCATCGATCTGAGCTCCACTACCATCCTAACTACTACCACCAACCATGTTACGAACATTCTCCTTGATCAACCTAATTATCGTATCCTCATCCCGCTTAGCAATGATACGATCCAAAAGAAGAGAAGAAGAAATAACAAGCTGATATAACATCACTCTCCCCCGGCTCAAAGCATCGGCCACAACATTAGCTTTCCTAAGGGTATAACTAATGTCGAGGTCATAAGAAGCAAGGAACTCAAGCCACCTAACCCACCTCTGATTCAAATCCTTCTGGGTGAAGATATACCTCAAAGACTAATGATCCATAAAGAGCTCAAACTTAGTTCCAAAAGATGATGCCTCTAGATCTTCAAAGCAAAAACCACTGTAAGTAATTCCAAATCATGTGTAACGACCCAATATTTTCAACCATTCGCATCCGCACATTGTCGGACTTGAATTGTTCAAAATACTGCGTTGTAGAATAAATTTGGCAAAACTCAGAATATACAATAAATAGATCACAGAATCACATACACAGATATCAGAATCTCGCAGCGGAAATTAAAAATTTCAGTGGTTCATGAAGCCACTACAAATCTTTGATCAACAGAATTTACATAGTTTAGAATCTGCAATACAGCTTTAGACATACATAGGAACAGAGTCTCCCAAAGCCTTGCTTGCAAAAAGATAAAGACTGAAAAGGCTTCCAGCAGCACGAATGATATACGGGATGTCCTAGCTCCAGATAGAACTGAAAACCGCAACTCAGGCTGACCCGAGCGTAAAATAAAACATAACACTCGAGTCAGGACATACATACTTATATAATGTAAGCTAATTCAAGTGTACTGTAATATAGAGCAAGTAACTTAAAGGATGCTTGGGACCGCCCATCCTCTAAGGATCCGTTAAACTATTTACTATGTAGTATATTGCGCTATTATAATAGTGTCTATTTATAAAATAAACATACTTTTAAATAGCATTAAGGCTTTACATTTTCCACCTTAACACGTAATAGTCCCAGTAGTCCATCCAATATCATAGCTCCTCCTGATCGGGAAGCAACTAGAGGATACCACACGGGCTACGGGAGAAATCTAAACTCGTACAAGGCTCGGTATGGTAGATGACACGGCACAACTAGGCAATGCCAGGGTAGATATACCAATTGCTATCCAGGCTGGTGGAAACGCGTAGCCGCAGTTACCGCCCACCTCGGACTAACTCCCCAAAATCAAAATATAGAGGTGGCCACCGAATCAATCCAAAATCATAGTATAATATCGAAGAGGAGCGTCCGATCAGAGGAATGACCTCATTGGCCTGGAATTGCTCCTGTTTTAGCCACCTTATGCCAACTCACGGGAGTCGGGTCCACGTATTTACCTTACAGGAAACGCCACCACCGACCTACTTCATTCTGGAATCTCCGCCGCGTACACGGTTGGTCAAAGTGGTTTTCGGTATCGACAGAGAGTATGTCCATATCCGATCCCGGTCTCTTTGCCAACCCATCGTTATTATAACCCGTGGTCATTTAAAAACAATTTATACTTTAAAACCAGTATAAACATTTCCATTTCAAAACTATAAATACGATATCATTTAAAACCCAAAACAACATAATATCGTTATATTCAAATATAATTCTTTTCCAAAACCATACTGCTTAAAATTTATAATATCTGGAAACCAAATATTTGAATTATACCTTTAAACCATAATATATTGGAAATTTTTCTTTAAAAAAAACATAACTCCCAAAACACAAATGGTTTGGATATAAATGGTTTAACTTTATGGTTACTTTGTAAAGAAGATAATTTACATAGCTTTACAAATATATTTCTTTATTTTAAACCATAATTTAAATATCACTTCATGTTCCCAAGACCATTTCAATTCCTATATATATATCCAATTGGAGTATTAATATTCAAAACTAAGGTTGGATATTTTTTCTTTCAACAAATTAGTGTTTATTATTTCGTCTTGAATATTCCCATAAATTCCATAGATAAAACTCCAAAATTATGCCATTAAATAATTTCAAAATTTACTTAACACTAGAATGTTCATCTTAAATTTATTAAGAAAAATCCAGTTATAAATCTCATATCTTAAAGGTCTCCAAAACTTAAACATAAATATAATTTATCAAATTCCTTAAATTTCAAAACAATCAAATTCCAGATTCTATAGCACTTAGGAAATGCTACCTAAAGTTACGGGTAAAACTAGTCCAATTTCAAAAGACAGCATTTAAATGCTTTAGTAGATTGTTTAACTTAATAAATATTTCCAAATATAACTTATATATATATTTCTTAACTGAAATCTTATCCTTTCAAAAATCCAGAATTTCCAAAATAAGTTATATTCCAAAATTTTATTCAAATATTTATTTATTTATTTATTAACATTTATAACTCATTCAAAATCAATATAAAATCCTTTAAAGATATTAAATCAAATATTTAACTTCCAAAATAATTTTAAATATTTCAGAAAATATTATAAGGACCACGGGCCTGTATATAGTTTTCTAGCCTAGGTCAAGTGATACGGATTTATATCATTTCAATCCGTAATTTACAAACCCCGGGTTCTATCATTTCAAACCCGCAATCCCAAGTTAACAGTTAAACAGTTAACATAATAATAGCACAGTAATCATCATTTAGGCCTATCATTTCAGCCCACAACAATCTAAATTTAACAGGGAACTTGCAGTGGTGATTTAAGCAGTAAATAAACAATAATATAATATAACTGCAGAAATAATACAACAGATAATAACTGATGAGGTGTCAATTTAAATGGGATTCATCATTCTACGTTATACTACAGACAGATAATATTTAAATAAAATTTTTACACATACACTTGCGATAATTCACAAAATATATGTACATATGTCTGGTGAGGAATACTCACCTGAAAGTTGCAGAAAATTTGAATACAAAACGACGATTCACCGATAAAGCACGACAGAGAATAACGATCAAATTCTTCTGACGTAGATTCAAATCTAGAACAAAATTTCAATTATGGAATACGTGACTTAAAAATTTACGATCAAAGAAAATGAGAATAGAACGGGGTTTGTTTGCTTTGCTCGACCACTCCACCGTGTACCGTGACCAAAACATACCCTAAACGAGAACCGGGTAACACTAAACTACGACAAAATTTCTAAAGGCTGACTGACAGAAGGTGAAGTTTTCCTACTCTATACTTTGTACATGTGCACACTCGTATCCCATGCAAACTCACGCCATGAATAGAACATAACACTTCCCTGTGTCCAAAATTTTTACCCTGAGAAAAACTCAACTGCTTCGGGCCAAGCAAGTCGTTGCTTCGAGTCAGCACCTATATTGCTTCGAGTTAAATATGTCAAATCTACGGGTCATATGCAAAACTGGTGAACACTTATCCCTATTTCTCTGTTATCCGAATACTTACAGATGCCCATGTTTGTGTTGCCCAACTATCTTCTAACTCATATTTACTTCTAGAATTCAGCTTCACCATCAGATTTTTTTTTTTTTTTTTTTCTTTTTTTCTTTTTTTTTTTTTCTTTTTTTCTTTTTTTCTTTTTTTCTTTTTTTTTTTCTCTTTTTTTTTTTCTTTTTTTTTTTTTTTTTTTTTTTTTAAAACCTAGTTGTTCCCCATTTCTACCCAGGCTGATACTAACTAAATATGCAGGCATGTATTACTAAATATGCAGACATGCACAACAGGGATGAAGTACTAACAGTACATAAAATGGAGATGAAGACTTCAACACCCAGGAAAACAATGACCAGACCAAAGTGCAACATCATGGATGCAATATAGATATGAAACTGAAACATATTAGATAATGTAAACTGGAATGGATATGAAGACTGAACATATCAAAAATTTTGAAAATACAAAGTTTCAAAATGAACCCAATAGGCTACAGTTACAAAACTCAAGTGAAGCAAATAATGCAACAGTAGCAGGTATATATGAATACAACCTCAATGCAGACAAGCAGACACACTATCTACATACATATATAACATCAAGCTATGATTCAAACAACAAGATAACATATGGTTTCAAGGGTCTGTTCATATTGTAAGAGCAGAGATATGGGATGCAGACAACTAAAGCATGGTACGAAGCAACATGTAACATTTCACATTTTATCAAAGTAATATAAGACAGTAGTGTGCAACTTGACATGCAAACTGCCACAAGACCAATTCAAGTGAAAATACCCAACTCAAATAAACCAACTAATGCAGACTGTCAAAAAAAAATGGATCAATAATGCAACCAGGTTATAAGGGACAAGCTATTAATACCTGTACAAGACTGCAACAATTCGAATGAGGGTGAACTCAAATGCATACAACCATTCAAAGTGCAAAGTGAGGATCATCATGCATGGACAGTGCAATGTGACTGAATACAAGTCAATGCCAAGAAAATGCAATACAAATAGGCAAACAAAATGGAAATGAAGACTGGAGCAACATGAGGCATGCAATACTCAGTACATATCTTTATTACAAGAACAATTATGCACTTCAACTACTTAATTAAACAAAATATTTTAGTAGCATCTGCACTTACCAACTTATCAATTTAAAAACAAAAACTTGGTGCAGCTGTTCTTATCAATTAAAAATTGATATCATTTGTTCTTAACAGTTTAAACAAAAAAAAAAAAAAAAAAAATCAAATAGTATCTGTTCTTATTAGAATTAAAACAAAACCAAGTAGTATCTGTTCTTGATAATTTTAAAACAACCCAAATAGTATCTGTTATTATCAATTTAAAAAGAACAAAGTTATGAAAGTATTAGTGGTTATCAATTTAAAACAAATCGCAATTACTGTCTGTTCCTACCAGTTTAAAACTTAAAACTAATAACATCTATATCATAATCATATGCAGACTTGCCAAACTTCCTAGCCTAGACAACAAGTCACAGATCTACACACAATAATTATGGACATAACTCGTACAACATGGGGAGGCCGAGCAAGGTGATGAAGAAAATCAGAAAATGAAGAAGAAGCAAATCTGGACGAAAGGAAAAAATGCTATTACCTGATAGATCTCGGGCTCAAGAAGGAGGCAAGGCAGAGCGAATAGTGGAAGGGAAAAAAAGAGCTGGTGTAAATATAGATGATGTTTGTGAAGTTCCATGGGGATCATAAGTGTAGATAACGCATCAGTTTTTAAAGAGCTTTTTCATGTGTGATTGTACTTTTGATATGTATATAGGCTATGAATAGGTGCATAGTTCGAACGTTATATAGTAAAACTTAATTTTTGAGGCATCAGTTTCTTTTACTTACGTGATTTAAGGAATGGGATAGATATATAGTGGTTTGAATGTAACTGATGAGCTACATCAGTGGAGGAGATAAATCAATAGTTATAATTTATGCGAGATGCCAGAATTGCAAGCCTTGATTTGTTGATAAATAGTGGTTTAAATCTTTGTATGAAAATATGTGTGAATGCAAAAGTCAGTGAGTTACATGGCTGAAAGGAAGGAGTGCATCAGTTATTCTTTAAAAATAGGTAAGAGGTTCGAACGTTTCTAGTAGAAAACTTGATTTTTATACTGACAAATATTTGGACCATGCATTTGATTCGTCTCAGTTTTATTTGTTTTCTTAAGTATCAGTTTTATTTTTAACTGTGTAAATATGAATACGTGTGTGATGATTCATTTATTTTTAAATAAATTTTGATTTGTATTAAATATGTTTACAAATGTATTTGGACGTTGCAAAATTGGAAAAATATGATCTGTGGCAAGATCAGAGGAAGAGCAATCAGTGGTTTATGACATCAGTTACAAAAGGAATGAAATAAAGGGAGGGACCGAGAGTTACACCACATATAAAGTTTAAAAATATGTAAATATGAATGCGTGATTTCAGCATGCTTTAAATCCCTTATTTAGTTTGATTAAAATAAATGAAATGGCTAGACTTAAGAATTAATTTATGAAAGAAAACTGACATGCGGAGGCAAGTGTAAATGAGTATATTACGTGATTAAGGAAACCCCTGATTTAGCATGTCACATAAGAATGGTAAATGTTAACCGTTTCAAATAATTAACAATTTCTAACCTTGCACTTGAATGTTTTAAACTGTTGCACGGTCCAAGGGAGAGAGAGCTATCAGTTTATAGGAAGGTAAATGTGTTATATGCGTGATTTAAGGTAGAGCCATTTGCAAGCAGAAAATGGGAAAGGTTGGAATTTGCTTCCAATAATATGTCTTGGCTGTAACGCAAAAGCTTGGTTTAAGGCATACGTTGATTTATCTTTAGACATGCAAACTTTTAATATCCCATTTGTTGCAAACTAAACAGTGTGATATAAGATTTAGGCAGTTACACAACTGGATTTAATGTATGCGTGATTTAAGTTTGATGGCTGATATAAGTGCAAAGGAAAAATATCAGAGAGGGATTTGAACGTTACTTAAAAATCAAAACTGAAACGGAAATTTAAAAGAGGGAGAGTTGATTTTCTTAGATGTGAACGGTAACAAAAGATTTGTACACAGGGGTTGATTTTGCACTGATGTAGGGATGAACGTATGTAATACAATTTATTTTATCAATCGGTCAGTTAACGAATAATAAAATAATGTTTGGTATAAAATCACTGACTGATGTTTCTCTCCAAAATATTTGGAAACACGATTTTTACACTACGTTAAACAGACGCAGTCAAAATATCAAAAATTTCTGTAAAATAACATTTTAAAAACACACGTTTTATTACGTTGCTTTATACCCTAAAATTTGACGCGTCTTTTAAACGCGAAATTTTACAGTTTAAACATAGCTTAAATTTTTTACAGTTAATATTAAATTTTATTGACATATACAATTTTATAAAATATATCTTCAAATTAAATAATTAACTATATTGTTAAACACAATTTATATAAATACATTTTTAAAATTAAATAATTAATAATAAAATAAATATCTAAAAACTAGGGCTGTTACATCATGGGCTGCATAATTGGCTTCATGGGTCTCCAACTGACGACTGGCATAAGCAATGACCTTCCCATCTTGCATCGGAATAACTCCCAACCCCTCATGGCTTGCATCAGTGTGTACCATTAATCCCTCATTTCCATTTGAAACGGTAAGAACTGGTGCGGAAGTAAGCTTACGCTTTAACTCGTTAAATGCAGCTTCACACTTATCATTCCAATTAAAATTAGCATTCTTACGAGTCAAAGCAGTGAGAGGTGCAGCGATCCGAGCAAAATTCTCAATGAATCTCCAATAATAACCGACAAGGCCCAGAAAACTATAGATATCAGATGGAGTCCTAAGAGTTTCCCAATCCTGCAACAGAATAGGGAGAAATAAGGACTACAGGAAAGATAAAATGATAAATTATAGAGAAAGAAGAGAAGAAGGACTTACATTGATCGTAGCGATCGTAACTGGATCAACAGAAACTCCATTACCAGAAACAATATGCCCGAGAAATCGGACTTCATCCTTCCAGAAATGGCATTTTGAGAATTTAGCCTTCAACTGATGATTCCTAAGAGTCTCCAAAACAAAATTCAAATATGACTCATGTTCTTCTCTTGACTTAGAGAAGACAAGAATGTCATCGAAGAAGACTAGAACAAGTTTGTTAAGAACATCACGAAAAACATGATTCACCAAATCAACAAAGAAAGCTGGGGCATTAGTCAGACCAAAAAGCATAACTAACCATTCATAAAAACCATTCTAGGTACGGAAAGCAGTCTTGTGAATACTTTCCTCAGCAACTCTGAGCTGTGTGGCAAGGTCAAGCTAGAGAAAATAGTAGCGCCATAGAGCTGATCAAACATATCATTGATACGAGGCATAGGATATCTGTTTCTCATAGTGAGATTTTTTAGCTCCCTATAATCAATACACATCCTCAAAAAACTATCAGACTTAATAATGAAAACTACAGCCGCTTTCCATTTGGAATGGCTAGGTCTGATTAGACCCTTGGAGAACAGGTCCTCAATTTGCTTCCTTAACTCAACCTTCTCACGCAGTGCCATTCTTTTGGGAGAAAGAAATACAGGTCGTGATCTACGAATAAGATCAATACGGAATTTAATTTCCCACTTAGGAGGTAAAGAAGTTACTTCACCAAATACATCGGGATAGAGTTCAACCACAGAAGTTGAGTCAAGATCGCCATGAGAAGAATTAAGAGAACAAATAAAACTGCCAGTAAAATCCTAAGGCATGCAACACTGAATCACCAAAGAATTACCAAAATCATCAACAAGAGAAACAGTCTGGGTTTTACAAGAGAAAAAGTCCGGGTTTTACAAGAAATAATGGCTTCATGCCTCCTCAGCCAATCACCTCCAAGTAACATATCAAAAGCATCGAAACCCAAAATATAGAAATCACCACTGAAACGATGATCAAAATAGAGTAGTGTTACTTGGTTACAAATCGTACTAAGATTCACGGGACCACCAATAGGATTTTTAACACACAAAGGTTCATAGCAAACTTAGGAGAAAGGAGATGCTCAAACTTATCACAAAGATCCATAGAAATAAAACTATGGGAAGCACCATTGTCAAATAAGACACGAACAGGAAACTTAAACAAAGAAAAAGTGCCCTGGAGAGTACTGTCGGTATCACTAGGAGCAGATGGAGCAGGTGGAGTGGCAGAGTTAACAACAAAGATACCAGATGGCTTGCCCTTCTACTGAGTAGGACAATCCTTCCTGAATTGGCCAAGCAGCAAGCAAATATGATAGAGATCACGCCTAGTCAACTGAGCAGGAGGAACATCGACACCAACTAAAGTAGGGCAACTATTAGCATAGTGTCCCTTCTGGTTACACTTGAAGAAAGTGATGGAAGATAGGTCGATAGGCTGCCTTTGAGAAGAAGAAGATCCCAAACCCGGAGTCTTATTGCAACTCTTCTTATGTTGATTAAAGTTAGGCTTCCTCTTCTTAGGTTTCCAGTGGAAGGTTGGGATGAAGTAACATGGGCAACAGAAGGATCCTTAGAAGTAGGATTCTCATATCTAATGGCCATATCCATCAATCCAGTGAAGGGGCTGTGCACATGATAGATGAGATAATCATAATACTCTGGGCGAGCTCTAGCTATAAAATTCTCATTCTTCTTAAGAGGGGTGTCAATCAAGCCAGGACCAAACTTTGAAAGTTCATTGAACTTCTGCTCATACTCAGAAAATGACATGTCTCCCTGCTTAAAATCCATAAACTCCCTGTATAGCTGAGACTTCCCTGCTTCGGGCATCCACTTAGCCACAAAAGCATCCCTAAACCACGATATCGAAACATAAGAAAGATTCCAAAGAGAGAGAAAACTGAATCAAACTCATGAACCAATACAAGATGATACGTAAACCGCTCCCAAGAAACATCAGCCTCGATAGCGTGAGCCGTAACAGACTCCCATCAATCTAGGGCTGCCTCCTTCAACTGCAAGCTGCTAACTGACGCTTCTGAGCATCGGTGATCTCCAAACTGGAGAAAATTCTCTCCAAACCCTTCAACCACTACTGAGCGACAATGATGCTCTCTGATCCATTAAACTTGGTACCACCAAGCTCAGTGAATTGCTTACGGAGAGTGGTAAACCTAATAGGTGCAATAGGCTTAGGAATTGGGGCAACACCACGACCTCGACCTCTGGTATTCCTACGATCCATGTTGAAAAATCAAGAATGAATTTTAGGACCAAGGTAAAGGAGAAACAAAGACAAGATTCAACTTGAATGGAAATCCTAATCAAAGAATTTAATTAACACGATGGATAAGGAAAGGAAGGAAGTTAAGAAAAATAAGGTTTTAAAATAAGAAAGGTTATATCAAAATAATCTTTTAAAATCATTTGAAAATCATTTGAAAATCATTTTATACTTAAAAATATGTTCTCTTACAAAGAAATGATTCTAAGATTGATTTCACTCATTCTAGGGTATTTCTACCTTACTTCTAATGAGTTTTTGCTCCGCAGGCTAAGGTTTGCCTAAAACAAAAGCTCTGATACCAAATATAACATCCCGCTATGTTGGACCATTCAAATCGACAATAAAACCACTCGTATCGGACTTGAATAATTCAAAACAACAGATTGTTAACATATTTGGAGCAAATAAAACCAATCACAGAATCACAGACATAGAATATCAGAATAACACGCAATGGAAATAAAATAACTATAGTAGTTCATGAAGCTACTACATACATAGTCTCAAAAAAAATACATAATACCAGAGTCTGAAAGCAAATAAATAGAAATCCACTAATACATAAGCAAAGGCTGAATATAAATAACTGAAATAGAAATAGATAGACAACTGGATAGATAGATAAACTTCAGCAAATCTCTAGCTCTAGAAGGTGAATCCAAAGCTGTGATACCCAGGCTGACCCGAGCGTAAAACAAAACACAAAACACTTGAGTCAGCACAAACATACTTATAAAATGTAAATCAACTCTAATGAACTGCAATAGAAATGCACAAGTAACTTAATGGATGCATGGGATCGCCCATCTTTTAAGGATTCGTTAAACTGTCTACTATGTAGTAATATACACTATTATAATAATGTCTAAAGTAAAATATACTATTTAAAAATAGCATTAAGGCTTTAAATATTCCACCGTAACACATTTTATAGTGCCAATAGTCTATATAGTTTTGTAATACCACCATACCGGGAGGCTACCAGAGGATACTCCATAGGTACGACACAAATCAAACTCGTATAAGGCACGCTAGGGTAGGATCGTCGCCATCATCCTACTTCATTCTGGAATCTCCACCGTGTACACGGTTGTTAAAGTGTTTATTAGCAGAGAGTATGACAATATTCGATCCCGGTCTCTTTAACAACCAACCGTCATTATAACCCGTGGTTATTTATTTCAAATGGTTTACAATTTCAAATCAAACAATCATTTCAAAACCGTTTAAATCCGATGTCATTTTTCTTCCAAATAAATATTTATTTCTCAACATTTGTAACATTTCCAAATCTGTAATTTAGTTATAACACTTTGAAAACTGTAATACTTAGAAACCATAGCACTTTGAAAATGTGACCCTTATACAGTAGCATTTCAAAACTGTTATATTTTTAGAAATAGTAACATTTTAAAAACATAACCTAAAATAGCATAGCATTTTAGAAATGCTGCAAATTCTACTATAACATATTTAAAACATCATATCTCCAATTTTTATCATAGTGATTGTTAAAAAATATTATTTATTGTACAAAATTATTCATTTGGACATTAATTAAACTATGATTTTATTTAAATAAAATTTATTACAAAATATCCAATTAATCTATATTTTCTTATAGTAGGTTAAAAGTACATTTTGACCTATATTAAATTTTATAATAAAGAACTATTATTTTATATAAATATCCATTTCCCAACTAAAATATTTATATATTAGATTAGATTTAAAATTTCTTCAAATTAAATTATTAAGTTAAATAATATATATATATATATATATATATATATCATAAAAAATCTTAAACTACAATCTTAAACCATTTATTTATTTACAAAATTATAACTTATAGAAAACCAATACATATGTATTATTTAAATCACTTAAAACAAATTTAAGTTAAAAATTTACATATTTTAAAATTCCCAAATACTTAATTATTTTTAGAAAACTATTTACAGATATGTATCATTTCAATCCGTGATTTATAAAAAATCTCGGGTTTTATCATTTCAAACGCGCAATCCCAAGTCAAATAAAAATCGCTTAAGCCTATCATTTCAACTCATAACGATTTTTCCCTTCTAAAGTCCGTTCGGTTATGTATCATTTCAACCCATAGCGAGGGAACTTCCAGTGTGAGAAACAGAATATAAAATGAACAGAATAACATAGCATATCATAACATATCATGTCAGGTGATAAAACAGGTATAATATAAGGTGATAACATCATATAATATTATGTCATGAGCATACATGAGGGAACTAACATCATTGCATATCACTACTACAATTCCACAAGTCATCGATTCACAAAATTACAAGTATGTTGTCGAGAGTGATAAACTTACCTTCTTTGGCTAGAGATGATAATTCAAACAACCAAGACAACTTCCAAAAAGGCACAACAAAGAACGAATCAAGCTTGAGGAGAAATAGAACTCAAATCCAAATCTTAGAAACAAACAAAATAAATTATATAAGCAAACTATTTATACATAAAAGAAAAAATAAAACACAAAGAAAATAGGTAGTCAAAACACAAGTGGGCTCGGCCATCATAGGAATAGGCTCGGCCACATCAACTTGTGCTCGGCCATGATGGGTTCAAGGGTTAAACCACTAAGGACTTGGCACAGCTAGGCTTGGTTTGAAGTGCTACAAGGCTCGGCTATGGTCAAGCAAAGGAAGGCAAAGCATGGGAAGGCAAAAGGACTAGGCAAATGCAATTTTGGGTTCGGCCTATGGCCAATTGGGTTCGATCATCATGGATCTTGGTTTGGCTGTGATTTGTTTTTGGTCAAGGCGTCAATGGACATGGCTATGAGGTGATGGGTCATGGCTATGCAATGGAGAAAGTGATGGCCGAGGCAAATAGGAAGGGAGAGGAGAAAGCAAGGTAGTTGGCTAGGGTTTGTTTAGGTTTGGTGATTCGGCTAGTGGATGTTGATCACAGCCATGGCAATTTGGTGGAGTAGGGTCGGCTGTGGAGAGGGAAAGGAGATGTGGTGATGGCTGAAATTGATAGGAAGAGGAGGAATAAAATGAAAAAAAATTTGAAAAGAGAAGAGAGAAGGGAACTTACAACAAAGTTTCTGAACATGAAGATGAAGTGAGAAAGGGAAGCCAGTAGGAAATTTGTACGTAGTTTTCTAAAGAGGTGTCTTTATAGAAATGAATAGACAAAGAAATGTCTATTAGGAATATTAGCCCATTAGCCAAAGCCCAACAACAAATAGCAAGCCAAATCCTAAACCAAATCTAGCCCAAAATCCAAATAAAAATATGAAAATAGAAATATGGGAAAATAATAGTGTGTAAAACACTGAAACTTTGCAGATTTAAAAAGTATAAATCAGAATTTGATGAAATGAAAAGCATATAGAATATAAAAATCAAGTCCAGCGTCAAAGAAAAAGAATAAAAATTTAAAATTCAAAATTGAATATTTCAACTGAAAGTCAAACTTTGACCACAATTGACTAAAATTTAAATTTCAGAAAAATCTTTATTTTATTACATTTGGAAAAATAATTCTCAACAAATACCAAAATTTCATCATTAAATTCTAAATTTTCAATGTTTAAATGATTTAAAATTGAAGTTTTCAAATAAATCATATTTAAAATATTTGATAAAATTATGGGTTGTTAAACTTGGGGAAGTATTGCCGCTTCCATGACCCTCATGGGCACAATACCAATGAGTATCATAAACTATGAAATATGATTAAAGATTCGATACTTAAAAAGAAATTACACCAACACTTGAGAGATTTGTAGGATGCATTAATCACATAGGAACCAAAATAACCAATAGAATAAATAATGTTAATGCAGCAGAAATAATATAGTAGATCACATAGTCGATTTTATATTAGTTTGGACGTCCCATCCTACCTCCAATCCAAGACTCCTTTTAGTATGAACCAAGTAACCATCACTTAACTTATAGGAATGGGTATCTTACAACGATTCCACCTAAACGACCGAAAGACTTTAACAACCAATGCTACAAAAAGTTACTTCTTGACACAATGTATCTTATATATTAGAATTATCTCATTTTATTATAAGAACTCGTATAACCAAACCAAATGCTATTGAGTGGAGGCGTAGAGGCTAAGAAATCTATTCGACTAGAATATGGGATGTGGAGATGAAGCACACTAGTCGAATTTTTTTGAATCACATGATTCTTTTGAAGACTAGGGTAAATACTTTTGTGACCGAGAGTTTAGGTATTAATTTCATAGAATGGAGTTATATGGAGTTGTGTATTGATTCAAGGATGATTAGACTCTTCATAGGTGTCATATTGGGCTTAAAAAAGCCAAGCCTAATTGCAACAAGCCCTTTCTCAACTAAACGTCGCTTTTGCCAACACTCATTGAAGTTTACTAGGGATATCCGATCCTTCTTACAACCACGTTTGTAATGACCCGCCCTTCGTAATACCTAAAAGTCGATGCCTTATAACATCGCCTACTTTAAATATCACAAAAGATAGTTTTTCGAGGTAAAAATTAGAATAAAACAACAAATGAAGACATCGATTAGATCTTAATCAAATGACAATATACAGTATACCAAATATACATGAATAGAAATAGAATAATTATATATAAGAGGCAACACTAGCAGAAGCAACCGACAAATAAATATCAATACAGAATACATCAACCCTAAAAGCATAGAGTTTTAAATAAATATCTGATACATTTGTTGTAACGACCCTAGATTTTAATTTAATTTAAATTGATAATTTAAGAAAATTTTGAATAAAAAAATTATAGAATTAAATATAAATGGAAGCGAGTTTCCTCGATTCAAGTAGAATATATATATATAGTCATATGGATTTGAAATTTTGTATATATGTGAATATATATATATATATATTGGATTTTAAATAAATTCTTATATAAATGATTTTGAAAAGTAAATAATATACTTTAGACACAAGTTATAGAATAAATAAATAAAGACAATAAATATTAAAGTAAGATAACAATAAATATTTAAACTAGAAATAGAAAAACAATATGAGATAGATTTTAATAAAAATAGGAAGTAAATAAAATATAAGATATAACAATATAAAGAAAATATATATATATATATATATATATATATATATCTTAATCTCATACTAATAAATCAATACAAAAGTAATAAGAGTAAAATAAATAAATTGATTTAAAAATTTATAAATAATGATAATTTGAGTTATATAAAATATATGTGTATATATAGGGAAAAGTAAAACAATAATTTTTAAAGTAAAATTTATGATAATTATTTAAACTAAAAATAGAAGTAAATTTAAAAATGCAAGAATAAAACAAAAACAATAAGTAAACATATATAGGAAGTATTACAAAATAAAAATACATACAAGTATGTACACTTGTAAATGAAAACAAAGTAAGCATATAAAACAAGGCAATATAAAAGCAAAGACAAAAGAATTTATACAAAGTAAAATAAAACACAAACATAAACAAAACAAAATATCTTTTAAAATATAAACTATTGAAATAAATATATAGAAAGATACAAAACAATTTGTATGTAAGATAAAATAAATACTCAAAAATAAAAATAGAAGTTCACTTATTTTGTAAAGTAATAATAATTTTAAGTTATGAATAAAAATAAGAAACAAATGCACTTACCAAGTTAAAATAAATGTTTAAAAAATGTAACATAGAAACATATTTATTAAAGTATGAGATAAGGAAAGTAAGTATCCATAGTAAACTAAAAATAAAATAAAGTACAAGATATAATACATTTCAGCAAAGTATACAAAATAATAAAATACAACACAAATAAACATATGCAAGGTAAGTATAAAACAAATAAATAAGCAAAGTATGAATTAAAACAAAATAGAATGTATTCATGTATAGGTATGCAACCTGCAGGCTTGTAAAGGAATAAAAACAAAAGCATAGAAGTAAAATATATTCACATATAAACAAGGACAAGTAAGTATGGAATGAAGTAAGGCAATTAATGCAACATACCTATTGTACTTGCCTATACCTTTCTATGTACAACTCTTTCTATATACAAATCAATTCCTTCTTTTTAGTTTCGTTCACCTTCAAAGCTAAGAAAAACTGAAATGGATATTCAACTTAAACTTAAACAAAAGCTTCAACTCAAACAAGAATTAAAGCCTGGAAATCAAAAGCAAATCAATCATCACAGTTCTAAAGTTTCCCAGGCTATCTTTTGTTCTCTGCCTCCACTTTCCAGGTGAGTAACTTCACTTTGAACATGAAGTAAAATCCTGGCTGCATGTTACTGTTGTGATCAATATTGTGTTGTGAAGTATATTTGGGTATTGATATTGTTAGAATTTTTGGTTAATGATATGTGCATATCTGTTTATTTAGATACCTCTGTTCTTTGTTTTACCCAGATTTGCAAACAAAAGTCCATATCCCCTGATCAAATCTATGTTATGATTTGATTTTTAAACAAAAACTTGTTGTTAAAGGATAGAGTAGGGATTTAAAATAGGTTCAGATTAAACTAATTTAAGTGTTGCTCTGGAAAATAAGATAAAATGGAAGCTTGCATTTTTTTTCAAACTTATTCAACATTTGCAAACTCTGTTCTTCCTTTCTGTGAAAACCAAGGTGAGTGGCATATAGTTGTTCAAACTTGAATGTGTATTGCCATTGCTTTGTGTATATGCTGATGCTAGTGTATTCATTCTCTGTTAGCTACAGAGTATCAACCCACAAGAAAAAAAATTCATATCTTGTTTTATAACCCATATCTGGCCTCAGTTTCAAAACAAGATTCTTGTGTTTAAGTATAGGCTGTGATTTAAAAATGGTTTTATAAGGTATAAAGGTAGGTAGAGGGAAAGATCAAGTTTTTACAGTAAAAACTTAAGTCTCTGGAAATTTCAAAATTCTTGAATTGTGGATTCAATTATATAGCTTGAATTAACAGCCCAAGATAGGATTTTTAAGAGAAATATAGTGATTTTTAGTTGTGTGTATCATGAGCAAGTGACAGTAGAACAAAATTTGCTTAAAAATCAATTTCTCGTGTTTGAGTGATTCGTGTTGGGTGGGGTTGCTCGGGGTGCTAGACGAGCCTACGGAGATGCTAGGAAAAATGGCCGGAGTTGGTGGAAGTGATGGTGGCGTTGGCGGTAGCGGGGCGAAGTTTTAAACCCTAGTTTTGGAGTGTTGAAAACTTTCGATTCGTTCTCCCTATTGGATGCATCGAGTTCGATGCCGTTTGGAGGAACGGGGGATGGGTCGAAGGTGAAGCTTCTGCCGGAGTTTGGTGGCGTACGATGGTCGGAGCGTGGGGGACGACGTGTTGACAGGTTTGCTAAGTGATGGGTCTCGCGTGTTCCAGGTTTGGGTTGTACGCTCGTTTTTGATTTTGGGGTTCGATGTGGTCTCTGGGTGGTCGATTGGGTTGAGGGGGTCGGCGAAGACTTGTGAGTGGCAACGGTGATGGTCGGAGAGGTGGCGGACGCTGGTGCATATGCACACGTATCAGTGTGTATCAGTGAGGAGTTAATTTGGAGAAGAAGGATGTCTCGAAGTGTAGTTGGATTGTCTCGAGTGATGGCTCGAAGTCCCTCCGTGTTGAACTCGAAGCGGGATTTCAATGGCTCGGGTAGAAGAGTTTTTTTTTCCAGGTTTCACCTGTTCTTAAATTTAAATGTAAATTTTCCAAGTATAAAGCAAAGTTTAAAACTAAGCTATAAACCAAAGTTAAATCAATTGTGAGGACCAGATTTAAACTTATATTTGAATTCAGATTTTGAAGTTAAATAAAGTATTATGTTAACTTGTATATTTAAAAATTTTTAAAAGTTAGTTTAAGATTTATTTAAAGATCGATTGGTATTCATTTTAAAACTTGAAAATTTAGAATGAAGTTTCAAAAGTAAATTTAAGATGAATGGTTTCAAACATATTGGTAAGTGATAAGTAAATCAATATTAAAATTAACGCTACTATAAGTTAATGAAGATTTAATAATTAAAATTCATTAATTATTTAATAAAATAAAAAGGTAATTACTTAATTAATTTGGGTTAATTAAATAAGTAATTAAAAGTTTAAATTAAGTAAGGAATAATTAATTTATAAACTAAGGATTATTAATTTGATATAAATTAATGATTAAAGTTGATTTATCAAGCGATTAAGCAATAAATTAAATTTAAGGGTAATGTGATAGATTAACCTAGGTAATTTATTTGAGAATAATTAATTTATAAAAGGTTAATTAACTAATGAAAGTGATTAAGGAAAAATCATTAATTAAGGAGTAATTAATACATTAAAAAAAAAAATTTAATTAAGAATAATTATTAATTTAGGATAAATTAATGATTTATTAAAAGATAGTTTACTAAATGTTTTTAAATTAATTGATGATTAATTTTCCATAACCAACAAATTTATTCATAGAAATAAATCTGATTATCTTAATCAGATAATTGAATTAATCCTACCTATGGATGCTTGGATTATATTGGATGTTAAACTGTTTGATATCCCTGTTATATGATGCTTTATGATTATCCTGATTTGTGTTGTGATCTGTGATGTAATTTATTATCTGTGATATATATATATCTGCGAATCTGTGTATGAAAGATAAGTGTTATATTTTATATCGCTTATCGAATATATTGTCGTACTTGATCTGTGATGATTGAATGGTTGTGCACCATTGTGTTAAACCCCTGGACCACACCATACACACACAATTATGGATTTCACGAGGAAATCGATTAAGTCACAGATTTTTGAAATAGTTTAAATTGAATATTTGAATTCAAATGTTTTGGAAATGGAATCGGAATAAATGTGAAAAGCTTTTGGAATGGAATTTCAAAATAGAATTTATTATTTTTAAATTACTTGATTAAGTTTTGGAATTTAAATAAGTTGATTTAAATTTAAATTCAATACTTGAAATTGAATTCTGTAATTTGAAATTAGGGATTAATGATATTATACTAGTCATTATGAGTCAAACCATTTTTAAAGTATTATTTTTGGGAATTTGAATTTAACTCAAGGATTTCAACTCGTATAAATGAATCAGATTACCAAAATGAAAACTGTTGTTTTCAAATGATAAACACTTTTAGATAAGAACTGAGATTCCAGTTAATTAGGGGAATTACAAGATTGAATAGAGAAATGATTTTCCTAAGTTATGAATGAATTCTTTTTGAAAGCTATGAATTAAATCTGTTTATTTTTAACAGATTTAAATTGATGATTTGTTTAAATCAAATTGAAATGAAATTGTTTTGAAGGCTATAAGTTAAATCTTTGATTTAAAGATTTAACGAGTTAAATCAAATTGAAATAAAAATTGATTTGGAAAATATGTGAATGAATCTTTTGTTTAAAAGATTTAAATGTGAAAATTGTTTAAACCGTTAAAGGTTGCGAAAATGAATCTTTTTGTTTAAAGATTGAAATGGTAATTGGATTAAACCATTGAAAAGAAAGTTTTGAATTATTAAGTTGTGACTTAATTGAAATCCCATTATCCATTCGTTTTAGAAATATTTTCGCTCACTATTCGGTTTAACCGGGAAAGGACCTTTGTGTCGTATAACCCATTCCGAATATGTGATACGTCGTTATGGATAGCATTTGAAGACCGGTGATGAAGACCGGGTATTTGTGAAAGCGATAGGATGACCTATCGATTGTCTCTGCACTGGATCGCTCCTGGTATAGAAACTCCCTAAGTGATGGGAAAATCCGATCGGGATTGTGAATATCCGGGTTGCAAGGACTTCTTTGTAAGTGCCTTCGGTTCTGTTCGAACCCAGAACAGACTTGTATGGATTGTATGTCTGACATTACAAATTGAGATATAAAGCCGATTTCTTTCAAATATATTTCTGTTGGTGGCGGAGAATTTATTCTTTTAGCTTAACACCCTTCTCTGAGACGTACGAGCTCAGAGGTTATATAGTTGAAGTTATCAGCGATATATTCCCAATTTGGTAATGTGACATGCTGAGTGTTGCTGAAATGATCATTGTGTTGATTATTGTGATATGATCGTTTATTTGATCGTCTATCTTAGTGATCATTGTGTTGATCATTTGTTGACCCAAAGCATGGCTTTTGTATAAAGTATGTTTTTGTGGACGTGACTTCGTCGAGCCTCACACCCCGGAAATGGTCAAAACAGGAAAGATGCGGCAAGGTTATGAGGGGTAGCACCCTTTAGGGTATGTACATTTCCTTCTGGATAGAGGTGGTATCATGGTATGGAGCCCAGATATTTAACCTATGTGGTTACTACGAGTTTATTACTTTGTGGTTGTTGGTTTTCGGGATCCCATGAGAAAGGTCGTTTACGATCGGGGAATGGCGTGCTCGTGTCAGTAGTTACCCAGTTAGGGGTAACCCGGCCTTGTGTTGGCAGAGTTCCGGTTTGGTTCTCGGGGATGTCTTTCCAGAGGCATTCTCATGTGGCAATGGGAAGTTCCTTGGCCTGACCATTTGTTGGAAATCCAAAGAAACAATACGAAACTTGTACGGTATTAGTTGTAGAACCTATCATTCACTTATGGTGTCGCAACACTGTTTGGATGGTAGCTATAGTAGGCATACGATAATGGTCGTATGTTGGCTAAGATTTATATTCTACTTTCGAAATGAATTTCCACTACACTATGCACTAGTAATAATATCAAATATTATTTTTAATGCGTATGAAGCATCTTTGACTATCATAAGGAGAAATCTCCTCTGATTCTGCGTTTGCATTGTGTGTATGTGCGGGAGGCCTTATGGTAGTCTCATTTTTCAAAAACATTGCGAATTAACTTTGAAATATTTCTTTGAATGTTTTTAAAGATAAACTGTTTTTGTTGCTCACACCAGTCCCACGACTGATCCGGAGTTTATCGTTTCTTTCCTAAACTCTGGGTGCTCATTATATTTCTACACGAGCAGTCTAGAGTTGGGTTTTTCAGATAGTTAGATATAGTGGATTATCTGGAGTTAGTTCAGTCTTTGGATCGCACCAGTCTTGCTTATCTTTGTGCATCGTTATTGGGAGTTCGAGCTAGTGCTGGATTAGTTCTTGGAAATGGAGTTGCAGTTATTTCTGGAGTTCTTCCTTGAAGACTATCTTAGAGTTATTTGTTTCGCTGGTAGATGTTATCTATCGTTTTCTTTTCCGCTGCCATTTTATTGTATCATACCTCTGATGTATATTGATATCTATTGGATTATCTGTTGTATCAGATATTGTATCAAAGCTGTATATCAATGTATTATTCTTTCATTCCGCTGTGTTGTTTACTTAATGATTGTTATAAGCTCCGGCGTATCGGATTTGAACGGTCGAATCTATGACATTCGAGTACGATTTGAAGTATGGATGTCGATTTTTGAGCGGGCAAAATCCGAGCCGTCACATGTGGTATCAGAGCTAAGGGTTGAACTTTAGCTCAGGAGTGTAACACATTAAGTAACTCATTAGAGATAGGGTGAAGTAAATCCTAGAATGAGTAATCCTTAAGATATCTGTTTTAATGCCTCAGTAAATTCTTTTACTATCCACTAATAGTGAGTATGAGGGCAAGAAGAGAACGAGATAGAGGACAGGGGAATACGACTATAAATGGTCGATACTCCGTAACAATAATGGAAACAACTTTCTCTATAAATTTTCTTTGATTCGTTTCTAAATTCTTTTGATTTCTTCGTACCAGCTCTAGAAGAAGAAGTTTCGGTGTGGTGATGCTCTACGAATCGTTGTGGGAAATCTTTACTTCGTATCTTCATCGGTTTCTTATCGGTTTTTGATTTTAAACCTTAATGAATATGAATTTGAAAATTGAAATTGGAGATTTTAAATGAATTAGAAATTTTAAATTGAGTTAAATTGATTAATAGAATATGAAGAATAAATTGAATTGTATCGATAAAACGATTTTGTTTAAAACCGAATTTTGAAATTCTATTATAATTTCTTGTATCTATTATTAATATTCTGATTTGATGAGCCAAATCCAGAATCGATATCCAGTTTGATCTGAAAAGATATTTCTCTATCTTTCATCTATCTGTGTTGTTTTCGTGCCTGCAAATTTCGAGGACGAAATTCTTTTAAGGGGGGAAGTCTGTAACGACCCTAGATTTTAATTTAATTTAAATTGATAATTTAAGGAAATTTTGAATAAAAAAATTATAGAATTAAATATAAATGGAAGCGAGTTTCCTCGATTCAAATAGAATATATATATATATATATAGTCATATGGATTTGAAATTTTGTATATATGTGAATATATATATATATATATATATATATTGGATTTTAAATAAATTCTTATATAAATGATTTTGAAAAGTAAATAATATACTTTAGACACAAGTTATAGAATAAATAAATAAAGACAATAAATATTAAAGTAAGATAACAATAAATATTTAAACTAGAAATAGAAAAACAATATGAGATAGATTTTAATAAAAATAGGAAGTAAATAAAATATAAGATATAACAATATAAAGAAAAATATATATATATATATATATATATATATATCTTAATCTCATACTAATAAATCAATACAAAAGTAATAAGAGTAAAATAAATAAATTGATTTAAAAATTTATAAATAATGATAATTTGAGTTATATAAAATATATGTGTATATATAGAGAAAAGTAAAACAATAATTTTTAAAGTAAAATTTATGATAATTATTTAAACTAAAAATAGAAGTAAATTTAAAAATGCAAGAATAAAACAAAAACAATAAGTAAACATATATAGGAAGTATTACAAAATAAAAATACATACAAGTATGTACACTTGTAAATGAAAACAAAGTAAGCATATAAAACAAGGCAATATAAAAGCAAAGACAAAAGAATTTATACAAAGTAAAATAAAACACAAACATAAACAAAACAAAATATCTTTTAAAATATAAACTATTGAAATAAATATATAGAAAGATACAAAACAATTTGTATGTAAGATAAAATAAATACTCAAAAATAAAAATAGAAGTTCACTTATTTTGTAAAGTAATAATAATTTTAAGTTATGAATAAAAATAAGAAACAAATGCACTTACCAAGTTAAAATAAATGTTTAAAAAATGTAACATAGAAACATATTTATTAAAGTATGAGATAAGGAAAGTAAGTATCCATAGTAAACTAAAAATAAAATAAAGTACAAGATATAATACATTTCAGCAAAGTATACAAAATAATAAAATACAACACAAATAAACATATGCAAGGTAAGTATAAAACAAATAAATAAGCAAAGTATGAATTAAAACAAAATAGAATGTATTCATGTATAGGTATGCAACCTGCAGGCTTGTAAAGGAATAAAAACAAAAGCATAGAAGTAAAATATATTCACATATAAACAAGGACAAGTAAGTATGGAATGAAGTAAGGCAATTAATGCAACATACCTATTGTACTTGCCTATACCTTTCCATGTACAACTCTTTCTATATACAAATCAATTCCTTCTTTTTAGTTTCGTTCACCTTCAAAGCTAAGAAAAACTGAAATGGATATTCAACTTAAACTTAAACAAAAGCTTCAACTCAAACAAGAATTAAAGCCTGGAAATCAAAAGCAAATCAATCATCACAGTTCTAAAGTTTCCCAGGCTATCTTTTGTTCTCTGCCTCCACTTTCCAGGTGAGTAACTTCACTTTGAACATGAAGTAAAATCCTGGCTGCATGTTACTATTGTGATCAATATTGTGTTGTGAAGTATATTTGGGTATTGATATTGTTAGAATTTTTGGTTAATGATATGTGCATATCTGTTTATTTAGATACCTCTGTTCTTTGTTTTACCCAGATTTGCAAACAAAAGTCCATATCCCCTGATCAAATCTATATTATGATTTGATTTTTAAACAAAAACTTGTTGTTAAAGGATAGAGTAGGGATTTAAAATAGGTTCAGATTAAACTAATTTAAGTGTTGCTCTGGAAAATAAGATAAAATGGAAGCTTGCATTTTTTTTCAAACTTATTCAACATTTGCAAACTCTGTTCTTCCTTTCTGTGAAAACCAAGGTGAGTGGCATATAGTTGTTCAAACTTGAATGTGTATTGCCATTGCTTTGTGTATATGCTGATGCTAGTGTATTCATTCTCTGTTAGCTACAGAGTATCAACCCACAAGAAAAAAAATTCATATCTTGTTTTATAACCCATATCTGGCCTCAGTTTCAAAACAAGATTCTTGTGTTTAAGTATAGGCTGTGATTTAAAAATGGTTTTATAAGGTATAAAGGTAGGTAGAGGGAAAGATCAAGTTTTTACAGTAAAAACTTAAGTCTCTGGAAATTTCAAAATTCTTGAATTGTGGATTCAATTATATAGCTTGAATTAACAGCCCAAGATAGGATTTTTAAGAGAAATATAGTGATTTTTAGTTGTGTGTATCATGAGCAAGTGACAGTAGAACAAAATTTGCTTAAAAATCAATTTCTCGTGTTTGAGTGATTCGTGTTGGGTGGGGTTGCTCGGGGTGCTAGACGAGCCTACGGAGATGCTAGGAAAAATGGCCGGAGTTGGTGGAAGTGATGGTGGCGTTGGCGGTAGCGGGGCGAAGTTTTAAACCCTAGTTTTGGAGTGTTGAAAACTTTCGATTCGTTCTCCCTATTGGATGCATCGAGTTCGATGCCGTTTGGAGGAACGGGGGATGGGTCGAAGGTGAAGCTTCTGCCGGAGTTTGGTGGCGTACGATGGTCGGAGCGTGGGGGACGACGTGTTGACAGGTTTGCTAAGTGATGGGTCTCGCGTGTTCCAGGTTTGGGTTGTACGCTCGTTTTTGATTTTGGGGTTCGATGTGGTCTCTGGGTGGTCGATTGGGTTGAGGGGGTCGGCGAAGACTTGTGAGTGGCAACGGTGATGGTCGGAGAGGTGGCGGACGCTGGTGCATATGCACACGTATCAGTGTGTATCAGTGAGGAGTTAATTTGGAGAAGAAGGATGTCTCGAAGTGTAGTTGGATTGTCTCGAGTGATGGCTCGAAGTCCCTCCGTGTTGAACTCGAAGCGGGATTTCAATGGCTCGGGTAGAAAAGTTTTTTTTTCTCCAGGTTTCACCTGTTCTTAAATTTAAATGTAAATTTTCCAAGTATAAAGCAAAGTTTAAAACTAAGCTATAAACCAAAGTTAAATCAATTGTGAGGACCAGATTTAAACTTATATTTGAATTCAGATTTTGAAGTTAAATAAAGTATTATGTTAACTTGTATATTTAAAATTTTTTAAAAGTTAGTTTAAGATTTATTTAAAGATCGATTGGTATTCATTTTAAAACTTGAAAATTTAGAATGAAGTTTCAAAAGTAAATTTAAGATGAATGGTTTCAAACATATTGGTAAGTGATAAGTAAATCAATATTAAAATTAACGCTACTATAAGTTAATGAAGATTTAATAATTAAAATTCATTAATTATTTAATAAAATAAAAAGGTAATTACTTAATTAATTTGGGTTAATTAAATAAGTAATTAAAAGTTTAAATTAAGTAAGGAATAATTAATTTATAAACTAAGGATTATTAATTTGATATAAATTAATGATTAAAGTTGATTTATCAAGCGATTAAGCAATAAATTAAATTTAAGGGTAATGTTATAGATTAACCCAGGTAATTTATTTGAGAATAATTAATTTATAAAAGGTTAATTAACTAATGAAAGTGATTAAGGAAAAATCATTAATTAAGGAGTAATTAATAAATTAAAAAAATAAAATTAATTAAGAATAATTATTAATTTAGGATAAATTAATGATTTATTAAAAGATAGTTTACTAAATGTTTTTAAATTAATTGATGATTAATTTTCCATAACCAACAAATTTATTCATAGAAATAAATCTGATTATCTTAATCAGATAATTGAATTAATCCTACCTATGGATGCTTGGATTATATTGGATGTTAAACTGTTTGATATCCCTGTTATATGATGCTTTATGATTATCCTGATTTGTGTTGTGATCTGTGATGTAATTTATTATCTGTGATATATATATATCTGCGAATCTGTGTATGAAAGATAAGTGTTATATTTTATATCGCTTATCGAATATATTGTCGTACTTGATCTGTGATGATTGAATGGTTGTGCACCATTGTGTTAAACCCCTGGACCACACCATACACACACACTTATGGATTTCACGAGGAAATCGATTAAGTCACAGATTTTTGAAATAGTTTAAATTGAATATTTGAATTCAAATGTTTTGGAAATGGAATCGGAATAAATGTGAAAAGCTTTTGGAATGGAATTTCAAAATAGAATTTATTATTTTTAAATTACTTGATTAAGTTTTGGAATTTAAATAAGTTGATTTAAATTTAAATTCAATACTTGAAATTGAATTCTGTAATTTGAAATTAGGGATTAATGATATTATACTAGTCATTATGAGTCAAACCATTTTTAAAGTATTATTTTTGGGAATTTGAATTTAACTCAAGGATTTCAACTCGTATAAATGAATCAGATTTCCAAAATGAAAACTGTTGTTTTCAAATGATAAACACTTTTAGATAAGAACTGAGATTCCAGTTAATTAGGGGAATTACAAGATTGAATAGAGAAATGATTTTCCTAAGTTATGAATGAATTCTTTTTGAAAGCTATGAATTAAATCTGTTTATTTTTAACAGATTTAAATTGATGATTTGTTTAAATCAAATTGAAATGAAATTGTTTTGAAGGCTATAAGTTAAATATTTGATTTAAAGATTTAACGAGTTAAATCAAATTGAAATAAAAATTGATTTGGAAAATATGTGAATGAATCTTTTGTTTAAAAGATTTAAATGTGAAAATTGTTTAAACCGTTAAAGGTTGCGAAAATGAATCTTTTTGTTTAAAGATTGAAATGGTAATTGGATTAAACCATTGAAAAGAAAGTTTTGAATTATTAAGTTGTGACTTAATTGAAATCCCATTATCCATTCGTTTTAGAAATATTTTCGCTCACTATTCGGTTTAACCGGGAAAGGACCTTTGTGTCGTATAACCCATTCCGAATATGTGATACGTCGTTATGGATAGCATTTGAAGACCGGTGATGAAGACCGGGTATTCGTGAAAGCGATAGGATGACCTATCGATTGTCTCTGCACTGGGTCGCTCCTGGTATAGAAACTCCCTAAGTGATGGGAAAATCCGATCGGGATTGTGAATATCCGGGTTGCAAGGACTTCTTTGTAAGTGCCTTCGGTTCTGTTCGAACCCAGAACAGACTTGTATGGATTGTATGTCTGACATTACAAATTGAGATATAAAGCCGATTTCTTTCAAATATATTTCTGTTGGTGGCGGAGAATTTATTCTTTTAGCTTAACACCCTTCTCTGAGACGTACGAGCTCAGAGGTTATATAGTTGAAGTTATCAGCGATATATTCCCAATTTGGTAATGTGACATGCTGAGTGTTGCTGAAATGATCATTGTGTTGATTATTGTGATAGGATCGTTTATTTGATCGTCTATCTTAGTGATCATTGTGTTGATCATTTGTTGACCCAAAGCATGGCTTTTGTATAAAGTATGTTTTTGTGGACGTGACTTCGTCGAGCCTCACACCCCGGAAATGGTCAAAACAGGAAAGATGCGGCAAGGTTATGAGGGGTAGCACCCTTTAGGGTATGTACATTTCCTTCTGGATAGAGGTGGTATCATGGTATGGAGCCCAGATATTTAACCTATGTGGTTACTACGAGTTTATTACTTTGTGGTTGTTGGTTTTCGGGATCCCGTGAGAAAGTCGTTTACGATCGGGGAATGGCGTGCTCGTGTCAGTAGTTACCCAGTTAGGGGTAACCCGGCCTTGTGTTGGCAGAGTTCCGGTTTGGTTCTCGGGGATGTCTTTCCAGAGGCATTCTCATGTGGCAATGGGAAGTTCCTTGGCCTGACCATTTGTTGGAAATCCAAAGAAACAATACGAAACTTGTACGGTATTAGTTGTAGAACCTATCATTCACTTATGGTGTCGCAACACTGTTTGGATGGTAGCTATAGTAGGCATACGATAATGGTCGTATGTTGGCTAAGATTTATATTCTACTTTCGAAATGAATTTCCACTACACTATGCACTAGTAATAATATCAAATATTATTTTTAATGCGTATGAAGCATCTTTGACTATCATAAGGAGAAATCTCCTCCGATTCTGCGTTTGCATTGTGTGTATGTGCGGGAGGCCTTATGGTAGTCTCATTTTTCAAAAACATTGCGAATTAACTTTGAAATATTTCTTTGAATGTTTTTAAAGATAAACTGTTTTTTTGCTCACACCAGTCCCACGACTGATCCGGAGTTTATCGTTTCTTTCCTAAACTCTGGGTGCTCATTATATTTCTACACGAGCAGTCTAGAGTTGGGTTTTTCAGATAGTTAGATATAGTGGATTATCTGGAGTTAGTTCAGTCTTTGGATCGCACCAGTCTTGCTTATCTTTGTGCATCGTTATTGGGAGTTCGAGCTAGTGCTGGATTAGTTCTTGGAAATGGAGTTGCAGTTATTTCTGGAGTTCTTCCTTGAAGACTATCTTAGAGTTATTTGTTTCGCTGGTAGATGTTATCTATCGTTTTCTTTTCCGCTGCTATTTTATTGTATCATATCTCTGATGTATATTGATATCTATTGGATTGTCTGTTGTATCAGATATTGTATCAAAGCTGTATATCAATGTATTATTCTTTTATTCCGCTGTGTTGTTTACTTAATGATTGTTATAAGCTCCGGCGTATCGGATTTGAACGGTCGAATCTATGACATTCGAGTACGATTTGAAGTATGGATGTCGATTTTTGAGCGGGCAAAATCCGACCCGTCACATTTGTCTCATATATAAATAACAGTTCTATCATGTACAATAAAATAATAAGAATATATATCTCAAAATGTTGATGCCAGGCCTCCGAAATGCTTGATTTGTGCACTCTTCTAGCGTATCCCGAAAATCACTTGACCCGAACTACTTAATCGATTACCGAAGAGTTATCATGACATAGTAGACAAAGACAAAACTTGGGTCAGATATAAAGCCTGGTGCAAGGAAAACTATCCTAAAATATTGTACATTAAAGCTACATACAAACAGATAGGAGTATCAATTCACAGCTTGCGCTCTCCATAAAAGTGGCTTCGGGAAATCCGGGCTGCCTACAAACAAGTATAGTAAATGCATCTCAAAAGTACGGGATCATACCACAACCTGCTCTTCTCCTGTAACAACAGGTTAGCACAATATCTCATTGCACTACACTAGCCTAAAAATTACTAATTATGTAATACCAATACACCATTATCAACTATGATCCTAGAACCCTGAACCCTACTGCTAAGATCAATAAGATACGACCCAACTTGTATAGTCCCTATGACTAAAACTAAATAGGTACGCCATAATGTGTATGGTCACTACTGCTAAAATCAAATCGTAGATTACTTTACTAGGGAACTCTATGTTCTAGCCCACAATCATCAAAATTGTAGATGATCCACTGCCGAGAGCTCTAATCTCAGCCAGCCATCATCATAAATCATATATGACTCACTACCGAGGAACTCTAAGTCTTTGCCCGCTATCGTATAAAAAACTAGATAACTCGCTACTAGATGTAACAATCCACCTTTTTGGATGGTTCAAATCGACAATAAACGAAACATGTTAGAATCAAACCATTAAAAAGAAAGGATTGTTAATGGGGGTAAATAAGAAAAGAGGAAAGAAAAAACAAAATACAGAATCTCATTGCGGAATGACAAAATATAATAATCAAATAAACAGTTCATGAAGCTGTTTTACAAATAACATTTGATTACACTTTTACAAACTCAAATCAGAGTTATACCTATATCATAAATAAACAAATAATGCAGCGGAACACAGAATGTAGCGGAATAATAAATAGCAATAATATACTAAATCTTCTCTTCGTCCACCAGAAAATTGTAACATCCCGCCTTTTCACACGCTTTAAATCGACACACGTGCCAATTCAAACCATACAAAAGGGCGGATAGTTATGGGGTAAATCAGAAAAAACAAGAAAGGAATAAAAAGAAAACAGAATCTCACAGCGGAAGGATAAAATATAATAATCAAATATACAGTTTATAAATCTGTTTACAAAACATTTGATTATATTTATATAATACATATCAGAGTTACACATACCAATAACAATGCAGCGGAACAGTATGAGTGTAGTGCAATAATATAAATGATAATAACACAAATCTTCGTCTTCGCCCTCCGGAGCTAAATCTTCAAATCTCGAAACGCTCGGACTGACCCGAGCGAATTGAAAAGACAAAACACTCGAGTCAGAACTAAAAGATCTTATGTAAGTTAAATCAACATGGATAAATATGAGTGCAGTAACTTAAAAGATGCTCGGGATTCACATCCCTTAAGGGTCCGTTAAACTATTTACTATGTAGTATATTTCGCTGTTATAATAGTGTCTAATTGTAAAATAAACTTACTTTTAAATAGCGTTAAGGAGTTACCAAATCTCCCCCTTAACACAATAATAGTCCCAGTAGTCCATTCAATATCATAGTCCCTCCTGATCGGGAAGCCACCAGAGGATATCACACGGGCTACGGGAGAAATCCAAACTCGTACAAGGCGCGATAGGTTAGGTGACATGGCACAACTAGGCAATGGCAGGGTAGATATACCAATTACGCTTCCGGGTCGGTGGTAACGCGTAGCGCGCAGCTACCGCCCACCTCGAACAAACTCCCCCAAATCAAAGAAATCAAAAGTGAAGGTGGCCACCGAATCAATCCAAAGTCAGAGTATAGTATCGAAGGGAAGTGTTCGATCAAAGGTGCTACCTTATTAGCCCATCAATCGCTCCTGTTTTAGCCACCTTATGCCAACTCACGGGAGTTGGGTCCACGTATTTACCTTACAGGAAACACCGCCACCAACCTACTTCATTCTGGAATCTCAACTACGTATACGGTTGTTAAAGTGGTTTTCGGAGTTAGAAGAGAGTGTGACAACTTCCGATCCAGGTCTCTTTAACAACCAAACGTTATTATAACACCGCGGTCATTTAAAAATAATTTTACTTTCAAAACCAGAATAAAATATCTATTTCAAAACCGTATAAATACGATATCCTTTCCATTCCAAAACAAACTCATTTGATGTTATTTTTATAACCCCAAATTAATATAATATCATTTTATTTCAAATATATTTCTTTTCCAAAATCATATTGCTTCAGATTTATAATAATTAGAAACCAAACATTTGAATTATAACTTTCAAACCATAATACTTCGAAAATTCATAGCTTTAAAACCATAACTTCTAAAACTTGGATGGTTTGGATATTCAAACGGTATATAGACTAAAATAGTTTGCAATTAAAATTTCTTTATAAAATAAAATAATTTCCGCGACTACAATTTATTTCATTTAAAATTAAGTCAAAATCCATAAATTTCAAAATCGCTTTAAGTTTCAATAACCACTTCAGTTTCAATATATTTCAAACTTTGAATATTAAACAATTGGAACTAAGGTTGGAAATTTCTATTCAACAATTTAAAGTCCTATTATTTAGTTTGAAATATTTGCATAATAAACCTGTAATAATTTAAATAAAACTCAAATTACTTTTATCTAAAAAAAAATTCCTTCAATTTATTTATACTAGAAATATTCATTTAATTCATCTTGAAATAAAATTCAGTTATAAATATCATTTTTTTTTTAAATTCCAAGTTAATAAATTCTACATCAACTTGTAAAGTTAAGTTCTTAATTAAAATCGATTCCAAATAAAATTTTCAATTTAACTCCCAATATTAATTGGTTTAAATCATTTAAAACTCTATATATTCTTAATATCTTAACATGTACTTAACTATGTAATGTAAAATAATCAAACTCCATTATTCATCTTATTTATTTTATTTAACAAATTTATACACAGCTTAAATTCAATAATTTAACTATATATGTACATAAAATAAGATTTTATATAAGATCAAAATTAATATTTATTAAACCGTATCCTATCCAAAACCATAAAATCCTTTCAAAAATAATTTTATATATATACCGCGGTGCCTGTATTTAATTTTCTATCCTATGGTCAAGTGATACAGATATTTATCATTTCAATCCGCAATTTAATAATAAAATGCGGTTGTATATCATTTCAAACCGCAATCCTGAATGAAATGAAATGCATAACAACTTGCAGTTAATATAAATAAACATCCATTCATCCAAATATCAATCATCAACCATTTATTACAAACCATCATCCAATTTAAACAAAAATCAATATAGAGCATATAAAATATAACAGGTAATAAATAACAGGTATTAACTAACAGTTTATATTCAATAATAAATTTAATAACTGTTTAACTAACAGTTTATATGCAAATAAATAAATTTTAACTGTCAAATTTATATGCAATAATAAAATTAATTAACAGTTAAATTAAAAAAATGCGATGTAACCGAGATGATGAATAAAACATGCCAAACAGTCATAAATAAATTTCTACTCATATCTTAAATCAATTTAACAAACATAAGAAACCTTAGAAGTTGTGAGTGGGTTAAAACACTCACCTTTGGGATTTAAATTGAATTTAAATCCAATTTAAACCCAAAATTTGAACGGTCTCTAAATTTGTCCAAACCAGCATCAAAGAGTCTGGAATTTCATTACGATCATAGCAAAAAAAATCGCGCATTAAACGGAGCTCGTATGAAAAAGTAAGGAAAATTAGAAGATTGGAAAATTCTGGCCCTAAGTCGACTTCGGGTTGAACTTCGGTCCACCGCCTCAATTCCCCGATGTTTGCTTGGAGTTTTTGCCAAAACGACCCGGAGCGACCCGAGTAACTTTCTTCCTAACCCGAAGTAGATGCAGCGTTTTTGCCTCTGAAACTCGAAGCGCGACCAGAAGTTGCTGCAGATCCGCAAATTTTTTTCTTCTTTTTTTTTTATTTTTTTTGAAATTGAAATTGGATTGGGAAGATTAGGGTTTGAGGTGGAATGAGGAAGAGCATACATTCAGAATGAGAAAAAAGCAATGACCTTGGGTTTATAACCACATATATATATATATGCAAATAGAATAGAAAGAATGGGCTAGGTTGGATTTGGATTTTGAGCGATAATTGACCAGAAAAGCCCATTTCGATTCCGGAACGGAAAAGGATCAACCCATATATCAAAATATATGTTTAAAAATATTTTAAACTCGATGGAAAAAGTTTCACGACCAAATTCCATTGTACGAAGAAGTTATGCTAAATTCAAATTTTCCAAATTGATTTCAACTGTTCTAAATTGCATAAATTTCAAGGCGTTTCGAGTCCGTACGATCAAACGACAAGTCCGATCACTACGAAACTTGAAACACTATTATAATTCACCGTTACGGATCCATTGAAACTTGTTTCGTCGAAATCCGAGTCAATGGTCAAAATGGCAATTTTTCCATTAATTAAATAAATTAAAAATTAAATTAATTAAATCCAAATTTAAATTCCAATCTTAAAATTTCCAATTTCAACATTTTAAAATTCTTAACCATTTACAAGGCTTCGAACAAAATTTAAATGTTAATAATAGTTGGTTTATTTATCATTTCCAATGTAAATCTACATTTCAATATTAAATTTCAACTTCATTAAATTTAGAAATAAAAAAAATAAAACTCCAAAATCCACTACTTAAATTCTTACCCTTGTTATTCGAGTCTTATTAAATTTAATATTTCAAATAAATTAACAAAGCTTGGTTTTCACTCCTTAAATCTACCAATTTCCATTTTATAATTAAAATTAACATTTATTACATCTTATAGAATTAATCATTTCAAATGACCAATCACATCTACCATAACTGCACAAATATATAAACTAGTAGATTTTTGTCATTTTTAATCCCTTAGATATTTATAATAACTAAAAGCAAATTCACATATCAATTTAGTGTCAATTATTCCAGTAAATACAGTGTTCAAACGTCAACTACAATTAATCCAATTTATTGCAAATTAATTCCAATAAATTTGATTTTATTCGATTACAAATAAATATTCAATCAATTATTACTCAAGTAACATAGTTAACATTGTTTTATATTTCATTACATTAATATTTCTGTATACATCTTAGATTGGTATCAACGGTTATACTTAAAAATGTGAATCTTGTCAATTACGCGTATTAATTAAGGTTTTAAACTCAATTAACAAATTTTCCTAAGTCAAATCCCTTTTTACCAAATTTGACAATCCCTAACCATTTGTACTACAAATTTGATTTCATTCATTTGCAATAAATACAACTATTATAAATTAAATAAATTAACTCACTATTATAATTCAAATTCTAAAATTCATAAATTTATCATCATGATTTACTTATAAATTTATAATTCTTTAAACCCAATTGCATCTCAATTTAAAGTAGCTTAATTCATCCATTATAGAATTTATTTCAGTTTCTTAAAATAACACCTTTATTATAAATTGAATCCAATTTATTTTAATAAGTTTCCAATTAAACGGATTAGATTTAATTCCAACCCTTAAATTGAGTCTATTATAACTCTATACCACAATTAACGCTTGTCTCACATTTCATTCCATTGATATACTCAATTTCATCTTCCATGCAAATTTTATTTCATTACCTAAATATACACCTATTTACATTTTAAATTTGAAGGAATATTATGTTTTTAAATGTATATTTCTATATACTGAACACATAAATTACAGTCTTCAAATACTTTACACTCTATAACTTACTCTACATTCTATAACTTACTTTACATACTTTTTCGTATTAATTTCTTAATTATCAAAATTTCAACTTATTCCCCAAATCCACAAATTATTACTTAATATAAATCTACGCTTTTATTACTTTACCTTCACACTTCCGTTACTCTATAATTAATCACCAAGTAACGTTATCATCAAACCAACATTAATTAGTATATTAAATGCTTACATTTATTTCTCTATATCCAATTTGTTCCAACTTTATTTATATTAATGCTATTCCCTTATTTTGGTTATTATTTATCAACTTATTCTAACTTTATTACCTAAATTTCCGTTACTGTAAACCTTTAAGATTTTCATTTAAATTAAATATAAATTCCAATTCAATCAACCCTTTCAACATGCAACTTATAATAACTGCTTACAAGTATGAATGGAATTATCATTTATTCCAGTATTTTCTAACTTTACATTAACATATTAAATAAATTCCCTTTAAATGAAATTTATATCCAGGTATAATACTTACCCCATTTTATTTATTGAAATTTATTCAAATTGATAGTAAATAGGTTTTAAGTCACCATTTATATACTTTAATTTAGTGTTCATTTCAATATTTGTTTATAAAGTTTTATTTCTACTAAATTTAATTACAAAACTCATTAATTCAACCAAATGAAATCCATGAAATTTACGGGTCGTTACACTCTCCCCCACTCAAAACTTTTCGTCCTCGAAAAGGAAAAAGACGGGAGATGGAAGAATCAAATAAACAATACATCTTAGTCAAAATATTAACTTTAAACACCATAATTTACAAAATTTATTACTTTATATAAAATATACCCATTTTATAATCATTATATCTTTTTATACTTAAATAAATAAAGTTTGGAAAAACATTTCAAAATAATTTCTATGTCCAAAAATTTTTAAAAAAATTCGGCAGAGTCTCCTTTGTACGGAGAGGCTCGGGAGAAAATATAATATCAAAATATAACAATTATATTACATATATTATCCAAAACATTATATCCCAACTAGGGAAAATATATAAAATAGCACTATAAACCGTAATTCGAAACGTACCTATTTGTCGGGCAATTTACGCTTAATTTATGGAACCAAAGGCAGTAGCAATTGTTTCCATAACCTGCATTTCACTTATAAAATCCAAAGGGTTAACAATTTATGTAAAGTGAAATATTTAAGTGGTTTCAATTACTAACAACAAATCAATACAACAACCACCAATTTCAACAAACAGCATTCACAACAAATACAAACAACCATTCAATCAAACAAACAAATAGTTGTTCGAGTTCAAAACTTTTAAATTGTACGGAATGAAGAATAAACTACTAGCGCATCATTTACTCAACAGTCTTAGATAAACTAAATAGATTATTCATTCACCCAAATCCAAATTTTAAAGTATCTTACCCAAACAACCATAACCAAACAACAACAATTCCTATTAACAATCAAATTAACTATTATTAATTTTATTTCATACATTAGTTGTTTGATTTCCTTTTCGTTCATTCAATGATTATATTTTTCATTTATCACTTACAATATTCAATTATTTTTTCATTTTAATGTCATGTAAGTTTCTTCTTTTATTCATTTATTTATTTTATTCCTATTCAATTGAATTCTTAGTAGGCAAATTCATTAACCTAAGTTTATAGTCAAAATTTTCTTATTTTATTCAGAATTAACCTCAACCTATTCACTTAAGTTTATAATTGCTTACTTACTATACCTACTTCCCATTATATTTAATCAGTAGCGTTCAATTATACTTAAGTTTATACACTACACATCAATTCTGATTTATTAAGGAATTCCATTAATTATTTTCATTACCTCAAGTTAATTACTTGTATAATATCTATTACATTTTCTTATTAACATTTTCAACCTTTTATATCTTTTGGTAAGTTATATATATATGCCTTTAAGAATGTAATTGAAAGTTATATAAGTTTTTCCCATTTCTTTTTTAAATAATTCATTGTTCAATAAATTTTTACCTTTTCCTTGTAAGTTACAATTTCAATCTTCCTTTTTATTTCCTTTATAACTTAGTCTTAAATCTCTTACCTACATTAGAGGTTTCAATTATTAATTACTTACCTTTCGTTTCACTGCAATAATTGAAACAATTAATTAACGGGAATTTAAGAATTTAATACCGGGTTAAATTTCAAATTATTTTAAAATAATAGATAAATATATTCTTACAACTTATATATCTCTAATTATATTTAAAACAATTCCAAATTTATATATTTTTCAAAAATGAATCTGCAGTAAAACTACTACAGTGGCCTTTCCCCTTCGAAACTCGAAAATGGATGCGGCCGCCATCACCGAAATTATTTTCCAGCGACAGAGAGGAAAGTACAAACTTATTTCTCCAAAATCTTCTTTAAAACAATTCTTTCGAATTATAATAAATATTTATATCAGAAAGTACTTATAAACAATATTATTATATTCCAAAATTTATTCGAAAGAAATTTTGAAACCCCGGATCTTAAGTTCTAAATTTCCAAAATTCATTTATTTTATTTTTCAATCTTACTTCTATTATTATTTATACACTTTATTACCTAAAAACCAATCTATTGCAGCCAAATATAGATATCATTTGAAAAAATTTATTTTGTATATAGAAAATATAATAGGCGAAATTATTTCATTCACCTGTATTAAAAACAAATATTATGTCGGTCTGTCCTATTAAGTGTTTAGAAATCCCTATTGATATCATAGCTCCCATTTATCAACCAGAATTTATAAATACAAAACGGAACAGATTAACACAATATAAAAACCTTTTTATAACACTAACAAATACGCTCTCTCATATATATACTCTCAGCGACTACCATAAGGTATTACTACCCTATTAGTAAAGAGTCATACCCCACAAAGCTAAGGTTTATCGCTAAACCAAAGCTCTGATACCAACTGTAACATCCCGCCTTTTCACACGCTTTAAATCGACACACGTGCCAATTCAAACCATACAAAAGGGCGGATTGTTATTGGGTAAATTAGAAAAAACAAGAAAGGAATAAAAAGAAAACAGAATCTCACAGCGGAAGGATAAAATATAATAATCAAATACACAGTTTATAAATCTGTTTACAAAACATTTGATTATATTTATATAATACATATCAGAGTTACACATACCAATAACAATGCAGCGGAACAGTATGAGTGTAGTGCAATAATATAAATGATAATAACACAAATGTTTGTCTTCGCCCTCCAGAGCTAAATCTTCAAATCCTGAAACGCTCGGACTGACTCAAGCGAATTGAAAAGACAAAACACTCGAGTCAGAACTAAAAGATCTTATATGTGTTAAATCAACAGGGATAAATATGAGTGCAGTAACTTAAAAGATACTCGGGATTCACATCTCTTAAGGATCCGTTAAACTATTTACTATGTAGTATATTTCGCTATTATAATAGTGTCTAATTGTAAAATAAACTTACTTTTAAATAGCGTTAAGGAGTTACCCAATCTCTCCCATAACACAATAATAGTCCCAGTAGTCCATCCAATATCATAGTCCCTCCTGATCGGGAAGCCACCAGAGGATACCATACGGGCTACGGGAGAAATCCAAACTTGTACAAGGCGTGATAGGGTAGGTGACACGACACAACTAGGCAATGCCATGGTAGATATACCAATTACGCTTCCGGGTCGGTGGTAACGCGCAGCGCGCAGCTACCGCCCACCTCGAACAAACTCCCCCAAATCAAAGAAATCAAAAGTGAAGGTGGCCACCAAATCAATTCAAAGTCACAGTATAACATCGAATGGAAGTGTTCGATCAAAGGTGCTACCTTATTAACCCATCAATCGCTCCTGTTTTAGCCATCTTATGCCAACTCACGGGAGTTGGGTCCACGTATTTACCTTACAGGAAACGCCGCCACCAACCTACTTCATTCTGGAATCTCCACCGTGTATACGGTTGTTAAAGTGGTTTTCGGAGTTAGCAGAGAGTATGACAACTTCCGATCCCGCTCTCTTTAACAACCAAACGTTATTATAACACCGCGGTCATTTAAAAATAATTTTACTTTCAAAACCAGAATAAAATATCTATTTCAAAACCGTATAAATACGATATCCTTTCCATTCCAAAACAAACTCATTTGATGTTATTTTTATAAACCCCAAATTAATATAATATCATTTTATTTCAAATATATTTCTTTTCCAAAATCATATTGCTTTATATTTATAATAATTGGAAACCAAACATTTGAATTATAACTTTCAAACCATAATACTTTGAAAATTATAGCTTTAAAACCATAACTTCTAAAACTTGGATGGTTTGGATATTCAAACGGTATATAAAATAAAAAGTTTGCAATTAAAATTTCTTTATAAAATAAAATAATTTCCGCGACTTACAATTTATTTCATTTAAAATTAAGTTAAAATCCATAAATTTCAAAATCGCTTTAAGTTTCAATAACCACTTCAGTTTCAATATATTTCAAACTTTGAATATTAAACAATTGGAACTAAGGTTGGAAATTTCTATTCAACAATTTAAAGTCCTATTATTTAGTTTGAAATATTTGCATAATAAACCCGTAGTCATTTAAGTAAAACTCAAATTACTTTTATCTAAAAAAAATTCCTTCGATTTATTTATACTAGAAATTTTCATTTAATTCATCTTGAAATAAAATTCAGTTATAAATATCATACCTTTTTATTTTAAATTCCAAGTTAATAAATTCTACATCAACTTATGAAGTTAAATTCTTAATTAAGCTCGATTCCAAATAAAATTTTCAATTTAACTCCCAATATTAATTGGTTTAAATCATTTAAAACTCTATATATTCTCAATGTCTTAACATGTACTTAACCACATAATATAAAATAATCAAACTCCATTATTCATCTTATTTATTTTATTTAACAAATTTATACACAGCTTAAATTCAATAATTTAACTATATATGTACATAAAATAAGATTTTATATAAGATCAAAAATTAATATTTATTAAACCGTATCCTATCCAAAACCATAAAATCCTTTTAAAAATAAAATTATATATATATACCGCGATGCCTGTATATAATTTTCTATCCTATGGTCAAGTGATACGGATATTTATCATTTCAATCCGTAATTTAATAATAAAATGCGGTTGTATATCATTTCAAACCGCAATCCCAAATGAAATGAAATGCATAACAACTTGCAGTTAATATAAATAAACATCCATTCATCCAAATATCAATCATCAACCATTTATTACAAACCATCATCCAATTTAAACAAACATCAATATAGAGCATATAAAATATAATAGGTAATAAATAACAGGTATTAACTAACAGTTTATATTCAATAATAAATTTAATAACTGTTTAACTAACAGTTTATATGCAAATAGATAAATTTTAACTGTCAAATTTATATGCAATAATAAAATTAATTAACAGTTAAATTAAAAAAATGCGATGTAACCGAGATGATGAATAAAACATGCCAAACAGTCATAAATAAATTTCTACTCATATCTTAAATCAATTTAACAAACATAAGAAACCTTAGAAGTTGTGAGTGGGTTAAAACACTCACCTTTGGGATTTAAATTGAATTTAAATCCAATTTAAACCCAAAATTTGAACGGTCTCCAAATTTGTCCAAACCAGCATCAAAGTGTCCGGAATTTTATTACGATCCTAACAAAAAAATTCCGCGTGAAACGTAGCTCGTATGAAAAAGTAAGGAAAATTAGAAGATTGGAAAATTCTAGCCCTGAGTCGACTTCGGGTTCAACTTCGGTCCCCCCGGTGCTTGCTTGGAGTTTTTGCCAAAACGACCCGGAGCGACCCGAGTAACTTTCTTCCTAACCCGAAGTCGATGCAGCGTTTTTGTCTCTGAAACTCGAAGCGCGATCAGAAGTTGCTGCAGATCCGCAATTTTTTTTTATTTTTTTTATTTTTTTTTTGAAATTGAAATTGGATTGGGAAGATTAGGGTTTGAGGTGGAATGAGGAAGAGCATACATTCTGAATGAGAAAAAAGCAATAACCTAGAAACCACATATATATAGGCAAACAAAATAGAAAGAATGTGCTAGGTTGGATTTGGGTTTTGAGCGATAATTGACCAGAAAAGCCCGTTTCGATTCCGGAACGGAAAATGGTCAACCCATATACCAAAATATATGTTTGAAAATATTTTAAACGCGACGGAAAAAGTTTCACGTCGAAATTCCATCGTACGAAGAAGTTATTCTAATTTCAAATTTTCCAAATTGATTTCAACTGATCTAAATTGCATAAATTTCAAGGCGTTTCGAGCCCGTACGATCAAACGACAAGTCCGATCGCTACGAAACTTGAAACACTATTATAATTCACCGTTACAGATCCGATGAAACTTTATTCGTCGAAATCCGAGTCAGTGGCCAAAATGGCCATTTTTCCATTAATTAAATAAATTAAAAATTAAATTAATTAAATCGAAATTTAAATTCCAATCTTAAAATTTCCAATTTCAACATTTTAAAATTCTTAACCATTTACAAGGCTTCGAACAAAATTTAAATGTCAATAATAGTTGATTTATTTATCATTTCCAATGTAAATCTACATTTCAATATTAAATTCTAATTTCATTAAATTTAGAAATAAAAAAAATAAAACTTCAAAATCCACTATTTAAATTCTTACCCTTGTTATTCGAGTCTTATTAAATTTAATATTTCAAATAAATTAACAAAGCTTGGTTTTCACTCCTTAAATCTATCAATTTCCATTTTATAATTAAAATTAACATTTATTACATCTTATAGAATTAATCATTTCAAATGACCAATCACATCTACCATAACTGCACAAATTTATAAACTAGTAGATTTTTGTCATTTTTAATCCCTTAGATATTTATAATAACTAAAAGCAAATTCACAAATCAATTTAGTGTCAATTATTCCAGTAAATACTGTGTTCAAATGTCAACTGCAATTAATTGCAAATTAATTCCAATAAATTTGATTTTATTCGATTACAACTAAATATTCAATCAATTATTACACAACTAACATAGTTAACATTGTTTTATATTTCATTACATTAATATTTCTATATACATCTTAGATTGGTATCAACGATTACACTTAAAAATGTGAATCTTGTCAAGTACGCGTATTAATTAAGGTTTTAAACTCAATTAACAAAATTTCCTAAGTCAAATCCCTTTTTACCAAATTTGACGTCCCTAACCATTTGTACTACAAATTTGATTTCATTCATTTGCAATAAAATGAATTATTATAAATTAAATAAATTAACCCACTATTAAAATTCAAATTCTAAAATTCATAAATTTATCATCTTGATTTACTTATAAATTTATAATTCTTTAAACCCAATTGCATCTCAATTTAAAGTAGCTTAATTCATCCATTATAGAATTTATTTCAGTTTCTTAAAATAACACCTTTATTATAAATTGAATCCAATTTATTTTAATAAGTTTCCAATTAAACGGATTAGATTTAATTCCAACCCTTAAATTAAGTCTATTATAACTCTATACCACAATTAACACCTGTCTCACATTTCATTCCATTGATATACTCAATTTCATCTTCCATGCAAATTTTATTTCATTACCTAAATATACACCTATTTACATTTTAAATTTGAAGGAATATTATGTTTTTAAATGTGTGTTTCTATATATTGAACACATAAATTACGGGCTTCAAATACTTTACATTCTATAACTTACTCTACATTCTATAACTTACTTTACAAACTTTTTCGTATTAATTTCTTAATTATCAAAATTTCATCTTATTCCCCAAATCCACAAATTATTACTTAACATAAATCTACGCTTTTATTACTTTACGTTCACACTTTCGTTACTCTATAATTAATCACCAAGTAACGTTATCATCAAACCAACATTAATTAGTATATTAAATGCTTACATTTATTTCTCTATATCCAATTTGTTCCAACTTTATTTATATTAATGCTATTCCTTTATTTTGGTTATTATTTATCAACTTGTTCTAACCTTATTTCGTAAATTTCCGTTATTGTAAACCTTTAGGATTTTCATTTAAATTAAATATAAATTCCAATTCAATCAACCCTTTCAACATGCAACCTATAATAACTGATTACAAGTATGAATGGAATTATCATTTATTCAAGTATTTTCTAACTTTACATTAACATATTAAATAAATTCCCTTTAAATGAAATTTATATCCAGGTATAATACTTACCCCATTTCATTTATTGAAATTTATTCAAAATGCTAGCAAATAGGTTTTAAGTCACCATTTATATATTTTAATTTAGCGTTCATTTCAATATTTGTTTATAAAGTTTTCATTTCTACTAAATTTAATTACAAAACTCATTAATTAAACCAAATTAAATCCATGAAATTTACGGGTCGTTACAAAAATAGTCTTCAATGCTGAAAAACTCAGGCTGACCCGAGCATAATGAAAAACAATATACTCGAGTCAGAACTAAAAATTCCTATGTAAGTCAAATCAGTCTCAAATAAAAATACGAGTGCAATGGAATCAGAGATGTTATGGGATTTTTCATCTCCTATCAAATATACAACCTGAGTGCCATAACTTACGTGATTTCAAATAATTTGAAATACTTATTATAACCACTTTATTTTAAATAAATCCGAAGTTTAAATTAAAAACTTAAACTTTTTAAATAATTTAGTTCCAATAAATAATCCAAATTCAAGAAATTGTATGGGCATATATCATTTCAATCCATAATTTAAATGTCTTAATTATCCAATTCTAAAATGATTCTGAGGACCATTTAAATGATGTCAATAATATACAAGGTGGTAACAGGGACATATAAAAATAAATAACAAACATACATCCAACATATCAATCAATAAGCATCCATTTCAACAACATCCAAATCAACCAATATATTTCAACATATAATAGTTATTAATATCGGGGTTTAACTATCAATTAAATTCTAATATAAAATTAAATGTCAATTCAGATTCAGTATCAATTCAAATGTCAACTTCAATTAACAAACCACAATAAAATATTTATATATCACATCATATATTTTATTTAACTTGCAATGGAATTGTTAGTATTGCGTGAGCGGGTTTAATCACTCACCTTTGATTTATAGCCAATTGAAAATCCTATAAAAGCTCAAAATTTCAATGGTCTTCAAATGCAACCGTACAAGTTTCATGTTGTCCGAAATTTTAATACGAACTCAAAGAAAGAAACCGCGCATTAATCGGGGTTCATATGCGGAAGATATTCAAGTTATAAGAATATATTGGAAATGAAATAGAAAAACATGTATACATATTTTAATAATAAAATAAAACACGTTAGTTACGTACATTAAGAATTTTGAAGCCTGCTCATGTCTCTAAATTTTGGAGAATCAACAAAAAAAGGACACGATGGCTCACACATGGAGGAAGGAGGCTTAAGGAAATGTATTTGTAAATAAATGGAAAAGATTGGCTTCGTGAAAATAAGTTGCTCACATTTGTTTGTTTTTTTAGAAGAGAAAGAAAACTTTAGGCAAAAGAAACAATGGAAGCATGTTTTAGAAATGGAAAGTTAGAGGAAGAGATCATGAAATAGGAAACGAATAAGGGAAAAACATGTTTGGAAATTGGAATATGAAAGGGAAAGATATAACAAGATGTAAATTTGCAAAATAATAAGAGCCTAACATGCAGGTAATTAACAAAGGATAAAAGACACACGTTGGAATTTGAAAGAGATGTTTAAATGGTAAGCAAATCTTTTATTATAAAATTTCAAAACATGTGCTACCTCAATTTATTTCATCAACACACATGAAACATTTCAAGGCAAGGCTCACGTGTAAATAAATAAAACTTACTGGAAGACTAAACGAGGCGTGTATTTAATGAAAGAAAGTAGTGATAAAATAAAATTAATGAAAGCGACGATTTAAATTTTAAAACGTAGTCCATACATAGAAATCACAAATCTAATATACTAAAAAAACAATTCATTTTAACATATTTTATTAACCCTAATACGCTCAAATTTACGCACACATATGTATTTTTATTTAGTAAACAGTAAATAAAATTAAACACTATAATTAACATAATGAGGACCGCCACCCCACACATTAAAAGATGAACTGAGACTCCAAATTCAAATTTGAAACGGAATAAATCTCCTATGCTAATATGCTTACTATTCCAAATAAAAAATTTAACCAAACCTTTAAGTTGTTTTCTTACCATTTTATTATTGTTATTTTTTTAAAATTAAATTCAAATCAAGTTTGAATATTTAAAAAAAATCAAATATTCCAACTAGAAAAATACAACAAAATTCAGTTCTTTGTTTTAATGAAATTAAATTAACATTCATAAATGAAATATTCACTTTATTTGATAAGAATATTCTTTTCAAGAAACCATCATTTTCTTTTATTTTTGTTGAAACATATTTCTTTTTATTACACATTAATTTACAATTAACACCTCCTCCTTTAAAACCAACTTATATTTAAAGATTATCCCATTAAAGAGTCACATAAATAAGACTTCGTACAACCACATCATTTCTTTATCAATTAATTTCATATTATCATTATATTTGTAACAAATTTAAGCGCTTACAATTTGAACGTAATATTTCTCAATGAAATTCTCATTATATTTTTAACACAAAACATATGTTGCATATATATCATTAATTAATTACCATTTACTTCTATCTCTTATTAATGGCAAGATATAATTACTATTAATTACAACGATTAAATCTCAAAACATACCCTAATACAGGGAAGATAATTAATCCAATTGTTTCCTTTGAAATCCAATTTTCTATGTTAAAACCCAAAATCTATATACTAATTTAATTCCAACATTTAATTACAACTGTGATAAAACATGTTCATTATATTTAAATTCTAAACAAATCCTTTTATTTTGATTTACATTCTTATTATCAAATCAACCATTCTCTTATGCAATTGATTAACATAGTTTTACACTCACCAGTTAACAATTAACGTTTCATCTTGTATCAATTGCAACATTTCAATTACATTAATTCTCCATTAATTACCAAATGAATTTCTAAAGGATTTAATAATAAGAAAATAAATAAAACAATGGTTATACATTAATAATCCATAGCTATTAACTTATTGTTTACAAACAAAGGTTAATAAATTTATGTACAAAATAATTGATTACATACTCCATATTAAAACCTTGCAATTAATAACATAAGATTACATCAATTTATACATCATTTATTCTATTTCTTGTTAACCTTTATTATTTAAATTGATTGAGATTACGTTAACATAGTATATTAGTCAATTACATTCAATCAATATTAGCAAATTATATGTTTCATCTCATTAAACTTAGCTGTTTTAAGATTTGTCTTAAATTCAAAATTTCTAATCTAGTAAGATTCAATTTAATAAATCATAAATTTTAATTTCTGACAATATTAAAGCCCTAAACCTTATTAAATTTAATATTTTTAATTATCAAAATATGGGTTATTACACTAGAGAACTCTATGTCCAAACTTGCCATCATCAAAATCGTGAATGACTCGCTACTGGAGAACTCCATTTCCTCCCATCCCGCTATCATCACAAATCATATGGGATCGCCACATACGGCTCTTGTTGCCATAACCTAATTCCCACCGAAAAACTCTAAAAAATCCCCATTAATCCAAATCGTGTTCCAAATCAAATGCATAACCCCAATATTATAATACTCTCTCGGTACATCTTCCCAATCAACCACAAAATCTATGGTTATTTGAATTGGTGCCGAAGTGGGTCCTATGTAGGCCCCAAAATAAAATTACTCCAAAACCTACTAAACTTTCCTAGATGGTAGCCCTCATAAATTAATGATTATCAATTCAAATGGCGTCTCAATCCGAGTGTGTATACGAAAGTTATCACATTTTGAAATTTTGATCGATCGATCAATAAAATTCAAACAGCAGGCAGACGTCTACAATATCTACTGAGAGTCCAAGATTTTATGTCAGACATCTGATATATGTTGTTGTTTGTTCCTAGGGCTTATCCAGAACTCTGAGACTTTGGCTTAGACACCTGGATGCCTGTTATGGGCAGAATCAACCTCCAAACACCCATAACTTTTGATCCGTAGCTCCAAATGACTCGTTGTTTCTTCCATTGTAATTGTGACGAAATTCTCTTCAATTTAGAGACTTCAAATAACTAATTCACATGACTTGAATTTCTTCTTTTCCTTGTGTGTAGCTCATACATATGTCGATACACTCATTCATGCATGCCTATGCACACACGTTCACGCAAACACACATTAACTTAATAATTTACATTTTTGAACTTTACTGGGGTAATTACTCGACCCGTATACTCTCATGTAACTTGGCACACATGGTGGTTGCTGTGGCTATGAGAAAAGCCCGTGATGAACTTATGTTCAGTAATACTTCTATATAACTAAATAATTGCAAACGAGCTTCACTAGAGCGATTACTCGATTCAGCACTTTTCCACGCAACTTAGTGCATTTGGTGGTTGCTATGGTTGCATGAGATTGCTCATAATATGACCATAAACACATATAGATATTCCCGTATGCTTATACAATTTATTACACAAATATTCACCTCTTACAAACACAACTTTCATCGTAATTTTAGCTACAACTCTAAAGTTGTTTCGATTGTTACTTAACTCCGAATACACATATATGCATGCAAGCTCGTGCGCGTATACACATACATATATTCAGTAAGCAATTTATTTTTTTCTTGTTCAAATATTCCTTGCTTTTGTTATCTTTCTAATAATAAGAGTGAAATATCTCTTTATATCATTTTATAAAACCATAAACAATTTCATAAAATGTCATATTAGCTTATAATCACTTTGTTAAAAATAAGTATTCACCTTTTTACCATTTTATAAATTCCCATACCCAATTTATAAAATATATTATTCATTTATAAAATCATGAAACCATTTTGTAAATAATAATTTAGGCTTATAGGTCTTTAATTATTTTAATAAGGGGTATAGAACTCCCAAACCCCTTAATTCGCTTGCTAACCTTTTTTCAAATCAATTCAAATGGATTAATCAGTTATTACTAATGATGTGCACATCATTACCATATATAATTAATCCCAAATCAAACAATAACATCAAACTAATCATCCAATTAGCCCAAATCAATTCTAGGGCTTACTAAATATTTTCAAACATATAAATTATGGTTTTAAACAATTAAATAGCTAAGGGAAACATGTTTATAACATGAATACAAGTCCAAACTAATCCAATCATACCCCAAATCACTTCATATGATTCAATATTAAATAGTAAATGAAAATATGAAGTATAACACATAAATTGATAAGGAGAATCATCCACTTACCTTCTCTTTCCCTAAATCAAACTCCAATCATCAAAACCCATTTCCAAGCTAACTTTAAAGTTGATATATCTCACTAAAATTCAATTCAAGCTAATTCCTTTGTGGGTTTCCTAGAGAATTAGAAGAGATGAATTATGGTGATTTTTATTTGAATTAGGAATTTTATTTAGTAGTGTTAGGTGAAGGGATTAGATGATGGTTAAGAGATGATTAGGAAACCATTTGAGAAAGTGGGAATGAATGAACCTGCATGAGAAGTGAATAAAAGATAATGAATGGCTTAGCTATATATGTGCAATTAATGGTTAGACAATCCATCTTTTTAGACGGTTTAAATCGACAATACACCACACATTTTTGACTCAAACCATTCAAAAGGGAGGATTGTCAATGAGGTTAAATAAGAAAATAAGGGAAAAGAAGAAAAAAACAGAATCTCGTAGCGGAATGACAAAATATAATAATCAAATAAACAGTTCATGAAGCTGTTTTACAATATACGTTTGACTACATAATTTTTACAACATAATCAGAGTACAAACAACAACATACCAATAATGATGCAACGGAATAAAACAAATAATATAATATACCAACTCCATCTTTGTCCTCCAGAAATAAAGTCTTCAAACACTGAAATGCTCAGGCTGACCTTAGCGTAATGAAAAGACAAAACTTTCGAGTCAGAACTAAAAGTTCTTATGTAAGTTAAATCAACAACAATTAAATATGAGTGTAGTAGCTTCAGAGATGTTACATCTTTTATCCAGTGTATAACGTGCTTGCAATAACTTAAGAGATGTTACGGGATTTTCCATCTCCTAAGGATCCATCAAAATATCTGCATGTAGTAAGATATGCTATATGTGCAGTGTCTATCAGCAAAGTAAAGTATTAAAATAGTGTTAAGGCTTTACATTGATCCCCCATAACACATTTTTAAATGCTACCCTACCGTTTGCCTTAGTAGCATCACCAGTAATGTCGGTAGCTATGAAGGCGCCGTGATAAGACAACACCAAAACAAAATCATAGTGGTCGTGGATAAGGATAAAGAGAATGACTAGTCACGTGAGGCGATGCCTAAGGTAGAGTAATACCGTTTTGCGTTTTCTGACCGGTGGTAGCCCCTAATGGCCCACCGCATCCAACACCCCCAAAAATCAAATCAAATCAAGGTGCACCAATCAAGCCAATTAATAGTAATACGAAGAGGTATGTCTACTAGAGGTAGCTAGCCTCAGTGGTCAGGTATGGCTCTTGTATTAGTCATTTCAAATTGGCACAAGTGCTGGGGTCATCCATCATCGTTTTCTTTCTTCAAATAAAGAAAACGCCTCTAATTCAACCTCCACATTCTAGATATCACCCACTGCGTACACAGTTGTTAAAGTGGTTCCAATATTAACAGATAGTATGTTAGTAGGAGGACCTGGTCTCTTTAACAACCAAACGTCATTTTTCACACCGGTAGGTTCTTTTACATTTCAAAGTTGATTCATATTTGATATTAAAATATCATATTCACTTCAAAATATCCTTCATTTCAAAATCATCATATATACTCAGAATATGCCATTTTCACTTAAAAATATCATTTCAAATTCCAACTTAGGTTAAAACATCACTTAACCACATTGCCTTTAAATCAACGATTTAAATATAAACATTTCAGCTTTGCACAGTTTGAAAGTTTAGAAAATAGGTTGGATAGTTTTAAAAGGTTTAAAATAGTTTAAAATAGTTTGATATAATGGTTTGAGTATTGAAAGTGGTTTATATAGTAAAATAGTTTGTAAAATCAAAATAATTTGAGTATATAACAAAATAGATTTTAAACAGTTTATATTAAAATAATTTATTTTGAAAATAATATCAAATCTAACTGTTTCTTCCATTCTACAAATCTGGACCCATGTCCAATTTCAAATCTACAAACTCAATTTCTAGTCTTTCAATTCAATTGGCTTTTCAGTTTAGCTTCAAATCAACTTGATTTCAATTTCTATTCAAAATAACTTTAATTTTTAAAACATTCATTTTTTAACTTCAAATTCGGCTCAACAATTCAATTCAATGATTTAAATTTCAATTCTATTCATATTTTAAACCATTCCAATTCATATCAATTTCAAGTTCAATTTCAATTTATGATTTAAACCACTCAATCAAATTAAACCTCACTGTTCAATTTTTAGATCCTAACTTTAAAATAATTCAATTTATTAAAGTCAAATATCAATTATAATCTCACATTTCCACTTCAATTCTTAAAACAATTTCTTTTAACCAATTTCAATTTCAACATTTCAAAGCCTGAATTAGAAAATAATTTAATTTATACAGATTCACAATTTATTTCCTTTAAAACAATATCATTTTTTAAAACCTTTTAATTTAACCAATCCAGTGTCCGTATATAATTTTCTACCCTATGGCCAAGTGATTAGTTATTTCCATTTTTATTATAGGGATGGATATATATCATTTCAATCCAAATCAAATGTTATAGGTATATATCATTTCAACCTATTTCTTAATTTATACGAAATAATTTAAATAATAGTTTATATGCTGTCACTTTATATACAGAGTGATAACAAAGCTATAATATAATAAATAAACATCTAATCATCTAAATGTTAACAAATAAACATCCATCATAATCAACATCCAAATTAGCCAATAATTCACAATAATTTATTGGTTATCAATACTAAATATTTAACTAGCAATTAAATTCAATAGTAATTTAAATATAATTTAATTCAATATAAAATCAAATCAAATTTAAATGACAATTTGAATCACCAAACAACATTCAATAAAATTCTTACCAATTCATAAATTTAATTCAACTAACATAAGAAGGTTTAGTAGTGCGTGAGTGGGTTAAATAAATCACCTTTGTTTTACAGTCGATTTAAAATCCAAATAAAGCCCAAAATTTGAACAGTCTTCAAATTCAACAAACAAGTTCATATTATCTGTAATTTTGATACGATCCCGATGGAAGAAACCACGTCCAATTCCGAGTTTGTATGCAATAGTTATGTTAGAAGGTTTAAAATTTAAATTTTAAATAAAAATAAAAATAAGGGCATAAACATAAATAGTTTACCATCATCTCAACCCTAAGCAGCAAAAACGAACATGGACCCTAACCAGCCGCCACAATCATTGCCGAATGATCGCTTCCACATGCCTCGCCACCACGATCAGACTTCACCTTCGCCTCCTGTGCCTCAGGCTGCCCCCCTGGCCAAGCGCAGCGATCTCCTGTCGCCCCAGTCAGCCTCTGCCTCCGTCGCCTATATTCACCAATTTTAGCAATCTCGAGCATGCTGGAGATGAACAGAGACCATGGATGCATTCCACTGACCTCCTCTACACGCCAGTATCCTCCGATCGTCGTATAGTCGATGATCCACCGTTGATCGCTAAACCCTATATGGATGGTCGAAAATTTTTCACCTATTTCTAGCCAAACCGAACCTCTAATAGAAAAAAAATTGCAAATGTAGATTACATTCATCGAGAGCTGCGCAACGATATATTATATGACACGATTTAGGCGGTTTGAATTCTGGAGTTTGATTTGGAAACAATAATTAGGGTTTGAGATGTCTGCCATTGAAAAGGAACAGATAAGATAGAAATTGTACGTATATAAATTGAAAATAAAAGACTACTCGTGTTTATAGCAGCTTATATATAGATAGAGATGGATAAGAATGGATGGACAGATCGAATTGAGCCGAGACCCGAAAATCTGGCTTTGTTCTCGAAATAAAAGAAGGTTGTCCAATATATCAAAATATATGTTAAACTAGTTTCAAAGTCTAATTCTATTGTACGTAGAAGTTAGCTTTTAAAATCGAATTATATTCATTTAAATTCCTTTAATTGATTTCTACGCATTTCGAGCTCGCACGATCAAACGATAAGTCGATCGCTACGAAACTTGAAATCCTATAATAATTCATTATTACGGATCCGATCAAAACTAGTTTCGTTGAAATCCGAGAAAGTGTCCAGAAAGACTAATTTTCACGTTAATTAAATGAATCATAAATTAAAAATTAATTTAATCACTTTAAAATTCAAATTTAAAAATTAACAATTTTCATCATTCATGATTACACAAGAATTTAATTATCTTTTAAAAATTAAATTTTCCATGTTGATTTCTGGATTTAAATATTACATTAATCACAATGCTAAATTACAATAGCAATAAAATCCGTTTATTATAATTTAAATTTAAAAAACAAATTCTTTTATTTTAATTTAAATTCTTATTATTAAATCAAAAATACTTTATGAAATTATTAAACATAGATTTCCATCTTTATTATACTCATATTTTACAGTTAACGTCTTTACCTATATTAACTGCAATATTTCAATTATATCAATTTCACATTGATTTCCCAATTAATTCCAAACAGATTAAATAATGAGATGATAAATAAACAATTGTTATTTCTAAGTAATTTAAACACATTTATAAATTTATTGTTTACAACCAAGGATTACAACTACTTACCACATCACCGATCTTATATTCTATATTAACCAATTTTAATTAAATAACATATAATTTCACTATTAAATATAACATTGAATTTATTCCTTATTTACGATTATAACCAAAAAAACTTCTCAGTTATTTCAATTGATCGAAATTACATTAAAATAGTTGTTAATAACATTCAAACAATAATATTAAATTATATTCTATTTTTTTGTCATTAATGAATCGTAAATTTTAATTTCTGATAATATTAAATTCCAAATCTTATTAAATTTAATATTTTATTTATAAAAAATACGGGTCATTACAAATGGGCTAAATCCCAATTCTCTCCGTCCAGCACTTTTCATTCTCGAAAATTCCAAACTCCAAATATATTGAATCTTGTACTCATTCAAATTCGCAACATGATCTAGACTTAATGAAAGTGGTCTTAAATCCTAATTCGATAGCATGCAAAAGAAAAAAGAAAAAAAAAAATCACATTTTAGACTTCCTATTCAATAATGACTTAATATTTAAATTAACTATTTAAATATATTATCGTTATATGCAGGTTGTTACATCCTCCCCTCTTTAAAATGATTTCATGCTCGAAATTTACATGAGTACAAGAAAGCAACATAATCGACCAAAACTTTCCGAATCTCAGTTTCGGAAAATTTCAACAATACCTTCCATTGTGATATCTCCCAAATTAGAATGCATCACACAATATGAAATATGCGATGACCTCCATCATCCTACATTTCCCAAAATTTCATACCTATCTTAAGCATGCTTCTTACAATTCAAATGCCAATCCAGGAAAATAAGCATTTAAACAGTTATACATTAGCTCTCAAGTACCAACTGTACTATATAAAGAGGATTGTGCACCAATTTTTTTTCAAACATGTATAACCTCAGTGTAGTAATTGGTACTACTATAATCATACATGGCAATCAATTGGAGAGTAAGCTCTAGTGAGTCAGTAACAAAATACACCACTCCGAGTCACATCAAAAGTTAGTGTGCTCATATAGATCCTATCTTGTCCCATAATAGGCATGGATGATACACAATATATTCCAAATAGCTAAGGAATACAAATAAATACCCATCATTACTAACTGGTTGTGTCAACGATGGATACTTGTCGCGATCCAATAATTCCAAGCATTAAAATCAGCCACCATAAAAAAGCCATCCAGCATCAAAGTCAACAAATAGCGACAATAAACGCAATCAAATAGTAGTAACAACGACAACAGACGATAGCAGTAGTAAGAAAGTAGCAAATAATTGAATGCAAACACAAGCAGTAGCAACACCACAAGCAAAAAAATAATAACAAGCAACGAATAAGAATGCAAACAATGAAATATTTAAAAGAGTCTACATCAACATGCCCGGTAAACATCAATATTCAAACACGCATGACCATGAACTCTAATGAGTTCATCTATCATTCAAGAGGAATAAGCACCTAAGCGATGCAACTCCTTTCGTGAATATAACACACGAATGACTACTACACCTCCCGGCTACAAAGAGAAAAAGTCTATATGATATGAAGGATCATCAAGTATCAAAACTCTTAAATAAATCCAGTAATCAATGCCTCAAGTTCCCTTTTCTTTCTGACGGAACTTATTCCTCAAAAGCGAAAATTATACTAACTAAATCATCACTAAAAATGAAGATTTACATTTTCTTGGGTTTGCTCGGTTTCAAACTCACATTAACTGCACAATATTAATAAGGATAATATACCAAGTGCACTATGGCGCTCGCCTTGGAAAGTGCTATCTTGTCACTTAGGAGATTATCTGAATTGCCACCAAACTGGTCAAGAAATCCTTCCCTGAACTATCACACACAATAATCACTACACTAAAATTTTATAATTTCCCAAAGATCATTCCAAATTACACGATACCCGTTCCTACCCTTTGTTTGTTCATAAAATTTCTTTGTTAAATTTGGTTCGGCCACCTGACTCCTTTTGTGTAAACTCCGATCCGGTTCCTTGGTCCGACTACTGAAATCTCCTACCATGACCAAGGTCCTGTTCTAGAAATTTCTTAGTCATCCCTAGAATCCGACTCAAGTGCTCGTCTATCAGAATCAAGTGACAGACCCTATCATAACTGGTGTAAATCACATGAAAATTGTACGCCCGAACTATAGCTTAAGACTTGGCATGTGACTGGACAAATATTTAGAAAATATTCCTTTCGGCACATGGGATTTCTCCCATCACCTAAGGTTTACTTACACAATGGAAAACAATTAGCATGAACTGTGATGCCCTACCCCAAGACCAACACTAAAAAAGGTTATTACTGTATGTTAGTGTAGAGAATGGGGTTGGTTAGTTGTGATCATCTGTAAAATTGCTTTAGACGATATCTAATACGTCGAATAATATGACTATATTTTTCTTTTTTACAAGTAATAATTCGACATATCCAATCCAGGCGCAAAACAATAATACAATGGTTTAATCTAATTCATAACAATACATAACACAATATACGACACAAAATTAGACGTCGGAATGGAAGTAATGTACATTGTTAACACTCAAAGGTACGAGTTTATGTTATCCGGCATTTTGACCCGGCGATATCCGAACTGACTGGACAAGTTAGGCTCGACTGTCATCAATGCCAGTTGCCCAAAGTAATGCCTGTGGGGTACAAAAATCAAGCATAAATGATAATATAAAGCAAAAATATGAAAGCTCACTACTTCCCGAAGATGGATCGGGTACGATCCATATTCAACATTATCGATCGTACCGTATCGATTCCACAAATCGATTTTGCAGCGATGATTGGTCAATATATCAGAATCGGCAGGGGACCTCATTCCAATTTTGGAGTATAAGCTTATTACAACATGTGGAACACCTTCATGGGATATCATTCCAATTAGAGGAAGTTGAAGGGATCGACATAAATCCCTTTGTAGTGATCGGTAGAAATAAAAAGTCAAGCAATATTACTTCATGGAAAATGTGATATCTTACAAATCATACGTCGGAATTGCATGAAATTTACGGAGCAAGTAGCTAATATCATAGGATACCCCTTACAAAGATCATAACCCATTTGGAAATACTAATATAAATTTGTACCGATCCCTATTGTGGGCCGATGGGCATAGAATTGTTTGGTGGTCTCTTCTTGATCTCTCGAACCTTCTGCCGAAATATCAGTCCGATCCATGCATATCTTCCCCTATAAATATTACAAGCATGGTGTTAGAAAAGGGATTCTCCTTTCTGCTAAAAAGTCTCTTCCATTTTTATTCTTCATTCTTGTACTAATGGATCCTAGCTGATCCAAACATTCTTGTGATCATAATCAAGTGCAAGATCAATAAAAATATGAAGTGGATGTAATCCAAGATTGCCGAACCACTATAAAAATATGTGTGTTCATTTATAATATTTGCTCTATCTTAGTTTCGTTCTTTATTTAATCTCTACTAGATTCTACTGGGTGTTGATGCATTTTTGGCGTTAATAGACTACAAAAGAAAATACTAAACTTATATATATATATATATATATATATATATGCACACACACACACACAAGTACATATATAAACACTATCAATTCTCAATTATGTACATAACCATAAGTCAACAACATGAATAAGAATTTATATAAGAATCAAAGAGTACATCAAAAATAATAACAACATCAAAATATACTTTTCAGTTGGCTCACATCCAAGGTCGCTGAGTCCCCGTACCTTTCAAATCTTGGTCTGACCCAAGCATCAAAATAATACCTGGGTTAGACTATCTCTAATTATCATAAAAGGTGAGATACTGATGATAATAAGCTTGCAGAAATATCAAGGGAAATATCCATACGTTATACTTCTCAAACATAATTATACTTCATTAAATGACTATATGACTTGTAGTTATGTTTATACTCATTTACATATGCATCATTGTCATAGCAACCACCATAGTAAGAGCATCCAAGTTCTCAATCACATATGCAACCAAGAGACATGCACTCCACAAGTTGACACAGTAAACATGCACTTTGCACACTAACATAAGAGGTTGCACTTCGCAAATCCTAACTCATTAGAAAACGAGTATCACAAGATGGGTCTGAAAAGCCATTTAATCCGCCTAAATATATCACCTATGAATGAGTCTGAAAAACCCGTTGGTAAGTGTTATCCACTCCCTATTAGTAATCATCAGAGCATAGGCTAATGTCCCATAACCACTTGACGATGCTCAAATGATTGCTGAAAACTAGTAAATTCCACTCATGTAAATGAATATTCATTTGAACAAGTCCATGAATTAACCAATGAAATTAACCCCATCGTTTCGTACCACTTATTTTTACTCGGCCATTTAATTCAATTTCTCATCGAAGTGAGATAGTGTGTTTTTATATTAAAATAGTTTGCTTTGAAATCATATTTAAAATCTCGATTTACAAAAAGCAATAATATATCTATCGAAGAAAACCCAATTTAATTCATATTTATAACAATATAAAGCTTCCTATGAAACAATTTTGAAATTTAAGGTAGTTTATATATCTCTTTTACAATAGTAATTTCTTCGCTAATATATATATTTTATTTATATAACCATAGAAAACAATGGATAATTATAATTATTTTTACATCCAAGACTCTTTTAATCAAATTTGAATATATGAGCTTGAAAGAATATTATCTTGACTTTAGAAATGTTTCTAGTTGTAAAAGGCTTCAAAAATAATACTGGTAATAGTGTATATAGCATCACAACATGGAGCAACATTGCCCTAGGAATGGAAGCACAAAAGAGAGTTTAAGCCACTAAGATAGTCAAGACGATTTATCTCCACATGCATCAAAAATTAGGCAATGAAGTTATCGAATTAACTAAACAAATTCAAGCAACAAATCTAAAAACAATCAAGCGAAAGAATGCATAGACAGGGGCTATCGGAAGGTCGCGTGGAATGACTTGGAACACAATCCAAGGTGTGACCGATGCACCGGTCTAGATGGAATGGTAGTGTAATGACCCGTAATTATCGATAATTTAAATTAGTTAATTTAATAGGATTTGTGATTTAATATTTGGAAAGAATAAAAATTTGTAATTTAATTATGAAATGATAATTAGAATTAAATGTAATAATGTCAATTTAAGTCATTTATTAACAATTATAATGAAAATTCAATTAATTGAAATGATTTAAGTGTTATACTCGGTTATAAAGTAAATATAGACAAACAAATGTAAATATGGAATTAATTAATAATAAATGGTAATTGAATAAAACCAATATCATGTAAGTAATTATAATAGTTGATTGTAAATAATATACCCTTACAAGTGTGATAAAAAGTAAAAAGGAAACAATTTATGTGGTATATATTAACTTGTTAAAATTAAATTGGAAGTCAATTGCAAATAATTCCCTTAATTAGCGCAACTAATATAAATTAAATTGATCATTGCATAATGTTAATTCAATAAGATGCAACCAATGTAAATTCTATTCACATATGGCAATTGATTGAATAAAAATAATCGAAATTCAAGTTTGAGTTATTTATTGGATTTTAGCCGTAATATGTGGACTTATGGTAATTAAATGAAATTAAATACTATAGTAATTTAAAATTTAGATGAAATTTGAAAAATATTAATGTACTCAGATAAACCAATGCTAATTATACCAATAAGATTATAATTGATTGAATAACAAGATCTGAAAATCAAGTAAATGGATTTATTGGAATTTTTTTTTTGAGAAAAATGTGTGATCCTCTATAAATAGAGGAGAGCACACATGCAACTATATATATCACAAAAATAAGGTGCTGCCAACATGCTTAGCAGGTAACAGAACTAGAAACATGTATCAAAACTCAAATACCCATAAGATGAGTTCCGACAAGGCCACCACCCATCACGCCTTGATATCGAGCTTCGACATGGCCACAACCCTATATTAAGGTGTTAGAAGTACCTAAAAAACTAAAGAAAATCCAATAATACTGGATGTCATCACAAACTAAAAAGGAAGCTCCATGCATCTGGATCAGAAAGAATGGATAAGCATCTACTCTGAAGTGGAACTGCTGAGTGGAAAGTCCGCTCTGAAGACTCTATACACAAGGAAGGAGTGCCAAGAAGAAGAATAGATCCTCCTGAAAATAGTAGCCACAATGGAGATGAAATTATCCTATATTAGTGGTGGAACTGCTAGTATTCCTGAGTGGAAAAACTCTGCTCTGATGGCCTCTGTACAGTCTGAAATCCTGCAATCTGAAGACATGAGTACCTGCAAATTGAACCTGACATCCTATCACCCATACTTACGCCTAAAGGATGACTAAGGAAAATAGTTAGAATGATACATACATACATACATATATATATATATTTATATAATTTATATACAAATATACGTATTGATAAGGTAGGAAATAAAAACCTAAATAAAACTATCTAAACAATTACAAAAGAATTAAATTACCTGTAAACTAATACCAGCAGTAACTAGTACAATAATTGAGACAGATCTTAAAAAAAATTCTTATGAACCTTTAATCATAAGTAAGTTATGATTAATAGTGAAATCATCATATAAATTTGAAAAAATATTAATACTACTATTATTATTGACTAACCTTATTTAGAAATCCTTTGAAAAGGTTATCTTTAGCCAATTTATATTTGGGGTTAGAAATCCAATTGAAACAAAATGAAGAAATTGTAAAAATCAATTTGTTAAAATGACTATTTTTTTGATTTCTTTCAAACCAAATATACCAACTAATAATAATGAGTAAAGAGTCTAGTAAAAAATCTAATACTCTTTTTGAATCTAAATCTAAAATTATTCCAGTAGAAGTCGCAATCCGAAATTTTAGTTATTACATTAAAGTTAAATTTTTTAAGAATATGGTTTAGAATGTAATGAGAATCCATGCAATCATAGTATACATGTTTAATATCCTCAGGATGCAAATTACAAAAAATAACATTTATTATCATCATGTATGTTTTTTCTCTTTAAAAATTCTAATGTATTAAGTTTTCCATGCAGTATTAACCACATGTGAATTTTATATTAGGAGGAGCATAAGATTCCAAATAAATTTAAAAATAGTTGTTTATTGTACCTGAAAAATTAATCTGTAAAAAGAATTAAAAGTATATTTCTTACTCTTATGCCATTTCCAACTAAGAATATCATTATCAGTATCAATATTATTAAGATTTAATCTAGCATAAAGCAAAGAAAGCTGCCTAAGATTTGAACATACTAAAATTCTGTTAAAACTAAAATTCCAAAGTGGATCATTTTCAGAAAAATAAACTTCATTAATTAAAGCAAACTTAAAGTTGCATATTTCATGAAGGCCTTTAAATTCCAACTTAAGAGGTAAGACCAAAATCCAGTGGTCGTGCCAGAAAAAAGTACAATTTCTAGAATGAACTATCGTATTAATACCTAAGTTAAAAATCTCATGACATTTTAAAATGTTTTTCCAAAAATTAGATAGATTTGAGTGACTGGAGAAGCAATTGATATAAATTGCCATTACCATTATATTAATATTTGGAAATGATCTCTTTCCAAATTATCATTTATATCCTTAAAATACTGTAACGACCCGGAATTTTGGGCAATATCGATTTAATAATCTGTAATAATAATTTAATTAATTTGATAAATTTTCTTTATAATTTTAATTTTAATTGGTGAAATTAATCTTATTAAGGATGATAAATATTTAATTTGGTAGGTATAATCAATATCTTTTAACAATTTAAAAATTGATAAGAATTTGTTTTTCAAAAGCTAATAAATTTTATTTTATTTATAATATATATGTTTGATATATATTGTGAATGGAATACCTTTTGTTTAAAATAAAAGTTGAATTTTCAAATTGTAATGTATATGTATGTATATGTTATAATTTGAGTTGTTTGGAAATTTAATTTAATCTATTAATAAATTATATATGAATAATATTGAAATTGAAGCTTTGTTTTAAAACATAATGTTTTTCAAAAAGATAAATTAAAGATTAATTTATTTTTTTTCAAAATTTTAAGATTGTTACTTATTTTTAAATAAGATAGCTTAAAAATGGTTTAAACAAGCTTTGTTTTGTTTTCTTTTATAATGTTTAAAATTTTAAATGGTTATAAATGTATAAGTTTTAGATTTTTTTTAATACATGTATAAGATTATATTTATATTATAATTAGTTTAGGATATTTTCTTTAAAAAGTAAAACTTATTCATATACATGTAAGTATTTATCAATTAAGTAAGTAAATATGTAAGTTTATATTTACATTTAAAATTAAATAAAAATTCAATTTAAAAACACTTAAGACACGTGTAACCATGTTAGGTTTCTTAATAACACTCGTTAATCAATTGAGCAAATAAAATTACATTTGTAAGTTTTTGAACAAGTGTCTTTATTTTAATCTTATACTTTCTTTAATCTAGAAAAACATAACTCTTTTATCCTTTATCTTCTTTTCTAAAGATTCAAAACCAGAAATTAATGAAAAAAAATCTGATTATAGCAAACCTGAGATTTTAAAATCAAAATCAAAGCTCTTCACATCAACTAGAACCTGCAAATTTAAAACCCAAAACCAAATCTGAAAACTGCAAATTTAAAATACTGCAATTGTAAAGCCTGCAATTCAAATGGAGTTCTTCAGCAAGATTCAATCTTTTAAACATCAAATTGGAAGCATGCATTCTATTACAACATCATAATCAAAGGCATGCAAGGGAATTAACTTCAACAGCAAGCCTGGGAATAAAATCTGCCTGCATCTTTAAAGTGAGTAAATAATTTTAAAAACAGTTTTGGTATAACTTGCGATTGAATGTTGATGCATGTGATAATCTATATTATGCTATATGAAAATTCGTTTTACATTTAAATGCATGTTGAATTAAAATGTTGAATTGCCTGTATAAATTCAAAATTGATACTGTGTTTATTAAAACAGTTCAAGATACTTCAAAAATCGGTAACTTGATTTTGGATGCAAATTTGATATTGATTTGTAAATGAAAACTGTTTGTAATAACTTATCATCTAAAAATAATCGTAGGATTTAAAAGTGGATGAGTTTCTCAGAATTTTCAATTTACAGTGGAAAAACAAATTTGGGCAAAAAATTGTAATTTAAATTTCCAGTTTTGAGTTTATAATCGAATTACAATGGAAAAGTTAGGATTTTTAGAGTTGATATCATAATTTTTAACTGTGTATTTAGGTTGAATTCTTGGTTTGAATGTTTTGGGGTTTATTGGAAATTGCCGTTGATCGGCTTAATGATTCGAGTTGAATTTTGGATCGTAAGTAGTATTTGAGATGTGGAACTTGAGAAAAATGTTGAATAAATTTTTCAATGAGTGATTGGTTCGAAACTGAAGAAGTTAGGGTTTATTGGGTTTATGGGTTCGGCTGTTATTTCTTGGCCTTTGCGTCATGGATGGGGTACCGGGGGGTGTCGCGAGGATGGAGCATGGAGCTGGGGTTGTGTCGAGTTGATAGGGATGGTGGTGAGTTCAACGGCGTCGAGTTGAACGTTGGTGATGGGAATTTCGGTTATGAAGCAGCTGAAGGTTTTAAAGCTTATAGGTCAAATTTTGGTACACGTGTTAATTGTTAGATCTGGGTTGAGATTGGTGTTCGAGTGGGTTCGTGTGATCATCGGCATCAGTCGCGACGATCAACGGCGACCTCCGGCTGTGGGACACGTGCACGGTGTTGGTGTGTGCACTGCTGGGTTCTGGGTATTCGAAGCTTTGGGGAAGATTATGGAAAACTCGAAGTAGCTCTCGCGTCTTCCCGTGCTTGACTCGAAGTGGGTGGTATCTGGGTATGCTTCGAGACGTGCTCGGGGTTTGTTGGGTTTCTACTCGGGTTTTACCCGAGACTTTCTCTTGTGCTAGAATATGCAAGTTTTATAAAAGAGAAGTTTTTATAAAAGAAGGAAGTTTACAATTTAAAGACTTGTTCTTGGAAAATTAAGTTAATCAAACTTTTTAAAATATTATTTGAATTTATATTTTGAAATTTAAATGGTTTTAACATGATTTCTTCTGTAAATAATCATCTTAATTAAATTTTGAGTTTTAATTCAAAGAATGTTTTGAATTTAATTATTTAATCAAAGTTTTAAAGTAATGTTTAAATAACAAAGGTTTCAAATTTATTTTGAAATAAATAAGTTAAATTAGATGTTAAAGTGTTTTAAATTTCATAATTGATTACTAAATTCCTTATTTCCAAATAAGGTTATTGTTATAACTTTGAAATCAAAATAGAATAATTTATTTTTAAGTTGTTAAAATTTGATTAAACTCAAATAATTTATGTATGGAAATAAATAGGGTTAAATTATTTGGATATAAATTTAAGAATACTTAATTAACTATGATTTATTAATAAGTAAATATTGATTAAGATAAATGTTTAATTAAGATTTTTTGAAATATAAGAAATTAATTAATTAATTGTTTAATTAATTTTAAATAATTAGTTAATTATTTATTTATTTATTTTAAATAATCACTTAATTGTGGATTAATTAAGTGTGAGCACTTAATGAAGTAATCAACAGTTAAATTTTTGAATGCAATTAGAAGGTAATTACTTATGATAGTAATTAGTGAAGTTACTCAGGTGAGTAATTAATTGGAAGTGATTACTGGATGGTCACTTAATGTTATTAATTAAGAATTAATTAATATAATTGTTTTTGAAGTTAATTATGGAGTAATTAATTAATTAATGAATTAATATTTATTTAATAATGGAATTAATTATTTGTTAAAGTAATTAATTAAGAAAGTAATTACGATTTATTAGAGGAAGTAATTAGAGATAATTACTTATGTAAGTAATTAAGAGTTTATTACTTAATTATGTTGGTTAATAAATTAATGTGATTTAATTAATTAATTAATGAATGAGATTAATTTAATATTAATTACCAAGTGTGGTTAATTAAAATGTAATTAATTAATAAAGTAATTAATTAAGGATTTATTAATTAATTTAATGGAATAATAATTACTTAATGAAGTAATTAAAGATTAATTAAATGGATTAATTAATCAAGGATTAATATAATTAATTTAGAATTTAATTAATTAAGAAGTTAATTAATTAAGATAAGTAATTACAAGTTGTTAATTACTGATTAAAGAGATGATTAATTATTAATTAATTATTTAATTAATTATAGGATTAATTAATTAATAAGTATTATGTAATAAATGAAATTAATTAAGGTTGATAAATAAAAGTAATTAATTAAGGTATGATTAATTAGTTGTAATTAATTAAGCATTAGTGTAGTTAATTATAGTTAATTAATTAATGAAGGATCATTAATTATTGCAATTAATGATAGTAATTAAAGGTTAATTACTGAATATGGTTAGACATAATTACTTGAATGTAATTAAAGAATAATTAATCAGGGAAGATTAATTAAAGAAGGTCATTAAGAGATGATTAATGAATTTGATTTGTAATAAATCAAGGAAGCAGGAGTTAGGATAATCCAAGTGATTAAAAGATAGTAATTTATTTAATTAGAGGGTAATTAAATTAATTAGGAGTTAATCAATTCTGCTATGGGTGATTGATTAATATTGAATGATTGATATTGAATGATTGACATTGGATGTTGAATGATATTGGATGATTGATATTGAGTGTTTGGTTGATACTGGATGATTTGGATGACTATGATATTGGTGATATGCTGCTTTGTGAAGATGAATATTGATATGTATTATCTATTGTGATAAATGTTATTCATCTATCTGTTTAGATATCATCCTGAATATAAGTTAAATTGTTTAAACCCTTAAGTACAACTTGGACATTAAAATGGCGTTTGGTTTCGATGAGACCGGGATCGCGTTTCCATAATTGGATATCCGAAAACCACATCGATTCCAATTAAACGTTAGGTCGTTAATCCAAGTGGAGCAAGTGAAGACTCGAGGTGTAAGGGCTATACGTCAAGTATAACTCTGTGGGTGATTCCGTAATGAGTTTGACGGAATAGTACTTATAGATTCGAGATGGAGATAGAGTGCAAGGGCTATGGTCGTTGACTTTGAGGGTGATTCCAATAATGAGTGCAACGAGATAGTGCCTTCGGTTTCGTTCGAACCCGGAACGAACTTGTATGGATTGAATGCTTTCAGCACATCGTTAGGCGGACGATGAGCATTCTAAGAGATGTGTCCTATATAGGTAATCGCAGCCTCAAGCCTCATCAACCGGGAATGGCTAAAACAGGGGAGGTGCAGCAAGGCTTCGTGGGTCGCTCCCACTGGAGAGCAAGATTTACCCCTGTCTAGAAGTCCCTTTTTATTCGGCTGTGTGGGGCGGTTGAATTCCGAACAACCGCCGGGGTTGTCTTGTTCGGGACTGTTCAGTAAGGAATGGTCCCGGCCTTGTGTTGCAGGGGATGAAGGGAGTAATCCTCGGTACGGTGATCTAGGCCATGTACTGTGACGGGCGGTACCCCAGTAGCCCTGCCATTGATGGAAACCCATTTTCCCTACGAGACCCTACGGTTTTGTTTGTATTACCCACTTTTGTGGCTAGTAGCTGGAATTTAATCATGTAACAATTTCGGCTATTTCTTATTTACTCGAAAACCCTAGACACTATTATAATATCACTGAATTTCCTATCAAATGTTTTGGTTAGTGTAAGGTAAAAACTTTTCCATGTTTATGTGTGGGAAGTCTTACGTGATACCTTTTCTTTTCAAAGGTTTTCTAAAGTTAAGCAATTTTAAACCGTTTACTCACACCAGACCCCTGTCTGACCCGAGTGTTTATTTTCTGTTTTATTAAACTCTTGGGTACTCATATTATGTATGAGTAGTCAAGTGATTTAGGTTAGCCTGACGAGTTCTGGAGGAGATATGGAGCAGGAGGCTTCCACGTATAGATATTATGATTCCGCTGTGTATGTTGTATTTCTGTCTTGTATACTTGAGTTGTATGGATTAGACAGATGTTTATAACTGTCTTGTGTTGTAAAGTTGTGTAACTCTGATGTAATGAGATACTATGTAATATTTTATGTTAATTATTATATTTTATTCATTCCGCTGTGAGTTCTCTGATGTTGTTTGTGTTCTTCTTTCTCTTTCTTTTCTTCTTATATCCCTTTCTTTCTTCACTAGTGATGCGATTTCCTGGAGATAGGAAGTCGGGTCGCTACAGTTGGTATCAGAGCATAGGGCTGAGCGAATACCTAAGATCTGAAGTGTGTCTTTCTTTAGGGAGCATTAGGTTGAGTGAATACCTAGGCTCTGGAGTGGTGCCTTCCTTGAGAGAGCGTACTTGTAATTTTTATATAACTATATATATATATATATATCTACCTGATCTGTTGGGTTTTCTGTTCGGATTTTCCAATGTAAGTTATAAAGGTAGATGGAGTAGTGGTATATGTATGTAACACGATTACCACTAATGGATGAGGCCCATATGTTGAGGTTGGAAGTATTTGTCGAGACTGTAGACCTAATACCGTCTCGAGTGAGATTTGTTGTTTGGAGTAAGGATTTCTTTGATATCCGAAGGAATTTTTTTTAAAGATTCGGAGTTTAACTTTGAAGTGTAAGTTTGGATTTCGCTCGGGTGAGCGAATTTTTCTTGAGTTTGGATTTGATGGTAGTGCAGTAGTAAGTGATTGTATCTCGGTAACTGCGTGATGAGATGCAGTATTCTTGGATATTTCCGAAGGTGTTTTCTCTTGAAGCAGTTTTAAAGGTGGTTGAGGAGCAGTCTTTACCTTCCTTAGGAAAGACTTGTCTGTGTAGAAGTTATCTAGATTTTCAGTATGGAGGTTAGCTGTTGTGGAAATATGAGACTAAGGTCTATAAGTTGCTTTGTTTCGACATGGTCTCATTTTTCATTCCTTTAAGAAGAGTGAGGTGTTGATGCTTGGTTTGGAGCCCGAGCTTCTGGGTTGTCTGCCATCTCGGAGGTCCATTGTATGGTTTGTTGATGGTTTTGGGTTTTCGAGAAGCATTTGGATTAGAAGTCTTTGGTTAGCTGTGGTAGTAGTTCAGCTCGAAGTGTTTGGTGTGCTGACAAGAAGGTCTTTTGGCTTGGCAGTATCATCGAAGTAGAGTTTGGAAGCAGCAGTGTAGCTTGTTTCTTCGATGGTTCGGCAATCTTTGTGGTTCTTCTTGTAGCAGTCCGAGCAGATGGTGAATGTTTCTTGAAGAGTTAACCTGGTTTGGAAAAATTTAGAGCTATTCTAATTGGTAAAGAGAGGACAGTTTCTTTGGAATCCGAACTAGGTAGGTTCGCAAAAGTGACTTGCGATTGGTTTGGGAATTTTTCTTGGCAATCGTTTGTTTGAGACAGAGGGTTCTCATATGGAAGTTGGAGCTACTGAGGTAATCAGAAGTTTGTCTGCATCTGGAGTTGAGTTCCATATTATTTTGGTTCTAGAAGCGATTTTGGGTGGTTAGCTTATAGGAAGAGTTGGTGTAGCAGCTCAGGAATTTTAGGAATTTGGATTTGGTCTGATCTAGCTTTTGAGTTAGATTCTGATATAGGGGTGTGTGACTGAGTCAGATGAGTCACTAAGATTTTATGGATTTGATGAACAAGGTTTCTCATATATTGGATAAGTTTGTACTCATGTTCATCAACAGTATTCTTATCTATTTTCAAAACCAGAGTGGTGCAGCGGAAGCGAGGTAGCAGCTGTGCAAAGAAGGAAACAAGTTCTGTTTGCTATTGCTTGAGTAGTAGGATTTGTGTTCTGGATTTCGACGGATTTTGGAAGACTTTTCTGTTGAATAGAATCCAGAAGCTAGTTTGCTTTGGTCTAGTTGTTTCTAGTAATATCAGCATAGAATGTGCTGATCAGGAAGAGATTGGTAGCCCAGGATTGTCTGATGAGATATACAGATATGAGATAAGGTGTTGGAATTCGAAGTTGGAGACTTCATTTATTGTTAGGATTTCTCTGGTTAAGAGAGCAGAAATTGAGTAAGATTGGTTGGTTAGTGCTATGGCATTTGAGATTTCTTATCTGTGTTCTGATAAGATAAGATTTGATGTCTATGAGATTGAATTGCCAGTTTGGGTACCTGGAATTCATTGAAGTTCACGTACCTCTGAGGGAGTACGTGTATGATTCAGTGTTGCTTGTTGAATTTGTAGTTCAATTGGAGTTGGATGTTGAGCTGGATTTGAGTATAGTTTGGTGTTCTGTTCAGGATTGGTGGATCTAGAGAAGAGAGGAGCTCTAGATTTTGGTAGTGTAGTTAGATTGTTTAGCTTCTGTAGAACGAGTCTCCCGGTTATTATTATTTAGGAAACTCGAAATAGTATTAGAGTTTTATTCTGACGTATGTAGGATAATTAGTTAAGTTTGTTTGTGTGATTGATTGCTTTGGATGTTAGTTACTGATTGTTAGGAATGCTTTGCTAATTGAATTAAAATCTTGGTTGGATTATTAAATTTACTTTGCTTTTAAATTTCGGGGACGAAATTATTTTAAGGGGGGAGGATTGTAACGACCCGAAATTTTGGGCAATATCGATTTAATAATCTGTAATAATAACTTAATTAATTTGATAAATTTTCTTTATAATTTTAATTTAAATTGGTGAAATTAATCTTATTAAGGATGATAAATATTTAATTTGGTAGGTATAATCAATATCTTTTAACAATTTAAAAATTGATAAGAATTTGTTTTTCAAAAGCTAATAAATTTTATTCTATTTATAATATATATGTTTGATATATATTGTGAATGGAATACCTTTTGTTTAAAATAAAAGTTGAATTTTCAAATTGTAATGTATATGTATGTATATGTTATAATTTGAGTTGTTTGGAAATTTAATTTAATCTATTAATAAGTTATATATGAATAATATTGAAATTGAAGCTTTGTTTTAAAACATAATGTTTTTCAAAAAAGATAAATTAAAGATTAATTTATTTGTTTTCAAAATTTTAAGATTGTTACTTATTTTTAAATAAGATAGTTTAAAAATGGTTTAAACAAGCTTTGTTTTGTTTTCTTTTATAATGTTTAAAATTTTAAATGGTTATAAATGTATAAGTTTTAGATTTTTTTTAATACATGTATAAGATTATATTTATATTATAATTAGTTTAGGATATTTTCTTTAAAAAGTAAAACTTATTCATATACATGTAAGTATTTATCAATTAAGTAAGTAAATATGTAAGTTTATATTTACATTTAAATTAAATAAAAATTCAATTTAAAAACAATTAAGACATGTGTAACCATGTTAGGTTTCTTAATAACACTTGTTAATCAATTGAGCAAATAAAATGACATTTGTAAGTTTTTGAACAAGTGTCTTTATTTTAATCTTATACTTTCTTTAATCTAGAAAAACATAACTCTTTTATCCTTTATCTTCTTTTCTAAAGATTCAAAACCAGAAATTAATGAAAAAAAAATCTGACTATATCAAACCTGAGATTTTAAAATCAAAATCAAAGCTCTTCACATCAACTAGAACCTGCAAATTTAAAACCCAAAACCAAATCTGAAAACTGCAAATTTAAAATACTGCAATTGTAAAGCCTGCAATTCAAATGGAGTTCTTCAGCAAGATTCAATCTTTTAAACATCAAATTGGAAGCATGCATTCTATTACAACATCATAATCAAAGGCATGCAAGGGAATTAACTTCAACAGCAAGCCTGGGAATAAAATCTTCCTGCATCTTTAAAGTGAGTAAATAATTTTAAAAACAGTTTTGGTATAACTTGCGATTGAATGTTGATGCATGTGTTAATCTATATTATGTTATATGAAAATTCATTTTACATTTGAATGCATGTTGAATTAAAATGTTGAATTGCCTGTATAAATTCAAAATTGATACTGTGTTTACTAAAACAGTTCAAGATACTTCAAAAATCGGTAACTTGATTTTGGATGCAAATTTGATATTGATTTGTAAATGAAAACTATTTGTAATCACATAACTTATCATCTAAAAATAATCATAGGATTTAAAAGTGGATGAGTTTCTCAGAATTTTCAATTTACAGTGGAAAAACAAATTTGGGCAAAAATTTGTAATTTAAATTTCTAGTTTTGAGTTTATAATCGAATTACAATGGAAAAGTTAGGATTTTTAGAGTTGATATCATAATTTTTAACTGTGTATTTAGGTTGAATTCTTGGTTTGAATGTTTTGGGGTTTATTGGAAATTGCCGTTGATCGGCTTAATGATTCGAGTTGAATTTTGGATCGTAAGTAGTATTTGAGATGTGGAACTTGAGAAAAATGTTGAATAAATTTTTCAATGAGTGATTGATTCGAAATTGAAGAAGTTAGGGTTTATTGGGTTTATGGGTTCGGCTGTTATTTCTTGGCTTTTGCGTCATGGATGGGGGACGGGGGGGTGTCGCGAGGATGGAGCATGGGGCTGGGGTTGTGTCGAGTTGATAGGGATGGTGGTGAGTTCAACGGCGTCAAGTTGAACGTTGGTAATGGGTATTTCGGTTATGAAGCAGCTGAAGGTTTTAAAGCTTATAGGCCAAATTTTGGTACACGTGTTAATTGTTGGATCTGGGTTGAGTTTGGTGTTCGAGTGGGTTCGTGTGATCATCGGCATCAGTCGCGACGATCAACGGCGACCTCCGGCAGTGGGACACGCGCACGGTGTTGGTGTGTGCACAGCTGGGTTCTGGGTATTCGAAGCTTTGGGGAAGATTATGGAAAAATCGAAGTAGTTCTCGCGTCTTCCCGTGCTTGACTCGAAGTGGGTGGTATTTGGGTATGCTTCGAGACGTGCTCGGGGTTTGTTGGGTTTCTACTCGGATTTTACCCGAGACTTTCTCTTGTGCTAGAATATGCAAGTTTTATAAAAGATAAGTTTTTATAAAAGAAGGAAGTTTACAATTTAAAGACTTGTGCTTGGAAAATTAAGTTAATCAAACTTTTTAAAATGTTATTTGAATTTATATTTTGAAATTTAAATGGTTTTAACATGATTTCTTCTGTAAACAATCATCTTAATTAAATTTTGAGTTTTAATTCAAAGAATGTTTTGAATTTAATTATTTAATCAAAGTTTTAATGTAATGTTTAAATAACAAAGGTTTCAAATTTATTTTGAAATAAATAAGTTAAATTAGATGTTAAAGTGTTTTAAATTTCGTAATTGATTACTAAATTCCTTATTTCCAAATAAGGTTATTGTTATAACTTTGAAATCAAAATAGAATAATTTATTTTTAAGTTGTTAAAATTTGATTAAACTCAAATAATTTATGCATGGAAATAAATAGGGTTAAATTATTTGGATATAAATTTAAGAATACTTAATTAACTATGATTTATTAATAAGTAAAGATTGATTAAGATATATGTTTAATTAAGGATTTTTGAAATATAAGAAATTAATTAATTAATTGTTTAATTAATTTTAAATAATTAGTTAATTATTTATTTATTTATTTTAAATAATCACTTAATTGTGGATTAATTAAGTGTGAGTACTTGATGAAGTAATCAACGGTTAAATTTTTGAATGCAATTAGAAGGTAATTACTTATGATAGTAATTAGTGAAGTTACTCAGGTGAGTAATTAATTGGAAGTGATTAATGGATGGTCACTTAATGTTATTAATTAAGAATTAATTAATATAATTGTTTTTGAAGTTAATTAATTATGGAGTAATTAATTAATTAATGAATTAAGATTTATTTAATAATGGAATTAATTATTTGTTAAAGTAATTAATTAAGAAAGTAATTACGATTTATTAGAGGAAGTAATTAGAGATAATTACTTGTGTAAGTAATTAAGAGTTTATTACTTAATTATGTTGGTTAATAAATTAATGTGATTTAATTAATTAATGAATGAGATTAATTTAATATTAATTACCAAGTGTGGTTAATTAAAATGTAATTAATTAATAAAGTAATTAATTAAGGATTTATTAATTAATTTAATGGAATAATAATGACTTAATGAAGTAATTAAAGATTAATTAAATGGATTAATTAATCAAGGATTAATATAATTAACTTAGAAGTTAATTAATTAAGAAGTTAATTAATTAAGATAAGTAATTACAAGTTGTTAATTACTGATTAAAGAGATGATTAATTATTAGTTAATTATTTAATTAATTATAGGATTAATTAATTAATAAGGATTATGTAATAAATGAAATTAATTAAGGTTGATAAATAAAAGTAATTAATTAAGGTATGATTAATTAGTTGTAATTAATGAAGCATTAGTGTAGTTAATTATAGTTAATTAATTAATGAAGGATCATTAATTATTGCAATTAATGATAGTAATTAAAGGTTAATTACTGAATATGGTTGGAGATAATTACTCGAATGTAATGAAAGAATAATTAATCAGGGAAGATTAATTAAAGAAGGTCATTAAGAGATGATTAATGAATTTGATTTGTAATAAATCAAGGAAGCAGGAGTTAGGATAATCCAAGTGATTAAAGGATAGTAATTTATTAAATTAGAGGTTAATTAAATTAATTAGGAGTTAATCAATTCTGCTATGGGTGATTGATTAATATTGAATGATTGATATTGAATGATTGACATTGGATGTTGAATGATATTGGATGATTGATATTGAGTGTTTGGTTGATACTGGATGATTTGGATGACTATGATATTGGTGATATGCTGCTTTGTGAAGATGAATATTGATATGTATTATCTATTGTGATAAATGTTATTCATCTATCTGTTTAGATATCATCCTGAATATAAGTTAAATTGTTTAAACCCTTAAGTACAACTTGGACATTAAAATGGCGTTTGGTTTCGATGAGACCGAGATCGGGTTTCCATAATTGGATATCCAAAACCACATCGATTCCAATTAAACGTTAGGTCGTTAATCCAAGTGGAGCAAGTGAAGACTCGAGGTGTAAGGCTATACGTCAAGTATAACTCTGTGGGTGATTCCGTAATGAGTTTGACGGAATAGTACTTATAGATTCGAGATGGAGATAGAGTGCAAGGGCTATGGTCGTTGACTTTGAGGGTGATTCCAATAATGAGTGCAACGAGATAGTGCCTTCGGTTTCGTTCGAACCTGGAACGAACTTGTATGGATTGAATGCTTTCAGCACATCGTCAGGCGGACGATGAGCATTCTAAGAGATGTGTCCTATATAGGTAATCGCAGCCTCAAGCCTCATCAACCGGGAATGGCTAAAACAGGGGAGGTGCAGCAAGGCTTCGTGGATCGCTCCCACTGGAGAGCAAGATTTACCCCTGTCTAGAAGTCCCTTTTATTCGGCTGTGTGGGGCGGTTGAATTCCGGACAACCGCCGGGGTTGTCTTGTTCGGGACTGTTCAGTAAGGAATGGTCCCGGCCTTGTGTTGCAGGGGATGAAGGGAGCAATCCTCGGTACGGTGATCTAGGCCACGTACTGTGACGGGCAGTACCCCAGTAGCCCTGCCATTGATGGAAACCCATTTTCCCTACGAGACCCTACGGTTTTGTTTGTATTACCCACTTTTGTGGCTAGTAGCAGGAATTTAATCATGTAACAATTTCAGCTATTTCTTATTTACTTGAAAACCCTAGACACTATTATAATATCACTGAATTTCCTATCCAATGTTTTGGTTAGCGTAAGGTAAAAACTTTTCCATGTTTATGTGTGGGAAGTCTTACGTGATACCTTTTCTTTTCAAAGGTTTTCTAAAGTTAAGCAATTTTAAACCGTTTACTCACACCAGACCCCTGTCTGACCCGAGTGTTTATTTTCTGTTTTATTAAACTCTTGGGTACTCATATTATGTATGAGTAGTCAAGTGATTTAGGTTAGCCTGACGAGTTCTGGAAGAGATATGGAGCAGGAGGCTTCCACGTATAGATATTATGATTCCGCTGTGTATGTTGTATCTCTATCTTGTATACTTGAGTTGTATGGATTAGACAGATGTTTATAACTGTCTAATATATGTTGTAAAGTTGTGTAACTCTGATGTAATGAGATACTATGTAATATTTTATGTTAATTATTATATTTTATTCGTTCCGCTGTGAGTTCTCTGATGTTGTTTGTGTTCTTCTTTCTCTTTCTTTTCTTCTTATATCCCTTTCTTTCTTCACTAGTGATGCGATTTCCTGGAGATAGGAAGTCGGGTCGCTACAACTACCATGACCATTTACCTAGTAAGGACAAATTCATATTACGCAAATTGATAACTCCTAAGCCACCTTCCTTTTTGGCTTTACAAAATGTTTCCCAATTTACTAAACATTTTATACTATTATTATGATTTTCCCCACTCCATAAGAAATCTATTCTAACTTTATCAATTTTATCAATGACCCAATCTGGAAATAGATGCATTGACACCCAATAAATCAGGAGGGCTAATAAAACCAAATTTATTAAGACCAGTCTACCTGCTCTAGATAAAAATCTCTCATTCTAGTTAGAGATCTTATTTTTTATTTTATCAATGATTATATGCCAATCATCATGTTTAAGTTTGGTAGGTCTAATCACAAAACTTGGATAATCAAAAGGAAAGTGCATATTGTTACAGTTTAAAGTATTAGCAACTAAGTTTTCAACTTTTTCAAAATCATTTAAAACTAAAACATAACTTTTGTCAAAGTTTATTTTTAAACCTGATAGAAGTTCAAAACAGTATAAGATAAACATAAGGGTAACAATGTGTCTAGGTAAGTGGGAAGAAAAAAGCAAGGTATCATCGGAAAATTGGAGAACTGATATACCATTGTGCGATATGTCATTGCCTACATATCCTAGAGACCCATTATCCACTGCTCATTTAATAATCTTAGCAAAAACATCAACAGCTAAGTTAAATAATAAAAGCGATAAAGGGTCCCCTTGCCTTAAACCTCTCTTAGATTGAATTTTATTACCCAATATAGCGTTAAACATAATACTAGAGTTACCAGTTATAAGCAAATTTAAAATCCAACCGATCCATCTTTGACCGAAACCTCTGGCATGAAAAATATCTACAAGAAAATCTCAATCTACCGAATCAAAAGCTTTAGCGATTGCCACTCAATCAGTGATATTTCTCCCTTTAATAAAAATGTCTAAAGTTATGTTATTCTTACGACAGGATTAATATATTCTTGAGCGATTGCCACTCAATCAGTGATATTTCTCCCTTTAATAAAAGCCGATTGTGAACAATCAATTAAATCGTTCATTCTTGTACTAAGTCTATTGGCTAGAACTTTAGAAATGATTCTAACTGAACAGTTGATCAAAGGTATAGGTCTAAAGTCTTTTAAGTATATAGCTCCTACTTTTTTTTGTAACAAAATAACATTTCATAATTAAATCTCCCTAATTGCAAATTACAATTATAAAAATCATTGAACATATTAACTAAATCAAATTTTAAAACGTCCCAAAAAGTTTTATAAAATAAAATTGGAAACCTATCAGGGCCCGGGGATTTATCACATGGTAAGTCATTAATAGCTTTTCTAATTTCCTCAAATATAAAAATATTATCTAGCTCAGTTAAATTTACAATAGAATCGGATGGATACATATCTTTCCATCTAACATTGATTCTATGTTTGATTCTAGTGCCAAAAATATCTTTGTAATAGTCTGTAAAAGCCCTATTGAGATCTTTTTGATCAACTAACTCTTCATTATTAAGAAAAATTGAGTTAATTGTATTACTACATTTTCTACCATTAGCTATATTATGAAAAAAATTTGTATTGTTATCATCTTCGTTGATCCATTGGATTCTGGATTGTAGCTTCCACATAACCTCCTCATTTTCTAAAATAGAATTTAACTCATCTTTTAAATTGGCGAGAACATTACGTTCATCTAAATTTAGAGATCTAGATTCTTCTATCTTAGTAATTTTAAGCATTTCATTAAGAATATTATCTTTTTTTATTTTTAAATTGCCAAAAACAATTTTTTTCCAATTTTTAAGAAAAATCCTAAGATCCCTAAGTTTAGAAACAAAAGCTTTTGCAGAATTTTCCTTATTTCTAATATTATGTAAACTCAAAGAAATCCATTTACCATTAACTAAGTTCACAAGGTTATATTCAAGAAGCCACATCTTTTCAAATTTAAAATCATTTATAATAACTTTATGATGCTAACAGGTAAGAATAATAGGACAATGATCAGAGTAAGTATAAGGTAAAGCAGAGACTCTACAGATTGGAAATTTATCTTCAATTTCATGACTAACAAAAAATCTATCAAGAAGAGCCATGGATGGAGACTCTCTTGTGTTACTCCAAGTAAACTCTCGATTAGAAAGGGGAATTTCAATCAAATTAGAATTAATAATAAATTGATCGAATTCCTCCATAGCAGAATGATCCCTTTCCCTAGGAAAGCGTTCACCTATGAAACATGTAACATTAAAATCACCCCCCATAATCCAAGAACCTGGGGCTAAGGATCCAAATCCTAGGTATTCTTTCCATAAAATTCTCCGATCAATTTTAGAATTAGGTCCATAGACATTAGAAATATTTAAAAAAGAGTTATTGGAAAGATTGAAGAGAATGTTGTTTAATAATACATTGAAGTAATTTAAAATAATTATCTCGCCATCCTATCATTAACCCCCTTGAAGAACCCACGGAAGGTAGAGAAACCATTTTCGAAAGTGATAACCGCCTAATCCTCTAAAAAATGAATGTCGGGACAATTAATTTTAGTTTCCTGAAGTAAAGCAATGTCAGTAGAATAGTCTTTAAAGAACGCTCTAACCTTATCACACTTATTCAAATCATTCAAATCTCTAATGTGCAACTAATGATCCTCATAAACTAACTATACTAGCCCTCTCTAATTCCTTACATCTAATATACTCCCTATCTGTAAAGACCCGTAAGTCCGTACTCCTTGAATAGACACTAATCTCCTTTGTTTAATTCAAGATGAACGAAAATACGAACCCTTAGGGGTTTTAAGAAAAATTTAAGAAAAGAAAAGGTAGAAGAAGAAGGTAGATAGATAATAGAGAGAAAAGAAAATAGAAAAGAGGACAGAAAATTTTAAAATAGAAGAAAATAGAAGATAGGAAATTTTAAAAATAGAAGAAATAGAAAGAAAAAGAGAATAGAGGAAAAAGGAAACAACAGAACAACAACAGAATCTCACAATTCGCAGCGGAACAACATATAATAATAAATGAATAATCTTTAAACAAAGAACTATATCAGTTATTACATTTCATTTCATTACATCACATCATATCATCAGAGTGTACAACAACATACAACAATAAACAGTGCAGCGGAAAAAGAAATATTATATAAACTAGTAATACGCCATGCCATCCAGCTTGCCTCCAGCAACTCCAGAATATCCAGAATATCCTGATAAACCTAACTCTTAACTGCCCGTGTGGAAATTGGTGGGCACCCAGAGTTTAGGAAGGAAAACAATAAACTCCGAGTCAGTCATGTGACTGGTGTGAGAACTCAAAACAGTTTATTTATCTTTAAAATCAAATAGAGGAATATTTTTAAATTCAATTCGCAATGCTTTTAAAAATGAGACTACCATAAGGCCTCCCGCACACACACACATGCAAACGCAGAATCGGAGGAGATTTCTCCTTATGATAGTCAAAGATGCTTGATACGCATTTAAAATAACATTTGATATTATTATTAGTGCATAGTGTATAACAAATTCATTTCGAAAGTAGAATATAAATCTTAGCCAACATACGACCATTATCGTATGCCTACTATAGCTACCATCCAAACAGTGGTGACCACCATAAGTGAATGGCAGGTTCTACAACTAATACCGTACAAGTCACGTATTGTTTCTTTGGATTTCCAACGAATGATCAGGCCAAGGAACTTCCCATTGCCACATGAGAATGCCTCTGGATGGACATCCCCGAGAACCAAACCGGATCTCTACCAACACAAGGCCGGGTTACTCCTAACTGAGTAACAACTGACCGAATATGCCATCCCCCGGTCCTTTGGGACCTTTTCAACCGAGCGCTCGTAATCAATTCACACAATCATAAAGTGTTTTCAACATGAGTAAGTATCTGGGCTCCATACCATGATACCACCCTTTTCCAGAAGGAAATGGACACATCCTAAAGGGTGCTACCCCTCATAACCTTGCTGCTTCTTTCCTGTTTTGACCATTCACGGTGTGTGAGGCTCGACGAATTCACGTCCACAAAAACATACTTTATACAAAAGCCATGCTTTGGGTCAACAAATGATCAACACAATGATCACTAAGATAGACGATCAAATAAATGATCCTATCACAATAATCAACACAATGATCATTTCAGCATCACTCAGCATGTCACATTACCAAATTGGGAATATATCGCTGATAACTTCAACTATATAACCTTTGAGCTCGTACGTCTCAAAGAAGGGTGTTAAGCAAAGAATAAATTCTCCGCCACCAAAAGAAATATATTTGAAAGAAATCGGCTTTATATCTCAACTTGTAATGTCAGGCATACAATCCATACAAGTCTGTTCCGGGATCGAACAAAACCGAAGGCACTTACAAAGAAGTCCTTGCAATCCGGATATTCACAATCCTGATCGGATTTCCCATCACTTAGGGAGTCTCTATACCGTTGCAACTCAGTGCAGAGACAATCGATAGTTCATCCTACCGCTCTCGCAAATATCCGGTCTTCAACACCGATCTTCAAATGCGATTTATAACGACGTATCACATATTCGGAATGGGTTATACGACCCCATGGTCCTTTCCCGGTTAACCCGAATAGTGAGCGCTTATTCAAAAATAAGTGTGCATTCAAATTCAATCAATTCACATCAAATACCCATTCAAAGGGAAATACTGATAGTCGGTTATTGAACTATCACTGGATATGCACACATCACCAGATTCCAAATAATTTTCCCAAAATATCTTTACAAGATATATAATTTCAACACTTCAAAAATAAATCCATATTTATTTTTAACAAGTTTCACTTTCACATATAAATTCCATAATGAATTTATATCTCAAAATATCCATGCATATACGATTTCAATTATTCATTTCAATATATCTTCAAAAGATAAATTCTAATTATTCACTTCATATTGGAAAACATTTCCATACTTATTCATTCATAAGTAATTCACAAATTTCTTTTATTTTCAACACTTGGAAAATATTCAATATACTTAAACCGAATTAAGTATATATTTCATTCTTTTAAGGAAATCATTCTCTTAACATATTTATTTGGGCCAAAACGAATGTTACGTAAAACATCGTTACGACAACCCAAAATCACTAGTATAGGGATTCGAAATTAAAATAGATATATAAATCTCAATACTATACAAAACATTTCCTTTCGGAAATCATTTACTATAACAACAGTGTTACAGTCCACATTTCCTTTTATTTCTCGAAAACGTCTATTTCAACAATAAATGTTGAAATCTATGGTTTCGAATCTCAACACATTTTAAACCATTGTTAGGTCGTTTTAATTCTATTTAAAACATCATATCTAAAACAATTTCTTTAACGTATTATTCACTATTCAAAAATCGTGAACATACTTCGTTAACAAATTTCATCATTTTATTCAATTTATTTTAAAGGATTATTCACTATTTAAAAATGTGAATATAACTCCATTAATAGGTTATAACAATTAACTTATCAAAATAAGTCGTTTGCGAATTTATAAAACAACGTTTACAAATTCCATTTCCATTTATTTCATAACAACTTCCTTTATAAATCTTCTTTATTTACCTATTCGATTTATAATCTTAATTATAGACCAAAAGTCCAAATTATAAGTCAAACACTTATAATTTATTTATCTGGAAAAAAAATCGTTCCTTTGAACTTTACAAACTTTATAAACCTATTGTTTATAAAATTCCATTTATAACTTCACCGTTATATAATTCTATAAATTTCATTCATTTATGAAATTCATTTTCACTACATTCAAACACTTATAAGAACTCGTTTTATAATGTCTATATTTCAATTTATAAATATCCATTTATAAATCTCTTAATATAAATCAGTTTATATTATTATTCTAAAACGTCTTTAAATTCCTTTATAATTTCATCATTTCGATTTATAAAATAATCAAATTTTATAAATCCTATATTTAAACTTTTATCATATATTCAAAAATCCAATCTAAATTATTTTATAAAATCATTAATTCCTATTTCTCAAAAATCGACTTTTAATCGTATTTCTAAAAATCAGCTTTTTAACTATATTTCACAAAAACCATAATTTTTATAACTTTAAAAATTATAACGTTTATTTATTTATAATGGATCAATTCCAGAAATAAAGTATATTTTCAAAAATCATTTTAAAGATCATTTTAGAATCCCAAAATTTGGGTCCAATGATGCTACACACCAAATAGTCAATCACGACTAACAACGATATCATATATCGATATGATAATCCATCAAATATCAAAATATCTGAAATAAAATAAATACTGTTGAGGAATCCAGTTGGATCCCTCCAACCTGTTTACTGCATCCAAAAACATTAGCACAATACCAATTTCGCTCCAGTACGAAATTATCGCGGTACATGTTCTTAATAAATATTATCCGCTTAATAACGGCGTAATAGGGTCTCATCCGCTAAACAAAAAATGCGGGAAATCAACAACTGCAATATATACATATGCCAATATATATATATTGATATTATATATAATACCAATTTCACTGTTTATGAAATATTCGCGGTATATGTTTTTATTAAATAACATCCGCTTACTAACGGCGTATAATGTCTATTTTAACAATCAATAATTTACAGTCATCATTCAAACATGCATTCAAATATTTTAAATCTAACTATTTAAAATAAAATCGAAATCTATTCGATTGAGTGAGAAGTTCTCACCTTGGTTTTAAATTCCGTTTTAGCTTTAATTTCGAATAAAATTAAACGCGCGTTTAAATTTACCCGAAATTCTCACTAACTCCAAACGACTCCAACCCAACTCCATCGCGTAGTGCTCGTCCATACGATTCCAACGCAACTGAGTTTGCATTTTTTCGACCTCGTATGAAAAAGTTATTGATTTTACAAGTTTGCACACGATTTTAATACACAATTTACAACATAATTTCAACTTATCTCAACACACCCTCAACCACACCCTTGGATCTAGCATTCCATCATCTGGACCGTTCCCCCCTCTCTTCCTCATCACGTTCATGCTACAGATTTTGGCCGAACAAACAAACCCACTTAGCTTGAACTAGGGTTTCAATTTGCTCGCTCAATACTCGATGAAAATTCATCAAACCACTTGCAAATCGAAGCTCTCGTCGAGAGCTACCTCCACCACCAACCACTTGGAGCTCGGCCTGCACATGACCCCTCGAGATGTGTGCGAACATCTGCAGGTTCGGCCCCTTTTTCTCCTTCTACGCGACTCCAAACACGATCTCCACCGTTGAATCTCTAGCTCGTGTTGTGCTCTTCATCTTTGTAGTTGAGCACTTCGCGTGAATGTCGACGGATTGGAAGATCTAGAGGGATGAAGTTGGAGCATTTCTGGCCTTAGGTTCTAATGGTGGCGGCTAGGTCAAAACATTAGGGTTTTATATATTTTTTTATCAATTTATGAAGGCTAGAGGTCTATTTATAAGGAACGAGCGACACTATTCATCCCGAAAATTCCGAACTCCGATTTAGACGCCGTAACCAGGTACCTAGGGTTTATCCCGCGTTCCGGACACAATGGAACAGGTTTCGGAAGCTAATTCGGAAGTATGTGCGAGTTATGGCTGAAAACGTTCAATTTAAATTAAACCGATTTAACTCGATTTCTAGGCGTTTTAATTTGTATCGGACAAACGGTAAATCCAATTGACTTGAAATTTGAAACCTTACAATAATATCACATTACGGATCCGATGAAACTGGTTTCGTCGAAATCCGAGACTTTTTGAAAAATGGCTATTTTGACTCGTCAAATTTAAATTAAAAACGATTCGATGCGTTTCGAGCTGCCACGATCAAACGATAACTCCGATTGACACGAAAATTGAAATCCGGTAATAACTAACTATTACGGATCCAATGAAACTGGTTTCGTTCAATTCTGAGACTGTCCAAAAATTGGCTATTCTACAGTCAATTATTAAATATTAAAATATTCAATTTTCACAAATTAACTTTTAATTCGATTTTAAAAGTTCTAAAATATCATCCTAACTTCAACATGATAAAATAAAATTTTACAAATCATTTTCTATCATATTTAACTCTATTTTCTATTATTTCCATAATTTAACGTATTAAATTATCGACTTAATAATTCAATTAAATCCAAAAATTCAAATAAAAATTTATTTGACTTATAAATTCACTTATTAATATTTAAAATTAATTAAATATTCAAATTTAAATTATTAAAAATTCTGGGTCGTTACACTATCTATCTCAGCATCAGAAAAAATAAAAGATGTAACACAAGCTAGCTGACTAAACTCAGTAGAAGAAAGACTGCCTAATGCGTAAGTAAAGTACGTACTACCCAAAATAGAACTCACACCTGAGCCTGGATTCGTAGCGCCACACATGGACTCGAACCAGGTAACTCACCCATAGACTGTGACTGACAGTTTTGAATCCTAGCACCTCGATGAACGGATCCACTAGAAGCTACTGTTTTCTTGCACTTTACTTTCCTCGACGATGAATCCAAAACCTTAACTGTATTACGTACCGCACACATGCTCAAAGAAATACCACTATCTTCTGGTGTAAGATCTGAACTAACTTGTACTGACCTGTCTGATAAAATGCCCAAAGCCAACTGATTTATGTTGGCTTTCCTTGATGAAAAGATGCATGAAACTGGAATAATGCCTAGCTCTCTATCACCAGCTTTATTCTCAAACAAACACTCTGAATGAAATCGCTGATTATCTTCACCAAAATACTCCATTGACGCATTAAAACTGGTGTGTATGTCCACTATGCATGCGTGCATATCAGTTGAAGACTTTGGTGTAAGTGATCTATTGTCATCCCTTACCTCCAGCAAAGCGTCTAAATGAACGAAAACCTCATCCTCAAAAAAAAATCTTCAACTACTACAGATCCAGTAATCCATATAATTACTGAATTTATTGAAATTGGAACTTAACACTATAAATTATGAAATATTCAGTAATAATTTGATATAGAAATTTGTTTTTAAAGGATTATAAATAATTAAGTAATCCAAAGTGATAGAAATTGTGATTTATTAAATTTGAATTGAAAAAGTGACTTAATTAATTTAATATTAATTTATTTAACTAACGTGAAAATAGCCATTTTGGAAACTGTCTTGGATTTCAACAAACCATTTTCATCGGATCTGTAATGGTGAAGTATTGTAGTATTTCAAGTTTCGTAGCGATCGAACTTGTTTGATCATACAGACTCGAAACGCCTAGAAATCAATTTAATTAAAATCAACTGAAATAACCTGATTTTATCATAATTTCTACATACGATGGAATTTGGACTTGAAACCTGTTCCATTGAGTTTAAAAATATTGAAAACGTATATTTTGATATACGAGATGACCCATTTCCGTTTTGGGAACGAAACAGGCATTTTGGTTGTTTATCGTTCAACATCTAAATCAATTTGGTCCATTCATTCTATTTTTCTTATTTGCCTATAAATATCTCATTATAAACCCTAGTTGTTTCTCCTTTCAAATTTCAGTACGTACAATTCCCTGTAGCTCCTCATTCTAATGGTAGACAACCAAATTACCAATTCAATTTCAAATCAAATTCAAATCGAAAATTCAGACTGCTAAAACTATATCATATTATATATCGATTTGAAGCCCTCGTCGAGCGCAAGTTAAATTTGTAGTTTTTTTTTGATTTGGGTATCTGTATGGCCAGAATTGAGCGATTAAATTTCAGCCGTTCATTGGCGTTCGATGATCGTCGTCCGATCAACAAATCAGGGGCACGGGGTTGTAGAGGGCGTTGAGCGTTATTCATCCATGCCATTCGCTTGGGTGATCAATGGTCAGAACGACCGAAAAAATTCAACGAGGTAACAAAATGTGCGACGACGGTTGACCTTTCTAGTCGTGATCGTCGACCTGAGGTGATCGCAGGGGGAGTCGAGGTGCTTGGTGGATAGTCGTGGTTTTTCTGGTGAGTGGTCGTGGCCGCGATGGCCAGCAGCGGTGATCGAACGCATGTTTATGGGCGGCATTCATGCGTATAGGGTTCGAACAAAGAGGAAATTTAGGGTTTGTTGTTGAAGACGAGATGATGTGGAGATGCATAATTTTTATTATTATTTATTTAGATTTTAATTTAATTTGTCGAATGTTCTAATTAATATAAATTTTACATACGAGCTCGAATTTGGACGCAGTTTATTTTGCCGGGATCATATCGAAATTCTGAACATTTTGATGCTGGTTTGGATGAATTCTGAGATAACTGAAATTTTGGGCTTAAATTGATTTAAATTCAAAGGTGAGTTTTTTAACCCACTCACAACTTTTAAAACTTCTCATGTTTGTTAAATTAAATTTATGATGTGTTATTTAAGGCTGTTTGGTATATTTAAATCGTCATCTTAGTTAATTTGTATTTATTTGAATTAAATCATTATTTAATTTATTATTGAATTTAAATTGCCATTTAAATACTTGTTATTTATTTTCAATTATCCATTGATGTTTATTGATTGATTTGGATGATGATTATGATGGATGATTGATTGTTGACAGTGGATGAATGGATATTTTATTTTATATCGTTATAATACGGCAAGTTCACTGTGGGATAAAATGATACATACCTGAACGATCTTATAGATAAGGGGAAAATCGTTATGGGTTGAAACGATAAACCCAAATGGTTTTCATTGATTTGAAAATGTTGATTTTTGGCACAGGTTGATATATATATATATATATATATATATATATATATATATATATTCTTGAATTTGGATTACGTCTTGGAATTGAATTATTTAAAGTTTAAGCTAAACTTTGAATTTTTCTAATTGAAGTGGTTAAAATTGATGCCTCGAACTATTTGTAATCTTCCATTAATTATATTTACGTGGTACCCTTGATAGGAGATGGAAAATCCTATAACATCTCTAAAGCCATTGCACTCACATTCTATTTTAGATTAATTTGACTTACATAAGATCTTTTAGTTCTGACTCAAGTGTTTTGTTTTCATTATGCTTGGGTCAGTCTGAGCGTTTTTAGTGTATTGAAGACCATTTTATTTTCTGGAGTACGAAGACAAAGATTCAGTATATTATTTCTATTTATTATTATTATTATTCCACTGCTTCTTGTGTTTCTCAGCATTATTCTTTATTTTATGATGTATGTATAGCTCTGATTTGAATTGTAAAAGTGTAATCAAATGTCATTTGTAAAACAGCTTCATAAACTGATTATTTGATTATTATATTTTGTCACTCCGCTGCGAGATTCTCTGTTTTGTTTTTCCTTCTTTTTTATTATTTTCTTATTTACTCCATTAATAATCATCCCTTTTGAATGGTTTGGATTAGACGTGTGTGGTTTATTGTCGATTTAAATCGTCCAAAAAGGTGGGTCGTTATAGGTAGGCCGATCGTGCTACAAAGAACACGTTCCAAGCAGTTTCCGCGACTCTCTAATAGTTCGTGTCTAGCGATTTTCGAACTACGACATATTTGATCTCTAGTGAGATGAATTTTGGAACATGCAAGAACCTAATTATCATAAACTTGATGCTATAAAAGATTACAAAATGAGGGTTTCATCTATCAGAAAATATGGCAACAAAATTGCAATATCACAACCAAAGTTGAGACTAATTCAATCAACAACTCATCCAAACAACCGAAGCAGTAAATAAACTCAAAATAGAGATAGATGTGAGTTCTAAACTCAACTTATAACTTCATAATTCCATAGCTTGCCCCTTCTATTCTTAGTAGAACACTTAGTACTCAATTTGAAACCATGACACCCAAATTTACACAAAAACTGAAATTACACACAATATATAACAAGAAAGTTTGGAATTATATGTAAATATGTTTGAGAAACTTACCCTAATTTTTTAGGATTTTCCAATAATTTATTCCTATTTTTATTTGCTGATTTACTTCTAGGTTTGAAAGAGGAGATAACTTTTCTTTTTGTTTCTGATTTTAGTTTACTATAAAGTGAACGTATAGTAAAACTAGAAAAAGATTTTCTCCTTAGTTAAAATGGTAATTGGGTTTGGGATAAGAAATACACCCAATAAGCGATTAAAAAGATAAATTCACTTCTTTAATTTCGAAAGGCATTTTATTCAATTTTTGTTAATCTAACACTTGAATTCATGAGATAAAATGCTAAGTTTTTAAAAAACACTATTTTAACGCACTTAAATAAATTAACTTCTCAATAGAATATAAATACATGAATAGCTTATTAAAAGTAGCCTATAAATTTAAATTCTCTTTTATTTAAAATAAAAGATTCAAATCAGCTAAATATTTTTTTCAACTTAAATTTTGAATTTTTACAATTAATGTTTTACAACTGATTTCTAACACTTTGAAAATTCCTTTATTTTCTAATTTCTCAATAATTAGAATTAATCATTCTAAATCAATTTATCATTTCATAAAATAATACTAATTCTATATTAATGATTTAAATACTCTAATTTAAATCATTATTCAATTTATTTACTAACCCAAAAATATGGGGTTTTACAGATTTCCCCACTTAGAAATTGCATCGTTGCAATTCTAATTTAGGAAAAAGTCTATAATTAATAGAAATATATTACTACAATAAGATTTCTATTTTCAAATTATATGCTAACACTGAAATAATCAAATATCCAAGCAGTAAAATAATCAAGCATTATACAAGAAGATTCTTGTATTTATACTTACATATAATCTTTTAACTTGTTTTTCAAAAGAGTAAAACATCTAAGTTTATATATTTATCCAAGTTATTTCCAAGAATTAGATTTCTTTAATCAATGTTCAATTTAATTACTTCTTTTTATAGGATTTCCCTTTTTAAAATCAATATCTCAAATGGCCTTTGCTTAATCTTTTCCAAAAATTGATTTCCCCCTAAAATTTTAGTTTCTCCCGAAAATTTGTGCCGCATTAATTGTTTCATTTTCAAAGCAAAGATTAATTTATCTGAAGTTTTGTATTTCACAAATTGTACTTCAATTTAAGTCATTCTTATGGATTTACCTTAACTTAAAATCAAACCATAATCACAATCATCATCCATCATACTCAAGCTAATAATCAACTTATATAATCATAAATAAATAGCATGAAAGCAAGCTATAAATCCAATATATCAATTATGGCATGCATTTTGCAAGCCAACTCAAAAGACGTCACTTCGCTTATCGAATAATAAAAGGTAAGCACTCAACTTGTCTACAAAAATGACAGCACCTCGCAATTCTATGGCCAAGTCTATCACAAAGACCGCTCTTTGCAAGTCTACCTGCCATCGCAAGTCTAACATAGATGACTGCACTTCACAAGTCAACCTGTACATCGCGAGTCTAACATAAAAGACTACACTTTGCAAGTCTACCCACACATCGCAAGTCTAACATAGGTGATTACACTTCACAACATCGAAAGTCTAATATAAATGACTGCACTTCAAATGTCTACATATACATTGCAAGTCTAACATAGATGACTACACTTCGCAAGTCTAGAACATGGGTCTATCATAATTAACTGCTCTTCGCAAGTTTAAGACATGCACTTCACACATCATCACAAAAGTGCAAATACCTTCTGTAATAACCCTGGCTTTGGTAATTACCTATAATATTAAATTATAACGGTGGTTATGATTTAATATTGAAAACAAATATAAATTGGAGATATAATTTGTTGAAATTGTTTATTTTAAACAGACAATGGATTTTGAATGTACAAAATGTTGAAATAAAGTTTTAGAAACTTTATTTTGGTTGTTTGAGATAAAAATGAGCAATATATGGTTTTAATTTGATAAAATGCAATAATTTTAGTAATTATTGCCAGTTTTTGAATTTTGATAATTTTAAATGAAGTATTTGATTTTAAAATGCTGTATAATATAAATAAAAAGATGGATTTTTATTTAAAAATAATTTTTATATGTAAAATGATGTTAATATGGTTTATTACATTTAATTGTACAAGAAAATAATTTTTGTGTAAATGTTGGTTGATGAATTATAGTTGTAACAACTGATAATTTTGTAAATGTTTTTAATTAAATTTTTATTTGAAAACATTGGTTTTTAAATCATTTAAAATTGAATTTTTAGAATTTTCCAATGTAAGTTTGGAATTTGTTTGTAATTTATTTTCCAAATATAATAACATAAACATTTTCTGAAAAATTTATATTTTGGTCAACTTTGGTCAAATTTTGAATTTTAGCTTAAATTTAAATTTAAAATTTTATTTTTAAATCTTTTTCTTTGGAGTAGAATATAATTCTGATATCCGTTCTGCTTTTCTTTTCGTCAAATTCTATTTTGTACGTTTTAAATTAGATAAGATACAGTGTTTTACAAACAATTATTTTCCGTATTTTTATTTTGTGCGTCCTTTTTTTATTTCTGTATTTTTTTTTCTATTTTTATTTTATTTTGGTTTGCACTTTGATTATTTATTTGGATTTTCATTTTGAAAATAACTTTGGAAATTTCAAGAGACATCAGTTTCTTTCTCCTTAACTTATGTCTTTTCCGTTTCCTAGCATTCACTCCTTTGCTTGCTGTCCAAACCACTCCTCTAGCCGTGCAAATCATTCCACAAATCATGTACAAGATTTATTTCTCATCTCAAACTCCTCATTTCATTTCTAGAAAAAATCTATTCAAGATCTCCTGGCTTCCTTCTTCTTTTTCTCCTTTTCCATTTGTTTTTCTTTTGTTTCCTTCATGCATTGCTCGGCCACCACCATGATCTAGCCCTGCCGACCACTTCACCACCATCACATCATCTCCTCCTCACCATCACCTTGTTCCTGTGACCTTGGATGCCAACCACATCACCAAAACCTTGAACCAACTTAGCCAAGCCATGTTTATTCACCATTTCCTCTTATATAAGCCTCGACCACCAACAATACAACCCCTCATCCATCATTTTCCATGAACACTTATCCTTGCCGTGGTCCTTGACCTAAGATCCAACATAAGGCCGAGCACTTGTGCCTATGGCCGAGCACATATGTGTGCTTGTGCTCCTTTGTCCTTTGCCTCTTTGACTTCCTATTGAATGTAACTTCCACCTCTTCATTTCTCAGGCTATAGCCATGCTTACTTATCCTTAGCACATCATAGCCGAGCCCATTGTGATCTTTGCCGAGCATAAGCATGATGTGGCCGAGCCACATGTTGACGTAGCCGAGCCCACTTGCTTAAATTGAGCAAGGTTATGTCATTCAATTCATATTTCTTCCATTGCTTAATTCGTATTTTTTTGTATTGAATCTTATTCTTAAGTTTGTTGTATTTGTTGTGTACAAGATTTGGATCATGACTCTTCATTCACTCAAGTTTGTTTTGTATCTTGTCGTGCTTTTCGGAGTTTGTTGTGTATCTCTAGTTTGTCAAATTCTAACTTTAAAAGGTGAGTTTATCACTCTCGACATTCGTACTTATATATTTGTGAAACAATGGCGTTCGAATTGTAGTGATTGATATAATATGTTATAGCAGTTCATATATGCAATTACGTGATATTTATGATGTTATAACCTGATGCTATACCTGTTACATCACTTGATGTGATATGCCATATTATACTGTTTATTGTATTTACTGTTTCTCACACTGCTAGTTCCCTGTAGAATAGAACCACTATGCGTTGAAATGATACATACCCAAACGGATATTAGAATAAGGAAAAATCGTTATGAGTTGAAGTGATAGGCTCAAGCGATTTTTATTTATTTTGTTTGACTTGGGATTGCAGGTTTAAAATGATAGTACTCGGATTTTTCTTTTTAAACTACAGATTGAAATGATACATATCTGTATCACTTGACCTAGGTTAGAAAATATTATACATGCTCATGGTTAATATTTTAAAGTAATATTTTCCTAAAAATTTTGTGATAACCCAAATTTTGGACATCTGTTATTTGGTAATTAACAGGATTAAATTTATTAAAATACTAATTGGTAAATTGAACAAATAAAATTCTAATAAAAATCTAGACATATATATAAATATATGTATATTTGAAAATTGTAACTAGTATTGAATTTTGTATCTCTGGTGATGATAAATCTTATAGTATATAAATAAATAGTATATTTCACTATTTAACTCAAGATAAGATATCTATATATATAAATAGATATATACAAGCTTTATAATGTATATGGGTATATATATGCCTATGAAATAAAATATAGGGGAATTTTTTATAATATGGATATAAAGAATTCTAATTTTCCATGTTATGTTCAAAATCTCGAAAGTAAATTAGATTAAAACTTTACATTTTCACTAGTATATATATATAGATACTAATTAATATGGGATTATATTTTTTTCTTTAAGAAGATACATTAATTAATAAAAGATAAAAACAAAAATTGAATATAAATAAATATAAATGCGTAAGAACATTTGTAAGACTTGTGTGCGTGCATTAAAACATTTGTAACTAACATATCATACATAATTAACAAGTGGCAATCTTGTGTTTTTTTTTAAAATTTTAAAATATAATTACGTGTTTAGTGAGAAACCAGGCTATCTCTTTTCTCTTCTCCTGTTTTCATCTTCTTTCATCTTTTAACGAAACTAAAAAAATTAACTAAAGAAAATATGAGCAAGACCCAAACTTCAGTCTCAAAGATCAAGCTTTAGATTCAACTCAAACTCATGTAAATCATCATCAAGTTCAGATCCAATACCACAGATTCCAGATCAAAATGAGAAGCTGCTCTCTGTTTTTTTCAAAATAAATGTGAGTAAACTTCTAATTTACAAAACTTCACATGTTTATCTCTGATGGACGTGAAATTTCTTAAGGCAATAGTATGAAAGTATAGCATGAATAAAATCTGTTGAAAAATAGTTGAAATCTCTGTGTATATTCATATGCATGTGTCTGTGTATGTATACAACTGAGATCTGTTGATTTTAACCAACTTAATTAAGTTCAAAAATCCATATCTCCTTATATAAATACTTTTATGTTATGCACTTGGAAAGAGAATTGTCTGTAATTGTCAGATTCAATTTCTAAAAATAGTTTCAAGTATATACGAAGGAATTGTAACAAAAATTAAAATTTACAGTGGTAAACCGATTCAATCAAAAATTAAAGTAGTTAAATCCGAAGTTTTGATTATATAATCCAAATCGAATTTGAAAATGATAAATTTTAATGGTAGAATCATTTTTTTTAAGATGGTAGAGATCAAGATATGAAGAGTTGATTGAAAATTGGAAATTTTCCCATTTTAGGCAATCACGTGAATCTGTACTCTTGGGGTTTGATTCGGAGGGTGCTTTTTGGATGTTGATCGAGGGAAAAATGGCGAATGGAATTCCCGATGGCCGTGGTGACTGGAACAGCCTGAATAGGGTTTTAAGAATTTGTCGGTCGATGTCGAGGTTGGGGCATTTGCAACGTCATGGACGATCTCGAGGCTATCAGTGGTAAGGGAAAAGAAGAAAGTGAGCAAGGAAGAGGTCTGAGTGGAGTTGCATGTCCTCCGGTAATCGGAGGCGATGGAGAGGATGATTTTATCTGGTCGAACTTAGTTCCAGGTAAGGTCAATCTGTTCGATTTCGTTTGTTGGCGAGTTCGTTAGAGTTGAGTGGTAGGAGCACCGGGATAGTTCATGGTCGACTTGTGGGTGCCTCAATGAAGATCGGAGTCGGTTGGAGGTGGGTGTGCATGTGCACCATGATACAGTGTGCAAGTGGAAGATAGAAACCGGAAGAAGAAGAAGAAGTGGGATCTGGAAGAAGTTTTGCTCGAAGTGATACTCGGGGTTTCAGCTGATTTGCTCGAGTGGGTCTTCGAGTTTTTCGTGTGTGTGTTGTTCCAGATTTAAGTATAACAGTTTTAAAAATTTAAACAAGTTTTAAAAAATTAAGATGAGGAAGTTCGGGAAAAAGGTGAGAAAACTCGGGTTTTGGTTCGAGTAACCATAGGATTTTCTCGGGTAAAATGATCGTGTTTCAAATATTAAAGATAACATAATTAAGCTTTTAATAATTTACTAAATCATAATGTTAAATAAAGGTGTTTATTTAAATGTTGATTTAATTAAGTTGTATAATTTATTTCAACCTAGTAAGTTAATTCCTAAAGTTGTATAAAATTTAATTAGTAATTAAATTAAGAAGATTTAAATGTGTTTAATCATTAATTAAACTTAAAAGGTTTAAGTTAAGTTATAGGTTAGTGATAAATTATTTATTTTCTAAAGTTATTAAATAAGATTTTTAAGAAATTAAATAAAGATAAATGGTTTCTCTTAAGGTTAATTAAGACCTTGGATGATTAAGGATTAATTAAATTAATAAAGTAGTTAGAGAATAATTAAATTACTTAGTTAATTAATGATAAAAGGGTAGTTAATTAATTTAATTAATTATGAGTTAATTAATTAAAAATTAATTAATTCGTAATTAAGGATAAATTAATTAAATAATTAGAGATTAATTAATTAAATGATAATTACTTAATGTAAATAATTAAAGGGAAATTACTAAATGGAAGTAATTAAGGATTAATTACTTTATGTAATTAATCACAAAATTGATTAATTTAGATAATTAATGAAATTGTTAGTTAATTAATGAATGATATTAATTAAAGGATAATTTATCAAAGAAAGTGATTGTAGAATAATTAATTAATGTAATTAATTGAGGGTTAAAGAAATCAATTATAATTAATTAATTAAGATGGTTATTAAAGGTTAATTAATGTGATTGGTTTGAGGATAATTAATTTATGTAATTAATTAAGGGCTAATTACTTAATGTAATTAAAGGATAATTAATCAAGGATGATTAATTTAGATAATAATTAAAGGATGATTAATTAATTTGTTTGTAACTAATTAATGATCAAGTAAGCAGGATTTAAAAAGGTGATTGAAGTAATTAATTTAATTAATTTAAATTAATTAGAAATGGTGTGAATAACTTATCTTGTTTATGAATGATTGAATGATATTATATGCCTTGGATTATTTGTTATTTCTGATAGGTCATTCGTGATGCTATGTGATATGATATGTTTGGACTGAACTGTGATAACATGGTTTGTCTATCTGTCATAAATGGCTATGTAAATATGTAATCCCGGATATAAATGGAATTGTTTAAACTTAAGCAGCTTTATTTTTAAGATAATATTGGATTCGAAGAGACCGACATTGGGTATTAGTACATACCCGAAACCACTTCGATTTGTAATCTACAATAATTCTTTATGGATTTGATTTTGGAATAAATAGAGTGGAATTGAATAATTTAAGTAAACTGGACCATTGAAACTAAGTAATGGTACTTAGTGATTGTTGTGAAATAAGTGATTGGCTTTAACAAGTTAAGAACCCATAATAAGGTATGAGTTACCTCGGGTTTTAAATAGTTTTATGCATTAGTATTTCATGTTAGATGGGTATACTCATGCTGGTTTCCAGCCTGACCCGGGTGTTACTTTAATGTAATGCTCTGGACAGACCGAGTATTACAGATTTTCAGGCTAGGATGTTCTGGAGCTCAGGAGGCGAGTTGAATGGTAGGAACGTATGGAGTTTCCGCTGTGTATATTATTGTTTGTATTTCTAGGATAAGTTAATTTTAACTATCCAATTTTGAGTAATGGTTGTAACTCTGATGTTTTGATGTAAATTAACAGATACAGTTCTTCTTTGTATAACTGTTATTATTAGATATTATATTTTGATCCGCTGCAAAAGTGAGATTCTGTGTCTTGTTTTCTGTTTCTTCTTCTATCTCTTTCTTCTTTTCTCTAACAATTTGGAATTTTCGGAGTTGAAAAATCCAAGTCGTTACATTTGGTATCAGAGTTGAAGGTTAAGCGAGAATCTTGGCTTTGGTGGGTTTACTCATTAAGAATAGGGTCAATAGTACCCTAGAATGAGTTGAGTGTATATATAAGAGAGCGTACTTGTTATTTTCTCATATGAAGGTTTTAAAGTGCTTTAAAAAATAAATGATTTTTATTTAAGTTTAGATTTCGATATATATAAAGCAATGGTTTTTCCAATATATTAAGGTAATTGGTTGTTGTGTTATTTGAATTAAAATAATAATAAGAATTAAGTGGTAATAGATATATAACCAAATTAAAATTGAATGAAGATAAGTTTGAAATGGATTCAAACTAGAAAATAAAATCCTGAATTTGTAGAAGTGTTTTTAGAATAAGATAATAATGAATTGGTTTCCAGATATGATAATCTTGTTTATTATCATAAATAGTTGATGTGTTTAATAATGAAATATTTGTTAATGATTGAGCGCATACGAAATGTTTTAAGGAAGTAAATATTTAGGTGAGTATGATTTATAAATTGAAATTACTAATAATTTAAATTGTGAAGTTTTTGAATCTAAGTCCAGAAAATTTGGAATTTGTTTCAAAGTGCTAGAAGAAATAATAGATAGTATTATTTACAATATATTTATATGAAAGGGTCCTGTTTCAAACAAGAGTTGTTCGAAAATTTTAAAGAAATCTATTTTGAATTAAAACCAAAAGTGGTTTAAAATTAAAATATGGCTTGGTGGGCTAAGGAATAAATATGTATACATGTATGATATACATAAAACCAAATATGATTTGAAATAAACTCTAGTGTTGAGTTCTGATTTTCCCTGAAATGTGATATGAAAATCCAAAGTGATAAGTTTTTGAACTTATAAGTAGGAAGATTTCTAAGTTTAAAATTTGAAATGGAAATTCAAATTGGGTAAAGTTGACTGGATTAAATGAAATTGAGATTTAACTTGGAAGTTATATGGTTGATTTGAATTGGGAATATATGTGATCTCAAAATGGGTTTGAGTTCTGGAAAATGGAATTAGATGCTATTGATGAATGTTTTAAATAATTTGGATATTTATTTATTTTGACTTATCTTAATATCATCCTGTTGTTATTAATAATCCATGAAACTGTGAATTGGATTATTTTAATTAAATTAACAAATGGATTAAGGTAATATACATCCATTATTAAAATAAAATAGAAATAAAAATTGAACTAATGAAAAGGGAAATTGCTTTGAACTTAAAGATTTAAATGTTAGAAATGAGCTTGCTGAAAATTTGTTAAGGATTGGTATCGAAGTTAAAATTGGGTAGTAAATTGGATTCTGAAGATTAAATCATTTAAAAAGTTTTGAACTCTATATTGAACTTTGAAATAAGTTAAGTAAATGTAATTTAAAATGGAATTTTGAAATTTGGACTTAGGATTAAATGGTTTAGAATTTTAAATTGTTAATTTAAAGGTTGGTTTGATTTAAAGGATTAAGTCAACATTTAAAAATTTAACTCGAATTTATGAAATTCGAGACGGTTTTAAGTTGAAATTTGAATAGAATTAGTTCAAATTGAATTTGATTTGAATTAATTGGAATTGTGATTAAAGATGGACAAGCATAAAATTCAAATGAAAATTTTGAATTGAATTAATTTGAAGTTGAATAAGTTAGAAATTCAAATAGGAATCGATTTGAATTTGGGATAGGAATTGAAGTTAATTTAAATTGAATTGAAATTGAATCAACTTAAATGGAAGTGGAAATTGATTGGAAATGGAGATTGGAAAATCGAACAGTTTGACTCGGAGACTATTTTCAAATAAATTGTTTTAATATAATTGTTTTTAAATCTTTTTTTCCTAGCTATTTACTATGCAACTTTTCTTTTTAAAACCCAAAACTATCTTATACTTATTTTACAACTACTTTTGAAACTATTTAACTATTTTGCAATATTTTTACAACTGTTTTATAAACTAATTACTATTTTACAACTATTTTGCAATTATCTAACTATTTTACAACTATTTGACTATTCTACTATTATTTTAAAATTACTTAATTATTTTACTACCATTTGCAACTAATAACTATTTTACAACTACTTGTCTATTTTAAAAAATTTCAAGCTATTTTCTTAATACAAGTTGGTCAGAGTGCAAACTATCTATAATTAAATACCAATTGAGATAAGAATTGAAGTGTTAACCCAAATGGAAATTGGGAAAAATTGTGGATAAGTGAATGGAATCAAAATAAAAGTGAATAGAAAAGAGAATTGATTTAGCAAATGATCAGTGAAGATAAGTACGTAGGATGTACATATATTATTCTATTCGCATAGTGATTTGATCCGAATTCGAGCACAGAATTTCGAGATAGTATGTCTATCCGAGTTAGGATTTTTCACTCGATTTTCGACGACGATCCTTGGATATGGATTTTTGGTTGATTCTAGAAATTCTCTATCATAGCTATGATTATGCAAGGAGAATGACGGTTTCTGATCAAGAAACCAGATCTGAGTCCGCACTAGGAAGTCGGGTGGACGATACTAGTATGGAAGTGAAATTGTGTGATCAAGTGAGCAATCAGTTTTGATGTTGCGTACGAATGGTGTATGTACATCGTAAGTGCTTGAATGATATTGATATTGTAATTTTGAAAGAAATAAGAAATGGTTTTGAAAGGAAAAGTATATTTTGAGGAATATATATGAATAAAGATGGAAGTTGGATAACTTTCGAAATTCACTTTTTGAAAGTAAGTAATTGGGTAAGCAATAAAAGAAAATCAAACTTGAATATTTGATTTGGTGCATAGTAAAGTTATATATATATATATATATATATATATATATGTGTGTGTGTGTGTGTGTGTGTGTGTGTGTGTTATATAAGATAAATCTCCCCTTGTTGAATCTATTGCCAGAAGAATAGATTTTTGAAAGATTTGAAGTGTAAAAAAGGAATCTATATAAGTGATTCCAAGATTTTATATATATCTATATATATAATGGATTTAATGAGAATGATTTTAAAAAAGGTTTTGGAACCTATGGTTTTGGAATGACTTTTGATTTTTGGGAAAATCAAATTTTGGAAATTTGGAAAGCCAAGTTTGGAACATCGATTTGAGATATCGATTTTGTGTAAAGGAGATTTTGATGTAAATCATAAAGGGTATGATTTGAAGGATACTATAAGTATATTATAAAGTGTTTTGAGATTGGCTCTGGGAAAAAAGGCGTTGCCATTGGAATGAACTTCATTACGAGTGCTACGGGGTGGTACTGCCTTGAACCCTAAGGAGGGTTTCTAAAGTTGATCCTGTGAGGAAGTCCAGACAAACTGAAGTTCCTGAGGATTATGTGTTGTGGATAGCGAAAGTCGAGGGTGCTGATGCCTAAAGAGACATTTGGGTTACGCTGTAACGACAGTGTAACTCGATGTCACTGCGATCTACTACGGACCATAGAGGAAGTCGTGTGTGATGTTGAGAGCCAACGGTCTACGTTTGATTTTACATCGGTAGACTGTGACCTATGATGACATAGCGAAAGTCGAGAGGCCGTGAGAGCCTAAGGCTACATTGGGACTTGACTGATGTAGTCTGCGACCTATGTGGGAGTGGTGAAGTTTCATTTGGCAGTGAAAATCGAGGGCGTTGATGCCTATAGTTACATGGACTTTTGCCGTGATGGCAACGTAACCCTAGATGTAACCGCGATCTGTGGCGGGTTCCATGGCATAATCGAGGGGAGCGGAGTGCCTACATTTATCTATGGATTTTGCCAGGATAGCAACGTAACTATCGGGTTAACTGTGACCATGGAGGGGGTAATGATTTCCAGACCATTCTCACCAAAGATATTTCCTCTATTTCAATTTTTTTTTCTATATTTTCATAAAGTTTTCAGAAATGTTTTCCAAATATTTTCACTGGGTATTGGAAACGTGTTTACCAAGTACTTATAGATTTTTAGTCCTACGCCTAATCAACGTATGACAGAATTTCTATAAGAACAAGGATGGACTTAGTGAGACATCGAGTTATAAAAGTATTTTTATAAAAAATATTCCTGGTAACATTATATAGATTTTAAAGTGTTTTAAAAATGATCAAAGAATGATTTATCTGATTTTAAGCATTGAATAAATTCTGGCTTCGTTCCTTTTCGAGGACGAAAAGATTCAAAGGGGGAGGAATGTGATAACCAAGATTTTGGACATCTATTAATTGGTAATTAACAGGATTAAATTTATTAAAATACTAATTGGTAAATTGAACAAATAAAATTCTAATAAAAATCAAGATGTATATATATATATATATATATATATATGTATATTTGAAAACTATAACAAGTGTTGAATTTTATATCTCTGTTGATGATAAATCTTATAGTATATAAACAAATAGTATATTTCACTATTTAATTCAAGATAAGATATCCACATATAAAAATAGATATATACAACTTTATAATTTATATGGGTGTATATATATGCCTATGGAATAAAATATAGGGGAATTTGTTATAATATGGATATAAGGAATTCTAATTTTCCTAGTTACTTTCAATATCTCAAAAGTAAATTAGATTAAAACTCTAAATTTTCACTAGTGTGTATATATATAGTTGCTAATTAATATGGGATTATATTTTTTCTTTTAGAAGATACATTAATTAATAAAAGATAAAAACAAAAATAGAATATAAATAAATATAAATCCAACATGCATAAGAACATTTGTAAGACTTGTATGCATGCATTAAAACATTTGTAACTAATATATCATACATAATTAACAAGTGGCAATCTTATTTTTTTTAAAATTTTAAAATATAATTATGTGTTTAGTGAGAAAGCAGGCTATCTCTTTTCTCTTATCTTGTTTTCATCTTCTTTCATCTTGTAACAAAACTAAAGAAAATCCAAGCAAGACCCAAACTTCAGTCTCAAAGATCAAGCTTTAGATTCAACTCAAACTCAAGTAAATCATCATCAAGTTCAGATCAAATACTACAGATTCTAGATCAAAATGAGAAGCTGCTCTCTGTTTTTTTCAAAATAAATGTTAGTAAACTTCCAATTTACAAAACTTCACCTGTTTATCTTTGATGAAGGTGAAATTTCTTAAGGCAATAGTGTGAAAGTATTGCATGAATAAAATCTGTTAAAAAATAGCTGAAATCTCTGTGTATACTCATATGTATATGTCTATGTATGTATACAACAGAGATCTGTTGATTTTAACCAACTTAATTACGTTCAAAAATCCATATATCCTTATATAAATTCTTTTATGTTATGATCTTGGAAAGAGATTTGTTTTTAATTGTCAGATTCAATTTCTAAAAATAGTTTTAATTATACACATGAAGGAATCATGACAAAAATTAAAATTTACAGTGGTAAATCGATTCAAATCAAAAGTTAAAGTAGTTAAATCCCAATTTTTGATTATATAATCCAAATCGAATTTGAAAATGATAAATTTTAATGGTAGAATCATTTTTTAAGATGGTAGAGATCGAGATATGAAGAGTTGATCGGTAATTGGAAATTTGCCAATTTTCGGCAATCACGTAAATCTTATTCTCGGGGTTTGAGTCGAAGGGTGCTTGTTGGACGTTGATCGAGGGAAAAATGGTGACTAGAATTCTCGATGGCCGTGGTGACTGGAATAAGCGAAAATAGGGTTTTAGGATTTCGTTTGGTCAATGCCAAGGTTGGGGCATTTGCATCGTCATGGACGATCTAGAGTCTATCAGTGGTAGGGGAAAAGAAGAAGGTGAGCAAGGTAGAGGTCTGAGTGGATTTGCGTGTCCTCCGGTGATCGGAGGCGATGGCAAGGATGATTTTATCCGGTCGAACTTAGTTCCAGGTAAGGTCAATCTGTTCGATTTTGTTTGCTCGTGAATTCGTCAAAGTTGAGTGGTAGGAGCATTGGGATAGTTCATGGTCGACTTGTGGGTGCCTTGGTGAAGGTAGGAGTCGGTCAGAGGTGGGTGTGCATATGCACCATGATACGGCGTGCAGGTGGATGATAGAAATAGGAAGAAGAAGAAGTGGGATCCGTGGAGAAGTTTTGCTCGAAGTGATATTTGGGGTTTCAACTGGTTTTCCAGAGTGGTTCATTGAGTTTTTCATGCATGTGTTGTTCCTGATTTAAGTATAACAGTTTTAAAATATTAAACAAGTTTTTTTTAAAAAAAGAGGAGGAAGCTTGGGAAAAGGTGAGAAAACTCGGGTTTTGGTTCGAGTAACTGTAGGATTTTCTCAGGTAAAATAATCATGTTTCAATATTAAAAATAACATAATTAAGCTTTTAATAATTTACTAAATCGTTATGTTAAATAAAGGTGTTTATTTAAATGTTGATTTAATTAAGTTGTATAATTTATTTCAACCCAGTAAGTTAATTCCTAAAGTTGTTTAAAATTTAATTAGTAATTAAATTAAGAAGATTTAAATGTGTTTAATCATTACTTAAACTTAAAAGGTTTAAATTAAGTTATAGGTTAATGATAAATTATTTATTTTCTAAAGTTATTAAGTAAGATTTTTAAGAAATTAAATAAAGATAAATGGTTTATCTTAAGGTTAATTAAGACCTTAGATAATTAAGGATTGATTAAATTAATAAAGTAATTAGAGAATAATTAAATTATTTAATTAATTAATGATAAAAGGGTAGTTAATTAATTTAATTAATTATGAGTTAACTAATTAGAGATTAATAAATTCATAATTAAGGATAAATTAATTAAGTAATTGGAGATTAATTAATTAAATGATAATTACTTGATGTAAATAATTAAAGGGAAATTGCTAAATGGAAGTAATTAAGGATTAATTACTTAATGTAATTAATTAAAGGAGTTATTAATTAAGATAATTAATCAAAAGGTTAGTTAATTAATGAATGAGATTAATTAAAGGATAATTAATCAAAGAAAGTGATTATAGAATAATTAATTGATGTAATTAATTGAGGGTTAAAGAAATTAATTATAAATAATTAATTAAGATGGTAATTAAAGGTTAATTAATGTGATTGGTTTGAGGATAATTAATTTGTGTAATTAATTAAGGGCTAATTACTTAATGTAATTAAAGGATAATTAGTCAAGGTTGATTAATTTAGATAATAATTAAAGGATGATTAATTAATTTGTTTATAATTAATTAATGATTAAGTAAGTAGGATTTAAAAAGGTGACTGAAGTAATCAATTTAGTTTATTTAAATTAATTAGAAATGGTGTGACTAACTTATCTTGCTTATGAATGATTGAATGATATTGTATGCCTTGGATTGTTTGTTATCTCTGATAGGTGATTTGTTATGCTATGTGATATGATATGTTTGGACTGAACTGTGATAATATAGTTTGTCTATCTGTGATAAATGGCTATGTAAATATGTAATTTCAGATATAAATGGAATTGTTTAAACTTAAGCAGCTTTATTTTTAAGTTGATATTGAATTCGAAGAGACCGGGGTCGGGTATTAGTACATACCCGAAACCACTTCGATTTGTAATCTACAATAATTCTTTACGGATTTGATTTTGGAGTAAATAGGCTGGAATGGAATAATTTAAGTAAAATGGACCATTGAAACTAAGTAAGGGTACTTAGTGATTGTTGTGAAATAAGTGTTTGGCTTTAATAAGTTAAAAACTCGTAATAAGGTACGAGTTACCCCAGGTTTTAAATAGTTTTATGCATTAGTATTTCATGTTAGATGAGTTTACTCAGCTGGTTTCCAGCCTGACCCGGGTGTTACTTTAATGTAATGCTTGGGTCAGACCGATTATTACAGATTTTCAGGTTAGGACGTACTGGACCTCAGGAGGCGAGCTGGATGGCAGGAACGTATGGAGTTTCCAATGTGTATATTATTGTTTGTATTTCTAAGACAAATTAGTTTTAACTATCCAATTTTGAGTAATGGTTGTAACTCTGATGTATTGATGTAAATTAATCGATACAGTTCTTCTTTGTATAACTGCTATTATTTGATATTATATTTTGATCTGTTGTCAAAGCGAGATTCTGTTCTTGTTTTCTGTTTCTTCTTCTATGTCAGGACCCGATTTTTTCGACTCCCGAAATTCGACATCAATACGTCCACTGTATCGAATGCCGATCAGTCGAATGCCGGAAAACCGAACACTGAGGGTTTACGAAAGAAGAAAGAGGTATAAGAAGAGAGAAAGAAAAACAGAACGGAAAGAAATAACAGAACAACATCAGAATCTCACAATTCACAGCGGAACAACATATAATAGATAAATGAATAATCTTTAAACAAAGAACTATATCAGTTATTACATTACATTGCATTACATCACAGTGTACAACAAAAAACAAACAGCGGAAAAAGAAGTACTATATACAGGTAAATACGCCATGCCATCCAACTTGCCTCCAGCAACTCCTGAATTCCAGAATATCCTGATAAACCTTAACTCTTGACTGTCCGTGTGGAAATTGGTGGGCACCCAGAGTTTAGGAAGGAAAACAATAAACTCTGAGTCAGTCATGAGACTGGTGTGAGAACTAAAACAGTTTATTCTTCTTTAAAATAAAGTACAGGATAATTTTAAAAATAGATTCGCAATGTTTTTGAAAATGTAACTACCATAAGACCTCCCACCACACACACAATGCAAACGCAGATTTGGAGGAGATTTCTTCTTATGTTAGTCAAAGATGCTTGATACGCATTAAAAGAAACATTTGATATTATTACTAGTGCGTAGTGTAGAAAATATTTCGAAAGTAGAATATAAATCTTAGCCAGCATAGGTACCATTATATTATGCTTACTATAGCTACCATATTAGATGGCAGGTTCTACAACTAAAACCGTACAAGTCTCGTATTGTTTCTTTGGATTTCCAACGAATGGTCAAGCCAAAGAACTTCCCATTGCCACATGAGAACGCCTCTGGAAGGACGTCCCCAAGAACCAAACCTGATCTCTGCCAACACAAGGCCGGGTTACCCCTAACTGGGTAACAACTGACACGAGTATGCCATCCCCCGGTCCTTTGGGACCTTTAACCGAGCGCTCGTCATCAACATCACACCATAATAAATAAGTGTTTCAACATGAGTAAGCATCTGGGCACCATACCATGATACCACCCTTTTCCAGAAGGAAATGCACATACCCTAAAGGGAGCTACCCCTCATAACCTTGCTGCATCTTTCCTGTTTTGACCATTCCGGGGTGTGAGGCTCGACGAAGTCACGTCCATAAAGCCACGCTTTGTACAAAAGTCATTCTTTGGGTCAACAAATGATCATAGAAATGATCACAAAGATAAACGATCAAACAAATGATCCTATCACAAATAATCAACACAATGATCATTTCACAGGAACACTCAGCATGTCACATTACCAAATTGGGAGTATATAGCTAATAACCTTCAACTATATAACCTCTGAGCTCGTACGTCTCAGAGAAGGGTGTTAAGCTAAGAGAATAAATTCTCCGCCACCAACAGAAATATATTTGAAAGAAATCAGCTTTATATCTAAATTTGTAATGTCATACATACTATCCATACAAGTCTGTTCCGGGCTCGAACAGAACCGAAGGCACTTCCAAAGAAGTCCTTGCAATCCGGATATTCACTAATCACGACCGGACTTCCCATCACATATGGAGTCTCTATACCGGGGACCAGTCGATGCAAATACATTCGACGAGTTATCTTTTCGCTTTCAAAAATATCCGGTCTTCAACACCGGTCTCAATGCTATCCATTACGTCGTATCACTATTCGAAATGGGTAATCCGAATAACGAGCGCAATAATTTAAAAATAAGCGTGGCATTCAAATTCAAGCAAATCACAACAAATACCTATTCAAAGGTAAATATTGATAGTCGGTTATTGAACTATCAATGGATATGCACACATCACCAGATTCCAAATAATTTTCCAAATTATTTATTTCCCAAAAATATCTTTACAAGATATATATTTTCAATTCTTCAAAAATAAATCAATATTTATTTTTTTAAACGAATTCCCCATTTCCATTATAAATTCCATAATGAATTTTCATTCCAAAATATTTATGAATATACGATTTCCATTCGATTTCTAATATTCATTTTCAATTTATCTCCAAAAAGATAAATTCAAAATATTCACTTAATATTGGAAAAACCTTCCCATACTTATTTATTTATAAGTAATTCACAAGCCTTTTTATTTTCTACACTTGGAAGATATTCAGTATACTCTAATTGAAATTAAGTATATATTTCATTCTTTAAGGAAACCACTCTCTTAAACATATTTATTTGGGCCAAAACGAATGTTGCGTAAAACATCGTTACGACAACCCAAAATCACTAGTATAGGGATTCGAAATTAAAATAGATATATAAATACCAACACTATACAAAACATTTCCTTTCAGAAATCATTTACTATAACCACAATGTTATAGTCCACCATTCCCTTTTATTTCTCGAAAACGTCTATTTCAACAATAAATGTTGAAATCTATGGTTCGAATCTTAACACATTTAAAACATCGTTAGATCGTTTTAATTCTATTTAAAACATCAATCCAAAACATTTTCTTTAACATATTATTCACTATTCAAAAACGTGAATATACTACGTTAACCAATTTCATCACTTCTATACATTTTATTTTAAAGTATTATTCACTGTCTAAAACGTGAATATAACTCCTTTAATATGCTATAGCAATTTACTTATCAAAATAAGTCGTTGCGAATTTATAAAACAATGTTTATAAATTCCATTTCTATTTATTTTATAACTATTTCCTCTTACAAACTTCCTTTATTAATCTATTCGATTTATAACTCAATTATATACTGAAAGTCCATATTATAAGTTAAATGCTTATAATTTATTTGTTTACAAAATTGTTCTTTTAACTTCATAATTATAAATCTTATAACTTATAAGATTCATTTATTTATCCAAATCTATTCCCTAAATAACTTTATAAATTTTATTTATAAAATTCCATTTATAACTTCACCGTTATAATCCTATAGATTTCATTCATTTATGAAATTCGTTCACAATTTATTCTAACACTTATAAAAACTCGTTTTACAATTCCAATATTTTTAATTTATAAATATCAATTTATAAATCTTTTATATGGATCAATTTATATTATTCTTTTAGACGTCTTTAAACTCCTTTATAATTTCATCATTTTGATTTATAAAATAATCAAATTTTATAAATCCTATTTTTAAACTTTTTATAATAAATTCAGAAATCCCAATTTTAACTATTTTATAAAATCATTAATCCCATGTTTTCAAAAATCAACTTTTAACTATATTTCTCAAAAACCATAATTTTTATAACATTAAAATTATAACGTTTCTTTATTTAAGATGAATCAATTCCAAAAATATTTTATAAACGTATACTTTCAAAAATCACTTTAGAAATCCCTTAAAATCAAAATCGTTATTTTTAAACTTCAAAATTAGATTTGATGATGCAACACATCAAATAGTCAATCACGACTTTCAAATATCATATATCGATATGATAAACAATCAAATATCACAATATCTGAATCAAATAAATATTTGTGAGGAATCCAGTTGGATCCCTCCAACCTGTTTCCCTGCATCCACAGACATTAGCACAATACCCATTCCACTTCGAGGTGGAATATCGCGGTATATGAGATTTTATAAAATATCATCCGCTTACTAACGGCGCAATAGGGTCTCATCCGCTATACAATGCGAGAAATCAATCGACTGCAATATATACATATGCCAATATACATATATTGCTATATATATAGATATATCCTACTATATCTAATATCACAACTAAACACAATCAATAAATAACTGCAAATCCAACTTATAAATTTTTTTTGAGTGAGAAGTTCTCACCTTTATTTCTGTTTGCAATCCACTTCCAATTCAACTTGTTTTCTTCACTATTTTTGAACCTTGTATAAATATTATACACATTCATTAATATTCGAACCAATCAATAACCAATTTTCGTTCTTGATTGTTTAATTAATCAATAGTTTTATTTAAACCAATTCCTTCTTAAATAAATATATTTTAACAAATTTTCCTTTTAAAATAATTCTAACTAGAAATTTCCAATTGAACTAAATTTCTTTTTTTATATAAATTAAATCAACTAACAAATTTTTATTTTTAAACTAATGCTTTTAATTTTAAACAATTCCCTTTTAAAATTCTTCTTTAACATATTTTAATATCTAAAATAATTTGGATAAATAGCTTTAAAATTAAATTTATGTAAATCTGAAAATACCCTACTGACAAAAAGTTTGTTTCAATACAAATTCTTGTTAACAAGTTTATTTAACTAAGCATTTTAATTTTAAAATAACTTTTCCTCCTATTGTAAACTACATATATATTTCAAAAATCTAACCTATATACGTAATTCCTGTGAATAACATAAATAACAATTTTATTACTGTACTTTTCTGTAGGTATACTTTTTTTAGCATAAATTAAATTAAATTAAATTAAAACGAACAAGAAATAAAATTGCTACCTAACTGTTGAAATCACGTGCTAAAGAATTCAACCCAAATTCCATCGAAGTCGAAGTCGACCATGTCGCTGCCGAGTGTCCTTCCAGTCGCGAGCTTCCTGATCTTGAGTTCGAACCATCGGGGTCGTTTCCCCCATTCGACTTTGCTGACGACATCAACGAGCCCTTGTTGCCATCCACCATCGCGCGCACACCTTGACTTCATCCTCCAGGAATCGCGACTCACTGCCTCCTACGCGAGCCCTCACGGCGTCGCGAATGCCGCCTCCCCCACGCGCGAACACGCGCGCGTGCGCCTACGCCCCCACTTGCGATGGCCGCCCTTCCTACGCAAGCACGCGTACAGGCCCCTCGTGAACCCCTAAATCACTTGCGATTTTCAATTGATTTTTGGTAGCCATTTATTTACTCGCCTGGAATTTGATTTTAAACGAAAAAGAAGAGGGCTAGAGTAACGAGAGCGGCCACTGATTTTAAGGGAGGAGGGGAATTTAAATTGTAGATGGATACTGGTGATTCGTTTGCCATTGTAAAAGAAGAGAGGAAACTGAATTATTTTTTTTTCCTTCGAATTGTTTTGAACGAGAAAGGGGAACAGATAGGGTATTTTAAAATGGTAGCACGATTTCGTATCGTGATTTTAGGCGTGATTCCTGGCTGAAGGGAAGGAGAAGACACGATGTTGAGGAGAAAAATAGCGTACAAAGGCATGGCTACAGAAATATGGGCGTGACAGAAATCTTGACCAGATATAAATATAGATTTAAATTGAATTCAATATAGATTTTACGCATTTATGTATCGTATGCTCACATAACAACTTCGAAAAATACGAAATTTGAAATCCGGTAACAATTCAGTATTACGGACCCAATGGAACTGGTTTCGTCGAATTCCGAGACTGTGCCTCGGATGGCTATTTTTAAATATCGATTCAAACGATTTAAATTTCAAAACTGAACAATTCACTTTCAAATTCAATTCTGAAGCTTCTATTATCTTCAATATTATCAATATAAATTTTACAAGCCCTTGAAATATTTTTAATAGCTTAAAATTGAAGATTCAAATTTTTATTCAACTCTCAATAGATTAAATTTTATAATTTAATCGCCAATTTCAAAGTTATATTGAAAATTCAACCCAAACCATCATTCAAATATTTAAAATTAATTAAATATTTTCAAATTAAATTGTTCAAAATTCTGGGTCGTTACAATCTTCCCCCTTAAAAGAATTTCGTCCCAAAATTACAAGTTAAGAAGAATGCCCTTATCCCCTCTATTATTTTTCACAATCCAAATAGTTTTATCAACTTCCTAAAACAAATCTTTTTATTAGAGATTCATTATCATTTCAACTAGCTTTCCAACTTTACTTATAAGTTTCAACCAACATTGTTCTCCTAACAATTCAAATTTAAATTTCAAATTTTCAAAATTTTCTCAAAAATTTTCTAACACCCTAAATTTTCGAAATTTTTTGCTAGCGTCTCCTTTGCGCGGCTAGCTTGGTACGACTACAAAATGGCACCACGGCCCCTCAGAATCAAAAAGAAAAGAGAGAGCCAAGTGGCTAGAGAAGAAAATCACCAAATTTCATACTGAAATTAAAATACGTACCTTTTTGTCGAGCAATTTAATATTATCTTCGAAATCAAAATCTCAATTCCATTTCTTTTAATACACCTGTATATCCTGCTATCCATAATATCCAATTCCAACGTTCAAACCATTTTGCTAATTCCATTACAAAATATTCAATATATACTTCTTGTACATTTTTACTTCACTATTGAAGTTACACATTCATTCTCATTCAATTTTACATTTCAATTTCATTTCACAATTTCAATTCAATTTCAATTCAATTCTTAATTTAAATTCCATTCGAATTCAATTCTCAATTCTAAATATTGAATTCTAACGATTAACTTTCATTTACTAATTCGTATTACTACTTTAAATTAGTTTTATTCACTAATTCATTTCAATTTGCAAATTTCTAAATTTATTTTTCGTTAACTAAAATTTTCCAACAATTTTCAAAAAAAATTCCAACTCCCAAAATTTTCGAAAATTTTTGGCAGAGTCTCCCTTGTACGGAGGAGCTTTTGCAATTTTACAATATGTATAAATATGTATACATCGACCCACACGGTCGGAAAACAAAAAAACAGTTCATATTTCCTATTTTTATTGCGTAGGCGTACCTTATTAGCATTTTTAAGCAAAGCGGCTAATTATTAGCTTATTAGCACGATCAAATCCAGCCCAACGACTTCGCTGAACCTGTACTTACTTAGTTTAAACACGTCAGTGACAAATATAAGAATTCTATTAACATTCTATTCATTTTCAGTAACAATTATATAGATTTCATTAGCAATACATATGGTTTTAATTCATCTTTAGTCGCTTACGACCAATTCACATGACATTTTCATTAAATCAAGTGATTTACAACTCATTTTCTTCATTCTATTCATTTCTAAGCAAAACGAATTCATAATATTTTAATTGATTCAAAAATCAATTTTATTTGCTTTCATTAACTCATATAATTTTATACAATCTTGTTTGTGTCGAACGACAATTATTTCTATGCAAATTTAATGATATTCACTTAATAGAATATCCATTCTAGTTTATTCATATTTATAAATTTCGTTTGTTAAATGAATTTATCTCTAATCTTTGGTTATGCATTTTATTTCTTACTTAATTCCATATAATAATGATAATAATTTAATATTATCACTTCCTAACAACCATGCAACCATATACTATAATAATTCATAGAAAACCATTTCTTTTCTATACAAAAATAGTTTTGGGCAAAATTATCTTATTTACCCGATTCAAAAACAATTTTATATTCACTAACAAATACGCGCTCATATCTATTATTACACTCAAACTCATTCTAGAGTACTGCTGACTCTATCTCTAATGAGTAACACCCAACAGAACCATGGTTGTCGCTTAACCATATGCTCTGATACCACATTGTCAGGACCCGATTTTTTCGACTCCCGAAATTCGACATCAATACGTCCACTGTATCGAATGCCGATCAGTCGGATGCTGGAAAACCGAAGCACAAAAAGCAGCACGCCGTGAACAAAGAGCAATTGCCCGTAGAGAAGCAGAAGCGACACGTGCGGAGATTGAAAGGAGATTCGGTGAAAGACAAACACCTGGTCCATATGATGAGGTTATTTGCTATCGATGTCATAAAAAGGGACATTATGCCATTAAGTGCCGAGAAAGGAGAAAGAAAAGGAATGTGGAAGACCGTTTCGCTCGTCCTGAGATTGTGTGTTTTAAATGTCGGGGGAAAGGGCATTTTCTTAGTCATTGCCCTAAAGTGAAAAGGAAAAAGTGCATACTCGATTTACCCGTCGACAGATTGACAATCTGCTACCATTGTCGTCAGACTGGACATATAGCCAGAAACTGCACCGAAAGACAGCATGGAAAGCAAGCTATTGCCCGACCAGCTAGAGCGAAAAGTGTTAAGGTGATAGATAAGGATGGAAACATCTCATATTTTTGCAGTAACTGTGGGGATTGAGGACATGTTGATTTTGAATGTGTTAATTCTCCTTTAATACAACCTGAAATAGTGCCATCCGAAGATGAAAGTTTGGCGAAGATGCGTACTACCAGACAGGAAGTCGATAGTCCTTAATAATTTTGAATCTTAAACCAATCAGTATATTTAAAGCAATCAATATATTGTGTAATACTATTTTTTGAAATCCACAATCTTCTATGTACGTCTTTTAAAAGTATTAAGCTATGTATAATTTTGTACTGAAGGAAATATTTTAATGAAATAACATCTTGGGAAGGAAGTTTATTTGTTGACTTAACTATATGAATCAAACTAATTTTGATGAAAAGCTTATATTTCAAGTTTAAACTAATGCCTAAAATGGTTAATGTGGAAATATAAATTTAATGAAACCAAGTCGATGAATGACTTATTGAAGAACTAGTTGATTTTTTTTTGGGAATAGAAAGCGAATGCAAAGTTTAAATAGAATTTAAATTTCAAATTTGAAGTTGTCAACATGATAATCCATTATAGGTTTAATAAATTCAGTGATGAATTTGAATTTAAACGTGCGAAAAATTAAATTAAGTGAAAAACTTAATATTGGAAAGTTTGAAATTGGTTTAAAACTAATATTATGAAAAGTATGAGGAATTCAAACTATGAATTAAGTTGAAGTTGAAATTGAAAAAGTTAATGGTTTTAAAGATGTTTTAAAATGCATTAAGTATCGAATACATAGATTTCAACATTCATTGTTGAAATAGGCGTTTTCGAGAAATAAAGAAATGGTGGACTATAACACTGTTGTTATAGTAAATGGTTTCCGAAAGGAAATGTTGTTTATAGTATTGGGATTTATATATCTATCTTAAATTCGAATCCCTATACTAGTGAATTTGAGTTGTCGTAACGATGTTTTACGCAACATTCGTTTTGACTCAAATAAATGTGTTTAAAAGAACGCCTTCCTTAAAGAATGGAATATATACTTAATTTTGATTCAAGTATATTGAATATTTTTCGTGTTGAAAATAAATGAACTTGTGAATTACTTATTAAATAAGTATGGAAATGTTTTCCAATATGAAATGAAAGGTTTGAAATTTTATCTTTTAAAGATAAATTGAAAAAAATGAATATTTGAAATTTGTTTCAAATGGTTAAGTTGGAAAATTATATATACCTTGTAAAGATATTTTTGGGAAATTTGAACGATCAGTTCAACTTGAATATTTTCCAAAAAATATTGAATCTTGAGTTAAATTGAGTTTAACTTTGACATCAAAAACAATATAAGTTGAGTTTTGAATTTTGGATAGTCGATTTGGATTGTATGTCTAGCATTGTGAATTGATGACATAGCAATTGATCTCTATTAAGTATATATCTGTTGGTGGCGGAGAATTTATTCTTTTAGCTTAACACCCTTCTCTGAGACGTACGAGCTTAGAGGTTATATATCGGTAGACATCAATTATGTGTTGAGAATTGACGATGTAACGTGAAATCTAAATCGAATGTGAAGTCGATAATGAATTAGATTATGAATGTGAATTGGGTTTGAGATAACCTTAAATTTTCAAATCGATTTAGAGGAAAATTTTAAATTAAATGGAAAATTTTGGAATCCTCTATTTGTTATGAATGTGAATTGAGTTTTCGTAACTTATGTATGTGAATATAATACTATCAGTTTGGAAAGTCATTATTATGAAAATCCTGTGTAGGTTTACATAGGTATGATATGTACGAAATGTGAAATGAAGTACTATATGTATATGACATATGTTTTCTAAAACTGAGGATATGGAAATGTACCTTCCATTTATAATTTGTGAAGGTGATTGGAACTCGGCGTGAGTTTCCATTGGAAATCGTAGTTACGTAGAATTTCCATTAGTGGAATGTCCATTGGGACTGGAATCCCCCACGATGGATCATCGTGTTGGGATTATGTGAATTGATGCTGGCGTAACTCGTGGGGCGTGATGCCTACAGTTACAAGCGATTCCACTGGGATAATGGCGCAACCGCCGCGTAAACTGCGATCTAGAGGCCGAAGCGTAATTTGAGGGGCGAGATGCCTACGGTCACGAGCGATTCTACTGGGATAGTAGCGTAACCGCCATGTGAACCGCGATCTATGGCAACAACCATGGCGAAATTCAAGAGAGATGTGAAATCTACAGTTACAAGCGATTCTACTAGGATAGTAGCGTAACCGCCGGGTAAACTATGATCCATGGGGGAACGTGCTTTCCATATCCATTTTTAAAAGATTTTTTAAAAAGTATTTTCACTGGGAGTTGAAAGAAGTATATTTAGTACTTGGAGATTTTTAGACTTGCGCCTGGCCAGCGTATGCCTAATGTTTGTGAGAACGACGATGGACTTGTTAAACTTCGAGTTAGCAAGTATTTTCAAAACTTTGAATAGAAAATCAATAGTCTGAAATTAGAATTACATAATTCTAACCTAATGAATTAAGGAAGAAGATTTTTAAAATACCATGAAAGCACACAGCTTTGGAAAAGATGTAATATGTAAATATTTAGCATGAAGAATTTCAAATTTAAAAATCTAAGTTTTGTAAGTCGAAAATTTTGGTAAAAGACTTTTGTGTCTTGATTATAGAAATCAATGAACAAAGTTAGTGAGCTAATATAAAAGAAATGAATCCTATATTTATTTATAAGATTCGAACTTGGTAAAAAAATTATGTAGGGTATAAATATAGGTGAGATTTTAGCAATCGTTTTCCTAACTTATAATTTCGGGACGAAATTCTTTTAAGGAGGGAAGATTGTAACAACCCTGAATTTTGAATAATTTAATTTGTAAATATTTAATTAATTTTAAATATTTAAAAGATGGTTTGACTTAAATTTCAAATTTTTAGGATAAATTGGCGATTTAATTTTAAAATTTTATTAATACAAAATACAAGTATAAAATCTAATTGTGAAACACGTTAATATAAATTTATGTTTGATAGTTGAACTGCAAAACGTTTATATGTTTATTACAGAAAATAATTTACAAAACAAATTGAATTTAAATTGAAAAAAATATATAATATAATAATAATATATATAATATAAAGAGTACATTACCTTACTCTTATCAGCCGAAAACGTGCCTTGATCCACGCCTTTGTTTCAGCCATAACCCACGACCAAAATCACGTCTCCCCCCTTTTATATTCGAAACCCATTCTTCTTCAAATCATCAAAGAAAAAAAAACATATGAAACAAAATAATGGCGGCCTAAAAAAAATCGTTCGTCCCCCTCTTCAACAATTAGGGCTTCTCGAAATAGTGGGTTTCGGCTTCAAATTTTTGCTCGACTCTCCTCTTCGCCGCGGCTACTTCGATTCAAGCTAAGGTGAGTGATTTTAAATTGTCACTCACATCTAGTTCAAGCTTTAGGTTTGTAGGGTTTAAATTCTGTGATTTCGTTCATATAAAATTGTTGATTTCTGACTTATTTCAAATTTCGTTTACCTGGACTTTGTTCAAATTCGTATAAATTGCGACTTTAAGTTGCACAGTTTTAGTTTGATTTTCTGGTGACTTCGACAGACTTCGATTCAACTGTAGTGTTTTTGGACTTGGTTTAAAAGCTGGATTTTGTGAAAATAAATTGAGTTAGATTTTTATAAAACTGTTATTTGACTACGGTTTTGATTTTTTTTTTGGTCGCCACGGCTCGTTTCTGTTGACTATGGCCTTTGTAGATGAACTTACTACTGCCATTTGATTTTGTTAATTTTATATTCCTTGATCCTGAGTTGAATTGTGTGTAGTGTCATGTTGTTTAATGCTTCTGCCTTCTCTGATGGTATTACAGTACCCTGTTTAGCTCGAACTAGAATGATTATTGGTTTGTCATCTGTTGCATTTGGGTTAGTGGCTGCATTAAGTCGTTTTCATTTGTATACTTATGGTGGCTGCATTTTTCATTGCAGTTTACCCTTGTACCACTTGCTGTTTCAATGTTTGGATTTCACTTTCACTGTTTGGTGTACATTTGTTTTGGGTGCTTTGTTGGCCTGTAGCTCCATGCTGCCACCCCTGTGTCATTTTTTTTACTTTGAGGCAAATTGGTTCACTGGATCGCATGGGTGCAAACATTGTTGTTTCACTGTTGTTGTTCTGTTGCACTTCATTCTGGTTTCATGTCTGTAGTTGTCTGCATTCACCCCAGATATTCTTCATTTTTGTTTATGTTGATACTGTATGCTTGCATATCCAAATTGCATATGTAATGTTTTTTTTTTGATGGCTGATCATTTGTATACATACATTCTTGTATGTATATATGTGTATGGCCACTGCATTCTGAAATCTTGAGTTTGGTTTGTCTACACTCACTATTGCCTTTGTAGTTGATCAAATTTGGTTTGAACTGAATCATGCAGTTCTATTTTTGTTGCATTTTTGGATATATATATGTGTTGACTTGAAGTCTGATCTCCATGTAGCTTGACTTTGAGTTGTGTGGTCTGGACTTGATTCATTTTCGTGTTGTCTGCACATCAATTTGTAAATATAACTTTCTTGCATTTGTGTTCTGTCCATATTTGCATCATTGGTCCTTGCACTGTGTAGTTGCCATATTTTGCACTCGAGCTCTTAGGACCATGATGCATTCTGGAGTTGGTTTAGACTTGCATGTTTGTGGTGGCTGTAGTTTATGTTTACAGTTGCTCTTGCATGTTTGTGGTGGCTGTAGTTTTATTGTATTGCACAGGGTAAAATTCTCATGTGCACTGATGCTTTGTGTCCTATAATGTTGTGTGTTGTGGTGCCACATTTTGGTGCTCTCACCTCATTCTGCTATTTTCATGTAGTTTGAACCCCTACCTTTGCGCATTGGGTCATTCGAGCCTTCGCGCTTTGTGATCTTGTGGTGGCTGCAAATTTTTGATTGCAGATTTGCCCTTGTATCCATTTGTGACTGCAGTTTCGTTTTATATGCAGTTTTGCCTATGCCGGTTTGCGTTGCATTGATGCAATTGGATTTGTTTTTCCTAATTTCAGTTGAGTTCGGCACTTACGTTGTCGTTGCTCGACTGTTTAGTTCCGTGGCCATTTGCTTGTTTCAACTGCAGATTCTATGTGCAGTTGTTTCTTACTTTACTTTGATATCTGCAGTTTCCCCTGTTTGGTATTTGTTTCTATACATTGAGTTGAATCCAGCTCAAATGCTTGGGTTTGACCTTGTGCTCGTTTGTGAACTTCCATTGAGATTTTGGGTACATCATCACTATTGGCGAGGCAGTGCACGCGAGCATGAACTGCAGCCACACGGAATTAACATTTATATGTGGCGAGGCAGTGCACACGTGTGTGTACTGCAGCCAATGGGTTTGGATGTTTTTAAGTAACTTTTCAATTATTTGAATTGATTTGATTTAATTTGATGATTTTATTGTTAATTGCCGTTTAGGAAATTCTGATGTTTTTTCTAAATTATCTTCATCAATAATCCCTTCATCTATCTGCGTTGATAATTTGAAACTACTGATTTATTGTTTAACACTGATAAGTGTTATATTTACCGTTATCCGATTTCTTGTTAAAGGATCGGATAGGTGAATTCATATTTGACTGTCGTCTAATTGTCAATTGATTATTACTGCCTTTATGCACTAATAACTGAGTTTGAATTAGACTGATCCGTGTATTATTTTCTTTTGAATGTAATACTCGGGTCAGACCGAGTATTTTACAGCTTGAAGATTTTCAGGCCGCGAAGTTAGAGAGAGTTGGGGAAATTGCTTCACTTTAGCTTTTCGAAAAAAATTTGTACGTGTAAAAGATATATTCCGCTGTATAAAATTTTAATGCATTGTATAAATTCTGATATATGTAAGAAAATTCATTTAATGTGAAATATTATGATTATTCTGTGATTCTGTGGCTGTTTCTGTTTAAACTCTATAAACTGAATAACAATCCGTCATTTTGAACGTCTCAAGTTGGTTTAATTACCGACTGGGGGCGGTCAGAACGGCGGGTCGTTACATTCTATATCTTTCTTCTTTTCTCTAACAATCTAGAATTTTCGGAGTCGAAAATTCCGGGTCGTTACAAATTTATTAAGTATTTTGAATTTTTAGAATATATGAAATTTTAACTTAAAATTTGATTTAAAGATTTGAAATATAAAGAGATATTGCTTTCTATAAGTAAAAATTTATAAGTTGATTTTAGTTTTGATTGTAATTTAAAAATCTTTATTTGGTTTTAAATTTGTCATTTAAAGATTTTATGTATGATAAACAAATTAATAATGAAATTTGATTTAATGTGGAATCTTAAATCTAACCTAGTGGTTGTAATGAATTTTATTTCATGAAATGGATATGTTTTGTATAAATAAGTTTACAGCGATTTTCTATAAGTTAAATTGTATAAGTAAAATATATAAAATGTAATTTAAATATGACTTAACTTGATAATTAGAAATTGGCTTCCAAATGGAGATTTTAAGTTAAGTAAATAATGTATTTTGAATTGATAAAAATGAAACACAGTTTTAATTGGACATTTTGTAATAAATTTATTTAACTTGAAATCATAGTTAATTGATGTCTAAATGAATAGGTTTATAAAGAAAGCTGATTTTTGTATTAACTATGACGACTTACTTTATTTCTGAAACGGGTATTTTAAAATAAAGTATTAAGTCATTGGTTAAAATTAAAAGTTAAGTAATAATGTGCTTTTGACATAATAAATGAATTGTAGTTTAATTTGGATATTTATTGATAAAATTTTATTTTATTAAATCATTAGTTAAATGATATTCAAATGAATATTTTCTGAAGCGTGAAAAATGATTTTTATAAGTTAAAATGGCTAAAATTGAAATTTTAATGTGGCTGAAATGTTATTATAAATCTGGAATTAGTATTGGTAGCACTTCAGAAATGCTGTGGGTTAAGATAGCATTTGCTAAGTGCTATCAATTCGGAGACTTAACTATATTCTGAAATAATGATAAAGCTAATGCAGCACTTTGTAAGTGCTGTTGTTGCCGAATGTAAACTGTTTTACAATACTAGTAAGCTACTGCAGCACTTTGTAAGTGCAGTTGTTGTTGAATGTAAACTGTTTGAAATATGAACTAAAAACCTACCGTAGCACTTTGTAAGTGCTGCTATTTCTGAATTTGACAATGGTTTTGAAATACTACTATATCTACTGTAACCCTTTATAAAAGCGTTGTAGCTGAAATTTACAATGTATTGGAAATTTTGTGTAATTAAATGGATGAACTTAGAAATGCTACAACTTTGAAATGAATATTATTTGACATTGAATTTCAATGGTTTAAATTAATCTTGTTTTGTAAATATTAATACTGAATTTAAATGGTTTAAATAAATAAGTTTCAAAGTTTTATGATTTTTCTAAATATTATGTTTTACAAATGATAACAATTCCAAGTGTTATGATTTCAAAGTATTATGGTTTCAAAGTGTTTGGTCTCAGAAGTGTTATATCTTTGGAAGAACTATGGTTTTGGAAATGAATTTTATTTGAAATTGAATTTATTTAAGAATTGTCTTTAAATATATTAATTTGAAACTTATTGAAATTGAAGATTTAAGAATATGACTTTATAAAGTTGTTTGGGTTAAGATGATTTTAAGAAATATTTCAAGTTTAAGAAATTGAAGGAAATATTCAGTGATTTGGAAATTTGGGTTTTAATTAAATGATATATTGATTTGGTTTTGGAATTTAAATGATATATTATTGCTTTGGTTTTGAAATGGAAATATAATGATTTGGTTTTGAAATGAAATAATATAGTATTTAGTTTTGAAATGGATATTATTATGGAAAGTAATGGTATTTGATTTTAAATGGTTTTGGAATAGAAATGTTATGAAATAAATATCCATGGGTTAGAATTACGGTTGGTTGTTAAAGAGACCGTGATCGCATATGGACATACTCTCCGTCGATACCGAAAACCAATTTAACAACCGTGTATGTGGTTAAATTCCAGAATGAAGTAGGATGGTGGCGACGTTCCTTTGAGGTATATACGTGGATCCGACTCCCATGAGTTGGCAAAAGGTGGCTAAAACAGGAGCGATTCTGGGCCAGTGAGGTGGCTCCTATTGTCACACACACTCCTTCGATGCCATTCTATTACTTCGTGATTAATTAGGGCCCTTTGATTTTGGGGGTGTGGCTCGAGGTGGGCGGTAGCTGCGCGCTACGCGTCACCACCTGTCCATATGCGTAATTGGTATATCTACCTTGGCATTGCCTCATTGTGCCGTGTCACCTACCCTAGTGTGCCTTGTACAATTTTGGTTTTGTGCCGTAGCCCGTTGTTTATCCTTTAGTGGCTTCCCGATTAGGAAGGACTATTATACTGGATACACTACTGGGACTATTATGTGTTATAGGGAATATAGTCACTCCTTAATGCTATTTTAAAGTATCTTTACTTTACTTCTAGATATTATTATAATAGCATATATTACTACATAGTAAATAGTTTATCGGATCCTTATAGGATGGGCGGTCCCAAGCATCCTTTAAGCTACTTGTACCTTTCTATTACAGTTCACTTGAGTTGGTTTACATTGTATAAGTATGTATGCCCGACTCGAGTGTTTTGTGACTTGATTTAGGCTTGGGTCAGACTGAGTGATACAGCATTTGAGACTCACCTTCGGAGTTAGAGATTTGCTTGATGATCCAGCTATCTTTTTCGCTTTCAGTTGTTCAGTTGATTCAAGTTATCCGGTTGATTCCAGTGATGTATTCTGATTTATACTTAATTATCATACTCAGACTTCTGCTGTATCTTGTCACTTCTGTTGTAGCTTGTTTAACTCTGATGTGTGTATATATATAGTAGCTTCATGAACTACTATCTCTTTGCTTCCACTGCATTATTATATTACTCTTTGTCTGTGATCTGTGATTTATTATTGTATATTCTGAGTTTTTGCCAAATTTTAATTAAAAATTTGGTATTTTGAGCTATTCAAGTCAGACATTGTAGTTTTATCGTGATTTGAATGGTCCAAAATAGCGGGACATTACAGTTGGTATCAGAGCTTTGGCTCTAAAGAAACTTAGCATATATGGTAAATTTAATTACAGAATCACTTTCGTTCGAGCTTGAAATCTTTCCTCTTTGATTTGAATTTTCTTTGAAATTTGGAACGTTCCCTCGGTTCCGAAATCTATTCTTGTCCCTCACTATTCATCTTCTTTTGATTTTGGAGTATTCCATAAATCCACTTTGAATGAGCTTTATAATGAGTCGGTGGTCTCACCAATCTCAATTGGATTTGTAAAAGGGGAAAACTCCTTTACAATAGCATCTATTCACCGGAGATTAATATATCCTCGGTTTAGATGTTAATATCCCTTGTTGTCCCGAATTCTACCTCTTGATATCGAATGTAGATTTGCCTTTGAATTCCACATCGATCTAATTCTTGAAGTCGCGGTTGACCCGGTTAAGGTTGACCATGATTTATATAAACTTATCCATTTCTTTATTCAGTTAGTTAATCATCTTATCTTTTGTTCCAATTTATCCTCAAGTCAAAATTTTCTTTGATTTGAGTTAATCAGATTTGAATCTCTATCCTTGCTTTGAAAATCTATTCCTGTATAGTGTGTTTGTAAATATTATATATTGTGTTGTTTGAGTTGTTGATGTTGATTTGGGTTTTCGATCGATCCGTCTGATCAACGTTATCGATAAGATCTCCAAAGCACTTGAACAGAGCAAACCGACACAATATAGTTTTCAAATTTAGTAAATGAAATAAATTTTGTATAATTATATTATATATGTATATAAGTATAATTTTTTGAATTTTGATAGTTAATTGAATTGGATGTTGAGAAATAATATTGACTCTGTATATATAGCTTGTAACCATTGGCTTTGTTTCATATCTGAAATAATTAAACATTAAAACATGGCTATAAATTAATCTGGAAATTTAAATGAAGTTAAAGCAAGAAACTATGAATTTAATTTCCGATGGTTTCAAACTTTGTGTTTAAAGTTTTAAAGGGTGTATTATTTCAAGTTTCAAGTAGAAATCATTTTAAGGAATTTTAATTTGTAAATCAGTGCTCTTTTCTTTGTCGCTCGATGATGCGGCAGCTTCATCGACATCCATTTTTGAGTTTCAAAGTGAAGAGACCATTCTATAGTTTTTCTACAGTCTTCCTTTGGAGAATTAATTTTATTTGGATTTCTAAAATATGACTTAATTTATAATATAAGTGATAACTTAAAATCTGATTTGATATATATTATGTATATTTATTTATCTCTAAAATTGTTTGAAGTTAATCGAAAATTTAATTCTTAAATTTTACCTTGAAGGATAATTTCAATTATTAAAGGAAATCAAATGTTTGAATAAATATTTAAGCTAGAGATAATTGAATTAGAAAGTTTTATTTTTATAATACTCAATTGCATTCCAATAACTTACCTAAATTATTCAGAAGTTGAATATGTAATTGGATAATATACAATATAAAAAGGATTTTATAAATAAAATTTGAGTGATTATAATAAATGTTATACACTTAAATTTTAGTTATAAAAGATTAATAGAGGTAAATAGAATGAAAAGTTATTTGAATAAATACAATATAAATGGTGTTAAAGGAATTTATAAATAAATTGGAATAGTTATAGAAAATGAAATTATATTTAATTTATGTTACGAGATATATTAAGTGGAATGAATTTAATAATAATTTGGAATAAAGAAGAATTAAATTAATTGAATAAATTATAAGTATAATAAATGATTTTTCCAAATTCATGATTTTATAAATTGATAATTGGATGATAAGATAATGAAATTAGAAATAGTTAAGATTTATTTAACTTAGGTGAAATCAAGTATTAATTTAAGTTGAAATTTTCATGGTTTTAAATTTATTATCTTATCTTATTGGAACTCTTTTCTTTCGGGACGTTCCTATTCTCCTGCATCCTAAAGCGGGAAGTTGAATTCTGAATTGATCTTATTCTTGAATTTTGACATGTAGTTCTTCCTCCAAGAAGAACTTATCTTTACCTTTCAGTTTGGAAAAATTTTCAGGAGCCTTTGCCACTCATTTGAATCTGAGCACTGCTTACCATCCACAGACCGAATGTAAAATGGAAAGAGTGAATCAGATTCTAGAGGATCTTCTTCGTGCTTGTGTTCTTGATTTTGGAGGATCTTGGGAAGATCGTCTCCATCTTTTTGAATTCATCTATAACAACAGTTATCAGTATAATTTCAATTTTCTCTTCATTTTGTCGTAATCCTATCTCATTCTATCTTGTTTCTCTGTTTTCATGTCTCACTCCTTTTCGAGGACAAAAAGTTTGGAGGGGGAGAGTGTAACAACCCATAATTTGTAAATATTTTTAATTAAATTTTTATTTGAAAACTTTGGTTTTTTAATCATTTAAAATTGAATTTTTAGAATTTTCCAATGTAAGTTTGGAATTTGTTTGTAATTTATTTTCCAAATATAATAAATTAAACATTTTCTGAAAACTTTATATTTTGGTCAACTTTGGTCAATTTTTGAATTTCAGTTTAAAATTTAAATTTAAAATTTTATTTTTTAATCTTTTTCTTTAGAGCATAATTTAATTCTGATATCCGTTCTTCTTTTCGTTTCGTCAAGTTCTATTTTGTACTTTTTAAATTAGATAAGATGCAGCGTTTTACACGCAATTATTTTCTGTATTTTTATTTCTACTTCCTATGTTCATTTCTATATTTTGTTTTCTATTTTTATTTTATTTTGGTTTGCACCTTGATTATTTATTTGGATTTTCATTTTGAAAATAACTTTGGAAATTTCAAGAGACATCAGTTTCTTTCTCCTTAACTTATGCCTTTACTATTTCCTAGCATTCACTCCTTTGCTTGCCGTCCAAACCACTCCTCTAGCCGTGCAAATCATCCCACACATCACGTACGAGATTTATTTCTCATCTCAAACTCCTCATTTCATTTCTAGAAAAAAATCTATTCAAGATCTCATGGCATCCTCCTTCTTTTTCTCCTTTTCCATTTGTTTTTCTTTTGTTTCCTTCATGCCTTGCTCAGCCACCACCATGATCTAGCCCTTGCCGACCACTTCACCACCATCACATCACCTCCTCCTCACCACCACCTTGTTGTCATGACCTTGGATGCCAACCACATCACCAAAACCTTGAACCAACCTAGCCAAGCCATGTTTATTCACCATTTCCTCTTATATAAGCCTCAACCACCAACAATACAACCCCTCCTCCATCATTTTCCATGACCACTTATCCTTGCTCTGGGCCTTGACCCAAGATCCAACATAAGGCCAAGCACTTGTGCCTATGGTCGAGCATATATATGTGCTTATGCTCCTTTGTCCTTTGCTTCTTTGACTTCTTATTAAATGTAACTTCCACCTCTTATTTTCTCAAGCCATAGTCGTGCTTACTTATCCTTAGCACATCATAGCCAAGCCCATTGTGATCTTGGCCTGAGCATAAGCATGATGTGGCCGAGCCATATGTTGATGTAGCCGTGCCCACTTGCTTGAATTGAGAAAGTTTATGTCATTCAATTCATATTTCTTCCATTGCTTAATTCATATTTTTTTTGTATTGAATCTTATTCTTATGTTTGTTGTATTTGTTGTGTACAAGATTTGGATCATGACTCTTCATTCACTCAGGTTTGATTCGTGCCTTTTCGTGCTTTTCGGAGTTTGTTGTATATCTCTAGTTTGTCAAATTCTAGCTTTAAAAAGGTGAGTTTATCACTCCCGACATTCGTACTTATATAATTGTGAAACAATGGCGATCGAATTGTAGTGATTGATATAATATGTTATAGTAGTTCATATATGCAGTTGTGTGATATTTATGATGTTATAACATGATGTTGTACCTATTACATCACCTGATATGATATGCCATATTATATTGTTTATTGTATTTACTATTTCTCACACTGCAAGTTCCCTGTAGAATAGAATCACTATGGGTTGAAATGATACATACCTGAACGGACATTAGAATAAGGAAAAATCGTTATGAGTCGAAACGGTAGGCTCGAGCGATTTTTATTTATTTTGTTTGACTTGGGATTGCGGGTCTGAAATGACAGAACTAGGATTTTTCTTTTTAAATTACGGATTGAAATGATACATATCTGTATCACTTGACCTAGGTTAGAAAATATTATACATGCCCATGGTTAATATTCTAAAGTAATATTTTCCTAAAAATTTATTGAGTATTTTGAATTTTTAGAATATCTGAAATTTTAACTTAAAATTTGATTTAAAGATTTGCAATATCAAGAGATATTGGTTTCTATAAGTTAAAATTTTATAAGTTGATTTTGGTTTTAGTTGTAATTTAAAAATCTTTATTTGGTTTTAAATTTGTAATTTAAAGATTTTATGTATGATAACAACTTAATAATGAAATTTGAATCTAGCATAGTGGTTGTAATGAATTTTATTTCATGAAATGGATATGTTTTGTATAAATAAGTTACAGTGATTTTTTATTAGTTAAATTGTATAAGTAAAATGTATAAAATGTAATTTAAATATGACTTAACTTGATGATTGGAAATTGGCTTCCAAATGTTTAAATTAAGTAAATAATATATTTAGAATTGATAAAAATGAAATACAATTTTAATTGGACATTTTGTAATAAATTTATTTAACTTGAAATCATAGTTAATTGATGTCTAAATGAATAGACTTATAAAGAAAGTTGATTTTTGTATTAACTATGATGACTTATTTTATTTCTGAAACGGGTATTTTAAATGTAACGACCCAGAATTTTGATAAATTAAATTTGAGTATTTAATTAATTTTAAATATTAATAAGTAGAAATTTGAAGTTAAATAATTTATTTCTCGAATATTGGATTTAATAGGGTAATTTAAATCGATTATTTAATAGTGGAATTCCAGAAATAATTAAATATTGGGTTAAATATAATGGGAAATGATTTGGAAAATTTTGTTTTATCACATTGAAGTTATAGAAATATTTTGGAACTTGTCAAATTGAATTTGGAGTTAATTTGTGAAAATTGAATACTTTAATATTTAATTATCGACTGTAAAATAGCCAATTTTTGAACAGTCTCAGAATTGAACGAAACGAGTTCCATTGGATCCGTAATAGTTAGTTATTATCGGATTTCAAATTTCGTAGCAAACGGAGTTGTCGTTTGACCGTGGCAGCTCGAAACGCATCGATATCGTTTTAATTTTAATTCGGCGAGTTAAAATAGCCATTTTTCAAACGGTCTCGGATTTCGACGAAACCAGTTTCATCGGATCCGTAATGTGATATTATTGTAAGATTTCAAATTTCAAGTCGATCGGATTTATCGTTTGTCCGGTACAAGCCAAAACGCCTGAAAATCGTTTAAATCGGTTTAAATTTAAATTGAGCGTTTATTGCCATAACTCACACATACGATGGAATTAGCTACCGAAACCTATTCTATTGTGTCCGGAATGCCGAAAAACCTTAGGATCGCCTGTCGGATCGCGTAAATCGGAGTTCGTTTGCATGCGTAGTTAAATTGAGGAAATTCTATAAATAGGCAACTTTTATCACAAAATAAAAAAAAAAAATAATAAACTAGGGCTTAGAGAACCATGGCCGGCCCTAATTACTTCGACGACCAGAAATGTCCCAACTTCCCCTTCAATTATCTTTCGATCCGATAGCCATTTGCAAAAACTTCAAACTACAAAGATGTCAAGCACACCGAGATCTTTCGATCCAACGGTGGAGATCGTTCGAAACAAGGTAGATCATCGGCAAATTGGGCTGGAAGGTGGTGCGTTCGGCATGCATTTCAAAGCACATGGGGTGGTCGAGCTCAGGGAGCTTTTGGGCGAACATGGGGTTTGGCGAGGGCTTCGAAATGGCGGTGGTATGATGGACTTTCGTCGAGTTTTGATTCCGTTGCTCTAAACCCTAGATGGTGGGAATTGGGTTCATTTTTCACGTTAATAGCCTGGTGCGTGTGCGTTGATCAGAGAAGAAGTGCGCAGGTGGGGGCCACGTGCGTGATTGTGGTGAGATGTTTTTTTTTTTTTTTTTTTGTTTTGTTTTGTTTTGTTTAAATTTAAAATTCAAAATCGTGTAACTCTAAAACGTGATAACTTTTGCATGCGAGGTCGGATTCGAACGAGGTTTTTTGCGTTGGAATCGTATCGTCGTGCTCTTCGCAACGCAACTGGTTTGGAGTCGATTGAAGCTCGTTTGAATTTCGGGTGAAATTAAACGTTCGTTTAATTTTATTCGGAACGAACGCTAAAACGGAAAATAAAATCAAGGTGAGAACTCCTCACTCAACCGAAAGGTTTTGTTTAAAATTTTGAATAGTTAATATTGATTGATAATTGTTGATTGATTGTGCTAGTAGATATAGTAGGATATATACTATATATATAGCAATATATACATATTGGCATATGTATATATTAGATTTGATTTCCCGCCTCGTATAGCGGATGAGACCCTATTGCGCCGCCTATTAAGCGGATATTTTATAAAATCCCATATACCGCGATATTCCACCTTGAAGTGGAATTGGTATTGTGCTAACGTCTGTGGATGCAGGGTAACAGGTTGGAGGGATCCAACTGGATTCCTCGCATATTTTATTTGTTTATAAATATTATGTTGATTGTTGATAACCATATTGATACATGACGCTTATTCCCGTGATTGACCATCTGATGCTGTTGCATCATCGGATTCAATTTTTAAAAATTAAAATAACGGTTTTGAATTTAAAAGGGGTTTTAAATCGATTTTTCAAAGAATATGGTTTATTAAAAATTTTGAATTGATTAAATTTTAAAATAAATAGATGGATAAATTTTTATGTTTTAAAAATTTATATTTTTATAAAATATAACTTAAAAGAAATTTTTAACAATAATAGGTTTTTATAAAATAGTTAAATTTGGTTTTTGGGGAGTTATTATTATTGATGGTTTATATAAAGGATTTTATAAATGGATGTTTTTAAATTAAATTTATTGAAGTTATAGAATAAATTTAGAAAGTGTTAAGTTGATGTATAACATGAATTTCACTAGGATTTATAGATTAATAAATGTGAAATTTATAAAACGAACGGTTATTGGAAAATTTTAAGTTTATAAGTTATTAACTTATAGAAATGGATTTGGGCATTAAAAAGGGGAATTTTATAGAAATTGTTAATAAATGAAGATTTCATTAGTTGAAATTATTATAAGCCATAAAGAAATCTTGTAAGTGATAAGATTTTAAATTGGTGAAGTTCAAAAGAACGATTTGGGTAAATAGATAATATTATAAGTATTTAACTTATAATATTGATTTTAGTATATAATCGAGTTATGTAAATCGAATTGGACTAATAAAAGGAGATTTCTAAAACGAAGTTTCATAAATAGAAATGGGATGTATGGACATTGTTATAAATCCGAAAAATCAATTTAATTTGATAAATTGAATATGGAATTTGTTAAAGGGGTTGTATTCACTATTTTTGAACGGTGAATGTATTATTTTATTAAATGAACGTGTTTTTGGAAAAGAACGTTTTAAATGGAATTTAAAACTAATTAAAGACGTTTTAAGATATATTAAGTATCGAAATCATAGATTTCAACATTGATTGTTGAAATAGACGATTTCGAGAAATAGAAGGGAATATTTTGAATAGTAGTGGATTTATGTATCCATTTTTATTCCAAATCCATATACTAGTGTTTTTGGGTTGTCGTAACGATGTTTTACGCAACATTCGTTTTTAACCCAAATAAATGTGAATAAAAGAATATTTCTTTAAAGGAATGAAATTAATACTTAACTATGGTTTAAGCATATGGAATATTTTCGAATTGTTGAAAATAAATTGAATTGTGAATTACTTATTTTTAAATAAGTTTAGAAATGATTTTCCAATATGGAATGGAACGTTTTTGTGAATTCACCCTTTAAAGGTAAATTGTAAGCGAATATTTTGGAATCGATTTGAAATCAAATATGAATGGGTATTTGGGATTTAATTCACGTTGGAATTTATAATAGGAAGGGAAATTGGTTTAAAAATAAATGTTGATTTATTTTTAAAGATGGAAATAAAATTCACGAATTGGGAACGTAAGTTTAAAATAAATCGGTAAGGATTTATTTGATGATTTGGAAATTTGTTTTCAAAGGGTATAAAGGATGAAAAATAGTTTGAAATTGGTTTTCAAATGGTTGAAGTGTGAAATTATATCGTGTAAAGATATTTTGGTAAAACAAATAATTTGGGCAATTATTTGGAAGGTGTATGTATATATATCTTGTGAAGATATTTTTGGGGTTAAATAATTTTGGAAAATTATTTGGAATCTGATGATGTGGCGCATCTTTATTGATAGTTAAATAACCGACTATCAATATTTACCCTTGGATGGTAATTGTTGTGATTGTTTGAAATTGAATGCTACACTTATTTTTAAAATAAGCGCTCGCTATTCGGTTTAGCCGGGAGAGGACCTTTGTGTCGTATATCCCATTCCGAATATGCGATACGTCGTTTGGATCGCATTTGAAGACCGGTGTTGAAGACCGGGTATTTGTGAAAACGATAGGATGACCTATCGATTGTCTCCGCATCGTTAGCTACGATATGGAGATTTCCTTTGTGATGGGAAATTTTATCGGGATTGTGAATACCCGGATTGCAAGGGCTTCTTTGGAAGTGCCTTCGGTTCTGTTCGAACCCGGAACAGACTTGTATGGTTACGTGTCTGACATTACATTTTGAGAGATATAGCAGATTTCTTTCAAATACATTTCTGTTGGTGGCGGAGAATTTATTCTCTTAGCTTAACACCCTTCTCTGAGACGTACGAGCTCAGAGGTTATGTAGTTGAAGGTTATCAGCGATATTTCCCAATCTGGTAATGTGGCATGCTGAGTGCTGCTGTGTGATGATCATTGGTTGATCGTTTGTGATAGGATCATTTGTTGATCGGTTATCTTTGTGATCATGCTTTGGTCATCTGTGGACCCGAAGCATGGCTTTGTTGCACAAAGCGTAGCTTTGTGGACGAGACTTCGTCAGGACCTCACTCCCCGGAAATGGTCGAAACAGGAATATGCGGCAAGGTTATGAGGGTCGCGCCCTTTAGGGTATGTCATTTCCTTCTGGAAAAGGGTGGTATCATGGTATGGAGCCCAGATATTTACTCATGTGGAAACACTATATCTATTTCTGTGTGGTGTTGTTGGTATCGAGCGCTCGGATAAAGGTCCCAAAGGACCGGGGGATGACATATTCGTGTAGTAGTTACCTAGTTACAGAGGTAACCCGGCCTTGTGTTGGCAGAGATCTAACCGTAACGTTAGTTCTCGGGACGTCCCGCCAGAGGCGATCCCATGTGGCAGTAGGAAGTTCCTTAGCCTGACCATTGTTGGAAATCCATTCATCCAATACGTGCCTTGTACGGTTTTAGTTGTAGAACCTGCCATTTAACATGGCAGCTATAGTAGGCATAGCATCATGGTACCTATGCTGGCTAGGATTTATATTATACTTTCGAAATATTTTCCACTATGCACTAGTAATAATATCAAAGAATTTTCCTCGTAGTAAGCATGTTTGACTATCATAAGGAGAAATCTCCCCCATGTGTGCGTTTGCATTGTGTGTGTGCCGGGAGGCCTTATGGTAGTTTCATTTTCCAAAAAGCATTGCGGATTTCAAAATTTAAATTTTCTTGTTGCTTGTTTAAAGATAAACTGTTTTGAGTTCTCACACCAGTCCCATGACTGACCTGGAGTTTATTGTTCCTTTCCTAAACTCTGGGTGCCCACTATTTTCCACACGGGCAGTCTAGAGTTAGGTTGTCAGGTTATTCTGGATTCGGAAGTTGCTGTGCAGATGTTGGAGGCGAGCTTGGATAACGTAGTCTATTATCTATTGTATATAGTATTCTTTTCCGCTGTTTTATTGTTGTACACTCTGATGATGTGATGTATGTATAAAATGTATAGTTCTTTTGTTTCAATGATATTCATTTATCTATTATATGTTGTTCCGCTGCGATTGTGAGATTCTGATATTATTCCCTGTTCTGTTGTTTGTTTCTGTTTCTTCTCTCTTTTCTCTCTTCTTCTACCTCTTTCTTCTTCTTAAACCCTAAAGATTCGGAAGTTCGTTCCTCTTTGGCTGGATTGTGGTGGAATGTTGCCAGCTCAAGGAAGTACGGATTTTCGGTTCTTTACATTTGGTATCAGAGCATGTGGTTAAGCGACAACCTGCTCTGTTGGGTATTACTCATTAGAGATAGAGTCAGTAGTACTCTAGAATGAGTGTGAGTGTAATAATAGATATGAGCGCGTATTTGTTAGTGAATATAAAATTGTTTTATATTGTGATGATTGGTTTATTGAGTGGCATATGAACCTTCGTCGGCACAGTCTGTACAACTGGATCGAAGGGGTTTCTAAACACTTGAATAGAACAATTCGACACGATATTGTTTTAAATTGGGTAAATGAAATAATTTTACCTTGACTATATTTTCTATATAAGAAAATAATTTTTCAAGAATTATTGAAGTCTGTATATAATTGATTGCTTGGTTGTTGTAAATAATATATATATATATATATATATATAAGACAATCAAAGTTGTTTGAATAAGTTATATAAAAACGACTATTGTAAAAAGAATAATTGTATAAGCTAATGAATTATAAGTATGGAATTATAATTAAAATGATTTACAATTGTAAAATAATCTTATGTATATAAGAAGTGAAATTTTATAAGTAAGATTTATAAATGTAATTTATAAATAGAAAGAAAACTTTTTGAAAGAATAATTAGCATTGATTTCACTATTGTCACTGGGAAATAATAAGGGTGATGACTGCAGCATCATCAGTATCATTTTCGAGTTTCTATGTGATGGATTTGCTACAATAATGAATTTAAAATTGAAGTTTTGTTGTAATAAACCAATTTGAAATTAAAATTCAATTTGAAATTGTTAAATATACGTGAAAAAGGTTTTGGACTTATAATAAATGTTGGAAGTTGAATAATAAATTGTATAACTTATAGTATGGAAGATGTAAGTGAAACCAATTATTGAAGTGGTTAAACAATTAAGTTAAGTAAAATGGAATATGAATTTGAATATTGGTATGAATTTGACTTAAGTAAAAATTAAATAGAATTTACTTTAGAATTGTAATCCGAATTGGATTGTTAAGTGTAAACTTAAGTTTAATTGAACAAATGATGTTAATGGGAATATAACTTAAGCAAAGTTGAATAAAAATTGATATTTGTATCAAAGTTAAATAATCAAGTGAATTAAGTGAGGTAAATGGAGTTGAATGGAATATAACTTGAGTAATGTTGAAAGAATTGATGTTGATATCAAAATAAAATGAATAAAGTGAATTAATGAAATCGTTAAATGATGTGAACTTGAGTTATATAAATGAAATTCAATTTTTATATGTAAAAAGAATTGGCAACTGAATTAAAGTATGGATTGAATGTTAATTAATCGAATGTGAATAAGTTGATATGAAATGATGTATGTAAGTGTAAATTCATTTCGAGCTAGTTGAATAATTGAATGAAAATCAGTTGAATGTTAAATCAATTGGAATTAAAACTGTTGAACCAAATTGAATGTAGTGAGAGAAAAAACTGATAATTTGGTTTTATTGGATATACATTGGTTGTTATTTGCTTGTTGGTTGATTGTATGTAAATTTATTAAGTGTTAATGAAATTGAATTAGCGCATTTGAAAACTATGTAATTGAATTCAAATTGAAAGTGAAGTAAATAAATTTGAATAGAATTGAATTCGAGTTGAGTTGAAAGTGAACCAATGTGAATTTAATTAGTGAATGTAAACTAATGGGAAATGAATGAGAAAGAATATGTAACTTCAATGGTAAAGCTAAAATTGAGATAAAAAGTAAGTATCGAAATTTTGTAAATGGATTTGGCAAAATAGTTTGAATGTTGGAATTGGATACTACTATTAGCAGGATATACAGGTATATAATGGAATTGGGATTTTGATTTTGAAGTTAAAAAATTGAATTGCTCGACAAAAAGGTACGTATTTCAATTTTAATATGAGATTTGATGATTTCCTTCTCTAGCCACTTGGCTTTCTCTTTTCTTTTTGATTTTGAGGGGCCGTGGTGCCATTTTGTAGTCGTGCCGATCTAGCCGCGCAAAGGAGACTCTGGCGAAATTTTTCGAAAATTTCGGGTGTTAGAAAATTTTTGAGAAATTTTGAAAGTTGAAAATTTGAATTGAAATTTAAATTTGAATTGTTAAGCAAACAAAGTTGTTTGAAACCTAAAATTGAGTTTGGAAAGCTAATTGAAATGATAGTAGATCTTTAATAAAAAGATTTGTTTGAAAAGTTGATAAAACTAATTAGCTTTGGAAAAATAATAAACGGTTTAGGATCATTTCTCCTTAACTTGTAATTTCGGGACGAAATTCTTTTAAGGGGGGAAGATTGTAACGACCCAGAATTTTGATAAATTAAATTTGAGTATTTAATTAATTTTAAATATTAATAAGTAGAAATTTGAAGTTAAATAATTTATTTCTCGAATATTGGATTTAATAGGGTAATTTAAATCGATTATTTAATAGTGGAATTCCAGAAATAATTAAATATTGGGTTAAATATAATGGGAAATGATTTGGAAAATTTTGTTTTATCACATTGAAGTTATAGAAATATTTTGGAACTTGTCAAATTGAATTTGGAGTTAATTTGTGAAAATTGAATACTTTAATATTTAATTATCGACTGTAAAATAGCCAATTTTTGAACAGTCTCAGAATTGAACGAAACGAGTTCCATTGGATCCGTAATAGTTAGTTATTATCGGATTTCAAATTTCGTAGCAAACGGAGTTGTCGTTTGACCGTGGCAGCTCGAAACGCATCGATATCGTTTTAATTTTAATTCGGCGAGTTAAAATAGCCATTTTTCAAACGGTCTCGGATTTCGACGAAACCAGTTTCATCGGATCCGTAATGTGATATTATTGTAAGATTTCAAATTTCAAGTCGATCGGATTTATCGTTTGTCCGGTACAAGCCAAAACGCCTGAAAATCGTTTAAATCGGTTTAAATTTAAATTGAGCGTTTATTGCCATAACTCACACATACGATGGAATTAGCTACCGAAACCTATTCTATTGTGTCCGGAATGCCGAAAAACCTTAGGATCGCCTGTCGGATCGCGTAAATCGGAGTTCGTTTGCATGCGTAGTTAAATTGAGGAAATTCTATAAATAGGCAACTTTTATCACAAAATAAAAAAAAAAAATAATAAACTAGGGCTTAGAGAACCATGGCCGGCCCTAATTACTTCGACGACCAGAAATGTCCCAACTTCCCCTTCAATTATCTTTCGATCCGATAGCCATTTGCAAAAACTTCAAACTACAAAGATGTCAAGCACACCGAGATCTTTCGATCCAACGGTGGAGATCGTTCGAAACAAGGTAGATCATCGGCAAATTGGGCTGGAAGGTGGTGCGTTCGGCATGCATTTCAAAGCACATGGGGTGGTCGAGCTCAGGGAGCTTTTGGGCGAACATGGGGTTTGGCGAGGGCTTCGAAATGGCGGTGGTATGATGGACTTTCGTCGAGTTTTGATTCCGTTGCTCTAAACCCTAGATGGTGGGAATTGGGTTCATTTTTCACGTTAATAGCCTGGTGCGTGTGCGTTGATCAGAGAAGAAGTGCGCAGGTGGGGGCCACGTGCGTGATTGTGGTGAGATGTTTTTTTTTTTTTTTGTTTTGTTTTGTTTTGTTTTGTTTAAATTTAAAATTCAAAATCGTGTAACTCTAAAACGTGATAACTTTTGCATGCGAGGTCGGATTCGAACGAGGTTTTTTGCGTTGGAATCGTATCGTCGTGCTCTTCGCAACGCAACTGGTTTGGAGTCGATTGAAGCTCGTATGAATTTCGGGTGAAATTAAACGTTCGTTTAATTTTATTCGGAACGAACGCTAAAACGGAAAATAAAATCAAGGTGAGAACTCCTCACTCAACCGAAAGGTTTTGTTTAAAATTTTGAATAGTTAATATTGATTGATAATTGTTGATTGATTGTGCTAGTAGATATAGTAGGATATATACTATATATATAGCAATATATACATATTGGCATATGTATATATTAGATTTGATTTCCCGCCTCGTATAGCGGATGAGACCCTATTGCGCCGCCTATTAAGCGGATATTTTATAAAATCCCATATACCGCGATATTCCACCTTGAAGTGGAATTGGTATTGTGCTAACGTCTGTGGATGCAGGGTAACAGGTTGGAGGGATCCAACTGGATTCCTCGCATATTTTATTTGTTTATAAATATTATGTTGATTGTTGATAACCATATTGATACATGACGCTTATTCCCGTGATTGACCATCTGATGCTGTTGCATCATCGGATTCAATTTTTAAAAATTAAAATAACGGTTTTGAATTTAAAAGGGGTTTTAAATCGATTTTTCAAAGAATATGGTTTATTAAAAATTTTGAATTGATTAAATTTTAAAATAAATAGATGGATAAATTTTTATGTTTTAAAAATTTATATTTTTATAAAATATAACTTAAAAGAAATTTTTAACAATAATAGGTTTTTATAAAATAGTTAAATTTGGTTTTTGGGGAGTTATTATTATTAATGGTTTATATAAAGGATTTTATAAATGGATGTTTTTAAATTAAATTTATTGAAGTTATAGAATAAATTTAGAAAGTGTTAAGTTGATGTATAACATGAATTTCACTAGGATTTATAGATTAATAAATGTGAAATTTATAAAACGAACGGTTATTGGAAAATTTTAAGTTTATAAGTTATTAACTTATAGAAATGGATTTGGGCATTAAAAAGGGGAATTTTATAGAAATTGTTAATAAATGAAGATTTCATTAGTTGAAATTATTATAAGCCATAAAGAAATCTTGTAAGTGATAAGATTTTAAATTGGTGAAGTTCAAAAGAACGATTTGGGTAAATAGATAATATTATAAGTATTTAACTTATAATATTGATTTTAGTATATAATCGAGTTATGTAAATCGAATTGGACTAATAAAAGGAGATTTCTAAAACGAAGTTTCATAAATAGAAATGGGATGTATGGACATTGTTATAAATCCGAAAAATCAATTTAATTTGATAAATTGAATATGGAATTTGTTAAAGGGGTTGTATTCACTATTTTTGAACGGTGAATGTATTATTTTATTAAATGAACGTGTTTTTGGAAAAGAACGTTTTAAATGGAATTTAAAACTAATTAAAGACGTTTTAAGATATATTAAGTATCGAAATCATAGATTTCAACATTGATTGTTGAAATAGACGATTTCGAGAAATAGAAGGGAATATTTTGAATAGTAGTGGATTTATGTATCCATTTTTATTCCAAATCCATATACTAGTGTTTTTGGGTTGTCGTAACGATGTTTTACGCAACATTCGTTTTTAACCCAAATAAATGTGAATAAAAGAATATTTCTTTAAAGGAATGAAATTAATACTTAACTATGGTTTAAGCATATGGAATATTTTCGAATTGTTGAAAATAAATTGAATTGTGAATTACTTATTTTTAAATAAGTTTAGAAATGATTTTCCAATATGGAATGGAACGTTTTTGTGAATTCACCCTTTAAAGGTAAATTGTAAGCGAATATTTTGGAATCGATTTGAAATCAAATATGAATGGGTATTTGGGATTTAATTCACGTTGGAATTTATAATAGGAAGGGAAATTGGTTTAAAAATAAATGTTGATTTATTTTTAAAGATGGAAATAAAATTCACGAATTGGGAACGTAAGTTTAAAATAAATCGGTAAGGATTTATTTGATGATTTGGAAATTTGTTTTCAAAGGGTATAAAGGATGAAAAATAGTTTGAAATTGGTTTTCAAATGGTTGAAGTGTGAAATTATATCGTGTAAAGATATTTTGGTAAAACAAATAATTTGGGCAATTATTTGGAAGGTGTATGTATATATATCTTGTGAAGATATTTTTGGGGTTAAATAATTTTGGAAAATTATTTGGAATCTGATGATGTGGCGCATCTTTATTGATAGTTAAATAACCGACTATCAATATTTACCCTTGGATGGTAATTGTTGTGATTGTTTGAAATTGAATGCTACACTTATTTTTAAAATAAGCGCTCGCTATTCGGTTTAGCCGGGAGAGGACCTTTGTGTCGTATATCCCATTCCGAATATGCGATACGTCGTTTGGATCGCATTTGAAGACCGGTGTTGAAGACCGGGTATTTGTGAAAACGATAGGATGACCTATCGATTGTCTCCGCATCGTTAGCTACGATATGGAGATTTCCTTTGTGATGGGAAATTTTATCGGGATTGTGAATACCCGGATTGCAAGGGCTTCTTTGGAAGTGCCTTCGGTTCTGTTCGAACCCGGAACAGACTTGTATGGTTACGTGTCTGACATTACATTTTGAGAGATATAGCAGATTTCTTTCAAATACATTTCTGTTGGTGGCGGAGAATTTATTCTCTTAGCTTAACACCCTTCTCTGAGACGTACGAGCTCAGAGGTTATGTAGTTGAAGGTTATCAGCGATATTTCCCAATCTGGTAATGTGGCATGCTGAGTGCTGCTGTGTGATGATCATTGGTTGATCGTTTGTGATAGGATCATTTGTTGATCGGTTATCTTTGTGATCATGCTTTGGTCATCTGTGGACCCGAAGCATGGCTTTGTTGCACAAAGCGTAGCTTTGTGGACGAGACTTCGTCAGGACCTCACTCCCCGGAAATGGTCGAAACAGGAATATGCGGCAAGGTTATGAGGGTCGCGCCCTTTAGGGTATGTCATTTCCTTCTGGAAAAGGGTGGTATCATGGTATGGAGCCCAGATATTTACTCATGTGGAAACACTATATCTATTTCTGTGTGGTGTTGTTGGTATCGAGCGCTCGGATAAAGGTCCCAAAGGACCGGGGGATGACATATTCGTGTAGTAGTTACCTAGTTACAGAGGTAACCCGGCCTTGTGTTGGCAGAGATCTAACCGTAACGTTAGTTCTCGGGACGTCCCGCCAGAGGCGATCCCATGTGGCAGTAGGAAGTTCCTTAGCCTGACCATTGTTGGAAATCCATTCATCCAATACGTGCCTTGTACGGTTTTAGTTGTAGAACCTGCCATTTAACATGGCAGCTATAGTAGGCATAGCATCATGGTACCTATGCTGGCTAGGATTTATATTATACTTTCGAAATATTTTCCACTATGCACTAGTAATAATATCAAAGAATTTTCCTCGTAGTAAGCATGTTTGACTATCATAAGGAGAAATCTCCCCCATGTGTGCGTTTGCATTGTGTGTGTGCCGGGAGGCCTTATGGTAGTTTCATTTTCCAAAAAGCATTGCGGATTTCAAAATTTAAATTTTCTTGTTGCTTGTTTAAAGATAAACTGTTTTGAGTTCTCACACCAGTCCCATGACTGACCTGGAGTTTATTGTTCCTTTCCTAAACTCTGGGTGCCCACTATTTTCCACACGGGCAGTCTAGAGTTAGGTTGTCAGGTTATTCTGGATTCGGAAGTTGCTGTGCAGATGTTGGAGGCGAGCTTGGATAGCGTAGTCTATTATCTATTGTATATAGTATTCTTTTCCGCTGTTTTATTGTTGTACACTCTGATGATGTGATGTATGTATAAAATGTATAGTTCTTTTGTTTCAATGATATTCATTTATCTATTATATGTTGTTCCGCTGCGATTGTGAGATTCTGATATTATTCCCTGTTCTGTTGTTTGTTTCTGTTTCTTCTCTCTTTTCTCTCTTCTTCTACCTCTTTCTTCTTCTTAAACCCTAAAGATTCGGAAGTTCGTTCCTCTTTGGCTGGATTGTGGTGGAATGTTGCCAGCTCAAGGAAGTACGGATTTTCGGTTCTTTACATTAAAATAAAGTATTTAGTCATTGGTTAAAAATAAAAGTTAAGTAATTATGTGTTTTTGACTTAATAAATGAATTACAGTTTAATTTGGATATTTATTGATAAAATTTTATTTTATTAATCATAAGTTAAATGATATTCAAATGAATATTTTTTGAAGCGTGAAATATGATTTTTATAAGTTAAAATGGCTAAAAATTGAAATTTTAATGTTGCTGAAATGTTATTACAAATCTGGAATTAGTATTGGTAGCACTTCAGAAATGCTATGGGTTAAGATAGCATTTGGTGAGTGCTATCAATTCTAAGACTAACTATGTTCTGAAATAATAATAAAGCTACTGCAGCACTTTGTAAGTGCTGTTGTTGCTGAATGTAAACTGTTTTGCAAAACTAGTAAGCTACTGCAGCACTTTGTAAGTGCTGTTGTTAATGAAAGTAAACTGTTTGAAATAAGAACTAAAAACTTATTGTAGCCCTTCGTAAGTGCTGCTGTTTCTGAATTTGAAAATGTTTTTGAAATACTAATATATTACTGTAACCCTTTATAAATGCTGTTGTAGCTGAAATTTACAATGTATTGGAAATTTTATACTTAAATGGATGAACTTAGAAATGCTACAACTTTGAAATGAATATTATTTGACATTGAATTTCAATGGTTTAAATGAATCTTATTTTGTAGATATTAACATTAAATTTAAATGGTTTAAATAAATGTGTTTCATAGAGTTATGATTTTTCTACATATTATGATTCACAAATGGTAACATTTTCAAGTCTAATGATTTCAAAGTATTATGGTTTCAAAGTGTTTGGTCTCAGAAGTGTTATATCTTTGTAAGAACTATGGTTTTGGAAATGAATTTTATTTGAAATTGAATTTATTTAAGAATTGTCTGTAAATATATTAATTTGAAACTTATTGAAGTTGAAGATTTAAGAACATGACTTTATAAAATGGTTTGGGTTAAGATGATTCAAAGGAATATTCCAAGTTTAATAAATTGAAGGAAATATTCAGTGATTTTGAAATTTGGGTTTTATTTAAATGATATATTGATTTGGTTTTTGAATTTAAATGATATATTATTGCTTTGGTTTGAAATGGAAATGATATATTGATTTGGTTTTGAAATGAAATAATATAGTATTTAGTTTTGAAATGGATATTATTTTGGAAAGTAATGGTATTTGATTTTAAATGTTTTGGAATAGAAATGTTTTGAAATAAATATTCATGGGTTATAATAACGGTTGGTTGTTAAAGAGACCGAGATCGGATATGAGCTTACTCTCTGTCGATACCGAAAACCATTTTAACAAACGTGTACGTTGTGGAGATTCAAGAATGAAGTCGGATGGCGGCGGCGTTCCTTTGGGGTATATACGTGGACTCGACTCCCGTGAGTTGGCATAAGGTGGCTAAAACAAGAGCGATTTCGGAACAGTGAGGTAGCTCCTCTTATCGGACACACTCCTTCGATACCATTCTATTACTTTGTGATTGATTTGGGACCTTTGATTTTGGGGGTGTAGTTCGAGGTGGGCGGTAGCTGCACGCTACTCATCAACACCAGTCAGGATGCGTAATTGGTATATTTACCCTGGCATTGCCTCGTTGTGCCATGTAACCTACCAAGCGCGTCTTGTATGATTTTGGTTTTGTGCCATAACCTGTGGAGTATCCTCTGGTGGCTTCCTGATCAGGAGGGACTATGGTACTGGATAGACTACTGAGACTATTATGTGTTAAGGGGAATATTGGGTCACTCCTTAACGCTATTTTAAAGTAAGTTTACTTTACTTCCAGACATTATTATAATAGCATATATTATTACATAATAAATAGTTTAACAGATCCTTAGAGGATGGACGGTCCCAAGCATCCTTTAAGTTACTTGTACCTTTCTATTATAGTTCACTTGAGTTGGTTTACATTGTATAAGTATGTATGTCCTGACTCGAGTGTTTTGTATTTTTCTTTACGCTAGGGTCAGACTGAGTGATACAGCATTTAAGACTCACCTTCGGAGTTGGAGCTTTGCTTGATGATCCAGCTATCTGTTTCACTTTCAGTTATTCAGTTGATTCCAATTATCCGGTTGATTCTAGTGATGTATTCTGATTTATACTTGATTATCATATTTAGACTTTTGTTGTATCTTGTCACTTCTGTTGCAGCTTGTTTAACTCTGATGTATATATATAGTTGCTTCATGAACTACTATCTCTTTGCTTCCGCTACGTTATTATATTACTCTGTGTCTGTGATCTGTGATTTATTTACTGTATACTCTGAGTTTTGCCAAATTTAAATTAACAACTCGGTATTTTGAGCTATTCAAGTCAGACGTGTGTGGTTTTATCGTCGATTTGAATGGCTTAAAATAGTAGGATGTTACAGGTGGTATCAGAGCTTTGGCTCTTGGAAAACTTAGCATATATGGTAAATTTAATTACAGAATCACTTTCGTTCGAGCTTGAATTCTTTCCTCTTTGATTTGAATTTTCTTTGAAATTTGGATGTTCCCTCGGTTCCGAAATCCATTCTTTTCCCTCACTATTCGTCTTCTTTTGATTTTGGAGTATTCCATAACTCCACTTCGAATGAGCTTTCTAATGGGTCGGCGGTCTCGCCAATCTTAAATGGATTTGCAACATGTGGAAACTCCTTTACAATAGCATCTATTCACCGGAGATTAATACATCCTCAGTTTAGATGTTAATATCTCTTGTTGTCCCGAATTCTACCTCTTGAGATCGAATGTAGATTTGCCTTCGAATTCCACATCGATCTAATTCTTGAAGTCGCGGTTGACCCGGTTAAGGTTGACTGCAATTTATATAAGCTTATCCATTTTCTTATTCGGTTAGTTAATCATCTTATCTTTAGTTCCAACTTATCCTCAAGTCAAAATTTTCTTTGATTTGAGTTAATCAAATTTGAATCTCTATCCTTGCTTTAAAAATATATTCCTATATAGTGTATTTGTAAATCTATATTTGAAATGTTTTATATATTGTGTTGTTTGAGTTATTAATGTTAATTGGGGTTTTCGATCGATCCGTCTGATCAACGTTATCGATAGGATCTCCAAAACACTTGAACAGAGCAAAACCACATAATATAGTTTTCAAATTTAGTAAATGAAATAAATTTTGTATAATTACATTGTAAATGTATATAAGTATAATTTTCTGAATTTTGATAGTTAATTGAATTGGATGTTGAGAAATAATATCGACTCTGTATATATAGCTTGTAACCATTGGCTTTGTTTCATATATAAAATAATTAAACATTAAAACATGGCTATAAATTAATCTGGAAATTTAAATGAATTTAAAACAAGAAACTAAGAATTTAATTTTCGATGGTTTCAAACTTTGTGTTTAAAGTTCTAAAGCATGTATTATTTAAAGTATTTGAAGCAGAAATTGTTTCAAGGAATTTTAATTTGTAAATCAGTGCTCTTTTCTTTGTCGTTGGAAAATAGTTTCGGCGATGACTGCAACATCATCGATATTCATTTTTGAGTTTCGAAGTGAAGAGAACATTCTGTAGTTTTGCTACAGTCTTCCTTTGGAGAATTAAATTTATTTGGATTTCTAAAATATGACTTGATTTATAATATATGTGATATAAGATTTAAAATTTGATTTGATATATATTGTGTATATTTATTTATCTCTAAAATTGTTTGAAGTTAATCAGAAATTTAATTCCTAAATTTTACCTTAAAGGATAATTTCAATTATAAAAGTAAACAAAATTTTGAATAAACATTTAAGCTGGAGATAATTGAATTAGAAAGTTTTATTTGTATAATACTCAATTGCATTCCAATAACTTACCTAAATTACTCAAAAGTTGAATACGTAATTGGATAATATACAATATAAAACGAATGTTATAAATAAAATTTGAGTGATTATAATAAATGTTATACACTTAAATTTTAGTTATAAAAGATTAATAGAGGTAAATAGAATGAAAATTTATTTGAATAAATACAATATAAATGGTGTTAAAGGAATTTATAAATAAATTGGAATAGTTACAATAAATGTAATTATATTTAATATATGTGATGAGATATATCAAGTGGAATGAATTTAATAATAATTTGGAATAAAGAAGAATTAAATTTATTGAACAAATTATAAGTATAATAAATGCTTTTTCCAAATTCATGATTTTATAAATTGATAATTGGATGATAAGATAATGAAATTAGAAATAGTTAAGATTTATTTGACTTAGGTGAAATCGAGTATTAATTTAAGTTGATGAGATATTTAATATATGTGATGGTGTTAAAGGAATTTCTAAATAAATTGGAATAGTTATAATAAATGTAGTTATATTTAATATATGTGATGAGATATATTAAGTGGAATGAATTTAATAATAATTTGGAATAAAGAAGAATTAAATTTATTGAATAAATTATAAGTATAATAAATGATTTTTCCAAATTCATGATTTTATAAATTGATAATTGGATGATAAGATAATGAAATTAGAAATAGTTAAGATTTATTTAACTTAGGTGAAATCAAGTATTAATTTAAGTTGAAATTTTCATGGTTTTAAATTTATCATCTTATCTTGTTTTCCAATCTCTTTTCTTTTGGGATGTTCCTATTCTCCTGCTTCCTAAAGCGGGAAATTGAATTCTGAATTGATATTATTCCTGAAGTTCGACCTGTAGTTCTTCCTCCAAGAAGAACTTATCTTTACCTTTCAGTTTGGAAAACTTTTAAGGAATGTGTGGTACTCATTCAAATCTGAGCACTACTTACCATCCATAGACCGAAGGTAAAATGGAAAGAGTGAATCAGATTCTAGAGGATCTTCTCCGTGCCCGTGTTCTTGATTTTGGAGGACTTAGGAAGATCATCTCCATCGTGTGGAATTCACCTATAACAACAGTTATTAGGTATAATTTCAATTTTCTCTTCATCTTGTCAAAATCCTATCTCATTCTATCTTGTTTCTCCATTTTTGTGTCTTGTTCCTTTTCGAGGATGAAAAGATATGAGAAATTTACGTTTGGGTTTCTACAATATGCTTTATATAGAAAATCCACCAGAATATTTCTCTCCTCAATCAATATCCAAAAAATTGTAATCAATTCTCGATTCTCTTTTAAAAGATCGTCATATCAAAGGCACGCCCTCGTTGGTCATTGGGCAGCTTCTTAATGTTTGAAGGATGCGAACATTGCCACACTTCTATTAAGTCTATGATATTTATCAGAGAGAATGTTGTGATCCTTTAATTGTTTATCTAACTCCCTATATAAACTATTTATTTCCGCTTGTTTTCATTCAAGCTTGGTTTTATAAGGGTGAATGGATTTCCTTCTTATCTAAAATAAACGATTTAAACTATTACTATCTTCGAAGTGAAAGATGTTTAAACAAAGAATCACATACCTGAGAAATAGGAAAGAAACCTGCTCTTCCACTCTTGATTATTCAACATTAATATAAGTAGGCTCCTCCTGAGGGTTTGAAGGCGCAGGGGGTTCAGGCGAACTTGCTTGATGAGAAGATGAATCGAGATTGACTTTTTCAAAAGTTATCGTGTTATCATCTCCATCATTCTCAGGATCATCAGATTAACCACCTCCATAGCCGCTTGAACCTTGACCTCTGTCAACATTATCATCGACGTTATCATTATTATTATCACCATTATCATCATCGTTGTTGCTGCCTTCTTCTTCGGCAGCCTCACCTTTGTCACTTTCATCTTCGGAGTCGGATTCAACTTCGAAGGAAGGAACTTCAAAAGATAGGATTATTGAGGCATCGATTTCCTCCCTTTCGGTGACTTCAATCCACTGCTACATCTTTTTGACTTTGTCTATTATTCTATTTAAAAGAGCAATGGCAAGAGAGGGGAAGCTCAATTCAGGGCACTTATTGACATTATTAGCGTAGGTGAGTGTCATAGCATCTTCAAAAGAATTCATGATGATATCCTTAGGGGAAGTGTCGAGAAATTAAGACACATGCCGTTTTGCATATGAAATGGTGTCGATAGCTAGTTTTAAGGAATTTTTTTCTTTAACTTCTCCTTTAAGGAAGATTGTTTGGTCGCCATTCGAGTCTTTTCCTCCTCAAACTCTTTCAAGGTCATTTTCAATGCTAAATTTTCATCGACCAGGAGTTGATAAGCTTTTCTCTCTTTCGAAATAATAGATTCCGATTAGGCGAGAGAGTCGCTCAATAGCTCCAATTCAATAGAAGCCTCATTTTTATCCGCAGATAAAGAGGAAACTTGATTGTTTAGGTGAGAAATATCCTTCCAAAGCTTAGATGTTTCTATGGAGGATCTTGACACATTGTTAGGTAAGGAGAACCAGCTCTTGGAAATCTGAAAGGAAAAGTACAAACATAAGTCGAAACCTTGAGGAAAGGCAATAATAATAAAGTTAAGTGATAAGAAACCTACCAGAAGTTGTTGTTTAATTAGAAAGCGATAATGATCCACAAAGTTAGGAATAAAGGTAGGCGGAAAAATTGACGAAAAAGATGAAGAGTTTAAGATCGATTGGATCATCATTTCAAAGTTGCTAGAATGCATTGCAGGTGATAGTCCGGGTAGATTCAACCGTTGAGAAGAGGCCAAAGTCCCCAAACCTTTTGCATCTGCTCGATCACACTTGAAGAGCTGGGGATGACGATGCGGGAAAGTGGATCGGCCTTTTTGGGCTTAGGTTGATCGTGATAAGCTGTGATGATTGGGCTTTCTAGAGATTTGTCGATATCAACAAACTCCCCTTAGATCAGTGGTGGAGAATCAAGAACTTCGACGATTTTGTTTTTCTTTGGAGATGGTCCCACCAAGTCATTTTCCCCAATTTTCTTTTGGCAGCCATCTTCGATCTAGTAATGGCTTAGGAAAAAGATGGTGCATGAGAAGTTGAAGAATAGAGAGCCAAATCACTTGTGGGTTTTTTGACTTGAGGAGCAGCTGCAAAAAATTCAAAAAAAATTAAAAATCAGAAAAGAAATTTAAGAAGTAACGAAGGAATAAACTATAGGTACAACATTTAAAATTACCGGAGTGATCAGGGCAGATTGGTAACATTGGGGAGAATGTGGATCTCCCAAAGAAAGAAAGAGTTTGCCTTAGGATGTATGATGGACCAAAGGAGGTTGGCTAAGTATCTTCTGGCCAACAAGCAAGAGATGGTGCTTTTGTAAATTTAAAGGGTTCGGTAGGGTCAGTCTATTTGCAATCTTAGTTGAAGCGACGATCAACAACTTTACAGTCTTTTGATCTTCTTTATTTAACTCTTTAGCAAAAGCACCTGATAAAAAAAGCATAGGTCATCAAAGGGAAATAAGTAAATGGGAAGATAAAATCTAAAATTAACTTACATGGAGAAGAGAAAGCCCCGCTAATTTTGGGAAAACATTTAACGTAGAAAAATTATGTTTTCTAGTCTCTAAACTTATTTACCCTCTTAGAAATCAACATTTTGGGGACACTTGCTTTGAATATTTTGTTGTTTATGTTGCTTAGCTTAACCTACAGAACTAGATAATTCAAGACTTCAGGATTGAGTGAAGGAATTCCAGATACCAATGCCATATGTTCTAGAGAAAGAAGATATGTGTAAATATTAGGTGTGAGCTGAATAGGAGCAATCCCCAAATAAGCCAAGAACTGGGATAAGAAGTCCAAAAAGGGAAAGAATCCTCCATGCTAGATATGGATTACTATATAGGTGAAAAATCCTTCTGGAGGATTATGACCGGTGTCGTTTTCAGAAGGGGGTGGCTTCTATCCCAGTAATTCCAAAGTCACCGAGGATTGCATTTACCTCATCCTGGGTGGATATTAAAGAATGCTTGGAGATAGCTTCGATCTTCTTGGTGGATTCAGGATTCTGCAATGTGAAATCATTTTAGTTAGAAATCATAGTTTGTTACGAAATTAACATTCTTTCAAAAATGTTGAAAACCTATTACAACAATTTGAATAAAAAGCAAAATATGAAATTTCATTATTCTTGAAAGATTGTTAAAGTTAGAAAAATAAGATTTATTAGGCTTTCGTAGAGTCGAAAGGGAAAATAGAAGTTAACATCCTTTAACAACGTCGAAAGCCCAAGGATAAAATTTTCTGAGCTTCCGACAGAGTCGAAAGGGAGGATGAAAGTACACGTCCGATAAACACAATTGAGTAATTTCGAAAGCTCAATGAAGCATTTTATCAAAAGGAAGTACTTAAAATCCACACAACAAATTTTAACCAAGTATATGCCTCCAATCTCCAATAAACAAACAGAGAGAAGTTTTCGACACCATCGAAACCCACACAATTAGTTTCTATAAGGGGATGTGAATATTGTCAAAACCTTATATGCCAATTAAGTCGAGAGGTGCCAAGTTTGAATCATATTGATGAAAAATAAAAGGAGTCGGGACGTTTCAAAAACATTGCTAAAAGATAATGATTAAATCTCAGTTAATTACAAAAGATTTCGATAGAGTCAAAAGATGGTATATGGCTTTGAAAGCATAACAACAATAAAATTTTAATCAGCATAGTAGGTTTCGACTAAGTTGGATATAGTAGATTTCATCTAAGTCAAAACATTTGACTTGAATCACAACTTATACAAAGTATGCTTTCTTTATTCTGTTGACAAAATGCATGTATCTCTAACTTAAACAAATTGGAAATAAGTATGCACTAAAGGTGGTGAAACCTATAAGGAAAAGTTTATTTTTCGAAAGAGTGTATCAGGTAATTATCTAGTAAGATACAATAGCCATCTTTTTCAAAAGGTATCTAGATACGTTGGAATACAAAACTTCTTTCGAAAACGTTGACTTCATAATAACTATACTCTATAACCTTTCAATGAGGTCATTCAAATGAAGCGCTAGGTTACCTTTCTACCCCATCGAAAGAGGCTAAGAAAGCAAAACAAAAGTTGCCGCCTTAATCCCTTTCAAAGGGGTAGAAAGAAAACATAGTTCCAACAAATTTTTATTCTTATAGCTCAAAGCTTCTAGGCGAAGTAAATAGAAACTTCCTTCTTCCCCAAACCCGATTTCAACCTTAAAATTCAAAAACCAATAGGAAAATGGATTTAAACGCAATCAACTATTAAAAATTTTGAAATCTTAGAGATGAAAATTTGAATTCTCTAAAGACAACAATCACAATAAAATTTAGACTATGTTGGATTAAAATGAAGATTTCAAGAAAAACGAATCGAATCAAACCATGAAAGTAAATTAAGGAATGCTTTCGGCCAGATAAAAACTTAAATGGTTGCAAGTAAATCAAAATGATAATTCAAAATCCAAACAGTGAAAGTTTGAGAAATCAAGATTCGCTGTGAATAAAAATTGAAAAAAAAACGAGATAATAGAGATTTACTTTAGATATGGATTCTTGTTTGTTGGAGACAAAAATTGTTTGAGATTTTAAGAACTTTTCTTTTTGCCCAAAGTTTATATCGATTGCAGGTGAATGAAAGAAGAAAGGAAGAGAACTTAGTTTATAAGAAAAGTCGGCAAAGGCAGCAAATCGTTCAATCAGATTGAAATGAACGGCTAAGATTTACACTGGAATATGATAAAGCAGGAAACACTAGGAGTTTCAAAATGGTTAATTTGGAAAGTCAAGGGCATCCCTTCATGGGGGGAGGGGGGTTGTGGGAAAATGTTCATATCAAAAACCCTTTCGATCTTGTCAAAACCAGAATGGTTAAAAGACAAATTAGAACAAGAGAAAATAGCTCCAGCAAGACCTTCCGAAGGAGTCGAAGGGATGCTATATCCAAAGACTAGAAGTATTATAAACTTTTGAAGGGGCCGAATAAGTCCAAAGCACTCTTCTACTTCAGTGATACCCTATTGAAGAAGATGCTTCCACATATATGAAGTCCATTCAAATGAATTGAAGAAACACCTTTCGAAGAAATGAATAATAACCCTTCATATGTGCGCCAAACCTTTCGAAATCAAAGGTTTCGCCGTCATTCAAACTACTCAAAATGATGACTTGGTCAAGACAACCCTTTCGAAAGCATAGCCATGCCTTTCAAACCATTTGGAACCTTTATATCAAGGAAAGGTTTTGCGTCAATTCACAAGCATACAGTCGGAAGCTACCTACCGCGTCGAAACCATCAACATTTCTACAACTTTGAAACCATAGGAAACTACATATCGAGAGAGTCGAAAGCTTGTGCCTTGCTTCTTATAACAACAAAACAATACAAAGAGAGAAGATGCAACCATCACTTTCGACAAAGATGGAAGCATTCGAGCCCATTTGAAAGCATTGCAGAGGGATGCGCCAATGTCAAAGAAGTCGAAAGGAGCCAACTCACATCTATAAATTAGACCCAAGGGGTCTGGTTTATGGGATCAAATTTCATTCACTCCATACTTGTAGTTTCTTAAATTTGAAAATTTGTAAACCCTAATTTTTAAATCAAATTGGGGGAAATTGATTAGCTTTGTCATCATTAGATAATTAAAGGGTAGACTTTAATATTTTTGATTATCTAGCTGTTTGAAGACTTATTGGATTTATCTATATTTTACACGTATCAACTTCATCAAAAGGTGCCTTTGGAGTGGGTTGAAACCCATGTTTTCCAGGTAATCCAAGTCTTTAACTCCAGAATCACCACTTAACAAACTCTCACTTTTAGTGGATCGAAACCTCAAAACCTAACATGTTTTCCCTTATATTTCGGAATCGGCCCCAAGTCATTCAAAAACCTAACTTTTGACAAGGTTTAAACCATTCTAATAAACCATACCTTGAATCCTTAGACCCACCCTTAAAAGTTTCATTGTCGTTTTAAAAGGAAGGTTTTGAAAGGATAATCAAACAGCTTCAGTAAGCTCGAACGGCTCAAAGAAAAGAATAAAGTGGTTCGACTAGGTCAAAAGGTCAATGAAAGAAAGCTTTGCAATAAATACCTATTCAAAAGGATGAATCAAAGGAATAATTTAAATCATTGTTACCTTTACTTAACCAAAAGAGACCAAAGAGGACCCACTCTTACCTTAAACTCTACTTTAGGGTGTTGACAAGTTTTCTAGCTAATATAAACACTTTACGATTTGCCTTTTATTTAAAAGCGATTTAGTTTTAGTTTACAAAACTTACGTTCAAAACATAAATATTTCCTCCAATGGCAATCCTTCCAAAACCTCTTTAGGAGAATTTATTAGAACCCTTAGTTTATGATTTCGACGATGACAACTATACAATGGAAATTATATATATATATATATATATATATATATATATATATATATATATATATATATCTCATACGACTTTACAACAAGACAAACCACTACTGTGACAAGATGATGACCGAAGCACTAAATAAATTCATTTACAAAGTTACGCGAAGATCGAAGGGAGATGCACTCAAGAATAGACCTAGGAGAACTTCAATTAACAGGTTCAGATGTCTGAATGCAGAACTTCAGATGTTTGAACGTAGAAGATGAACAAAAATAATAAAAACTCTCAGACGTCTGAGAACACCATTCAGACGTCTGAAACTTGGCTCGAGGTAGTTAATTCAAATTACAACTGTCATCTCAGAAGAGACACAACTCCATCTCTCCTTCGCAACTCTTCACCAGTGAACAGTAACGACTCTAGACTGAAAGGAAAGAGATGTGACTACTAGAAGCAACCCTCTACAACTATATAAGCAAGAATGAAAATGAATCAAAGAACTTACTTACTTCTTACTTGTCTAATTAACTCTACTATCTTGATCATCTAATTATCCACTTGCTATCCAGTCTGCAAATCTGAAATCATACACTTCCATATTCTCATGAGCAATATTGTATTCAATCATTCAAGAGATATAGGAATTTCAATTGTACGATATAGTCAAAATCTGTGTAATAGAGGACACACACTTGCCAAACAAACTCTGCTATTGTAAACCTGTTCCTCCGGGTGAAGTGAGGGTTATTTGGTGAAAGAAAATTCCAAAGAGGAGCTTCGGGACTGGACGTAGGACGGGAGGTCCGAACCAGTATAAAATCTCTGGTGTGATTATTCTTATTTACATGCTTTATTATTGTTATACTATAGTTTAAATTAGTCATATACTTGTCATTTGTATAATCGATCCACCATACGTTAGACTTTCAATTGGTATCGGAGCTTTGTTTGATCAAAAGGACTGTAACCAATTTTTGAATCACTAATATAGCGAGTATCTTTCAAGAAGGTCAGTCTATCGCACGTCCCCCACTATTTAATGGCTCCAATTATGCATATTGGTCAACCGTATGCATATTTTTATGGAAGCCAATGGTCAGAAGTATGGTCTGGTACACAAAATAAATATGAAGCACTCGACACTGCTATGAGCACACGGACCGATGCACAAAAGGCCTTAGCCTCAAACAATGCTAAAGCTTTGAACGTTTTATTTTGGTCTCTATATAAAAATGAATTTTCACATGTCATTTTATGCATAACTGCGTTTGACATTTGGCGTAGCTTACAAATTACACACGAAGGTACAACAAAGGTCAAACAAACTAAGATTTCAATCTTGCAGAACCAATTCTCCTCATTCAAAATGAAGCAAAATGAAACTATTGTTGACATGTATTCTAGATTTTAAACTATTCAACATGATCTTATGGCATTAGGAGTTAAGTTTACTGATTTTGATTTAGTTTCTCGGATACTCAACTCTTTAACATCGGATTTGGAAAGGAAGGTTTTAGCTATTGAAGAAGCTAACGATCTTTCTACTTTCAAGGTTAAAGAGTTGATAGGAAATTTAATGTCCTATGAAGCTAACTTACAGGCAAGAAAAGAACAAAATGTTGAAAAAAAACATAGCATTTCGAGCAAAGAATAATAACTCAGATTTGGATGAAGAAGAGATAGTTTTCATTGCCAAGAATTACAACAAGTTCAAGAAATTTAGAAAGATGACCAAATTTCAAAACGAAGGAAAGTCCAATACAAGAAATCTATCTCAAATCAAGTGCTATGAACGTGATCAATACGGACGTACGAAGAAGGATTGCCCTAAACTCAACAATGAGAACAAGAACAAATTTGAGAAATTTAAGAAGATTAGAGCTTTCAAAGTCACTTGGGACGATTCTGATTCATCAATATCTTCCTAGAGTGATAGTGATTGCAACGGAGAACAAGCTAATGTATGTTTTATGGCTAACACTGATGAGGTATGTCCTGAACTTAGCTATAATGAACTATGAGAGCTAAGTATTGAACTTGATGACAAGTTTAGACAAATCAAAAATTGAATAAAGAACATCTGGCCAAAATAAATAGATTAGAACTAGAAATTGAATTATTAATGGATGAAAAAGTTATTTTAGAAGAAGAATTAGAGATTCCACAAGAAAAATGTAAAAAGTCTATCGAATATGATACATAACTTAGTGAAACAGTTGGGTTAAAACTTGAGAGTAATCATTTGATTAAGGAGAATATCGAACTAAAAAGTAGTACATAAATTTCAAAAATGAAATTTGTGAATTAAAGGATAAACTATAAAAATTACTAACAATGTTTCAAAATTTAACAAAGGAAAACAAGATCTTGATAATTTAATTAAAATTTCAAAACCTTCTGGTAATCGAAATTGATTTGGATTTGAAAAGAATTCACAAAGGAAAAAAGGTAATACTATAAAGCAAAGTATCTTGTATAATTTTTTTTAAAAAGACACTAAAGTTAAGTAAAGAAGTAAAATCTAAAAGTATAATAATTTGGATACCAAAGTCTAATAATAAGTTTATTAGACAAAAACATATTGATAGTTTTCTATCGAGTGTAGTGTTAACAAAAATTATGTTTTTAAAGGACCCAAAACCACTTGGGTATGCCAACCTCCCCTCCTAACATTTAGGACCCTAATAAAAGAAGTGGTTACCAATTAAATTTTTTGTGTTTTATTGGTACCAAAAAATAAAAGTAAGGAGAAATGGATACTCGATAGTGGCTGATCAAAACACATGACCGGGAATGCCAAGATGCTCTCAAATATAAAATATATCGATGGAGGCACCGTAACCTTTGGAGACAACTCAGAAGGATATGTCATCGAAATTGGAGAAGTCATAAACATCGGTATTTCTAATTCTCCTATTATTTCGAAAGTTTTATTAGCAGAAAATTTAAAACATAATTGACTTAGCATTAGTCAACTATGTGATAAAGGTTTTCAAATAAATTTTGAAAAAAAAACGATGCAATATATTTGATAATAATAAAAATTAATTATTTGAAGGATTTCGAAATAAAAATATTTATATTTTGAATATGAATATAAAACAAAATTCGGATTTATGCTTGACCGCTAAACTTGGTGATTCATCGCTATGGCATAAACGATTTTGTCACATGAATTTCAAATATATAAGTAAATCATCAAAACCTGAACTAGTTAGAGGTTTACCAAAAATAAATTATAAAATAGACAATTTGTGTGGTGCATGTCAAATTGGAAAATTAAAAATGAGTTCTTTTAAATCTAAAAATAATATTTCAACAAAACAACCATTAGGATTGTTGCATTTAGATTTATTTGGTCCTATTCAAGTAAGATCTATAAATCATAACAAGTATGTTTTTGTAATTATTGGTGACTTTTCACGATATACATGGACTTTGTTTTTAAAACATAAAAGTGACACTTTTGGTATATTTAAAATATTTGCAAAAAGAATTAAAAATCAAATGAATTTGAAAATTAGAAATATTCGCAGTGATCACCGAGGAGAATTCGAAATGGACATTTTACAAATTTTTGCAATAAAAAGGGAATTAATCATAATTTTTCAATACCACATGCACCACAAAAGAACGTGTAGCTGAATGAAAAAATCGAACATTACAAGAATGTGCAAGAACAATATTAAACAGTAGTAATCGATCAAAACATTTTTGGGCTAAAGCTATTGCCGTGGCTTGTTATGTTTTGAATAGAGTGACACTACGACCAATGACAAAAACCACTTGTTATGAAATATTTTTTTGGTAAAAAAACCTAAAGTATCATATTTTAGACATTTGGATCAAAATGTTTCATATTAAATACTAAAGACAATCTAGGAAAGTTTGATCCTAAGGCCGATGAAGGAATATTTGTTGGTTATTCAGATTGTAGCAAAGCTTACAGAAATTATAACAAAAGAACAAGTATTATAGAAGAAAGTTTACATGTCTCTTTTGATGAAAATTTTATAACTATACAAATTAATGACGACGAAGAAATACATCCAAAAGATTCGTCTAACACACCTCACAATAATAATGAAGCTATTGATCAAAATTATACTCTAGTTTCACCTCCTAGAATTTTAAAGAATCATCCTATAGATAACACCATTGGAGATTTAAATTCTAGAGTAACTTGGAATCTACTTAATCAAATAAGTCATGTTGCATTCGTTTCAAATTTTGAACCAAAGAACTATAAAGAAGCTTCTAATGACGACTTTCGAATTTTAACTATGCAAGAAGAATTAAATCAGTTCGAATGAAATAATGTTTGGAAACTCGTACCAAGACTAGAAGATCAATCGTCATTGGAAATAAATGGGTACTTAAAAATAAAGCCGATGAAACCGGAAATATAGTTCGAAATAAAGCATGTTTAGTAGCACAAGGGTATAATCAAGAAGAAGGAATCGATTACGATGAAACTTTTGCACCTGTAGCTAGATTAGAAGCTATACGAACTCTACTCGCTTTTGCTTGCCATAATAATTTTAAATAATATCAAATAGTAAAATCAAAATGTCATCTCAAGAATTAACTTCATATAATTTTGGACCGCCATCTTCAAACGTATCCACCCCTTCACTTCGTACCCCTTCACCTCCTCGTTCCCTACCTTCTCCTGACTTCTCAAAAAATTGATGGGATAATCACCACTACTGAAGAAAGCCAAATAAGATAAACCGCCTACAATACATGAAAAACTTAATGAAATATCACATTATCAATTCGCAATGATGGATGTTCAAAAGGAAATGTACTATATACAGCAAGGAACAATCAAACATTTGAACTTCCCGCAAAAAGTTCTATATGCTATATATGGTCATTCTCCAACAAAGAAATGTTTACATAAAAATCTCCACGCTCTATACAAACTCCTAGAGATGAACCGTCAACTTTGTCACCAAAACCTCCTTCCTGGTCCCCAATCAACTATGGTGATCCCACCTACGAACCAAATTCATAGGATAGTCAAAAATGGAACCAAGGAAAATAAACTATGACGTTTGTAAAGAATTATATATATATTAGTGTGTACTTTATTCCATTCATTAAATACATTTTTCAAAACTATTAACACAAAAACTAATCTTGAGGTTTTCATACGTATGAAATGGATTCCAAACGTCTAAAATAGGAATCTAGAACAACTGATATATGTTCCTAGATGTCTGAACTCATTTCCAGACATCTGAAGTTACTCACTGTCTTATATTTAAACTTTCTAGACATTTGAATTCTATTTCCAAACATCAGATTTTACTCTCTGTTTCTAAATTAGGCATCTTCAGACATCTGATCCACTATTTCAGACGTTTAGAACTGGAAGCGACAGTTTTTCAAACCCTATATCAAATCGATCAATTCCTTTTCACTATTTTAATTCGTTTTCAACTTAATTATCTTTCTCAAAATCTTATAATCGAATTTCTTACCAATAATGCCACCACATACTGAAAAGATGGGAGATAAGAAAAGGAAGCATGGAGAAGAATCTTCCTCTCAATCATTGATTGTATCTGATACTCAAATAAACACTTGGTTATTTCAGAATCCAATAAATAGACAATGCTTTGACGACTTGGAGATTAAGAAGATGCATCTAGGTCCTTTCTATAGCCTAATCAAATTTCCTTCCTATGACATGGATGACATATGTGAGCAAGGTGAATTGCAAACTCTTATTTCTTTTAATGCCAATGACGTTTCTATCAATCAGTTAGCTATATATCTCTTTTACGCTAATCTGGATAGTCCATTGGTATGGACTACTGAGGACGATAAAATTTGTTTATGGACAAGTGTTTATGGAACATCAATCAAGTTAAACCCCGCTATGATTGGATGATTCTTAGAGTGTTCTTATACGGGTCATAATTTATCTGAAATAGAGGACAGGCGATTCAAACCCCGTTTAATTATGGGAAAATTGAATGCCTCGGCTTTCATCCAAATTCCTTAGGCTACATGCTAGGCTCCTTACCCGAATGCTTATAAATATCATTATCCCTTGATTAGGTAGCCATGAAAAATTACTGATCTTGAACCCAAAGCACTATACGCACTATTTAATCGCACTAAGATCAGTTGGGCTCAGTTCATCTTCGATGAACTATAAGATTTTTGGAATAGATCTCGCCAGACTATCATTTACCCAACTTATATTATGCGAATCCTCAAAGCACTAAACATCCTATCGTACATTTCTGCTTTTGAGGAGTTACCTATCAAATATAGTGGAACAAAATTTTTCAATCTTATGCATTTGCCAGAGGAACCACCATCTTATACGACTTTTCTAGAATGGAGAAATGCACAAGATCAACCTCCTCCTCCTCAACAACAACAACAAGAAGGTATGTTGAAATTCCAAGGTAACTATCTCCACCTCCTCCTTCCTTGTTCGAATATCACTCTAATATGGAGAGTTTAGAAGCACGAACTCAGCCTAATGCCAATGAAAATATTGCTCACTTAACCTTACAAAACCAAGTGATCCTATCTAGAAATCAAATTCTCCTTGGTAAATAAATAGCAAGGCTTGATCACACTTTTTCCACAAGAATTTCCAAAGTTGAAGACTCTTTTGCTTCAGTGGTTTCCTAACTTGATCAAGCACTTCAACAAGCCCGTCAACCTTCTTCTGACTGGTCTACACCTTCTCAATCTCCTCACACATCGCCAAAAACTGGCGATAAGGAGAAAGGGAAATTAGACTCCTCTCATGATGAAATATCTTAACATCATAAGGTAAATATTTTGTTTTACTTAAAGTTCTGGTAAAACACTATCAATATTCCATTGTTTGATGTACTTAATGATGTAACACTACACCATAGATAGGATTTTGGCGCAGCTTTAGGCGGCACATTTGATACGGCTATAAGCCGTATCAAATTTTAATATGGCTTATAGCCGTATCTATATTATTTAATACGGCTATAAGCCGTATTAACATTTGATACGGCTTATAACCGTACCAAAATCTGTGCCTCTTTTCGTGGGAAAATTTTCCCCAAAACGCACACCCTCCCTCCATTTTTTATTTCCATCTTTCTTTTTTTCCACAACATTCCAACTGCTTTAATCTACACCCTATTAATTTCCAATCGCATGCCCTAAAACAGCGACAATCAACATGCCAATGTTGAACGACATCATGGTAAGCATCACTGTGACGGCCCACCCCAAGACCTGCATTAGTAAAGAGAATTACTAAGTAATCCTGTCTACTAATGCAGAGAATAGGGCTGGTTAAGGGCGACCATCATAGTAATACGTTAGTTAAGAGCTAAGCATGTCAATTATGCCTTGATGATTTTTTTTTCATTACCTCATAAGTGGTAGACACGCTTATTCCCTAACTAATGCACACTATGGTGGATTCGAACCATTTCAGAAATAATGTAATATACATGCAGATAGAAAACATCAGTCACAGAACAGCAAACCAAGATCAGAGTGTATATATAGATAAATACATACATCACCATACATCTCCATAATAATACATCATATATAAGTAGCATGGACTACCGAATCACATATACCATTCTATCCCACAAAATAATATACAACAAGACACATAAAAGCAGACGACTCAAAACGACATCCAAGCCAAAATGATAAGTCCAACAAAAGCGATCTAGCTGATCCAAGAAGTGAAGCAATCCAAACTAACCTGCAACTCGGTCTGACCCGAGTGAAAAACACACGGGTCAGGCAAGCTAAACTTATCAGTAGTAAGGATCTCAATAATAAGCGGAATGGGGAGAATCACTCCGTTGTTGCCAACGGAACGATAATATATTCATCATATCATTTATAAGAAAAGGGGACATCGGGGGTTCATCAATTTGTTTCAAAGGAATTCAATAAGTAACATGCATATGGTTTCTCTTAAGGACATCTCTAAGTAGAGTGGATAAGTGATGAGAACCATATAATAAATTCATAAAGAAACATCAAATCATCATAATCTATCATAAGAACTCATTAAGAGTTAAAGGAAATCATAATCGAAATCACCATATAGAATAATATGAATGTAGCCTATATCATACTCAAGGCCATACTCAAATAACACATCACAAAAAGGTGAAATCGAACATAGAAAACTTCATAGAAAATTGCACGTGCTTTTCATCTTGACTAGTACTACTATTATTTGGTACCATACATCATGATGACTTGGGGTCATTAACATCTTAGCATCGTGATCATCTTGATTGACTATAGTCGAACATCGTGATGACACCCAAATCATAAAATCCGAGCAAACATCATGATGATTGGAATCCAGAAATGACATCAAGAACATCGTAATGATTCCAATCTTATACTCGGTTTGTAGTACTAATAACATCTTGAATGTGTCACAACATCTCGAATAGGAACCCAATGGGTGTTAATGTATGTCCCATACCATACATTCGCACCTATTGGTTTACTAATCGTCAGTCGATGCCACATTAGAAAACATTCATAAAAACCCAAATCAAACATACATCGCCTCGGCTCATTGGCGAGTGTAAAGTACCCAACTCATCGTTTCTCATACTTTGGTGAGTTTAAAGTGACATCAAAACTTGTCTCGTTTCATCGACAAGTAAAAGTCCATCTCAAACATCACAACCATCATCAATTCATCATAACAGCCCCGCCTCATGTCCTCGGCAGGTAAAAATATCAACATCTCTTAATATCTTATTTTTATATGCTGAAAATCATCCAAATAGGCTATAATATATTTAGAATAATTTTATAAAGAAAACAGGATTTTTAAACAATGTTTAGAGATTTTTAAATAAGTTATATAAGGAAAATCCGTTCATTAAATAGATTTTCCATTTATAAAATACTTAAAAAAATAATTGCTTAAAAGCCCTTTAAAATGTCTTAAAAACATTTATTTAATCAACCATAATTTATAAAGAATTTACATAAATTTATTCGAAATCAAAAATCAATTAAAACCACCAAAATTTTCAAATATCGACATTTATCGATATTTAGATTGATACAGAATTTAAATAAAATTTAAATTCTTAAAATTTCCAAAACAAGCCAATCATGGTCGGATAAAAGATTTAAACAGTCATCATCAACTAATTCATACAATATTCAGAATCATCGAAATATGTAGTGAAACGGTTAACGGAAGTACTATGAGAAGCAAAAGAAACTCAACCAAGATACTGAGTTTTTGGCTGACTTTGGACAGTCGTTTGGGTTATCAAAATAACCCAGATTTCAGCGATATTTTGCTGCATTATACGACCTCATGATGTCAATAACATATCCAAAATTTGGAGCAATTCGCTACAAAATGAAAGAGTTATGATTTTTTTCAAACATAGCTCTTTTCAGCAAGCCTAAAAAAACAAGATTTTTAGCTGTTTTGAAATAAGGATTATCTATAACAAAATTGCTCATAATTCCATGAAAATTTTCATAAACATTGAGCAACTAATCTTATGCAACATATCAAAAACTGAGATAAATGTGCCAAGAATTGAAAAAGATATGATTTTTCTAATATGACCTATTTTCGGCCAATACACAGAGGTCAGTTTTTGACCAATTTAAACCAATAGTTTTCTATAGCAAATTAACTCATAATTAAGTGAAAATTTCCAGAAGTGCAGAGTACCCTGGCTACAACAACATATCAAAAACTGAGTTTCATTGGCTACGAATTGAACGAGATATGAATTTTCTAAGGTGATGTATTTTCGGCCAAAAATCAAAGATCAGTTTTTGGCCAATTTCAAGCATAAATTTTCCAAGTCAAAACAACTCTAAATTCATTGAAAATTTCCAGTAACATTGGACAATCCAAGTACTGTAACATATCAAAAATTCAAGTTCATTAAATGTAAATTGAAGAAGATACGAATTTTTGAACATGGGGCTTTTTCAGCCAGCAAAACAGAAAACGAATTTGATAAATTAAGCAATTCCATCAACAAATTGATAACAAAATTTGATTTTTTTTCCTTTAGCTTGCTGTAAGAAACTCTTACCTTGCTTACCAAATTGTTTCAGCAAGATCTAGCAAATATTTGATAGGAATTTGTGATCTTTTGTGAAGAAAGAAGCCTTAATAACCTGTAGAAGCTAGAAAATAAACATGCAAAACAACATAAGCAATTAAAAAAAAATTACATCTTGATGAAAACTATTTGGTATTGGAAGGAGATTACCTTTCTCTTCTTAGTTTAGGTGATTATCCCTTTTAATTTCAGAAAAGTAGGATGGAAATTAGGTTTAGAAGGCAGCCATTGTTTTCTCTTTTAGGTTTTACTGTATGTATGCTTTAGGAAGAAGAAGAAATAATTTACGTACAATTCTTTTCTCAACCAGAAGGATCTAAAGAATGGGCTTTGGATCCTATCCAAACCCTCAAAGCCCAAATCAAACCTTAGGAAAAAAACCTTAGGAAAAAACAAAGTTATGTATATATATTTCCACTTAATTTAACACTATATGCATATAACAACTCATTTTCAAGCCAAATAAAATGCATTGATCAATTTGTTTTTGAAATGAAATAGTTATTGTGATAAAATAAAATTTATTTGGACAATAAATATAATTTTTAACAATAAATCCCCATTTTAACAGTATTTTACAATTTGCATAATTTTAGTGTAAAAACACTATTTTCAAAGTATAACTTTATCAAAATTTATTATCTTACCCAAATAAATTTTAACAAATCATTCTAACACTTTTAAAACAACAAAATAATATTTTTCCACAATATTTCATCTTTTATTTTATTAAAGGACATGTTTTCTTCATATTTTTCCTTTTATATTCAATAAAAGGCTAATATTGACAATAATTATCAATATTATCTTATTGACTTAGTTAAAATACAGTAGTGGACTAATTTCACTCCAATACCTCAAAATAAAGTTTTTAAAACTTTATTTCCATCAATTTGCATTTATTTGAAATACACAATTTAAACCAAATTTATTTCTCCATTACATTTTATTCACCATATTAAATTATAACTATCATTATAATTTAATATCATTAGTAATCTCCAATACCAGGGTTGTTACAATCACCGTGTAAGACAGCAGCTGCCTGATAGCCGTCAGTCCGGTCAGCATGATTTGGTTTCACTTATTCACTGGAACGTAGGAGAGTAGTTCTACGATAAGAGCCAACAAAAAAACGAGGAAGAGGGCAAGAAGGTAAATTCCCAGTCCGCGGTCGCCGGGGAATCCAGAGAAGAGGATTTCGACGCGGCGGCCTTTAATCATCGACAGACGCTTTGGCTGAAACCTTCTGCTGTTAAGTCAATCCCCATCTCTTCCGTAGTTCGCTGCCATAAAAGTTTCTCGGTAATTTTTCTGTTATCGGTAGATAATGTCAATTTGAGTTCTGACGGTTTAAAAATAAAAAGAGGTGGGAGAGACAGTTTAAAAATAGTTTTGAAAAATAGGGATTACTACATAATTTGAAAAATAGTTATAATTTGAAATGATGGTTCATGACATTACAATATAAGAGGGTTGAGATGCTCTAATCTTCATTGACCCTTTCAAGTTTATTTGGTAGAATGTTCCAAAGACTTGATAACACCATAACAAGGTGTGTTTCTGTTCATTGCTCATTAATGACCTGATAGCTAAATTCTAAAGACATTAGATTCTAATAAACCATACAAGAATAGTCCTTATTGATCGAGTGTATAGGAATTTAATGGCAACTCATTTTATTTTATTTTTGAGAAACGTTTTAGTACGTCCGGCCCAAAATAGTATTTATAATCATGCATTCGGGTTTACCTATCATATCGCGATTACAAAATTTACATATATATGCTATGCACTTCTATAACTGAAAAATGATCTTCTCAACTTTTATGGTTCCATTCATCAATTATCAGATCAACAAAACTCTGTTATCTTTGCGCATAATCAGCCATTACATCATACTAATTTTTATGCTTGATGGAGATCAGAAGGTACAATATATTCAGCAGATTAATAAATATATGGTTTTGACATCGTATATGGTTTTGACATTGTTGTATAAGTTGATAAAATTATTGTTAATGGCGCAAGCCAAGTATCAGGAGAGGGGTAATGCATAGACATTACTCCGGTGCTACAAAATAGCGCCGTTGTAATGGCAAATTTTTTGGAAAAAGTTTGGTGCGAATGTTGTACATTGTTATGACATTGTTGTATATTTGTATCCATGCACCTTATAGTACTCAAGTTTTCCATATGAATTCTATTCTTTTTTGGGTTACATAGTTTCAGCAGGATGGTAACAATACATAAATACAGCCTGTAGATGTTTCATTTTGCAAATAAACTTCTACATGTCAGTTAGGCTTCAGTTTCCCTTTAACCTTAGATATTTAAATTAACTGATGTAGAGTTTTCCCGAAATTCACATTTTGTTTTTGCTCTAGAAAAACGTTGTTGCATCTAAGTGTTTTACCCATGTTTACTCGAGAGTACATAGGTTATGTTTCTATGCATTTTTTGTGATATTGACATGACCTGCAATGATATATCCTGAAAATTTCACTAGATACTTTGTGAGATGGCAAATTCTCTCCCAGTTAGGAAGACTAGGGTGACCAATATTGCGTTTACCTTTGCTGTTTAATTTTCAGTGAATGCACTTAAACTATTTCTGCATTCAACTAAATTGAATTGTACGATTGTTCTAAATGCAAATATTTTTTGTAATTGTTATTTCGATTTTGCTTATTTTTTTCTTAAATTTAGCAATATTCCATGTTGGAAAAAAGAAAAAGAAAAAAGAAACAGTGAGTGTATACTACCTTTTTCACTTCAGCCTACTGTTTTTGATGTCTTATAAATGTTTATCATTTCAATTATATCTTCCCCTAGTTGCTTTATTTTCTGAATAAATAGATTACCCATTTATAAAATTTGAGATACAAATACTGTTGTAGTAATTGTTGTTTTTGCTAGTGGAAGAAATTTTTCGTGTATAAAGAATGAATGAATATGTGCTGATCATTTCATTTTTTAACATTCCAAGTAAATGTAAACAAATTTTACATTTCAAAACCCTCTTCCTTTTACCACAAGCATTTTAATAAAATTTAATAAAAACTGTATACCTCCTTGTACAACATCTCATTTTCACTTAAGTTAGCGGTACTTCACCAAAGTCCCTTCATCCATCTCAGAGACTCAGAGCACGTCAAATTCATTTGGAGAAGTCCACCAAACAAAAACTAGTTGAGACGGCTAAACTCTACCAGTCTACAATTGATGCCCATTCATGCTTTGCAACGGTACCATTTCCTCCATCAAACAACATAAAATTTAAAATACAAAATGAAGTATTATAAAGTTATATACAAAATAAATACTCTGTGACAAGCTGTTTACGAAGGAAGTTGTTACAATGTGATGTGTTGGAGCATCAGTGCTTTTCTGCTTTATGGTTTTTGAATTGAACAGAAGAGAAATTAATCAAGGATAATGCAATGGTATTCTAAAAAATAAATGTACCATTGAGAAGTGAAAGTAGCGTAATTTTGTGGTAATTTTCAGCGTTGAAATTAGAAAGAATAAAAAAGGATGCTTTTAGCTGCTTACTATATTTTCCATCCATGCAACAAAAAATGGCCCAAGTATGATATTAATGTCAAAATGAAAACATAATTCTACAATTTTATGGAACATACGCATTAGAGACATTAGAGACTGCATAATATTCATGTTAGAGACTGCAAAGGTATCCCTCTAACATTGTCCCGAATCAAGAAACACCCCTACATGCCTTTATGGATGAAAAGATCATTACTAAACTTAGCTCATAACAGAACAATTATTTGTCCCATGCTGGTAGGCTCACCATAGTTAAATCCATTGCCTTTACTATGCAAGTATGAAGTATATATAGTATTCTCGCAACTTTATTCTTCCTATTTTATAAGGTTTGGTGACCCATTTTAGCCGTTTTCAATTAAATACTCCAAAATCCAAAGACCTGTGAAAGTAGTGGTTTGGAGAAGTTGATCTTATTCAGTGGAATAAAGCAGCTTGCTCCTCCCACTTGGCTAACTTAACTGGAAATAATGATAGTCTTTGGAAACATTGGCCTCACTCTTATAGAAGATGAAGCAAAGAAAAACTATTGTCGTGCTGTTGTGTTGTGTGTGTTTTCAAGTACTCGTTGGCAGTCCTGTTAAAATACTGGTAATTTTTGCAACTCAATGTCCTATCAGTTCGAACACTCAACACAATTTTTGGCATGCTCTTTGGGCAGCTAAAGGTCTCATAATATTTGTAGAACTTGCACACAACCAATATTGATTTCAGGCTTTAGAATTTTTCCATCTACATTATGGGTTTTCTAACCCTGTATTTCGACTAAACATAAAGTTTCTTTACGGGTCCCTTTCACTCTTATTTTTGAATTTTTTTTCCCCAAACTATTCATCCAATTTCGAACATTCAACCTTTTTTTATCGTACGGTTATTTTGTTTAATATGCATATGCAACCTAAAGTGGCTAGGCTTGACTATAGTGCCCAATTACTTATTATGAATCTCACGCATAATATTAGAATACATGGTTTAAATGCTTATGAAAAGAATCATACCATTCCACAAACTGTTGTAGTCATTCCAGTTTACTGCTGTAAATAATTATATTGATGGAATCATTTCGGCCGTGCTTGACTTCTACGTTCGTCATAATTGTACATGCCTGTATTTGCTAACATTTAGACAATAGTCATTCATTTGTCTATCAACTGCAATGCGTTTTTTAATGGAGTTCTTTTAGATGATAACATATTTATCACTTGCTCTATCATTTAGCTCATAATATGTCATGGTTTTATTGTCCATGATTATAGTACATGGCGTCATAATTGTTTTTATAGACCCGCCTGTATATAAGTGTTCACAATTTACATTGATAAACATAATTTGCAACATCTAATGGTTAGGATGGATAAATCTTCCAATTCTCATTCAGATATTGAATCTGAAACAATCAAAGTATAAATTTTTTTTAACAAACAACATTTGCAATCAATCATCCACTTTTATACATTTCCAAAAGGAGAAAAGAGTCACAGGTCCCAGTTTTTAATATGGTTATATAAAAAGTCCTTGTAGAAATTAATATGTAAATGTGGAAAATATGATATAGGAGGGCAGTATGTCTTTCAGCATAGACAAACAATGGATAAATGAATCAGACCTAAGTTCTACATACTATATAGACGGGGTGCAGAAGTTTATTAGTTTTGTTGAAGAAAACAGTGGTAAGAAAGGATTGTATTTATGCCCTTGTACCCGGTGCAAAAATATGAAGACTATCAAATTAGATGACATTCATTTTCATTTACTTAGATGGGGTATTATCCAATCGTATACAACGTGGTATTTTCATGGGGAAAAAAGGGCGGAGATGGAAAAAAGCAACCAGTTAGTCATGGCAGAACTACTGCCGAGTCTGAACATATTAGGATGGAAGATCTGGTCAATGATGCAGATAGATTTCATCATTTTCAACCTACAAATTCATTGCCTGATCATGCTAATGTTGGACAGTAGTCTACTGATTATCCAGATTGGCATGCCAATGAAAGTAAGAAGTATAAATCGCTTTTTGGTAGCGTAAAAGAGCCACCGTATCCTTCATGTTCAAAAGGGATTACGAAGCTGTATGCCATTGTGAAACTGAATAGCTTGAAGACCCAATACAGCTTTTCAGATAATGGTATGACTGCACTTCTCGAACTAATAAAGGAGTTACTCCCCGAAGGTAACACGCTGCCGACAAAGTACTCGGATGTGAAGAAGATCATTAAGCAAGTTAGGATGAATTACAAAACTTATGATGCATGCATCAATGATTGCATATTGTACTGGAAAGATGATGCGAACAAAGTTTCTTGTACAAATTGCAATGAACCAAGATATATGACATCATTAAACGAAGAGAGAAAATGCACCAAAGTACCTCGAAAGACATTAAGACATTTTCCTTTAATTTCTAGATTGAAGAGACTGTATACTGTACCATGGATGGCAGATGCAATGACCTGGCATGGTCGTGCCAAGTCTGATCCAACCGTAGTGCGTCATCTATGTGACACTTCTCAATGGAAAGTCGCAGATTCATTTGATCAAACTTTTGCTGCCGAGCCACGAAATGTCACACTTGGAATAGCAACAGATGGTTTCTGTCCACATGCTTCTCTCTCCAACACTTACAGTTGTTGGCCAGTAATTGTAGTACCATATAATCTTCCTCCGTCTATGTGCATGAAAAGGGAGTTCTCAATGTTAACATTGTTGATTTTTGGGCCAAAACAACCAGGAAAGGATATTGATGTTTATTTACATCCGTTGATAGACGAGCTAAAGCAGTCATGGGAAGGAGTAGTTACATTTGACTCGTTAAATAAATCTGAGTTCACAATGAGAGCTAGGGTGTTGTGGGAAATCCATGATCACCCTGCTTTTGGGACTTTATCGAGATGTACAACTCACGGTAACTTTGCATGTCCTGTTTGTGGGGAAAACACTTGTTCTTATTATCTTCCTGAAAGTAAGAAGATGTGTTTCATGGGACATCGACTGTTTCTTCCTAACGGACACAAGTTTCGATACGATATGACAAATTTCAACAACGAACAAGAACTTCGTCGTCCTAAATGGCCATTGACTGGTTTTCAAGTTGAAAAGAAAGTAGCGAATATCAAAATGAAAGTTGGTAAAAAAAAAGAATAAATTGGTCGAAAATGGAAAAAGTCAACCAATGAAGATGTTGACAATATTTCTGGATGGTATAGGAAGTCTATCTTTTTTGATTTATCATATTGGAAAGCAAATTTGGTCCGACATAAAATTAGTGCCTTTAAATATAAATACACTATAAAACGTACCTTTGTCGATTTTCTATTGCTTGCAGCTGCGTAATTTTTTTTTAAGAGTATAACATTTTGTACCTTATTTTTATACAAACCATTGTCATTACTTGTTGTTGCTTAAAAATAATAATAAATGAGCCTAGGCATTGCAGTTGGTAATGTTAATTAAGCTCTATTGATAGCTGCCTATAACTATTTTAAATTATTCATGGTATAAGGGTAAAACAAGTTTAAAACACATAATAGAATCCGAGAGGGTAAATTTCAATGTTCTTTATCTCTAAATGTTAAATAATCTAAAAGATGCTGGTATCATAGAGGCATATAATAATGCCAAATTCAGCCTTGAAAGAATTATGCATTGCTACACTTTCGAAAATCAACAAAAATCAAAAATCAAATAGCTTAATGAGGGTGACTAGTGCATAATTTCTTTTATGCAGGTATGTTCGATAAGAAAAAAAACAATAGCATCAAACAGTTGTTAGATTTTAATGGTAACCCCTTTACTAACACTGAAGCCCTTCAAAATAATGCCTTATCATTTATCTCATCCATTTTTAATTCAGATGCTATTAGCACTAATTTCCCAAATGTTATTTGCAAGAAAGTTTTATCGGAACAAGCCAAAATATTGATTTTGCTGAAAGTTCACATAACTCGAAACTTAAGTTATATTTAGAAGATGGACCGCTAGATCGTAAGTTACCACTCGATATTCTTTCATTTTAGCAATCTAAACAACTTAAATTTCCCGTTCTCTCTTTCACGGCAAAAGATGTTTTAGCAATCTAAACAACTTAAATATCCACTTTTATGCATAAGCGATGGAGGTTGAATGTTTTGTAGTCGTATATATATGTTCCAATACAAAGATTTTAACTTAAGATCTCTTCTTTACTAAGGAACCTTCATTTTGTAATGCACTATTGCAAACACTCATTGGTTATCTTACTGAGTTAAATAAATCAATTTTGTATATAATTTCAGGGTTAGACTTTTAACATTGTGTTGAAACAATGTTTGTAAAGTCATAGTTGCAAGTAGTATTGCAAAACTTTGTGGAATACAAACAATTTCAAAGTTTAATTAATACATCTTGATAAAATTTGACTGTAAATACTATAAGGACAATTGAAGCTTACTCTGATATAGTTGTGATGAGGCACTCAACAAAATGTACATTGTAACAATCAGAAGATTATTTACTCTGCTGCTAACACCCAAAACACTATATGTACAATCTGCTTAACTGTGTATACACATCTGAGATGGTAGATTTATCCTTTTGAGCTTCAAAATCAATACATAAATTAATTATACCTTAACAACTAGATGAACAAGAATTGGAAAAACAAAGGCAATTATGAACATATTCATCTTATACTTTGTTGCCTCAGTTAGCTAAATGTGTGTGATTTAGGTATATGAAATCTCTTGGATAATGTGGTGTGAAATTTTGACTCATTTTTGGTGTGCTGTTTCCACTCTTTGCTCTAAGTTTAATTGATTTTATTTGTACAGTGTTAATGCTGCATTGGTCAAATATTTCATTTTGTAAGTTGTCACACTTTCAATGTCATTAATTAAATAAGGGAACAAGAAAGATCGAATAGGAGTAACAGTATCATTACGAGTTCAAGTTCGAGTTATGCAAACTTTCAACAAACTCATCTAGTGGATATTTCTAGATGTAGTTATTATAGTGGATGAAATTTTTATTGATCTATGTTTTTATAACATTTTTATTTTCAATGCATGCATCTTCTTTTAGTTGAGACTGACCAATTTAAACCTTGTATATTAACATTTTGATACTTTAATGCAGCTATGGAGCATGAGTGACTTGATCTATAGACCACAAGAGGAAGTTCTTGATGAGCTTGAGAAGTTTAAAGAACACATCTTGTCCTATGGGCCTCCTAAAGCCTAGCAACCCGTTTTAGTTGCTTTGTAGCTGGACTAGTTGATCTGAAACTACTATGCTACGTGATCAACTGTTGTAGACTGATAAAAGCTAACTTTAACTTGATGTCTGTTCCTTTGCTTTGATTTTGCTGCTACATTTTTACATTAACATGTTGCTGCTCTACCCTATTCTTACTGTGATTGTGGTTGTTACTTTGATTTGCCCTTGGGTTTCGTGTTTTAAAATTTGAGGGGTTTTATTTTTTGGGTCAGCATAATATATATATATATATATATATATCTAATTGGCTAATCTAAATTGGTTCATAGACGATATACTTTAATTTTTCCCAACGCACAATTAGATACGGCTAATAGCCGTATCTAATGTGTCAATTAGATACAGCTAATGGCCGTATATAATTGATACATTAGATACGCCTATAAGCCGTATCTAATGAGCCAATTAGAGATGGCTAAAAGCCGCATCTAATTGGCTCATTAGATACGGCTAAAAGCCGTATCAAAATATTAAGCTCGACATATTTTGTTACGGATTTTAGCCGTATCTAGCCGTATCAAAATATCGTTTACGTTGTAGTGCAATCATAACCTATTTTGTCACTAATATATTTTTATGTGTGGTTCTGCGTTATCTTTAAATTCTTTGACTATTTTTGATAATGACAAAGGGGGAGAAAAATAAATATGCACATCTATAGGGGAGATTATATTTAGGGGGAGAAGCCTTCTGTAATTATTATCTAAGTACATTATATAGTTGTCAGCATCAAAAAGGGGGAGAATGTTAGAATCCTTAGTTTACGATTTCGACAATGATAACTATGCAATGGAAACCATATATATATATCATACAACTTTACAGCAAGAAAAACCACTATTGTGATAAGATAATGACCAAAGCACTAAAGAGATTCATTTAAAAAGTTGCACGAAGATCGAAGGGAGATGCACTCAAGAATAGACCCAAGAGAACTTTAATTAACAGGTTCAGACGTCTGAATGCAGAACTTCAGACGTCAGAATGTAGAAAATGAACAAAAATAATAAAAGACTCTCAGACGTCTGAGAACACCATTCATACGTATGAAACTGGGCTCAGGGCAGTTAATTCAAATTACAACTGTCATCTCCAAAGAGATACAACTCCATCTCTCCTCCGCAACACTTCACCAGTGAACAGTGACGACTCTAGACTAAAAGGAAAGAGATGTGTACTAGAAGAAACCCTCTACAACTATATAAACAAGAATCAAGATGAACCAAAGAACTTACTTACTTCTTGCTTATCTAATTCACTCTACTATCTTGATAATCTAATCATCCACTTGCTGTCCAATCTACCAATCTGAAATCATACACTTCCATATTCTCTCGAACAATATTGTATTCAATCATTCAAGAGATATAGGAAGTTCAATTGTATGATGTAGTCAAAATCTATGTAATAGAGAACACATTCTTGACAAAGAAACTCTGCTATTATAAACCTACTCCTCCGGATGAAGTAAGGGCTATTTGGTGAAAGAAAATTCCAAAGAGGAGCTTCGGGACTGGACGTAAGACGGGAGGTCCAAACCAGTATAAAATCCTTGGTGTGATGATTCTTATTTATATACTTTATTATTGTTATATTATAGTTTAAATTAGTCATATACTTGTCATTTGTATAATCGATCCACCATACATTAGACTTTCAAGATTTATATACGATCCCTCACGAACATTTATTACATGCCGACTTTCAACTCGCACAACCTGCCAACTCCTTGACCAAGAATATGTTGGGTTTTCTTAACCCTTTTCTAGTATGATTTTGTAAACTATTATTTAGATGAAATAATATTAACCTTGTGTACTACTCTTAAGTAGATGTCATTAAAGAATAAATCAACTCAACTTCACTAACAATTAATTGTACTATGTTCAACATAGTTCGCTTATTTCTTATCGATGCATCATTATGTATCACATAGAGGAGTGACTTTTGAGATTGAATCTTTATTCATTTTTAGGTATGCTCATAACTCTTTCCAATGTACTCATCCATTTGATCAAATCAAATCATTTCTATCGCATGTTATTTTGCTTGCTTCCATTTATACTCTACGAGTTAACCGTAGACATGCTACCTATGTATCAAATACATATCTCTATGTCGATGATACCTTATTAATGAATATAATGAAGTATGTGGAATCATTTTGGTATTGATACACTTACAATTGCATACATGAATATGTATTAATACGAAAAGTTCATCAACTCTAATGACGCTACCTCTAAATAGGTACATAACGCTTAACTGTTTGAGATATAATTAACTAGTATCATATTATTCATTATCGTATAAAAAAGTTATTTCTCAAAACTACGATTTAGACTATAATTACAAATAATTGTAAATAATTTTAGATACTTCCGTATTTTCTAATGCAACACTTTTGTTATGAAAACAAATACCACATTATGTTTTATTTCATAACAAATATTCGTAATATTCACATTGAAATATAATTACTTCTATTATTCAGTCGATACCAAAAATAGTAATTATTTCATATACAATGTTCGGTATATTTTATGAAAACCATTTTCGTAGCTTTATGCAATCAATCAGTGCTATATGGTATGCTCCCACTATCCATCATTACCTATAATAGCTTATTGAATTCGAAGGTCCATCTTTCACTTAATATAGATTATTTGTTCCATATACTATAATTATATTACAGTGGAGAGTTCTTTGACAAATATCTTGAATTTAAAGAAATGAATATCATAGAAACAATTTTCCATAGGAAAACACATTTTGGAATAGAAATCATATTTCTTATTTCAATATTAAATATCAGTTATTATTACAATTCTCACTTTCGATGTTTCTTTATGAAGCAAAAGTGACCACTCACTCTCTTCATACCAACTGTACCTTAAATCACATCTACTCTTGTACATTCGTTTTTCTTTCTAAATGGTTGAACTATTCAAAAGAAAACCCTTACTACAAAATCATAATGAACTCTTTACAAAAGTATATTTGATTTTCCTAAACATTTAAGGACATCTAGTATGTTGTACTCTATATAAACTGATCAAACTGATAGTTCAGTGATCGAATTCTTTGATCTTTCTTATAGTTTTGGTCTAGTGTAACATTTAACACAACACTATCCTTTTGTAGTCAATCAAATTAAATATTAGATATCATAGTATTGTTTATTGGCCTATTTCAAATTAACTAGCTTCATCATAAGTATTGTACATTATGAATTATGATCGTTTCTCATATAACATTTATATGCAATCGTAGATGGATCAAATATCCACAGTCGTGTGTTGCTTTTAGAGTTCGAAACTTATAGAATGCAATACACGGTCGACCAAATAGACATGTAAGTGACCAGATTATGATCGTATTTAGTAATTGTAGAACCAAGTGCGTCCATTGATGTTAACATGCATTTGCATCAAAAATTGGCATAAACACCAAAGAGGTTTGTAATAGAGGAATAAATAAAGATTATTAAATGTAAATAGAGAGAATATAGCAATAAAGCAATAAGAAATAAGTAAATAATAGAGACACAAAAATTTAGAGTGGTTCGGCGTTTTTTGCCCATGTCCACTTTGAAGAGATAGCTTTTTTAATCACTTTGAAAATTGAGTATAGGAAGGATCGGGTGAAAATCCTTAATTAAAAAAGAATACAAAGAAACAAGCAACGTAAAGATCTCGAAAATGAATAATAAAATTTGTATTTATAGAGGAACATGGCAAAATATCTCCCTGAAAATTCGGCATAGGGCTCTCTAGATCCATAGGGGCTCACAAGAGGGATCACATTGCCCAAATCCCAAGAAATATGGATCAGGGACGATCCCTATTATTGGTGATTTTGGGGTGCTATCCTTATAGGTTCTTCTCCATATTGTATTATGCTTAACTTCCATGTTTCAAGCCAATTGGACTAGTAGAGCTTGAGTCATTGATCATTCTTTACTGGAACATTTGATGTCTAATATAGGCTGATCCCTTTAGAGGGAAAAGGGCTGATCCCTTTTGCTTGCTCCTTTTGGGGTGCGATCCCTAGGGTGGACTCCCTAGGGTACCTATTCTTCTTTCCAAATTTTCAAGTGAGTTTGACTTTTGAATTTTGAGATAGTGATTTTTTTCCGTTGAGTTGCATTGTTGGGCTAGATATGATCCAATCCCTTTGATATGATCCTCTGATACGATCCCTTTTATACGATCACTTTTGTACGATCCCTTTTATATGAACCCATTTTTAGCTGAAGTAATTTGCCCACAAATTGAGAATACAAACTACAAACCACTTGAGATTTGAAATGTAGCCTTGTGGGGATTTCCTTGTCACTCTGTATCAATCTCACCCAGTTTGGAACAAAAATTATGGATATAAACCGATCCCCTATGGGAAGGGATAGGCACTGATCCCCTGCTTATGGGAGGCACTAATTTGTACTTAGAATATTTTTGAAGCATAACTCTTGATTTAGTTTGATCATGGCTTCATATTATAATCTGTATTTGATTTTTGGACCTTACAATCATTGCTTTGGGCTTACTGGCCTTGATGACAGTCGGGTCGAACTTGTCCAGTCGTTCTAATATTGTCAGGTCAAAACGCTAGATTAAACTTGCCCCCAATAGTACATCTTATGTCAAACATGACGTGCTTTGAATTGGAGCAAGTTAGAGTCGTTAGAAAGAAATCCATCCATTTTTATAAATAGTCATTATCCTTCCATTGAATTACTTTCCCATAGTGTGTATCTCTCTTTAATTGCCATGATGCTTGGTCCATTTTCAATAGTATAAATTTAGGATTGTATTCCACAGTTGTTATCTATGTCTAGTTCTAGGGGGCTAGTAAGATTTGGCTATCTGATCCAGTTTTGTCTTGAAAGCTTTAGGTGAGAATTCAATTTCTATCAGTTTCAAAAAATCGAAATTTTAGGATGCACATGTGCATGTTCATGTACATGTCCCCATCGTTGGCTCCCAGACGTGACCGCATGCTCATGGATTGTCACTAATTCATTGTAGTTCAATTGCAATTGTATTGCAATTCCTTGTTTATATATTATTTTATATATAATGAAATAGGGGCCACAATAAGTCACTTGATGAGAATGGACTTCTAGTTCTACTAGGATGATGGCCTCTGAGCCGTAAGTAAGGGTGAATGGAGTATGGCCAGTTGTGGACCTTTGGGTGGCTCTGTATCCCCATAATTGCGATGGGAGTTCTTCCATCCACTTGCCTCTAGCCTTTTCAAAATGCTTCTTCAGAATGGACTTTACGATTTTGTTAATAGCTTCAACTTGTCTATTAACTTAAGGGTGAGCAACTTCCATGAATCTTTTCTTAATATGATACCAATGGAAGAATTCTTTGAATTTAGCATTTGTGCATTGTGATCACATCTAAAGATTTAGCTTTAGCCCATTTGGTGAAGTAATCCACTGTTACGATAGTGTATCTCGCACCACCTTTAGAAATTGGCAGGGAGTCAATGATGTCAATACCCTAAGTGGCAGACGGCTATGGAATGACCATTTGAGTAATTTCCATCGACGGGGCTCTTGGCATTTTTGCAAACATCTAGCACTTGTCGCATTCTCTAGCATGATCAGCCACATCTCAATTAAATTAGCCAGTAATACCCTTAGCGGATTATTTTCTTTGTCAAGGTTTGCCTCCCGGTGTGATCGCCGCATTCTGTTTCATGGACTGCACTTAAGACTCGTGTAATTTCCTTATGGGCAATATACCAAAACATGGGAATAGAGAAAACTTTTCTATACATGCCTCCTTCTTGGATGATGTAGCGTGACGCTTTGTTGAGGATCTGTTGTTTTTCATTCCTCCGTCTAGGAAAGATCCCTCATTGCAGATAACCTTTAATAAGAGTCACCCACGACTCCCTTTCCGGCTCCGTCTCCAGAACCTAATCAATCTCCATTTGGTCAATGCGTAGAGCATTTAGTACTCCAACCCGAACCAAGCCAATTTCGTGAGCATCCCTAGAACTGGCCACATTGGCCAGTGACTCGACGCTTTCATTTTGTTCTCCGGAGATGTGTGTAGTGGTTTAATATTCGAAGTCGGCCAATAGCTCTTGGATCCAATCGTGATAAGGAGCAAGTTGTTGGCCCTTAGCCTAATTATATCCCTTGACTTAGCATACAACCAACCAAGAATTATAAAAGATCTGTAAAGTTTTCACACATAGTTTTCTAGCAAGTTTGAGTTCGAGCATCAAGGCTTCATGCTCGACTTCGTTAATTGTTGTAGAAAAGTCAAGTTTTGGGGCATAGAAGATCAATCGTTCCTCAGGAGCCACTAATACAACTCTGGTGCTAGAACACCAATTATTGGATGCTCCATCCATGTACATTTTCTATCGGTTGGTTGGTTCTCCACTACTGTCCGATGAGTCATCTCATGCAGTGAATTTAGGTATGAAGTCTGCTAATGCTTGTCCTTAGTTAGCTCTTCGAGGGAAATAAATGACATCGAATTAGCTTAGCTCAATATTCCATTTGAGTAACCCTCCGAACATCTCAAGTCACTATAGGACCCATCGTAATGGTCGGTTGGTGTAGATTTTGATGGAGTGAGCCTAGAAATAAGGGCGAAGCTTTGATGACACAATCAACAGGTATTATGCGAGCTCCTCCAACTGCATGCAGTTTCTCTTACCACCTGTCAATTACTTGATAACATAATATACTAGCCTTTAGATCTGATTCTCTTCGCGCAATAGTGCGACACTTATGGCGTATACTAACACAGCTAAATAGATGTATAAGTATCCATGATCCAATGCTTGGATAGAATGGGAGGTCTCTCAAGGTGATCTACTATTGCTTGAAACGCATCCGTGTAATCCTACAATCATCCAAAGTTCCTCTTCCCTCTCTAGATAAAGTTAAAGAAAGGAGAACACTTTTCGGTAGCCTTGAGATGAATCGACCTAGGGCGACAACCTTTCCATTTAAGCTATATACCTGCTTAATCGACTTCGGTACTTAGAAGTTGTGATTTGCCTGAACCTTCTTGATTAGGTTCAGTACCTCGAGATTTAATGAAGAAACCCAAGAATTTCGCTGATGCAATGCCAAAAGAGCATTTCAAGGGATGAGTTTCATTCCATATCTTCAAAGAATACTGAACATCTCGGCCAAGTCATCGATGTGGTAGTTTGATCACGGTGAATTCACGAGCATATCATCTACATATACATCCATTGATCACTCGATCTGGTCTTTGAAGATTCGGTTGACTAGTCTCTAGTATGTAGCTTTTGCATTATTTAGTTCAAATGGCATCACAACACAATAATATAGCCTAGACCGATAATGAAGCTGGTGTGCTCTTGGTCAAGGACGTGAATCGAGATCTAGTTGTATTTGGAACATACATCCATAAATGAAAGCAGTTCATATCCAGCGGTTGAGTCAACCAGCTGGTCGATCCTCAAAAGTGGAAAGCTATCTGTCGGGGACACCTTGTTTAGGTTTGAGTAGTCGACGCTTTTCTGCCACTTTCCATTAGCTTTTCTCACAAGAACTGGACTGGATACCCATTTCGAGTAGAGGGCATCACGTATAAAATAATTGCTTTTTGAGTTTATCCACCTCCTCTTTAAGTATGCTAGATCTCTTCGGATCCATACCGCGTCACTTTTATTTCACCGAGACATGCCACAGGTCGATATTCAATGCATGGCTCATGGTAGTTGATAAGATTCCATAAATGTCAAAATGGATCCAAGAAAACACACCAAGATTCACTCTGATAAAGCTAGCTAATTACTTGATCATCATTGCACCAAGCTATGATATGATCTTCCGGACCTGTGATGAGTCATCGTCGCTGACCATAATGTCGATCGTTAGCGTAACGGTTGTGGTCTTGGATTCTTTGGGCTCCTCCTCTTCATCTCTCGAGTCTATATCTTTATAGAACCGACTGTGTTGTTGCTGCTTGATATTGGCCTTATGTTGTAAGCTGAAAAATGCTTAAGTGGATTTGCCTAAGCAATGGGATTGGCTTCGATCCTCTGCATAAGTTGGACTTAAGCAGTTTTAGGTTTGACATGAATATATTTGACCGTGTGAACCTAAAATCGAACAATGGGACATGCCAAATATAACATGCATACTTGAACTAGTATGTGGCCTTGAATCAGATACCACTTTAGACTTGAATAGATTAGCATATTTGTACTCGAACGAAATAGTACAACACCGCACTAAACTGTTCTTAGCATGAAGGACGTCTTAATTGGGTTTGCAAAGTTGCATAGGCGATGGGATGAGTGCCGACCCCTCCCCTACGCAAGTCTTATAACTTCAATACCTGGGTGGAGTATGTATGCATGGATAACAGCAGTTGGACTTGATGTCTATCCACATATTTGAGCATTTCTTTAATGCATAATCAAAGGAATGTAACCTAGTCAAGACGGCTTTTGATGACGACCGCTCCGGTCGAACTTTTGGATCTTGTCATGAGTTGATGAGTCTAATAATGATGGGTTCTAGATGCTTTGAGTGGTTATCTACATACGGCTGATGATCAGGCTTAGAAGCACGTCGAATCAAATTTCGAGTAGGGATCCCCCTTGTATTGCATGTTGCTGCATAGCTGGCTCTTTCTTTGAGTTTGAATCTACTTATATATTCGAGTAGTGCACTTTCCATTCAATGTACTCACGATCCACAACCTATCATTCGGGTTGGCTTGATGGTCAGTTGCCAATGAGCTTGGGCATCGATAATTTTACCTCCAGGCAACCTTTCAGCTGTAACCTTGAGTCGTTGTAAACACTAGGCATTAATCACTGTATAGAGCTATTGAAATCATTTTTTAGATGATAACTTCTACCCCTAGTCTCGGTTTAATAGATGTATTGCATGGATGGTCGAGTCTCATCGTAGTCATGTCTATACTTTCGCCTAAGCTTCGAAGGCTTAGAGTAGATTGATTAACGCTCGATTCACATTCATATTATTTCTCGCTCGTGCCCCCAAGTCTGGGGAATATGTCGATAAGTAAGAAGGCAAGTCATGTCCATTTTAACTTTATATTGTTTTCCATTGAATCGTGGGATTGGGTTAATGGAAGGCCAAGTCACGCTTATCCTAGATTATGTTCTAGTTTTTCCTTCCAAAAGGAATACTTTAATGTTCCATCAGATGTTTGGCATGAGTTGGGTACTTAATGATCAATCGTGTCCACTTTTGGTGCAAATTTTTCCATATTCTGGGCGAGGACCCAAAGAATAGATGGTTAAGTCACATCCAATCAGTAATTGATGCTCTCCTTGTCGGACCAAGGGCAAGGATCAAAGTACGCACAGTCACGTCATGTACATTTCATATCGCTCTTCTAGTCGAATCATGGTAAGAGTCAATGGATGAATGACCGCATCGCATTTTATCGAAGCTAGACGGTTAGTCACATCCATTTTGATTCAAATTCTCCCATTAGATCTGGGGTAGAGTTGGCTCAGGTGCAATTGGGTCATGCTCATTCGATTTCATACTCCTCCTGACGGATCGAAGGAGGATGTTGGAGAATTAATGATCAAGTTACACTCATTGATGATTTACTCTCTTATCTGCGCTCTAGTGATTGGAGTTTTTCGAAGGACATTCGGGTCACATCCTTTTATGTTTGGTATGGGTCAATATTGACTGTCAATCCAGCAGCACAATAAAGAGAGTTTGATCAACAATGCAACTGTCGACTCAGTCGTACGATATACTCAGTCGCCTATAACTTGAGAGATCGTTTCGATTGGTTTTTTATGGGGGCCTCCTTACAGTCGTTGCCTTAATTTGTAAAGATCACCAAGATGGAGTTATAGTGAGATGTCATATGTAGCTTTTATAATTTGTACTCACGTGCCAATTCTTGGGTTAGCAAAATTAGTTTGCAGATGGTCAAATTTCATCCATAGTGATTTTATACTCCTCCTCATACTCTGGGAGCTAGAGTTATTGATGGATGGACGAAACGCATCCATCTTTCTTGATTTGGATTTTAGGCTTGCTAATGTCCTAGAAAGGCTCAAAAGTTCACTGTACTTTAGGTGCGAGCAAGGTCGTGGATGGACATATCACATCATTCTTGGATTGGACGGTCGAATCTCATCCAATTTAAGCATGTGCTCTCAAACTGCCCCCATATTCGAGGAAGGAGTCGACGCTTGGACTGTCATACTGCATCCACTTTTGTCTGGATCTTATCTCTTCCGAGCCTTGGTTGTGAGATGGGTATACGGGCGAACTTCGAGCTCAAGCAAAGGAGCAGATGGTCAGACTGCATCCACTTTGAGTCGTGTGTTAGCCCCCAAGTAATAGGCAAGAGTTGGAGAGAAAATGATCGAACTGCATCCAAATTTTTTTATGTTCATACTATGGTCCATGTTGGGGGACCAGATTTATATGGTGGATGGTCGGATCGCATCTATTTTGGTATTTATACTTCAGTATGCACTAGGGGGCCAAAGTTGATTGATGAATGGTCGAACCGCATCCATCTTTTCTTTATATTTATACTTCGATTTTGTAACGACCCGTAAATTTTCGATAATTAAAATAGTTAATTTAATAAGATTTCATTGTTTAATGTGGGAAGAATTAAAAATTTGTAATTTATTTATGATAATAATAACTAGAATGAATTGCAACAAATTTTATCTAAGTTAATTATTTATGAATTGAATGAAATCCCAAATCAATTGAAATAATATATAGTCAATGGTAATGGAATGAAGTTGTATTATATAGGAAATTGTGACACTTCTTTGTAAATAATAAACTTATAAGTGTGATTTAAAAGTTAATGGTGATAATTATTTAAGTTACCTATTCATTTAGTTAGTCGAATTGAATTTGGGAACCAATTGCAATTGAAATGAAATTTTATATATTAATTGAGTGCATTATCTCTAACTGAAGTTAAATAATAGCGTGGAATTCATTTGATGTAATAAAGTAATCGACTGATAACGAAAATTTATTTAAAATCCAATATTGAAATCCGTCAAATATTGAACAATTAAATTGTTTAAATTTAATATTTGGAATTTATTGAATAATTGAATACCGGGAATCGAATAACTGTTTAATGGAAATGGTTGTTCTATAATTTGAATTTGTTCCAAAAGTTAATTTGATAAGTTCATTTTTGAATATTTCAAAAGATAGCGATTTAAGAATAAATCAAATTTGTTTAAATTTAATATTACAGATGTTTGCATAATTTAATTCAGACTTTGATATGATTAATTTGCTATTGAAATTTTAATGTATGAAGATAGAGTGAATAACTGAAATTTGATTTAATATGATTCAAATTGGTTTCCAAAGTGAATATAAGTTATATTTGGATTATAATAGAGTTAATAAGATTTTAAAATTGGAATTTTAAGCTATTCTGTAAATTTTGAAAAGTCGTCGATTTAACCGACGAGTTAAAAATAGCCTTCCGAGACACAGTCTTGGAATTCGACGAAACCAGTTCTATTAGATCTGTAATAGTTATTTTTTTGTCGGGTTTAAATTTCCATAGCAATCGGAGTTGTCGTTTGACCGTGGCAACTCAAAACGCTTAGAAATTAATTTAATCGATTAAATTTAAAATTGATCATTTATTTCCGTAACTCGCACATACGATCGAATTAGGCCTTGAAACATGTTCCATTGTGTTCGGAATGTGGGTAAAACATTATAAACGCCTGGTGGCACGCCTTGATAGGGTTTCAAGATTTTGAGTTGCGTAATTAAGATGGTTTGAAAATTTAATTAATATATATGTAAAGTTGATTTGACCATACCCTTCACATCTGTCTGTTTTTTCTTATCAGCCGACACCCTAGTACCTATTTCCTATTCATATATGCATACTCTCCTTCTTCTGTACTTGCACGCAAGCTTCAGGCAGTAAGAAAATAATAAATCAAAACTTTAAAATTTTCTTTCTCTTCAAATACTCGATTAAAAATCACGAAACCTTCTCTAAAAATCCTATTTCATCGTTTGCTTCAATCCTGTATGCTTTTGGCCTGGTGCGACTTGGAGTTTGGGAGTTTGACAGTGAAGACGCGAGAGATTTTTAAGCTAGGGTTAAGCTCCACTTCGTTTTCATTCATCGATTCGAGAAATAAAGCTTGTATTTGGATTCTCCTCGTCGAATGGCATCTAGACTTGCGTTTTGGTGATGCTCGGTGGCATTTTGGGTCATGCGACCTAGTGTTGGCCAATGAGGAGTGGTTCGCACACGATTTGATAGGAAGGGGCGAGCTTCGATGTGAGGGGTCGGGGAAATGGAGATCGAGAGGAGAAGCTTGGCGGTGCGATCAGTTTCGATTTTCATCTCCTGTAGCTCCGTATCATCAGGGATTAGTGCACGGCTTGGTGGGTTGTTGTTCTCGTGCACGTACAGGAATTTGGGGAAGATGGAGTTAGTGGGCTGGGCTTCATTGCTTTGGGTATGGGTTAATTTAAATATAATTTAAATTGTTTTATAAATTCAAATGTCGATAACTTAAAAATGTATAACTTCTACATATGAGGTTCGATTGAGACGAGAATTTTTGCGTTGCGATCGTGATGACAAGAGCTTTGAAATGAAACTGGTTTGGTAGAATTTGGAGACAGTTGAAATTTGGGCTAAAATCGGGAGTCGTCCGGTTTAGTTCCAAACCGGAACGTCTCGATGACAACGGAAAAATCAAGGTGAGTGTTTTATAATGCTCACAACGTACTGAATATCTTTATGGTAGTTAAATTTGATATTATGAAGTGATATGAATTTTATTTGTCGTTGTTTTATAAAATATAATTGTCATATAAATTGTCATTTGAATTCACCGTTGAAAAATTAAATTGACAGTCAAATTGAAATTAAAATTGAATTGCGATTAAATTACCTGATATTGAGAACTATGAAATTGCCGTGAATTGTATTGTCTATTGGATGATTTATTTCGATGGATGCTTTTGGTTGATATTTTAATGTTTGGATGTTTATTTGCTTATATATATCATGTTATACATACATATGACACTGTGATTTGATTTAAGTGATATATATTCATCCCTGACATTAAATTGAAATAACTAATCACTTGGCCATAGGATAGAAAATTATATACGGACACCGGATTGGTTAAATTAATAAATTTTAAAATCGTTGATTTGAAATTTATTTAAATGTTTTGATTTAAAAGTTATAAATAAAATCAATTTATAGAAATCGAATTTATCGCAAATTGAGTTTGGAATGTTGAAATAAATTTTGGTTAAAAGAAATTGTTAAATAATTTAAGTTGAGACTTTGAAATTTAAAATTTGGATATGATTGAATTTCGAAAATTATTTGTTTTAAAGATTGAACATTATTTCAAGCTTTGAGTGTTACTAAGTAAAAGCGATATAAAAATGATATTTTGAAATTGATCTTGGAATTGAATCATATTAGAAATTTGGATTTAAATTTGAATATTGAAGGATAAATTTTGTGAAGTGTTATAAATTGATATTTTGAAAAATCAAGCTCCAAATCGATATAAATTGAAATTGAATTAATTGAAGGTGAATGTAGAATTGAATTAAGTTGAGGTCAAAGTTGACATTGATTTGAATTGAATCAAAATTGAATCGGTAGAATGGAAATTGAAATTGATTTGAATTGGGAAGTTATAATTGAAATGGTTTGGTTTCGAAGCTGTTTCATTTTGTTTTCCAAATTTGTCTGTTATATAAACCATTTTAAATACTTAAACTATTTTAACCTACATTAACTATATTAAATTAATTTATCTATTTGAAACCCATTTAAATACTTTAAATATTTTAACTATTTAAAACTACTTTTAAACTACTTAAAACTATTTTCTAAAATTTCAAGCTGGTCAATAAGGTGAAATGTTTATTTTTAAATCTTGAATTTAAATACGAATTGGGTTAAATGAAGTTGCAACCTAAATTGAAATTCGAAATGATTTTGAAATCGAAATGAGATATTGAGGCGAAAAATGATTTTTGAAACGGAATCTTACATTTTGAATAGATATTATGATATTTGAAATGGATTTGATTTTTTTTGAAGCGAATATGATATTTTAATATCAATTATGAATCGATTTGAAATGTAAAAGAGCCATCAGTGTAATAATACGTAGTTATTAAAGAGACCGGGATCAGACATACTCTCTGTCGATACCGAAAACCACTTTAATAACTATTATACGCGGAGTGTTGATCCAGATGAAGTGGATGGTTTGGTGAACGCGTTGACTGAAGAAAGAGAACAATATTGGATGACCCCTGACATGACTAAAACAGGAGGAGCACCGGGCCATTGAGGTTCGCTATCTCTAGCGGACACACTTCTTCGATACCATATCTATTACTTTTGTGATTCGATTTGGGTGCACCCCTTGATTTGGGAGTGTTGTTTCGCGGTGTTGAGGTAGCTGCTGGCTATGCTCAACTTCAGTCTGGATCACGCAACTACTAGTATCCTAGTTGGTATCGCCTCATGTACCTTGTCATACTGATTATCCTATTCGCGACCACTACGTTTATTTTTGTTATATACCTATGGGGTACCCTCTAATAACCACTAGTTTACGGTGGGGTTTACGGTGCTATATAGACTATGGCATTATAAAATGTGTTAAGGGGAATTATGGTAACGCCTTAACGCTATTTTAATACTTTTACTTTACTGTAGACATATTATAATAGCGTAACATCTCTTAAGTTATTACACTCACGTTGACACTGGATAGGAGATGTCAAACCTCGTAAACATCTCGGACGCCATTACACTCATTTTATTTACGATTGATTTAACTTACATGAGGATATTTTAGCCCTGACTCGAGTGTTTTCTCTTTTCATTTCGCTCGGGCCAGACCTGAGTTTTTTCAGCTTATTGAAATCTATTCTGGAGGACGAAGTCGAAGATTTGGTATACTATTACTATTATTATCTTTGCATCATGCTGTCTACTGCATTATTTTATTGTTTAGGTGTATATGTATAACTCTGATAAATGTTATATGAATAATGATCAAAGCATAGTAAACAGCTTCATGAACTGTTTATTTGACTATTATATTTTATCGTTCCGCTGCAAGATTCTGTATTGTTTCATTTCCTTTATTTCTCTTTCTTTTCTTTTCTTATTTACCCCAATAACCATCTTCCCTTTTGAATGGTTTGGAATCAGCATGTGTATTTGATCGTCGGTTTAAACTGTCTAAAAGGGTGTGTCGTTATAGGTATGAACTGGGCGCCAGAGTTATTCGATGAGTGGTTAGTCACACTCGTTTGAAGTTTATACTCCAATTTGCGCTCTAGGGACTAGAATTGGTCGGTGGACAATTGAACCACGTCCTTCTTTTGTGTTTGTACTCTTGTCCACACGAGGGGGCTAGAGTTATTTGATGGGTAGTCGGTCACACCTATTTATATTTATACTCTAATCCGCCCTCTGCAGACTAGAGTTGGCTGATGGATGGTTGAACCAAGTCCATCTTTTTATGTTCATACTCCGTTCAATGCTTTAGGGAGCAGAGTTTTATGATAGGTGGTTAGTTACACACATAATTTATGCTCCACCTGTCAGGTCAAGGTAAAACATGAGAAATGAACGGTTGAGTCATGTTCATTCGTGGGAAGGAATTCTGTGCCAAGTGCCGAGGATAAAAGTTGGTGAGTGGACAGTTGATTCACGTCCAGTTGGTGATTAAGTGATGTATGTTCAGATTATATGCATGGTCCATGCTTGGGTTGGACGGTCAGGTCTCATCCAATTTGCTCCTTACTCTTTTCGAATAGTCAAGGAAGAGAGTTGTTGGGGTGAATGGTCAAGTCACGTCCACCTTACGTTGCAGTCATGTCCTCGTGTCGAGCACAGTGGTTGATGAGTAGACGGTCAATCATGCCTCCTTTAAGTCAAGCTCCTAGACCGCCTCTTATGTGCAATGTAGGAGTTAATTTGTAGACAGTCAAATCACATCCATTTTAGTTGGACCTTGGTCCTTTTGAGCTTTAGGAGAGGCATAAGTATTTTTTTTCAAATTTCAAGTATGAGCTGAGGAGTGGATGGTTGGGTTGCATCCACTCCAAGTGTTTCTCTTGTCTTCAAGTAAAGCACAGAGGTTGATGAGTGGACGGTCGGTCTTATAAATTTTGTATTGGATTCTGACCTTATCAGGCTCTGATAAGGCATAGATGTTTTTTCAGAATTGAAGCACATAGTAGGAAGTGGATGGTCGAGTCACACCCATTTTCCATTTCGAGTCCTTGCCCCTAAGTCAGGGAAATATGGTAGCTACTGAGCGGTTGAATCACACTCGTCTTGATGATCCACCAAAGGTCCGATCATAGTCCATGGAGGCTAGTTGACACCCAACTCTAAGTACTTGGTCACCTGATCATTTAGAAGTGGTTTAGATCAAGTTGGTCATAGTTCATAACATAATTGAAATTGAAATAAATCTTATTGATAAGTGAAGCAGCATCGTATGCTCACTATTCCACTTTGCCCCAGCCCTTCTTAGTTGGAGGTCGCCTATAGTTGGTCCAATTGATAATCAAAGTACTTTGTTGATAGGGGTTGGATGTTCCATGCCCATTATTTTTCGAGGCTTGCACATATTGTTGAAACTTTCCTTTCCGTATCAACTTTCTGATCACATCTTAGAAGTATTGTTGATGTTATGACTACGTGTATCTTGAAACATACAACATTTCTTGGATTTCTTCTGGGTTTCGGTGGACTCTCTCGAGGCTGGTTTCCGTACTACTTCGAGTAGTGAGTATCCAAGTAGATGTTTTCAATTGAATCTTTCAAAGGAATATATGATTCGAATTTTGGGATTCTAGGTCGTCTCGTAGAATCTGAGTCCTCATCTAAGGCCTCAATGCTGCCCTCGCTTTGATTTCCTTCAGCCAACGTACGTGCATCATTCTTTCTTCTAGTCTGCTCTTCCTCATCCATGCTTATGTTCTGGTTCACTTTGTAACATAGATGATCTAAGGTCGTAGGAAGCTCTCCAACTTACCAATCGCCAAATGTCTTGGGGTCAATTCCTCTTATCAACACCATCAGTATGATATTCTCGCTAAGATTTATCATTTTAATGACAAAGACATTGAATCTCTACAGGAAGCCTTTGAGCAGCTCACCTGGCATCTGGCATAGATTGGATAATGACATTATATCCTTTGTATGAGTCACATGCATCCTGAATTGCTCGATAAACTTCCTATCTGGTTGATCGGATGAGGAGATGGACTTTAGTAGTAACTAAGTAAACCGCATGATCGTTTTTCTTTCAAGGAATATGGGAAAACATCTACATTCGATGGAATCCTTCGCTGTAGTGGGATCCATGTGCCACTCATACTTTCACGAGATTCGTCGAGCGTATTTTTTCATTGAATACAGCGTCATGGTTGGCACATTTAATCTCCTCGGATATTCTGCATGTTGAACAGCTTCGATGAATAGGTTTCTAATAGATGATTACCCGAGTTCGACTTTGGGTCGGATCATATAGAGTATGCTTTGAGTCATATCACCTTGGTTCTGCAGCCTTTGGGAGTACCATTTGAGTAGCAGTTCCTTGTTCATTCCTTAGCTGCAATTCAGCAACTGACGCTTGGTCTCCTATGCCTCGGTAAACAACAGGACATAAGGGAAGTGGATAGAATGCACGTCTTTAAGTTAAATTCCAAATCCAGGATACGGGGCACTGCACCGTCTTTAAGACAGGGCCCTTTTTTTGATGCGGCAAGAAGGAGGGATCAAATACGATCCCCTTTTTTGACTGCGAAAGGGATCGGTTGGAGCATATGGGAGTGAGTGATCAAAGAGCGAGGTTCAGTTATGGAACAAGGCAAAGGGATCGATCGACTGATGCTGGTAAAGGGATTGGATCAGTTATGGATTTGTGAGAATAAGGGATCAATATAAGCACGTGAATGAGGGATCGACTACATGCAATCAATGGATGGGATAGGTTCTAGATCCTAAGAATGAGGTATCATATATGATCTCTTTTTTAATGCAAAAAGGATCGGTTGGAGGGACCTGTCGTGATGGAGTATGGAACTTAACAAGTAACTATATAAGAGAGGGATAGGGTACAATCCCTTTCATTATGGGGACTTAACTATTTTTTAGTTCTGCTAACTTAAGTGCAAACTTCAGCATCCAATCCCAAGAACTTACATACATGAGTGAATCTGATCCCTTCCACATGGACATAAACACATGAACAACTCCAAACAAGAACACTATCATCATCATTTCCTTTAAATCCGCGGGAAGTTGATTTAGTTTCTCTAACCATTACTATCAACTTCCTTTATATTTCCTGCAAAACTGAGTAGAATAGGGAGTGTTTTAGAAATGAATCTAGATTTCTTCCTTGGACTTATGCAATCCAACAATAGAATAAGGATCCAAATAAGCCGAGAATCAAGTTTCTCAGTGAAAGCACCAAAATGTTTGCACCAAAAATTGACACAAACAACCAAGAGATTTGTAGTAGAGGAATAAATGAACAATATTAAACGTAAACAGAGAGAATATAGCAATAAGAAATAAGTAGATAATGGATACATAGCAATTTACAAAGGTTTGGCGTTGTTTGCCTACATCCACTTTGAAAAGATAACTTTATTAATCACTTTATAAACTGAGTACAAGAGGGATCCGGTGAAAATTCTTAATTACAAAACAATGCAAAGAAAAAAGCAACATAAACGTCTCAAAAATGAACAACCAAGTCTGTATATATAGAGGAAGAAAAAAAATATTTCTTTGAAAATTCAGTAGAGGGCTCTCCAGACCTATAGGGGCCCATAGAAGGGATCGCATGGCCCAAATCCCAAGAAATAGGGATCGAGAATGATCCTTATGGTTGGTGATTTTGGGTGTGATATCCTTATGGAAGCTTCTCCATGTTGTATTATGCTTAGCCTCCAAGTTTCATGTGATTTGGATTAGTAGAGTATGATTTATTGATCAATCTTTTTTGCACTATGTGATGTTATCTGATTTAGGCCAATCCCTCTAGAGGGAAAAGGGTCGATCTCTTTGTCTTGCTCCTTTTGGGATGTGATCCCTAGGTTGGACTCCTTAGGGCCCCCACTTCTTGTTTCCAATGTTTCATATGTTTTGGACTTCTAGATTTTGAGATATCGATCGTTTTTTGTTGAGTTGCATTGTTGGGTAGGATGCGATCCAATCCCTTTAATATGATCCCTTTATACGATCCATTATACGATCCCTTTTATACGATCCCTTTTCTAGACGAAGTAATTTTCCCATAACTTAAGCATATAGATTCCAAACGACTTGAGATATTAAATGTAGCCTTTGGGGCCTTCCATATTACTTTATCTCAAACTCACCTAATTTTGAACAAAAATTGAGGATGTGTACCGATCCCCTAAGGGACGGGATAAGCACTGATCCCCTGCCTAGGGGAGGTACTAATCCGTATTTAGAATACTTTGGAGAGAATATCTCTCGATTCCATTTGATCGCGGCCCCATATTATCATTTGTACTTGATTTGTGGACCCCACAATCATTGCTCTAGGCTTACTGGCCTTGATGATAGTCGGGTCTAACTTGTCTAGTTATAGCCGGCTCAAAATGCTAGATAACAAAACGTTAATATGCAATAATCATAAGTATATTATATATTTATGTTTGCCAATCTTTAATTCAGTTCATTTGTATATCTTAATTGATAAATGTTTTATCAATCGTATTAAATGCACAAATTTATCAACGTAGATTATTATAACATTATATAGCATATGTTCTTACAATATTAGAAAGATTAAATGTTATCATTTCATTTTTCTAATAAGGCTCCCACTAGTCTTTTATGTTTCTCTATAACCTAAGAGAAACATAGAAGTCTTTCAACTTCATTAGTGGGTGCCTTTGGATTTTGGCCTTGAGGAAAGCTTAACAAAACATAGGCCTGCATACGATGGTTAACTCCTTATTAGCTATATCACATAAAACTTCTAACAAAATGATACCTTGTCCTAATCTTGCCTATACCTTGAAGAAAGGTCAACAAATAAAGTGGGATTATTCACCCGATCCTATCATTTTATGACGGCCTAAGTATAATGCACATAACTTGAGGAAAGCTCAACAAATACATGCAGTTATCTCACCTCGTCTATTCAATATATTAATAGCACTACACATAACATCCCTAGCTTTTGGAAAGCTCAACAACTAAAAGTATGCAAGTAATTTATTAATACATAAATGATAGAGGACAACTTATATTAGTGATTTTTAATCTTCTATATATTATATTGAGTGACATCAACTTATGGAATAATTCATTTCTTATGAAATACCCTCATGATTCAAGTGTTAGACACATCGAAAATCATGGTATACGTATATTTATGTATGTATTTATTCTTCTAGTCTATTTAGGGTTTCTTAATGTTCCACTTTTAATTTATACATTCATATTATATAAGTATAATTATTATATAACTTTTTATATTTCATACTGCATATATAATATTCTTATGTACAATATTATAAATCTTATTTGATTAATTAACGTTTTAATTAATTTTATATTATTTCAATATAACATTTATATTAAATCTTTATTACATACTGTAACCTTTATTGTATTACATTGATATCTTATATATGTGTATATTCATTTAATTAATTAACCTTTAATTAATTAATTGACCTTTAATTAATTTATATAATAAATTAACATTTAATTAATTAAAAAAATTAATTACATTATAATAATTTCGAAATTCAATTCATATATATACTTATATTACTTTAAATATTTTAAAATATCATAACATATATCATAATATATAGCACGTGCATATATATTTTTATTAACTAACTTATTAAATTAATTTATTTTATTAATCTACTTAATAAATTTCAAAATTTGAGAATTAATGACTATATTTTCAACCATTTTGAAAATTTTATTATATTATAATTATTATAATATATATATTTATATCTTATTTTAAATTTAAATTTTAAATTTTAAATCTTATGTTTTAATTTTCAAACAATTTTGAAAATTTATATTATAACAATTTATCCCATTTTAAATTTAACTTTTAAAATTAAAAAATTTATTTTTAATTTCAAACCAATTTTGAAACTAGTCCAATGCCCAATTCAATTTATGCCTCTTCTATTAGGGGTAACTTTTTAGGCTCATATATCTATTCGAGCTAGGCTGGTAAGCAGGTAAGGCAGAGTATCCACATTCAATCCTTCGACACCTATTAGGCTCACATGTTGCGATGAACATGTTAGTTCATCCTATATGTATTGTATATTGCCCAAATATGCGTATATATTTATACTTTTATATGTAAAAACTCAAGTGTGTGTGCGCGTCTATATATATTGCTGAATACACTAGTATATGATTTTTTTTGATGATAATAAACATATATATATATATATATTCATTTGAATGCATTTGCTATTGTACTATTTTATTTTCACATAATTAAATAAATATTTGACGAATAAAATAAATAACACAGAATTTAAATTCAAACAAATATTTTATTACAATTTTGAAAAGTACATATTTGAGCTCTTACTATATATATACAATTTTTCAATAACATTACAATTTCGATTACATCGCAAATTTCACTATACATTTTTCACCTCACTACATATCACTCATTCACTCGTATTTGATCTTCGGCTCTATTCCAGACTGAATCCAGCATCTTAACTACCTGCGAAAAAAACACTGACACTGTAAAATCGAAAAAGATATATTTTTGCAGTGTATAATAAAATATAATGTGAAAATATTGTTTGCCTCAGTTATCGGGTTGTTCTTCATCTTATTCATTTTAAATTCATCATACACGAACAACTTATAATATGCACAGTGTATCACTGTACATTCCACAAGGCCATGCACACTGATATACACTTGATAACTTTACAGAGACAGGTGAGCACAAGGTCAACCCGAGCCGAGGCTTGATTCAACTCAGGTGCAATGCAAAAACTTCACAAAATTGTTGAGTAAAAGTTCTCATGCAACAAGAAGCCAAAACCAGACCATGCTAACAAGCGCACAAATCTGTACAAATGAGAACAGACTCGACAGTTGAGTCAAAACAATATGAAAATGCATATGAAACCAGTAATCACAAGAAAAAAATGAATAAGAATATGCCAATGAACCTTGATGCCAAAATCTTAACTTTTTTCTCCCCCTTTTGTTATCAACAAAAGAGTAACAGTGTTAGAAAAATAGAGATAAAGTGATAGACATTAATACAACATTAATAACCAATCGAGTGTAAATACTAAATTTCAATAAAGAATCAAACAAAAATCATAAATACTCTTGTTAGGCACATATTCCACTTTAGATTGATAGGGGTGATGTCATCATATAAAACCATATAGTTGTGTCTATTTGTGGTATATTTATATCAAGAATTTGAATATCTACTAACCATATGAAACCATTAGGACTTTTAAATAAGATTAGTAGCATTCCTAATTTCTTTTAGAAAAATGAATTTCAAGTATCGTCTAACCACGCATAACCGTGAGGACTTTTAAATGGGATTAGAATCAACTTGTCTATTTAATAAACAATTTTGGTATGTATTCCATACATGCATAACCATGAAGACTTATAAATGAGCATGAAAGCATATAATCAAAAATTCAAAGTAATTCACCCATGCATAATCATGAGGACTTTAAATGAGAGTGAATACTTTAGATGTTTTTATTGTTAAAAATAAAATAAAATGAAAATAAATAATTTCTCGTTTAAAATACCACATATTGACATACTATATTGGATTTTGATGAGTGATGATCGTTAGAAATATGATAGAAATAGAGATGGTCATGAAATTTTACCTACGAAAAGTTATTATAAATCTTGTTTGAATTTACTAAATATACTGTCTCAAGTTATAATAAATGATTAATATCAAGACTCATCACTTTTTCAGTCACTATTTATCTTTTTGATAATCAATAAGGAGTCAGATTAGTTAAAGTAGTCATTTAAGATCAATTCCAAAAACAATTATAAAATCAAATTTTCTAAAGTGACTAACCTGAAACAAGTTCAAAAGATTTTTTTTCTAGAAGGGTATTTCGTTAAAATGACTTCAAGTTGAAAATCAATATAAATAATAGTTGGAAAACTGATTTCAATATGAAATGATATAAGATACCACTTGTAATTGAGATATACATTGTGATATATAGTGGTATGTACTCCTCAACACTTAAATTTTTAGCACGTCCATTTATATCAAGCACAAGTAAAGCAATCTAAATTGAGCAAAAAAACACATTCGGAAAAATTCATCAAAGCAGTTTTTCTTGTCATTCCAAAATAAATAACTAAAAAGAAGAAAATTTGTAGCATTATCGATTAGCTTTCCATAACTTCAAGAATAAATCAAAGTTGAGATGCTCAAGATATGGCAAAAATACTTCAACAATGTCGATCAAAACATAGTTAAGAGTACTTGAACAAAATTGAGTTGAGAGATCATACCTCACTTTCCTTTGATGTCGTGATATCCAAAAAATGTGATAATCTCCATCTAATCTTTATAGGCTAAGGAACATTTGAATTTTAGTTTATTAATCACTTAGAACAGCCTCAAATCTATCTTCATTAAAGTTGCTCCTTAGCCTACTTGTGTGTCTAAATTTTAGAGAAGGCAAGTAGTCTAACTAAGGATGAAAGACCACTATTATTATCCATTGAAATCTTTTGTGCCAAATTTGTCTATGTAACAAACCATTAGCATTTACAATTGTACCCTTGGTATCCAAATCTGTTTAAATTTCAAACCTTTTATATTCGTACATTTTGGAATCCATATTTGTTTAACGGTTTTTTGATTGTATATATTTCGACAATTATTCTTGCCATGTCCAACATTTCCACACTTTACGTAATTGGATATCACACTTTTTTCTTTAACAGTGTTATTAGTCGTTTATTCATATTTTGATACTTTCGCAAATCCAAGTCCTCTCTTTTTATTCACGAAGAATTGATTTTCTACGAGCATATTCAATGATTTTTCTCTAGGGAAAAAATTTCGAGTAATCAACTCAAGTTTATTAACTTTGGATTTTAAAAGTTTATTTTAAATTGTTAGCGTCGAACACCTAATGGTACTATTTCTCTTTTCAAAACTATTCATTTCAAGACCATATTTTCATTCTCAAGCTCTCTAATTTTATTCTTGATTCTAGCATCTCAGTTTCTAGGAGTTGGAGTTTTTTAGATTCAATTTTTTTTAAAATCCTTTATTTTTTCAATCCCCTTTTCAAACTCATGATTTCATGGAATAATTTCAGATTTTCTTAAAATCACGTTTTCTTTTTCAAAAGTTTTGAAATTTTCGTTAATGTCATTTAATTTCTTTTCAAAAATTGCACATTTAGAAATTTTTGACTTCTTATAGCTATCCAACTCTTTTTGCAAAATATTATTTTTACAAATCAACTCAGTTTTGTTTTTCTCCCACATAAAAATTTCGTTTTCTAACTTTTGAATTTTTTCATGAAAACAAGCAAATTCTTTTTCATAGTTCAAAAACCTTTTGCAATTAGAATTTTTATTTTTCTTAATATTCTTAAGCTCATTTTTCAAATTATTATTCTTCTGACATAGTTTAGATTGTTCTCAAGAGATTCAATATTTCTAATTAATTTTCGACTTAAGAGAATAAATCGCGAAATGAAAGATCACTTATCTCATCGGCTATTGAATCTTCATCACTGCTGCCTTTTTTGCCAATCCTGTTAATCACGTTTCTTTAACTAAGTTGATTGTGGAGGGTTTCTCACCATTGTTAACTTTTGTACCGTATATTGCATGAAAAGAATTACAAATTTCCTATGCACCTTCACAATGAGAGATAAAGTTAAAATTTTGTTGATTAATATGGTTAATCAAAGTATTTATCACGTCTATTATACCAAACCTATTTTTAATAATATCCCAACATTTAAAATTTATTTTTAATTTCCAATTTAAAAAAGCTGTTCCATCAAAAATAGGAGGAGTAATACAGGACCGACCCACGGCAAAAGCATAATTAAAAGAAGCCATTTAAAAATCTAATTTTTAAAACAAAATTGGCTTTTGTCTCTGATACCACTTGTAAAATCGATTTCACCCTAGAGAGGGGTTGAATATGGTGATATTAATAATTATAAAAATTAATGCGGAGATATATAAAATAATTGCAGCATAGATAATGGCAGAATAATAAAAAGCAGAACTAGAACAATGCAGATTTACCCAACTTCGGCAAAACCCTACCTACGTGCTTCCCTAAGGTTTCTACTAGAAATTAAGTAGTCAGACGCTTACATACGTAAACTCGCGACACCCGCTATCAACTAACCTAACTCTACGCTTGCCACAACTCAGCAACTGAGTTGCGAATTCTCGAACTACACCACCATAGTTCGTCCCCTAGTCACACGACTAGAATTTTACAAAAGTTTAAAGGAAATTGCAAATAAAAAACAACTTAAAAAAACAAAACCCTAGTTTAAATATATAAGCCCAAAAGCAATTAAAGATGCTAGCCTAAATTAAACTATGAATATTCTTTGATCTGGCTTGTCAATTAATCCATTCACTGATTGTTGCTTACGGCCGCTCCAATTTGTCGAGCTCGTATACATGGTTTAAACATTGGTACGTGATATTCCTTTTCGATTTTGATTATGTTTGACTTTGATTCGAGTTACTGAATTGATGCTTTGCTCTATGATATCGCTTGAACTCGAATACCTTTCATGCGGATGATATTGATGGTTTCAATAGGGATCGATTCCTTTTATTTTCGTTTGTATATATTATTTGAATTCTTTGAAAATTTTAGCTCGGCCGTTTGATTTTGATCGAATACATGTGATTTATCCTTACTGGTTCAATTTCGAATATAATTTTTCTTAATTATCATGGCTTTGATTTTACTTGTTCGATTCTTTGCCTTGGTTACCACAACTTTGATTTTGTTTCATTCTTTTCTGGTTTGACTTCGGCATCGTGAATATATGAATTTTGTTACCTCTGTGACTTCGGCACTTTGATTATGTGATGATGTTTTGAGATGATAATTTTACTTCGACTTGTTCCATATCACCTGACTTTGACTTTGGTATTTAACCTTGACATAGTTTGAAAAATCTGCCACCCTGTTGTAAAACTGCTTTCATTGTATCTCATATTGTTACTGCAAATATATATATGTATATATATATATATATGTATGTATGTATGTATGTATGTATGTATGTATGTATGTATGTATACATGTGTGTTTGCGTATGTATATATGTATACTTGTGATTGCTTTACCTGGCTTGATGCTCTGCTGTCACCTCTGTTGCATTTGTATCCTATACTCTAGTTTAGCTGTCTTGATACATGTCATTGATGTCTGGTGTTGTTTGAAAGCTACACTTGTGCAAGTCGCTTTACACTTTGTTTTCACTTGAATCTGGTCTGGGGCTTGTTGTAGTCTTGGTTCACCTGAACTTTGAACTTGCTCATGTTCATGTCTGTTGTATGTTGAACTTTTTTGTTTATAGTGGTTCATTTTGTTTACAGTACTAGTTCTGGTCTATGTTGCATCGGCTTGTATGTGTTGTGATCTTCTTGTTGTCCACTTTCTGGGATCACCATTTGTACATGTTGAAGTGTTTATTGTCTAGGTTCTTTTTATGTCTGACTACATGTATATTTCGACTGGTCTGGTCTCTGTTGCAACCCTCTGAATTGCTATCTTGATAATTCTAGTTCATCTTGGAACTTATGATCTAGTTCATTTTCATTTGACCTTTGTATATTTGAGCATGTGAAACTTATGTTAATTTGGGACTTCATATATTCATCATTTTGTTGATGTCTTCTTTGTTGTATATCTTCATGCTTTTTGAAATCGCTATCCCCAGTTTGTCCACTACTTCATTAAGTTCATTTCTCTAATAATGTGCAATACTTATGTACTTGACTTGGGTGCATTGTTGATATTATTGTTCATTTTGTTCTTGTGATTACTGGTTTCATGTGCATTTTCCTATTGCTTTGACTCAACTATCGAGTCAGTTCTCATGTGTGCACATTTGTGCACTTGTTAGCATGGTCTGGTTTTGGCTTCTTGTTGCATGAGAACTTGTACTCGATAATTTTGTGAAGTTTTCGTATTGCACCTGAGTTGAATCCAGCCTTGGCTCGGATTTGAACTTGTGCTCACCTGTCCTTGCAAATTTATCTAGTGTATATCGGTGTGCACGACCTTGTGGCATGTGCAATGATACACCGTGCATGTCACAAGTTGTTTGTGTACGATGAATTCAAAATGAATATGACGATAAACAACCCAAATAACCGAGGCAAATAAATTTTCACATTATATTTTACTATACACTGTGAAAATATTTATTTTTCAATTTTACTGCATCAGTGTTTATTTTGCAGAGAGTTTGGATGCTGGATTCAGGATGGAATAGAGCTGAAGATCAAAGATAAGTGAATGACTCATATGTAGTGAGGTGAAAAATGTAGAGTGAAATTTGTGATGTAATCGAAATTGTAATGTTATTGAAAATTGTGTATATATAGTGAGAGCTCAAATTTGTACTATTCAAAATTGTAATAAAATATTTGTTTGAATAAAATGTCTGTTTGAATTTAAATTCTGTGTTATTTATTTTACTCAGCAAATATTTTTTTAATTATGTGAAAATGAAATAGTACAATAACAAATACATTCAAATGAATATATATATATATATATATTATCATTAAACAAAAATCATATACCAGCGTATTCAGCAATCTCCCCCTTTTGATGATAACAAACATATTTTTAAGATTTTGAATTTATTGAATGTATTTGATCATTGATGAACTCTATTTACTTTCCATATTTGAATGCTCCCCTTGCAACAAAGCTCCCCCTTCATATATGCATGACTCTGGTGCAATTTTGATATTTATGTGTATATGTGTGTATGTATATGTGTTTGTGTATATGTATATGTATATTTATGTATAAATGTATATTATGAGAAAATTTTATAAATATATTTAGAATTAAATTAATATGGTGTTAAATATTAAACAAGCATATGTATATATTTGCAAAATATAAGTTTAATTTTTATTTTCTTTTAATATATGTGTGTGTGTGTATATATGTATGTATGCATTAAAGTAACAAAATTATATATACAACAATATATGTAAATATATATAAATATAATAATTAATGTAGATATGAGTTAGAATAGTTTATATAAATTACAGAATAATTGTTTTCATTCCAGATTGAATACGTAACAGTTCTTAATTAGTTATAATTTTATTATATTGGTATATATATATTATGAATTAATTAGTTAAATAACAATAAATAAATAATATAAAATATTTAAGTAGTAAATATTTCAAATTTTAAAACAATTGATGTTTTTTCAAATAAAACAATTGATTTAAAAAAATATTATTTTAAACCAAGAGCTTTTACGATGATAATTTAATTTTCAAAAATTTGAAACTGAATTTTTTAAAACATAATTTATTTATATTAATTTATTAATTCGTAAAATGATTAAATGATAACAAAAAATATTAAGGAATTACCAAAAAATTATTTTTCATCTTTAAAAATCATAGTCGTTGTAAATTTACAACTGAAAATTATTAATTCAATATTTAAGTGAGATAGTTATATAGTTTAATACAAATCATATAACTGCCCCACACCAGCAACATCCAATATACATAAGATAGTGTGCTGTTGTCATGCCAATCGATGTAGAGTTACCATCAAGGTTTTAAAATGAAATAAAACATCACAGTACCTATAGCATATCTCACAGTGCATGGCATAAAATATAATATCATTGATATAAAGTAGGAGAGACAGTAATAACTAAGTGATCCAAATATCAGACTATAGTTTCACGGAGTTATACATCATGAAATAGAGTTTATATAACAAAAATAAATTCAAATAACTTTCTCATACTACTAATAATAAGTGAACATTACCAATGCTCCATAGCGTTATATAGCGGAATAAGCATAGAAATCCATATAAATTATGAAATAGCCCCCCTAGCTCGTCATCTGCACTGCTACTATGTCATACTAAGACCTGCTATCTAGTATACTCATTTAAGAGCATCCAAGATATTAAGTAGCAATGCACAAAACTTCTAGTCGGACAACAATCTGGTGTGAGTAGTAAATGAATCTCAAAATACAGTAAAAATTGATATAGTAAGGAGAAAGGTATATAAATCATCCCTGACTTGTCCCTACACCCATAGAGTCAGCACATGAAAACATAACCAGCTACTATACATATCATTAAGGTGTAACTTAACCAAGTGTGATATAGGCATATATGTATCCCTATCTCCACTATCTATCTCCGATGATAAACTAGAGTGACTGTTGTAATGACCAGTATTTTTAAACATTTAAAAGTATTAAATTAAATAAGTTTTTCAATAAAATTGTTAGAAATAAAAAAATTAAGATTTTATTGACACAAATTAAATTATAATACAAGTTATGAGTTTAATTAAAATTTCCATTAATGACATATGTTTGCAATAATATAAGGATGATAATAAATGTTAGTATGTACTTTAATAACATTAGTTTGAATGAAATTAACAATTCTCTGAATGCAAATTTCCAATTAAAATGAATAATGAATGTTAATAAGGAATAATAAATGTTTCTTTATTAAAGAAGAGATCATATGTTTATTTATTTGAAATGTTTGGTAGCTGAAAGATTGATTGTAGAGATGAGAAACTATTATTTGGTAAGAAATGTATAATTCCAGTTTGTATCCAACAGTGCAGAAATATATTTAAATTACTATTTGATGGGAAATAATTGTTTAATTTCTTTGTAACGACCCGATTTTTCGACATCCGAAAATCGACATTAGTACGTCCGCTATATCAAACTCCGAATAATCGAATGCAGGAAAACCGAATCGTTAGGGTTAAAGAAGAAGGAGGTAGAAGAAGAAATAGAATAAATACTAGAATCTCACAATCGCAGCGGAACAATATATAATTGATAAATGACTAATCTTTAAAATAAAAAGATTGTCTGTTTATATATTACATCATCAGAGTATAAAAAAATTCATAACGCAAAACTGGAGAGTTACTACAACCTTTCCTCACAAAACTGACTATGCAGTTAATCAAACACAGCGTAATATTCATCAAGTACACATGATACGTCTCGCCATCCAGCTCGTCTCCTGAGCACCACAACATCCTTTCATGTATCCTATAACACTCGGTCTGACCCGAGCATTATAGTTAAATAACACTCGAGTGAGTCTGGAAAAATGGCGTGAGAAAATACACTTAATTGGATTATTAAAGTTTCAAAAATCCTTTAAAAATCAAACGGTATCTCGTAAGACCACAACACAAGTAAACATACCAGGTTTTTAGCTTACGATTACCAAAACATTTTCATATCAAATCCTCTGATATTATTGAAGTGTCTATATACAAATACTTATTCAAATAGCCGAAATTGTTACCATTGTTAAATTCCAGCAATACTAGGTTCTACAATCAAAACTGTAAAGGCACGTAGGGAGAATGGATTTCCATCAATGGCAGCGCTACTGGGGTACCGCCCGTCATAGTACGTGGTCTAGATCATTGTACCGAGGACCCACCCTGATCCCCTGCATCACAAGGCCGGAGCTACCCCTTACCAGATAGTCCGAATAAGTTCACCCTGTGGTTGAGATTAGCAACCGCCCACACAGCCGAATAAAATGGACCTCTAGACAAGGATGAACTTACCCTAATTGGTTGCTAGCCACTTAGCCTTATGTGCGCCTCCCCTATTTTATCCGTTCCCAGTTAATGAGGCTCCAGACTATGCGTTACTTTTTTAGCACACATTCACTTAGAATGCTCACCATCCTCCTGACGATGTTTTGAAAGCATTCACCTTACAAGTCCATTCTGGGTCCGAACATAATTGAAGGCACTACTCCTACTACATCCATTTTGGAATCACCCTCGGGATTAGTAGCGATTAGCCCTTGCACTTCAGTGCTCCATCTTCGACTCCAAGCTCTTGTCTTTCTTACGAAAACGTTCAAATCGGATCGAAGTGGTTTTCGAGAAATTAATCCCGATCTGGCCTCTTTCGAACGATCAACACATTGGCCAATATTGATAGTTGGTTATCTAACTATCAAATAACATTTACTAGCAACTATCGGTCTTAATAATTTTCCAAAATTATTTATTATTCGAAATATCTTGGCAGGATATCTTTCTACATTTCAATCCTTGGAAAATAGTTTCCAGATCACTTTTCCTCTCGCAGATTAAATTTTCACCTAATTGCTTACTCCACTGAAAATCATCAAGTCTAAATACTTTAGGTTTAAAAATAATTTAAATCACCTTATCCAAAAATATATATACTTTAAAAATATTAAAAAATAAAAACCACTTAAAACACTTATTTAAAATACTAGTTATGAAATTTTATACTAATTTCTCATATAAAACTTTAAACCAAAACAAATCTTAAAATAAAAGTTATAAAATTCTATACAAGTTTTTCAAATAAAAACTTCAGCCAAACTATCTCTAAAGTAAAACTACTTTATAAAATACAAATATTAATATTTATGTTTTTAAATCATAATACTAATTAACCTTTTAAAATAATTACTACTATAACTAATTTAATAAAATATTTACATTAGAAATTCAAAAAACTTAAATAATAATTTCCCAAATAACTTTCTTTTTAAAATAACTTTAAAACTTTTAAATTATACTTAAAAAATTTGCTTTGAAAACGTACTTGGCTTTTCAGAGAAATACACTTTTCTTTCACACCCTTAAAAATAAACCACTATTTATTTTTAAAACAAATTACTCATTCCTTTATAAATTCCCACCGTGAATTTATGCTTCCAAATATCCACTAGTATCTTATTTCACTTTATAAACGCAGTTTTAAATTCCATAGTCTCATCCTTCATTTGAAAACACATTTTCAAACAATAAATCAATTTCCACATTGATTTCCAAAATTTACTCCATTTTAAAAAAATCATTACTTACTCAATTTTATTTCGAAACCTATTAATTCCATATTCAATTCTATATTTATGATTAAAATCATATTTAAAATCTAAAATATTAATTTCATAGTTAAATTTAAAATTCTCACTTTATTGCTCCCAAACCATTTTAAGTTTTGAATTTAAAATAAAGTCTTCAATATGTAAACAACACCATTAAGTTCTCAAAATCCATTTATTTAAAAAAATTCCCATGCTTGTAATTTTGTTCGATAGGAATTTAAAAATCAACTTTTATCCTTTTCTAAATTTCTTCATTTAATTTATCCAATTCTCTAAAATTTTACTTAAAATTCTCTACTCCAATTTTCTTCCAAAAATCCAATTTTTTTACACTTCCGATATCTTCAAATACAAAAATATATTAGGCCAAATCATAGCATTCAATAATTTCAATCACCAATATAATCAATCGTAGATTATCAACAAATTATATCACAGAATATGAAATAAATTCAAACTTTAGGAATCCAGTAGGATCCCTCCATCCTGCTTCCCTGCATCCACAGATGTTAGCACAACAATTTAAAATACAAGGCGGGATATCGCGGTATAAAGGGTCATCCGCTATTATGCGGGGCGCATAAGGTCTCATCCGCTATATAATGAGGTAAATCAATCACTCAATACATACTATATATACTACTATATATATACCTTACATCTAAACAATTCAAGCAATCAATCAATAATTTAAATTTTACTATTTAAATTTATACGAAATCCAAATGAGTGAGATTAACTCACTTTGTTTTTAATAGCAATCAAATCACTTAGCTTGTTTTCTTCATGGTTTTTAGACCTTTTAATAAACATTATAAGGTTTTATTAGTATTCGAATTGATCGAACAAATTAATTTTCCCATTTGATAAATTTAACTAACTAATAATTTATTTTAACTAATTATTTCCCTTTTTTAAAAAATCTTTTAGTGATAACAATAAATTAAATAAGTAAATTGAATAAATCTACCACCAAATCCGTTATTTAAAATATCTGGCGAATTTTTTTTTTGAATAGCAAGCACTAACATACTAGAGCTCACAAGGAGAAACAGGGAAGACTAAGAAAAGTAGAAAGAAAGACTGAAAGCAAAAAAGACAAAAACAAACACAAGAGAAAGAAAAAACAGGGCCTTAATCCAGAGAGCCATATGCAATGTGATGATCAAACTTTTCCTTGACCCTAGAAATGATTGTGTTTATCAAAGCACTTTCAAGCTTCATATTATTTTCAAAGACCCGAGCATTTCTCTCTTCCCATATCACTTGCACAAACACTTTAAGTATCAGTAACAGCTTATATGTAGTAGTATTCTTCCATTTAGTTCTTCTAAACACTCTGTTCCATTCAGCATCACCATGTAATATCGGCTCAGAAAAACCACAACTGAAAAGACTAGCTTTCCAGATTCTATTTGTTACCAAGCAGTCAAAAAAGAGATGAGCTCCATCCTCAATTAAGTTAATGCAGTATGCACACTTCAAGTCAACATTATAACCTTTCCTACACAATTTATCCTTTGTCATGAGTGCATTTTGTAGGACTTTCCAAAGAAGGAAGTTTAGTTTTTGTGAGGTTAGTGGATTCCAAACTCTAGCATGCCATCTAAAGATGGGGCTACTGTCATCAACTCTCAAAGCTTTATAAACTCCAGCAATGGAGTGTTGACCATGAATAGTAGTCCAAACATACCCATGATCACCAGAGGGGATGTTTTTGCACTGTACTTCAGCCCACAACTGCTGGATGATTGGATTAGAAGTGTAAGGCAGAGTAATTTCACCGTTTTGACAATAATCAATGGCCCTGGCATTCAAAGGGATGCCAGTTTGATTCCTCTGATCATAGGAGAGCAGATTAAACAAAATTATTCCTTTTCCCACCCATGGATCATACCAGAATTTAGCAGTACTGTAAGGGCCAAGCACAAGCTGAACACGAGGGAGTAAAATGCCTCTGATCTTGAGAATTGATCTCCACACCCAACCACACAGAGGAGAGGGTTCCATATTCCAGAAATTTTTATTGCCAAGATGATGATGCCTTGCCCACTTAACCCACAAATTTGGCTTTTCATTTATCAAATTGTCAAAATGCTTAGAAAAGGCAGCTTGATTCCAAGTTCTCATACATTTTATTCCCAAACCACCATATTTTTGTTGTTTCTCTAATTTAGCAAAGGCAATAGGAATTAGCTTTTTAGAATACATGCTCCCTGTCCATATAAAATGATTCATAGCTTTTCTGATGCTAGATAAAAGAGTAGCAGGTAAAATGAAGCATCTGCACCAATAAACAGTCATTGCTTGAATTATAGATTTGATGATGGTGGTTCTGCCTGCTTGAGATAATTTATTGCTGGCCTATCTATTCATAGCTTCAATGATTCTTTCAAACAGAGGCAAACAAGCAGTTACACCGATTCTTCTAGTGCATAAAAGGATACCAAGGTGCATAGTACCCTCAGGAAGATTAGGCAGTTGACTATTATTATGAATGTTCTGATTATCACTGTCATTGAGACCAGCCACTAAAAGGGAAGACTTGCTTCTATTGACCTGCAGGCCAGTGCATTTCTCAAAAGTGAGAAGGATGCTATTGACACAGTCCATGGTAGACATAGTAGGCTTAATAAAAAGTAACACATCATCAACAAAAAGAAGAGAGGTAATGAGGGGATTCCTGCATTTGGGATGTAATTCATAGTTGTTGTTCACAACCTGTTGATTAACTAGCTGAGTAAAGAATTCCATCAGTATAATGAACAAGTATGAAGACATAGGGTCTCCTTGCTTTATTCCCCTATGACTTTTAAAATATCCAACTGTACCACCATTGTAGCATAAAGAGTAAGTAACAGTGATATGCAGGTATAAATCCAGCTGACAAAGTGACCAGGAAACCCCATTATACCCATAATTCCAGCCAGATCTTCCCAACTAATAGTATCAAACGCTCTTCTTATATCAAGCTTCATCATTGCTCTAGGGGAAACATGAGTTCTACCATACCCATTAAGAAGCTCTTGAGTAACCAACACATTATCCAGGATACTTCTATTATTCAAAAAAGCAGCTTGATTGTCAGATATTACAGTGGGAAGCACATGCCTAAGCCTTGCAGCAATAACTTTAGAAATGCATTTGTAGATTATGTTACCGCAAGCAATAGGACGATATGCACACAAAGTAGAAGCCTGCTTACCTTTTGGCACCAGACATAAGTTGGTAGCATTAATGGAAGTAGGTAATTTATTGTGTTCAAAAAAATTGTGCATAGCATTTTTGAAGTCAGTAGCAATGACATCCCAACAATGAGTAAAGAAGACAGCATTAAAGCCATCAGGTCCACCACAGGAATCCCTCTTCATACCAAACATAGCATTATATATTTCTTCATCAGTGACTCTAGAAGACAAAATTTGGATATCAGATTCATTGAGCATAGGCAAGGGAGTTGACAAGAGCTCTTGAGAGTTAGGGTTGCATGAATCATTGGGGGAGTAAAGATTGGTATAAAGATTAATGAAAGCACTGTCAATTTCTTCCGGCTTGTTTAATATCCTTCCTTCATCATCAAGTAACTAATGGATGTATCTTTTTGCATTTTTAACCTGCAGGGTACTATGATACATTCTAGAATTTCTATCACCATACAAATCCCACTCCTTCCTCAGTTTTTATTTCTTCATACTTAACTCAGCGGCCATAGCATCAGATAGTTGCTGCGTTAGTTCATGTTCTTGCACAGAAAGAATGATATTACCTGGATCATCAATCATACTTAATTGAATAGCTGATAGTTGATTCTGCAGATTATTTGAGTTCTTGTCACCATTACCAAATTTGTTTCTAGCCCATATCTTTAAAGCTTCCTTGGTTGCCTTCAATTTTTTCTGCAAAATAGACATTTTGTTACCAAATTTAGGTTGTTTCCAAATAGTAACCACTAAAGGCATAAATTCAGGATCATTGATCCATGAGTTAAAAAATTTAAAACTTGAGTTCCTTTTAATGGCATTGCATTCAGTGGTAATAAACACAGGAGAGTGGTCAGAGAGAAGAGGGGGAAGGATATGGTTCAGGGACATGGGGAATTGTGTAAGTGCTTTGGTGTTGAGAAAGGTTAAATCAAGTCTACTCATGGTTCTCACACCAGATCTACTCTTATTGTTCCATGTGTATTTTGTTCCAACATAGGCAGCTTCACGTAAATTGGAAGAAGAGATGGCTTGGTTGAGAGGAGTGATGTCAGAAATTGTAAGGGGAGAGCCACCACAACGATCGTCAGCAGCTAACGTACAATTAAAATCTCCTAACACAAACCACGGATGTGTTTCCTACCTAAAATGTGGTAAGTAGTTCAGCATTTCTTATCTAGCTGTAACATGGTTATCCCCATATATAAAGGTTAGGTAGAATGTGGTAGTGGATGGTATATGCATAGCATGGAAGTGGATGAATTGTTTGTGGGATAATATAGGTGTGAGGGTGTAGATGGTCGGATAAGATATGACCATAATTCTTCCATATGGTGCTTCAACCAAATTATGATGAAGACTCCATAATGGATTAATTAGCTTAGCTTCTTTGAGTGTAAGGTCATGGTAGAGTTTGGTTTCCAGGATGCCAAAGATGCCAAGTTTATTGTCAGTGATAATACGTTTAACTTGCACAAGTTTTATTTCCATATGAGCACCTCTAATATTCCAAAACCCAAATTTTTATAACATGGATTAACTTAAGGGAGAGAAGTTAGTAATCTCGTAGACCTTCTGAGGCCTGAATTTGGGGTAGCATCTTTTTCAGGTAATGTTTCAACATAGTCAATATTCTTGCCTTTGTCAAAATCTGACAGGTTGCTTTCCTTTTTCCTTTTGGAACTGCTGTGATTCTTCAGTGTAGGAATTGGAGTTTTGGACTGAGAGGGAGGTGGGTGCACTTGATTAATCAAATATCCAGGAGGGGAGGTATATGTGAATAAGGAAGTTTTGTTTGATGGCCAGAGGATAAGGGTGCTTTAGAAACATGCACACTGATATTGTGTGCATGTGAATAATCAGGTTGCTCAAGATGAGTGTGCATATTAATGGACTGTGTTGCTTTGGATATTGAAATTTGAGTCGTATTACTGGGTAAAAGGGAAATCTTCCCATCCAAGATGTGTTTGTTTCCATTATCTTCTGCTTGCAAATTTTCATCAACATGCTTTTGTTCTCCTTTACTCAATTCATGCTCTCTTGCCTGTCTGACCCCAACCAGTTCCTGAACTAGCATCCCATAATTTTTTGCAAGTTGAAAATTACTTTCTACATCTGCCACAATAATAGGCACTTCTAAGTTCTTCTCCTGACATGCTTCCATACTTACAATTTCCATTGTTGCTTCCTCAACTAACAGATCAGATACACCTTTAGCCTGTCCATAGTTAGTTTTATCTCCATTACCTTCATCACTTAATTCTTCATTTTCATCATTTAATTTTTGAAGCACTTGAAATTTATTGCCAATATTCATCTTTAATTCCTCAACTACTTCACCTTCCTCAACTAAGTCAATCACATTATCCCTGTTATTATCTGTTGCAATTCCATCTTTTCTTGCTTCATATTCTCTGCCACTTCCATACTTGTCACTCCCACCGACTTCTTTAGTTTTCAAAAATTCACTCTTTCTTTTGCTCCCATGTTCAACTCTCTTCCAAACTCTTGAGGTTTTAATATGCCTTGCTTTATCATTTTGATCTTTCACCAGGGTGTCTAATTCAGGATTTTGTTTTGGCAAAGTGTTTGAAACCTTCTTTTTTACTTCATCCGACTTAACACTATTTTTACAATTAGAAATGTCATGCCCAAACACTTTACAAGTTTTACATGCCTGTGGCCTCTACTGATAATCCACAAAAACAGTTTGTTTTGTTCCATCCTTACACAGTACTTGGAAGCTATCAACTAGTTCGGTGATGGGGGTCACTTCCACCAATGCTTTAGCATAGGTCAACCTATCCATCCTTTCTGTACTTTCATCCAAGCATTTAACACAACCAATTCTTCCAGCTAGCCAATTGATTCCAAGTAGGGACCATGCCAAAGGTATGTTGTAAATATGTATCCAGATGGGAACTGAAGTGACAGAGCCACAGATATTGGTTATTGTGGGGTCCCATTGTTTAACAATAAACAATTTATTCCTCATGATTATCGGGTCAGCTTGTATCACCCTCCTCCGATCATCATCGCATGAAAATAAGAACATAAAGACAACACCATCATCTTTTTTTTTAACTTTTAATGGCAGAGTATATCTTTCCCCCTTCCATTCCATCCCAACCTTTACCTTCCCCTGTACCTTCTGTCCCTGAACCCGATCCACCACCGTTACTCCCAGGCCATCCCATAGGCTCTTCCTCTATAACCAATCCTTGCTCCCCTTCTCCCATGCCTGACCCCCCCAATAGCACCTCAAGTCAACAACCATGGACTTCTCTTTTCAAGAACAAACCGCGCAATGCGGGGAAGTACATGCCTGTTAACTTTATCAACGAATTTGTTGATGATGCTCTGGTTCTACCTGACTCTGTTCAAGAAGCTGGGCAAAGCATATGGCATGATTATGTAGTTGGTTTCTTCCTTGACAAACCCCTATCTTTCATAGCAGTGGTGCAACACCTCAAGCGTGCATGGATCTGGCGAATTTAAAGTAGGTATATGTATATTTATTTTATTTTTTGAAACTACGTATATATTAAACATGCATGTATAATTTTTCTCGGAAAACACATCCTTATGAAAATAGTCTACATAGTTTAAAAATAATCTAACTTTATATAAACTGTTCAACATCATAAATTTATATTTTCGAAATCTTATCTATATATAAACTATTTACTGTTTTATATCCTACTGTATAATATATATATATATATATATATATATATTATATATATATTCTGTAATTAACAAAATAACAATTCTCTTTCTGTAATAACTTTTCTTCTTTTTTATATATGTATATATTTGTAAAAATGAAAACTGGTTTTTAAATTACTCTTCTCTGATTACATATATATATATATATATATATGTATGTATGTATGTATGTATGTATACACACACACACACGGTTTAGATTGAAAACTATAAACTGTAAATATGATTATTAAATCAGAATTTATTGAAAGAATGAAAAAACGAACCTCACCAGACACCCTACAAAACCCAAAAACTCCGTCACATGCGAAACCATCCCCTTCCAAAGACGAATTGCTCCTTTAACGAGCCTTCGATGTCGATCCTCTTTGCCATGATCTGATGCGCGAGCCTCCAAATCTAGCATCCCACCAGTCGAAACCCGCCGCTTTCTAACAAGCCCTTCCCCTTGACTTCGCCCCTTTTCCCATGCGATCGACTTCGCCTCCGCCTCTACTCCCCCTGGCAACCTTCAGATGCCAGCTCCTATTTACGATCCCACTTGATTTGAGAACGAGAAAGGAGGATAAAAGAGCCGCGATTGATTTTTGAAGCATCGTTCTACTCAATTGAGGTTCGGCCATCATATTATTTTATTTTTGAACTATTTGATTTTGTATAAAAAAAGAAGGAGGATATGCGGTTGATTGAAACAAAGGAGGAATGGATTCGATTTTGAACGAAAATGGCTTCGTTTGCAAATAAAAATTGATTTTCCTTAATATACTTGGCTGTGATTTATAGAAGAATGAGACGCGTGTTTCACTACGAAGGACATGTGTTTAAAAATTCACCATGTGTCAGTTTGCTACATTATTTTAATTATATTATTTATATTCAACTTTAAATTCAAATCTAAATCGTCTCGATTATCGCAACTCACAATCTCGATCCCCGATCGAGGCATGCCGCTAGGCATTTATAATGTTAAATCTCTATTTCGAACGCAAAGGAAAAGTTTTCGAGTCCTAATTCGATCGTATGGAGAAGATAGCGTTTTGGGCCCAGTTATTTTATTAAATTTTCGATATACATTTTAGATCGTTTATCTATCGCACGATCACACGACAACTCCGAACGCTACGAAAATTGAAATCCGATAATAATACACTATTACAAATCCAGTGGAACTGGTTTCGTCAAATTACGAGAATGTGCCTTGGAAGGCTATTTTTAAATATCAACTTAAACGATATATTTTTAAAACTGAACATATCACCTTAAAATTAAATTTTAACACTTCTATTATCTTCAGTATTACCAATATAAATTTTATAAGCCATTAAAATATTTTAAGAAGCCTTTAAATTCCAGATTCCTTATTTTACCCAGTTTCAATTTTATAATTCAAAATTTAATTATCCAAATAAATAGTGATATTTGAAATTCAAGTTAAGCTAAATTTCATATATCTAAAATTAATTAAATATTTAAATTTCAAATATCTAGAAATTTAGGATCGTCACATTCCTCCCCCTTGAAAGAATTTCGTCCCCGAAATTACTAGTTAAGAAGAATGGTCCAATACCCGCTTACTATTTTCCCAAACAACTAGTTTTTAGCAACTCCCCAGAAACAAATAGTTTTTAACAATACCCAAAAACATCTTTTTAATAAAGACATTATCACCCTTACTAACTTTCCAAACTTCTTCCATAGGTTCCCACCAATATCACTTAACCAACCATTCAAATTTAAATTTAAAACCAAATTTTAAATTATCAAAATTTTCTCAAAATTTTTCTAACTCCCTAAATTTTCGAAAAATTTCGCCAGCGTCTCCTTTGCGCGGCTATCTTGGTACAACTACAAAATGCCTTTACGGGCCCCCTGATTTTAATAGAAAACAAAAGGCCAAGTGGCTAGACCAGAAAATCATCAAATTTCATACAAAAATTTAAATACATACCTTTGTCGAGCAAATTTCATTTTGTTATCTGAATTTATATCCTTAACCTTTGGTTATGATTTTAATTCCTACTTTTAAATTTCTACACAACAATGAAAATAGTTTAATATTATCATTCCTTAACATCCAAGCAACCATACACTATAATAATTTACGAAAATTGTTTCTTTTATATACAAAAATAATTTGGGTAAAATTATTTCATTTACCCTATTTTAAAACAATATTGTGTCGGTTTATCTTGTTTAAAGTTTAGAAACCGCTATCGATGACATGACATCCCATACATTGACTAGAATCCATAAACACTCAACCGATAAGTCAACACAGTATAAAAACAATTTTTATATTCACTAAAATATACACGCTCGTATCTATGAATACACTCAAATTCATTCTAGAGTACTTCAGACTCTATTTCTATGAGTAATCCCCACCAGAGCCATGCTTCTTGCTTAACCTTCAGCTCTGATACCATTGTAACCTGGTGCAGCGGAACGTGTGGGCTCATAACCCACATGTCCCAGGATCGAAACCTGGTTCTATTACCAAAACTATAACGACCTGATTTTTCGATGCCCGAAAATCGACATTTATACGTCCACTATATCAATTGCCGAACAATCGAATGTTGAAAATCCAAACCATTAGGGTTAAAGAAGAAGGAGGTAGAAGAAGAAATAGAAACAATATTAGAATCTCACAATCGCAACGAAATAATATATAATAGATAAATGACCAACTTTAAACAAAAAGAATTTTATTTGTTTATACATTACATCATCAGAGTACAATAAAGTTCATAACACTCAACTAGACGGTTATATTAACCTGTCCTCACAAACTGACCATGTAGTACATCAAATACAGCGGAATATTCATCAAATACATATGATACGATTCGCTATCCAGTTCGTCCCTTGAGCTCCACAGCATCATTTCCTTAATCTATAATACTCGGTTTGACCCGAGCATTATAGTTAAATAACACCCGTCAGTCTGGAAAATCAGCGTGAGAAAAAACACTCAACTGGATTATTAAAGTTTTCAAATTCCTTTTAAAAAATCAAAGGTATCTCGTAAGATCACGCCACAAATAAACATGTCGGGTTTTTAAGTTACGATGACCAAAACATTTCTTATAAAATCCTCTAATATTAAAGTAGTGTCTATATACAAATACTTATTCAAATAGCCGAAATTGTTACATTATTAAATTCCAGCAGTACTAGGTTCTACAAACAAAACCGTAAAGGCACGTAGGGAGAATGGATTTCCATCAATAGCAGGGCTATTGGGGTATCGCCCGTCACAGTACGTGGTTTAGATCACTATACCTAGGATCCACCCTGATCCCCTACATCACAAGACCAGAGCTACCCCTTACTGGATAGTCCGGATAAGATCACCCCACGGTTGGGATCAGCAACCGCCCACATAGCCGAATAAAAGGGACCTATAGACAGGGATGACCTTACCCTAATTGGTTGCTAGCCACTTAGCCTTGTGTGCACCTTCTCTATTTTAGCCATTCCCGGTTGATGAGGCTCGAGGCTATGCATTACATTTTAAGCACACATTCACTTAGAATGCTCATCGTCCTTCTGATGATGTTCTGATAGCATTCGTCAACACAAGTCCGTTCCAGGTTCTAACGGAACCGAAGGCACTACTCCTAATATGTCCATTTTGTAATCACCCTCAGGATTAGTAGCGATTAGCCCTTGCACTTCACTGCTCCATCTTCGACTCCAAGTTCTTGTCTTCCTCACGAAAACATTCAAACCGGATCACAGTGGTTTTAAAGAAATTAATCACAATCGCGGTCTCTTCGAAACGATCAGTACTCGGCCAATATTGATTGTCGATTATTTAACTATCAAATAACATTCATAACAATCATCAGATTTAAATAATTTTCCAAATATTTATTTCGAAATATACTCGCAAGCTAATTTTCTACACTTTAACCTTTTTGAAAATAGTTTTCAAAACACTTTCTTCTGGCGGAATAAATTTCCAAATATTGTTTATTTTCTCTGAAATCACCAAGTCTAAATACTTTAGATTTAAATAATTTAAATCACTTTATCCAAAATATATACTTTAAAATAATTAAAATAAAAATAAAAAAATTTGAAACACTTTATTTAACACCATTCAAATTTAGTTTTCACTATCCAGTTTCAATTTCATTCACTTACAAACATAAATTCATTCGTTCATTCATAAATTTATTTCCAACTGTTTAAATTATCCGAAAATCCAGATATGAGTGAGATTAACTCACCTTTGCCTTTTGTTTTGCAATCCGATCCAACCCGACTTGTTTTTCTTCACGATTTTAACCTTGTATAAACAATTCACGATTTATTGCTATTTGAATTAATCAAACAATTAATCACCATTTACTTATTTAAATTTATTTTGAAACCCATTACTTACATATTTACTTCTATATTTATAATTTAAATAATTTTAAACTAAAATATCCACTTCATACTTCATTCAAAATTCTACTCTTTTATTTCTTTCCAAACATTTTAAATCTTAAATTGAAAATAAAATCCTTTAAATTTTTAGCCAATATCACTTACGTCTCTCAAAACCCTTTTATTATTATTTATTTAAAATCTCTATCTTTATTTCCATACTCAGAATTTATTTATAGAAAAAAATCAACATTTATTCTTTTCCGATTCATTCTTTAATATCGAAACTCTCTATTATTATTTACTTAAAATTCCCTATTTTATTTTCCCTTAAAAAAATTCAATCTTTATATTTGGATGTCACAATATATCCAAAATATATTCGGTCCAACCATAGCATCCAAATTTTCCAATTTCTAATATAATATATCTCAGATTATTAAATAAACCAGATCATGGAACATTAAAACAATCTAAATATTTTGAGGAATCCAGTTGGATCCGCAAACCCGTCCCCCTTTAGTCGACACTATTCTCTATCATATGAATCAAAGGTAACGGAAATACGAATCATTAGGGTTAAAGAAGAAGGAGGTAGAAGAAGAAGTAGAATAAATATCACAATCTCACAATCGCAGCAGAACAATATATAATAGATAAATGACTAATCTTTAAAACAAAAAGAATAATATCTGTTTTTACATTACATGATCAGAGTACAAAAAAATTCATAACACACAACTGGACATTTACTATAACATGTCCTCACAAAACTGACTATGCAGTTAATCAAACACAGCGGAATATTCATCAAATACGTGTGATACGTCTCGCCATCCTACTCATCTCCTGAGCACTACAACATCATTTCCTGTATCCTATAATACTCGGTCTGACCCGAGCACTATAGTTCAATAACACTCGAGTCAGTCTGGAAAATCGGCGTGAGAAGTTACACTCAATTGGATTATTAAAATTTCAAAAATCCTTTAAAAATCAAAGGTATCTCATAAGACCACGCCACAAATAAACATGCCAGGTTTTTGCCTTACGATAACCTAAACATTTTCATATCGAATCCTCTGATATTATTGTAGTGTCTATATATAAATACTTATTCAAATAGCCGAAATTGTTACCATTATTAAATTCTAGCAATACTTGGTTCTACAATCAAAACCGTAAAGGCGTGTAGGGAGAATGGATTTCCACCAATGGCAGGGCTAATGGGGTACCGATCGTCAGAGTATGTGGCCTAGATCATTGTATCGAGGACCTACCCCGATCCCTTGCATCACAAGACCGGAGCTACCCCTTACTGGATAGTCCGAACGGTCGGGATCAAAAACCGCCTATACATCCGAATAAAGGGACCTCTAGGTAGGGATGACCTTACCCTAATTGGTTCTAGCCACTTATCCTTATGTGCACCTCCTCTGTTTTAGCCCTTCCCGGCTGATGAGGCTCGAAGCTATGCGTTACCTTTTTAGCACACATTCACTTAGAACGCTCATAGTCCTCCTGACAATGTTTTGAAAGCATTCATCCATACAGGTCCATTCCAGGTCCGAATGGAACTGAAGGCACTACTCCTACTACATCCATTTTGGAATCACCTTCAGGATTAGTAGCGATTAGCCCTTGCACTTCGGTGCTCCATCTTCAAATCTAAGCTCTTGTCTTTCTTTCGAAAACTTTCAAACCAGATCGAAATGGTTTTTGGGAAATTAATCCCGATCTCTTCGAAATGATCAGCGCATTGGCCAATATTGATAGTTCGTTATTTAACTATCAAATAACATTTACAAGCAACCATCAGCTTAATAATTTTCCAAAATTATTTATCATCCGAAATATCTTCGCAAGATATCTTTCTACATTTCAATCTTTTGAAAACAGTTTCCAAATCACTTTTCCTCCCGCAGATTCAATTTCCACCCAATTGCTCATTCCACTGAAAATCATCAAGTCTAAATACTTTAGGTTTTAAAATAATTTAAATCACTTTATCCAAAAATACATATATACTTTAAAAACATTAAAAAATAAAAACTACTTAAGACACTTATTTAAAATACCAGTTATGAAATATAATAATTTCTCATAAAACTTTAAGCGAAAACAAATCTTAAAATAAAAGTTATGAAATTCTATACAAGTTTTTCAAATGAAAACTTTAGCCAAACTCTCTCTAAAATAAAACTACTTTATAAAACATAAATATTAATAATTATGTTTTTAATTCATAATACCAATTAACCTTTTTAAAATAATTACTACTATAACTAAATTAATAAAATATTTACTTTTAAAATTCTAAACAACTTAAATAATAATTTCTCAAATAACATTCTTTTTAAAATAACTTTAAAACTTTTAACTTATACTTAAAAATTTTGCTTTGAAAACGTACTAGGCTTTTCAGAGAAATACACTTTTCTTTCACATTCTTAAAAATAAACCACTATTTATTTTTAAAACAAATTACTCATTCCTTTATAAATTCCCACCGTGAATTTGTACTTCCAAATATCCACTGGTGTCTTATTTCACATTATAAACCCATTTTATAAATTCCATAGTCTTATCCTTGTTTTAAAAACACAGTTTCAAACACTAAATCAATTTCCAGATCGATTTCCAAAATTTACTCCATTTAAAAAAAAAATCTTTACTTACTCAATTTTATTTCGAAACCTATTAATTCAATATTCACTTCTATATTTATGATTAAGCTCTTATTTAAAATCTGAAATATCAATTTCATATTTAAATTTAAAATTCTCACTTTATTTCTCCCAAACCATTTTCAATTCTGAATTTAAAATAAAGTCTTCAATATTTAAACAATACTACTTAAGTTCTCAAAAACCATTTATTTAAAAAAATTCCCATACTTGTAATTTTGTTCGATAGGATTTCAAAAATCAACTTTTATCCTTTTCTAAATTTGTTTATTTAAATTTATCCAATTCTCTAAAACTATTTTACTTAAAATCCTCTAATCTAATTTTCTTCCAAAAAACAATTTTTTACACTTCTGATATCTTAAAGTGCCAAAATTTATTCGGCCGAATCATAGCATTCAATAATTTCAATCACCAATATAATCAATCGTAGATTATCAACAAATCATATCACAGAATATGAAATAAAATTCAAACATTTGAGGAATCCAGTTGGATCCCTCCAACCTGTTTTCCTGCATCCATAAATGTTAGCACAACAATTTAAAATACCAAACCCGCTTCAAAGCGGGATATCACGATATAAAGAGTCATCCGCTATTATGCGGGGCGCATAGGGTCTTATCCGCTATATAATGTGGGAAATCAACCACTCCAATATATACTATATATACTCTCACATCCAGATAATTCAAGCAAGCATCAATAATTTGAATTTTACTATTTAAATTTAAACGGAATCCTAATGAGTGAGATGAACTCACTTTGTTTTTAATAGCAATCTGATCTAACCCAGTTTATTTTCTTCGCGATTTTTAGACCTTATAACAAACATTATAAGGTTTTATTAATATTCGAATTGATCGAACAAATTAATTTTTGCATTTGTTAAATTTAACAAACCAATAAATTATTTTAACTAATTATTTCCCTTTCTAAAAAAAATCTTTTAGTGCCTATATTAAATTGAATAAGTAAATTGAACAAATCTACCACCAAATCCGTTACTTAAAATATCTGGCGAATTTAAAATAGGTATATGTATATTTATTTTATTTTTTTGAAACTACCTATATATTAAACATCCATGTATAATTTTTCTTGAAAAACACATCCTTATGAAAATAATCTACATAGTTTAAAAATAATCTAACTTTATATAAATTGTTCAACACCATAAATTTATAATTTCAAAATCTTATCTATATATAAACTATTTTATGTTTTATATCCTACTGTACAATATTTATACATTTATATTTTCTGTAATTAACAAAACATCAATTCTCTTTCTGTTAAACTTTTTTCTTTTATATATATGTATATATTTGTAAAAATGAAAACTGGTTTTAAATTACTCTTCTCTGAATATACACATTTATACTAGGTTTAGATTGAAAACTATAAACTGTAAATATGATTATTAAATCAGAATTTATTGAAAGAGTGAAAAAACGAACCTCACCAAACACCCTACAAAACCCCAAAACTCCATCACACGCAAAACCATCCTTCTCCAAAGACGAACTGCTCCTCTAACGAGCCTCCGTTGTCGATCCTCTTTGCCACAAACTGATGCATGAGCCTCCAATTCTAGCGCCCCAGCCGAAACCTGCCACTTGCTATCAAGCCCTGCCCCTTGACTATGCCCCATGCGATCGACTTCACCTCCGCCTCCACTCCCCCTGGCAACCCTTAGACGCCGGCTCCTATTTACGATCCCACTTGATTTGAGAACGAGAAAGGGGGATAAATGAGCCGCGATTGATTTTCAAAGCTTCGTTCTACTCGACCGAGCTTCAGCCATCATCTTATTTTATTCTTGAACTGTTTGATTCCGTATAAAAAAAGAAGGAGGATATGCAGTCGATTGAAACAAAAGAGGAAGGGATTCGAGTTTGAACGAAAATGGCTTCGTTTGCAAATAAAAATTGATTTTCCTTAAAATACTCGGCTATGATTTAAAGAAGAATGAGATGCATGTTTCACTACGAAGGATATGTGTTTAAAATTTCACCACGTGGCAGTTTGCTACAGTATTTTAATTATATTATTTATATTCAAATTTACATTCAAATCTAAATCGTCTCGATTAACGCAACACACAATCTTGATCTCCTATCGAGGCTTGCCACCAGGCGTTTATACCCCTATTCCGAACGCGAAGGAAAAGGTTTCGAGTCCTAATTCGATCGTATGGAGAAGATAGCTTTTTGGACCCAGTTATTTTATTAAATTTTCGATTTAGATTTTAGCTCGTTTATCTATCGTACGATCATACGACAACTCCGAATGCTACGAAAATTGAAATCCGAAAATAATACACCATTACAAATCCAATGGAACTAGTTTCGTCAAATTCCGAGACTGTGCCTCGGAAGGCTATTTTTAAATATCAATTTAAACGATATATTTTTAAAACTGAACAAATCGCCTTAAAATTAAATTTTAACACTTCTATTATCATCAGTATTACCAATATAACTTTTATAAACCATTGAAATATTTTAACAAGCCTTTAAATTCCAGATTCCTTGTTTTACCCAGTTTCAAATGTTTAATTCAAAATTTAATTATCCAAATAAATAGTGATATTTGAAATTCAAGTTAAACTAACTTTGAAATATTTAAAATCAATTAAATATTTCAATTTCAAATATCTAGAAATTTTGGGTCGTCACGTTCTCATTACATTTATTTTTTACATTTTGAAATCCACCTTTGTGAACAATTGAAATTAATGTAACTGAATAATTTCAACTAATGATAGAGAGGACACCAAATTATAAATTAATAGGTGTAATTAAACATTGCTGATTTTTTTTGAAATATAAGGAAAGTTGGTTTAATGAAAAGAACATTTATATCAAATAAAATGAATGTTTCATTTGTGAATGTACGTTTAATTTCATTAAATGATTGATTTAAAAGAAGAAATATATGTATATTTAAACTGTGTTTTAGCATATAGAAGGATTACAAGATTAGAAATCTAATTTATTTAAGTAAGTTATAAATTACTCTGCTGTATAAACAACAAATTTATAAACGTGTTTAAATGACTAAAGGAAACAACTATTCTATTTTTCATCCATTTTAGTTGTCCATTTTGGAATTTAACTTTGTAAGTAATTACAATTAATGTAATTGAAATATTTCAATTAGAAGGGAAGAAAACGTTGATTACAATTAATAAATTTAATAGAAGAAACACACCTTTTGTGTTAAACAGAAAGGATGTTTTAATGGAAATAAAAGATCATTCGGGGAAAACCGAATTGAACATTTTCATTTTTATGGTATGTAATTTTATTTATTATGCATAGATATAAAAAACTAAATGCGTACAAATTTGAAGATTATTTGAGTTAATGAAATTATTTGGTTACGTTTCATAAATTGAATTTCAAAAATGTTGTGCAATGTACATGGTCTCTTCATTTCTTTTGTTATTAATTGTTGCATGTACATTTTGAAATAGTTATCTCATTTTTAATACTTGATCCGTTCATTTCTCCTTCTATTTAATACCTGAGCCTAGACTTTAGTTTGCATATAATTCTTGCCACCTCATTTTCGCGTATACAAAATTTTACTTTCCTTTGGTTTGAAAACGTTTCCATTCCTACATACATTTCTTTATGCATTATTAATGCCTGAAGATTGCACAATAAAATGTGACATTTTGTCTCTCCACCTCCATTTCCTAATTATTAAATAACCTGCAGCTTATTTCTTTCAGTTGCAGTGTATATTTGTGTTCTCTTTTTTTGGCTAAGTCTTATTAGGCTTGTTTTAGACTAATGGGCTCCTTAGTAAACCAAGAGACCCAAGGAACCCTAAGTGACTTTGGATCCTTCCTTTTATCATACATTAACCTTCTATTTTTCTATCCGACTAAAACCAAGTATGTACAAAAATTTCTAATTTGAGAAACTTTCTGCGTACTCTTCTTCTTCTTTCTCAAATATACAGAAAGATCTGAACCCCAAAATTCCTTAATCTCCAAATCAAATTCCATCCTTCCTTCGTCAAAACCCTAGCCTACCTCTCTCCACTTACCACCACCCACCTTCATCACCACATACAACCCACGGTAGTAATCCATGGCCAAAGCCCCACATTTCTTCATCTCTTCTTTCTCATTTTTTCCCTTCTTTTCTCCTTCCCTTTTTCCCACTTCCTTCCCCTTATTTTCATGACTTCTATATTCCACTAAAAAACTTCAAATCAAATAATTTTTTCTCAAACTGTGTATAATTTTAATGGGGAAAACTTTGTTGTTGAAGCCTTCTTCTTATTCTAAATATTTCTATATCAAAAATCCTCTTTTTCAAGTCCTTTCTCGGGTCCACTTTTGGACGAAAATACCCCATATTGCATCAATCATATCTCTTTCAAGAATAAACCCGATTATGGGAATCATTTTTTTAAACCGTTTAATTTTCCATTAGCTTCAACTTTCTTTTAGATCAGTTCTTCAAATTCCTTAATTTCTAGGCCAAAAACTCATGTCTTTTCGAAGCATATTTGAACTCAGATTTTCAACTTAGAAAACACCTCTGTTTGTTTGACCATAACTTCCACAAGATAGAAACTTTTTAAGGGATTATTTTTACCAAAGTGGAGATAAAATAATTTTCAACAACTTTTTAGTTAGTCACTTTTATAGATTTGGTAATATGCCGGTCCGTATATTTTCTTAAAGATGACCTAGTTTCAGCTTTGTCCGCTGTTCAAATTTGGGCATTTAATTGGATTTTTAATTGTTGACAAATCAAAGGTGGATGTTTTAACCACTCTCAACTAAAAAATGATCATATATTGGTTAAATTATATTTAGGATGTGATTAGAAGTTTCTTAATTATTGTTTGGTGTTTTAATTTGTCATTTTGATTTAATTTGAATTGATATTGAATTTTATAGCCATGTAATTAATGTTGAATATAATTTCTATTTGAACACCTAATAATGATAACCAATTAATTGTTGTGATTTATTTGCTAATCTGGATGCTGATTGTGATGGATGTCATTGGATGAAATTTTGGATGATTGGACATTTTTTAATGCCCATATCTCTGTTATCACTATGGTTTGAAATGACACATACCCGACTGATCATATAGATTAGGTAAATTGTTTTAGGTTGAAATGATAAACCCGAGCGGTTTTCATTGATTTGAATATTTTAGTTTAAGAAACTAGTTGAAACGATATATGTGTATGTATTGGAATTTAGATTATGTATTGGAATTGAATTATTTGGAAGTTTTAAGTTAAACTTTAGAGTTTTTTAATTAAAGTGGTTAAAATTGATACCTCGAATTATTTGAAATCTTTTAATAATTATATTCATGTTGTACACTTGATAGAAGATGGAAAATCCCATAACATCTCTGAAGCCTTTGCACTCAAATTTTATTTTAGATTAATTTGACTTACATAAGATCTTTTAGTTCTGACTCGAGTGTTTTGTTTTCATTACGCTCGGGTCAGTCTCAGCTTTTTAGTGTATTGAAGACTATTTTCTAGAGGATGAAGATGAAGATTCAGTATATTATTACTATTTATTATAATTATTCCATACATCATGTATTCCGCTACATTATTTGTTTATTTCTGCTGCATGTATAACTCTGATTTGAATTGTAAAAATGTAATCTCATGTTGTTTGTAAAACAACTTCATGAAATGTTTATTTGTTTATTATATTTTGTCACTCCGCTGCGAGATTCTGTGTTTTATTTTTCATTCTTTTTTTATTTTTTTATTTACCCCTTAAACAATCCTCCCTTTTGAATTGTAGCGATCCTGACTTGACCTTCGAAAAATCGGCACCGAATACCTCATATCGTATTCGAATGCCATAGATTCGACCGTTCAAATCTGATTCGCCGGAGCTTATAACAACATTAAGTAAATAACACAGTGGAATAAAAGAATAATACATTGATATACAGCTTTGATACAATATCTGATACAACAGATGATCTAATAGATATCAATATACATCAGAGATATGATACAATAAATAGCAGCGGAAAAGAAAATAGATGACATCTAGCAGCGGAACAATATAACTCTAAGATAGTCTTCAAAAGAGAACTCCAAGAACTGCAACTCCATCTCCAAGAATCAATCCAGCAATAGCTCGAACTCCCAATAACGATGCACAAAGATAAGCAAGTGCGGTGTGATCCAAAGACTGAACTAGCTCCAAATAACCTACTAATCTGACTATTTGAAAAACTCAACTCTAGACTGCTCGTGTAGAAAATAATGAGCACCCAGAGTTTAGGAAAGAAACAATAAACTCTGGATCAGTCGTGGGACTGGTGTGAGCAACAAAAACAGTTTATCTTTTAAAACATTCAAAGAAATATTTTTAAAGTCAATTCGCAATGCTTTTAAAAATGAGACTACCATAAGACCTCCTGCCACACACACAATGCAAACGCAGACTTAGAGGAGATTTCTTCTTATGTTAGTCAAAGATGCTTGATACGTATTAAAAAGAAACATTTGATATTATTGCTAGTGCATAGTGTAGAAAAAATTCATTTCGAAAGTAGAATATAAATCTTAGCCAGCATAGGTACCATTATATTATGCCTACTATAGCTACCATATTAAATGGCAGGTTCTACAACTAAAACCGTACAAGTCTCGTATTGTTTCTTTGGATTTCCAACGAATGATCAGGCCAAGGAACTTCCCATTGCCACATGAGAACGCCTCTGGATGGACGTCCCCGAGAACCAAACCGGATCTCTGCCAACACAAGGCCGGGTTACCCCTAACTGGGTAACAACTGACACGAGTATGCCATCCCCCGGTCCTTTGGGACCTTTAACCGAGCGCTCGTAATCAATTCACACAATCATAAATAAAGTGTTTCAACATGAGTAAGTATCTGGGCTCCATACCATGATACCACCCTTTTCCAGAAGGAAATGCACATACCCTAAAGGGAGCTACCCCTCATAATCTTGCCGCATCTTTCCTGTTTTGACCATTCCGGGGTGTGAGGCTCGACGAAGTCACGTCCACAAAAACATACTTTATACAAAAGCCATGCTTTGGGTCAACAAATGATCATAGAAATGATCACCAGGATAGACGATCAAATAAATGATCCTATCACAAATAATCAACACAATGATCATTTCACATCAACACTCAGCATGTCACATTACCAAATTGGGAATATATCGCTGATAACATTCAACTACATAACCTCTGAGCTCGTACGTCTCAGAGAAGGGTGTTAAGCTAAGAGAATAAATTCTCCGCCACCAACAGAAATATATTTGAAAGAAATCGGCTTTATATCTCAATTTGTAATGTCAGACATACAATCCATACAAGTCTGTTCCGGGCTCGAACAGAACCGAAGGCACTTACAAAGAAGTCCTTGCAATCCGGATATTCACTAATCACGTTCGGACTTCCCATCACATATGGAGTCTCTATACCGGGGACCATTTGATGCAAAGACATTCGACGAGTTGTCCTTACGTTTTAGAAAATATCCGGTCTTCACCACCGGTCTTCAAATGCTATCCATAACGACATATCACATATTCGGAATGGGATATATGACACAAAGGTCCTCTCCCGGCTAAACCGAACAGTGAGCGCAGTATTTCAAGAAATATATGGATATTGGGATTTCAATTAAGTCACAACTTATTACCCAAAACTTTCTTCCAAATGGTTTAAATCAATTACCATTACAAATCTTTAAACAAAAAGATTTATTTCAAAAAGATCCATTCATAGATTTCCAAAACAATTTCCATTCCAATTGGATTAACTCATTAAATCTTTAAATCAAAGATTTAACTCATAGCTTTCAAAATTCGATTAACTTGTTGAATCTCTAAATCAAGATTCAACTTATAGCTTTCAAATCGTTTTCATAACTTGGAATTTATCTTCATTTTCAAACTTGAAATTCTTTTTTAACACAAATTGAACGTTCATTTCTCATGTGAAAGCTTTTATTGTTTGAAAACAAACAGTTTTCGTTTCAGAAAAATCCAATTATATTTACACGAGTTAAAGCCCTTGAATTATATTCACATTCCTAAATCAATACTTTTAAAATAGTTTAACCCGTATATAACTGGTATAACATCTTTAATCCCTAGTTTTAAATCATAGAATTCAATTTCAAATCTTGAATTTAAGTTCAAATCAAATTATTCAACTTCATATTTTATCGAGTTATTCAAAATAAATTTCATCTATGAATTTCCATTTCAAAAGCTTTTCACTTTAAACCCAATCCATTTCCAAAACATTTGAATTCAAATATTCAAATTTAAAACTATTTCAAAAATCTGTGACTTAATCGATTTCCTCGTGAAATCCATATTGGTGTGTGTATAAGTGTGGTCCAGGGGTTTTACACAGTAGTGCAATGTTATACAATCATCACAGATCAGAATACATAAATATAGTTGATAAGCGGTATTAACTATAACGCTTATCGTTTATTCACAGATCACAGATATATATCACAAATAAGTAAATTACAGATCACAACATAAATCAGGATGTATCACAAAGCATCACAAATCAGGGATATCAAATAATTCAACGATTAATAGAATTCAAACATCCATATGTAAGCTTAATTAATTATCTGATTAATTTAAATCAGATAAGTCATCAATCATGGTTAATTATCATTAATCGATCCCAAATCATTTGATTAAAGATCTTTAAGTCATTTATAAGTCAAATTAAATCAACTTTAAATTTATTGAAAAATTAACCTTTAGTTATTCAATTATCCTTCAATTAATCACTAACCATTCATTAGAAATCTTTAACTAACCATCTTTAAATTTATTATCATCAACAATTATTAATTTCAAATAAATTAGACACTAATTTATTAATTTACCAATTTATTAGTCACAAAGTGATAAACCCCTAATGAACTAAAATTAAAATTTTAATTAACCAATTTTTACTTACCATTATAAAGAAATCATTCTTAATAACTTTTAAACAATTAATTTATAATAAAAATTATCTTAATTATCATTTAAAACAAAACTTCTTTAAACTTTGAAATCAAATTTTCACTAAATTGAGACTTTAATGTTAATTAACTTTAACACTTAACTTAGGTTAACTACTTAATTAAAATATTAATTGATATTTTTAAAACATCCTTACGTATTTATTTAATTTGAAATAAATTCATAACTCAAAAATAATCGAACATTTATTTACTTTGTTATCACTGAAATTTGTTTAACATTATTAACTTTTAAAATTTGTTGGGCTTAACCCTTAATTCCTTATTTAATTTACCCAACTCATTGATAAATTAAATAAATAAATTATTCATTTTAATTAACTTAAGACAAATCTCTTTCTTATAAATGATCACTTTCTAATATGTTTGAACCCCTTTATCTTAAATTTTCTTTTGAAACTTCATTCTTAAAATTCAAACTATTTAAACATTTTTAAAGTAGTTAAAACAAATTGAAGTTTAAAACTTAATTTTTTTTTTGAAATGAGATTTAAATATAACTTGAACGAGTTTAAAGCTTGGATGTACTTGTTTTAAAACTTTCCTTCCACTTGGTTTAAGCTAGTCTTTAACTTTTATTTTCAAAGTTCCAAAATGTGAAACCTGGAACCAAGCTAACAACATATTTCCTTCTCCAATTTTTCCCAGTTCAAACTCGTTCCTCTCCCTTTCTCCCCTGACACGATGTGCACTCTGTGCACGTTCACAAGCGCCGCTGACCTCCGTTCATCGTCGCGACCATCATCGACAAACGCTCGCACCCCCACGACCCCAAACAAGGACCCAGCTTGACGCTTTCAGGCTCGAATAAAAATCGAACCATCGACCCAGAATTGGAAGCAAACTTGAAACAAAACCCCGACCACAAATCACCTCGCAACCACGTCTCCAGCCACCGGAGCACCAGCACCACCGGCCACCACTTCGTCATCGACCCTACCACCATCTCCCAAAGGCGCAAGTAACTCGATGCTCGTAAGAGGTCGCGATGGCCAAATTCTCGACCACCCAAAAAATTAGGTTTAGAAACAAATTTTGCCAAACGCCGTTGCCACAGTGAACGTGAGTGTCTCCGAGTATTTTTCCCACCGTCAACGTAAGCTCGTCCATCTCCAGTAGGAACCCCGATCACCATAGTCCCTCCGACCATTCAAAATAGCCAAAAACCTATTCTCAGGTCAAAGTCGAAATGCACATTCAATACTTAACAAAAAAACTTGATTTTTATTCTAAAAATCATAGTTTTTAAAGATACAATAGATTACAGGTCTGAATCTACGATTTAATCATGTTGGAGTTTTTGATATCATCAAGTTTTTACTGTTCTTCTTATTTTCCAGAAAATATTCAAATTTATTTTACTTGAAAATATTTTTAAAATTAAGCTATGATGATTTTAAACATACTTTGTTTTAATATCACTGGCTAAAAGGGATTGAGGAAGGTGGAATTGAATTTTGAACTTTTAAATCTTTTTTTTTCTTTTTCTTTTTTTCTTCCTGTAAACTAAGAACAGGTATAAATATACCCTGTTCACAGACATTCATGCTTATATTTGTATGTATATACATATATACAACACTTTTACTTCTACGCAAACAATTTTCACCACTTACTTCACATACATCAAGCATGAACCAGGTTTTTTTTTTAAAAGTGTTCACTCACATGGATGGTTTGAATAGCAGAGAACAGACTCTGCATTTGAGAACTGATCATTGCTTTGAGTTGCCCTCCCTTTTGATCTCTGGTTGTCTTGATTTGTTTGATGTTCTAGTTGAAGTTTACTTTAGATTTTCTCAGCTAGAATGGAACGAAATGATATGAAGAAGTTGTTGATATATAGGGAGAAGGTTTACAGGGATATATTTGTATAAACCTGATTTTCCTTTTTCTTTATGTACATATTATAAAGTTATAGGCATGGCTGAAAACAGACTTCAACATTTCGAATGACTACAACATTGCTACCATTTAATGCCAAGTACCTTACATCTCTACTTAAATATTATATTTGCTATCTTCCTTTACAAGCACACTTATACATGACTTGCTTTCTATTTGAGCATGGGTTTGTTTGACTATCCTGATTTTTATCTCGGCTGATGATTTTATGTTTGGTGGCTGATATCATGTACATAAATCAATTTATTTGATTTGTTTATTTGTGTGAAGAAAATTTGTTCTATTTTTTCTTGCTTCATATCTTTGTGCTTATCAAATTTGTTTGAATACTTTTATTTGCTATGCCTAGCTTGTTCTGATTTGGTGACTGCAGATCTCTTGTTCTGGTGGCTGGAGATATCTTGTTTGTACTAAAGAGGTAAAATGTTGTGCTTTGTTTATGTTCATGCAGTATCTATTTTACTTCTACTTTACTGCATACTAGAAATATAAAGTCCTATTGTTTGTGAATATAGTTGTACTGTTTGTAGATGTTACGTTCACTTATTTTCTTTGTTTGTTATATTTTACTTTGTTTTGTTTCTTATTTATTTATTTGTTTATTTAGTTAGCTTTGTATTTGGATGTAGTCTTATTTTTAACTTGCTTTGAACTTTGAAATTATTTGTTTGTTTTACTTTGTTTTGTTTACTTTGCTTATTTAATTCTTTCTTTAACTTAAAATTTTAAATTCAAATCCAATATATGCACATATACATATATATTCACATGTATATATATAAAGTTCAAATTCATACGACTTAATATAATTTATATTTGAATCGGGGAAAATCACTGCCATTTATAATCAATTTTACAATTTTTAATTCAAAAATTCATTTAAATTATCAATTTAAATTTATAAAAATCCTGGGTCGTTACATGAATGGTTTGAATTAGACATGTGTGGTTTATTGTCGATTTAAACCCTCCAAAAAGATGGGTCGTTAAAGTTGGTATCAGAGCTTTGGTTTAGACGTACCTTAGCCTGTTGGGGTTAACTCATTAGAGATAGGGTAGTAATATCCTAGCATGAGTTTGTCTGAGTGTATATATATATACAAGAGCCCGTGTTTGTTAGTGTTATAAAAATGTTTTATATAAGTTTTGAAATGAAATAATTTTCCTAATATTTATGTTATATAGAAAGGAATTTTTTAAACTAATATAGTTATTTGTAATGTGTTTGTTTTATGAAATGGTAATATCTAATTGTTATCATTTATTATTAACTTGTTGTATTTTGTCAAATTATAAACATTGGCTATTATTGTTGATTGAATTAATGAACTAAACAGTAGTTTAATAATGGTGAACTAAAGAGAATGAAGTGGATAAATACGATATTTGACATAAAATTGAAATGTTTTTGTGAATTTTGGTTGTTTGTGACTAGTATTTCAACTATTGAAATAAAATAGAATATCTGGATATTTTGGATAGTCAAAACTTCTAAATTAATATATAAGTTGAAATGTAAAATTTTTGTTGAATTATGGAGTTGAATTTGGTATCCTCAAATTGAAGGCAAGTGAAACAAGTTAAATTTGTTGTATCTATGGTTAGTAAATGAAAAGAATTGTTGTATACATTATTGCATGTAATGTAGTAAAATACAAATGTTAACTTTAAACCTTGGGATGTTTAAATTGAAATTATGATTAAGGAAATTCTGTAAATGAAATTAAATTGCTAAAACAATATGTTTATAAACTTAATTAAAATTTGTGAAATGTGTCGTAAATAAATTTGAAAAGTAAAAAGTGAAACTAATTGGATAGACAAATATGAATTAAAATGAAATGAATATAAATAAAGTCATGTCTTGTAAAATTGTTAATGAAATAATTGGAAGTTGCAATAAATAGTTATAATTAGAGTTGCGATAACTTTAAGCCCGAATAGTGGTTTATAAAAGAATTTATGCTTATATAAATTGCTTATGAACCAAAGGAAACTTCTTATGAAATGATTCGCAAATTAATATAGTATTAAATGAGAAATATTACATGTGAAATTGAATGTAGTTTAAAATTGAAGAGAAGTATAAGCAATGTATGAATATATTAATGTTTTGTGTTAATTAGAGAAATTATCTAAAACAAATATTAAAGTATGAAGTGGTATTTGTGTTAATCAATAGGAATTATAATGAAGTTAAACTGAAAATAAAATTATGATGAAACAAGTTGGATTTTGTTCGCATAATTAATTTGATCCAAATTTGAGTACATAAGTTGCGAGGTGAATTACACCATTTCGTGTTAGGATTTTTCATTCAATTCTTGATGGCGAATATTTGATATGGATTTTTTGTTCGACTCTACAATTCTCTATCATGATATCCGGCTATGCAAGGAGAATGATGGTTCCTAGTCAAGAAACCATATCGAAGTCCGCATTGGTGAAGTCGAATGGACAATATTAGTTCAAAAGTGAACTTGTGTGATCGACCGAGCGATCGAATGTTATTTCACAAAATGATGACATATGTACATCATATGTTCTAATATTATTGATATGCTTTGACGCTGAAATTGAATGTTGTTGGGTTAGATATCTTTGTAATTTAAATTGGAATTTTTCTTGTATGCAAAACTACTATTAATTTAAACCATTTTACAAAACTATTTTCTTTTATTTTTCTTATAAAATTATTTTATTCTATTTTATATATAAAACTATTTTACAAACTATTTTATTTACAAAACTATCTTACAAACTGTTTTATTCAAAACTATTTTATTTTACAAACTATTTGATCATAAACTACAAACTATTTCACGAAACGATTTTATATGCAAAAAAATTCCGAAGTCAAAACCTTTTATAAAGCAAAGACGTTCAATCCCATATGGCTCTTCATGCAGCGTAATTGATTTGAAAAAAAATTGATTCTTGTATAAGACGGAGTTCATATAAGTGTAAGGTGATTTTGAAAACTGTTGATTTTGTAAGGTTTTTGATCTGAAGAAATAAATCTTATATATAAAGGAATTTATATAAGAATAATTTGATATATTCAAGACTATTGATTTTAGAAAATGCTCTATCTGAAAATGAAATCTTATATATAGTGGAATTTATATAAGTTCGATATTTGAAGCTATGATTATGAAAGGTGTAACCATTGCATAGCTATGATCTATCAACCATGGCGTAAGTCGAGGGGTGAGATGCCTATAGTTACAACTGATTCCGCTGGGATAGTGGCGTAACCATTGCGTAACTATGATCCATGGGGGAATGTGCTGTCCATATCTATTTTAATGTTTTAAGTATTTTCACTAGGTGTTGAAACTGGTCTACTAAGTATTTGGAGAAGTCTAGCCATGCGCCTGATCAACTCATGGCTAGAGTCTGCAGGAACGAGGATAAACTTGTTAAAACATCGAGTTATAAATGTATTTTGATAAATATAAAGAATATTTTGGTCATTTTTTTCAGTTTCTTTTTCTAAATACATTATATTGTTTAAAATATTATATATTTATGTACAACTTAGTTTAATAGTTAATTATCAATAGTGTAAATACCGTGAGAAGTTATTAATTCAATAAAACATATTCAACTTAACGATTACTGATTTATAAATGATGTTTGGAAAGTATTTTAGATTTAAAACTAATAAAATTTGTATATAATGGATTTAAGATTTTCAATAATCCCTTTTAAATATAAGTAGATGTAAATAATTATTTTCAAATAGTTTACATATATTTATAAATATGTTATTTAAGATTTTTAAAAATGGAATTTATAAATGAAACAAGGAATTTTAAGGATGATATTTTTGAAAAGTATTAAAGTAGTAAAGATGATTGATTAGCATATGAAGTTTTTGAATCAATATTTCAAGTAAAATTTACGTAAGTTTCTTTGAATGTATAATTTTAAAGATATTAAATGATTTGGGAAATTTATTTTAGTAATATGCATGAAAATAAATTGGAATTGCTATTTGGAAGATGTTTTGGAATATTTACTTGATTTCGAAGCACTAATAATTGTATGTGATATATTAGTTTGATAGAAGTGAAATTTTACAAATAACTGATTTCAAAATAAGATTTATAAATAAAATGAATTTAATTGGAAATTTGAGAACTTAAGTTTCGAGGTTGAAATTTGGTTTCAAGTGATTATTGGAATATAATAATAGTATTACTTGGAAGTATTTTGGATAAATGTTCTTAAAAGTGATTTGGGAAAAAATGTTTTAAAAGTATTTGTAAAAGGAAATAAGTTCTGTACTTCCCTCTTTCATCGCTAGAAAATAATTTCGGTGATGAGTGCATGCATCATCGACGTTCATTTTCGAGTTCAAAGTGGGAAGGCCACTATAGTAGTTTTACTACACCTTTGTTTTGATAAACAAATCTTAGTTTTAATTTAAAAATGTGATTGGATATATAAAGCTATATATATATATATATAAATTATTTCATATGATCTGAAATAAACTCGACATTTAGTTCTTAAGTTTTTATAAATGATAGAATTCAATCATGGTAATGAATGAAATCTTGACTATATTAATAATTTGAAACTTCTTATATGAAATAAGAAATTAGATGCTAAGTGATTAATGAAATATATAAGAAATTGAAAACAATTCGTAAATATGAAAAATTTAAAAGATATAATTATTGAACATTTTGTTAACTGAACTGAATAAGATAAACTTGTATAACATTTAATTACATTCTATAAACATATATATATACACTACACCACAAAAGGCTTTTAACAGCGTTTGATAAACGCTGTAATATGATACAACAGCGTTATTTAAAACGCTGTATAACGACATGCTGTCGTATATACATAACTTACAACAGCTTTTCTATAAACGCTGTTGAAACATCTCTGTGACAGCGTTTATTACGTGCTGTCAATAATATTTTCACAGCGTTTTCAGACGTGCTGTATTATGTTTCAACAGCGTTTATAATTTAGTTGTCGAAGATGTTCAAATTCTACTTTAACTGTTTACAACAGCTTTTTCTAAACGCTGTTATTGAATCATCAACAATTTCGACAGCATGTTAAAAACGCTGTTATTGAATCATCAACTATTTCGACAGCATGTAAAAAACGCTGTTATTGACATTTCAAGATAATTACAGCACGAATTAAACGCTGTTGTTTCTTCATTGACAACATTAATAAAACGCTGCCTTCTATTTATATAACAGCTTCAATATTCCACTCTATTTTTGAATATTCCAAAACTATATTTTAAGCATATTCAAGCAACTAGTATATATAACAGGTTCTAATAACTATTAATTGGTTACATAAACTAGTTAAGACAATATTAATAAACAAAAGACATCCATAAACCAAGTTTCAGTAATATCCATAAACAAAAATAACAAAGTAAACTATTGACATACAAAACCACATACCATCCAATTGACAACTATTGACGTACATTTCATACTTCTGCAGTTCTCCCCTGTAGTTCATCCTACCACTGCTTCAACCAATTCATACTTCTGTTCCGCCAAGTATTCACTGCTAGCATGACCATACACACAGTACATCTCCAACCAACCTCACCCCCTCTTCCCACTGACATCATTTCGACCATACTCCTTACCATCGTTTCGACAAACCCCATAACTTCTAACAACTGCCCCGTACCTTCTGCATCGCTGTAACATCCATCATCCTCTGTCCCTCCCTCCACAGCAACACACTTCACTACATTTAATTACCCCTGCTTCAGCATAACCACATCAACACCACAGTGCTCCACATCAAATTCCCTGTTATAACTGCCTGCCATATTGCTGCTATATCACATATCATATCATACTCTCCATCTGTCACAGTTACCACCAAAACACTTCTATATCCTCCATCTCCATCTTGCACAGTCACTGCCAAAATAGACTTACTGCCTGTGCACTTCACCCCATCACAGCAAATCATTGTAGTGCACCCCATACAACTTCTGCTGCTGCCACACTCTCCTGTTCAACCACCATAACATTCAAAACTTTCTCCCACCCACCAGTGCACATTGCCTTCTGCCTTCACCACTGTGCCGCCAAACCACTCTCCTCTGCCTTGCATTCCACTTCATCATTTGCCATCACCAGCCCAGTTCGTTTTTCTCCTTGCCTTCTACCATGCCTGCAAATATTTCTCACAAAACAGATGCATCAATATAGGGACATTTTGATGTTCACATAAGAGCAATGTCTAACTTTCTATTAGTATAGCCGCTTACTTCCTAGCAAGAGATACAGTAGATCATTTCAATACAGTAGTCAAGCCAATAGTTTATCTTTCTAAGTTCTATTTCTTCAATAACCCAAGATCATCAATACAAGAGAATTATATTATATTAATTGCACTTGTTTATTGTGTGACTGGTATTGGTTACTATGCATTGTAGCCGCTGTCAGTGATATGCATGAGTGATGATGGCTGGTGAGGCAGGAAGAACAGCAGACAAATGAGCAGTTGTATGGAGATAGATGTTGTAGGTAGTGGTGGGGGTGAATGGTCAGTTTGCTGATGAGTTGAAGTTTTTCAGGTCGTTGATGATAGCCATGGATGGCTATTGTGTGAATGGTGTAGTTTTGTTGGAGATGAGAACTTGGATTGGTGATGGAAGACCAGAGGATGTGCAAGGCTGAGAAGTAGTTTAAGTTAGTGAAGTGTTGAAGCAGTGAGATTTAGGAAACTGCAGTTCGAATATGAGACCGGAGGATTGCAGTTCGAATTGCAGTGAGATTGTATTGTGAACCAGGGTTAGTTGGGTTGTATTGTGTGGATGAAAAGATGATCAGAAGTAGTTGTTTGTTTTGAAAGGCAGTGGGTATAATGTTGTGAAGTTTGAATTTGGTTTAGCGTCGGATTGTCGAAGTTGTTTGATGAAGTTGTATCACTGTGATAATAAAGGATGTTCATTGTGATATGAATTGGGTGGGACTTGTTTGCAACAAGCAAAATGAACTGGGTGGGACTTGTTGACAATTGAGTGACACAGAAGGGAGTTCTATGATGGTGGAGGGGGATGATGGCTTGAACTGTTGTTGTATTGCGAGGAGTGTATTGTAGCAATTTGTAATAAAATGTGAAGAATGAGTGAACAGAGAAATGAAATTTTGGAGAATTATAGTGGAAAAGATGCAAAGAAATTGAAAAAAAACAAACAAAATGAGCTATAGAACTAAACAAAAACAAATATTTATATCTACACTATATCAACGTGTCATCTATTCTACTAAAGCGGAAAGAAAGTACAGTAAGATACCTCTGTATGGAAAAAAAGGGCAAGGGACCAATATCTGCATCTTCTGCTTTTTACCACTTGACTGTGTAACATGTTTTATACAAGAGGCCAAAGCTACCTTCTCTACAGCAGACTCTAGCAAAACTATAATGTAGCCACAAGAGCAGTTTATGTATATCAACCAACTGACTTAACTCCAAATAAGATAATAAATAGCATACATAAATGTTTGAACAACTGCAGATAAAATAGTAGATGATGAGTGTTACTTTAATCTACTGCAAGGAAGCATTAAAATAAGCTCAAAGTCAATGGAAGGCAGCAACTAAGCAACCCAATCCGTGGATTATGACAAACCAAAATAGAAAGAATCAGAATTAGTACATGACCTTCATGATGTTTTTCCTGCCTGGACGATGCCCAAATAACCAATTTCTCTACTGCCATTTACCTATCAGATAAGTACTCTTATCAATGAAATATAGTTGTTCTATCAAACCAGCAACTGTGACCCGCCACTGAAATGCCTGGAATGAAAAAGGATATTCTTATCAATGGATCTGCTGCTGAAAACACAACTGGGGCTTCATTATATGCAAGAAGACGCAAATTAGAATTCATTTCTTATCGCATAGCATCAATATCATCATACATTGCATAAGAGTTTTACTCTTCAATAATATGCTTAATTATTATTATTATTATTTTACAAAATTGCAACGCACTTTGTTACACAGTAGACAACATTAGATGGCACAACTCATTTCTAGAAAAGATGTACATTTACATTACTATGCTAAGTAGTAGGTAACAAATGCTATTTCCCTTTGCCTGAATAAGTGAACTGGAGTTAGTTGACATTCCGGTGCATCTCTTTTCTATTAAACTAGAGAATGTTTAAAAACACAGTACTCAAATTACAAAAATCAAATTAATGGCAAATTACAAATCTAACATTCTTATCAAACAATACTCTAGCATGACTATACATTCGTGTTTAAGCAAAACAGTGACAAAACTTAATGTCATTGGCACACACAATATCGGTTATAAATGTATAAGAAGACATTATTTGTGATTATTATATTTCAGGTAAAGAGGTAGATAACCATGTTCTTCAAGCATTTCAAAATGAAAGAAGGAAAAAGAGGATACAGGTGAGGACTAAGGAAAACAACCCATATTCACTATTGTCAATGGGTATCCATCTGTGGCTGACTCCACGAAAGAGAATAAGGATCATATGTGTCTAAAAATAAACTGCCTCATGTCACATTTTTCTAATTTTGTCAGTGGCACATCTAATATATATTATCTACCAAAAATAAACTATCGTAGTATAGACTATTAAAAAAAATTAATTTGAAAAAATCTAAACATAAAATCTCTCAAAATGCATAACAATCCATTAGAATAATACATGATGTCAAAATCTGCATGACCAAAAATAATTGAGTATACTTCGGCCTAAAGGTAAGCAATAAAGTCCAACCCCATATGTAGCATCAAGTAAGTATAGCACGTAATGTGAGTTGAACAGCTAGAGAAGGGGCACGCAACACAATTATAATGTAATGAACATCAGCCAAACCTATGCTATAGGATCAAGCATTAAGCAACATGCATTGCCAATGTCAAAAACAACATTAGAAACTTACTGCAAATTGAAGAAGGCCACGAAAAGTATCTGGGGTTCCGCTATCAACTGATTATATAAACCATGCAGAATGTGCCACCCTATTACACAAAATTAATCAACAGTTAGATAGCTGAAGCTGTTTTTTCCGTCATGTAGTTGAAAGAAAAAATCACATCACGTCAATCAAGTTATAAACCGTCAATACTAAAATTTATAAACTGTTAACTGTCAAAATATATAAAATAGGAAAATACATTTAATAACTTACTTGTAAATATATTTTATAATAATAACAAACACCACAACAAGTAAGCATGTTTATGTTTAGTAAAAACTTACCTGACATATAAGTTAATAATTAAAGTTCTGAAACAAATAAGCAGGTTTTAAAAATGAGTCTTATCCACGATGGGAGATAGTTTTGATACATGAATTGTAAATGTCAGTGCCAATAATTGACTGTCAACGGAAAGTAGGATCAAACAGTTGGTTATCATTAAGAGAACCTATAGCTGAGGCATACTTTCAGTTACACATTTAATGAATATGAACAGAAGGCCGATCAAATATTATATAACTAAGATGCCAGAGAACAAGAAAAGGTAAAAATATATAGGAAACAGATATTGTCAGTTACATACATAGTAAATAAACAATCAAGAATGGAATTTCTGATATTACTCAACCAAACTTTCATTTGTGTTACACATTTAATTTCCTGAAAACAATGTCTTCCTAGACAATTTTGTGTATACATCTTAGTTGTTTTTGATAGGTGGAGTGATCTTTCTACTTTGTTATTTATTTCTAATATGTATCACAATTGAGAATTTGGTTTATCTGAATTCTTACCGCCTTATGTTTTGTCCATATTTAGTATCTTTATAGTAATTAAAAAAATACATTAAATGTTATATTTACTTTTACCAAAGCATGACTATGATAGTGAAAATTTTATAATCTAGGGTTTATTTTTATTCAACTTAATGCATTAAAAAAATAAATGGAAATTGAATTTCAATCATATATTCAAAATTGAATTGATAATTATAAGTATTACTTATGTTCTAGAAATTCAAGTAGGAAAAAATCTAGGGGATTAAACAAACTAAATTCATTAAGATTAGGTCAGACGCATCTGATGTGTCGTTCCGAAGCGGTGAGGTAAGATTGGATTGTGAATAAGATTAGATTCATCGATTACTTAATCCAATTATCAAACCAATATTTTTTGGATAATACAATCATGATACACAACAATTTTCTACTTATCAATAATAACAAAATGTTACTTTGATCCACATAAAAGTAATAAAAAATAGCGTCTACCGGAGTATACTTAATATATTTTTTATAAGGTCCTTTTCATTTTATTTTCATATTAGTATTATTTCAATTTCAATTAAAATAACTGATGTTTTCTGTCACCGATATGCCAAAAAGAAAAGAAAAATGTTACATATCGACATCTTCTCAAATTTAGTTTAGTTCAGTTAACTTACTATATTCTCGCATTAAAATACAATATGGACAGACATTAAAGTCTCTATCGCGATGCAAGCATAAAACACTGCATAAATTTCCTCCTAACCAATTGTGCAATCAAAAATTTAAAATCAAACAAATTAACTGGCCGTGGGCTTTCCAAAGTATAAATGTTCTAATTTAGGTAGAACACAAAAGCATAAAGTTACCAAAAATTTGTACTAACGTTATTTTATTTTTAACCACTCATGCTGGTTGCATTGTTAAACTCCGTGAAACATTCTTTTCATTAATATCCACCGTGACAAATCCATACTAAATTTTTGTAGTTGATGTTGACTTTGTTAGCTTTTAACATAAAATAAACTATTAATACTAAAAGCAACGATCTAACGTAAGTATAACTCAATATTCTAACATAAGAATTTCACAGCTTCTATATAATAATTCAAGAACACAAAATTAGGAAAAAACCAATCGGCTACAACTCACTCTAAAATTTCAAGGACAATGGGATGCCAGCGGTGATGGTTACCAATTCGTGTCCATTGACTGCAGTAGCAACTAGGACGATTACTTCCACTAACGACCTAGGACTGCAATAGGACGAGCGAGGACTACAATGGGTACGAGGACAAGAGTACGAGCCTACAAGAGGAATGACTGCAATGGGACCAATCGACTGTAGTGGGAATGGCGAAGTTATTTTTCAAGGAAGGAATTAATTTGAACGGGAAAATTGAAATTTTAGGGAAGTTTTTTTTGAAGAAAAATGCATCATTAATCGGTTCAATGTTCAAGCTAAATAAACAAGGAGCAGATCATACTTAACATAATAATAACCAGCTGATTAATACTCCCAAACTAATCCAACAAGACAATAAATCTAATAAAATGAAATCTAAAGAAAATGAAAATAAAGACCAAAACTCTTGAGAAGCAGATCCAATTTCCACCTTATCTTTTCCGGCCTTCTTTGGCTGAAGAACGACATTAATATTTGGCAAAACTCCTCCATTAGCAATCGTAACCCTTCCCAGAAGTTTGCTTAGTTATTCATCATTTCTAACTACAAGTTGAATGTGTCTGGGGATTATTCTCGACTTCTTATTGTCCTTTGCCGCATTTCCAGCAAGCTCCAATACCTCGGCAGCCAGATACTCAAGAACCGTTGATAAGTAAACCGGAACTCCGTCACCGACTCTTTGAGCATACCTTCCGGCCTTCAAATATCTAGCAATTCTTCCGACGGGGAACTGGAGGCCTGCTTTGCTCGATCTAGATACCGACTTTTTGCTCTTCGGCTTTTCCCTTCTCCTTTTTTGGGACTCATTTTCCTCAGACTTTTAATTTGTTACGCGAAATTTAGAGGGAAATTAATCCAGGAGTGGTAATTTTAGGAAAGCTGTCTAATGGAAATTATAGAAATAGAGGGAACGAAATGAATTTACCGCCTTTAGTTTCACACAGCGTGCGCGACACTAGATTAAAGCAAATTTTACTATCAAATTATATTTTCTACAGCAACCCAGCTAAAAACGCTGTACCTATTTGCTAAGAAAAGAAACATTTCTTGTAGTGATATATATATATATATATATATATATATATATATATATATATATATATATATATATAACTTACCAGAAATCTTTAAAAGTTGTAAAGTTAAATAGGAACATGTAATCAAATATTATATGAGTAAAACTTGAGTAATGGAAGTATTCAATGGAATTATTTCTATAAATAAGAATTTTGATGTATAAGAAATGTTATAAACATAAGTTGATATTGTGAAATAATTTATATAAGTACATGAAAGAAAGAAAAAGACATTGTATGAATGAATGAAAATAAATAAAAGGTAAATAATGATGTGAAAAGAAATCAATTGAATATACGTAAATAATATTTGAAATTCTTGGTTGTTTTGGCTTAAGGGATGTTTGGGAATGAATAATTTTAATTGTTTAAGGTTGTATGGATAATCTATTAAGTAATCATCCAAGGCTATTGAGCGTAGGGTATACTTGATAGTTTATTTATCACCTTGCACAATTAAAAGTTTCTAAACTAAAACAAACCATTGGTTTTGGTTGTTATGGATGTATGATTGATTGCTTTGGTTGCATATGATGATCGTATGGTTTTGTTTGCAAGTGACTATTGTATTGTGTTGGTTTGTTTTTCTATTGATCGCAACAACTTAAATATTTCTCTACTACATAATTCTCACTAGTTTGGATTATATAAGTGAAGTACAGGTTTACGGAAGCAATAGCTACTGCTTTTGGTTTCCTAAATTAAACGTTGTTTGCTCGATAAATAGGTACGTTCTTGGATTACGGTTTTATAGCGATATTATATCACTTTCCCATGGTTTGAAATGTTTAATTATTGAAATATAATATATATATATATATTGTAATTATTGATATCGCTATTATCCGGACGTATTCGCGCAAAGGAGACTCTGTCGAAATATTTCAAAAATTTAAGACTTACAATTATGTTGTGGAATTTGAGTTATTTTAAAATTTTATTAAACTTAAATATGTAGGTTTAATTGTTTATAAATTGGTTGTTTAAGTAAAATATAACAGAGTTTTGGATTCCTTCTTGTATCTTTTCGGGGACGAAAAGTTTTGAGTGGGGGAGATTGTAATCACCCATATTTTTAAACATTTAAAAATATTAAATTAAATAAGATTATTGAATAAAATTATTAGGAATAAATAAAATTAAGATTTTATTGATACAAATTAAATTGTAATTCAAGTTCCGTGCTTAATTAAAATTTCTATTAATGACGTATGTTTGCAATAATATAAGGATGATAACAAATGTTAGTGTGTATTTTAATAAACATTGGTTTGAACGAAATTAACAATTCTATGAATGCAAATTTCCAATTGATTGGAATAATGAATGTTAATATGGAATAATAAATGCTTCTTTATTAAAGAAGAAATCATATGTTTATTTATTTGAAATGTTTGGTAGCTGAAAGATTGATTGTAGGGATGAGAAACTATTATTTGGTAAAAAATGTATAATTCCAGTTTGTATCCAACAGTGCATAAATATATTTAAATTACTATTTGATGGGAAATAATTGTTCAATTTCTCATTACTTTTATTTTTTCCATTTTGAAATCCACCTTTGTAAACAATTGAAATTAATGTAATTGATTAATTTCAATTAATGAGAGAGAGGACACCAAATTGTAAATTAATAGGTGTAACTAAACGTAGCTTATGTTTTGTGAAAATATAAGGAAAGTTGGTTTAAAGAAAAGAACATTTATATAAAATAAAATGAATGTTTCATTTGCGAATGTTGGTTTAATTTCAATAAAACAAAGAATAAAATGATTGATTTAAAGGATATATATGTATATTTGAATTGTGTTTTAGAATCTTGATGGATTATAAGAGTAGAAAAATAATTTATTTAAATAAAATATTTATTACACTGCTGTATAAACAACAAATTTATAAACGTGTTTAAATGACTAAAGAAAACAACTATTCTATTTTTCATCCATTTTAGTTGTCTATTTTGAGATTTAACTTTGCAAATAATTTCAATTATTGTAATTGAAATATTTCAATTATAAGGAAAGAAAACGTTGATTGCAATTAATAGATTTAATAAAAGAAACACACCTTTTATGTTAAACAGAAAGGATGTTTTAATGGAAATAAAAGATCATTTTAGGAAAACCAAATTAAACATTTTCACTTTTATTGTAACATCCCGCCTTTTTGTACGCTTTAAATCGACGACAAACCACACACGTCAGACTTAAACCATAAAAAAGGGTGGATTGTTATGGGGTAAATAAGAAAAGTAGAGAAAGAAAAAAATAGAATCTTGCAGCGGAATTATAAAATATAATAATCAAATAATTGTCCATGAAGCTGTTTTAGAAAAACATTTGATTATATTTATACAATACATATCAGAGTACACATACCAGAGAATAATAATAAATGCAGCGGTATTAAATGGTGTAGTGGAATAATATAGTAGAAAATAGTATTACAATCTTCGTCTTCGTCTTCCAGAATAAAATCTTCAAATCCTGAAACGCTCGGACTGACCCGAGCGAATTGAAAGGACAAAACACTCGAGTCAGAACTAAAATATCTTATGTAAGTTAAATCAAAAAGAATAAATATGAGTGGAAAGACGTCGGAGATGTTTACGGATTTGACATCTCTTATCCAGTGTCAAACGTGAGTGCGGTAACTTAAGAGATGCTCGAGATTCAAATCTCCTAAGGATCCGTTAAACTATTTACTATGTAGTAATATTTCGCTATTATAATAGTGTCTATTAGTAAAATAAACTTACTTTTAAATAGCGTTAAGGCTTTACATTTTCCACCTTAACACGTAATAATGCCATAGTCTATACAGTACCGTAATACCTCCTGATCGGGAGGCTACAAGAGGATACTCCATAGGTACGACGCAAATAGAAACTCGTACAGGGCGCGATAGGGTAGGTGACACGGCACAACTAGGTAATGCTAGGGTAGATATACCAATTACGCATCCGAGTAGGTGGTAACACATAGCCGCAGCTACCGCCCACCTCGAGCCATACCCCCAAATGAAAAAAATCAAAAGTGGCCACCGAATCAATCCAAAAGTCAAAGTATAATATCGAAGGGATGTGTCCGATCAAAGGTGCTACCTCATTGGCCCGAGAATCGCTCTTGTTTTAGCCACCTTATGCCAACTCACGGGAGTTGGGTCCACGTATTTACCTCAAAGGAAACGCCGCCACCATCCTATTTCATTCTGGAATCTCCACCGCGTACACGGTTGTTAAAGTGGTTTTCGGAGTTGGCAGAGAGTATGACAACTTCCGATCCCGGTCTGTTTAACAACCAACCGTTATTATAACACCGTGGTCTTTCAAAATAATTTATACTTTAAACCAGAATATAATATTTATTTCAAAACTATATAAATGCGACATCCTCTCTATTTCAAAAACCGAATCAATATGATATCATTTTATAAAACCCAAATCAATATAATATCATTTTCAAAAATATCCCTTTTTCCTAATTCATAGCACTTTCAAATTTATATACCTTGAAACCAAACATTTGAAATTATAACTCTTTTAAAACATAATACTTTGAATTTCATAACTTATAAACATTTCAATTTCGATAAAACATTTCAATTCCGATATATTTCAAGGCTTTAATATTCCAAAATTCCAAAACCAAATTTGATAATTTAGATTCAAAAATCAAATCTTTTATTATTAAGTTTTGAAATACTTTACAAAATAAATCCATTTTCATTTAAACAAACTCAAATTTCAAATACTAAATATTTTCTTCAATTCATTTATACTTGAAATAATCATTTAATTCACCAAGACCCAAAAATCCAGTTATAATAGTTATACCTTTTTAAATTTTCAATGTAATAAATTTCATATCAACCTTTTAGAGTTTAATTCTTAAATAAATTCAATTCCCAAATAATCTCCAATTTATCTCCCAACCTTAATTTATTTAAATCATTATACACTATATATTAACATAAGATTTAAATACTTACTCACATTTATTTTAATAAAAATCAAACTCTATTATTAAACTAAATTTCTATTTAACAAACTTATATATAGCTTAAATTCAAGCATTTTAATAATATTTATATAATATCAAAAATCAATATTCATTTAACCATATTATATAAAATAATCAAACTTTATTATTGGGATTATTTTATATTTCAAGCCTATTTATATATAGCTAAAATCAATAATAAATTTGACGTTTATATAACATCTAACATCAATATTTACATAACCCGTATATTTCTTTATAAAACCATAGAAATCGTTTCAAAATATTTATATATATATAGACCGTGGTGTCTGTATAAAATTTTCTACCCTATGGTCAAGTGATACGGATGTCTATGATTTCAATCCGTAATTAAAAATAAAAATTACGGTTATATATCATTTCAAACCGCAATCCCGAATCAATAAAATTCATAATAACTTGCAGTTTATAATAATATAATACGACATCCATTCATCTATCATAAAATCATACATCCATCACAATCATCATCCAAAAACAATAAATCAATATCATATATAACTGATAATATATAACAGGAAATTAACTAGCAGTTATATTTAATAATAAATTAAATAACGATTTAATTTAATAAATGCAATTAATTAAGATGATATTAAAAATATTCTAAACAGTCATAAATAAATGCATAATCACAACAAAATTTAATTTAACAAACATAAGAAATTTTAGAAGTTGTGAGTGGGTTAAAACACTCACCCTTTGAATTTAAATCCAATTTAAATTCAAAAATTTGCCAGTCTTGGAATCCGTCCAAACAAGTGCCAAAATGTCCGGAATTCCAATACGAACCTAGCGGAGATAACCGCGCGGGAATATTATATCATATGCGAAAGATATAGCGGTTATAATTTTTGAAATCAAAATTAAATTAAAACAAAAAAAATAAAAATAAATAAAACTACCCTCCACGTCGCTATTCTTCTTCCCCCAATCGCCAGCTATAGAACGCACAACCCAAATCGAACCCTAGTAGAGAAAAAAAATGCGCCGCCACTCTAAAGACTCGCGTGCGCGCGCGTATTACCTGCACCATGCTGCGCGCCATCGGATCTCAAACCCCCCCTCGCGACGATCCACCACCTAGGCGATCGACGCCCCAAACCGCCGCAGCTGCCGCTGCACATGTGAACCCTAGGGAATTTTGACTCCAATCCGACCGTTAAATCGCCACACCACCCACACCGATGGCCTCCACTCGTTCTCCTCTACCCAACAGTGACACTGATTTGACGATCCGTCGTGGATGATTGCGCTTGAATGGATGGACGGGAATTGATTCGCGAATTCTAGGCAAACTGTGTACCGATTTGAAAAACGAATCACACCAGAAGATTACGCTCTTTGAGAGCTTCGATATATATTTTTTTCCAAATTTTTTCCGAGGAGTTTGAAATTTCAGCTTTGGATTTGATTTGGGATTTCGATTGGAATTGGGTTTTGTCTGCCATTGAAGTGAGGAGGTGAATAGAACATATAGAAATGAGGAACATAGGTGCTAGGGTTTATAGCAGGATATTTATAGACAACTGAAATAGAATAGATGGATCAGATAGGTATACACGTAAAACAATAAAGTGGCCCAAAATGCCCGTTCTGACTCCGGAACGAAATTGGGCCAACCCATATATCAAAATAGATGTTTTAAAATATTTTAAACGTGATGGAATAAGTTTCAAGTCCAAATTCCATCGTATGAAGAAGTTATGCTAAAATCAATATTTTTCAAATTGATTTCAATTGATTCCAATTTCATTAATTTCAAGGCGTTTCGAGTCCGTACGATCAAACGACAAGTCTGATCGCTACGAAACTTAAAATCCTATAATAATTCACTATTACGGATCCGATGAAACTTGTTTCGTCGAAATCCGAGTCAATGGAAAAAATAACTACTTTTACACTAATTAAATAAATTAATAAATTAATTAATTAAATCAAATTTCCAATTTAAATTCTAAAATTGACAATTCTTATCATTTAAAATTTCTTAATCACTTACAATGATTTTAAACAAATTTAGATGTCAATTTAATTTTGATTCAATCATAAATTTCAGCGTAAATTCAAATTTCATTATGTTCATCAATTAAAAACTAAATATTCAATAATTCCATTGAATTCACTATTCATTCTTATTATTCAATTCATTATGGCCAAATGGAGGAAATTAGCATTGGATTCAAAGCTATTCCATAATTATTCTCCAATTTCAAATTAATTTTTAAATTAACGTAATATTTAAATATTTAATTTCATTCATTTGTAATTAAACCAATTATTATGAATTAAATAAATTAAATTACTATTTAAATTCAAATTATATAATTCAAAAATTTTATCATCTTGTATTACTTATTAATTTATAATTCTTTAAAACCAATTCTCATCTCAATTTAAAGTAAATAAATTCACCAATTATTGTATTTATTTCATTTTCTTAAAATAATCCCTTTATAATAAATTGAATCCAATTAATTTTAATAAATTCCAATTTAACTGATTAGATTCAATTTCAACCCTTTAGTTGAGTCTATTATTACTTTGTAACGCAGTTATACTTGTCTCAAATTTCATTCCTTTATATTAACTTATGAATAAAATATGCATTTCCGTTGCTTATTACATATACCCTTTACAATTACAGTTCTTACCCACATAAATGAGACATTTATTTTCATCTAAATGTAACTGTTTTACAATTAATGTGGTAGACTAGATATATTCTGGTAATTTATGACGATTGTTAACATAGCCTTAAAATTTCACTTAGGTTTATTATTTCTCTTAGGTTTATTATTTTAACTATTTATAAAATTACTTACATCATACGGATTCATTCTATTACAATACATCATACATTAATTCATATATTCATACAATACTTACCTTTATTTACTTATAATAAAATCTCATTCCCAAATATAACAGTTACAACAAATTAATAGGAAAATTAAATAGTAACTTAGGACCGTTACTATTTCTTTGATTCATTAATTACAATTAATTTTCTCTAAATTTATTTAGCTTTCTATTTCACCAATTACTATCTTATAATAAGTTTATGTTTATATTTTAATTTACATTCACTTCCGTATATTAATTTTTGTAACCAAGCTATAACATTTACATTGTTTTACTTATTAGAATTGCATCCAAGTTAATAACAATTTACTTATATTTATGCAGCTGCAATTCATTCTAGTTATTATTTCCAAACAATTACATACAGAACACTAATTTTATTTAATCACTATTTATTCATTATTAACGCATTGATTAATTCAATAATTCCATTTGTTTTCCTTACATTAATTTATTACCAAATATTTCTATTTACAATAAATTTTAACCCTGCAATTGTTCCAATCAACTGGAATTGCATTAAATTGGTTATTCATCGCTGCCATTAACATTACTACCTTAATTTACATACAGTTACTATTTTTTAATATATTGTTGCATTGGTTAATATAACTTTGAATTCATTCAATCACCCCTAATTATATCATTTCATTAGTTAATACACTATTCACATTTGTTCTCTTATATTACATTCTTAGCCTAGTACAACAATTCGCATTACTTGAATTAATCGTAATTTCATTACAAATTGTTAATACATAGCTTTAATTTCCATGGTTGCATTGCATTTTTAACATTTGCTTCAATATACATCATAAATTTTTTATTCCTTTCAAAAATTTAATTACAAAATTCTTATAATTCAACAAACCTAATTATCAAAATTCACGGGTCATTACATTTATGGTAAGTAGTTTTATTTATTATTCATAGATAAAAAACTAAATGAGTGCAAATTTGAATATTATTTGAGTTAATGAAGTTAATTTGGTTATGTTTCATAAATTGAATTTCAAAAAGGTTGTGCGATGTACATAGTCCCGTCATTTCCTTTGTTATTAATTGTTGCATGTACGTTTTAAATAGTTATCTCAGTTTTAATACTTGATCCGTTCATTTCTCCTTCTATTTAATACCTGAGCCTAGACTTTTAGGTTGCATTTAATTCTTGCCACCTCATTTTTTCTTATACAAAATTTTTACTTTCCTTTGTTTTGTAAACTTTTCCATTCCTACGTACATTTCTTTATGCATTATTAATACCTGAAGCTTTCAAAATAAAACGTGACATTTATTTTTGCCTCTCCCCCTCCATTTCCTAATTATTAAATAACCTGTAGCTTATTTCTTTCATTTGCACTGTATATTTGTGTTTTTTTTTTGGCTAAGTCTTATTAGGTTTGATTTGGACTAATGGGCTCCTTAGTAAACCATGAGACCCTAGGAACCCTAAGTGACTTTGGATCCTTCCTTTTCTCATGCTTCGACCTTTTATTTTTCTATCTGACTAAAACCAAGTACGTACAAAAATTCCTTATTTGTGAAAGCTTCTATGTACTCTTCATCTTCTTTCTCAAATCTACAGAAAACTCCAAACCCCAAAACTCTTAAATCTCCAAATCAAATTCCATCCTTCCTCCTACAAAACCCTAGCCTACCTCTCACCTCTTACCGCCACCTACCTTCATCACCACCCACAACCCACGGCAGTAATCCATGGCCAAAGCCCCACCTTTCCTCTTCTCTTGTTTCTCATTTTTCCCTTCTTTTCCCCTTCCCTTTTTCCTACTTCCTTCCCCTTATTTTCATGACTTCTATATTCCACTAAAAAACTTCAAATAAAATATATTTTTTTGAAACTGCATACAATTTTATTTGCAATAACTTTGTTGTTGAAGCATTCTTCCCATTCTGAATATTTCTATATCAAAAACTCTATTTTTCAAGTCCTTTCTCGGTTCCAGTTTGGGACAAAAATACCCCATGTTGTATTAATCATATCTCCTTCAAGAATGAATCAAATTATGGGAATCTTTTTTCAAACCATTTAATTTTCCAGTGGCTTCACCTTTTTTAGATCAGTTCTTCAAATTCCTTAATTTTCTAGGCCAAAACTCAAATCTTTTCGAAGTATATTTGAACTCAGATTTTCAACTCAGAAATTACCTCTGCTTGTTTTGACCGTAACTTCCTCAAGACAGAAGCTTTTTAAGGGATTATTTTTATTAAATGGAGATAAAACAATCTTCAATGACCTTTTAGTTAGTCACTTTTATAAATTTGGTAATATGTCGGTCCATATATTTTCTTAAAGATGACCTAGTTTCACCTTTGTCCACTGTTCAAATTTAGGCATTTAATTGGACTTTTAATCGTTGACAAATCAAAGATGAGTTTTTTAATCCATTCACAACTACTAAATGATCATATGTTGGTTAAATTAGATTTATGATGTGATTAGAAGTTTATTAGTTGTTGTTTGGTGCTTTAATTTGTCATTTAGATTTAATTTGAATTGATATTGAATTTTATAGCCATGTAATTCATGTTGAATATAATTTCAAGTTAAACATCTAATAACGATAACAAATTAATTGTTGTGATTTATTTGCTAATTTGGATGTTGATTGTGATGGATGTTATTGGTTGAAATTTGGGATGATTGGATATTTATTTATGCCTATATCTCTGTTATCACTATGATTTGAAATGATACATACCTGAATGATCATATATAATAGGAAAATCATTTTGTGTTGAAATGATAAACCCGAGCGTTTTTCATTGATTTGAAAATTTCAATTTTAGATACTAGTTGAAATGATATATATCCATACAATTTCTTAAATTAGGATTATGTATTGGAGTTGAATTATTTAGAAGGTTTAAGTTAAACTTCAGATTTTTTTAATTAAAGTGGTTAAAATTGATACCTCGAATTATTTGAAATCTTTTAATAATTATATTCACGTTGTACACTTGACAGGAGATGGAAAATCCCGTAACATCTCTGAATCCATTGCACTCACATTTTATTTTAGATTAATTTGACTTACATAAGATCTTTTAGTTTTGACTCGAGTGTTTTGTTTTCATTACGCTTGGGTCCGTTTGAGCTTTTTAGTGTATTGAAGACTATTTTCTAGAGGGCGAAGACGAAGATTCAATATATTATTACTATTTATTATAATTATTCCACTACATCATGTATTCTGCTGCATTATTTGTTTATTCCTGCTGTATGTATAACTCTGATTTGAATTATTAAAGTGTAATCATATGTTGTTTGTAAAACAGCTTCATGAACTGTTTATTTGATTATTATGTTTTGTCATTCCGCTGTGAGATTCTGTGCTTTATTTTTCATTCTTTTCTTTTATTTTCTTATTTACCCCATTAACAATCCTCCCTTTTGAATGGTTTGAATTAGACATATGTGGTTTATTGTCGATTTAAACCGTCCAAAAAGGTGGGCCGTTACACATGTGGCTGGTGAAGCAACCATAACAGTCACAGCGTCCATCAAACAGTACTAATTGTCACTCAGTGTACTTTGGATACATGATAACTCGTATGACCATTCTTTTGCTAAGGACTAATGGAATCTCGATTTCAATTGTACTCTCTTTAGGAACTAGATGCATTTTTCTAGCCTAAGGTGCACAGGCTCATTCTTCCGGTCCGCGGTACCCATTCTTCACTAACTATGAGCGTCCTCACGATACGACTACTTCGAGTATAAAAGAAAATACTCCAAGTATCAACGATCCTTAGTATGCATTTCCGAGCCTTACTTTTGCTCCATTTAACTTCCATTATCTTGGAGGAACTATTCTTGATTCCTCCACTTAACGACTCCTTTCTTCATCAAGACGTTGTTCTTAAGGAACCATTCTACATTCCCCACTCTATGACTTCTTTCTTCATGAAGCCATTATCTTCGAAACCTAACTCCATCCGTCATTGAGTTACTATCTGAAGACTCTAACTTTCATTTTGTTTTTGTACTGATATCAGTCGTCATATGAACAAGCCAACACTTCCAATATGACCAGTAGAACTCCTGAACCATCCTTGAGAAATTCGGTCCCCACTAGACCAAGGATGAGAACTCGGTACTAACTTATGAACTCGGTACCGACTTCTATACTTAACCAATTGATAGTCAAGTATCTTCCTATCCTACTTATTCCTTATAGTATTTCTTGTCTTTTTTCTTGAACCCCAACTTCTCTGCCTTAATTCAAGTCTTATGTCTTCCAAACATCCTACTTCGCATCCCAGAAATAAGTTGGTGCTACCTTCTATAATTAGCCAATCTCTCATCCAGCTTCATAGATGACCTCTACTAGCTAGCACCTTCCACCTACCTAAGTCGTTATCGACATGAAGTAAGCTATAGAACATGATATCGACTTTTATACTTTGCGAATTAGAGCTTGTGGTTTGTACTTCAAGCTCAATATATGCTCAAGGTTCTACCTTTCAATTCTCGTCCAATTATGACAAGTTCCGCCTCAGATTTTCCTAATTTCTCAACCTATCTACCTAACATCCAAAACATTAGTAAACAACATCAAATCACAACATATAATCATGGGTAAACATGCGTATACAATTATTCATACAATCAATATATGAAGATATAATAATCAAACTTGCCCTAAATCTATATTTTACACTAACATATGCATATAAGTAATAGAGATTACATTTGTAACTGAATAGGTATTAATAGTTTACAAAATCCATTTCTAAATTCATTTAAAATCTCGTATATGATCATAAAAATACATGAACAAGTGGTTAAAGTTAGAAAACCATTTTAGATTTAAAAAACATGTTAAATACAACCATTTTAACTAAATAAACAATTATATATGAGTGAGAGGTCAAGAAACACTCATCAAATAACTAAAATACCATTTCACTCCTCAAATCTAATGTAGACAGCAAAGGAGCTGAACCCAAATTAGCAATTATGATAATCTTAAGTTTCCTTGTGCTAATCTCCTTTTTAATCAATGATTTAGCTAAGATTATAAGGAAAAGGCGTGATTTTTGATGAAATTAGGGATAACAGAGGTTTAGATCTATTAAGAGGAAGAAGAAAATAACTTAGGTCAACTTCTATTGCCTTCTTTTAGCACAAAATTCGAAGTGGGTTAGCGAGCCTAAGCATGGGTTTTGTTAATACCTAATAAAACTGGCCAACAGCAGCCAAAACATGAAACTGCCATAACTTTCAAATGACACATTCTTTTTTCAATTATGATCACTCTACGGAATGGGAAAACATCTTCCTAAAGAAATGAGAGTGGTTTAAGACCCTAATTTAGCTTCTATCAAAAGTTATAGTCCAAACAAGATTTCCATGGTTAAAATGGTCACATAAAAATTCGAAAAAAATCGTAGATGTGAAAAATGTCCCTAAGAGTCACTTTACAAAATCATAGAGTCATAAGACTTATACAAATAAAATAAAAATATTTTACGATCCTCCAATACGTCAAACATGAGTCATTACTCTCTCTCCCTCTTTAAGAATTTCGCCCCCAAAATCCCTAAACAAACATAGAAAATCAACCATTGTTACCCCGCATGCTTGTCAATCATGTACATCATCGAACATGTCAAACATGCAACCATGAACTCAATAATATAGATAAACTTATTCTAGCATGCATGATACTAAACTATACTATATGTTATCAAAAATGAAAGTAAAATGCGATAACCAATAGGCCTTGCCATGTGAAGAGCTTCAGATGTGTGGCCCTCATATTCTCCTCGGTATCCCATGAGCAATCACCTTCATTTTTGCCATACCAAACTTTAACTAACTCCACCGTCTTCCTCCTTAGCTATTTCGTATCATGTCTGACAATATGAATCGGCCTATAAGGTCTCAAAGCTATAGGTTCAATCTCGACATCATCAAGATGATCTTGTGCGATGGTTATACCTAAGTTGTGCACAAATTTCTGCAAATGGGGGGGGGGGGGGGGGCTTGGAAGACATTGTGCACACCCGTTATTCTTTGAGGTAAGTTAACTCTATAAGTAAGGTTCCAAATTCTCTCCAATATAAGAAAAGGACTAACAAATCTCGATTCCAACTTTCCTTTACTACTAACCCACATAACGTTCTTCAAAGAGAAATCTTCACAAATACCATATCTCCGATGAAGAATTCTAAGTCTCTATATCGTTTATTAACGTAATTTTTCTGCTTATCTTGTGCAGCTTTCATTTTTTGCCGAATGATCTCTATCTTTTATGAGGTTTCTCTAAACATATCTAGCCAAAGTATCATTTTCTCTTCTGCTTCCCACTAACATGAAGGAGAATTACATGGTCAGCCATAAAATGCTTCATATGGTGCAAAACCAATACTAGACTAATAATCGTTATTGTATGTGAACTCTATTAAATGCAAGCGATCGTCCCGCAAGCCTTCGAAATCAAGAATATAAGCTCGCAAGAGATCTTTTAAGATGCGATTCACTTTCTTGGTTTGACGAACAGTTTGAGGGTAATAAGCTATATTAAGATGTAGCTCGACACCCAACGCCTCCTGTAAGCTCTTCCAAAACCCACTAGTGAATAGTGGGTCTCGGTCGTGCATAATGCTTGTTGGCACACCATGATATCATACACTCCATTTCATATACTACTCGGCCAGTTTTGCTGCCATTCGGATGGGTATAAATTTAAAGCTCTTAGTCAACCGATCTACTATGACCCAGATGTTGTCGTTCCTTGCCGAGTTCTTGGGAGTCCATTAATGAAATCCATCAATATCTACTCCCATTTCCACTCAAGAACTTCAAGTGAGTGCAAAAGACCACTCAGTTTCTTTTGTTCTGCCTTTACTAACTGGCAATTCGTACACTTCGATATGAATGTACTGACATCCTTCTTCATCCGTTCCCCACAATAGGTCTGTCTCATACAATGGTACATCTTATAACCATCGGGCTATATGGTCAACTTGGAATGGTGGCACTCTTTGAGCACCTTATCTCTCAACCCGTCAACATCGGGAACAACTAATCCCCTATTCTTATAAAGCCAACCATCTCGGTTGAGTCTATACTGTCTCATGTCTTCAGACTCTACCCCTGCTTCAATCTTCGAAATTTTCTTAGCTAAGCTAGCATTACGCTTCTAACTAGTACTAATCCGATCTATAAGAGTTGGTCTGATGGTCAAGCTTGCCAACATTTCTGGCTCTAACTCTCAATGAGGTCCGAAGTCATAACTAGTAATATACCCCAACTGTTTCCACTTTAAGTACATTGCTCCCAAACCGACAAGTCTTTTACTCAATGCATCAACGATTACATTCCTCTTACAAGGTGTATAGGAAATGCTAAAGTCGTAGGAGGCTAAGAATTCTGATCATTGTTATTGTCAAAGGTTGAGATCCTCCTGAGAGAAAATGCACTTCAATGATTTATGGTCCATGAACAGCCCGAACCTCTCCCATAAAAATAATGCCACCAAATCTTCAAAGAAAATACTATAGCGGCCAACTCTAAATCGTGAGTTGGATACTACGTCTCATGCGGCTTCAATTGTCGAGTAGCGTAGGTAACAACTTTTCCCTTCTACATCAATACCGCACCCAATCTATTACTATATACGTCTATGTATACCATCAGTTCCTTATTCCCACTCGAAATGGTCAATACCAGCGTGCTTGTCAACCTCTCCTTCAGACTCACAAATGTTTGCTCACATCTTACATCCCAAGAAAAAGTCTGATTTTTCTTTTTCAAATTGGTTAACGGCGCGGATACCTTTGAGAAGTCCCTTATTAAGTATTTGTAATATCCCACTAGCCCTAAGAAACTCCTCACATCAGTAGCATTCTTGGGCCAACTCCAATCCTTAACTGCCACCACCTTGGTAGGGTCCACTTTGATACCATCCTCAAAGATGACGTGTCACAAGAATCTCACTTCCCTTCTCCAGAAGTGACACTTTAAAAACATTGCTTTCAACTTGTGCTTCCTCAACACTCCGAGTATAATCCTCAATTAAGCCTTTTGTTCCTCCTCTACCCTATAATAGATCAGGATATCATCCAAAAACACAAGTACGAACTTGTTGAGCTGATCCTTGAAGACATGGTTCATTGGATCAACATAGTATACGAGAGCATTGGTTAGCCCAAGCGGCATAACCAACCACTCATAGAAGCCAGACATTGTGAAAAATGCGGTGATTGGCACACTCTCCTTTGCTACTCTCAAATTGTAACGACCGACATTTTTAAGCATTTAAAAGTATTAAATTAAATAAGATTTTTAAATAAAATTGTTAGGAATAAAAAAAATTAAGATTTTATTGATACAAATTTGATTATATTACAAATTATGAGCTTAATTAAAATTTCTATTACTGACTTATGTTTGCAATAATATAAGGATGATAACAAATGTTAGTGTGTATTTTAATAATATTGGTTTGAATGATATTAACAATTGTCAGAATGTAAATTTTCAATTGATTGGAAAAATAAATGTTAATAAGGAATAATAAATGTTTCTTTATTAAAAAAGAATCATATGTTTATTTATTTAAAATGTTTGGTAGCTAAAAGATTGATTTCAGAGATGATAAACTATTATTGGGTAAGAAATGTATAATATCTATTTGTATCCAATAAAGCATAAAGATGTTTAAATCACTGTTTGATAGGAAATAATTTTTCTATTTGTCCTTATATTTATTTAGCCCATTTTGATATTCACCTTTGTAATCAATTGATATTGATGTAACTGAATAATTTCAATTAATAAGAGAGAGAACATTAAATTGTTAGTTTATAAGTGTAATTAAATGTAGCATATGTTTTGTGAAAATATAAGAAAAGTTTGATTTAATGAAAATAAGAACATTTATATCAAATAAAATGAATGTTTCATTTATGAATGTAGATTTAATTTCATTAGAGTAAAGAATAGAATAATTTGTAAAAAAAGAAATATATATTTATTTGAACGCAGTTTTAGCATACAGATTGATTACAAAATAGGAATATAATTTAAGCAAGTTAGTTATTAATGTGGTGTAAAACAACAAATTTATAAACATGTTTAAACGACTTAAGGAAACAATTGTCCTATTTCTCATCCATTTTGGTTTGTCTATTTTGAAATTTAACTTTGTTATTAATTGCAATTAATGTAATGGAAATATTTCGATTAAAAGGAAAGAAAACGTTGATTGCAATTAATAGATTTAATAAAAGAAATGCACGTTTTGTGTTAAACAGAAATGGTGCTTTAATGAAAATAAAAGAATTGACTGTTTTCATTTTTAAGGTAAGTATAATTTTATTAATTGGGCATAGATAAAATTTATATGTGTAAAAATATACTATTATTTGAGTGAATGAAATTAATTTGGTTACGTTTTGAAAGAATTTAAATTTCAAAATGTGTATATGGTCCCTTCATTTCTTTTTTATTTATTTACTGCATGTACATTTTAAAACAGTTACCTCATTACTAAAACTTGGTCAGTTCATTTCTCCTTCGGTTTAATACCTAAGCCTAAACTTTTAGGCTATATTTAATTCTTTCCATCTCATTTTTGGTTATAAATTTTTTTATTTTCCTTTGGTTTGAAAATTTTCTCATTCCTACATACATTTCCTTATGCATTATCAATGCCTAAAGCATTTAAAACTAAACGTGCATTTTGTCCCTCCACCTTTATTTCCTTATTATTAAATAATCTATAATTTTATTTCTTCATTTGCTTCTTAACTCTCCTAACACCTCATATTCATTTAGCTCACATCTTTCAAATATACGTTTTAGGGCTGTTCATATTTTACTTTATTTCAATTCCTAGTTTGTTTATATATACCTTATTATCTTTTCATTTGTTTCCATCTTCATTCCTTTGGTCATATTTCATTTTATAATCTCATCTTCTGTAGCTTCGTTTTTCAAATAAAACTTACATCTCATTTTTTTTCTCTCTTCACCTTCCTCCTTTCTTTTTCATTTTGTTTCTTCTTTAAATCTCCTTCTTCTCTTTTTTTGGCTTCATTTTTAATCTTTTTTGTTTCTTCTTCTTCAAATCTTCTTCTTCTTCTTTTTGAAGGCTTCCTTTTCTTTTTCAGTTCTCCATCTTCTCTAAATTTTCTTCTTCTTTTTCAAACATTCTTCTTTTTTCAAATCTTTTTCTTCTAATCCAGATCTATAACAACTTCTCTATCTCTTCCAAAACATTCTAAAAAAGATCAAGATAGAAGGAAACAAATTAAAAGGAGGAAGTAGTAGCGGATCCAAATTCGACTAGAAAAGAGAAATCTAGTAGGTGAGTGTTTAAACTCACTCACGAAATGCTAAAATTTTATTGCAAGTTAAACCAGGTCATATAGTGATAAATTTTTGATAGTTGTTTGTAATTTTTATTGATATTTAATTTGAATAGCTAAATTCCATTATGTGACGACTAATAATTACAATGACATGTTATTGAATTGGTTGATTTGTCGAATTGATTGATTTGAATGTTGATTGTATGTTGTGATGGATGCTATTGTGATTGAATGTGTATTTGTTCGTTTATTTGATATATCCTTGTTATCACCCTATGGTATATTGTAATTATATAAATTTTCATATTGATTATTTGCACACTGAATAAAGATATAAAACCCATGAATTTCAAGTATTTACATCAGAGGAAAAATAGTATGTTTAGATTTACTATGTGAACTATAAAAATGATTTTGAGAAGTAAACCGTCGTTACCTGATTTGAAAGTTTTCAAAATTAAATTTTGAAACATTGGGAAGTTTCCATAAAATTGAATATTGAAGCTTTGGAACATTTCTAAATCAAATCTCTTGAACTATGAAATTTAACTGTGAATTGTTCTGTAAATTTGTAATTTACTGGAATGGATCTATTGTGAAATCCATTTTATTTTGAATATGGAAACAATAACATTTTGAAATTTTGATGCATTCCTTATTACGTTTACTATTGATTTAATTTGCATAAGAATTTTAGTTCTGACTCGAGTGTATTATTTTCCTTTGCGCTCGGGTCAGCCTGAGTTTTTTAGCATAGAAGACTATTTTCTGGTGGACGAAGACGAAGATTCAGTATATTATTGCTATTTATTATTCCACCACATTCTGTGTCCGCTGCATTATTTATTTATTTATGATATATGTATAACTCTGATTTGAATTTGAAAAAGCGTAATCAAATATTATTTGTAAAACAACTTCATGAACTGTTTATTTGATTATTATATTTTATCGTTCCACTATGAGGTTCTATATTTTGTTTTTTTTCCTTTTTCTTTTTTTTCTTATTTACCCCATTAACAATCCTTCCTTTTGAATGGTTTAATTTTGACATGTTGGTTTATTGTCGATTTGAAGCATCCAAAAAGGTGGGTCGCTACATTGGTATCAGAGCTTTGGTTTAGACATACCTTAGCCTGTTGGGGTTAACTCATTAGGGATAGGGTAGTAATACCCTAGAATGAGTTGTCTGATTGTATATACGAGAGCGCGTATTTGTTAGTGTTATAAAAATGCTTCGTATAAATTTTGAAATGAAATTATTTTTCTAATATTATATGATATATAAAGGAATAATATTTTATGACTAATATAGTTATTTGTAATGTGTTTGATTTATGAAATGGTAATATTTAATTTTATCATTTTTGTTGACCTGTTGTATTTAATCAAATTATAAACATTAGTTAATTATTATTGATTGAATTAATGGACTAAACACTAGTTTAATAATGGTGTATTAAAGAGAATACAATGAATGATTAGGATATTTGTTTATGAAAATTAAATGTTTTTGTGAATTTTTTTGTTTATTGACATGTAGTTTCAACTATTGAAAAAATGGAATATTTGGATATTTTGGATAATCAAAAACTTTTGAATTAATACATGAGTGAAACTTGATAATTGGGTGGAAGTATAGTTGAATTGATAACCTTAATTTTAAAGCAAGTAAAACAAGTTTAATTTGTTATATTTATGTTTAGTAAATGAATAGAATTGGGGTATACATTCTTCGCTTGTAATGTAATAATATGCAAGCGTGAATTTTATGCCTTGGGATCTTTAAATTGAAATTGTGATTAAGAAATGTTGTAAATGAGATTAAATTGGAAAAATATGTTTATAAACTTAATTAACATTTATGAAACGTGTCATAAATAAATTAAAAGGTAAAGGTGAAACTAAATGGAATAAGCAAATATGAATTAAAAGTGAAATGATTTCAGATAAAGCGATGACTTGTAAATTGTTATGAAAATAAATGGATGTTGCAATAAATGGTTATAAATAAAGTTGTGATAACTTTAAACTCGAACAATATCTTATAAAAAGGAATTAAGTTTAATAAATTGGTTATAAACGTAAGAAAATTCCTTATGAAATGATTTGCAAATAAATGTAGTATTAAATGGGAAATAATACATGTGAAATGAATGTAATTTAAATTAAAGAGAAATATAAGCAATATTATGAGAATGGATATATTAATGTTTATATCAAAAGGTGAAATTCTATGAAACAAATATTAAGTATAAAGTTGATTCAAAAACTATTGATTGGAAAGGTACACAATTTGAAAAGCAAAATCTTATATAATCGAAGTCTATATAAGTGTGATTTGATTTACTATTGATTTTGGAAAGTATTCGATTTGAAAGTGGAATCTTATATATAATGGGCTTTATATAAGTATAATATTTGAATGTGATTTGAAAAGGTACTATACGATACATATTTTCGAAGTAAAGATATGGAAAGTGCCTTCTGCTTGATATCCGCTTTGTGGCCACATTGTGGATTCATTCTATAGATGTTATTCTCTCTGATTTTGGTTTTTCGGATGTGAAACTCAAGTGTCCTACCATGGCGTAACCCATGGTCATTTTTTTGAGTGGCGTAATCCGCAAGGCAGAGATTGCTCAAAGGGTACGGATGTTTCCTAGGGGATCCAGGCGAAACCATTGTTATGTATCCCGCGGTCTATAGTTTTGTTGTTGTAACGACCCAGAATTTTTTATTAATTAAAATTTGAATATTTAATTAATTTTAAATATTAATAAGTGAAATTTATTAGTCGAATAAATTTTATTTGGAATAATTGGATTTAATTGGATAATTAAATCGATAATTTAATATGTGAAAATACAGAAATAATTGAAAATTGAGTTAAATATGATTGAAAATGATTTGTAAAATTTTATTATATCATATTGAAGTTAGAATGATATTTTAGAACTTTTAAAATCGAATTAAGAGTTAATTTGTGAAAATTGAATATTTTAATATTTAATCGACTAGTGAAAATAGCCAATTTTCGAACAGTCTCAGAATTGGACGAGACCAGTTCCATTGGATCCGTAATAGTTAGTTATTACCGGATTTCAATTTTCGTAGCAATCGGAGTTATCGTTTGATCGTGGCAGCTCGAAACGCATCGAATTGTTTTTAATATTAATTTGGCGAGTTAAAATAGTCATTTTTCAAATAGTCTCGGATTTCGACGAAACCAGTTTCATCGGATCTGTAATGTGATATTATTGTATGGTTTCAAATTTCATGTCAATCGCATTTACCGTTTGTCCGGTGCAAGCTAAAACGCCTAGAAAATCGTTTAAATCGGTTTAATTCAAATTGAACGTTTATTGCCATAACTCGCACAGATGATCGAATTAGCTTTCGAAACTTGTTCCATTGTGTCCGGAACGCGGGGTAAACCCTAGAAACGTCGGTCACCGCGCGTAAATCGGAATTTGGAAATTCCGGAATGAATAGTGTCGTTTTATTTTCTATAAATAGCCCCTCTCTTCACACAAATTAAAAAAAAAAACTAAAACACTAATACTTTGCCCTAGCCGCCAGTTATGAATGTATGGCCGAAATTTACAGTTCTATCTCCTCAAATTCCTCCAAATTCATCAACCAATTCAAGAATCCTTCAACATGAAACTTGTAGATCATGTTGCGAACTAGCTATTCAACGGTTGAGATGTGAAATGGAGCTAAATGTTATGAGATAATTGGCCGCGTTTGGGGCCGGTTGCGCACGCAATTCAAGGAGCATGGGTTGACCGAGCTCTATGGTACTAGAGCCGAAGGTGGTGTTCGTGGAGGCGCACGACGTGAGAGTGGTTGATCAACTTATCGGTGTTCGTGGAGGTTTAATTTTATACGAAATAAATCGCTAAAACGAAATTGAAATCAAGGTGAGAACTTCTCACTCAATCGAATCAGTTTCGATTTTAATTTTAAATAGTTATATTTAAAATATTTGAATGCATGTTTAAATGATGATTAATATCTATTGATTGTTAAAATAGACATTATGCGCCGTTAGTAAGCGGATGTTATTTATTAAAAACATATACCGCGAATATTTCATAAAAGTGAAATTGGAATTATATATAATAGCAATATATATGTATATTGGCATATGTATATATTGCAGTTGATTGATTTCCCGCATTGTATAGCGGATGAGACCCTATTGCGCCGTCTATTAAGCGAATAATATTTTAAATCCCATATACCGCGAATATTTCATAAACAGTGAAATTGGTATTATATATAATAGCAATATATATATATTGGCATATGTATATATTGCAGCTATTGATTTCCCGCAGTATATAGTGGATGAGACCCTATTGCGCCGTCTATTAAGCGGATAATATTTTAAAATCTCATATACCGCGATAATTTCGTACTGGAACGGAATTGGTATTGTGCTAACATCTTTGGATGCAGGAAAATATGTTGGAGGGATCCAACTGGATTCCTCAACAGTATTTATTTGATTATGGATATTTTGATATTCGTTGATTATCATATCGATATATGATATCGTTGTTGTCGTGATTGACTATTTGGTATGTAGCATCATTGGACCAAATTTTGGAACTTTAAAAATAATTTTTAAAGTGATTTTTGAAAATATACTATATTTTTGGAATTGATTCATTTTAAATAAATAAACGATATAATTTTAATGTTATAAAAATTATGGTTTTTGAGAAATATAGTTAAAGGTTGATTTTTGAAAATATGGGGCTAATGATTTTATAAAATAGTTTAATCGGGATTTTTGAATTTATTATAAAAAGTTGAAAATATAGGATTTATAAAATTTGATTATTTTATAAATCAAAACGGTGAGATTATAAAGGAGTTTAAAGATGTTTTGAAATAATAAAATAAATTGATTTATATAAGAAATTTATAAATTGATATTTATAAATTAAAGTATTGGAATTATAAAACGAGTTTTTATAAGTGTTAGAATGAATTGTGAATGAATTTCATAAACAATGAAATTTATAGAATTATAAACGGTGAAGTTATAAATGAAATTTTATAAGCAGTAGGTTTATAAAATTTGTGAAGTTATTAAAGGAATAGATTTGGGTAAATAAATGAATCTTATAAGTTATAAGATTTATAAATTGGGAAGTTTAAAAGAACAATTTTTGTAAACGAATAAATTATAAGTGTTTAACTTATAACATGAATTTTTGGTTTAAAATTGAGTTATAAATCGAATAGGTTAATAAAGGGAATTTATAAAGGAAGTTGTTATAAAATAAATAGAAATGGAATTTATAAATGTTGTTTCATAAATTCGCAAACGACTTATTTTGATAAGTAAATTGTTATAACTTATAAATGGAGTTATATTCACGTTTTAGACAGTGAATAATCCTTTAATATAAAATGAATAGAAATGATGAAATTGGTTAACAAGTATATTCACGTTTTTGAATAGTGAAGAATATGTTAAGGAAAATGTTTTGGATGTGATATTTGAAATAGAATTAAAACGATCTAACGATGTTTTAAAATGTGTTGAGATTCGAAACTATAGATTTCAACATTCATTGTTGAAATAGACGTTTTCGAGAAACAAAAGGAAATGGTGGACTATAACACTGTTGTTATAGTAAATGGTTTCCGAAAGGAAATGTTTTGTATAGTATTGGGATTTATATATCTATTTTAATTTCGAATCCCTATACTAGTGATTTTGGTACGTTGTAACGATGTTTTACGTAACATTCGTTTTGGCCCAAATAAATATGTTTAAGAGAATGATTTCCTTAAAGAATGAAATATATACTTAATTTCGATTTAAGTATATTGAATATTTTCCAAAGGTTGAAAATAAAAATACTTGTGAATTACTTATAAATAAATAAGTATGGAAATGTTTCTCCAATGTGAAATGAAAAGTCTAGAGAATTTATCTTTTTGAAGATAAATTGAAATGAATAATTGAAATCGTATATTCATGGATATTGTGGAATATAAATTCACTAAGGAATTTATAAAAGAAAGTGGAATTTGTTTAAAAATAAATATTGATTTATTTTAGACATATTGAAATTATATATCTTGTAAAGATATTTTTGGGAAATAAATAATTTGGAAAATTATTTGGAATCTGGTGATGTTGTGCATATCCATTGATAGTTCAATAACCGACTATCAATATTTACCCTTGAAAGGTATTTGTTGTGATTTGCTGAATTTGAATGCTACACTTATTTTTAAATTATTGCGCTCGTTATTTGGATTACCCATTCCGAATAGTGATACGACGTAATGGATAGCATTGATGACCGGTGTTGAAGACAGGATATTTTTGAAAGCGAAAGGACAACTCGTCGATTGTCTTTGCACCGAGTAGCTACGGTATAGAGACTCCCTATGTGGTGGGAAGTCCGGACGTGATTAGAGATTATCCGGATTGCAAGGACTTCTTTGTAAGTGCCTTCGGTTCTGTTCGAGCCCGGAACAGACTTGTATGGATTGTATGTCTGACATTACAAATTGAGATATAAAGCCGATTTCTTTCAAATATATTTCTGTTGTTGGCGGAGAATTTATTCTTTTAGCTTAACACCCTTCTCTGAGACGTACGAGCTCAGAGGTTATGTAGTTGAAGGTTATCAGCGATATATTCCCAATTTGGTAATGTGACATGCTGAGTGTTGCTGTGAAATGATCATTGTGTTGATCATTTATGATAGGATTATTTATTTGATCGTCTATCTTGGTGATCATTTCTATGATCATTTGTTGACCCAAAGCATGGCTTTTGTATAAAGTATGTTTTTGTGGACTTGACTTCGTCGAGCCTCACACCCCGGAATGGTCAAAACCGGAAAGATGCAGCAAGGTTATGAGGGGTAGCTCCCTTTAGGGTATGTGCATTTCCTTCTGGAAAAGGGTGGTATCATGGTATGGAGCCCAGATACTTACTCATGTTGAAAAACTTTATTTATGATTGTGTGATGATGGTGACGAGCGCTCGGTTAAAGGTCCCAAAGGACCGGGGGATGGCATACTCGTGTCAGTTGTTACCCAGTTAGGGGTAACCCGGCCTTGTGTTGGCAGAGATCTGGTTTGGTTCTCGGGGACGTCCTTTCAGAGGCGTTCTCATGTGGCAATGGGAAGTTCCTTGGCCTGACCATTCGTTGGAAATCCAAAGAAACAATACGATCTTGTACGGTTTTAGTTGTATAACCTGCTATGGAATGTGGCGGTAACCTGCTATTGAACATAGTTAGCTATAGTAGGCATACGATAATGGTCGTATGTTGGCTAAGATTTATATCTTTACTTTCGAAATGATTTTTTTCCTACACTATGCACTAGTAATAATATCAAATGTTCTTTTTAATGCGTATCAAGCATCTTTGACTATCATAAGGAGAAATCTCATCCGATTCTACGTTTGCATTGTGTGTGTGTGTGCGGGAGGCCTTGTGGTAGTCTCATTTTTAAAAGCATAGCGAATTGACTTTAAAAATATTCCTCTATTTTTGTTTTTAAAGATAAATAAACTGTTTTGAGTTCTCACACCAGTCACATGACTGACTCGGAGTTTATTGTTTTCCTTCCTAAACTCTGGGTGCCCACCAATTTCCACACGGGCAGTCAAGAGTTAAGGTTTATCAGGATACTATGGAATTCAGGAGTTGCTGGAGGCAAGCTGGATGGCATGGCGTATTACTAGTATATTGTATTCCTTTTCCGCTGTTGATGTTTTTTGTTGTTGTACACTCTGTTGTAATGTAATGAAATGTAATGTGATGTAATGTAATAACTGATATAGTTCTTTGTTTAAAGATTATTCATTTATTTATTATATGTTGTTCCGCTGCGATTGTGAGATTCTGATATTGATCTGTTGTTTTCTTTCCGTTCTATTTTCTTTTCTACCTCTATTTTCTCTCTATTTTCTATCTTTTTCTCTCTTCTTCTCCCTTTTTCTCTTTCTTTAAACCCTAACTATTCGGTTTTTCGGCAACGAAAAATCGCATACGTTACATTTGGTATCAGAGTATATGGTTAAGCGACAACCATGGTTCTGTTGGGTATTACTCATTAGAGATAGAGTCAGTAGTGCTCTAGAATGAGTTTGAGAGTAATAATAGATATGAGTACGTATTTGTTAGTGAATATAAAATTGTTTTATATTGTGATGATTTGTTTATTGAGTGGCATATGAACCTTTATCAGCACGGTCTGGACAACTATGCCGAAGGGGTTTATAAACATATGAATAGAACAATTCGACATAATATTGTTTTAAATTGGGTAAATGAAATAATTTTACCTTGATTATTTTTATATATAAAGGAATAATTTTTCAGAATTATTAAATTATATATAAGTTGATTGTTTAGTAGTTTGAATAATCTAAATAAAAGAATAATTGTATAAGCAAAAGAATTATAAGAATTGAATTATAATTAAAGTGATTTACAATGGTGAAATAAACTTATATATATAAGAAGTGAAACTATATGAATATATTTATGAATATAAATTGTAAATAAAAATGAATTTAAAGTTAAATGGAAATTTACTTTAGAATGGGAATCTGAATTGGATTTATAAATGGGAACTTAAGTTAAGTAAAAACAAATAATGTTTGTAAAATGGAGTATGACTTAAGAGTATGTTGAATGAAGTTGATATTGGTATCAAAGTAAATTGATAAAGTTAAGTGGTGGATATAAACTTAAGTTATGTAAATGAAATTCAACTTTTGTAATTGAATTGAATGAATGGATTGAATATTAATCAATTGAATGTAAATTAAGTTGATATGAAATAATGAATGTAAGTGTAATTCATTAAAATCTAATGTTATTGGAAGTTGAATAATTGAATGAAAATCAATTTAATTAAACCAATTGAAAGCAAACGAATTTGGTTGTAATTAATATACATTGATTGTTATATGATTGTTAGTTGATTGTATATAATTCATTAAGTGTTAATGAAATTGGAAGCTAAAGTAATTGAAATTCAATTGGAAGTTAAGTGAATCTTAAATAGAATTGAATTTGATTTGGAGTGAACCAACTTGAATATGGATTAGTGAATATAAACTAATTGAAAATGAATGTTAGTAAGAACATCCACTGTTAATAAATCAAATGTGATTAAATTGAAAACCAATTCATTGAATATTAATGAGAATGTGAATGAATATTTATTGGTTATGGATGTTAGTTGGATGATAGTTGGTTGAAGTTTGCATTTGTTGCTTTTGTTTCATTTGCTATGTTGGCATATATAGTTATTATGTTGCTATATGATGTATATTGAGATTATTTTCATATATGCATGATTCTCATTTGTTTGCTGAATGTTTAGTAGGTGCGGATCGTGTTTGCTTCGCATTTGGAGCTAGCTTTCGCGCTATATTAGCCGTATATGCTCGCTAATAAAATATAAGGTACATATCTCGGATTAAATATCGTACTTTTACACTTTTTCCCTGCGGGATGCCTCATTACTTGATGAGATGTATATTTGTGATATATATACTGTCATTTTTTTTTTGGATCGAGCCGCGCAAAGGAGACTATGGCGAATTTTTCCGAAAATTTAAGGCGTTAGAACATTTTTGAAAAAATTGGAAAATTTGTGAAAACTTTAACTTTGATTTGGAATTGAAAGTTAAACAATAGTAGTTTGGTTTTGGAAAGGTAACTAAGTATGATTTGAAAACTTAGTAAAGTATTGTAAGAAGTTTAACTATGGATTTTGGAAAGTTAATAGATTATGTAACTTTTCTTACTTGTTAATTTCGAGGACGAAATTCTTTTAAGGGGGGAAGTATGTAACGACCCAGAATTTTTTATTAATTAAAATTTGAATATTTAATTAATTTTAAATATTAATAAGTGAAATTTATTAGTCGAATAAATTTTATTTCGAATAATTGGATTTAATTGGATAATTAAATCGATAATTTAATATGTGAAAATACAGAAATAATTGAAAATTGAGTTAAATATGATTGAAAATCATTTGTAAAATTTTATTATATCATATTGAAGTTAGAATGATATTTTATAACTTTTAAAATCGAATTAAGAGTTAATTTGTGAAAACTGAATATTTTAATATTTAATCGACTAGTGAAAATAGCCAATTTTCGAACAGTCTCAGAATTGGACGAAACCAGTTTCATTGGATCCGTAATAGTTAGTTATTACCGGACTCCAATTTTCGTAGCAATCGGAGTTATCGTTTGATCGTGGCAGCTCAAAACGCATCGAATTGTTTTTAATATTAATTTGGCGAGTTAAAATAGCCATTTTTAAAACAGTCTCGGATTTCGACGAAACCAGTTTCATCGGTTCCGTAATGTGATATTATTGTATAGTTTCAAATTTCATGTCAATCGGATTTACCGTTTGTCCGGTGCAAGCTAAAACGCCTAGAAAATCGTTTAAATCGGTTTAATTCAAATTGAACGTTTATTGCCATAACTCGCACAGATGACTGAATTAGCTTTCGAAATCTATTCCATTGTGTCCGGAATGCGGGATAAACCCTAGAAACGTCGGTCACCGCGCGTAAATCGGAGTTTGGAAATTCCGGAATGAATAGTGTCGTTTTATTTTCTATAAATAGCCCCTCTCTTCACACAAATTTAAAAAAAAAAAAAAAACTAAAACCCTAATCCTTTGCCCTAGCCGCCAGTTATGAATGTATGGCCGAAATTTACAGTTCTATCTCCTCAAATTCCTCCAAATCCATCAACCAATTCAAGAATCCTTCAACATGAAACTTGTAGATCATGTTGCGAACTAGCTATTCAACGGTTGAGATGTGAAATGGAGCTAAATGTTGTGAGATAATTGGCCGCGTTTGGGGCCGGTTGCGCATGCAATTCAAGGAGCAGGGGTTGACCGAGCTCTATGGTACTGCAGCCGAAGGTGGTGTTCGTGGAGGCGCACGACGTGAGAGTGGTTGATCAACTTATCGGTGTTCGTGGAGGTCGCGATCTCTAACCCTAATTTATGTTATGGGTTTCAACGTGGTCGGCCTGTAGGATATTTGCGTGAGTTTGGGAAGAAAAAGGGGAACAGTCATGAAGGAAGGAAGTGAGATCTACGGCTTAGATTAGAAGCAAGGTTAAAGTATTAAAAGAAATTGTTGTAAATTATTATATAAAATTCGTGTAACTTCATAAATTCATAACTTTTTCATACGAGGTCGAAAACGCGCAATACTAGTTGCGTTGGAATCGTATAGACGAGCATTACGTTATGGAATTGGATTGGAGTCGTTTGGAGTTAGTGAGAATTTCGGGTAAAATTAAACGTCCGTTTAATTTTATTCGAAATAAATCGCTAAAACGAAATTGAAATCAAGGTGAGAACTTCTCAATCAATCGAATCAGTTTCGATTTTAATTTTAAATAGTTATATTTAAAATATTTGAATGCATGTTTGAATGATGATTGATATCTATTGATTGTTAAAATAGACATTATGCGCCGTTAGTAAGCGGATGTTATTTATTAAAAACATATACCGCGAATATTTCATAAACAGTGAAATTGGTATTATATATAATAGCAATATATATATATATATATTGGCATATGTATATATTGCAGTTGATTGATTTCCCACATTGTATAGCAGATGAGACCCTATTGCGCCGTCTATTAAGCGGATAATATTTTTAATCCCATATACCGCGAATATTTCATAAACAGTGAAATTGGTATTATATATAGTAGCAATATATATATATATACATATATATATATATATATATTGGCATATGTATATATTGCAGTTATTGATTTCCCGCAGTATATAGCGGATGAGACCCTATTGCGCCGTCTATTAAGCGGATAATATTTTAAAATCCTATATACCGCGATAATTTCGTACTGGAACGGAATTGGTATTGTGCTAACATCTTTGGATGCAGGAAAACAGGTTGGAGGGATCCAACTGGATTCCTCAACAGTATTTATTTGATTATGGATATTTTGATATTCGTTGGTTATCATATCGATATATGATATCATTGTTGTCGTGATTGACTATTTGGTATGTAGCATCATTGGACCAAATTTTGGAACTTTAAAAATAATTTTTAAAGTGATTTTTGAAAATATACTATATTTTTGGAATTGATTCATTTTAAATAAATAAACGATATAATTTTAATGTTATATAAATTGTGGTTTTTGAGAAATATAGTTAAAGGTTGATTTTTGAAAATATGGGGCTAATGATTTTATAAAATAGTTTAATCGTGATTTTTGAATTTATTATAAAAAGTTGAAAATATAGGCTTTATAAAATTTGATTATTTTATAAATCAAAATGGTGAGATTATAAAGGAGTTTAAAGATGTTTTGAAATAATAAAATAAATTGATTTATATAAGAAATTTATAAGTTTATGTTTATAAATTAAAGTATTGGAATTATAAAACGAGTTTTTATAAGTGTTAGAATGAATTGTGAATGAATTTCATAAATCAATGAAATTTATAAAATTATAAACGGTGAAGTTATAAATGAAATTTTATAAGCAGTAGGTTTATAAAATTTGTGAAGTTATTAAAGGAATAGATTTGGGTAAATAAATGAATCTTATAAGTTATAAGATTTATAAATTAGGAAGTTTAAAAGAACAATTTTTGTAAACGAATAAATTATAAGTGTTTAACTTATAACATGAACTTTTGGTTTAAAATTGAGTTATAAATCGAATGGGTTAATAAAGGGAATTTATAAAGGAAGTTGTTATAAAATAAATAGAAATGGAATTTATAAACGTTGTTTTATAAATTCGCAAACGACTTATTTTGATAAGTAAATTGTTATAACTTATAAATGTAGTTATATTCACGTTTTAGACAGTGAATAATCCTTTAATATAAAATGAATAGAAATGATGAAATTGGTTAACAAGTATATTCACGTTTTTGAATAGTGAATAATATGTTAAGGAAAATGTTTTGGATGTGATATTTGAAATAGAATTAAAACGATCTAACGATGTTTTAAAATGTGTTGAGATTCGAAACTATAGATTTCAACATTCATTGTTGAAATAGACGATTTCGAGAAATAAAAGGAAATGGTGGACTATAACACTGTTGTTATAGTAAATGGTTTCCGAAAGGAAATGTTTTGTATAGTATTGGGATTTATATATCTATTTTAATTTCGAATCCCTATACTAGTGATTTTGGGACGTCGTAACGATGTTTTACGTAACATTCGTTTTGGCCCAAATAAATATGTTTAAGAGAATGATTTCCTTAAAGAATGAAATATATACTTAATTTCGATTTAAGTATATTGAATATTTTCCAAAGGTTGAAAATAAAAATACTTGTGAATTACTTATAAATAAATAAGTATGGAAATGTTTCTCCAATGTGAAATGAAAAGTCTAGAGAATTTATCTTTTTGAAGATAAATTGAAATGAATAATTGAAATCGTATATTCATGGATATTGTGAAATATAAATTCACTAAGGAATTTATAAAAGAAAGTGGAATTTGTTTAAAAATAAATATTGATTTATTTTGGACATATTGAAATTATATATCTTGTAAAGATATTTTTGGGAAATAAATAATTTAAAAAATTACTTGGAATCTGGTGATGTTGTGCATATCCATTGATAGTTCAATAACCGACTATCATATTTACCCTTGAAAGATTTTTGTTGTGATTTGCTGAATTTGAATGCTACACTTATTTTTAAATTATTGCGCTCGTTATTCGGATTACCCATTCCGAATAGTGATACGACGTAATGGATAGCATTGATGACCGGTGTTGAAGACCGGATATTTTTGAAAGCGAAAGGACAACTCGTCGATTGTCTTTGCACCGAGTAGCTACGGTATAGAGACTCCCTATGTGGTGGGAAGTCCGGACGTGATTAGAGATTATTCGGATTGCAAGGACTTCTTTGTAAGTGCCTTCGGTTCTGTTCGAGCCCGGAACAGACTTGTATGGATTGTATGTCTGACATTACAAATTGAGATATAAAGCCGATTTCTTTCAAATATATTTCTGTTGGTGGCGGAGAATTTATTCTTTTAGCTTAAAACCCTTCTCTGAGACGTACGAGCCCAGAAGTTATGTAGTTGAAGGTTATCAGCGATATATTCCCAATTTGGTAATGTGACATGTTGAGTGTTGCTGTGAAATGATCATTGTGTTGATCATTTGTGATAGGATTATTTGTTTGATCGTCTATCTTGGTGATCATTTCTATGATCATTTGTTGACCCAAAGCATGGCTTTTGTATAAAGTATGTTTTTGTGGACGTGACTTCGTCGAGCCTCACACCCCGGAATGGTCAAAACAGGAAAGATGCAGCAAGGCTATGAAGGGTAGCTCCCTTTAGGGTATGTGCGTTTCCTTCTGGAAAAGGGTGGTATCATGGTATGGAGCCCAGATACTTACTCATGTTGAAACACTTTATTTATGATTGTGTGATGATGGTGACGAGCGCTCGGTTAAAGGTCCCAAAGGACCGGGGGATGGCATACTCGTGTCAGTTGTTACCCAGTTAGGGGTAACCCGGCCTTGTGTTGGCAGAGATCCGGTTTGGTTCTCGGGGACGTCCTTTCAGAGGCGTTCTCATGTGGCAATGGGAAGTTCCTTGGCCTGACCATTCGTTGGAAATCCAAAGAAACAATACGTTCTTGTACGGTTTTAGTTGTATGACCTGCTATGGAATGTGGCGGTAACCTGCTATTGAACATAGTTAGCTATAGTAGGCATACGATAATGGTCGTATGTTGGCTAAGATTTATATCTTTACTTTCGAAATGATTTTTTTTCCTACACTATGCACTAGTAATAATATCAAATGTTCTTTTTAATGCGTATCAAGCATCTTTGACTATCATAAGGAGAAATCTCCTCCGATTCTCCGTTTGCATTGTGTGTGTGTGCGGGAGGCCTTATTGTAGTCTCATTTTTAAAAGCATAGCGAATTGACTTTAAAAATATTCCTTTATTTTGATTTTAAAGATAAATAAACTGTTTTGAGTTCTCACACCAGTCACATGACTGACTCGGAGTTTATTGTTTTCCTTCCTAAACTCTGGGTGCCCACCAATTTCCACACGGGCAGTCAAGTATTAAGGTTTATCAGGATACTATGGAATTCAGGAGTTGCTGGAGGCAAGCTGGATGGCATGGCGTATTACTAGTATATAGTATTCCTTTTCCGCTGTTGATGTTGTTTGTTGTTGTACACTCTGTTGTAATGTAATGAAATGTAATGTGATGTAATGTAATAACTGATATTGTTCTTTGTTTAAAGATTATTCATTTATTTATTATATGTTGTTCCGCTGCGATTGTGAGATTCTGATATTGATCTGTTGTTTTCTTTCCATTCTATTTTCTTTTCTACCTCTATTTTCTATCTTTTCTATCCTTTTCTCTCTTCTTCTACTTTTTCTTTTCTTTTAAACATTGAGAATTCGTATTTCTGTTCATCTTGAGTTAATCTATGGAGATTAGTGTATATTCAAGGGGTACGGATTTGAGGGTCATCACAGTTGTGGTGCCGTAATCCGCAAGGTAGAGATTTACTAAAGGGTATGGATGTTTCCTGGGGTATCCAAGCATAATCATTGTTATGTATCCTGCGGTCTACGGGTTTCGATTATCATGGTGTAATTCGCAAGGCAGTGATTGCTTAAAGGTATGGATGTTTCCTGGGGGATCCAGACGTAACCATTGTGTATCTGCGATCCAGGTGATTTGTTTGGATTGTACTTTCCATATCGGTTTTGATAGTCATTCAAGTATTTTTACTGGGTGTTGAAACAGATCTACTAAGTACTTGGAGAATTCTAGCCTTGCGCCTGATCAACGCATGAACAGAGTCTGCAAGAACGAGGATAAACCTGTTAAGACATCCAGTTATAAAAGTATTTTGATAAAGTATTATATAAAAGATATTTTTGTCATTTATTTTCTTTTCTAAATAGTTTAAAATGTTTAAAATATTATCTATTTATATACAACATGGTTTATTAGTGTTGTAAATATCGTGAGAAATCAATAATTCAATAAAACATATTTAAAGTAAATGATTATTGATATTTAATAATGTTTGAAAAGTATCTTGAGACAAAAATAATAAATTTATAAATAATGGATTTAAGGGTTTCAATAGCTTCGTTGTAAATATAAGTAGTGATGTAAATAATTATTTTCAAATAGTTTTCATATATTTATAAAGATAATATTTAAAATATTTAAATGGTATTTAAAAATGAGGCAAGAAATTTTAAAAATGAATTTTTGAAAAGTATTAAAGATAATTTATTTGCAATGAAACTTTCAAATGAATATTGCAAGTAAAATTTATATAAGTTTCTTTGAATGTAGAATTTGAAGATATTATATAAATGGAAAAAAATTGATTTGCGAAGTTTATTTATAGTAATATACTTGGCAAATAAATTTGAATCTTTATTTTGCAAGTATAGTTTGGAATATTTAATTGATTTTGAAGTACTAATAGTAAATTTATTGGTTCATTTACTATTTGAATTTTTTTATTAAACCATAATAAATGTTTTTCCATGATTTGAATATTCATTTTAAACCAAGTGTATAAAATTAATTATAAAGATATGAAATTTTAAACTTTTATTGAAAAATTTAATGTAAGATTTGAGTATTCTATTAGTTTCGGTTTAACAATCTTAAATTTATACTTGTATTAAAAATAATGAGTCTAATAAATTATCAGATTTATGGAACTTTATTTCAAAGTTTATTATAATGTTTTGATATAAATTTCTAAAATTGTTTTAGACTTTTGAAAAATCTTTCCATAATGCTATGAGGATATTTTAAATATGTCTTATATTTTTACTAAGTGAATGAGGTTAAATGTTTTAACTGAATTTTTAGATATGTTGGAATATTTCTTTTCTCTTTAAAGGAAAATACCAAAAACTTAAAATTTTATTCAATAACCGAATGGAGTTATAAAAATAAGTAGGACAATAGAATTAGTATTTTTTTGAAATGATTCATTAATGACATAAATATTTAATGGAAATAAAATTATGTAAGTGATTGATCTTTATATAAATAAATGAATGAAAGGTAAATGATGAAAAAAAACCAATCGAATAAACTTCAATAAATTTAAGGTTCTTGTTGTTTGGCTGATGGTAAGTTTGGGAAAGAATACTTCTAGTTATTGAGGTTGTTTGACTAATATATTAAGTAATTATCTAAGGTTGTTGAGCATAGGGTACGCTTGATAGTTTATTCATCACCTTGCATGATTTAAGGTTTTTGAACTAAACAAACCATTGGTTTTGGTTAATATGGATGTATGATGGATTCTTTGGTTGCATAAATGGTTGTATTGTTTGTTTGTATATATTTTATTTTTGAAATATGATACATATGTTGTAATTATTAATATTATTGTTTTCCGGACCACTTTGTACAAAGGAGACCCTTTCGAAATTTTTTTGAAAATTTAGGACTTCGAATTTTTTTTGTAGAATTTCAGTTATTTTTTTATTTTTATTAAACTTAAATATGTAGGTTTAATTGTTTATAAATTGACTGTTTAAATAAAATATAACATATTTTTGGATTCCTTTGTGTTTCTTTTCGGAGACGAAAAGTTTTGAGTGTGGGAGCTTGTAATGATTGGCATTTTTAAACATTTAAAAGTATTAAATTAAAAAAGAGTTTTAAATAAAATTGTTAGGAATAAAAGAATTTAAGATTTATTGATACAAATTAGATTATATTACAAATTATGAGCTTAATTAAGATTTATATTAATGACATATGTTTGCAATAATATAAGGATGATAATAAATGTTAGTGTGTATTTTAATAATATTGGTTTGAATGATATTAACAATTGTCTGAATGTAAATTTCTAAATGATTGGAATAATAAATGTTAATAAGGAATATTAAATGTTTCTTTATTAAAAAAGAATCATATGTTTATTTATTTAAAATGTTTGGTAGCTAAAAGATTGATTTTAGAGATGATAAACTATTATTTGGTAAGAAATGTTAATACCTGTTTGTATCTAATAGTGCATAAAGATGTTTAAATCACTGTTTGATAGGAAATAATTTTTCTATTTCTCATTACATTTATTTAGTCCATTTTGATATTCACCTTTGTAATTAATTGAAATTAACGTAATTGAATAATTTCAATTAATAAGAGAGAACGGTAAATTGTAAGTTTATAAGTGTAATTAAACGTAGCTTATGTTTTGTGAAAATATAAGAAAATTTTGATTTAATGAAAAGAAGACCGTTTATATCAATTAAAATGATTGCTTCATTTGTGAATGTAGATTTAATTTCATTAGAGTAAAGAATAGAATGATTTGTAAAAAAAAGAAATGTATATTTATTTGAACGTTGTTTCAGCATACAGATTGATTACAAGAATAGAAATATAATTTAAGTAAGTTATTTATTACTGTGGTGTAAAACAACAAATTTATAAACGTGTTTAAACGACTAAAGGAAACAATTGTCCTATTTCTCGTCCATTTTGGTTTATCTATTTTGAAATTTAACTTTGTTATTAATTGCAATTAATGTAATGGAAATAATTCGATTAAAAGGAAAGAAAAAGTTGATTGCAATTAATAGATTTACTAAAAGAAATGCACGTTTTATGCTAAATAGAAATGATGCTTTAATGGAAATAAAAGAATCGAACGTTTCCATTTTTGAGGTAAGTATAATTTTATTAATTGTGTGTAGATAAAAATTTATGTGTACAAATTGAGTATTATTTGAGTGAATGAAATTAATTTGGCTACGTTTTGAAAAAATTTGAATTTCAAAATGTGTATGTGGTCCCTTCATTTCTTTTTTTTATTTATTTATTACATGTACGTTTTAAAATAGTTACCTCATTATTAAACTTGGTCTGTTCATTTCTCCTTCGGTTAAATACCTAAGCCTAAGCTTTTAGGCTATATTTAATTCTTTCCATCTCATTTTTGGTTATAAATTTTTTTATTTTCCTTTGGTTTGCAAATTTTCTCATTCCTACATACATTTCCTTATGCATTATCAATGCCTAAAGCATTTAAAACTAAACGTGCATTTTGTCCCTCCACCTTTATTTCCTTATTATTAAATAATCTATAATTTCATTTCTTCATTTGCATTTTAATTCTCCTAACATCTCATATTCATTTAGTTCACATCTTTCAATACTACGTTTTAGGGCTGTTCATATTTTACTTTATTTCAATTCCTAGTTTGTTTATATATACCTTATTAGCTTTTCATTTGTTTCCATCTTCAGTCCTTTAATCATATTTCAATTTCTAATCTCATCTTCTGTAGCTTCATTTTCCAAATAAAACTTCCATCTCATTTGTTTCTCTCTTCACCTTCCTCCTTCCTTTTTCATTTTTTCCTTCTTTATATCTCCTTCTTCTCTTTTTTTTGGCTTCATTTTTAATCTTTTTTATTTCTTCTTCTTCAAATCTTCTTCTTCTTCTTTTTGAAAGCTTCCTTTTCTTTTTCAATTCTTCATCTTCTTTAAATTTTCTTCTTCTTTTCCAAACATTCTTGTTTTTTTTTCAAATCTTTTTATTCAAATCTAGATCTCTAACAACTTCTCTATCTCTTCCAAAACATTCTAAAAAAAAGATTAAGATAGAAGGAAACTAATCAAAAGGAGGAAGTAGTAGCGGATCCAAATCCGACTAGAAAAGGGAAATCCATAAGGTGAGTGTTTAAACTCACTCACGAAATACTAAAATTTGATTGCAAGTTAAACCAGGTCATAAAGCGATAATTTTTTTATTGTTGGTTTGGAATTTTTATTGATACTTAATTTGAATAGCTAAATTCCAATATATGATGACTAATAATTACTGTGACATGTTATTGAATTGGTTGATTTGTTGAATTGATTGGTTTGAATATTGATTGTATGTTGTGACGGATGCTATTGTGATTGAATGTGTATTTGTTCATTTATTTTATATATCCTTGTTATCATCCTATAGTTTATTATAATTATATAAATTTCCTTATTGATTATTTGCACACTGAATAAAGATATAAAACCCATGATTTTCGAGTATTTACATCAGAAGAAAAATAGTATGTTTAGATTTGCCATGTGAACAATAAAAATGATTTTGAGAAGTAAACTATCGTTACCTTATTTGAAAGTTTTCAAAATTAAATCTTGAAACATTGGGACGTTTCCATAAAATTGAATATTATACGTTGGAACATTTTTATAAATCAAATCTATGGAACTATGAAATTTAAATGGGAATTGTTCTATAAATTTGATATTTACTAGAATGGATCTATTGTGAAATCCATTTTATTTTGAATATGGAAACAATAACATTTCCAAAAATTTGAACCTTCAAAAATGTAGTTATCTGCATTCCTTATTACATCTACTTTTGATTTAATTTGCATAAGAATTTTAGTTCCGACTCGAGTGTATTATTTTCCATTACGCTCGGGTCAGCCTGAGTTTTTCAGCATTGAAGACTATTTTCTGGTGGACGAAGACGAAGATTCGGTATATTATTGCCATTTATTATTCCACTACATTCTGTGTTCCGTTGCATTATTTTTTTATTTATGATATATGTATAACTCTGATTTGAATTTGTAAAAGTGTAATCAAATGTTATTTGTAAAACAGCTTCATGAACTGTTTATTTGATTATTATATTTTGTCGTTCCGCTACGAGATTCTGTATTTTGATTTTTCTTTCCTTTTTCTTTTTTTTTATTTACCCAATTAACAATCCTTCCTTTTGAATGGTTGATTCTGACATGTGTGGTTTATTGTCGATTTGAACCATCCAAAAAGGTGGTTCATTACACAACTGGTGAAATCCTGTGACCTAATCTAATTGTGAGAATACTTTTGCACCATGGAGCTGATTGAATAAGTCGTCAATATATGGGAGTGGGTGCTTGTTCTTCCTAGTGACTTTATTTAGCTCATGATAAGCAACAATAATCTTGGATAGCTATCTGTTTTATGGCGAATATATAGGTGCTCCCCACTCAAATATACTCCTAAAATGAACCTTTTTCTCAACAGGTCATTCACTTGCACCTCCAACTCCTTCTTCTCTCTAGGCGCTATATGCCTCAATAGCATAACTATAGGTCTGACATCCCTCATCAAGTCTAGACGAAACTCTATCTCTCTATTCGGCGGTAATCCGGTCACCTACTCAAATTTGTATGGATACTCTCTAGTGATAAGCCCAGAAGACAACTCATCCTATGGAATCTCAAGCGAATACGGAAAGCTAACCATAACCCCATCCTCTGGTAGGCAGCCAATCACCACCATTCACTTTCCACAGCGCCAATTGCCACCAATTCTTGCAATCTAATACTACATCATACTTTCTTAGGCAGTCCATTTCCAAGATAATCGCGAACCCAACAAAATTTAAAAAAAAACAAGCACAAACAAAAAAGCATCCATGACTCGATAAGACCAAACCATGACAAACTATACACGCGGTGGTGAAGCCTCGCAAGGGTTCATCACAATCAACAAAGATCAACTATTTTGGTTTCAATCCTTGCCTATCTACTAAATCACAATATATAAAGAAATGTAAAGCCTTAGTATTGAACAAAATATGTATGGGAACATCATAAAGGGAAGGCATACCTTGAATGACAATGCCCTGCCGCTTCTCTTTTGACGAGGGTGAACTTGACGAAATCGAAATAGCGTCTAAAGCATATATCTTCACAACTTGTTTCTATTGCAGTGGTACCGAAAAATGCTTCAGTATATGCCCGGGCTTGCCACAGTTATAACACTTTTTCTTTCCGTCGGTCATGCAGTTTTTGATCATTTGACCCTTTTTCCCCAAGCAAAGGAAACAGGGTTGCACTTGACATTCTTCTGAGCATCCTTCCTCTTGGATTGCTTTCTCTTTCCAAACAATTCTTATTTTTTCCTCCACCACTCTATTGCAGTTTAGGCTCCACCTTAACAACAATAGCTGATTTGGACTTAGAGTATAAAATTTCCTAGCGAAGGGCCTTCACGAAAAGTCTTTTAAATGGCTCATTAATATGACTCACTGGCTTCTCCTCTAAATAGTCGTCCAAAACCATATTTAACTTTTCATTCTTTCTCAGTGGAGTATCGAATAAAGACATCCCATACTTCGACAATGCATCGAGCTAAGCAATGTATTCAGTAACAGACATATCTCCTTAAGGAATTCTCCTTAACAGTACCAACCTCTTAGTAGTCGAAACAAACTTCTCCCCAAACCTAGCCTTGAAATTATCCCAAATGAACTGATTCTCAGGTGTAGCAGCAGTGATAGCATTCCACCAGTTCATGTCTTTCCCTTGAACTTGTCTAAAGGTTAACCTCCTATTCATGGCATCATCAATCTCCATATCACCAAAAATACGTTCGCAGGTGTCCTACCAATCTTGCACTTCGATAGCAAGCTCTGTTCCTAGGAATGACTTTTCCTTCCAAAGTGGAATAATCTTTGCATAGCTTGGCGAAGTCAGCCATTGGTGCTTGTATTTGAGACCCACCACCAACAGCAACATTTGGAGTTTCCACTTGGGCATTCTAAAGCATGTTCGCCATCATCATGTTGAACATAGCTTATAAGTAACGATTAGCAGCCCTTGAACTGGCTCCTTGTTTAACTCCTAAGAGGGAGTTCCAAACTATGTTTCTTATTCGCCGACTCATTCTCTGCCTGTAATAAGAATGATCAATTTCTCAAAATGAAAACTATGTCAATGGTGCTCATGTGTGCATGCGACTTATATTCTATATACACTACTACATAGTTTTGAAAATCAAAATTTATGACAAGTACGTGCTCTTATATATACTCTTTCTAAGGTAAGAACTCATTTCCTATCTCTACTAAACCATGGTATCCCTTAGGTTAAACAACACAACCTAGGATCTCATACCAAATGTAACGACCACCCTACACCACCGGCATTCAATATACATAAGGTAGTGCGCTGCCGCGCTGCCGATCGATGTAGAGCATCATCAAGGTTTAAAAATGAAACAAAACATTAGAAGATTTATACTAAATATCACAGTGAATGGAATAAAATATAATATCACATATATAAAACAGGAGAGATGGTAATAACTAAATAATCCAAATATCAAAGTACAGATACAAAGAGTTATACATCACGAAATAGAGTTTATATAATAGAAATAAACTCAAATAACTATCTCATACTACTAATAATAAGTGAATACTGCCATGGATCCATAGTATTGCACAATGGAATAAGCATAGAAACCCACATATAACATGAGATAGCACCGTCTAGCTCATCCTCAGCACAGCTACTACGTCGTACGTAGATCTACTATCTAAATACACATTCAAAAATACGCAAGATAATAAGAAGCAAAGCATGAAACTTTGAGTCAGACAACAATCTTATGTGAGTGATAAATATATCTCAAAATAGCATACAACTAAATATAGTAAGGAGCAAGGTATATAAGTCCTACTTGGGCTGTCCCTGCAACCAAAGAGTTAGCGCATGATAACATAACATGCTACTCTACATATCATAAAGGTGTAACACAACCAAGTGTGATAAAGGTGTCTAGGTATCCCTAACTCCATTACCTATCTTCGATGATAACCCCAAAGTGACTGGTAGCTAGTGAAGCAACTATAACAGACATAACATCCATCAAACAATACTAACTATCACTTAAAGTACCCTGGTATATGATAAATCGTATGAACATTCTTCTTGTAGAGACTAATGGAAATACCCTTTTCAATTGTACTCTCTTTATCCTAAAGCAGGCAATAGACCCATTCTTCTGGTCTAGGGAACGTAGATCCATTCTTCCAATCTGGGGTAGCCATTCTTCACAACCTATGAGCATCCTAACGGTACCTCTGCTTTGAGCACAAAAGAAAACACTCCGAGTATCAACGATCCCTTAGTGCGTGTATCTAAGCTCTTTCTTTGCTACATGCTAATTTCCATTATCTTGGAGGAACCACTCTTCATTCCTCCACTATGACTCGTTGATACATTATTCTTCAGGAACCATTCGACATTCTCCACTACATGACTCCTTCCTTCGTCGAGCCATTATCTTCGAAACCTAACTCCATTCATCATTAAGTTGCTATCCAAAGACTCTATCTTTCATCATGTAGTTGTACTGATGTCAGTCATCATATGAAAAAGACAACACTTCCAGCATGACCTCCAGAAATCCTAAATTATCCTTGAGAAATTCGGTCCCCATCGGACCAAGGATGTGAAATCGGTACCGACTTCATAAACTCAGTACCGACTTCTATACTTGACCAACTAATAGTCAAGTCTCTAGCCATCCTGCTTCTTGCCTATAGTACTTTATGTCATGTTGCTTGAACGCCGACGTCTCTGCACTAATTTAAGTCATCATGTCTTCCAAACATCCTACTTCGCATCCTAGAAAAAAGTTGGTACTGCCTTCTATACTTAATTAATCTCTGATCCAACTTCATAGATGAACTCTACTACCTAACAACTTCGACCTCCCTAGGTCGCTACCGACTTAGAGCAAGCTGCAGAACTCAATACCAGCTTGATATGTTGACATCAAGTTTTGTAATTTTCGAATTGGAATCTTGTGGTTTGAACTGTGTGCTCCACCCATACTCTAGGTTCATCCTTCCAAGTCTCGTCCAATTTTGACAAGTTTTGCCTCTAATTTGCCCGATTTCTTAACCTATCTATCTAACATCCAAAACACTAGTAAACAACATCAAATCACAACATACAATCATGGGATAACATGCATATACATCCATTTATACAATCAATATATGAAGATATAATTATCAAACTAACCCTAAATCCAAGTTTTACATTAACATATGCATAAGAGTGATGGAGATTACATTAGCAAGTGAATAGGTGTTGATACCTACAAAACCCATTTCTAAAATCATTTAAAAATCTCATATTTTTGGTCAAAAACTTACATAAACAAGTGGTTAAAGTTAGAAAAATATTTTAGATCCAAAAAATGTTTAAAACATCCAATTTAGTCAAGTACAAATGAGTGAGTGGTCAAGAAGCACTAACCAAATACCTAAAATACCAATTTATCTTCTCAAATCTGAAGTAGACAGTAAAGGAGATGAACTCAACACAATAAAAATGATAATATTAAGTTTCCTTATGCTAATATCCTTTCTAATCAATGATTTAATTAAGATAATAGGGAAAATGTGTGATTTTTGATGGAATTAGGGCTTGTAGAGATTTAGATATTTTTTGGGGAAGAAGGAAGTGACTTAGGTCAGTTCCTACACCCTCCTATTAGCACAATATTTAAAGTCGGTTGGTAGGCCTAAGCAACAGTTTAGTTACTTACCCACTAAAACTGGCCACTGGCAGCTAAAGCCTGAAACTGCTGTAACTTGCAAATGACACTTACATTTTTCTATTATGACCACATTAAGGAATGAAAAACCATCATCCTAAAGTTATGGAAGTGGTTTGAGACCCTAATTCGGCTCCTATCAAAAGTTATAGTCCAAAAAAGATTTTTAACATCAAAATTGTCACATAAAAAATTGGGAAAAATTGTAGATGTGAGAAATGTCCCAAAGAGTCACATTTCAAAATCTTAGAGTCATATGACCTTATACGAATAAAATAAAAATATTTTACGATTCTCTAATATGGAAAACATGGGTCGTTACATAAACAAATTAATTAACTTATTAATATATGTATACATTAATTAATAAAATATAATGACTTTAGCTGTGTACGAGATCCTTAATGAAAAATTTTGTTATTTATTTTTATTTTATAAAAGTATGCTCATAACTGATCAATATGTGATAACATGAACACCTATAGGAATCTCAACTAACTAACAATATAATAATCACAATATATATATATATATATATATATATATATATATATAATATGTGTGTATGTATATGAAAAATATACATGTGTTATGTATCATATATATATATATATATATATATATATATATATATATATATATATGAACACTTACCTAAATCTAGTGCCCTTAAGTCCACGTTGTAATGATGTGTTGTCTTCCGCGAACTTCTCAATTCTACAGATTGCTAGTCCTGAGTCGCAAACCCTTTTTCACTCAAATAGTTATTAATTTGAAATGATTTGATTGGAGTTATGTTGGAGCTTTTGGAAGGTGTAATTCAGCCAAGATGAAGGAGATAGGACGTAGCAAAAAGCTCTCTAAAGTTATGGTTAGAGTTCCTTTTAGAATTGTTGAATCAGAGAGAAAAGTATACCATATCACATACCTTTTCTCCCTAAATCTCTACCATCCATCGCAAACCCTTTTACCCTATTTTTGCTGCCTCTCTAACTAATGTTTACTACCAAAAATTTTCCTCCAACTTCATAGGCTAGTATCTCATTTAAGCCTAAGTAAATATATTTAATTAAATCCAATTTGATTCCTTATCAATATCTCATATCTATTGATATATTTATAATTATTATAAATACATATACAACAATATTTATTCATCAAATCAAATTCAAATTTTACAATTAATATTTCATAAATATTAATTAATTTAATTAATTTATGTAATTACAAACTAGTTAAACCGTTTGGTCTAAAGAGAATTCATAATTTCGGTTGTGTGACTCGCGGGTGTAAATTCGGTCAGCGATTAACATTAAACTTTTTGAATGTTAATATACACACATTACTTAGTAGGTGGTGTGACATCTTTGCTAAATTTATCACTTACTTAGTTTTGGTAAAACCCAATTTCATTTTATTAAGCATTACCAGGTTATGACATCTATTTACATCAATTCTTTTCATCAAAACTATATGACTTTGGACCTATAGAATTTAGTAATGGTCAAAATTCCAATATCATACGTATTTAACTCTAGAGTCCAAAAACAAAGTCCTTGGTTTGATAATAATAGCTATTATTAACTAAAATTATCTAGCCAGAGACTTTGAGTTGTCTTGAGTTAACTGTGATACTAACCCTATATAACCGAGGAGAAGAATCCTCTCTTGAATAGCGCTTCACTTCTAATACTTCCACTCGACCTAACTATAGTCACTTGATGGAAAGCCATGCCATCATTTGACTATAATCAAAGCAAAGCTTTCATATTGAAGATTTGCAGTATTCTCAAGTCGAGAGAAATGTGTAAATCAATTACATCAATATTTTCTATTTGATCTTAGTTATACTAACTTGCAGAAAACTACCAAGTGAGAAATTTCATAGTTATCCCATAACTATCAGTATGTAACCCCTTGGTGCCCCAACCACCATGAGTAATACATTGTTCAATATTTGAAGAGCGTTATGTGCTATAGTCTCAATGGATACATCAATATCTGGTCTGGATGCATATTGACTAGGAATGTTTAAAATGGTATATTAGTTTTCATTATGATAAATTACTCACGGTTGTAACACTTTGTAACTACTATCACAAAATGTACCACTCTTAGTTTTTATATTGAAAATACTTTTAATTAAATGAATTAGTCGATATAACCATACTATATCAAGTATATAATAGAAAGAAAATACCCTTAATTTCGAACAAGATTGGCTATTGAGTTATATATCTCTAACAAATTACGTAATTGACCCTAAGGCATACCTTTAACTCTATCACATAGGAGGAGCCCAGGACTCAAGTCGCATCAAAAATGGGGCTAAGTATAAGAGTTAGTACTGAGAGATCATGTCCATGCCGAGAGCTCTCATGCAGTGGAAATTGGCTCCATGGGTGATGGTCTTCAAGTTAGAGCTTAGGCTGATGAGAAATAGGAAAGTGCCAATGTTTGGCTAAGTGATGTACCCAGCACCGAGTGCTTTGGAGGGCATGGAATTAAGAGCTTTTGAAGTTGGCACCGAGAGCTTTAAAGTTGATGCCAAAAGCTTTTAAGAAGGGTGATCGAGGTCCAAGCACTTAGAAGATGGAACATTAGAAGAAGAGGAAGCAAATTAGCCAAAATTTGCTAAGTGCGCCACTTGTTATTGGGAGGTACGGTTGGTACCAATAGGTCACTTATGATGTTGTTGGGTTGGAACTTCCAGAAGGAGGAATGTACACTCTGCATGTCGTGCTGGAGGTGTTTAGTTGTTCGCTTAGAGTTTGATGGCGATGTAGTAGCACGATGATAACTTTGGGACTTGGATGATAGTAACTCGATGGTGAATAGAGTTAGGTTTTGATAAGGGCAGGTTCTAGGAAGGGTAACTCATAGAATGTGAGAATGATTCTATCGTGGAATTTGGAATTTAGAACGATTCCTCGAGAATAATGGAGACCGGATGGAGCAAGGAAAGGCTTTGATATGCATGCTAAGGGATCATTGATACTTAGTGTTTCTAATCAACACGAAAGAAGGTGTATTATGGGTGCACTTATGGGTACTTGGAATGGATACCTCGGATCATTTGAAAGGAACCATATACCCTGGATCATGGAAAAGGGTCTAATATCTATTCAGGCTCAAGACGAGTACATTAAAAATGGGGATTTCCATTGGTCCCTGGAATAGGAATAATATATAAGATCACACTGAGTGATAGTAAGGATTATTTGATGGATACTATGGTTTCTTTGGTAATTTTCTTTCGTAGACTGTCACTATAGGAATGTCATTGGAGATAGGTATTAGGGACAGGGATTCCTGGACACCGGTCGTCATAGTTGGTTTGTAGTGTACCATTGTTATATTCATAGAGTAGCATATTATGTTTGTTATGTGCTAACCCTTTGATTGCAGAGACAGGTTATATATGGTTCATATACTACTTGTTCCTTATTATATTGATTATATAGTATTTTGAGATTCATTTATTGCCCACACCAGATTGTTATCTGACCTGTGGTTTTATTCTTTGCTTCTTATTATCTTGGGTACTCTTAAATGAGTAAACTAGATTGCAGGTATGGGTGCGATGCAGTATCTGTGCAGATGACGAGCTGGATGGAGCTAACTTATGTTGTATATGGATTTCTATACTTATTTTCCTATGCAAAACAATGGATCCTTGACAGTGCTTGCTTATTACTATTATTGTGAGACAATTATTCAAGTTTAATTCCATCTTTTACAAACTCTACTACTTGTTGTATAAATCTTTGGATTTGTATTCTGATATTTGGATCACTTAGTTATTACTGTCTTTCATGTTTTATATTTGTGATGTATATTATATTTCATTCCATGCACTGTAGGATATATGATAGGTTCTGTATGATGTTTTATTTAAATTTCATCCCTTGATGATCATCCTACATTAGACGGGGATGTCAGCAATGCACTGTATAGTTATATTGGTGCTGGTGGTGTAAAGCATTCGGCACGTTTTGTATTAGAGCTTAGGTTACATGATTAACCTGAGTAGATACCATGGTCAAGTAGAGATAGGGAAGGAGTAATTACCCTAAACTAGATCAAGAATATATATACATAAAAGAGAGCATGTAGTTGTTACATATTTTGGTTTTCAAAACTATACAGTAGTGTACATTATATATAAGTCGCAAACACACATGAGTACCATCGACACAGTTTTCTTTTTAGGAGACTGATCATTCTCGCTATAGATAAAGAATGAGCTAACAAACAAGAAACACTATAAGGAACTCCATCTTGGGAGTTGAGGAAGGAGCCGGTTTAGATTGCTAACATTGACTTGCAAGCTATGTTCAATGCGATTATGGTGAATATGCAATAGAATGCCAAAGCAGCCTCTCTAAATGTTGTTGTTGTTGGTGGTGCTCAGGTGCAGGCTCCAAGGGCAGCATTTGCAAGCTATGCAAAGATTACTCCACCTTGGGTGGCAAACCATTCCTTGGAATAGAATCAACCATCGAAGTGCAGGATTGGTTGGATACATGCGAGCTTATCTTTAGTGACATAGAAGTAGATTATGCCATGAAAATGAAGATGGCCCCTAGAAAGCTTCAAGGGTAGGCCATGTATTGTTGGAATGCCAATACTATAGCTACACCTGAGAATTAGTTCACTTGGGACCAGTTCAAGGCTAGGTTTGAGGGGAATTTTGTCCTGGCTGCCCAATAGTCAGTGCTCTTCTAGTGATTCTCCTAGCTAAAGCACGGAGATATGCCTTTCTCCAAGTATATTTCTGAGTTCGACGCTTTATTGAAGTACGGGATGTCTTTCATTGACACTCCATTGAGGAAGAATGAGAAATTCTTTGTGGGTTTGGAGGACTATTTGGGGGAGTAGTTGGTGAGTCATATCGATAGCCATTTAAGAGAATTGTTGAGAAAGCTCTTTGCTAGTAGATTTTGAACCCTAAGTTGAAATTATCTATTGTCATTAAGTAAGTGCCAAAACCGCAACAAGGCCGTGGAGGCAAGAAGAAATGGAACGGAAAAAGAAAGGAGTTTCAGCGGAAGAATGCTTCGAAGAAGGGTAAATGGGAACCCATTTGTTTTGGTAATGGAGAGAAGGGTTAACTAATCAAAGACTGCAAAGCTGGTGAGAAGGAGAAGTGTTACAACTACGGAAAGTTTTACCATATACAGAAAAGTTGTCTAGAACCAGCACATCGGAAGTAGGTTATGAAGACATATGCTTTAACCATTGTTTTGACTTCATCGAGTGCTCCTTCGATGTAAGAGAAGCGGAAGAGCGTCATTATACAAGGTATTCTTTCCATTTATAATGTTCCAATACGTGTTTTATTCAATATTATTGTTTCACATTCATTCATATCTAGTAACCTAATAGGTAGATTAGGATTCAAACCCGAAATAATTTATTGACCTTTTATTGTGAAGAACACTGTTGGAGACTCCACTAGCTTGTGTATGGCTTTTCATGGTTTTGTCTTCTAGTGTCATGGATGCTCCTTTGTCTGTGATTGATTTATTTCGAATTTTTCCTGGTTCGGGATTATATTTGGGACGGACTGGCTAAAGAAGTATGCGGTGGTAGTACACTGCAAGAAGCTATTGATGACAATCGAGGCCATGCAAGGGAAATGGTAATGATTAGCATTTTTCCAGTGGGTGGGGTTCTGGCTAGCTTTCTATATTTGTTTGAGCTTCAACAGGATGGGTTGTCATTTGTGCCTATCATTAGAGAGTATCCACACGTGTTTGAGGAGGTGATCAGATTATTGTCACACCGAGAGATTAAGTTTCGTTCAGACTTAGCTTGGAATGCCAGACCGATATATATGTCATTGAGACGTTTGGCACACAGAGAGAAAAAAAAAGTTGGAGGTGCAAGTAAATAACCTGTTAAAGAGAGAGTTCATTCGTAGGAGTATATCTGAGTGAGGTGCACCTATAGTATTCATCACTGAGACGGATGGCTCTCATAGGACGTATGTGGATTACCAAAACTGAATAAGCTAACGAAGAAGAAAAAATGTCCAATACCATTTACCGATGACGACCAACACCATGGTGCAAAGGTGTTCTCCCAATTGGGTTTGGCAATAGGATTTCATCAGTTGAGAGTGATGAAGGAGAGTGTGCGAATCACCACGTTTCATACGCCATCTGGTTTTTATGAGTTGTTGGTTATGCATTTTGGGCTAACCAATGCTTTGACATTATTTGTTGGTCTCATGAACCACATCTTCAAAGATCAGCTAAATAAGTTCACATTTGTGTTCATGGACGATACCCTTCTTTATACAAGGATGGATGAAGAACACAAGGAAAGTTTGAGGATATAGCTCGAGGTGTTGAGGAAGCACTGATTGAAGGAGAAGGTTTCGAAAAGCCACTTCAAAAGATAGGAAGTGAGATTCTTAGGTCAAGTCACCTCTGAGTAGAGAATTGCAGTGGATCCTACAAAGGTGGCAGCGGTTCAAGATTGGAGCTAACCTAAGAATGCTACAATATGAGGAGTTTTACAGGATTGGTAGGATATTATATATGCTTTATCAAAGTCTTTTCGAAGGTAGCCGCACCGTTAAACAATATGACGAAGAAAAATAAATGACTTTTGTTTGGGATGTAAAGTATGAGCATGTGTTTGTGAGTCTAAAGGAGAGGCTAACAAGTGGACCAGTATTGACCATTCTAAGCAAGAATGAGGAGCTAACAATATACATAGATGTCGGTGATATTGGATTAGGTGTGGAACTGATACAAAAGGGAAAAGTTGTTGCCTGTGCTAGTCGACACCTGAAGCCTCATGAGGGTAAGTATCCAACTCCTGATTTGGAGTTGGGGATGATAGTGTTTGCTTTGAAGATTTAGATGCATTATCTGTTAGGAGAAAGGTTTGAGCTATTCACGGACCATAAATCCTTGAAGTACATTTTCTCCCAAAAGGATCTCAACCTGCGCCAACAGCGATGGTTGGAATTCTTGACCTCCTAAGACTTCGAAATTTCCTATACACTTGTAAGGGAAATGCAATCGCCGATGCATTGAGTAGAAGAAATGCCAGTTTAGGAGCAATGTTCATGAAGAGGAAGCAGTTGAAGTTTATTGATGCCTAGGACTTCAGACCTCATTATGAGGTAGAGTCGGAGATGTTGGCAGGCTTGACGATCATAGCTAATTTGATTGAGCGGATCAGTACTAGTTATAGGCGAGATGTTAGACTAGTAGAGATCATGGAGGAAATAAGAGGAGTATAGTCTAAAGATATGATGATATATGGACTTGACCTAAAGGGTTGGCTTCATAAGGATAGGAGATTGTCTGTTCCCGATGTGGATGGATTATGAGATGAGGCTTTACGAGAGTGCCACCATTCTAGTTTGACTATACATCTAAGCAATAATTAGATGCACAATGATATGAAGCAAATCTATTATTGGGAGGGCATGAAGAAGGATGTTAGGACATTAATCTTAAAGTGTATGAAGTGCCAGTTAGTGAAGGAAGAGCAGAAGAATCCAAGTAGGTTATTGCAACCGCTTGATGTTTCCAATTGGAAGTGGGAGCAAGTATCAATGGATTTTGTTGATGGACTGCCAAGGACTCGAGCAGGATATAACATCATTTGATTCATAGTCGTTCAATAAACCAAGAGCGCTAGATTTATACCCTTCAAGTCAAGTAGAACATCATCCAAACTGGACGAGTTGCATGTGAAATGGGTTTTATGATTTCATGGTGTGCCGAAGAGCATTATGAACGACCTAGACCCATTATTTGCTAGTGAGTTCTACAAGAGCCTACAAGAAGCATTGGGGACCGAGTTGCATCCAATACAACTTATCGCTCACAAATAGATGAAAAGACCGAGAGAGTGAATCGTATAATGGAGGATCTCATACGGGCATGCATACTCAATTTCAGAGGCTCGTAAGACAATCACTTGCATTTGTTGGTGTTCGCATACAACATTAGCTATCAATCTAGTATAATCTTGACACTATATTAAGCACTATATGACCAACTGTGTAATGTCCCTTTGTGTTAGTGGGAAGCGAGCAAGAAATTGATACTTTGGCCGGATATGAGTAGAAAAACCTTGGAATATTGAGATTATTCGACAATGAATGAAATCTGATTAGGATAGGTAGAAGAGCTACATTTATATAAGATGTAGAGATTTGGAATTTTCTATCGATGATATGGTGATTGTGAAGATTTCTCCTTTGAAGTATGTTATTCAATTCGGCAGTAAAGGGACATTGGCGTTGAGATTTGTAGGTCCATTTCCGATAGCAGAGAGGATTGAGTACCTAGCCTGTATGATCGACTTACCTCAAAAGATAGCGGGTGTGCACAACGTCTTCCATGTTTTTCATCTACAGAAGTTGGTGCATGACTCAGGCATAACCGTTACACTAGATCTACTTAATGATATCGAGATTGAAATAGAAGCTTCAAAATATTATAGGTTGATTCATATTATCAGACAAGATACAAAACAACTTAGAAGGAATGTGGAAGAGTTAGTGAAGGCTCAATGGGGTGAAAATGGAGGCGATTGCACGTGAGAAACTGAAGAGAGTACGAGGGCCATATATCCAGAGCTCTTTGTATGATAGTACCTATTTTTTATCATATTTACTTTTACCTTTAATATTATATAGCGTAGTTTGTTATCTCTCGTGCTAGGATAGGCGTACCTACACTATTGTTAGATATGGGTGGCAACTATTTTTGACTTTGAGGATTTCGGAAGCGAAAACGCCCAAATGGGAAAGAGTGTAATGACTTATATTTTAAGTATCGGAGGGTCGTAAGACAATTTTATTTTATTCATGTGAGGTCATTCGACTCTAAAATTTTAAGGTATGACTCTTACGGACATTTTCCACATGTTATTTTTGCCGAAATTCTATGTGATAATTTTAACCATGAAAGTTTTGTTTGGACTATAACTTTTGATAAGAGTCGAATTAGGGTCTCAAACCATCTCTACTGCTTCAAGATGATGGTTTCCCATACAATGGAGTGGTCATAATAGAAGAACTGACTTACCTCTTAAAAGGTATAGCCGTTTTAAATTTTGGTTGCACCTGGCCTGCATTAGTGGTTAATTAACTAAGTTCATACTTAGGCCCACTAAGATATCTCGAAAATTATGCTAAGGGGATGAAGTAGGAACTAATCTAATTCATTTCTAACTTCCTCAGAATAACCTCTATTAACCCTAAATTAATCAAAAAGCCTACTTTTTTCTTACAAATTTTAGCCAATTGATCAATTAGTATGATGATTAGCATAGAGGAGTTTGAGATTATCATTTTGGCTGATTTTCGTTCCTTTTCCTTACTGTCTACTTCAGATATAAGTGGTGGAATTGACATTTTAGGTACTTGGTTAGTGGTTCTTGACCTTTCACTCTACTATGCGTGTCTATATAGTTAAAATGATGTTTTAACATGATTTTGCCATAAATTTTTTCTAAATTTAATCACAATTTAACATATGTGTATCGTCAAAATTCAAAGATTTTTAAATTGTTTTAAAATGGTTTTGCAACCCCTTTTGTTCTTATTCATATGCTAAAGAAAAAGTTAGGTTTAGATTAAGATTTGATTGATTATCATGTTCTTATGCATTTCATGTGTGAATGGATGTATATGTATCATATTCCATGTTTGTATGTTGTGCTTTGATATGGTTTCCTAGTGCTTTTAGGTAGTTAGGAAAGGAGTGGTCGAATTGGAAAATTGAAGGCAAAGATGGTTGTAATTGAACAAAACTTGCAGGGGAGGCTCTAGAGCAAGAGGGACCTCCGGATTCAAGTTGTAACAAAAATGGGGCTATGTACAAGAGTCGGTACTGGGTGATTGTGTCGGTACCGAAAGGCCTTATTCAATGGAAATCGGCTCAGTGCGTGTGGTTCTTCAAGTTAGGCTTACGGCAATGAGCATGACGCACGTGCCAAAGTTTGGCTAAGTGATGGACCAAACATTGAGGGCTTTGGAGGACTTGGAAATAAGAGCTTTTGGATTTAGCAACAAGAGATTTGGAGTTGATGCTGAGAGCTTTTAAGAGAAGTGGTCGGGGTCCAAGCAATTAGAATATGGAACACTAGAGAAGAGGAAGAAAGTTAGCCAGAATTGGCTAAGTGCACCACTTTTGATACTGAAAGATCCGATCGGTACCAAGAGATCACGTAGATACCTAGAGTCGTGCTGAAGGTGTTTGTTTGTTCGCTTGGAGTTTAATGGCGATGTAGTAGCACAATGATAACATCGGGACTTTGGTGATAACAACTCGATGGTGAATGGAGTTGGTTTCGATGATGGCGACTTGAAGTTGAAAAGAGTTGTGGTATGGTTACCCACCAATGGGAGGTTTTAGGAGAGGTGACCCATGGATAGAACATGAGAATAGTTCTATCATGGAATGAAGGAACGTGGAATGATTCCTCAAGAATAATGGAAACTTAGTGGGGCAAGGAAAAGGCTCGAATATGCGTGCTAAGGGATAGTTGATACTCGGAGTATTTTCCTATGTACTCATAAGAAGGGGTATTATGAGTGTACTCATGGGTACTTGGAAAGGCTATCCCAGATCATTTGAAAGTACCTGTATAACTTGGACCGTGGAAAAGGGTATAGTATTAGCTTCAGGCTAAAGATGAGTACACTTAAAACCAGGATTTTCATTAGTCCCTGACATGAGAAAGGCCATATGAGTTATCATATACCTAGAGCATATTGAATGATAGTGAAGATTGTTTGATGGATGCTATGGTTTCTTTGATTGTTTTCTTCTGAAGTTTATCACTCTAGGGATGTCATTGGAGATAGGTATTAGGGATAGGGATACCTTGACACCTGTTGTCATACTTCGCTTACAATATACATTTAATATATTTATAGCATAACATATTATGTTCGTTATGTGCTAACTCTTTGGTTGCAGGGATAGGTCAGATATGGTTTGTATACCCTCGTTCATTACTATATCGACTTGTATAATATTTCAAGATTCATTTTCCATTCACAGTAGACTGTTGTCTGACTCAAAGTTTTATGATTTCATTCTTATTATCCTAGGTACTCTTAAGTGGGTAGACTAGATAACAGGTCTAGATGAGACACAGTAGTTGTGCAGAGGACGAGCTGGATGGAGCAATCTCATATTAGATATGGATTTCTATGCTTATTCTGCATTATGGAGCCTTGATAGTGCTTACTTATTACTATTATTATAGGATGGTTTTCGAAGTTTATTTCCATTTTGCATAAACTCTAATACTTGTTGTATAACTTATGGATATGTAATCTAATATTTGATCACTTAGTTATTACTATCTTTCCTATATATCTATAATATGTATTATATTTTATTCCACCACTATGAGATATATGACAGGTTCTGTGCGATTTTTTATTTCATTTTCAACCCTTGGTGATTGTCCTAGATCGGTCGAGCATATCGGCAACGCACTATATAGTTATATTGAGTTCTAATGTTATAGGGTGGTGGTCACACAATATGTATAGAATATTGAAAGAAGTAATATCACTCACCTAGCACCAAAATTATCTAATAATTTCACCAGTTCCTAGATGAATAGTAGTAGCATGGATTCTGAAGTAGTCAAGATCAAAGATTCCCCCCTTGCTAGTTATCTTCTAATGATGATTTCTGATTAATTGTAGATTGAAAAGGAGGAGATATTTGATGGAGAATGGATTAATGGAGGTTAAGACTAGTTTTGGAAAAGCGATTAGACATGTCCCATCATCCCTTATTAGGCACAAATCTTGAAATGGGTTAGAGGGCACAAATCCCCTTCCATAAGATTTTCATGGTCAAAACTATCCCATAAAATTCCAAGGATGGAAAATGTCTCTGGTAGTCATTCACCTTAGTTATGCAGTCATACGATTGAATTAAATAATAATATTTTATGATCCTTCAATATGTAAAATAGGGTTGCTAAACTCTCCCCTGTTTAAAAAAAATTCCTTCAAAATCCCTAAATAAATCAAGGAATAGTCTACCATAGTTATCCTCCATGCGTAACAATTATATACAACCATCAAACATATCGAAAAAGGTAGTCGTGCGGTCAATAATATGGACATGCCTATCCTAACATGTACGATATTAACCATCCTATATGTCATCAAAATTGAAAGTAAATATGATAAACAGTTGGCCTTACCATGTAAAGAGCTCTGGATGCGCGGTCCTCACACTCTCTTCAATTTCTCATGTGTTATCGCCTTTATCTTCACCCCCATTAAACCTTTACTAACCCATGGTCTTCCTTTAAGTTGTTTTGTATCATGTCTGACGATACAAATTGGTCTATAAGGTATCAAAGCTTCTATTTCATTTGCAATATCTTCAAATTGATCCGATGCAATTAATATGCCTGAATCGTGCATAAACTTCTGTAAGTGAGAGATGTGGAATATATTATGATGGCCTACGACCTTCTAAGGTAAGCCGACCTTATATGATGAGTTCCCAATCCTCTTTATTATCGGAACAGGATCTGCGAATCTCACCAGCAACTTCCTCTATTACCGAATCAAACAATGTTCTTTAGTAGGAAAATCTTAAGGAACACCATAATATGACAAAGAACTCTAAATCCTATGCCTCTTAATAGCATATCTCCTCTAATTATCATGAGCAGCCTTGATTTATCGCCCAATGATTTCAATCTTTATCGAAGTATCATTGATCAAATCTGTGCTAAGTATCACTTTCTCACCCGCTTCCCACTATTACAAAGGAGTGTTCGTAGTTGTCCATACAATGCTTTGAATGGTGCTATACCGATACTAAATTGATAAAAATTATTGTATGTAAACTTACCAAATGCAAATGATCATCCCACAAGCATTCGAAATCGAGAATGCATGCTCGTAAGAAATCATTCGATATACAATTCACCCTCTAGGTCGGCCCATCAGTTTGCAAATGATAAGTTATACTGAGATGCGGCTTGGTCCCCAATGTCTTTGTAACCTTTTCCATAACCCACTTGTGAATAGCGAGTTTTGGTCACTCATAATGCTATTTGGGACACCATGGAATAGCACCATCCATTTCACATACAACTCGACCAGTTTGGATGTTGTGTTATTAGACTTAACATGTATGAATAGAATAGTCTGTGGCAATCTACTGACTATGAACCAAATGATATCATACCCTCTTCTGGTACGTGATAATCCATTGATGAAATCCAGCAGTACTTGTTTCCACTTCCACTTGGAATTTTGAATGGTCGCATCAACCCCCAGCTTCTCCTACTCTGGCTTTACTAATTGGAAATTCATATGCCTTGAAATAAATGTCCCAACATCTTTCTTCATTCCCTCCCTATAGTAAGCTTACTTAATATCATGATACATCATATTACCATTGGGATGTATGGTTAATCTAGTATGATATCATTCTCAAAGTACCTAATCATAATAAATCAATACAGGAACAACAATCTCCCATCCTTATAGATCCAGCCATCACGATCGAGTCTATATCGCTTCATCTTATTAGACTCTATCTTTCTTCTACCTTTGCTATAACCTTAGCTGGTCTAACATACCACCTATGAATAGTTCCAATCCTTTCAGTCGAAGTCCGTCTGATGGTCAAACTTGCCAACATCTCTGGTCTTAATTAACTTGCGATGAGGTCTAAAGTGATAAATAGTAATATACTCCAACTACTTCCACTCTAGGAACATTGCTCCCAAACTGGCAAGTCTTCTACTCAAAGCATTGGTGACTACTTTTCCCTTACCAGGCGTATAAGAAATGATAAAGTTGTAAGAGGATAAGAATTCTAAACCGTCGTTGGTAAAGAAGGTTAAGATCCTTCTAGAAGAAAAAATATATCAATGATTTGTGTTTCGTGAACAACTCGAACCTTTCTCTAAGTAGATAATGCCTTCATATCTTAAAATAAATATTATCGCCGTCAGCTCCAAATCATGAGTTACATACATCGTTTCATGTGGTTTTAGGTTTTGACTAACGTATGTGACAACCTTACCTTCTTATGTTAGTATCGTGCCCAATCCAATACCAAAAGCATCCGTGTATACCATCATCTCCTGATTCCTACTTAGGATGGTCAATACTGGTACACTCATCAACCTATCCTTTAGACTCACGAATGCATGCATGCACTCCACCTTTCTTCTTTGTCAAATTAGTCAACGATGCTGCTACTTTCGAGAAGTCCTTCATAAACATCCATAATATCCTGCCAGTCCAAGGAAACTTCTCGTATCCATTGCTTTCTTGGATGGGCTCCAATTTGGAATCGCTGCCAACTTCGTAGGATCAACCACAATACCCTATTTAGAAACGACTTGGCCCAAGAGTCTCATTTCCCTCCTCCAGAAGTGACACGTCAAAAACTTCTCCCTCAACTTATGCTTTCTCTACACTTTTAGCACAATTTTCAAATGTGTCTTGTGTTCCTCTGATGTCTGAGAATAGACCAAAATATCATCCACGAACACAAGCACGAAACTTATTTAGCCGATCCTTGAAAACCCAGCTCATAAGATCAATAAAGTATGTCGGTGCTTGGTCAGCCCAAACAGCATAACCAACCATTCATAGAATCAAGATGGTGCATGAAATGTAGTGTTCGTCACACTCTCCTTCGCTTCTCCCAACTGGTGAAACCCCATCGTAAGGTCCAACTAAGATAGCAGCATTTTTATCCCATCGTAATCAAAACACAACCTCATAGAGCCATCCACCTTAGTGGAGAATTCTACAGGTATGTCTCACTTTGATAAACTCCTACGAATGAACCTCTCCTAATTAGGTCATTCACTTACACCGCCAACTCCTTCTGCTTTCTGGTGCCACGTGCCTCAAAGGCATAACCATCGGTCTAGCATCTTTCATTAAGTCTATGTGGAACCCAATCATTTGGTGTGCGATAATTTGGTCACCTCCTCGAATAAGTATGGATACCCTCTAATAATAGGCACAGTTAACAACGCATCTCACGGGACCTCTGAGGTATATAGAAAAGTAATAATAAACACATCCTCTAGTAGGCAACCAATCTCTACCTTCTGCCCCTCCTCAACACCAATTATGACCAAAATCTTCTCGTAATTTAACACTATCACATACTTCTTCAACCATAAAATAATCTCAAACAAAAGAGCATCCATGACTTGATAAGACCAAACCATGACAAATTGTAGAAATACTAGTGGGGACTCTAATGTGGTTTATCACTACTAAAGGTTGGTCAACTATTTCAGGTCTCAATCCCAACCAAATTACTAGGTCACTGGAAATAAAGGAATGCGAGGCTCCGGTATCAATAAAAATATGTAGAGGAACACCATAAATAGAAAGCATGCCTTGAATGGTGGCACCTTCACTTTCCCTTATGCCGAGGGAGTACTCAACGTAGTCAGAACAGTGTGCAAAGCATATGCCTTCAACATCTTCCTTTGCTTCACTGGTTGTAGGAAATTCTTCTATAGATGTCCTATCTTATTACAAATATAGCACTTTTTCCTTCAACCTTGCAATCCCTACTCAAATGATCCCAAATAGTACAACTACAACAAACGTGATTCCATTTTGCCTTCTTTTGAGCATCCTTTCCCTAGGATTGCTTCCTCTACCTATTACATTTCTTCTTATTTCCACCACCTTGCTGCAACTTTGGCTCTTCTGTGGTAGCAACAACTGGTTTGGACTTAAGGTACAAACTCTCATAAGGAGGTGCTTTCTCGAAGTGCTTCTTGAAAGGTTCATCAACGTTACCCACTAGCTTCTTTACCAAATATCCAAACCCATAATGAATTTTTATTTTTCTTTAATGGAGTGTTGATAAAGATATCCCATACTAAGACAAAGCATCAAACTTAGATACATATTCAAAGTCCAATATATATTCTTGCATCAACATTGCAAACTTCCAAAATTGTACCAATTTTGGGGAAACTAGTATGAACTTCTCCTCAAATCTTGTTTTAAACTAGTCCCAAGTGAAGTGGTCCTTGAGAGTGGCAAATTTAATATAGTTCCACCAATTCATAGCTCTATGTTGGAGTTGCCTAAAAGACAAAGTACTTCTTGTAACATCATCCAACTCCAAATCGTCAAAGATTCTATTGCACGTATCCAACTAGGCTTGCACTTCCATACCAGATTCTGCTCCTTGGAATGGTTTTCCACCAAGGCTGGCAAAGTTCTTATTCAGCTTCGCGAAATTGGCCTGGGGCGCCTGGAACTTGAGCACCACCACCAACAGCAACGTTTGGAGCAGCCACTTAGGTATTTTGTAGCATATTCAACATCATCATATTAAAAATTGCCTGTAAGTCATGATTAGCAGTGTAATGACCAATCTACACCACCGGTACCCAATAGTACATGTATAGTGCACTACAAGTTTGCCCAATCGATGTAGAACGATCATCAAGGGTGTAAGGTGAATAAAACATCAAATAACCTATCATATATCCCACGGTACATCAACTAAAACATAGTGGTAAACATCTCATATATAAACAGGCGAGACAGTAATACTGAATGAATCATAATAATCGGAGTAAGTAGATCCATATAGCATATATCATAAGTGGTAGAGTTATATATCAAATAATAACTCATAAATAAACCATATTTAGACAATAAAGGCACTATCAGGCTCCATAGTGTTGTGCAATGGAATAGCAAATCATAGCAATTAAGTGTAGTAATGTGAGAGTATAACCTCCGGCTCATCCTCCATCCAGCTTCACGTGCTCACAAGACCTGTTATCCATCATCTACTCATTTAAAAGCACATACAGTAATAAAAAGCTAAGTAGTTAATACCGGTATTCGGTATGTATCAATGAAGTGCCAATATGAGATATATTAAATGTTATTATAATAGCGAATAATATGAGTAAAATATAGGATATATGTAAAACATGTTATATACGATATTATACTATGTTATAATGTTATATTTATGTTAAGTATTTGAATATTTGGAAAAATAATTTCAAATTACTATCAAAAAATGATTACAAATAGTTCCACAAATAACAGTTTGTTTACTAAGATATTCTATTTAATACAAATCATAATATAGGCTAATAAAAACCGAGAGACTCACATAAGGTACATCTTTATTATTTTCTTCATTTTTGTACTATATTCATTCTTTCTTCAGTTGTCCAATCATCTATATTACTTTTCCAAATTTTCCATACTTTTAATTTTGTTGTTTTCATTTTCACTTAATTTATCGAATAAGGAATGTTAATTTAATGCTAAATTACTACTTTAGCTCATTCCTTATCAATATGTCAAACATGCCCTTTACTGTTCTTTAAATTTAAGTTCTACGTGGATAATAACAACTAATATAATGAATTTTCATAAGCCAAATTACCAATTAGAAACAGTGAACAAATAATAACTAAAAAGAGTAGCAGCCCTTTCATGATCATTTCTTTAGTGGTAAAATCTTGAAGGGAAAAAAATATAGAAAACAATGGAATTATTAGAGTTTTATTTATTGAAAGACTAATTGAAGCCTAAAATTATATGGTTAAAACTAAAAGAGTATTGTATCGAGATTTCTAATATTGTCTAAAAATTGTCATTCACCATATACAAAAAAATATTGATAATGTGAAGATATTTAATTATATAGATATTTTCTCTAATATACATTAATGAATGATATTCTTAAAAAATATTGAGTATTTTACACCAAATATCGGAGCGAAATATCAAAAATATCGGGCGATACATCGATAATTTATTTTAAGTGATATTTAAAAAAATAGTTTCGAAGCTATATATGATATATCGGTGATATATCATTGATATTATTTGATATATTAACTACATAGATAGGAAGCAAAGCATAAAACTCCGAGTCGTAGAACAGTCTTGGTAACCGGTAGAAAGTTTCAAAATACTAATAAACCACTAGAATAAGACAAATGTTATGGAAAATCATACCTGACCTATCCCTGCATACACGAATTAGCGAATACACAAGATATACACTACTTTACATTGTAGTCATCATGGGTATATAATACATCAGAGTACTAAGGATGTTTATAACGGTAGCATCAGCATTATGTGACATACTTAAGGTGATAAGCATGTTAATACCTTAGTTATTGATTTTGATAATAACAACTTAGATAATAACAATATATATTCATATAGAATATAGATACTAATGTTTTGCTAAGTTAAATAGTATATGGTGTAGAATATTATATAGGTGTTGAGTCGAAGACCGTACATTATAAAGACTCAAGAAATGTACATGAAGACTCATGAGTATAAAGACCAAGATATGAAACTATCAAGACTATATTATAGTATATAAAGCCACAGAATTTTGTTAAAGTCCCTAACAGTAGTCTTTGATCTCTATCTCATATTTTATAATCTTTTATATTTTCAAACAAAACATATTTAAAGTACATTTTAAAATATTTCGTAAAAGATTTTCAAAGTTTAAAATGTTTATAAACTATGTTTAAATTATTTTACAAAGTATAAAATTATTTTACAATGTATAAAATTATTTTACAAAGTATAGTATTTTCAAAATATTATAAAAAAGAGTTTTCAAATTTCACAAGCATATGTCGACATATACCAAGATGGTATGCTGACATATATGCCGCAAATCAGTATTTCAAATTATAAATTGAAGTTTTTATTTGTCGCAACTCTTCGTGAATGGAAACATCTTTTATACACTTTAATAGTAGGTTGCAAATGAATTTTCAATGAGTTATTATCTTATAGAACGGTTAAAACCGAGCAAATTTGATCGAGATAAGAAATAAACAAAGAAATCCACTGGCCGGTCGACCTGGGCAAGCGAGAGGTCGATCGCCAGGTCGACCCACCTTTTTATTTTTGTAGCGAATGAATATTAATTCGTTCGAATGAATGAAAAGCATCGAAACACATCATTTGCACCCTTTTGTCTAATTCCGTCCCTCCGTTTCTGCATCCGATGGCTCCTATTCAGCCTATGACGTGGTTGCATCCTATTCAATTTCCTAATGCAACGGTCCGAGATCCACTTCTACACATATAAATAGACCCATAAACCTAACCCTTTTTCACATTCAAGGTTTTATCCGCTTGGGTTCACATTTTCAGGAAGGACCCTAAAAGGAATAATTTTTCAAGGAGAGAATCTTTTAAAAAAAATTATTTTACAACTCCAAGTGGATCCGGGAAGACCGAAGGAAGAGCTTGGGACTGGAGGTGATTGAGTATAATTATTTTAGATTTCTTTCAGTAATTGAAAATAATACGGTTTCCAATAGTTTTAGTTTTACTACAATTTTGGAATAGCCTTTTTCGGTAATTATTTACAGTTTTTAATTATTTTTAGTCTATTCAGCTATTTCTTTTAGTAATTTTAATATTATTTCTATTAATTATAAATTATTACTGTTAAGCATAGATTTTTATTAATTTATAGTCTATTTACAGTATTTAAGTTTATTTACTGATTTATTTCTTATTTACATCTTTCCAACGTTTTGCATTTTATACAAGCGTCTATTCTCTTCATTCCTCTTTCTGTGCATAAGGATTAGAATAAATTGAATGCGAATATGGACTTTATAAGTAAGAATACTTAATGAAGAAAATGAGATGTAAATTATAAAGATTGTAATAAATAATAGAATTACGCCTAATTATAATTAGAATTAGGCTAATTAAAGATAATTGGCATAGTTATAACTTAGAATTGTAAATAAATGAAGTAAAAAATGAAAGAAGCTTATTTTCACACTTAGATCTTGTATGCATGATTATAATGGAATGAGGCTTTTTTTAAGACATAGGGTAAATTAATAAGCAAAGACGACGAAGATAATAATAAAGGCTTATTTAAGCAATTTATCTAAGTTAATAAGCAAAGATGAAAGTAAGATCCATACTGGCAGCATTTGTAACGATTGCGATTTTTCGTTGCCGAAAAACCGAATAGTTAGGGTTTTAAGAAGAAGAAAGAGACAGAAGAAGAGGGAAAAGATGATAGAAAATAGAGAGAAAAGAAAATAGAACGAAACAGAAAGAAAACAACAAAACAACATCAGAATCTCACAATCGCAGCGGAACAACATATAATAGATAAATGAATAATCTTTAAACAAAGAACTATATCAGTTATTACATTACATCACATAACATTTCATTACATCAGAGTGTACAACAACAAACAACATCATATAGCGGAAAAGAAATACTATATACTAGTAATACGCCATGCCATCCAGCTTGCCTCCAGCAACTCCAGAATATCCTGAATATCCTGATAAACCTAACTCTTGACTGCCCGTGTGGAAATTGGTGGGCACCCAGAGTTTAGGAAGGAAACAATAAACTCCGAGTCAGTCATGTGACTGGTGTGAGAACTCAAAACAGTTTATTTATCTTTAAAAATCAAAATAGAGGAATATTTTAAAGTCAATTTGCAATGCTTTTAAAAATGAGACTACCATAAGACCTCCCGCCACACACACAATGCAAACGCAGACTTGGAGGAGATTTCTTCTTATGATAGTCAAAGATGCTTGATACGCACTAAACATTTGATATTATTACTAGTGCATAGTGTATAAAGCGATTTCGAAAGTAGAATATAAATCTTAGCCAGCATAGGTACCATTATATTATGCCTACTATAGCTACCATATTAGATGGCAGGTTCTACAACTAAAACCGTACAAGATCGTATTGTTTCTTTGGATTTCCAACAAATGCTCATGCCAAGGAACTTCCCATTGCCACATGAGAATGCCTCTGGAAGGACGTCCCCGAGAACCAAACCGGATCTCTGCCAACACAAGGCTGGGTTACCCCTAACTGGGTAACAACTGACACGAGTATGCCATCCCCCGGTCCTTTGGGACCTTTAACCAAGCGCTCGTCATCAACATCACACAATCATAAATAAAGTGTTTCAACATGAGTAAGTATCTGGGCTCCATACCATGATACCACCCTTTTCCAGAAGGAAATGCACATACCCTAAAGGGAGCTACCCCTCATAACCTTGCCGCATCTTTCCTGTTTTGACCATTCCGAGGTGTGAGGCTCGACGAAGTCACGTCCACAAAAACATACTTTATATAAAATCCATGCTTTGGGTCAACAAATGATCATAGAAATGATCATCAAGATAAACGATCAAACAAATGACCTTATCACAAATGATCAACACAATGATCATTTCATATCAACACTCAGCATGTCACATTACCAAATTGGAAATATATCGCTGATAACATTCAACTACATAACCTCTGAGCTCGTACGTCTCAGAGAAGGGTGTTAAGCTAAAAGAATAAATTCTCCGCCACCAACAGAAATATATTTGAAAGAAATCAGCTTTATATCTCAATTTGTAATGTCAGACATACAATCCATACAAGTCTGTTCCGGGCTCGAACAGAACCGAAGGCACTTACAAAGAAGTCCTTGCAATCCGGATATCCACAATCCTGATCGGATTCCCCATCACATATGGAGAACTCTATACCAGAGCAACTCGGTGCAGAGTCAATCGACAGGTCATCCTATCGCTCTCGCAAATACCTGGTCTTCAACACCGGTCATCAATGCTATCCATTACGTCGTATCACTATTCGGAATGGGTAATCCGAATAACGAGCGTAATAACTTAAAAATAAGTGTAGCATTCAAATTCAGCAAATCACAACAAATACCTTTCAAAGGTAAATATTGATAGTCGGTTATTGAACTATCAATGGATATGCACAACATCACCAGATTCCAAATAATTTCCAAATTATTTATTTCCCATAAATATCTTTTACAAGATATATAATTTCAATACCTCAAAAATAAATCAATATTTATTTTTAAACAAATTACACTTCCTTTTATAAATTCCATAGTGAATTTATATTTCACAATATCTATGAATATACGATTTCAATTATTCATTTTCAATTTATCTTCAAAAAGATAAATTCTCAAAACATTTCATTTCACATTGGAAAAACATTCCCATACTTATTTATTCATAAGTAATTCACAACTTTTATTTATTTTCAACCTTCGGAAAATATTCAATATACTTAAATCGAGATTAAGTACATATTTCATTCTTTAAGGAAATCATTCTCTTAAACATATTTATTTGGGCCAAAACGAATGTTGCGTAAAACATCGTTACGACATCCCAAAATCACTAGTATAGGCATTCGAAATTAAAATAGATATATAAATCCCAATACTATACAAAACATTTCCTTTCGGAAACCATTTACTATAACAACAGTGTTATAGTCCACCATTTCCTTCTATTTCTCGAAACGTCTATTTCAACAATGAATGTTGAAATCTATGATTTCGAATCTCAACACATTTAAAACATCGTTAGATCGTTTTAATTCTATTTAAAACATCAAATCCCAAAACATTTTCTTTAACATATTATTCACTATTCAAAAACGTGAATATACTACGTTAACAATTTCATCATTTCTATACATTTTTATTTCAAAGGATTATTCACAGTATAAAACGTGAATATAACTCCATAAATAAGTTATAACAATTTACTTATCAAAATAAGTCCTTTGCGAATTTATAAAACAACGTTTATAAATTCCATTTCTATTTATTTTATAACAACTTCCTTTATAAATCTCCTTTATTAACCTATTCGATTTATAACTCAATTATAAACCAAAAGTTCACATTATAAGTTAAATGCTTATAAACCGATTATTTTACAAATCGTTCTTTTTAGGACTTTCCAAATTATAAATCTTATAACTTATAAGATTCATTTATTTAACCAAATCTATTCTTCAAATAACTTTACAAATTTTATAAACCTACTGCTTATAAAATTCCATTTATAACTTCACCGTTTATAATTCTATAAATTTCATTCATCCATGAAATTCATTCACAATTCATCCTAACACTTATAAAAACTCCTTTTATAATTCCAACGTTTTTAATTTATAAATATCAATTTATAAATCTTTTATAAATCTCAATTTATATTATTATTTCAAAACGTCTTAACTCCTTTATAATTTCATCATTTTGATTTATAAAATAATCAAATTTATAAATCCTATATTTAAACTTTTATAATAAATTCAAAAATCCAAATTTAAATTATTTATAAAACCATTAACCCATATTTTTCTCAAAAATCAACTTTTAACTATATTTTTAAAAAATCAAAATTTTATAACTTTTAAAATTATAACGTTTATTTATTTAAAATGGATCAATTCCAAAAATATAGTATATTTTCAAAAATCACTTTATAAATCATTTTAAAATTCCAAAACTTGGTCCCATGATGCTACACACCAAATAGTCAATCACGACAACAACGACATCATATATCGTATATGATAATCAACGAATATCAAAATATTCATAATCAAATAAATACTGTTGAGGAATCCAGTTGGATCCCTCCAACCTGTTTTCCTGCATCCACAAACATTAGCACAATACCAATTCCGCTCCAGTATGGAATTATCGCGGCATATGGGATTTAAAATATTATCTGCTTAATAGACGGCGCAATAGGGTCTCATCCGCTATACAATGCGGGAAATCAATCAACTGCAATATATACATATGCCAATATATATATATATATATATATATATATTGCTATTATATATAATACCAATTTCACTGTTTATGAAATATTCGCGGTATATGTTTTTAATAAATAACATCCGCTTACTAACGGCGCATAATGTCTATTTTAACAATCAATAGGTAACAATCATCATTCAAACATGCATTCAAGTATTTTAAATATAACTATTTAAAATAAAAATCGAAACCGATTCGATTGAGTGAGAAGTTCTCGCCTTGATTTCAATTTCGTTTTAGTGATTTATTTCGAATAAAATTAAACGGACGTTTAATTTTACCCGAAATTCTCATTAACTCCAAACGACTCCAATCCAATACCATAGCGTAGTGCTCGTCCATACAATTCCAACGCAACTGGTTTCGTGCATTTTCGACCTCGTATGAAAAAGTTATGCATTTAACAAGTTTACACGATTTTTATAATTATAATTTACAACATAATTAACTATTTTAAACCTAAGATAGATCATGGCCGTCCACTATTGCATCCCCACATCACAGCCGTCCCCTTCATCCTCTTCTCCCACATCGCTACTACAGGTAACTGAACCCAAAACGTGTCGCCCCAAGCCCTAAATTTCGCGGCCAACACAAACACTTTTGAAACGATCAATTAGCACCACGACGAAGCTCGCAACACGAGCCACCAACAGCCAGAAATTGATGAAGCTCGGTCGCCCCTTCCCCCCCAGAAAACCGTGCGCAACCTTCGGCCTTTGAGCCACGATTTTGACCACCACACTGCTCCATTCACGATCTTAACCGTTGAATATGTAGAGCTCGAGACGCTCTACAACTTTCATTTAGAAAGTTTCTTGAATTGACGAACAGATTTGAAGAAAATGAGGGGAAAAGAAACGAGAATTTCAGCCATTGGTATAAGCTACTGGCGGCTAGGGTTTGCAAATTAGGGTTTTATATTTTTTTTTTATTTGTGAAGAGGCAAGGGCTATTTATAGAAAATCGAACGAAACACTATTCATTTCGGAATTTCCACACTCCGATTTACGTGCGGTGACCGATGTTCCTAGGGTTTATCCCGCATTCCGGACACAATGGAATAGGTTTCGGAAGCTAATTTGGTAATCTGTGTGAGTTATCGCAATAAACGTTCAATTTAAATTTAAACCGATTAAACGATTTTCTAGGCGTTTCAGCTTGCACCGGACAAACGGTAAATCCAATTGACACGAAATTTGAAACCTTACAATAATATCACATTACGGATCCGATGAAACTGGTTTCGTCGAAATCCGAGACAGTTTGAAAAATGACTATTTTAACTCGCCAATTTAATATTAAAACAATTTCGATGCGTTTCGAGCTGCCACGATCAAACGATAACTCCGATTGCTACGAAAATTGAAATCCGATAATAACAAACTATTACGGATCCAATGGAACTAGTTTTGTCCAATTCTGAGACTGTTCAAAAATTGGCTATTTTCACTAGTCGATTAAATATTAAAATATTCAATTTTCACAGATAAACTTTTAATTCGATTTTAAAAGTTCTAAAATATCATTCTAACTTCAATATGATAAAATAAAATTTTACAAATCATTTCTAATCATATTTTACCCAATTTTCTATTTTTTCTGTAATTTCACATATTAAATTATTGATTTAATTATCCAATTAAATCCAATTATTCGAAATAAAATTTATTCAACTTATAAATTTCACTTATTAATATTTAAAATTAATTAAATATTCAAATTTAAATTAGTAAAAATTCTGGGTCGTTACATATTTCCCCCCTTAAAAGAATTTCGTCCTCGAAATTAACAAGTAAGAAAAGTTACAAAATTTATTAATTTTCCAAAATCCATAGTTAAACATCTTACAATACTTTACTAAGTTTTCAAATCATACTTAGTTATCTTTTCAAAAACAACTACTATTGTTTAACTTTCAATTCCAAAGCAAGGTTAAAGTTTTCAAAATTTTCCAATTTTCTCAAAAATATTCTAACGCCTTAAATTTTCAGAAAAATTCGCCATAGTCTCCTTTGCGCGGCTCGATCTGAAAAAAAAAATGACAGTATATATATCCCATATATACATCTCATCAAGTAATGAGGCATCCCGCAGGGAAAAAAAGTGTAAAAGTACGATATTTAATCCGAGATATGTACCTTATATTTTATTAGCGAGCATATACGGCTAATATAGCGCGAAAGCGAGCTCCAAATGCGAAGCAAACGCGATCCGCACCTACTAAACACTTAACAAACAACATGAGAATCATGCATATAGACAATAGTATCGATATACAACATATTGCAACATAATAACTATATATGCCAACATAGCAAATGCAATAAAAGCAATATGTTCAACCATCAACCAACTAACATCCAACTAGCATTCATAACCAATAAATATTCATTCATATTCTCTTTAATATTCAATGAAATGGTTTTTCAATTTAATCACATTTGATTCATTAACAGTGGATGTTTTTAATAACATTCATTTTCAATTAGTTTATATTCACTAATCCATATTCAAGTTGGTTCACTTCCAAATCAAATTCAATTCTATTTAAGATTCACTTAACTTCCAATTGAATTTCAATTACTTTAGCTTTCAATTTCATTAACTCTATTTCATTAATACTTAATGAATTATATATAATCAACTAACAACCATATAACAACCAATGTATATTAATCACAACCAAATTCCTTTGCTTTCAATTGGTTTAATTAAATTGATTTTCATTCAACTATTCAACTTTCAATAACATTAGATTTTAATAAATTACACTTACATTCATTATTTCATATCAATTATTTAACCTTCAATCCATTCATTCAATTCAATTACTAAAGTTGAATTTCATTACATATAACTCAAGTTCACATTTATCACTTCACTTTATTATTTTACTTCGATACCAAAATCAACTTCATTCAACATCTCTCAAGTTATATTCCATTTTACAAACATCACTTGTTTTTACTTAACTTAAATTCCCACTTACAAATCAATTCAGATTCCCATTCTAAAGTAAATTTTCCATTTAACTTTAAATTCATTTTCTATTTACAGCTCATATTCATAAATATATTCATATAGTTTCACTTCTTATATATATAAGTTTATTTCATCATTGTAAATCACATTAATTATAATTCAATTGTTATAATTCTTTTGCTTATACAATTATTCTTAAATTTAGATTATTCAAACATCTTATTCAACAACCAAACAATCAACTTATATACACTTTAATAATTCTGAAAAAAAAATTATTCCTTTATATATAAAAATATAATTAAGGTAAAATTATTTCATTTACCTAATTTAAAACAATATCGTGTCGAATTGTTCTATTTAAGTGTTTATAAACCCCTTCGGCATAGTTGTCCAGACCGTGCTGACGAAGGTTCATATGCCATTCAATAAACCAATCATCACAATATAAAACAATTTTTATATTCACTAACAAATACGCTCTCATAGCTATTATTACACTCAAACTCATTCTAGAGTACTACTGACTCTATCTCTAATGAGTAATACCCAACAGAACCATGGTTGTCGCTTAACCATATGCTCTGATGCCAAATGTAACGATTGTGATTTTTCATTGCCGAAAAACCGAATAGTTAGGGTTTCAAGAAGAAGAAAGAGACAGAAGAAGAGGGAAAAGATGATAGAAAATAGGTAGAAAAGAAAATAGAACGAAACAGAAAGAAAACAACAGAACAACATCGGAATCTCACAATCGCAGCGGAACAACATCTAATAGATAAATGAATAATCTTTAAACAAAGAACTATATCAGTTATTACATTACATCACATCACATTTCATTACATCAGAGTGTACAACAACAAACAACATCATACATCGGAAAAGAAATACTATATACTAGTAATACGCCATGCCATCCAGCTTGCCTCCAGCAACTCCAGAATATCCTGAATATCCTGATAAACCTAACTCTTGACTGCCCGTGTGGAAATTTGTGGGCACCCAGAGTTTAGGAAGGAAACAATAAACTCCAAGTCAGTCATGTGACTGGTGTGAGAACTCAAAACAGTTTAATTATCTTTAAAAATCAAAATAGAGGAATATTTTCAAAGTCAATTCGCAATGCTTTTAAAAATGAGACTACCATAAGACCTCCCGCCACACACACAATGCAAACGCAGACTTGGAGGAGATTTCTTCTTATGATAATCAAAGATGCTTGATACGCATTAAAAAAACATTTTATATTATTACTAGTGCATAGTGTATAAAGCGATTTCGAAAGTAGAATATTCTTAGCCAGCATAGGTACCATTATATTATGCCTACTATAGCTACCATATTAGATGGCAGGTTCTACAACTAAAACCGTACAAGATCGTATTGTTTCTTTGGATTTCCAACAAATGCTCAAGCCAAGGAACTTCCCATTGCCACATGAGAACGCCTCTGGAAGGACGTCCCCGAGAACCAAACCGGATCTCTGCCAACACAAGGCCGGGTTACCCCTAACTGGGTAACAACTGACACGAGTATGCCATCCCCCGGTCCTTTGGGACCTTTAACCGAGCGCTCGTCATCAACTTCACACAATCATAAATAAAGTGTTTCAACATGAGTAAGTATCTGGGCTCCATACCATGATACCACCCTTTTCCAGAAGGAAATGCACATACCCTAAAGGGAGCTACCCCTCATAACCTTGCCGCATCTTTCCTGTTTTGACCATTCCGAGGTGTGAGGCTCGACGAAGTCACGTCCACAAAAACATACTTTATATAAAAGCCATGCTTTGGGTCAACAAATGATCATAGAAATGATCATCAAGATAAACGATCAAACAAATGATCTTATCACAAATGATCAACACAATGATCATTTCACAGCAACACTCAGCATGTTACATTACCAAATTGGGAATATATCGCTGATAACATTCAACTACATAACCTCTGAGCTCGTACGTCTCAGAGAAGGGTGTTAAGCTAAAAGAATAAATTCTCCGCCACCAACAGAAATATATTTGAAAGAAATCTGCTTTATATCTCAATTTGTAATGTCAGACATACAATCCATACAAGTCTGTTCCGGGCTCGAACAGAACCGAAGGCACTTACAAAGATGTCCTTGCAATCCGGATATCCACAATCTTGATCGGATTCCCCATCACATATGGAGAACTCTATACCGGAGCAACTTGGTGCAGAGTCAATCGACAGGTCATCCTATCGCTCTCGCAAATACCCGATCTTCAACACCGGTCATCAATGCTACCAATTACGTCGTATCACTATTCGGAATGGGTAATCCAAATAACGAGCGCAATAATTTAAAAATAAGTGTAGCATTCAAATTCAGCAAATCACAACAAATACCTTTCAAAGGTAAATATTGATAATCGGTTATTGAACTATCAATGGATATGCACAACATCACCAGATTCCAAATAATTTCCAAATTATTTATTTCCCAAAAATATCTTTTACAAGATATATAATTTCAATACCTCAAAAATAAATCAATATTTATTTTTAAACAAATTCCACTTCCTTTTATAAATTCCATAGTGAATTTATATTTCACAATATCTATGAATATACGATTTCAATTATTCATTTTCAATTTATCTTCAAAACGATAAATTCTCAAAATGTTTCATTTCACATTGGAAAAACATTCCCATACTTATTTATTCATAAGTAATTCACAACTTTTATTTATTTTCAACCTTTGGAAAATATTCAATATACTTAAATCGAGATTAAGTATATATTTCATTCTTTAAGGAAATCATTCTCTTAAACATATTTATTTGGGCCAAAACGAATGTTGCATAAAACATCGTTACGACAACCCAAAATCACTAGTATAGGGATTCGAAATTAAAATAGATATATAAATCCCAATACTATACAAAACATTTCCTTTCGGAAACCATTTACTATAACAATAGTGTTATAGTCCACCATTTCCTTCTATTTCTCGAAAACGTCTATTTCAACAATGAATGTTGAAATCTATGGTTTCGAATCTCAACACATTTAAAACATCGTTAGATCGTTTTAATTCTATTTAAAACATCAAATCCCAAAACATTTTCTTTAAAATATTATTCACTATTCAAAAACGTGAATATACTACGTTAAAAATTTCATCATTTCTATACATTTTTATTTCAAAGGATTATTCACAGTCTAAAACGTGAATATAACTCCATAAATAAGTTATAACAATTTACTTATCAAAATAAGTCGTTTGCGAATTTATAAAACAACGTTTATAAATTCCATTTCTATTTATTTTATAACAACTTCCTTTATAAATCTCCTTTATTAACCTATTCGATTTATAACTCAATTATAAACCAAAAGTTCACATTATAAGTTAAATGCTTATAAACCGATTATTTTACAAATCGTTCTTTTTAGGACTTTCCAAATTATAAGTCTTATAACTTATAAGATTCATTTATTTAACCAAATCTATTCTTCAAATAACTTTACAAATTTTATAAACCTACTGCTTATAAAATTCCATTTATAACTTCACCGTTTATAATTCTATAAATTTCATTCATTCATGAAATTCATTCACAATTCATCCTAACACTTATAAAAACTCCTTTTATAATTCCAACGTTTTTAATTTATAAATATCAATTTATAAATCTTTTATAAATCTCAATTTATATTATTATTTCAAAACGTCTTAACTCCTTTATAATTTCATCATTTTGATTTATAAAATAATCAAATTTATAAATCCTATATTTAAACTTTTATAATAAATTCAAAAATCCATATTTAAACTATTTATAAAACCATTAACCCATATTTTTCTCAAAAATCAACTTTTAACTATATTTCTCAAAAATCATAATTTTATAACTTTTAAAATTATAACGTTTATTTATTTAAAATGGATCAATTCCAAAAATATAGTATATTTTCAAAAATCACTTTATAAATCATTTTAAAATTCCAAAACTTGGTCTAATGATGCTACACACCAAATAGTCAATCACGACAACAACGACATCATATATCGTATATGATAATCAACGAATATCAAAATATTCATAATCAGATAAGTACTGTTGAGGAATCCAGTTGGATCCCTCCAACCTGTTTTCCTGCGTCCACAAACATTAGCACAATACCAATTCCGCTCCAGTACGGAATTATCGCGGTATATGGGATTTAAAATATTATCCGCTTAATAGACGGCGCAATAGGGTCTCATCCGCTATACAATGCGGGAAATCAATCAACTGCAATATATACATATGCCAATATATATATATATATATATATATATATATATTGCTATTATATATAATACCAATTTCACTGTTATGAAATATTCGCGGTATATGTTTTTAATAAATAACATCCGCTTACTAACGGCGCATAATGTCAATTTTAACAATCAATAGGTAACAATCATCATTCAAACATGCATTCGAGTATTTTAAATATAACTATTTAAAATAAAAATCGAAACTGATTCGATTGAGTGAGAAGTTCTCACCATGATTTCAATTTCGTTTTAGCGATTTATTTCGAATAAAATTACCCGAAATTCTCACTAACTCCAAACGACTCCAATCCAATTCCATAGCGTAGTGCTCGTCCATACGATTGCAACGCAACTGGTTTCGCGCATTTTCGACCTCGTATGAAAACGTTATGCATTTAACAAGTTTACACGATTTTTATAATTATAATTTACAGCATAATTAACTATTTTAAACCTAAGATAGATCATGGCCGTCCACTATTGCATCCCCACATCACAGCTGTCCACTTCATCCTCTTCTCCCACATCGCTACTACAGGTAACCGAACCCAAAACATGCCGCCCCAAGCCCTAAATTTCGCGGCCAACACAAACACTTCTGAAACGATCAATTAGCACCACGACGAAGCTCGCAACACGAGCCACCAACAGCCAGAAATTGATGAAGCTCGGTTGCCCCTTCCCCCCCAGAAAACCATGCGCAACCTTCGGCCTTTGAGCCACGATTTCGACCACCACACTGCTCCATTCACGATCTTAACCGTTGAATATGTTGAGCTCGAGACGCTCTACAATTTCATTTAGAAATTTTCTTGAATTGACGAACAGATTTGAAGAAAATGAGGGGAAAAGAAATGAGAATTTCATCCATTGGTATAAGCTACTGGCGGCTAGGGTTTGCAAATTAGGGTTTTATATATATTTTTTATTTGTGAAGAGGCAAGGGCTATTTATAGAAAATCGAACGAAAGACTATTCATTTCGGAATTTCCAAACTCCGATTTACGTGAGGTGACCGACGTTCCTAGGGTTTATCCCGCGTTCCGGACACAATCGAACAGGTTTCGGAAGCTAATTCGGTCATCTGTGCGAGTTATGGCAATAAACGTTCAATTTAAATTTAAACCGATTAAACGATTTTCTAGGCGTTTCAGCTTGCACCGGACAAACGGTAAATCCAATTGACACGAAATTTGAAACCTTACAATAATATCACATTACGGATCTGATGAAACTGGTTTCGTCGAAATCCGAGACAGTTTGAAAAATGACTATTTTAACTCGCCAATTTAATATTAAAACAATTTCGATGCGTTTCGAGCTGCCACGATCAAACGATAACTTCGATTGCTACGAAAATTGAAATCCGATAATAACAAACTATTACGGATCCAATGGAACTAGTTTCGTCCAATTCTGAGACTGTTCAAAAATTGGCTATTTTCACTAGTCGATTAAATATTAAAATATTCAATTTTCACAGATAAACTTTTAATTCGATTTTAAAAGTTCTAAAATATCATTCTAACTTCAATATGATAAAATAAAATTTTATAAATCATTTCTAATCATATTTTACCCAATTTTCTATTTTTTCTGTAATTTCACATATTAAATTATTGATTTAATTATCCAATTAAATCCAATTATTTGAAATAAAATTTATTCAACTTATAAATTTCACTTATTAATATTTAAAATTAATTAAATATTCAAATTTAAATTAATAAAAATTCCGGGTCGTTACAGCATTTCCCTTATGTTGTTTAGGGTAGATAAATGGTTAAAAGAAAATATCCATATTGTTAGCATTTCGCTTATGCTATTTAGGGTAGATAAGTGGTCAATAGTTAAAAGAAAAGATCCACACCGGTAGCATTTCCCTTAGGACACGCTTATGCCGTTTAGGGTAGATAAGAGGTTAATAATTAAAAGACTAAATCATGGGGATTTGAACAAGAGGTGCAATTAGATTTTGTTTAACCGGGACCAGTACCAACAGCATCCCCTATTAGTTCTATAGACATGGGGAACTCACATTTGCCTGAAGTGAGGTGAGGGCATGTTATGCTATCTTGGGTAAATAAAAGATCAAAAGAGGGAGTAATATATAGTGCAAACCAGCAGCGACCGATAGTGTGGCATCGTTTAGGAGAAATAAGTCGTTATTGAGTTCCACAGCGCTTAGTATGTCTCTTTTGTAGACACTGGTGTCTTCTGTTTAGGGACCATAGGGTCCGATCTTCTGTAGTCACATTAATAGGAGACCGATCAAAAGGTAGAATTAGAACTTCGGCCTAATTAAAGTACGATCAGAATTCAACAAGGACAAGTGCAAACCATCAAAGTTAACCTATCTTATAATTTGAGCAATATTTAATCGTACTTATTTCGAGTTATCTCTTTCTTTTGTTTCCCTTAATTATGTAAGAACTGTTGTATCTATTACTTTTTTCTTAATTAAATACTCTAGTAATTACTATCATTCACCAGACTTTTAGTCTCACCCACTCCTCTATTTTCCATTTTTCCTCCTTAGGCAATCAAAGAGGAAGCTAGTAGATTGCTGCAGCTTGTAGTTCTTCTTGAAGTAGACTTCTTCTATATACCTCTTTTATTTTCAGCTATTGTTCTTGTATACACTGGTTTATTTATGGGGGATATTACATACTCTTATTTTGAGACGATAAAGTTTTATTTCATAAGAAATTATGGGTTTTGAACGCTGTATTTGGCAATTGACTTATTTATGAATTAATTCTGAAGCTTTGTTTTAGTTAAATACTTATTTAGCTTCCACAGTTTTTACCTATTTATGTCTTGCAAATCCTAGTCTCTATTAGTTTTAGTTATACCTACAAAGCACCATGCCTTTTAATGTGTCCTTTTGGGTATACTAAGGGGCGTAGGGTGTTTCACGTTTTAAGAGTAAACACCTAGTTTCAACATCCAATTGACTAAAATTTGGTTATGATGTTCATGATATAATTTAAGAAGTAGGTTTTAGTTTCATAATTTTGCAAACAAGTATGAATATTTTACGAATTTCTTAAGCGATGAAAATGATTTATTTTTGGTTTTAATTATCAAAATTAATTAAACAATGTTTTTGGTTTCAAAATTTTTATATGTTGAGGAATATATAAATTCTGATTTATTGTAATTTTTTGTGATTTTCCCAAGTGTTTATGAATTTATTAAGCTAGAAAAGCTTAATAAATATATTACGATAAAAATAAAAAATTAATGGTTTGCAAATTATTTTGGGAGTTATAAGTCTGATCTATAGTGGTTTGCTAAAAAGGATCTGAGAAAGAAGTTTATTATCCAATAGCAATTTGAAAAAGGATTGGAGTTGGTGAAAAGAAATTTATTTTCAAAGAAATGAAAAAGTTTTTATGTTAATTACGAGATTGCAATGTCGTTATTAATCAGTGAATCCATCCATCTATGCCGCAGCTATCAATGTCGCATATTTTATATCAGCTATAGAGATGCTGCAAGTTTTCACTATAGTTAAACCATGCCGTTTATTTTGGATATCATCCTTATGCTACGATGCTGCACTTATCTATACCGACATTAACATCTATAGCAGCAAGATGTTGCATATCTTCATAAAGAGGCACTGATGCCACATAGCTTAATTTTGACGTTATTACTTTAAGGCAAAAGTGTCGCATATGTATGTTACTTTCAAAATCGATATAAATGGCAATTATGCCACCTATTTTCTATACCGACATAAAAAATATTAATGACCTTATGATATTGATGCCGAAGGTCATAAAAGTCGGCATTTCCATATTTTCAAATTTTAAAGCTTTATACTATGCAAATTAAAGACAATGCCGCTTATATTCAGCGACCTATATATTTATGTTTTGCGAAATAAATGATTTTGGCCTTATGGCCTTATGCTTTATTAAATCAGATGCTCTAATATGATTTTGATATAGAAGGGGTGTGATAAACCATGCCGTCGATATTAGTGCCACACTTTGTCAACCTAATTTTTTTATTATATATAGCTTTATAGCCTAAGGTTTTAAAGGAAGATGGCCTCAAATTGATTTTGAAGCTAATGAAACCAATTTTATAAAAGCATATACATTGGCATAAAATTTAATATAAAATAAAGGGCTATAATGTTCTTGTTTCTAAGTATGATTTTGAGGGTTAAATCATTAATAAAGAATTATATTTTCAGGGAATAAAGAGGGTATTTAGCCGAGAATTTTACTAGTGAAATTATTATTCTTATCACCATTAGATAAATTATGACAGGATGAATTGACCCAAAGATTAGAGGCTAGAAAACTAGATAATAGGACTGCTGTAGGGTGACACCCTATACTTCAACTGCTAGCCCTTAGTTGATAATAGTCCATAATTCCAGTGTGTATGGCTTTGTTAAGAGTAAAGCTAAAAGTGGATTTACACACAAAAAGGAATATAGTTTATGTAGGTTATTGATATGCCTATAAAACCACTAGGTTCATAATAAGCCTAGAAAACTATGAGATTGACAGACAGTCATGTAACACATAGGTAATTGTGTTTGGGCTAATAGTGCAACTTCTTCTAATGGTAAGTTGGAGAATTTTGATATATCTGGTTGGTCCGAGTCATTCAAATAGGTTTTAGTCACCACGGGTAAACAAAGTAGAGACAAATAATCAGTTAATTAAGATAGATTAGCTAGGATTACCCATGTAGCATGCATGCATTTAATTATTCTATGTTTGTGTATCCACTGTGATTGTAGGAGCATGATTATGATAGACATATTTTTAGAGGATACCAGGGAAACCCAGTTCTGCTTAACGACGTGGTTATTTACAACCAAATTGGTCACAAAATAGGTTGTGTAGAGAAGTAAATGAAGAAAACTAAATAAAAACAAAGGAATGTAACAAACTAGTAAGAAAATCAAAGCAAAAAACAAGAACAACAAGATTTATAGTGGTTCCACGTCGATTGCTTGCATCCACATTGAATATTCTATTTATTGATTCATTATAACCTTGATTACAATAGCAAACAACAAGAAGTAAGAAAATAATGGAGGAAATTGATTACAATAAAGGTGTTATGTAACCAGCAGCGTAAATATCTTCATAATGGCCCATTAGGCCTATATTTGTAGGTGAAGGCGACCACCAATCTGTCTAGAACTTCGACAAAAGAACCTCCTCATCCATATGGGCCCACCATAGGGGGCGCTAGGCCTAAATCTCAATAGAGAGGGATCTGTACCGATCCCGCCATTTGTTGAATTTGGGGCAGCGATCCCTATGGTAGCTTCTTCATGCCTGAATATGATGGTGTCTCAAATATCACATTGATTGCGTGTGTGGAGCTCACACTTTTTCTTAATCTTTAGTTCGAACCAATTTTGATGCTATTACTGTCGAACCACTCTAATGGAATGTGGCGATCCCTAAGGTTCCATGGTGCTCTGCTGATCCCTTTAATACTCCATTCATTCATATTAATCACATGAAGTCGATCCCCTTGATAATCCATAATGCTATGTCGATTCATTATGCTTCATTATGTTTTGCCGATCCCTAGGAAGACGTATCAAGCCGAACCCTATTACAACTCAACATGCCAAACCCTATTACAACTCAACATGCCGAACCCTTATTTGATAACATATCATAGTGAACCAAGCCTAATCACCGATGTCGATCCCTCTAATATTCCATCCATATTGACTATCCATTCAAATGATTATGCTGACCCTCGGTAATCAACCTTGCTATGTCGTTCCATGCTAACTCAAGCTATTTTCCATACTTTATGCATCCTCCATCGTTCATCTATCAATTTTGTTCAGTACGAGCTTCGTATAGCCATTTGGACTCTACTTCCCAGTCCTATAGCCATCGTTATGGGGTCAACCCTTTTGATAACAATTGAATATGTCTTGCATGATCAATCAAATGTTGCTGGGTGATGATATTGAGTAAAACTTGCCTTCCAAAGTATGTCTCGTGAGTAATATGACGTGCTTTGAATCAAAAGAAAGGTCTGAATAGCTGGAAAGAAGTCTGTCCAACTTCCAAATTGATTGTTATTCCTTTATCGACTTTCAATAATATAAGTTTGATGTCGTATTCAATTAGCATATACGAATTCAGTTATGCGGGACTTATAAGCCTTCTATTATCCTATCCAGCCCTGAACTCGAAAGTTTCAAGTTTGATTGCAACTTCAATTGATTTCAAAAAAATTAACTCTCACATCGTTCCCATGCATAATCATATACATGTTTCCACTGTTGGCTCCCAAACATGTTCGAACATTCATAGATTGCCGCCAATTTTGATAGTATTCTGTATGTTCGTATTTGCAGTCGAACCTTTATGGTATCAATCGTCATTTACTTACAGTTATCCATCATTTTTTCTTTTCCATTTTTCGTTTTTTCCTTTTTCTTTCTTTTTCCTTTTTTTATTCTATGGAGGGATCGACATTCGACATGCCGATCCCTTCCTATGGCCACGGAAATAGGGGTCGGCAAGTTCAAGGTCGAACAGTCTTCATTCCTGACTTGGTCAACATGTTGCGACCGGTTATGTCGCCATATCTTCAGATACACACACACACACACACACACTCACACACACACACACACCCCCCAGTCTCCTCTCTTCTATTCCTTCACTTTTTGCTTTCCCAATTTTACTTCACTTGCTTTTGCATACTCATTCCTACTGAACAAGAATATTTCAAACTCCTTGAACGAATGATTCTCTACATTATTAGGCCTAAAATCTATACGAGAATTCAACCTTGCATCAAAGTCTCTTTCCCTTCATCTCAAATCCAACAAGCCCAAATGCTTGCCCCTAATTTCCACGTTTTGACTTAGGTATAAACTTGCGAAATTTGTTGAATTACTCGACTAGATTTTATTTTCCTATATGTTTGTGAGGTGGTGGGTTCAACCGTCTTTTAGGTAGATGGATTGATGGGTGGCATTATGATACAAGGGAAAGAAGAAGAACAAGGAAAAAGAGAAAAAATGGAGAAGTATGTTCGACTAAATTTTTTAGTAGGGAAGGAGCTAGGAAGGAAGGAAGAAAGATAGTGTTCGGTAGAGATGGTGCTTTGTAGTTTAACGGATGAGGAGAGTTGAGTTCTGGAATTGGTTGGACAGGGATCAGTGTAGGGTAGGTTAAAGAAAGGGATCGGTAGAGTGATCGGTGCTGGAGTTTTTGGTGAGCGATTGGACGGAATTGTCTAAATGAGCGATCGGTGTTGTTTCCTCTAGAGTAGGTATCGATAGGAAATAGTTTTGGTGAGAAGGATTGGTAATAGATAGTTAGATGAGGGACTGGTAGGAAACAGCCGGGGATATGAATCGATATTAAGGTAGAGGGATTGACATTTGACATTTAAGGCTAATTCAAACCAACTTGTTTGAACACTTAACATTATTTTGCCTTGCCGAACTCGAATATAAGATAACATTGGACAATATGACTTGCATACCTGGACTATCGAACTTAAGATTAACGATCAAACTTTCTAACTTCCCAATATGGACCAAGTAATCAACTTGGCTAATGAACTTAGACAACAGACTTCATAATTCAATATGCAGATAGTCCATCCCAAAGCTTTCGTTACCGATCAATTTTCTTACCAACTGAGATGGTTAATGAGGACGGTCTCTTTGGAAAAAACTCCAAGTCTTGTCATTTTGTTTTTGCTCTTCTGATTTCGAACTATTTATGCTTGTTTCACACTGCACTACACTGCACTAGTTCACACTTGACATGGGGGGAATATATTATTATTTCTAATCTTGATTTGCTACTGAGTATATCAGATATAGATCACAGATGCATGAAGTGTTCAATCAAAATGTCTTCTAATTTAGCGGCGAGACACATCAGTTTTGAAGCAAAATAAAGTTCCGTTGCTATATCCTGAAGGCCTTCTCCAAGCCATCATGTAGAACAACCTGAAGCTACTTGTCACGACCCAAATTTCAGCGTTCGAAAATCGACACCCGTACTTCACTGTAAATGCCGCAGATTCAATCGTTGAAATCTGACTCGTGCCGGAGCTTATAACACGTTAAGTACAACAACACAGCGGAAGAAAATGAACAATATCATTGATATACAACAGTTGATACAACAGGTAGACACAATCGAATATCAAATACAATTATAGATACGAGATACAGCGGAAATAACACAAGTAGATGGTCTAGGCTTTGCGACTATCGACGGCGAAAAGATAATTCCAATAAAATACCAAGTGAGAAGGCTAGAATCCAATATCTAGCAACTATTTTGCCAAGGCTCCAAAGCTAGAAAGACTCCAAACCAGAAAGTGAAAATCACCATCCATACTGAAGTGAAACTGCTCGATCCAAATGCAATTGCCAATATCCAAAGATTGAATGCTATCGAATCTGCACCTATTATTGGATTATCTGAAAAACCCAACTCTAGACTGCCCGTATGGAAAATTATGGGCAATCAGAGTTTAGGAAGGGAAAAATAAACTCTAGGCCAGTCATGGGACTGGTATGAGCAAAAAAATAATAATTTTATCTTTAAAACAAAAAACAAAAGATTTTCAAATTTAAATCCGCAATGCTTTTTTGGAAAATGAAAATGCCATCAGGCCTTCCGCCACACACACAATTTAAGCGCACACTTGGAGGAGATTTCTCCTTATGACAGTCAAAAATTCTTGATACGTGAAAATCATTTGGATATTATTATTAGTGCATAGTGTAGAAAAAATTTCAAAAGTATAATATTAATCTTAGCCAGCATACAACAATTATTGTATGCCTACTATAGCTACATCTAAACAGTGGTGACCACCATAAGTAAATGGCAGGTTATACAACTAAAATGGTACAAGGCGCGTATTGGATGATTGGATTTCCAACAAATGGTCAGGCTAAGGAACTTCCTCGTTAAATGGAACGCCTCTGGAGGGACGCCCTCAAGAACCAAAATGGTTCCCTACCGACACAAGGCCGGGTTACCCCTTTCCGGAAGTAACACCTAAAGATATGCCATCCCCGGTCGTAACCAACCTTTATCCGAGCGCTCGACACCAACAACCACAAAGTAATAAATTTGCAATAACCACATAGGTTAAATAAATAGTCTCTATACCATGATACCACCTCTATCCAGAAGAGATGGACATACCCTAGGGGCGCGACCCCTGCAACCTTGCCGCAACATTCCTGTTTCAAACATTTCCGGGTTCTGAGGCTCGACGAAGTGTCGTCCACAAAGCTACGCTTTTCACAAAGCCAAGCTTTGATCAACAAATGATCAGCAGCACTTCGTATGTCATATTACCAAATTGGGAATGTATCACTAGTAACCATCAACTACATAACCTTTGAGCTCGTACGTCTCAGAGAAGGGTGTTAAGCTAAGAGAATAAATCTCTGCCACCAAACAGAAATGTATTTGATAGAAACCAGCTTTACATCTCAAAATGTAACGTCAGACACACATTCATACAAATTTGTTCCGATTTCGAACAGAACTGAAGGCACTTCCAAAGAAGCCCTTGCAAATCCAGATAATCCCTAATCACGTCCGGACTGCCCATCACAATGGATGATCAAATCTCTAACCGGGGGCCAGTCGGTGCAGAGACATTTGACGGGTTATCCTTTCATTTTTGAAAATATTCGGTCTTCACAACCGGTCTTCAAATGCTATCCAAAACATCGTATCGTTATTCGAAATGGGTTATATGGCACAAAGGTCCTCTCCCGGCTAAACCGAATAATGAGCGCAATATTTAAAAACCATATGGATAATGGGATCTCAATTAAGTCACAACTTATTACCGCAAACTTTTCTTTCAAACGGTTTAAATCAATTACCATTTTTAAATCTTTAAACAAAATGATTTACTTCACAATGTTCACCAATCTTTCACAAAGATTCATTGATATCCCTTCAAAACAATTCCATTTCAAATTGGATTAACTCATCCAATCTTTAAATCAAAGATTCAATTCATAGCTTTCAATACAATTTCCCTTCCAAATCTTTTATACAAAAGATACACCATTTAAAATCCTCTTTAATTTCAAAACAAAGTTCAACAATCTTTCACAAAATTAATTCATAGCTTTCCAAACTATTTACGATTCAAATCTTTTTAAGTAAAAGATCCATTTCAGTTTAACAACAAGATTTACCAAATCTTTAATAAAGATGTCTTCCAAAACTATTTCTTTTCCATTTCAAACTTGAAATTTTTCAACACAAATTGAAAATCTTTTTATATGAAAGCTATTATTATTTGAAAACAAATAGCTTTCGTTTCGGAAAAATCCGATTACATTTGCGCAAGTTAAAGCCCTTCAAGTATAAAACTTGGGTTAAATTTAAATTCCGACAAACAATGCTTTTAAAATGGTTTAAAACCCATATAAACACATTTATAATTTGTATAACATTTTTAAACCATATTCTCAACATAGAATTCAATTTCAAAGCTTAAATTTAAATTCAAGTCAAACTATTTAAATTTCAAAACCTAATCAAGTTATTCAACACAACTTTTATCTTCAAAACTACATTTCAAAATTTCATACTTAACCAAAACTATTTGAATTCAAAATTCAACTTTAAAATCATTTCATAAATCTGTGACTTAACCAATTTCATCGTGCAATCCATATTTGTGTGTGTATGGTGCAGTCCAGGGGTTTTACACAATAATGCAACATTATTAATCATCACAATCTAAAAACAACAATTATAGATAAGCGGTATTGTAGCGACCCGACTTCCTATCTCCAGGAAATCGCATCACTAGTGAAGAAAGAAAGGGATAGAAGAAGAAAAGAAAGAGAAAGAAGAATAGAACAACATCAGAGAACTCACAGCGGAACGAATAAAATATAATATTTAACATAAAATATTACATAGTATCTCATTACATCAGAGTACACAACTTATACAACACATATTAGACAGTTATAAACATCTGTCTAATTCATACAATTCAACTATACAAGATACAGATTTTACCAACACAGCGGAAACATAATATATCTACACGTGGAAGCCTCCTGCTCCATTACTCCTCCAGAATTCGTCAAGCTAACCTGATCCACTTGACTACTCATACATAATATGAGTACCCAAGAGTTTAATAAAACAGAAAATAAACACTCGGGTCAGACAGGGGTCTGGTGTGAGTAAACGGGTTAAAGATTGCTTAACTTTAGAAAATCCTTTGAAAATAAAAGGTATCACGTAAGACTTCCCACACATAAACATGGAAAAGCTTTTACCTTACGCTAACCAAAACATTTGATAGGAAATCCAGTGATATTATAATAGTGTCTAGGGTTTTCAAGTAAATAAGAAATAGCTAAAATTGTTACATGATTAAATTCCAGCTACTAACCACAAAAGTGGGTAATACAAACAAAACCGTAGGGTCTCGTAGGGAAAATGGGTTTCCATCAATGACAGGGCTACTGGGGTACCACCCGCCACAGTACGTGGCCTAGATCACCGTACCGAGGATTACTCCCTTCATCCCCTGCAACACAAGGCCGGGACCATTCCTTACTGAACAGTCCCGAACAAGACAACCCCGACAGTTGTCCGGATCAACCTCCCCACACAGCCGAATATAAAGGGACTTCTAGACACGAGTAAATCTTGCTCTCCAGTGGGAGCTACCCACGCAGCCTTGCTGCACCTCCCCTGTTTTAGCCATTCCCGGTTGATGAGGCTTGAGGCTGCGATTACCTTTATAGGACACATCTATCTTAGAATGCTCATCGTCCACCCGACGATGTGCTGAAAGCATTCAATCCATACAAGTTCGTTCCGGGTTCGAACGAAACCGAAGGCACTATCTCGTTGCACTCATATTGGAATCACCCTCAGAGTCAACGACCATATCCCTTGCACTCTAATCTCCATCTCGAATCTATAAGTACCATTCCATCAAACTCATTACGGAATCACCCACAGAGTAATACTGACGTATAGCCCTTACACCTCGAGTCTTCACTTGCTCCACTTGGATTAACGACCTAACGTTTAATTGGAATCGATGTGGTTTTCGGATATCCAAATATGGAAACCCGATCCCGGTCTCACCGAAACCAAATGCCATTTTAATGTCCAAGTTGTACTTAAGGGATTTAAACAGTTTAACTTATTCAAGATGATATAAACAGATAGATGAATAATATTATCACAATAGATAATTCATATCAACATTCATCTCACAAAGCAGCATATCACTAATATCATAGTCATCCAAATCATCCAAATCATCCAGTGTCAACCAATCACCCAATATCAATCATCCATAGCAGAATTGATTAACTCTTAATCAATTTAATTAACCCTTATTAAATTAATTACTATCCTTTAATCATTTGGATTATCCTAATTCCTGCTTTATTGATTTATTACAAATCAAATTCATTAATCATCTCCTAATGACCTTCTTTAATTCATCTTCCCTGATTAATTATCCTTTAATTACATTCAAGTAATTATCCTATCCATATTCAGTAATTATCCTTTAATTACTATCATTAATTACAAAATTAATGATCCTACATAAATTAATTAACTATAATTAATTACATTAATCCTTAATTAATTACAGTTAATTAATCATACTTTAATTAATTACTTAAATTAATTACTTCATTAATGATATTAATTAATAATCTTTATTAATTAATAATCCTTTAATTAATTAAATAATTATCTTGTAATTAATCATCTCATTAATCATAAACAGCAATTAACAATTTGTAATTACTTATCTTAATTGATTAACTTCCTAATTAATTAACTTCTAATTTAATTGTATTAATCCTTGATTAATTAATCCAATTAATTAATCTTAATTACTTCATTAAGTAATTATTAATCAATAATTAATCCTTAATTAATTGCTTTAATAATTAATTACAATTTAAATTAATTACTCTTAGTAATTAACCCTTATTTAATCTTATTCATTAATTAATTAATCACATTAATTAATTAACTTAAATAAATTAAGTAATTAACTCTTAATTACTTACATAAGTAATTATCTCCAATTACTTCCTTTAATAAATCTTAATTACTTTCTTAATTAATTACTTAACAAATAATTAATTACATTGTTAAATAATCCTTAATTAATTAATTAATTAATCCATAATTAATTAACTTTAAACAATTATATTAATCCATTCTTTAATTGATAACATTAAGTGATTACTCTTTTATCACTTCCACTTTAATTACTTCCATAAGTAATTCCTTTCTTAATTACATTCAAAAATTTACCATTTATTTCTTCATTAAGTAATTAGACTTAATTAATTCATAATTAAGTGGTTATTAAAAATTAAATAAATGATTAACTAATTATTTAAAATTAATTAAATAAATAATTAATTAACATCTAATATTTCAAAATCCTAAATTAATTTGGAAAACATTAATCTTAATTAACTTTTACTTATTTACAAATTATTAAGTATTCTCAAATTCATATCCAAATAATTTAACTTTATTTATTTTCATAAATAAATTATTTGAATTAAATTTTAATAAATTAAAAAAAATTATTCAATTTGGTTTTCCAAAATCATAACAATAACCTTATTTTGAAAATAAGGAACTTAGAAATCAATTTCAAATTTAAAATACTTTAAATTATCTAACTTCAAACCTATTTATTTTCAATATGAATTGAAACTTCATTTTTAAATCATTATTTTAAAATTTAACTTAAACGTTAATTTAATACTTTAGATTCAAACATTTCCTTTTTTAAAATTAGAATTCAAAATTTACATAAGGTTAATTACCTCAAAAGAATCATTTTAAACAATTGTTGTAACGCCCCGAAAATTTTCGACTTTCGAAAATTCAACATCGATACTCACTTTATCGATTGCCGAGAAATCGAAGGCCCAAAACCCGAAATGTTATGGTTTAAGAAAAAGAATTTAAGAAAAGAGAAGAGAAAAGGATAGAAGATAGAGAGAAAAGAGAATAGAAAAAGATAGGGAAAAGAAAACAGAAAATAGAACGGAGAACAGAAAACAACAGAACAACATCAGAATCTCACAATTGGCAGCGGAACAACATATAATAAATAAATGAATAATCTTTAAACAAAGAACTATATCAGTTATTACATTTTATACATTACATTTCATTACATCATATCATCAGAGTGTACAACAACAACAACAAACAGTGCAGCGGAAAAAGAAATACTATATAAACTAGTAATACGCCATGCCATCCAGCTTGCCTCCAGCAACTGCAGAATATCCAGAATATCCTGATAAACCTAACTCTTAACTGCCCGTGTGGAAATTGGTGGGCACCCAGAGTTTAGGAAAGAAAACAATAAACTCCAAGTCAGTCATGTGACTGGTGTGAGAACTCAAAACAGTTTATTTATCTTTAAAATCAAAATAGAGGAATATTTTTAAAGTTAATTCGCAATGCTTTTAAAAATGAGACTACCATAAGGCCTCCCACACACACACACAATGCAAACGCAGAATCGGAGGAGATTTCTCCTTATGATAGTCAAAGATGCTTGATACGCATTTAAAATAATATTTGATATTATTACTAGTGTATAGTGTAGAAAAATTCATTTCGAAAGTAGAATATAAATCTTAGCCAACATACGACCATTATCGTATGCCTACTATAGCTACCATCCAAACAGTGGGGCGCCACCATAAGTGAATGATAGGTTCTACAACTAATACCGTACAAGTCACGTATTGTTTCTTTGGATTTCCAACGAATGATCAGGCCAAGGAACTTCCCATTGCCACATGAGAATGCCTCTGGATGGACATCCCCGAGAACCAAACCGGATCTCTACCAACACAAGGCCGGGTTACCCCTAACTGAGTAACAACTGACCGAATATGCCATCCCCCGGTCCTTTGGGACCTTTTCACCGAGCGCTCGCAATCAATTCACACAATCATAACAAAGTGTTTTCAACATGAGTAAGTATCTGGGCTCCATACCATGATACCACCCTTTTCCAGAAGGAAATGCACACATCCTAAAGGGCGCTACCCCTCATAACCTTGCTGCTTCTTTCCTGTTTTGACCATTCACGGGGTGTGAGGCTCGACGAAGTCACGTCCACAAAAACATACTTTATACAAAAGCCATGCTTTGGGTCAACAAATGATAATAGAAATGATCACTAAGATAGACGATCAAATAAACGATCCTATCACAAATAATCAACACAATGATCATTTACAGCAACACTCAGCATGTCACATTACCAAATTGGGAATATATCGCTGATAACATTCAACTACATAACCTCTGAGCTCGTACGTCTCAAAGAAGGGTGTTAAGCTAAAAAAATAAATTCTCCGCCACCAACAGAAATATATTTGAATGAAATCGGCTTTATATCTCAACTTGTAATGTCAGACATACAATCCATACAAGTCTGTTCCGGGCTCGAACAAAACCGAAGGCACTTACAAAGAAGTCCTTGCAATCCGGATATTCACAATCCTGATCGGATTTCCCATCACTTAGGGAGTCTCTATACCGTTGCAACTCAGTGCAGAGACAATCGACAGGTCATCCTATCGCTTTCGCAAATACCGGGTCTTCAACACCGATCTTCAATGCGATTCATAACGACGTATCACATATTCAGAATGGGTTATACGACCCCATGGTCCTTTCCCGGTTAACCCGAATAGTGAGCGCTTATTCAAAAATAAGTGTGGTATTCAAATTCAAACAAATCACATCAATTACCCATTCAAAGGGAAATATTGATAGTCGGTTATTGAACTATCAATGGATATGCACACATCACCAGTTTCCAAATAAATTTCCAAATTATTTATTTTCCAAAATATCTTTACTAGATATATAGTTTTCACACTTCAAAAATAAATCAATATTTATTTTTAGACAAATTCCACTTTCCTTTATAAATTCCTTAGTGAATTTATAATCCAAAATATCTATGAATATTCAATTTCAATTATTCATTTCAATATTCCTTTTCAATTTATCTTCAAAAAGATAAATTCTCAAAATATTCACTTTATATTGGAAAACATTTCCATACTTATTTATTCATAAGTAATTCACAAATTTTATTTATTTTCAACACTTAGAAAATATTCAACATACTTAAATCGAGATTAAGTATATACTTCATTCTTTAAGGAAATCATGCTCTTAAACATATTTATTTGGGTCAAAACGAATGTTGCGTAAAACATCGTTACAACAACCCAAAATCACTAGTATAGGGATTCGAAATTAAAATAGATATATAAATCCCAATACTATACAAAACATTTCCTTTCGGAAATCATTTACTATAACAACAGTGTTATAGTCCACCATTTCCTTTTATTTCTCGAAAACGTCTATTTCAACAATAGATGTTGAAATCTATGGTTTCGAATCTCAACATATTTAAAACATCGTTAGATCGTTTTCATTCAATTTAAAACATCAAATCTAAACATTTTCTTTAAAATATTATTCACTATTCAAAACGTGAATATACTTCATTAACCAATTTCATCCTTTCTATTCATTTTATTTCAAAGGATTATTCACAGTTCAAAACGTGAATATAACCCCATAAATAGGTTTCAATAATTTACTTATCAAAATAAGTCATTTCCGAATTTATAAAACAACGTTTATAAATCCCATTTCTAATTATTTTATAACAACTTCTTTTTATAAATTTTCTTTATTAACCCATTCGATTTATAACTCAATTATAAACTAAAGGTTCATATTATAAGTTAAATACTTATAATTTATTCGTTCACAAAAATCGTTCCTTTGAACTTCATAATTATAAATCTTATAACTTATAAGATTCAATTATTTATCCAAAACCATTCTTTTAATGACTTTATAAATTTTATAAACCTACTGTTTATAAAATTCCATTTATAATTTCACCGTTTAAAATTTTATAAATTCCATTCATTTACAAAATTCATTTTCACTTCATTCAAACACTTATAAAAACTCGTTTTATAATTTCAATATTTCAATTGATAAATATCCATTTATAAATCTCTAAATATAATTCAATTTATATTATTCTTTTAAAACGTCTTTAATCTCCTTTATTATTTCACCATTTTGATTCATAAAATAATTAAATTTTATAAATCCTATATTTAAATTTTTCACAATAAATTCTAAAATCCCGATTAAACTATTTTATAAATTCAATAGCATCATATTCTCAAAAATCAGTTTTTTTAACTATTTTTCTCAAAAATCATAATTTTTATAACTTTAAAAATTATAACGTTTATTTATTTAAAATAGATCAAATTCCAAACATATAATATATTTTCAAAAATCACTTTATACATTATTTTAAAATTCCAAAACTTGGTCCAATGATGCTACATATCAAATAGTCAATCACGACAACAACGATATCATATATCAATATGATAATCCATCAAATATCAAAATATCTGAAATCAAATAAATACTGTTGAGGAATCCAGTTGGATCCCTCCAACCTGTTTCCTGCATCACAAACATTAGCACAATACCAATTTCGCTCCAGTACGAAATTATCGCGGTATATGGGATTTAAATATTATCCGCTTAATGGACGGCGCAATAGGGTCTCATCCGCTAAACAAATAAATGCGGGAAATCAATAACTCCAATATATACATATGCCAATATATATATATTGCTATTATATATAATACCAATTTCACTGTTTATGAAATATTCGCGGTATATGTTTTTAATAAATAACATCCGCTTACTAACGGCGTATAATGTCTATTTTAACAATCAATAGATATCAATCATCATTCAAACATGCATTCAAATATTTTAAATCTAACTATTTAAAATAAAATCGAAACTGATTCGATTGAGTGAGAAGTTCTCACCTTGATTTTATTTCCGTTTTAGCGATTTATTTCGAATAAAATTAAACGGACGTTTAATTTTACCCAAAATTCTCACTAACTCCAAACGACTCCAATCCAATTTCATCGCGTAGTGCTCGTCCATACGATTCCAACGCAATTGGTTTCGCGCGTTTTCGACCTCGTATGAAAAAGATACGATTTTTCAAAGTTTACTCGAATTATACTCACTAAATTTACAACATAAATTAAATTTTTAAACCTAAACTAAATCCAGGCCGTTGATTCCCTTCAGATCCGTGCGTCTCCCCCTTCCCCTTTTCCTTCTTCGTTCACGCAAATATCACATAGCCGAACCCATTGCAAGATATTAGGGTTTGATATCTCACCACCTAAACGTTGCCGAAACCCCATCATCTCACCTCCATTCGAACGACCATTGCATCCCCTACGACCGCCCAGAGCAAAGTGGAGCTCGGTCATCTCCTCCTCCTCGAAATGCGTGCGTGATGGAAGGCCTTTGAGCCCAAATTCTCATCGATCTACAGCTCCGTTTCCAATCACAACCGTTGGATTCGTAGTTCGTGTTGTGCTTTACATCTTTCATGTTGGGAGATTCTTGAATCGTTGAGTGGATTGGAAGATTTGGAGGGAGGAAGTTAGGAGTTTTCTGGCCGTTCATGGGGCACTGGCGGCTAGGGTTTAGTATATTAAGTTTTTTTTTTTTAATTTATGAAGGGGTGGTGCTATTTATAGAGAATTTTCGAACACTATTCATCCGGAAATTCCGAACTCCGATTTACGGGCCATAACCAGCGTTTCTAGGGTTTACCCCGCGTTCCGGACACAATGGGACAGGTTTCGAAAGCTAATTCGGACATCTGTGTGAGTTATGGCAATAAACGTTCAATTTAAATTAAACCGATTTAAACGATTTTCTAGGCGTTTTAATTTGTACCGAACAAACGGTAAATCCAATTGACTTGAAATTTGAAACCTTGCAATAATATCACATTATGGATCCGATGAAACTGGTTTCATCGAAATCCGAGCCTTTTTGAAAAATGGCTATTTTAACTCGCCAAATTAAAATTAAAAATAATTCGATGCGTTTCGAGCTGCCACGATCAAACGGTAACTCCGATTGACACGAAATTTGAAATCCAGTAATAACTAACTATTACGGATCCAATGGAACTGGTTTCGTTCAATTCTGAGACTGTTCAAAAATTGACTATTTTCACTAGTCGATTTTAATATTAAAATATTCAATTTTCACAAATTAACTTTTAATTCGATTTTAAAAGTTCTAAAATATTATTCTAACTCCAATATGATAAAATAAAATTTTACAAATCATTTTCAATCATATTTAACTCAATTTTCAATTATTTCCATAATTTAACATATTAAATTATCGATTTAATTATCCAATCAAATTCAATTATTCAAATAAAAATTTATTTGACTTATAAATTCACTTATTAATATTTAAAATAAGTTAAATATCCAAATTTTAATTACTAAAAATTCTGGGTCGTTACAATTGTAAATTTTGAAATAACTTTGGTTAATACCTTTAAAAGTTTGATTTATATTTTAATTCAAAACAACATGTTTTAACTTGTTTTTCTTGTATAAACTTGTCTACACTATAATGTTTACTTCCATTATTCAAACACAAGTTGAATTTGCACTTAACATCGTTACAGGTCTAACTACAATCACTTCCAACCCAACTTGAGACAAACATCCTCCCCACTCGAGTTTGCCCCGAAGCAAAACCGAACAACCTCCACTTCGAGTCATCCCCGGTTACCACGCGAGAACCCCACGCTTCAACTCGTCTTCCCCAAAACTCCCATTCCCAGCCCAAAGCTTCCCCGTGCACACAACTGTGCTCATGCACCTAGCACGCCATCTCCGGCCAACGACGGTCATCATGACCATCCACGATAAACAAACGAACCACCACTACCTCGATCGAACACCCAGATCCAAGAAACTCACTTCGAATCAAAATCTCACTCTCGAGCACAAGTTTGCAAAACACACGAGCCACACAACCCATCATCGCCAGCCACTTTCTCACCGTTGACCAATGCCAACCCACCACCAAGTCGCCACACTCAAGTACATTGTCCACCCCAAAAATGAGCGAACTCGGTTCAACATACCCGCGGCCATGTCTCATTGATCATGCCGAAAGCAACAGCAAAACAAAAACCCTACTTCCTCAAAATTCCCTTAATTCACTCAATATAAAAATTCTTTTGGATTTTTTCTAACATCTACATCCTACTAACAAGCTTCAATCCAAGTTTTACACCAAATCACAGTATGGATCATCGGTAATTCACTAAAACCCAATTTACGAATAAACCCCAAATTCTCCCTATTAACACAATTAAAAATCATGGAACAAGTATTAAAAATCATGAATTTCCATTGCTATTCCAGTCATACAATCAAAATTTGAGTTTAAGTTCATAAATTTTTTAGCCCAAATTGATTTTCTATTGTAAATTTAAAATTCTGAGAAACTCATCTATTTTTAATTCCTATGATTATTTTAGATGATAAGTTATGTGATTATAAACAGTTTTCATTTACAAATCAATATCAAATTTGCATCAAAAATCAAGTTACAGATTTTTGAAGTATCTTGAACTGTTTTAGTAAACACAGTATCTATTTTGAATTTATACAGGCAATTCAACAATTAAATTCAACATGCATTTAAATGTAAAACGAATTTCATATAACATAATACAGATTAACACATGCATCAACATTCAATCACAAGTTGAACCAAAACTGTTTTTAAAACATTTACTCACCTGTTAAATTAAAGAGGCAGAGCACAGCACAGAGCAAGTTTTAACTTCCAGGCTTGAACTTTAATTTAGTAAATGCATTTGCTGATGAAGTGAATTCCTTTGCATGCTTCAATAATCTTTGATTTTCAGGTTGTAATTTGATTTAGTTGCAGATTGATCTTCAAAACAGGTTGAAGATTGAATTCCATTTGAATTTGCAGGCTTTACAATTGCAGTACTTTAAATTTGCAGTTTTCAGATTTGGTTTTGGGTTTTAAATTTGCAGGTTCTAGTTGAAGTGAGGAGCTTTGATTCAAGTTACAGATTTTGGAAGTTGTTTCTACTTTTGCCTTAAACATTTGAAAGAAAATAAACAAAGGAAAAAAAAATGAAAGAAAGTTATGTTTAAAAAAATAATAAAAAATAAAGACACTTGTTCTTAAAAATTACACTTGTCATTAGCATATTCTTAAAATTACAAGTGTTATAAAGATAGCTTAAAATGTTCACACATGTACATAAGGGTTTTAAATTAAATTTTTATTTAGTTTGAATGTGTATATACTTACTTATTTAATTTAAAATATATAAAAATACTCTAAAGTTAGTTATAATATAAATATCACCTTATACATGTATTTAAAACCTAAACATTTATATTTATACATTTATAATCATTTAGTTCAAACATTTTAAAGAAAACAAAAATAAAATATTAATTAGATCCTATTTAAAAGAAAACAAAACAAAGCTTCAATTTAAATATTCATTAATATATAATTTATTAATAGATTAAATTAAATTTCAAACAATATCAAATTATAACATATGCTTACATATAGTACAATTTGAAAATTCAATTTTTAATTTAAAAAAAAAAGAATATTCCATTCACAATATATATCAACACATATATATATTATAAATAGAATAAAATTTTATTAGCTTTGGGAAAACAATTCTTATCAATATTGCCATATTAAAAATTTATTAACTTTTAAAAGATTAAATTTACCAAATTTAAATTAAAACTATAAAGAAAATTTATCAAATCAATTAAATTATTATACAGATTATTAAATCGATATTGCCCAAAATTCCGGGTCGTTGCAATCCTCTCCCCTTAAAAGAATTTCGTCCCCGAAATTTAAAAGCAAAGTTAATTTAATAACCCAGCAAAGATTTTAATTCAATTAGCAAAGCATATCCTAACAATCAATTAGTAACAACCAAAGCAATCAATCACACAAACAAACTTAACTAATTATCCTGACATACATCAGAATAAAACTCTAATACTATTTCGAGTTTCCCAAGTATAAAACACCAGGAGACTCGCTCTACAAAGCTAAACAATCTAACTATACCACCAAAATCCAGAGCTTCTCTCTTCTCTAGATCCACCAATCCTGAACAGAACACCAGACTATACTCAAATCCAGCTCCAATTGAACTACAGATTCAACAACCAATAATGAATCTTACACGTATTCCCTCAGAGATACATGAAATAAAATGAACTCCAGCTATCCAAACTGGCAATTCAATCTTATAAACAACAGATCTTATCTTATCAGAACACCGATAAGAAATCTCAAATGCCTTAGCACCAGCCATCCACTCTTATCCAATTTCTTCTCTCTTAACCAGAGAAATCCTAACAACAAATGAAATCTCCAACTTCGAATACCAAAATCTTCATCTCATATCTGTATATCTCAACAGACAATCATGGGCTGCCAATCTCTTCCTGATAAGCTCATCCTATGCTGATACTTCCAGAAACAATTAAACCAAAGCAAACTAGCTTCTGGATCCTATTCAACAGAAAAGTCTTTATAATCCATCGAAATCCAGAACTCAAGTTCTACTACTCAAGCAATAGCAAACAGAACTTATTTCCTTCCTTGTACAGCTGCTAGCTTGCTTCCGCTGCACAACTCTGATTCTGAAATAGAGGAGAATACTGTTGATGAACATGAGTACAACTTATCCAATATATACCATATACTTTGTTCATCAAATCCATATAATCTTAGTGACACATCCCACTTGGTCACACAACCTTACACAGAATCCAATTCAAAAACAAAATCTAACCAAATTCAAATTCCCAAAAATAAATTCTTGAGCTGCTACACCAACTCTACTTCCCAAGGACCATCCTACAACCAGGCTAGCTACCATAATCACTTCTGGAACCAAAACAATATGGAACTCAATTCCAGATGCAGACGACCTTCTGATTACTCTAGCAGTTCCTACTTCCTCATGAGAATCCTCAGTCTCAAATAAAAGAATGCTCAAGAAAATTCCAAACCAATCGCAAGTCACTTTTGCGATCCAACCAAATTCGAATTCCAAAGAAACTGTCCTCTCTTTACCAATTAGAACAGCTTAAAGCTTTTCCAAACAAGGTTAATTTTTCAAGAAAACTTCCACAACTGCTCGTGCTGCTGATAGAAGAACCAATAAGATTTCTGAACCATCGGAAAAACAACCAACACTGCAGCTTCCAAACTCTATCTCGATGATAATGCAAAGGCTAAAAGATCTTCTCGTCAGCACACCGAACACTTCGAGATGACCGCTACCACAGCTATCCAAAGACTTCTAATCCAAACGCTTCTCGAAAACCAAAACTATCTACAAACCACACAACAGACCTTTGAGATGGCAGACAACCCAAAAGAAACTCGGACTCCAAACCAAACATCAGCATCTCGCTCTTCTTAAAAGTTGACAAATAAGACCATGCCGAAGCGAAGCAACTCATAGACCTTAGTCTCATATTCCAGAACAGCCAACCTCCATACTGAAGATCCAGATAACTTCTATACAGACGAGTCTTTCCTGAGGCAGGTAAAGACTGCTCCTCAACCAATCTAAAACTGCTCAAAGAGAAAAATTCTCCGGAAATATTCAAGAATACTGCATCTCATCACGCAGTTACTAAGATACCATCACTTACTTCTGCACTTCCATCAAATCCAAACTCAAGAAAAATTCGCTCACCCAAGCGAAATCCAAACTTACACTTCAAAGATAAACTCCGAATCTTCAAAAGATTTCCTTTGGATATCAGAGAAATCCTTATTCCAAACTACAAATCTCACTCGAGACGGTATTAGGTCTACTGTCTCGACAAATACTTCAAACTTCAACATATGGACCTCTACCATCAGTGGTAATCGTGTTACACACACAAACCACTACTCCACTATCTACCTCTAAAACTTATGTTGGAAAATCCGAACAGATAACCCAACAGATCAGGTAGATATATATATATATATATAGTTATATATAAAAATTACAAGTACGCTCTCTCAAGGAAAGACACCACTACAGAGCCTAGGTATTCATTCAACCTAATGCTCCCTAAAGAAAAACACACTTCAGAGCTTAGGTATTCGCTCAGCCTAAAGCTCTGATACCAACTGTAGCGACCCGACTTTCTATTTTCAGGAAATCGCATCACTAGTGAAGAAAGAAAGGGATAGAAGAAGAAAAGAAAGAGAAAGAAGAATAGAACAATATCAGAGAACTCACAGCGGAACGAATAAAATATAATATTTAACATAAAATATAACACAGTATCTCATTACATCAGAGTACATAACTTATACAACACATATTAGACAGTTCTAAACATCTGTCTAATTCATACAATTGAACTATACAAGATACAGATTTTACCAACACAGCAGAAATATAATATATCTACACGTGGAAGCCTCATGCTCCATTACTCCTCCAGAATTCGTCAAGCTAACCTGATCCACTTGACTACTCATACATAATATGAGTACCCAAGAGTTTAATAAAACAGAAAATAAACACTCGGGTCAGACAGGGGTCTGGTGTGAGTCAACGGGTTAAAGATTGCTTAACTTTAGAAAATCCTTTGAAAAGAAAAGGTATCGTAAGACTTCCCACACATAAACATGGAAAAGTTTTTACCTTACGCTAACCAAAACATTTGATAGGAAATCCAGTGATATTATAATAGTGTCTATGGTTTTCAAGTAAATAAGAAATAGCCGAAATTGTTACATGATTAAATTCCAGCTACTAACCACAAAAGTGGGTAATACAAACAAAACCGTAGGGTCTCATAGGGAAAATGAGTTTCCATCAATGACAGGGCTACTGGGGTACCGCCCGTCACAGTACGTGGCCTAGATCACCGTACCGAGGATTACTCCCTTCATCCCCTGCAACACAAGGCCGGGACCATTCCTTACTGAACAGTCCCGAACAAGGCAACCCCGGCAGTTGTCCGGATCAACCGCCCCACACAGCCGAATATAAAGGGACTTCAAGATAGGAGTAAATCTTGCTCTCCAGTGGGAGCTACCCACGAAGCCTTGCCGCACCTCCCCTGTTTTAGCCATTCCCGGTTGATGAGGCTTGAGGCTGCGATTACCTTTATAGGACACATCTATCTTAGAATGCTCATCGTCCACCCGACGATGTGCTGAAAGCATTCAATCCATACAAGTTCGTTCCAGGTTCGAACGAAACCGAAGGCACTATCTCGTTGCACTCATATTGGAATCACCCTCAGAGTCAACGACCATATCCCTTGCACTCTAATCTCCATCTCGAATCTATAAGTACTATTCCGTCAAACTCATTACGGAATCACCCACAGAGTTATACTGACGTATAGCCCTTACACCTCGAGTCTTCACTTGCTCCACTTGGATTAACGACCTAACATTTAATTGGAATCGATGTGGTTTTCAGATGTCCAAATATGGAAACCCGATCCCGGTCTCACCGAAACCAAATGCCATTTTAATGTCCAAGTTGTACTTAAGGGATTTAAACAGTTTAACTTATTCAAGATGATATAAACAGATAGATGAATAATATTATCACAATAGATAATTCATATCAACATTCATCTCACAAAGCAGCATATCACTAATATCATAGTCATCCAAATCATCCAAATCATCCAGTGTCAACCAATCACCCAATATCAATCATCCATAGCAGAATTGATTAACTCTTAATCAATTTAATTAACCCTTATTAAATTAATTACTATCCTTTAATCATTTGGATTATCCTAATTCCTGCTTTATTGATTTATTACAAATCAAATTCATTAATCATCTCCTAATGACCTTCTTTAATTCATCTTCCCTGATTAATTATCCTTTAATTACATTCAAGTAATTATCCTATCCATATTCAGTAATTATCCTTTAATTACTATCATTAATTACAAAATTAATGATCCTACATAAATTAATTAACTATAATTAATTACATTAATCCTTAATTAATTACAGTTAATTAATCATACTTTAATTAATTACTTAAATTAATTACTTCATTAATGATATTAATTAATAATCTTTATTAATTAATAATCCTTTAATTAATTAAATAATTATCTTGTAATTAATCATCTCATTAATCATAAACAGCAATTAACAATTTGTAATTACTTATCTTAATTGATTAACTTCCTAATTAATTAACTTCTAATTTAATTGTATTAATCCTTGATTAATTAATCCAATTAATTAATCTTAATTACTTCATTAAGTAATTATTAATCAATAATTAATCCTTAATTAATTGCTTTAATAATTAATTACAATTTAAATTAATTACTCTTAGTAATTAACCCTTATTTAATCTTATTCATTAATTAATTAATCACATTAATTAATTAACTTAAATAAATTAAGTAATTAACTCTTAATTACTTACATAAGTAATTATCTCTAATTACTTCCTTTAATAAATTTTAATTACTTTCTTAATTAACTACTTAACAAATAATTAATTGCATTGTTAAATAATCCTTAATTAATTAATCCATAATTAATTAACTTTAAACAATTATATTAATCAATTCTTTAATTGATAACATTAAGTGATTACTCTTTTATCACTTCCACTTTAATTACTTCCACAAGTAATTCCTTTCTTAATTACATTCAAAAATTTACCATTTATTTCTTCATTAAGTAATTACACTTAATTAATTCATAATTAAGTGGTTATTAAAAATTAAATAAATGATTAAATAATTATTTAAAATTAATTAAATAATTAATTAATTAACATCTAATATTTCAAAATCCTAAATTAATTAAGAAAACATTAATCTTAATTAACTTTTACTTATTTACAAATTATTAAGTATTCTCAAATTCATATCCAAATAATTTAACTTTATTTATTTTCATAAATAATTATTTGAATTAAATTTTAATAACTTAAAACAAATTATTCAATTTGGTTTTCCAAAATCATAACAATAACCTTATTTTGAAAATAAGGAACTTAGAAATCAATTTCAAATTTAAAATACTTTAAATTATCTAACTTCAAACCTATTTATTTTCAATATGAATTGAAACTTCGTTTTTAAATCATTATTTTAAAATTTAACTTAAACGTTAATTTAATACTTTAGATTCAAACATTTCCTTTTTTAAAATTAGAATTCAAAATTTACATAAGGTTAATTACCTCAAAAGAATCATTTTAAACAATTGTAAATTTTGAAATAACTTTGGTTAACACCTTTAAAAGTTTGATTTATATTTTAATTCAAAACAACATGTTTTAACTTGTTTTTCTTGTATAAACTTGTCTACACTATAATGTTTACTTCCATTATTCAAACACAAGTTGAATTTGCACTTAACATCGTTACAACTCTAACAACAATCACCTTCCAACCCAACTCGAGAAAAAACATCCTCCCCACTCCAGTTTGCCCGAAGCAAAACCGAACAACCTCCACTTCGAGTCATCCCCGGTTACCACGCGAGAACCCCACGCTTCAACTCGTCTTCCCCAAAACTCCCATTCCCAGCCCAAAGCTTCCCCGTGCACACAACTGTGCTCGTGCACCTAGCACGCCATCTCCGGCCAACGACGGTCATCACGACCATCCACGATAAACAAACGAACCACCACAACCTCGATCGAACACCCAGATCCAAGGAACTCACTTCGAATCAAAATCTCACTCTCGAGCACAAGTTTGCAAAACACACGAGCCACACAACCCATCATCGCCAGCCACTTTCTCACCGTTGACCAACGCCAACCCACCACCAAGTCGCCACACTCAAGTACATTGTCCACCCCAAAAATGAGCGAACTCAGTTCAACATACCCGCGGCCATGTCTCATTGAACATGCCGAAAGCAACAGCAAAACAAAAACCCTACTTCCTCAAAATTCCCTTAATTCACTGAATATAAAAATTCTTTTGGATTTTTCCTAACATCTACATCCTACTAACAAGCTTCAATCCAAGTTTTACACCAAATCACAGTATGGATCATCGGTAATTCACTAAAACCCAATTTACGAATAAACCCCAAATTCTCCTTATTAACACAATTAAAAATCATGAAACAAGTATTAAAAATCATGAATTTCCATTGCTATTCCAATCATACAATCAAAATTTAAGTTTAAGTTCATAATTTTTTTAGCCCAAATTGATTTTCTATTGTAAATTTAAAATTCTGAGAAACTCATCTATTTTTAATTCCTATGATTATTTTAGATGATAAGTTATGTGATTATAAACAGTTTTCATTTAAAAATCAATATCAAATTTGCATCAAAAATCAATTTACAGATTTTTGAAATATCTTGAACTGTTTTAGTAAACACAATATCTATTTTGAATTTATACAGGCAATTCAACAATTAAATTCAACATGCATTTAAATGTAAAACGAATTTCATATAACATAATACAGATTAACACATGCATCAACATTCAATCACAAGTTGAACCAAAACTGTTTTTAAAACATTTACTCACCTGTTAAATTAAAGAGGCAGAGCACAGCACAGAGCAAGTTTTAACTTCCAGGCTTGAACTTTAATTTAGTAAATGCATTTGCTGATGAAGTGAATTCCTTTGCATGCTTCAATAATCTTTGATTTGCAGGTTGTAATTTGATTTAGTTGCAGATTGATCTTCAAAACAGGTTGAAGATTGAATTTCATTTGAATTTGCAGGCTTTACAATTGCAGTACTTTAAATTTGCAGTTTTCAGATTTGGTTTTGGGTTCTAAATTTGCAGGTTCTAGTTGAAGTGAGGAGCTTTGATTCAAGTTACAGATTTTGGAAGTTGTTTCTACTTTTGCCTTAAACATTTGAAAGAAAATAAACAAAGGAAAAAAAATGAAAGAAAGTTATGTTTAAAAAAAAAAAAGATACTTGTTCTTAAAAATTACACTTGTCATTAGCATATTCTTAAAATTACAAGTGTTATAAAGATAGCTTAAAATGTTCACACATGTACATAAGGGTTTTAAATTAAATTTTTATTTAGTTTAAATGTGTATATACTTACTTATTTAATTTAAAATATATAAAAATACTCTAAAGTTAGTTATAATATAAATATCACCTTATACATGTATTTAAAACCTAAACATTTATATTTATACATTTATAATCATTTAGTTTAAACACTTTAAAGAAAACAAAAATAAAATATTAATTAGATCCTATTTAAAAGAAAACAAAACAAAGCTTCAATTTAAATATTCATTAATATATAATTTATTAATAGATTAAATTGAATTTCAAACAATATCAAATTATAACATATGCTTACATATATTACAATTTGAAAATTCAATTTTTAATTTTCAAACAAAAGAATATTCCATTCACAATATATATCAACACATATATATATTATAAATAGAATAAAATTTTAATAGCTTTGGAAAAACAATTCTTACCAATATTGCCATATTAAAAATTTATTAACTTTTAAAAGATTAAACTTACCAAATTTAAATTAAAACTATAAAGAAAATTTATCAAATCAATTAAATTATTATACAGATTATTAAATTGATATTGCCCAAAATTCCGGGTCGTTACAGGTATAAACCTATAACGCTTATCTTTATTCACAGACTCACAGATAAATTACATTCATCACATCTCCATTATATTCATATCATAAAGCATCACATCACACAATTCAACATTCAATTGAATCCAAACATCCATAAGGGAGATTAATTAATCATCTGATCAAATTAATTACTTATGAATAACTACTAATCCTGATTAATTAATATTAATTAATTACAAACCATCTTAATTACTTAATCCTTAATCATTTATTAATTAACCTTTAATAATAAATTAATCAACTGTAATTAATAAATAATCAACCTTTAATCATTAAATAATTGACCCCTAATTATTTATCCTTAATTACATTAATTTATTAACCCTTCATTAATTACCATTTAATTAATTAGCCCTAATTACTTTCATTAAATAAATCTTTAGTTAATTAATTATCCTCAAATTAATTAATAAATCAAACAAATTAATTATCCTTAATTGATTATAATAAGTAATTATCCCTAATTACTTAATTAACTTTAACCATTCATTGATTACTTTTAACTAAGTATTTATCTTTACGTAATTAATTATGATTTAATTAATTTTCCTTAATTAATTATAATAAGTGATTATCCTAATCACTCAATCAATTTTAACCATTAATTACTTTGAATTAATTTCCTTAAGAAATCTTTAATTTATCACATATATTAATCACTTAATTAACCATATTAAATAAATCTTTAAGTAATCAAATATTTAATCCCTTGACAAATTAACCTTAATTATCCATCCTTTAATACATTAAGTAATTTCATTTACTTAAATTTGAAAATAATCAAAAATTTATTAAGATAATTAACTTAATACAAAATTATATAAACCAAACAAGTTTTAAAACAATTAAATTTTTAAAATTTAAATACATGAAAACTTGCTTAATACTTTACTTTTGAAAAATTAATTTATATTTCTTAAAACCTTATTGTAAAACTTGTTTAAAATTTGAAACTTAATTTATTTTCCTTTGGAAACTTATTTAGTTTAAATATGCTTTGAAACTTTGTCTAAATAAAGATTTACTTTGTAACTAAAAAAATATTGTATTTTACAATCTGAAACAATATTTATTTTTTTCTTTTAAATTTGAAATCTGGTAACAGGTTAAGCAAACCCGAGCCTATTTTAAATTCTTCCCGAGCCAAATGCAATTGTACCCGAGTTCGACTTTGGGTTTCCCCACCTTCCATTTGCTTTGAGTAAAACGCATGCTCTCACGTGCTTGAACCTGAGTAGCCATCGTCTTCTTCACCTACCATGCTTTCCAGATGCACAAGTTTCGCGCGTGCACGTTCAAAATTCATCGGAGCGATTCTGATCATCGTGACAACACCCGGCACGTCGATGCACACGCCCCCAAGTCGAGTCAACCATCCAGCAAATCGATCGTGCCTAGAAAACAAAATTGAGCAAACAAACACCTAACTGGAACCAACCCCGATCCATAAATCCACCTCGTAAAGCCACCACCGGCCACCAGAATCGACGCGAGCTTGGCCAAAGCTTCCTGCACGACAACCATTCCATCCCCCCAGGTCCGATCGACCATATAGCTTCGATGACATTGCAATTTCCTCGGGAACCATTTTGACTAAAAATCCAGTTCAAACCCTAAATCCACATCGTTCCATTTCCTTGATCACTTATAAATTCCATTTGAATTTTTCCGTTGATCCTTGATCTTGAACCATCATCTGACCCAAGCATGATGAACTTCATCTCACCGTTCAATGGAATTTGACAAAAATGTCATTTCCGTTCCACTTGTAATTTCTCAAATTTTAATAAACAAAAAAATCTCGATTTTATTATCTAAACTCATCATTCTATAAAACAATTCAATTTATGAATTCCAAACTAGAGATTAAAATGATTTAGTTTTATCATTTTCCAGAAGTCCGCTATAATAATTTATTTAGAAATAAATCCTTAACAAATACAGTTGGAATTATTTTTAAAATTAGTATTATGTTGTTAGAATCAACTTTTATTCAAAGATTATCACCTAAAACAAATTAAGGAAGAAGTATTTGAATTTCTTTATGGGTTTAGTCTGTTAAAATGTTAAACAGAGGAAGAAGAAAGTGTATACACCCTTGTAACAGACATGCATATCATCATCCGTAAACATGCACATACATGCAAGCATAATCACATCATCAATCAAGCACATTTGAGATCATACTTCACAGATCATTCAGACATATATCAGGTTGGGTTTGCTCACCAGCAATGTGAAGAATAGAGGGGCTCTGAAAACCTAGAAATTCTATTTTTAAACTTGAGGTTTGATCTGGCACTTTGAATTTGAACTGATCTTGCATGATGTATATGAGTTGAATCTCTACTTAGCTTGATTCCAGCTTGAGATGATGCGGATCTTTGATTTGAATTTATAACTTCAGCTTGAAAGTGGTAAAAGTTGTTTGTTGTAAAGATATGGAATGCTTTGCCATTTAATTTTATTTCTTCTCAGGTTAAAGCTGAGAATGGTTTGATTCAACTTTTGATTTTCCTTTGAAGTTATTTGCTGATATACTTTCTTCCCTGATTTGTGTTTCAGGTTTTGATTTTGATTGCTTTCACACTTGAAAATCTCAGGTTCAATTCTAGTTTGAAGATTTTGAAAACAGGTTTTTTTTTAGCTTTGATTTCCTGTTTTCATTTCTAGATTTGTTTCTTCTTTCAAGTTTTGAGAAAGGTCAGACTAAGAATAACCTAACCATTTTCTCTAATACATGTTTTCATAAATTCAATTTTTAAAATAAAATGCCACTTGTAATTGTTGAACCAACACTTGTCATTTGCTTGTATTAATATTTTACAAATGTACTTAGTATATTTACAAATGTCTTAAAAATGCATTTTTATGTTTCAAACCCTTTTATATTTTTATTTGTTTATATAGATTTATGTTTTTATTATTTCCAAATGTATTATGTTTTATAAATTCTAAAAGATACATATGTATATATTTTTAACCTTACACTTATTACTTTCAAATAGCAATTCAAAAATTATTATATTAAATTAAAATTTTAACTTTCAAATAGCTATTGAAAATTTACTATATTGAATTCCAATATAACTTTCAAATTTCATATATATATATATATTATTTACTAACTATATTTATTTCCAAATATATAAGAAAAGCATTTTAAATCTTAAATTAAATCTTACTTATATATTTACAAACCAATTTTATTCATATATATATTTTCTTATTAATTTCCAAAAGATATGTATATTTTAAAACTTTTATTAAACCCTGTTTTAATATCTTATTATATTTACAATTCTAATTATATACTTATATAATATTTTTCAAAATATAAAACTTTTAAATCCAATTAACGTTATAATAAGTTTTATTCTCAAATTCCCAATCCAATATATTATTTAAAACATTTATTTTAAAATTCCAAATTCAAAAATTAATATAAAATCAATTTGTATTTATAAATGAATAAACAAATAAATATCTATTTAATTTGGAAAATACCAAATTAATTCACAATTTAAATTTCAAAAAATTAAATTAATTACCAATTTAAATTTGATTTAAAAACAGGAATTTTAAACTTCTAATCCACAAATCGATCTCTTTTTCGATATTCTAGTTCTTCGACAGAAACCATCAGCCTTGCTCCTGATGCCATTGAGGGTGCCATTGTCCTTGATAACCCGGTTGACTCACAAGCTTCTCGAATCGACAGAGCCGCTCTTCCTCGGTTATGTTCCATCCACGGGATTCTGTTTGAGGATATTTTAGTTTCTACGAGGCAAGGCAAACCTCACTTGCTCCTGGTCGGATAAACAGAGTGCAACAAATTCATGTGCTAGGCTGGATGCATTCCACCTCTTAGCACCTTCATTCGGGTGATCTTGAAGTACCTTGGGATTGCCACTACTCAATTACATCCCAACAACTACGCTTTCATTCATGGGACTATCTTTCTATTCACGAATGTTCGTTCCGTCCACCTACTCCCGAGGATATCAGATTTATTTATAACTTAAAAAGATGATCGAGAAGCCCTTTTATGCCTTCCTTGATCCTTCATCGAATTGTCGGGTCTTGATGGGTGCTTGGAACAAGCTTTCGTTATTCAAACACGAATGGTTCTACATGCAACGTCCTCCTAGATTCACAAGAAGATTGTTAGAAGGACGTAAATGTTACTCCCACTTCTCCCTTAAGTTCACTGAATTAAGTAACAACTTTTCCCTTTAAACTTGCTAACATCCGAAGTTCTTTCAAGTGTTCATCCACATCCCAAAGGCTTTGAGTTCTCTAGAGCTATTGCCACCATCCGCGCTACCCCCATTGAGGACCGAGATATCGAATTCCTTGTAACTGACGAACTGCTATCTTTTTTTGGGCTATTGGAAAACGGCTATAGAACCGGACTTCCCGGAAGTAACGGAGTTCCAAAGATTGTTCCAGATCGAAGAGAGGAAACAATCAGTCCCATGTGCCCCCTTTGGAGGGGAATATGGAAGATATAGAGGAGGAAAAAAATCAAAGATTCTCACATGAGATCCTAGGAGATGATGATGCGAGACTTGGAAAACCGCCGATGGTTGGTCCTTCGTAAGTAGGGCAATCATAAACACCTCTAAAGACAAAGAAGAAGTTAGTGTTCTGGCTACGCAGAAGAAAAACTGCAACAGGCCTGGAGTTCGCTATTACTCCTCTTGAAGAGGAATCATCTTCCCAGCATTTGGAAAGCTCATTAAAGGACTCTCCAATATCCAAATTCCTAATGACGTTATATCTTACGACTTTCAAAATATATACTTCGAAGGACTGAACTTTCCTACAAAAATCAATGAAGGTGCCAAACCTTCTAATAGAGGGGAGAGCACACCCATGAATAAAGCTACAGTTACCGTCCCCTTCGGGGGAACACTCGGACACTCACAATCACATGCACTCCCCTACAAATTTGTTAATGGTTTCTCATATGAAAACTCCTAATATGGCCTTATTTGGTCTTTATAGGTGCCATGTCTCAATCACGAGCCTTCGATCGTCCTCGAAGCCTTTCTGCTTGTCATCGCCCAAGCCGGGATTTTGAGTCCACTCGACGTAGACAAAAGAATGAAGGGTGAGACAAAGATTATTATTCGACGGAGTCTTATTTCTTTTCCAAGAATAAGACTCAATCTTACTCGTCTCACTAGGGTAAATATTCTAATCTTTGGGTTCAGAGTGGAGGAGCATCTTCTTATCATGGCCCTCATGAGAAAAACTCTAGCTCTTCGAGTTCAAGACAGTCTCATGAGCACCGATATGGAAAGCACCACTTGCCACTTCTAATCCACCCCTACCTGCTGCTGCTCCATACTCTTCTATAGTATAAAAGTTGGCTGAACATAAAGCCACTTTCTCGAAGATTTGCTTTGATGGTCTCAAATTCCTCTCTTATATTCAAGTTATCCCTGGGCATGCCAAGGAGAGTTCTTTAACCTATGTGAATGATATATTCGTTCAACATGAATCATTCATTCATTTGGTAGAGAAATTTTTTGTAGTCTCCATAGAGCATCAGCATGAAATCAATCATCTGAAGTTGGAGGCTATTCACGACAAAGATATAATCAAGCATCGGGAAGCTGAGTTGCTTGATTTCAAAACCCAACTTGCCGAGTCTGAAAAGAATGCCAAGGAGGCGGTAGAGGTTGTGAGCCGTTTGGAAACTTCACACAAAATAGAACTCGACGTGGCACTTCAACACAATGGAAAACTTGACTTAGAAAAGGACTCCTTGTAAAAGGAGAAAGAAGCTTTAGCACACCACATCGAGTAGCTCAAAGAATTGTTGAAAAAGGAGAGGGAGGAGAAGACTGAGGCCCAGGAGGAGTCATAGAAATACAGCTAATAAGTTGTTGAGGCAAGGAGTTTAAAAACAAAACTTGGCAAACAATTAACCAAAATTGAAGCTCTGAAGGAAGAAGCCCGAAAAGAGGGCAACAAAGAGATGTTTGAACAAGCCAAATCCTAGGCGGTGGCCGCTATTGAATTCGGTAGGAGCGAAATTAAGGACTTATTCATTCCATTGATTATCAAATATATTGCGAAGGTCCTACACCACCATGATTTAAGCTTACTTGGCAAGGGTTGCCTTGAATCGCTTGTTAAAGTTTGGGAACATATCATTAAGATAAAGAAAGAAGAGCTGGGAGAAGCCAAATTTAATGCAGAAGAACTAGTGAGAGAAGTTCTTCGAGAAAATGAGCCGTCAGATTTGACCGCCACTAAACTTCAATTTTTCAAGGCTCCAGCACCTACTAAAGATGGAGAGGACATCGTTGAGTCTTCTGGAACTGATCCTAAGTGTTTCTCTCCAACCCAAGTAGTTGGACCGTCAATTTCTCATGACATGGGGTAGATTCTCAGCTATGATCCGAACAAGCCTGACTTTGGACCACAAATATTATCTCCAATCCTAGAAGGAGGCACTGCGGCAACTATAGAAAGTCAACCGGATGCTAGTATCGTACTAAACTTCCCTGTATGTGAAATGTTCTTGATCTTCACATGTAATGGCTTTTAACTAACATCCGTGTTTTGATAAACTTTGTAGGTCCTTCGAACTCCAATCTGACTCCTAAAAGTGGTGCATCTATGGAACTTCATGAGAAACCTGCCGTGCAACCGGCTGTTGTTGAAGTTCTGAGGCCCGATTCCCAAATCATCGATGCTCTTGATGAAGAAAAAACAGAAGATCTGCTTTGACCAATGGCCCTGATGATGTGATAATTATTGGCTCTACAAAGCAACTACTGAAACCAGCATGAAGGAGAGGATTGAGATGGAGGAAAAGTTGAAATGATAAGTTAAAGGTGAGCCCACCAAGGTGGAAGTTGAAGATTTAGATCTTGTACCATTGCAAGTTATTCCATCGGGAGGGTTAATTCCTGGTGAAATCCCTCCTTCTTCGACAAGCACTTCGACTAAAGGTGGCAAAGGATATCAGAAGAGAAGTTTGAGAAGCTCCACCCCCAAAAAATCCAATAGGGAAAGAAAGTCAAAGAATAACTGTTACTTCAAATCATTGTATATAATTTGCATAATTTTTTCTTTCCCTAGCCGTAGGTGTACGGTATGAATCCTAGTTTTTGAAATAACTTGTACTTGAATTTTTACGCTTGTGGATAAAAAAATTTGTTTTCAGTCATAATTATGTGAATTGTTATTTTGATAGTTGAATGATTACTTTCCTTTCAGAGGACTTCTAATTTGTTGATTGTATTGACAATTCATTATTTTCATCTTAGGGCGTCCTTGCTGTCATTGCCTTAAGTCATAAAGAACATTAAGCTAGAGTTGTAGTGAGTTGTCATATTTAGCTTTTAGTAGCATGTACTCCTCCCGTCGATTCAGGTTGGAGTTTGCGTAATAGAGAACAATCGAAATCCACTCATTTATTCATTTATGTTTATACTCCAGTCCGCACTTTGGGGATTTAGAGTTATTTTACGAGTGGTTGGTTGGAACTTGATTTATGTTCATGCTCTAGCATATACTCTAGGGACTTAGAGCTATTTTGAAAGTGGTCGCTTCATACCCGATTTATGTTTATACTTCAGTCCATGCTCCAAGGGCTTAGAGTTATCTTGTGGGCAGTCGGTTCACATCCAAATAACGTTTATACTCCTGTCCACTTTCTCGGGACTTAGATTTGTCTAATGGGTGGTCAGTTCATGCTCAAAATCATGTTTATACTCTAGTCTGCAATTTGGAGACTTAGAGTTCTCTCGTGGGCGGCCGATTCACGCTCGAATCATGTTATACTCCAATCTACACTCTGGGGTCTTAGAGTTGTCTCGTGGGTGGTCGATTCATGCCCGAATCATGTTTACACTCCAGCACTATGGGGACTTAGAGTTGGTCGATGGGTGGTCAGTTAAACCCATATGACGTTTATACTCCGATCCGCGGTCTAGGGACTAGAGTGGGACGATGGGTGGTCGGTTACACCCATTTGATGTTTATACTCCATTCTACACTCTGGGGACCAAAGTTAGTCGATGGATGGTCAGTCACATCTGTTTGATGTTTATACTTCTTTTTGTCGCCTCAACTTCGTTTTAGTCCTACAGTATGGGCAGGAAATTTTCCAACACCAGATTACCAATGATATTTTTTCCTTATTACGCGTCTTATTCATTAATCATTTGTGGGAACTGCTAATCGAGCAAATTAATGGAGCTCATTTTGTTCGATCCCCTTGGTGATTAGTATGATTGATCGATTTCGAACTCCGGGAACCTATTCACATATATCGATATCAATCAATTTCGTTATACACTTAGCATATAATGAAATAACAATCATATATGCAAAGGAAGTTTGAGACCATACTTACCAAATGGAAATGAATAAACTAATTTGTCCTATTACATATTCAAAAAATCAAATACAAAAGTAAATAGAATTGAAATGCAAAGGAAATGTTCTAAGTGAAATAACATTGTAAATGCTCGCTATTCCATGTTCTTGGGAGTGTAATGCCATCGATAGTTGATATCTTTAAAGTTCCTTATCCAAGCCTCTGTTTAATGACAAACGGCCCTTCCCATGTTGGATATATATGAGATGGGGTCAGAAAAACCCATTTCAAGACCAGAACGCCAACTCCGAAGGTTCTCGATCGCACTTTAGTGTTGTAGTCGAGCGACTCGATGGCGGTGTGCAGCTGCTCTCAAATTGGCTTCTTCGTGCTTTTCGTCTATAAAATCCAAGGATTCCAAAAGAAGAACTTTGTTCATTTTAGGGTCGTAGTAAGTCACTTGATGGTAAGGAACTTCAAGTTCTATCGAAATAATGGATTCGGATTCGTATGCAAGAGCGAATGTAGTATGGCCTGTTGTGGACTTATGAGTGTTCTGTAGGGCTAAAGCACCGTAGGAAGTTCATCCACCCGCTTTTCTTTAGCCTTTTCCAGACGCTTTTTTAGAATGGAATTGAGTTTATTTACGGCTTCAAATTGTCCATTCACCTGAGAATGAGCGGCCACTGCAAACCACTTTTCAATATGATATCTTCGACAAAATTCTTTAAATTCAGCACAATTGAACTGAGTCCCATTATCTTTTATAGTAGTTCATGGAAGTCCGAAGTGACATATGATGTTTCGAACAACAAAATTGATTTCTTTCTTAGTTATGATCGCAACTAACGGTTCCTCCTCGGCCCATTTGCTGAAGTAATCAATCGCGATAATAACATACTTCACACCACCTTTATAGATGAGTAAAGAGCCGATAATGTCAATTCCCCACATAGCAAATGGCCATGGACTGACCATTTGCATGATTTCTGATTGCGAAGCTCTTAGGACTTTCGCATATATTTGGCATTTATCACATTGCCTTACGTAGTCGGCTGCATCCTAGTTTACGGCTGGCTAATAATATCCATAACAGAGTATCTTCGTTGCTAGAGTTCACCCACCAATGTGATCGTTGCATTCTCCATCGCGAACTTCTTTCAAAATATGCTTTATCTCATCATGAGCGACACACCGGAGTAGGGGAATGGAAAAACCTTTTCGATACATACTTCCTTCTTGCATAATATACCACAAAGCTTTGCAAAGAACTTGTTGCCTTTCATTTCTTCTTTCAGGCAAGATTCCATGCAGTAAATACTCTTTAAATAGAGTCATCCATGATTCCCTCTCAGATTCCGCATCCAATAATTGATCGATTTCCATCATATTTATACTTAGGGTACGTAATATCTTGAATAAAACTAAGCCCATCTGTTACGCATCATCGGTATTGGTGAACTTTGCCAATGAATCGGCTTCTCCATTTTGCTTGCTTGGAATATGTGAAATGTCATAATATTCAAATTCTACCAAAAACTCCTGAACTCGGGTAAGATACGGGGCAAGTCGTTGTCCCTTAGCTTGATAGTCTCCTCTGACTTGACACACCACCAATTATGCATCACAAAAGATTTCAAGAGACTTAATTCTAAGTTCTCTAGCAAGTTTAAGTCCATCAACCAACACTTCATACTTGGCTTCATTGTTTGTGGTAGGAAAATTAAGCTTTAGAGCATAAAAAATCGACCGATTTTCTGGAGTTACAAGCACAATCCTAGCTCCGGAACAATGATCATTGGATGTTCTATCAATGTACAACTTCCACTGTTCGGTAGAGATTCTGCTACCTTTCGGAAGATCGTCTTACATGGAAAATTTTGCTATGAAGTTCGCCAATGCTTGACCTTGGATAGCTCTTCAAGGAAGATAGGTAATGCCAATGGTTGAGCTTAATGTTCCATTTAAGAAACCTCCTAGATGTCTCAGTTCGCTGTAGGACCTGTCGTAATGGCTGGTCGATGTAAATGTTGGTCGGATGCACCTGGAAATATATATGAAGCTTCCGTGATGCGAGTAGCAAGCAGTATGCCAATTTCTTTATCTTTGGATAATTCCTTTTCCCTCATGTTAATCATTACTGACATAATACACATGCCTTTGAATTTGGTTCTCCTCACGAATCAAGGCAGCACATATAGCATGTGCTGTTACAACCAAATAAATGTACAACTCCTTGTGATCCATTAGCATTGACAAGACAGAGGGCCTCTCCAAATGATTCACCGGAGCTCGAAACGCATCTTCACAATCCTGCGTCTATTCGAAATTTCTCTTTCCTTTCCTAATTAAATCAAAGAAAGAAATGCATTTGTCAGTTGATCTAGAGATAAATCGACTTAAAGCAATGACTTTCCTATTCAGGCGTTGCACTTTCTTAATAGTCCTTGGTGCTTGGATATCTCAAATTGCCTGGATCTTCTTATGATTGGCTTCTATTTCTCAAGCACTGATAATGTAACGACCCAGAATTTTTAGTAATTTAAATTTGAATATTTAATTAATTTTAAATATTAATAAGTGAAATTTATAAGTCGAATAAATTTTATTTTGAATAATTGGATTTAATTGGATAATTAAATCGATAATTTAAATAAGTGAAATTATGGAAATAATTGAAAATTGAGTTAAATATGATTGAAAATGATTTGTAAAATTTTGTTTTATCATATTGGAGTTAGAATGATATTTTAGAACTTTTAAAATCGATTTAAGAGTTAATTTGTGAAAATTGAATATTTTAATATTAAAATCGACTAGTGAAAAATAGTCAATTTTTGAACAGTCTCAGAATTGAACGAAACCAGTTCCATTGGATCCGTAATAGTTAGTTATTACCGGATTTCAATTTTCGTGTCAATCGGAGTTATCGTTTGATCGTGGCAGCTCGAAACGCATCGAATTGTTTTTAATATTAATTTGGCGAGTTAAAATAGCCATTTTTCAAAAAGTCTCGGATTTCGACGAAACTAGTTTCATCGGATCCGTAATGTGATATTATTGTAAGGTTTCAAATTTTGTGTCAATTGGATTTACCGTTTGTCCGGTACAAATTAAAACGCCTAGAAAATCGTTTAAATCGGTTTAATTTAAATTGAACGTTTGCAGCCATAACTCGCACAGATGTCCGAATTAGCTTTCGAAACCTGTTCCATTGTGTCCGGAACGCGGGGTAAACCCTAGGAACGTCAGTTTCGGCGCGTAAATCGGAGTTTGGAAAACCCGGATGAATAGTGTCGTTCGTTTTCCTATAAATAGCCCACAATTCACAAGGAAAAAAAAAAAAAAATTTAAACCCTAGCCGCCTCCATTGTCATGCACGGCCAGAAAACTCCCACATTCTTCCCCTCCGATCTCTCAATCCATCAACAATCGTCAGAAACTCTCAACTACAATCTTGAAGAGCTCGATGAGATCTTTAATATCAACGGTCAAGATCGCGAATAGCTTCACGAATCAACGGGGATTTGTGTTCAAAGGCAGGCCGTTCGGCCACGTTTTTCTCCACCTAGGGTCGACCGAGCTCAATGCTATTCATGGTGAAGATGGAGTGCGCGTAGAGCTTTCAATTGGCGGTGGTATGATGGAGTATCGATGCTTGTGGACGGAGAAAAAATTAACCCTAAAATTCAAAGTTGGGTTCGGTTGTTTTACTGGATACACGCGCGTGAATACGAGAGGGGGAAGAGAAGGGGTGGGACGGTCACGATGGTGGGGTGCAGGATCGTGTGGCTCGGATCTGTTAGGTTGATAAAGATAAATTAAATTGTAAATTAAATTGCATTATAATTTGTGTAAACTTCATAATATCGTATCTTTTTCATACGAGGTCCGTTTTGGACGAAACCAGTTGCGTTGGGATCGTATGGACGAGCACTACGCGATAAAATTGGATTGGAGTCGTTTGGAGTTAGTGAGAATTTTGGGTAAAATTAAATGTCCGTTTAATTTTATTCGAAATAAATCGCTAAAATGAAATTAAATCAAGGTGAGAACTTCTCACTCAATCGAATCAGTTTCGATTTTTATTTTAAATAGTTAGATTTAAAATATTTGAATGCATGTTTGAATGTTGATTGATATCTATTGATTGTTAAAATAGACATTATACGCCGTTAGTAAGCGGATGTTATTTATTAAAAACATATACCGCGAATATTTCATAAACAGTGAAATTGGTATTATATATAATATCAATATATATATATATATATATTGGCATATGTATATATTGCAGTTATTGATTTCCCGCATTTTTTGTTTAGCGGATGAGACCCTATTGCGCCGTCTATTAAGCGGATAATATTTTAAATCCCATATACCGCGATAATTTCGTACTGGAGCGAAATTGGTATTGTGCTAATGTTTGTGGATGCAGGAAAACAGGTTGGAGGGATCCAACTGGATACCTCAACAGTTTTTATTTGATTTCAGATATTTTGATATTTGATGGATTATCATATCGATATATGATATCGTTGTAGTCGTGATTGACTATTTGGTGTGTAGCATCATTGGACCAAATTTGGAATTTTAAAAGGATTTAAAAGTGATTTTTGAAAATATACTATATATTTGGAATCGATCCATTTTAAATAAATAAACGTTATAATTTTTAAAGTTATAAAAAATTATGATTTTTGAGAAATATAGTTAAAAAAAACTGATTTTTGAAAATATGGGTTTAATGATTTTATAAAATAGTTTAAATTGGGATTTTTGGATTTATTGTAAAAAGTTTACAAATAGGATTTATAAAATTTGATTATTTTATAAATCAAAATGGTGAAATTATAAAAGACTTTAAAGCCGTTTTGAAATAATAATATAAATTGATTTATATAAGAGACTTATAAATGAATATTTATAAATTGAAATATTGAGATTATAAAACGAGTTTTTATAAGTGTTTGAATGAAGTGAATGAATTTCATAAATAAATGAAGTTTCTAGAATTATAAACGGTGAAGTTATAAATGAAATTTATAAATAGTAAGATTTATAAATTTTGTGAAGTTATTAAAGAATATATTTGGATAAATAATTGAATCTTATAAGTTATAAGATTTATAATTATGAAGTTCAAAGGAACGATTTTTGCAAACAAATAATTTATAAGTGTTTAACTTATAATGTGAACTTTTGTTTTATAATTGAGTTATAAATCGAATAGGTTAATAAAGGAATTTATAAAGGAAGTAGTTATAAAATAAATAGAAATGGGATTTATAAACGTTGTTTTATAAATTCACAAACGACTTATTTTGATAAGTAAATTATTGAAACCTATTAATGGAGTTATATTCACGTTTTTGAACTGTGAATAATCCTTTAAAATAAAATGTATAAAAGGATGAAAATTGTTAACGTAGTCTATTCACGTTTTTGAATAGTGAACAATATGTTAAAGAAAATTGTTTTGAATGTGATATTTTAAATAGAATTAAAACGATCTAACGATGTTTTAAGATATGTTAAGATTCGAAACCATAGATTTCAACATTGATTGTTGAAATAGACGTTTTCGAGAAATAAAAGGAAATAGTGGACTATAACATTGTTGTTATAGTAAATGATTTCCGAAAGGAAATGTTTTGTATAGTATTGGGATTTATATATCTATTTTAATTTCGAATCCCTATACTAGTGATTTTGGGTTGTCGTAACGATGTTTTACGCAACATTCGTTTTGGCCCAAATAAATATGTTAAAAGAGTGATTTCTTTAAAGAATGAAATACATACTTAATCTCGATTTAAGTATATTGAATATTTTCTAAGTGTTGAAAATAAATAAAATTTGTGAATTACTTATGAATAAATAAGTATGAAAATGTTTTCTAATATTAAAGTGAATATCTTAAGAATTTATCTTTTTGAAGATAAATTGAAATGGATAGTTGAAATCGTATATGCATGGATATTGTGACATGTAAATTCACTATGGAATTTATAAAAAGAAAGTGAAATTTGTTTAAAAATAAATATTGATTTATTTTTGAAGTGTGAAAATTATATATCTTGTAAAGATATTTTGGAAAATAAATAATTTGGAAAATTATTTGGAATCTGGTGATGTGTGCATATTCATTGATAGTTCAATAACCGACTATCAATATTTCCCTTTGAATGGGTAATTGATGTGATTTGTTTGAATTTGAATGCCACACTTATTTTTGAATAAGCGCTCACTATTCGGGTTAACCGGGAAAGGACCATGGGGTCGTATAACCCATTCCGAATATGTGATACGTCGTTGTGAATTGCATTTAAGATCGGTGTTGAAGACCGAGTATTTGCGAAAGCGATAGGATGGCCTATCGATTGTCTCTGCACTGGGTAGCTCCTGGTATAGAGATTCCCTAAGTGATGGGAAATTCGATCGGGATTGTGAATACCCGGATTGCAAGGGCTTCGTAAGAAGTGCCTTCGGTTTTGTTCGAGCCCGGAACAGACTTGTATGGATTGTATGTCTCACATTACAAATTGAGATATAAAGCCGATTTCTTTCAAATATATTTCTGTTGGTGGCGAAGAATTTATTCTTTTAGCTTAACACCCTTCTCTGAGACGTACGAGCTCAGAGGTTATGTAGTTGAATGTTATCAGCGATATATTCCCAATTTGGTAATGTGACATGCTGAGTGTTGCTGTAAATGATCATTGTGTTGATTATTTGTGATAGGATCATTTATTTGATCGTCTATCCTAGTGATCATTTCTATGATCATTTGTTGACCCAAAGCATGGCTTTTGTATAAAGTATGTTTTTGTGGACGTGACTTCGTCGAGCCTCACACCCCGTGAATGGTCAAAACAGGAAAGAAGCAGCAAGGTTATGAGGGGTAGCGCCCTTTAGGATGTGTGCATTTCCTTCTGGAAAAGGGTGGTGTCATGGTATGGAGCCCAGATACTTACTCATGTTGAAAACACTTTGTTATGATTGTGTGAATTGATTACGAGCGCTCGGTGAAAAGGTCCCAAAGGACCGGGGGATGACATATTCGGTCAGTTGTTACTCAGTTAGGGGTAATCCGGCCTTGTGTTGGTAGAGATCCGGTTTGGTTCTCGGGGATGTCCATCCAGAGGCATTCTCATGTGGCAATGGGAAGTTCCTTGGCCTGATCATTCGTTGGAAATCCAAAGAAACAATACGAGACTTGTACGGTTTTAGTTGTATAACCTGCTATGGAATGTGGCGGTAACCTGCTATTGAACATAGTTAGCTATAGTAGGCATACGATAATGGTCGTATGTTGGCTAAGATTTATATTCTACTTACGAAATAAATTTTTCCTACACTATGCACTAGTAATAATATCAAATGTTGTTTTAAATGCGTATCAAGCATCTTTGACTATCATAAGGAGAAATCTCCTCCGATTCTGCGTTTGCATTGTGTGTGTGTGCGGGAGGCCTTATGGTAGTCTCATTTTTAAAAGCATTGCGAATTGACTTTAAAAATATTCCTCTATTTTGATTTTAAAGATAAATAAACTGTTTTGAGTTCTTACACCAGTCACATGACTGACTCGGAGTTTATTGTTTTCCTTCCTAAACTCTGGGTGCCCACCAATTTCCACATGGGCAGTCAAGAGTTAAGGTTTATCAGGATATTCTGGATTTGCTGGAGGCAAGATGGATGGCATGGCGTATTACTAGTATATAGTATTTCTTTTTCCGCTGCACTGTTTGATGTTGTTGTTGTACACTCTGATGATATGATGTAATGAAATGTAATGTATAAAATGTAATAACTGATATAGGTCTTTGTTTAAAGATTATTCATTTATTATTATATGTTGTTCCGCTGCGAATTGTGAGATTCTGATATTGTTGTGTTGTGTTCTGTTCCGTTCTATTTTCTATTTTCTATTCTCTCTATTTTCTCTCTTCTACCTCTTTCTTTTTCTTTTCTTCTTTCTTAAACCCATAACATTTCGTGTTTCCGGCCTTCGATTTCTCGGCAGTCGATAAAGTGAGTATCGATGTTGAATTTTCGAAAGTCGAAAATTTTCGGGACGTTACATCTGGTATCAGAGCTTATGGTTATGCAACAACCATGGTTCTGTTGGGTATTACTCATTAGAGATAGAGTCAGTAGTACTCTAGAATGAGTTGAGTGTGATAATAGCTATGAGAGCGTATTTGTTAGTGAATATATAATTGTTTTGTATTGTGTTGACTTATCGGTTGATTGTTTATAGATTTCGGTCGATGTAGTCTAGCTAACTATCGTAGAAAGGGGTTTCTAAACTCTTAAACAAGATAAATCGACATAATATTGTTTTAAAATTAGGTAAATGAAATAATTTTACCTTGATTATATTTTGTATATGAAGGAATAATTTTTCAGAATTATTAAAGTGTATATATGTTGATTGTTAGGTTGTTTGAATAATCTAAATAAAAGAATAATTGTATAAGCAAATGAATTATAAGAATTGAATTATAATTAAAGTGATTTACAATTATGAAATAAACTTATATATATGAGGAGTGAAACTATATGAATATATTTATGAATATAAGTTATAAATAAAAATGAATTTAAAGATAAATGGAAATTTACTTTAGAATTTGGAATCTGAATTTATTTATAAGTTGGAATTTAAGTTAAGTGAAAACAAGTGATGTTTGTAAAATGGAATATAACTTAAGAAATGTTGAATGAAGTTGATTTCGGTATCAAAGTAAATTAATAAAGTTAAGTGATAGATTTGAACTTGAGTTATGTAATGAAATTCAACTTTTGTAATTGAATTGGATTAAAGGATTGAATATTAATCAATTAAATGTGAATAATTGATATGAAAAAATGGATATAAGTGTTAATTCATTAAAATCTAATGTTATCGAAAGTTGAATGGTTGAATAAAAACCAAATAATTAAACCAATTGAAAGTAAAGATGTTAAACCAAAGTAAATGAATATAAGCAAAGGAATTTGGTTGCAATTAATATACATTGGTTGTTATATGATTGTTAGTTGATTATATATAATTCATTAAGTATTAATGAAATTGAAAGCTAAAGCAGTTGAAGTTCAATTGGAAGTTAAGTGAATCTTAAATAGAAGTGAATTTTATTTGGAAGTGAACCAACTTGAATATGAATTAGTGAATATAAACTAATTGAAAATGAATGTTAGTAAACATCCACTGTATATGAATCGAATGTGATTTAAATTGAAAACCAATTCATTGAATGTTAATGAGAATATGAATGAATATTTATTGGTTATGGATGTTAGTTGGTTGATGGTTGAATATATATTGCATTTGTTGTTTAGTTGCATTTGCTATGTGACATATATAGTTGTTATGGAGATATATGTTGTATATTGAGATTATTTTCATATATGCATGTTCTCATGTTGTTTGTTGAGTGTTTAGTAGGTGCGGATCGCGTTTGCTTCGCATTTGGAGCTCGCTTTCGCGCTATATTAGCCGTATATGCTTGCTAATAAAATATAAGGTACGTATCTCGGATTACATATCGTACTTTTACATTTTTTCCCTTCGGGATGCCTCATTACTTGATGAGATGTATATTTGTGATATATATACTGTCATTTTTTTTTCGGATCAAGCCGCGCAAAGGAGACTATGGCGAATTTTTCCGGAAATTTAAGGCGTTAGAAAAAATTTGGGAAAATTGGAAATTTTTTGAAAACTTTAACTTTGACTTCGGAGTTGAAAGTTAAACAATAGTAGTTGTTTTTGAAAAGATAACTAAGTATGATTTGAAAACTTAGTAAATAATTATAAGAAGTTTAACTATGGATTTTGGAAAGTTAATAGATTCTGTAACTTTTCTTACTTAATAATTTCGAGGACGAAATTCTTTTAAGGGGGGAAGATTGTAACGACCCATAATTTTTAGTAATTTAAATTTGAATATTTAATTAATTTTAAATATTAATAAGTGAAATTTATAAGTCGAATAAATTTTATTTTGAATAATTGGATTTAATTGGATAATTAAATCGATAATTTAAATAAGTGAAATTATGGAAATAATTGAAAATTGAGTTAAATATGATTGAAAATGATTTGTAAAATTTTGTTTTATCATATTGGAGTTAGAATGATATTTTAGAACTTTTAAAATCGATTTAAGAGTTAATTTGTGAAAATTGAATATTTTAATATTAAAATCGACTAGTGAAAAATAGTCAATTTTTGAACAGTCTCGGAATTGAACGAAACAAGTTCCATTGGATCCATAATAGTTAGTTATTACCGGATTTCAATTTTCGTGTCAATCGGAGTTATCGTTTGATCGTGGCAGCTCGAAACGCATCGAATTGTTTTTAATATTAATTTGGCGAGTTAAAATAGCCATTTTTCAAAAAGTCTCGGATTTCGACGAAACCAGTTTCATCGGATCCGTAATGTGATATTATTGTAAGGTTTCAAATTTCGTGTCAATTGGATTTACCGTTTGTCCGGTACAAATTAAAACGCCTAGAAAATCGTTTAAATCGGTTTAATTTAAATTAAACGTTTGCAGCCATAACTCGCACAGATGTCCGAATTAGCTTTCGAAACCTGTTCCATTGTGTCCGGAACGCGGGGTAAACCCTAGGAACGTCAGTTTCGGCGCGTAAATCGGAGTTTGGAAAACCCGGATGAATAGTGTCGTTCGTTTTCCTATAAATAGCCCACAATTCACAAGGAAAAAAAAAAAGAAATTGAAACCCTAGCCGCCTCCATTGTCATGCACGGCCAGAAAACTCCCACATTCTTCCCCTCCGATCTCTCAATCCATCAACAATCGTCAGAAACTCTCAACTACAATCTTGAAGAGCTCGATGAGATCTTTAATATCAACGGTCAAGATCGCGAATAGCTTCACGAATCAACGGGGATTTGTGTTCAAAGGCAGGCCGTTCGGCCACGTTTTTCTCCACCTAGGGTCGACCGAGCTCAATGCTATTCATGGTGAAGATGGAGTGCGCGTAGAGCTTTCAATTGGCGGTGGTATGATGGAGTATCGATGCTTGTGGACGGAGAAAAAATTAACCCTAAAATTCAAAGTTGGGTTCGGTTGTTTTACTGGATACACGCGCGTGAATACGAGAGGGGGAAGAGAAGGGGTGGGACGGTCACGATGGTAGGGTGCAGGATCGTGTGGCTCGGATCTGTTAGGTTGATAAAGATAAATTAAATTGTAAATTAAATTGCATTATAATTTGTGTAAACTTCATAATATCGTATCTTTTTCATACGAGGTCCGTTTTGGACGAAACCAATTGCGTTGGGATCGTATGGACGAGCACTACGCGATGAAATTGGATTGGAGTCGTTTGGAGTTAGTGAGAATTTTGGGTAAAATTAAACGTCCGTTTAATTTTATTCAAAATAAATCGCTAAAATGAAATTAAATCAAGGTGAGAACTTCTCACTCAATCGAATCAGTTTCGATTTTTATTTTAAATAGTTAGATTTAAAATATTTGAATGCATGTTTGAATGTTGATTGATATCTATTGATTGTTAAAATAGACATTATACGCCGTTAGTAAGCGGATGTTATTTATTAAAAACATATACCGCGAATATTTCATAAACAGTGAAATTGGTATTATATATAATATCAATATATATATATATTGGCATATGTATATATTGCAGTTATTGATTTCCCGCATTTTTTGTTTAGCGAATGAGACCCTATTGCGCCGTCTATTAAGCGGATAATATTTTAAATCCCATATACCGCGATAATTTCGTACTGGAGCGAAATTGGTATTGTGCTAATGTTTGTGGATGCAGGAAAACAGGTTGGAGGGATCCAACTGGATTCCTCAACAGTTTTTATTTGATTTCAGATATTTTGATATTTGATGGATTATCATATCGATATATGATATCGTTGTAGTCGTGATTGACTACTTGGTGTGTAGCATCATTGGACCAAATTTGGAATTTTAAAAGGATTTAAAAGTGATTTTTGAAAATATACTATATATTTGGAATCGATCCATTTTAAATAAATAAACGTCATAATTTTTAAAGTTATAAAAAATTATGATTTTTGAGAAATATAGTTAAAAAAAAACTGATTTTTGAAAATATGGGTTTAATGATTTTATAAAATAGTTTAAATTGGGATTTTTGGATTTATTGTAAAAAGTTTACAAATAGGATTTATAAAATTTGATTATTTTATAAATCAAAATGGTGAAATTATAAAAGACTTTAAAGCCGTTTTGGAATAATAATATAAATTGATTTATATAAGAGACTTATAAATGAATATTTATAAATTGAAATATTGAGATTATAAAACGAGTTTTTATAAGTGTTTGAATGAAGTGAATGAATTTCATAAATAAATGAAGTTTCTAGAATTATAAACGGTGAAGTTATAAATGAAATTTATAAATAGTAAGATTTATAAATTTTGTGAAGTTATTAAAGAATATATTTGGATAAATAATTGAATCTTATAAGTTATAAGATTTATAATTATGAAGTTCAAAGGAACAATTTTTGCAAACAAATAATTTATAAGTGTTTAACTTATAATGTGAACTTTTGTTTTATAATTGAGTTATAAATCGAATAGGTTAATAAAGGAATTTATAAAGGAAGTAGTTATAAAATAAATAGAAATGGGATTTATAAACGTTGTTTTATAAATTCACAAACGACTTATTTTGATAAGTAAATTATTGAAACCTATTAATGGAGTTATATTCACGTTTTTGAACTGTGAATGATCCTTTGAAATAAAATGTATAAAAGGATGAAAATTGTTAACGTAGTCTATTCACGTTTTTGAATAGTGAACAATATGTTAAAGAAAATTGTTTTGAATGTGATATTTTAAATAGAATTAAAACGATCTAACGATGTTTTAAGATATGTTAAGATTCGAAACCATAGATTTCAACATTGATTGTTGAAATAGACGTTTTCGAGAAATAAAAGGAAATAGTGGACTATAACATTGTTGTTATAGTAAATGATTTCCGAAAGGAAATGTTTTGTATAGTATTGGGATTTATATATCTATTTTAATTTCGAATCCCTATACTAGTGATTTTGGGTTGTCGTAATGATGTTTTACGCAACATTCGTTTTGGCCCAAATAAATATGTTAAAAGAGTGATTTCTTTAAAGAATGAAATACATACTTAATCTCGATTTAAGTATATTGAATATTTTTTAAGTGTTGAAAATAAATAAAATTTGTGAATTACTTATGAATAAATAAGTATGGAAATGTTTTCTAATATTAAAGTGAATATCTTAAGAATTTATCTTTTTGAAGATAAATTGAAATGGATAATTGAAATCGTATATGCATGGATATTGTGAAATGTAAATTCACTATGGAATTTATAAAAAGAAAGTGGAATTTGTTTAAAAATAAATATTGATTTATTTTTGAAGTGTGAAAATTATATATCTTGTAAAGATATTTTGGAAAATAAATAATTTGGAAAATTATTTGGAATCTGGTGATGTGTGCATATTCATTGATAGTTCAATAACCGACTATCAATATTTCCCTTTGAATGGGTAATTGATGTGATTTGTTTGAATTTGAATGCCACACTTATTTTTGAATAAGCGCTCACTATTCGGGTTAACCGGGAAAGGACCATGGGGTCGTATAACCCATTCTGAATATGTGATACGTCGTTGTGAATTGCATTTAAGATCGGTGTTGAAGACCGAGTATTTGCGAAAGCGATAGGATGACCTATCGATTGTCTCTGCACCGGGTAGCTCCTGGTATAGAGATTCCCTAAGTGATGGGAAATTCGATCGGGATTGTGAATACTCGGATTGCAAGGGCTTCGTAAGAAGTGCCTTCGGTTTTGTTCGAGCCCGGAACAGACTTGTATGGATTGTATGTCTGACATTACAAACTGAGATATAAAGCCGATTTCTTTCAAATATATTTCTGTTGGTGGCGAAGAATTTATCTTTTAGCTTAACACCCTTCTCTGAGACGTACGAGCTCAGAGGTTATGTAGTTGAATGTTATCAGCGATATATTCCCAATTTGGTAATGTGACACGCTGAGTGTTGCTTTAAATGATCATTGTGTTGATTATTTGTGATAGGATCATTTATTTGATCGTCTATCCTAGTGATCATTTCTATGATCATTTGTTGACCCAAAGCATGGCTTTTGTATAAAGTATGTTTTTGTGGACGTGACTTCGTCGAGCCTCACACCCCGTGAATGGTCAAAACAGGAAAGAAGCAGCAAGGTTATGAGGGGTAGCGCCCTTTAGGATGTGTGCATTTCCTTCTGGAAAAGGGTGGTGTCATGGTATGGAGCCCAGATACTTACTCATGTTGAAAAGTATTTGTTATGATTGTGTGAATTGATTACGAGCGCTCGGTGAAAAGGTCCCAAAGGACCGGGGGATGGCATATTCGGTCAGTTGTTACTCAGTTAGGGGTAACCCGGCCTTGTGTTGGTAGAGATCCGGTTTGGTTCTCGGGGATGTCCATCCAGAGGCATTCTCATGTGGCAATGTGAAGTTCCTTGGCCTGATCATTCGTTGGAAATCCAAAGAAACAATACGAGACTTGTACGGTTTTAGTTGTATAACCTGCTATGGAATGTGGCGGTAACCTGCTATTGAACATAGTTAGCTATAGTAGGCATACGATAATGGTCGTATGTTGGCTAAGATTTATATTCTACTTACGAAATAAATTTTTCCTACACTATGCACTAGTAATAATATCAAATGTTGTTTTAATGCGTATCAAGCATCTTTGACTATCATAAGGAGAAATCTCCTCCGATTCTGCGTTTGCATTGTGTGTGTGTGCGGGAGGCCTTATGGTAGTCTCATTTTTAAAAGCATTGCGAATTGACTTTAAAAATCTCTATTTTGATTTTAAAGATAAATAAACTGTTTTGAGTTCTCACACCAGTCACATGACTGACTCGGAGTTTATTATTTTCCTTCCTAAACTCTGGGTGCCCACCAATTTCCACACGGGCAGTCAAGAGTTAAGGTTTATCAGGATATTCTGGATTTGCTGGAGGCAAGATGGATGGCATGGCGTATTACTAGTATATAGTATTTCTTTTTCCGCTGCACTGTTTGATGTTGTTGTTGTACACTCTGATGATATGATGTAATGAAATGTAATGTATAAAATGTAATAACTGATATAAGTCTTTGTTTAAAGATTATTCATTTATTATTATATGTTGTTCCGCTGCGAATTGTGAGATTCTGATATTGTTGTGTTGTGTTCTGTTCCGTTCTATTTTCTTTCTGTTCTATTTCCTATTTTCTTTTCTCTCTATTTTCTCTATTCTCCTCTCTCTATTCTTCTCTCTCTTCTTCTACCTCTTTCTTTTCTTAAATTCTTTTTAAAACCCTAACTATTCGGTTTTTCGGCAACGAAAAATCGCGTACGTTACAGATAATAAAGCCTAAGAATTTTCTTGATGCAAAACCGAACGAACACTTTAAGGGATTGATGTTCATCTTGTAATATTGAAGGATGCCGAACATCTCTGCCAAGTCTCAAATTTGGTCGTTTGATCATCGTGACTTTAGGAGCATGTCATCCACGTAGACTTCCATTATCCTCCCAATCTTATTTTTAGACATCCAGTTAACCAAGCGGTTATATGTTGCTCTGGCGTTCTTCGATCCAAACGACATCACGATGTAATAATAGAACCCAACATCCATGACAAAATTGGTGTGTTTCAGATCGGGGATATGCATTAGGATTTGGTTATACCCCGAGTACTCATCCATAAAAGACAATAATTCATGTCCTGTAGCAGAATCAACTAGCTGATCAATCCTTAGATGGGGAAAACTATCTTTAGGACATGTCTTGTTCAAATCTGAATAGTCGACGCACGTTCTCCATTTCTCATTCCCCATCTTCACCAGCACGGGACCAGGATAAAAGGCGTCGCAAATAATCCAATTGACTTTTAGTTTATCCACCTCCTCTTTAAAGGAGATGGATCTCTCCAGATCCATGCCTCACCTTTTTTGTTTCACTGGAACATACTTTGGAATAATGTGTAATGCATGGCTTACAATGGTAGGCAAGATTCTATACATGTCAGAATGAGTCCAAGAAAATACGTCTAGATTTTCTTTGAGAAAATCAGCAAGTTCTCTCCTCATTGAAGAGTTGAGCTACGATGCAATCTTCAATAGCCGAGATGGGTCATCGTGGCTGACCTGATATCAATCATCAGCTCAACCGGTGCTGCCTTGGTCTCCTTAGGCTCCTATTTGTCATCCCTCTGATCTATATTCCTATAGAACCGACTATGGCGTCCAAGCCAAGGCATAGGTGCCAATTGTCAATCTTCAGTAACTTGGATGCGAACAGATTTGTCCACATTGCCCTTCTCCTTACACTGAGTTTCCCTCAACTTGGCCACATAACAGGCACGTCCAATCACCTGATCACCATGAACCACTCATACACCATTATTAATTAGAAACTTTAAGGCTAACCACAATGGGGAAAGAGCTATCCAAAATTTTGTAAGGGCTGATCGGCCTAGGAAAAATTATATGGCGAATCAACATCCAAAATAATGAATGGTAGGATCCACACTCTTCTACATTCACCTTCCCCTAATTCAACTGGTAACTCCACATAACCAATAGCCTTAGTCACCACACTATTGAAACCATGTAAGCAAGCTTTAGATGGTTTCAAATCTTTAGCCTCCATTCTCATTTGATAATATGCCTTCTTGAAAATAATATTCATCAAGCTTCCACAATCAATTAAACTCCTTCTCACTAAAGTAGTACCAATCATGGTAGAAATAACCATCGGGTCAATTATAGGAGCCTCTACTTATCTACATCCCTGCTTCTAAACACTATATCAACAATCATTGTGCGTTGCTACTTATCTAGAGCTCCATCCTCCGTATTTGAACAATACTCAAAGTACACATCCTTATTGCGCTAGCATAGCACTTGATTTCTTTCCAACTTTTATCCGCATGGTGTGGTCCTCCAACTATTGTATTTATCACTAGCCTCCTACTGGTCCACGCAGGCTCCTCAGCCTTACGTGGAGCTTGTCCTCGATAGGAGTCAGATGTCCCCTGTCCGGCATCCTATAAAATACTGTAATTTCCTTTCCCCAATCAACTTCACAATAGCGTCCTCGAGATGCCTTAACTCATTTGTATTGTGCTTGTAATACTCGTGAAACTAGTAGTACATTCCATTCTGTTTCTGTGTCTCTATCGACTTCTTTGGACGCGGCTTCTTATATTGAATAGTACAACAAGTGGATATACAAATATTCTCCAGGGATGTGTTTAGAGGTGTGTAGTTGTCATACATAGGAATCCTAGGTCTTGGTCTCCAAGGCTCTCTCCTCCGGTCTTGATTCCCATCCCCTTTTTGCTTTTCTTGATTTGGTTCGTTTTCGAACATTAACTTGGAACTTCCTTGAACTATCATCAGACTACTTTATTGCAATATTGCTTTGTACTGCTTCTCCTTTCAATCCCACGAAATTATTTTCCGTAGAGAACATGGATTCCTCTTCCTTAGAAACTAAGCCACCTTTGAGTAGAAGCTCTCAAATGTGGTTGTCTATTTTCCAACTAGCCAATCACCAAATTCATATTCCGGATTAATCCCTCTCATCATGGCCATAAGTATAACATGATCATCTGGGTTACGGACTTTTGTAGCAGCGATATGAAATCTTTCCAAATAGTCCAGTATTGGTTCCCCTAGAGCCTGGATTACATTGAAAAGTGATATCACATCTTTAGGACAAGTAGCACGGATCTGGAACTGCTCCATAAACTTAGTTGCCAATTCATCAAAATCTTGAAATTAATCGCGAGGGAATTCTTGTAAACCACATCATCGCTATTCCAAATAGGGTTATAGGAAGGCATCTACATTTGGTCTCGTCATTGGCTCCTGCTGAATCCATCAACCATTCATAGCTCATAATGTGCTGCCTGGGGTCGGTCTTTCCCTCATAGGCAGTCATCGAAGGTAAATTGAACCTTCTCAGATATTCCGCATATAAAACATTGTCAGTAAATGGGGTTTGGCCACTCGAAATTCCCTAATCATCATTTGCACCAGTCCTCTCTTACCAGCTGTTTAGCCATCGTCGATAAATCTAGTGTCTGGTTGGGTGGTGTTAAGCGGTGGTCACACTCCACCTCAAAGGAATTGTCCGGTCGATGTCTATGGGTCATTTCATGCCTTCTTAGTCCACCATCTTCTTGATGTGCACCTCGGGTATTCATCTCGTCGTCATTCCGGTGGGATACTTGGTAAGAACTTAAACAAACTCTAGCATCCAAGCTCCTGGAAATAGCTCCAACTCGATTCCCCAAGTGCAACTAGGAATCCCACCTTTGGAGGAAGGGTCGGTATTGATCCATCTTAGCAGACCATATTTGTCTGCCAAGCGACGCTATGACGTTCCTACTAGTTCTCCTTTGACCCGACGACGCCTACACCCATGCTATTCATCTGATGAGGTGGAACTCTCCAACACCGTGTAAGAAGTGGGATCCCTTCTTGCATTCTCACACTATTGTTGAGCAATCTAGATCATTAGGCTTGCATTAGTCTAAATTTTCTCATTCAGCTATCTACGGCTGTCCATCAGCTCCCTCATCAATTTATTAAATTCAGGTTTGGTTATAGAATCGGTGGGGTTTTGTACTTCAGCAGGTTCAACATTAAGATTTGCTTATTGGTTGCTTTGAGCTCCTTTTTGAGTGCTGGTAGTTTCATTCAAATCCACATTCAGTGGAGTTCATCTAGTATGCCTTACCACTATCGATTTCCTTGTATAGATTCAAGCAAATCTGAGAAATATCTACAAGCTTTGGAAGATGACTATGGATCTCCTACGGGGGATTTGCTCAATCCAGTAACAGAAAAAGGGATCCTAAAGAGCTGAGAATCAAGTTCACGGTGAAAGAACCAAAATATTTACAACCAAATTGGTCACAAACACCCGAGAATAGGTTTGTGTAGAGAAGTAAATGAAGAAAACTAAATTAATACAAAGGAAAATAGCAAACTAATTAGCAAATCAAAGCAAAAAAACAAGATTTATAGTGGTTCGGCGTCGATTGCCTACGTCCACATTGAAATTTCTCTTTATTGAATTACTATAATCTTGATCATAATAGAAAACAGTAAGAAGAAGGAGAATAATGGAAGAAATTGATTACAATAAAGGTGTTATGTAACTAGCAACGTAAAGATCTTTAGAATGACCCTTTAGGCCTGTATTTAGAAGTGTAGGCGACCACCAATCTATTAAGAACTTGGGCAACAAGGCCTCCTCATTAATATGGACCTACCATAGGGGGTGCTAGGTCCACATCTCAATAGAGAAGGATTGGTACCGATCCCTCCATTTGTTGAATTTGGGGCAGTGATACCTACGGTAGCCTCTTCATGCTTGAATATGATGGTATCTCAAATATCACGTTGATTAGATATGTGGCGATCCCTAAGGTTCCATATTGGTATGTTGATCCCTTCAATATTCCATTCATTTATATTAAGCACATGAAGCTGATCCCTCCTGATCATCCATAATGCTATGACGATCCATTATGCTTCATTATTTTATGTCGATCCCTCTGAAGATGTATCGTGCCGAACCCTAGTACAACTCAACATGTTGAACGCTATTACAACTCAACATGATCAACCCTATTACAACTCAACTTGCCAAACCCTTAAGTGATAACAAATCAAAGTGAACAAGGCTAATCACCTATGTTGATCCCTTTAATATTCCATCCATGTTGACTATCCATTCAAATGATTGTGCCAACCCGTAGTAATCAACCTTGCTATGTCCATCCCTTGCTAACCCAATCTATTTTCCATACTTTTAGCATCCTCCATCGTCCATCTATCAACTCCGTTCAATCTGGGCATTGTATAGCCATCTAGACTCAACATCTAGGTCCTTAAGCCATCACTCCAGGTCATTCTTTTTTATAACAATCGAACCTGTCTTGCATGATCAGTCCAATGTAGCTAGTCAAGATACTGGGTAACACTTGCCCCACAAAGTATGTCTTGTGAGTAACACGATGTGCTTTGAATCGAAAGAAAAGTCAGAACTGATGGAAAGATATCCATCCCACTTCCTAATTGATTGTTATTCCTTTATCGATTTTCAATAATATAAGTCTGATGTTGTGTTCAATTAGCATATACAAATTTAGTGACGTGGGACTTGTAAGCCTTCTATTATCCTATCCAGTCCTGAACTCGAAAGTTTCAAGTTTGATTGCAACTTTAATTGATTTCAAAAATTTGAACTCTAAAATTATTTCGGTGCATATTCATATACACGTTTCTATTGTTGGCTTTCGGACATGTTAGAACGTTCGCGGGTCACTGCCAATTTTTATAGTATTTTGTATGTCCGTGTTTGCAGTCCAACATTTATGATAACAATAGTCAATTACTTTTCAGTTATCCATCATTTTTTTCTTTTCTAGTTTTCACTTTTTCCTTTTTCTTTCTTTTCCTCTTTTTTATTTCTATCGAGGGATCGACATTCAACATGTCAATCCCTTGCTATGGCCATGCAGATAGGGGCCGACAAGTTCAATACCGATCCCTCTTCATTCCCGACTTGGACAATCTGTTGCGACCAGTATTGTCGCCATATCTTTAGATATATATACTAGCCTACTCTCTTTTCTTCCTTCACTTTTTACTTCCCTAATTTTACTTCTCTTGCTTTTGCATACTCATTCCTGCCGAACCTGAATATTTCTGAATTCCTTGGATGAACAATTGCTCTACAACATTAGGCCTTAAATTTAAGCATGAATTAAACCTCGGCTTAAAAGTTACTCTCCCTTCATCTCAAGTCCAACAAACCCGAATGCTTTCCCCTGATTTCCTTGTTTTGACTTAGGCACGAATTTGTGAAATTTCTTGAATTACTCGATTAGATTTGAATTGCCTGTATGTTTGTGAGGTGGTGAGTTCGAGCGTATTTTAGGTAGATGGTTTGATGGGTGGCATTACGATGTAAGGGAATGGAGAAGAAGAAGGAGAAGGAGATGGAGAAGTAGGTTTTGACTAAACTTTTTAGTGGGGAAGGAGCTAGGAAGGAAGAAAGATAGGGTTCGGTAAAGATGGTGCTATGTAGTTAAAGGGATAAAGGAGAGTTGAGTTCTAGAATTTGCAAGAGAGGGATCGGGTAGGGTAGGTTAAAGAAAGGGATCGGTGGAGCGATCGGTGCTGAGGTTGTTTGGTGAGGAATTGATAGAAAGTGTTTAAATGAGGGATCGGTGTTGTTTACTCTGGAGTAGGGATTGATAGGAAATAGTTTTGGTGAAAGGGATCGGTAAGAGATAGTTAGATGAGGTATTGGTAGGAAACAACTAGGGAAAGATATCAGTATTGAGGTAAAGGGATCAGGATTTGACATTTAAGACTAATTCAAACCAACTTGTTTGAACACTTAACATTATTTTGCCTTGTCGAACTCGAATATAAGACGACAATGGACAATATGACTTGCATACTTGGACTGTAACTTAAGATTAACAACCGTATGTTTGGAATTCTCAATCTAGACAAAGTAATAAACTTGGATAATGAAATTATACAACAGAACTCATAATTATATGCCGATAGTCGATCCCAAAGTTTTCGTTACCGATCTACTTTCTTGCCAACTGAGACAGTCAGCGACGATGATCTATGTAGAAACACTCCAAAGTCATAGAATCATACGACCCTAGTAAAGTAATACAATATTCTATGATCATCCGATACATAGAATATGGTTCATTATATTATCCCTCTTCCCCATAGGAATTTTCCCCCCGAAATCCTAACCAAAAGTCAACAAAGTCATCCTACATGCCTAACAACCATATACAAGCATAGGCAACCATCACATATCAAACATGCATACATAAAAACTAATGAAAAAGGTAACATCCAAGCCTATCCTAGCATGCAGGATATCATACTGAGGTATACTTCATTATATCACGAGTGAAAGTAAAAGCGATAAATATAAAGTCTCACTAAGTAAAGAGCGATGGATAAGGTGTCCTCACGCTCTTCTCGGTCCCCTAAGTGCCTTCGGCTTCGTTTTCAATCCATTAAACCTTCACCTACTTCGATGTCTTCCTCCTAAGCTACTTTATATCATGTTCGATGATACAAATAGGCCTACATGGTCTCGAAGCCTCTAGTTCAATCTCGATATCGTCTAATAATTAAGCCGAATGATGCACAAATTTCAGTAAATTAGAAACATGGAACATATTGTACACTCCTGCAATTCCTTGAGGTAAGTCTACTCTGTAAGCAAGGTTCCCAATCCTCTCTATATTGAAAATGGACCTATGAATCTCGGTGGCAACTTCTCTTTACTACTGAACCGTATCACATTCTTTAATGGAGAGATCTTGATAAATAAAATATTACCAATGGAGAACTCTAGATATCTATGTCTCTTATTAGCACAGATCTTCTTTCCGTCTTCGGTAATTTCCATTCAATTTTGAATGATCTCGATCTTCTCTATGATTTCTTTAATCATATTTGGTCCAAGTATCAATTTCTCGCCCACTTCCCACCAACACGAGGGATCGTTACATGGTTGGCCATACAATGGCTCGAATGGTGCGATACAATTGCTAGATTTATCACTATTGTTGCGAGTGGATTTAATGAGGTGCAAGTGATCATTCCATGATTCCTTTAAAGTCAAGTATATAAGCCCATAAGAGATCCTTTGAGATATGATTCACTCTTTCAGTTTGACCGTCAGTTTGAAGGTGATAAGCTGTACTTAGAGGCAGCCTTGTCTCCAATGCCTCTTGCAAGCACTTTTAGAACCCACTAGATAACCACGGGCATCAGTCACTCACAATGCACTTTAGCGTATCATGGAATTGTATTATCCATTTCACATATAAATCGAACAGTTTGGCTGCCATTTTAATCGACTTGATAGGTACAAATCTAGCACTCTTGGTCAATCGATCGACTTTGACCCAAAAGCTCTCGTACCCTGCTCTAGACCTTGCCAGTCCACTGATGAAATCCATTGAAACTTGTTCCCATTTCCACTCGGTACTTCTAGCAGTTGCATCAAACCACTAGGTTTTTCTTGCTCTACCTTAACCAAGTGTCTGTTCAAGCACTTCTAGATGAATGTCCCAACGTATTTCTTCATCCCTTCCCAATAATAGGCACGCTTCATATATTATTGTCGTCGAGTCAATCTCAAATGTTGTCACTCTAGTAATACCTCATCTCTCAACCCATCGACATCAAAAACAAACAATCTCCATATTTACGAAGTCAATCATCTTTGGTAAAGTCCGTATTGTCTCATCTCTTTAGACTCACCCCATCTTCGATGTTTACAATGATCTTAGCTAATCTAGCATTATGTCATTGACTAGTACTGATCCACTCAATCAAAGTAGTCCTAATAGTCAAGCTCACAAATTTCTCTGGCTCTAGCTCGCATCTTAGTTAGAAATCAAACCATCAATATAGTCTAGCCGCGTCTTTTGAGACTTGATTTTGATTCATGACACAAAGCTATCACTACGACGTACAGATTTGACGACTGCTACGACAAAAAGAGAATATATACCATAAGGAGACAAGACTTCAAAACTGGTACATCAATTAGAATTTTATTTTTGAGTCTTAGGTCAATTTTGTTAAAATCTCTCCTCGTTTGCATATATATTAGCTTATATTTTAATCATATTATTCCCAAATATTTTGTACATATATAAGCATATAAAATATATAAAAGTGTCTAAAGTTATATATATTACTATACCTATGTAAACTATGCATATTGCATAGATTTTACCAGGTCAGTCACTGACCCAGAGGCTCAGTCGACTGAACCTGAAAATTCCATGCAACATGCACAAGTGCACAGATATACAAATACATATTTGAAAATTCTTTTGAATATTTGGTCGATTGACCCAGAGGTTCAGTTGATTGAATTTCTACAACTACTTTCTGAAAAGACATGACTATTTGTAAAGAGTTACAAACCTCTACGAAATAATTCGGACGCAACGCTTCAATCAAAACTCTTCATCAACAGTCGCTGCTCTTTAATCTCTATAAATACATACTCTAACTTGATTCCAAATCACCGAATTTTCTTATCTTTCCAATCTAACTCTCTGGAATCTATTTTCTATAATACTTTAAATTATTCTGCACTAAAGCAATATTATACCTTTCTATTCTTCATAAACTTCTAATATATATAGACACACACACACACACTTGAGGAGAAGATTTTAGGAAGGGTGTACTATAAGTGACAAATCTGTGTTATTAGAACACACAAAGTAAAAACAATCTTTTGTACTTGTTGAAGTCTTGTTCTGCTACTCAGGCGTGTGAAGTCCTCTTTGGCTGCTGAGGCAAAATTATAGTCTTCTGCTCAGGCCCCTGTTCGGCTTCTCAGGGTTGTATAGACCCGTTCCTCCGGGTTAAGTGAGGGTTGTTGTTCTAGTGAAATTCCAGAAGGATCGGTGACTGGACGTAGGACAATGCTCCGAACCATTATAAAAATTCCTGTTGTCATTTTACTTTACTGCTTTTATATTCTGCATTATTTACCGTATAACTATCATCGCTATACTCCGTTATTGTATATCCATATTACACGATCCATAGCACACTTTCATTTGGTATCAGAGATGGCTCACTATATAACCGTAACATAGTTATCTAATAATCTAATAATATGGAAACTAACACTAGCGCTAGCATTAACACTAGCTTCATTGAAGGACAATCCACCGCACGCTCACCACTATTTAATGGCATGAATTATAACTATTAGGCCACACGAATGAGAATATATATGCAAGCAAATGGTTTTGAATCTTGGAATATAACTCAAACTAAATATATTATTCCAACTGAAGAGTATTATACTTGGTCAAATACACATAAACTAGATGCCACAGCTAATGCAAAAGCCATGAATATGTTGTTTTGTATCTTAGATAAAAATGATTTTAACCATATTAGCATGTGCAATACTGCATATGAAATATGGCGTACACTCAAAGTTACACACGAAGGAACCAACAAGGTAAAATAAAGAAAAGTATCCGTGCTCAAAAGTCAGTTTAAAACTTTAGAGTGAAAGAAAATGAATCCATAAGTGATAAACACTCAATATTTCAGGATATCTATCTTTCATTAGTAGGACTAGGAGAAAAATATTCAGACTTTGATATTGTATCCAAAATTGTTAACTCTTTAACGAAAGAATGGGAAAGAAAAGTTCTCGCTATTGAAGAAGCAAATGATATTTCCAATATAACTCCGGAAGAGTTAAATGGAAATTTAATGTCCTATGAAGTAAATTTGCAGGCAAAACGAGACAAGCCTAAGACAAAAAGAATATAGCATTCCATGCAGAACAAGAAGAATCAGATTCAGACAAAGACAACCTAGCATTTATTGCCAAAAACTTCAAGAAATTCTTGAAATATAAAAATGAAAACAGAAATAATGGCAAGAGCAGCTCAAACAGCAACAAACCACCATCTTTATCAGTTATGAAGTGCTTTAACTATCACAAAAAGGGGAATATACAGGAGGACTATCCAGATAAAAAGAAAGAATATCGAAATAAAAGGAAGGACAAATTCAGAAGAAAAGCCTTTTCAGTTACATGGGATGATTTAGATTCCTCCTCTTCTTCTAGAAGTGAGAGTGACAGCGATAATGAACAAGCCAACGTATGCTTTGTGGCCAAAGATAACGAGGTTAATGATTTAACTTTTGATGATATGATAGAGATAAATTCTGAATTATTAGATACTTTTAAAAGTCTCAAAAGAAAATATAAAGAGGTTGTAGAAAATCATAACAAGACAGAATTCGAAAGAGATATGCATAAAGACGAGAAGAAAATATTGGAAGAAAACTTGAGAAAACTCAAGAATCTCTTTCAAATGTTAATTCTCAACTTATATTATTGAATCAAGAAATTGAAACTCAAAAAGAAAAGAATGATGTTGTTGTTTCTGAAAATCAAGATTTAAAAATTAATATTAAAATTGTAGAACTAGAAAATTCAAGTCTAAAGACCAAACTAGAAGGAATCACTAAAACGTTTCAAATTTTAATAAAGAAAGTGAAAATTTATCTAGAATTATTGAGAATTCACAACCCGTTGACAATAAAAATGGTTTAGGTTATAAGAAGAAAGTCAAGAATTCACAATCTAGTAATTTAAAAGTTAAGTCTAATAAAACATCGACATCTTCAAAAAGAATAGTTACTAAAACTATAAATATATGGGTACCTAAAACTAATAACAAGTTAATAAGGAAAAATTATATTAGTTCTTTCATAGAAAATGTTCATAATAATAAAAATTATATTTATAAAAGGGATACTAAACCCACTTGGGTTTGGTTTCCTAAGACCTTACTCTTAGGACCCTATTAAAAAGTGTGTACCAATGTTATCTCATATTTGTAGCAGGTACTCAAGAAAAGAGGAAAATTGATACTTGACAGTGGTTACTCAAAACACATGACAGGAGACAAAGATATGCTGATAAATATTACATACTCAGATGGATGTTCTGTCACTTTTGAAGATAATTCCAAGGGTTATATCATCGGCAAAGGCGATGTGAAAAATTACGGTACATCTAATTTACCTCTTATTACAAATGTTTTAGTAGTTAAGAATCTAAAACATAATCTATTTAGTATAAGTCAATTATGCGATAAAGGTTTTAAAATGTCCTTCTCTGAAAATAAATGCAGTATCTTTGATCAAAATCAAAATCTTATTTTCGAAGGAAATAGAGATAAAAACATCTATGTTTTGAATATGAAAGTTAATCATTACTCAAACATGTGTTTAATAGCCAAAAAAATGATCCCTGGATATGACACAAACGATTCTGTCATATCAATTTCAAAAATATAACTAAAATTTCTAAAAATAATCTCGTAAAAGGATTGCCAAAGATGAATTTTAAAGTTAATAATTTATATGACTCGTATCAATTAGGTAAATTAACTAAATCCTCGTTTAAATCTAAGAAAGTCATTTCGACATTACAACCACTTGAATTACTTCATATGGATTTATTTGGACCTACTCAAATTCAATCCATAAATCACAATAAATACGTATTTGTAATTGTTGATGACTTTTCTAGATATACATGGACTATTTTTATGAAAAATAAAAGTGAAACTTTTGAAAATTTTAAAACATTTTTTAACAAATTCAAGAATTTGAAAATGTACAATTTAATAATTATTGAAAAAGAAAGGAATATTTCATAATTTTTCATTTCCTAGAACTCTACAACAAAATGGAGTTGTAGAACGAAAGAATCGAACTCTACAAGAATGTGCGAGAACTTTACTAAACGAAAGCACATTACCAAAATATTTTTGGGCAGAAGTTGTTGCAACTGCCTGTTATGCTTTAAATCGTGTTTCTAGTAGACCCCTCACTAAGAATACACCTTGCGAACTTTTTAATGGTAGAAAACCAAACATATCTTATTTTAACATATTTGGTTTAAAATGTTTTGTATTAAATACCAAAGATCAGCTTGTCAAATTCGATTCAAAATGCGACGAAGGTATATTTCTTGGAAATTCGACTCGAAGCAAAGCTTATCGAATTTTCAATAAACGAACTAATACTATTGAAGAGACACTCCATATATCTTTTGATGAGAACTCTAAACTTATTTTTTTAAAAATGACGATAATTTACTTAATAATGAAACAAATAAAATAATAAACAATTCAAGAGATGATGAAGATATTATTTATAATTCTATAGAAGATGAAAACATTGTTAATAATTTAGAAAATAGAAATATTACTAATACAATAAGATCTCCTCGAAGAATCTTACGAAATCATCCTATAGAAAATATAATTGGAGAAATAAATTCAAATGTTCGAACTAGGAATCAACTAAATTTAATGGGTAATGTAGCTTTTCTCTCTACTATAGAACCTAAAAATACGAAGGAAGCTTCATCTGATGAAAATTGGATTATTGCTATGTAAGAAGAACTAAATCAGTTTGAACGAAATGAAGTTTGGAAAATAGTACCCCGACCGATCGATCAGACTGTTATATGAACTAAATGGGTTTATAAAAATAAAGCAGGCGAATTAGGAAATATAACTAGAAACAAAGTGAGACTAGTAGCATAAGGATATAACCTTGAAGAAGGAATAGACTACGACGAAACGTTTGCTCTAGTCGCTAGACTAGAACCAATATGAATCTTATTGGCATACGCTTGTTTTAATAACTTTAAAGTCTATCAAATGAATGTTAAAAATGCATTTTTAAACGGTTATATTGAAGAAAATGTTTATGTTGAACAACCTCCTTTATTTATTCATGAAAAATACCCACATCATGTCTATAAACTTAAGAAAGCTTTATATGGTTTAAAACAAACACTTCGTGCTAGGTATGAATACCTTAAAAACTATTTAATTGACTTAGGATTCGAAATAGGAAAAGTAGATCAAACTTTATTTATAAAACATTCTAAAAATGATATTTTGATAGTTCAAATATATATCAACGACGTTATATTTGGCTCAGCTAATAATGAATTATGTAATGATTTTTTGAAATACTGACTAGAGAATTTGAAATGTCCCATATGGAAGAATTATCATATTATTTAGGTCTTCAAATAAAACAAGTTTCAAATGGAATATTTATTAATCAAGAAAAATACTGCAATAAACATAACAAATGTTTCGGAATGGAAAACAATTCTGCCAAACCAACAACTATGAGCACAACAGCGCATCTTGACAAAGATGAAAATGGCATGAGTGTAGACCAAAAACTATATCGTAGTATGATATGATCACTACTTTATCTAACAATGAGTAAACCATATCTAATGATGAGTGTGTGTTTATATGCATGACTTCATGCTAACCCAAAAGAATCACATTTACGAGCCGTAAAATGAATACTGCATTATCTTCGTAATACTACAGATTTCAGACTTTTCTATCCAAAAGAGTGCTCGTTCGAGTTGGTATCATACAGCGATGCTGATTTCGAAGGATCACGAACAGATAGAAAAAGTACAAGCGATATGTGTCCCTTCATTGGTACATCATTAATATCATGGTTTAGAAAGAAACAAAACTGTGTCTCACTATCAACTTGTGAAGCAGAATATATTTCTACGGCATTAACTTGCACACAAGTAATTTATATGCAACAAACACATAAAGACTTCAGAGTCAATCTAGCAAAATCAACAATTTACTACGATAATTCTAGTGCAATAAATCTATCCAAAAATCCAGTAAACAACTCAAGAACTAAACAAATAGATATTAGAAATCACTTTCTCCGCGATAACATAGAAAAAGAAGTGATAAATTTGGACTGCACTCCATCAGAAAATCAATCAGCTGATAGTTTTACTAAACCATTGTTAGAAAATACTTTTATAAAATTATGTTATGAACTCGGTATAATGTTAATTAAAGATATATAAATAGTAAAATACAAAATTTTGACTAAAAACTCAAAAATAAATTTTTTACAAAAATTCATATTTCTGGCCATTCTGAGACTCGAACCTATGACCTATTGTGAATAACCCAGGTATCTTAACCACCCGAGCTATTGATTATTTCTGTTAAAGTCTAGGACGAGGACTCTATTATATGGTGACAACAATATACTAAAATTACGTATAACACTCATCTTTATATATATGCTTTAATCCTTTTATGCACATTACATTACATAAGATAAATCAAATAACAGAAAAACCAACGAACTACCCTTTTATTTGGCTAAATTCAAGACAAGCCATTCAATTCAACCTTATTTTACTCTACCTTAGGCTATAAAAGTTATGTGTACTCTATTTTTTCATACAATAAAACTGAAATACAAACAAACTAATTTTCAAGATGTTAATTTTTTTATCAACTGATTCCATTGAAATTCTAGCCTCTAACAATTCACCAAAAACTCCCGTTCATCATATTCACCATCCTCTACCTATCATACTGGGTATACTCCGGATAAAAAGAATGGGAAGAAGATGATTGACATATCTCCAAACAAATAACAAATAATAGATAATTTGCATCACAATCAACAAGAATTACTGATGCTTCAACGTGAAATATACTACGAGCAAAAGATCAGCTCTAGACGTCTAGGAATTATCGAGCACATTGCTATGAAATTTTGCGGGGCCTCTTCACATTCATAGACGAACATGCTGTTTTTCCTATCCGACGGCCTTCACCTTCATCCCCGCCACGACCATCGGTCTCACCAAATTCATGGGATTGAAATGAAGCATCGAATGCTCATCGCAAACAACTACCGGGCTACAAAACTCCTGGCCCTTCAAAATAAACGTAGTTGTTATTGTTTTTTGATTTTTTTTATTTTTGAATAGTTCTACTAAAGTATGTACGCTTTGTTTTTGGAATAAATCATTTCTTCTTCATATCATTAAAACATATACTAGTTATAACATTCAAAAATAAACTTACAATGTTCATGTGCATGAATTTTTTTTAAAAATTTACTCAAGAAAACATTGACTGCATGGATTCACCCAGGTCAGTCGACTGAACCAGGGGGTCAGCCGACTGACACCAAAGTATTTTTTTTTTAAAAACCGTGGTCATTCGACTCAACCAGAAGGTCAGTTGACTTACACCGAAGTAATTTTTTTTAGAAAACCATGGCCTGTCGACTGTCTCAGTGACTCAGTCGACTGAACCAGAATGGTGAAAAATTTCAAATTTCAGATTCAGTCGACTGAACCATTGATCCAGTCAACTGAACCATTGATCCAGTCGACTGAACCATTGATTTGGTCGACTGAATCGTGAATCTATGCAACATTACTACTCATATCCACTCACTTTTCATCTTTTAACCATTACCTTTCCATTCTCTCTCCTCACTAATTTCAGATTTTCAATTTCTCTAAACCCCTTATGCGACGACCCAGAATTTCTGGATATTTGAAATTGAAATATTTAATTGATTTTAAATATTTGAAAGTTAGTTTGACTTAAACTTCAAATATCACTATTTAATTTGGCAATTAAGTTGTTGAATTTAATAAATGGGAAATTGGTTAAAATAGTGGATCTTCTTTTTAAGCTGGTTAAAAATATTTCAAAGGTTTGGAAAATTTATATTTTCAATGTTGAAGGTAATAGAACTTTTAAAATCAAATGTAAAAGCAATTTGTTCAGTTTTAAAAATACATAGTTTAAGTTGACGTTTAAAAATAGCCTTTCGGGGAACAGTCTGGATTTCGACGTAACCAGTTCCATTGGATATATAATAGTGTGTTATTATCGGATTTCAATTTTCGTAGTGTTTGGAGTGATCATTTGACCGTTCGGTAGATAGACGAGCTAAAATCTATATCGGAAATTTAATTTAAATACTCGGTCCAAAAAGCTAGCTTTTCCATACAATCGAATTAGGACTTGAAACCTTTTCCATTGCATTCAGAATACGGGCATAACATTATAAATGCGTAGTGGCACGCCTCGATAGGAGATCGAGATTGTGAGATGCGATAATCGAGATAATTTACATATAAATTTGAATTTAAATTTAAATAATAAAATAGAAATATTGTAGCTTGTTGATTCAACATGTATTTGCCTTTTCAACACGTGTTCTTCTTCGTGAAACATGCGTCTCCTCTTGCTCCACTTCTTTTAACGCAATAGTTTCAAATCTGAGAGAAATCGATACCTTCTGTTAAATCTCGACCTTCCTTTTCATTTTCTTCTTCAGGTCGAACGTAAACAAAAAACATTCAGTCGAGTTACTTTGATTCGAAGATGGCCGAACCCTCATCCTCTTTCTATTCGAACTCATAACGGCTGCTCTGGCTTGGGTTTCGGCGATGGTTGGTGACGCCGCATCTACGCGCACGTGGGAGGCTAGGCTGTGCTAGGAGGGAATTTGATCGAGGGGAAGGTCGATTGCTTTGTTGATGGGGGCTGGCTGCGATGGCGCGTTCGAGCAAGGGTTTCGCACTTGATTATGGAACGTCGGAGGTGAAGTCGATGGGCGGCTGTGGGTTCGATGTCGTAGGCGATTCGATACGGGGATGGCTAGGGTTTCATCATTCTCGATCTCTTATGAGGTATTTTCGTTTTTTTCTGAATGTTGTATTTGCATATTGTTATATATATATATGCATATATTTACAGTAAAGGATAGTGTAACATAAATGTAGAGATACGTGTATACATGCCTATTTCAATTGATATATATATATATATATATATATATATATATTATATTTGCAGAAAGAAATATATATATACAGTAAATATACATATACAGTTTTTCAATTTTTATATGCATGTAGAAAATATAATTTTTACAGTAAAGTACAGCAGTTCTTAGTAACGCACATATATTTAAGTTTACAGTAAGCTATAAATTTATTCTGTTTTTAGTTTAATAAATATATATTTACACATTCGTAATTAATATTGATAGATATGACAGGAGAAAGATACATGCATAAGATTTTCGAATGTAAGGGAGTTTATATAAAGTTAGATTTTTAAGCCTATATAAATTATTTTTATATATGCAGTTTAGGAATGAAAATCTAACAGTTTATTTTAATACTGTATATTAGTGATTAATGTGGTTAATAAACATATTTAAATTATTTGGTTACTAAAGGATATTTTAAAGGGAAAATTGGTTTAAACTAAATTGTTAATTGATTAATTTATTAAAAAGGGAATTGATTTGTTTGATTTTCTCGAGTATTAATAAACTGTATAAATATTTATACGAGGTCTAAAATCATGGAGAAACAAGTCGAGATGGAAGTGGTGTTGCAAAACAAAAATTAAGGTGAGTTAATCTCACTCATTTGGAATTCCATTTAAATTTAAATAGTTAAATTTAAATTATTGGTTGAATGATTGGATTGTCTGGATGTGGTATATTATATTTAGTATATACATATTGGAGTGATTGATTCCCGCATTTTATAGCGGATGACACCCTGTGCTCCCCGCATAATAGCGGATGATCCTTTGTACCATATATCCCGCCTTGAAGCGGGATTGGTATTTTAAATTGTTGTGCTAACATCTGTGATGCAGGGAAACAGGTTAGAGGGATCCAACTGGATTCCTTAAAATATTGAATCTATTTTATATTCAGCGATATGATTATGTAATAACCTGTGAAGAATTATATTCATTATATTGGGAATTGAAATTTATTGAATGCTATGGCTTGGTCAAATATATATATTGGTATTTTTGAAATATATATGAAGTTTGGATTTGTAAAGTAAAAAAAGGTGATTTTAAGTAAAGTAATTATAAGGAATTTGGATAATTAAAAATGATTTGGAAAGGATAAAGTTAATTTTTAAATTCTAATAAATAAATCCCAAGTATGGGAAAAGAGATATTTTGAATAAATGGAATAAATGAATTTATAAACTTAAGTGATATTATTCAAAAGGAGAAAAGAATTTATTTTTAAATTCAGGTTTAAATTTGTTTGGCAAGATAAAGAAGAAATTTGGAAAGTATGAAATTTATATTTTAGTTTAATAAGATTTTAAACCATATTAAAGAAGTGAAATCTGAAATTAATGGATTTCAAATAAATTGAGTAGGTAAAGGAATTTATATTATAAAATGGAGTAAATTTGGAAATCGATTTGGAAACTGATTACACATTTGAAACTATGTTTTTAAAAGAAGATGTGATTATAGAATTTACAAACAGGGTTTATAAATTAAGTGAAATATTAGCAGAGGATAATTTGGAAATATAAATTCAGAATGGGAATTTATAAAGGAATGGGTAATTTGTTCTAAAAATAAATAGTGGGTTATTTTTAAAAGTGGGGAAGAAGGTGTACTTCCCTGAAAGCCATGTACATTTTCAAGCAGTGTTTTAAGTATAAGATAAAAGTTTTGAAGTTGTTTTTAAAAAAAAGAACGTTTTGAGAAAATTATTATTTAAGTTGTTTAAATTTTAAAGGTAAATATGTATTAAATTAGTTATAGTAGTAATTATTTAGAAAGGTTAATTGGTATTTTTGTTTAAAAAGATAATTATTAATATTTATATTTTATAAAGTAGTTTTATTTTAGTATAGTTTGATTGAAGTTTTTATTTGAAAAACTCGTATAGAATTTCATATTATTTATTTTAAAATTTGTTTTGGCATAAGTCTACAATCGAAGTTATTATAAAATTTCATAATTAGTAACTTAAATAAAAGTCTTTCAAGTGGTTCTTATTTTAAATATTTTAAATTATATATACGTTTGGATAAAGAGATTTTAAATTATTTTTAAATCTAAAGTATTTAGACTTGGTAATTTTCAGTGGAAATAAACAATATTTGGAAATTTATTCTGCAAGAGGAAAGTGAATGGAAACCATTTTCAAAGGGTTGAAGTGTGGAAAATAGCTTGTAAAGATATTTTGAATAAATAATTTGGAAAATTATTTAAAGTCTGATGGTTGTTTGTGGATGTTATTTGATAGTTAAAAACCGACTATCAATACTGGCCAATGCGTTGATCGTTTCGAAGAGACTGGGGTCGGGATTAATTTCTCGAAAACCACTTCGATCCTAAATGAACGTTTTCGTGAGGAAGACATGAGCTTGGAGTCGAAGATGGAGCAGTGAAGTGCAAAAGCTAATCGCTACTAATCCCGAGGGTGATTCCAAAATGGATGTAGTAGGAGTAGTGCCTTCGATTCCGTTTGAACCCAGAACGGACTAGTATGGATGAATGCTTTCAGAACGTAGTCAGGAGGATGATGAGCATTCTAAGTGAAAATGTTCTAAAAAGGTAACGCCGAGCCTCGAACCTCATTAGCTGGGAATGACTGAAAATTAGAGAATACGCAGCAAGGCTAAGTCGGTAGCACCCAATTACGTTAAGGTCATCCCTGTCTAGAGGTCCCTTTATATTCGGTTGTGTGGGCGGTTGCTGATCCCAATTGCGAGGTGATCTTATTCGGACTATCCACTAAGAGGTAGCTCCGGTCTTGTGTTGCAGGGGATCGGGTGGATCCTCGGTATGCTGATCTAGACCGGGTACGGAGACAGGTGGTACTCCAGTGCCTAGTCATTAGATGGAAATCCATTCTCCCTACGTACCTTTACGGTTTTGATTGTAGAACCTAGTATTGCTGGAATTTAATAATGGTAACAATTTCGGCTATTTGAATAAGTATTTGTATATAGACACTACTATAATATCAAAGGATTTGATATGAAAATGTTTTGATTATCGTAAGGTAAAAACCCAGCATGTTTATTTGTGGCATGGTCTTACGAGATACCTTTGATTTTTAAAGGATTTTTGAAACTTTAATAATCCAATTGAGTGTATTTTCTCTCGCTGGTTTTTCAGACTGACTTGGGTGTTATTGAACTATAATGCTCAAATCAGTCGAGTATTATAGAGTATAGATTCTGGATGAAATGATGTGGAGCTCAGGAGACGAGCTGGATGGTGAGATGTATCACACATAGATGATGAATATTCCTCTATGTTTGATTTATGGACGGTTTTGTGAGGAAAGGTTATGATAACTATCCAATTGTGTGTTATGCATTTTTTTGTACTCTGATGATGTAATGTATAAACAGATATAATTCTTTTTGTTTAAAAGATTAGTCATATATCTATTATATAATGTTTCGCTGCGATAGTAAGATTCTGATATTGTTTTCTATTTCTTCTTCTACCTCATTCTCCTTTTACCCTAACGGACCGCTTTTTCGCCATTCGATTATTCGGCATTTAATATAGTGGACGTATTAATGTTGGTTTTTTTCGGGCGTTAAAAAATCTAGTTGTTATAGATTGGTATCAGAGCTGAAGGTTAAGCGAGAACCATGGCTCTGGTGGGAAATACTCATTGAAACTGTGTCCGTAGTACTCTAGAATGAGTTTGAGTGTATTAATAGACATGAGCGCGTATTTGTTAGTGAATATAAAAATTATTTTTATATTGTGTTAACTTATCGGTTTAGTGTTTATAAATTCTAGTCGGTGCAGTCTGGCCAACTGTGTCGATAGGGATTTCTAAACTCTTTAACAAGATAACCCGACACAATATTGTTTTAAATAGGGTAATGAAATAATTTTTACCCAAATTATTTTTGTATATGAAAGAAATAAATTTTTCGTAAATTATTATATTATATGGTTGCCTGGTTGTTAGGAAGTGATAATATTAAACTATTATCATTTAAGTGTGAAATTGAATAAGAAGTTAAGATAATAATCAAAGATTAAGGAAATAAATTCATTAATAGAATAGAATTTGAAATGTAAATTATAAATGTGATTTATAATTAAAGTTAAAAAAATTCCAGAATAATGTTTGAATATGAGTTGAAAGGATTTAGAATTTGAAAATTTAATTCCTTTTGAGTTTGAAAATGATTTTCAAAGATTTTGGTGAAATAATAATGATATTATTTGGGAAATATTTTTGAATTGCATTTGAAATCTGGTGAGATTTTGATTTAGGAATATTTGAAAATGATTTTTTAAAAAGAGGTAAAAGCACTAAAATCTCTTCGATCGCTGAGAAGTAACATCGGTGATGACTGTTATCCCACCTTTTGGTCAAGGCTGGAATATCAACAAATTGGCAAGGAATGATGGATATTGGCATTGGAGATCGATTGGAATCAAGGCTGCAATCAATGTCGTCAAAGTTTGGTTGAGCTCCGAACGGGACAAAATCGATTTGAGATGATGATGAGGACTAGGAGAGGCTATGTTTCAAATTTCACGTTAATCGGAGTTCGTATGAAGGAGATATGATCGATGCAAGGTAGGAAGAGCATGCTGCTCGTATCCATCGGCGCATAGGGATGGTTTGTATCAATACATTTCGTATCGATCAGGTAGTTGGTGTTTCGTACCGATCGGGTTCGTATCGATCGGCAGAAGTTCGACTCGATGGGGATCGCATCGATCAGGTTTTGGTTCGACTCAATGGTTTCATATCGGTCAGGATGGAAAGAAGTGGCATGTCTCGAATCAATACTCTCGTATCGATAGAAGAAGGATTTGGCACTTTCGTATCCATCAGGTAAAGATTTCTTCGTATCCATCAGGTAAGGTCTCGCTCGTATCCATCCCGAGGATGAGCTTCGTATCCATCCTCCACTCCATCACAACCACTTCGCATCGATAACCCCCATGGTCGTTTCGTATCGATCAATTTGTGAATGATCGATGCGAAGTGTACTCCTGGAATCGATGCAAAGAGAAACAGAATCGATGGGTACAAGCATGCCGTTGCGAAGTTATGGATATGGACGAAGCATAAAACATGGATGCAAGTCCACGTCTCCAGGAAAGAAGCAGTCAAAGAGGCGGGGAGTATGGATCGAGCCTTGGGAGTAGCGCCGCGTCATCGATGCGCACGTGCTTCTAATCGAGTCGAAGAAGATGGATGCGAAAGCATGGATTCGAAATATGCAGTCCACGAAGAACATCTGCTCGTATCGATCGTATCTCCTAAACCCCTGATCCAAATGCAACGAAATTTTCACAGCAGCTCGCATACATGGTAAAGAATGTTCCTGCCAAGTTTCATTTCAATTGGATCATTTTTTGATGGATACGAAATCATTTCGTATCGATCACATATCGAGTCGAAATTTGGTGGGGTCGGTTGCGTGGGCACACTCACGTGCCAGAAGAAGTGTCCCGAAGTTTTAGCTCGATTTCAGCCTCCTACGCCTATAAATAGAGCCCCAGAGCCTACAGAAAAAGGACCTTTTGGCTATTGGACGTCCAGACTCTGTCGGATTCATTTCTACACTTCAATACAACCATATTACCCGAAATCCATCATTGCAACTGCTGTAATCATCTGTAACCAGCAAGGATAATCAATAAAAGATAAAACTTTGGAGTGGACGTAGGCCGGAGACAGCCGAACCACTATAAATCCTGTGTTTCTGATTATAATTTCTAGATTGTTGTTTTTATTTGCTGAGAACAGATATTAGTGCTTGAATATTGTTGATTTGTGTCCATACACTGGTGCTTTCACGGTATTTGGGGTTTGTTACCATTTTTGGCCCGAACACTTTGGTGCTTTCATTGAGAACAACTAGCACCCGATATATTAGAATCAAAGTTCAGATTTGAAGAGTTTGAGGAGTTTGGATTTGAAGACAATGACTCGACAAACAAGGCAAAGAGCTGAGAGAAGCCAATAAGAAGGAAGCCAGGAAGCATCCTCTGGAGCAGGAGAAGGACAAGCTTCCGTCTACATCACCAGGGATGAAATGGAAGCTATGGCAAATTCATTGCAAGAGAGATTGTTGAAAAGTCAGCAGGACATGATGCAAACCTTCTTTGAACAAATGAGAGATGTAGGAACACAAAACCTTGGACCAACTACGGCGGCTACAAGTGCAGGACAAGGAAGTAGGGTCGTGGAAACCAGTGGAGGACAGGATACAGAACCGGAAGGCAATCAGCGAGGGCTTGGGGGGAAGCCCTGCAGGATCCAATGCAGAAGGACCTTTGGAAGGAGTTCAACAGGCTAGATCCAACGTTGCTGAGCCACATGAAGAATATGTGCCGGAGTTCCCTCGCGGGCATAGGGGCAACCCCAGACAGACAATACTGGATTAGTGGAGATCATTAGAAAAATCATGCGTGGTGGCTTGACCAATAGAGACTTGGAAGGAGTGAACAGGAGTCCGTTCGCCCAGGAAATAAGGATAGCTCAAAATCCACCTAAGTTTAAGTTACCTAGCATGGAAGTATATGATGGCAAGGCAGACCCAACTGATCACTTGATGAGATACACCAGACACATGGAAGTGCTGGGGGCATCGGAGGAAGTGATGGCCCGATGCTTCCCTTTGTACTTGACGGACTTAGCTACAATGTGGTTTAGGCAGTTGGAGGAAGGGTCTATCAAGACATGGAGGGAATTGGTGGATAGGTTTTGAGGACATTTTCGGGTTCATATCAAAAGGCCAAAGAATGTAATGACATTAACGTCGGTAAAGCAAAGGACGGATGAATCGCTTAGAGCTTTTCTAACTCGATTCAATGCGGCAGTTGCTTCGGTGGATCGGCTGGATCCATTAATGGTTTTAATGGCGGCAGTGTCAGGAGTGAGGGAGGATTCGGACTTTAAGGTATCTTTAATACGGGACCCACCACTGGATCTTGGTGAATTCTTTCACGAGGCAGAGAGGTTCCTCCGACAAGAGGATGCATGTGCAGATTTAAATTGAAGGAAGTGAATGCAACTGAGGGTGGAGGACCATCCAGTAGAGGTTCAGATAAGGATAAAGGAAAGAGGAAGCTGGATGACGATCCAGGAAAAGCCAGAAGGCGATGGAAGGATCGAAAGTTTTCCACATACATAGGATTAAAAGAGACATTGGAGCGGATATACATAGAAACCCAGAACCGCCTTCCTTACCGGAAGCTGGCTAGGAGAGAACCGTCAGAATGGGAGAGGGCATCGGGAAGGCACTATCTCTTCCATGATTTAGATGGATATGATACCAACAGCTGCAGGCACTTAAAGAACATAATTGAGGAGCATGTAAGGAATGGACAATTGAGGAAATATGTTGGGACACGGAATGCAGCGGTGGAGCAGGAGCAGCCACCGCCTACCTCGCACCATGATGATGTGAGGCCCAGGAATGATGATCGATTGGTTATCAATTGACCGGGATAATATGAAATAAGTAACAAGCTACTCGCAAACGGCAAAGTCATTTACACATGTATGGGGACGGAGATAGCCCCTAGGCATGCTTTGAATGATGATAAACCGCGATGCTATGGTTTGTGAAATTTGTCTTTTGCTTTCGGATTGGACACTGGTTTTTCTGGTTTGGTTTTGGAGTTTATTGAACTCTGGTTTGTTTTCTTTCTAATTTGGATTTTCCTTTGGATGATTGTTTTCGGTTTTGGATGCTGGTTTGGATTTCTGATTTTTTGGTTCGGATTGGATTTTGACTGGATTTTTATCTATTTTTTGGTAAATGGCCGTCAGGTATGGATTACACCTGACAAGGGGTAAGTCTCTTCGCCCGCATATGGCAAATTTGCTTATTCAGGTTGCTGAGTATGGACTATGTTCAGCAAGGGTCCGGAGTGACCAGGATTCGGCCTCGGACTTAGGCCCCATATTATCGATTATTGTTTCAGGTCGCTGAGTATGGACTATGCTCAGCAAGGGTCCGGAGTGACCAGGATTCGGCCTAGGACTTAGGCCCCATATTATTGATTATTGTTTCAAGTCGTCGAGTATGGACTATGCTCGGCAAGGGTCCGGAGAGACCAGGATTCGGCCTAGGACTTAGGCCCTGTGTTATTAATTATTATTTCAGGTCGTCGGGTACAGACTATACTCGACAAGGGTCCGGAGAGATCGGGATTCGACCTAGGACTTAGGGCCTGTGTTATTAATTATTATTTCAGGTTGTCGGGTACAAACTATACTCCACAGGGGTCCGGAGTGACCAGGATTCGGCTTAGGACTTAAGCCACGACATTTCTTGCATCCAGGGACACTGGACCACGGTCGTCAATTGTGGATTACGCTTGGCAAGAACCCTGAGAGGCTAGCTTAACGTCCAGGGACACTCGACCACGGTCGTCAGGTGTAGATTGCGCTTGGAAAGAGCCCGAAGAGGTTATGGATTTGGATACCGAACCGGAGAGGTCCTGGATTCGGTTATTGGCTATTGGATAAGGATGGATTAGGACTCGGTTGTCGAGTTCGAATGGACATGGAATTGGCTATGGACTTTGGATATCGGATTCGGAACTATTCAAAACACGCCTTCTTATCACAAGGCATGTTTTGGGGGGAAATGTTATCCCACCTTTTGGTCAAGGCTGGAATATCAACAAATTGGCAAGGAATGATGGATATTGGGATTGGAGATCGATTGGAATCAAGGCTGCAATCAATGTCGTCAAAGTTTGGTTGAGCTCCGATCGGGACGGAATCGATTGGAGATGATAATGAGGACTAGGAGAGGCTATGTTTCAAATTTCAGGTTAATCGGAGTTCGTATGAAGGAGATATGATCGATTTAAGGTAGGAAAGCATGCTTTTCGTATCCATCGGCGCACAGGGATGGTTCGTATCGATACATTTCGTATCGATCAGGTAGTTGGTGTTTCGTATCGATCGGCAGAAGTTCGACTCGATGGGGTTCGCATCGATCAGGTTTTGGTTCGACTCGATGGTTTCGTATTGATCAGGATGGAAAGAAGTGGCATGTCTCGAATCGATACTCTCGAATCAATAGTAGAAGGATTTGGCACTTTCGTATCCATCAGGTAAAGCTTTCTTCGTATCCATCAAGTAAGGTCTCGCTCATATCCATCCCGAGGATGAGCTTCGTATCCATCCTCCGCTCCATCACAACCACTTCGTATCAATAACCCCCATGGTCGTTTCGTATCGATCAATTCGTGAATGATCGATGCAAAGTGTACTCCTGGAATCGATGCAAAGGAAACACGAGTCGATGGGTACGAGCACGCCGTTACGAAGTTATGGATATTGACGAAGCATAAAACATGGATGCAAGTCCATGTCTCCAGGAAAGAAGCGGTCAAAGAGGCGGGGAGTATGGATCGAGCCTTGGGAGTAGCGCTACGTCATCGATGCGCACGTGCTTCTAATCGAGTCGAAGAAGATGGATGCGAAAGCATGGATTCGAAATCTGCAGTCCACGAAGAACATCAGATCGTATCAATCGTATCTCCTAAACCCCTGATCCAAATGCAACGAAATTTTCACAGCAGCTTGCATATATGGTAAAGAATGTTCCTGCCAAGCTTCAGCTCGATTGGATCTTTTTTGATGGATACGAAATCATTTCGTATCGATCACAGATCGAGTCGAAACTTGGTGGGGTCGGTCGCGTGGGCCCACTCACGTGCCAGAAGAAGTCTCCTAAAGTTTTAGCTCGATCTCAGCCTCCTACGCCTATAAATAAAGCCCCAGAGCCTACGAAAAAAGGACCTTTTCGATATTGGACGTTCAGACTCTGTCGGATTCATTTCTACACTTAAATACAACCATTGTACCTAAAATCCATCATTGCTACTGCTGTAATCATCTGTAACCAGCAAGGATAATCAATAAAAGATAAAACTTTGGAGTGGACGTAGGCCGGAGACAGCCGAACCACTATAAATCTTGTGTCCCTATTCATTATTTCTGGATTATTGTTTGCTGTTTGCTGTGATCTGTGATTTGTGTCCATACACTTCAATACAACCATTGTACCCGAAATCCATCATTGCTACTGCTGTAATCATCTATAACCAGCAAGGATAATCAATAAAAGATAAAACTTTGGAGTGGACGTAGGCCGGAGATAACCGAACCACTATAAATCCTGTGTTTCTGATCATAAGTTCTGGATTGCTGTTTTTATTTGCTGAGATCTGATATTAGTGCTTGAATATTGTTGATTCGTGTCCATACACCAGTGCTTTCACGGTATTTGGGGTTTGTGACCATTTTTGGCGCAAACAATGACTGCAACAACATTGAGGTTCATTTTCAAGTTTTCGAAGAGAGGAAGTGCTACCCGAATGTTTTAAATTGGAGTTGTTTGCAAAACTGGGTTTGGTTTTAAAATTCAAAAGATAATTCGATATGCAAATGGATTATATATTTAACTGATTTTAAAATTGCTTTTGAAATATGAGTAATTTTTGAAAATACTCTGGAGTTGGTTGAAATTGTTTATAGTATAATTTGGGTTGATTTGGATATATATGTTTTCAAAATTAATTTGGAATGTTTAAGTAATGGTTTAAAACTCTGCAATCGTATTTAACTTATAAAATTTGAAATTTGTTTAGAATAAAAATTTAACTTAGGAAGAGTTAAATTAAAATAAGTATGAAACAAAATTAGCTAGTGAAGCAAACCAATTAAATGAAGTAAAAAGATTAGTGAATGTAATAATTAAATTTGGAAAACTTATAGAAGTTTAAAATTTTGGATTAAATTAGAGTGTAATTAAATCTAGTTAAATAAAGGTGAATGTAATAAGAAAAAGTCTTAGTAGATTAAGTGAAATGATTACTTAAATAAAATTTATTAAGGTGGAAATAAGTTTGTGAATGAACAAATGAATTTATATTTGTAAGTAAATGAAACTGAAACTTGATATTGGAATTAAATTTGGATGGCGTTAAATAAAGTAAAACGGAAAATATAGTTGAGTTGGACTAAATAAAACAAAAGGTTGAAAATAATTTTTTTTAGTAAGTAAACTAATTCATTAAGTGGGAAAGTAAATGAACCGGAATTGAAATTATATAGTGAAATGATCTTAATTTAAATTGAGTAAAGTAAAATTGTAGAATTTACTCGAAGTGAACTGAAATAATAGAAGTTTGGAATGGTTAGTTAAATATGGATTGGGACAAGGTGAATAGAATTCAATATTTTAAATTGGAGGGTAAATTGAATTCAAATGGAATTGAAAATGCAAAGTTGAATGGAAATGGATATATAACTTCAGTAATGATGTGACGACCTGGAATTTCTAACAATTTAAATTGGAATATTTAATTGACTGTAAATATTTAAAAAGTTAATTTTTAACTTGAACTAAAATATTATTATTAATAGCAATTAAGTTATTAGACTTAATAAACTGAAATTGGGTAAAATGTGAATCTCGAGTTTTAAGCCTGTTAAAAATAATTTGAAGAATTATAAAATTTATAATGATGATGCTAAAGATAATAGAATGGTTGAAATTTAATTTAAAGGTGATTTGTTCAGTTTTAATAATATATCGTTTAAATTGAATTTAAAAAATATCCTTCCGAGGCACAGTCTCAGAATTTGACGAAACTAGTTCCATTGGATCCGTAATGGCTAGTTATTATCGGATTTCAATTTTCGTAGCAATCGGAGTCGTCGTTGACCCTGGCAGCTCAAAACGCATAGAAACTATTTTAATCGATTTGATTTAAAATTGGTCGTTTATTTCCGTAACTTACGCATATGATCGAATTAGCCATCGAAACCATTCCCATTGCGTTCGAAATGAGAGTATAACATTGTAAACGTCTAGCGACACGCCTCGATAGGATGTCAAGATTTTAAGCCATGGATTCAAAACGATTATAATTTAAATTTAAAAATAAATGTTGACCAGTCAAAGACAATTTCACATCAAAACGTTTAGCCTTCGTTCAATTGTCACTGTAGCTAGGAAATGTCAGAACGCAGAACGATTCCAAAAAAACGTTCCCATTTTCCTTAAATCATGCCGCTTTCTCGTGTGAGCATAAAAAAAATCACCTTGTCCTTACCTTCTGAAGGAAGCCTCTAGCCTTCGTTATTTTAATCAAAACCGGCCTCCTTCTTTTACAAAGCATTCTGAAATTTCATCTCTAAAAAAAAGGGGGATTTCAAAATCAAAACAAAGGGCGGAATAAATAAATAAAAAATGAGGATGCGAATGAATCGAGGGAGGTGTTCAAATTCGATCTTTCGCTCCTCAGGTTCTATCGCGAATCGGTGGAAGGCGGTTGAGTTTGGGGTTTTCGTGCTGTGTGAAGGCGAGAGATGCATCAGGTGGCTCGCGACTGAGGTGGGGTCAAGTCCGGAATCGAGATGTGCGTACGATGCAGTTGTGCTCGAGTGTGGTCGGGCTGATGGCCTTTGGTAAAAGCAGCGGCGGTGGTGTTGGACTCGACGATTGAGCTGATTGTTTTGGGGTTCGAGCAGGAGGCGATTCGGTTGTTCGAGTTGTAGTTGGATTTGGGGATGGGGATGTGGGCGATTGAATGGAGTGTGCTCGCGATGACTGGGGGTGGCTGTGATAGGAAGAAGTGTGGAGGATTTTTGGAAGTTGATGGAGAGCATTTTCGGGCAATGGCCGGCGATTGGTGATGAGGGGGAGTTTGGCTACGATGACTTTGGGGGTTAGTGGTGATGAACTAACAGGGCAGCAACGTTACACGTGAGTTTTCTCAAGCTTGTCTTGGGTCAAATATGAGGATATTCTCAAAGTTTAAAGTTCAGCAAAATCAAGTTTAAAACTAACTTCTTAAACTATTCTTTAAATAATGATGTTGTTTAATAATTGTTAATTTAAGTTGTATGTTTTAATTTAAACTAAGCAGGTAGATTCTTAAATCAAATTTGAAACTTAATTCATAGTGTGATTAAGGAGAAACTAAGGAAATAAAAAATTTATCTTTAATTAGACTTAAAGTTCTTAAGTTAAATTATAGATTAATGATAATTAAATCCCAGGTTTATAAAATAAGATTTTAAAGTGATATAATTAATAAGTTAATTAAGATAAATGACTTATCTTTTAATTAATTTAGGTTTGGGTGATTAAGATTATTTAATTAATCAGTTAAGCAATTAAAGAGAAACTAATTAATTAATGGTTAAGGATTAATTAATTAATAATTAAGGGTTATAAGTTAATAAATTTTAGATTAATTCATTTATAGGTAGAGATTAATTAATATAAGTAACTAAATAATTAGTTATTTGAATGATAACCACTTAATGTAAGTAATTAAAGGATTTACTTTTTCAGGTTTAAATAAATTTAATTAATAATTGAAGGATAATTAATAATAATTAAAGGTTAATTAATTGAGAATAATAATAACCAATGTGAGAATTACTTGATAAAAATAATTAAAGGTAAATTACTTGAGTAAGAAATTAAGAATTAATAAGTGTGATTAATTAAAGGATAAACAATTCAATATAAGTGATTATGGTATAGTGAATTTGAGAAATTAATTAGGATAAATATAATTAAGGTTAATAGGTGAAGGATAATCAATTTGTGTTATTAATTTAACGCAAATTACTTAATGAAAATAAAGAGGAAATTAGGGGATGATTAATTAATAGTTTGTAATTATTTAATTAATCTTAAGTAAGCAGGTTAAAGTGATTAAAGTAATTAATTTAATTTATATTAATTAATTAGAAATGGTATGACTATTAATCTTACTTGTTGATGATTTAAGTATATTGAATGCATTGGATTATTTGATATCTCTAATATGTTATTTGATATGTTATGTTTGGTTGAACTATTTTAATATGGATTGTCTATCTGTGATAAATTGCTATGTAATTCTAGGTATGAATGGAATAGTTTAAAACTTAAACAGCTTGTTTCTAAGATGAAGTTTAATTCGAAAAGACCGGGGGTCGTGTATTAGAAAATACGCGAAAACCACTTCGAATTTTTATAGATTGATATGTGAAATAAATTGGCTGGAATGAAATATTTTAAGTGAATTGGACTATTTAATCTAAATTCTGGTACTTAGAAAATTAATGGGTGAAATAAGTAATGTCTATAACAAATGGTGAATTTGTAAATTGATACGAGTTACCCGGGTTTCAAATAAGTGCTATGCATTGGAATTTCATATTATATGAGTTTACTCACGCTGGTTTCCAGCCTGACCCGGGTGTTACTTTGATGTAATGCTCGGGTCAGATCGAGTATTATAGATTTTCAGGAAAGGACGTTCTGGAGCTCAGGAGGCGAGCTCGATAGCAAAAACGTATGGAGTGTTCCTGCTGTATTTTATTGTGTATATCCCATGTTGATTGTGTATATCCAGTGTTTGTATATATGTGTAACTCTGACGTATTATAAATGTATTTGATAGATACAGAATTCTTTTGCAAACTGTTATTATTTATTATATTTTATCCGCTGCGAATGTGAGGTGTTGGTGTTTCTGATCTTCTTGTTCTTCTATCTCTTCCTTCTTTTTCCTAACTATCTATAATTTTCGGGTTCGAAAATTTCGGGTCGTTACAGTTGGTATCAGAGCTGAAAGGTTAAGCGAGAACCTTGGCTCTGTTGGGATTACTCATTAAGGATAGGGTCGATGGTACCATAGAATGAGTTGAGTGTGTGTGTGTGTATACATACGAGCGCGTACTTGTTATTTTCTTATATAAAGATTTTAAATGATTTAATATAAGAATATATTTTGATATATAAAGCAATATTTCTTTCTGATAAATATTAAGATAATTGGTTGTTGTATTATCTGAAAAATTTAATAATGAGAATTAAGTAATAGAAATACAACAAAATTAAAATTAAATGAAGATAAGTTGAGATGGATTCAGAATTAAATGGTTTAAAGAGATAAGTTGATTTGATTTAAAAGATTAAATCTACATTTAAAAATTTAACTCGAATTTATATAATTCAGGATTGTTTAAATTTGAAATTTGAATTGAATTCATTCAAATTGAATCTGATTTGAATTAATTGGATTTATGATTGAAGAAGTACAAGTTTAAAAAATTTAATGGAAAATTTGAATTGGATTGAATTGAGATGATTTGAAATTGAAGTGGGTTCAATTGATATTAGTCCAAATTGATATGAGTAATTTGGAATTGTAATTAAAGTTGAGTGGGATTAAAATCAAATGGAAATTGATCTGAATTTGGAAAGAAATCAAGATTTATTCAACTTGAATTGGGGTTAAATCAATTTCAATGGAAATTGAAATTATTCAAATTAGAATTGAGTCAATTTAAATGGAAGTGGAAATTTAAATTGAATTGATGGGAAAGTGAACATGTGATATCCCGAAAATTTGGGCAATATAAATTTAATAATCTGTGTTATAAATTTAATTTGATTTGATAATTTTAATAACAAATTTGGAATTTGATTTAATAATAATGTTTTAAAGAATAAATATTTAAATTAAAAGATTTTATCTTTTTGAATGAATAAATTGTTTCTGTTTATAATATATAATTGTATATATGTAAATTGATAAATTTTGATTTTTGAATTTAGTAAATGAATAAATTTTCTAACTCTAATTTATATTTGATAAATTGGAAATTTGATTTAAATTTAACATATAACTTTTCAAAGCAATTCAAAGAAATAATTATATTGTTTATATTAAAGGAAAATCTTATCTGTTTAAATTTATATTTTTAGTTAACTTAAATATGAAGTTAAATTTGATTAACATCAAAGTTTTGTTTTGTTTTTTTTTAAAAGTATTGCTTGAAAATGTTATATAAGAATTTAAAACACAATTTACTTATGGTTTAAATATATTGAGTGATAAAGGAAAATTTATAATCTCATTTATAAATTATTTAATATTGTTTAATTTGTTATTTTTTTAAAATTATAATACTTAATTTCTTTTGAACATAAATAGATTTGTAGTAATAGGATTTGTTATTTTAAATATTTAATAAGAGTTATATATGCGTATAAATAACTTGTAACAACCCGCATATTTATCGAGTTTACATTTAAATATTTTTATTTAAATATTAAATCGTTAATCGGATTTTGGTCCGAAAAACTACTTTTTGCAAACGGTCAAATTAGGACTCGAGACCACTTCCATTGAGTTCGAAATGTCGTTTACAACTTTTTAAGTATAAACATCGATAGGTTTGGAGTTAGTGAAATTTCACTAACTTTTCCCGCTTTGGACTTTGGGTTAGTTTAGCCTATTAAGCCCAAGTTCCAACCCTCTTCTCCTCACTCTTCATAAATTTCCTAACTAACTCAAGCTTTAGCATTAATGGTGAAGAGAATGGGAAATTAAAACTCCAAGCTCAAATTCAATTGCAACTCCATCATTCAACTCCAAATTCAAGTAGAAGATATTGGATTCAAGCTTTGGATTGCTTCTCCTTGCTTTCAAGCTTCATCTTCATAAATTTTAGTGCAAAGGTGAGATTTTTACCTCACAATTCTAGCCTATAACTATATTGGACTGTTGGGAATGATTCCCTATCATTTTTGCATGCATGTTAGCATTTGGTTTGGATTGGATTGGCGAAAAACTCCAATTTTTAGCGTTTTGGGTGAATTTTCTGCACTTGAGTCGTTCTGGCCATTTTTAGGTCGTTCGGAGTTAAGTCGTTCGTCCTTGAGTCGCTGAGTCGTTGGACCCTTGAGTCGCTGAGTCGTTGGACCCTTGAGTCGCTGAGTCGTTCACCCTTGAGTCGCTGAGTCGTTGGACCCTTTAGTCGCTGAGTCGTTCACCCTTGAGTCGCTGAGTCGTTGGACCCTTGAGTCGCTGAGTCGTTGGACCCTTGAGTCGCTGAGTCGTTCACCCTTGAGTCGCTGAGTCGTTGGACCCTTGAGTCGCTGAGTCGTTGGACCCTTGAGTCGCTGAGTCGTTGGACCCTTGAGTCGCTGAGTCGTTCACCCTTGAGTCGCTGAGTCGTTCACCCTTGAGTCGATGAGTCGTTGGACCCTTGAGTCGCTGGGTCGTATGACCCTTGAGTCGTTAGGTCGTTAGACCCTTGAGTCGTTAAGTCGTATGACCCTTGAGTCGTTAGGTCGTTAGACCCTTGAGTCCTTAGGTCGTTAGACCTCATTTTGTCTTCACTAGGTCGTACCGTTTTGGTCGGGGCGCTGCCCCGCACCCCGCCGGGGGCGCTGCCCCCTGGACCCCCGCGACCTGACCGGGCAGGTCGAACCCCGTAAGCGGTGGCGTTGCCCCCGCACCCCCACCTTGGGGGGTTGCCACCCCCCCTGGACCCCCCCTCCGTAGGGGATCTTATCTGAAAAACATTGAGCTGATTTCCTTGGATTTTATTCACATCTCCGTATGCGATTTTTGTGACTGATTGTTTCTACAATTGCTTCTGTGTTTTGTCACTTTATAATATAAAGGTTTCAATACTAGTAGTAGATATCAAAACTCTTTTAACAAACAATTTCAACTCTATTTTTAATAACAAAGCTCTTTTCTTAAACCGTTTTCCAATCTATTAGTATATACAAACCTTTACCTCACTCGGATGAGAAATCTAATTAAACGACTTAGTAAAACAAGTGGTATGAAACGCTTGCGTTCACTTCGTCGGTTAATTCTTGGACTTGTTCGATTGAACCTCTTGTGACAATTTTATTAGTGAAGATTTACAGTTTGTTCGTAAATATTTAAGTTAAGCAAGTGGTTATGGGACATGAAGCTAAACTTCTATATTTACTAGCTTAGTGTAATTGACACTTCTCGTTGATCTTGATGATCGCTTTATGAATTAGACTAGCAATTGCGCGATGTCTCTTTCATTGCAAGGTTAGACTAGACACCACTTGTGTGATTCCATTCACACATACCTTTCTGCTTTTTGGTTAGTCTTGACCTCATTCTGTGTGATTCCACTCACACATGTGGGGTAGCTCCCCATGGTCTTCGGACCGTCATGTGATAGGCCTCTTTCCCTTTTTATGATTTCTGGATTTCTCGTGTTGATTTCTGGAATTTATGTCATTGACTTGTTATGAGTACAAGTTTAGGGTATGATGCCCCCTTCGAATCTTTGAGAAGATTCTTGTGATATTGATTATCTCTTATTGATTGATCTTCTGTTGATCATTATTTACATACTTATAGTGGTATGTCGTTATGGATGTTTATGTTTATGCCATATCTTTTATGTTATATCATGTCATCTGATATTTATAGCTAGACTGATCCGTTTATTATTTTCTTAAATAATACTCGGGTCAGACCGAGATGTTACAGGTGCTTCTGCTTGACTTCTTCCCAGGGATTCATCACTCTGACTTTTGGCTAACTGTTTAGATTAGCAGTTTTTGTTGTATACACTTGAGATATAGACTCATAGTTGTATTCTTTTGTATAGCACGTGTTGCTATTCTTTTGTATTATCGTGGATCTTATTGACCACTACTCTGATGTACACTTTCATGTGTTAGTTATATATTCATATCTTCTTCCGCCTTTGTGATATGGATATCTGTGACTGATTTGTGATATGATTATTTCTATGTTTGTTTCCGAAGATTATTTATAGCCACCATGTGATAAGCAATTACATGGATGGTCGCTCCTCAACAGCCTCATTCTCCGTGCTAGTTGACAGCACTACTCCGTAGTGTTCTTGGCTAGCGTGGGTATTGAGGTGGGGCGTCACATAACTTGATTTTAAAATTGGAGTTTATAATTTAATTTAAATTCGAATTCAATGTTTTAAAAATTTAAAAGAATAAACACTTAAAAATATTTGAATAAGCTTTTGTTTATAACTTGTTTTGTTTTGATTTCTAAGATTAAAAGGAAATAAAATTCATTTATATATACATATGGAATAAAATAAGTTAAAGTATGTATAAACAATTTAAATTAAAATTTAAAACACTTTTAATATACATGTGTAAGTTTCTTAAGAAATAAATTGACATGTGTTAGTCATGTAATAAACTAAAGTGACAATTGTTAAAATAAGAACAAGTGTAATGTTTAAATTTTCTTTTCATTTTTATTTCTATTAAAATCAAAATATGCTTATACTAATACATTTCCTCAAAAATCATTCTTCTTTTCCATTTTTCCTTTTTCAAAACTTAAGATTTTCAGCCATGAAAATCTGAAGCTTTCATCTTCAAATCAAAACCCATGTTTCCACTTATCAAAATAAATTAAATTTGCAACATCAAAGCCTGCAGTCTTCATTCTGTTTTAAATCAAACCAAGTCTGCATGTTTTCCTGGAAATAACATATTGGCAATATTTGAGAAAGCCTGCATTTTTACTCTGGGAAGCATGCAAATGAAAATTTTGGAGCTTAAGCATTTCAGCAATTAATCAAGCATGCATGTAAATCTGGAAAACAATATCTCAAGTTTTAAAAAGCAGTCTGAAGTTCAAAGTTTTATAAGCAAAAGCATCTGCAGTTTAAAGGAAATCTGAAGCTTTGCAAGTAAAAATGGATGCTCTGCTCCTAAAAACGGTGAGCAACATTTTATTACATAATAAGCCTCAGTGTAATTCAGTTGCTTATATTCTCTGAAAATAATTATGTGCATGCAAATTTATAAGCTCTTTTCTGCTATATATAGATGAATGTTTGTAATATGCTAGTTGCTGTGAATTATTTTGCTGTGTATAATATCCCAGGCTCAAAAATTTGTTAAATCCATTTCTTTTGATTTAAATCAGTGTAGAGCTTAAGATTAAATCAATATGGTGTTGTGATATGAGTTTAATGTTTAAAATTTTATAAAAAATTCTGTAGTGTCTCTGAATTATTAATATAACAGAGCACATTGAATATAAACAAAGTTTTGATTTTCTAGAATCACTGATTTAAGTTGATAAACTAATTATACTAACTAAAATTTGAATTTTAAAACTAAAATTAGGATTTTTAGTTTGGAAATGAATGAGCATTTCTGCTTTTTCTAGAAAACCTGTTTTGAGTTGAGTCTGTCAATTTAGAAAGATTTGGTGGCCATGGTTTCTTTTGATGATCGAGTGTTGATCGAAGTTGGATGGAAAAATGGTTGATGGTGGATTAAAGTAATAGGCAGAAGAATTTGGGAATTTAAATTTTTAACCCTAGTTTCTGTTACCTGGAGATGTTTGATCACTGCGACCTGATCGAGTGACCGAGTTCTTCCCAATTTGAACTGGGGAGAGGTGAGATGTGAAAGTAGATATGGCCGGAGGTGGTGTCCATTTTAGTGGTCGGAGGTGAGGGAATGCTGATGATCTTCATTTCGACATTTTCCTGTTTTGGGTACTCGAGTGCTTGATTTTGATTTAGGGTTTTTGTAGTTGGATTGAGGGTTGATTTGGGGTTCGGAGAGGGTCGTCGACTTGCGTAAGGGATCGCGATAGGATAGAGATGATCGTCGTGGTGGTGCAAGTGCACGGGGATGCTAGTGTATCGGTTAGCTGTTGGGAGAAGAAGAAGCTCGTGTGTATCAGGACGTTTTGTGATGAGCTCGAAGCAATTGGATAATAGTCTCGGAGCTGAGGGATGTTGGACTCGAAGGAAGTGATGTAAGGTGTCGGGTTTTTTTTAGTTTTGTTACAGGGTTTGGTAACCTGTAGCACAGGTTTGTGTAAACTTGTTTTATATTTGAGATTTAATAGATTTTAGGATGAAATTGTTATTCGAGTTACTCGAGTTGCTTGAGTTAGCTCGGGCTAATGATTGAAGTTTAGAAATTGTTATGTTTCAAATTTTAAATTTGAATTTGAAATATAAAACAAAGATTTAAATTAAGTCTTAAATCTAATTTACACTATAGATTCAAGTTGAATTGAATCTTAAAATTTGAAATGATTAGGTTTTAAACTCAAATTTGCTTTAAAATAACTTTAAAAGAGTTTATATTTTTTTTTCTAAAGAAATTTAAATTTAAATTTGAAATTGAAATAAAGTTTAAATTTGATTCAAATCTAATTTTGAATCTTTGTTTTAAAATGAATTTAAATTTTATAAATTTAAGTGTTTAAACCAAATTTGAATGATAATGTAAAATTTTTAATGGTTTTAAATTTTAAAAGAAATTTGTTTTAACTTTTGAAAAATTTCTTTTATAATAAAAGTATTATTTAGCAAATAAAGGTTTTAAATTGAATTTAAACTTGCAAAGTTAAGTAATAATTTAATGTTTTATATTTCATTTAATTATTAGAGTAATTAAATGAATAATTAATTTATTTAATAAATTAATGAAGTTAATAATTACTTAAAGTAATTAAGGGTTTAATCTTAAGGGTTTAGGATTAATTATTCTTTGAATAATTAACTTGAAATTAATAATTAATTAAATAAAGTTAGTTTTAATTTAATGATTAGTAATTAATTAATAAATTAAATATGGATTTAATTAAGTTTTAATTAATACTTAATTATTTAATTAATTAGGGATTAATTAATGGGTTAATTAATGATTAATGATTAATTAATTTGTAATCAATAATAATTAAAATAAGTTTGAAAGATAATTAATGAATTGTTAATAATTAATGAAGATCATTAACTAAGGATTATTTAATAATTAATTAATGTGATTAATTTTAATTATTAATTAGATTAATTAATTTAAGGATAATCAAATGTGTAAGTTATTAAGTATAATTACTTATGGAAGTAATTAAGGAATTAATTACTTATTGTAATTAATTGAGTTTAAATTTGATTAGTTTAAGTTAATTAATTCAGTTTAACTAATTTAAAATTAATCATTTGATGATTTATGGAGGATAATTACTTAATGTAATTAAATGAAGATACTTAGAGAAGTAATTAATGGGTAATTACTATATGTAATTAATTAGAAGTGATTTGATAATGAAGTTATTTGAGTAAAATTACTTTGTAAATTAAGCAAGCGATTAATTAGAATTAATTAAGGAGTAATTAATTTATTTGGTGAAGTAATTTAAGGGAAGTTAATTAGTGCATTGGGTTAATCAAGGGTGATTAACAATTATGGTTTAAATTAAGATTAATTACTTAAAGGAATTAATTTAAATAAGGTAATTAAAATATAATTAGAGATCATTAATTATTATAATTAATGATGTAATTAAGATTGATTAATTAAGATTAATTAATCAATAATAAGTGATTAAAGGTAATTAATTAATGTAATTAATTAAGGATTAATGTAATTAATTATAGTTAATTAATTAAGGAAGTAATTAAAGGTTAATTACTGTATTTGGTTAAGTATAATTAATTTAAGAAATTAATTAGTAAATAATTACTTGAATGTAATTAAGAGTTAATTAATCAGGGATGATTAATTAAAATGAATAATTGGATGAAGATTAACTCTTTGATTGATAAATTATCAATAGTGATATAAGCAAGGATGATATTGGTAAAGTAATTAATTTAATTTGCTTTAAATTAATAGAATGTTGTAATTAATTTAATTCATTTTAAATTAATTATATTTGGGTGTGGCTAATCATTGCTTATATGGTTGGTTAGTGTTGTTTGCTTTGGATGGTTAGAATCTCAGATATGAGATAGATAATGTTGAGTAATTTGGATGCATTGGTTGCATTGTGACGTTGATATAGATTATCTTTTGGATAATGATAGTATGGTTTATCTGATATGATGATAATGTTGATTATCTGTTATGGGTTTGTGATTTATCTATTTGGATATATAGATAATTGAATTATTTTAAACCTTTAAAACAACTTGGCCTTAAAAGACACGCTTTGGATTTCGATGAGACCAGGATCGGGTTTCCATATTTGGATATCCGAAAACCACATCGATTCCAAATAACGATAGGTCGTGAATCTAAGTGGAAGGGTTGACGGAATAGTACTTATAGATTCGAGATATAGGTTTAGAGTGCAAGGGTTATCGTCGTTAACTCTGTGGGTGATTCCGTAATGAGTGTAACGAGATAATGCCTTCGGTTTCGTTCGAACCCGGAACGAACTTGTATGGATTGAATGCTTTCAGAACATCGTCAGGTGGACGATGAGCATTCTAAGAGATGTGTCCTCTAAAGGTAATCGTAGCCTCAAGCCTCATCAACCGGGAATGGCTAAAACAGGGGAGGTGCAGCAAGGCTTCGTGGGTCGCACCCACTGGAGAGCAAGATTGATCCCTGTCTAGAGGTCCCTTTTTATTCGGCTTAGTGGGCAGTTGTTAGTGCACACCAACTGCGGGGTTGTCTTGTTCGGAACTGTTCAGTAAGGAACTGGTCCGGCTTTGTGTTGCAGGGGAGTGGGAGTACTCCTCGGTACGTTGATCTAGGCCACGTACTGTGATGGGCGGTACCCCAGTAGCCCTGCCATTGTATGGAATCCAAAATCCAATAAGTGCCAACGGTTTTGATTGTATTACCCACTTTTGTGGCTAGTAGCTGGAATTTAATCATGTAACAATTTCGGCTATTTCTTATTTATTTGAAAACCCTAGACACTATTATAATATCATCGGATTTCCTATCAAATGTTTTGGTTAGCGTAAGGTAAAAACTTTTCCATGTTTTTGTGTGGGAAGTCTTACGTGATACCTTTCTTTTCATAAGGATTTTCAAAGTTAAGCAACTTTAACCTGTTACTCACACAAGACCCATGTCTGACCCGGAGTTATTTCTATTTTTCTATAACTCTCGGGTACTCAAATTTTTACGAGTAGCCAAGGGAATTCAAGTTAGGATTCGAGTTAGCTTTGACGTATTATGGAGGAGCAAATGGAGCAGGAGGCTTCTGCGTATAGTTATATGGTTTTCCGCTGTGTTGGTATCTCTGAGTGTTTCTGTATTGTGATTGAGTTGTAATAACTAGACAGGTGTTTATAACTATCTAGTATGTGTTGGATATGTCTGTGTAACTCTGATAGTGGTTGTAAACTATGTAATATTTTATGTTATTAATATAATTTATTCGTTCCGCTGTTGAGATTCTAGTGTTGTTTCTTCTTTCTCTTCTTTCTTTTTCTTCTTCTATCCCTTTCTTTCTTAATTGATGATGCGACTTCCTGGAGTCTGGAAGTTGGGTCGTCAAAGGTGGCATCAGAGCATTAGGTTGAGTGAATACCTAGGCTCTGGAGTGGTGTCTATCCTGAGAGAGCGTATTTGTATTTTTATTATATATATTTATATATTTATTTCTACCTATTTGTTAGGTTAACTGTTCGGGTTATCCAATATAGGCTATAAAGGTAGATAAGGTAGTGGGGTGTGTAACACAACTACTACCCTTAGTTGAAGTTTGGTGCATGAGATTGGTAGTGTATTTGTCGAGACTGTAGACCTAATACCGTCTCGGGTAGGTTGTGTGGAGTATAGGATTTCATAGATCTCTGAAGGTAACCTGTTAAAGTTCAGAGTCTATCTTTGAATTGGATGAGTAGAGTTTGGACCTATCAGTTGGGCAGAAGAGAATGATGGTATCTTGATATCTCAGGGAGTAGTAGCTGCGTGATGAGATGCAGTGACTATGGATGTTCTCAAAGATGTTTTCTTAGGAACAAGTTAAGGAGGTGAGTCTGCTTCGATGTTGTGGCTGGATTCAGCAAGATGTTTCTATCCGGTTTGAAGTCCAAGTTTCTCGAAGAGCTTTGGTTTAGGAAGTCTTTAGCATCGATGTCAGCAGTGCAGTTCGAGGTATTCTGGGTGCTGGCAAGAAGTTTTCTGGTTAGCAGTTTTTCTGAAGGAATTCAGAAGAAGCAGAGTAGAACCATTTCTTTGATGGATTGGATAGATGAGCGTAAGCTATTCTGATTTGTAAAGAGAGAACAGTTTTCTTTAGATATTGGACGGGTTGATCGCAAAAGTGACTTGCGATAGTCTGAGTGTTCTCTTGAGCTATGAGAAGTTTGTCCATATTTGAAGGTTGAGTTTTCTTATCGACTGGATTCTAAGAGTGATACCGGAGGTTTAGTGAAGCAGCTTTGGTTCAGATGGGGCATCTGAGTTTTCTTTTATGGATCTGTTGAACCATATTTCTGTGATGTGTTATCCAGTTTGTGCTCGAGATTTTCTTCTGCTTCAAATCAGAGTTGTGCAGCGGAAGCAGTTTGGAAGTGCTTTTGTTTTATCTTTTCTGGATAGGAGAAGTAAGTTAGTCTTCTGGTATTTGTGGAGTAGAGTTGGTGTTCTTGGTTTGGAATTGATCTTGAGGAGATCATTTTGTTGGATTGTTTGGTTTAGTTTGTTTCTAGAGACATCAGCAAAGGTTGAGCTGATCAGGAGAGTTGAAGGTAGCCCAGGATCGTCAAGAGTGTTTGGTGGATAAGAGACAAAAGAATTTGGATTACGAAGTCGGAGATTTGATTTTGGGTAAATTTTTCTCCGATCTTAAGGAGCTATAAGATTGAGTAAGACTGGGTAAGTCAGCTCCGAGATGTTTTGGACCTTTTTTGTGTTTTGTGAGGATTGGTGTTTTTTCAGGATTGAATTGTCAGTTTAGATAACTGGAATTTGATGTGTTTCACATATCCCTGAGGGAGTACGTGTGTGGTTATCTCTGGTTATGGAACCAGCAGTTCAGGAGGATGTGATTGTTGATTCAGACTCTTCTGTAGTCTGATATATTGTTTTGTTGGTAGATATAGTTGGATAGGAGCTCTATAGCTTAATAGTATTGATTGTTTAGATTCTATAGAGCGAGTGTCCCGATATTTATACCGGGGAAACTCGTGAAAATTGTATCCAGGTTTTTCTGGATAATTAGATTTGTTTTGTGTGAATTGGTTGCTATGGTTGTTAGCATATGTTTGATAATATATGCTTGAGTTTTAAAATAAAAATCTTAAGATAGATTATTAAATTACCTTTGCTTTTAAATTTCGAGGACGAAATTCTTTTAAGGGGGGATGAATGTGATATCCCGAAAATTTGGGCAATATAAATTTAATAATCTGTGTTATAAATTTAATTTGATTTGATAATTTTAAAAAAAAATTTGGAATTTGATTTAATAATAATGTTTTAAAGAATAAATATTTAGATTAAAAGATTTTATCTTTTTGAATGAATAAATTGTTTCTGTTTATAATATATAATTGTATATATTGTAAATTGATAAATTTTGATTTTTGAATTTAGTAAATGAATTAATTTTCTAACTCTAATTTATATTTGTTAAATTGGAAATTTGATTTAAATTTAACATATAACTTTTCAAAGCAATTCAAAGAAATAATTATATGGTTTATATTAAAGGAAAATCTTATCTGTTTAAATTTATATTTTTAATTAACTTAAATATGAAGTTAAATTTGATTAACATCAAAGTTTTTTTTTTTTAAAGTATTGCTTGAAAATGTTATATAAGAATTTAAAACACAATTTACTTATGGTTTTAATATATTGAGTGATAAAGGAAAATTTATAATCTCATTTATAAATTATTTAATATTGTTTAATTTGTTATTTTTTTAAAATTATAATACTTAAATTCTTTTGAACATAAATAGATTTGTAGTAATAGGATTTGTTATTTTAAATATTTAATAAGAGTTATATATGCATATATATATAACTTGATTTTAAAATTGGAGTTTATAATTTAATTTAAATTGGAATTCAATGTTTTAAAAATTTAAAAGTATAAACACTTAAAAATATTTGAATAAGCTTTTGTTTATAACTTGTTTTGTTTTGATTTCTAAGATTAAAAGGAAATAAAATTCATTTATATATACATATGGAATAAAATAAGTTAAAGTATGTATAAACAATTTAAATTAAAATTTAAAACACTTTTAATATACATGTGTAAGTTTCTTAAGAAATAAATTGACATGTGTTAGTCATGTAATAAACAAAAGTGACAATTGTTAAAATAAGAACAAGTGTAATGTTTAAATTTTCTTTTCATTTTTATTTCTATTAAAATCAAAATATGCTTATACAAGTACATTTCCTCAAAAATCATTCTTCTTTTCCATTTTTCCTTTTCCAAAACTTAAGATTTTCAGCCATGAAAATCTGAAGCTTTCATCTTCAAATCAAAACCCATGTTTCCACTTATCAAAATAAATTAAATTTGCAACATCAAAGCCTGCAGTCTTCATTCTGTTTAAATCAAACCAAGTCTGCATGTTTTCCTGGAAACAACATATTGGCAATATTTGAGAAATCCTGCATTTTTACTCTGGGAAGCATGCAAATGAAAATTTTGGAGCTTAAGCATTTCAGCAATTAATCAAGCATGCATGTAAATCTGGAAAACAATATCTCAAGTTTTAAAAAGCAATCTGAAGTTCAAAGTTTTATAAGCAAAAGCATCTGCAGTTTAAAGGAAATCTGAAGCTTTGCAAGTAAAAATGGATGCTCTGCTCCTAAAAACGGTGAGTAACATTTTATTACATAATAAGCCTAAGTATAATTCAGTTGCTTATATTCTCTGAAAATAATTGCGTGCATGCAAATGTATAAGCTCTTTTCTGCTATATATAGATGAATGTTTGTGATATGCTAGTTGCTGTGAATTATTTTGCTGTGTATAATATCCCAGGCTCAAAAATTTGTTAAATCCATTTCTTTTGATTTAAATCAGTGTAGAGCTTAAGATTAAATCAATATGGTGTTGTGATATGAGTTTAATGTTTAAAATTTTATAAAAAATTCTGTAGTGTCTCTGAATTATTAATATAACAGAGGACATTGAATATAAACAAAGTTTTGATTTTCTAGAATCACTGATTTAAGTTGATAAACTAATTATACTATCTAAAATTTTAATTTTAAAACTAAAATTAGGATTTTTAGTTTGGAAATGAATGAGCATTTCTGCTTTTTCTAGAAAACCTGTTTTGAGTTGAGTCTGTCAATTTAGAAAGATTTGGTGGCCATGGTTTCTTCTGATGATCGAGTGTTGATCGAAGTTGGATGGAAAAATGGTTGATGGTGGATTAAAGTAATAGGGCAGAAGAATTTGGGAATTTAAATTTTTAACCCTAGTTTTTGTTACCTGGAGATGTTTGATCACTGCGACCTGATCGAGTGACCGAGTTCTTCCAAATTTGAACTGGAGAGAGGTGAGATGTGGAAGTAGATATGGCCGAAGGTGGTGTCCATTTTAGTGGTCGGAGGTGAGGGAATGCTGATGATCTTCATTTCAACATTTTCCTGTTTTGGGTACTCGAGTGCTTGATTTTGATTTAGGGTTTTTGTAGTTGGATTGAGGATTGATTTGGGGTTCGGAGAGGGTCGTCGACTTGCGTAAGGGACCGCGATAGGATGGAGATGATCGCCGTGGTGGTGCAAGTGCACGGGGATGCTAGTGTATCGGTTAGCTGTTGGGAGAAGAAGAAGCTCGTGTGTATCAGGACGTTTTGTGATGAGCTCGAAGCAATTGGATAATAGTCTCGGAGCTGAGGGATGTTGGACTCGAAGGAAGTGATGTAAGGTGTCGGGTTTTTTTAGTTTTGTTACAGGGTTTGGTAACCTGTAGCACAGGTTTGTGTAAACCTGTTTTATATTTGAGATTTAATAGATTTTAGGATGAAATTGTTATTCGAGTTACTCGAGTTGCTTGAGTTAGCTCGGGCTAATGATTGAAGTTTAGAAATTGTTATGTTTCAAATTTTAAATTTGAATTTGAAATATAAAACAAAGATTTAAATTAAGTCTTAAATCTAATTTACACTATAGATTCAAGTTGAATTGAATCTTAAAATTTGAAATTATTACGTTTTAAATTCAAATTTGCTTTAAAATAACTTTAAAAGAGTTTATAGTTTAAAATGTTTTTTTTCTAAAGAAATTTGAATTTAAATTTGAAATTGAAATAAAGTTTAAATTTGATTCAAATCTAATTTTGAATCTTTGGTTTAAAATGAATTTAAATTTTATAAATTTAAGTGTTTAAACCAAATTTGAATGATAATGTAAAATTTTTAATGGTTTTAATTTTAAAAGAAATTTGTTTTAACTTTTGAAAAATTTCTTTTATAATAAAAGTATTATTTAGCAAATAAAGGTTTTAAATTGAATTTAAACTTGCAAAGTTAAGTAATAATTTAATGTTTTATATTTCATTTAATTATTAGAGTAATTAAATGAATAATTAATTTATTTAATAAATTAATGAAGTAAATAATTACTTAAAGTAATTAAGGGTTTAATCTTAAGGGTTTAGGATTAATTATTCTTTGAATAATTAACTTGAAATTAATAATTAATTAAATAAATTTAGTTTTTAATTAATGATTAATAATTAATTAATCAAGTAATTATGAATTTAATTAAGTTTTAATTAACACTTAATTATTTAATTAATTAGGGATTAATTAATGGGTTAATTAATGATTAATGATTAATTAATTTGTAATCAATAATAATTAAAATAAGTTTGAAAGATAATTAATGAATTGTTAATAATTAATGAAGATCATTAACTAAGGATTATTTAATAATTAATTAATGTGATTAATTTTAATTATTAATTAGATTAATTAATTTAAGGATAATCAAATGTGTAAGTTATTAAGTATAATTACTTATGGAAGTAATTAAGGAATTAATTACTTATTGTAATTAATTGAGTTTAAATTTGATTAGTTTAAGTTAATTAATTCAGTTTAATTAATTTAAAATTAATCATTTGATGATTTATGGAGGATAATTACTTAATGTAATTAAATGAAGAGGAATTACTTAGAGAAGTAATTAATGGGTAATTACTATATGTAATTAATTAGAAGTGATTTGATAATGAAGTTATTTGAGTAAAATTACTTTGTAAATTAATCAAGGGATTAATTAGAATTAATTAAGGAGTAATTAATTAATTTGGTGAAGTAATTTAAGGGGAGTTAATTACTGCATTGGGTTAATCAAGGGTGATTAACAATTATGGTTTAAATTAAGATTAATTACTTAAAGGAATTAATTTAAATAAGGTAATTAAAATGTAATTAGAGATCATTAATTATTATAATTAATGATGTAATTAAGATTGATTAATTAAGATTAATTAATCAATAATAAGTGATTAAGGTAATTAATTAATGTAATTAATTAAGGATTAATGTAATTAATTATAGTTAATTAATTAAGGAAGTAATTAAAGGTTAATTACTGTATTTGGTTAAGTATAATAAATTTGAGAAATTAATTAGTAAATAATTACTTGAATGTAATTAAGAGTTAATTAATCAGGGATGATTAATTAAAATGAATAATTGGATGAAGATTAACTCTTTGATTGATAAATTATCAATAGTAATATAAGCAAGGATGATATTGGTAAAGTAATTAATTTAATTTACTTTAAATTAATAGAATGTTGTAATTAATTTAATTCATTTTAAATTAATTATATTTGGGTGTGGCTAATCATTGCTTATATGGTTGGTTAGTGTTGTTTGCTTTGGATGGTTAGAATCTCAGATATGAGATAGATAATGTTGAGTAATTTGGATGCATTGGTTGCATTGTGACGTTGATATAGATTATCTTTTGGATAATGATAGTATGGTTTATCTGATATGATGATAATGTTGATTATCTGTTATGGGTTTGTGATTTATCTATTTGGATATATAGATAATTGAATTATTTTAAACCTTTAAAACAACTTGGCCTTAAAAGACACGCTTTGGATTTCGATGAGACCAGGATCGGGTTTCCATATTTGGATATCCGAAAACCACATCGATTCCAAATAACGATAGGTCGTGAATCTAAGTGGAGCAAGTGAAGACTCGAGGTGTAAGGGCTATACGTCAGTATAACTCTGTGGGTGATTCCGTAATGAGTTGATGGAATAGTACTTATAGATTCGAAATATAGGTTTAGAGTGCAAGGGTTATCGTCGTGAACTCTGTAGGTGATTCCGTAATGAGTGTAACGAGATAATGCCTTCGGTTTCGTTCGAACCCGGAACGAACTTGTACGGATTGAATGCTTTCAGAACATCGTCAGGTGGACGATGAGCATTCTAAGAGATGTGTCCTCTAAAGGTAATCGTAGCCTCAAGCCTCATCAACCGGGAATGGCTAAAACAAGGGTGGTGCAGCAAGGCTTCGTGGGTCGCACCCACTGGAGAGCAAGATTGATCCCTGTCTAGAGGTCCCTTTTTATTCGGCTTAGTGGGCAGTTGTTAGTGCACACCAACTGCGGGGTTGTCTTGTTCGGAACTGTTCAGTAAGGAACGGGTCCAGCTTTGTGTTGTAGGGGAGTGGGGGTACTCCTCGGTACGTTGATCTAGGCCACGTACTGTAACGGGCGGTATCCCAGTAGCCCTGCCATTGTATGGAATCCAAAATCCAATAAGTGCCAACGGTTTTGATTGTATTACCCACTTTTGTGGCTAGTAGCTGGAATTTAATCATGCAACAATTTCGGCTATTTCTTATTTATTTGAAAACCCTAGACACTATTATAATATCATCGGATTTCCTATCAAATGTTTTGGTTAGCGTAAGGTAAAAACTTTTCCATGTTTTTGTGTGGGAAGTCTTACGTGATACCTTTCTTTTCATAAGGATTTTCAAAGTTAAGCAACTTTAACCTGTTACTCACATAAGACCCATGTCTGACCCGGAGTTATTTCTATTTTTCTATAACTCTCGGGTACTCAAATTTTTACGAGTAGCAAGGGAATTCAGGTTAGGATTCGAGTTAGCTTTGACGTATTGTGGAGGAGCAAATGGAGCAGGAGGCTTCTGCGTATAGTTATATGGTTTTCCGCTGTGTTGGTATCTCTGAGTGTTTCTGTATTGTGATTGAGTTGTAATAACTAGACAGGTGTTTATAACTATCTAGTATGTGTTGGATATGTCTGTGTAACTCTGATAGTGGTTGTAAACTATGTAATATTTTATGTTATTAATATAATTTATTCGTTCCGCTGTTGAGATTCTAGTGTTGTTTCTTCTTTCTCTTCTTTCTTTTTCTTCTTCTATCCCTTTCTTTCTTAATTGATGATGCGACTTCCTGGAGTCTGTAAGTTGGGTCGTCACAGAACAGTTTGACTCTAGACTATTTTCAATATAAATTGTTTTAATATAAACTTATTTTTCCAAGCTATTTAATATATAAAACCTTTCTTTCTAAAGCCAAATTATTTTATACTTGTTTTACAATTATTTTTGGGAACTATTTAACAATTTTTCAACTGTTTTATAAACTAATTACTATTTTTCAACTATTTTACAAATTAATTACTATTTTACAACTATTTTGCAATTATCTAAAAATCTTTGAAACTATTTAACTATTTTCCCACTATTTTACAATTAGTTAACTATTTTGCAGCTATTTTGCAAACTAATAATTATGTTCCAACTACTTATCTATTTTAAAAACATTTCAAGCTATTTTCTAATTATAAACTGTTCGATGTTCAAACTGTTATTGATTAAATACCCAACTGAGGTAAGAATTGAAGTGTTAATCCAAATGGGGATTAAGGCAATTGTGAATAAGTGTATAGACACCATAAGTGAATGTGAATAGAAAAGGAAATTGATCTGGCTCATAATCAATGAAGATAAGTACGTAGGATGTACGTATATTATTCTACTCGCATAGTGATTTGATCCAGATTCGAGCATAGAATTTCGAGATAGTTGTATCGATCCAAGTTGGGATTTTTCACTCGATTTTCGACGGCGAACCTGGATATGGATTGTTGATTGGTTCTGGACGTTCTCTATCATAGTTATGGCTATGCAACGAGAATGACGGTTTTTGATCAAGAAACCAGATCTGAGTCCGCCCTAGAAAGTCGGGTGGACGATTCTAGTTCGAAAGTGAAATTGAATGATCGAGTGGGCGAGCAGATTGGTATAGCATACGGATGATATGTGTACATCATACGGGTTTAAATGAAATTGATATTGAAAATTTGTGAATAAGAAATGTGAAATGATTTCTTTTGAAATGGAAGTACATTGTGTTGAAATATACAATAGATAAATGTGAAAGTTGGATATTTTTATGATGATAAGTAAGATGGAAACAACTTAAAAAAAAAAATCAAATTTGAATATTTGACTTTGAATAAACAAAGTTATATATCTTTGTTATATAAGATATATCTCCCTTTGTTGATCTATTGCCGGAAGATAAGGATTTTGAAAGTGCTTGAAGTATAAAAGGAATTTTATACAAGTTTGAAATGATCCAAAGTTTTTAAATTTATATATATATATAAAGAATCTTATGAGGATTTTGGAAAAAGGTTTTGAGAACCTTTGGATTTGGAAAGGCTTTTGATTTTTGGGTAAACTCAATATTGGAATTTGAAAAGCCTTGTTTGAGAATTATCGATTTTGGAATAATCGTTTTTTAGAAAATAAGATTTGTATGGGATTCATACTAGGTGTATGATTTGGAAGATACTATATGTGTATAGTATAAAGTGTTTTGATAATGGCTCTAGGAAAAAGGCGCTCCCTTGAAATGAACTTCTCAGGAGTGTCACCGGGTGGTACTGCCTTGAACCTTAAGGGGGTTTCTAAAGTTGATCCTGTGAGGAGTCCGGACAAAACTAGTTCCTGAGGATTATGAGTAGTGTGTAGAGGAAGTCGAGGGGAGTTGATGCCTACAGAGGCATTTGGGTTATGCTGTGACGACGGTGTAAATCGATGTCACTGCGATCAACTGCAGACCATAGCGAAAGTCGTGTGTGCTGCTGAGAGCCAACAGTCTACGTTTGATTTTATATCAATAGACTGCGACCTATGGTGATATAGTGAAAGTCGTGTGTGCTGCTGAGAGCCAACAGTCTATGTTTGATTTTATATCGGTATACTGTGACCTATGTAGGAGTGGAGAAGTTTCATTTTGACAGCGAAAATCGAGGGCGCTGATGCCTACAGTTACATGGACTTTTGCTGCGATGGCAACGCAACCCTGGAATATAACTGCAATCTATTGTGGGTTCCATGGCGTAATCGAGGGGTGCGGAGTGCCTACAGTTACATGGGCTTTCGTTGTGATGGCAACGTAATCCAGGATGTAACTGCAACCATGGATGAGGGTGATGATTTCCAGAGCATTCTCACTAAAGATATTTCCTCTATTTTCAAAAACTATTTTCTATATTTTCAATAAAATTATTTTCCAAGTATTTTCACTGGATGTTGAAAACGGGTTTATCAAGTGCTTATAGATTTTCAGTCCTACGCCTGATCAACGTATGACCGAATTTCTGTGAGAACAAGAATGGATTGGTTGAGACATCGAGTTATAAGAAGTATTTTTATAAGAAGCTATTTTAATAATATTATGTAAATTTAAAATTATTTATAAAATTTTAAAATAAAAATGTTGGAATTTTGGAAAATGAAAGGAAATCCAAACTGGAATTATGAAAAAAAAAATTTGAACTCAGGAAAATTTAACGAAGTGATTTTTTTGGTAATAAAATCGAATATTGATTAAAAATTGGAAGTAAGCTAATTAGCTAAATAATTATTTGATAGAGTATGTTAATAAAATTCAACTCGGTTAAATAAAATGGATTGTAAGTTAATAATGATTTTTGGAAATAAATTCGAATTATAAATAGAATTCGATTTGGATTGATAATGAATGAAAATAGTGGAGATGTTGTAATAATAAAATGGAACTGAATTATAATAGAAATGGTTTGAGTTGCAAACAAAACCCAATTGAGTAGAAATAAATTGAGAATGGCTTTGTATTAATAAGATCAATTCGAAAATAAATTAAGTAGGTGAATCAAAAATTTAAAATGGGGTGAATAAATGGGTTAATTGAATTAAATAATAAATGAATGAGGTTTGATTGAATAAATATTAAATCAAAGTTTTAATTGGAATTGGGTTATCAGAATGAACTTAAGTTATGAGGCGTATTAATTTGGAGTAAAACTACTTAAGTCAATAAAAGCTTGGTTTCGAGTAAGAATGGAAGACCATTAAATAAAAGTTTGGGTTAACTTTATTTGGAAAATGGATATTAATATAAGCATCGAATGTTGTCGTTTGACGTAAACGAAGGTAAAGAAATTCTATGAATTAGTAGAAGCAAATAAAATTGATTTTTGAATCATTTGAAGTGAATGTGAGCTGTTGGGTTAAAATAAATTGAACGTTAGCAATTGAGTTGTAAACTAATAAAATTGAACGAAATGATATATGAATTGGTTGAAAGCAATTGAATTAGTTTTGAAATCATATAAATTGCCCGTTGAAGTTATTTAAAATGCATTTCTTTTAGAGTTGTTGTTTTGTGGTTGTTTAAGCAAGAGAAATGTTATAAACTTCATATATGTAGTGCTTACATGTTTAAATTGAGTAAGTACAGGTATCGAGAAGCCGTTTGGCTGGATTTGGTTGCGCTAATTGCTAAAATAATAAGCTGCTTGCTTAAAATACTAAATAAAGGTACGCCTACCCAATAAAAATAGAAAATATGAACTGTTTTTGTTTTTTCGACCGGGTGGGTCGATGTATATATATTTATATCTCTTGTTAAATTGCAAAAGCTCCTCCGTACAACAGAGACTCTGCTAAAAAAATTCGAAAATTTTGGGGGTTAGAAAATTTTTGAAAAATTGTTGGAAAATTTTTGTTAGCGACAGATCAATTTCAAAGTTGAAACTGAAATAAATTAGTGGATGAAACTAATTTAAAATAATGATATGAATCAGTTATAAATGGAAGATAAAATTCAATATTCAGAATTGAAGATAAATTGAATTCATATGGAAATGGGAAAACAAATTTGAATAGAAGTAGATATGAAAACTTCTGTAAGGAAATGTATAAAATGATTTTTAAGGCTATGATTGGATATTATTTCTAAGTAGGATATGCAGGTATTATAAAGGGAAAGGAAAACTGGTTTGGATTTCCGTAGATAAATTTGAATTTGCTTGACAAAAGGTATGTGTTTAAATTTCTATATGAAATTTGATTGGATTTTTGATCTAGCCACTTGGCTTTTTGTTTTCTTTTGGAATTTGGGAGCCCGTAGAGGCATTTTGTAGTTGTACCGAGCTAGCCGTGCAAAGGAGACGCTGGCGAAATGTTTCAAAAATTTAGAGAGTTAGAATTTTTTTGAGAAAGTTGTGATAATTTAAAGTTGAATTTTAAATTTAAATTTTAATAAATAGAGTAAATAATGTTGTTGGAAACTATAGAAGATATTGGGAAGATGGTTGAATTTATAGCGGGTATTTAATAAAAGATAAGTTATGGCAAGTTGATAAAAACTGTTTAGTTTTGGGAAAATAGTAATGGTATTGAATCATTCTTCTTAACTAGCAATTTCGGGGACGAAATTCTTTTAAAGGGGAGGAATGTGACAACCCGGAATTTCTAACAATTTGAATTGGAATATTTAATTGATTGTAAATATTTAGAAAGTTGATTTTTAACTTGAATTCAAATATTATTATTAATAGCAATTAAGTTATTAGATTTAATAAACTGAAATTGGGTAAAATACTGAATCTGGAGTTTTAAGCCTATTAAAAATAATTTGAAGACTTATAAAATTTATAATGATGATACTGAAGATAATAGAATGGTTGAAATTTAATTTAAAGGCGATTTGTTCAGTTTTAATAATATATCGTTTAAATTGAATTTAAAAAATAGCCTTCCGAGGCACAGTCTCGGAATTTGACGAAACCAGTTCCATTGGATCCGTAATGGTTAGTTATTATCGAATTTCAATTTTCGTAGCAATCGAAGTTGTCGTTGACTCTGCCAGCTCAAAACGCATAGAAACTATTTTAATCTATTTAATTTAAAATTGGTCGTTTATTTCCGTAACTTGCGCATATGATCGAATTAGCCTTCGAAACCTTTCCCATTGCGTTCGAAATAGGGGTATAACATTATAAATGTCTAGCGGCGCGCCTCAATAGGATGTCAAAATTTTAAGCTATGGATTCAAAACGATTAGAATTTAAAGTTAAAAATAAATGTTGACCAGTCAAAGACAATTTCACATCAAAACGTTTAGCCTTCGTTTCAATTGTCACTATAGCTAGGAAATGTCAGAACGTAGAACGATTCAAAAAAACGATCCCATTTTCCTTAAATCATGCTGCTTTCTCGTGCGAGAATTAAAAAAAATCACCTCGTCCTTATCTTCTGAAGGAAGCCTCTAGCCTTCGTTATTTTGATCAAAGCATGCCTCTTTCTTTTACAAAGCATTTTTAAATTTCATCTTTAAAACAAAAGGGGGGGGGGGATTTCGAAATCAAAACAAAGGGCAGAATTAAAAAAATGAGGACGCTAACGAATCAAGGGAGGTGTTCGAATTCGATCTTTCGCTCCTCAGGTTCTATCGTGAATCGGTGGCAGGAGGTCGAGTTTGGGGTTTTCGTGCTGTATGGAGGCGAGAGATGCGTTCGGTGGCTCGCGACTGAGGTGGGATCAAGGCCGGAATCGAGATGCGCGTACGGTGCAGTTGTGCTTGAGTGTGGTCGAGCTAATGGCCTTTGGTGACAGCAAGGGCTGTGGTGTTGGACTCGACGATTGACCTGATTATTTTGGGGTTCGAGCAGGAGGTGATTCGGTTGTTCGAGTTGTAGTTGGATTTGGGAATAGGGATGTAGGCGACTGAATGGAGTGTGCTCGCCATGACCGGTGGTGGCTGTGATAGGAAGAAGTGTGGAGGATTTTTGGAAATTGATGGCAAGCATTTTCGGGCAATGGCCGGCGATTGGTGATGAGGGGGAGTTTGGCTATGATGATTTTGGGGGTTAGTGGTGATGAACTAAAAGGGCAGCAACGTTACAGGTGATTTTTCTCAAGCTTGTCTCGGGTCAAATATGAGGATATTCTCAAAGTTTAAAGTTCAGCAAAATCAAGTTTAAAACTAACTTCTTGAACTATTCTTTTGAATAATGATGTTGTTTAATAATTGTTAATTTAAGTTGTATGTTTTAATTTATACTAAGCAGGTAGATTCTTAAGTCAAATTTGAAACTTAATTAATAGTGTGATTAAGGAGAAATTAAGGAAATAAAACGTTTATCTTTAATTAGACTTAAAGATCCTAAGTTAAATTATAGATTAATGATAAATCCTAGGTTTATAAAATAATATTTTAAAGTGATATAATAAAGAAGTTAATTAAGATAAATGACTTATCTTTTTATTAATTTAGGTTTGGGTGATTAAGATTATTTAATTAATCAGTTAAGCAATTAAAGAGAAACTAATTAATTAATGGTTAAGGATTAATTAATTAATAATTAAGGTTTATAAGTTAATAAATTTTAGATTAATTTTTTTTTAGGTAAAGATTAATTAATATAAGTAACTAGAGAATTAGTTACTTAAATGATAACCACTTAATGTAAGTAATTAAAGGATTTACTTGTTCAGGTTTAAATAAATATAATTAATTATTGAAGGATAATTAATTTATAATTAAAGGTTAATTAATTGAGAATAATAATAACCAATGTGAGAATTACTTGATAAAAATAATTAAAGGTAAATTACTTGAGTAAGAAATTAAGAATTAATAAATGTGATTAATTAAAGGATAAACAATTCAGTATAAGTGATTATGGTATAGTGAATTTGAGTAATTAATTAGGATAAATATAATTAAGGTTAAATGGTGAAGGATAATCAATTTGTGTTATTATTTTAAGGCAAATTACTTAATGAAAACAAAGAGGAAATTAGGGGATGATTAATTAATAGTTTGTAATTAATTAATTAATCTTAAGTAAGCAGGGTTAAAGTGATTAAAGTAATTAATTTAATTTATATTAAATTAATTAGAAATGGTATGACTAATTAATCTTACTTATTGATGATTTAAGTATATTGAATGCATTGGATTATATGATATCTCTGATATGTGATTTGATATGTTATGTTTTGTTGAACTGTTTTAATATGGATTGTCTATTTGTGATAAATTATTATGTAATTCTGGGTATGAATGGAATAGTTTAAAACTCATGCAGCTTGTTTCTAAGATGAAGTTGGATTCGAAAAGACCGAGGGTCGGTTATTAGAAAATACCCGAAAACCACTTTGAATTTTTATAGATTGATATGTGAAATAAATAGGCTGGAATGAAATATTTTAAGTGAATTGGACTATTTAATCTAAATTATGGTACTTATAAAATTGATGGGTGAAATAAGTAATGTCTATAACAAATGGTGAATTTGTAAATTGATACGAGTTACCTGAGTTTCAAATAAGTGCTATGCATTGGAATTTCATACTGGATGAGTTTACTCACGCTGGTTTCCAGCCTGACCCGGGTGTTACTTTGATGTAATGCTCGGGTCAGATCGAGTATTACAGATTTTCAGGAAAGGACGTTCGGAGCTCAGAAGGCAAGCTGGATGGCAAAAACGTATGGAGTGTTCCCGCTGTATTTTATTGTGTATATCCCATGTTGATTGTGTATGTCCAATGTCTGTATATATGTGTAACTCTGATGTATTATAAATGTATTTGACAGATACAGAATTCTTTTGTAAACTGTTATTATTTATTATATTTTATCCGCTGCGAATGTGAGGTGTTGGTGTTTCCGATCTTCTTGTTCTTCTATCTCTTCCTTATTTTTCCTAACTATCTGTAATTTTTGGGTTCGAAAATTTCGGGTAGTTACAAATGAAGTGGAAATAAATATTTAAGTGTAAAATACTTATCTTGAACTTAAGAAATGGACGGAAAATTCTTTAGTAAAATGGGAATTGAGAAATATATCAAGTAAAAATTTGGTATTGGAAAAATATTCTAAGTTAACATTTATAATGGCTAAAGTAAAGTTGTGAAATGGGATAACTGAGAATAAGAGTATAGAAAATCAACATGAATGTGAACAACAAAAAAATTGATGTAGTTAATAATCAATTGAGATAAATACGTAGGACGTACGTATGTTATTTTATTCACATAGCGATTTGATCCAAAATTCGAGCATAAAATTTTGAGATAATTATATCGATCCGAGTTGGAATTTTCCGCTCGAATTTCGACGGCGAACCTAGATATGGATTTTTGTTTGGTTCTGAAATTCGCTATCATATTTAGGACAATGCAAGGAGAATGACGGTTTCTGATCAAGAAACCAGATCCGAGTCCGCACTAGGAAGTCGGGTGGTTGATACTAGTTCGGAAGTGAAATTGTATGATCAAGTGAGCGACTGAATTTGGTACTGCATACGGATGATATGTGTGCATTGTACGAACTTGAATAAAATAGATATTGAAACTTTTGTAAAGAAATGTATAAAATGATTTTCAATGTTGTAATTGGACATTATTGCTTAGTGGAATACAAGTGTTTTAAAAGCATGGGGATTTTTGAATTCAGAAGATAAATTGAATTGCTCGACAAAGATATGTATTTAAATTTCTGTATGAAATTTGATGGTTTTCTGATCTAGCCACTTGGCGTTTTGTTTTCTTTTGAAATCTGGGAGCCCGTAGAGGTATTTCTGTAGTTGTACTGATCTAGCCGAGGAGACACTGGCAAAAAATTTCAAAAATTTAGGGAGTTAGAAAATTTTGATAGTCTAAAATTTGATTTTTGAATCATAATGGATGAGTAAGCAGTGTTGTTTGAAAACTATGGATAAGTTTGGAAAGTTAGTACGAATGTTAGTGTGTTCTTAATACAGTTTTGGAAAGTGTTGAGGCTCCTTGGCTTTGGAAAGATAATAAACGGGTAGCGGACCATTTTTCTTAACCAGTAATTTCAGGGACGAAATTCTCTTAAGGGGAGAGGAATGTGTCGACCCGGAATTTCTGGATATTTGAAATTGAAATATTTAATTGACTTTAAATATTTTAAAGTTAATTTAACTTGAATTTCAAATATCACTGTTTATTTGGCAATTAAATTATTGAATTTAATAAATGGAAAATTAGTTAAAATATTGGATCTTGGTTTTTAAGCTAGTTAAAAATATTTCAAAGGTTTGGAAAATTTATATTTACAATATTGAAAGTAATAGAACTTTTAAAATCGAATTTTAAAGCAGTTTGTTCAGTTTTAAAAATATATAGTTTAATTTGACGTTTCAAAATAGCCTTCCAAGGCACAGTCTCGGATTTCGACGTAACCAGTTCTATTGGATCGTAATAATGTGTTATTATTGGATTTCTATTTTCGTAGTGTTTGGAGCGATCGTTTGACCGTACGGTAGATAAACACTGAAATCTATGTCGGAACTTAATTTAAATAGTCGGTCGAAAAAGCTATATTTTCCATACGATCGAATTAGGACTCAAAACCTTTTCCTTTGCGTTTAGAATAGGGATATAACATTATAAACGCCTAGCGGCACGTCTCGATAGGAGATCGAGATTGTGAGATGCGATAATCGAGATAATTTAAATTTAAATTTAAATTTAAATATAAATAATAAAATTGAAATATTGTAGCTTGTTGATTCAACACGTATCTGCCTTTACAACACGTGTTCTTCTTCGTGAAACCGTGTCTCCTCTTGCCCTACTTCTTTTAACGCAACTGCTTCAAATCTGAGGGAAATCGATACCTCGTGTTAAACTCGACCTTCCTTTTCATTTTCTTCCTTCAGGTCGAACGAAAAAAAAATTTCAATCGAATTCCTTTGATTTGAAGATGGCCGAACCCTCATCCTCTTTCTATTTGAACTCATGATGGCTGCTGTGGCTTGGGTTTCGGCAATGGTTGGTGACCCGCATCTACGCGCATGTGGGAGGCCAGGCTATGCTGGGAGGAAGTTCGATCGAGGGAAAAGTCGACTGCATTGTCGATGGGCTGGCTGTGACGGCGCGATCGAGCAAGGGTTTCACACTGGAGCCATGGAACGTCGAAGCTGAAGTCGATGGGCGGCTGTGGGTTCGATGTCGTAGGCGATTCGACGTGTGGATGGTTAGGGTTTCGTCATTCTCGATCTCTGCATAAGGTATTTTCGTTTTTGTCTGAATGTTATATTTGCAGATTGTTTTACTTTTATATATATATGCATATATTTACAGTAAAGGATAGTGTAACATAACTGTCGAGATATATGTATATATGCCTATTTCAATTTATATATATATATATATATATTATATATTTACAAAAAGAAATATATATACAGTAAAAATATGTATATATATATATAGTTTTTCAATTTTATATGCATGTAGAAAATATAACTTTTACAATAAAGTACCGCAGTTCTTAGTAACACACACATATATAAGTTTACAGTAAGCTATAAATTTATTCTATTTTTATTTTAATAAATATATATTTACACATTCATAGTTAAATAGATAAGACAAGGAAAAGATACATGCATAAGATTTTGGAACATAAGGGAGTTTATATATAGTTAGATTTTTAAGCCTATATGAATTATTTTTATATATGCAGTTTGGAAATGAAAATCTACCATTTTATTTTAATAGTGTATATTAGTGATTAATGTGGTTATTAAACTTATTTAAACTATTTTGTTACTAAAGGATATTTTAAAGGGAAAATAGGTTTAAACTATATTATTAGTTGATTAATTTATTAAAAAGGGAATTGATTTTTTCGATTTGTTCGAGTATTAATAAATTGTATAAATATTTATACAAGGTTTAAAATCATGGAGAAACAAGTCGAGATGGAAGTGGGTTTGCAAAACAAAAATTAAGGTGGGTTAATCTCACTCTGTAACGACCCGTATTTTATGTGTCGATAAATCGTATTATTTCTAGGTCGTTAGTATTGTTCAGGGTTTAACCCTATTAGTGCTTAGGTCATGTAGAGGTTAGCTCGAGTAAGGTTGGCCCATGTTGTTGTTTAGGTCGTATGAAGGATAGGTTGGGATGAGCGACCTAAATAGGTGAGCGACCTATGGGTATTGAGCGACCTAAGGGATGGACCGACCTAAGGTAGAAGAGCGACTTAACAGGGTTAGCGAGTTAAGGCTTAGTTTAGGTCGTGATGGAGTTAGGTCGGTAGAGCAACCTAAGGTAGTTAGCGACCTAGGGTTAACGACCTAACAGTTACAAGTTATAGTTCCTGACCGACCTAGGGTTAACGACCTAACAGTTACAAGTTATAGTTCCTGACCGACCTAGGTATGGACCGACCTAAGGAAGTTGGCGGGTTAGAGGTCTCAACGACCTAGTGGTATGCGACCTAGGAAAATATATAGCGACCTATAGAATGGCGACCTAAGGAAGATAGGTCGTTAAGCGACCTAAGGGGAGTGGTTAGGTCGGTAGGCTAGTTAGGTCGCGTATAGGTTATATCGTTTGGTCTGTGTGTTAGGTCGTAAGATTTTTAGGTCGGCCATGCCTTAACCCGTTAGGTCGTTGGATGGTCTAAGTCGTGCATTTGGTAAGTCGCAGCTTAGTTAGGTCGGGGGGGCTTTCTTAGGTCGGCAGCGACCTAAAACCGAGCGAGTTAATTCCGAGTTACGACCTAAAGGGGCGTCTAGCCTATAAATAGTGGGCTTTGGCTCACTTTTTGGCACCGGATTTTGAAGCGACGAAGTGCTGCCATTTTGAAAACTCGACTACAACATTTCTTCACTTCTTTTCTCCAATTTGATCGAGTGCTAACATCCATCCAAGATCGAAGATCAAGATTGAAGATTGAAGAGCCAAAGTTGAAGATCTTCATCCAACGAAGCTAGATTTCATCATTTCAAGCGAGATTTCGACGAATCAAGCTTGAATCCTTGCTGTCCAGATCTGAAGTGATTAGTTTTTGAAGTGTTTGGGTGATTCGGTGAGTGGTGGTTTTCTCTCACGCGGACCCAAAGGAGTATATTGGTTTGGTGGTTTGTTGGAGTGTTGTAGATAGCGATTTTATGCATTTTTCTTTAGATCCAAGTGTAGATCCATTACTTATGAAGATGTTTACTTATGCAAGTTCATTCATCAAGTTGTAGAGACAAAACCCATGATTTATATTTGTTAGATCTATGCTAAAAACCCATGATTCATGCATGTTAGATCTATGCTAATTTATTTACGAAATTGCCATTGTAGTTATAAATGCCTATTTAGACCATGTTTGATTATTTGATTGCTTAAACTAATGATTGATTTGATTGATTGTTATGTATGTTAGTTGATTGATAGTTAGATCTAGACAGGATGGTCAATGGTGATTCAAAAGCCAAGAGAAAGGCTCTTGAATTGGAAAAGCTGCTGTTGGCATATGAAGCGGATGTGGAAGCTCATATGGATGGATTTGATAGGATGAAGTTTTGCTATGATTAGAGGAAGCAGAACATGATATCGAGATGGGACTTTGCTATGATACGTTGGAGTAAAGCATGATGTGAGATAGTCTTGGGTTAATCCAGGCAGGGATCATTCCAAGCATATTGATAACTCGAGGGATGGTTCGAGTTGGTTGATAATGGATTGCTCGAGAGGAAGCTTGGGCTAGTATGAGAGTAGTCGTCGAGGAGGATGACTAGGAGGCTTGGACTTCATCGTTGTTGAAGGTTCTAGTAAACTCAAAGCAAGAGTACATGGGGCGCCCAAAACGACTACAGGCAGGTGGTCGGGACACCCAAAAGACTACTGGCAGGTGGTCGAGTACTCTGGGCAGAGTAGGTAAGTCCTAGGCACGGGTCACGATGACGTGCGGAGTTTGTCTAGAACCGGGGTTACCATTAACCCTTGACTTACGGCTGAAAGAATGTGCCGGTCATTCAATTAATGGTGGTATCGAAGCAAAGATAACAGTGATAGCCAGAGTCATGGATGTATGGTTGTATCATCATTCGGCCTCAAGAGCGGTGTTTTCTGGGTGCTTATCTGATCTTGGTTTAGGCCTTGGGGGTTTGTATTTAGAAAACATCGACCTTGACTCGAGTGATTATTGCTTTACTTTAATTATCTGTGTTGCTATGCTTGCTTCTCCTTAGGGTGTGTCCGGGGGCTATTACTGTAGAAAATGGTGGAGTGGGATGGTTGGGTTCCTATTCCTTTTTATCCTTTATGATCTTTTGGTATGTTTGATAGCTGATTTACTGCTCACTAGGACTTTGTCTGACTCAAGGTTTTATGTCTCCTCTTATTACCTTGGGCTGTTCATCCATGTTGGGATGGGCAGACTAGGTAACAGGTGACAGGTGCTGTTCTTGGAGATTTACGCTGATGATGACGAAGACGAGCTGGAGGCTTTTGCATATTATTTTCTTATTATATATACTGGGTGTTCCGCTGCTGTATTTGTTTTGAGTGCTTTGTAGTGAGGCTTGATGTATTGACTTTCAGATGCTTGTATCAAACTTATATGAAGTCTATATGATGGTTTTCTGTTATGGAGCTTCACTATATATTTCTCTATTGTATTTTGTCCATGCGCTGTGAGTTATACGATAGAGTTTGATGTTTTTACCTTACCCTGACAATCGTCCATGGCTGCCTGGCACACTTTCAGCGCACTATTTCCTTGTTTCGGTGCAGGAGTCATGGGCGGTCGTCACATTTGGTATCAGAGCTTTGGTTAATCGATTTTAGCCAACGCTCGCTGAAGTAACTACGTATGAGAGACGTAATTGTATTTTGATGGATGATTACTATATATATTATAGTAGCTTAGAAGGATTTGAATTCCATATGCAGTTGTTTCTCAAAGGTGTTCTAATCATTCCTTTTTGTAGATATTAAGGATGAGTCGAAGAGGGAGACCAGCTGCCAGGGAAGGTCGTGCTGCTAATGGAGTTGCTGATTATGGAGCTATGTTCGAAGCGATGATGACTTCGATCATGAGAAGGATACCAACTCCAGGGTCAGCGGTAGATGTTGGAATTCAAGTTCAAGCTCCAAAGCCAGTGGATTTTGCTAAGTTGTGCAAGGCTTATACTGCTCTTGGAGGAAAGGTTTTCTTGGGGACAGAATCTACTATTGAAGTCCAGAGATGGATAGATGCTTGTAGAAGGATCTTTGGTGACTTGGGAATTGATGATGCAACTAAAAGGAAGCTTGCATCAAGGCAGCTTCAAGGAAGGGCTTCTGATTGGTGGAACTCTATCACCATTGATACTCCAGAGGAAGAAATTACTTGGGTGCAATTCCAAGCTAGATTTGAAGCTAAGTTCATTTCTACGGCTCAGAAGTTTGTCTTGTTTAAGAAGTTTGTGGAGCTCAAGCAAGGTGGAAGATCAGTTCTTGAGTATGTTTCTGAGTTTGAAGCTTTGTCCAAGTATGCTCGGTCTTATATTGAATCTTCTTATCAGAAGAATGAGAAGTTTGTGACAGGCTTGGACAGTTATCTTGGAAGGCAATTGGTGGATCATCTGGACGATCCATTTGAGAAGCTTGTGGAGAAAGCTCTCAGGCATGAGAGTTTGTTCCCTAAGGAAGGATCTGTTGTTGCTGTGACCAAGGAGGAGTCTAAACCGCAACAGGGTGGAAACAAGAAGAGGAAACATCAACAGCAGAAGGGTAAGAATGGCCAGAAGAAGCCGAAGGGCGAAGTGACCTGCTACAATTGTCAGCAAAAAGGCCATCTCTTCAGGGATTGCAAAAATCCTAAGGTGCCGGGGAAGTGTTACAACTGCGACAAGCTGGGACATATTAAGAAGGATTGCCCAGAACCAAGGAAGGATAGGCAGATTGTGAAAGCTTATGCTTTGGGGGCTGTTCCATCATCTTCGAAAGCTCCTACTGCTGAAGAGAAGGGGAAGAGTGTGGTGGTTCAAGGTACTCTTTCCGTTTGTGGTGTTCCAGTTAGAGTGTTGTTTGATACTGGGGCGTCGCATTCCTTTGTTTGTAATGAGTTGGTGGACCGGTTGGGTTTGGAACCGGATATTGTTGATAGACCATTGGTTGTGACCAATCCAGTTGGGGGTTCGTCTTGTTTGTGTATGCTATGCCGTGGTCTAGTTGTATCGAGTCATGATTGCTCTTTTGTTTGTGATTGTTTTGTTCTGAACTTTGCGGGGTTCGGAATTATTTTGGGTATGGATTGGCTTAGGAAGTATGCGGCAAAGGTTGATTGTGAGAGATTGGAGGTGACAGTCGAGAATGTGGAGGGGCGAAAGGTTGTGATACGATGTAAGCATAAAGAAGGCGTCTTCATGAGCTTCATGTATTCGCTGGTTGTTCCACGGGATGGACTGTCATCGGTGCCAATCGTGAATGGATTCGGGGATGTCTTTGATGAAGTCAAAGGGTTACCGCCGCATAGGGAGATCGAGTTTCGTATCGATCTAGTTGAGGAAGCCAGACTCGTTGTGATGCCGCTTAGGCGGATGGCGCCTAGGGAATAGCAAGAGTTGAAGGTGCAAGTTGATGACCTTTTACGGAAAGGATTCATTCGGCGTAGTGTGTCCGAATGGGGTGCACCAGTTGTGTTCGCAACCAAAGCGGATGGATCGTTCAGGTTATGTGTCGATTATCGTGAGCTGAATAAGGTGACTAAGAAGAACAAGTATCCATTGCCGAGAATAGATGACTTGTTTGATCAGCTTCACGAAGCTAATTTGTTTTCTCAGATGGATTTGGCAACAGGATTTCACCAGTTGAGAGTGGCGAAGGATAGTGTGCCGAAGACTGCTTTCAGGACACCATCCGGTTTCTATGAGTGGCTGGTAATGCCGTTTGGATTGACTAATGCACCAGCATATTTTGTGGATCTTATGAATAGAGTGTTCAGGGATCAGTTGAACAAGTTTGTACTTGTGTTCGTGGATGATATTCTGATTTATTCCAGAACTGAAGAAGAGCACAAGACACATTTGCAGATTGTTTTGGAAATCTTGCGGAAACATCAGCTGAAGGCTAAGTTTTCGAAGTGTCACTTCTGGAAGAGTGAAGTGAGATTCTTAGGCCATGTTATTTCTGGAAATGGAATAGCGGTTGATCCCGCTAAGGTGGCAGCAATCCAGGATTGGGTTGGACCTAAGAATGCATCTGATGTGAGAAGTTTTCTTGGATTAGCAGGATATTATCGTCGGTTTATTAAAGACTTCTCCAAGATAGCTGCACCATTAACAGGATTGACGAAAAAGAATCAGGTATTCAGTTGGGATGCTAAGTGTGAGCAAGCTTTTGGAATCCTGAAAGAGCGACTGACGAGTGCTCCTGTTTTGACTATTCCAAGTGGGAATGATGAGATGGTGGTTTACGCCGATGCACGTGGTACTGGACTTGGAGCAGTGCTAATGCAGAAGAATAAAGTTGTTGCGTATGCAAGTCGACAACTGAAGCCGCATGAAAGGAATTACCCGACTCATGATTTGGAGTTGGCGGCGATTGTGTTTGCCCTGAAGATGTGGAGACATTACCTATTGGGAGTTCGATTCGAGTTGTTTACTGATCATAAGCCGTTGAAGTATCTTTTCTCCCAAAAGGATTTGAATCTTCGACAGCAACGATGGCTAGAGTTTTTAGCATCATATGATTTTGGTATAGCTTATACTCCGGGAAAAGGTAACGCAGTAGCTGATGCGTTGAGTCGAAGATATGCAGGATTGGGAGCCATGTTTTCGAAATGGAAGAGTCTCGAGTATTTAGCTGGATTTGATTTCAGGCCTAGATGTGAGTTGGAACCTAAGATGTTGGCAAACTTATCTATAAGACCTACTCTTGTGGAAAGAATTGGCGAGAGCCAAAAACGAGATGATAAGATTGTCAAGATTATCGGTGATCTGGAATCTAGACTGGAACCAGAGAAGGATAAAGGATTCGAAGTCGATCGAGAGGGTTGGCTTCGGAAGCAAGGAAGACTAGTTGTTCCCGATATAGATGAATTGAGAGATGAAGTTCTGAGGGAAAGTCATCACTCAAAGTTGACAATTCATCCAGGAGGAAATAAGATGTATCGGGACATGAAGAGAACCTATTACTGGGAAAGTATGAAGAAGGATGTTGGGAATTTTATTTCCAAATGCATGAACTGCCAGTTGGTTAAAGGAGAGCAGAAGAAGCCCAGTGGATTGCTTCAGCCATTAGAAGTTCCTACATGGAAGTGGGAGCAAGTGTCGATGGATTTTATCGATGGGTTACGTAGAACAAGAGAAGGAAATGAAGGAATTTGGGTTATAGTAGATCGTTTGACTAAGAGTGCAAGATTTATTCCTGTTCGATCAACTAGGACTGCATCGAAGTTGGCTAAGTTGTATGTTAAGTGGATAGTACGATTCCATGGTATTCCGAAGAGTATAGTGAGCGATCGAGACCCATTGTTCACTAGTGGATTTTGGAAGAGCTTTCAGGAAGTTTTGGGAACCGAGTTGTGTTTGAGTACAGCATATCATCCCCAAACAGATGGTCAGACTGAGAGAGTCAACAGAGTTTTGGAAGATCTCCTCAGGGCATGTGTTTTGGATTTCGGAGGATCATGGGAAGATCATCTTCATCTGGTGGAATTTGCGTATAATAACAGTTACCAGTCAAGCATTGGTATGGCACCGTATGAAGCGCTGTATGGAAGACCGTGTAACTCTCCGACATGTTGGTTGGAAACTGGAGAAAAGCTAATACTTGGGCCAGAGATGATTCGTCAGACTACGGATTGTATAGAGATCATTCGGCAACGAATGAAGGCAGCTCAAGACCGCCAGAAAAGTTATGCTGATAAGCGTCGTAAGGATTTGGAATTCGACGTAGGTGATATGGTTTTAGTGAAGATTTCTCCACTGAAGAATGTTGTCCGATTCAGGAAGAAAGGGAAATTGACTCCGAGATTTGTTGGACCATTCCCGATCATCGCGCGAATTGGAAAGCTCGCTTATAGATTGGAGTTACCAGAAAAGATGGCGGGTGTGCACAATGTTTTTCATGTATCTTATCTACGGAAGTATGTGCACGACTCGAAGACGGTGGTTCCTGCTGATAGCTGTGAAGACTTGGAAGTTGATCCAGTGGTTACGAGACCTCGTAAGCTGCTTCGTATTGTTGAAACCGATACGAAACAGCTTAGGAGGAAGACGATTACGTTGCTCAAGATACAATGGAGTGATGATGTTAACGACTGTACGTGGGAGGAGGAAGAGAGGATGAAGGCAGCTCATCCTGAACTCTTCGAGGTATGGCCCTAAGGCGTCGTGACATCTCATGAATTTGTAACTTGTTCTAGTTTTAGAATTCTGCATGCTAGGTTAGTAATTGGATGCATGGTTTGTTGGTTGCTATGGATGGTAGGCATGCGGAATAGTTTTGATTGCTGTTGTTTGTTTGGAATTTCGGGGGCGAAATTCCTAAGGGGGAGAGAATGTAACGACCCGTATTTTACGTGTCGATAAATCGTATTATTTCTAGGTCGTTAGTATTGTTCAGGGTTTAACCCTATTGGTGCTTAGGTCGTGTAGAGGTTAGCTCGAGTAAGGTTGGCCCATGTTGTTGTTTAGGTCGTATGAAGGATAGGTTGGGATGAGCGACCTAAATAGGTGAGCGACCTATGGGTATTGAGCGACCTAAGGGATGGACTGACCTAAGGTAGAAGAGCGACTTAACAGGGTTAGCGAGTTAAGGCTTAGTTTAGGTCATGATGGAGTTAGGTCGGTAGAGCAACCTAAGGTAGTTAGCGACCTAGGGTTAACGACCTAACAGTTACAAGTTATAGTTCCTGACCGACCTAGGTATGGACCGACCTAAGAGCTAACGGTCTAAGGAAGTTGGCGGGTTAGAGGTCTCAACGACCTAGTGGTATGCGACCTAGGAAAATATATAGCGACCTATAGAATGGCGACCTAAGGAAGATAGGTCGTTAAGCGACCTAAGGGGAGTGGTTAGGTCGGTAGGCTAGTTAGGTCGCGTATAGGTTATATCGTTTGGTCTGTGTGTTAGGTCGTAAGATTTTTAGGTCGGCCATGCCTTAACCCGTTAGGTCGTTGGATGGTATAAGTCGTGCATTTGGTAAGTCGTAGCTTAGTTAGGTCGGGGGGGCTTTCTTAGGTCGGCAGCGACCTAAAACCGAGCGAGTTAATTCCGAGTTACGACCTAAAGGGGCGTCTAGCCTATAAATAGTGGGCTTTGGCTCACTTTTTGGCACCGGATTTTGAAGCGACGAGGTGCTGCCATTTTGAGAACTCGACTACAACATTTCTTCACTTCTTTTCTCCACTTTGATCGAGTGCTAACATCCATCCAAGATCGAAGATCAAGATTGAAGATTGAAGAGCCAAAGTTGAAGATCTTCATCCAACGAAGCTAGATTTCATCATTTCAAGCGAGATTTCGACGAATCAAGCTTGAATCCTTGCTGTCCAGATCTGAAGTGATTAGTTTTTGAAGTGTTTGGGTGATTCGGTGAGTGGTGGTTGTCTCTCACGCGGACCCAAAGGAGTATATTGGTTTGGTGGTTTGTTGGAGTGTTGTAGATAGCGATTTTATGCATTTTTCTTTAGATCCAAGTATAGATCCATTACTTATGAAGATGTTTACTTATGCAAGTTCATTCATCAATTTGTAGAGACAAAACCCATGATTTATATTTGTTAGATCTATGCTAAAAACCCATGATTCATGCATGTTAGATCTATGCTAATTTATTTACGAAATTGCCATTGTAGTTATAAATGCCTATTTAGACCATGTTTGATTATTTGATTGCTTAAACTAATGATTGATTTGATTGATTGCTATGTATGTTAGTTGATTGATAGTTAGATCTAGACAGGATGGTCAATGGTGATTCAAAAGCCAAGAGAAAGGCTCTTGAATTGGAAAAGCTGTTGTTGGCATATGAAGCGGATGTGGAAGCTCATATGGATGGATTTGATAGGATGATGTTTTGCTATGATTAGAGGAAGCAGAACATGATATCGAGATGGGACTTTGCTATGATGCGTTGGAGCAAAGCATGATGTGAGATAGTCTTGGTTTAATCCAGGCAGGGATCATTCCAAGCATATTGATAACTCGAGGGATGGTTCGAGTTGGTTGATAATGGATTGCTCGAGAGGAAGCTTGGGCTAGTATGAGAGTAGTCGTCGAGGAGGATGACTAGGAGGCTTGGACTTCATCGTTGTTGAAGGTTCTAGTAAACTCAAAGCAAGAGTACATGGGGCGCCCAAAACGACTACAGGCAGGTGGTCGGGACACCCAAAAGACTACAGGCAGGTGGTCGAGTACTCTGGGCAGAGTAGGTGAGTCCTAGGCACGGGTCACGATGACGTGCGGAGTTTGTCTAGAACCGGGGTTACCATTAACCCTTGACTTACGGCTGAAAGAATGTGCCGGTCATTCAATTAACGGTGGTATCGAAGTAAAGATAACAGTGATAGCCAGAGTCATGGATGTATGGTTGTATCATCATTCGGCCTCAAGAGCGGTGTTTTCTGGGTGCTTATCTGATCTTGGTTTAGGCCTTGGGGGTTTGTATTTAGAAAACATCGACCTTGACTCGAGTGATTATTGCTTTACTTTAATTATCTGTGTTGCTATGCTTGCTTCTCCTTAGGGTGTGTCCGGGGGCTATTACTGTAGAAAGTGGTGGAGTGGGATGGTTGGGTTCCTATTCCTTTTTATCCTTTATGCTCTTTTGGTATGTTTGATAGATGATTTACTGCTCACTAGGACTTTGTCTGACTCAAGGTTTTATGTCTCCTCTTATTACCTTGGGCTGTTCATCCATGTTGGGATGGGCAGACTAGGTAACAGGTGACAGGTGCTCTTCTTGGAGATTTACGCTGATGATGACGAAGACGAGCTGGAGGCTTTTGCATATTATTTTCTTATTATATGTACTGGGTGTTCCGCTACTGTATTTGTTTTGAGTGCTTTGTAGTGAGGCTTGATGTATTGACTTTCAGATGCTTGTATCAAACTTATATGAAGTCTATATGATGGTTTTCTGTTATGGAGCTTCACTATATATTTCTCTATTGTATTTTGTCCATGCACTGTGAGTTATACGATAGAGTTTGATGTTTTTACCTTACCCTGACAATCGTCCATGGCTGCCTGGCACACTTTCAGCGCACTATTTCCTTGTTTCGGTGCAGGAGTCATGGGCGGTCGTCACACACTCATTTGGAATTCCAATTAAATTTAAATAGTTAAATCTAAATTATTTGTTGAATGATTGTATTGTCTAGATGTGGTATATTATATATATATATATATATATCTGTGTGTGTGTGTGTGTGTGTGTATTGGGGTGATTGATTCCCGCGTTTTATAGCGAATGAGACCCTTTGCGCCCCGCATAATAGCAGATGACCCTTTATACCGCGATATCCCACCTTGAAGCGGGATTGGTATTTTAAATTGTTGTGCTAACATCTATGGATGTAGGGAAACAGGTTGGAGGGATCCAACTAGATTCCTCAAAACCTTGAATCTATTTTATATTCAGCGATATGATTATGTGATAATCTGTGAAGAATTATATTGATTATATTGGGAATTGAAATTTATTGAATGCAATGGCTTGGTTAAATATATATATTGGTATTTTGAGAATTGAAATATATATGAATTTTTGATTTTTAAAGTAAATAAAAAGGTATTTTTAAGTAAAATAATTATAAGGAATTTGGATAATTAAAAATGATTTGGAAAGGATAAAGTTGATTTTTAAATTCTAACAAATAAATCCAAAGTATGGGAAAAGAGATATTTTGAATAAATGGAATAAATGAATTTATAAACTTAAGTGATATTATTTAAAAGGAGTAAAGAATTTATTTTTAAATTCAAGGTTTAAATTTGTTGGGAAAGATAAAGAAGAAATTTGGAAAGTATGACATTTTTATTTTAGTTTAAATAAGATTTTAAACCATAGTAAAGAAGTTAAATATGAAATTAATGGGTTTGAAATAAATTGAGTAGGTAAAGGAATTTATATTTTAAAATGGAGTAAATTTGGAAATCGATTTGGAAACTGATTACATGTTTGAAACAATGTTTTTAAAAGGAGATGAGATTATGAAATTTATAAACGGGGTTTATAAATTAAGTGAAATATTTATCAGAGGATAATTTGGAAATATAAATACAGAATGGGAATTTATAAAAGAATGGATAATTTGTTTTAAAAATAAATAGTGGGTTATTTTTAAAAGTGTGGAAGAAAGGTGTGTTTCCCTGAAAGCCAAGTACGTTTTCAAGCAGATTTTTTAAGTATAAGATAAAAGTTTTAAAGTTTTTTTTAAAAAGATGGTTTTGAGAAAATTATTATTTAAGTTGTTTGAATTTTAAAGGTAAATATTTATTAAACTAGTTATAGTAGTAATTATTTAAAAAGGTTAATTGGTATTATGATTTAAAAAGATAATTATTAATATTTATATTTTATAAAGTAGTTTTATTTTAAGATAGTTTGGTCAAAGTTTTTATTTGAAAAACTCGTATAGAATTTCATAACTTTTATTTTAGAATTTGTTTTGGCTTAAGTTTACATGAGAAGTTACTATAAAATTTCATAATTAGTAATTTAAATAAAGTCTTTTTAGTGGTTATTATTAAGTATTTTAAATTATATATACTTTAGGGTAAAGCGGTTTTAAATTATTTTTAAATCTAAAGTATTTACACTTGGTAATTTTTAGTGGATATAAACAATATTTGGAAATTTATCCTGCAAGAGGAAAGTGAATGGAAACTATTTTCAAAGGCTTGAAGTATGGAAAATAGGTTGCAAAGATATTTTGAATAAATAATTTGGAAAATAATTTAAAGTCTGATGGTTGTTTGTGGATGTTATTTGATAGTTAAATAACCGACTATCAATATTGGCCAATGCGTTGATCGTTTCGAAGAGACCGAGATTGTGATTAATTTCCCGAAAACCACTTCGATCCGGTTTGAATGTTTTTGTAAGGAAGACATGAGCTTGGAGTTGAAGATGGAGACTAATCACTACTATTGAGAGTGATTCCAAAATGGATGTAGTAGGAGCAGTGCCTTCGGTTCTATTCAAACCCGGAGCGAACTTCTATGGATGAATGCATTCGAAACATCGTAAGGAGGACGATGAGCATTCAAAGTGAAAATGTTCTAAAAAGGTAACGCTGAGCCTCGAACCTCATCATTCGGGAATGACTAAAAATCAGGGGTTATGCAGCAAGGCTAAGTGGGTAGCACCCAATTAGGTTAAGGTCATCCTTGTCTAGAGGTCCCTTTATACTCGGTTGCGTGGGCGGTTGCTGATCCCAACCGTGGGGTGATCCTATTCGGACTATCCAGTAAGGCGTAGCTCCGGTCTTGTGTTGTAGGGGATTAGGGTGGATCTTCGGTATGCTGATCTAGACTAGGTACCACGACAGGCGGTACTCCCGTGCCTAGTCATTAGCTGGAAATCCATTCTCCCTACGTGTCTTTATGGTTTTGATTGTAGAACCTAGTATTGCTGGAATTTAATAATGGTAACAATTTCGGCTATTTGAGTAAGTATTTGTATATAGACACTACTATAATATCAAAGGATTTGATATCAAAATGTTTTGGTTATCGTAAGGTAAAAACCCGGCATGTTTATTTGTAGCGCGGTTGATGAACGTATTTCTCTGCAATTTAAACCGTTTATTTCATATATTTTTATTTTAATAAAGCGGTATTATACGGGTATTTTGTTGTGGTTTTGCGGATTATTGATTCCAAAGTGCAACGTTGAAATTAATCGGTTATGCCGTCCATTGGTTCAAAAATCACGCAGCAAAGAGTGCAACATTTTGAGCATCGAAATAAATCAAAGCAATATGGACCAATTCAAGCAATGATGTGGACGTATATATGTTCTCTTTCACCAATTCAAGCAAAGGACCAGTTCCTCCTAAAAAGTAGCATAATACATAGCCATGATATGAAGCAAAATGGACACATTCAAAAGTAGCTTATGTATGAATTTGGACCAATTCACATATAAAAGTATTTCAAGCAATGGTGGCAACTTGACTCTTCACCAATTCAAGGAATGGACCCAGTCAGTACAATTATCTTGGAAAATACTAAGAATAGAACCGGTCCTATTGCTAAAAAGATGGACTGATTTTAGGGGCTGAGGCCTATATATACAACATTATACAACACCTTCAGATCATCTCTTACCTCATCACTTTTCTTCAAGTTTAGATTTAAATTCAGCACTGTTTTTATTTTCGAACAGAATACGTAGGATTGTTGATTAGATTTATAAATTTATTTATTCTTGTTCTTAGTTATTTTCTACACTCTTTTCAGTTAGTTAATAATTATTTCAGTTGTTTGCTCCGTTATCTTCTTTTCCGCAATTTCAATTTCTGTTCTGATTTTTACAATTCTATATTTTGGTTGCAATTTCGATTAGTTTCGAAATGGATTCGGAGTATATTATTGTTTTTATTTTCTGTTCAAAATTCACCGTCGAATTCGTTTAACACGCCTAAGATTTAACTATGGATTTTAATTATTTTAAAATACAATTCCCTGTGTTCGACCTGCATACTACACGCCTGTGCGCTTGCAGAATTTATTAAAATTTGTGCAAAAACTTGTTGCGACTTTTCTATTGATTAGAAAAGCACAAATTTTAATAAATTCTACAAGCGCACAGGCGTGTAGTATGCAGGTCGAACACAGGGAATTGTATTTTAAAACAATTAAAATCCATAGTTAAATCTTAGACGTGTTAAACGAATTCGACGGTGAATTTTGAACAGAAAATAAAAACAATAATATACTCCGAATCGATTTCGAAACTAATCGAAATTGCAACCAAAATATAGAATTGCAAAAAAATCAGAATAGAAATTGAAATTGCGGAAAAAAAGATAACGGAGCAAACAACTGAAATAATTATTAACTAACTGAAAAGAGTGTAGAAAATAACTAAGAACAAGAATAAATAAATTGCTAAATCTAATCAACAATCCTACGTATTCTGTTCGAAAATAAAAACAGTGCTGAATTTAAATCTAAACTTGAAGAAAAGTGATGAGGTAAGAGATGATCTGAAGGTGTTGTATAATGTTGTATATATAGGCCTCAGCCCCTAAAATCAGTCCATCTTTTTAGCAATAGGACCGGTTCTATTCTTAGTATTTGCCAAGATAATTGTACTAACTGGGTCCATTCCTTGAATTGGTGAAGAGTCAAGTTGCCACGTCATTGCTTGAAATACTTTTATATGTGAATTGGTCCAAATTCATACGTAAGCTACTTTTGAATGTGTCCATTTTGCTTCATATCATGGCTATGTATTATGCTACTTTTTAGGAGGAACTGGTCCTTTGCTTGAATTGGTGAAAGAGAACATATATACGTCCACATCATTGCTTGAATTGGTCCATATTGCTTTGATTTATTTCGATGCTCAAAATGTTGCACTCTTTGCTGCGTGATTTTTGAACCAATGGACGACATAACCGATTAATTTCAACGTTGCACTTTGAAATCAATAATCTGCAAAACCACAACAAAATACCCGTATAATACCGCTTTATTAAAATAAAAATATATGAAGTAAACGGTTTAAATTGCAGAGAAATACGTTCATCAAATACCCCCACACTAGAACTTTATTCGTCCTCGAATAAGCAAGAAAATAAAACTAACTAAATCCTTTTTCGTAGGAAACACGATTGCATTGAGCGTATGCAACAAGCCGTTAAACCTCTAGGTGTCCCTAGTAGGACGAGTGGTGTCTCGTGAGGGTTTTCAGCGGATACTACCCACAAAATCCAAATGCAGTATGTGATGATTCTAATGTACTACATGAATGCAAAATTCTACACAAATGGAGACTCGATTTACTTCAAAATAGTTGCAACAAAATAATGTATATCAGTTTTAGTCAACTTCTTCAAATTTTTGGTTCCTCACTAATCACAAATTTCAATGTAACTCAAGTTTTCATACATTAGATTCTAGTTTGGCCAGTTGTTTCGGTCGATAACATAGTGCAGCCATGAAATAAATTCTTCACTGTTGATCACATTTTTTTTCAAAATGGTATTTTTCATTTCCATTTGTATAACAAGCCAAATCAACAAAGTCAAGAAGTGTTTGGGTTTCAAAGCTTAGTCTCTCTTTACTAGTTTTTTTTTTCTTCTTCTTTTTTTTTTACACCTATCCTTTGGACCAAGGTATACCACCCATGCATTGCCTTGCGGGCTTACGTGAGAGTTGGGATAGAGCTTGGCGGATTGTGCAAACCGACGCTGACTATGTCAGAAAAGGTCGGTAATCCTTAGGTGATTATTTATTTAATTATTTATACACCTAAATCAGAATGCTGAGGCCAGATATACCATCCATGCACTGCCTTGCGGGCTTACGTGAGAAGAGTATAGAGCGTGGCGAGTGCACACACTTTCACAAGTGTGCACACCTATCGACTGTAGGTGTTTCTTATTAGTTTTTTTTTTTTTTTGAGAAGAGCTAAAGAGTGTTATGCAAATCAACTTAGCACCACTTAACTTTAATGATTTGAGATGTCAACGCATGTACTTTAAATCTGCCATTTTTTTTAAACAAAGACTACAGTTTAGAAAAGATTTCATAACCATCACCTATGAATCCCCCTATATACTAACCTCACTATTATCGCTTGTAATTCAACTTTTCATTATATTTTACATTTGAAATTAGTGATTCACAAAAATCTTCATCAATTGACTTCAACTGCTTACTTACTTTGTCTTGACTAATTAAAAATAAATCGAAGTCCTAAAAATATTGGGAAATGAAAAAAAATTGAAAAGAAATTTGAAAACAAATAATGAGATGATTTTTTTTAAAAAATGATGCTACACTATGAAATATGAACAAACAGAATGAGATATGCGTCCCCCCCACACTTGAATGAAACAGTGTCCCAACTGTCAAATAGAATGCAAATGCAAAATAGAAGAAAAAAACTAAAAAAATACAACCTGATATGTGCAAGATAGTGAGCGGCTCATGCCGAATAGCTAGGTTCGTGAAGATCCACGAACTCATCGTCCTTGTGCTGTTCAAACTCTAGAAATGGCTTCAAGCGTTGTCCATTGACCTTTGAAATGGAACCGTCCCTAGGATTTTCAATTTCAACTACGCCATAAGGGTATACTGTTTTCACAATATATGGACCTGTCCAACGGGATCTCAATTTTCCCGGAAATAAATGAAGTCTGGAATTATATAAGAGAACTTTCTGACCTACTTCGAATGTCTTACGAAGTATGGATTTATCATGATAGAATTTGGTTTTCTCTTTATAAATCTTTGCATTTTCGTACGCTTCATTTCTTAGTTCTTCTAATTCTGACAATTGTAATTTACGATGCGATCCGGCTTTTTCTATGTCAAAATTAAGGTATTTGATTGCACAAAGTGCGCGGTGCTCGAGCTCAACGGGTAAATGGCATGCTTTTCCAAAGATTAATCGGTATGGTGACATTCCTAGATTGGTTTTATAAGCTGTGCGAAATGCCCAAAGGGCGTCTATCAATTTAGATGACCAATCTTTTCTGTTGGAGTTAACCGTCTTTTCAAGAATTTGTTTAATTTGTCTATTGGAAATCTCAACTTGACCGTTGGTCTGTGGATGATATGGAGTAGATAGTTTATGAGTGATAGAATATTTCTTAAGAAGAGATTCAAAAGCACGATTACAAAAATGAGAACCGTTATCACTTATAATGGCTCGAGGTGTGCCAAAACGGGAAAATATGTTTTCTTTCAAAAATTTGACAACAACTTTATTGTCATTCGTTTTGGTAGGAATGGCCTCAACCCATTTAGACGCGTAATCTACTGCAAGTAGGATGTAGAGATTTCCAAAAGAATTAGGAAAAGGACCCATGAAATCGATGCCCCAAACATCATAAATTTCGATGACAAGGATCGAATTTAGGGGCATCATGTCACGTTTGGAAATACGACCTGTTTGTTGACATCTAGCGCATTTGGAGCAAAATTCGTGGGTATCACGAAAAAGAGAAGGCCAATAAAAACCGCACTGTAACACCTTGGCAGCAGTTTTCTTTGCTCCAAAATGTCCTCCACATGCTTGATTATGTGAAAAAGAGAGGATGCTATGGAATTCATGTTCTGGGACACATCTGCGAATGATTTGATCGGTGCAATATTTGAAAAGATAAGGATCGTCCCAGTAAAAGTTTCGAATGTTGGAGAGAAATTTTTGTTTATCTTGTTTTGACCAATGGGAAGATGTTTCATTTGTGACAAGATAATTTACAATGTCCGCATACCATGGTGCACTAGAGAGTGAAAGAATTTGTTCATCGGGAAAATGATCGTTGATTTGAGAGTTATCATAGTTTTCATGCACTATACGAGAAAGATGGTCAGCTACGACATTTTCAGAACCCTTTTTATCTCGTAATTCTAGGTCAAACTCTTGAAGAAGGAGAATCCAACGGATTAAGCGGGGTTTGGTATCCTTTTTCGTAAGTAAATACCGCAAGGCGGCATGATCGGTGTAAACTATGACCTTAGAACCTATGAGATATGATCTAAACTTATCGAGGGCAAAGATAACTGCTAAAAACTCTTTTTCTATGGTTGAGTAATTCAATTGAGCTTCATTAAGAGTTTTGCTAGCATAATAGATGACTCGAGGAAGTTTATCAATTCGTTGACCTAAGATGGCTCCAATGGCATAATCAGAAGAGTCGCACATTAATTCGAAAGGCAAGGTCCAATTTGGAGGTTGGATGATAGGTGCAGTGGTCAAGATCGATTTGAGGGTTTCAAAAGACTTTTTACATTCATTGGAAAATTCAAATTTGAGGTCTTTAGCCAGAAGATTTGAAAGAGGTTTTGAAATTTTTGAAAAATCTTTAATGAACCTCCTATAAAATCCTGCGTGGCCGAGAAACGAGCGAATGTCCTTTACGGACCTTGGAGGAGGAAGGTCAACAATAAGATCAACTTTAGATTTGTCAACTTCTAGGCCATTTTTAGAGACAACATGACCTAAGACTATTCCTCGCTTAACCATAAAATGACATTTTTCCCAATTAAGAACAAGTGATTTCTCCTTACATCGCTTTAAGACACGTTCTAAACGAAGGAGGCATTGATCAAAAGATGACCCATAGATTGAAAAATCGTCCATGAATATTTCTAAGAAATCCTCCACCATATCAGAAAATATACTCATCATACATCTTTGAAAGGTAGCAGGAGCATTACAATGACCGAAGGGCATGCGACGATAAGCGAAAGTTCCGAAGGGACATGTGAACGTTGTTTTATGTTGGTCCTCTAACGCAATGGAAAATTGATTATAGCCAGAGTAACCATCAAGGAAACAATAATATTCATGACCGGCTAAGCGTTCGAGCATTTGATCAATGAAAGGGAGGGGAAAATGAGAATAACGCGCCATTTTGTTTTGACCTTTGTCGGAACAAGTTCGTTATTCTCATTTGTTGTCATAGTGATTCCAGACTTCTTTGGTACAACTTGTACCGGACTTACCCAAGTACTGTGAGAGATAGGGTATATAATGTTATTGTCTAAACATTTGATAATTTCTTCCTTTACCACTTCTTTCATATTAGGGTTTAATCGCCTTTGAGCTTCGCGAGTGGGTTTAGCCTCGTCGACTAAATGTATTCGATGTTCAATAATTGATGGACTAATTCCCTTAATGTCAGCGATTACCCATCCTATTGCCTCTTTATTTTCCCTTAAAATTTTCAAAAGTTTTTCTTCTTGGTCCTTAATGAGATCGGATGCCAAGATTACAGGGAAATTTTCCGAAGAATCTAAGTATGCGTACTTAAGATCGTTTGGAAGAGGTTTGAGGTCTAATTTAGGGCGTACTTCTTTTGAGGCTTCAGTAGACATCAACTGATTGAATTCTAGTGAATTATGAAAAGGGCATAGCATATCATTTAATTCATAAATGTATTCATCTTCGTGGAAGTTGGAATTAAAATGATCTAGGCGCATGCTAAGAGACTCCGTAGTATCACTAAAATCATTTTCAACAATTGTTTGGATCATGTCAACTTCTTCTGTTTCACAATCCCTTGGTTGTTTGTTAAGATTGAAGGTATTTAGTTCAATGGTTAAGTGCCCAAAGGAAAGTCGGAGTTGACCATTCCTACAATTTATGATAGCATTTGATGTTGCTAAAAATGGACGACCTAATATCAAAGGAATCTGACTATTGGGATTTGAGACAGGTGCAGTCTCTAGGACTATGAAATCGACTGGGAAATAGAATTGCTCGATTTGTATCAAAACATCTTCAACTGTGCCCAATGGTTTTTTGACAGATCGATCAGCTAGTTGAATTGTGATGTTTGTAGGTTTTAATTCACCTAGTCCAAGTTGACAGTACACAGTATAAGGCAAACGATTCACACTCGCTCCAAGATCGAGTAAGGCATGACTAATGTGAGTGTTACCGATTTTACAACCGATCGTAGGACAACCGGGGTCCTTATACTTGATTGGGGAGGGATTTGAAAGAACAGAGCTAGTGTTTGCAGTTAGAAATGCAGTCTTAGGAACGTTAGTGGCACGTTTTTGAGTACATAGCTCTTTCAGACATTTGGCATATTGAGGAATTTGCTCGATGGTATCAAGAAGTGGAATATTGACTCGAACTTGTTTGAAGATTTCAAGAATTTGGTCAAAATTAGCGGGCTTCTTCTTTTTGTTGAGTCTATGAGGAAATGGAGCTATGGGCTTATAGACTCGTTCGGAAGTTTTTTCATTCGAAGAAGTAGGTGTTATATTAGAGGGTGAAGATAAGGGAGCTGGAATGTTGGGGTTGCCAACATCAGATGGTGAATAGTGGTCGGGATTGCCAACCTTATATGAAGAAATAGAATCGTTTTCATTGACAACCGTGGTTGTCGACTGAGTTTCAGAATTTGAAACATGGGAAGATTTAAGAAGGATGTCGGGGTTGACGACATGGTTGTCCACCTTCTTTCCAGACCTTAATGTAGTGACAGCATTAACCGGATTTACATCTTCGTTCTCACAAAGATTTACTCCTCGAGAGTTGTACTTTGGATTCACTTCGGTTTGACTAGGCAATTTACCTTTCTCATTGATTTTCATGAGATCCTTCATCATTATCAACATTTGTTCATTTTGTTTGGTGATTTGCTCAATTCTTTCATCTTGGTTAGTGATTTGTTCATTTTGTTTAGAGAGTTGTTTTTCCAATCGAGCAATTTCTTGTGAAGGCTGAGAAGGTTGGGTTGATGGATTGAAATTAGGATGCCTGTATGGTTGATTCGAAGGTTTTGTTTGAGGAGCGGGTTGAGAATTTTGAGAATTAGAGGTTGGGGCTCGATAATTCGGATTTGGTATCATTGGATACATATGTGATGGATTAGCCACGTTGTTAGGATTTGACCATGAAAAATTGGGATGATGCTTCTAGTTAGGATTATATGTGGACGAATAAGGACTATTTTGAGCTATAGCATTGATTTGGTCTTGTGTGTAGTAATGAGGTAGCCTTTCTCCTTCTTGAGGAATTTGGGCATCTATAGGAAGATGTGATGGGTCAATGGCATGTACTCCTCATTTTGGAGTACGAATTGGAACACGAATTGTTTCCCATTGCATATCCTTTTCTGAATACTCTTCTAAAAATTCCCAAGCTTCCTCGTCTGTTTTTGCCATGAATTCTCCTCCGCACATTGATTCAAGTTGGGATCTTGTTTGATAGTTAAGCCCTTCATAAACGATTTGGCACAAAACGTGCTTAGGGATTGCATGATGTGGGCAACTATATAACAGTTGATTGAACCTTTCAAAGTATTTTGAAAAAGTTTCTCCTTCATTCTGAGAGAATTGATTGATTTCGGTTCGAATTTTAAGAGTTTTGTGGAAAGGAAAAAACTTTTTCAAAAATATAGTAACGAAATTGTCCCAACTTTTAATTGAATTTTTAGGAAGAGAATTAAGCCATCTTTTCGCGCTTTCTAGAAGCGCGAATGGAATAAATCTTAGCTTGATGGATTCATTAGAAAGTTGTTGCATTTTAGTTGTAGAAGCATATAACTCAAATTCACTAAGAAATTCATATGCATTTTCAGACCCAGTGAATTTTGGTACCCCTTGGATAAAAGAATGTTTTAGCTCAAAATCATTTCCTTCGGCAGGTGGAAATGAAATAACCGAAGGTTGAACAGTCCGTGTTGGATAGCATCGGTCTTTAAGGGATAATGGTCGGTTCTCATGAAATTCATTATTTCCAACATGTGATTTAGGTGATAATTTCGGTGAACTGTGTTGTGAACCGTGTTGTGAACCGTGATGCTCATATTTGTTTGATTTAAAATTTTCGTTGATTTGTTTAATGAAATATTTTGGCTTTTTAAACGGTTAAAATTATTTCTTGCCCAAACGCGCATAAACAAATCAAGGTGTAACAGCCAAAAGTAAATTAAATCAGTTTTCAGTTGGGCACCTGTAGAGTTGAAAATTACTTACAGAGGTGTATGATAGTCCGTCCAATGCAGCTGAGTAGCGCTAGCGGATCAAACTCCAAAGTTTGTGGTTGCTATGTTGTTGCTACCTGTCAGATATCTAAGAGATGATAAGCTTAGAAAAATTAAACTGCAACTGTGTATATATAAATGAAACATGACTGAAATAAGCAAAATGGAATGTAACTTGATGAAATAAGCAAAACGAGAACAAAAAGTAAAAAAAAATTATTTTTTAATTTTTGTTACGTGGAAACCAAAATAGACCAAAATAGCAATGCAACTAAATAACGTGTAGCAGCAGTAAGTTGACACACAAAAATGAAAGGAGAAGCTCACGTATATGTGACAGCTAGTAATGCTTAAAATGAGATTATATGTGATAGCATACACATGAACGTGAGAAACAAAATTTAAACTAACGTAAGCTGGGTATGTGAACAGAAACCAACTAAATGAGATGCAACTCACATGCAAAATGTAACGGAAAAAGCAAATGCAGCGAATGAACAAAATGCGATTTTTTTTAAGTAAAACGCTACTTTGGTGAATGGAACTGAAAAATGAAAAAAAAAACGATTTTTTTTTTGGAAACTAATGCAAAAAAAAAGTAAAATAAATTAACACGAATAGACTTAAAAACGAAAAATCGAAAATCTCAAAATAGCAACTCCCCGGCCACGGCGCCAAAAACTTGTTGCGACTTTTCTATTGATTAGAAAAGTACAAATTTTAATAAATTCTGCAAGCGCACAGGCGTGTAGTATGCAGGTCGAACACAGGGAATTGTATTTTAAAACAATTAAAATCCATAGTTAAATCTTAGGCGTGTTAAACGAATTCGACGGTGAATTTTGAACAGAAAATAAAAACAATAATATACTCCGAATCCATTTCGAAACTAATCGAAATTGCAACCAAAATATAGAATTGTAAAAATCAGAACAGAAATTGAAATTGCGGAAAAGAAGATAACGGAGCAAACAACTGAAATAATTATTAACTAACTGAAAAGAGTGTAGAAAATAACTAAGAACAAGAATAAATAAATTACTAAATCTAATCAACAATCCTACGTATTCTGTTCGAAAATAAAAACAGTGCTGAATTTAAATCTAAACTTGAAGAAAAGTGATGAGGTAAGAGATGATCTGAAGGTGTTGTATAATGTTGTATATATAGGCCTCAGCCCCTAAAATCAGTCCATCTTTTTAGCAATAGGACCGGTTCTATTCTTAGTATTTGCCAAGATAATTGTACTGACTGGGTCCATTCCTTGAATTGGTGAAGAGTCAAGTTGCCACGTCATTGCTTGAAATACTTTTATATGTGAATTGGTCCAAATTCATACGTAAGCTACTTTTGAATGTGTCCATTTTGCTTCATATCATGGCTATGTATTATGCTACTTTTTAGGAGGAACTGGTCCTTTGCTTGAATTGGTGAAAGAGAACATATATACGTCCACATCATTGCTTGAATTGGTCCATATTGCTTTGATTTATTTCAATGCTCAAAATGTTGCACTCTTTGCTGTGTGATTTTTGAACCAATGGACGGCATAACCGATTAATTTCAACGTTGCACTTTGGAATCAATAATCTGCAAAACCACAACAAAATACCCGTATAATACCGCTTTATTAAAATAAAAATATATGAAATAAACGGTTTAAATTGCAGAGAAATACGTTCATCAGCGGTCTTACGAGATACCTTTGATTTTTAAAGGATTTTTAAAACTTTAATAATCCAATTGAGTGTATTTTCTCACGCTGGTTTTCCAAACTGACTCGGGTGTTATTTATCTATAATGCTCGGGTCAGACCGAGTATTATAGAGTACAGATACTGGATGGAATGATATGGAGCTCAAGAGACGAGCTGGATGGCGAGACGTATTACACGTATTTGATGAATATTCCACTGTGTTTGATTTATAGTCGGTTTTGTGAGGATAGGTTATGATAACTGTCCAGTTGCGTGTTATGAATTTTGTTGTACTCTGATGATGTAATGTATAAACTGATATAATTCGTTTTGTTTTAAAGATTAGTCATTTATCTATTGTATAATGTTCCGCTGCAATAGTAAGATTCTGAATTATTTTCTATTTCTTATTCTACCTCTTTCTTCTTTAACCCTAACAGACTGCTTTTTCGGCATTCGATTGTTCAGCATTTTATATAATGGACGTATTAATGTCGATTTTTTCGGGAGTCAAAAAATCGGGTCGTTACACCTAGCTCTTAAAGAAACTCAATTTTAACATCCAAGCAATCAAATTAATGGCACCTAAGAGAAAAGGACAAGCATCTTCATCCTCTCAACCTCCTTCAAACGAGAAAATCCAACAATGGCTATTTGATGAAACCACAATTAGGAGATGGAGAAGAATGCAAGATTCTCGCATCTTTGAAAGTTCGTTTGTAAAATTTTATGATTTCTCTCCATACCAAATACAAGAATTGGCTTGTAGGAGCAATTTGGAATCTTTATTCAATATTGACGATAATAAGCACAAAATTCATCAAATAATGGTCAAATTATTCTATGAAAATCTTAACTTGGGTCGCCAAGCCGTTCAAAATCTAGAAGATTGCGTATGGAGTCTAGTTTATGGAAAACCCGTCTTTTTCTCCTTAGATCGAATGGCTCACATATTGAGATCCGAAAATGATGGTATATAATTGAGCAATGTTGATTGTGATATGGTTGTTCGTGACCATATAAGTCATTTATTTTTAGAAGACGACATGCACCAACTTAAGTACATGTCCTTAAGACCAAAAGCAAGAATTATACATCGTGCTTTAATGGAAACCATAACTCCACGAACCGAGAGTTATGAACTTGTTTATGAACATAACATAAAGCCTTGTACGCTACCTTCGGAAACATTAATGTCAATTGGCTACGATTGATTCTTGATGAATTCTTTAGCTTCAAAAACGGTCAAATGAATGTCATCTATTGTGGTGAATATATTATGCGACTACTATAAACATGAAGTTCCGAAACCTGGCTCGTCGGTTTCTACCGTTGGGTATTTAAATTCTCGCACTTTAGCATTAATGAAGCTACCGGTTGCTCGACCACCTCCTATCATTACTTTCGAAGAATGGACTTAACGAAAATTATCTCATGTTCATCTGGCACTTCCATGGCTACGCTAGGCAATCCGGGTAAGCAACCCTCTTCACTTGGTGATCATCTTTCGATGATCAAGCAAGTAGTAGCGACGATGGTGGAGATGAAGACATTAGTGGTGGTCAAACATCGCATGACGATAGGGGTAAGCAAAGGATGGCATGAGTTGTTATTTTATATTATGCAAACATTAGTTTTTATTTTATAGCTTGTATTAAAGTAGTCACTACTTTTCGTATTTTAAGACTCTTGTTTATGATTGTTTAATGTATGAATGGTTGTTTCCTTCATAATATCTATGACATTATCAAACTTCTAGTTCCTTATTCCTTTTTGTCGATGACAAAGGGGGAGAAATATTAATTACTAACGTTGATAATGCAGGACATAGAGTGTCAAAGATTCAGAGGGAGTAAGTGTTTATATTATATACACAGTCGAAATCTATATCTATTTGCTGTTGTCATCAATCAAAAATGGGGAGAATGTTGAGACTAGGTTTTGATTCATGACACAAAGCTATCACTATGACATACAGATTTGACGACTACTACGACTAAAAGAGAAAATATACTACAAGGAGACAAGACTTCAAAACTGATGCATCAATTATAATTTTATTTTTGAGTCTTAGGTCAATTTTGTTAAAATCTCTCCTTGTTTGCATATATATTAGCTTATATATTTAATCATCTTATTCCCAAATATTTTATACATATATAAGCATATAAAATATAAAAAGTGTTTAAAGTTATATATATTACTATACCTATGTAAACTATGCAGATATTTTACCAGGTCCGTCGACTGACCCAGAGGCTCAGTCGACTGACCCTGAAAATTCTATGTAACATGCACAAGTGCACAGATATATATACAGATATATATTTAAAAACTCGTTTGAATATTCAGACGACTGACCCAGAGGTTCAGTTGACTGAATTTCTACAACGGCTACTTTTTGAAAAGACACGACTATTTGTGAAGAGTTACGAACCTCTACGAAAAGATTCGGATGCAACACTTCAATCGAAACTCTTCATTAAAAGTCGCTACTTTTTAATCTCTATAAATACATACTCTAACTTGATTCCAAATCACCAAATTTTCTTATCTTTCTAATCTAACTCTCTGGAATCTATTTGCTATTATACTTTCAATTATTCTATTTTAAAGTAATATTATACCTTTCTATTCTTCATAAACTTCAAATATATATATATATATATATATATAAATTCGAGGAGAAGATTATAGGAAGGGTATACTACAAGTGATAAATCCGTGTTATGAGAACACACAAATTCAAAACAATCTTTTGTATTTGTTGACATCCTGTTCTGCCGCTTAGGTGTGTGAAGTCCTCTTCGGCTGTTAAGGAGAAATCCTATTCTGCTGCTCAGGTCCCTGTTTGGCTGCTTAGGGGTTGTATAGACCTGTTCCTTCGGGATAATTGAGGGTTGTTGTTTTAGTGAAATGCCAGAAGGAGTATGGGACTGGATATAGGTCGTTTCTCCAAACCAGTATAAAAATTCCTGGTGTCATTTTACTTTACTACTTTTATATTCAGCATTATTTAGCGTATAACTATCATCACTATACTCTGTATTATTGTATATCCATACTACACGATCCATAATACACTTTCATCGTCCACTTTAAGAACATAGCTCTGTAGCTGGCATATCTCCTACTAAATTCATCAGTAACTGCTTTCCCTTTGCATAGTGTATATGCAATGTCAAAGTCAAAGGAGCCTATGAACACTAACCATCGCTATTGAAAATGGTTAAGATCCTTTGCGAAAAAAGATACTTCAGTGATTGATGATCGGTGAACAGCTCGAACCTCTCTCCTATAAGATAGCGCCTATAAATATTTAGCAAAAACACAATCACTGCTAACTCTTAATCATAGGTAGGTATTTCTTCTCTTGCGCTTCAGCTGTCCACTAGCATATGCAAAAAAATTTCCTCTCTACATTAATATCGTGCCCAATCTTGTATCACAAGCATCGGTTTATACCGTCATCTCTTCATTCCTGCTCGAAATGGTCAACACTAGTGCACTCGTTAAATTTTCCTTCAGACTCGCAAATGCATGTTCATATCTCGCATTCCAAGTAGAAGTCTGATTCTTTTTCGTTAATTGAGTCAACAATGTAGCTACTTTGGAGAAATCTTGGATGAATCGTCTGTAATACCTGGCTAACCCCAAGAAACTTCTCACATCCATAGTATTTTTTGGTCTAGTCTAATGTTGAACAATTGCAACTTTTGTAGGATCCACAGCAATGCCTTACTCGGAAACTTCATGACCTAAGAATTGCACTTCTCTCCTCCGGAAGTGATATTTTGAAAACTTTGCTTTCAGTCGATGCTCTTTCAACATCTCAAGCACGATCCTCAAATGCGTCTTGTAGTCTTCCTCTGTCCGTGAGTAGACAAGAATATCATCGATGAACATAAGAATGAATTTGTTTGGCTGACCCTTGAAAACAAGGTTCATGAGATCAACAAAGTATGCATGCATTGGTTAGTCTGAACAGCATAACCAACCACTCATGGAAACCATAATGCATACGAAACGTTGTAATCAACACACTCTCCTTCGCTACTCTTGGTTGGTGAAATCCCATGGCAAGATCCAACAAGGAGAATACTCAAGCACCACGAAGCAGATCAAACAAGTCATCAGTATATAGTAGTGGATACTTGTTCTTCATCATCGCTATATTTTGTTCACATTAATCAAAACACAGTCTAGGGGAACCATTCGCCTTCATGGAAAATACTGTAGGTGCTCTCCACTTAGATATACTTCTATGAATGAATCCTTATCGCAACAGATCATTCACTTACGCGTCAAACTCCCACAGCACTTTAAGTACCATCCTCCTTAAAAGCATCACTATCGGTCTAGAATCTTTAACTAAATCAATATGAAACTTAATCCCTCTATGTGGTGGATGTCTAGTTGACTCTTAAAACACATCTAGATACTCCCTAGCAATCGGCACTGATGACAACTCGTCATGTGGGACATTGAGTGAATATAGAAATCAACTGGTAAGTAGCCTAACACTACCATCTGCCTATCATCTATCCTACCTTTACCAACGACTTCTCACAATCCACCATCAGTTCATATCTATGAAGCCAATCCACACCTAGAATAGTATCAAACCAAATGAAACAAAAAACAAAGCAACCATAATCAAAAGAACATCCATGACTCGATAAAGCCAAACCACGACAAATAATACACTGGCTAGTGGAGCCTCCAATAGGGTTCATCAAAATCAAAGGTTTCAATCCCAATCTATCTATGATGTCACTAGATATGAAGGATGTGAATCCCCAATATCAAACAAAACACATAAGGTGACATCACAAATGGAAAGCATACGTTGAATAGCTATGCCTTTTCCCTTCTCTTTTGCTAATGGAGTATTCAACAAAGTTGGAACGACATTGGTAACATATGCTTTCAACACCTGCTTCTGCTTAGGCAACTAAGGGTAATCTTTCTTGAGATGCCCAAACTTGTTGCAGACAAAACACTTCTTCCCTCAGCTTTGCAGCCTCTACTAAAGTGACCCTTTTCCAAGAAGTAGCAAATCGACTCGATTTTGATCTTCTTCATCTGATCATCATTGTTCTAAAACTACTTCCTCTTGTTATTCCACTTCTTCTTTCCTCCATCACTTGATTGCGGCTTTGGCTCTTCTTTAGGCATAATCGTCTTTAGCTTTAGACTCTTATGTCTTATAGCCTTCTCAACTATCATCTCGAAAGCCTCATCAATATGGCTCATGAGTTTCTCCCCCAAGTAGACATCCAAACCGATGATGAACTTCTCGTTCTTCTTTGATGGAGTGTGGATTAAAGACTTCCTATATTTCAATAAGGCATCAAATTTGGAAACATTCTCGGATATAGTCATATCTCCTTGCTTTAAATCCTCAAATTTACAAAACAAGACCGACTTCTGAGATGTCGGTATAAACTTCTCTTTGAATCAGGCTTTGAACTGGTCCCATGTAAACTGGTCTTCGGGAGTAGCAACCTTCATAGCATTCCACCAGTTTATGGCTCGCCATTGAAGCTATCGGGAAGCCAGTTGCCTTTACGTAGAATTATTCAGCTCTAAGTTATTAAAGATCATTTCATAAGTTTTGAGCCAATCCTACACTTCCATCGTCGACTACGTTCCTTTGAATGGTATGCCACCTAGACTAGTAATATCTTTGTTCAACTTAGTGAAATCGACTCTGGATGACTGCATTGGAGCACCACCATTAAAAACAATATCTGGAGCAGCTACTTGAGCATTTTGCAGCATGCTATACATCATGGATTTGAACATGGCCTGCAAATCGGGATTAACATCTCCTGAGTCAGCTCCTTCGTTGACTCTAGAGATGGATTTCCTAGTGGCATTCCTTAATTGACGACTCATTTTTCAATCTGTAATAAGCACGATCAGTCTTTCTATAAGGAATTCCACTTAAGTTGTATTCGTGTGTGTAGTACGACTTACATACTACAAACTACTTTATATAGTTTTGAAAACCAAAATATATGACAAGTATGTGCTCTTATATACACACATACAAAACACTCGATTCAATCTAGGTTGAGAACTGCTAACCTATCTCTACCGGAATACGATATATCTTATGTTAAACTATGCAACCATAGCTCTGATACCAATTGTGGTGACTTCCCTACACCACCAACACTAAATGATATATGTGTAGCATGCTGCAATGATGCCCGGCTGATGTAGGATGATCATCAATGGTGTAAGGTAATTAAAACATTATAGAAACTATCGTATATCTCACAATGCATCGAATAAAATGTAATATTAAACATATCAGATATATTATAAGCAAGACGGTAATAACTACATGAATTATAGAAATCAAAGTAAGTAGATCCATATAGTATACAACATAAGTGATAGAGTTATACATCAAATAACAACTCATAAATAATCTGTCTCTAGATAATAAAGGCACCAGTAGGCTCTACAGTGCTATGTCGTGGAATAGCAAATCATAACAAGTGTAGTAATTCAAGTGTATGACCTCCTGCCCGTCCTCTATCTAGCTCCTAGTGCTCACTAGATCTAATATCTATAATCTACACATTTAAGAGTATTAGAGTTATAGGAAGCAAAACATAAAACTCTGAGTTAGACAATAGTCTGGTTTGAGCAGTAAAAAATCTATAAATACTAATAAACCACTAGAACAGGTCAAATGATATGGAAATTCATATTTGATATGTTCTTGCATCCACAAAGTTAGCACATATACAACATATATGCTATTCTACATTGTAGTTATCATGGGTGTAGTATACATCAAATACTAAAGGTGTCTAATTGTCTATATCAACAACATCGGCATCATCTGACAGTCCTAAAGTGATAAGCAATCAAAGTAAACATAGCATCCATTATCCGTCCTTAGGTTCACTCAGTCAATGCATTGGAAATATAATAAGTCGAATGACCCATCATGGTCAAAGGCAACTCCATGTCTCGGTTTCTCGGTATTTGAAACCATGCTACTCCAAAGATGAGGAACCAGATCACCTATCATGGCTGATCCAGGTAATGATCGCCCGTCATGGAGATCACGACCCATCACGGTCTGAATGGGTACTCCATATTACCCATGCTTTACGAGTACTCTTCGAACCTTCAAGTGTCAATGATCCCTTTGCATACGTCATCAACAGCAAAGAACCTCCAGGAACTGATCTTACAACTCCCATCGGAAGTCACGATTGGGAACTATTCTTGACGGCCATCGTTAGTCATATATCATTATGCGTCCCATAATCTTCCTCCAATAATCCCTACAATCTAACTCGTCGTTGCCTACTCTACATCTCAAAGTACAATATCCATCGTAGAATCCATCACTTCCCATCACAGAATCATCATCCTCGAATCACTTGTCACTATCATCAAAAATCATCATCGAACCTTATGGTTCGGTACCTATCTAAAACTTGGTCATATTTGGCTAAGTGTTTTGTTCGATACGAGTTCAGGGTGAACACACCCAAGACTTGTAGCAAACACCATCAAATCTCAAAGCAAGCATAAGAAGAACTCGAAGTAACTCCAATCCTCCCCATTGTTTAACCATAACCACCAATCCATAGCAATAGATCCATAGCCACTGGTCCATCACCACTGATCCTACACTTTAACTCAACTAAGCCATGCTCCTCTATATGGAAATCTCCCCAACCGATCCATCGTCAATCGATGTTATATGGATCTGTACCGATCCATGGCCACCGAACCATCCCTTAGCCAAATTTATCCTTCTTTGCGCCACTAATCCATACCCTTAGCAAGCATACTCACGACTCAAAGAAATCCCAATCCATCCCTTATTTTCCTCGAAGAAAGTATACTACTGATCCAACACTTAGAATTCTCACCTATCTTTTTAAATGATCGATCCACTCAAGCTAGCGACCCAAGCAAACTCTCAAAGCAATTGAAGTGATACATCCCATGACTTAAGTACACCTTAAAACAATCTTCCATCGATCCATAGCCTTCAAATGGCCACCAATCCATCTTAAATTAGTCATAGCTCAAGCAAACGAACTCTAAATGACTTGAAACTTGAAACATGGATTTAAGGAGTCCTTTTTGACCTATCCTATGGATCAAATATGATTTGAACCATTAATGATCCACCAATGTTGGTCCACCATTCCTGATCCATAACTTATTCCTAAAACTAAAACTCCATTCGATCAGCATTTTTCAACCAAATGAACATGACTCATTCAAGTAATCATCATATATAATATATCCTCACAATCATACATTCATATAAATTAAAGTGAAGCCTAAATCTAAAGGAGTAACCATAAGAACAAAGGAGATCCAAATGAACAATAATTTTTCAAATCTTTTATAAATCGTTTGAAATTTACATATATGATTAAAGAAGGTTTAAAACATATTTCACAATTTGAAAATCGTTCAAAAGACATTACTAAGCATCACATGGTATCTAATTAGTGAGTAGAGGCCTAAAACCGCTCACCTAAATCCAAAGCAATCGAAATCAAAGTCCTAGAAGGAACGGAATCTAAGAATCTACAATAGCCCCAAGTGATCTCCAACGGCGAATCTTCAATCCAAAGTGTTGATCCCATCAATCTTCCTGTAATGACAAATTTTGGCTAATTAAAGTATGGTTTAGGCTAACTTTTTAGGTAAGAGAATGTTAATGGTGGTTTTCTCTATATTTTTAGAAAGTATGAAATGATGTAGAGAAGTCCCATCAGGCCCATCCTCATGCTAATACCGAAAGGGACTTTGGCCTAACCACTAACTTGTTAATTACTCATTAAGTTGTCCTAAATCAATGAAACTTCAAACAACCATAACTCCATAATGATAAGTCCATTTTCCTATAATGACCACTCTACGAAAAGAGAAACCATTATCTCGATCTAATGGATGTAGTTTCAGACTCCCATTCAGCTTCTACCAAAATTTATAGGCCATATAAGATTTTCAAGGTCAAAATTGTCAGGTAAAAATTTTAAGGATGGAAAATGTCTTTAGTGGTCATTTCCCAAAGTCATAGAATCTTATGACCCTAAGTAAAATAATACATTAGTCTAAGAACCTTCAATACATAGAATATGGGTCATTACAAGTAGCCCTTGAGCCCACTCCTCTCTCCTAGACTCTCGAGACGGAGTTCCTTGCAGCGTTTCTTATTTGTTGGTTCATTCTTGAATTGTAATGAGAATGACCAGTCTCTTATAAAGAAAATTGCATTTTTGGTAATCGTGTGTGCAATGTAACACTTATATATATTTATGTATATGTATTTACGTCTATGTATTTTACTACTATATAGTTCTGAAACCAAAATATATAAAAAGTACGCTTTCGCGTATGCATATGTATTCTCTCCCAGTCTATGTGATAACTCCTAGCTTATCTTCACCGGATCATAGTATTAACTTAGGTTAACTCTACACCAAAGCTCTAATACCAAGTGTGAGGAATGCCTTGTACCTCCGTTACCCAATATACCAGTATAGTGCATTGTAACGATGCGCGACCGATGTAGGATGATTATCAAGGGTGAATATGTAACAACCCAAGTTTCATAATCCTCGAAAATCAACATCTCACGTCTACACCTAAATTTCGAATACTACAAAAGACAAATTGACGCGGACAAATTAAACAAAAACATTATACCAAGACATTAATAGGATCTCACAAGGGAATGATAACATATAATATACCGAATATACATGAACATAATATTGTAAACAATTTATATGATACCATACTAATTGAAGTAATTGATAAATAAATATTAATGTCGAGAGTCGGAATAAATCAACCCCATATAGATGGAACCCTTAATATAATATATGATACAACAAGTCTCATACATAAGTAACATATCTTTTGTGTACTATAATAATATCAAGTACATATCAAAAGTATCAACACCATGCCTCCAAAGCGCTCATGCCACGCTACTCTGATAGCGTGTCCCTGAATGCACCTGGCTTTCAAACTATTCAATCAGGTACTTGGGAGTTTCCATGACATAAATAGACAAAGAAAAAATGCAGGTCGGACTTAAAGCTTGGTGTGAGGGGAACTATCTCAAATACTATATATCAAAACTATATACAAATAAACATGAAGCTACTAAAGCACAGCTAGTCCTTTCCACAAATGTGGCTCAGGAATAATCCAGACTACCCATAAAAAAATAAACCATCTCAAAAATAGGGAATCGTATCATAACCTGCTCTTCTCCTATAATCAATAAGTCAGCACAACTTATATGATGTGACTAGCATGTAACAATACACTATGATAAAGTTAACCCAATGTACAAGTGAAAAAGGTAATAAGTGTCATAAATAAGTCTACATTATGCTACACACAATGATAATACCAATCGACAATTATAGCACAAACAAAACATAACGATATGCCAAATAGAGAATATCTATCGTTGTCCCAAACTGCATGAAATATAAATGGAGCAACTACACCTTACGTGATCTTGGATTTAAATATACGTTCTTATTAGTGAAAGTCCACGAATTGAACCGACCATCCTCATACGACCTCTTATCTATATAGGTGCCCCAATACAAACCAAGACCGCTCTCTTGTCAACATTGAAAACCCTAACAACTATTGTGCTCCTTAGCAACAATATCTATGCTATCAATACTGGGTATAAGTATTAAGCGCTGCTCTGGGCCCTCCTAAAGGTTGGTCCGAAACCATAATACAATGTTAAATGGATGCGAAGCACAAGAACCGCACTACGACCCAAATCTAGTTGCCTACTCAATGGTTCCCTCATTGTGTACTTGCTTTGAACCCAACAGATCACTCAAGCATGACAATGCTTGAACCATGGATTCTATGCTAACCATCTGTCTTTGTGCCTACCTCATCTCTTATTTATAATTATCGTCGCATGCTCGCACATCTACCTAAATCTAGAACTGATTCCTTGCCTTTATGTGCTCCTCCCAATCGTATATGCTCATCAATTATGACCTTAAGACCGATCACCATCCTAATCTTGTATCTGATTATCCCTCAATTGCTATCTCGGTCTTCCCTATTCCCATACAAGAATAGTTTGTCCCATGCATCTCTCATCTCGAATGTTATCTCAATCATTTGCTTGAACGCCTTTGTAACACCATATATTTTGGAGGGTCCATAATATTAGAAATAAAATTAAATTAAATTGAACTACTAGTATGGAGACATTATTAATTATTTAATTGCAAGAATTTCTTAAGGAAAATTTAACAAATTAAGTGAAGGTAACTTTAAAAAGTTAATTGGATGGACCAAAGGCAATTAGAGTAATTTTGGTTGGCCTTGATTAATGAAAATAAACCATTTAAATTTTAACGGAAATGATTTGGTTAAGGGGAATAAGTTAGTAAGGCCCAAAACCACTAACCCATATTCCTTTGCCAAACCCCATCTTTCCATCCTACTTTATTTTCATTCCATTCATAGAGAAAACAAAGCTCCTATAACATCATGGCATGGCCGACCATTAGTTCAAGAGAAAGGAAAAGGAATTCAAGCTAAAGAAATCAAAGTTTTCAATTTAAAGAGAAGAGGATTAAACTAACATTTTCAAAGATTAAAAGTGAGTGAAATATTTCTCTAAAACATATCCGTACCTATTTTGGTTCAGACTTGATTGTATATGATTGTTTTTGATGATGTTAAACATGTTTAGATGACTAAACACTAATTGGTTGAGTTTGGAAATTGATATGAAATAATTAAGTCCATGATTTAGGGTAAAACATGGTTAAATCGCATCAAAGTGGCACTAAACTTTAATATGATGTACCTAATGATGAAATAGATATGGGTTTTAATTTCATAATTTTTAAAGTTAAAATGAATATTTTGAGAATTTCCTAAGTTGAGAAAAATGATTAATTTCGGCTTAGTTAGTTATTAGAAATAATAAACTTAACTATTTTGACTTGGAACTCTCATATGAGATGAAACACGATGAAACTAATTTTGATGAATTTTTGGGATTTTCCCGTATAATTTTCTATTTTTGATGAATTATTTTATGAAGAAAAACAGGTAATTAATTAAGGGGAAAATTAATTAGTTAATTACGGATGTTAACAATTTTTGAAAAAAAAAACTAAAATGATAAGAGAATTAACCGATAAAAAGTCGACACCAAATAAGGTTTGATAAAAAAAAGTTGTTCAACAGGGTAATAAACAATTTTTTAATTTAATTACAAGAGTTCCACTAAACCAAACCCTTGATAACCTAAGTAAAATTTAATGTATCCAAGCTATCAGGAGTTAACAGCATATAGACAAGCTCACGAAGGCCATATGGTGCAGCTTATGTTAGTATAAATATAAACGAAAGGTGGGACAAGTTAGACGCAAAGACTAAAATAAATAATAACTAGTGGAACCCGTGCTTTGCACACTGGCCGATGAAAGAAGTTGTATAAAATTAATATCTCAAAATAGCTTGAATGCTTTTGTTCTAATTGATTTACCAATAGTTATAGTAGTAAATTTTGAGGAAATAATGCATAATTATAGGCATTTATGTTTTAAAGCTTGATATAAATGGTATCTTGTTATTTGTATTTTGTTGACAGCCTTAGTCCTGATTTTTGGTTTTAAAAAGATCGCACATCACAGTGGGCTTGTTAGTGTCCTTTTAGTTCATACTATAGCACTCTGCATTCGAATAGGCTCTTGCAGTTGAAGCATTAACCCTTATATAATCACCATGAAAATAACTACCACTTCACTGCCTCTTAAGACATTAGCATTTCCAGTAAATATATGTCTATCAATTCATGCACCCCACTCTACAGTGTTATTTACCAACAAAAAAATTGTAAATATATTTATTTTAATGCTTCATCCAGTCATATTTTGTTGATCATTGCTAAGATGATCTTGTATATTAATTCTTGTTATTACTATCAGACACTCGTATGAATTTTCGTTATTATTTAGTAAAATATAATTAGTGCCTTCTTGAAAAAGGATCACTCTTTCATCGAAAAAAGTAACATGGACAAAAAAGGGGAATGGAGATACAATCATACAATCTGCTTGTTAAGATACTTTGGGCTCTTAGCTTTAAAGACACATTGGTCACGAAGAGGAATGAAAATGAAAATTATTGAACAAACCCATAGTAATTCATAAGAGAACTAATGTAGAAACATATATGTTCAATATTCTTAATAGAAATGAAATGCAAATGATTCCTACTTTATATTTAGCTTTGTAGTATCAATTTATGTTGCCAATCATTGAAAAACCTGAAATAGTTTTAAATCTAAGGACCATCAAAGTTGAATTTTTCGAGTATAACATAAAATAAGCATGGAACCAGAATCAAGAATATGAAAATATAAGTTACAAATTCAAAACTGATAAATGAATCAAGAATAGATAATTTATCAATGCGATACATAGCTACAACAAACATGCATTTGTACGGAGTAGTAATAGCTTTTCATTCCATGTCATATTCAGAAAAAATCATTCCATCGTAACTTTTACCGCATTAAAACATTAAATAATCTTAATCCATAGAATAAAACTCTTTAAACCGGCTTCGTTTTAAAAGCTACTTGAGTTACTTGTTCTTGTAAGCCATACAGTGATAGGTTGGAATGCATATGATGCAGCGCACCATGTTAAGTCGCTCAGTCTTAAGTCGCCAGCGAGTTATGTCAATCGTATGCCAACTGCCTTAAGTCGCTCAACCTTAAGTCGCTCATCCATAAGTCGCTCAACGACCTACCTTATAAGATAACGGCTCAAGAAATCAGCCGCATTGCTATAGGTCGTTCACTTATGCCGCATCTCTTTAGGTCGTTCAGCTATGTCGCATGGTCGCTATGTCGCTTAAGTCGCATGGTTCTCTTATGTCGCTATGTCGCTTAGGTCGCATGGTTTCTTATGTCGATGAAGTTGTGTATCTTCTTAAGTCACAAGTTCTTATGTCGCATTGTATTGTTAAGTCACATGCATTGTTAAGTCGTATGATGTTGTATTGTTAAGTCGCATGTTTGTGTTAGGTCGTGGGTCGTATGATGTTGAGTCGCAAGTATTGAGTTGCGTGTGATGTTGTAACTTGTAATTGTTGTTAAGTCATATGTCGTGAGTCGCATATGTTAAGTAGCGTGTGTGTTGTAATTTCCTATAAATAGGGATGTGTTGTCATTTGTAAAGGGGAGTTGATTTTTGGAAATAAAATTGTGTGTGAGCTTTGGCCACCATTGTTGGATGTTGAGTGTGATCTCCTTCTACTTTCCATCTTCGGGTTATTCGTGAGCGAATCAACGAATTTGAAGCCAATTCTCAGTATCACTTGTGAGTGATCAATGATCGAATTGTAGATCTTTCAACATGGTATCTTGCGAGATCAACGGGTTGGAGATAGCTAGATTCCGGCATCATCACGATCAACGGAATTAAGCATTTATCGTTCTATCAGTTTATTTGACACGAAATCATCATTTCGTGAGGAAGATCCTGGATAGGTTGTGACAGTTTGATATCTAAACTGTTTGAACCTACTCTAAGCTGCGTCAATTGGTATCAGAGCCAAATTAGAGACGGAAATGAGATTATTTAATGATCATGCCTCAGAGACATGCTAATCGCTATCATAATGTTGAAGATTTGTATAGAAGACAAGAAGTTGAGCAGATGGAGCAGCGTATCAATGAAAGGTTCAATGAGGGTATTGAAAAATTGGAGAAATTGATGAACAACATGAATCAAAATCAAATGAGAACGTCATCAGTTTTAAACCAGAGTGGAAACAGGGTTTCACCATCGGTTTCGGAAGAAAGGAGGATGTCACCCCGGTCTTATCGAGATAGGAGAGAATCATCAGTTTCAATGATGCGAGACCACCAAGGGTACCGAAATGAAGAGGGAAGAACTCAACGTGGGTTTGAAACTGAACCATATGGTGATGCTGAAAGACAGGGTAGATGGGACATGCGTAGTCGTAGAGACGTAGATGGTCGGGATCGATATCGAAATACAAATGATTTTGAGGAGGATGGTGATGGAGGCAATATTCATTATCGAAATCGAGGCCAAGTGTGGAATTAATATCTGGATTCAAAAAATGATCGTAAATGGGAGTCAGGTATGAGGATGGAAATTCCAGAATTCAAAGGTAGTATGCAAGCAGAAGAATTTCTTGATTGGTTGTCGAATGTTGAAGAAATTTTGCAATTCAAGGAGGTGCCTGAGAATCGCAGAGTCCAATTAGTTGCTACAAAACTAAGGGGAAGAGCTATAGCTTGGTGGCAACAAACTAAACTAACTCGAGAGAGAATGGGAAAATCAAAAGTTGTCACTTGGGAGAAGATGAGAAAGATGATGAAAGCGACTTTCTTGCCGTACGATTATCAATCTCTTATGTATCAACGTTTGCAGAATTTGAGACAAGGGACGAAGACAGTGAATGACTATGCAGATGAATTCTATCAATTGATTGCAAGGAATGATATTATGGAAACCGAGGAACAACTAACATCTAGATATATTGGAGGGTTACGAATGCAAATTCAAGACATGGTTAATATGTTTAATCCAATGTCTATTGCTGAGGTACATCAGAAAGCTCTAGCTTGGAAGAAACAAGGTAGATGAGGAATTTGTGTGTTTGCGGGTTCTAACAACCAGAACAAGGGTGCTAGTAGCAGCGCTAATGTTTCCAAGGCAGTCAATAAACCAATTGTTAATGAAGCTGCTAAAGCAAAGGTCAATAACAGTATCAAGTGCTATAATTGTCAGGAGTTTGGCCATAAAAGTAATGAATGTACAAAGCCAAAGAAGAGAGCATTAGTTGCAGAGGAATGTGAGTATGAGGATGTGGAAGCTAAAATTGATTATTCTCAACCATCGAAGTTTGATGAAAATGAAGAAATTGTGTCAGGGGACGAAGGGTGTAACTTGATGATAAGGAGGTCTTGTTTAGTGAAAAGCATGAGAATGGTTCTAGTTGGCTGAGAAGCAATATCTTTCAGTGTACATGTACTATCTTGGGAAAGGTTTGTCGATTTGTTATTGATGCGGGAAGCTGCGATAACATTATTTTGGAAGAAGCCATCAAGAAGTTAGGGTTGAAGACTGAAAACACCCTAGACCTTATAAACTGGCATGGCTAAAGAAAGGTGGTGAAGTGATAGTGGGAAGATGAGCATTTGTTACATTTTCTATTGGGAAGAAGTACAAAGACGATATATGGTGTGATGTTGTCGATATGGATGTGTGTCATCTACTATTGGGATGACCATGGCAATATGATAGAGCTGTACAACATAATGGTCGCACCAACAACTACAATTTCATGTTCGAAGGAACCCAAGTTACCTTAGTTCCTAAGAAGCGTGAACAAAGTGAAAGCAAGTCAGAGAAGAAAGTGGAATCAAGTAGTCTATTATCTATGAGAGAATTTGTTAAAGAAGTGGAAGATAGTGCTGAATTGTTTTTGTTGATTGGGTATGAAACAAGTGAAGATCTTGAAATTTCTACGGAGGTTAAACCGGTGTTAAATGAATTTGAAGATGTCTTTCTTGCGGAATTACCCTAGGAATTACCGCCACTAAGGGATATACAACATCAAATTGATCTAGTTCCAGGTGTTGTTTTACCGCATAGGCCACATTATCGTATGAGTCCAAAAGAGCATGAAGAGTTGAGGAGACAGGTTGAGGAGTTGCTTGAGAAAGGGCGTGTTCGAGAGTGTCTCAGTCCTTGTGTTGTACTAGCTCTGTTGGTACCGAAGAAAGATGGTTCATGGAGAATATGTACAGATAGCAGGGCACTCAACAAAATAACGGTCAGATACAAATTTCCTATGCCAAGACTTGATGATCTATTGGATCAACTCAGTGGGTCTGTAATATTTTCTAAGATCGACCTTAAAAGTGGTTATCATCAGATTCGCATAAGACCTGGTGATGAATGGAAGACAACATTCAAGATTCGGGAAGGATTATATGAATGGCTGGTCATGTCATTTGGTCTATCTAATGCACCAAGTACATTTATGAGGGTGATGAATCAAATTTTCAGACCTTACATCGGGAAGTTTGTTGTAGTCTACTTTGATGATATCTTGATATATAATGCTAGCGCAGAGGAGCACATTCAATACTTGCGAAAGGTGTCAACTATTCTTCATCAAGAACAGTTCTATGCAGCGATGAAGAAATGCGTGTTCATGACGCCAAGTGTTTTATTTCTGGGTTATGTCGTGTCTAAGGAAGGGATACAAGTGGACCAGAGTAAAGTAGCCGCAATCAGAAATTGGCCACAGCCCAAAACTACAACAGAAATCAGATGTTTCCATGGGTTAGCTTCATTTTATTGAAGATTTATACCGCACTTTAGTAGTGTAATGGCTCCTATTATTGATTGTATGAAAGGAAAGTAGTTTTCATGGACGAAAGAGGCAGGATCTGCTTTTGAACAAATCAAGGAACTTTTAACTTCAGCACCAATTCTAGTGTTGCCATATTTTCAGTTACTATTTGAGTTACATACAGATGCATCCAAAGTTGGAATTGGAGGAGTGTTGAGTCAGAAGGGTCGTCCAATCGCCTATTTCAGTGAAAAACTTTCTGGAGCAAAGATGAGATGCAATACTTATGATGTGGAGTTTTATGTTATTTGCAGGCTGTGAAGCATTGGAGACATTACTTGTTCCACAAAGAATTTGTTTTGTATACGGACCATGAAGCGTTGAAACATTTACAAGGGCAGAATAAAATTGTAGCTAGGCACGCATCATGGATAGCTTATTTGCAGCAATTTACATTCGTCATAAAGCACAAGTCTGGAGTAACTAATCGCGTCACCGATGCATTGAGTCGGAGGAATAATTTACTAACAACCATGCGAGTAGAGGTGATTGGTTTTGACTTACTTCCAGATCTTCTTACTTCAGATTCATATTTTTTCGAAATCCTAGACAAAGTCAAGCAGGGAAACATGGATGGATATATGCTGGTTGAAGGTTTTCTGTTTAAAGAAAATCAGTTGTGTATTCCAGATTGCAATCTACGAATGAAAATCATCAAAGAATTACATGAAGAAGGACACGTGGGCCGCGACCATACTATGCATTTGATCTCAAAGTCTTATTTTTGGCCGTCAATGAGGAAGGAAGTTGAAAAGTTCGTTCAGAGGTGTCATATTTGTCAAATTTCAAAGGGGACCGCGACAAATGCAGGTTTATATATGTCATTGCCTATACCTACTAAACCATGGGTGGATATTAGTATGGACTTTGTATTGGGCTTGCCGAGAATGCAACGTGGCAATGATTCTATCTACCTGGTGGTTGATCGGTTTTCAAAAATGGTACATTTTATTGCATGCAAGAAGACTGCAGATGCAGTTAATGTCGCACAGTTATACTTCAGAGAGATCTATCGACTTCACGGGTTGCCTGAATCTATATCGGATAGAGACACTCGTTTTTTGAGTCATTTCTGGATGAGTCTACGGAGAATGGTCGGGACAAAGCTGAAATTTAGTAGTGCTTATCATCCACAGACGGATGGACAGACATAAGTTGTGAATAGATCCCTAGGTAATCTATTGAGATGCCTCGTGAATGACAATTTGAAAAGTTAGGATTCCAAGCTGTGTCAAGCTGAGATTGCACACAACCATGTAGTTAATCGTAGCACTGGGTTCAGTCCATTCCAGGTCGTTTACTCAACAACTCCTAAGGGACCATTAGATTTATCTATAGTACCACAGTAGAAAGGAGTGATCAAACGAGCTAGTGATTTTGTGAATGAGTTGCAAGAGTGCCACAAGGTTGTGCAGGAACGATTGCTTAAGGCGAATGAGAAATATAAGCAATCCGTGGATATTAAACGATGAGATGTTAAGTTCGAAGAAGGAGATTTTGTATATGCAGTATTGGCTAAGGATCGATTTCCTATTGGTACTTACAACAAACTAGCCGCTAGAAAGATTGGTCCTTTGGAAATCATGAAAAAGATCAATGAGAATGCTTATCAGTTAAGATTGCCGGATCATATCCATACTGCTGACGCTTTCAACGTCAAACACTTGATTCCATATTACGAGAATAAGTATGTCGAAGAAGAGGAAAGTATAAATTCGGGGTCGAATTGTTTTCAACCAGGGGAGGATGATGCAGCGCACCATGTTAAGTCGCTCAATCTTAAGTAGCCTGCGAGTTATGTCAATCGTATGCCAACTGCCTTAAGTCGCTCAACCTTAAGTCACTCATCCATAAGTCGCTCAACGACCTACCTTATAAGATAACGACTCAAGAAATCAAGCCACATTGCTATAGGTCGTTCACTTATGCCGCATCTCTTTAGGTCGTTCAGCTATGCCGCATGGTCGCTATGTCGCTTAAGTCGCATGGTTCTCTTATGTCGCTTAGGTCGCATGATTTCTTATGTCGCATAAAGCTGTGTATCTTCTTAAGTCACAAGTTCTTACGTCACATTGTATTGTTAAGTCGCATGTATTGTTAATTCGTATGATGTTGTATTGTTAAGTCGCATGTTTGTGTTAGGTCGTGAGTCGTATGATGTTGAGTCGCAAGTATTGAGTCGCGTGTGATGTTGTAACTTGTAATTGTTGTTAAGCCATATGTCGTGAGTCGCATATGTTAAATCGCGTGTGTGTTGTAATTTCCTATAAATAGGGGTGTGTTGTCATTTGTAAAGGGGAGTTGATTTTTGAAAATAAAATTGTGTGTGAGCTTTGGCCACCATTGTTGGAAGTTGAGTGTGATCTTCTTCTACTTTCCATCTTCGGATTATTCGTGAGCGAATCAACGAATTTGAAGCCAATTCTCGGTATCACTTGCGAGTGATCAACGATCGAATTGTAGATCTTTCAACACGGTATCTTGCGAAATCAACGGGTTGGAGATAGCTAGATTCCGGCATCATCATGATCAACGGAATTAAGCGTTTATCGTTCTATTGATTTATTTGACACGAAATCATCATTTCATGAGGAAGATCCTGGATAGATTGTGACAGTTTGACATCTAAACTGTTCGAACCTACTCTAAGCTGCGTCAGCAGAGCTATTATTGATTATAATATTAAAACTCAAGTACATGGAATAGTCATAAAAAATCTGGTATTGTGTGTCATATTGTCGGTCTTCAAGTAATGCCATAGTTTGCAAAAGAAAGCTTAGTAAATATCAATCTGCATTGCTCTATGCCAGATATTCCATTTCAAATCTACTACTATATGATTTAGGATTTTGTTTTAGAGACAAAATATAGAAAACATTTTGTTCCTATTCAAATGCCTTTAGGTAAAAAGATATAATAAGTCGAATAACAGTTGTATAAACACCATTTTATTAACTATGAAAAGATAAATAAACTCCTAATAACAATTCAAAATATTGCTTCAATGCAAGCCTATAAAGATATTTTTTTCCTTTTCTTACTTTCTTTGTAATATGCACCAATAGATAAGTGAAAATTTCTTTTTATTCTTCTTATCATATGAAACGACTGAATAAATTATTAAAACAGATGAACATATAAAAAACTAAACACTGCTTGTATCATATGTTTTTATTATTCAAAAGAAACACAAGGTAATAAAATGGACTCAGTGCAAAGCCATGAATTCTGTATTCAACTGTTTATACCATTGAACATCCACCGACTGATAGAAAATTATTTTCCAACGTTTCATACCCTAGCTAGATTTTGATATTGTTGATCAATACATAAACTTAAATATCCCAGAAATGAATCTTCTCCTGCTATCATCAAAAGTTCGCTTGGAACTTTTCCTAATAATTTGTTACTAGAAACATCCAAGAACTTAGTTTTAACAAATGTATGACCTTAGGAATTGAACCAGCAAGCAAGTTATGTGATAAATTAAGCGAATTGAGTGAAGAAAGCCTTGATAAATTTCCAAGAATTTCACCATACAATGAACTATATGCAAGATTCAACCTACCAAGCTACTGCAACTAAAAAATTCTACTGGAGTCATTACAGTAAAATTATTGAGTTCCAAATGCAAGCATGATAGCAGCATCAAATCACCAAGTTGTGATATAATTTGTCCCAAGAACACAGTGTTAAATGCGAAAAAAGTTGTCAACTTAGAAAGCTTTCCGATTTCTATAGGTAATTTTCCAGACAGTCTGTTATCCTACACATATAACAGTGTCAGACTGCTTGAGATGCTAATGTCTGCAGTAATTTTGCCAACAAAGAATTATCAGCTTTATCAATAATTTCTGCAAAAAGGTTGTAATACCTAGAATTTTTAACAATATCAATTTAATAATCTATATTAAAAATTAAATTGATATTGATATTCTGTTAATAATAATTCAAATTGATTCAATAATCTTCTTCAATAATTATTTAATTGGTTATTTTATATTTTAAAAATAATAAATTGGTTTCTATTTATAATATAAATATATTTATTATATTTTAAATAGATTAGCATTGTTTTAATTTTAATAAATAAAGCACATTTTTCTAGTTTTAATATTTGTAGTAATTTGGAAAATTTGTTTTAATTTAATATTAGCTTTTCAAAGTTATTGAATAAATGATTTTGGTTTAAATTTAATAAGTGAATCATGTTTTAAAATTCTAATATATACATTTTAATTTGGAAATTTTGGTTTAAATTAGTATTGAGTTTTTAAAAATATTTAATAAATAAATATATGATTTTAAATTTGATAAGAAAAATATTAAATGTTTAAAATAATTTGGCTTGAGTTTTAAATTTATAATGAATTAACAAAAAGTTTTATGGCTTAATAAAATAGGTAATTTATTAATAAAAATATAATTTCTTTTAAAATGATTTTAATTTAATAATAAGATATTTATAAAAATAACAATAATAGTGTATTGTCTTTATAAATAGATTTTGAATAAAATTTGCAATTGTTATTTGAAATTAAATTTTTATACATAACTTGATTTGAAAATAATTGATTTTGGATTTGATTTGAATTTAAAATTCCAAAGTTTAAATATTAATTGTTTTAATTTTTATATGTATAAGTTTTATTTATAAACATGATTGTTCTTATTTCTTTTTATGAATTTATACACATATTTAAATATTAACTAACAAATTAAAATTAGGCTTAATACACACATTAATTTGTAAATTAAGTATTAATTATTTTAAAGAGACAAGTGTTGCATTCTTAAGCATTAATTAAACAAGTGTTAAAAGATTAACATAACAATGTGACAAATGTTGAATAATTTTTACAAGTGGCACATTTTAGTTTTAATTTTCTTTTATTTAATTAAATCTAAAAATTCATCTATATAAACTTACATTTCATTCATACTTATTTTTTCCATTTCCTAAATCAGACAGAAAACTTTAAACACCTCTTCAAAAACAGTAACTCCTCTTCAAAAAAAATCTGCATATTCAATACCAAATTCCTGTTCAATAACAAAATCAAAACCCCTCCTTTATCAAGAAAATCTGCATTCCTTAGATCTGAAAATCATGTTCAATGCATAAATCAAACCCTACATATTCAAATCTAAACATCCTCAAAATCAAAAATAGGCATGCATTCTATTTTTCTACAATCTGGAAATGATAAACTCTGCATGCACCTGGAAATAAACAAGTCTGCATCTTCTCTCTACACAACCTCAAATTGAAGCCTGATTGAAGCCTGTTCAAAAAGGCATCTGCATGCAAGAAATTTTTGTCAGGAAAACATAATGCATTTCTGTTTTTCAAAGCTTCAAGTTCAAGCATTTTTGCAAGTTCCAGTTTTATTCATCAAGATTTAAGGCTCTGCATTTAATAAAGGTGAGTAACCTTTTAAAGTTAAAAATTAAAATAGGTTGCATGCAGAATAATTGATATAAATAAGTATTGTTTGCGAAAATCTGATGTGAGGATGTAATATGTGCATGCAATTGTTTTTTTACTTGCCTGTTCTGTTTGACTTTTCAGACATAAAAACTTCATTTATAACACTTATCTTTTAATTTAGTTTCTGAGATGATTAGATAAAGTAAGGTCGTTGATTATCTTAAGTTAACTTTTTAAAAAAAAATCAAGTAAGTTAAAAAAAATAGTTATTGTCTCTGGAATTACAGTAACATCAGTACATGATAATTTTTAACCAAAATTAAAATATGTTAATCTTGTAATGCAGTTTCATAAATATAAAACATTAACTATAATTTGATTTTTAGATCAGGAATTAGGACTTTAGGATGTTAGATGAAGTTGCAGTTGGGTTTTTAACTTACATTGAATCGTTAGCAAATTCTATTGATTCATGAATTGAGAAGTCTTGGGTTTCTTCTGAGTGATGGCGAAGGTATAGGTGATGCTCAGGAAAATCATGGATGGGGTTAAAACTTATTAGAGAGCATGCAGTTTTGAATGTTATTTTTTCAATCCTAGTTTTGAAATGGGGATGAAGAATCAATCATTTCGGGATGAAGGATGGATCGAGTGCTATGATATTTGGGAAATGGGTAGTTGGTGTGTAGATGAGTTCGAGACCGGAGTGGGTGGACCTCAAGTGGTCAGAGCGGCGAAAGATTGCCGTTGACAGGTTTTGAAGGGGGAACCTATTTTCTGTTTCCAAGTTTTGCTTTTGGGTAGCCTTTTTTTTGATTTCGTGATTTATTATTCGAACTGATGATCGCGTATGGGTGTAGGGGTGTTTCTGGAAGTAGTACGATCGTATCTGATGATCAGAGAAGGCGGTGGTCGCCATGCATATGCACGGCGATGAGTTTTCCTGATATAGTTTCTGATAGTGTTTTGGGTTTAGTGTGTTGCAGAGGAGATTTTGTGTTTGCTCGAAGTAGGTGGGTTGTTGACTCGGAGAAATCAGGTTGTTAACTCGAAGTAATTTTGTTTGGTTCTCGGGTTTGCTCTATTTTTCTTTCAGGTTACAGAAACCTGTTAAATCTGGGTTTAAAACTTTTAAAAAAAATCTAAAGTTTTATTGTTAAGGAAAGTTTAAATCAAATTTAAATTCAAGTTTGAATTTTAGAAATTCAAGTTTAATTCAAAATCTCAGTTTTAAATAAATAAATAAAAAATAAAGGAAATAAGGTTTTAAACTTAAACTTGTATAACTACATTATTTTGGAAAGTAATTTAAAAATTTTAAATTGAAGTTTGTAAAATGTAAGCAAGATTTAAAACAAAATTTAAATCTGGAAATCTTAAATTTAAATATGAACTTCAGTTTTTAAATTTAAAAGAAGGTTTAAATTTGGAAGTTTTAAACTAAATATAAATTGAAGTTAGTGAAATTTTGAAATGAGTTTTAGTTTTCAAAATTTTTATGAAATTCAAATTCTAAGACGAACAATTGTTTGTCTTGCAATCTAAAAAGTTTTTAAATTGTTTAAACTTTGATAAGTTTAAATTATTCTTATTTTAAAACTTGTATTGAAAATGAAATTTAAAGGTAATTTTCAGAAGTACTTTGTTTCAAATAAATTTGTTTTAAACATAATTAAGAAATGGTTTTATCTTAAATTTAAGTTAAAGATTAATGTTTTAGAATTGATCTAATTAATAAGGTAATTAAAATTAATTAATTAATTGATTAGGGAATAATTAATATTGATTAATGATTAATCAATTTATATTTAAGATCATAAATTAGATTTTTAAATTAATGATTAATGAATTATTAATTATGTAATTAAGTTTTAAATCAAGGTTAATTTATTAAATAATTAACTTTAATTAATGGATAATTAAAGATGATTTAATTTATAATTATCTAAGTTAATTACTTAAAAAAATAATTAGAGAATGGTTAATGAAGGTCATTAACCAGGATTATTTGATAATTAATTAATGTGATAATTTTTATAATTAATTAGATTAATTAATTTAATAATAATCATTTGTGAATGGTTTGAGTATAATTACTTAATGAAGTGATTAAGAAATCAATTACTTAAGGTAATTAATTAAGTTAAATGTGATTTTTTATTTTAATTAATTAAGTTTTAATTAAATTGTAAACACTTGGGTTTTAAAGATAATTACTGTATGTAATTAATGGATTGGAAATTACTTAGTTAAGTAATTGATTGATAATTACAGAATGTAATTAAATGAAGATGTTTATGAGTAAAGTAATTTGGATTAAATTACTTAGTAATTAATCAAGGGATTAATTAAGAAATTAATTAAGGGATAATTAATTTGGTTTAATTAAGTAATTAAGTTAGTTAATTATTGAATGTAATTAATTTGGGGTGATTAATAATTATGAGTTAATTACTTAAGGTAATTAATTTAAGACGATAATTAATTAAGTATAATTAAATATCATTAATTATTATAATTAATGATGTAATTAAAGATGATTAATTATGATTAATTAATCAATGATAAGTAATTAAAGGAAATTAATTAATGTAATTAATTAAGGATTAAGGTAATTAATTATAGTTAATTAATTGATTGAAGTAACTAAATGTTAATTAATGTTTGGTTGAGAATAATTAATTTGTGAAATTAATTAAGGATAATTACATGAGCATAATTAAGGGTAATTAATCAAGGGTGGTTAATTAAGGTGATTAATTTTGAATGATTAATTGATTATAAATTAATTAAATGGTTAAGTAAGCAAGATATATATTGATGAAGTAATTAATTTAATTCATTTAAATTAATTAGAGATGGAGATATTTATTTAATTCACTTTAAATTAATTATTGATGTGGTATGAGTAAATCATTGCTTATGTATGAATGGATGACATTGATTGTCTTGGATGCTTTGTGATCTCAGAAATGAGATAAGTAATGTTGTGTGGTATGAATGCTTGGTTGCATTGTGATGATAATATAGATTATCTATTGTGATGGTGATATGGATTACCCATTTTTGATATGGAGCATTTGTTTATTTTGATAATGTTGATTGTCAATTGTGATTTGTGAGTTATCTATCTGTGTGTATATAGATAATTGAATTGTTTTAAACTTTAAAACAACTTGGAACTAAAAGACACGCTTTGGATTTCGATGAGACCGGGATCGGGTTTCCATATTTGGATATCCGAAAACCACATCGATTCCAAATTAACGTTAGGTCGTGAATACAAGTGGAGTTTTGTGAAGACTCAAGGTGTAAGGACTATTCGTCAGTATAACTCTGGGGGTGGTTCCGTGATGAGTTTGACGGAAATAGTACTTATAGGTTTGAGATGGTGATTCAGAGTGCAAGGGTTATCGTCGTTAACTCTAAGGGTGATTCCAAAATGAGTGTAACGAGATAATGCCTTCGGTTTCGTTCGAACACGGAACGAACTTGTATGGATTGAATGCTTTCAGAACATTGTCAGGTGGACGATGAGCATTCTAAGTGATGTGTCCTATAAAGGTAATCGTAGCCTTATGCCTCATCAACTGCGAATGGCTAAAACAGGGGAGGTGCAGCAAGGCTTCGTGGGTAGCCCCCACTTGAGAGTGAGATTTACCCTTGTCTAGAGATCCCTTTATATTCGGCTGTGTGGGTGGTTGCTAGCTACAACCGTGGGGTTGTCTTGTTCGGAACTGTTCAGTAAGGAATGTGTCCGACCTTGTGTTGCAGAGGAGCGGGCGTACTCCTCGGTACGTTGATCTAGGCCACGTACTGTGACGAGCGGTACTCTAGTAGCCCTGCCATTGTATGGAATCCAAAATCCAATAATTGCCAACAGTTTTGATTGTATTACCCACTTTTGTGGCTAGTAGCTGGAATTTAATAGATGTAACAATTTCGGCTATTTCTTATTTATTTGAAAATCCTAGACCTATTATAATATCATTGGATTTCCTATCAAATGTTTTGGTTAGCGTAAGGTAAAAACTTTTCCATGTTTATGTGTGGGAAGTCTTACGTGATACCTTTCTTTTCAAAAGGTTTTTGAAAGTTAAGCAACCTTAACCTGTTACTCACACCAGACCCATGTCTGGTCCAAAGTTTATTCTGTTTTCTTAAACTCTTGGGTACTCAAATTTTTACGAGTAGCCAAGGGATTCAGGTCAGCTTTGATGAATTATGGAGGAGCAAATGGAGCAGGAGGCTTCTGTGTGTAGGTATATAGTATTCCGCTGTGTAGATTTCTCCGAGTTGTCTCTTGTGTTGTATTGAGTTGTATAACTAAACAGGTGTTTATAACTGTCTAGTATGTGATGTATATCTTTGTAACCATGATAGTGGTTGTAAACTATGTAATGTTTATGCTATTAATATAATTTATTCGTTCCGTTGTTTAGATTCTGATGTTGTTCTTTCTTCTCTCCTTTCTTTTCTCTTTTCTATCCCTTTCTTTCTTAAAAATGATAGATTTTCTGTGGTAAGAAAGTCGGGTCATTTCACTTGGTATCAGAGCATTAGGTAGAGTGAATACCTAGGCTCTGTAGTGGTGTCTTTCTTGAAAGAGAGTATTTGTAATTATATATATATATATATATATATATTTCTACCTATCTGTTGGGTTACCTGTTCAGGTTTTCCAATATAAGTTATAAAGGTAGATGGGGTAGTGGTGTGTGTAACACGACTATCATATGTTGGAGTTTGAATGTTTGAGGTTGGAAGTGTATTTGTCGAGACTGTAGACCTAATACCGTCTCGAGTGAATTTAGTGGTGATGAAGGATTTCATTAATCTCTGAAGGATACATGTTAAGGTTTGGAGTTAATTTCTTTGAAATCGGATGAGTAGAGTTTGGATCTGTTGGTTGGCAGAAGCGAGTAATGGTATCTTGATACCTCAAGAAGTAGTAGTTGCGTGATGAGATGCAGTGACTATGGATGTTCCCGAAGATGTTTTCTTTGGAACAAGTTTAAGGAAGTGAGTCTGCTTCGATGTTGTGGCTGGGTTCCGCATGGTGTTCCTGTTGATGTGAGATTCGAGTTTCTCGAAGAGCTTTGATTTGGAATTCTTTAGCATCGGTGGCAACAGTGCAGCTTGGTGTGTTCTCGGTGTTGGCAAGAGATCTACTGGCTTAGCAATTTTTCTGGAATGGAGTTCAGAAGCAGTTGAGTGGACCCGTTTCTTCAATGGATTGGCTAGTTAAGTGTAAGTTGTTCTGTTTAGTAAAAGGAGAATAGTTTTCCTTGGAGTTGGTTTGGTGGGTCGCAAAAGTGACTTGTGATTGTTTGAGTGTTCTCTTGGGTTATCTGAGTTTTTCTGGATGTCTTTAGAAAAGCCAGAGTTTTGTCCGCATCTGGAGATTGAGTATTCTTATTGTCTGGGATTCCAGGAGTAGTACCGGTGGTTCATCTTTATAGAAGAATGGTTCCTAGAGATTGAGTTGGTGTAGCAGCTCAGAGTTTTGGAGGGATTTCTGAGTTTTCCTATGGATTTTTTAAACCATATTTATGGGATGTGTTGTCGAGTCGTGCTCGTCAGCATTCTCTTCTACTTCGGATCAGCATTGAGCAGCGGAAGCAGTTTGGAAGTCCATATGCTTTTCTTTTCCCGGACAGGTGAAGTGAGTTGTTGTCTTCTGATGTTTGAGGAGTAGGATTTGATTGTGGTTGATCTTGAGGAGATCATTTTGTTGAGTTGATTGGTCTATTTTGTTTTTAGAAGCATCAGCAAGGGATGAGCTGATCAGTAAGGTTGTAGACAGCCCAGGATCGTCCGAAGAGTTTTGTGGATTTGGGACAGAGGAATTTGAATTCTGAAGTCGGAGATTTGATTTGGATAAGTTTTCTCCGATCGAAAAGTGAGCTATAAAATTGGGTAAGTCTGAGAAGTTAGCTCTGAAGTGTTTTGGATCTTTTCTGTGATCTTGGAGAATAAGTGATTGATCTACAGGATTGGATTCCCAGTTTGGATAATTGGGATTCGATGAGTTTCACATATCTCCGAGGGAATACGTGTATGATCTATCTCTGGTTTTGGAACCAGCAGTTCTGGAGTTTTGGTAGTTGAGTCAGACTCGTCTGTAGTCTGATATCTTGTCTAGTGTTATAGATATAGATGAATAGAAGCTTTGTAGCTTTATAGTATTGATTGTTTGGATTCTCTAGAGCGAGTATCCCGGTATATATACACTTGGTGAAACTAAAAGAAATTCTATCCAGAATTTGTCTCTATAATTAGATTTGTTTGATTGGTTGAATTGGTTGCTATGGTTGTTAGCATATGTTTGATATATGCTTGTGTTTTAAAATTAAATCTTTAATGAGATTATTAAATTACCTTTGTTTTAAATTTCGGGGACGAAATTCTCTTGAAGGGGGAGGATTGTAATATCCTGGAATTTTCAACAATATCAATTTAATAATCTATTTTGAAAATTAAATTGATATTGATATTATGTTAAATAATAATTCAAATTGATTCAATAATCTTTTTCAATAATTATTTAATTGGTTATTTTATCTTTTAAAAATAATAAATTGGTTTCTATTTATAATATAAATATATTGATTATATTTTAAATAGATTAGCATTGTTTTAATTTTAATAAATAAAGCATATTTTTCTAGTTTTAATATTTGTAGTAATTTGGAAAATTTGTTTTTATTTAATGTTAGCTTTTCAAAGTTATTGAATAAATGATTTTGGTTTAACTTTAATAAGTGAATCATGTTTTAAATTCTAATATATACATTTTAATTTGGAAATTTTGATTTAAATTAGTATTGAGTTTTTAAAAATAATTAATAAATAAATATATGATTTTAAATTTGATAAGAAAAACATTAAATGTTTAAAATAATTTGGCTTGAGTTTTAAATTTAGAATGAATTAACAAAAAGTTTTATGGCTTAATAAAATAGATAATTTATTAATAAAAATATAATTTCTTTTAAAATGATTTTAATTTAATAATAAGCTATTTATAAAAATAATATTAATAGTGTATTGTCTTTATAAATCGATTTTGAATAAAATTTGCAATTTTTATTTCAAATTAAATTTTTATACATAACTTGATTTGAAAATAATTGATTTTGGATTTGATTTGAATTTAGAATTCCAAAGTATAAATCTTAATTGTTTTAATTTTTATATGTATAAGTTTTATTTATAAACATGATTGTTCTTATTTCTTTTTATGAATTTATACACATATTTAAATATTAACTAACAAATTAAAATTAGGCTTAATACACACATTAATTTGTAAATTAAGTATTAATTATTTTAAAGAGACAAGTGTTGCATTCTTAAGCATTAATTAAACAAGTGTTAAAAGATTAACATAACAATGTGACAAATGTTGATAAATTTTTATAAGTGGCACATTTTAGTTTTAATTTTCTTTTATTTAATTAAATCTGAAAATTAATCTATATAAACTTACATTTCATTCATACTTATTTTTTTCATTTCCTAAATCAAAAAGAAAACTTTAAATACCTCTTCAAAAACAGTAACTCCTCTTCAAAAAAATTCTACATATTCAATATCAAATTCCTGTTCAATAACAAAATCAAAACCCCTCCTTTATCAAGAAAATCTGCATTCCTTAGATCTGAAAATCATGTTCAATGCATAAGTCAAACCCTGCATATTCAAATCTAAACATCCTCAAAATCAAAAATTGGCATGCATTCTATTTTTCTACAATCTGGTAATGATAAACTCTGCATGCACCTGGAAATAAACAAGTCTGCATCTTCTCTCTGCACAACCTCAAATTGAAGCCTGGTTGAAGCCTGTTTAAAAAGGCATCTACATGTAAGAAATTTTTGTCAGGAAAACGTAAAGCATTTCTGTTTTTCAAGCTTCAAGTTCAAGCATTTTTGCAAGTTCCAGTTTTATTCATCAAGATTTAAAGCTCTGCATTTAATAAAGGTGAGTAACTTTTTAAAGTTAAAAAGTAAAATAGGTTTCATGCTAGAATAATTGATATAAATAAGTATTGTTTGTGAAAATCTGATGTGAGGATGTAATATGTGCATGCTATTGTTTTTTTTTACTTGCCAGTTCTGTTTGACTTTCCAGACATAAAAACTTCATTTATAAAACTTATCTTTTAATTTAGTTTCCGAGATGATCAGATTTATAAAGTAAGGTTGTTGATTATCTTAAGTTAACTTTGAAAAAAAATTGAGTAAGTTAAAAAAAATAGTTATTGTCTCTGGAATTACAAAAACATCAGTACATGATAATTTTTAACCAAAATTAAAATTTGTTAATCTTGTAATGCAGTTTCATAAATCTAAAACATTAACTATAACTTGATTTTTAGATCAAGAATTAGGACTTTAGGATGTTAAATGAAGTTGCAGTTGGGTTTTTAACTGACATTGAATCGTTAGCAAATTCTATTGATTCATAAATTGAGAAGTCTTGGGTTTCTTCTGAGTGATGGAGAAGGTATAGGTGATGCTCAGAAAAATCATGGATGGGGTTAAAACTTATTAGAGAGGATGCAGTTTTGAATTTTATTTTTTAACCCTAGTTTTGAAATGGGGATGAAGAATCAATCATTTCGGGATGAAGGATGGATCGAGTGCTATGATATTTGGGAAATGGGTAGTTGGTGTGTAGATGAGTTCGAGGCCGGAGTGGGTGGACCTTAATTAGGTGGTCGGAGCGATGAAAGATTGCCGTTGACAGGTTTTGAAGGGGGAACCTGTTTTCTGTTTCTAGGTTTTGCTTTTGGGTAATCTTTTTTTTGATTTCATGATTTATTGTTCGAACTGATGATCACGTATGGGTGTAGGGGTGTTTCTGGAAGTAGTACGATCATCTCCGATGATCAGAGAAGGCGGTGGTCGCCGTGCATATGCACGGCGATGAGTTTTCCTGATGTAGTTTCTGATAGTGTTTTGGGTTTAGTGTGTTGTAGGGGAGATTTTGTGTTTGCTTGAAGTAGGTGGGTTGTGGACTCGGAGAAATCAGGTTGTAAACTCGAAGCAGTTTTGTTTGGTTCTCGAGTTTGCTCTGTTTTTCTTTCAGGTTACAGAAACATGTTAAATCTGGGTTTAAAACTTTTAAAAAAAATCTGAAGTTTTATTGTTAAGGAAAGTTTAAATCAAATTTAAATTCAAGTTTGAATTTTAGATATTCAAGTTTAATTCAAAATCTCATTTTTAAATAAAAAAATAAAAAATAAAGGAAGTAAGGTTTTAAACTTAAACTGGTATAACTACATTATTTTGGGAAGTAATTTAAATCTTTTAAATTGAAGTTTGTAAAATGTGAGCAAGATTTAAAATAAAATTTAAATATGGAAATCTGAAATTTAAATATGAACTTCAGTTTTTAAATTTAAAAGAAGGTTTAAATTTGGATGTTTTAAACTAAATATAAATTGAAGTTAGTGAAATTTTGAAATGAGTTTTAGTTTTCAATTTTTTTTTGAAATTTGAATTCTAAGACGAACACTTGTTTGTCTTGCAATCTAAAAAGTTTTTAAACTTTGATAACTTTAATTATTCTTATTTTAAAACTTGTATTGAAAATGAAATTTAAAGGTAATTTTCAAAAGTACATTGTTTCAAATAAATTTGTTTTAAACATAATTAAGAAATGGTTTTATCTTAAATTTAAGTTAAAGATTAATGTTTTAGAATTGATTTAATTAATAAGGTAATTAAAATTAATTAATTAATTAAATTAATTAATTAATTAGGGAATAATTAACATTTATTAATGATTAATCAATTTATATTTAAGATCATAAATTAGATTTTTTAATTAATGATTAATGAATTATTAATTATGTAATTAAGTTTTAAATCAAGGTTAATTTATTAAATAATTAACTTTAATTAATGGATAATTAAAGATGATTTAATTTATAATTATCTAAGTTAATTACTTAATAAAAATAATTACAGAATGGTTAATGAAGGTCATTAACCAGGATTATTTGATAATTAATTAATGTGATAATTTTTATAATTAATTAGATTAATTAATTTAATAATAATCATTTGTGAATGGTTTGAGTATAATTACTTAATGAAGTGATTAAGAAATTAATTACCTTAGGTAATTAATTAAGTTAAATGTGATTGTTTATTTTAATTAATTAAGTTTTAATTAAATTGTAAATACTTGGGTTTTAAAGATAATTACTGTATGTAGTTAATGGATTGGAAATTACTTAGTTAAGTAACTGATTGATAATTACATAATGTAATTAAATGAAGATGTTTAAGAATGAAGTAATTTGGATTAAATTACTTAGTAATTAATCAAGGGATTAATTAAGAAATTAATTAAGGGATAATTAATTTGGTTTAATTAAGTAATTAAGTTAGTTAATTACTAAATGTAATTAATCTGGGGTGATTAATAATTATGAGTTAGTTACTTAAGGTAATTAATTTAAGAGGATAATTAATTAAGTATAATTAAAGATCATTAATTATTATAATTAATGATGTAATTAAAGATGATTAATTTTGATTAATTAATCAATGATAAGTAATTAAAGAAAATTAATTAATGTAATTAATTAAGGATTAAGGTAATTAATTATAGTTAATTAATTGATTGATTGAAGTAATTAAATGTTAATTACTGTTTGGTTGAGAATAATTAATTTGTAAAATTAATTAAGGATAATTATATGAGTGTAATTAAGGGTAACTAATCAAGGGTGATTAATTAAGGTGATTAATTTTGAATGATTAATTGATTATAAATCAATTAAATGGTTAACTAAGCAAGATATATATTAATGAAGTAATTAATTTAATTCATTTAAATTAATTAGAGATGGAGATAGTTAATTTAATTCACTTTAAATTAATTATTGATGTGGTATGAGTAAATTATTGCTTATGTATGAATGGATTACATTGATTGTCTTGGATGCTTTGTGATCTCGGAAATGAGATAAGTAATGTTGTGTGGTATGAATGCTTGGTTGCATTGTGATGATAATATAGATTATCTATTGTGATGGTGATATGGATTACCTATTTTTGATATGGATCATCTGTTTATTTTGGTAATGTTGATTATCAATTGTGATTTGTGAGTTATCTATCTGTGTGTGTATATATATAATTGAATTGTTTTAAACTTTAAAACAACTTGGACCTAAAAGACATGCTTTTTTATTTCGATGAGACCGTGATCGGGTTTCCATATTTGGATATCCGAAAACCACATCGATTCCAAATTAACGTTAGGTCGTGAATCCAAGTGGAGTTTGGTGAAGACTCGAGTGTAAGGACTATTCGTCAGTATAACTCTGGGGGTGATTCCGTGATGAGTTTGACGAAAATAGTACTTATAGGTTCGAGATGGTGATTCAGAGTGTAGGGGTTATCGTCGTTAACTCTGAGGGTGATTCCAAATGAGTGTAACGAGATAATGCCTTCGGTTTCGTTCTAACCCGGAACGAACTTGTATGGATTGAATGCTTTCAGAACATCGTCAGGTGGACGATGAGCATTCTAAGTTATGTGTCCTACAAAGGTAATCGTAGCCTCAAGCCTCATCAACCGGGAATGGCTAAAACAGGAGAGGTGCAGCAAGGCTTCGTGGGTAGCCCCCACTTGAGAGTTAGATTTACCCCTGTCTAGAGCTCCCTTTATATTCGGCTGTATGGGTGGTTGCTAGCTACAACCGCGGGGTTGTCTTGTTCAGAACTGTTCTATAAGGAATGGTTCCAGCCTTGTGTTGCAGGGGAGCGGCGTACTCCTTGGTACGTTGATCAAGGCCACGTACTGTGACGGGCAGTACCCCAGTAGCTCTGCCATTGTATGGAATCCAAAATCCAATAAGTGCCAACGGTTTTCATTGTATTATCCACTTTTGTGGCTAGTAGCTGAAATTTAATAGATGTAACAATCTCTGCTATTTATTATTTATTTGAAAACCCTAGACCTATTATAATATCATCGGATTTCCTATCAAATGTTTTGGTTAGCATAAGGTAAAAACTTTTCCATGTTTATGTGTGGGAAGTGTTACGTGATACCTTTCTTTTCAAAAGGTTTTTGAAAGTTAAGCAACCTTAACCTATTACTCACGCCAGACCCATGTCTGACCCGGAATTTATTCTGTTTTCTTAAACTCTTGGGTACTCAAATTTTTACGAGTAGCCAAGGATTCAGGTCAGCTTTGACGAATTATGGAGGAGCAAATGGAGCAGGAGGCTTCTGCGTGTAGATATATAGTATTCCGCTGTGTAGATTTCTCTGAGTTGTCTCTTGTGTTGTATTAAGTGGTATAACTAGACAAGTGTTTATAACTGTATAGTATGTGATGTATATCTGTGTAACTCTGATAGTGGTTGTAAACTATGTAATGTTTATGTTATTAATATAATTTATTCATTCCGCTATTTAGATTCTGATGTTGTTCTTTCTTCTCTCCTTTCTTTTCTCTTTTCTATCCCTTCCTTTCTTAAAAATGATACGATTTTCTGTGGTAAGAAAGTCGGGTCGTTTCAAAGATAGTCCCCATACTCAAGCTTAAAATGAAAACATCAATATTAAAATTAGTATCACATAGTGTAGATAGCAAAATAATTTAAAAACCCAAACTCTTGCCATTCACCTGAATTCAACAAAAAAAGAAAGTGCTACAGTGATCAAAATAATTTACTTCATTTTGTGAAAAAGTAAGAAAATTGTACCAGCACACATCCAAAATTAAGGGGGTGTCCTACGTTTTTACTTTTTAATAACATTTTTTGAAATCATTGTTAGGTAAAGTAACAAATTTAAAAAAGAAATAAAGAAAAAAAACATGTAACAATATAAGAACCAATGAAGTATTGTGTTGTTACTTCTTCGATGAACATGCCTTTGATTAAGAGCTAAGTTGGAATCTACTTAAATTTGAGATGAAGGAGTTCGAAAAAAATGGTTAAATACAATATTTATTTTTTGGCTTAGGATTGGGAGAATTGTTTCCATCTCCATTCAATATTTGTTATATTGCCTTAACCGTTGTTTGTATCAAGGTTCGAAATTTCTTTTTCCGTTTCCAATCCGGTCATTGGTGATTTTAAAATTTTTGGTTCTGTTTCGGAAATTTCGAAAGTTCCGTCTTTATTCCGGTTTCCTAATTCCGGTACCTTTTCTGTTTTAATTTTCTATTTACGTTAATAAATATTCAATACCGTCATAAATTTATAGTACATTTTTTACATTACATATAAAATACACTTGATTAAAAAACCATTGTTTAAGAGTCTGTATTGTTCTTTTGAGATTTTAAATTTTTGGCCAATTTTTGAATTTTTTTTATGATTCGATGTAAATTAACAAAAGTATAACAAAATTTTTTATTCATTCGCATGATTTTTTGTCAATTTATTCATTGTCATGTTTAATTTGATTTTCTTTTTTAATTACTATATGTTTTTTTGTATTTTTTTTATTTTTTTACAATTTTTTTCAATATTTGGAAATCAAATCCAGAATTTAGACCGGAACCAGAATTTTGACCGGATTCCGCTCCGGTCATGAGTGGAACCGAAACGGAATCACCAGAATAACCGGAATTCCGCTGGAATTTTTGACCATGGTTTGTATTACTTTATAAAGGTTTCCACTTCTAGTATTAGATTAGAGTATTACAAATTTTCCTATTGAATAGAAAGAACATTCAATTTTGAATGATGTATTAACATATTAATTTGTATTTTTTGCTACTTATTATATTCCGAGCTTGTATTGAAAACTTTTATATGTCAAGATTTGAATTGATGTTGCTATGTATAACAACCTCTCCATGCACTGATGGGACATCTATCAATAGGTAACTCTGACAGTTGCTCCAGAGCTCAGCTAACAAAATTTAAAAAACTATAGATATTATTGCCAGTTAATTTATAGAAGAAAACTCCTCTTAAAATCAAACTTCACATCGATCTTCTGATTTTACAATGGAATACTTAAAAGGTTTCGCCATACATGTTAGGCTGTAGGTATCACTTAGTTAAAACACCCAAAAAATATCATAGATTATATTTCAATTGTATATCCATAACAATCAACCACATCATGTCTGCGTACATTATTATTATGATGTTGGCTTACTTACCAATAGGCTTTTAGCATTTGAGGGTGGTATATTTGATGGGCTAAGCCAATAAACAATATATGATCTCATTTTAGTAATTCAAAGTATTAGCATTTCTATTTATTCAAGTTTGTTAAATATATTACCTGATAAGTCTCGAACATGTTAACTAATTGATGGGCTTAGCCGGTAAACAATATATGATCTCATTTTAGTAATTCAAAGTATTAACACTTCTATTTATTCAAGTTTGTTAAATATATTATCCGATAAGTCTCAAACATGTTAACTAATTAATGCTTATACATATAATAACATTAATAGATTCTGTTTTTTATACTTCTATAATATATATTTGTTGCTTTCTTAGTGGCAGAGCTATACTACCATGGTATGTCTCTACAAACTTTGAATGCTTTATAAATATCATGATACATTAAATTATGAAGTAAACCGCTCAGATAGCATCGGTTTAAGAGAGTAAAAAGTTGCACAAAAAAATCATCAATTAAGTTCATGCATACAAAATTGAAAATGAATTTGTTCTCTTGAAATATAAACTGCACTCTCGAAATGAAGATTGATAGTGTGAATCAAAATCAGCATATGGTATAATTGTAAACTAATTCATAAAAATATAAGACAATAATTAGTGCCGACTACTAAAAAGTGGGAACCCTAATACATAGTAAAATAAGTATGCAACATAATACTTTTCACGCCTTACATATGAATAAAATATTGCATAAATAGCAGTAAATTCAAATATCTGATCTAACTTAACATGTATTGCAACTTAGCTATTATAGATTTGAATACATGTATGCAAATAAGGAAAGCAGGTACAACATAAGTTAATTTAAAAATGATGGAAATATAATGTAATTAAGAAGAAGAGGTAAAGAAATACGATTACCACTATCTCTTACATCTTACATGTTTCACCGTCAAATCCAATGGTTGCATTAGATTTAGCGATGGTGCTAATGAGAAGTTAAAGTTACAAATCAAGTACACTTTTCACTTACGATGCAAACTTTGTCAAAATCAGGATATTTACAAAATGCCATGGGTTGTGCATTGTTGTCAAAAATAATAAAATATTATGTTTTATATCCTAATTTAAGTTGGATCTCTCCCTTTACGATTCATTTATATTTTGATTCAAACTTAGTTCAAACTATTATTACAAAACCATTCAATTCGGATTAACCATTTAATATACTTATTTGGATTCTCAATTCAAATTACAATATTTTCGAAATAAAATGAAAATAAAGTAAAATTGATAATTTTAGTTGCATAAGTTCAATCACCAAAATCAATTTTAAAATGTGCACAAACTTTATAATATGGATCATTTAATGATTTACAATTTGAATCCTATTTTGATTTAAATTTCAAACTTTACGTTTTTCGATTTAAATCCCATTTTGAAAATGTGGGGTCGTGGATTTTGGAGCACTTTCATTTTTTCACATAGATTTGATCTCATAACAACACATGAATTTTCATCAAACTATCTCAAGATAAGATATCACTATCATATTAGCGTCAAGTTTGAAAACATTTTATCCTTTTAATTTTCTTCCCGAACACCTCCTAATCTTGTTCCAACTTGACTATTGTTATCAATTCTGTATTTAAGATCATTGATGATTTTTTTTGCTAATTGCTGATTTGTTCTTGATATGATAATAACAATACGTTAAAATGAGTTAAATGATGACAGTGGTAAGTTATAAAACAAGTTGAAATGGAACAAAACCATTTTTACAATTTTCATCTTCTTTATTAGCTTTTTGATCTCAAGTATATTGGAAGGAAAAAACACTCTTTGGTCACTATGGTCACTTTTAATTTAGTTCTTTTAGTTTAGAAAAGACAACATATGGATAGACATGTAAGATTTAGGAAAAGGTAAAGCTGAACACGAGTAGAAGAAAGATAAAGAAATACTTATCAACTCATGTACTTTTCATAAAAATGAGGGAAAAGTATAAGTGATGATCAACACCGGTTACATCTATATTTGTATATCAGAAAGAACGGATCATGTCATTTCATTACCATTAAATTACAACATGGGAGAAAATGTAAAAACTATGTACATGGGAAGAGAGAAATACCTTTAACTTGCTCAATGGTTCCTTACGAGTGATTAGGATTATCGCACCTAATCTCTACCTTTACCAATGTGCAAGGAGCCCAACAACCTAAATAGTTAAGAGTTCAAGAAGTTAGAAAACTAATTAACGATTAACAAAAAAATACTCATGCCATGCACATGGATTTTGGTGCACAATGTAATTAATAATGAAGATTCTCATTTTTATTTTTTATAAACATTAACTTATTGGTTGGATGAGTTTAATTATTTTTAGTACGCTTACAGAGCTTAGTTTCCTTGATGATTTATTTGAATATCTATTTTTCAACAACCAAACAATTCAAACAATCATGACATGACCATTTGGAACATAACGCACATTTAGTATCCACTCACAAAATTAATTGTTTATTAAAATTACCTTCAGTAGAAGAAATGAAGCATGACCAACACCATCATAATAACAATATCATTAATGTATATTTATCTTATATATTTTATTTGTGTCAAGAACGTGCTCTTCAGTGAAATAGATTCATTATGCATTAAACACCAAAAACAGTAAGATCACCTTTCACAAACTATAGGACTAGCATTCCCAATAAGAATGCATTGTTTTCCGAATGAAAAACCACATTTTATATAACTTTTCAAACACATATTCACTAATATAAAACCAAACAATACTATGAAGTCGAGAAATCATGTAACATAAAAAGGGAAATGGATAATGCATTAAAAGAATAATAATTAATAGTCCATCCACTATTGCAATCTTCCTCTACGCTCACACTCTCACACACACACATAAAACATGTATTTTTAGTTTCAAAGAAAAATTATGAGGTGATGATCCTAAAAAAGCTAAAAAAAGAATACATGGATGAAATTAAAAATAGTACATAAATTTCAGCGCCATGTACGTTTTTTGCACAATATCAATGAAGGTGTAATTAATATTCTTTGACATCATAAACTGTTTACTCTAAAGAACTAACCTATGTCACCGCTGGGTAGGCTGTAGGCCTATTAGAATGCAATAAAACCAATTACTCTAGAGATAGATTGTAAAATATATAAAGCACCATACATTATTTATCATATCAAAAGCAGACCTCTCTAGTCTTAAGATGCAATTGTGGGTGAAATAGTTTAGTGATCATTACACCCGTGCAACATGGAGAAGGACTAATCTAGAAAAGCAGCAGGAGAAAACATACACATTTTGTATAGTTTTTAGGGACCAATAACAAAGTTGTTCGACTTAAAATATTATAGTTATTAGTCATAAGTTGAATGTATCGATTTTCTACCTTCTCCCCTTACAATTCTTGTATTTCAATAGCAGTTTAGCTTTGATTCCTTCTTTTTAACCTAGATTTCAATTAATGTTGTAACGGAAGAATGAAGCTTCAAATTTTGATCTTTAGCCAACTTGTTTTCTTTTCTCACATATTTTCTCACTTATGTAACAAATAATAGTAATAAAAAAAGCATATATAAGCTTAATTTTGTCCTCACCTCTTCTCAGAGTTTTCATTATCTCAACCCATAGTAAATTCATCGGATTCATAAAACCACCTCTTTCAACTAATTTTTCGAACTTTTATCATGCTCTAACAGCATATAATGTACTCCAATAGTTAATACCTGTGAAAATCATGTTATATCATTAAAAAATTACCGTATTTTATTGCATATAACAAACTTTTATTTACTTATAAAATTTTAACTGTAAACATTAGCTAATGTAAAAGGACTCTAAAATTGTGTCCATTTCTAACATACGCGTTTCGCTAATACTATTATTTGGGTAATTTAATGAATACTGGTAATGCTTATGTTTAGGATGTGTTAATATTTTATTTATGTGCTCTTCCGAGTGACAACAGGAATACTTTCTTTCATGTCCCGTGTTAGTAGAACATGAACAATATTTGCACAATGTAAGTAGCTTTAATTACAAATATTATCTACTAAGTACACAAATGCAAAGAAACAAACATTAATTCTCCAAAATAAAACATTTGCAACAAACATATTAATAAGGGCAACAAATGTAATAAAAAAAAATCATGAATTGCATACCAAACAGAAACTAAATATTTGACTATACAAAATTACATGCACCTCTAGACCGAACATTTCAGACCAATTTTGTTGAATCTCAGGAAAGAATTACTGTCTTTAAATTTATAGGATTCATAAGAAAATATCAAAACATAAAATATGACATATTCTTCAAACCATTTCAAATATCTAATCTATTTATTTTATGTCAAATCGCACCCATAAAAAAATAAAATTACTTCTTCTTTTGGTTTCATGTCCCCTCTTTTATAGGTTTTTTTATTGGCTTCGAGTGGTATTTTATGATGATTTTCGCATGAATTCTAAGTAGTAACACCAAGCTGAGAGTAAATACATTTCTCTATGATTCCTTGTCCATAATTATGAAATCCTTTATCCATTGTTTGTTTCATATTCCTCTTCATCTAAGTAATAATTATTAGAAGTTGATCAAATATAAGCATACCTAATATAAAAAATATTTCGATTTAAAATTTTTGATTTACTGTCCAACAAAATACTGCATGTGATTCAATAAAAATAACAACTGAAAGAAGCTGACAATAGAAATAAATCATGAAAAATTCACAATTTCTTAAATCATAAAGAAGGTAAAAATGCAATAGTAAGCCTTATTAACCTTTGGAAAATGGTAAAATGACCTACTTAATCTTCGAACAGCATCGACAACATTGGTGTTTACCAGTTTCACTATCGAGAGGCTCATGAATGAAAATATGTTAGACCATCAAGCAAAAAAGGAATTCAATGACCATTTTACGGTCAACATTAAATGTAACAACCCATTTTTTGACGCTCGAAAATCGACTTCAATACGTCCACTGTACCAAATGTCGAACAAATGAATGCCGAAATACCGAATCATTAGGGTTAAAGAAGAAGGAGGCAGAAGAAGAAATAAAAACAATATCAAAATCTCACAATCGTAGCAGAATAATATATAATAGATAAATGACCGAACTTTAAACAAAAAGAATTATATCTGTTTATACATTACATCACCAGAGTACAATACAATCAACACAATTCAGGACGGTTATAATAACTCGTCCTTCCAAAGCGGAGTATACAGCTTACACTACACAGCAGAAATATAAATCTATGGAAATACGCCTCGTCATCTAGCTCGTCTCCTAAGCTCCACAGCAGTCCATCCAGAATCCGTACTCTATAATACTCGGTCTGACCCGAGCATTATAGTTAAACAACGCCCGAGTCAGTCGGGGAAACCAGCATGAGAAAACACACTCAATTGGATTATTAAGTTTTCAAAATCATTTGAAATCAAAGGTATATCGTAAGACCATGCCACAAATAAACATATCAGGTTTTTACCTTACGATAACCAAAACATTTCTTATAAAATCCTCTGATAGTATAGTAGTGTCTATATAAAAGTACTTATTCAAATAACCGAAATTGTTACATTATTAAATTCTAGCAATATTAGCCACAAAATGGGTTCTACAAACAAAACCTTAAAGGCTCGTAGGGGGAATGGGTTTCCATCAATGACAGGGCTACTGGGGTACAGCCCGTCACAGTACGTGGTCTAGATCATGGTACCGAGGATCCAGCCTGATCCCCTTCATCACAAGACCGGAGCTACCCCTTACTGGATAGTCCGAATAAGATTACCCCACGGTTGGGATCAGCAACAGCCCACACAGCCGAAATAAAGGGACCTCTAGACAAGGGTGGTCTTACCCTAATTGGTTGCTAGCCACTTAGCCTTGCTGTAACGACCCGCCATTTCGTACCATTCAAATCGAAAATAATCCACACATGTCAGACTTGAATGATGCAAAATAACATATTGTAAATAAATTTGGAGCAAATGAAATACAATCACAGAATCAAAGACACAGAAATATCAAAATAACTCACAGCGGAAATTAAAATACTATAGTAGTTTATGAAGCTACTATAACAAACTTTCAAAACATTATACATAATATCAGTCTGAAACATATACAATAGTAAACCCAAATATATAGAAGTTTATAAATACCAAAACTGAAATAGAACAACTGAAACTGAAAGGGAACAGATAACTAGACAAGCAGAATCTCCAGCGATTCCTAGCTCCAGAAAAGAAATCCAAAGCTAAGTTGTAAATATTCAGGCTGACCCGAGCGTAAAGTAAAACATAAAACACTCGAGTCCCGGTCTCTTTAACAACCGATCGTTATTATAACCCGTAGTTATAATTTAAAAATCATAGTTTATACTTCAAAAATAAAGTATCATTTCAAATTCAAATCTTTATCAAAAATAAAGATCTAATCATTTCCAAACCATTTCAATATATCAAAATATCATATCTTCCAAAATTCATTTCAAATCATTATTTGAATTCAAATCCAAATATACACATTTAAATATCCTTTTTAATTCAAAGATATCATTCATTTATTATCCTTTTAATTAAAAGATATCATTCACTTATTATCATTTCAAATCACCTTTTAAATAGATTAGATTTAAATCAAAACAATTCAATCAAACCATTTAAAAGTGAAGTCATTATATTTACAATCAAATATTCAGTTCCCAAAATTTTAGACAAATTCTGAGCTCATTTTATTTAAATCAAAACCTCAAACATTCATTTCATCCTACCGCAACACTTATCAAGTGCTACTGTAGCCCTTATTTAGTTCCAGATTTTAATTATCTTTCTGCTATCGCAAAACTTACCAAGTGCTGTAATACCACTTAGTTATAACTTATACATAGTTCATTTGTATCAACCATTGCACTTACAAAGCGCTGTAATATCATTTACGTTAGAAATAATAGCATTTTAAAATACTGTTAATTACATTTCCAATATTCAATATAATTTCACAAACAATTAATCTTTTTTTCATTATTTTAATCATTTTAAACTTATAAAATCATATAATTTCACTTTTAAAACAATCATTTAACTATCCTTGTATTCATGATTTTTAAGGTTAAATTCCATTCAAAAATCAATATTTAATAATAATTCACATATTAAATTCACGCATTTAATTTCAACTCTTTATAATTAAATTTTAACTTAACATTTAAGTTTACATTTTCAAATATAACCCAATTTCATTTTATTTACTTAACTTAAAATTCCACTTTTAAACAAAATTCACAAATTTCCAATTTAAGTTACATTTCAAAATTCAACTCAATATTCATTCATTTAACATTTTAACTTTATTCAAAAATCATTAATATATTATAAAAATATCATTTTAAATTCATTTTAATTCAAAATATCGTAAATTTATCATATTTTCATATTTAATTTAAATTCCATTTGTCAAAAATTATAATTTCCAAAATAACTTACATTTCAAATTTTCAAACTTTACCATTAATTTATTTCACTTATAAATTTTCAGAAATCGATAATACTTTACAAAAATCATTTTTAATTAAGTTTTAAATCAAAATATAATAATATTTACAATTCAAACATATTTTAAAAATTTTAGAAAAATATATTTTAACCATTGGTCTGTATATAATTTTCTAGCCTAAAAAAAGTGGCACTGGTAGTATATCATATCAACCCGTAATTTACAAAGAAAACCCGTGTTTTATTATTTCAAACCCGCAGTCCCAAGTAAATGAAAATAATTGAAAATCATTCAGGCCTATCATTTCAGCCCATAACGATTTTCCTCTATTCTAAAGTCTGTTCAGGTGTGTATCATTTCAACCCATAGTGACTCTAATTTAAAGGGAACTTGCAGTGTGATAAACTGATAAAATTAACAGAACAACATAATATAACAATAACAGATGATATAACAGGTGTATAAGCATGGGTGAACATCATATAATCATAACATAGCAAATATAATATGGTGATGCATTTTACAGATTCAAATGTGATCGATTTACTAGTTATATAAGTATAAGCTGTCTGGTGAGAATAACTCATTGGTATAAGCTGGATATGACAACAAACGAATGCACAAATGAGATCCACAAAAGATGATAAGATGACAAAGATTCGAGTTTGAGAGAGAAAAAGATTAATTATCTTGAACACATTCAAACAAGACAATACAAACAACATAAGTTTCAACCCAAAATACGATTAACAATGTTAGGATTAAATGGATAAGACAAAACCAAAGAATTTGCAGTTGCTTTCTACCACTAATGCTCAGCCATAGGTCAGATTTGCACGGCTAAAGTGTGTGTTAGGGTCTGGTTTGGGTTCAAATGGTCAGCCAAACATGTAAGAGATGATGGTGCAAAGGTATGTGAGCATGAACTACAACACAAAGGCAAACTACATGGTTTCTAAACCACATAAGGTCACGGCCAAGGCAATACAAGTCACGGCCAGGTCTGTGGTGGGTCAGGTACAGGTGTGGCAGTGGGTTCCAGGTCAGGAAAAGTTGGTGGTGGTGATGTAGGTGGCAGCCAAGGGAAGTTTGGAGGTGGTGGTGATGTATGGTGCTCGGCTAGGCACATAGGGTGAAGTTTTGCGCAAAGTGGTGGTGGATCAGATCACATAAGGCCATGGCTATGGGCTTGGGCTGGACTGGAGGAGGTGGTGGCTGGTTTAGGTAGTGGTGGAGGCGGCTATGGTAAAGGAGGAGCAAGGGGCCGAGCATATAGGAGAAGCAAATGCATAGAACATACAAAAACAATAAGAATTTGCATATAAAAGTAAAAAAAAATTTACCAAGCTTTGCTTCAGGTTGATGGCCGAATTTTTGTGATTTGAGAAGGTTTCGTTTATGTGAAAAAAATGAGGAAAAAGATATGGCTGAAGATGGTGAGGAAGTCGGCCAAAAATTGAATGCAAATGTTGGTTGAAATGAAAAGCCAAGAATACAAAAAGACAAGGCATACAAAAGGTTTCAAAAACTCTTCAAATTTCCAATATTTCTTTTGCAATTTTAATTCCATGAAAAATGCTGATAAATAAAGATAAAAACTAAAAAATAAAAATGAATGCACAAAATAAATATACAAATTTTAATTAACTATAATTAAATTAAGAAAATAGCAAATAAAATAGAAACTAGGCTTTAAAATTTGAAAATAAATTCAATAAGCCTTGGAAAAATTCAAATATCACTTTAAAAATATTTAAAAGACAAAAATATATATAACATAACATATATATACAAATTTGAGTAAGATATGACAAATAAAAATATTATTTATATAGTTTAAAATAAACAATATTGTTCAATAAAACAATTTACACCCAATATTGAAAAAACATAACTTTCATAATATAACTCCGATTTTAACGAAATGAAAAGTAGTATTCTTAATCTATTTTCATAATAAAAGATAAAATTAAAAAATTATATATTTAAACTTAAAATTTAAATGTCAAAGTTTGACCATATTGACCAAAAATTCACTTTCTAGAAAAATATTCAATTTTATTCAAGTTTGGAAAATATAATTCACATAATAATCAAAATTTATATTTAAATAAAAAAATTTATTCTTTTTAATAAATATAAAGTTTTAAATCAGGAAATTCAAATTTAAAAGAAATAAAATATACAATAAATTAATCCTAAAATATAGGGTTGTTACACTTGCGTGCACCTCCCTTATTTTAGCTATTCCCGGTTGATGAGGCAGAGACTTTGCATTACCTTCTAGCACACATTCGCTTAGAATGCTCATCTCCTCCTCACAATGTTCTGAAAGCATTCATCATACAAGTCCGTTCTGGGTTCGAACGGAAGCGAAGGCACTACTCCTACTACATCCATTTTGGAATCACCCTAAGGATTAGTAGCGACTAGCCCTTGCACTTCACTGCTCCATCTTCGACTCCAATCTCTTATCTTCCTCACGAAAACGTTCAAACCGGATCGAAGTGGTTTTCGAGAAATAAATCTTGATCCCGGTCTCTTAGAAACGATCAGCGCATTGGCCAATATTGATAGTCGGTTAATTAACTATCAAATAACATTCACAAACAACCATCGGACTTTAAATAATTTTCCAAATTATTTATTTCAAAATATCCTTACAAGATATATTTCCACTCTTTAACACTTTGAAAAATAGATTTCAAAACACTTTTCTCCCTCGAAAGAAAATTCCCACCCAATCGTTTTATTTTCACTAAAAATCGTCGAGCCTAAATATTTTAGACCCTTAAAATTATTTAAATCACTTTATGAAAAAATAAATATGTTCCTAAAACATTTAAAATAAAACTATTTTAAACACTTAAAATAAAAACTATTTAAAACACTTATTATAAAATATTATTTAAAACACTTATAATAAAAAAAACTATTTAAAACACTCATAATGAAAAAAACTATTTAAAACACTTATAATAAAAAAACTATTTAAAACACTTATTTAAAAATATACTTTAAAACACTTGAAATAAAACTATATAAAACACTTTATTAAAAATATATACTTATCTCTCATTTAAAACTAAGACCAAAATAAAACTTATTCTATAAGGTATAAATAATAATAATTATCTTTTAAATCATAATACTAGCTAAACCCTTAAAATAATTATTACTATAATTAATTTAAATAAATATTTACTCTAAAATTCTAAAATAATTTTATAATAATAAAATTTCTCTAAAACATCCTTTTTAAAACCACTTTAAAATCTTTATCTTATACTTGGAAATTTTTCTTTGAAAATATACTTGGCTTTCCAAGGAAATACGCTTTCGTTTCCACACCTTTAAAAATAAATCACTATTTATTTTTAAAATAAATTATCCATTCCTTATAAATTCCCACCATAAATTTAAACTTCCGAATATCCACTGATATCTTGTTTCACTTTATAAACCCAGTTTACAAATTCCAGAGTCTCATCTTCCCTTTAAAACACAGTTTCAAACACTTAATCAACTTCCAAATTGATTTCCAAAATTAACTCCATTTTAAAATAAATTCCCTTATTTACTCAACTTATTTCAACCCATTAATTTCAGATTAACTTCTTTGTTATGATTCAAAATCTAATTTAAACTGAATACAAATTTCATACTTTTTCCAAATTTCTTCTTTATTTTTTCAAATTTAAACCTTGAATTTGAAAATAAATTCTTTATTCCTTTAAATAATATCACTTAAGTTTAAAAATTCATTTATTCCCATTTATTCAAAATCACCTTTCCATACTCGGAATTTATTTACTAGAATTTAAAAATCAACTTTTATCCTTTTCCAATTTATTTATCCAAACCTCTATAATTATTTACGTACGAATTCTCGCTTTTATTTTCCTTCAAAAATCCAATCTATATATTTTTAATAACTCGGTATATCCAAATATATTCAATCAAACCATAGCATCCAATATTTTCAATTACCAATATAATTTATCATAGATTATCAAATAAACCATATCACAACATATTAAATAATCTAAATAATTTTGATGAATCCAATTGGATCCCTTCAACCTGTTTCCCTGCATCCAAAGATGTAAGCATAACAATTTAAAATACCAATCCCGCTTCAAGGCGGGATATCGCGGTATAAAGGGTCATCCGATGTTATGCGGGGTGCATAGAGTCTCATCCGCTATATAATTTGGAAAGTCAATCACTCCAGTATATACTATATATACTACTATATATAATATACCACATCCAATCAATTAAATTATTCAACCAAAAATTTAAATTTGACTATTTAAATTTAAACAAAAATCCAGATGAGTGAGATTAACTCACCTTTGTTTTCAATCCAATCCAATCTTGCCTTGATTCCCATTTTTGACCTTGAATAATAATTTATATGATTTATTAATACTCAAAATATAAATCGAACCCTTAAGTACCATTAAATAATTCAATTGGCTAATGGTTTATATTTTGAACTAATTTTCCTTTATTAAATCTTTCTGTAACAAAAGTGGTTTAGATAAGTCGATTTAAACAATTTAATTTCTATAATATGTTATTATAAAATAAACTAGTTAAGTGAAAATATGTATATTTATTTTATTTAGGAACTACATATTTGTAAAATAATCTATATAGATTTCATAAAAATATAATTCATATAAATTTTCAAATTTTTTTTTTAAATTTTCCTTTCAAAATCCTATTCCTATATATATACATTTACTATCTAAATAAGAATATGTAAGTGAATATATATCTATATTACCATTTTAAAAATTCCTATCTTTCAAAGCTTATACACATACACACACACCATTCTGAATATAACAATAATTTATTTTACTGTTAAATATTTTCTACCAGCATTATTAACAATTTCGAAAGAAAGAAGAAATCATACCCACACGAGAACGCGACTTGCCTCGCCCTTCGTTATCGAGGAACCAAATGCCCATGCCCTAGTTCATGTGGTGTTTCCCCAAATCGCTCTAGCGCGACACCACGAGGCTGCTTGGCCAAAAACAGATGGCCGAGTCCCCCAGTTCACTTGTGGCGACACCTACCTCTAACCACGCACATCAACTCTGACAACTCGACGCGCTTCCACCTTGCCGCGCATTGCCTGCCGCCTCCAGATTGATGTTTGCGACCCCTCGATCTCCCCTCCCTTATCTGCTGCTAGATGAATGAGGTGCCCTAAATAGGATAGGCTCGAATCCATGAATGTCGAATAAAATTCAACTGCTCGATTTATTCGTTCGAACGAGCATCAGGAAGAGGGTGCCATTATCCTAATTACTGATCGATTTTTATTCTCGTTTGTTACTGGAATTTGGTTTCTAATTTTGAGATTTAACAGAGGAAAGAAAACGAAAGACAACATTGATCGGCCTTTTTTATTCTCTTCGTTATTATTATATTTTTTATTTTTGAAAAAACGAAGACGTGTGTTAGACGATATAAGAAACGTGTCCTCTGGGTGGACACGTGTGGGATGTGTCCACAGTGAATTGAGGGAGAACTGTATATATTTTATATTTCAAATTTAAATTCGAATTTAAATCGTCTCGATTCCGCAACTCAAAATCTTGACATCCTATCAAAGCGTGTCGCCAGGTGTTTATAATGTTATACTCTTACTCCAAACGCGATGGAAAGGGTTCGAGTTCTAATTCGATCATATGGAGAAGATAACTTTTTGGACCCAGTTATTATATTGAATTTTCAATACAGATTTCAGCGCGGTTATCTACCTTACAGCCAAACGGTCACTCCAAACGCTATGAAAATTGAAATCCGATAATAATACAGTATAACGGATCCAACAAAACTGGTTTCGTCGAAATCCAAGACTGTGCCTCGGAAGGCTATTTTAAAATATCGATTTAAACGATATACTTCCTTGAGGAAAACACTTTCAAACTCAAATTTAAAACTTCTATTATCTCCAGCATCATAAACATAAATTTTACAATCCTTTAAATTGTTTTTAACAAGCTTAAAATTTCAAATTCATTTACCCAATTTCCAATTATTTAATTAAACAATTAAATTACTCAATAAATAGTGGCATTTTAAATTTCAAGTTGAATTTAACATTTAAATATTTAAAATCAATTAAATATTCCAATTTCAAATGTCTAAAAATTCCACGTCGTCACATTCCTTCCTCCTCAAAGAATTTCGTTCTCGAAATTACTAGTTAAGAAGAATGTCCCACAACCCGTTAATTTTTTTCTCTTCCCATAAATCAACAGTTTTAACACTCCCAAACAATCTTTAATTAACGACACTATCACACTAAGTAACTTCCTAAACTCATCCATAACTTCCGACAATATTATTTTCTCAACAATTCAAATTTAAATTTAAATCCAAATTTTAAATTACTCAAATTTTTAAAAAAATTTCTAACTCTCTAAATTTTCGAAATATTTCACTAGTGTCTCCTTTGCACGGCTAGCTAGGTACAACTACAAAATGCCTCTACGGACCCCCATATTTTAAAAGAAAAAACAAAAGCCAAGTGGCTAGACTAGAAAACCATCAAATTTCATACAGAAATTTAAATACATACCTTTTTGTCGAGCAATTTAATTTATCTTCTGAAATCAAAACACCAATTCCCTTTTCCTTTATAACACCAGTATATCCTACTTAATAATAACATCCAACCACAGAATTCAAATCATTTTATTCACTTCTTTACAAAAATTTCAATATCCATTTCATTCAAGTTCGTATGATGTACATATATCATTCGTACGCAATACCAAATCCGACCGCTCACTCGATTACACAATTTCACTTCTGAATTAGTATCGTCCACCCGATTCTCTAGTGCGGACTCGGATCTGGTTTCTTAATCAAAAACCGTCATTCTCCTTGCATAGCTATTTACTATGATAGAGAATTTCTAGAATCAATCAAAAATCTATATTCAGGGTTCGTCATCGAAAATTGAGTGAAAAATTCCTACTCGGATCGATATAATTATTTCGAAATTCTATGCTCGAATTCTAGATCGAATCGCTATGCTAATAAAATAATATACATACATCTTACGTATTAATCCAATTGATTATTAGCTAAATCAATTCTCTTTTATTCACATTCATTTTGATTTCTATCCACTTATCATCTCACACTCCTTATTAAACCATCATCTATTTCTAACTTAGTATTTCCAATACCAATTTTACTTAAGAATTTCACTATCTATCTTCTAAGTTCAATATAAGTATTTTTTTACTTCACTACTGAAGTTTATATCCATTTCTATTCACTTTGCACTTACAATTCCATTTGAATTCAATTTACCTTCGAATTCAAATATTGAATTCTATTCATCTCAAACCATATTTACTTCCAAACTTTTATTATTTTAGTTCACTTTGAACTAGTTCTATAACTTCACTTTGCTTTACACAATCCTAATATTCAATTTCGATTCCATTTACAAGTTTAATTAATTTGTTTACATACTAATTTCATTTCAATACTTTGCTTTATCTAACATCATTCAAATATTCAGTTTCAATCCAAATTTTAAGTTTCGATAAGTTTTTCAACTTATTTACATTCCATTCACAATCTCTTGAATTTACTTCACTTAATTGACTTTCTTTACTAACTTATTTTATTGTCGCATTTACTTGAAATTGTAAATTCATTTATCCATTCACAAATTAACTTCCACCTTAATGAATTTTAATTAAGTAACAATTTCACTTAGTCCACCTAGACCCCTTTTTTTAACATTCATTTTTACTTATCTAGATTTAATTACACTCCGATTTAATTCAAAATTTCAATCTTCCATAAGTTTTCCAAATTTAATTACATCTTATTTACTAATCTTTTTACTTTATTTATTTGGTTTACTTCACCAGTTATTTGTTTTCATACATTTTAATTTAACTCTTCTTCAAGATAAAATTTATATTCTAGAAAATCACAAATTTTACTAGTTATCAAATCCACTTATATTTCCATAACATTTTAAATAAAATTCCAGAGTTTAAACCATTCAAAATAAAATTGAAAACATATATATTCAAATCTGAGAGGACCCGACTTTTTCTCTACAGAAAGTCGCATCATCTTTAAGAAGTGATAAAAAAGAGAAAAGAAAAAGAAGAAAGAAAGAACAACATCAGAATCACAACGGCGGAACAAATAAATTATATTAATAACATAAGTATTACATAATATACAACATCAATCAGAGTTACACCGACAATACATCACATACTAGACAGTTATAAACACATGTCTAGTTATTACAACTCAATACAATACAAAGAAACCACTCAGAGATACCAACACAGCGGAACACTATACATATCTATAGCGCTGAAGGCTTCTGCTCCATTGCTCCTCCATAATTCGTCAAAGCTAACTTGAATCCCTTGGCTACCCGTAAAAATTTGAGTACCCAAGAGTTTAAGAAACAAAAATAAATTTCGGGTCAGACATGGGTCTGGTGTGAGTAACAGGTTAAGGTTGTATAACTTTGAAGAACCTTTGAAAACAAAAGGTATCACGTAAGACTTCCCACACATAAACATGGGTAAGTTGTTACCTTACGCTAACCAAAACATTTGATAGGAAATCCGGTGATATTGTAATAGGGTCTAGGGTTTTCAAGTAAAATACAAAAATAGCAGGAATGCTTGCATCTCACATTCAACCATAGTTGGGCACAACTAATACGTACGGCACTTATTGGAGATTAGATTCCATACAATGGCAGGGCTGCTGGGGTACCGCCTGTCACAGTACGTGGCCTAGATCAACGTACCAAGGATCCACCCTAAATCCCCTGCAACACAAGGCTGGAACCATCCCTTACTAGACAGTCCAGAATAAGACAACCCCGTAGTTGTGATCAGCAACCGCACCACACAGTCAAAATAAAAAAGGGACATCTAGACGGGGGTAAATCTCATCCTACTTGGGCATGACCCACTTAGCCTTGCTGCACCTCCCATGTTTTAGCCATTCCCAGTTGATGAGGCTTGAGGCTACGATTACCTTATCAGAACACATCACTTAGAATGCTCATTGTCCACTTGACGATGTTCTAAAAGCATTCAATCCATAAAAGTTCGTTCCTGGTTCGAACAAAACCTAAGGCAATATCTCGTTACACTCATTTTGGAACCACCCTCAGAGTTAACCACAATAACCCTTGCACGCTGAATCTTCATCTTCACCTGAGATTCATGACCTATCGTTAATTTGGATCGATGTGGTTTTCGGATATCCAAATCTGGAAACCCGATACCGGTCTCATCGAAATCCAAAACGCAATCTTTTAGGTCCAAGCTGTTTTAAAGTTTAAAACAATGCAATTCAATTTCATTATCTATATACACACAGATAGATAATTCACATATCACAATAGATAACCAACATTATCATCACAAATAGATAATTCACATTATCATCACACTTCAACCAAGCATCCATATCACACAGCATCACTTATCTCATATCTGAGATCTCAAATCATTAAAGGCAATAATATCATCCATCCATCCATAAGCAAGGATTCAATTAATCACACTGTAATTAATTTAAAATGAATTAAATTAATTACTTCATCTCAAATAAATTAAATTAATTATGTTCATCACATAAATCCCGCTTACTTAAAAATTAATTAATTATAAATCAATCAATTAATCATTCTCTAATCAGACATCTTTATTAATCCCCCTTAATTAATTATCTTTTAATTACATTCAAGTAATTATCCTTTAATTAATTTCACACATTAATTATTCTTAACCACTTATTGTAATTAACCTTTAATTACTTCATTAATTAATTAACTATGATTAATTACAATCATCCTTAATTAATTACATTAATTAATCACTTCATAATCACTTATCATTGATTAATTATCCTTAATTAATCAACCCTTAATTAAATCATTAATTATATTAATTAATGATCCTTAATTACTTCTTAAATTAATTATTCTATTTAAATTAATTAATTACATTAAGTAATTAATCTTTTATTAAACCACATTTATCAATCGCTCTTGATTAATCACATTCAGTAATTAACTACCCTTAATTACTTCATTAAATAAATTAATTACTCCTTAATTAATTATCTTAATTAATCCCTTGATTAATTATACAAAGTAATTATACTTAAATTACTTCCATTAATAAATCACCATTCAATTAATTACATCCAGTAATTATCATTAATTACTTCACTAAGTAATTACGCTTCATTAATTATATTAATTAATTCACGAATAATGCTAGTTTAAGGTGCTTGCGTGTAGTCATAAATCTTATTTAATCATTGGTTGAGATCGGTTGACTTTTATACTTACCAAATCATCTAGTGATTATCTTAAATTAATTAAACTTAATTAATTAACTTAAATAAATCAAATTACAATGAGTAATTAATTCCTTAATTACTTTCATTAAGGAATTACACTTAAGCAATTTCACAAATGATTATCCTTAATCTAATTAATTATTAAATTAATCACATTAATTAATTATATAATAATCTCAAGTTAATGACCTTCATTAACAACTAACAATTATTTAATTACTTTTCTTAAGTAATCAAACTTAGATTAATCATTATTAATTACAAATTAATTAGTCTGTAATTACCCATTAATTAATCTCTAATTATATAATTAATTAAGTGTTAACAGTAACTTAATTAATCCTTAATTACTTGAATAATTAATCTTTAATCATTAATTAAAATTTAATTAATAATCCTTAATTACAAATTAATTATTCCTTAATTAATTAATCAAACTTTAATTAATTAATTTAAACCTTTAATTACTTTTTTAATTAATCCAAATCATTAATTAATTAAATAAGTAAATTACCCATTTTAATTATAAATCAATTATTTTAATGAATCACAAATCATTAAATTCTATTTAACTTTAAGATAAAACATTTCTTACTTAATCAAAGCATTTAAAAACAATTTGCTTTCAAATTTACTTTTAAATTTCATTTTAAATTTAAGATTTAAAATGAACACAAATATAACTTTAACAAGGTTTAAAACACAATTTAAAGACCTTTAAAAATCTCATGTTAAGGAAATACTTATTTTATAAAGAGTTTTAAAGAATTTAAAAACCAAATCCACTTTAAATTCAAATCATATTTAAATATACTTTAACAGTCAAAGTTATTTAAAACATTTTAAATTTTAAAAACTTTCTTTTATCTCAAAACTAGGATATAAATTTGATTTGAATCCAGATTTAGACTTTGATTTAAAACTTTACTTTACAACTTAAAACTTCATTTTTAATTTCAAACCAAATACACTTTAAACACTAAAAGTTGTTAAAACCATTTAAATTTCAAAAAACTTAAATTATTTCAAATCTAAGATTCAAATTAACTTAAATCCAGATTAAACATTAATTTAAACTTAATTTAAACTTTGCTTTACATTTACTTCAATTAATTTTTTTTAAAACAGATCAGGTTTGAAAGAAACCTGTAACCAAATTTTAACCTGAACCACACATCAATTTGCTTCGAGCAAAACCCCACAACGCTTTGAGTCAAACACTCGAATCACTTGAGAATCACTTGAGTACGCTACACCTACTTCAATCCCAAACTCCATCGTCTACCCAAACAAATAATGCCTGAATGCAAGAGTGCACCGTGCACATGTACGGTGGCTCCGACCACCTACGGTCATCTTCGCGGCCTTCCTACAATCGACGATCATCACCTAAGACCATCTGTACACCAATCCCATCGATTCATGCATGAAATCAAAATCGAGTACTCGAAAAAAAAACCAAGAAAAGAACTCCCACCTAGAAATCCCTCGTTCACGCGCTTCCGACCATTGGAGCGACAGCAATTCCCGCCACACATTCGCCAACCACTATACTTCCATTTCCCAGAACCCCAAGAAACTCGATCTACTAGTGAAGACGAGCCGATCCAAAAAAATCCAACCTAGTTAAAACTAGGGTTCCAAAACAAAATCGAACACCACCTTCATCATAGTGTTCTGATCATCGTCCAAATATTTTTCCTATCATCTATGATCACTCCACTATCATCACTGAAAATCCCAACATCCCAGATCCTCGAGATCATCAGAAACATCCAAATTTACATTTTCATTTCAACCCAGAACTGCTCTCTCAAAACTTAACTAAAAATTATGATTCTGATTTTAAAAATCATGTTTTAGTTTAGGTATTCGATTGATAATTTTGAATTTATAAATTATTATGTTTGAGTTTTTACTTTTATAGAGCATGCACTGATGTTTTAAATTTACAGAGGCAATACACAATTGTTTTTACTTAAACAAATTTTTAAACTAAAATCCAAGATATAACAAACATATTTTTTTCAAGACTTAAGTCTTAACACATATTAGATCAAGAGCAAGTGAATTTTGATTTGATCTTGAGCCTAGAATTAGAATCAGAGAGCAGAATCCAAATACACAGCATGCAAACCAATATATTCATATATATACACACACACAGAGCTATACTTATAAATATATTCACAAACTCATTTGTTTCAGAGATAAACATGTAACATAATTATATACTTAAAATTTAAAATGGTAATGTTATTCACAGTTTTTAAGGGTGAAGAACAGAGCACCAAATTTGAAAATGCTTTTAAAGCCTTTAAAACTGAAATGCCATTTCTTCCTTGAATCTGATTTAAAACTTGATTTGCCGAACAAAGCTTGCTACTGGATTTTGAATTGTTGTTGATGAATGTCTTTATTATTGAGATGATTAATATTTTGTTAAGTTGAAAGCTTGTTTCAAATTACAGGATTAAAACATGCAGGCTTTGATTTGATTTTTGGTTTGAGGAGAAATTTCCAGATTTTTTTTGATTTGAACATGATTTTGGGTTTGAGAAGTTTGGTTACTGATTTTATTTTGAATTTTGATTTGTGGATTTAAGGGAGTGATTTACAGATTGAAGAAGAATCTTTGCAACTTGAATTGAAAATGAATTACAGCATTACAATTCTTAGGTTTAAGAACTTAGTCCAAGCTTTTGTTGTTTTAGGTTTTGATGAAGTGTTTTACAGATTTTGTTTCTGATTTTGAAATGAATTACAGATCTGATTTTGGAAAATGATTTACAATTTTTGATCTAAGATTGCTTTCATTTTCCTTGATTAGAAATGAGATTAGGAAAAGAAAAAGAAATGAAAGATGTTTTGTTTATATAACTTAATTTATGGTTAAATAAAAATCAAAGAAAAATGAAAATTAAAACATGACTCTTTTCCTAAATATTAACATCTGTCATATACCTTAATTTATTAGCTAACATATGTCTTTTAGATTAATTAGCATTCATAATTAAAGTTTTAATATAAGATTATGCTTAATTAATTAGTTTATAAATACTTATTTATATGTATAGATAATTTTAAAAGAAATAAACCAATTATATTTATAAAATGAAAGTTTATACATATATTTAAAAATCCAAAACAATTTAAAACCTATATTTTGAATTCCAAAACTTCAAATTCAAATTTAAGTTCAAATCACATTCTAAAATTCAATTTTAAAATCAGTTATATATATAATTCAATATGAAATAACAATGCTATTTTATTAGGCTATATTTAAAAAAAACCTTTTTGTTAATTAATTTAAATTTAACTTAAGCTAAAATCATTTTAAACAAATTTACACTTACCTTAACAATCTAAAACCATATAGTTATTTATTAAATAGGTCTGAAAAGCTTAATATTAAATAAAATCAAATTACCAAAAATATTAGAATTAGAAAATATACTTCATTTGTTAAATTTAAAACAAAGCTTATCTATTTACAAATATATATACATTATAAATAGAAAACATTTTAACTAGCTTTTTAAAAGATAAAATCTACCAATTAAATATTTACTAAAGGAAGATTATTAAATCAATTCAAATATTATTAACAAAAATATCAAATCAATTTAATTTTTAAATACCGATTATTATATTGATATTGTCCAAAATTCCGGGTCATTACATTCCTCTCCCCTTAAAAGAATTTCATCCTCGAAATTTAAAAGCAAAGGTAATTTAATAATCTATCTAAGATTTAACTTTAAATCACAAGCATATATTATCAATCATATACTAACAACCATAACAACCAATTCACCCAATCAAACAAAACTAACTATCCATACAAAATTATGGATAGAATTTCCTAGAGTTTCCCAGGTATAAATACCAGGATACTCGCTTTACAGAATCCAAACAATCTATACTACTAAGCTAAAGAGCTCCTATACAACTAGATCTACAAAAGTAAAATTGGATATTAGACCACAGACAAGTCTGACTCAACAACCAAATCTCCTGACTACTGGTTTCCAAAACCAGAGATGGATCATACACGTACTCCCTTAGAGATACGTGAAACTCATCGAATCCCAGTTATCCAAACTGGTAATTCAATCCTGAAAACCAAACACTTATCCTCACAAGAACACAGAAAAGATCCAAAACACCTCAGAGCTAGCTTCCCAGTCTTACCCAAATTTATAGCTCCCTTAGATCGGAGAAAACTTATCCAAAACCAAATCTCCGACTCCGAAATCCAAATTTCTTCGTCTCTTATCCTCCAAACTCTTCCGATGATCCAGGTCTGCCTATATCCTTACTGATCAGCTCTACCTTCGTTGATGCCCTTCGAAACAAACTGGACCAAAACAACCCATCAAAATGATCTTCCCAAGATCAACCAAAAACCAAGAACAAACTCTACTCCTCAAACATCAGAAGACAGAACTTACTTCTCCTATCTGGAAAAAATAAAACAAAAGCACTCACAAACTCCTTCCGCTGCACAACTCTGATCTGGAGTAGATGAAAATGCTGATGAAGAACACGAGCACAGACTAGACAACACATCCCAGAAATATGGTTCATCGAACCCATAAAGAAAACTCAGAAGTTTCACAAAATCTAGCTGCTTCACCAAACTCAATCTCTAGGAACCATCCTTCTACTAATTGAACCACCAGTACCACTTGTGGAATCCTAGTCAACAAGAAAAATCAACCTCCAGATGTGGACAACCTTTGACTTTCCTGAAAACATCTGGAAAAATCTCTGATAACCCAAGAGAACACTCAACCTATCGCAAGTCACTTTTGCGATCAACCCAGCCTAATTTCCAAAAAAACCGTTCTCTCTTTACCAATCAGAACAGCTTATGCTTAACTAATCAATTTATCAAGAAATGAATCCACTCTGCTGCTTCTGAACTCCACTTTCAGAAAAACTGCTAGGCCAGATAACATCCTTGCTAGCACATAGAACACTCCGAGCTACACTGCCGACATAGATGCCAAAGACTTCCTAGACCAAAGCTCTTCGAGAAACTCGGACCTAAACCAAACAAAAACACCCTGCAGAACTCAACCACAACACCGAAGCAGACATACTTCTTTAAACTTATTCCAATGAAAACATCTTCAGAGACATCCATAGTCACTGCATCTCATCATGTAGCTACTACTACTTCCTGAGGTTGCCAAAATACCATCACTTGCTTCTGCCTAACCGACAGATCCAAACTCTACTCATCCAACTCTGCACTTCAAAGATGGACTCTGAACCTTAACATGGTTCCTTCAGAGATCGATGCAATCCTTACACCTCTGCAAAGCTCACTCGAGACGGTAATAGGTCTACAGTCTCGACAAAACCACTTCCAACCTCAAAAATTCAAACTCCAACCAATGGTAGTCGTGTTACACACACCACTACCTTATCTATCTTTATAACTTACATTGGAAAACCCGAACAGGTAACCCAACAAATTGGTAGAAATATACATATACATATACATATACATATACATACATATATATATATATATATCAAAATTACAAGTATGCTCTTTCAAAAAAGAAAATCACTCCAAAGCGTAGGTATTCACTCAACCTAGCGCTCTGATACCAAATGAGACGACCCGACTATTTCTCCATAGAAAGTCGCATCATCTTTAAGAAAGAAAGGGATATAAAAGAGAAAATAAAGAGAAGAAAGAAAGAACAACATTAGAATCGCAACGGTGGAACGAATAAATTATATTAATAACATAAGTATTACATAATATACAACATCAATCAGAGTTACACAGACAATACATCACATACTAGACAGTTATAAACACCTGTCTAGTTATTACAACTCAATGCAATACAAAGAAACCACTCAGAGATACCAACACAGCGGAACACTATATATATCTACAGCGCTGAAGCCTCCTGCTCCATTTCTCCTCCATAATTCGTCAAAGCTAACCTGAATCCCTTGGCTACTCGTAAAAATTTGAGTACCCAAGAGTTTAAGAAAACAGAAATAAACTCCAGGTCAGACATGGGTCTGGTGTGAGCAAAAGGTTAAGGTTGCTTAACTTTGAAAAACACTTGAAAACAAAAGGTATCACGTAAGACTTCTCACACATAAACATGGGTAAGTTTTTACCTTACGCTAACCAAAACATTTGATAGGAAATTCGGTGATATTATAATAGGGTCTACGGTTTTCAAGTAAAAAACAAAAATAGCTGGAATGCTTGCATCTCACATTCCAACATAGTTGGGCACAACTAATACGTACTGCACTTATTGGAGATTGGATTCCATACAATGGCAGGGCTACTGGGGTACTGCCCGTCACAGTACGTGGTCTAGATCAACGTACTGAGGATCCACCCTAAATCCCCTACAACACTAGGCTGGAACCATCCCTTACTGGACAGTCCCGAACAAGACAACCCCGCAGTTGTGATGAGCAACCGCACCACACAGCCAAAATAAAAAGGGACATTTAGACAGGGGTAAATCTCGTCCTACTTGGGCATGACCCACTTAGCCTTGCTGCATCTCCCCTGTTTTAGCCATTCTCGGTTAATGAGGCTTGAGGCTACGATTACCTTACCAGAACACATCACTTATAATGCTCATCGTCCACCTGACGATGTTCTAAAAGCATTCAATCCATACAAGTTCATTCTGGGTTCGAACGAAACTGAAGGCATTATCTCGTTAAACTCATTTTGGAATCACCCTCAAGAGTTAACAACAATAAACCTTGCACGCTGAATCTACATCTTCACTTGAGATTCATGACCTATCGTTAATTTGGATCGATATGGTTTTCGGATATCGAAATCTGGAAACCCGATCCCGGTCTCATCGAAATCCAAAACGCCATCTTTTAGGTCCAAGTTGTTTTAAAGTTTAAAACAATTCAGTTCAATTCAATTTCATTATCTACATACACACAGATAGGTAATTCACATATCACAATAGATAACCAACATTATCATCAGAAATAGATAATGATCATCACAAATAGATAATTCACATTATCATCATACTTCAACCAAGCATCCATATCACACAACATCACTTATCTCCATTTGAGATCTCAAACCATTAAAGGCAACAAAATCATCCATCCATACATAAGCAAGGAATTAATTAATCACACTATAATTAATTTACAATGAATTAAATTAATTACTTCATCTCCAATAAATTAAATTAATTATTTTCATCACATAAATCCTGCTTACTTAAACATTAATTAATTATAAATCAATCAATTAACCATTCTATAATCAGACATCTTAATTAATCCCCCTTGATCAATTATCTTTTAATTACATTCAAGTAATTATCCTTTAATTAATTTCACACGTTAATTATTCTTAACCATTAATAGTAATTAACCTTTAATTACATCATTAATTAATTAACTGTAATTAATTACATTCATCCTTAACTAATTACATTAATTAAGTTCTTTAAAATCACTTATCATTGATTAACTATCCTTAATTAATCAACCCTTAATTACATCATTAATTATATTAATTAATGATCCTTAATACTTCTTTAATTAATTATTCTATTGAAATTAATTAATTACATTAAGTAATTAACCTTTTATCAAACCATATTTATTAATCACTCTTGATTAATCACATTCAGTAATTAACTATCCTTAATTACTTCATTAAATAAATAAATTACTCCTTAATTGATTATCTTAATTAATCACTTGATTAATTATACAAGTAATTATACTCAAATTACTTCCATTAATAAATCACCATTCAATTAATTTCATCCAGTAATTATCATTAATTACTTCACTAAGTAATTACACTTTATTAATTACATTAAGTAATTATATTTACCAAATCATCCAGTGATTATCTTAAATTAATTAAATTTAATTTATTAACTTAAATAAATCAAATTACAAAGAGTAATTAATTCCTTAATTACTTTCATTAAGTAATTACACTTAAACAATTTCACAAATGATTATCCTTAAATTAATTAATCTAATTAATTATTAAAATTAATCACATTAATTAATTATATAATAATCTCAAGTTAATGACCTTCATTAACAACTAACAATTATTTAATTACTTTTCTTAAGTAATCAAACTTAGATTAATCATTATCAATTACAAATTAATTAGTCCTTAATTACCAATTAATTAATCTCTAATTATATAATTAATTAAGTGTTAACGGTAACTTAATTAATCCTTAATTACTTGATTAATTAATCTTTAATCATTAAATAAAATTTAATTAATAATCCTTAATTACAAATTAATATTTCCTTAGTTAATTAATCTTAAACTTTAATTAATTAATTTAAACCTTTAATTACTTATTTAATTAATCCAAATCTTTAATTAATTAAATAAGTTAATTACCCAATTTAATTATAAATCGATTATTTTAATGAATCACAAATCATTAAATTCTATTTAGCTTTAAGATAAAACATTTCTTACTTAATCAAAGCATTTAAAAACAATTTGCTTTCCAATTTACTTTTAAATTTCATTTCAAATTTAAGATTTAAAATGAACACAAATATAACTTTAACAAGGTTTAAAACACAATTTAAAGACCTTTAAAAATCTCATGTTATGGAAATACTTATTTTATAAAGAGTTTTAAAGAATTTAAAAACCAAATCTACTTTAAATTCAAATCATATTTAAATATACTTTAACAGTCAAAGTTATTTAAAACATTTTAAATTTTAAAAACTTTCTTTTATCTCAAAACTAGGATATAATTTGATTTGAATCCAAATTTAAACTTTGATTTAAAACTTTACTTTACAATTTAAAACTTCATTTTTAATTTCAAACCAAATACACTTTAAACACTAAAAGTTGTTAAAACCATTTCAAAAAACTTAAATTATTTCAAATCTAAGATTCAAATTAACTTAAATCCAGAATTATACATTAATTTAAACATAACTTAAAATTTTCTTTACATTTACTTCATTTAAAAAAAAAAATAGATCAGGTTTGAAAGAAACCTGTAACCAAATTTTAACCTGAGCAACACATCAATTTGCTTCGAGCAAAACCCCACAACGCTTCGAGTCAAACACTCGAATCACTCGAGAATCACTTGAGTACGCTACACCTGCTTCCATCCCAAACTCCATCATCTTCCCAAACAAACAAAGCCTGAATGCAAGAGTGCACCGTGCACATGTACGATTGGCTCCGACCACCTACGGTCGTCTGCTCGGCCTTCCCACAATCGACGATCATCACCTCAGACCATTCGTACACCAATCCCATCGATTCATGCTCGAAATCAAAATCGAGTACTCAGAACAAAAACCTAGAAAAGAACTCCTACCTGGAAACCCCTCGTTCATGCACCTTCGACCATTGGAGCGACAGTAATTCTGGCCACACATTCGCCAACCACCATACTTCCATTTCCCAGAACCCCAATAAACTCGATCTACCAGTGAAGATGAGCCGATCCAAAAAACCAACCTAGTTAAAACTAGGGTTCCAAAACAAAATCGAACACCACCTTCATCACAGTGTTCTGATCATCTTCCAAATATTTTTCCTATCATCTATGATCACTCCACTATCATTACTGAAAATCCCAACCTCCCAGATCCTCGAGATCATCAGAAACATCCAAATTTACATTTTCAGTTCAACCCAGAACTGCTCTCTCAAAACTTAACTAAAAATTATGATTCTAATTTTAAAAATCATGTTTTAATTTAGGTATTCGATTTATAATTCTAAATTTATAAATTATTATGTTTGAGTTTTTACTTTTATTTAGCATGCAATGATGTTTTTAATTTATAGAGACAATACACAATTGTTTTTACTTAAACAAATTTTTAAACTAAAATTGATGATATAACAAACATATTAGACTTAAGTCTTAAAATAGATTGGTTCAAGAGCAAGTGAATTTTAATTTGATCTTGAGCCTAGAACAGAGCACGAAATTTAAAATTTAAAATGGTAATGTTACTCACAGTTTTTAAGGGTGAAGAACGGAGCACCAAATTTGAAGTTGCTTTTGAAGCCTTTAAAACTGAAATGCCATTTCTTCCTTGAATCTGTTTTAAAACTTGAGTTGCCGAAGAAAGCTTGCTACTAGATTTTTAATTGTTGTTGCTAAATGTCTTTATTATTGAGATGATTAAGATTTTATTAAGTTGAAAGCTTGTTTCAGATTATAGGATTAAAACATGCAGGCTTTGATTTGATTTTTGGTTGGAGGAGAAATTTCTTGTTTTTTTTTTATTTGAACATGATTTTGGGATTGAGAAGTTCGGTTACTGATTTTGTTTTGAATTTTGATTTGTGGATATGAGGGAGTGATTTACAGATTGAAGAAGAAGCTTTGCAACTTGAATTGAAAATGAATTATAGCTTTACTATTTTCCGGTTTAAGAACTTAGTCCAGGCTCTTGTTGTTTCAGGTTTTGATGAAGTGTTTTACAGATTTTGTTTCTGATTTTGAAATGAATTACAGATCTGATTTGGAAAAAGATTTACAGTTTTTAATCTGAGATTGCTTTTATTTTCTTTGATTAGAAACGGGATTAGGAAAAGAAAAAGAAATGAAAGATGTTTTGTTTATATAACTTAATTTATGGTTAAATAAAAATCAAAGAAAAATGAAAATTAAAACATGACACTTGTCCTAAATATTAACATTTGTCAAGTACCTTAATTTATTAGCTAACACATGTCTTTTAAATTAATTAGTATTTATAATTAAAGTTTTAATATAAGATTACGCTTTATTAATTAGTTTACAAATACTTATTTATATGTATAGATAATTTTAAAAGAAATAAACCAGTTAAATTTATAAAATAAAAGTTTATACATATATTTAAAAATCCAAAACAATTTAAAATCTACACTTTGAATTTCAAAACTTCAAATTCAAATTCAAATCAAATTCTTAAATTCAATTTTAAAATCAAGTTATATATATATATATACAAATTCAATTTGAAATAACAATGCTATTTTACTAAGCTATATTTAAGAAAACAAAACAAACCTTTTTGTTAATTAATTTAAATCTAACTTAAGCTAAAATCATTTTAAACAAATTTACACTTACCTTAACAATCTAAAACCATATACTTATTTTTTAAATAGCTTTGAAAAGAATAATATTAAATAAAATCAAATTACCAAAAATATTAGAATTAGAAAATATACTTCATTTGTTAAATTTAAAACAAATCTTATTTATTTACAAATATATGTGCACTATAAATAGAAAACAATTTAATTAGCTTTTTAAAAGATAAAATCTACCAATTAAACATTTACTAAAGGAAGATTATTAAATCAATTCAAATCTCATTAACAAAAATATCAAATCAATTTAATTTTTAAATACAAATTATTAAATTGATATTGCCCAAACTTCCGGGTCATTACAAAATCAACTATTTTTTGAATCTCAAAACCAAACCCAGTTTCGCAAACCGTTCCAATTTAATACAATTTGGCAGCAATTCCTCTCCTGGAAACTCGAAAATGAATCTCGATGATGCGGCTGTCATTACCGAAATTATTTTCCGACGACTAAAAAGAGTTTAATGCTTTTACTTCCATCAAAAACATTTCAAATATTTTTAAATTTTAAATCTCATCAGATTTCATATCCAATTCAAAAGTATTTCCCAAGTAATTTCACTACTATTTCTCCAAAACCTTTGAAATCATTTTCAAACTAAAAAGGAATTAAATTTTCAAATTCCAAATCCTTTCAACTCATATTCAAACATTACTCTGGAATTTTTTTTAATTATAAATCACATTTATAATTTACATTTCAAATTCCATTCTAATAATGAATTTATTTCCTTAACCTTTGATTATTATCTTAACTTCTTATCCAATTTCACACTTAAATGATAGTAATTTAATATTATCACTTCCTAACAAGTAGGCAACCATATACTATAATAATTTACAATAAAATTATTATTTTTTATATATAAAAATAATTTGGGTAAAATTATTTCATTACCCTGATCTAAAACAATATTGTGTCAGTTTTTCTTGTTTAAGAGTGTAGAAACCCCTATCGATGATATGGCGTCCCACATATCGACCAGAATCCATAAACACTCACCCGATAAGTCAACACAATATAAAAACAATTTTTATATTCACTAACAAATGCGTGCTCATATCTATTTATGCACTCAAACTCATTCTAGATTACTAAAGACTCTATTTATAACGAGTAATCCCCACCAGAGCCAAGGTTCTCACTTAACCTTCAGCTATGATACCAATCTGTAATGACCCTATTTTTCGACCACCGAAAATCGACATCAATACGTCCATTGTACCAAATGTCGAGCAAACGAATTCCGGAAAACTTAACCATTAGGACTAAAGAAGGAGAAGGTAGAAGAAGAAATTGAAACAATATCAGAATCTCACAATCGCAACGGAACAATATATAATAGATAAATGACCGATCTTTAAACAAAAAGAATTATATCAGTTTATACATTACATCATCAGAGTACAATACAACCAACCCAATTTAGGACGGTTATAATACCTCGTCCTTCTAAAGTTGAGTATATAGCTTACTCTACACAGCGGAAATATAAATCCACAGAAATATGCCTCGTTATCCAGCTCGTCTCTTGAGCTCCACAGCAGTCCATCTAGAATCTGTGCTCTATAATACTCGGTCTAACCCGAGCATTATAGTTAAATAACGGCCAAGTCGGTCTGGGAAACCAGCGTGAGAAAACACACTCAATTGGATTATTAAAGTTTTCAAAATCATTTGAAATCAAAGGTATCTCGTAAGACCACGCCACAAATAAACATGCCGGGGTTTTACCATACGATAACCAAAACATTTCTTATAGAATCCTCTGATATTATGGTAATCTCTATATACAAGTAATTATATTCAAATAGCCGAAATTGTTACATTATTAAATTCCAACAATACTAGCCACAAAGTAGGTTCCACAAACAAAACCATAAAGGCGCGTAGGGAGAATGGTTTCCATCAATGGAAGGCTACTGGGGTACCGCTCGTCACAGTACGTGGTCTAGATCACCGTACCGAGGATCAATCCTGATCCCCTACATCAAAAGACCAGAGCTACCCCTTACTGGATAGTCCGAATAAGATCACCCTACGGTTGGCATCAGCAATCGCCCACACAGCCGAAATAAAGGGACCTCTAGACAGGGGTGACCTTATCCTAATTGGTTGCTAGCCACTTAGCCTTGTGTGCACCTTCCCAGTTTTAGCAATTTCCATTTGATGAGGCATGAGGCTTTGCATTACCTTTTAGCACACATTCACTTAGAACGCCCATCGTCCTCCTGACGATGTTCTGAAAGCATTCATCCATACAAGTCAGTTTCGGGTTCAAACGAAACCGAAAACACTGCTCCTATTACATCCATTTTGGAATCACCCTCAGGATTAGTAGCGACTAGCCTTTGCACTTCACTGCTCCATCTTCGAGTCCAAACTCTTGTCTTCCTCACGAAAATGTTCAAACAGGATCGAAGTGGTTTTCGAGAAATAAATCTCGATCTCGGTCACTTCAAAGCGATCAACGCATTGGCCAATATTGATAGTCGTTTATTTAACTATCAAATAACATTCACAAACAACCATCAGACTTTAAATAATTTTCCAAATTATTTTTTCAAAATATCCTTGCAAGATATATTTCCACTCTTCAACCCTTTGAAAAATAGGTTTCAAAACACTTTTCTCTCTCGGAAGAAAATTCCCACCTAATTGTTTTATTTTCTCTAAAAATCGCCAAGCCTAAATATTTTAGACCTTTAAAATAATTTAAATCATTTTATCCAAAAATATATATATTCCTAAAACATTTAAAATAAAACTATTTTAAACACTTGAAATAAAAACTATTTAAAACACTTACTATAAAAAACTATTTAAAACACTTATAATATAAAAATATATTTAAAACACTTATAATGAAAAAATATTTAAAACACTTATAATAAAAAATTATTTAAAACACTTATTTAAAAATATACTTTAAAACATTCGAAATAATTCTATTTAAAACACTTTATTAAAAATATATACTTATCTCTCATGTAAAACTAAGGCCAAAATAAAAATTATTTTATAAGGTACAAATGTTAAATAATCATCGTTTAAACCATAGTACCAGCTGAACCCTTAAAATAATTACTACTATAAATAATTTAAATAAATATAACTTCAAATTTCTAAAACAAATTTATAATAATAAAATTTCTCTAAAACGTCCTTTTTAAAACCACTTTAAAATCTCTATCTTATACGTGGAAATCTTTCTTTGAAAATATACTTGGCTTTTCAAGGAAATACACTTTCCTTTCTACACTTTTAAAAATAAATCACTATTTATTTTTAAAACAAATTACCCATTCCTTATAAATTCCGACCATAAATTTATACTTTCGAATATCCACCGATATCTTCTTTCGCTTTATAAACCCAGTTTACGAATTTCGGAGTCTCATCTTCCCTTTAAAAAATAGTTTCAAACACTTAATCAACTTCCAAATTGATTTTCAAAATTAACTCCCTTTTAAAATAAATTCCCTTACTTACTCAATTTATTTCAACCCATTAATTTCAAATTAACTTCTTTATTATGATTCAAAATCTTATTTAAACTGAAATACAAATTTCATACTTTTCCCAAATTTCTTCTTTATCTTTTCCAAATTTAAACCTTGAATTTGAAAATAAATTCTTTATTCCTCTAAATAATATCACTTAAGTTTAAAAATTCATTTATTCCTATTTATTCAAAATCACCTTTCCATACTCGGAATTTATTTATTAGAATTTCAAATCCAACTTTTATCATTTTTCAAATTATTTTTCCAAACCTCTATAATTATTTACCTAAGAATTCTCCCTTTTATTTTCCTTCAAAAATCAAATCTATATATTTTGGATAACTCAATATACCTCTAAATATATTCAATCAAACCATATCATCCAATATTTTCAATTACCAATATAATTTATCATAGATTGTCAAATAAGCCGTATCATAGCATATTAAATAATCTAAATAATTTTAAGGAATCCAGTTGGATCCCTCCAACCTATTTTCCTACATCTATAGATGTTAGCACAACAATTTAAAATACCAATCCCGTTTCCAGGCAGGATATCGCGGTATAAAGGGTCATCCGCTATTATGCGGGGCGCATAGGGTCTCATCCGCAATATAACGCGGGAAATCAATCACTCCAATATATAATATATATACTACTATATATAATATACCACATCCAACAAATTCAATTATTCAACCAAAAAATTAAATTTGACTTTTTAAATTTAAATAAAAATCCAAATGAGTGAGATTAACTCACCTTTGTTTTATTTGCAATCCAATCCAATCTTGCCTTGGTTCCCGATTTTTGACCTTGAATGATAATTTATACGATTTATTAGTATTCGAAATATAAATTGAACCCTTAAGTACCATTTAATAATTCAGTTGGCTGTTGATTTAAATTTTGGACTAATTTTCCTTTATTAAATCTTTTAGTAACAAAAGTGGTTTAGATAAGTCAATTTAAACAATTTAATTTCTGTAATACGTTATTATAAAATAAACTAGTTAAGTGAAAATATGTATATTTATTTTATTTAGGAACTTTTTTAAATTTCCTTTCAAAATCCTATTCCTATATATACATACACACACACACATTTACTATTTAAATTAGAATATGTAAGTGAACATATATCTATATTACCATTTTAAAAATTCCTATCTTTCAAAGCTTATCAATATACATATATAAATATATACCATTCTGTATATAACAGTAATTTATTTTACTGTTAAATATTTTCTACCAGCACTATTAACAATTTCGAAAGAAAGAAGAAATCATGCCCACACGAAAACGCAACTTGCCTCGCTCTTCGTCATCGAGGAACCAAATGCCCATGCCCTAGTTCATGCGGTGTTTCCCCAAATCTTTCTAGCGTGACACCACGAGGCTGCTTGGCCAAAAACAGATCGCCGAGTCCCCCAGTTCGCCTGTGACGACACCCACCTCTAACCGCATGCATCAACTCTAGTAACTCACTTGCTTCCACCTTGCCACGCATCGCCTACCGCCTCCAGATTGATGTTCGCGACCCCTCGATCTTCCCTTCCCTAATCTGCCGCTAGATGAATGAGGTGCCCTAAATAGGATCGGCTCGGATCCATGAGTGTCGAATAAAATTCGGCTGCTCGATTTATTCGTTCGAACGAGTATTAGGGAGAGGGTGCCATTATCCTAATTAACGACCAATTTTTATTCTCGTTCATTACTGGGATTTGGTTTCTAATTCTAAGATTTAACACAGGAAAGAAAATGAAAGACAAAAATGATCTGCCTTTGTTATTCTCTTCGTTATTATTATATTTTTTATTTTAAAAAAACAAAGACTGGGTGGACACGTGTGGATGTGCCCACAGTGAATTGAGGGGAAAGTATATATATTATATTTTAAATTTAAATTCAAATTTAAATCGTCTCAATTCCGCAACTCAAAATCTTGACATCCTATCGAGGCGTGCCGCCGGGCGTTTATAATGTTATACCTCTATTTCGAACGCGATGGAAAGGTTTTGAGTCCTAATTCAATCGTATGGAGAAGGAGGCTTTTTGGACCCATTTATTATATTGAATTTTCAATATAGATTTCAGCGCGTTTATCTACCGTACCGACAAACGATCACTCCAAACAAAAAATTGAAATCTGATTATAATACAATATTACGGATCCAATGAAACTGGTTTCATCGAAATCCGAGACTGTGCCTTGGAAGGCTATTTTAAATATTGATTTAAACAATATACTTCCAAAACTGAGCAAAACACTTTCAAACTCAAATTTAAAACTCTATCATCTCCAACATCATAAATATAAATTTTATAAGCCTTTAAATTATTCTTAAAAAGCTTAAAATTTCAAATTCAACCATTTACCCAATTTCCAATTATTTAATTAATCAATTAATTACTCAATAAATAGTGGCATTTTACATTTCAAGTTGGAATTTAACATTTAAATATTTAAAATCAATTAAATATTCCAATTTCAAATGCCTAAAAATTTCGAGTCGTCACATTAAATAATTGTTGGGATTTACCATGACAGAAATGAACGACATTACAAACCAAACATGTTATCATATTGTGATATACTTACCATATACATTAATTGGCAATATTAATTAGTCAACATAGTTAGGAAAGATTAATATATTCAAAATTTATGTCAATGTAATCTGACATTTTTATGAATGAACGTACATGCCTAAATAGGATATTTATGTATATGAAGATTTAGACATCTTGTGAAATAAATATTATGCAAATTATACGGTTAGAAAGGGAAATACTGAACTTGAAGTAAACTAAATATTTTCATTTACCTATCAAAGTAGGTGACAGTATGGCACATAGCAAAACCTATAAAAATGACCATTTATATATTAAAAAAATGCAGAAATTGTACTAGCATTATCAAGATGGAATGACTTATTATTGAAAGTGACAATAACATTGCATAAATAAACAATGAAAGTTTGAACGTATAAAATAAAAGGACCGAAATCCTACTCACCCATGAAAATGAAAGAAGGGGCACACGATCTCATCCCTAAGTAGATACAAAATGTCAAATTCCATGTTGCTAGGATTCCGGTTTGTTAGATTCTCCAACGATGAGTCCAGGTCGACTGATAATGTTGATTTGTGAAGCTTTTGGTGAAGAAGGGGACATGTCATTTAATTTTTTATAAGAATTGATTAAAAATTAGAGGGGTTTGCCTCAGATTTGTAAGCAATGTTGAAAGCCAAAGATTCAATTTTTAGACGATATTATCAAAGCGATTCTATGTTTCGATCTACTAATTCTTAGGAGATGATGGTGGCAGTGTGGAAAAGCCACAGATCGAGGGGGACCTAAGTATTTAGGATGGAAAAAAAAGTGGAAGGGAAGAGGCGGTATGTTGAAATAAGAATAGAAAAAAATTGCGAGGCTATGAAAAAAGGAGGAGGGGGACTTACGCAAAAGAAAAGAGTAAAATTAAGATCGCGACTATTGAGTTTGAAGAATGCGACGTTTGATTTCATAATTTCTGTGGAGGCTTCTACGAGCTTGAAATATAATCCATTAATAATATAATAGTGTAGATAATGATAGGTATCACGAGAATCTAAATAAAACAACCAAGTTGATGACCCACAAAGGCACGTGATTACATAGACATTCACGAAGGAAAAGACATTACACATGAAATGTTGAAAGCTTGCAAAAGAAAATAATAAAAGAAAACAAATGAAATGGCAGCTCATATGATAACACACGATTGTACGCAAAACTGATAGTACACGAGACTTGATTACACATTTAGATTTATACCAGCTCTCATTGGCAGCAAAGGTGGCGTGTGTGTGTCCTGAAAACAAAATAGAGAAAATAGGGCAGCTCTCGTATGGGTTGAGTTGAACATATGAAGACAGTATGTAAGTGGGACAGCTTGAATAAATGAACATACATATGAAGGATAATGAACATACTCACGAAGGCATAGAACAACTCAACACATGATGGTTTTGAAAGTTCATGTTGGAAATAAAGGAAACATACACGCGATGGCTGCTGTTCAACTTGCATGCGAAAGTTAATAGTTTTACACCTGAATTGTTAGCACATGGAATATATATAGCACACAACGGCTTCAAGTCATGGCACGCGAAGGCTTCGTGGCTATCATGCGACAACTTCGATTTGTAACGTAGAAAGACCTAAGGATGCTAACCCATGAAAGTTAATGCAAGTGAAAACTAAGGAATGTCCTAATACATGATAGCTATAGGATATCCAATTATGTGATAACCAGACATAATTCACGACGACTATGAAATAGCAAATATACAATATTTAAATGCAACTTGTAATAGTTGAGAAACCAAATTTTTCTGCATTAAATATCGGGTACCTAGGACACTTTGAAATATAGTTTCCAACTATTATTGAACTATTTTATAGGAATGAAATAAAGAAAAGATTTTATAAGTTAATATTATGTAAACTTTTTTGAAATGAAGAGAGCTTAGAAAAGCTAATAAATGTTAGGGTATCATTTAGGTAAAGGATAAATATGTTTTATTTAAGAATGTATAGAGTAAACAACTAATGAATGAAAGAAAAGGGTAGAACCATGATCGTAAACGTATACCAAATCATAGAGTTATTGGATGGTAGAGTGCCATGACTGTCAGTCAAAAATCCAACAAAATATGTGTGATATCCTAGAATTTCAAGGGAATTTAAAATGTGATAATCTCTTAATTAATAATTTATAATTGGTAAATTTCATATTTTAGAAGCTAATAAAATTGTTTTCTATTTATAATATATATATATAGGTATATATATTGTAAATAGGAAGTCCTGGATTCAAATAAACAAAAGAAATGTTTTCAGATCGTAATATATATGAACGTATATAGTATGATTTGAAGCTATGATTAAATTCAATTTAATATTTTTCAAAGCTATTTAAAAAGTGGCAAAATTATAATTATTCACAAATTTAATAATGTGTTGTTTGAATATATATGTATATATATGTATTTAAGTTGGTTTTAAATAGAATAATTAATTTAAAATTTAATAATGTGTTTATTTAAATATAAATATATTTGAGTTGATTTTTAAGTTGGATTTTAAATTAAATTTGAATTTAAAATTTGAATCTTTAAAGATAATTATTTTAAAATATTTTGAATACAAATATATGGATATGGTTTTTATTAAAATAGGATTTGTTTTATATTATTTTCTTTAAAAGAAATTTATTTATATAAATTCATAAAGTATTCATTTAATAGTAAATAAATACAAAAGTTATATATTTACATTTATAAACGGATTAAATAATTTTATATGATTTTATTTATAATCTAATGGGATTTTAATTATTTTATTTCCTTTAAAGGTTTTATTTATCTAAAAATAAAAAAAGCATTTACAAATTAATAAAAGTACTTATTTAATTAGAAAATTTATTAAAAAAGCTTTTAAAATCATTTAAAAATAATAAAAAATGAATAAATACACGTGTTAAGTTATAAACCTCTTTAATAACATGTGTTAGCATATTTAATAGGGTAAGAGACAAGTGTCATTTCTTTTATTTTCTTTTTCTTTAATTCTAATAAATCATAATAAACACTTTATAAACATCCATCTTCCTCTTCATTTCTTTTTCCATCTTTTCTTTTCAAAAGCAAGTAAACAACCTGTAAAATTTTCATCCAGAGAAAATGCAAAACTTGAACCCTGTAATTCATTTCCAAACCAAAATACAAGCCTGAAAGCATCCCTCAAAACATAGATCAAACACTACAAACATTCTTCAAGTTCAAAACCAAAACCCTGTAATCATTTTTCAGATAAAAACATAAGTCTATAACCATTCTCAAACCCAAACAAAAACCTGTAATCATTTTCAAAAGCAAGAAAATCAAAACCATACAAACCATTTATCTTAAGGCCTAAACAAAGATGTGTTTTCAAATGCAACCTAAAACAAGTTTCCAGCTTCAACTTGCATCAATCAAGTCTTGAATCATCTTAGTTTTCAAAGATCATCAAAGAAATTTAGCTTTAAAAGAAAATCAAAGCTAGCTTTCCTATTTTCAAAGTTCATTCCAGTTTTCAAAAACATTTGCAAGTTCCAGGATCAACATCCAAAATCCGCTCTTTGTTTTATTTTCAGGTGAGTAAACATTTAAATTCAAAGTTTAAGTAGATGATTGATTGTTGCTTGTGAAATCTCTGTGATGATGGTGCCTACATGTGTATACATAAGTGTAGAATCTGTATATCATGTGTGCATGTCTGGTTGAATTCATGTTCTTCTCTGTTTTCATATTGTAGAGTTTAAATTTAGTTCAAATTCCATTCTCTCTTCCTCTGATCTCTGTAGTGACTTAGTTTACAAACAATAAATGTTTGTTTAGTCATAGATTAAAACATAAAAATGAATTTAAGTAAAATGTTTGGAAATTTATCTTGAAAAATGGAAAGACAGTAGAATTCTTTAAATTATGTAAAATCAAACTTTGTAAATTGCTATTTCAGGATTACAATTTAAATCTACTTAGAAAGTTAGGATTTTTAAAACTAAAACCACAATTTTTAATAATGTATTAAGTAAGCATATTGGAGATGACTGGAATCTGGTTTTGAGGCTACCTCTGGCGATCAAGGGGTAGTGAGGTCTCGGGGTTTCAACTGGTGATGGAAGGAGTTACGACGAGTTTGGGAAAAATAACTGGAAGAATTCCAAATCGTCGAGGCAATGTTGAGGAGGTGATTAGGTTTTAAAACCTAATTTCGATCGAGTCTGGAAATGTGATTGTGGAGGTGTCTCTGCATCGGATTTGGTTGATGGCTTCATGGATGATCGGAGATGGTGTGACTGTGGTTGTGCATCGTCTGGTGGTCGGAGGCGTGAGTTCGAGGGGAGTTTTGGCCATGGTGTTTGGTTCCAGTTTCAACTAACCTGCTCAATTTCGATCTGTGGTTTGTGATTGTGTATTGATGGTCGGAGTTGGTTGCGACGGCGTTAGGCGATGGGCTGGAGGGATCATCGAAGGCCAGCGGTGGCTCTAGCGATGGTGCATGTGCACGGTGATGATTCTCTTGTCTGTTGTTTTGAGTTGTGGGTTTTTCTGTGAGTTGAACTCGGAGGAGATATCGAGTTTTTGGGTTTCTGTCTCGAGTGGAAGCTTGAGTAGCACTTGAGTGTTTTGTTTAACAAATTTTTAAACTTAAAATTTAAACTAAGTTTTTGAAATAAAGAAAAGAGGAGAACTCGGGTGGCTCTCGAGTGATGTTCGGGTTAGACCCGAAGTAAGATTAAAAACAATTTTCAGAAGTTTTAAAAGTTCTTACAAAAACAAGTTTTCAAAAATAAAGTAAGTTTTAAATTTTGAAATGAATCTTGTTCTTAAAATCTCTTCTTTATAAATAATGTTTTTACGTAATTGATGTGAGAATATTATGTAAATGTTTAACTTGAATTTAATAAGTTAATTCTTATCTTATTTTGAATCTTAATTTAAAATATTTAATAAAGGAAGATTATTTTTAAAGTTAAATGATTTTTTTAAGCTTAATTAATGATTTAATTAAGTAAAGTATATCTTTAAGATAAAATGTTTTAAGGTGTTAATGATAGTTAAGCCATTAAATAAGATAATGTTTTATTTTAAGAATTAATTAAATTTTTTAATGTGTTTAAATTAATTAAGTTAAATAAGAAATTTAAGTATAATTAATTAACTTAATTAATTAATTATAAAGGATTAATTAAGAAATTAATTAAGAGAAATTAATTAATTTAATTAACTAATGATTAAGGATTAATTAATTTATAATTGAAGGGTTATAAATTAACTAATTAAAGGTTAATTAAATTGTATTTAAAATCATTAGTTAGATAATTTGAGATTATTAATTAATGGTTAGAGATAATTAATTAAGTAATTAAGATTGATTAATTAATTCGTAATTGGATATTAATTAATTAAGAAATTAGAGGTTAATTAATTGGTAATTAAAAAGTATTTAATTTAGTTTTATTAATTAATAATTAAGTTTTATTAATAATTAAGAGATTATTAATCTAACTAATGGCTAATTAACTGTTATTAAGGGTTGATTAACTGGTAATTAAGGACTAACTAAGTTTTTAATAAGTTTATTGATTAATAATTAAGGTATATTAATTAATAGTTAAGGAATAATTAATCTATAATTAAAGATTAATTAATTGGTTTATAAGGTAATTAAGGGATGAATTACCCAATTATAATTAAAAGAATGAATGCGATTAATTTAAGTTAGTCAATTTGTTAATTAATTAAAAGATAATCTCTTGATGATTGATTAAGTATGAATACTTAATGAGATTAATAAGTGTAATTACTCAGTGGAAGTAATTAATGGATAATTACTGGATGTAATTAATTAAAGAGAAATTACTTAATGAGAAGTAATTAAAGGATAAATACTTTGTAGAAGTAATTAAGGATTAATTACTTGGTGTAATTAATCAAAGGATTAAGATAATTAATTGAGGAGTTAAATAATTAAGGTAAGTAATTACATGATGGTAATTGCTGTTTATGATTAATTAAGGTTGATTAATGGAAGTAATTAATTAAAGTAAAATTAATTAATGTAATTAATTAAGGATCTGTGTAATTAATTATAGTTAGTTAATTAATGGAAGTCACTAATTAAAGATCATAAATTAATATAATTAATTAATTAATGAGAGTAATTAAGGGTTAATTACTGTAAATGTAAGGATAATTAATTTGTGAAATTAATTAAGGGCTAATTTCTTAATGTAATTAAAAGATAATTAATCAAGGATGATTAATTAAGATGATGATTAATTAATTGGTTTGTGATTAATTAATGGTTAAGAAAGAAAGATTTATAGTGATGGATGTAATTAATTTAATTCATTTTAAATTAATTAGAGATAGTGTGATTAACTAATCTTTGTTTATGGATGGCTGAATGATATTGAATGCCTTGGATGGATTGATATCTCTGATAGAGGATATGTGTTGCTGTGTGACATGGTATGCTCTGTTGAATTGTGATGATATGAATTATCTATTTGTGATAATGTGATTTATCTATCTATGTGAATATAGATAATAAATTGAATTGTTTTAACTTAAACAACTTGGACTTAAAAGATGACGTTTTGTATTTCAATGAGACCGGGATTGGGTTTCCAAATTTGGATATCCGAAAACCACATCGATTTAAATTAAATGTTAGGTCGTGAATCTCAAGTGAAGATGAAGATTCAAAGTGCAAGGATTATTGTCGTTAACTCTGAGGGTGATTCCAAAATGAGTGTAACGAGATAATGCCTACGGTTTCGTTCGAACACGGAACGAACTTGTATGGATCGAATGCTTTCAGAACATCGTCAGGTAGACGATGAGCAGTCTAAGAGATGTGTTCTCTAAAGGTAATCGTAGCCTCAAGCCTCATCAACCGTGAATGGCTAAAACAAGAGAGGTGCAGCAAGGCTAACTGGGTAGCACCTAAGTAGGATAAGATTTACCCCTGTCTAGAGTCCCTTTTTATTCATCTGTGTGGGCAGTTGCTAGCTACAACCACGGGGTTTTCTTATTCGGGACTGTCTAGTATGGGATGGTTTCGGCTTTGCGTTGCAAGGGGTCGGGAGTGATCCTCGGTACATTGATCTAGGCCACGTACTGTGACGGGCGATACCCCAGTAGCCCTGCCATTGTATGGAATCCAATCTCCAATAAGTATCGTACGTTTTACATGTGCCCAACTACGTTGGAATGTGAGATGTAAGCATTCCAGTTATTTATGTATTTTATTTGAAAACCCTAGACCGTATTATAATATCACTGGATTTCCTATCAAATGTTTTGGTTAGCGTAAGGTAAAAACTTACCCATGTTTATGTGTGGGAAGTATTACACGATACCTTTTATTTTCAAAGGTTTTTTAAAGTTAAGGAACTTTAACCTATTTACTCACACCAGAACCATGTCTGACCCGGAGTTTATTCTATTTTTTTCTTAAACTCTTGGGTACTCAAATTTTACGAGTAGCCAAGGGATTCAGGTTAGCTTTGACGAATGCTGGAGGAGATATGGAGCAGGAGGCTTCAGCATGGTAGATATATAGTGGTTCCGCTGTGTTGATCTCTATGTTGATATATGTGTTGTATCTTGAGTTGTAAATAGACAGATCTTTATAACTGTCTTAATTTTAATGTATAAAGATGTGTAACTCTGATAGATGTTTATGATACTATGTAATATCTATGTGATTAATATAATTTATTCATTCTTTTGTGAGATTCTAATGTTGTTTAATTCTTTCTTTCTATCTTTTCTCTTTTCTATCCATTCCTTTCTTAATAATGATTTGTCTTTCCGTGGAGTAAAAGACAGGTCGTTACAGTTGGTATCAGAGCGCTAGTTTGAGTGAATACCTAGGCTTTGGAGTGATTTCTTTCTTGAGACAGCGTATTTGTAATTTTGATATAGTGTGTGTGTGTGTGTGTGTATTTATTTCTACCTATTTGTTGGGTTACCTGTTCGGGTTTTCCAATATGAATTCTAGAGGCAAAAAGGGTAGTGGTGTGTGTAGCACGACTACTAATGGAAGGAGTCTGAGTGTTGAGGTTCGAAGTGTATCTGCCGAGACTGTAGACCTAATACTGTCTCGAGTAAGCTTTGTAGTGCTGTAAGGATTTCACCAATCTATGAAGGAAACCTATTGAGGTTCAGAGTCCATCTTTGAAGTGCAAGTATGGATGGGTAGAATTTGGACCTGTCGGTTGAGCAGAAGCTAGTAATGGTATCTTGGCAAGTTCGGGAAGGAGCAGCTGTGTGGTGAGGCACCATGACTATGAATGTTTTTAAAGATGTTTATTTTGGAGCAAGTTTAAGGAAGTGTGTCTGCATCGGTGATGAGGCTGGATTTAGCCGGGAGTTTGTGTTTGGATTGAGGCCTGAGTTTCTTGAGGAGATGTCTGCCCATCTCTAGGCTCTGTGTGGAATTAGATGATATGGCTTTGAGGTTCGAAGAGCTTTGGTTAGGATGTCTTTGGCATCTGGGGCAACATTGCAGCTCGGAGTGTTCTGTGAACCTGCAAGAAGGTCGTCTGGCTAGTAGTTTCTAGATGTGGAATTCAGAAGCAGCAGAGTGGATCCATTTCTTTGATGGATTGGCTAGATTAGCATAAGATGTTCTGATTGGTAAAGAGAGAAAAATATCTTTGGAAATTGGTCTGGGTTGATTGCAAAAGTGACTTGCGATAGTTGAGTGTTCTCTTGAGTTGTCAGATATTTTTTTTTAGATGTCTTCGTAGAAGTCAAGTTCTTCCATAGCATTTGAAGGTTGAGTTTTCATATCAACTAGGATTTCAGGAGTGATACCGGTGGTTCAGCTAATAGAAGGATGGTTCCTAAAGAAAAGATTTGGTGAAGCAGCTCAGTATTTCATGGAACTTCTAAGTTTCCTCTTTATGGATCTGTTGAACCTTATTTCTGGAATGTGTCGGACTAGTCTGTGCTCGTGTTCATCGACGACATTCTCATCTGCCCCGGATCAGAGTTGTGCAGCGGAAGCAAGATAGCAGCTATTTTAGAGTGGAAGCAACCGGAAGTTGCAGTGTTTGGATTGAGGATTTTTACAGGAAGTTTTCAGGATTTAAGGCCAGATTGGCGAGTGCACCTGTTTTGTCTTTTCCAGATAGGAGAAGTAAGTTGAAGTCTACTGATGATTGTGGAGTAGGGTTTGTATTCTTGATTTTGGTAGATCTTGAGAGGATCATTTTGTTGGGTTGTTTTTGGTCCTGTTTGTTTCAAAAAGCATCAGAGAAGGTTGAGCTGATCAGAAAATATATAGGCAGCCCAGGATCGTCAGAAAAGTTTTATGTTTAAGAGACGAAGGAATTTGGAATTCGAAGTTGGAGACTTTGTTTTTGGTTAAGGTTTTCTCCGATAAAGGGGGCAATAAGAATTGGATAAGACTGGGAGGCTAGCTTCGAAGTATATTGGATCTTTCTGTGTTCTTGTAAGGATTAGTATTTTGACTTATAGGGTTGAATTGCCAGTTTGGAAAACCGGGATTCAATGTATTTCACGTATCTCCAAGGGAGTACATGTATGATCCATCACTAGTTATGGAACTAGTAGTTCAGAAGGATTTGGCTGTTGAGTCGGTCTTGACTGTGGTCAGAGATCTTGTGTAGATGGTAGATCTAGATGAGTAGGAGCTCAGAAGCTTAGTGGTATAGATAGTTTGGATTAAGTAAAGCGAGTATTCTAGTGTCTACACCTGGGAAACTCTGAAAATTTTAGGAAGCTTATCCGGATTTGTATACGGATAGCTAGAAATTGTTTGTTTGGGTAACTTGTTTGTTTGGTTGATAGTGTATGGTTGATATGTATGCTTGGATTGTTGAAATAAAATGAAGCTTTTGGATTATCTTTGTTTTAAATTTCAAGGACAAAATTCTTTTACGGGGGAGGAATGTGATATCCCGTAATTTCAAGGGAATTTAAAATGTGATAATCTCTTAATTAATAAATTATAATTGGTAAATTTCATCTATTAAAAGCTAATAAAATTGTTTTATATTTATATTATATATATATAGGTATATATTTTAAATAGGAAGTCCTGGATTCAAATTAATAAAGAAATGTTTTCAGATCGTAATATATATGAATGTATATAGTATGATTTGAAGTTATGATTAAATTCAATTTAATATTTTTCAAAGCTATTCAAAACGTGGAAAAATTATAATTATTTACAAATTTAATAATGTGTTGTTTGAATATACATGTATACATATGTATTTAAGTTGATTTTAAATAGAATAATTTATTTGAAATTTAATAATGTGTTTATTTAAATATAAATATATTTGAGTTGATTTTTAAGTTGGATTTTATATTAAATTTGAATTTGAATCTGGAATTAAAATTTGAATCTTTAAAGATAGTTATTTTAAAATATTTTGAATATCAAATATATGGATACGGTTTTTATTAAAATAGGATTTTTTTTATATTATTTTCTTTAAAAAAATTATTTTTATAAATTAGAAAGTATTTACTTAATAGTAAATAAATACAAAAGTTTTATATTTACATTTACAAATGGATTAAATAATTTTATATGATTTTATTTAGAATCTAATTGGTTTTTATTTTATTTCTTTTAAAGGTTTTATTTATCTAAAAATAAGAAAAGCATTTATAAATTAATAAAAGTACTTATTTAACTAGGAAATTTATTTCAAAAGCTTTTAAAATCATTTAAGATTAATGAAGAAATGAATAAATACATGTGTTAAGTTATAAACCTCTTTAATAACATATGTTAGCATATTAAATAAGGTAAGGGACAAGTGTCATTTCTTTTATTTTCTTTTTCTTTAATTCTAGTAAATCATAATAAACTCTTTATAAACATCCATCTTCCTCTTCACTTCTTTTTCCATCTTTTCTTTCCAAAAGCATGTAAACAACCAGTAAAATTTTCAACCAGAGAAAATACAAAACTTAAACCCTGTAATTCATTTCCAAACCAAAATACAAGCCTGAAAGCATCCCTCAAAACTCAGATCAAACACGGCAAACATTCTTCAAGTTCAAAATTAAAACCATGTAATCATTTTCAAATAAAAACTCAAGTTTGTAACCATTCTCAAACCCAAACAAAAACCTATAATCATTTTCAAAAGCAAGAAAATCAAAACCCTGGAAACCATTTATCTTAAGGCCTGAACAAAGATGTGTTTCCAAATGAAACCTGAAGCAAGTTTCCAGCTTCAAACTAAATCAATCAAGTCTTGAATCATCCTAGTTTTCAATGATCATCAAAGCAATTCAGTTTTAAAAGAAAATCAAAGCAAGCTTTCCTATTTTCAAAGTTCATTCAGTTTTTAAAATCATTCACAAGTTTCAAGATCAACATCCAAAATATGCTCTCTGTTTTATTTTCAGGTGAGTAAACATTTAAATTAAAAGTTTAAGTAGATGATTGATTGTTGCTTGTGAAATATCTGTGATGATGATGCCATCATGTGTATACATAGGTGTAGAATCTATACATAGGAATGTATTCATGTGCGCATATCTGGTTGAATTCATGTTCTTCTCTGTTTTCATATTGCAGAGTTTAAATTTAGTTCAAATCCATTCTCTCTTCCTCTGATCTCTGTGGTGACTTAGTTTATAAACAACAAATGTTTGTTTATCCATAGATTAAAACTTAAAAATGAATTTAAATAAAATATTTGGAAATTTATCTAGAAAAATGGAAAGAGAATGGAATTCTTTAAATCATATAAAAATCAAACTTTGCAAATTGCTGTTTCAGGATAACAATTTGAATCTACTTTGAAAGTTAGGATTTTTAAAACTAAAATCATAATTTTTAGTAATGTATTGAGTAAGCATTTTGGAGATGACTGGAATCTGGTTTTGAGGTTACCTCTAGCGATTAAGGGGTAGTGAGGTCTTGGGGTTTCAACTGGTGATGGAAGGAGTTACGGCGAGTTTGGGAAAAATAACTAGAAGAATTCCAGATCGTCGAGGCAACGTTGAGGAGGTGATTTAGGTTTTAAAACCTAATTTCTGTTGAGTCTGGAAATGTGATTGTGGCGGTGTCTCTGATGCATCGAGTTGCATCGGATTTGGTTGTTGGCTTCGTGGATGATCGGAGATGGTGTGACCGTGGTTGTGCATCATCTGGTGGTCGGAGGCGTCATTTCGAGGGGGTTATGGCCATGGTGTTTGGTTCCAGTTTCAACAGGACTGCTCGATTTCGATCTGTGGTTTGTGATTGTGTATTGATGGTCGGAGTTGGTTGCGATGACGTTAGGCGATGTGCCGGAGGGATCATCGAACGCTGGCGGTGGCTTTAGCGATGGTGCATGTGCACGGTGATGATTCTCGTGTCTGTTATTTTGGGTTGCGGGTTTTGCTGTGAGTTGAACTCGAAGGAGGTATCGAGTTTTTGGGTTTGTGTCTCATGTGGAAGCTCGAGTAGCTCTTGAGTGTTTTGTTTAATAGATTTTTAAACTTAAAATTTAAACTAATTTTTTGACATAAAAGAAAAGAAGAGAACTCGGGTGCTCTCGAGTGATGTTCGGGTTAGACCCGAAGTAAGATTAAAAACAGTTTCAAAAGTTTTAAAATGTTCTTATAAAAGCAAGTTTTCAAATTTAAATAAAGTAAGTTTTAAATTTTGAAATGAATCTTGTTCTGAAAATCTATTCTACATAAAAATAATGTTATTAAGTAATTGATGTAAGAATATTATGTAAATGTTTAACTTGAATTTGTTAAGTTAATTTTTAACTTATTTTGAATCTTAATTTAAAAGATTTAATAAAGGAAGATAATTTTTTAAGTTAAATGATTCTTTTTAAACTTAATTATGATTTAATTAAGTAAAGTTAATCTTTAAGATAAAATATTTTAAGGTGTTAATGATAGTTAAGCCATGAAATAAGATAATGTTTTATCCTAAGAATTAATTAAAGTGTTTAATGAGTTAAAATTAATTAAGTTAAATAAGAAGTTTATGTATAATTAATTAATTATACTGGATTAATTAGGAAATTAATTAAGAGAAATTAATTAATTTAATTAACTAATGATAAAGGACTAATTAATTTATGATTTAAGGGTTATAAGTTAATTAATTAAAGGTTAATCAATTTGTAATTAATAATCATTAATTAGATAATTTGAGATTATTAATTAATGATTAGAGATAATTAATTATGTAATTAAGATTGATTAATTAATTTGTAATTAGAAATTAATTAATTAAGAATTATAGGTTAATTAATTGGTAATTAAGAAGTATTTAATCAAGTTTTATTAATTAATAATTAATTTTAATTAATAATTAAGAGATTATTAATCTAATTAAAGATTAATTAAAGGCTAATTAACTGTTATTAAGGATTGATTAACTGGTAATTAAGGATTAATTAAGTAGTTATTAAGTTTTATTGATTAATAATTAAGGTTTATTAATTAATAGTTTAGGAATAATTAATTTGTAATTAAAGATTAATTAATTGGTTTATAAGGTAATTAAGGGATGAATTACCTAATTGTAATTAAAATAATGAAGTGATTAATTTAAGTTAATCAGTTTGTTAATCAATCAAAAGATAATCTCTTGATGATTGATTAAGTATGAATACATAATGAGATTAATAAGTGTAATTACTTAGTGGAAGTAATTAATTGATAATTATTGGGTGTAATTAATTAAAGATAAATTACTTAATGGGAAGTAATTAAAGGATAATTACTTTGTAGAAGTAATTAAGGGTTAATTACTTGGTGTAATTAATCACAGGATTAATATAATAAATTAAGGAGTTAATTAATTAAGGTAAGTAATTACAGGATGGTAATTACTGTTTATGATTAATTAAGGTTGATTAGTGGAAGTAATTAATTAAAGTGAAATTAATTAATGTAATTAATTAAGGATCAATGTAATTAATTATAGTTAATTAATTAATGGAAGTCATTAATGAAAGATCATTAATTAATATAATTAATTAATTAATTAATGAGAGTAATTAATGGTTAATTACTGTAAATGGTAAGGATAATTAATTTGTGAAATTAATTAAGGGTTAATTTCTTAATGTTATTATAAGATAATTAATCAAGGATGATTAATTAAGATGATGATTAATTAATTGGTTTGTGATTAATTAATGGTTAAGAAAGCAAGATTTATAGTGATGGATGTGATTAATTTAATTCATTTTAAATTAATTAGAGATAGTGTGATTAACTAATCTTTGTTTATAGATGGCTGAATGATATTGAATGCCTTGGATGGACTGATATCTCTGATAGGAGATATGTGTTGCTGTGTGACATGGTATGCTCTGTTGAATTGTGATGATATGAATTATCTATTTGTGATAATGTGAATTATCTATCTATGTGAATATAGATAATAAATTGAATTGTTTTAACTTAAACAACTTAGACTTAAAAGATGACGTTTTGGATTTCATTGAGACCGGGATCGGGTTTCCAAATTTGGATACCTGAAAACCACATCGATTTAAATTAAACGTTTGGTCGTGAATCTCAAGTAAAGATGAAGATTCTGAGTGCATGGATTATTATCGTTAACTCTGAGGGTGATTTCAAAATGAGTGTAACAAGATAATGCCTTCGGTTTCGTTCGAACACGGAACGAACTTGTATGGATCGAATGCTTTCAGAACATCGTCAGGTAGACGATGAGCATTCTAAGAGATGTGTTCTCTAAAGGTAATCGTAGCCTCAAGCCTCATCAACCGCGAATGGCTAAATAAAAAGAGATGCAGTAAGGCCAACTGGGTAGCACCTAAATAGGATAAGATTTACCCATGTCTAGAGTCCCTTTTTATTCATCTGTGTGGGCGGTTGCTAGCTACAACCACGGGGTTTTCTTATTCAGGACTGTCTAGTATGGGATGGTTTCGGCTTTGCATTGCAGGGGGTCAGGAGTGATCCTCGGTACATCGATCTAGGCCACGTACTGTGACGGGCGATACCCCAGTAGCCCTGCCATTGTATGGAATCCAATCTCCAATAAGTATCGTATGTCTTACATGTGCCCAACTATGTTGGAATGTGATATGTAAGCATTCCAGCTATTTATGTATTTTATTTGAAAACCCAAGTCCCTACTATAATATCACTGGATTTCCTATCAAATGTTTTGGTTAGCGTAAGGTAAAAACTTACCCATGTTTATGTGTGGGAAGTCTTACATGATACCTTTTGTTTTCAAAGGTTTTTTAAAGTTAAGGAACTTTAACCTATTTACTCACACCAGACCCATGTCTGACCCGGAGCTTATTCTATTTTCTTCTTAAACTCTTGGGTACTCAAATTTTACAAGTAGCCATGGGATTCAGGTTAGCTTTGACGAATTCTGGATGAGATATGGAGCAGGAGGCTTCAGCATTGTAGATATATAATGGTTCCGCTGTGTTGATCTCTATGTTGATATCTGTGTTCTATCTTGAATTGTAAATAGACGGATCTTTATAATTGTCTTGATTTTGATGTATAAAGCTGTGTAATTCTGATAGATGTTTATGGTACTATGTAATATCTATGTGATTAATATAATTTATTCATTCTGCTATGAGATTCTGATGTTGTTTAGTTCTTTCTTTCTATCTTTTCTATCCCTTTCTTTCTTAATAATGATTCGTCTTTCTGTGGAGTGAAAGACGAGTCGTTACAATATGACAGGGTTCCACGGTAAGGTTCGGCTTAAAAATCTTTTTAAACTCTACATAAGATTTAAGGCAGGTTGCTAAAACATCTGGGTAGTGTTACAATTATCAATAACTGGCAAAGTTCCAAATATTAGAGTGGTGTTATAAATTAATTCGACGATGTAAATGATAGCGATTCAGGGACTAAGAGATGGTATTGACGCCTAGTAAGGACGCTTGTTAGAAGGAATTTAGAGTGCTTATTTTCAACCACTTAAAAGAGTCAGGGTGGCTTTAGTTAGGATGGTTCCCTTGCGAAAATGAGTTGATATTTTCACCAGGCGACGTTGTGTGAGAAAAAGATTACATTAATGAAGGAAAACCTAAAGAGTTATTAACAAAGTTAGTGATAACTTAATGAAGAAAGCCTAAAAGATAAGGTGATGGATGAATGAATGATTATATGACTTGGTTCATAATTGGATGATAAGTATAGGATATACTTAACTTGAACTAATACATGTGTATGAGTGTATGTATGTAGCACTATATATATATATATATATGACATGGTTCATGGTTGGGTAACAAGTGTATGGTACACTTATTGATTGAATGTATGTGCATGACTGCTTTGATGTAATGTTCATTTACATAATATGATATTATGCTACGACGATGAAGTGAGGGGAAAATTCATTCCGCATTAACAGCGTGGCTCACTTGTACGCTTAGGATAAAGTTTTTACTCATACCAGAATTATTGCCTGACCCGTGTTTTTATTATTTCCTATAAACTCGTGGATACTCATTCGAGTAAGTTAAGTTTATGTTTTAGACATGCATCTCCTTCAAAAGGATGAATAAGATATTGTAGATGAAGCATGAGGCTTGCTATTTAAATAAAAGTATTTTGAAATTTCCACTGGGTAAAACTAGAACTTATACCTGGTTAAGTGTGATGTTGGCATCTTTTATGTGTCGGACACACTCTACAATTATTTTCTTATTATACGTTTACCTTTGCATGGGAACGATTTGGGTTAAAGATGATGTAATAGATTGTGTAAAACAATTTGATGTAATGAAAAAGATATTCAGTTGCTCTGTTTACTTATATTGTGCAAAATAATACTAAACTCACTTCATCGCTGGTAAAAGATTTCGATGATGACTGTAGCATCATCGGCATTCATTCTCGTGTCTTGAAGGGGGGAATGTTATAACTAGGTATCAGAGCTTAGGTTAGAGAAACACCTGAGTAAAAGAGAGCTAAGTATAAGTTAAATAACTAGAAAAAATGAACATCTTAGAGTGGATATAAGCTATATATATATATAACTAATTTGTATTTTGATATAGATATATAGGAGAATATATCTACCTCACTATGGTTGTTTCCACTCTCTTTACTTCCATTTCTTATAAACCTTGCTTATGTACGAGGCTAGAATGGATCTACATAACCGACGTTTGACCGTAGGAAGTTTGCGACCAAAAACTAGTAGAAGAGATAATATTATGCAAACAAATGGCCAAGGAAGGGAAGAGAACCTAGAAATTTGTACTAAAGTCGGTACTTGAATGCCTTCCTAGACTGGAAGTGGAATAGAGGCGAATGCTTTATTATGACAATTTATGATGGAGACAATGAGGCAACAACTAGCTGGACTGTTGAGCTGAGATAGGAGGTAGCAAGTGAAGCAGATTTTCTAAGAAGAACTAATATTTAAAGAGTAGTGGAGGAAAGGAAATCACAAGGAAGGAGCTTACCTTAGAAGTGTTGTACTAGTTGAAAGTGTGTGAGTGTATTTTCAAAAGGTTTAGCTCATAGGTTAGACCAAAACACCGCCCATTTGATTACGTTCTTGCGTGCGGTTAATCCGATTGATGGGTATGACGCTCTCAGGTTAGGTGCACTAACCTTGAATTTGACTTATATGGATATTTATTTGCTTGCGACCCATACATGTTTGACTTCCTTTGTAATGTATGAGGTAATTTCGGATGTGGATTGGTTGGTGTATAATGACGCTAGGATTGCCTTACAGAATCCTAGAGGTGGAGAGAGAATTATGATAGCCACGGATGTAATAGGGAGAAGTTGGGCTTGATGTTATGTGCCAAGGATAATCAAGAGGATTAGATAAGTAGTGTGACGACCACCCCCATACCTCCAATGCTCACATAGCCGAATAATGTGTTGCCGGACCATCCGGTCGGTGTAAGTTGATTGTCAAAAGAAATAATAGAAGTAAAGAAGAGAAATAGAAGAGAAGAGAAGAGAAGAGAAGAAAACATCATACAATCACAGAACCTGTCGTATATCTCACAGTGCATTGAATAAAATATAGTTTTCATTACAGACAAAATACAGTCAAGATAGTAATAACTGAATAAACCACAAAATCAGAGCACACAAATCCATATAGTTATACAAAATCATAATAGAACTTAAACAACCGATCAATAAACTTAGTGATAAACTGTCACTAATAATAGTAAGTCAAACACCTTCAAGGCTCCACAGTGTCACATAGCGGGTTAAGCAACAATAAGCCTAAATTATAAATGTGATAAAGCGTCACCTCCTGTGAGTAAATCATACAGCTCCATGTATTTTTTTTATACCTGCTATCTAGTCTACTTATTTAATAATATCCGAGATAATAAGAAGCAAAGCATAAAACCTAGATTTAAACAATAGTCCAGTGTGACTGATAAACAATCTCAAAATACTACGAAAGTCGATATAGTATATGGAACAAAGGGTATGAATAATCATACCAAACATGTCCCTGCATCCAAAGAGTTAGCACATAACATATAATATATGCTATTCTACATCGTAGTCATCATGGGTGTTTTATACATCAAAGTACTAGGGGGTATCCGAATATATGCATCAATAATATCGGCATCATGTGACATCCATAAGGTGATAAACAATCAATCAAACATAGCTTCCATCCTCACGTTCACTCACTCTGTGCATGGAAATAAAATCACTCGCTGACCCATCACAGTCAAAGACTAGGATGTCCATCAGGATAGCCTGCGTCCTGGTTCTTCGGTTCTCAAATCCTTACCACTCAATCGGCTAGCAAATAGACGAACCATCACACCAATCCAGATTAAACACCTTTCCCATCTAGAGTAAAGAGCCATTGCGCTCTAGGAACCATCACGTCCCTTATATAATAAGAAGTCATCACGCTCCAGGAACCATCATCTCTCTAATATAATAAAGAGGCATCACACTTTAGGAACCATCACGTCCCTAGTATAAACCCTACCTAACGAGTACCCTACAAAACCCTTGAGTTTTAGCTACCCCTTTTCACATGTCATCTATAGTAGAGCGCATCCTAGAACATATCTTACGACTCCCATAATGAAGTCACCGCGGTTGGGACGATTCTCTATAGTCATTATTAGTTGTCAAACTTCATCGTACCTCCCATACCTTCCTCCAATAGTTCCTTCTATTTGTCTCGTAGTCACCTATTCTGCGTTTGGAAGTATGGCTTTCCATCATTGAACCTGGTACTTCCCAACACGAGCTGTTTCTCGAAAGGTCGCATCTTTGTTTCACCACCAAAACCGCTCATTAATGAGCCAAAACATCAAAATCAAATTTCAAACGAATGAACCATCACATCATGCTCTTCGAAGCCTCTCCATCGTACATTTCAAAATTGGCCAAATTTTCCAACACCAATAGTGGTAGATGCCATCCGTTCTAGAGTAGTCGATAATGATCGCTTTAGTCGTGTACTTAGCCAAAAATGGCTAGGTACAATCCAAATGAAAACATTTGGTGTCCACCCTGAAGTCCAAAGCACATACCCAAGTCTGTAGTCTTTTATCTTCAGATCGATCAGTACGCATGAAACACTATGCATGAAATTCTATCTTATGGGATATTTTCTAACAATATATCGCCCATCGATCGACGTTTTCATCCAAAATAAGCAAACAAGTATACATGCAACCAATGATCATATATATAAGTTTGTCACAGCACACATACAACATATATAATATGTCTATATCAACCAATTCAGTGATTCTTATCAAAATTAGTTTAAATCTAGTGATTTCCTAAAAATAATGTTCGATGCTAATATATCAGTATCCAATATCCAATTTACAACCAACAACTTAAAATTCTATTATAAAATCAGGTATAAATTTAAATATATTAGAAATAATGTCTTAAAGTTGGAAATTTGTTTGAAACATCATTTTTGTACCATACTAACAATCGTATTATGGCGAGAAACATTATCACTTATGTGACGACCCGGAATTTTCTAGCAATATCAATTTAATAATCTGCATTCAATATTAAATTGATGTGATATATTTTTGTTAATTAAATCTGAATTGATACTTTTCTTTTAATAAATATTCAATGGGTAAATGGTATCTGTTAAAATTAATTGTTTGTTTTCTATTTATATATGTATATATTTGTATACATTGTAAATAGATGAATTTGTTTTAAAATCTAACTAATAAAATATGTTTTAAATACTAATATATATATTTTAGTGAATTAGAAATTATGTTTTATTTAATATAAACTTTTCAAAGGCTAAATAAATAAATATAGAGTTTTAAATATATAAGTAAATGTTTAAATAGTTCAAGACTCATTTTAACTTAAGTTTAAAATTAAATTTATTAACAAAAAGAATTGCTTTACCTTTCTTCTAGTATAACTTGATTAAAACATGGATTTAGACAATATATATGAGTCTTTAATATAATTTTGTCAATAAATACATTTACACACACTAATAAATATGTAGTTTATAATAGAAAGGTGATTTATTTATTTATCATTTCAAGTTGATCATATGTTTTATAATATAAATAAGTAAGAATGTATATATATAGGGGTACAAGATTTAGTTAAAATAAGAAATAATCATATTGGATAAATTTATATAACATTCACAAATATTACAATTTACAATAACAAGACAACAACAATTAATCTAGAAACAAATAAGTTGTTTGTAAACTATCAAAAATGAAACTGCAGTATATACATGTATGTATATGTTTAAAGCATCTAGATAAATATCTTTATACAAAAAAAATCTAAAATATATGCTGGAATCAAATGTGTGCAGGTCAAACTAGATTTGCTATGTTTTATTGTACAAATTTGGTCTTAGTTGAAACATAATAATATCTAGCAATAAGGAGTCATACAAACAAAATGAAGATATTAAGATATATATGTGTGCTGGCCAATTTGAATGAACACATGACAGTAATATAAAAAAATAGACAACTGTATATATATGTATGAAGCTTGCTTAGGAAGACATCATTAAATATCTTAAGCTAACAAACAAAAAGTAATTAATGTAACAATCTTTTAGTACACTAAATATTCATATCAGCCACCATTAAAGAAAATATCTCTGGAAACAAAACCGTACAAACAAGATTGTAGACTATATTGTCACTATTTTATGAAACATAATAATACACTGTCTAATATTACCTGTCTACATAAGCTCTGTGTATTTGTTTATTAATTAGCTTCATCTACATATTCAGTTCGAACTAGGTAACAATTAAAATTCATACAAACTAAAACATGAAAATGAAACTATTCCATACTTAAACAAAAAAATTCAAGAAGCAAAACAAAAGTGAAGTTTCAGCTGTTTTCATGCCTGCTTCAATAAAGTTTCTCTGATCTACTCTGTAAAATTCAAGGTGAGTAACACTTTTAACATTTACTTAAGTTTTAAATCCTGATGCATGCATGTATTTGAATGTTTAAATGAATTGTGTGAACAATTTATATCTTCATTTTCTCTGGATATTGGTGAGATGAAATTCTGCATAACTAAAGCCTGCAAAATTAAACTGTTTTTCTTAAAAACTTGTTGTGTTTTCTAATTGCTGTGAGTAATTCATTTTTATAAGGAATTAAAAGTATAAATTAGTTGAGATTACTGCATTGATAAAGATTGTATTATAGAGTATGATTGTGTGTTATATCCTGAATTCCTGAAGTATGATTGTGTGCAGGTATTTCAACTTGCAATTTGCTCTGTTTCCAGTATTGTTTATTTGAATTCAAATTTTGAGTAAATCCTTGTTTAGCCTTAGTATTTAAATGAAATTTGTAGTTTCATTTCAAACCATTAGTTAGGAATTTACTTAAAACAAGTAATGTATATGTATCTATATGACTCGGGAAACCAAGAAAAAGAAACAAGACTGAGCACCTCTATAATATTAAAAATTCAAATATCTTAATTTATGAATTCAAGTACATGGATCGAATCATTTAACCAAATTATGGTTTTTAAAAGGAATATGGGGATTTTTAGTGAAAGGATTGAGGTGCACTTCGTGTTCTTCTATTTTAGGCATTTTAGGTTGCCGTGGTCGATCAAGTGGATATGGGGGGTTGAGCGTCAGTCTGGTGGTAGAGGAGGTTGCCGTGGTGCTAGGAAAAATAGTGGGTGGTAGCAAATTTGTTAGTGGAAGCATCAGCATTGGTTTCAGGTCCCTAAACCTAATTTTACTGCACTTCGAGTTTGGGATCACCGCGGCTGGCATAGGCGACCGAGTGCCACGTGTATTGGAGGGGAGGTAGGGGTGAGATGGTCAAAGTAGTAGACAGAGTTTGGTGGCCTCCGGTGGTGGGACCGCCGCGTGCGTGGAGTTGAGAGGTTTGAGAGTTGTGAGGTCGTGTGTTTTTTCCAGGTTCTGCAGTTTGGTTTCAATTGCGCGCATGGAGAACTCGAAGCAGCTCGATTGTTTTTCTCTGGGAAACCTGTGTGTTTACTCGAAGTAAATAGGGGGGGTGCTCGGGTTTTAGTGTACAGGTTAGTGTACAGGTTTGTAAACCTGGAACTGTTTTATTTACAGTTTCAACTGATTTGAACTTGTGTTTTAAACTGATTTTGAACTAGTGCTAAAATGAAATTTAAATAGTGAATTTAAGATAGTTTTGAAATATAGTTGTAAGTAATTAAGTTTCATAATTTAAATTATTTTATTCGTTCAAAAGTGCTAAATATTTAAGTAAATTCAAAGGAGTTGAATTTCAAGATAAAGATTGTTAAGGAAGTATTTGGTCAAGTTAACTCCAAGGAAATCAGGACTTAGTTATGAAAAGCTAGATTTGGGAACTAAAATAAAGTTTTATAATTTCAATTTATTCAAATAAATTTTAGGTGTAATTAAATATGTAAGTTTAAAAGAGGTTTTGAAAATAAATTAGTGTAAATATTTTATTAAGATAAAAATTAAAATTGTTGAAGTAAATATTTAAACATATTGGAAGTGAGAATTTAAATCAATTATAAGAACAATTTACTTTAATTCAGGAAGTTTTGGAATTTTATATATTTTAATCTTTAGGTTAATTAGGCAAGAATACTTAATGATGAATATTAGTTAATTTAGTAATTATAAGGTAAAGGTAGTAATTAAAGTTAATTAATAAATTAATTAACTAATATGAGATTAAGAATCATAAATTAGATTTTTATTTAAATTAATAAATTTTTATGATGAGTAATACAAGTTAATTATTTTAGAAGAAAATAATTAAATAAGTGTTAATGAAGATCATTAACAAGATTATTTATAATTAATTAAAGTAATTGATTTTTTAATAAATCAGTTGGATCAATTAATACAATAATAATCATTGTAATAGTTTAAATGTGAATTATTTTTTTGAAAAGTAATTAAGAAATTAATTACTTATTCACTGAGTAAATTGATTTGATTTGAGTTAATTAATTTTAATTAACTGATATTTTGAAATTAAATTACTTAGAAAAGTAATTGATGAATAATTACGGGATGTAATTAATTGGGTGATGTTGTTAATGGAAGTAATTGAGTATATCATTACTTAAAATTAATCAAGAGATTAATTAAGCTTGTTATTGAAAAGTAATTAATGTAGGATGATTAATTACTGTATATATTAATCAAGAGGATTAATATTTGTGTTTTGAAGATGTGCATTCTAAATATAATTAACAAATGAAAATGTAATTAGAAATCATTAATAATTAATGATGGGAATTAGAGAAATTGATTTATTTGAGAATAATAAATCAACAAGATAATTAAATGATAATAAATCGATATAAATGTAATTAATGGATTTATTCAAGATTAATTTCTGTAAATAAATTAAAGGAAATTTCTGGAATGCAGTAAAGGATATTTAAATCAAAGATGATTAATTTGAACATATAAGTAATTGATGATTTGGTATGTGTAATTACTAAGTGTAATTAATGAAGCATAATTACTCAGAATAGTAATTAGATGATAATTACTTGATGAAATTTACACAAGATGATTTGTAAATGAGGTAATTTGAGTAATTTCTTTTGTAATTAATCAAAGGATTGATTTATGAAATTAATTAATCATGGAATGATTAATTTGTTAATAAGTAATTAAGAGTAGTTAATTACTGGTTTGTTATTAATCAAGGGGTGATTAATAACTGTGTTTAAGTAAAGATTAATCACTTAATTATTTTAAATAAGTAATTTAATTTGGAGATCATTAATTAATATAATTAATGATGTAATTAAGAATTTTAAATTAAGGAATAATTAATGATGTAATTAAGAATTTTAAATTAAGGAATAATTAAATAAGGGAAGTAATCAGATGTTAATCTGCTATAAATGATTTAGAATAATTCATTTGAGAAATTTATTAAAGACTAAATTATTTTTGTAATTAGTGAATGATAAATTAATTTGATTTATAATTAATGAATGATTGTGAGAGCAGGATTAATGAAATGAGTAATTAATTTAATTTATTTTAAATTAATTAAAATGGAAGTAGTTAATTTAATTCATTTTAAATTAACTATAGCTTGTGATTCATAAATCATTGCTGATGGATGATATTGTTATTTCATTGACTGATTGTGATCTCAGAAATGAGTTGGATGATGTCTGCGTGATATGGATGTATATTTTAAGTATGATAATGTTTAATTATATGTTTGGATGATGATATTATTTATCTGTTTATGATGATGATGTGATTATCTATTATGAGATGTGAATTGTCTATCTGTGCATATTGATGACATTGAATTCACTGTTAAGACTAAATAGATAACTTGGCCTTAAAAGACACGCTTTGGATTTCGATGAGACCGGGATCGGTTTTCCGCATTAGGAATATCCGAAAACCACATCGTTTCCAAATTAACGATAGGTCGTGAATCTGAAGTGAAGATGAAGACTCAGAATGCAAGGGTTATCGTCGTTAACTCTGAGGGTGATTCCAAAATGAGTGTAACGAGATAATGCCTTCGGTTTCGTTCGAACCCGGAACGAACTTGTATGGATTGAATGCTTTCAACACATCGTCAGGCGGACGATGAGCATTCTAAGAAATATGTTCTATAAAGGTAATCGTAACCTCAAGCCTCATCAACCGGGAATGACTAAAACAGGGGAGGTGCAGCAAGGTTAGGTGGGTCATGCCCAAGCAGGACAAAGATATTCCCCTGTCTAGATGTCCCTTTTTATTCGGCTTAGTGGGCGGTTGGTCTGCAGCCAACTGTGGGGTTTATCTTGTTCGGGACTGTTCAGTAAGGAATGGTTCCGGCCTTGTGTTGCAGGGGATGAAGGGAGTATCCTCGGTACGTTGATCTAGGCCACGTACTGTGACGGGCGGTACCCCAGTAGCCCTGCCATTGTATGGAATCCAAAATCCAGTAAGTGCCTACGGTTTTGATTGTATTACCCACTTTTGTGGCTGGTAGCTGGAATTTAATGAATGTAACAATTTCGGCTATTTTCTATTTACTTGAAAACCCTAGACCTATTATAATATCACTGGATTTCCTATCAAATGTTTTGGTTAGCGTAAGGTAAAAACTTTTCCATGTTTATGTGTGGGAAGTCTTACGTGATACCTTTTGTTTTCAAAGGATTTTTCAAAATTAAGCAACTTTAACCTGTTACTCATACCAGACCCATGTCTGACCCGAAGTTTATTTTTGTTTTTCATAAACTCTCGGGTACCCAAATTTTTACGGGTAGCCAAGGGATTCAGGTTTAGCTTTGACGAATTCTGGAGGAGCAATGGAGCAGGAGGCTTCAGCGTTTTAGATATATATTTAGTTCCGCTGTGTGGTATCTCTATGATGTATTGTGTATTGTATTGTATTAACTAGACAGGTGTTTATAACCGTCTAGTATGTGATGTACTATATGTATCACTCTGATTGATGTTATATATATTATGTAAATACTTATGTGATTAATATATTTTATTCGTTCCGCTGTGAGATTCTGATGTTGTTGTTCTTTCTTCTCTATCTTTTCTATTTTCTCACCTCTTTCTTTCTTATTAACGATGCTTCTTCCTGGGAGTAGGAAGTGGGGTCGTTACAGTGGTATCAGAGCGCTAGGTTGAGCGAATACCTAGGCTATTAAGTGATTTCTTTCCTAAGAGAGCGTATTTGTAAATTTAATATATATATATATATTCTATCTATTTGTTGGATTACCTGTTCGGGTTTTCCAATATAAGCATAAGGGTAGATTGAGTAGTGGTGTGTGTAACACGACTACATGTGGTTGGAAGTATATTTGACGAGACTGTAGACCTGATACCGTCTCGAGTAAATTTGTGGTGTAAGGATTTCACCTAATCTCTTGAGGAAAACTGTTAAGATTTGAAATCCATTTTGTTGTACAGATTGGATGAGTAGAATTTGGATTGTGTGAGTTGAGCAGAAGCTAGAATATTATCTTGGTAACTCAAGAAGTTAATAGTTGTATGTTGAGATGCAGTAGCGATGGATTGTTTCCGAAGAAGTTCTCAAGGATCTTTGGATAAGGAAGTGTGTCTGCATTAGTTTTGAGGTTGAGTTCAGCTGAATGTTGTGTTTGGCTTTGAGACCCGAGTTTTCCGAGGAATTTTAGGCATCAGTAGCGGTATTGCAGCTCAGATTTGTTCTACCGGCACGCGAGGAGGTCATCTGTCAGCAGTTCTTTAGAAGTGAGTCCAGAGGCAGTTTGTGAATACATTTCTTCAATGGATTGGCTAGAGTAGCTTAAGTTATTCAGATTGGTAAGGAGAGAACAGTTTTCTTTGGATATTAGCTTGGGTTGATCGCAAAAGTGACTTGCGATAGTTAAGTGTTCTCTGGGATGGCAGAAATTTTTCCTGAATATCTTTGAAGTAGTCGGTGGTTTGCCTTAGCATCTGAGGAGTTGAGTTTGGTATCAACTGGATTTCAGAAGTAATACCGATGGTTCAGCTTAGTAATAGAATGGTTTCTAGAGAGAGGAATTGGTAAAGCAGCTCAAGTTTTGGAGGAATTTCTGAGTTCTATTTTGGATCTGCTAAATCATATTTTTGTCATATATTGTCCAGTTATGCTTATGTGCATCATCAACATTTTCATCCATCCAGATCAGAGTTGTGCAGCGGAAGCAGTTGAAAGTGCATTTGTTTTTCTTTTCTAAAAGAGAAGTTGTTTTCTATCGATGATAGTAGAGGTTGAGTTCTCGGTTTTATTTGATTTTGAGGAAATTATTCTACTGGATTGTTTTTGGGATTCAGATTGTTTTAGGAGTTATCAGCGAAGGTTGAGCTGATCAGTGAGTCGAAGGCAGCTTTGGACTGTCAGATGTATTTGCTGGATAAGAGACGAAGGAATTTGGATCTGGGAGTCGGAGATTTGATTTTGGATGAATTTTCTCTGATTCGAAGGAGTTCTATTGATTAGTAGTATAGACTGTTTGGATTCGATAGATCGAGTATTCCGGTATTCTACTGGGAAACTCTAGGGAACTCTATTTTGTATGGATAGTTAGCTTTGTTGATTGAGTAGATTGGTTGTTATGATTGTTAGCATGTGATTGATATATGTTTATAGTTTAAAATTAATTTAAAATCGTAAATATATTATTAAATTACCTTTGCTTTTAAATTTCGGGGACGAAATTCTTTTAAGGGGGGAGGAATGTGACGACCCGGAATTTTCTAGCAATATCAATTTAATAATCTGCATTAAATATTAAATTGATGTGATATATTTTTGTTAATTAAATCTGAATTGATACTTTTCTTTTAATAAATATTCAATGGGTAAATGGTATCTGTTAAAATTAATTGTTTGTTTTCTATTTATATATGTATATATTTGTATACATTGTAAATAGATGAATTTGTTTTAAAATTTAACTAATAAAATATGTTTTAAATACTAATATATATATATTAGTGAATTAGAAATTATGTTTTATTTAATATAAACTTTTCAAAGGCTAAATAAATAAATATAGAGTTTTAAATATATAAGTAAATGTTTAAATAGTTCAAGACTCATTTTAACTTAAGTTTAAAATTAAATTTATTAACAAAAAGAATTGTTTTACCTTTCTTCTAGTATAACTTGATTAAAACATGGATTTAGACAATAATATGAGTCTTTAATATAATTTTGTCAATAAATACATTTACATACACTAATAAATATGTAGTTTATAATAGAAAGGTGATTTATTTATTTATCATTTCAAGTTGATCATATGTTTTATAATATAAATAAGTAAGAATGTATATATATAGGGGTACAAGATTTAGTTAAAATAAGAAATAATCATATTGGATAAATTTATATAACATTCACAAATATTACAATTTACAATAACAAGACAACAATAATTAATCTAGAAACAAATAAGTTGTTTGTAAACTATCAAAAATGAAACTGCAGTATATACATATATGTATATGTTTAAAGCATCTAGATAAATATCTTTATACAAACAAAATCTAAAATATATGCTGGAATCAAATGTGTGTAGGTCAAACTAGATTTGCTATGTTTTATTGTACAAATTTGGTCTTAGTTGAAACATAATAATATCTAGCAATAAGGACAGTAATATAAATACATGTCATACAAACAAAATGAAGATATTAAGATATATATGTGTGCTGGCCAATTTGAATAAACACATGACAGTAATATAAAAAAATAAACAACTGTATATATATGTATGAAGCTTGCTTAGGAAGACATCATTAAATATCTTAAGCTAACAAACAAAAAGTAATTAATGTAAAAATCTTTTAGTACACTAAATATTCATATCAGCCACCATTAAAGAAAATATCTCTGGAAACAAAACTGTACAAACAAGATTGTAGACTATATTGTCACTATTTTATGAAACATAATAATACACTGTCTAATATTACCTGTCTACATAAGCTATGTGTATTTGTTTATTAATTAGCTTCATCTACATATTCAGTTCGAACTAGGTAACAATTAAAATTCACACAAACTAAAACATGAAAATGAAACTATTCCATACTTAAACAAAAAAAATTCAAGAAGAAAAACAAAAGTGAAGTTTCAACTGTTTTCATGCCTGCTTCAATAAAGTTTCTCTGATCTACTCTGTAAAATTCAAGGTGAGTAACACTTTTAACATTTACTTAAGTTTTAAATCCTGATGCATGCATGTATTTGAACGTTTAAATGAATTGTGTGAACAATTTATATCTTCATTTTCTTTGGATATTGGTGAGATGAAATTCTGCATAACTAAAGCCTGCAAAATTAAACTGTTTTTCTTAAAAACTTGTTGTGTTTTCTAATTGCTGTGAGTAATTCATTTTTATAAGGAATTAAAAGTATAAATTAGTGGAGATTACTGCATTGATAAAGATTGTATTATAGAGTATGATTGTGTGTTATATCCTGAATTCCTGAAGTATGATTGTGTGCAGGTATTTCAACTTGCAATTTGCTTTGTTTCCAGTATTGTTTATTTGAATTCAAATTTTGAATAAATCCTTGTTTAGCCTTAGTATTTAAATGAAATTTGTAGTTTCATTTCAAAACATTAGTTAGGAATTTACTTAAAACAAGTAATGTATATGTATCTATATGACTCAGGAAACCAAGAAAAAGAAACAAGACTGAGCACCTCTATAATATTAAAAATTCAAATATCTTAATTTATGAATTCAAGTACATGGATCGAATCATTTAACCAAATTATGGTTTTTAAAAGGAATATGGGGATTTTTAGTGAAAGGATTGAGGTGCACTTCGTGTTCTTCTATTTTAGGCATTTTAGGTTGCCGTGGTCGATCAAGTGGATATGGGGGGTTGAGCGTCGGTCTGGTGGTAGAGGAGGTTGCCGTGGTGCTAGGAAAATTAGTGGGTGGTAGCAAATTTGTTAGTGGAAGCATCGGCATTGGTTTCAGGTCCCTAAACCTAATTTTATTGCACTTCGAGTTTGGGATCACCGCGGCTAGCATAGGCGACCGAGTGCCACGTGTATTGGAGGGGAGGTAGGGGAGAGATGGTCGAAGGAGTAGACGGAGTTTGGTGGCCTCCGGTGGTGGGACCGCCGCGTGCGTGGAGTTGACAGGTTTGAGAGTTGTGAGGTCGTGTGTTTTTTCCAGGTTCTGCAGTTTGGTTTCAATTGCGCGCATGGAGAACTCGAAGCAGCTCGATTGTTTTTCTCGGGGAAACCTGTGTGTTTACTCGAAGTAAATAGGGGGGGTGCTCGGGTTTTAGTGTACAGGTTAGTGTACAGGTTTGTAAACCTGGAACTGTTTTATTTACAGTTTCAACTGATTTGAACTTGTGTTTTAAACTGATTTTGAACTAGTGCTAAAATGAAATTTAAATAGTGAATTTAAGATAGTTTTGAAATATAGTTGTAAGTAATTATGTTTCATAATTTAAATTATTTTATTGGTTCAAAAGTGCTAAATATTTAAGTAAATTCAAAGGAGTTGAATTTCAAGATAAAGATTGTTAAGGAAGTATTTGGTCCAGTTAACTCCAAGGAAATCAGGACTTAGTTATGAAAAGCTAGATTTGGGAACTAAAATAAAATTTAAATTATTCAAATAAATTTTAGGTGTAATTAAATATGTAAGTTTAAAAGAGGTTTTGAGAATAAATTAGTGTAAACATTTGATTAAGATAAAAACTAAAATTATTGAAGTAAATATTTAAACATATTGGAAGTGAGAATTTAAATCAATTATAAGAACAATTTACTTTAATTCAGGAAGTTTTGGAATTTTATATATTTTAATCTTTAGGTTAATTAGGCAAGAATACTTAATGATGAATATTAGTTAATTTAGTAATTATAAGGTAAAGGTAGTAATTAAAGTTAATTAATGAATTAATTAACTAATACGAGATTAAGAATCATAAATTAGATTTTTATTTAAATTAATAAATTTTTATGATGAGTAATACAAGTTAATTATTTTAGTAGAAAATAATTAAATAAGTGTTAATGAAGATCATTAACAAGATTATTTATAATTAATTAAAGTAATTGATTTTTTAATAAATTAATTGGATTAATTAATACAATAATAATCATTGTAATAGTTTAAATGTGAATTATTTATTTGAAAAGTAATTAAGAAATTAATTACTTATTTACTGAGTAAATTGATTTGATTTGAGTTAATTAATTTTAATTAACTGATATTTTGAAATTAAATTACTTAGAAAAGTAATTGATGAATAATTACGGGATGTAATTAATTGGGTGATGTTGTTAATGGAAGTAATTGAGAATATCATTACTTAAAATTAATCAAGAGATTAATTAAGCTTGTTATTGAAAAGTAATTAATGTAGGATGATTAATTACTGTATATATTAATCAAGAGGATTAATATTTGTGTTTTGAAGATGTGCATTCCAAATATAATTAACAAATGAAAATGTAATTAGAAATCATTAATAATTAATGATGGGAATTAGAGAAATTGATTTATTTGAGAATAATAAATCAACAAGATAATTAAATGATAATAAATCGATATAAATGTAATTAATGGATTTATTCAAGATTAATTTCTGTAAATAAATTAAATGAAATTTCTGGAATGCAGTAAAGGATATTTAAATCAAAGATGATTAATTTGAACATATAAGTAATTGATGATTTGGTATGTGTAATTACTAAGTGTAATTAATGAAGCATAATTACTCAGAATAGTAATTAGATGATAATTACTTGATGAAATTTATACAAGATGATTTGTAAATGAGGTAATTTGAGTAATTTCTTTTGTAATTAATCAAAGGATTGATTTATGAAATTAATTAATTATGGAATGATTAATTTGTTAATAAGTAATTAAGAGTAGTTAATTACTGGTTTGTTATTAATCAAGGGGTGATTAATAACTGTGTTTAAGTAAAGATTAATCACTTAATTATTTTAAATAAGTAATTTAATTTGGAGATCATTAATTAATATAATTAATGATGTAATTAAGAATTTTAAATTAAGGAATAATTAATGATGTAATTAAGAATTTTAAATTAAGGAATAATTAAATAAGGGAAGTAATCAGATGTTAATCTGCTATAAATGATTTAGAATAATTCATTTGAGAAATTTATTAAAGACTAAATTATTTTTGTAATTAGTGAATGATAAATTAATTTGATTTATAATTAATGAATGATTGTGAGAGCAGGATTAATGAAATGAGTAATTAATTTAATTTATTTTAAATTAATTAAAATGGAAGTAGTTAATTTAATTCATTTTAAATTAACTATAGCTTGTGATTCATAAATCATTGCTGATGGATGATATTGTTATTTCATTGACTGATTGTGATCTCAGAAATGAGTTGGATGATGTCTGCGTGATATGGATGTATATTTTAAGTATGATAATGTTTAATTATCTGTTTGGATAATGATATTAGTTATCTGTTTATGATGATGATGTGATTATCTATTATGAGATGTGAATTGTCTATCTGTGCATATTGATGATATTGAATTCACTGTTAAGACTAAATAGATAACTTGGCCTTAAAAGACACGCTTTGGATTTCGATGAGACCGGGATCGGTTTTCCGCATTAGGAATATCCGAAAACCACATCGTTTCCAAATTAACGATAGGTCGTGAATCTGAAGTGAAGATGAAGACTCAGAATGCAAGGGTTATCGTCGTTAACTCTGAGGGTGATTCCAAAATGAGTGTAACGAGATAATGCCTTCGGTTTCGTTCGAACCCGGAACGAACTTGTATGGATTGAATGCTTTCAACACATCGTCAGGCGGACGATGAGCATTCTAAGAAATATGTTCTATAAAGGTAATCGTAACCTCAAGCCTCATCAACCGGGAATGACTAAAACAGGGGAGGTGCAGCAAGGTTAGGTGTGTCATGCCTAAGCAGGACAAGGATATTCCCCTGTCTAGATGTCCCTTTTTATTCGGCTTAGTGGGCGGTTGGTCTGCAGCCAACTGCGGGGTTTATCTTGTTCGGGACTGTTCAGTAAGGAATGGTTCCGGCCTTGTGTTGGAGGGGATGAAGGGAGTAATCCTTGGTACGTTGATCTAGGCCACGTACTATGACGGGCGGTACCCCAGTAGCCCTGCCATTGTATGGAATCCAAAATCCAATAAGTGCCTACGGTTTTGATTGTATATTTTGTGGCTAGTAGTTGGAATTTAATGAATGTAACAATTTCGGCTATTTTCTATTTACTTGAAAACCCTAGACCTATTATAATATCACTGGATTTCCTATCAAATGTTTTGGTTAGCGTAAGGTAAAAACTTTTCCATGTTTATGTGTGGGAAGTCTTACGTGGTACCTTTTGTTTTCAAAGGATTTTTCAAAATTAAGCAACTTTAACCTTTTACTCATACCGGACCCATGTCTGACCCGAAGTTTATTTTTGTTTTTCATAAACTCTCGGGTACCCAAATTTTTACGGGTAGCCAAGGGATTCAGGTTTAGCTTTGACGAATTCTAGAGGAGCAATGGAGCAGGAGGCTTCAGCGTTTTAGATATATATTTTGTTCTGCTGTGTGGTATCTCTGTGATGTATTGTGTATTGTGTTGTATAAACTAGACAGGTGTTTGTAACTGTCTAGTATGTGATGTACTATATGTATCACTCTGATTGATGTTATATATATTATGTAAATACTTATGTGATTAATATATTTTATTCGTTCCGCTGTGAGATTCTGATGTTGTTGTTCTTTCTTCTTTATCTTTTCTATTTTCTCACCTCTTTCTTTCTTATTAACGATGCTTCTTCCTGGGAGTAGGAAGTGGGGTCGTTACAACTTACCTCAACAAAACTAATCAATCAAATGCTAAGTCATCGAGCTCTCTATCATGTGCGTAATGTAAGAAACCGCATCCAAATCGGACCTCGTGTGCAAAAGATATAGTAGTATAAGAAATTGATATGTGTGACTAACCTAGCTAATTAGTCATCATTTACCCTAATTCATTATTTTCATGATCATCCTCCACCTCATCACTTCTCTTTTGCATTCTTTTCCGATAGCCTTTGAACCAACCACTTCTCCCCTCACCTGCTCATGCATGTTACTCCACCTCAATCCACATTATCGCACATGCACATAACTCCTCAACCCCTCGACGCACCACCTTCTACGCCTTTTCTTGGCTTTAAATCTCAGCCCGACCTTCGTTTCCTCCGGCCATCCCATGACGGTGAAAAGTGAAGAAGAAGAAACTCTTTCAATCTTTTTATGTCCTCACTGCCTCATCCATCGTTAGACCGCCTTCCACCAACAACAGCCACCGCCTGCACCCATACCAACACCGCACCATACTTCGGTCATCATCTGATGACCTCGGTGGCCTATCACTTCCCAAAAACATGAAGAAACCCACTTTCCTTCCCTTACTTTTCATTCCTCCACCGACCACCATAACCCTTGCAGCTTAGGCACCTATATCTCTATGCTTCCCATGGCGATACAAACAAATCCATATCATCGAAAATCATTTTCGATCTTTTGGAAAAACCACCCACTTGCTGGATCTATAATTTTCAACCATAACATTCGAAGTTGGGTCGATCCGAAGCTATGGCTATGCAGCATTTTGAAAAGTATAGAGATCCAAATTTTATTTCATCGAAAATGGTGATGATTTGATGGAGAATAAGGAGGAGAAAGATGTGGGAGTTAGGTTGCATGGAAGGTGGAGATACATGATGAAGAAGAAGGAAAATGATGCAGCAGAGAAGAATGGAGAATATTTAAAAACTAGTGGGTAGGGTTAAGGGTTGTGTCTACGCCCTTTTCTCTAATTTTTGAATTTCCAATGCATGCTTTGTTCTCGTACGGCTTTTAGGAATATATGATTGCAATGATTCTTCGAATGCACGAATGTCGTATTATTCCTATTCCAATAGCGTACATTTCATCAAAATCCGAGACTGTGTCCAAGGATTCTAATTTTGGACGTTTTAAAGTCTTATGGGCTGTCGAAACATCCGATCTTGAAAATTCTAAACTACGCAGCTTATACACATTACCCTTAACCCAGGGATATTTTATGTTTGCCCAAATTCTTTAGTGCATCGCACTACAACAAAAATACCATATTACAATGTCCTTTTTACAACGGGCATATTCTTCCCGTTGTAACAGACGGCTATTACAACGGTCGTTTTAGGACCGTTGTAATAGATGCTCTGTCCAACGCCCTTCTTACAACTTGCATTATTTGCCCGTTGTAATAAAGAGATATTACAACGGTCAAGTTTTGCCCGTTGTAATGGAAGTATATTTTACAACATTCAGCAAATTCCCGTTGTAATAGATCGACTACGAAATTAGGGCCCGTTGCAACAAAGGACCGATGTAAATTTTTAACTTTTTATCCAGTTTATCGACTACGTATTTCATTTTCCAGACTACGAAATTAGGGCACTTCTCTCCCCATACAAACAAAATTTATCTTCTCTCTACTTTGCGAAATTAGGGCACTAGGGCACTACATATTTTATCTTCTCTCCACTTCGCGGTCGAAGAAATCGAGGAATTCAGGATTCAAAATTGGTGAAGAGCGAATAGGTTTGTGCTTTTTGTATCAATGGTTTGTGCTTTTCATATCTGATTGATGATTGCATCTAGGGCTTTGAGTATGGTGATTTAGATTTTCTATCTGTTGATTTTCTATCATGCATTCGTTTGATATTTAGTTCCTTAATGATGATTGTTGTTATGTCAAACTCATCTGTTAATTGTTTGATGGTGTTGTTGGGAAGCAAACGCATAAGTCTGTTTTGCCTTTTGTTGAGGTGAGATGCCACTGGCTATATGAATTCCACCAATTCAAATTGAATTCCACAGTTTCCAAATTTCCCAATTAAATTTCCTTCTCGTATTTTCCCGATTCTAAAACTTGTTTGACTGCTGCTGGATTGATGGGAATTGTATTGGTTGAGGTGGTCGGCGATTTTTTTGGGGTGTGTTATTTGTAGTATAGCAGTATGCAAGGGATGAGTGGAATTGTCACGATTGTGGTCACGCGTGTGTCAAGTGATTGTGGGGGTAGCGGCGTAGAGGGGAGTGCTTAGGCGGCTCTGGTGGTGATGGAAATTAGCAATTAGTGGTTATAATTGGGTTAACAATTTTGGGTTCGAGGATGGGTTGTAGGAGCGTTCGATTGTTATTCAAAGGCAGTGTAGCAGTGAGATGTGACGGGCAGATGTGTTCGAGAGGCGAGGTTGAGCCTGAGTGGTCGTGATTGCTGTTGTTTGGAATGTGATTACAGCTTGCAGAAGGAGGGAGATGGCACTGTTATGAAGAGTATTGAGAGGTAGTGTGTCTTAGTACACTGTGCAGGGGTGATAGTGGTGGTTTGAGCATAGAGAAGTGCAACTGTCGATGTGAGAAGATTGAAAGCTGTATAATTGGTATTGTTTGGTAAGTTTTTTTGATGGAATTTTTGTTGTTCTGTAATGTTGTTCTGGGATCAATGCATTGTGTAGGAAGTTGGATGTGTGGATGTGCTTGATGTTGTATGAAATATGGTGGAGTGTTGTTGTTCTATATGAATTTGAGAAGCGGTTGTATATGAGTGATGGGGGGCAGTTTTGAAGGTGATGTAGGGGTGTTGAATAGATGAATAGGTTGTGAATAGGTTGCTGGCACAGTGATGAAATATTGGTAGGGAAAATGGTATTTGCACTTACACTTGCACTGTTAAAAAGCAGAGCGGTAATCTGGTGGGGGTAGTTTGATGGTTGAAGCCTTGTTGTTTGAAGATGAAGTATGGAAGCTAGTCTGGTGTAGTTGAATTAGGCAGAAAGCAAGGTGGTCTGGTGCCTGTACGTTCTGGAAATTGGTGGAAAGGCTGTGAGTATGGTCTGATGTCGTGATGGACTGTTGTATTACAGGCACCAGAGGATGGTAAACTTGTATGATTGCTTGGTAGTGCGGAGATGAATTGTATATGGATGTGGTGGTTTGTGAGTTTTAGTTTTGTGGTTTTTTGAATTGTATATGTGACTGGGGTGGTTGACAGAGTTGAAGAAGCAGTGGTTTGAAGTATGGTGGCACTGTTGATAGTGTAGTGGTGTAGTGAAGTAGTAGATTGGAGATTGTTTGGGTTGTTATGGTGTTGTAGGAATTTGCAGTCGTGGATAGCAGTTGTAGATGCGGGAAGCGAAGTGGTGGATGGTATTGTGAAAGAGTAGGAGGTGTGGACTGTGCTGTGATGGAAGGTTTGTGAAGGATAAATGTACGAGTTCGTAAAAGTCAACAATGTAATAAGCTCGTTCTATCTGTATATGCAATGTCACTAGCTATCTTTAAATTTTCATTCCATTGCAGTCAAAAATCATGCATAAGAGCATTCCATCAGTGGTTTGTTGGTAGTACAAGGGGATTTAATTCTGAAAGCTGTTGCTGGGTTACCGTAGTTCATTGCCTATTATGCAACAAGTTATTAAGATTTGTAAAACTTATGTGATGTTTGAGTAGCAAAAACGATATCTCCTACTTTTACCATTTCATTCCTCTTTGTTCAAGCCGTGATTAGAATCTTCGGGTTCTTGGCTTCCACTAGTTTACGTGAAAAATGATTTATATAAATATTTAGTTATATTTTTACATTGAAATCATGTAGAGTTAATTTAAATTTTTATTTTCAAATTGAAAATTTTAATATATTTTTATTAGTTTGATTGTTATTTATATTATTGATTAATAAATAACAAATTTGCAAATGATGTTTATTCGTTTGATACTTTGTAGCATAATTGAAAAACAAGGAGAACGGGCATCAACGTAGACTTTTATAATTTGATTTAAAAACTAATTTAAAAATACCAAATCCTTTCGACGGTCCACAAAAGATCTCGAGCCACCCCTACTATTTCTAATATGGTAACAAATTTCTAATATGGTAACAAATTTCTAATATGCTTTTCAAATACTTAAAGTTTTCCCCTACTATTGACTTGTACCTTCTACCCCAACATATTTGCTTTCATTATATTCGAAATTTAGTGTTGCTTTGGTCATGCAACTTGTTTATTTCGAGGCTGAACTTGATTTGTGCATAACTTTTGATTCTTTTATCTGATTTTGATGATCTTGCGCATTCGGGAAAACCTAAAACATAATTGGTAACTTTCATTTGAAATGTTTTGTGAAATTTTGAAGTTTTCATGGTCAAAAACGCAGTTTTAGGCTGCTATCTTACACTTATAATACTATTTTATTATCCAATCAACTCATTAAAGATAGAAATCAAAAGTTTCTTTAAAAAAATAAAAACATTCACATATTTAATGGAGTTCACTATTGTTAAAAGCAGAATAAAATGTTCTTTTACTAATAGTTTCGAAATACAACAATCAAAATCTCTGAAATTTATATACTGGATGCATATAGGTAATGATATAGTGCAATTAGCTGATGATTTAATTTTTTTGAATTAAAAAAACAATTAGGTTATGTATTTATATTCAAGATGGGATTGAATTTAGAATCCTAAGTGAAAAAGGACTTTCTTAAGCATATATGTTTCTCATTCATCTAAAAATCCTTAGCAAAATACATTAAAAGATGAATCAGTAGTAAACGCGTAAAATAATTATAATTCCGAGGAATTTTTTTATAATATTTAGAAAACCATAGAAAAATAGTGCACTTTTTATAAAAGTTTCTAGCAGAATATTTTGAATTAACCAGATATTTTTACTACCTGGGACTGTAACATATCAACCCACTTAATCAGATGGGTATTAGTAACATTCGAACTATAAAATATTAACATATACAACACATACAACAAGATAGTTCTTTATAAAAATATGTGGCTTAGCGGCATTTGGACTATGAAACATATATCAACTTTATATTAAAGACTAACTAGTTATAGTGCCAGTGGTGTCAATTTTGAAGTGTAGGAAACAAGCATTTCTAAATGTCAAGTTACAACTGAGTTTAATTACAAGCGAGGTGGCATGATTGATCTTAATATACAACTGTGAAAGTAAGGAAGTGGCATGTTAAATTAATATGTGGATATGTACTGATTAGTCCTATTTAGGATATGCTACTACATGACACACAAGTTACTACATGATGCACAAGTTTTCTTTCTTTTTAGGCTTAGTTTGAAGGGTCACATTACTATATAGTTTTCATTGGGAGGTAATTGCGCAATTCCGTCATGAGAAAAATTCATATTTTTGTTGGCATAACGTCTTTTCATTAGGTTCTAACGCCAAAGGGTTATCAAGATGGACAAAGCGTGGATCCACCTACCAAGGTTTTTTCAATTTTGATTATCAGTTTTATAATTGTAATTATTACAGTTGATAATTGATCCCTTTATGTGTCATAGAATGACTAAAGAATACAGGCAAGTTGTTCGGAATTTTGTATATGAGCATGTAGAAAGGAAGGGAAATCCAGAAAAAATCATTTGCCCTTGTTCAAAATGTAGGAATCTTATCCTCCATCCATCAAGCGAAGTTGTATCACACTTGGTTTGTTTTGGAATTGACCCAACATATGATGTATGGATTTTTCACGGGGAAGCAATCCCTTTAGAAAATGAAGGCGATGAAGTGACAAATACATATAGAATGTACTTAGACACACAAATATGTAATGACAAGGTGGAAGATCATTCTAATGTAAGACATGAGGTACATGGTGTAGAGATTAAGGAGATGATAGAAAATTCTGAAATTCCTTTGTACCCTGGTTGTGCAAGCCACACAAAGTTGTCAGCTACAGTACTTCTTTACAAGCACAAGGCTCAAAATGGTGTATCTGACACAGCATTTACGGAACTTTTTAAACTTCTCAAAGATATGTTGCCTATGGAAAACACGCTTCCTGATTCGATGTATGCAACAAAGAAGCTGCTTAAATCATTTGGTTTAGGCTATAGACAAATACATGCATGTGTAAATGATTGTTGTCTTTTTAGGAAAGAGCTTGCAGATAGTGATTTTTGTCCAAAATGTGGAAAATCTCGTTGGAAAAAACAAGACGAAGGAAGATGGAAAGCAAACCAAAGTACCTGTAAAGGTCTTGTTATATTTTCCAATAATACCAAGACTAAAAATAATGCTTATGTCCGCAGAAACATCAGAGCAATTAAGATGGCATAGCAATCATAAGAGTGAAGATGGTAAATTACGTCATCCAGTAGATTCTTCTCAATGGGCTACAATTGATAGGATGTATCCTTCCTTTGCATCCGATCCACGAAATTTAAGGCTTGGTCTTGCAAGTGATGGCTTTAATCCCTTTGGGGATTGTAACTCTCTGCCTATAGTTGTTGGCCAGTATTTCTTATTGCGTACAACTTTGCTCCATGGCTTTGTATGCACAAAGATAATATGATGTTATCATTATTAATTCCTGGACCACGACAACCAGGGAATGATATTAATGTGTATCTACAACCTCTTATTGAATATTTGAAAAAATTATGGGATAAAGAGGTGAAGGCGTATGATGCATACACTCGCAATGAATTTAGATTAAATGTAGTTTTAATGTGGACGATAAATGATTTTTTAGCTTATGGAAGTTTAGTAGGTTGCACCGTAAAAGGTAAGAGGGCATGTCCTATTTGTGGCGTTAATACATATTCAATATGGTTACCATTTAGTAATAAGTGTGCATATTTAGGCCATAGGCAATTTCTTGATCCTAATCATGACTATCGCCAATGAAAAAACTTGTTTGATGGAACCAAAGAGACTAGGCAAAGACCTCTAATACAAACCGGTGCTCAAGTCTTTGATTTTGTTAAAGATATTTGCAATGATTGGGGGGAAAAATCAAAGGAGGAAGAAAAAGATAAAGAGAAAGAAAAAAGGAAAAGAAAAAGGGGAGATAAGAAGAAAAAAGGAAGTCAAATGTGGAAGAAGAAGTCTATTTTCTTTGATTTGCCTTATTGGCAGGTAAAGTTTAATCAGAAACAAAATTGCTTCTTCTTCTCTATCTATGTAATCAATACTTTATTATTAATTAGTTATAGTCTATTTTTGATTTTCTTAGGTACTTCCTTTGCATCACAATCTAGATGTAATGCATGTTGAAGAAAATATCGGTGAAAGTATTCTTTGTACGTTACTTGATATTAAAGGAAAATCAAAAGATGGAATTAATCCACGTAATGATCTAGAAGTACTGGGTATTAGGAAAAAGTTACATCCTATAGACATGGGAATCAAAGCATTACATCCAGCCACCCCATGCACCTTAACTGATCCAGAAAATCAAATCTTTTACAATAGAATGAGGAATTTGAAAGTACCCGATGGGTATAGCTCAAATATTGGAAAAGTTTTCGCAAAAAAACAAAATATCAATCCTGAAGTCCCATGATTATCATGTTTTGATGCAACAACTTTTGTCTGCATCACTGAGAGGACTTCTACTTAAAGGGACGAGGAATGCATTACTACGACTATGTTCTTTTTACAATGACATTTGCCAAAGATTTCTTGATAAAGATAAGTTAGAATCCATCGAGAATTAGGTCGCATTAACACTATGCGATCTTGAGAGATTTTTTCTCCTTTTTTTTGACATCATTATTCATTTGACAATACATTTAGCGAGGGAAGCAAGAATTTGCAGGCCAGTACAATATCGGTGGACGTATCCATTTGAGAGGTAAAATTCGGTATTAGTACTTATAGTAGTTAATAATACATGTGCTTATGAAAATATTTTACTTATGCATCTTGATTATAGATATATAAGAACACTGAAGGGGTATGTTAAAAATCAAGCACGGCCTGAAGGGTGTAGAGTTGAGCGCTATTCTGCTGATGAATGCATGAAGTATTGTGCTGGATATATTAATGCTACATTAGAAAGTGGACAAAGGAAAAATAGAAATGAAGTGGAACAAAGTGATACCATAACCGATGGGCGTCCTATTTCCAAATGAAAACCTATGGTAGTCACTAAGGAGGTGATTGATGCCGCTCTTCGGTATGTGTTGTTTAATACCGAGGAAGTGGAGCCTTATATAAAGTAAGTATAAGTTCAGTTCAATTATTTTTTGTGAAATAAATTAGATTTTGACTTGTATGTTTACGTATATAGGATGCACAATGAGGAATTGAAACGTTTGCATCCCCGGCTTTCACGAGATGATTTGGAACTTTCAAAGCTGTATTCAGAGACTTTTAGTCATTGGTTTAAAAAAAGGTTGACAGTGTTATATCTTTTAAGATGGATAAGTTTGACATAGAAGTATATGTTATTGTGATTAGTCTTTATATATAACATTATGCTTTTCCAGGTTAAAGATGATAGAAATACATCCGATGTTAGTGAACTAATAAATTGGATTTCATATGGACCTCGCCATCAAGTAATTTCTTATATTGGTTATATAATTAATGGTCACTGTTTTCATACTAAAGATGATTTATACACAAAATAGTGGTGTTTCCATTGAGGCAAGCACTGTTCGCATAGATGGATCCGTTGACAAAGTAATATATTATGGTGTATTGCATGAGATTTTGTTGTTTGACTACCGTCAGTTTCAAATTGCCTTGTTTAAGTGTGATTGGGCAAATATTGATCATGGAGTTAAGGTCAAAGATAGATTTATGTTAGTCAATTTACATCAACTCCAAAATCAATTTGCAAGCGACCCTTTCATCCTGGCAACGCAAGCCATACAAGTGTTTTTTTGTAGAGAAATTAGTTTTTCAAATTGGTATGTTGTGCTAAGAGCACCCCCTAGAGGTTTGCATGAGTTGGAAAGCTATGATGAGGAGGATGAGTCAACTAACAAACCGGTAGATGACTCGCTACTTGATGATAGAGATGTCGATGATGGGGATGAAAGTTATAGAAGGAAGGATTGTGACGGTATTTTGGTATGATACAAGCATCTTTTATTGATATTTGTGTTGCACGTTGTTATATTCGTAAAGAGTGTAATTATACATAGTTTTATGCATAGTTATATTAATTAATCATAAATTATTAACCATGAATTTTGATTTGTAAACTTGGAAAAAAATATTTCTTTTGCAAAGTATTGTTGTTGCATATTAGGATTTTCATACTTTACAATAATGGTTAACTAGTTGATGTTCTAATTATATATATATATATATATATATAATGTTTTTTTTAGGTTCCTCCCTTAACGGAAGATAGTTGAGCTTGAAGCATCAATGGGTAAAATGGAGCAAGGTCAAGGAGATGTAAAATATTAAAATTTTAATATGCACTTCTATTTTTTTAAACTGACATTTCTTATATCATGACATTTTATTTCCACACATAGTTTTCTGCATATGCATATTTTTTTTAAAAAAACTTTTATTATATCATGGATGAACCACAAAGGCACTTCATATGCAAGTCAAGCTGTCAGCAGCCCCTTGTTTGAATATGAAATAATTGTTGCGACCCACATGCAATAATAAATGAAACTTAAATGCGTTTTAGACTTGATTTATGAATTTCATTAGATGGAAACCAGTCCATTAGATTCAAAAAGATCGGTTTTAATGTTTCTACCCCTGTTACACAAATTGTGATGTACACTGGATCAACCACAATTTGTTCAAAATAGCTTAACCATTTAACAACAAAAAGTACGTGATGGTTTTGCTATATGAGCTATATATTTGAGCAAAAAAAATATTGTTTATAAAATATTATGTGACATCTTTCTCTGCCTTCTACTCTACTTTCTTTCGGTCTTCATAATCCTATACATTCATATTAAAAAGCTTAATTATACGCATAATATGTGTGTTACGTAAATAGGAAAAATTCGTTAGGCACTGTGTTCATTTTTTGTAATTCAAAACCCATATTTGTTTTAGATAAATTAATGGCCTGTATAGAGGTGCACATTGATTTTTTTCCTATGATACACAATTATAAAATGTTCATCCAACCATATCTACAGAACTGCTTATGTAGTTGTTGATCCATGCAATTAAAGTTGGCGACAACCTACCTCTGTTTGAAATTTTTTTCATTTCAAATTTCTACAATTTGCAGAGTATTGTCTATGTAAAGAGCTTGTTATCTAATTGCCTTGATCTTATGTTGATTTTTAACTAATTACATGTATGGATTTTAAAAATTAAAGGCTTTTCCCCGCTCTTTTACCTATTTTATCCATTATTGCTTGAACTTTTTGTCATGTCTACTTAACATATGAAGAACTGGATATCTGTCTTCATGTAAGCATCAAATAAAGTTACAGCGTACGTAATCAACAATTAATACTTAGTTTCTAAAATGCTCAAATTCTAAAACTGGGCAATGCCTATTTTCTAAAACCGAGCAATGCCCAGTTTTCTAAAACTAAGCTGTAGCTCTGCTTACAAAACGAGCATGCTTAGTTTCTAAAACTAAGGAATGCTTAGTTTTTAAACTGCTTATTTAGTTTTTAAACTGAGCATTTATTCAATTTGTAAATGGAGCATTTGCCCACTTTTTATAAACGGTATTTCAAATTAGAGATTAAAATCGAATAAATTACTATATTTAAATCGCGTATTACCGAAAATTATGTAGATTAGAGATTATATTTTCTAATTGTATTTTTTATGAAAAATGAGCATAACTCATCAACATACTTTTCTTTTCTGAATTTATTTTGCCAAATGTTAGTTCCATTCAATTTCAGGTTTTTATTTTATGTGAATGTGATTGAGCCAATTAGTACTTTATTAACTTGTTTGTTTTCTCATTATTTTTTAACCTATGTTATATCAATTAAGAAATTGATATATCCTAAGTAGAAACAACGTTAATGGAATTCTTTTCTACTGCATAAAATAGGGAAACAAAGAAACTCAATAAATTAAGCTTTGGAAAAAATAGGTTTTGCATTAAGCTTCTACTATGAAGATCAATAAACATAGATAAAAGAAAAGAATCTAATAAGCAATCAGCGTGGTGATGATAAACTCCCATCTCATTTGCGTGAATATCAACATAAACAATATCGAGAACACTAAGAATTCAACTTTTGCAGTGTAGTTAAGGAGCAGGCCTATAGAGGCAAGACTCCTAAGGGTTCAAGAATTGGAAATTTACCCCAAAGTTACTTGTTTCATTTGTGGTTTTTGGAGCAGTGTAGCTAATGAGCATGTATGATACATTATTGCTACTTTATTTAGGATCGGTGCTTGACTATGTCCACTTGACTTGAATTCTGATCTAGTAGTGATATTTCAGACTATTCTAGAATTTATTTTGATTGTGTATGCTATTTTCAGATGTCAAAGGTAGCAACAAGATATTCAAAGAGGCAATCTCTAGATGTAGTTGCAGCTTTACGTGCAAAAGATAAGACAACTGGTGTGAAAACCATTGAAACAAGACGTGTTTGTAGCTCATCCTCCTCAAAGTTTAAACAGCAATGCTAGAAGATCCCCTCAGAAGCATACTGAAATGCAGCCTCCACCCGTTCAAGTCCAGTCTTCAAATCTCGATCCTGGCCCTAATTCAACTGAATCTCCAAATATCACTCCCATAAACATAGACCCACTCAACGCCATGGATGCCTTGAACAACCCAGATTATAGTGATGGTATTCAACAAGAGACGTCAAGGAAAAAAAGAGGGAAGACGATGATGAAAATGTTTTCTTATATGCTGAATGAAAAGGCCGAAATATAATTCAACGATCGAGGTCAACCAATAGGCACCAACTCTAAGCATTTATCATCCTATCTCGGTACCTTAGCAAGGGAGATGGTACCTTTGACCATTTCAGAGTGGAAAAAAGTCGACGCAAATATAAAGAAAGATTTATGGACTTGTATTCAGGTATGAAATAAGCTGAGAACTTTTTTTATGAAAACATTTAGATGAGTCATATTCCTCTTACATTGTTATCATTTTTCTAGTAAATGACAAGATGATCAGCATTATTATTATTGAATGCGAAGAGTATAACTTCCTAAGATATAAATTTTAAATGATTTTAAGGTCTGCATTTACAGTTGATGTTTCAAACACATGATGATCGGCATTATTATTGAATTCGAAGAGTATAACTGCCTAAGATATAAATTTTAGTTGACATTTGCTTCAATTGTCATCCAAATACACCGAATAATATTTTATATTTCTTAACGTTGGCTATAGACATGCTTTCATAATTCAGTTTACTATAATGCACTTTGAATTCAGTTTTCTGATTTTTGTTGTGCAGTCAAGATTCATGGTGGATGAAGCATACAAGGGTTTATTGCTTAAGATGTTAGGAGTAAGATGGAGAGAGGCAAAGTCAAGATTAGTTTCGGCTATTAAAGTAGCTTCTACTTGCCCTGATGCTTCCTCTAGATTAGCGATGCTAAAACCAGATACTATAGAAAATGTTCAAGAGTGGAACGACTTTGTTAAGGAAAAGTTGTCGGAGAAAGTTGAGGTAATAAGTTGTATTTTATTGAGTATAAATTAAAAGGTAAATAATAGTTTATTAATGAAACTAGCAAAAAATTCAAAGCACTGAGAGAAAAAATAAACTTCCACGTACAATGAGCAGAAAGGGTTATGCGAGATTAGCTGAAGATATGGTAAGAAATGCATGTACATTTACATCAATAATATTTTTTTTCTTTGATTCATCTTCTTACTATTATTATTTGCAGAAAGAGGAAACTGGAATATCAAATATTAGCAGAGACGAGCTATGGTGCAAAGCCCATACAAAGAAAAATAGAGACCCACCGACTTCCGTTGTTGTCGATTGCATCGTAAGTTTTTTTTTATTCTTTTGAGATACGAGTGTAGATATTTATTCAAAACTCGTATGTACTTGACATTGAGGGATCAATATTTCTGCAATCCACTCATATATCAGCTCATATATATTTTCTACTATCAATATTTCACTACAAATATTAAATACATTGAACTGAATATTGAGGGATGATAGTTTATTCATATTTTATTTTTCTTAAAATGGTCTATTTTGATTTGTAGGCTAAGATAAAAGAGCACAGTAGTGCTCAGAGCTCTCATGGAACAACATCGGTAAGTGGAGATGGGGTGTCACATGTTTTTCGAAATGAACATAGGGGAAGGGTGAGAGGACTGGGTTTTGGTGTAGTACAATCTCAAATGGGTGTTTATTCAACTAATTCAAAAAAGGTGATTGCATTGGAAAATCAACTAACTCATTTGGCGGCTAGAGTAGAAGAGTTGACTAATTTGGTCATGACAGTAAGTTTATATTTAATTAGCTATTGTTAATAAATTTTTGATATGTTTTTATGAATTACCAAGACTTATACTTTTACAGAGAAGAAATGATAATGTGGCGGATATGGAGATCCCTAAGGCTCATACAGCTCAGGTTAGAATATGTAAATAATCCTAAATTAGTATATGAAATTTGGTTTTTTTGCTATGAGAAATTGTTGTTCATTAACCATGGTAGTAGTTCAATTAGTTTAATTAGTTCACATTTCATTTATTTTTAGAAAAAAAGGCAAAAAAAACCTTTAGGTGAAACCTTAGCCATTTTACATAAATAATGTAGCTTTTTTGGTGAAGTTCATATTCACATAAATAATGTAGAGAGTAATTGCATTAACTTGACAGTTGTAAAGCCAAAAAATGTGTTAAGGCCGAATAAGTGAAGTTGAATGACTAGTGATGCAAGCAATTTGAGTTGATGGATAGTTTTGTATTTTGAAGTGTATGTTTGTGAATGTGGAGGAGTTGCAGTCAATATAGTATAATAGTTTGTTTGAGAATGTTGATGGATAGAGGAAGTTCTGGTGATGGTTCAGGCAGAAATGAGGGTAGTAAATGATGGTATGGTTGGAGATAGGAGTTGTTGTTGGATGTTGGTGATGTAGCTGGCTATGTGTTGTGACAGAGAGGTTTGGACAGAGTTGGTGACTGTTCTGCTACTTTGATGAAGTGGAGTGTAGGTGATGGTATGTGCAAGTGTAGGAACTATTAAAAGTAGTTGTATTTTTGCATGACTATTGATGGATGTGGTGATATTTGCAGTGGAATATTTGGTGAAATGTGGGGTAACTGTAGTGGAATGTTGAAGGTAGATATGGTGAATGCTGTCAGTAACAGTGGTGAAATGTATAAAGTTGAGGCAGGAAGGAAACTAGGTAGAATTGCAGTGTTTTAGGTGGATTTGAAGTATGCTGTGGATGTGTGGTGATTTGAAGATGGCAAGGCAGGGGAAGTAGTGGTTGCTGTGAGTTGTTTGTATGACGTCAGAAGTGGCTGGAAGTTGGTGGAGTATGGGGCTTTTGTATTGTGGAGATATGACAGTATGGTTGAAATGTAGAGACAATAGCAAGGAAAGAGGCAAATTGAATACGGAAATGGTGATGCGAATTTGCAAAGGGCTAATTATATGGGAAATCAATGAAGAGGAGGTGTGCAGGCTGAAAGGCAGGTGGTTAGATGTGTGTAGAGTTGACTTGGTAGAAATGTGCACAGCACAGTGAGCCGTGAACTGTGCACAAATGCACACTATTTTTTTTGAATGCAAATGTAACTGAAAAATCTTTCAGTGTATTTAGTCTTAAAATTTTGATCTGAGGCAGTAGTTAGAATGTAAGTTGAGTTAACTTATGTTGTATTTTTCTCTATACATTTTGGGTTTCTCCTGTTGACTGCTATTTTTGTTGCCTAGCCATTTCTGTTTATTCAAGGTCAGTGCCTTTTTTCCTTTGGTCGCCAGGTTGAATGTACAAATTTATCACAATTTTGTGCATTATGGCCAAATACGTTGCAATGTGTACACAGTTAGGATTGATACTTGTAAGATACTTCAATTTCAATACTATTACCTTCACAATCGTTTCCATAGGACAAATCGAATTCTACTTCCACTATAATTCTAGCGAAGTTTAATCTAGTCTCATTAGCTGTATTAGAAAATGACGTAATAGCATTAGCAAATTTTACTATAATTTTATATTGCATAAAGTTTCAATTTTAATTATCCATCCAATTGAGATATGAATAACTGATAAATAAATATTTTATTAGGGACATAAAAGACTTGTCTGGATGGTATTTTTTAATCCTGAAACAAGTAAATTAGTTCGATTAGTGAAATTTAAAGCAAGTGCACTGTAGAGGTCATTCTGACCAATATAGTTGAAGTATGTGTTTTATGAAATTGAGAGTCAGTTTTACTGGCTATGAGTCTTTTGTTGCATTTTTTCTGGTTTTTGTTTGTAGAGCTATCAGTAAGGCTTATTGATGTTATTTAGTTTGTTCGGTTCATATTTATTTACCTTATATTTCAAAAAGTTAAAACCACTAGAGTATGTCAAATATGATGAATACTGTAGTATAAACCTTGTTCCATACTTACCTTTTGAATCTCGGTATTTTTATATAACCTTGTTCCATGGTTTTTTGCTTGCAGTCACACCATGAGAGTAACAATATGCTGGTTCAAGATCAGCTTACCGTGGATGGTTTGGTGAAAAAAAAGTGCAAGCTATTGGGTTGGCAGAAGAACATAGTTGTAGAGGGGACGATAACAAGCATTGATCCTGATGCTTCAGTACATTTTGTAAAGCTTAGAGCAAATGCTTGGAAAGTATAGGTTAATGTAGCGGTGGAACAAGAGGCCTTTTTATTTAGGCCAAATTCAGAGATGCAGACTATCAAAGAGGCCGTTGGATCAACCGTCGCATGGCATAAAGACTTCATCTCTGTGGTATAGTATGATTGTACTTAGAACATAGCGGACTGTTATGTGTTAATGCTTTATGTATTTGGCATGCAAACTTATCAAACTTTTTGGAGTGTTAGAATTCTATGGCTCTAGCTTTTAGTCTTTTTGTATGTGATTTTAATTATTTTACGATAATATTTAGTATTAGTATGGATGTATTGCATGGATGCTGCTGTATTTTTTAAAAAAATTGCATTTATTTTGCAACGGGCAAAATGCTTTGTTATATGAGCTTCTTACAATGGTCAACACACGTTGTTAAATCGGTATTTTACAACGGTCAATACATGTTATGAAATAGGCTATGCAATTAGTATGGTTAGTCTGTTGCAACAGGTTATGGCCGTTGTATTATAGTATATTCCAACGGGCAACACAAGTGGTTAAATATGCTTTTTACAATGGTCAATGCATGTTGTGAAACAGGCTATGCAACTAGTATGGTTATTCTATTGCAACGGGTTATGTTGTTGTATTATAGTCTATTACAATGGTCATAACCCATTATAAAACGGTATACTGCAACGGTTTTTACAACGTACTTTGCCCGTTGTAAATTGTGGTGGATCTATTACAACGAGGTCTATTACAACGAGGTCTATTACAACGGGCACATGCCCGTTGCGATAACCATATTACAATGGGAGTTGCCCGTTGTAAAAAGACTGTTTTGTTGTAGTGTCGGTATGCGTATCTCAATGTAATACTTGTAACTGTTGAAAATGCAGGAGATAAATTTAAGGCTAAAATCATCCGATAAAGTTCCTATAAATCAAAAATGACAAAACTCAACATCATCCCAAGTCATAGAGTTATATGACCTAATATCTTTAAAAATAATATTATACTATCCTCCGATATGTAAAATACGGATGGTTATACTCTCCCTCACTTTAAGAATTTCACCTCCAAAATCCCCAAATCAAACAAGCTAATATCGACTAATGTTATCCTGCATGCCAACAACCTTACTAAGCATAAGTTTTCGTATCGAACACCAAAAATCAAACATCAAATAGGCACATACAAAATCAAACATCAAAAAGTAACATCAGTGCCTATCCTAGAACGTAAGATACTAAACTGTCTAGTATAATGCATCAAATATGATATCCAATATGAAAGCTGACAATTAATTGGAAATCTCATCAACTGAAATGCTCTAAACAAATGTTCCCTATGCTCTTCTTGGTCTCCTATATGCAATCACCTATGCTTTCACTCCACTAAACTTTTACTACTTCACCATCTTCCTCCAAGGTTATTTTGTATCACATCCTATGTTATGAATAGGCCTACATGTTCTCGAAGTTTCAAGTTCAATTTTGGTATAATCTAGTCGATTTGGTGCTAAATTTTTCAACTCCTCTTGAAAGTTCTCCCAAAACCCACTGGTGAAAATGGATTTCGTTCACTTACAATGCTCTTTGACACACTATGGAATAGGATGATCCACTTTACATATTTTCAACTAATTTAGATGTCATTCTATTGAACTTAACGAATACAAATCTAGCATTCTTCATCAATCTATCCATTGTGACCAAAATGCTATCATATTCTACTCTAGTCCTTGGCATTCCATAGATGAAGTCCATCAATATCTATTTCTATTTCCACTTGAGAATCTCAAGTGGCTGTAAAACCACTTGGCTTCTTCTATTTATCTTTCACTAGCTGACAATCCATTGATCTCGCAATGAATGCCTAACGTCCTTCTTCATCCTTTCCTAATAAAATGTTTACATCATACCACGATGCATTTTTTATTATCAAGATATATAATCAATCTTGAATGAGAGCACTCTCATGGTACCTCATCCCCTAATCCAACGACATCGGGAACAAATAATCTTTCATTCTTATGGAGCGAATCGTCTCAATCGAGTCCACACTGCATCATCTCTACAGATACTACTCGTTCCTCTAACATAGCCATGAGTCTGCTAGTCTAGCTTCATGCCTCTACCTAGTACCAAACTAAAAAAATCAAAGTAGGTCGATGGTCAAACCAATCATCATCTTTCGTCATAGCTCACATCGAGTCCTGAAGTTATAACCAGCAATAAAATCAAGTCATGTCCACTCTAAGAATATCGCTCCCAAGTTAGTATGTCTTCCACTCAAAGCATCAATGAATGCATTTCCCTTATGGGTATATAGGAAATGTTAAAGTTGTAGGAGGCTAAGAATTTCGACCATCGCTACTGGCGAAGTTTGAGATCCTTCTTGGAGAAGAGATACTTTAATGATGTAGGAATAGTGAACAACTTAATCCTCTCTCCTAAAAAATAGAGCCTCCAAATCTCCAAAGAAAATATTATAGCTGCCACTCTAAATTATGAGCCGAATACTCCCTTTCAAGTTATTTTAGCTATCGACTAAGATGTACGACAACCTTACCTCCGACATCAATACTACACATATTCTAGTATCACAGATGTCAATGTATCCTATGAACTCCTCATTCCCACATAGAAGAGTAACATCAATGCATGCTTCAACCTCTCTGTCAGAATCGCTAATGCATACCTGCACTTTGCATCCCAAATAAAATTCTAATTCTTCTCATCAAGTCAGTGAACGGTGCTGCTATCTTAGAGTAGTCCTTGATAAAATCTATAATATCCCATACCGTCTTACGTCTATTCCAACCCTGGACTGTTGTCACTCGCAGGATCCGTAGCAATGTCCTACTCCAAAACAACGTGACCCAAGCATCTCACTTCCCTCCTTCAGAAGCGATACTTCAAAAACATCGCCATCAATCGGTGCTTTCTCAACATCTTCATCTCAATCTTCAAACGCATCTTAAACTACTCTTTCATCCATTAGTAGACGAAAACAACATCAATGAACACAAGCATGGTTTACTGAAGTGATCCCTGGAAATAAAGTTTAGGAGATCAATAAAGTATGTCGACGCATCGGTTAACCTGAATGACATAACTAACCAGCCAAAAATCTAAGCGGCATATAAAGCGCTGTAAGTGGCACTCCTACCTTCGCTACCCTAAACTGGTGGAACCCCCTCGTAAGGTTTAACTAGAGAACACCTTTGCATCATAAAGCTAGTCGAACACGCCATCAGTAAGAAGGAATGGATACTTGTTCATCACCTCGCTCAACTCACGACAATCAACATACAACATCAAAGAGCAGTCTGCCTTAGTGGCGAACACTATAGATGCATCCCACTCAAATATGCTCATATAAATGAACCCTTACCTAAATAGGTTATCTGTTCACATCTTTGTTTTCCTCTACTCTCTGGGCATCATATGCCTCAAAGACATAGCTACTAGTTTAGCACCTCTGACTAGATCAACATGAATTCTACCTCCCTATGTGTATCGACCCATAAAATTTTAAAGGTTTTAACGACGTAATTAACTAAATTTTTATGCAATTTTAAATATTTGAATTTTGAAATAGAAATTTGATATTTAAAATACGTCTATTTAAACATAGAAATTGGTAAATTTTCATCTGATAATATGGAAGTTTATTTTATTATGTAATTTTTATTTCAGTTTAAATCAGTTAATATTAGATGGTAATAAAATATTTTCCTTACCTGAATAATTTTATGTAGAAAATTTGTCAATCGTCTTCTGAGTGAGACGTTATAATTTGTTTCGTCAAATTTGGACTCCTCTAGCTTCGTCCATCTTATTTTCAGCAAATTTGTAGCAATTTGGTTCCAAATATTGGCTTTTGATAGGATGGTCATATCGTTGGTATCTGTATACTGTTTTGATCATCTCGTTGTGATGATCTCCATAGTATATTTATTTCTTTATTTTGAGGTCTGGTACGCAACGGAAACAATAAAAAGGTATGTCGTATCGGTACCATAAATTATGACCGTTCGCTTTCTTTTGCTTTTAAAATTTTGAACGTACACCAAAGCAATCTAATAATTTACTTTAATTGTGTTACCTGAATTTAATATTGCTGACCTTCACTATTCCCTATTGCCCGATACTATTTCTGGTTCACTTTTCAATGTCTCTACCATTTCCGCTCACATATTAAAATAAATGATAAATCTGTGAATAGTTATATTTATAAAGCCTGCTAACCTTCTCATCATAGCCGCGTGTTCTTTTACACTAGCCTACCCACTTCTTCTTTTTTCTGTTCAATCTTCTGAGAAAAAATATATATAATAATAAGGCATATATATTGCATGCGATACATATCTCCTTTCTCCTTTTCATTCTCTGGAAAACCCTCTCCACCTTCCACTAAAGTGACCGAGCAGCCCACTTCCTCCACCAGCGTGCACATGCAAAAAATCCTGAGTCTTGACAGCACCCGCCCCTCCACATGCATAGCCGCTGCCATGCCTTGACAGCACCCTTTCCTTCCCCCGACCCATCATCCAAAGGCATCGCGACCACCCTCTGTTCTCCCTTCGCCCGCATGCTCCCAGCTACCTTCGCTATTCCCTTCTTTATTTCCACGTCCCTGCCCAAAACTCCACGTCCTGGCACGTCAGCTACTCTCGGCCCATGCGGCCTCGGCCATCTCCAATGACCCTTCTTCCCCATATTCCTACTTGTTCTAGCATTTGTAACGTTCCGCTTTTTCGCACACTTTAAATCGACACACGTGCCAATTCAAACCATACGGAAGGGCGGATTGTTATGGGGTAAATAAGAAAAAACAGAGAAGAAAAAAAAAACTAAACAGAATCTACAGTGGAAGGATAAAATATAATAATCAAATATACAGTTTATAAATCTGTTTACAAAACCATTTATATAATACATATCAGAGTTACACATACCAATAACAATGCAGCAGAACAGTGTGTAGTGCACCAGTATAAATAGTAATAATATAAATCTTCGTATTCGTCCTCCAGAGCTAAATCTTCCAATCCTGAAACGCTCGGACTGACCCGAGCGAATTTGAAAAGACAAAAATACTCGAGTCGGAACTAAAAGATCTTATGTGAGTTAAATTAACAGAAATAAATATGAGTGCAGTAACTCAAGAGATGCTTGGGGTTTACATCTCCTAAGGATCCGTTAAACTATTTACTATGTAGTATATTGCGCTATTATAATAGTGTCTATTTGTAAAATAAACTTACTTTTAAATAGCGTTAAGGCTTTACATTTTCCACCTTAACATGTAATAGTCCCAGTAGTCCATCCAATATCATGGTCCCTCCTGATCGGGAAGCCACGAGAGGATACCACACGGGCTACGAGAGAAATCCAAACTCGTACAAGGCGCGATAGGGTAGGTGACACGGCACAACTAGGCAATTCCAGGGTACATATACCAATTGCTATCCGGGCTGGTGGAAACGCGCAGCGCGCAACTACTGCCCACCTCGAACAAACTCCCCCAAAACAAAAATAAAAGTGGCCACTGAATCAATCCAAAGTCAAAGTATAATATCGAAGAGGAGTGTCCGATCAGAGGAATGACCTCATTGGCCCGAGAATCGCTCCTGTTTTAGCCACCTTTTGCCAACTCACGGGAGTCGGGTCCACGTATTTAACTTACAGGAAACGTCGCCACCAACCAACTTCATTCTGAAATCTCCACCGCGTACACGGTTAGTCAAAGTGGTTTTCGGTATCGATAGAGAGTATGTCCATATCCGATCCCGGTCTCTTTGCCAACCAATCGTTATTATAGCACCGTGGTCATTTAAAAATAATTATTCTTTTAAAACCAAAATAAAATATCCATTTCAAAACCATATAAATATGATATCATTGCCTTTTAAAACCCAAAACAATATGATATCATCTTTATTTTCCAATATATTCTTTTCCAAAATCATAGGATTTTCAAAGTAAAATATTTAGAAATCAAAACTCTTGAATATAATATTTTCAAATTATACTATCTTGAAAATCATAACTTTGAAACAAGTTCCATTTCTCAAATGGTTAAATATTAAATTTCCTTTATAAACCAAAATAGCTTCTTTAGATTTCACAAATCAATTTCAAATATCGATTTAAACTACCAAATACCATTTCAATTCTTATGTTTCAAAGCTTTAAATAGTTCACCATTTCAAAAACAAACTCATTTGACAAACCCATATATATCAAATTCAATTACTTATTATTTAGACTTGAAATGTTTACTTAATGAATTCAATATAATTTAAGTAAAACCTTTCACTTCGCATAATTGGAAAATCTTTCAATTTGTTAAACTTGATATATTCATTTAAATCAACCTGATATTCATTTAAATCACTTTACACAAAAATCAAGTTATAAAAATCATATCCTTTAAAATTTTTTTTTTTTTTATTAAATTTCAATTTAACTTAATATTCATCTTCCAAATCTTATTCTCATTTAAGTCATAAAAACTCCAGAAATTAGATTTTAAATAAATGCTTAATCGTATTTGATCTTAAAAATCAAACTTTATTTTATACTTCAAATCAAATTTATACAAAGCTTAAACCCGAAAATTACTATATATATATATATATAACTAATTCAATATCCCATAAACCATATATATATAGCTTTACAAAACCATAAATACATTCCAAAATATATTATATCTATATACCGCGGTGCCTGTATAAAATTTTCTACCCCATGGTCAAGTGACACGGATGTTTATCATTTCAATCCGTAATTTAAAATAAAATGCGGTTGTATATCATTTCAAACCGCAATCCCGAATGAATGAAATGCATAGCAACTTGCAATTAATAAAATAAATCATCCATTCATCCATCAAATCATACATCCATTTATCACAGTCATCATCCAATTTCAAACAATCATCAATATATAACAGTTGATAAATAATGGTATCAATTATTAGTTTATACTCAAAATAAATTTAATAACTGTTAATTGGCAGTTTATATGCAAAAATAAACGTAAACTTAACTGGAAGTTAATATGAAATAAAATTTAACATAACTATGCCTGGCAGTTAATATGAAATAAATAAATTCTAACTGTCAAATTTATATGCAATAAATAAATAAATTTACAGTTATATAAAATAAATGCGTTTAAACAGAAATAGTGAATAAAACATGTCAAACAGTCATAAAAAAATTTCTACCCATATCTAAATTAATTTAACAAAAAAAAGAAATTTTAGAAATTATGAGTGGGTTAAAACACTCAGCTTTTGAATTTAAATCCGATTTAAACCCAAAAACTCGACGGTCTTCAAATCTGTCCAAACCAGCATCAAAAGATCTGGAATTTAATTACGATCCTAACAAAAAAAATCGCGCGTGAAACGGAGTTCGTATGTGGAAGTTAAATGTATTAACGCGTTTGAAAAATCAAAATCAAATTAAATTCAGACAAAATAAACCTACCTATTACCACTTGCCACGTCAGCGTTTCCTGCGCACCTCTAGTGACAAATCTCACCAAACCCATGTTCCAATTTCCCAAATAAATGAAGAAATCAAAAAGCCCCAATTCAACCTTTTGGGTTTCGAATTTTACATGTTTGACCGTGATTTCTGGTTGTCTCAAGGGACTATTGCAAAAACAGAGACTGCGCTTAGATCCGTAGATGAAAACTACAACATAAATTTATTTTCTTTTTTTCTGAGAACTTTGAATTTTTTTTTTGATTTTTGAATAGAATTGGATCTGAAATTTGCATCCATTTAGGAAGAGAAAGAATTGAAGAAAATAAACGCACAAATAAAAGAGAATAGATGGAGGCTAGGGTTTAGCGGGGTATTTATAGATGAAGTTGGAATAGACAGATGGATCCGAATTTAAATGAATTCACAATTTGTCAAATTTAAATTCCAATAATCCATTTATTTGATTTTTAGATCTTATTATGAATAAATGGTCAACTTACCATTCCTATCATTTATGATTGCAATTAGCTTCAAATTTATTAATCAAACCTCCATATCAAATAAAGATTTATTGCAAAAAAATTAGTGTTTACCTTTCATTAAAGTAAATTCAATAAATTATAAAATCTTATTTCAAATGAAATTTTATACCATTCGTATTCAATTCTCTTTATTAAATCAATCATCATCTTATGTATATATTTAACATTAGTATATATCAATTTACCCCAATTAAATAAAATTTTATTCCCAAATTGATTTACAGCATAATATAACATTTGAATTTTATTCCCAATTCATAAATTACTACCTTAACTAAATCTTATGTTTCCCTTTTAATTTACATTTCCACCTTACGTTACTACATTAATTATCCTTAAAGTAACGTCTATTATTAATAACAATATTATAATTACTTACCATTTTATTTCATAAATTAATCCATTTCATCTAAATTCTTATCTATGTAATATTTCAACATTTAATTTCATCAAATGTAATTGTTTTCCAATACGTTAATAACTTTATTTCCAAGTCTTATATTACAACAAACTATCCAATACGAAAGTCTTAACATTGTTACAAATACTACTTTAATTAACATTAACGCAATACTCAATTAAAAATTATTGTAACTGATTTCAAAATTGTAAATTAACAAGCTACCAAAATAGGCAACATAGAATAATCGTACTCTAACCTTTAGTCACATTAATACGCTTTTATTACTCAAAATCAAAGTTCCCATTTAACTAAATCCCCATAAATGAATTTGACGTTATCTTCAAAAAGTACTTTATATTAACATTAACGTAAAAATTTATTTATATCTATTGCAATCGATTTGGTACTATTTTCTCAATATTTAAAATGATTTAACAAATTTTAAATGTCAATTTTTTGAAGATTAAATCAATATAAATATTCAATTCCATGAAATCCAAAATTGTTGAGAACTTTCCAAAACTTCCTTTTTTATTGAATCAACCTATATTTATTCCTTTCATTAATCTCAAATATAAGGCTTTACCCTTTGGATTAAAAATTATCACATAAATATCCTATTTCAACGTAATTCTTAATTTAACATAATAAATAAAATTTGATTTAATTTATCTCAATAAGTCCTACTATTATAAATTAACCAATTGACTCACTATTCAAATTCACCTTCTATAATTCAAAATTTTGCTATCACCTTGATTTACTTAACTTTATAATTCCTTAGACAAATCTCTATCTCAAATCTTAAATGTATGTCATTCTACTAATTATTGTACTTAATATTTTCTTAAAATAATCTTTCTATTACACTTGAATCCAATTTATTAAATAAGTTTCCAATTAGATCCAATTTCAATCTTGCATATAAGTTTAGGTTATAATTAACATATAACGTATACTTCCCTAGGTATTTCTTTATATACTCCCCATATTAATTCCACAATTAACCATTATTATTAGAATAACGTTTATAATAAATACGATCCTATAATTTACTCAACACTTAATTATTTCCATTTCCATTAGGGTAACATTCCTTTATCTGATTATTACTTATTACACATTGTAATTCCATTAACAAGGAAGCAGGTAAATTATGATATATGTTACAAATTTTCAATTTATATATCAATCCTTATAACTCAATAAAATTTTCAAATATGAATAACCTTAATAATACTTACACATATTATCTTACTTACAATAATGTAATATTAAACGTTGAATTTCATTTATATTGCAATACTTCAATTCAATTAATAAATACTGCTCCTATACTTAGATCTATATTAACAAATCGTTAGATTTGGATCGATAGAAATCGGTTTACCAAAGCTTACGTACACATTACGTAAATAAACAACTATATAAATTTGCCACCTATTAGCTCTAAATTTTATTCTTAAGTTTGATACCTATCAATTTAGATTATACTTCCATCTATAATGAAAATCTAGATCTCCTCTAACTGCAGAAATTAGGGCAATTTATTGCAATTGATTTCCCATTAAACTTCATAAATTAACAAATTGAAACCTAAATAAAAACGTTTATTTATTTAAAAATCTTGTTGTTTAATTGAATTGACCATTCACGGATATAATTTACATTGTTCTCCAATTATTACTTAAATACATCACACAACGCTAAATCTATATTCAATATAATTTGTTACCAAAATTAATTTAACGAAAACAATTTCACCCTTAAAATTTCTCTTCGTTCATTAATTGCTAATTGTTATTCAATTAAACCCATTCATTTGATTTCCCTATTATGCATCAATTATAAACTCATCATCTTAAAGGTGATGTCTACATTTTATACTATAAATATCTTAACTCCAATTAATTATTCCATTTAATCCATTGATTTATTAACTTTAATTACTGCAATTCATTGTCTTACATAAATTTGAATCTATTTCCAAATTTTCACTATTCCAATTAATTGAAATATAAAATTAAATTTGTAAAAATTTAATTACCCTTGATCCAACAAATTTCAACATTCTCTTTCATGTAAACAAACAAGATTTCTGTTTCTTCCTAAATTTAAACTAGAAGTCCTATAATTTAATTCATTTTAAACATCGAATTTACACGGGTCGTTACACTCTCCCCTACTCAAAACTTTTCGTCCCCGAAAAGGAAAAGAAGAATTAAATACAATACATCTTATTCAAAATATTTAACTTATAAACAATTAAATTTACAAAATTAATTACTTTAAATAAGATATCCTAATTTATAACTATTTAATCCTTTATATTTAGATTATTAAAGTTTGGAAAAACATTATCAAAATATTTCTAAGATACTGCAATTTCTTATAATCCAAAGGGTTACAATTTATATAAAGTGAAATATTTAAGTGGTTTCAATCCTAACAACAAATCAATACAACAACCATCAGTTCAACAAACAGCATACACACACATACAAAACAACCATTAAATCAAACAAACAAATAGTTGTTCGGGTTCAAAACTTTTAAATTGTTCGGAATGAAGAATAACTACTAGCGCATCATTTACTCAACAGTCTTAGATAAAACCAAATAGATTATTCATTCACCCCAAATCAAATTTTAAAGTACCCTTTCCCAAACAAACATCAATAACAAATTCAAACAACAAACCAAAGTAACTTATTATAAATTTATTTCATACTTTAGCTGTTTAATTTCCTTTCTTTCATTACGTCATTTATTTTCATTATATTTCTTTCTATTTTGTTTAGAAATTAACTTCAACCCTTTTTCTTAAGTTTACAATTTACCTTTATTATATTACACCCATTTATTTTCACTTACTAATTAATATTATTCATTCATTTATTATTGTATGACCTCTTTTATTTACACTTTAATTACTTAAGTTTATAATCATCTATTTGTCATACTTACCTTTATTATATTTTACTTGGTAAAATTTCAATTATAACTTAAGTTTATAACATTAAATTCTCATTTAACAGCAATTTCATTGAATACTTCATTACCTACTTTTACTTGTACAATTTCCATTACATTTCTTATCAAAACATTTCAACTTCTTATATTTGGTAAGTTATATATGTTTTTAAAATATGTACTTGAAAGTTACACTAGTTTCCTCATTACCTATGATTAATCTAACATTCAATAATAATATTCTTTATTTCGTAGGTTATAATTTCAAATTCCATTTAAGACCATTTTTAACCTATCATTAAATCTCTTATTTCCTTTAGAGGTTTTAATTTATTAATTACCTATGTTTCGATTCACTACAACAATTGAAACAATTAATTAATGGAAATTTAAGAATTTAATACGGGGTTAAATTTTCACTTTATTTTAAAACAATAGATAAATATATTCTTACAACTTATATATCTCTAATTATTTTAAAACAATTTAAAATTTAGATATTTTAAAAATGAATCTGTAGTAGAATTTTCTACAATGGCCTTTCCCCTTCGAAACTCAAAAATGAAAGTCGATGATGCGGCCGCTATCACCGAAATTATTTTCCAACGACAAAGAGGAAAGTACAAAACTTTTCTCTTCAAAATCTTCTTTAAAATAATTCTTCTGAATTATATTGAAATATTTATATTAGAAAATACTTATAAGCAATATTATTATATTCCAAAATTTATTCGAAAGAAATTTCAAAACCTCGGAACTTAAGTTCTAAATTTCCAAATTTCATTCATCTTATTTTTCAATCTTATTTCTATTATTATTATACACTTTAATACCTAACAACCAATCTATTGCAGCCAAATATATCTTTATAAAATATTTTTATATATAGAAAATAAAATAGGCAAAGTTATTTCATTCACCTATATTAAAACAAATATTATGTCGGTTTGTCCTATTAAGTGTTTAGAAATCCCTATTGATGTCACATCGTCCCATGCACCAACCAAGATTTATAAATACAAAACGAAATAGATTAACACAATATAAAACCTTTTATAACACTAACAAATACGCTCTCTCATATATATACACTCAGCGACTCCCATAGGGTATTACTACACTGTTAGTAAAGAGTCAAACCCCCACAAAGCTAAGGTTTATCGCTAAACCAAAGCTCTGATACCAAATGTAACGTCCCGCTTTTTCGCACACTTTAAATCGACACACGTGCCAATTCAAACCATACGGAAGGGCGGATTGTTATGGGGTAAATAAGAAAAAAAATAGAGAAGAAAAAAAAACTAAACAGAATCTCACAACGGAAGGATAAAATATAATAATCAAATATACAGTTTATAAATCTGTTTACAAAACCATTTATATAATACATATCAGAGTTACACATACCAATAACAATGCAGCGGAACAGTGTGTAGTGCACTAGTATAAATAATAATAATATAAATCTTCGTCTTCGTCCTCCAGAGCTAAATCTTCCAATCCTGAAACGCTCGGACTGACCCGAGCGAATTTGAAAAGACAAAAACACTCGAGTCAGAACTAAGAGATCTTATGTGAGTTAAATTAACAGAAATAAATATGAGTGCAGTAACTCAAGAGATCCTCGGGATTTACATCTCCTAAGGATCCGTTAAACTATTTACTATGTAGTATATTGCGCTATATAATAGTGTCTATTTGTAAAATAAACTTACTTTTAAATAGCGTTAAGGCTTTACATTTTCCACCTTAACACGTAATAGTCCCAGTAGTCCATCCAATATCATGGTCCCTCCTGATCGGGAAGCCACGAGAGGATACCACACGGGCTACGGGAGAAATCCAAACTCGTACAAGGCGCGATAGGGTAGGTGACACGGCACAACTAGGCAATGCCAGGGTAGATATACCAATTGCTATCCGGGCTGGTGGAAACGCGCAGCGCGCAGCTACCGCCCACCTCGAACAAACTCCCCCAAAACAAAAATAAAAGTGGCCACTGAATCAATCCAAAGTCAAAGTATAATATCGAAGAGGAGTGTCCGATCAGAGGAATGACCTCATTGGCCCGAGAATCGCTCCTGTTTTAGCCACCTTATGCCAACTCACGGGAGTCGGGTCCACGTATTTACCTTACAGGAAACGCCGCCACCAACCTACTTCATTCTGGAATCTCCACCGCATACACGGTTAGTCAAAGTGGTTTTCGGTATCGACAGAGAGTATGTCCATATCCGATCCCGGTCTCTTTGCCGACCAATCGTTATTATAACACCGCGGTCATTTAAAAATAATTATTCTTTTAAAACCAAAATAAAATATCCATTTCAAAACCATATAAATATGATATCATTTCCTTTTAAAACCCAAAACAATATGATATCATCTTTATTTTCCAATATATTCTTTTCCAAAATCATAGGATTTTCAAAGTAAAATATTTAGAAATCAAAACTCTTGAATATAATATTTTCAAATTATACTATCTTGAAAATCATAACTTTGAAACAAGTTCCATTTCTCAAATGGTTAAATATTAAATTTCCTTTATAAACCAAAATAGCTTCTTTAGATTTCACAAATCAATTTCAAATATCGATTTAAACTACCAAATACCATTTCAATTCTTATGTTTCAAAGCTTTAAATATTTCACCATTTCAAAAACAAACTCATTTGACAAACCCATGTATATCAAATTTAATTACTTATTATTTAGACTTGAAATGTTTACTTAATGAATTCAATATAATTTAAGTAAAACCTTTAACTTCGCATAATTGGAAAATCTTTCAATTTATTAAACTTGATATATTCATTTAAATCAACCTGATATTCATTTAAATCACTTTACACAAAAATCAAGTTATAAAAATCATATCCTTTAAAAAAAATTTTTTTTATTAAATTTCAATTTAACTTAATATTCATCTTCCAAATCTTATTCTCATTTAAGTCATAAAAACTCCAGAAATTAGATTTTAAATAAATGCTTAATCGTATTTGATCTTAAAAATCAAACTTTATTTTATACTTCAAATCAAATTTATACAAAGCTTAAACCCGAAAATTACTATATATATATATATATAAATAACTAATTCAATATCCCATAAACCATATATATATAGCTTTACAAAACCATAAAAACATTCCAAAATATATATTATATATATATATATATACCGCGGTGCCTGTATAAAATTTTCTACCCTATGGTCAAGTGATACGGATGTTTATCATTTCAATCTGTAATTTAAAATAAAATGCGGTTGTATATCATTTCAAACCGCAATCCCGAATGAATGAAATGCATAGCAACTTGCAATTAATAAAATAAATCATCCATTCATCCATCAAATCATACATCCATTTATCACAGTCATCATCCAATTTCAAACAATCATCAATATATAACAGGTGATAAATAATGGTATCAATTATTAGTTTATACTCAAAATAAATTTAATAACTGTTAATTGGCAGTTTATATGCAAAAATAAACGTAAACTTAACTGGCAGTTAATATGAAATAAAATTTAACATAACTATGCCTGGCAGTTAATATGAAATAAATAAATTCTAACTGTCAAATTTATATGCAATAAATAAATAAATTTACAGTTATATTAAATAAATGCGTTTAAATAGAAATAGTGAATAAAACATGCCAAACAGTCATAAAAAATTTCTACCCATATCTAAATTAATTTAACAAACACAAGAAATTTTAGAAATTGTGAGTGGGTTAAAACACTCACCTTTTGAATTTAAATCGAATTTAAATCCGATTTAAACACAAAAATTCGACGGTTTCCAAATCTGTCCAAACCAGCATTAAAAGATCTGGAACTTAATTACGATCCTAACAAAAAAATGGCGCGTGAAACGGAGTTCGTATGTGGAAGTTAAATGTATTAACGCGTTTGAAAAATCAAAATTGAATTAAATTCAAACAAAATAAACCTACCCATTACCACTTGCCACGTCAGCGTTTCCTGCGCACCCCTAGTGACAAATCTCACCAAACCCATGTTCCAATTTCGCAAATAGATGAAGAAATCAAAAAGCCCCAATTCAACCTTTTGGGTTTCGAATTTTATACGTTTGACCGTGATTTCTGGTTGTCTCAAGCGACTATTGCAAAAACAGAGACTGCGCTTAGATCCGTAGATGAAAACTACATCATAATTTTTTTTCTTTTTTTCTGAGAACTTTGAATTTTTTTTTTGATTTTTGAATAGAACTGGATCTGAAATTTACATCCATTTAGGAAGAGAAAGAATTGAAGAAAATGAACGCACAAATAAAAGAGAATAGATGGAGGCTAGGGTTTAACGGGGTATTTATAGATGAAGTTGGAATAGACAGATGGATCCGAATTTAAATGAATTCACAATTTGTCAAATTTAAATTCCAATAATCCATTTATTTGATTTTTAGATCTTATTATGAATAAATGGTCAACTTACCATTCCTATCATTTCTCATTGCAATTAGCTTCAAATTTATTAATCAAACCTCCATATCAAATAAAGATTTATTGCAAAAAATTTAGTGTTTACCTTTAATTAAAGTAAATTCAATTAATTATAAAATCTTATTTCAAATGAAATTTTATACCATTCGTATTCAATTCTCTTTATTAAATCAATCATCATCTTATGTATATATTTAACATTAGTATATATCAATTTACCCCAATTAAATAAAATTTTATTCCCAAATTGATTTACAGCCTAATATAACATTTGAATTTTATTCCCAATTCATAAATTACTACCTTAACTAAATTTTACGTTTCCCTTTTAATTTACATTTTCACCTTACGTTACTACATTAATTATCCTTAAAGTAACGTCTATTATTAATAACAATATTATAATTACTTACAATTTTATTTCACAAATTAATCCATTTCATCTAAATTCTTATCTATGTAATATTTCAACATTTAATTTCATCAAATGTAATTGTTTTCCAATACGTTAATAACTTTATTTCCAAGTCTTATATTACAACAAACTATCCAATACGAAAGTCTTAACATTGTTACAAATACTACTTTAATTAACATTAACGCAATACTCAATTAAAAATTATTGTAACTGATTTCAAAATTGTAAATTAACAAGCTACCAAAATAGGCAACATAGAACAATCGTACTCTAACCTTTAGTCACATTAATACGCTTTTATTTCTCAAAATCAAAGTTCCCATTTAACTAAATCTCCATAAATGAATTTGACGTTATCTTCAAAAAGTACTTTATATTAACATTAACGTAAAAATTTATTTATATCTATTGCAATCGATTTAGTACTATTTTCTCAATATTTAAAATGATTTAACAAATTTTAAATGTCAAAATTTTCAAGATTAAATCAATATAAATATTCAATTCCATAAAATCCAAAATTGTTGATAACTTTCCAAAACTTCCTTTTTTATTGAATCAACTTATATTTATTCCTTTCATTAATCTCAAATATAAGGGTTTACCCTTTGGATTAAAAATTATCACATAAATATCCTATTTCAACGTAATTCTTAATTTAACATAATAAATAAAATTTGATTTCATTTATCTCAATAAGTCCTACTATTATAAATTAACCAATTGACTCACTATTCAAATTCACCTTCTATAATTCAAAATTTTGCTATCACCTTGATTTACTTAACTTTATAATTCCTTAGACAAATCTCTATCTCAAATCTTAAATGTAAGTCATTCTACTAATTATAGTACTTAATATTTTCTTCAAATAATCTTTCTATTACGCTTGAATCCAATTTATTAAATAAGTTTCCAATTAGATCCAATTTCAACCTTGCACATAAGTTTTGGTTATAATTAACATATAACGTATACTTCCCTAGTTATTTCTTTATATACTCCCCATATTAATTCCACAATTATTATTATTAGAATAACGTTTATAATAAATACGATCCTATAATTTACTCAACACTTAATTATTTCCTTTTCCATTAGGGTAACATTCCTTTATCTGATTATTACTTGTTACACATTCTAATTCCATTAACAAGAAAGCAGGTAAATTATGATATATGCTACAAATTTTCAATTTATATATCAATCCTTATAACTCAATAAAATTTTCAAATATGAATAACCTTAACAATACTTACACATATTATCTTACTTACAATAATGTAATATTAAACGTTGAATTTCATTTATTTTGCAATACTTCAATTCAATTAATAAATACTGCTCCTATACTTAAATCTATATTGACAAATCATTAGATTTGGATCGATAGAAATCGGTTTACCAAAGCTTACGTACACATGACGTAAATAAACAACTATATAAATTTGCCACCTATTAGCTCTAAATTTTATTCTTAAGTTTGTTACCTATCAATTTAGATTATACTTCCATCTATAATGAAAATCTAAATCTCCTCTAACTGCATAAATTAGGGCAATTTATTGCAATTGATTTCCCATTAAACTTCATAAATTAACAAATTGAAACCTAAATAAAAATGTTTATTTATTTAAAAATCTTGTTGTTTAATTGAATTGACCATTCACGGATATAATTTACATTGTTCTCCAATTATTACTTAAATACATCACACAATGCTAAATCTATATTCAATACAATTTGTTACCAAAATTAATTTAACGAAAACAATTTCGCCCTTAAAATTTCTCTTCGTTCATTAATTGCTAATTGTTATTCAATTAAACCCATTCATTTGATTTCCCTATTATGCATCAATTATAAACTCATCATCTTAAAGGTGATGTCTACATTATATATTATAAATATCTTAACTCCAATTAATTATTCCATTTAATCCATTGATTTATTAACTTTAATTACTGCAATTCATTGTCTTACATAAATTTGAATCTATTTCCAATTCACTATTCCAATTAATTGAAATATAAAATTAAATTTGTAAAAATTTAATTACCCTTGATCCAACAAATTTCAACATTCTCTTTCGTGTAAATAAATAAGATTTCTGTTTCTTCCTAAATTTAAACTTGAAGTCCTATAATTTAATTCATTTTAAACATCAAATTTACACGGGTCGTTACAGCATTTGAGGTAATCTAATATATATATTAGTTGATGTTGAGTATTATAATGTATGTTTATATATATATATATATATATATATATATATATATATATATATATATTTACAAAATAAATTATAAAATATGATATGTGTTGTTTTCTGGTTCCATATAATAGTCACAACTTATGCATTAGTATATATATTAAGTTTATATAAGCTACGTTTAAAGGAAATTGCTGCGAAGTATGCGTATATAAATTCCTTTTATAATAAATTCAAATTATTTGGGTATTTAGATTTTAAGTATAAGATTTAAGTTTAAAAATTATATCTATATAAGTCTGAGTGCATATAGATCATTTTTATTTGCCTGTTATAATATTCGATTTCAAGGCTTTAGCTGTAGAACTTAACGGTGGGTCTTATTAAGCATTCATCTTTTGTATCGATTTTTATGTTGTATGGATATATTGGTTTATACCTATATAGTAATATATATATATATATATATATATATATATATATATATATATATAGACACACACACACAAACACACACACACACACACACACATATATATACAGTTATAAGTTTACAAAGTCATTAAAGTTATAAAAGTTGTTTGTTAATATATAATATTAGCTATTGTTATATTAAGTATGTAGTATAAGTGATCTATTATTATACAGTAATATATATGTACATGTTTTGGGTTATATATACATTTTATATAAGTATATAAATATATATGTTAATTTGTTAGATTCTAATGTACAAATACAAAAATTTATTTGACTTTAATAATGGAGCTTAAAGTAAACAATGATTTTTAAAATACATGAATATATATTTGTATTTACATATGTTTGAAATTAGAATATGATTTTGTATATATATACAATTTCATATGTTATGTCTATACAAGTTCACTTATATCATTGATCTTCGTCGATCCAGTTTGATTTGTTTTCGTCAATTCCAAGCTATCAGCTTTGCTCGTCAAAATTAGTGCCAATCTAGCGTTGCTTGGAATTCTTACCTCATTTATTTGTTCAATCTATCTAGCCTCGAAAAAGGTGAGCAATCACTCACGATTAATCTTTCTTGTATTTATTAAATTTGATTTTAATTGAAACGACGATTGAAATATGCTGCTGTAGTTATTTAATTATTATATATGCTATTATCAGTAACTGTTCACTTGGGGATATGGCACCATATCCTGTTGTTTATATTATGTTGTTATTGATGATATATGCCTGTTATTATTATTATCATATCTGTTATCACTATTCATGTACCCTGTTAGTATAGAATTCGCTATGGGTTGAGATGATACATACCTGAACGATCTATAGAATAGGAGAAAATCGTTATAGATTGAAATGATAAACCTAAACGATTTTCATTTGAATGGAATTTAGGATTACGGGTTGAAATGATATGTACCCGTATTTATATTTCAATTACGGATTGAAATGATAATATCTGTATCACTTGACCATAGGATAGAAAATTGTATACAGACACCGTTAGTCTATATATAAATATTTTGAAAATGATTTCTATGGTTTTGGGGAAGGAAATATATGGTTTAATAAATATTGATTTCAAGATATTTTAAATAAATGTATTTTGCAAAGTTTAAATTCTTGAATTTAAATTTATATGTTTTGAAAATTTTGAAATTATAGGTTGGTTTTGAAACTATAAATTTTAAGAATTTTATTTAATTAAATCGATTTGCAACTTATTGAATTTGATATTTTTAAAAGATATGATTTTATAACTTGATTTTGGTTTGAAGTGATTCATAAATTAAAGGAAATATTTAGTTATGTGTAATTTGGGGTTTTATTTAAAGGATATTGGATTTATTATGTATTTCAAAATTAAATAATAGTAAAGTGAATTTGATATATACATATATATGAATTATCAAATTTATTCTTGAAATGTTGAATATTTAAAGCTTTGAAATGGTTTTTTTCGGGTACAAATCTGTTTTGAAATCGATATAATTTGAAATGGTTTATTGAGAAATTGAATTGAATTGAAATTGATGATTTGAGACTTGATTAAATTTGAATTTTGGAATTCAAATTGACTTGGAATTGATTTGTGAAATTTGAGGAAGCTATTTATTATATAAAGTATTTTTAAATTTTATTTAAAACTATTTATATATTTTACTTTATAAACTATTTTAATATAAATAATTTTCATATAAACTATTTTAATATAAACTATTAATATAAACAATTTTAGTATAAACAATTTTAACTTATATCTATTTTATATAAACTATTTTACTTTACAGACTACTTATTATATATACTATTTTAATATCTAAACTGTTTTAGTGGTGAAAGTTATGTTTTCAAAGTTATGAATTTCAAAGTATTACGTTTAGAAAGTGTTATAATTTCAAGTGTTTGGTTTCGAAAGTGTTATAACTTTGAAAGTGTTATTTTTTTTGGAAAAGTATATATTTGAAATTGAAATGATATCGTATTGATTTGGTATTAAAATGGAAATGATGTCGCATTGATATGGTTTTGAAATGGCAATTATTTTTGGGTTTTGAAGTATAAACTATTTTGAAATGACCGCGGTGTAATAATAACGTTTGGCTGTTAAAGAGTCCGGGATCGGAAGTTGTCATACTCTCTTCCAACTACAAAAACCACTTTAACAACTGTGTACACGGTGGAGATTCCAGAATGAAGTAGGATGGTGGCAACGTCCTATTGAGGTATATACATGGACCCGACTCCCGTGAGTTGGCATAAGGTGGCTAAAATAGGAGCAATTAACGGGCCCAATGAGATAGCTCCTCTGATCGGACACACTCCTTCGATAATATATTCTGACTTTGTGATTGATTTGGTGGCCACTTTTGTTTTTTTTGATTTGGGAGTATGGCTCTAGGTGGGCGATAGTGGCTGTTATGCGTTACCACCAGCCCGAAAGTGTAATTCATATATCTACCCTAGCATTGCCTAGTTGTGCCGTGTCATCTACCCTAGCGTGATTTACTACGAGTTTGTTTCGTACCATACCTATGGTGTGCCCTCTGATAAGCCTAGTTTACGGGAAGTTGCGGTACTGTATAGACTCTAGGAATATATAAAATGTGTTAAGGGGGAAATGGATAACGCCTTAATGTTATTTAATAGTTTACTTTACTATAGACATTATTATAATAGTGTATATTACTACATAGTAGATAGTTCCACGGATCCTTAGAAGATGGTTATCCCAAACATCCTTTGAGTTACTTGAATTTTAGTCGATATTTCACTTGAGTTGGATTTATAGATATAAGAATGTTAATCCTGACTCGAGTGTTTTGTGTTTTCTTTATGCTCGGGTCAGACTGAGTGATACAACATTTGAGACTCACCTTTGGAGTTGGAGCTTCACTTGGAGATCCATCTGCATCTATTCAGCTTTCAGCTTTTTCAGTTGATTTGTTCAGAGAGGTCATCAGTTTGTATTTGAGACTTCACTGTATTTGAAATATTCTATTGTATTTTATTTCAACTCTGTTATTTATCTATTCCGCTGCATGTTATTATTAATTTCCTATGTGTCTATGATTCTGTGATTGATCTATTCACTGTATATGCTGAGTTTTGCCAAATATAAATAAACAATTTGATATTTTGAGCAATTCAAGTCCGACATGTGTGGATACGAATGGTTGAAAATACTAGATCGTTACAAGTGGTATCAGAGCTCTGATTTAGGAAAAACTTAGCATATAGAGTAAATTTAATTATAGAATCACCTTCGTTCGAGTCTGAATTTGTCCCTCTTTAGTTCAGTTTCTTTTGAACTCTGGAACCCTACCTTCATTTCGAAATCCATTCTTGTCACTACCTATTCATGTTTTCTTGATTATGGAGCATTCCATAGCTCCATTGAATGATTTGTAAAGGGGTGAAACTCATTTACAACAAGCATTGATTCATCGAAAATTCCTGTATCCTCAGTCTAGATGATGTTATCTCTTGCTATGCCCGAATTCTTTCTTTGGCGGTCGAATGTCGATTTGCCTCAGAATTCTACATCAATCATATTCGTGAATCACAATTGACCCGATTAAGGTTGTCCAGGATTTGTATAAGTCTATCCATCCTTTCTCTTTTTTATTTAATCATCTTATCTTTGTTTCAATCTTATCTTCTAGTTAGAATTCTTTTGATTAGACCCCTTTGTATTTGAATCTCTATCCTTGCTTTGAAATCTGTTCTTGAATCATCGAGTGAGGTAGTGTATTTGTACTTAATATAATTTTTTTATATATATTGTGTTGTTTGAGATGTTAAGTTTGAATTTTGGATTTTGATCGATTCGTTTGGCTAACGCTATCGATAGGAATTCCAAAACACTTGAATAGAGCAAGCTGACACAATATTGTTTTCAAAATTTGTAAATGAAATAATTTCATGTTATATTTTATATATATATAAAAGTATAATTTCCTGAAATTAAATAGCTAAATGAAATGGTTGTTAGAAATGATAGTGCTAAAATTTTCATTTATTGATTTATTAACATTTCAAAACCATTAACTACTATTGTGTATTATAAGGAAATGAAATTTTAAAGCATGGTTTATAAATTAGATTTGAAAATCAAATCAATATAAAATAAGGATTTGAGGATTAAATTCCTGGTGCACTTCAAAGTTGGTTTTAAAGTTTTGAAAGGTATTATTATTAAAAAGTATTTTTGAATAGAAATTGTTTCAAAAGAATAATTTTAAAGTTTAAAGCTTGTACTCTCCGCCATTGTCGCTGGAAAATATTTTCGGTGATGACTGCAGCATCATCGACATTCATTTTCGATCCTCGAAGTGGAGAGACCGCATAGCAGCTTTGCTACACCTAGTTTTGGACAGTGAATTTCGTTCGAATTTCTTGGGTATAAATTGATTTATAAAATACATATGTATATAATTATTTCAAAATAGTTTGAAGTGAAACCAGAAATTTGAATTTTAAGTTTTAAATTAAGAAATGATTTCAATTACTGAAATAAAGTGAAATTTTGAATAATTGGAATATCTAAAATGATAAATGAAATTAAACCAACCTGAATCATGAATTTGAACAAACTTATTTGTATAACACTAAACTACATTCTAATATATATAACTTGACTAAATATTCAAAAAGTTAAAATTTTAGTATATAATAGGTTTGTACAAGAAGAAAACTTAAGTAATAAATTATTCAAACTAAAATCTGGCTTAATATAAATGTTATTGATAGTAGGAAGATTTGTCTAGTATTTAATTGCATTGATAAACATTGATATAACTTACCTAGAAAAAATTAAAATGTTAATGGAAATATGTAATTGAATAATATACAATATAGATATAAGTAATGGGATATCAAAAATGATATTTTTTTTAGAGAATTTACTAATAATAAATTGAAAATTTATAAAATTTATTTGCTGAATAAAATATGGTTATAAGATGTTTATACACGTAGTATATGTTGCAAAATGTATATTAAGTGGAATAAATTAAATAAATAAGGGAAAATGCTAGTTAAGCAAATAAATAGGAACTTATGAATAGTGAAATTTAAATTTTAAGGGAAATCAACTTAAATCAAATGGATTTAATAAATGGGTAAATAAATGAGTTAAATCAAATAAATTTTGTTTTGAAAAGGAAATTTGGCAACAAATGCTAATAAATTGAAATCAAATCTATTGATTGAAATACATTAAATTAGATCAATAAAATATGAATATAATAAATAATTATTGATTTAATAAAATGGATTAAATCAAATTGTTGAATATTAATTTATTAAAATTAAAATCTATATGGTATTGAATAGTTGAAGTTGAATGTTGAGGTGGAATTAACTATGGTTGATCAAATAGATTTAATAGGTGAGTAAAATAAAACAAATTTTGTTGAGAAAATTTTGTAATAAATGTTAATAAATTTGAAACAAATCTATGAAAATGAAATAAATTAAATGTGAACATCATAAATCTGATTGATTAAATAAAATGAATTGGAATCAATTAATTATATATATGGTTTAAATTAATTGGGTATTGATATATTTCAAATTTATTTTTCTTTCTAGTTGTTTCTATTTTCCTTCCCCCTTCCTTTTCGGGGACGAAAAGTTTTGAGTGGGGAAGAGTGCAATGATCCGTAACTATAAAGGTTTTAACAATGTAATTAACTGAATTTTTATACAATTTTAAATGTTTGAATTTTGAAATAAAAATTTGATATTTAAAATACGTCTATGCAAACATAGAAATTGGTAAATTTTCATCTGATAATATGGAAGTTTATTTTATTGTGTAATTTTTATTTCAATTTAAATCAGTTAATATTAGATGGTAATAAAATATTTTCCAAACCTGAATACTTTTATACAGAAAATTTGTAAATCATCTTCTAAGCGAGACGTCATAATTCGTTTCGTCAAATTTGGACTCCTCTAGATTCGTCCATCTTATTTTCAACAAATTTGTAGCATTTTGGTACTGAATATTGGCTTTTTATAAGATGGTCATATCGTTGGTATATGTGCACTGTTTTGATCATCTCGACGTGCTGATCTCCGCGGTATATTTATTTCTTTATTTTAAGGTCTGGGACGGAAACGATAAAGCGGTATGTCGTATCGGTACCATAAATTGTGACCGTTAGCTTTCTTTTGATTTCCAAATTTTGAATGTACATCCCAAGCAATCTAGTAAATTGCTTTAATTGTGTTACCTGAATTTAATATTGGTGACCTTCGCTATTCCCTATTGCCCGATACTATTTCTGGTCCACTTTTCAATGTCGCTTCCATTTCCATTCACACATTAAAATAAATGATAAATCTGTGAATAGTTATATTTATAAAGCCTGCTAACCTTCCCATCATAGCCGCTTGTTCTTTTACACTAGCCTACCCACTTCTTTTTTTTGTTCAATCTTTTGAGAATATATATATATAATAATAAGGCATATATATTGCCTTTGATACATATCTCTTTCCTCCTTTTCATTCTCTGGAAAACGCTCTCCACCTTCCATTGAAGTGATCAAGCACCCCACTTTCTCCACCACCGTGCACGTGCAAACCATCCTGAGTTTCCGTCAGTTACAATTGGACCCACCCCTCCACATGCATTGCCCTTGCCATGCCTTGACAACACCCTTTCCTTCGCCCGACCCACCATCCAAAGGCACTGTGACCACCCTCCGTTCTCCCCTCACCCGCATGTTCACGCCTACCTCTGCCATTCCCTTCTTCATTTCCACGTCCCTGCCCAAAACTCCATGGCCTGGCATGTCAGCTCCTCTCGGCCCATGCGGCCTCGGCCATCTCCACCGACCCTTTTTCCCCTTATCCCTACTTGCTCTAGCAATTGAGGTAATCTAATATATATATATATATATATATATATATTAGCTGATATTGAGTATTATAATGTATGTTTATATATATATTTACAAAAGAAATTATAAAATATGATATGTGTTGTTTTCTGGTTCCATATAATAGTAATAACTTATGTATTAGTATATATATTAAGTTTATATAAGCTATGTTTAGAGGAAATTGCTGTGAAGTATGCGTGTATAAATGCCTTTTTATAATAACTTCAAATTATTTGGGTATTTAGATTTGTAGTATAGGATTTAAGTTTAAAAATTATATCTATATATGTCTGAGTGCATACAGATCTAGATTTTTATTTGACTATTATAATATTCGATTTCATGGCTTTAGCTGTAGAATTGTAAACTGTGGGTCTTATTAAGCATTCATCTTTTGTATCGATTTTTATGTTATATGGATATATTGGTTTATGCCTATACAGTCATATATATATATATATATATATATATATATATATATAGACACACACACACAGTTATAAGTTTACAAAGTTATAAAAGTTATCTATTAATATATAATATAAGCTGTTGTTATATTAAATATGTAGTATAAGCGGTCTATTGTTATACGGTAATATATATGTATATGTTTTGGGTTATGTATACATTTTATATAAGTTTATAAATATGTATATGTTAATTTGTTGGAGTCTAGTGTACATTTACAAAAATTTATCTAACTTTAATAATGGAGCTTAAAGTAAACAGTGATTTTTGAAATACATGAATATTATATATACATATATATATATATATATATATATGTTTGAAATTAGAATATGATTTTGTATATATATACAATTTCATATGTTATATCTATACAAGTTCACTTTTATCATTGATCTTCGTCGATCCAGTTTTGTTTGATTTCGTCAAGTCCGAGCTATCAGCTTTGCTCATCAAAATTCGTGCCAATCTAGTGTTGCTTGGAATTCGTAGCTCATTTCTTTTTTAATCTATCTTGCCTCCAAAAAAGGTAAGCAATCACTCACGATTAATCATTCTTGTATTTATTAAATTTGATTTCAATTGAAACGACAATTGAAATATGGCGCGGTTATTTAATTGTTATATATGCTATTATCTGTAACTGTTCGCCTATGTGATATGACACCATATCCTGTTGTTTACATTATATTATTATTGATGATATATTCCTGTTCTTATTATTATCATAGATATTATCACTCTTCAAGTACCCTGTTAGTTTAGAATTTCCTATGGGTTGAAATGATACATACCCGAACGATCTGTAGAATAAAGGAAAATCATTATGGGTTAAAATGATAAACCCAAGTTATTTTCATTTGAATCGAATTTGGGATTGCGGGTTGAAATGATATATACCCATATTTATATTTAAATTACGGATTGAAATGATAAATATTTGTATCGCTTGACTATAGGATAGAAAATTATATACAAACACCGTTGGTTTATACATAAATATTTTGAAAACCATTTCTATGGTTTTGGGGAAGGAAATGTATGGTTTAATAAATATTGATTTCAGGATATTATAAATAAATGTATTTTATAAAGTTTAAATTCTTGAATTTAAATTTATATGTTTTGAAAATCAACAAATTCTAGGTTGGTCTTGAAATTATAAATTTTAAGAATTTTATTTAATTAAATCGATTTGGAACTTATTGAATTTGATATTTTTAAAGGATGATTTTATAACTTGATTTTGGTTTAAAGTGATTCATAAATTAAAGGAAATATTCAATTATGTATAGTTTGGGGTTTTATTTAAAGGATATTGGATTTATTAAGTAAATATGTCAAAACTAAATAATAGTAGAGTGAATTTGATATATATAAGAATTATCAAATTTAGTGTATGTTGAATATTTAAAGCTTTGAAATGCTTTATTTTAGGGTTCAAATCTGTTTAGAAATCGATATAATTTGAAATCGTTTACTGAGAAACTGAATTGAATTGAAATTAATGATTTGAGACTTGATTAAATTTGAATTTTGGAATTAGAATTGACTTGGAATTGATTTGTGAAATTTGAGGAAGCTATTTTATTATATAAAGTATTTTTGAATTTTATTTAAAACAATTTATATATTTTACTTTATAAACTATTTTAATACAAATTACTTTCATATAAACTATTTTAATATAAACTATTTAATATAAACAATTTTAATATAAACTATTTTAACTTATATCTATTTTATATAAACTATTTTACTTTATAAATTATTTATTATATATACTATTTTAATATCTAAACTGTTTAAGTGGTGAAAGTTATGTTTTCAAAGTCATGAATTTCAAAGTATTACATTTTAAAAGTGTATAATTTCAAGTGTTTGGTTTCGAAAGTGTTATAACTTTGAAAGTGGTATGATTTTTGGAAACGTATATATTTGAAATTGAAATGATATCGTATTGATTTGGTTTTGAAATGGAAATGATATCGTATTGATATGGTTTTAAAATGGCAATTATTTTTTGGGTTTTGAAGTATAAACTATTTGAAATGACCGCGATGTAATAATAACGTTTGGTTGTTAAAGAGACCGGGATCGAAAGTTGTCATACTCTCTGCCAACTCCGAAAACCACTTTAACAACTGTGTGTGGTGAAGATTCCAGAATGAATTTGGATGATGGCGACGTCCTATTGAGGTATATACGTGGACCCGACTCTCGTGAGTTGGCATAAGGTGGTTAAAATAGGAGTAATAGACAGGCCAATGAGGTAACTCCTCTGATCAGACACACTCCTTTGATACTATATTCTGACTTTGTGATTGATTTGGTGGCCACTTTTTTTTTTTTGATTTGGGAGTGTGGCTCGAGGTGGACGGTAGTGGCTGTTATGGGTTACCACCATCCTGGAAGTGTAATTGGTATATCTACCCTGGCATTGCCTTATTGTGCCATGTCACCTACCCTAGCATGCTTTACTACGAGTTTGTTTTGTACCATACCTATGGAGTGCCCTCTGATAAGCCTAATTTATGGGAAGTTACAGTACTGTATAGACTGTTGGAATATATAAAAATGTGTTAATGTGGAAATGGGTAATGCCTTAACGCTATTTTAATAGTTTACTTTACTATATACATTATTATAATAGTGTATATTACTACATAGTAGATAGTTCCATGGATCCTTAGAGGATGGTTATCCCAGACATCCTTTGAGTTACTTGTATTTCATTCGATATTTCACTTGAGTTGGATTTATAGATTTATGAATGTTAATCCTGACTCGAGTGTTTTGTGTTTGCTTTAGTCTCAGGTCAGACTGAGTGATACAACATTTGAGACTCACCTTTGGGGTTGGAGCTTCACTTGGAGATCCATCTGCATCTATTCATCTTTCAGCTTTTTTAGTTGATTTGTTCAGAGAGGTCATCAGTTTGTACATGAGACTTCAATGTATTTGAGATATTCTATTGTACTTTATTTCAACTCTGTTATTTATCTATTCCGCTGCATATTATTGTTATATTATACTGTTTCCATGATTCCGTGATTGATTTATTTACTGCATATGCTGAGTTTTGCCTGTAGGATCTAGATTAACCCTAGAGGGGGGGTTAATAGGGTTATAGCAAATGTTCTCGAATTAAACGCAAAAACAAACTACAGAAAAGTAAATATGTTGAAAAGTAAATCACACACAAAATTTACCCAGCTTCGGCAACCCCTGTCTACTGCTGCATTCCCAGATTTCTATTAGAATTAAACAGTCTCTCGCTTACAAACACTCGAACATACTCGCAAACCCTGCTACCGCCTATAGAGTTTTGCAAACTCGCAAATCCTGCTTACTAAACTAATCGTAACTAGACATTCTGACACAACCAAAATCCTAGGTGGTGATTTACCAAGATTTGATTCGAAAAGTACAGACTTGAAAAATAAAAATAAGAACAAAAGTAACTAAAACTTGAGTATAGCTTTCTTTTTCCTTTTGCCCTTAAACAAACAACCCGACCCAATAGAAAAACACGGCCCACTTTCCTCTTTTGTTATCTGATGCAATTTTAGGGTTTCTGTAAAATGTCGGCTTTGTCTCTGTTGCGGCCTGTGGATCTCTGAGTTGCCTTCAGTTGCTCCTCTTCCCTTCGAATGTCCTATTCGCCTTTGATTAAGGCTTGTGCAACCTACATTTAGGGCGAATTCCGATTGCTACAGACTCGAATGATTAAATTGGTATGATTTGAGTTGAGATTTTCTGATTTATCTTGCTTTTCCTCTTCGTACTGTCTATGATGATCTTGGGTATGTATATATATATATAGGGTAGAAACCCTAATACTTTGCGTCTGATTTGATTTGTTGCTTGGCCTCCAAGTCGTTGAATATTTTTTCTTGATTTTGTTGTGACATTTTGGGTATATACGATTCGAATTTTGCTTGATATTTGCGACTTACTTGATTCACATGGTTTTGATTTTGAAGCGTTCGATTTTTCCTTGGTTGATATGTCAGATACTTTCCTGATTTAGTTTGCCTTCGATTTTTGACATTGGTCAACACAGTATCGTCGAATTTCAGGGCCATCACGTCTTTGGTTGTTTTGACGATATTGATTCCAGGTTGACTTCGAATTCCCTATTTCGAACTGCACCATCTGTTCCATGATGATGAATTTCATTTCTTTGTTCATTCTCGGCTTCATACTAATTTTGTCATCTGCATCCATATATGCATTCATCTTAGCGCTTTTCTTTTTCACTGCAACATTTGTTTGTTATGCACTGAGTTTGCTTCGAGACTGTTTCATTGTAGCTTGCACTGAGCATTTATGTTGTCCAAACATTGTTGAGTTCTTGGATTTCACATGTGTCCATTAGCATTGACTTTCTGTACATATATGTTTACTGTTCTGTATTTATTTAGTCATTGTTCCATTCTTTTGGTTGTCTGCACTATGATATCTTGTAGCCTGGTCTGGTACACTTTGTTTGCTATGACATTGTAGTTTGCATTATTGCTGCTTCCTGTACTTGTAGTTGTTTAATTGTCTTCTGTTCACTTGACCATTTGTATACATACATTCATGTATGTATATAGATGTATATTTCTCTGTTGCTTTTGATCTGCATATATAAGCTTTGCATTTGTGTACATTGATCCTTGGTCTCTGTTGCATGCATTGCTGTTGGGTTGCTTTGGGATTGAACTTGAGCTTTGTACTATCGATTGTTGTAGCATGCACTCTTGTTTATTTCCACTGGTTCATTGCCTCTCTCCATTTGCATCTGGTTACTTGTAATTGCTGCTACACATTGTTGTATTTGGACTTGTTTCAGTTTGCATGTGGTCTTGATTCTCGGTCTATTGTGCATTCGACATTACTCTGGGCCATGAGTTCATCTGAGTCATCATGTCTTTTGGCTTGACTTGAGCATTGTCAGGTTGCATATCCAACTTGCATGTGCTCTGTTGACTATGTCTATATTGTGCATGATTCAGCTTTTTGTTGACTGCGCACACGAGTTGGCGAGGCAGTGCACACGTGTATAAATGTACACGTGTGTATTGCAGCCACTCATGATTAGCTGTCCCTGATAAGAATACTGATATGCACAGATATTACACAATAAAAAATGATGACAATAACCCATATATCTGAGACACCAATAAAACAAATTTATATTTTTGCAAATTCAATTTTTTTTATATTCAGATTACTGTTGTGGTTGCTAATTATACAGGTACACAGGCGACAGGACAAGAACTGGAGCTGGACAATGCAGATAGATGCAGATGTGCAGACAGAGTGAGAAACTAAGTGTTGAGCGTTGTAGTGAAAAAAATATAAAAGTGAAATGTATGAACTGGTGTACGTATATAGAGAGAGCTGAAAACTTTGTACTGTATAAGTGTTGAAATAAAATATTATATTGAATAAAAAATACTGATTGAATTATATAAATTCCATGCAATAGTATTATTATTCAATATGAATATTTATTCCTCTATGTATATAGTACAATCTGCAAACACATATATAAATTGATATATATTTGTTATCATCAAACAAAAATTCACATCAAACATTGCCAATATAAATAAACAATCTGATATTTTGAACAATCCAAGTCCGACATGTGCGAATGCGAATGGTTGAAAATACCGGGTCGTTACACTATGTGGTGGTAATCTGGTCACCTCCTCAAATACATCTGGATACTCCCTAGTAATAGGCATGTATGACAGCTCTTTGTTTGGGATATTGAGCAAATATAGAAAACCGACCATCACGTCATCATCTAATAGGCAGACTAACACTACCATCTGCCTATCATCTACTCCTATCATCGCCAATGACATCTCATAATCCACCACCATTTTGTACTTCCTCAGCTTATCCATCCCATAATATTACTAAGCCCACAAAACCCAAAACAAAGAAATCATAAACCAAAAAATATCTATGACTCCATAAGGGTAAGTCTCGATGAACCAGTGTATGTTGGTTGAGCCCTTGCAAGGTTCATCCTAATTTAATTGTCAGTTAACTATCTCGAGTCTCAATCCTAATTTATCTACCAAATCAATAGCTATGAGGGAATGTGAAACCTTAATATCAAATAAAACATATATGGAACACCATAAATTGAAAGCATATCCTAGATAGTAATGAACATTCCCTACTCTTTCATCGATGGAGCATTCGACAAAATAGGAACGGTAATCAATGCATATGCCTTCACGGTTCCCCCATGCTAATCTTGTTTGGGAAATCCTTTTACATTGGGTATAGGCTCTCAAGTCATTAAGCCTTCTCGATTAACTTGTCGAATCATTTGTCAATATGAATAATCATTGACTTCCCAAGATGATCGTCTAGCTTAATGGTAGACTTTTTATTCTTTTTGAATGGAGTATAAATGAAATATAGATCATACTTCGATATCACTTCAAATTTGGCCATATATTTGGACATAGACATATCGCCTTACTTCTAATCGGCAAAATTCCTAAATAGTATCGATTTCTAAGCAAGTGGGATAAATTTTGCTTTGGAGCAAGCAATGAATTTCTCCCAAGTAAAGTGATCCTTAGGTATCAAAGCTATAAGGGCACTCCAGTAGTTCATTGTTCGGCTTTGGAGTTATCTAAGGGTCAACTTCTACTTCCATGCATTGTCTAACTCCAAGACATCGAAGATTCTCTATAAATACCCATCTAGTATTGCACCTCAATAACCGACTCCGTTCCAAGGAATGTCCTGCCTTTAATATTCTTCATACTGCTCGGCAAAGTCGACTCTAGGCATATGCACTTGAGCACGATAATCATATGGAGAGACTTGGGTATTCAAGGTCATGTTTTGCACAATCTCAGTGAACATATTCTGTAAATCGAGATTAGTGGCCTTTGAGCCTGCCCACTCCTTAACTCTGGAGATGAAGTCATCAATGGCATTTCTCATATGCCATATCTTTCCTAATCTATGATAAGCATGATCGATCTCTTACAAAAAAATTACATTAGTGATACTCATGTGCAATAAGACTTATATGTTATATATACTACATGTAGTTTTGAAAGCTAAAATATATAACAATTACGACTCTTTAGTATGTATGTGTACTCTAAATCCAGTTTAAGGAAACAACACCTATCATATCTGTTCAAATCCAATTCGTAAGGAAACTCTGCCTCTTCACTAGAGTCGAGTTAAAGATATCATTGACTTTGATTAATAGGAAGATTGAGACTAGAATTGGATCATGGTATCAACTCAGGTAATCTATCCAACCTAAGCATTGATGCCAAGTGTGACGACCGCCCTACACCTTTGATGCTTACATAACTGAATAATGCACTACTAGGGTATTCAATCGATGTAGGAAGATTGTCAAGCGAAAGACTAGAAGTAAAGAATAGATATAGAAGAGAAGAGAAGAGAAAGAAAATGTCTCACAATCACAAAATCTATCGTATATCTCATATACAATCGAATAAAATATAGTACTCATCATAGACATAAAATAAGCAAGACAGTAATAACTGAATGAACCATAAAATTAGAGTACATAGGTTCATACAGTTATACAAAACCATAATAGCAATTATACAACTAATAAATAAATTCAAATGATAAATTTTCTTTAATAATAGTAAGCCAAACTCTGTCAAGGCTCCGTAGTGTCATACAATGGAAAAAGAAATAATAAGACCAGAATATAAATGTGGTAAAGTGTCACCTCCTACTAGTCCATCTAAACAACTCTATGTTTTGTTTACACCTGCTATCTAGTCTATTCATTTAAAGTACCCGAGATGATAAGAAGCAAAGCATAAAACCTTGAGTCAAATAAAATTTTGGTATGAGCGATAAACAATCATAAAATACTACGAAAGTCGATATATTATATGGGACAACATGTATGGAGATTCGTACCTGACCTGTTCCTACGTCTAAAGAGTTCACGTAATATAGGATATATGCTACTCTACATTGTAGTCATTATGGGTGTATTATACACATTTTAATGCTAATACTAAAAGTAGAGATAGTTCTAAAATTAATTAATGTCATGATAGTATAATGCTTAAAATTAGGAAAATTCGTTTGAATACTAAATCAATGACAATTAATGTCGATATATGGGTTCCTACTCATCTAACTAATTATAATAGACAATCATACATTAGAAATTATTATGACACTATAATTAATAGTGGAAATTATATTTTTATGAAATAAACCACATCCAACTGGATATGGTTTTCTAAGTCATAAACCTTATATCTATTGTAAAATGAGTATCATTTTTCTTACATTTGATGTACCTATTGGATACTCATCGCTTTACAATAATGTTAATTTTTTTCTTATTTATGACTTCTCCATGATATTCCCCATTTATTTTTTAATTTTCTTATACTTTTTGTTAATTACAAATAGGGACAAATGATGAGAACATTGATAGGGAAGTACATAATTAAAAGGTAAAGAGAAACATTATATTTAGGGGGAGTTTTTCATCATATAGTACGCCAATGCTATTATCCCTTTTTGTTGATGACAAAGGGGGAGAAGAAAGCGTGCTTTAAATATTTTATATTAGCATCTATATAAAGTTGAGGGAAATAAACTTATTATACATAACGTATATTTGGAGGGGAGCTATCATTTTATGTTATAAAGTTTTGTGATTGTCATCATCAAAAATGAGGGGTAGAACCATATATGGTGTTTTGATGATAGCAACCATACAACAATGCTACTAATATATTTATTACACTATTTTAGGTCAAAACGATGACGGAAAAGGTGAAAAATAAATTGGCTAAAAATATGCGAAGCTAGGACTCAAAACTGGGTAGGATGAGAGATGAGCGCATGCTTTTCCCATTAAACTAAGCAAGCTTTTGGAAATTATGCTTATTCAGTGGGCTGAAATTATTGCTCAGTTGATTGAACTAGCCTAAGTTGACTAACTTATAAAAAATAGCCGACTGAATCAAGCCCGAAGTTCTAGACCAAAATTGGCCACTTTCAGTCGACTGAATTTAATCCTCAATCAAATGAGCTAGTACAAAAAAGGCTATTCTTTTGAATTGGTGCCTTCATGTCTCTTCGCTTCAGAAGTTGCATCTCTTTGCTCCTACAACCACTTCTCTTCATCAATGATGAATTTGGAAGGTTTCACCTCTACATTGGCATCTCTACAACAACTATATAATCCCCTAACCATTCCTAAATCAACATACGTTGAAACAAAACTCTATGCTTTGAATTTTAGGCCTCAAACTCTTAATTCCTCAATAGTACTCCAAATTCCAAGAAATTCATGGGACTCATAGATTTCGACTAGTGTGCTTCATCTCCATATCTCATATTCTAATTGAATAAACTCCTTAGCCTCTATATCTCCACTCAATATAGTTTGGCCTGGTTATAGGAGTTATTGTACATCAATGTGACATTCTGCATATTAGGATACGATATGTCAGAAAGTAACATTTATTACATTACTTGTAACTACTATTGAAGTACTACTTAGTTGTTCAAGCAGAGCCTATAAACCTATTCCTTCGGGTGAATTGAGGGTGTCAACAATGAAATTCCTAAGAGGTGCTTAGGCAATGGATGTAGGAGAAATTCTCTAAACTAGTATAAGATCAACCGTGTTGTCTACTATTTTATTTTTGTTGCATTTACATTATTTACAACTATTCTCCATCTGTGATCTTGTGTATAGCGACTAACAATTGGAATAATCCTCTATAGTCATCATTAGTCGTAGAACATCATCGTACGTCCCGCAATCTTCCTCTAATAGTTCCTTCAATCTGCCTCATAGTCGGCTACTCTACATCTCGAAGTACATCTATCTGTTATCAAAGCCATTATTTCCCATCATGAGCTATTGCTTCGAAGAACTGTATCCTTGTTTCACAGCCTAAATCATTCGTCGGAGAGCCATAACATCAATACAAAATTTCGAACAAATGAACCACCATATCATACTCTTCGAAGCCTCTCCATCATCCATTTCAACATTTGCCAAATTTTCCATAATCAATAGTGGTAGATACCAACCACTCCATAGTCGATAAAGACCACTTTGGTCGTGTACATAGCCAAAAATGGCTAGGTACAAACAAAATGAAAATATGCATCATCCATCTTGAAGTCTAAAGCACATACCTAAGTTCATAGTCTTTCGTCTTCAGATTGATCGGTATGCAAACTCTATGCACGAAATTTTATCCTATTGGATATTTGCTAACATTATATTACCTATAGATTGACGGTTTTATACAAAACAAGCAAACACGCATACATGCAACCAACAATCATACGTACATCTGTCATAGCATACATATAACATATATATCATGTTTTTGTCAACTAATTTAGGGATTCATATCAAAAGTAGTCTAAATTTAGTGATTTCCTAAAAATAATACATCGGTAATAACATATGTAATATTTGATTCATTTTCAAACACTTAAGATTCTTTTATAAAATCGGTGTAGATTTAGATATATTAGAAATCATGTTTCAAAGTTGGAAATCATATTGACACGTCGTTTTTATACTATACTAACAATCGTAATATGGTGAGAGACAATATCACTCACCTCAACAATAGCTAGCCAATCCTGTGCCAACTCATAAAGATCCCCATTACAAGTGCAACGTAAGAAACCACTTCCAAATTGGACGTCGTATGCAAATGATATAGGTTGTATAAGAAATCGACATATATATAAATAATAATAACTAACCTAACCTAACTAATTAATCAAACTAATTAGTCATCATTTACCTTAATTAATTATTTTAATATTATCCTCTACGTTATCATTTCTGTTTCTTTTGCATTCTTTTCCTGCAGCCTTTAAACCAACTACTTCTCACCTCACCTGCTCATGCACGTGGCTCCACCTCAATCCACGTTACTACACATGCACATAACTCCTCCACTCATCGACGCACCACTGTTACACCTTGCCTCGGCCTTTGACATTGTGCTTACCTCCGAAAATCCCATGACCATGAAAAGTGAAGCAACATAAACTTTTTTGTTTTACGTTTTCACTGCCTCACCTATCGGCAGACCACCTCCCTCCAACAATAGCTGTCGCCTGTACCTATACCAATGCTGCACCATACTCTGATTAGTGCTCGATGACCTCGATGGCATGTTAGTACACAAAAACACGAAGAAACCCGATTTGCTTCCCCTACTTTACACGCCTTCACCGACCACTATAATATCTTGCAGCCCAGGCAAGCTACATCTCTATGCTCCCCTTACCTATATGAATAAACAAATATCATCAAAACTCATTTCTAATCTCTTACAAAAGCTACACACTTGCTGGATCAGCAATTTTTAATCATCATAGTCGAAGTCTGGTCGATCTAGGGTAATGGCTGCATAGCCTTGGGAAAACTATATAGATGCGGGTTTTATTTTGTCGAAAATGGTGAAGACTTGAAGGAGAAAGAAGAGGAGAAATATGTGGGAGTTAGGTTTCATGGAAGAACTGGATACAAGATGAAGAAGAAGAACAATGATGCGATGGAGAAGAATAGGGAATACTTATAAAGTAGTGGGTAGGGTTAGGTTTTGTGTCCACCCCTTTTTCTCTAATTTTTGAAATTCCAACGCATGTTTTGTTCTCATAAAGCTTAAAGGAATATCTAATTGTGATGATTCTTTAACCACACGAATCATTGTATTTTTCCTGCTCCAACGGCATAAGTTTCATCGAAATTTGAGACTATCCCCGGGATGCTATTTTTATACTTTTTAAGTCATATAGGATGCCTAAACTTTCGATCTCGAAAATTTCAACCGTGTTGCTTATACACTTTCCTTTTGAATCAAGGACATTTTTCATTCGCCCAAATTTTCCGGTGCATATATATCCATGTAATATGTGTAACTACCAAACATGTTGGTAATTAATTTAGGGTAAAAATCATTTGATAAAACTACTACAGGCCAAAAGGGCAATACTCGATGACATCCAAAGTTATAAAGTCATATGACCCAATATTAATTTAAAAATAATATTCTACGATCCACCGATACGTAAAACATAGGTCATTGCATGTAGGGTATGAGTAATCAGAAAATTTGCAGACGTTTTCAAACATGTAATGGGATTACCACCAAGAATGGAAATCGAATTTCGAATAGACTTAATGCCAAGAGGCAACCTATTATTAGATCACTTAGTAGAATGCGATCCAAGGAGATGGAAGAATTGAAAAAGTAATTAGTGGAACTTGTGTATAAGAGTTTCATTAGATCGAGTAGTTTGCCATAGGGAGAATCCATGGTATTCATGAAGAAGTTGGATGGTACTTTATGAATATGTATAGATTATTGTAAACTGAATGAGTAGACGATGAAGAATTGTTATCCCTTTCCCTTGATAGATAAATTATTTGATCAGTTGAGTGGAGCTTAGGTTTTCTAGCGGTTAGACTTGGCAATAAGTTTTTATCAACAAAGAGTAGTGGAAGATAATATTTCATTGATTGCATTTCAAACAAGGTATGGTTTATATGAGTGTTTAGTATTTCCATTTGGATTGAACAATGACCCAATGTTCTTCGTAGACATTATGAACTGGATTTTTCATGATCAATTGGATAGATTTATGTTGGACTTCATCGATGATATTATGGTATAGTCTAAGTATGAGAGAGATATGAAGTCCTTCTGAGATTGATGTTGGCTATGCTAAGACAACATAAGTTGAATTCAAAATTTTCGAAATCTACTTTTGGAAAAAAGATGTGATGTTTCTTGGCCATGTTATTTCGAAAATGGATTTATTGTGGATCCATTGAATATAGAAAGTATCAATGATTGAAAGAGTCCAGAAATGATTACAGATATGAGAAGTTTCTTGGGATTGGTTGGTTGTTCCTTGATTTCTCGCATTGACCACTACCCTTGGCTAAGTTGATCAGGAAGAACGAGAAGTTCGTGTGGATAGACAAGTGTGAAGGTCATTTCTGGAGTTGAAGGTGTTATTGATGAATGCTCCTGTTTTGATCGTGCTTAAAGGGAAACAGGATCTGGTAGTGTATAATAATGCTTGTGGAACGGGCTTGGTAGTAGTGTTGATGCAAATAAGATGAGCAATTGCTTTTGTATCAAGGAAGTTAAGACCGCATGAGGTTAGATATTTGACTCATGATTTAGAGTCGGTAGTGGTGGTGTTTGAGTTGAAGTTTTGGAGACATTGCATGTTAGGAGAATGGTTGGATTTATATTCAGACCATACGTCCCTCATGCATCTATTCTCTTAGAAGGAGTTGAATATGAGGCAACATAGATGGCTAGATTTCTCGACAGCATATAATTTTAGGATAGAATATACACCCAAAAAAATGAACAAAGTTGTTGATGTTTTGAGTAGGAAGCATCAAAATGGAGTGTTAGCCAGGATTGAAGAATTGCAGACATTAGAGAAGTTATCCACTTGTGGAGTGCAATTTAGACAGAATACTGGATCGACCAGAGATGCGGATGGGGTTAGCAAGTCTATAAGCATGTCCAACACTTGTAGAAAGAATGGTTACAGGGCAAAAAAAGGACCTACTAATTGCAGAAAGAATCAGGTGATTGGGGATTAGGTCTTATATTGATGATCTAAATGAATTCGAGACAAACTCGAAGGGACGGTTAAGAAAGAAATGAAGGTTGTGTATTCCGCATGTAGGAGACCTTCATAAGGAAGTCATGGAAGAAAGTCATTGATCAAAATTTACTATTCATCTCGAAGGCACGAAGACGTAACATGATATGAAGAGACACTTCTTTTGGGAAGGGGTGAAGAGAGATATAGGAGAATGTGTGAAGAAGTGCTTCACCTGGTAGCAAGTAAAAGTCGATCATCAAAAGCGAGCGGTTTACTTCAACACTAGGAAGTACCGAATTAGAACTAGAATTATATATTTATGGATTTTAACGATGGACTTCCTTGGTTGGGTATGGGAAGTGATTGTATTTGGTAGATAGTGGATAGGTTGACTAAGAGTTCCCACTTTATCCTGATGAAAATGACAAGGATAACAACTAGCTTACCTAAGCTATATTTGGAGAATGTAGTAAGATTACATGGGATACCAAGCAGTATCATTAGTGATAGAGACCCATTGTTTACCAATGAGTTCTGCAGAAGTTTGCAGGGTGCATTGGGTATGGAGTTGAGCTTGAGCATAACATACCACTCGCAAACTGATAGCCAGACTGAGAGGGTGAACCGTGCACTCGAAGATTAGCTGCGGGCAAGTGTTTTGGATTTTAGAGGATCTTTGGAAGATCATTTGCATCTTGTAGAATTTGCCTATAATAATAGTTACTAAATGAGTATCGGGATGGCACCACATGAGGCGATGTATGGGAGACTGTGTAAGTCATTAGTTTGTTGGTAGGACACGGGAGACTGGCTCGTGGTACGACTTATTTGGTAAGAGATGCTACTGAGAAGGTAGAGTTGATTCTTGCCAGAATGAAGGCAACACAATCAAGGCAAAAGAGTTTTGTTGATAAGTGAAGGAAAGTGCTTTATTTCGCAGTTGTTGATCATGTATTTTTAAAGGTTTCTCCTATGTGAGGAGTTATGCACTTTGGGAAAGGGAGGAAGTTGGCACCTAGATACGTAGACCATTTCCAGTGACTAAGAGGATCAGTAAAATTGCGTATAGAGTTGCGCTACCAAGTAGTTTGGTAGGTATGCATAATATTTTTCATATACCGCACTTAAGGAAGTGCGTGCATGAACCAAGTTCGGTAAAGGAACCGAGGGCAATAAATGATTTACCTATAGAGTTAGATTTGCGTATATGAGACGACCAAAAGGAATATATGTCATGATATAAAAGAATTGAGGAACAAAGTTATCAGACTGGTTCGCCTCCAGTGGAATGACGATAAAGAAGATTGTACCTCGAAGGTAGAGGATAGGACTTGAAATAACCATCCCGGTTTATATTAGACATTCATGTATATAGCAGTGTGCTTTGTTTGTCTATCCTATGGACTAGCAGGGTATAAGTATACTTATGTATGATATGACTGCTAGTTAGTAGTTATACTAACATTTATGATTAATAATTGATGGTTCACATTAGTAGAGTACTAATTTATTCTTTTGTACTCATGCGCATTTGTATGACGATGACTTCAAAGTGCTAGTGTAAATTTTGTTTTCCTTATTCAAATTTTATGGCTATAATTTTACAAGAAGGGGAGATTGTAACACCCTATATTTTGGAAGGTCCGTAATATGGAAAATTAATTTAAATTCTATAAAATTAAATTAAAATTATAATAGCGAGACTTTAATAATTAAATTATTATAAGTGATTTAATTTACAAGAATTACGTAAAAAAATTCAGTTAATTCAGCATAAAAAGTTAATTGTATGGACCAAAGGCAATTAGAGAAATTTTGATTGGCCCTAATTAAAATACCTTAATTTTAATGGGAATGATTAGGTTAAGAGGAATAAGTTAGTAAGGCCTAAAACCACTAACCCATATTCTTTACCCACATACCATCTTTCCATCCCACTCCATTTTTATTTCATTCAAACCCATGCAGTTAAAGCGTTTAGCGGTTCTATAGTGGTGATGGTGCAAAAGGTTATAGCGGGGTACTGTAGTGATATTGTGGAAAATAGCGGAGGTACAAAAAGCTTTATTATATATAAAACCAAATATTTAAAGTTAATTTATTCTCATTCTCATATCATTTGAGCATAAAAAGAAATAATGTTTAGTCTTATATAAAAAAATTGAAGAATTTCATGGTAACATTTAACTTATATTGAGCACCTTGCTTAAAATTAGCTATTTACCCTAACTTTTTTGATTTGTTTTAAAAGAGAACTAATCAAATAAACTAGAGTATATTAATATTTCTAAAGTGGGTGCTAAAAACCCTTGATTTTGGCGGGTCTAGCGGAAAATAATGGGGCTTAAAGCAGATATACTATTTAATAGCACTAAACCAAAATAACGTAGCGGTCGAAGAGCAATATAGGCTATAACGGGGATTTTGCGGGGCTTTAGCTAGGCTTTAACTACAAATATTTGTATACAAAATAAAGCTCCTAAAACATCATATCATGTTCGAAAATTAATTCAAGAGAAAGGAAGATGAATCCAAGCTACAAAAATCAAAGCATTCAATTTTAAGCGGAGGATGATTAAACTAGTTTTTTCATGGATCAAATGTGAGTAAAGTCTTTCTCTAAAATCTACTCCTACTTTTTTGGTTCAGATTTGGTAGTATATGATGGTTTTGATGATGTTAAACATGTTTAGACGATTGAACATCCATTGATCGGGTTTGGAGACTTATGTAAAATAAGTTTTCACATGTTATAGGGTAAAAAAAATGGCAAAGTCAAATTCAGATGCCATGAAATTCTAATATGATGTGCTTAATAATGAAATAAAGATGGTTTTTTAAATTTCATAATTTTTGAGCGAAATTGAATATTTTTTAAATTTCCTAAGTTGGGAAAAATAGTTAATTTAAAGTAAATTAATTATTAGAAATAATAAATTAATTCTTTTGACTTGAAATTTTTAAATAAGGTAAAATATGATGAATGTGATTTTTGGAGAATTTTTAGGATTTTTCCATCATTCTCTATTTTATATGAATTTTAGTGAAATAAAGCACTGATTAATTAAGGGAAAAAATAATTAATTAATTAAAATCATTAATAATTTATGAAAATAAACTGAAATGATATGTAGTTAGTCAATAAGAAGTTGACAACGAATAGGATTTGGTAAAAAGAAGGTTCTTAAGAAGGTAATAAACTGGTTTTTAATTCAATTACAAGAGTGTCATTAAACCCTTTTTGATCAAGTAATACTTAACATACCTAAGCTAGGAGGAGTTAGCAGCACATAGACAAGCTTACAAAGTCTATATGGGATGGCTCATATTAGTATAAATATAAATAAAAGGTGGGACAAGTTATACACGAAGACTAGAATAAATAATAATAGCAATAGCTCATGAGGACCTAAATAAAACGACCAAGATGATGACTTATGAAGCCACATGATAGCATAGACATTCAGGAAGGCAAGGATATTACACACGAAAGTTGGCAAAAGAAAAGAAATGAAAATACAACTCATATGATAATACGTGATAGTACACGAAACATGATAACACGTTTTGACGTATACCAGCTCTCATTGGTAGCAAAGGTGACAACTCATGAAAATGGAAACATAAATAAAAACATAAAGGCGGGCACTATATATATAAACATATACACGCACGTATACATTTCATGTAAACAAAATGGAGAAAATAGGATGGCTCTTTTGCGAATTGAAGCATACAAAGATGGCATGTGAGTGGGATAGCTTGAATGAATGAGCATACACATGAAGGCCAAATGAACATACTCACGAAAGCATAGAACAACTCAACACATGCGATAGCTGCTGTTAAATTTACATATGGAACATAGTAGTTTTGAGCCTGAATTGTTGGCAAATGAAATATATATATATGTGTGTGTATATCTAGCACACCAAATATATTGTAACCAGTTTTAATGAAATGTATATGTATTTAGCATACAATGGCTTCAGATCATGGTACGCGAGGGCTTTGGGAATAACATGTGATAACTTTAATTCATGACATGCGAAGGCCTACGAGTATCAACCCACAAAATTTAATGCTATGGAATAGCCAACGTACGTAATAAATATGCATAGTTCACAACAGTTGTGGAATAGCTAATATACAATAATTAAATACAACTTGTCATAGTTTCTGTTAACCTGCCTTTTGGCAAAGCAGCGTACAGGCAGATTTAACCCAAATGACTACTCAGTTATCAAGGCTGGAGTATCAGGGACTTGGGTCAGATTAATGGATGGACGATCAATCACGGATAGTAAACATAGTTATGTAGCCGAGGTTCGGCATGGTCGATGGGCGAACGACACAGGGTACTTGGAACATGGATTTCGAAAAAAAGGGTTGCTCAGGGTTTACTTTGAGACAACGAGTGGTTTGCTTTGGGTCAGGAGAGGTTCACTTCGGATCGGCGGGTGATTGACATTAGGTTGGCATGTTCACAATAGATCGGCATAAACTCCAGGTCGGCATAGTACCCACTTCGGGACGACATTTGGATGGGCTTTGGGTCGGTGAGTAAAGCAGTGGCAGCTTGGCTTGTTGAGATGGACCGACATCAACTTCGGGTCGGAGAGCGCCGTGGTTGGGGTCGGCATTCTACTTTGGGGTCGGCATATTGTGCTAATTCAAGGGATCAGCTACTGATCGACTTCGGGTCGGCATAGGGTAAGGCTTCTGGTCAGCACAAGTGATTACTTAGGTAGGAAAAAGGTCAAGGTAGCATCACTTCAAGCGATTGTCGTAAGGAAGGAGCTTGGGTTCGGCATAAGGCAACGCTTCGGGTCAGTATCCATGATTCTTCATGTCGGCATGGCTTTGGCATGGGATTGGCGTTGAGAGGAGATAGGAAGGGATCGACACTAGGCTTTACTTTGGGACATGGAGTATTTATCTTCGAGTTAGCACAATGGTATCTTCGGGTTTGACTTTGGGTCAGCATATGATGAACGAGTTGGGCTCAACAATCGTGATGGTGGGCCCATATAGGTGAGGAGGCCCTGTAGCCGAGATTTCCCTAATAAATATAGCAAGCGTGGCTTCAGAAAAGGGGATTCTCATTCTCCTGTAAAACTCTAGATTGTAATTGTAATCAATTCTCTGATAATAAAAAGGAAATTTATAGAGTGTACGTAGGTCGGAGTAAGATGAACCACTATAACTCTCATCTTTTTTACTGCTTTCATTCCAATTTTTTGTTATTCTTCATATTATTTCCACTACGTATGCTCTATTTGCGATGGGTATTGGTGCTTTCATTCGCAATTGGGCATTTGTGACCAATTTTGGTGCAAATATTTTGGTGCTTTCAATGAGAAAGCTGGCACTCAAGGATTTGGAAGCTAGGATTTTGGATTTGAAAGCTTAGGAACTCGGATTCTAGAAGCTATGGTTAGGAAATCGACAAGGAGACAGATGACAGAGAGAAGCCATCAAGAGGGAAGTTAAGAGGCTTCCGCCGGAGCTTCAGTAGATCAGGCATCCATCTACATCACAACGGATAAGATGCAGACTATGATGGATTCCATATGGGAATAGTTGTTGAAAAGGCAGGAAGATATGATGAAGAATTTCTTTAGGCAAATAAGAACAGCTAGGACACAAAACCTAGGAAATGGACCAACTGTAGCTGCAGGCAATGTAGAACAAGGATTCGGAGCTGTAGAAATCTTCAAAGGCCAGACCCAGAAATGGAATGGAGAACGTGAAGGGAATCAGCAAAAGCCTGAGGGCAGACCCTCGAGATCGAATATTAGAAGGCCTGTAAATGAAGCTCAACAGGCCAAGGCTAACGCAAACATGAATGAGCAACATGAAGTGTACTAACCAAAATACCCTCCAGGACATGTGAGCAAGGTGGAAATGCAAATATGGGGCCACCCCTAGAAGGAGACGAGCGAATGGCTAGATTAATAAGGATTATGAGAGGTGGGATCCCGAGCAGAGGCTTAGAGGATTTCGGTCAGAGTCGTTCACTCGGAATATCAGAAACGCAAGGAACCCTTCGGAATTCAAACCACCAACGCTAGAGTCTTATGATGGGAAGTCAAACCAACTATGCACGTAATCAGATACATCAGGCATATGGAAGTGTTGGGGGCGTCTGAGTAGGTTATGGCAAGATGCTTCCCTTTATACTAGATGGATTTGGCTGCGCTCTGGTTCAGGCAGCTGGGGAATGTATCGATCAAAACATAGGGCGAACTAGTGGAATGCTTCATGAGATAGTTTAGTGTCCACATTACGCAACCTAAGAACGTGATGAAATTAGCATCGATGAAGGAAAGGATAGGAGATTTCATAAGGAGTTTTCTAATACGGTTCAATGCAGTCGTGGCTTCGTGGATCGCTCGGATCCATCGTTGATTTTGATTGCAGTGGTAGCAGGAATTGCAGACGGCACTGAGTTTAAAGATTCATTGGCACGGGATCCACCGCAGGATCTTGGAGAGTTATACCACAAGGCGGAAAGGTTTATACAATTAGAGGATGCATGCACAAAAAGGTAGGAGGTGAACGCCATGCTAAGCGAGGGAATGTAGGGAGAAGGACGTGGGATGGATAAAGGAAAGCGAATGCAAGACAACAGATATGATGGTTCTAAAAAATGGAGGAGGGATCGGGAACTCAAACTCACAAAATACACAAATGGAGGAAGGGGCAACTCCCTTAGAGAAAACCACCCAGAAGGGATCCCACGGAGTGGAAGTGCAGGAGCGGGAGGTACTGCCTATTCCATAAGCTGGAAGGGCATACCATAAATGAATGCCGCCACTTGAAGGACACGGTGGAAGATCACGTTAGGAGTGGAAGATTACCATAGTATATGTAAGGAACCGGACTACCGCGGTAGAACACGAGCACCTACCACATGCATCAAACAGGAATGACCGCCGATCGGGGGCACAACTCGTCATCAGCTGATCGTGATGGCAAGGGCCGAGTTCAGGATTTGACCTTTGGTCATCAAATAATTTTTCTAGTTTTGTTCCTAAAATAAAGCGACTATGCCACTTACACATGTAAGGGAACCAGAGTGATTCCTAGGCATGCTCTAACATGGTAGTAGCCGCTCTACCCGAAGGGGAGCACATAGTTTTTTCTGTTTTTTCATTGAACATTTGGAATTTAGATTTAATAAATGGATTTTGATTTTGTGAAACAAATCCCTAACCAGAGATTCAAGGGATGGATATTGGAAATTGGTTGGAAACTGATCGCTTTATGACCCTACATGGAGAGACGGAAACTGGAGTGCAGGAAGTAAGTCGCTTCTCCGAGAGCGATAGGATTGGCTCACTTGACATTGTTACCCATTCACCGGAGAGTGATAAGATTAGGGTTCGGCAATAGCCCAAAGTGGCTGTAATTGGTCTAGGACTTAGGCTATGCATCACTTAATGTTCAGGAATACTGAACCGGAGTGCAGGGAGTGATGCCGCTTCGTCGGAGAGCGACAAGATCGGCTCAGTCGACATTATTTCCCCTTCAACGAAGAGAGATATGATGGGATCCAACGAGAGCCATGAGAGGCTATAATCGGTTTAGAAAACCAGGGCATCGCTATACTCCCCCACCAAGGGCCAAAGTGCAAGGGATAAGTTGCTTCGTTGGAGCGCGGCATGATCTGCATATTCAATCATTAAGTTTGGATCGAGCTTAGCAAGGGTCCATAGAGGCCGTCGATGATCCGAAGAGATCGTAGGATTCGGTTACTGGCTTCCAAGTTGTGAAATGGATATTGATTCAGCTTTGAATGGCTGAGGACTAGACAAAGACTTAGAGCAGTCCTGGATTCAGTTAACGACCCGAAGAGGTCATGGATTTGGTTATGGATACAGTTATGGTTATGTATTTGGATAGTGGCTTCAAATAGAAAATGATTTGGTTAAGGACCTAGAGTGGTCTCGAATTTGGATATCGACTTGATACAGTCAACGATTGGTTTATCATACTTGGATGGAATTGCTTGATAATGGATTGAATTATGGATTGGATGATATGGTTATGGATGGAATATGGACATTGGATATCAGATTATAGCTATACAAAACACGCCTTCCAATCGCATGGCATATTTTGGGGAGCAAAGTGTTAACCTGTCTTTTTGCAGGGCAGCGTACAGGCAGATTTAACCCAAATGACTACTCAGTTATCGAGGCTGGAGTGTTAGGGACTTGGTTCAGATGAATGGATGGACGATCAATCACATATAGTAAACACGATTATGTAGTCGGGGTTCGGCATGGTCGATGGGTGAACGATGCAGGGTACTCGGAATATGGATTTTGACAAAAAATTGGTTTCTCGGGGTTTACTTCGAGTCATCAAGAAGTTTGCTTCAGGTCAGGAAGAGGTTCACTTCGGGTCAGCATATGATTGACATCGGGTCAGCATGTTTATAATGGATCCACATAGTCCCCACTTCGGGTCGGCATCAGGATGGGCTTCAGATCAATGAGTAAAGAAGTGGTAGCTCGACATGTTGAAAGGGATCGGCATTAACTTTGGGTTGTAGAGCGCCTTGGTTCAGGTCAGAATTCTACTTTGGGGTCGGCATATTGCGTCACTTCAAGGGATCGGCTATATATGGACTTCGAGTCGGCATAGGGGAAGGCTCTGGGTCGGCACAAATGAGTACTCGGGTCAGCATAAGGTCAGCATAGCATCACTTCAAGAGATCGACATGAGGAATGAACTTGGGTTTGGCATAAGGCAACACTTCGGGTCGGCATCCATGATTCTTCGGGTCAGCATGGCTTTGGGATGGGATCAGCATTGAGAGGAGATATGAAGGGACCAACATTAGGCTTTACTTCATGTCAAAGAGTAGTTATCTTTGGATCAACACAATGGTAACTTCGGGTTCGACTTTAGGTCAGCATAGGATGGACAAGTTAGGCTCGACAGTCGTGATTGTGGGCCTACGTGGGTGTGAAGGCCCTGTAGCCAAGATTTCTCCTATAAATACAGCAGGCGTGGCATCAGAAAAGGGGATTCTCATTCTACTCTTCTTGATCCCCTTCTACAAAAAGCTACTCTGCCATTTTTGTTTCGAAAACTTTGGATTGTAACTGTAATCAATTCTCTGATAATAAAAAGGAAATTTCTAGAGTGGACGTAGGCCGGAGTTAGCCGATCCACTATAATTCTTGTCTTTTTTACTTCTTTCGTTTCAATTTTTCGTTATTCTTCATATTATTTCAACTACATATACTCTATATGTGGTCATTTACTGGATATTGGTGCTTTCATTTGCAATTGGGTGTTTGTGACAAATTTTGGTGCAAATAGTCGTGGAAGCTATATTTTTCTAAGTAAAATAACGGATACTTAAAGCACTTTAGAAGACATTTTCCAAGTTTTATTGAACTATTTCATAGGGATCAAATAAAAGAAAGATTTTATAAGCTAAAATTGTGTTAACTTCTTTTTGAAATGAAAAAAACTTAGAGAAGCTAATAAATGATAGGGTCTCATTTAAATAAAGGATAAAAATGTTTTATCTAAAGAATGTGAATAGTACACAACTAATGAATGAAAGAAAATGGTGGAACCTTGATCGTAATCGTATACCAACTCATAGTGTTATTGGATGGCAAGGTGCCATGACTATCAGTTGAAATTCCAACGGTATATGGCAGGGTACCATGATAGGGTTCAGCCTAAGAACATTTTAAAACTCTACAGGGGTCTTAAGGCAGGATGCCAAAACATCAAGGTTGTGTTGCAAATTAAAATAACTGGCATGGTGCCAAACATCAAGGTGTTGTTATAAATTAATTCGACAATGTGAACGATAGCGCTTCAGGGACTAAGAGGAGATATTGACGCCTAGTAAGGATGCTTACTATAATTTATTCAGGGTACTTACATTCATCCTCTTAGGAGAGCCAGGTTGGCTCCCATATAAAATGAGACAACATTTTATCAGGCTACGTTATTGAAGCAAAAAATTACATTAGTGATAGGAAGGCCTAGAGAGGCGATCACTAAAATAAGTTAATGATAACTAAATGAAGAAAGCCTAAATATAGGTAATTGACAAATGAATGATAAATGTTTATATGACGTGATTCATATTTGGATGATAAGTATAAGATATACTTAACTTGAATATATATATATATATATATATATATATATATGTATATGTATATGTATATGTATATGTATATGTATGAATGAATGAATGAATGAATGAACGAATCAATGACTAAGGGATCAAGAGAAGTTGGCATGGTTTGATCTGGCATTCTAAGAATAGTAAGAGTATGTCATTCATTACCTAGCTATGTCAAATTGATTAAATACCAACGATACACTAAGTAACCTTGGTATAACTACTGAAACACTCTGCGTTCTATGCAAGAAAGAGGAAGAGATTGTTCATCTTTTCTTTTTCCAATACATATAACCTCCTATATTTGGTGTTCGATGAAATTAAAATTAGATCCGATACCTGATACTTTACCAACCGAGGAGGAAGAGGCAAAATAGTTACTTGCCAGATTTTAGAAGAAAGACCAGATTCGAGATCTTGCTTGTGCGACTTTTACATACACAGTCTACTTCTCCTGGTAAGAACGAAATAAACGCTTATTCCACGATATGAAAATTGATAGCTCATATAAACTTAAGCAAATCTAGAGGTGTAACGATACAACTTTTCAACTCCCAAATATCGATATTAATACATCCACGTTATTCATATGTCGAGCACCTAAGTGTCGGAACTACGAATTGTTAGGATAAAATAAAAGGAAAAAGAAATAGAATAAGGAAGAAGGAACACAATATCGTAATCTCAAAATGGAACGATCATATATAATATCAAAAGATAATATAAACTGTCATCCTAAGATACAAAGCTTTTCAGAGTTACAGTAATCAGTCCTGATAGTTATAACAACTTATCATAACAAATGCTAATGATACACATAAAGTAATGTAGCAGAAATAATTATTATGATAGGTAGAACTCCAACTCTTCTCCAGACTCTCTAAAGCGTTCAAAGCTAAATCTGGAAATATACATGGGGTTGACCTGAGCATTAAGAAAATCACCCAGATTAGTCTTGTAAACTAGTGTGAGAAACTCAAATTATACAGATTTATTATATCTTAAAACCCTACAAAATAAGGATATCCAAAGACTATGCCGCCAATAAACATGGGTTTTTACCTTATAATCACCAAACCGTTTATAGAGAATCTAGTTATATTCTAATAATGTCTAAGGCTCAAAATAAATATTAATCATAGCCAAAATCATTACATTGATTAAATTCCAGCATAATAGCGGTACAACCAAAATCAATAAGGAACGTTCGCATAATGGATTTTCCACGTAGATCTCTTCGGGAAGCTGAATCTGAACTCCATGCACAAAGATCAGAAGTGCCTACTGAGTTTCGTGTATATCTAGATAAAAATAGCATAAGAAAAACACAAAGGTTCATGCTCGAACATAAACATGAACAACGTGAACCAAATACCATTAATCCGCACGCGCAACATAGATAAACATACTTTATATCTATAGTAGATAATATCATGTCATGGGTTAGCCGAACCGCAGATTCTACAGCCCACTTTGTCTTTAGCCATTTACGATGTCGAGGTTACGTTTGGCATCTTTCTCACAACTCTTCACCACTTGAACAAATCACGAATTCCCAATGAATTTCTATATCTTGAATAAATTATGAATCACTACATGGATTTGAGCATCTTGAATAGATCTTGAACCTTAAAATAGGTTCCCCGCATAAGTCCTCTGACGAATGCAAATGTTATTCTCTCTTTTAAAGTACTCTTCAAGATAGACAGTCCCACACGATAGCATCATTTGAAATGTTAACACCGACCTCTCCCTTGGACTTAACCTTAGAATAAACAAATCAACTCTATAACATTCCGCTTCACAACTGCTTCTAGAAAATATGCACATGGTTTTGAAGTGGTATTCGATAAGTTGAATACTTACTGATCCCAGTCTCATCAAAACCAATCGATGAATTTTCCGGTTAACACGATTTCGGTTCTTTTAGAAGTAAGCAAAAGCTGGAGACGTTTTGTACCAATGCTCCTTCCTAGGGGTTCTTACTGGTATGAAATCGCAAAGCCTTTTGATAACTTTCTTATGTCATAATTTAGTCAATTTTGGTAGTTGACTAATCGACAATCTAGTACAAGACAGATGTTTCTAAATGGAAACCAAGTGTAGGTTATTTACCATAAACGAATAAACATACGAAACAATACCATCATCCAAAACACAATCAAGCCACACAAAAGTACGATTAAGTTACTTAAGTAACTCCTAATCTCTTCCATTTAATTAATCCTTTTTATTAAATAAAACTCCTTTATTAGTGAACTTCATTTATCTAATAAAATTCTACCTTTTCTATATCTTTCTAAAAGATTCCAACATTTGTTATTTTCTTCAAATATCCATTTTAAGGATCCAAGTGCTTTCACATATCCATTCAAAAGGTTTAAGACGAATGTTACTTAAACATTGTCACTACAAACCCTAAACCATTTCGTTCGCTTATCCTTAAATCATTCTTTTAAAGTCCTATTTATATACCAAAGTGTAATCAAAATAAGCTAAAGACGGACGTACTTAACACATTGTCACAATAAACCCAAACCATTGTCCTACTTGTTACTATCTTTACAAACCTTTGTTTTTAAAGATCTAAGTATGTTGAAAACTCATTTAACCACATTTTAACACTTTAAAATATTATCTAAAGGTTTAAAAACAAATGTTACTAAAACATTGTTTATGAAAAACTAAAAATCACTTTACTACCCTATTATCTTTAAAACTTGATTTTAAAGATTCAATTACTTTTTAAAAGTACAGTTAAATGGGTTAAAATAGAAGTTGTAGTAGCATTGATATTATAAACCCAAAATTACTTTTATACTTGTCATTTACTTTAAAACATCCATTTAAACTTCTAGGTTTGTATTTAGTCAAGTTTAGTATAGACTAGTGAACTATCAAGTTCTAAGAATGATTGCTTATACAAATCACAATTTGTATGCTTAACTCGTTTCTGACATTCCAACTTAACTATCCTCGCCCAAGAGAAAATCCATGTAAGTTTAGGTATTAGTTGCTCCAAGCTTTGCTTAGACACTTCAGTCTTAAATCCCATAAATAGATAAGTCTACCTTGTTGGCTTTAATGCTAATTATAGTATTAATGATTTCCAAAAACAATAAAAAATCAACATTGTTACCACGTTTCTGACATTTTCCACTTACCTATTCCTTGGTTAAGAGGGAAGCCCGGTAGTTTAGAGCTCTATTGCTCCATCCCTACTCGATATCAATCTTAACTCTCACAAAAAGATAAGATCGCTTCATCGATTCATTAGTGTTAAGCATAGTTAATTGGTTTATAATAAGTAATTAAACAATTTAACCGTATCGCCATAAAGAAATTCTATCCTCTTTCTAAACCATTTGTTTTATAATCCAAAACAGGATATCTATTTAGGACATCTTCCAAAATATTTTTATGAGATATTTATACTCCAAAATACTCATAATATTTCGTAAACATTCCTTTAAAATAATACTTCAAAATAATAAGTTTGAAAATCATTAGAAACTTTAAAACGACATGTTTTTAACAAAATATCTCTCCTTTAAAAATTCACCAATAATTCTTAAAAATTCGTATAAATCTCAGACTACTTTTAAAATACTCCAATAAGAGTTAGGAAATACTTTTAAAATAAATGAAACTAATCACTCAAACTTAAAGTCCTTTTTGAAACATTTGAAGTCCAAAAATAAAGGTTAAATGGGGAAGTTTTACACTAGTGATGTTTTGGCCGTTTTCAAGACGTTACCTAACTTTTTGCTATATAGTCTTTTAATAAAAACAAATATACGTATATAAAAATATAAATATGGTGATAAATCCATAAGAATCTCTATACAAAGTTCCATAACCATTGGCAAAAACAAGGCAATTCACAACTGTGTCTATAATGATTATCGCTATAAGTGTAGTTTCAAATCCGAGTCCCATCCAAACCAAAGTCCATCTATAACCTATGTGCTTTGTTGAAGGTTTAGTTATATATGATATAATTCCATTCCAAGTTTTCTCAAGTCAATGTACATGGATCACATATGTCACCTGTTTTTAAAGCTAGAAATTACAACCACTATTTTAACATAAGTTAACAACTATTCGAACAATATTACCACAATCAAACACAACATATAAGTGCTATATTTTTCATCCAAAGTGAGGTGGTAACTCACCTTTAACCACTCAACCAACCAAGATACATGAATCAAAGACAAGCCTCCAGCTTTCCTCCTCCTCCTTTCTTTAGCCTTGCTTTTCCTCCCTTTCATCACCATAATTGCTCTTGGCCTACGGGGGTTCTCCCTTGTCCTCCACCATCCATCAACTTCATAGGTGCTGAACCATGTTCTAATGATACTCCATGGTCTTTGGAAAAGTTTGCTTGTCTTTGGAGTTGGTTTGGATATAGTTTGAGAAAATTAAAGAGGAAGAGAAGAGGAAGCCATTAGAAGGATTAGATTTGTTTTTATGAATTTATGATTATTCCTAGAGGTTTTCCCTTTCTTATATAGCAGAATGTGATGGGGAAAAACCAAAAACTCCTCAAAACCCTAACATCATTAATTACACATTACTTCTCCTTTATGTCAAAATTTCTTAGGTGTTAAGGAATTTCATTTATGCTCATTTTTCAAAATATCCTCTTTAGCATGTTTCATAAAAAAAGAAATAAAATGTTAACTGAATAAAATACCCTTGAAAAGGATTATGTGTTAATTAGCCCACATCAGGTCATGCTTTATGTCGCATTAACTCACTATTTAAAACTTTCCTTTTTTGCTTAATTCCTTATTTGCTCATTTCATAATATCCAAACACTATTCACACAAATATCTCGAACGTTATTTAGTTTCCATAAACATGAAAATATTTTTATTTACTAATCATCTCCTTAATGATTAATTAGACATGTGTAAAAAATTTGAATAACTTTCATTGAGAAAAAGTTGTTTATCGATAAAACATTATCGGTCATATATCAATATTTTTCCAAAGAATATGTTTTTGTAAATATTTTTCCAAAACAAGTTTACCATCATCACTTATGATTTAAAATGGGAGTTAAAAATCTTATTAAATCATTTTAATAACATTTAATCCAAGATTTAAATATTTAAATAATTCAGATATTTAAATACGAAGTGTCCAAAATTCCTGATCATTACAAGAGGAAGGTGATTTACCCTAGCGAATAATAGTGGAAGCACCATAGAGTGGACGACCGAAAATATAGAGCTGCTTCATTGTTGGGGGATCGAGTTGAAACATTCGATCTAACGTAGAGATGTAGTTGAAGAGATGAGGAATGATAGAAGGAAATGAAGAGGAAGATGAGCTTTAGCGGGTCTGTTCCAATGACGGGCTTTTTTGACTTTCTGCTTTTGTATTTCTTTTATTTTCCATGTTATGGGTCATTAATATATGGACTTCATATGTGCTTTTTTCCCTTGCAAGGCATCTTATTAGGTAGGGGGTTTGCAAGGTTTTGATGGGACATGTAAAGGTAGTATATGATTGCTTTTTAGTAATAAAGTGTACAAATTTTCAAATATGTGTGTGTGTATGACATGGTTCATGATTGGGTAACAAGTATAGGGTACACTTATTGACTGAATGTACATACATGGTTGCTTTGATGTAATGTTCATTTACATGACATGACATATTATGCTATGATGATGAAGTTAAGGGAAAACTCATTCCGCATTAGAGATGTAGTCTACCCATGGATGCTTAGGGTAAAGGATTTACTCATACCAAACTTATTGTCCGACCCATGGTTTTATTATTTTCCATAAACTCATGGGTGTGCATTTGAGTAAGATTTTTTATGGTTTAGATAGGTATCTCTTTTTTTGAAGGATGAATATATATTTCAAAAACGAATCATGAGGCTTGCTGTTTAAATAAAAGTATTTCAAAATTTCTGTCGTATGAACCCAAAATTTAAAACTGATTAGATGTGGTGTTCAAATGTTCATATGCCAGGTACACACTACTCTGATATTCTTATTATATATTTACCCCTTTGTGGGAACATTTTAGGTTAAAGCTAATGTAATAGATTATGTAAAACAATTTGATATACTGAAAAAGATATTTAACTACTCTGTTACTTATGTGCAAAACAATAATAAACTCACTTCGTCGTTGGGAAAATGATTTGGTTGATGACTATAGCATTATCGGCGTCCAATTTCAAGTCTTGGATTAGGAAATGTTATTTCCTTATTAACCATTATCAATCATTTATGCATCGCCTTGATACCATATCCGAATCTCTTGTTTCGCTTTGCATCTAACTTTTCCTAGTAGCTCAAAGCTTCCCTAAAGTCATGCCAAAGTCTCACATCAAACCTCGTCTGAATCGAGGGAGAAATTCACCAAAAAAGACTCCTTACCTATGATTTATTGCTTGGGACAGGTCCCTACCAATGAACTAGTCAGGTCCTACCAGTGGACCAGTCAAATCCTATCGGTGGTCCAGTAGGGATTTCTCCAAAGAAGTTAAGCCTTTGTAGCAAGCTAATGAGCTCCATTGCCCATTGTTCCGCATGTCGTTTCCTCTATTGCTTTGCTCGATGAGCCACCTTGCTTCCTAGGCCCATCTTGTAACATCCCGCCATTTTGGACCATTCAAATCGACAATAAAACCTTACATGTCAGACTTGAATAATTCAAAACAGCAGATTGTTAATAAAATTTGGGGCAAATAAAATCAATCACAGAATCGTAGACATAGAATATCATAATAACCCGCAACGGAATAAAATAAACATAGGAGTTCATGAAGCTCCTAGAAACATAGTCTCAAAACTAATACATAATACCAAAGTATGGAAACATATACACTTAGAAAGTCTAGATACATAAGTTCTCCACTACAAAAGCAAAAGCTGATTGGAAATAACTGAAATGAAAACATCAAGTAGACAGCTAAATCTCCGACGGATCTCTAGCTCCAAAAAGAGAATGAATCCAAAGCTGTGAAACTCAGGCTGAACCGAGCGTAAAACAAAACACAAAACACTCGAGACAGGACATACATACTTATAAAATGTAAATCAACTCAATTGAACTACAAAAGAAATGCATCAGTAACTTAAAGGATGCTTGGGATTGTCCATCCTTTAAGGATCCGTTAAACTATCTACTATGTAGTAATATACGCTATTATAATATAATGACTAAAGTAAAGTAAACTATTAAAATAGCATTAAGGTTTTACATTTTCCACCTTAACACGTTTTTATAATGTCAACGGTCTATACAGTACCGTAACTCCCCGTAAACTGGGGCCGCTAGAGGATGCCCCATAGGTACGACATAACACAAACTCGTAGAAGGCACGCTAGGGTAGGTGACAAGGAACAACTAGGAAACTCCAGGGTAGATATACCAATTACACTTTTGGACTGTTGGTAACGAATAGTCGCAACTACCGTCCAACTCAAAACACACTCCCGAATCAAAGGTGCGTATCATATCAATCACAATGTAATAGAATGGCTAATGATGAAGTGTGTCCGCTCGGAGGAGCTACCTCACTTGGCCCATCGATTGCTCCTGTTTTAGCCACCATACGCTAACTCGTGGGAGTTAGGTCCACGTAAATATACCTTTAGGATCGACGCCACCATCCTACTTCATTCTGGAATCTCCACCGCGTACACAGTTGTTAAAGTGGCTTTCGGTATCGACAGAAAGTATGCCCATATCCGATCCCGGTCTCTTTAACAGCCAATCTTTATTATAACTCACGGTTATATAAATTTCAAACGGTTTATATTTCATATCAAACATTTTCCTTTCAAACGATATAAACTCTATATCATTATTCTTTTTAGAATTATATTCATTTTCCAAAGTCATAACATTTCCAAACTCATTTAATTATAAACCCTTGAAACATAAAATTTTATAGATCGTAGCACTTTGAAAGTGTTACCTTTAGAACCATAATATTTGGAACTATAACCCTTTAGAAAATTTTGTAGCTTTCTAGAAATGTCACTTTCAAGAAAACACAGCAGTACAGAAATGCTACTTTAAAAATTCACAGCAGTGCAGAACTATTACTGTAAGAATTCGCAACGACGCAAAATTGTTATTATAAGAATTCACATCAGTGCAGAACTATTACTGTAAGAATTCGCAACGACGCAAAATTGTTATTATAAGAATTCACATCAGTGCAGAACTATTACTGTAAGAATCCACAGCAATGCAGTATTCTTACGGTAAGAAATCGCAGTAGTTTTCAATTGTTACCATAAGAAATCGCCGCAGTTTTGAATTGTTACTGTAATACTTCTTACTACAATAGTTTATGTAATCAAATAGTACATATATTTGCAGTTTTTATCATAGTCGTTCTATCATTCCTATTATATTACTCAAATTTAGCTATTTGGTCATTAAAGAAACCACACCTTTAGTTAAATAACTTTATTACTATAATATCAAATTTTAAAGATGAAATCCTTATGCTAAGTTAAAAGTATTTTAACTTACATTTTACCATTACAGTAACTAATATTTATTATTTTAATCATTATTACATGAACTAAAACTCACAATTTATAGGTTGGAATAAAATACCATTACTAAGTCAAATCGGATTATTAAATTTCAATTAACCTTTATATTATAAATTATATTCCAAAATTTACATTTCCAACTATTTATCTCTTATAAAAATCTTAACCCATATAAACAAATTTATAGAAATCATTACATTAAATTTTAGTTGAGATTCATATAAAGATCCAAGATACTTAATAACTTTTAGAAAAAAAATCATTTTAAATCAACCATGGAGTCTGTATAAAATTCTCTACCCTAGGGTCAAGTAAATACAGACATATATCATTTCAATCCACAATTTATTAATTTTTTTTGGGTTTTATATTATTTCAAACCCGCAATCCCAAGTCAAATAAAATTTCTCAGGCCTATCATTTCAGCCTATAACAATTTTCGTTAATCTAAAGATCGTTTGGGTATGTATCATTTCAACCCATAGTGAAGGAACTTGCGGTGCGAGAACAGTATATTAAATAAACGTAATAATATTCAACATATCATGTTATATGATCATAACTGGTATAATATGATATGAAATAACATAATAAAATCATATGAAATAACATAATATAACATAGGTGAAATTCTCAACTTGCATATACAAATCCATACAATTCAATTGTCGTCAATTCACCAAAAAATCAGTATATTGTCAAAATTTATTACTCATCTTCTTTGGTTAGAGAAGTGACTCAAAATGCAATACAACGACTACGATAACCATGACAATTACAGACAAGCTTGAGTGAGAGAAGAATCCAAATCCGACGCTTTGAAAAATGAAATAAATTCCATACATAAACAAATAATTCACATAGATAATTAAAAGTAGAAAATTGTATATTTTTAAACATATGAAAGGGCTTTTAAAAAAGGAAAATAGGCTCGGCCATAGGGGTTGTTTGGGTTCGTCCATAGGCCAGGGTTAGGGTTTGGGTGGCAAAGGCACGGTCATGGCTAGGTTTTGGGCTAGGCGGGTTGGACCATAGGGGTTTTGACTAGGTTAGGCTAGGTTTTGGTGGAGAAGGCTCGACCTAGGGTTAGGGTTTTGGTAGTGGAGGCTTGGCCTAGGGGTTTAGTGATGGTGAAGTTGGTCATGGGCAAGGCAAAGGGGAAGGGTGAGGTGATGGTTCAGCTACAGGGCTTGTGGTGGGAAGTAGAGGAGTGGAGGCCGAAATTTGTTGAAGAGGAAGGGAAGAAGGGAGGAGGAGATGTGGTTTTGTCCAGGATTTTTGATTGGAGGAAGAGGAGATAGGTGTGGTGATGAGCATGGCTGAAATTTGGGGAAGGAGGAAGGAGAAATTTTAGAGGAGAACTAAGTTTAGAGAAGAAGAAGGTCTAGGGTTTTTAGAAGGAGGAGGAAGCTGAACTTACATCAATTTTCTATGGAGGCATAAATGAAGAATGAGGAGTCTAGAAAACCCTAGGATATTATATAGTCTACTCAAAAGGTGGCTTCTCATCTAATAAAAGAATTCCTATGCTATTAGTATAAGCCTAAGTCACAATGTAAATAAGATGAATGTTAAGGGAAAATAACTGCATGTAGTGCACCAAAAGTTGTAAATTTAGAGAAGTACGAATCAAAATTTAACAAAACAAAAAGCAAAGAAAATGTTAGAATGAAATTCATCTTTATAACAAAAGGTAAAATTTAAAAATTCAAACTTTAAAATTTTCACAGAAAGTCAATCTTTGACCAAAGTTGACCAAAATTTGAAATTTAAGAAAAATCTTTATTTTATTTAATTTGGAAGAACATTTCACATCAAACTCAAAATTATACATTAAATTTCCAATTTTATCAGTTTTAAAATAATTATATTCAACGTTTCAACGAATTTTCATTTAAAATATTTTTGAAATTTATGGGTTGTTACACTCTACTCCACTCAAAACTTTTCGTCCTCGAAAAGGAACGAAACCCAGAAAACAAAGAAGGATAAGGTAGGATAACGAACAGTGCCTAGAACAAACAATTCCGGTTTCGAAGCACGAATGCTCTCTTCCATTTCCCAAGTACAATCCTGATCATCAGTGCTCCATTACACTTTGACTAGATTGATAAATTTCCTTGAAGCTGCTTCATACCACTATCGATAATATGAAGTGTCTTCCTCTCGACGGTAAGATTTGGCTCAACATCCAAACTCTCGAGAGTAGAAGGCTGGACAATCAAAGTTGGATCATGAAGATACCGATGAAGATGCGAAACATGGAACACATTATGCACTCCAGAAAGTTTCTCAAGCTAATCGAAGTGATAAGCTAAGGAACCAACTCTCTCTAAGATGTGAAAAGGACCAATAAACCTAGGAGCGATCTTCCCTCTCCGACCATAATGGATCACATTTCTTAATGGAGAGACCTTAAGGAAAACCCAATCAGTAACAGAAAGCTCCAAACTCCTCCTACGCCTGTCAACATACTTCTTCTGTCTAACCTGAGCAATCCTCATCTTTCTCCTAATCTCCTCAACCTTCTCAGATGATTCTAGAATCATATCCAGACCAAGAACCAAACGCTTACCGGATTCAATCCAACAAGATGGAGATTTTCAAGGATGTCCATAAAGAGCAGCAAACGGGGCCATTTCGATACTAGCCTAAATTTTAAAAATGGAATGAGATAGATAAATGTTTAAGGAAACCTTAAACAGATATTTGCGATTATACCTGATAACTATTTTTATAGGTGAATTCAACGAGATTGAGATGTTCTTCCCAAGATCCTCCATAATCAAGGACATAGGCATGAAGAAGATCTTCTAGAGTCTGATTCACTCTTTTCGTTAACCGTCGGTCTGTGGATGGTAAGCAGTGCTCAGATTCAGATGAGTACCTAAATATTCTTGAAAAGCTTTCCAACACTGACGGGTAAAGATGGGGTCTCCATCACAAACAATACTGATCGGAACACCATGAAGATGAAAAATCTCCCTCATATAAATCTTAGCTATACTCGAAGCAGAACGACTAGATCTAACCGGAATGAAATGAGCTGACTTGGTCAATTTATCCACAATAACGCAAATACTCTCATTACCTCTCCTAATCCTCGGTAGTCTATCAATAAAATCCATAGAAAGTTGTTCCCATTTCCAATTGGAACTCTCAAGGGGTTGCAATAATCTAGCAGCCATCTAATGATCAGCCTTAACCTGCTGACAGGTCACACATCTACTAACATAAAGGGAGATATCATGCTTCGTACCACTCCACCAATACAGCTTCTTCATATCATGGTACACCTTCGTCACACCTGGATTAATAGAAAGTCTAAACTGATGATTTTCCTGAAGTAACTCTTGCCTCAATCCATCGATATTCGGGACGCAAATCCGATTATTAATCCTCAAAATCCCTCTATCATCGATTTGAACTCCACTTCCATCTTGGCTACTACCACCAACTCTTTTATGAGCATTCTCCTTAATAAGCCTAATTATCGTATCCTCATCTTGCTTAACAATAATATGATCCATAAGAGAAGAAGAAACAACAAGCTGACATAACATCGCCTTCGTCCGACTAAAAGTATCGGCTACAACATTAGCTTTTCCGAGGGTATAGTTGATGTCGAGGTCATAAGAAGCTAGAAACTCAAGCCACCTAACTTGCCTCAAATTCAAGTCCTTTTGGGTGAAAATATATTTCAAAGACTTATAGTCCGTAAAGAGCTCAAACTTAGTTCCCAAAAGATGATGTCTCCAAAGCTTGAAAGAAAAAACTACGGCAAGAAATTCCAAATCATGGGCTGCATATTTGGCTTCATGAATCTTCAACTGATAACAAGCATAAGCGATAACCTTCCCATCCTACATCAGATTGGCTCCCAAACATTCACGACCGACATCAGTGTATATCGTTAATCCCTCATTTCCATTTGGAATGGTAAGAAATGGTGTGGAAGTAAGCTTGCTCTTCAACTCATTGAATGTAGCTTCACATTTACCATTCCATCTATACTTAGCATTCTTATGAGTTAGAGCGATCAGAGGTGCAATAATCTTAGCAAAATTCTCAATGAATCTCCGATAACAACCGACAAGGCCTAGAAAACTACGGATATTAGATGGAGTCCTAGGAGTTTCCCAATTCTAAAATAGAATAGGGAGAATAAGAACCGACAAAGAGATAGAATAATTAATGTACAAAGGAAAGAAGAGAAGACAGACTTACATTGATCGTAGCGATCTTAACTGGATCAACAGAAACTCCATTACCAGAAATAATATGTCCAAAAAATCGGACTTCATCTGTCCAGAAATGGCATTTCGAGAATGTGGCTTTCAATTGATGACTCCTAAGGGTATTCAGAACAAAATCCAAATGGATTTCATGTTCCGCCTTAGACTTAGAGAAAACAAGAATATCATCGATGAAGACTAGAATAAACTTATTAAGAACACCATGGAAAACCCGATTCATAAAGTCAATAAAGAAAGCTAGGGCATTAGTCAGACCGAAAGGCATAACTAACCATTCAAAGAAACCATCCTCAGAGCGGTAACAGTTTTGGGAATACTTTCCTCGGTAATTCTGAACTGGTGGAAACCGGTGGCAAGATCAAGCTGAGAGAATACATCAGCTCCATAAAGCTGATCGAACATATCATTAATACATCGCATTGGATATCTGTTTTTCATAGTGAACTTGTTCGGCTCCTTATAATCAACACACAGCCTCAAAGAACCATCAGACTTAGTGATAAAAACCACTACTGCTCCCCATTAGGAATGACTAGATCTGATCAAACCTTTGGAGAACAAGTCTTTGATTTTCTTCCTCAACTAAACCTTCTCACCAGGTGCCATTCTACTAGGAGGAAGAACTACAGTTGGAGCTCCAAGAATGAGATCAATATGGAATTCGATTTCCCATTTAGGAGGTAAAGAAGTGACTTCACCAAATACATCGGAATAGAGTTTAACCACAGGAGTAGAATCAAGATCACTAGGGGAAGAATCAAGAGAATAGATAAAACTGCTTGCATACTCCTGAGGCGTACAACATTGAATCACCAAAGGATCACCTTTATCACCAACAAGAGAAACAGTTCGGCCTTTACAAGAAATAATAGCTTCATGATTCTTCAGCCAATCTCCTCCAAGCAATAGATCAAAAGCATCGAAACCAAGAACATTGAAATCACTAGAAAAACGATAGCCAGAATGGAAGAGTTTCATCTTTTTACAAATCTTACTAAGGTTCGTGGGACCACCAATAGGATTAGTAACACACAAAGGTACAAGTGCATACTTAGGTGAAAGGATATGCTCAAATTTATCACAAAGATCCACAGAAATGAAATATGCGAACTCCAATGTCAAATAAAACACGAACATGAAGATTAAACAAGGTAAAGGTGCTCTGAAGAGTACCTTGGGTATCACTAGGAGCAGGTGGAGTAGATGAAGTAACTGCAAAGATACCATATGGCTTGTCCTTCTTCTGAGTAGGGCATTCCTACTTGAAGTGGCCAGGCTGCAAGAAAATATGGAAAAGCTCACGTCTAGTCATCTGAACAGGTGGAACAGCAGCTCCGGCTAAAGTAGGACAACTATTGGCATAGTGCCCTATCGGTCACGCTTGAAGTAAGTGATGGAAGAAAGATCAATAGGCTACCTCCGGGGAGAAGAAGATCCTAAACCTGGATTCTTAAGGCAATTCTACTTCCGACGATGGAAATTAGACTTCCTCTTCTTAGAGTTTCCAGAAGAAGGATGAGATGAAGGTGGACGTACAACAGATGATTCCGTAGAAGTGGGGTTCTCATATCTAATGGCCATATCCATCAATCTAGTAAAAGGGTTGTGCATAAGAGAAATCAGACGATCATAAAACTCTGGGCTAGCTCTAGCTATAAACTTTTGATTCTTCTTAAGAATGGTATCAATCAAGCTAGGACCACACTTGGAAAGTTCGTTAAACTTCCCCTCATACTAAGAAATGACATATCTCCTTGCTTAAGATCCATAAACACCCTGTATAGCCAAGACTTCCTAGCCTCTGGCATCCACTTCGTCAAAAAAGCCTCCCTAAAACAAGATATCCAAACTTAAGAGAGATTCCTAAGGGATAACCTAAACCAAATTGAAAGGGGCTAACTCAAGATAATACGTAAACTGTTCCCAAGAAATATCTGCCTCAATAGTGTTGGCAGTAACAGACTCCCACCAATCTAGGGATGCCTCCTTCAACTGCCAAGCTGCTAACTAGCGCTTTTGAGCGTCGGTGATCTCTAAACCAGCGAAAATCTTTCCAAACTCCTCAGCCACTAATGAGCCTCAATGATGGTCTTTTATCTCAAAAACTTAGTACCACCTAGCTGAGTAAACTCCTTACAGAGAGTGGTAAACCTAATGGGTGCAACTGGTGCTGGAACTGGGACAATACCAAGACCCTGACCTCTGGCATTCCTACGATTCATCCTAGAAATTGAAGAATAAATTTTTTTAGGACCAAGATTGAGGAGAAAGACAAAAGACAAGATTCAACTAGAATGGAAATCCCAATCAAAGAATTCTATTAAACAAGGTGGATTCGAAAGGAAGGAAAATTCTAAGGAAAATTTGACTTTAAACAAGAAAAATTTTATATCCAAAAATAATCTTTTAAAGATCACCAAAAATCATTTTTAAAATAATTTTATACTTAAAAATACGTTCTCTAACAAAGAAAGATTCTAAGATTGATGTTACTCATTCTAGGGTATCTCTACCCTATCTCTAATGAGTTTTTGCCCCTTAGGCTAAAGTATGCATGAAACCAAAGCTTGATACCAACTATAACATCCAGTCATTTTGGACCATTCAAATCGACAATAAAACCACACACGTCAAACTTGAGTAATTCAAAACAATAGATTGTTAATAAAATTTTGGGCAAATAAAATCAATCAAAGACAAAGAATATCAGAATAACTCACAGCAGAATAAAATAAACATAGGAGTTCATGAAGCTCCTAGATACATAGTCTCAAAACTAATACATAATACCAAAGTCTAGATACATTTGGAAAGTCTAGATACATAAGTTCTCTGCTACAAAAGAAAAAGCTGAGTGGAAATAACTGGAATGAAAATATCAAGTAGACAGTTAAATCACCGGCGGATCTCTATCTCCAAAAAAAATGAATCCAAAGCTGTGAAACTCAGGCTGACCCGAGTGTAAAGCAAAACACAAAACACTCAATTCAGGACATACATAATAATAAAATGTAAATCAACTCAAGTGAAATGTAAAAGAAATGCATCAGTAACTTAAAAGATGCTTGGGATCGTCCATCCTTTAAGGATCCGTTAAACTATCTACTATGTAGTAATATATGCTATTATGATAATGTCTAAAGTAAAGCAAACTATTAAAATAGTGTTAAGGCTTTACATTTTTCACCTTAACATATTTTTATAATGTCAATAGTCTATACAGTACCGTAACTCCACGTAAACTGGGGTCGTCAGAGGATACCCCATAACTACGACAAAAAACAAACTCGTAGAAGGCACGCTAGGGTAGGTGACACGGCACAACTTAGCAATGCCAAGGTAGATATACCAATTACACTTTCGGACTGTTGGTAACGCATAACCACAACTACCGCCTAACTCGAAACACACTCCCGAATCAAAGGTGCGCACTAAATCAATCACAATGTAGTAGAATGGCTAACGATGAAGTATGTCTGATCGAAGGAGCTACCTCACTTAGCCCGTCGATTGCTCATGTTTTAGCCACCTTATGCTAACTCACGGGAGTTAGGTCCATGTAAATATACCTTTAGGATCGTCACCACCATCCTACTTCATTTTGGAATCTCCACCACGTACATAGTTATTAAACTTGTTTTCGGTATCGATAGATAGTATGCCCATATCCGATCCTGGTCTCTTTAACAACCAATCGTTATTATAACATGTGGTTATATAAATTTTAAACCGTTTATATTTCATATCAAACATTTTCCTTCCAAACCATATAAATTCCATATCATTATTCTTTTTAAAGTAATATTCATTTTTCCAAAGTTGTAGCACTTCTAAAATCATTTAATTATAACCTCTTGAAAGATAAAATTGTAGATATCATAGCACTTCAAAAGTGTAACCTTTAGAACCATAACATTTGGAACCATAACACTTTAGAAATTTTTGTAGCATTCTGGAAATATCACTTTTAAGAAAAAGCGACAGTACAGAAATGCTATTGTAAAAATTCGCAGCAGTGCAGAACTGCTACTGTAAGAATCCGCAGCAAAGCAGAATTGTTACAGTAAGAAATCACAGCAGTTTTGATTTATCACCGTAAGAAATCGTAGCAGTTTTGAATTATTATTGTAATAATTCCTACGACAATAGTTTATGTAATCAAGTAGTACATATATTTGCAGTTTTTATCAAAGTCATTCTATCATTCCTATTATATTACTCAAATTTAGCTATTTGGTCATTAAAGAAACCACACCTTTAGTTAAATAACTTTGTTACTATAATATCAAATTTGAAAGCTGAAATCCTTATGCTAAGTTAAAAGTATTTTAACTTACATTTTATCATTACAGTAACTAAAATTTATTATTTTAATCATTATTACATGAATTAAAACTCACAATTTATAGGTTAGAATAAAATACCGTTATTAACTCAAATCGGATTATTAACTTTTAATTAACCTCCATACTGTAAAAACATACATTTCCAACTATTTATTTCTTATAAAAATATTAACCCATATAAAAAAATTTACAGAAATCATTACATTAAATTATAGTTGAGATTCATATAAAGATCCAAAATACTTAATAATTTTTAGAAAAAGATCATTTTAGATCAACCACGGTGTCTGTATAAATTTCTTACCCTAGGGTCAAGTAAATACGGACATATGTCATTTCAATCCGCAATTTATCAATCTTTTTGGGTTTTATATCATTTCAAACCTATAATCCTAAGTCAAATAAAATTGCTCAGGCCAATCATTTTAGCCCATAACAATTTTCCTTAATCTAAAGATAGTTTGGGTATGTATCATTTCAACCCATAGTGAGGAACTTGCAGTGTGAGAACAAAATATTAAATAAACATAACAATATTCAACATATCATGGCATATGATCATAATAGGTATAATATGATATGAAATAACATAATGAAATCATGTGAAATAACATAATATAACATAGGTGAAATTATCAACTTGCATATACAAATCCATACAATTCAATTGTCGTCAATTCACCAAAATATAAGTATGTTGTCAAGAGTGATTACTCACCTTCTTTGGTTATAACGATTACGAAAAGCACGACAATTACGGACAAGCTTAAATGAGATAAGAATTCAAATCCGACGCTTTGAAAAATAAAATAAATTCCATACGTAAACAAATAATTCACATAGAAGAATAATAGTAGAAAAATATATATATTTGTAAAAATATGAAAGGGCTTGTCAATGGAAAAAACAGGCTCGGCCATAGGGGTTGTTTGGGTTCGGCCATAGGCTAGGGTTAGGGTATTGGTGGCAAAGGCTTGGCCATGGCTAGGTTTTGGGCTAGGTGGGTTCGTCCATAGGGATATTGACTAGGTTAGGCTAGGTTTTGGTGGAGAAGGCTCGGCCTAAGGTTAGGGTTTTCGTAGTGGAGGCTCGGCCTAGGGGTTTGGTGATGGTGAAGGTGGCCACAGCCAAGGCAAAGCCAGGGAAACGGTGAGGTGATGATTTGTCTATAGGGTTTGTGGTGGGAAGCAGAGGAGTGGAGGCCCGAAATTTGTTGAAGAGGAAGGGAAGAAGAAAGGAGGAGAAGCGGTTTTGGCTAAGGTTTTTGGTTGGAGGAAGAGGAGTATGGTGTGGTGATGATCATGGCCGAAATTTGAGGAAGGAGGAAGGAAATTTTTTAGAGGAGAACAAAGTTTAGAGAAGAAGAAGGTCTAGGGTTTTTAGAAGAAGGAGGAAGAAGAACTTACATTAATTTTCTTTGTAGGCATAAATGAAGAATGAGGAGTCTAGAAAACCCTAGGATATTATATAGTCTACCCAACAGGTGGCTTCTCATCTACTAAAGGAATTCCTAGCCCATTAGTACAAGCCCAGAGTCACAATGTAAATAAGATGAATGTTAAGAGAAAATAACTACGTGTAATACGCCAAAAGTTGTAAATTTTGAGAAGTAGGAATCAAAATTTAACAGAATGAAAAAAAAGAAAATGTTAGAATTAAATTCATCTTCATAAAAAAAGGTAAAAGTTAAAAATTCAAACTTTAAAATTTTCACAGAAAGTCAACCTTTGACCAAAGTAGACCAAAATTTGAAATTTAAGAAAATCTTTGTTTTTTTAAAATTGGAAGAACATTTCACATCAAACTCAAAATTATACATTAAATTTGCAATTTTACCAATTTTAAAATAATTATATTCAACATTTAATCGAATTTTCATTTAAAATATTTCAAAATTTTGCGGGTTGTTACATACTTACACTGCATTGGACCTCCTTAGGAGTTCACTGATTGATGTTTTGGAAGTGGTTTCTTATGTGTTTGAAAACTAAATAAGACGTGGAATCCACTCTTTTGCATGCATAGAGTCAATAAGGGACCCTAGCGACCCGGCTTCCTCTAATCAAGCCAAAACATACTCAACTCGCCTTTTAGACTCATGTGATGCCTACATGTGCTAACACACTCCCTGCTGCACATTTACACGTCCGTACACAAGTACACTTCAATACCCAAATCATGTTTCGGACTTCAGTGGAGCGGTTACTCAATCCGGTATACTCATACACAACTTAGTACATGTTATAGTCATTATATGTTTATGATATGCTCGCAACATACTTACATGCAAATGTATTCACACACATCCATATATAGACACACACACACCCAAAAGCACACAGATATTCAAACAAACATGCACAACAATTCTAATTATAGTAGGCAAATTTTTTGATTGTTATATATCTTCAAATTGACGTATATGTATATTTACCCATATACATATATATATATATATATATATATATATTCAAATAAGTAATCCAATTATTACTTAAATCAAATCTTACTTCTATTTACTGAATCTTTTCAATAAAATTCCTATATCTCTTTCTAGTATTTTATAAAACCATTCCATTATTTTGTAAAATACAAAACTAACTTATAGACCATTTTCATTATTAAAACCAAGTATCCATCTTATTATTATTTTATAAAACCTTATAATTATTTTATAAAATAATGCCTTTATATATTTTATAAAATATAATTTTATTTTATAAAATATATCATTTATATTTTTTTTACAAAATCTCATTCCGTTTTATAAAATATGTCATTCACTTATAGAATTATTTCTTTACTTGAATAATATTTGTAAATACTAATTAAGCTTCATTAGGACTCCAATCACTTTAATAATAGTAAGTGTAGAGCTCCTAACTTACTTACTTACCTTACTAACTTTTTTAAAACTCGTTCAAATGGTTCAATCACTATTTAATGCCATGCATATAATCTTGTTATCCAATTATCCTCTAATCCAGCACAACATCACATAAAATCATTTAATTAACCCAAAGCCCATTTCTATGCTTACTAACTATTCTAAATGTAGCAATTAAGGTCTAAAACAAATAGTGAGTTAATATAATCATGTTTATATATATGAACATAATTCCAAATAAAATCAAACATTCTCACAATTATATTATATAATTCATAATCATTAATAAACAAATATATGAAGTATAACATGTAAATATAGTTAGAGTATCACCTCACTCACCTTCTTCTTCACCAAATCAAGCTTTAATCACCAAAACCCATTCTTTAGCTCTCTTGAAATCTTAGACGAAACTCCAAACTTCGATTCAAGCTATTTCCTTCATGGGTTATGTGAGGAATTGAATGAGAGGAATTATGGTAACTCTTTCACGAATTCAAGGATTTTCTATGAAGGGATCAGGGTGGATTTTGGGTTTAGGCTTAAGGAAAATTAGGAAAGTGATTAGGAGATAGAAATGAAAAGTGATGTGAAATGAAACTGAATGAAGAGTAAGCTAACTTATAAGCTTGCTGGGCTTTAGACCAAATTCATTTTCATTCCCTTTTAGAGGTCACTATTCACTTTAAAAACTTATTGAATTCAAACAAAGCCAGCTTATACTTTTTTTCTTGTGATGGAATTGTGGTCTCAATGATAGATTTCCGAGTCCCAGTTCATCTATCTTTGAAAAACTGAGTATAGTATGCGTTTTGTCAATTAATGATTAAGTATTTTAATTAACCATTTAAATATTCAATCGTTAAGATTACGGGGTATTTTAGAAAAGTAGAGAAAATAATTATAGAACTTATTTTAGCTTATTATGGATATTGATGATTTTCCTTTTTTCTTCGATCAAGAATCTTTTTTTCTATGAATCCGTATCAACTATCTATAGTGATAGTCAAGTTGAATTTATTCTAGCTCGGTATGGGATCGTTAATTAGGACTACAAGATACCAATCCCTTTTAGGCTCGTATACATAACTTTGGAAGGGTATATATCTCTACGTCAGAGCATATTAGACGTAGTTTGTACTTGACCCTTCATCCCTTCATCAAGGAATGATTTGATGTCGTTGGTAACTCTCTAATTCAACTATCCCTTATTTCTTACTTTCTCGTAACCAACACATGCATACTTTACGCTAAATATCTTAATTCTCGTCCTTCCTACCATGAATTGGTTTTTCTTTATTCTATTTGCAAGAATACTTCTTCAAGTGGTGATGGGCTCTATTTTGTTCAGGCTAATAAATTCCCCTCTTCTATTTCTCCTTGCAAAATTGTAATGACCTATATCCTTTTTATCGGAGGATCGTGGATTTATTTAGGATCGTACAATTCTATAATTTTGGGGAAATGACTACAAAATACATCTTCCATTCTTAACATTTTTATAAGATGATTTTGATTTTGAAAATCTTTTTTGTCTTATAAATTTCATAGGATCAGAATTAGGGTATGAAACAACCTCTATTAGATCAGGATGATGGTTTCTCTTTCCATAGAATGGTCATAATAGGAAAACAAACTTACTGTTAGGGAAATATAGCTCTTTGACGTTTCACTTGATTTTGGATGGCCTAATGGATAATCAGCGGGTTAATGGTTAGGTCCAAAGCCCATTTTGGTATTAGCATGATGGTGAGGCTGATGTGACTTCTTTTTATCATTTAACACTTCTTGAAAATAGAAATGTTCATTAATCACTTCTTGGCCATAAGTACCATAAATCCAACTTTAGTTTGCCAAAACTTATCATTAAGGAGAGATTAGCACTTGGATTTGGAGATTTTCTATTAGTGATCACTAAGGGCTGCCGTTCATCTTGAGATTTGTGCGTATATGGATTTGCTTTCGATTTAGGCGAGTGCTTAGGACCTCTTACTTACTAATTAGTCATTATACATATCAAATTTTTTTTTAAAATTGTTTTTGGACCCTAAAACGTGTTTTAAACTTTAAATAACCACATACGTCAATTTTCAAATGATCTGGAAATGTTTTGTAAAATTAGTGTTTTTATGAATCTTCCATTTTTATGGATCTCCCTTTTACTTATAGTTATACCCATAGATTTATGCTTTACATTGATGTGTATGGATGTATGATTGTTAGGATACATTTTATATAACGATTTCTTGAATGTATGATGCTTGAATGGTTGAAAACACCGATCAAATGGCGATTTAGTTATTGGAATAAGTTATAGATTAGTGTTGATGGATCAGTGATGATCCATAGAGTCGACTTGACCCAAATTTGTTGCGATCCATATGACATAATAATAAAGTCCTCACAAGGCTATGTTTCAAATTTCTAGTCCTTTGGAGTTCATTTGCTTGTGTTATGGTTGTTTGAAGATAGATTGATGGTGATATGGAAGCTATGCAATGGTAGAAAGTTGCTTCGAGCCTTGGACATGTTCTCTTTGAGTAGAGAGCTGCTTCAAGTCACAGGTGTTTGCTTGGGATCATATGCCAATGAGAAAAAGAAGGAGAAATTCGACTAAGGCATGGATCGGTACCAATCCATAAGGTATTGATTGGTGAAGGAGAATCTGGCGTGGAATAGCCTAATAGTGGCATTGAAGTGTGCGATCGGTGAAGGCTACAGTTCAGTGATGGCTATGGATCGGTGACGGTTTTGGATCAGTGAGGGCTATGGGTCAGTGAAGGAGAGTCTCACGTGAAGAAGTATAGTTAGTTGCATTCAATTGTGGGATCGATGATGGCTACGGATCGATGATGGTTGTGGGTCGGTGATGGTTGTGGATCATTAAGGGCTATAGACCGATGAAGGAGAGTCTCATGCGAAGAAGCATAATTAGCTACGTTGACGCATAGGATCAATAAAGGCATAGATCGATGGTGATGGATCAGTAGGCATGGGTCGGTGGCGATGGATTAGTATAGAGGAAGTGAGTGCTCCATGTCATGGGATGGTTCACGCTTTTGCTTCCTTTGGGTAATACCTTCCATTTTCATGCTAAGGCTTAGGTTGACATCAAACTATAGGATTCGGTGGCGATTTTCGACAATGACGATGAATGATTTGATGATGATGATTCCACAATGGATAATGATGGCTTCGATGATGGATAGCGGTAATTTGAGACACAGAGTAGGTGACTACGAGTTGGATAGAAGGAACTTTCAAAGGAAGGTTACGGGATGAACGATGATATTCTGCAACTAACGATGGCTGTCTAGAATAGTTTCCAACTAGAAGGGCTTCAGTCGAGAGTTGTAAGGACGGTTCTAGGATGAGCTCAACTACAGCTGACTTCTGTAAAGGGATCGTTGATATTCGTAGGTTTAAAAGTGTAATTGTAAAGCAAAGGTACATGAGGACGCTTACTTAGGTGTGCAATGTGCCCCAGATCGCATAATGCTTGGATCTATTTTTCCCTGGATGGAGTGTGATGGCAGTGTGGTTCCCGACCGACTGAGTGGTATGGATTCGACTACTGAGAAGTAGGGTAGTTGAGTAGTCCTTGACTATGAAATGAGGTCATACGAGTATCATACGTCCAACGTGTTGGGTGACTGAATGTAAGGATGGATGATGGATGCTAAGTTCATTTTGGTTGTTTATCACCTTAGGGATGTCACACGATATAGATATTATCGATGTAGATATCTAGACACCCCTTAGTACTTTGGTGTATAATACATATATGATGAGTATTATATATAGTAGCGTATATGTTATGTATGTGATATCTCTGTTGATGCAGAGGCAGGTCAGATATGATTTTCCATAATGTTTGTCCTAGTATATTGACTTTATAATAATTTAAGATTTCTTACAGCTCACACCAGACTGCTGTTTGACTCGTGATTTTATGATTTGCTTTATATTATTCTGGTTACTCTTAAATGAGTGGGTTAGGGATATTAGGTCTGGTGAGCATGTGGAGATGGAGAGAGGACGAGCAAGAGATCATACTCTTATATTACTACGTTTACTTATTCTGATTTGCTATTCTGCTTCATAGCACCATGGAGCTTACTTGTGCCTTTATTAATTAGAGACAATTTATTTACGAGTTATAATTTGATGTATGATTCTATCTACTATGCTATATGCCGTATGGATCTATTTACTCCGATTTATGTGATTTATTCAATTATTACTATCTTGCCTATTTTACATCTATGATGTATACTATTATATTTTATTCGATGTGCTATAGGATATACGTTAGGTTCTATGATGTTTTATTTACCTTACAACCTTGATGGTTGTTCTACATCTGTGGGGCACCGTTGTAGAGCACTATACATGTATTAATGGGTGCCCGTGAAGTAGGGCGGTCATCACATTTGGTACTGTTGCTTAGGTTGCATAGTTTAACCTAAGGATAATGTAATCCAATAGAAATAGGGTAGGAGTTCTCGCCATAAACTGTATCAAGTGTATATATATAGAGACCATGTACTTATTATATATTTTGGTTTTCAAAACTATATAATTGTATATAGTATATACATCACACTGTACACAAAATTGCTAAAGTGGAATTCCTTATAGAGAGACCGGTCATCCTTCTTATAGATTGAATGATGAATCGTCAAACAAGGAATGCTGCTAGGAAATCCATCTCTAGAGTCGAAGAGGGAGCTGGCTCGAGAGTTGCTAATCCTGACCTGTAGACGATGATACAGAATATTCTGTAGAATGCTCAAGTAGCCGCTTTGAGTGTTGCAATTGATGCTGGTGCTCCTATGTAGGCACCCAAAGCTGATTTCGCTAAATTGAACAAAGACTTTGCTAGTCTATATGGAAAACCATTCTAAGGAAAGTGTCAGTGATGGAAGTGCAGGATTGGCTTGGCACTCACGAAATGATTTACGACGACTTAGAGTTGAATAATGCCATAAAAAGTCGACTAGCTTACCGACAGCTTCAAGGGAGAGACATAAACAGGGATAATGTAGTGGGAGCTGCTACTCCCAAGTATCAGTTTACTTAGACTAGTTCAAAGACATATTAAAGGAGAAGTTTATACCGGCAGCTTAGAAGTTGGTCTTATTTCGTAAGTTCACGAACTAAAACCAACGGGATATGATTTTCTCCAAGTACGTTGCTTTGTTTGACACTCTACTGAAATATGGGATGTCCTTCATCGACACTCCATTGTAGAAGAACGAGAAGTTCATCATTGGCTTGGATGACTACTTGGGAAGAAACTTGTAAGCCATATTGATGAGACTTTTGAGGTGATAATCGAGAAGGCTCTAAGTCATGAGAGTCTTTTTCTGAAGCTAAAAGCCATTATTCCTAAAGAAGAGCCAAAGTCAGAAACATGCGGGTAGGCAAGTAGAAGTGGACAAACAAGAGGAAGCAGTTTCAAAATAAAGACGACTAGAAGAATAAAATCAAAATAGGGCCGATTTGCTATAACTGCTTGGAGCCGATTTAAATGATGTTTAGAATGATTTTTTGGATCCTAAAACGTGTTTTATACTTTTAATAACTATTAGGACCTTGTATTTTGATGTTTTGATCTCGACAACTATATAAATAAATATTCTATGAACTAACCATATTTGCAGGAGAAGATACTATTCTACTCAACAATAGATTGAAGACCAAGAATTCACAGAGAAGTTTCAAAATTTATTAATGGTTTGTCTATAGTCTAGTTTTATAGTTAATCATTGTTAAAATTTCTCCTAGGTAGTATATGCATGCACATAAGTATTTAAAATTATTTTCAAATCATAAACACATAAAGTATTCCATTATTTGCAACTTACCTTAACAAAAAGTTTTCACAAATACTTTAATATGGAAGTAACTCCAAATTCAGTCAACTGAATAAGGAGCTTCAGTCGACTGAATACCTGTGCACATGCATAATGCACTTGAAGGATCAGTCGACTGAACCACCCCATTCAGTCGACTGAACTATGTGTCTTTTCAATATTAAAATTTAAAATTTGAATATTCAGAAGAATGAAATTTTTTCCTCAGTCGACTGAATATTCATAACGACTACTTTTTTGAACAATCACTTCCATTTAACGAAAAAATACAACCCTTGATTCAAGAGTTGTTTTCTCTTTTGACCGTAACTCTTCACGAAGAATTTCATCATTTAAACCCTATATATAGTCTTGAATTCAATTGTTTTAACAACTTAGTTTCTGATTCCATTCTCGTATACTTATTATCTAAAATATGTTGGCATTTGCTTTCAAATCACTTGCATATTCAAGAACAAATTCATTTGTGATTAAATTAACTTCTAATCTTCATGAAATACACTATATACCACGAAGGAGAAGATTATAGGCAGGGTGTACTCTAAAGACTTATTTGTGCTATCAAAAGAGCACAATCATTCAAGAAAAGTCTATGTATTGTAGAATTCCCGTTCGTTTTCTCAGGCGGTAGAATTCCTATTTAATTTCTAGGCGGTAGAGGACCTGTTCAGTTGCTTAGGCAGTACAATATCTATCCCTCCAAGTTAAGAAATGGTTGATAGTTAATTGCGAGAAGGGGTCTAGGACTGGACGTAGAACGGGAGTTCAGACCAGTATAAAAATCGTTGGTGTTTTTTTACTTTACTAATTTTATTTTATTCCGCATTAGTAGATAACTTACTTACTATTCCACATTACGATACTTAGCAGCACTTTCATTTGATATCAGAGCAAAGCCATCATATAAACACAACATACATATTTGATACATAGTTAATATGGAAAATAACACTAACACTAGTTTTGTTGAAAGTTAGTGCACTACACGACCACCACCATTTAATGGTATAAATTACAGTTATTGTTCAACTCGAATGAGAATTTTTATGCAAGCAAATGGATATAATACTTGGAATATCACTCAAAGTGAATACAGTATACGCACTACACCATTTGCAGAATGGTCAAATACACAAAAGTTAGATGCTACATCGAATGCAAAAGCCATTAATATGTTATTTTATGCCTTAGATAAAAATGAATTTAATAAAGTTAACATGTGTACAATTGCTTATGAAATTCGGAAAACTCTTAAAGTCACACATGAAGAAGTTGAACAAAGAAAAATTTCTATGCTCAAAAATCAGTTCCAAAATTTCAATATGAGACCAGATGAAACTATAAATGACATGTAATCTTGATTCTAAGATATACATCATTCACTATTGGTATTAGGAGAAAATATTTCAGATTTTGATATTGCCTCAAAAATTCTAAACTCTTTAACAGATAAATGGAAACAAAAAGTCTAAGATATTGAAGATGCTAACGACATTTCTACCATCAAACCTGAAGAGTTAATTGAAAATCTCATGTCATACGAAGTTAATTTGTAGGCAAAATGAGATCAAGCCCAAGATAAAAAGAAAATTATCTTCAAAGCTAAAAAAAGTAGATTCATATTGAAATGAAGATGACTTTGCATTGATTACAAAGAATTTCAGAAGGTTCTTTAAATTTAGAAAGAACAAGAATTTGAAAACAACTGGAGAGACAATTCCAGTAAACCACCAATTTTGAATCTCGAATGTTATTAATGTTATAACAAGGGCCACATAAAGAAAGATTGTTCTGATAGAAAGAAAGTGGATTCATGAATAAGAAGGACAAGTACAAAAGGAAGTAGGCATTCTCAATTACATGGGATGATTTCGAATAGTCTTCATCATCAGACACTGACACAAACAGTGATTCTGCACATGCCAAAGTCTGCCTGATGGCTTCTACTAACGATATATGTGATTTAACTTTTGATGAATTAAATGACATAAATTCAGAATTTTTAGATAAACTTAAAGAAGTTAAAAGAAAGTATAAAGATGCACCAGAAAAAGTAAATAGAACTGAAATAGAAGTTGATATGCTAAGAGATGAAAAGAAAATCTTAGATAAAGAACTTTTTAATACACAAGAATCTTTGTCTAATGTTTCTTCTTAACTCACTATGCTATCAAATGAAGTAGAAGTGCAGAAAGAAAAGAATACGACGTTAGCTTCAGAAAATCATGATTTAAAAATCAAATATCAAAATTCTTGAATTGAAAAATACTAGTCTAAAAAATGAGTTAGAGAATATCACTAAAAATGTAACTAATTTTAATAAAGGAAGAGAAAATCTTTCTAAAATTATCAGTAATTCTCAAATCACTAAAATTAAGAATGGACTAAAATATAAAAATTCTTCAAAGACTATTCAAAGAAGAGTAGTATATCAAATAAAAAATTCAATTTACATAACAATTTTGTAAAAGAAAAACCAAAACCAAAGGATTTCACTCAAAAGAAAGAAATTGGTAATACAAATACTATAAAAATTTAGGTACCAAAAACTTATAACAATTTAATAAGAAATAAGTATATTAAATCATTTACAACTTCAATTCATAAAAACAAAGATTTTACTTATAAAGGGAATTCTAAACCCTCTTGGGTTTGGCTTCCTAAGACCTAACTCTTAGGACCTTAATAAAAAGGGGGTACCAACACCAATTTCTATTTTTTACAGGTAACAACTAAGAAAAGAGGAAAGTGGATACTAGACAGTGGTTGATCAAAACATATGACAGGAAATAAAGATATGCTAACCAACATTATCTACTCAAATGGAGGATCTGTCACATTTGGAGATAATTCCAAAGGATATATCATCGGCAAAGGCGATGTGAGCAATGACGGTACATCTAACTTACCTCTTATTACAAATGTTTCAATAGTTAAAAGTTTAAAAGTTAATTTGCTAAATAAATCAACTATGTGATAGAGGTTTTAATATAACTTCTTCAGAAATAAATGCAACATATTTGATCAAAATAATAATCTTATATTTGAAGGAACTAGAGAAAGGATTATTTATATATTAAATGTGAAAGTCAATCTTAACACAAATATGTGTCTAATAGCCAAAGAAAATGATCCTATGTCATGGCACAAAAGATTTTGTCATATAAATTTTGAAGCTATAGACAAATTATCTAAGAATAATTTAGTTAAAGGTTTATCTAAAATGAATTTTAAAATAAAAAATGTTTGTGACGCTTAACAGTTAGGAAAATTAATAAAATCGTCTTTTAAATCAAAGAAAATGATTTCTGTAATACAACCACTTGAGTTATTACATTTGGATCCTTTTGGACCAACTCAAGTTCAGTCTATAAACCATGATAGATATGCTTTTGTAATAGTAGATGATTTTTCAAGATATACCTGGACAATATTATTGAAAAATAAAAGTGATACTTTTGAAAATTTTAATTTTTTTCAAAAAGAATGCAAAATATTAAAATTTTGAAAATTAAAAATATATGGAACGATCATGGTGGTGAATTTGAAAATGGGTCTTTTGAAAATTACTGTAATAAGAAAGGAATTTTTCATAATTTTTCATTTCCTAGAACTCCACAACAAAATGGAGCTGTAGAAAAGAAAAATTAGAACACTTCAAGAATGTACTAGAACTTTATTAAATGGAAGTAATTTACAAAAATATTTTTGGGCAGAAGCTGTAGCACCTGCTTGTTATGTTTTAAATAGAGCTTCCATCAAGCCACTAACTAAACATACACCATATGAGCTTTTTAATGGAAGAAAACCTAATACATCACATTTTAACATTTTTGGTTCAAAATGTTTTATATTAAACAAAAATGATAAGCTTGGTAAATACGATCCAAAATCTGATGAAGGAATATTCATTGGATATTCGGAATGAAGCAAAGCTTATGGAATTTATAATAAAAGAACTAAATAATCGAAGAAACACTTCATGTGCCATTCACTGAAAATTTCAAAGTTAACCATAAAATAGAAGACGAAGAAATCGTTTCTAAATCAAATTACTCAGATGATATTGAAATTAGTATAAACAATAATTTACCAAATAATAATGAAATAAGATCCCCACAGGACTTTTAAGAAATCACCCCGCTGAAAATATCATTGGGGAAATAAATACCAACGTAAGAACCTGAAATCAGCTAAATCAAATGGGTCACATAGCTTTTCTTTCAAATACCGAACCCAAAAATGATAAAGAAGCTTCAACTGATGATTACTGGATTATAGCTATGCAGGAAGAATTAAATCAATTTGAACCTAATAACGTTTGGGACATGGTTCCCAGACCAAATGATCAAAGCTGTTATAGGTACAACATGGGATTTCAAAAATAAAGTTGATGAGCATGGAAATATTATTAGAAATAAAGCTAGACTACTTGCCCAAGGTTATAATCATGAAGAAGAATAGACTATGATGAAACATTTGCATATATAGCATGTCTAGAAGCTATACGTATTTTATTAGCTTACGCATGTTTTAATAATTTTAAACTATAATAAATGAATGTAAAAAGTGCTTTCTTAAATGGTTCTATAAAAGAAAATGTATATGTTGAACTACCTTCTTTATTCGCACATGAAAATTTTCCATATCATATTTATAAATTAAAAAAGGCTTTATACGGTTCAGAACAAGTACCCCGCGCTTGGTATGACTGTCTTAAAAGTTATTTATTTAATTCAATTTTTAAAATTGGAAAAGTATATCAAACTTTATTTATAAAGCAAGATAAAAATGATATTTTAATTATTCAAATATATGTGGATGATATTATTTTTGGTTCTACAAACAAAAAATTATGCCAAGAATTTGCAGAAATTATGGCAAAAGAATTTGAAATGTCTCACATGGGAGAACTTTCATATTTTCTTGGTTTATAAATTAAACAATTAAAAATGGAGTTTTTCTCAATTAAGGAAAATACCATAATAATCTTATAAAATGATATGGTATGGAAAACACTTCTGCTAAACCAACTCCTATGAGTACTACATTACATATCGATAGAGATGAAAATGGAAAAATTGTGGACCAAAAACTATATCGTAGTATGATTGGTTCATTATTATATTTAACTACTAGTCAACCAGACATAATGATGAGTGTAAGCTTGTGTGCACGATTTCAAGCAAATCCCAAAGTATCGCATTTGCGGGCAGCGAAACGAATTTTGCGATACTTAAGCGATACTTAAGCAATACTAAATACTACGGTCTTTTTATCCAAAAGAATGTTCCTTTGAATTAGTATCATACAGTGATGTTGATTTTGGAGGATGTCAAACGGCTCGAAAGAGTACTAGTGGTACTTGTCATTTTATTGGACAATCTTTAGTATCTTAGTTTAGTAAGAAACAAAATTATATTTCACTTTCGGCGTGTGAAGCAGAATATACCTCTACTGCTTTAGCATGTGCTCAAGTAATCTACATGCAGCAAACACTTCATGATTTTGAAATCAAACTTTCTAAATCAACTATTTATTGTTATAATATAAGTGCGATAAATTTATCAAAAAAACTAATTAATCATCCTAGAACTAAACATATATATATATCAAACATCATATTCTTCGAGATAATATAGAAAATGGCAATATTTCATTAGAATTTTTATCTCCAGAAAATTAGATAGCTAATATATTTAAAAATCTTTAAATGAAAATACTTCTATTAAATTACATCGAGAATTAGGTATTATATTGTTGCAAGACTTATAACTAAAAAAAATTTGTAAATTTTTAAAAATATATTAAAAAAAGTTGAAGCTACCGGTACTCGATCTCTAGTCACCGATAAGGTAGTTGTATGCATTTCCATTATGTTACGTTATATATTGGTTTCACTACATTTTCTACCTCAAATTACCTATACGGACAAAATTTCTCATCATTATCTACCTTTATTCTGTCTTTGGCCATAAGCATTCAATCATTTTGTTCCTCACATTTCTTTAACCTGAAAATAGAGTACTCTCCAGAATATAAAGGCTCCCCACTTCAACCTTTTTTCTTCATAATTTCTTCCTTTAACTCTTCTTAGCTCAATACGTTTTAAAACATTTGTACAAAAACCATAATGTCTTCACAAGAAGGATCAAATCAGTCTTCCACTGTTTTCAGCACTCCCCACTTCTGATTCATCAATGAATTCAAACAACTCCCCTCCTTTATATATTCTAGTTAAGTTTACATCATCTCCAACACATCACACTGGATATACACCACAGGGGAAGCGAATGAAACATAACTTGCGTTTTGGTCTCCGTCCATAAAAGATAAAATTGATGACATTCACCGTTACCAGGGAGAGACTTTGGAATTGCAACGGGAAATGTACTATGAGCTTAAAGTTAATTCTAAATGCTTAAACTTTCTAGAACAAGTCGCTTTGAAGTTTTGTGGATCTTCATCAAAATAATGCATGCATCAACCGTCACCACAAAGCTCTCAACTGCCACCAAACTCTTAGGAATGAAGCCTTAAATATCCTCGGGTGTCACTAAACTCGTCGGAGTGTAGTAATGTATGGCCACTCATCCGTCTATTATAAGAAATTATGAAGGTTGAACTACACTCTGATGATTCACAATCATTTGAAAACTATGATTTTTTATTATATTGTTATATAGTACATTGTGTATGACTTTTTTCCATAATAATGTATTTTTTATTTTCCAATAGCTTATAATTATAAAATTAATAAGTATTTAAATTATTTACTTTTCTAAAAGAAAAATCCATGGTAATAAGGCTAAACTATCAAAAATGCACAGTTTCGGTTGACTGAATAGGACAAAGCAGTTGACTGAAACTTTATGTAAACTATTTTCAAACTGCTAATTTTGTCGACCACTCAACCAAGCAAAGTCAATTGAAAAGCTTAGTTTTTAGGCAAAAAGTTGTGGGATAAACTTTCCTACAGACCAGTTGACTGAAATATAATTCTATTGCACTAAATCTTCACGCATCCATATTTTTTCTCAGAAAACAATCGACTGACCTTAAAATCTCAGTCGCTTGGATTTTCAGTTTTGCACTGTATACTTGCGAGATACATTTTACTACATATCAGTTGAGTACCCCTATCATTTCAATCGACTGAATCACATATTTCTGGTTTTTTAAAAGATCTCCTACGCATTTCCCAATATACCTTTTCACCAACTCTATTTAACATCTTCTTTTTCACCCAATCATTAACTCCTCAGCACAAATAAAAAACCTATCCCCCATTTTTCTTCAAATCAAGTTTTTTTCCTCAAATCCATTCAATCCAATAGCCCCAAGAACAAAGAGAGCGAGAAATCTTTCGTTGAACCATCAAAGAGTCAAATAAGATCATGGCTTTACAATTACACTACTGATACTCGATTCAATGCTATAAAGAGCTCAAGGATCTTTGATGGTTCCTAGGTCAAATTTCCCGATTTCAACGCTTATACCATCCGTGAAAGTGCCAAAGCTAGTGGGCTTGATAGCTTGATTAGTTTTAATGCTAATAATGTCATGATCTACCCCGTCCTCATCAAACTATTCTTCGCAAACATGAACTTGATCACCAAGATCCAAGAAACAAAGAACACGACATTTGGATGTTGGTTTGCGGCGTACGTATCTATCTTCCTCTTCCGTGGATCGGCTATATTCCCCGTTATCCATCCGATGGAGCCGACATCAACAACATTGATGTCGACATGGACAATAGAGATGAAGTCTCCCATAGATTTATCTCTGATGACATGACCACACTCAAATCCGTCGCCTTACGACCAAATGCACACATTCTTCATTGGGCTCTAATCCAATCAATTCAACCTCATACCAGGAGTTACGAGAAGATTGACAAAAGAGAAATCCAAGCACTCTGCACCATTTACTCCTTCCAACTTGTGAACTGGGATAAAGTCATTCTTGATGAATTTTTAACCGTCAACCATAAGAGGAGTCGTTAACAAGAAAATTATCAATACTCCAAATTTGAAGTTGAAGTAGAAGTGATGCTCTCAAAAATCTCCTTTCGAATGAGTGGAGATTGCTTAAGCTTTTCAAATTGGTAAAGTGATCAAAAATTCCATTTTTGCAACCTTTCCGCATTGTCGAATGGGTAGCTTCCCTCTGGTTAAATTCCTTCAAACGGGGTTACTAAGTACAAGATCGAATCTACCTTTCAAAACGAATAAAGGTGTTTGGGTTAAGGATCTAACAGGTTTCAGAAATAGCTGGGTTGAAAAGGCATCAACTCTAACAAAAGGGGTAACGCTTGTGATCTTGTTGATTTCAGATCATGTTTCTAGGAAAGAAGAAAACTCAGGGTTTCGACTTAATCGAATGGGCTCCTTTCGATCAATTCAACTGCAGGCGGACACATTTATGGAAAATAATGAAATTTGAGCTACTAAGTAAATACAATTATCATAATCTTCTTTTTATTGAATCAATCGTACAAAATTTTCCAATTCCCCAATTTTATTTGAGAATTAGGGTTTACATTTTATCGAACAATACAAGCGAGAGGTGGAAGAAATCAGATCCCAAAAAATGGATCCCTCTGGACTTATTTATAGGTGCAGGTTGGCACCTTCCGCAGGGGTCATGGTGACCGTATCGAAAGGTAGGTTTCGCTTGCATCCTTCCGGCCTTGTGCGAAAGGGAGGCCTTTCGGCTTTATTGGATGGTTGGCTTATAGATCTCTGAACATATTTGGATACCCTTGTCTCCATCGGAAGGTGAGAATGCGACATCCACAGCTTTGATCTAATGATGGAAGGGTAGCTGATTTGATGTAGAAGGGAAACTTTCAACTCCATCAAAAGGTCTTCTTTGAAGGTAAGTGGCACTTTTAAGTGCTTAGTTTACATTGTCATGTATCGATTGATCTGCGAAAACATCCTTTCAATCCCATCGAAAGGCTCTTTTGAATAAGGTTCCAAGTTTGCTTTGCGGAAGGTAATGTTCGTACATGATGCTATTGAATCTTACAGAAGGTCTTCAATACGGAACTATCACTTACAGAAGGTACTTCCACAGATGCGATACTTGTGGAAAGTCTTCCGTGGGTAGTGAGTTTTCTTCTGTAGAACCCTCTCATGCAGAACCAAAAGTGAAAGTCTTTATTATATGTGGAAGCCTCTTATGGGCGGGACCATCTCATGTGGAACTAAAGATGAAAGTCTTTATCATATGCGGAAGCCTCTTGAGGGCAGAACCAACTCATGCGGAAGCCTTCTTGACTTTTCTAGAAGCATCCCTTTGGCTCTTGCGAAAGGTCTTCCAACAACCTCTACTCACCATCAAAACCTAGTTTCGATGGTGAATTTTTGGTGTTAACACTGTGCTTTCCTTCAACATTGTTGAAAGGTTGTCTCTCACTCTTTACTAACTTATGAGTGTTGTTGTCTTCATAAACCTTTTGTCATTGTCGAAAGATAACCTGGGCATGCTTCAACCAGTTCGAAAGGCTTATAATGCTTTCGAAAAGGTCACTAAGTAGTTGATCATACTTGCTTTGACTTCTTCATGCCCTTCAAAAGGTAAGAACACCTTGGTTTCTAGAGTTGGAACCTTTCGATTCCTTTGAAAGGTTTGATGCCAGAGAATCCTGATGACTGCATCCCTTCGACTCCTTTGAAAGATTTGGGCTATGCTCCTTTTCCTTCGCTTTTGCTGAAAGACCTTTGGACTTAGTCGAAAGATGTATTTTGGAGTATCATCTCGCATATGGACTTTAAAAGATAGCATTGGACTTCATCGAAAGCTCCTTATCGAAAGGTATGGTCAACCAGACCATCTTGATGCTTCTGATCTTTCCTAATGCTCTTGTGTCCCTTCTTTCATACTATTATTCCAGGGAATATTTTATGGATAACATTTAGCTCTCACTTGTATGAAAGAAGCTTTTTTCTTTAGGACAAAAACTCCAAAGGATTTTCTTCTTTGTTTTCTACAAAATAGACGATAGCCTCTATAAGGATCGTAATCTTGTGGTCATTCTATTATGACTAACTATATAATTCTAGTTACTATCTGATTATTACTTTCGATAGAGCATTTAAGTGATCGTATGCTCAAATTAATGGATGAAACGATATCACCTAGTCAGTTGTTATCAATTTAAGTGAATAGATAGCCTCCCCCACAAAATCATTATGTACACATAATCCCCTATTCTCAAGCTATATTTTTCTTACCATCTAGATTTAATTAATAGCTTTTTCGTTGACTTTATTTTCCATCCCTGCATTTCAATGAGAGCCCAACTGGTATCGAGAAAGTTTTAAATAAAATCCATGTTCGAAAATTTAATAAAAAGTTCGTAAATTATTAAGAAAATCCCCTGATGATATATAAAACTCAACAAATCAAAAATCTGCTAAAAGATCATTAAAAATTCAGTAAGGAGGTCCAGAATTCTCAAATACGTAAGATCATTATGAAAATCCAACAAGAGAATCAAATATAAGAAATCCACAAATCATCTTAAAAGTCAAGGAGGAGATTTATAATTCACAAAACCAGAAATCTAATAAAGATATCATCATGGAAACTCAATAAGGAAACTAAGAACAAAAAATCCATAAATCATCATAAAAATTCAATCAGAAACTTCAAAATTCACAAGTCCAGAAATTCAATAAGAGATCATCGCGAGAATTGAATCAAGAAGCCAAAATGCAGAATGCACTGATCACTATCATAGTCAATAGGAAAATTTAAAAACCATAAAACTAAATAAGAAATCTTCACAACGGTCCAATGAGGAAACTCATAACATGAAATACATAAATCATAATAAAAAACAAATAGGAAAATCTAGAAATTCAATAGGAAACCTCTACGAAAATCCATTGAGAAAACTCAAAATCGTGAAATCCATAAATTATCATAAAAATCGAGAAAATCATCGAGTAATTTCATTATTCATCAATTCAAAACCTCAATAAAAATCATCAAATATTCCAATTGGAAAATTAAAAATATGAAATTCATCAATCATCACAAAAATCAGTAAGGAAGCTCAAATTCCATTAAATTGGGGAATTTAAAATCTATGCAAAAAAATGTGATCTGAAACCCGTCCATTCGTTTTTAAAATCAGAAGGTCAATAAAAATGTCCATAAATTATCATGGAAAATCAATAAAGGGAACCGAAAAATCATAAACTTATGAAACAGGCGATCAATAGGAAATCGTCATGAAAATTTAGTGGGAAATTGTTACTGGTAAGATTCATCAATCATCAAAGAAATCAGTAGGGAAATTCATTAAACCAGTAATTCAGCAAGAAATCACTGCAGTGATTTAATAAAGAAATCATGAATACGAAATCAGCAAATCATCACAAAAATCAATGGGAAATCTACGAACTATCATAAAAATTCCACAAATGAGTTTAGAATTCACTAAACCTGGAAACCAATAAGATCATTAAAAATTTAATAAGGAAACCTAAAATAAAAAATTCTTGAATTATTATGAGAATCGACAAGGGAATCCAAAACTCATGAAGCTGGAAATCAGAAATCAATAAGGAAACTAGAAATAGGAAATCTTCAAATCATCATAAAAAGTCATCAAGAAATCAAGAATTCATTAAACCAAGCAACTAATAAGAAATCCTCACAAAAATTCAATGTGAAGAAACTCAATATCTAGAATTCATAAGCCATCATAAGAGACTAATAAAGAAATACAAAATTCACGTAATCAGAAAATCAAGTTAAAATTTATCATGAAAGTTCAATAAGAAAATCATGAATATGAAATCTATAAATCATCATAAAAAGAAATATGGAAATTCAAAATTCACGAAATCCAAAATGAAATCTACATCAATAGAAATGATGAAACTAAAAGTTCACAAGATCAAGAATTTATCCAAAGTCTCGTCAGGATCTCATCTGACGAATTTTGGCTGCCTTTAATTTTGGCTTTGGACATTTTCATCTTTGTCTGCTTTTAATTTTGGCTTTGGACATTTTCATCCCTTTGCTTCTATCTATACCCCTTCCTCGGGTTTCATTTTTAGATGGTGATTAACTTTATTCTTTTGACCCTTCATTCTTTCGGGCATTGACTTTGTTCTGTATTGTGGACTACTTTGTCCTTTTGCCGTTGTTTGTATGCTTCTCTTGGGTTTTATCTCTGTTCCAGTTGATGGATAGATTTCTTTCTTTAACCTTTTATTCTCTTGGTTTTTGACGCTTGTTTCTGTATTGCGTACATCTTTTCCTTATTCATTTGTTTGGATCCCCCACTGGGCTTGGATGCTTCAGTTCACTTTCTGATAAGCCACTCTTTGGGATGGGACATCTTAGTCCCTTGTTTGTTGGGTCTCTCTTTGGGCTTCACTCATCTCAAAGGTATGTATATTTGGCTAACCTTCCTTCAGATGACTGCTGATGGGTGCCTTTCCTGACCCTCCCATAAGAGGTGAAGTGGGCATTAGGGGCTTTTTGATTTTGTGGGCGCTTATCCTGATCCTCTCCTAAGAGGTGATGTGGACATTAGCGGCTTTCTAATTTTGTGGGTGTTTATCCTGACCTCCCCTAAGAGGTGATTTGGACGTTAGGGGCTTTTTGATTTTTTGGGTGCTTATCCTGACCCTCCCCTAAGAGGTGATGTGGACGTAAAGGGTTTTATCCTCCCCCTAGAAGTTGTTATGGATTGGCCTTTGACTTTTGTTGGGTATAGGACCCCCCTTCTCTAGGAGGTGCTGCGGATTATCCGTAGGCTTTTGGTGCGTATTGGACCCCTTAACCCTTCGTCTATGAGGTGCTACAGATTGGTCGTAGGCTAAAACTTTGTGTACGAAAATAATTTTTGGCAGTTGAAATGTTCTTTGAAAATCTTTTTCGAATATTGGTTTCCTCTAAAGAGAAAGAATTTTTATAAATGAACCCATCTAATATATCAAGGGATTACTTTTTGGAAAGAGCTTGGAGGTATGGGAATTATTTTCTTACTGCTTCCCTCTATAGGGGTTTTCAAATTATTCTCATAGTGGGGACACAGATCTCAAATAGGAGACTGGAAGGTCATGATTCACGAACTAGTAGTCTTTTAATTGGGAATAGGATTCTCTAATCTGATTTTTTGTCAGTATGCTTTGATAGCTTTAAAACTTTTCTTTGAGAAGTACGGATAGACCCCCCTTCGCCCACGGTTTCAGAAAGCTTTGTAATATTTAGATTGTTTAGCTGGAAATCCTTTATGTGCATTTACTAATGCTATATAATATTTATGGAAGGTTGCTTAAATTAGTTTTTGGAACAGATAAATACTTATTTTTCACTAGGCCGGGGGTAATTGAGAATATTTTTTCTTTGAAAATATTTTTTGGGAGATTTCTTGGAGTACATTGCTTCTTCCTTCAAATAGATTTCCATACCTTGATAAGTGTTGCTCTGCAGCAAAGTGGTATATTTGTAAGTTCTTCCTATCCAAAGTAGATGGAAGATTGATTCAAGTCCAAGATTTCATGAGAGCGGATCTTTATACTGCGTTGGTTCCAATATTGGTCAACATTTTATATCAGGCACTCGTGTTGTCTTTCCCAGCTTGCTAGAGATTTGTTACGTTCCAAAATTATGTTGAATGCCATGGACTGGTTTTGTTTTCATACTTGTAATGATACTCGAATTTTGTATTAATATATGATTAATTCCCAGTACAATTCAAATTAAAGAAATTATATGCAAAGAAGATTTATAAAATGCCTGCTAGGGCTCATAGCCTGATCAGTGTCTAAAGGAGAAGTGGTTATTCTGACTTTATAATAGGGCTTTAAAATGATTAGATTACTTCTTTTGAGGTAGGAAATCTTTTAATCCTTTTGACAAACTCTTTTAAGAATCCAGACTTGATTAGGTTTTGAACTACCTTTGCCAAAACGTTGCAATTGTCAGTTTCATGTCCATTCACTTTATGATAAGCACAATAATTCTTTGCTTTTTTAGGCTCAGCGGAAGTTCTTGTCTTATAGGAAATGAAGAAATTGTTATCATTTTTTGTTACTGAAAAGATATAGAAGAGTGGTTTGCTTAATTCAACTGATCTGGGTTTAGATGTCACCATTTGGCTATCTTTTCTCTCTCCCTTTCCATTTAGATCTTTTGTAGGATGATTGAAATTAAATTTCTCTATCTTCTATTTTTTCCAAGATTTCTCCATTGCATGATGCATTTCGTCCATTTGAACAAACATTTCAACTTGGAGATAGAAATGCTGTAGATCCTTATACCCACGAATATGAAGATCTTTCCGAAAAGAAGTTTATTTGACTAAACCTGAACGAACTGCCATTAGTTTTTCTCGATCAGTTGCACTTCTGCCTTCACTACTTCTATATTGAATCTTTTAATATATTCACCAAGCAATTCGTTTGGTTTTTGCTTGATATTAGCTAACATGTAAGAATCTATCACTTGATCTCTATATATGTGAAATTACGCTTTGAATTCATACGAAATTTTTTCCTAAGAGTATACCCTTGATAATTCATGTGCCATTTGATTGCCGCTCCTTGAAAAGAAACCGGGAAAAGTTTGGATCGAATTGGTCTAGGAGCATTACATAAGTCCATCCAATTTTCAAAAGTTGTGAGGTGAACATTTGGATCAGTAGTTCCATCATACTTTAGTGGGGGAATTTGAATGAGAGAGGAAATGCTAACTGCCACATTTTCTTTTGAAAAATGAGCATTTTGTAGGAGAACATGTTTCCTTAATTCATCGAGTACATTTTTTATTGTATCTTCTGTGATTTCTTTGTCAATGTGGTCATGGTGACCTCCATTGTTTTTAATGTTTAAGCTATTTGGTTGCTCAATGGTTCTCTTAGCCCGACTTCCTTGATCCTCATATTGGTCTTCATTTGGACGTTGTACCGCACCTTCTCCTTCCATAACCTTTAGTGACCCTTGAGACGGTGCTCTTTCAAGAAACTCCTACATGGCTATCATTTGTTGTTGTAGATGCTGGACTTTAATTTCATTGTTTTCCAACCTCCTTAAGGTCGAAGGTTGCCCAATTTCTACATTCCCCAGGTTAAAGTTTGGGACTATATTGTTTTCCAAAAGACTGTATTGTTTTCCAAAGTAGATTGTGGCTTAACTTATTCGCTTGAGATGTTCACATTATTCATGACTCCTTCCATCTTCTTTTTTTTAAAAACATATTCGGGTAGCTCTTGGTGAAAATGATTAAGGATTGGAGGTTCGGTACCGCCTTTTAGCGCTAAAAATGTTAAAAAGAAAACTTGTCAGTATTAGTCCGTGAGATGATGGTTTTTGATGACAACAACCTTAGAATAGATTATAGAATATAAATACTAATCGTATAAGTTTAGATATATATGTATGTGCAGGATTTAACCATGCAGGTAACAAGAATGAAGACTATACTGTACAGAGATTCAAGATATCAAGATTGAAGACTCATGAGTATCAAGATTATCAAGAGTTCAAGAGTTCAAGTAATTTATTATTTTTTAATTAGAAATTTTGTTAAAACTCATAGTAAAGCACTGGCATCTTAAAATCCAATTTATTCGTGAAATGGAATCCACTTTGAGCCTGTTAAAGGGATGGAACCCTATGTAGGATGGAACCTACGAAAAATCTAGTGGAACATTGTTTTGTATCCGCTAACTTTTTATTCAAAATAATTTTTTAAAATTATATCTTGTTTTCAAAATGATTTCAAAATCTTCCTTTTAAAAGCATCAAAAAACATCTATCCCGATTTCAAATACTTTTAGCCTGAAAATAATCTTTAATTTCAAAATCAAATTATCCTTGTTTTTAAACTATCTTTTAAATATAATATATTTAGCTTTTAAATATTTATACTTAGATTTTAAATATAAAATTATAGTAAAATTTTGTATATATTATTCTTTATACTTACTTATGTATTTTAAATATAGTCAAGTATATTTATAAAGTTTAAAATAGTTTTAATATAAAATAAAGGCTATTTTCAAAGAAAATCAAAACACCAAAAATCCCTTTGGGATGTCGACATACTCTAGTACCCCATGTCGACATGGTGTCAGTTGAGTTCAAAATTTAAATTTCAAAAGAAGTGTGTATTCTTCATAACTCTTCATGAATTGACATGGATGTTGTTCTTCTATAAATAGGGGTTAGTTTCAATGAATTTTAATTCAGTTTTTCTGGTTTTTCACTTCTCTTCTTCTTTCACATTTCTATATACAATTTTTTTATCATTGCTCTGCCGAAATCAACATTGAATCTAACTAGATTATCTCTGGTTTGATTCTCTATCACTATCTCAACAAGATCCTCAGTGCTATTCAGAGTTATAGGCTTTTTGTAATCAACATAGCGAGAAAAGGTGTGATTGTAGCCTTGAAAATCAAATAAGCGAGATAAGGTGTGATTGTAGCCTTGGAAAATCAATTCGGTGAACTTGTTGCCCGGGAAATCAAGTATCTCTACCCAGAGGATTGTGATTTTGGAGGGTGTACCTCGTAGCCTTGAAATCGATGGTGTAATTGTAAAGATTGTTTTTGAAAGGAAATCTGTACTTGTGTGCGGAACTGGACGTAGGGTAACTCTGAACCAGTATAAAATCTGGTGTGTTCTTTCCTTTACTGCTTTTACTTTATATTAGCATTTGTGTTTGATTCTGTGATCATATCTGTGTATGAATATTGCATACATTTGTGTTTACATTAACAAAAACTCAAAAATATTTAACAATTCTCTAAAACATATTCACCCCCCCCCCCCTCTAGTGTTTATCCTTAGCCTTAAGATCCTTAATCCACATTTCTCACATTTGGTATCAGAGTGAGGTTTTCAAAGTTTCATAATTTGATTTTTGAATTTTTTTTTAAAATGGCTATGTTTGTTAATACTAGTTTAGAAATATTCAGATCATCGTTATCTTTTGAGTTTGCGTATAATCAATGTTCAAATTCAAGTTGTCTACCAAAATTGTTTGATGTACAGGAATCATGCTTTATGGCTATTAAGGAATCAATACACAACGAACAAATTGTGCAGATCAGAATGGACAAATGGATACTCAATAGTGGATGTTCTAGACACATAACTGGCGATCCAGATATGTTAAATGATATAATATACAAAGACGGAGGACTAGTTAAATTTGGAGACAATTCAAAAGGATATATGATTGGCATCGGCAAAGTCGGTAACTCTGAAACTCCTGTTATTACTAATGTTTTGCTATTTAAAAATCTGAAACATAATGTGCTAAGTATAAGTCAATTTTGCGATAAATGATATAAAATTAGATTTCAAAAAGATAAATGTCATTTTGATGATAATAATTCAACTACAATATTTGAGGGAATTAGGAAAAAGAATATTTATATTCTTAGTATGAAAGTTTCAAATGATAACTTATGTCTTTTGGAAAATACAAGTGACCCTTGGATTTGGCATAAGATATTTGGGCATTTGAATTTCAAACTGTTATCTAGACTGTCAAAACATGATCTAGTGAGAGGCCTTCCTAAAATGAATTTTAAAGTAGATAGTCTATGTGATGCATATCAATTAGGAAAACTTAGAAAAAGTTCCTTTAAATTAAAAGATATGATTTCAACTTCAAGACCTCTTGAATTACTTCACCTTGATTTATTTGGTCCATCTCAAATTCTGTCAATAAATCATAGTAAATATGTTTATTTAATTGTAGATGATTATTCTAGATTTACATGAACAATATTTTTGAAACATAAAAGTGATACTTTTGAATGTTTTAAGAAATTTTCAAAAAGGATTCAAAATCAACTTTCTCTAAAAATTATAACCATTCATAGTGATCACGGTGGTGAATTTGAAAATGAAAAGTTTGAGGAATTTTGCAATAAAAAGGGAATAACTCACAGTTTTTCATTTCCAAGAACTCCATAACAAAACGGAGTAGTAGAACGTAAAAATAGGACGATTCAAGAGTGTGCGAGAACTATGCTTTCAGACTGTAAATTACCAAAGAATTTTTGGGCAGAAGCAGTTGCTACCGCCTGTTATATTTTAAATAGAATTTTAATTAAACCTTTAACTAATAAAACTTCTTATGAACTTCTTCACTCAAAGAAACCTAAAGTATCTTATTTTAGAATTTTTGAAAGTAAATGTTTTATTTTAAATACTAAAGATAACTTAGATAAATTTGATCCTAAATCCGACGAAGGTATCTTTATTGGATATTCTAATAGAAGTAAAGCATATAGAGTATTTAATTTAAGAACTAACACCATCGAAGAAACAATGCATGTGTCATTCGATGAAAATTTCAAAAAATTTGAAGATACAAATGATGAAGATGATTTAATTACTCAATATCAAGAGTCAATTGAAACTAATAATGAAATTAATCATCCTAATAAAAGGACTAAACTTTCAAAAGATCATCCTATTGAAAATATAATAGGAGATATGCAATCTGTAGTTAAAACTAGAAATCAACTAAGTCAAATGAGTAATATATTTTATATCAACTATTGAACCGAAAAAATCCAAAAGAAGCATCAACTGATGATTCATGGATTTTGGCTATGCAAGAAGAACTAAATCAATTTACTAGAAATGAAGTTTGGGAACTTGTTCCTAGACCTGAAAATAGAACTATAATTGGAACTAAATAGGTTTATAAAAATAAAATGAATGAACAAGGAGAGGTAGTTAGAAATAAAGCACGTTTAGTGGCTTAAGGTTTTTATCAAGAAGAAGGAATAGATTTGGATGAAACCTTTGCTCCCGTAGCAAGATTAGAAGTCATTAGAATTCTACTTGCTTTCGCAAATCATAATAATTTCAAATTATTTCAAATGGATGTTAAAAGTGTCTTTTTAAATGGATCAGTAAAAGAAGAAGTGTATGTTGAACAACCACCACTTTTTAAAATGATAAATTACCAAATCATGTTTACAAACTTAAGAAATCTTTATATGGTCTAAAACAAGCTCCTAGAGCGTGGTATGATAGACTAGATCTCATCTATTACAATCAAAATTTGAAATTGGTAAAGTAGATAATACTCTTTTTATTAAAAGAAATAAAAATGATATTCAACTAGTACAAGTCTACGTAGATGATATCATTTTCGGATCAACTAATTTTGAAATAAATAAAGAATTTTCTTAAATAATGGCAAAAGAGTTTGAGATGAGTCATATGGTTGAATTAAATTTCTTTTTAGGATTACAAATAAAATAATTAGATAATGGTATCTTTATTAGTCAAGAAAAAAATGCTAAAGACCTAATTAATAAATTTTGTTTGACTACTGCAAGTGGAAAACCCACTCCCATGGCAACCAATGAATACCTTAGTAAAGAAGATCTCTCGAAAGATATAGATCAAAAGTTATATAGAGGAACGGTTGGATCACTACTCTATATTACTACAAGTAGACCTGATATCGTGCATAGTGTTTGTCTCTGTGCAAGATATCAATCCCAAACTAAAGAGACCCACTAAAAAGCCGCAAAACGTATCATAAGATATGTTAAACACACCTCTGATTATGGCTTATTTTACCCTAAAAATGATTCCTCTGACTTAATATCTTACTGTGATGTTGATTATGATGGTTGTAAATCAGATCAAAAGAGTAGAAGTGGAACTTGTCACTTTTTGGGGCATTCTCTGATTCCTGGTTTAGTAAAAAGCAAAACACGGTTTCCTAATCAACAACTAAAGCAGAATATATTTCTGCTGCTTTGGCTTGTTCTCAACTAATATATATGCAACAAACTTTAAAAGATTATGGTTTAAATTGTTAGTCCGTGAGATGATGGTTTTGATGACAACAACCTTAGAATAGATTATAAAATATAAATACTAACATCATAAGTTTAGATATATATGTATATGCATGATTTAACCATGCAGGTACCAAGAATGAAGACTGTACGGTATAGAGATTCAAGATATCAAGATTGAAGACTCATGAGTATCAAGATTATCAAGATTTCAAGAATTCAAGTAATTTATTCTTTAATTAGAAAATTTTGTTAAAACTCCTAGAAAAGCACTGGCATCTTAAAATCCAATTTATTCATGGAATGGAATCCTCTTCGAGCCTATTAAAGGGATGGAACGCTAAGTAGGTTGGAACCTACGAAAAATCTAGTGGAACATTGTTTTGTATCTGCTAACCTATTATTCAAAATGATTTTTCAAAATTATATCTTGTTTTCAAAATGATTTCAAAACCTTCCTTTTAAAAGCATCAAAAACATCTATCCTGATTTTAAATAATTTTAGCCTCAGAATCATCTTTAATTTCAAAGTCAAATTACTCCTGATTTTAAACTATCTTTTAATATAATATATTTTAATTTTAAATATTTATACTTAGATTTAAATATAAAATTATAGTTAAATTCAATATATATTATTATCTATATTTACTTATGAATTTTAACTATAGTCAAGTATATTTAAAAAGTTTAAAATAGTTTTAATATAAGATAAAGGTTATTTTCAAAGAAAATCAAATCATCAAAAAATGCTTTGCGATGTCAACATACTCACGGTGACCATGCCGACATGGTGTCAGTTGAGTTCAAAATTTCAATTTCAAAAGAAGTGTTTATTTTCCATAACTCTTCACGAATGGACCTAGTTGTTGTTCTACTATAAATAGGGGTCAGTTTCAAAGAATTTTATATCTTATTTTCGGTTTTTCACTCTTCTTCTTCTTCCACTTTTCTGAATAAAAATTCTTATCATTGCTCTGTCGAAATCTACATTGAATTGAACGCGATCATTCGTAGTTTGATTCTCTATCACTATCTCAACAAGATCCTCAGTGCTATTCAGAGTTATAGGCTTTTTGTAATTAACTTAGCAAGAAAAGGTATGATTGTAGCGTTGATAATAAATCAAGTGTGATAAGGTGTGATTGTAGCCTTGGGAAATCAATTGGGTGAATTTGTTGCCCGTAAAATCAAGTTGGTGAACTTGTAGCCCGGAAAATCAAGTATCTCTACCAAGAGGATTGTGATTCCGGAGGGTGTACCTCGTAGCCTTGAAATCGAGGGTGTAATTGTAAAGATTGCTTTTGAAAGGAAATCCGTACTTGTGTTGCGGGACTGGATGTAGGTTAACTTTGAACCAGTATAAAATCCGGTGTGTTTTTTCCATTACTGCTTTTTTTTATTTCTACATCTGTGTTTGTTTCTATGATCATATCTGTGTCTGTATATTGCACACATCTGTGTTTAAATTAAAATAAACTCAAAAGGATTTAGTAATTCTTTATAAACACTATTCACCCCCCCTCCTCTAGTGTTAATCCTAGCCTTAAGATCCGTAATCCGCATTTCTCACAATTGGTATCAGAGCAAGGTTTTCAAAGTTTCATAATCTGATTTTTGAAAAAATTTCAAAATGGCTACCAACACTGGTACTGTTACTAACACTAGTATCCCTGTCACTAGTTCATTTGTAGAAGGTCAATCTACTGTCAGACCACCACTTTTTAATGGCAGTAACTATGCATATTGGGCATGTACGATGAAAATATATTTTTAATCTATAGAATTAGACACTTGGAATATTACATAAACTAAATATTCTAAACCCACGACTGATTTTGCACAGTGGATTGCTGAGCAAAAGACTGTTGCACAAAATAATTCTAAGGCAATGAATATTTTATTTTGTTCACTAGATAGAAATGAATTCAATAGAGTGTCAGTTTGTAAGTCTGCATATGAAATCTGGAAAACTTTGCAAGTTACTCGCGAAGGAACAAACAAAGTTAAACAGACCAAAATTTCCATGCTCACAAATCAGTTTCAATTATTTAAAATGAATTCTAATGAGTCTATTTCAGATATGTATAGTATATTTCAGGATATTGTGCACTCTCTAATATCTTTAGGAAAGGAATTTTCTGAAGAAGATCAAGTCAGAAAGATTTTAAATTCTCTTACTCCAGAATGGGATCAAAAGACACTTGCTATCGAAGAGGCAAATGACATCAGTACTTTAAAGATAGAAGAATTAATTGGAAATCTAATGTCGTATGAAGTTCAAATGATCGAGAGAAGAGAAAGCAAAGCATCTGAAAAGAAATCAATGGCATTCAATGCATTGACTGATGGATCAGATTCAAACAGCGATAATGATGAAGAAATAGCCTTAATGACCAGAAATTTTAGGAAATTCCTGAAATACAGAAAGATGAATAATCTCAAGAAACAACTATAAGAACTCGGGAAATCAGAATGTAGTGCCAAATAATGTCAAATGTTACAACTGTGATGAACCAGGCCATATCAAAAGAGACTGTCTGTATCCAGATTGGCAAAATCCTCCTATGAATAATCCAGCAAAGAAACGGAAACGTGCATTTACTGCTACTCTAGATGACTCAGACTCGTCCTCAAGTGATGATGATCAGAAACAGATAATTCAAATTTGTGTTTCACGGCAGTTCATGACTTCGACGAATTCAGAGAAACGGACTCAGAAAAAGGTACACATTTACAATATAATTGGTTGAAATTTCTTGCTTAGAATTAGATGTTTGATTACTTGATTAATTGATTTTGAATTGGCGTGTTGTTTGAATTTTAAAAATTTATTTTCTATTTTTATTATTATTTTATTAATTTTTTATTAATTTTTATTTATTTTATATTATTATTTTTAATAGTATAATAATACTTTCTGAAATATATTATTAGTCCAATAATATTTCAGAAATATATAATAAAGTATATAAATTTATTAGAGAACTTAGGAAAAATAATTCACAAAAATTCACTGACACATGTCGACATGGTCCCTACCATGATTTCGACGTTGGTACCAGAATTTGAATTTCAAAATTTGAATTGAAATGGTTGGATTTCCCACCATCTTTTCACTTCATTCAATTATCTGAAAAACTACCTTTTGACCAGAGAATATGTCCTTTGAGAATCTATTTATTCACTATCTTTTATCATATCTTTTCACTCTCATTTTCAAATTCAAACTCTCTCTTCAAAACTTCAAGCTCTCTACTCTCTACTTTAATGGCTTCTTCAAGCAACCCCTCCACCATGATAATTTCCAAAAAAATAAAAGAGCAATGACCCGGAGGCAATAAAAGCATACATCAATTATGCTAATTATGCGAAAGTCCATCCCAGAAGTTTGCTATTTTTCAAGATTTTTCTTCTTATGAACTTGATTCTCTTTTTGCAAACAATGGAGTTCTTAGTCTTATTGATGTTTCTCAAAATGATTTTGTTTGCTATCCAAATCTTGTCAAAATTTTCAATGCTAATTTAAACCGTGGATTTTATAATGGAAATGAGGATGAAATTTGGAGTAGCGTCAAATGCACTAGAATTGTTTTGATTCGTGATCTTTTGGTACCATTCTCAATTGCAAGTGTACGGGAATGGATCTTTCTAATTTTAAAATCGATGAAAATGATAGTGAGACATTTCATCACATTTTCGAAGGGAATGATAATTTGGAATTCAAAAATCAAAATTTTCGACCAAAGGCAAGAATTGTCAATCTTCTTTTGCAACATACTTTGACCCCAAGATCAGGGAATTTTAACAATCCTACTTCAAAAGTTTGCAAAGCACTTTTTGCTATTTTGGAAATTAGGATATAAATTGGGCGCAACTTATTTTGGATGAACTTCGTCCTAAAAATCTTGAAATGGGTAAGAATACTTTATATCCTGGAATTTATCTCACTCGAATTTTCAACTATTTTGGAGTGGATTTCAAAGGCGAAGAATTTGTTTCTAGAATTTTTTTTAATCATTCCAATATTTCGCTTATGAATATTCCATTTGTTTTTCAACCTTATGAGACCCTTGCGAAAAGGAAGAGCGTTTGGCCCATGAGGAAATGAAAGAAGAAGACGAGGAAGAAGAAGAAGAAGGGGATGAAATGGAATTTGAAGTAGAAGAAGGTGAAACCTCTTTGGAAAGCATCGACTATCCTCCTAATCCATCCACCAAAGCCCTTCTCAAAAACCAAAAGACGATTGTTGAGAATCAACGGATTCTTAAACGATCCGTTAGTAAGAAGTTGGACAAAATTTCATACAAGATGAACAAGTTCATTTCCAAAGTCAGCAAGAAACTTGGACTTTCTTCATCATCATCATCCTCTAACTAGTGTTATCTTTTCCTATTTTGTTGTATGTGTTTTAGCTTGTTTTAATTCGAAAGTTCATGTAGTTTCATATGTTTAATCATTGCATCATCTTAGTACGCAATGAAATGAAATTTCCTTTCTGTTATCTAGCTTATCTTATCTCCAGAATAAATGTTAGTATATTATATAAATATATTTATATATATACACATAATTATTCACAAAATCTAATTAGTCATATTTTTTCACTAACCCATGTCGACATACCCCTTATGACCATGTCGACATGTACTGGTCAGAAATGACAATTCATTTTGATTTTGAAATTTGAATAACTACCATATGTCTATTCATTCCAAACGAATTTCTACACTTATATATACCTATTTCTTCCAGAATTCTTCATTGAAAATTATTTCTTATCTTCTAATCCTTCATTTCTTTCACAAATTCAACTATGGGTAATCCAATTGACAATTTATCCGAAAATCTTGAAGAAACTCATAATTCATTCAAGAATATTCTCTCGTTCATTCTCGATAACCAGTGACACTTAGAATTGAGTCAAATGCAGTTGATCAAGGAGCAAGAAAGGCATTTCGATGCAATACGATGGATGCTTTCCTCCCTACACAAGGATGATAACGAAGCACATCCTCCTGTCTCTCTCATCAATGACAATGAAAATTGGGATGCTATTAAAGCAAACCCTATCTTTGGAGAAGAAGGATGGGTGGAAGTTCCTCGTAACGTTTAAATTTTATTACTTTGTTTGAATTGTTTGTTTAAATTGATTTGATTTGGTTTAGATTGGTACTTGGTGTGGATTGATTTCTTAATTTAGTTCGTTGTTTGATGTATAAAACATGTAAATATACATTGAAATGTATATAATCTTTGATTAAATTATCATGTTCAAAAGTAATTATTTCTTAATCTATCTATTATATATTTCTTTGTATAGTTTACCAATGCAGGTACTTTAGTCCAAGAATGAGGGGGGAGTTAGTTTTTGTTGATGACAAAGGGGGATAAGTATAAAATAGGGTAATTAGGGCATAGATTAAGGGGGAGTTAATAGTTTTAGGGGAAGTTATTAGGATAGCAGTAATATTTTATAAACAAAGGTTGTCATCATCAAAAAGGGGGAGATTGTTAGTCCGTGAGATGATGGTTTTGATGACAAAAACCTTAGAATAGATTATAAACTATAAATACTAACATTATATGTTTAGATATATATATGTAAATGCAGGATTTAACCATGCAGGTACCAAGAATGAAGACTGTACAGTATAGAGATTCAAGATATCAAGATTGAAGACTCATGAGTATCAAGATTATCAAGAGTTCAAGAATTCAAGTAATTTATTCTTTAATTATAAAATTTTCAAGATGTAGCCGCGCATCTCCATAACGACGTAGAAAACGTTGTTTTTCTTCAAAACATTTCTTTATGTTGACCTTCTAGAAAAAGGAATCCACAGCCAATATTATATTGAGGCCTCGGGTTTCTTTTGATAAGAGGTCGCCAATGTTTATACTGGATCGGTCTGTTTATACTGGCCAATTGATCGGGGTCGCCTTATTTTCTTTTTCTTGCTTTTCCGATTTGTTAAAACTCCTAGAAAAGCACTTGTATCTTAAAATCCAATTTATTCATGGAATGGAATCCACTTCGAGCCTGTTAAAGGGATGGAACCCTAAGTAGGATGGAACCTACGAAAAATCTAGTGGAATATTGTTTTGTATCCGCTAACCTTTTATTCAAAATGTTTTTTCAAAATTATATCTTTTTTTCAAAATGATTTCAATACCTTCCTTTTAAAAACATCAAAAACATCTATCCTGATTTTAAATAATTTTAGCCTCAAAATCATCTTTAATTTCAAAGTCAAATTACTCCTGATTTTAAACTATCTTTTAATATAATATATTTAACTTTTAAATATTTATTCTTAGATTTAAATATAAAATTATTGTTAAATTCTATATATATTATTCTTTGTATTTACTTATGAATTTTAACTATAGTCAAGTATATTTATAAAGTTTAAAATAGTTTTAATATAAGATAAAGGTTATTTTCAAAGAAAATCAAGTCATCAAAAAAAGCTTTGGGATGTCGACATACTCTTGGTGACCATGTCGACATGGTGTCAGTTGAATTCAAAATTTCAATTTCAAAAGAAGTGTCTATTCGCCATAACTCTTCATGAATGGACATGACTATTGTTATACTATAAATAGGGGTCAGCTTCAACGAATTTTATATCAGATTTTCTGGTTTTTCACTCCTCTTCTTCTTCCACTTTTCTTAATAAAAATTCTTATCATTACTCTGCCGAAATCTACATTGAATTGAACTCGATCATTCGTAGTTTGATTCTCTATCGTTATCTCAACAAGATCCTCAGTGTTATTCAGAGTTATAGGCTTTTTGTAATCAACTTAGCGAGAAAAGGTGTAATTATAGCCTTGAAAATGAATCAAGCGTGATAAGGTGTGATTGTAGCCTTGGGAAATCAATTGGGTGAACTTGTTGCCCATAAAATCAAGTGGGTGAACTTGAAGCCTGGAAAATCAAGTATCTCTACCCAGAGAATTGTGATTCTGGAGGGTGTACCTCGTAGCCTTGAAATCGAGGGTGTAATTGTAAAGATTGCTTTTGAAAGGAAATCTGTACTTGTGTTGCGGGACTGGATGTAGGGTAACTCCGAACCAGTATAAAATCTAGTGTGTTCTTTCCTTTACTGCTTTTTATTTTATTTCTGCATCTGTGTTTCTTTTTGTGGTCATATCTGTGTCTGTATATTGCACACATCTGTGTTTAAACTAACATAAACTCAAAAGGATTTAGTAATTCTTTATAAACACTATTTACCCCCCTCTAGTGTTAATCCTAGCCTTAAGATCCGTAATCCGCATTTCTCACATAAATTTTTCAAAATCACCAATTTATTGTGATAATACGAGTGCGATAAATTTGTCCAAAAATACTACTCAACATGCTCGAACTAAACATATTGATATCACACATCATTTTCTCAGAGATAATATAAGTAAGGAACTAATCACTCTAGATTTTATCAATTCTGAGAATCAAATTGCTGACATCTTAACAAAACCATTAAATGAATCTATATTTACTAAATTAAGAAGAGAATTAGGTATTTGTTCAATAACTGAAATATAAAATATAAATAAACAAAGTATAATTAAAAATTAATTCAAAATAAATTATATAGGCAAAAATTCAAGAACCAATTCGACATACTTCTCTACCCTATGTCGACATACAACATTTTAAAATTTTTGAAATTTTTCCCACCAAAATTCAAATAATTGGTTATATATTCTTCACATTTTTGAAATCTTATTCATCCTTTCTGTTATCTCTCTGTTCTTTTCTCTGAAATCAAATAATCAATGGCCTCCTCTTCCAAATCAAACATAAAATCAACCTTTTCGTTCCACTCTCCTACATGTGGTCCATTTCAACGTACTACTCTCGCTCGTGTGACTAAAATGGAGGATTCTTTAAAGGATGAACTTCAGTTAATGACTGAAATTCAAGTAATGCAACTTCGAATGGCCAAGGAACAAGAGAGGCAAGGCAAAATCCTTAGGAATTTGCAAAGATTTCTAACGGACAATCATGCTAACCCAATTTTGATTGACGAAGATTTTTCAGGAGATCAAGAACATGAGGCCAGCGAAGAAGAAGAAGAAGAAGAAGAAGTAGAAGAAGAACCCATGGAAGAAGTGCATGCGGAAGATGATGACAAAGTCATGTGCATTGGATAAGTGTGTTTTGACAAAGATGGGAATCTTGTCGAACAACATGGAAATTTCTGTTTCCACTATCCAAACTGTTCGATTCATAGATCTCCTATGTTCAAAAACACACATTAGTTTCTTTTCTTTCTTTACCATTGTTATTTATTCCTTCTTACGTTTACAACGAAAATGTAATATAACTATATGATTAATAAATAAATTTTGTTCTTATATGTGTTCTTCCCTATTAATAAATATAACTATATGGTTATCATATACTTAGAATAGTTAGTAGCTTAGGATTAGGTTTATTATTAGATCCAAGTGTTGATTATTTATGATAACACTATCATTTTAATCACATATCATAGAGTATTTGATTTAGGGGGAGTTCTATAGTTTGGTGTTATATAGTTTAGAGTTAGTTTTTGTTGATGACAAAGGGGTAGAAGTATAAAATAGGGTAGTTAGGCATAGATTAAGGGGGGGTTATTAGTTTTGGGGGGAGTTATTAGGATAGAAGTAATATTTTATAAACAAAGGTTGTCATCATCAAAAAGGGGGAGATTGTTAGTCCGTGAGATGATGGTTTTGATGACAACAACCTTAGAATAGATTACAAAATATAAATACTAACAGTATAAGTTTAGATATATATGTATATGCAGGATTTAACTATGCAGGTAACAAGAATGAAGACTGTACAGTATAGAGATTCAAGATATCAAGATTGAGGACTCATGAGTATCAAGATTATCAAGAGTTCAAGAGTTCAAGTAATTTATTATTTTTTTAATTAGAAATTTTCTTAAAATCAAATTTATTCGTGGAATGGAATCCACTTCGAGCCTGTTAAAAGGATGGAACCCTAAGTAGGATGGAACCTACGAAAAATCTAGTGGAACATTGTTTTGTACCCGCTAACATTTTATTCAAAATGATTTTTCAAAATTATATCTTGTTTTCAAAATGATTTCAAAACCTTCCTTTTAAAAGCATCAAAAAACATATATCCTGATTTCAAATACTTTTAGCCTCAAAATAATCTTTAATTTCAAAATCAAATTATCCTTGTTTTTAAACTGTCTTTTAAATATAATATATTTAACTTTTAAATATGTTTGCACAAAAATTGGGCAAACACCTCCAAGTCGTATAATTTAGTCGATTTTATGTTGTTCTTAGCGATTTGGGTGATTTACGCAAATATGTAAAAAGCAGGGACTGAACTGTAAAAGACACACAGATTTATAGTGGTTCGGCCAGAATGTGCCTACGTCCACTTTATATGTTATTCTCCTTTACTGATCAGATTACAAGTACAAAGCTTTGATCACAAGTATATGAAAGTTGTTTGAAAGTTCTATCCATGCTTGAGCTCTCAAACTTGTCTGCCATTGTTGTACCCCTGCCCTTCTATTTATAGAGTGAGGCTGGGGGCAGGGGTCTTGGATGTATATAGCTGCTGGTGGGCCTGGGCTGAAATGATCTGGCCTGGCAACGTTGGTTCGGTAGTAGATGGGTGGACTAGCGTTTTGGTCGGTGGTAGAGGAGATGGGATTGGTTCGGTGTGGTTGATTCGGTGGAGGCTGGTCCGGTGAGGCCTTGGATCGGTGGGGGTTGATTCGGTGGTGAGTTGGTCCGGTGAGGCCTTGGATCGGTGGAGGTTGATTCGGTGGTGAGTTGGTCCGGTGAGGCCTTGGATCGGTGGCGGTTTGATTCAGTAGTGATACTTTGGGTTTGATTCGGCAGGTAGTGGAGCAAGGGTTGGTTCGGCAGGGCCTTGGAGACGTGTTGGTTCGGTGGGACTTTCCTCCCTATGGTTCGGCGATGCTTTCTTGTCCTTGACTCGGTGGTGGTGGAAACGCACCCAACATTTTCCCCCCAAAGTGGGGCATATGCCAGCATATGTTGTGTTTTGTTTTAGGCCTTTCGACTTGGACACTTTCATTCGGTCCCAAGCGCCGAACCGGTTGGTCCGGTCGTTTCTATTTGCCTATAAGTATAGGCCATACACTTTCGTTATTCCTTACTAACTGAAATAGCCGAACCAAATTCTTTTCTGCCGAATCAACCATACTGCCGAAACCTGTTTGACTACCGGTCAAGGTAATTGCCGATGACTTTTATATTTTGAACTGCCGAATGAATCGTGGAGTGTGAGTGCCGAATGAACCTTCGAGCCTTGAGCTACCGGATGAATCTGAGAAGTACGAGTGCCGAATGGCTTTCGAGCCTTGAACTACCGAATGGGCTTTAGTGCCGAATGAATTTTTAACCCTAAACTACCGAATGACATCTTTATGCTTCGAATTACAAATGAGATTCCAGACTGTATGTACTTGCTTGTCTACTTCCCTCGTTCTAATGACGTACTTTTTTTTGTGTTGCAGATAATGTCTCATAAAGTGGAAACTCGTTCTGATAAGAAGAAATCCAAGGGCAGAGAAGAGTCCTCCGTAGTGCCCCCAGCTCAGTCAGAACCGGGACGACATGGACCCACCCCGAGATCACTAGTAGATGGATACGGCCCTCAGGAGCTCCTGAACTCGCCAGCTGACTGTTTTCCTAGCTCCCTTAAAGAGGAGAGTAGCTTGATGTTATATGTTGTTCTTTCGGGATTGACAGAGCATATATGGCGCTGCCAGGGAATGAAGTTATGCCGTATGACCCTCCTGAAGGATATTTTGCTTATAGCGGATACCTTGTATATGTGGGGCCATTCCCTCGATCAATGCTTGGATAGTCAGCTTCATCACCTACTTGAAGGTGGCCCCTTTCCAGCTTCAGCCCAACTCTTACGCTATCTTGGTGAGTCTATTCATCATTTTCCAGAGAAAATACGGGCGTCCCCCTTCCAACCGAGAGATCCGATATTTGTACAATTTGAGAGGTTACAATAAGGGGACTCCATATATCAGCTTGGAATCGGCCGTGTCCTTCAAGCCGGTCCTAGACTTATATTCGAAGTTCAGCATGTTCAAGAAAGAATGGTTTTTCGTCAAGGATGACTCTGTTTCTATCCGTCGCTTCACCTCCGGCTGTAAGTTGAAGCTTATTTATAATTTCCGTTCTGACTGCAATGCCTCTTCTTATGTGTTTTTATTTCTTACTAGCGACAGGTGGCTTTGCGGTCGTGGAGAACGATCGCCTGGTTCAGATGGCTGCGGAGATAGAAGCCATTCTGGGAAGGGAGAGGTCAGCGTCTTACCTGATCAGGAATGCTACTCTTCTACAGCACAACTTGATTCTACCATGTCATTCTGTGGTCAAGCAGAGAGACACAGCTGAGGAGAGGGCTGCCAAAGCTAAAGGAGAGGCCACGACGAAGAGCAGCAAGAGGAGACCCTTCTCGATACCTCCAGTTACCTGGGGGAAGAAGCTCAAGAAATCCGATGGACCCTCCCCTAGCACATGTCCAGATGTTCCGGAGGAGGAAAATGTGGAGGGGGAAAGAGGCGAGGAGGAGAGCGGAGGTGATGGAGAAGGTGATGATGGTGGCGAAGGACAGAGCGGTGATGGCGCTGGGGCTTTGTCCGCTGGGCAAGTAGGGGAGATCCAAGAGTGGACAGATGATGCTTTCCGCCGGGCTTTTGAGGGGTTGGAGGAAGGATCGGCCTAGGTGGAGAAGCCAAAGAAAACTGATAAGGCCGGGACTGGTGCCGATTCATCATCCAAGAGCATTTCAGCTAGCGCAACTTCGGCGATTCAAGGTGAATTTTTGACTCCTCTTTACTCTTTTTAACTTCACAAGTTTCTTGGATTATAGTCCCATGCATGCTTGTAACACTTGGTTTTTATTCCAGGAACGGGTAAGGCGGCCAAGACAACAGACATTCAGCACCGTCTCGAACAATTCAAACTCATCAGAACTTCCGCTAAACCAAAGCCTCCGACCAACCATTCCGGGGACGTAGTCGGCTACCGTCCTCTTCTCGGAGTTATTGAAGGGGATATTCAAAAGAAAATGAGGGGTCTCTCCTTATTCGAACCTTCACCTGGTCCTCAGCCCCCAACCCAGCCTCCTCATGATATCACAGAGGAGGATACTGAGTTCATACCCTCTCCGCATCCGTTTGAAAATCCTACCATTACTCAGATTGATCGTCCCGGCTTGGATCGTAATCCATTTGCGGGTCATCCAGATCTGGATCTGGGTTCTCATGATATTTCCTTTGACGAGGTTACTGGTGAGCACCTTCTCCCTTGTAATCTTATGGTAAGGGTGCTTGATGAAGCCAAGTCCCTGGACCTCGATTTGCTTACTACTCGGATTGTAACTATGGGGGATGAAGCTAAGGCAAATATTGACTGGGTTGCTGAGGAGACCAGGAAGTTGATGGCGCATCATGCCCGACTGGTCAAGGCCGGGGAGGAAATTGGGAGTGCTAACATAAGATTGCGGTTAGTGGTTTCCGACCAGGCCAAGCAACTCGTCGATCAGGTTATCCAGATCTCTCAGCACGAGGCTGCCTCCAAACGATTAAAGAAAACCATGGAAGAGGCTAGTAGAGCCGAGCTACGGAAAATGGAGGCCACCTGCAAGGAACAGATCGATATGGCTATTGCAACGGTGGATGAGGTTCAGAAAGCGGATCTCGAGCGGGTAGAGGAGTTATCTGGGAAGCTTGAAGCCGCGGAGCTTGCTCAAGCCAAGCTGAAGGAGGAGATGGAGGCGATGAGGAAATCCCTTCAGGCTGACCGCTCGCGATACCGATCGGAGAGGGATGCTGCGTTGCAAAGCTGTTGGCTTCTGAGGTCCAAATGAGAGAGTTTGAAGAGAACGAGGGGATGATGGATGAGATGCTCCAGGACATGTATTTCCGTACTTGGAAGCAGGGCAACTTATCCTGGATGGATGATTATCCCCGGATCATGGCCAGGATTTATCTCCGGGCTCTGGAGGAGGCCAAGGCTGATGCGGATAAGGAGGGTGGTGTGGCCTTCAGGATGGATGTAGTTACAGCCCAATTCATCAAGGAGGAGAAAGTGGCGGTGAAGGAGGGTATGCGGCTGCTTGCTGTTGAGGAGGTAGGAGTGCAGTTGGGGGATGATAATCAAGGAACTGATGCTGGTAAGTCTTCCCTTTTAGCCTTTTCATATCTTGGTTGCTTATTGTTTATTTAATGGATTGCTCTCCTGAATTGGACAGGCGGGACCTCTAAACGCCAACTACCTCTGGTCAACATGCTGGGAGTTCTGATTCTGCGGTTAAGTAGATCTCGGAGGGCCAGCAGGATAAAGGCGAAGCCCCGATGCAGCCGACTCCTTGACTTGATCTGGACTTTTTTTTGGTCTACTTGACATTACTGTATATGCTAGTCCCAAAACATTAATGTACTTTCAGGCTGTAACTATGTCATTTGTGACGAACGACTTTATTCCTAGCATGTAATTTTATAACATAAGCTGATTCTGTCATATTTGGATGCTGTCGTTATTTTGATGTGTTGCATAAAATATAGTTGTGCATGTGTTAGTGATTCAATTGTGTTTGATGCTAAGTTCTCGCTCAAAATATAATTTCATGTCTTGCAATGTTAGTGTGATGTGTGAATAAACTATAGTTACATATTTATGTACAAGAGAAGAAAGTACTGCCCTTCAAGTTTTAGCTGTAGACGGTAGCTTTGAATGCCTTGTGTAATCGAATATGGAATGCAGCTGAGTGAACTGCCATCCAGCTGTGAGTTCTTATTCCCATTAGTGAGTGTCCCCTATTTTGTGTCCTATACTTTAGTGATCGTTATAGAGGATAGGAGGAAAGTTTTTATAAATAAAATGGAAATATAAGAAATAGTAAAACTTCCAATCATGGAAGGCCTTGCGCTCGCTCAAGTTCGTGGCACACGGGCTTTGTAGTCACTTTCCCTAGCCGTAGGTCTTAGAGACATTTGTCACCCATCTTACGCCTCTGCGGGGAGTTTTCTTTTTTACCACAGCTGTACTTAAGACACATCGGAGCCGAGATCGCGCACGGTAACTACCCGGGCCATTATGGCCCGTAATCGTGGGTATTATTCGATTTACCGTGGCCGGCTAGCGCGGGTGCCGATCGTCAACTGTGAACTGCCCCTGGCTAGCCGCACCTTATGTTGGGGCTTATAATCGGTTCACAGTTGCTGGCGAGCCGAAAGCCGTAATGAGCTGCCTAGGCTATGGTTGGCCTTCTCGGCGGCTTATAATCGGCTCATTACAGTTTGCTTTAAGGGCCGTCACGAGCAATGAGTTAACCCGCAGCAGAGGGATGCTGGAGCAAAAGTGTCTAATTGGCGAGGGCATAGATTCGTATAATACCTGTTAGGTTTTGTCCAGGTGCAGTTGTGATGTGATGCCCTGAATGGAGATGTCGTCTACACAGGATTTTGTTCAACAGAAAAGGATAAAGCTCGGCAAGTAGCCAAGATATAAAGGAACAAGTTAAAAAAGAGACAAGTTTTTAAAGTGGTTCGGCACGAAAATGCCTACGTCCACTGATTCTCTTTGTTAATTCACTTTATATGGGCAGTACAAGTTAAGAAAATTATCGACGAAGGTGTTGGATGTTCCATGCCCTCTGGAACACCTCTCTGTCCACTGTTGACAAAATATAAGCTCCGTTGTGGAGATCTTTATGAATTACATATGGTCCGTCCCAGGTTGGATCTAGCGCTCCGGGGCGCGGGAAGATTCGCTTGAGGACAAGATCTCCTTCTTGTAAGATGCGATGCTTGACTTTGGAGTTGTATTGTGCTGCAACTTTTTGCTTGTGAGTTGCTTCTTTGAGTGCGGCATCATTTCTTCTTTCTTCGATTAGATCTAAAGACATGTGGAGGAGTTCTTCGTTCTCTTCTGGGTTGTAGTGGATCCTACGGTGGGATGGAACTACAGTTTCAACTGGAAGAATGACCACTGATCCGTATGCCAAAGAGAAAGGATTATGCCCTGTTGATGTTCTGAAAGACGTGCGGTAGGCCAAAAGTGCCGTAGGAAGTTCATCCACCCAAGCGCCTTTTGACTTTTCAAGCTTCTTCTTGATTAGAGTTTTAAGAATTTTGTTGACAGCTTCGACTTGTCCATTCTCCTGGGGATAAGCCACAGATGAGAAGCTTTTGTGAATTCCGTGCTCTTGGCATCAGTCGGCGAACTCCTCGCTGTCAAACTGCAGTCCATTGTCCGATATGATTTTGAGTGGAACCCCGTACCTGCGTAGAACATTTTTGATCAAGAAGTTAATAACTATTGCCGAAGATATTTTATTTACAGGTTCCGCTTCCACCCATTTGGTGAAATAGTCGACTGCCACTATAGCGTATTCGGCCCCGCCTCGGCCCATCGGCAGTTCGCCAATCAAGTCAATTCCCCATAATGCAAAGGGCCAAGGGCTGGTCATTTGAGTAATCTCATTTCTTGGTAGTCGAGGAATCTTAGCAAATTTCTGACATCTATCACATTTTTTGACGAAGTCCAAGGCATCTTTGTTTAAGGTAGGCCAGAAATATCCATATCGGAGTATCTTCTTGCTAGAGTCTGCCCTCCAGCGTGATCTCCGCAACTTCCTTGATGGATGTTGGATAAGATTTCCTTGGCTTCCCTTCCAGCGACAAACCTTAATAAGGGGTTAGAGAAGCCGCGCCGATAGAGGATGCCTTCTTGTATTGTGTAGCGGGAAGCTTTCCTCAAGATTTTCTTAACTTCGTTACGCCCGTCGGGCAGTATGCCATCTTGTAAGTATTTCCGGATAGGAGTCATCCAAGTTTCTTCTTCGATTGCAGCTATCAGATCCTCTTGTTCGAAACTTGGGGCTAGTTGTTTTGAGATGACTACTGTTCCGGAAATGGTGTTGTTCTTCATGCTAGCTTGCTTTGCATGTTCGTCAGCCTCTCGGTTCTCCTCTCGAGGAATGTGTTTGATTAAATAGTGGTCCAACTGATTGAGTAGTAGCTTGGTTTTCTTTAGATATGCTGTGAGTCATTCTCCTCGAGTCTGAAACTCTCCTAGTACTTGGTTTATGATAAGTTGAGAATCACTATGAAGACATAAAGAACTGACTTTAATTTCTAGGGCAAGTTCTTATCCTGCTATTACTGCTTCATATTCTGCATCGTTGTTGGTGGCGGCGAATTCCAACCTTAGGGCATAATGCAGCTTCCTTCCCCTGGAGGTGATTATCACAATACCTGCCCCCGAGCCTTGTTCGTTTGATGCTCCATCTATAAAGAGATTCCACCTGATATCTTCTGTTATTTCAGATTGCTCCTTACCTTCGTTGGTAGTGAATTCGGCAATGAAATCGGCCATGGCTTGTCCCTTGATGGCGGTGCGAGGATGGTAGGTGATATCATTTGGCTCAGTTCAATGCACCATTTAAGTAGTCGTCCAGAAGTGTCAGGACGATGGAGTACCTGCCTTAGCGGTTGATCGGTTAGAACTCTGATGGAATGAGATTGGAAATAGTGTCGCAGTTTCCGTGACGTGATTAGCAAACAGTATGCTAGCTTCTCAAGTTTAGGGTATCTGGCTTCTGCCCCCGTAAATCTCTTGCTTACAAAGTATACGGGCCGCTGCGCGCGGTTGTCTTCTCTCACCAAAGCGGCGCTTAGAGCATGGGACGATACAGCAAGGTATAAGTATAGTTCTTCGCCTTCATTTGGAGTTGAGAGTACTGGTGGTCTCTGGAGGTGTTCGATTAGGTTAAGGAAGGCTGTTGAGCATTCGTCAGTCCATTCGAACTTTCCTTTGTCTTAGGGCTTCGAAGAATGGGATGCATTTGTCGGTTGCTTTAGAGATGAATCTGCTTAGGGCGGCCACCTTCCCATTTAGGCTTTGCATCTCTCTTCGAGTGGACGGTATCTTGATACCTTGCAAAGTCCGGACTTGTTCGGAGTTTTCTTCAATCCCCCTGGCATGGACGATGAATCCCAAGAACTTTCCCGACGATACTCCGAAGGAGCACTTTAGAGGATTCAGCTTCATTCCATATTGGCGAAGTACTTGAAACATCTCGTCCAGGTGGCTTACATGATCGTTGGCTTTCCTCGATTTTACCCGCATGTCACCACATATACCTCCATAGTTCATCCTATTAGTTCCGCAAACATCTTGTTGACAAGGCGCTGATAAGTAGCTCCGGCGTTTTTAAGTCCAAAAGGCATTACTCTGTAGCAGTACAATCCCCGGTCAGTGATGAAACTAGTGTGGTCTTGATCGGGGGCGTGCATAGGGATCTGGTTTTATCCTGAGTATGCGTCCATAACAGATAAGAGTTCGTGCCCGGCTGTGCTGTCCACGAGTTGATCGATTCGGGGGAGTGGAAAGCAATCCTTCGGGCAAGCGTCATTTAAGTTGGAGAAGTCAATGCATGTTCGCCACTTCCCATTAGCCTTCTTTACCAGTACCGGGTTGGCGATCCATTATGGATAGATGGCTTCTCGTATGAAGTTATTGGCAAGTAAGTTCTTTACTTCTTCCTCGAGGGCTGCTGATCGTTCTGCCCCTATACTTCTCTTTTACTGCTTTACTGGCACCTTGGTGGGATCGATGTTCAGTATGTGGCATGCTACGTCTGGGGAGATTCCAGTTATGTCAGCTTGCGTCCATGCAAATACATCCAGGTTGTGGCGAAGAAAATCGACGAGTTGATCATTCAACTCTGCTCTTAACTGAGACCCGACTCTCAACAGTCTACTTGGGTCGTGTTTGTCTACAGATACAAATTCCATAGCCTCTACAGGCTCGGCGGTGGCGTCCTCCTCTTTGTCCCTGGTGTCTAATTCATTGAAAGGATCACTGGTATATCGAAGAGGATGGGCTTTCTTTAGTTGCTATGCTTCCAAGTTTTTCTTGCAGAGAGTAGTCTCTGCATCCTTCCCTTTATCCTTCCTGTGGTTATTGCGAAGTTCAGTTACATAGCAATCTCGAGCGGCGTCTTGATTTCCTTCTACTTCCCCTATCCCATTATCTGTTGGAAATTTCATCTTCAGGCACCAAGGGGCCAGAACAATCTGGAAGTCAGGTAAGGCGGGTCTTCCTAAAAAGGCGTTGTAGGCCAAGTGGTTATCTATTAGCACAAATGTTTGTTTCCACACAACGGAGCGGGGATGACTTCCTATTTCAACAAAGTGGTCCAATTGCCCGAGGGGCATCTTCGCATCTCCAGTGAAACCGTGCAGTGGTTTGTTGCAGGGAGACACATCCTTCATTGACAGCCTCATTTTGTCGAAAGCATGCTTGAATAGAATGTTTATGGAGCTTCCAGTATCTACCAGAATTCGAAAAACTTCGGCTGGGCCGAACCAGGCAGAGATGACCATAGGATCCATGTGAGGGTACTAGCTTCCTTCTAGGTCTCGCCTACTGAATGTGATGTCATTATCCACTTTCTGCTTCGGGCGGCATTCTTCCATGATGGAATTGATGCAGTCTTCATTGTTTCTAAGTGACTTTCCATATCTTTCCATTTCTACCCAGTTTCTGTCGGCGATGTGTGGTCCTCCCGATATTGTATGGACCACTATCTTCTCTTGACTAAAACCGCTGGTGTTGTGATTTCTTCCGCCTATCTCTGGGTGGAGTTGCCCTGGGTTCTCCTTGGCAGGAGCTGGAGTCATGTCCTGACCCTTTACATAGTGTTCCAATCTCTTCCTTCTGATGTGTTTTTCAATCGGGTCCCGGAGATGACGACATTCATTGGTATCATGCCCATGTGATTCGTGGAAACGGCAGAACTTTCCAGACTTGATTGCGTGATCTGATTCCATCTTGTACGGGGGGCGTTTGTATTTAAGCTCGTCTTGGGTGGCCAGGAAGATGTTTTCGACTGTTTCATTCAAAGGAGTGTAAGCGTCAAATCTTGGTCGTGTCCGATATAGGCGTTTTTCTCCCTTCCTGCCCCCAGCATTGTCTCGAGAGTCATTTCTTCCGACGTCCTTTGCTGCAGCGGGTGCGTTGCCATGAGCTGCCTTGGCTTGTTGCCCTGTGTGCCTTTTAGTGGCAGCGTCTTCAAGTCTCATATATTTTCCGGCTTCATGGAAGAAATCGGGTAAGGTAGCTGGTTTTTCTTTCGTTAATCTTCTAGCAAACTTGGTATCCGGATGTACGCCACTACAAAGAGCCATTAGGATAAGTTTCTCATCGGCATCTTGGACTGCGGCCCCTGCGGCGTTGAATCGGGTTAGATATTGTTGCACTGTCTCTCCGAGCTTCTGTTTGATATTAGATAGGGAATAAGCGTCCTTGGGTTGTTCCACATGAATGTGGAACTGGCTGATGAATTTTTCTTTCAACATTTCCCTTGAGCTGATGGATCCTTGGGGTAGATGGTAGAACCATGAGGTAGCTAGATCTGCCAAGAATAGTGGGAAGCATTTACACAACACTCCCTTTGTTGCTCCGTTCATGAGCATATGCTGTGTGTATCTCTGCAAGTGTACAACGGGTCAGAGGTTCCCTTGTAAGGTTCCATTGTTGGCATTTTCCATTCCCGGGGGGTGATGGCAGTTTCGATATTGCGGGTGAAGGGGATGGTTACCCTAGCGCCTATCCCCTGATCCCTTTGGTCCCGTTGGACGCACTCTCTGAACAATCGCGTCATCATTTCATCAGAACTTGGAGAGGATAGAAATGAGTTTGGTTCTTCTCTGCGGGATTGATTCCGTCCAGATGACCTGTAGGGATGGTATCATCCATTACTCCTAACATTTTCCGGTGGCTTTCTTCGGCCTTCTAGGAGCATGATGGGGTCAGCTACAGTTGGCCCTTGCCTTGATCTTCCCCTGCTGGGTTCTGTTCTAAGCACTTCCTTGGGTCCAACTTCGGGCTGGACTCCAGCTCGGCCCCGTCCATTGGTGTTCCCATGGTTAGGTAGCATGACAGGCTCAGCCATATCCGACCCCTGCTTGGTACCTCCCCCGTTAGGTTCGGTTCCAAGTGTTTCCTCGGGTCGGAATTCAGGCTGAGTCTGGACTCGGCTCCTACCATTGCTGTTTCTGTTGTTAGCCTCTTCGAAGAAGAAAGATCTTTGTCGCCTACCAGATCCTCCAGACTGGGACTCACCCCATGATTCGGTGTTGCTGTTGGATTCTTCAGTATCCCTTAAGCGTGACATGAGTTGGTCCACCAAGGCTTCATGTTGAGTTGCGAAGCGGTTAGTTACTTCAGCCACAACCCTGTCCAGATCTGCCCTAGTAATTGTTGTTCCGTAGAAGGGGCTGTCAGATTTGCCTGATTTCCATTTTCTATTGGAATAGGACGATTCTCTTGATTTCTGATCACTAGATCTGGGATACTGCTAGTTGCGATGTTCTTTCCTTTGCTAGCATCTTTCCTCTGCCTGGGAGGCATATTTCCCAAGCAATGAGCAATGCTGTTGGGAAGAAGGTTGAGTGGGAGAAGCTGTAGCTTCTAGCTCGATTTCTCAGTGAAAGCACCAAAAATGTTTGCACAAAAATTGGGCAAACACCTCCAAGTCGTATAATTTAGTCAATTTTATGTTGTTCTTAGCGATTTGGGTGATTTACGCAAATACGTAAAAAGCAGAGACTAAACTGTAAAAGACACACAGATTTATAGTGGTTCGGCCAGAATGTGCCTACGTCCACTTTATATGTTATTCTCCTTTACTGATCAGATTACAAGTACAAAGCTTTGATCACAAGTATATGAAAGTTGTTTGAAAGTTCTATCCGTGCTTGAGCTCTCAAACTTGTCTGCCATTGTTGTACCCCTGCCCTTCTATTTATAGAGTGAGGCTGGGGGCAGGGGTCTTGGATGTATATAGCTGCTGGTGGGCCTGGGCTGAAGTGATCTGGCCTAGCAACGTTGGTTCGGTAGTATATGGGTGGACTAGCGTTTTGGTCCGGTGGTAGAGGAGATGAGATTGGTTCGGTGTGGTTGATTCGGTGGAGGCTGGTCCGGTGAGGCCTTGGATCGGTGGGGGTTGATTCGGTGGTGAGTTGGTCCAGTGAGGCCTTGGATCGGTGGAGGTTGATTCGGTGGTGAGTTGGTCCGGTGAGGCCTAGGATCGGTGGAGGTTGATTCGGTGGTGAGTTGGTCCGGTGAGGCCTTGGATCGGTGGGGGTTGATTCGGTAGTGATACCTTGGGTTTGATTCAGCAGGTAGTGGAGCAAGGGTTGGTTCGGCAGAGCCTTGGAGACGTGTTGGTTCGGTGGGACTTTCCTCCCTATGGTTCGGCGATGCTTTCTTCTCCTTGACTCGGTGGTGGTGGAAACGCACCCAACAAAATATTTATACTTAGATTTTAAATATAAAATTATAGTAAAATTTTGTATATATAATTCTTTATACTTACTTATGTATTTTAAATATAGTCAAGTATATTTATAAAGTTTAAAATAGTTTTAAAATAAAATAAATGTTATTTTCAAAGAAAATCAAAACACCAAAAATCCTTTTGGGATGTCAACATACTCAAGTACCCCATGTCGACATGGTGTCAGTTGAGTTCAAAATTTAAATTTCAAAAGAAGTGTCTATTCGTCATAACTCTTCACGAATGGACATGGTCGTTGTTCTTTGTAACGACCCGATATTTTCAACCATTCGCATCCGCACATGTCGGACTTGAATTGTTCAAAATACCGCGTTGTAAATAAAATTTGGCAAATCTCAAAATATACAGTAAATAATTAATCACAGAATCACAGACACAGAATCAGAATACTCGAAACAGAATTTAAAAATACTTAGTGGTTCATGAAGCCACTATAAATAGTCTCAATCAAATAAAAATTACATAGTCTTTAATCCAAATATAGTTTTAAATCATCAGTAGAACAATCCAAATGTCCACTAGTCTTGATTTCAAAAATTTAGATAAAGAACTGGAAAGAAAGTTTGCCAGCTGCTTGAAAGTGATCAACAGAAATCCTAGCTCCGGGATGAAAACTGAACTGCAACTCAGGCTGACCCGAGCGTAAAATAAAACATAAACACTCGAGTTAGGAAATACATACTTATACAGTGTAAGCTAATTCAAGTGAACTATAATATAAAGCAAGTAACTTAAAGGATGCTTGGGACCGCCCATCCTCTTAGGATCCTTTAAACTATTTACTATATAGTAATATTTTCGCTATTATAATACTGTTTATATTAAAATAAACTTACTTTTAAATAGCGTTAAGGCTTTACATTTTCCACCTAAACACATAATATATTCCCATAGTCTATACAGTACCGTGATCTCCTCCACAATGGGCGTCGTCAGAGGGCACGCCATAGGTATGGTACAAAACCAAAATCGTATAAGGCTCGCTATGGTAGGTGACATGACACAACTAGGCAATGTCAGGGTAGATATACCAGTTACGCATTCGGACCGGTGGAAATGCGTAGCGCGCAGCTACCGCCCACCTCGAACAACACTCCCAAATCAAAGGTGCGCACCAAAACAATCACAAAAGTAATAGAAGGGCATACGAAGAAGTGCATCCGATCAGAGGTGCTACCTCATTAATCCGAGAATCGCTCCTGTTTTAGCCACCTTATGCCAACTCACGGGAGTCGGGTCCACGTATTTACCTTAAAGGAAACGTCTCCACCTTCCTGCTTCATTCTGGAATCTACACCGCGTACACGGTTGTCAAAGTGGTTTTCGGTATCGACAGAGAGTATGCCAGATATCCGATCCCGGTCTCTTTAACAACCAAACGTTATTATAACCCGTGGTTACAACTTTTAAAAATGGTATTTATACTTTAAAAATCAAAATAAATTCCAAATACATTTCAATATCATAATATCATTTCAAACATCATTTATTTAAACATCAGTCATTTTATTTAATATAAAATACCATTTAAATCTATTCAGTTTATTTAGGAATTAATTGCCTTTTAACTCACATTTAAAAGTTAAATTCTTCCATTTAAAACCATTTAAAGTCAATTCCTTATTTTTATTAATTACATATTAAATTCCAAAATTTAAGCCTTTTTCCCAAAGATTATTAAATTTTATTAAACAATCAAAAATTCAGTTTCCGTAGCACTTATAAAATGCTACCTAAATTTATAGGTTAAAACAGTTCATTTACAAAAGACAGCATTTAAGTGCTGTAATAGATTTCTTTATTTCCAACTAAACTTTAGTTATCTTTATCAACTATAGAACTTACAAAGTGCTATAATAGCTTTTAGTTCAAATTAGCCTTTAAGTTCATTTAAATTTAACTACAACATTCACAAATGCTGTAATATCCTTTATATTTAAAATTTCAACGTTTAACTATAATTTCATAACTAAGTAAATTTTTATTTAAATCATATTTAACTTACAAATCATATATTTTCACATTATGAAGTCATAATTTCAATACTCATATTTTTATGAATTTATAAGTAAATTTTCATACAAAAAATCAAATTTTATTATGAATCTCTTATTTAAATCCAAGTATTAAATTCCCATTTCTCTAATTAAATTATTAACTTAACAATTAAGTTTTAAATTCACAGAATATAACTTATTATCAACTATTTTACTTTATAAAATCTCACTTTTAACAAAAATTCAGAGTTTCCCAAAATAAGTTATATTTCAAAAAATTTCTTAAACATTCATTTATTTAACATTTGACTCATTCAAAAATCATTATAAATTTTATAAAAATCATTTAAGTACATTTTAAACCAGAATATTATAAATTTTTCATTTAAAATGTTTTTAAAACATTTCAGAAAAATATTATATAAACCACGGGTCTGTATATTGTTTTCTAGCCTAGGTCAAGTGATACGGATATATATCATTTCAATCCGCAATTTACAAAGAAAACCCGGGTTCTATCATTTCAAACCCGTAATCCCAAGTTAAATAAATCATTAAATAAATAAATGAATGCATAAATAAGTAAGTATCATTCAGGCGTATCATTTCAGCCTGTAATGATCTCTTTTTTTTTCAGGGAACTTGCAGTGTGATTTTTAAACAGTAATTAATAATAAATAGTATAACTGCAAAATATAACAATAGATAATGCAACTAATGATGTGTCAATTAAATAATGGGGTTTAACATCATAAGTTAGTATCACAGGCAGATAAAATTAAATAAAATAAGTTTACAATTACACTTGTGATTAATTCACAAATATACAAGTATGTTTGTCTGGTGAGGAATACTCACCTGAATGCCGTCGAAGATTTGATTTAAAACGATGGTAACACTTTGAAAAGAGAATGCATAGAAGCACGATCAAAGTTGCGAAGGCCGCGACCAGATTTTTTTGTTCTTGAAAAGGAAAAAAATAAATTCAACATCAAAACTAAGTAAAATTTAACACAAAATTTCGAAATAAACTGAACGAATGAAATCAAATATTGACTTGACCACTTCACTAGATGGAGAGAGGAAGGTAGGGTGTAGATGAGCATGAAGTGGATGACAAAATATAACAAACAAAAAGAAGAAGGAAGTAAAAAATGAATAAAACCATTACCTGATTTCCCTGCTTACGAAAAAGAAAGAAGCAAATAGAGATGCAGAAAATTTTGAGGTGAGGAAATGTGATATGAGGTTTGTATTCGTAGGCAGATGCTTTGCACGCAAGGAAAAGCAACGTGTGAAAATCAAACGGGAACAAAAAAAGGCAAGCAAATATTTTTGCTTTGATATGTGATGTTGATTTTTTGCGTTTATAAGGCAAAGAATATTTAAATCAAATAGTTATTTTTTGCAGTGGTATCTTGGACCACATATCCAAAAGAAACGTACATTGATTTGATAAAGGAATGGCAAAAGATTTTTTTTTTTTTTTGCTGACCGAGTATTTCCAAAAGGTTTTGCATGATTACAGGAAGAAACATCAAACATATTTTGCTTTGACTGAAGAGGAAATTTCGAACGTTGCCAATAGTTTCAGGTAGGAAATAATAGATATGTAATATACGGTATCCGTTTCTTTCTGAAATAAATTAGCAGTCTATGCATGTGATATCTAAAGTTATTGCATTGTTTTTATCATTTTCTGCCATGTAGGTTAAATTACATTTAGTTGCAAATATAAAGCAAATTTAACTGAAATTTGGTTCTACTACATAGAAAATGAAGTTTGACATATTTTATTATTACAGGAATAGTTTTACTTCGCAATCTTTCAAAATGAAGTTAAGGGTGGCAAGCTGATAGGAAAAAAAATATACTGCTTACGTGACAAGAAACTTGCATTGATGATTTAGTTTAAAAGATGAAAGTTTTACTGATAGATAAAATAAGGAACGCACAAATTAAGGATATGAATGTTAGAAAAATCAAAGATTTTATACCAAATAAAATAGTTGCAGCAAAAGAGAAAAGGGATGTCCGTAAAAAGGTAAATGGCTAGTCACGGTTAAAGGAAAATTGAAACGGATATGCTTCCCTCTTACTCAAAAATGTACGTTTATTGATTTATTTAACCATTTTTAGTTACGGTATACACATTTGGAATGCGCACTATAGACGCAATAACTAAATCAAAATTTTACGCTCAAAATGACGCCTAAATTCTTATACGTTTTCTTGTATACAATATAACGTGTCCTTTAAATGCATACTTAAACAGTTTCTTTATGAATCTTGAAATTTATTACTTATTAAGATATGTTTTGTTTACACTGGGTTTTTATTCATTCATTTATCGTTTACCCAGAATCTATTACAAAAGTGTATATAAGTAACGGTATAAACTATTTTATTTTTAAAAGGTATACTGTAACGTCCCGGAAATTTTCGACTTTCGAAAATTCAACATCGATACTCACTTTATCGACTGCCGAGAAATCGAAGGCCGGAAACCCGAAATGTTATGGTTTAAGAAAAAGAAAGACAAAGAAAAAGAGAGAAAAGACAGAAAATAGAGAGAAAAGAAAATGGAAAATAAAGAAAATAGAACGGAACAGAAAACAACAGAACAACATCAGAATCTCACAATTCGCAGCGGAACAACATATAATAGATAAATGAATAATCTTTAAACAAAGAACTATATCAGTTATTACTTTTTATACATTACACTTCATTACATCATATCATCAGAGTGTACAACAACAACAACAAACAATAGTGCAGCGGAAAAAGAAATACTATATACTAGTAATACGCCATGCCATCCAGCTTGCTTCCAGCAACTCCATAATATCCTGATAAACCTTAACTCTTGACTGTCCGTGTGGAAATTGGTGGGCACCCAGAGTTTAGGAAGGAAAACAATAAACTCTGAGTCAGTCATGTGACTGGTGTGAGAACTCAAAACAGTTTATTTATCTTTAAAATCAAAATAGATGAATATTATTTTAAAGTCAATTCGCAATGCTTTTAAAAATGAGACTACCATAAGACCTCCCGCCACACACACAATGCAAACGCAGACTTGGAGGAGATTTCTTCTTATGTTAGTCAAAGATGCTTGATACGTATTAAAAAGAAACATTTGATATTATTATTAGTGCATAGTGTGGAAAACATTTCGAAAGTAGAATATAAATCTTAGCCAGCATAGGTACCATTATATTATGCCTACTAATAGCTACCATATTAGATGGCAGGTTCTACAACTAAAACCGTACAAGTCTCGTATTGTTTCTTTGGATTTCCAACGAATGATCAGGCCAAGGAACTTCCCATTGCCACATGAGAATGCCTCTGGATGGACATCCCCGAGAACCAAACCGGATCTCTACCAACACAAGGCCGGGTTACCCCTAACTGAGTAACAACTGACCGAATATGCCATCCCCCGGTCCTTTGGGACCTTTCAACCGAGCGCTCGCAATCAATTCAGACAATCATAAAGTGTTTTCAACATGAGTAAGTATCTGGGCTCCATACCATGATACCACCCTTTTCCAGAAGGAAATGCACATATCCTAAAGAGCGCTACCCCTCATAACCTTGCTGCATCTTTCCTGTTTTGACCATTCCCGAGGTGTGAGGCTCGACGAAGTCACGTCCACAAAAACATACTTTATACAAAAGCCATGCTTTGGGTCAACAAATGATCATAGAAATGATCTCCAGGATAGACGATCAAATAAACGATCCTATCACAAATAATCAACACAATGATCATTTCACAGCAACACTCAGCATGTCACATTACCAAATTGGGAATATATCGCTGATAACATTCAACTACATAACCTCTGAGCTCGTACGTCTCAGAGAAGGCTGTTAAGCTAAAAGAATAAATTCTCCGCCACCAATAGAAATATATTTGAAAGAAATCTGCTTTATATCTCAATTTGTAATGTCAGACATACAATCCATACAAGTCTGTTCCGGGCTCGAACAAAACCGAAGGCACTTACAAAGAAGTCCTTGCAATCCGGATAATCTCTAATCACGTCCGGACTTCCCATCACATAGGGAGTCTCTACACCGTAGCTACTCGGTGCAAAGACAATCGACGAGTTGTCCTTTCGCTTTCAAAAAGATCCGGTCTTCAACACCGGTCTTCAAATGCAATTCATAACGACGTATCACATATTCGGAATGGGTTATACGACCCCATGGTCCTTTCCCGGTTAACCCGAATAGTGAGCGCTTATTCAAAAATAAGTGTGGCATTCAAGTTCAAACAAATCACATCTATTACCCATTCAAAGGGAAATATTGATAGTCGGTTATTGAACTATCAATGGATATGCACACATCACCAGTTTCCAAATTATTTTCCAAATTATTTATTTTCCAAAAATCATATCTTTACAAGATATATAATTTTCAATACTTCAAAAATAAATCAATATTTATCTTTAAACAAGTTCCCCTTTCTTTTATAAATTCCATAGTGAATTTATATTTCACAATATCTACTGATATACGATTTCAATTATTCATTTCAATTTATCTTCAAAAAGATAAATTCTCTAAACGTTTCATCTCACATTGGAAAAACATTTCCATACTTATTTATTGATAAGTAATTCACAAATTTTATTTATTTTCAACACTTGGAAAATATTCAATATACTTAAGTCGAAATTAAGTATATATTTCATTCTTTAAGAAAATCATTCTCTTAAACATATTTATTTGGGCCAAAACGAATGTTACGTAAAACATCGTTACGACAACCCAAAATCACTAGTATAGGGATTCGAAATTAAAATAGATATATAAATCCCAATACTATACAAAACATTTCCTTTCGGAAATCATTTACTATAACAACGGTGTTATAGTCCACCATTTCCTTCTATTTCTCGAAAACATCTATTTCAACAATGAATGTTGAAATCTATGGTTTCGAATCTCAACACATTTAAAACATCGTTAGATCGTTTTAATTCAATTTAAAACATCTCATTCAAAACAATTTCTTTAACATATTATTCACTATTCAAAAACGTGAATATACTACGTTAACAAATTTTCATCCTTTTATACATTTCATTTCAAAGGATTATTCACAGTCAAAAATGTGAATATAACTCCATTAATAGGTTTCAACAATTTTACTTATCAAAATAAGTCGTTTGCGAATTTATAAAACAATATTTATAAATTCCTTTATTAACCTATATTCAATTCATAACCCAATTATAAACCAAAAGTTCACGTTATAAGTTAAATACTTATAATTTATTTGTTTGCAAAAAATCGTTCCTTTGAACTTCATAATTATAAATCTTATAACTTATAAATTCAATTATTTATCCAAAACCATTCTTTTAATAACTTTATAAATTTTATAAACCTACTGCTTATAAAATTCCATTTATAACTTCACCGTTTATAATTCTATAAATTTCATTTATTTACGAAATTCATTCACAATTCATTCAAACACTTATAAAAACTCGTTTTATAATTCCAATATTTTCATTTGTAAATTATCAATTTATAAATCTTTTTATATAAATCAATTTATATTATTCTTTTAAAACATCTTTAATCCCCTTTATAATTTCACCATCTTGATTTATAAAATAATTAAATTTTATAAATCCTATATTTTCAACTTTTTACAATAAATCCAAAAATCCCAATTTAAACTCTTTTCATAAATTTATTAACCCATATTTCAAAAATCAACTTTTAACTATATTTCTCAAAAATCATAATTTTTATAACATTAAAATTATAACGTTTATTTATTTAAAATGGATCAATTCAAAAATATTTTATAAACGTTTTCTTTCAAAAATCACTTTGAAATCCTTTTAAAATTCCAAAATTTGGTCCAATGATGCGACATACCAAATAGTCAATCACGACAACAACGATATCATATATCGATATGATAATCCATCAAATATTGAAATATCTGAAATCAAATAAAAACTGTTGAGGAATCCAGTTGGATCCCTCCAACCTGTTTTCCTGCATCCACAAACATTAGCACAATACCAATTTCGCTCCAGTACGAAATTATCGCGGTATATGGGATTTAAAATATTATCCGCTTAATAGACGGCGTAATAGGGTCTCATCCGCTATACAAATGCGGGAAATCAATAACTCCAATATATACATATGCCAATATATATATATATTGCTATTATATATAATACCAATTTCACTGTTTATGAAATATTCGCGGTATATGTTTTTAATAAATAACATCCGCTTACTAACGGCGCATAATGTCTATTTTAACAATCAATAGATAACAATCATCATTCAAACATGCATTCAAATATTTTAAATCTAACTATTTAAAATAAAGTCGAAACTGATTCGATTGAGTGAGAAGTTCTCACCTTGATTTCAATTTCGTTTTAGCGATTTATTTCGAATAACATTAAACGGACGTTTAATTTTACCCGAAATTCTCACTAACTCCAAATGACTCCAATCCAATTTCATCGCGTAGTGCTCGTCCATACGATTCCAACGCAACTAGTTTCGCGCGTTTTTGACCTCGTATGAAAAAGTTATGTATTTTTGAAGTTTGCACGAATTTTTATTTAATATAATTACAACATAACTTAAATATTTTAAACCTAAATCAATATAGGCCGTAGATCTTGCTTCCACCGCATCTGGACCGTGCATTGCTTCTTCCCACCCTCCCTCTTTCACGTTCGTTCCTCTCCAGTACGAAACGCACGCCCCAAACCCAAAAGCTTACGAACTAGGGTTCCAAATATCCACCACCTCGACGAACTCTAGCATGATCAGCAACTTGCATTTTGAAGCCCTCAACATGCTCAACCTTCGGCCACCACCACCTGCAACTCGGCCACCCCCTCCTCCCTGAAAGTCGTGCGCAGCCCCCTGAGTTCATACGAGATTTTCTATCGATCCATGACTCCAATTTCGATCACAACCGTTGGATATCAAGATCTTGTCATGCTCTACGAGTTTGTAGTTGAAACATTTGTGTAATTCCTTACGGATTTGAAGAAAATTAGAGGAGAAAAAGATTGAATTATGGCCTTACATTCAATGGTGGAGGCTGAGCAAATAGATTAGGGTTTCTTTTTTTTTTAATTTATGAGAGAAGGGGGGCTATTTATAGGAAAATCGATCGACACTATTCATTCCGGAAATTCCGGACTCTGATTTACGCACTGTAACCAGCGTTTGTAGGGTTTACCCCGCGTTCCGGACACAATGGAACCGGTTTCGAAAGCTAATTCGAACATCTGTGCGAGATATGGCTATAAACGTTCAATTTGAATTAAACCGATTTAAACGATTTTCTAGGCGTTTTAATTTGTACCGGACAAACGGTGAATCCAATTGACATGAAATTTGAAACCTTACAATAATATCACATTACGGATCCGATGAAACTAGTTTCGTCGAAATCCGAGACTTTTTGAAAAATGGCTATTTGAACTCGCCAAATTAATATTAAAAAAAATAAATCGATGCGTTTCGAGCTGCTACGATCAAACGATAACTCCGATTGCTACGAAAATTGAAATCCGGTAATAACTAACTATTACGGATCCAATGGAACTGGTTTCGTTCACTTCTGAGACTGTTCAAAAATTGACTATTTTCACTGGTCGATTAAATATTAAAATATTCAATTTTCACAAATTAACTTTTAATTCGATTTTAAAAGTTCTAAATATCATTCTAACTTCAATATGATAAAATAAAATTTTATAAATCATTTTCAATCATATTTAACCCAATTTTCAATTATTTCCATAATTTAACGTATTAAATTATTGATTTAATTATCCAATTAAATCCAATTATTCAAATTAAAATTTATTCGACTTATAAATTCACTTATTAATATTTAAAATTAATTAAATATTCAAATTTTAAATAATTAAAATTCTGGGTCGTTACAATCTTCCCCCCTTAAAAGAATTTCGTCCTCGAAATTATCAAGTAAGAAAAGTTACAGAATCTATTAACTTTCCAAAATTCATAATTAAATTTCTTACAATACTTTACTAAGTTTTCAAATCATACTTAGTTATCTTCTCAAAAACAACTACTATTGTTTAACTTTCAACTTCTAAATAAAAGTTAAAGTTTTCAAAATTTTCCAATTTTCTCAAATTTTTTCTAACGCCTTAAATTTTCGGAAAAATTCGCCATAGTCTCCTTTGCGCGGCTTGATCCGAAAAAAAATGACAGTATATATATCACAAATATACATCTCATCAAGTAATGAGGCATCCCGTAGGGAAAAAAGTGTAAAAGTACGGTATGTAATCCGAGATATGTACCTTATATTTTATTAGCGAGCAAATACGGCTAATATAGCGCGAAAGCGAGCTCCAAATGCGAAGCAAACGCAATCCGCACCTACTAAACACTCAACAAACAACATGAGAACCATGTATATAGACAATAGTATCAATATACAACATATAGTAACATAATAACTATATATGCCAACATAGCAAATGAAACAAAAGCAACAAATGCAAACATCAACCAACTATCATTCAACTAACATTCATAACCAATAAATATTCATTCATATTCTCATTAATATTCAATGAAATAGGTTTTCAATTTAATCACTTTTGATTCATTAACAGTGGATGTTTTTACTAACATTTATTTTCAATTTGTTTATATTCACTAATTCATATTCAAGTTGGTTCACTTCCAAATCAAATTCAATTTTATTTAAGATTCACTTAACTTCCAATTGAATTCCAATTACTTTAGCTTCCAATTTCATTAATACTTAATGAATTATATACAATCAACTAACTAACAACCATATAACAATCAATGTATATCAATTACAACCAAATTCCTTTACTTATATTCATTCAGTTTGGTTTAACACCTTTACTTTCAATTGGTTTTATTAAATTGATTTTCATTCAATCTTTCAACTTCCAATAACATTAGATTTTAATGAATTAACACTTATATTCATTATTTCATATCAACTTAATTCACATTCAATTAATTTACATTCAATCCAATTATAAAAGTTGAATTTCATTTACATAACTTATAAAAGTTGAATTTCATTTACATAACTTAAGTTCACATTCACCACTTAACTTCATTAATTTATTTTGATATCAATATCAATTTCATTCAATATCACTTAAGTTATATTCCATTTAACTTTAAATTCATCTTTTATTTACAACTCATATTCATAAATATATTCATATAGTTTCACTTCTTATATATATAAGTTTATTTCACAATTGTAAATCACTTTAATTATAATTCAATTCTTATAATTCTTTTGCTTATACAATAATTCTTTTATTTAGATTATTCAAACAACTAAACAATCAACTTATATACACTTTAATAATTCTGAAAAATTATTTTCTTTATATATAAAATATACTTAAGGTAAAAATTATTTCATTTACCCAACTTAAAACAATACTGTGTCGAATTGTTCTGTACAAGTGTTTAGAGATCCCTATCAACAACGTTAATTACTCGTATTAACCAGAATCTATATACCACTCAACAAACCAATCAGCACAATATAAAACAATTTCATATTCACTAACAAATACGCACTCATAGCTATTAGTACACTCTAACTCAATCTAGAGCACTACTGACTCTATCTCTAATGAGTAATACCCAACAGAACCATGGTTGTCGCTTAACCATATGCTCTGATACCAGATGTAACGTCCCGGAAATTTTCGACTTTCGAAAATTCAACATCGATACTCACTTTATCGACTGCCGAGAAATCGAAGGCCGGAAACCCGAAATGTTATGGTTTAAGAAAAAGAAAGACAAAGAAAAAGAGAGAAAAGACAGAAAATAGAGAGAAAAGAAAATGGAAAATAAAGAAAATAGAACGGAACAGAAAACAACAGAACAACATCAGAATCTCACAATTCGCAACGGAACAACATATAATAGATAAATGAATAATCTTTAAACAAAGAACTATATCAGTTGTTACTTTTTATACATTACACTTCATTACATCATATCATCAGAGTGTACAACAACAACAACAAACAATAGTGTAGCGAAAAAAGAAATACTATATACTAGTAATACGCCATGCCATCCAGCTTGCTTCCAGCAACTCCATAATATCCTGATAAACCTTAACTCTTGACTGCCCGTGTGGAAATTGGTGGGCACCCAGAGTTTAGTAAGGAAAACAATAAACTCCGAGTCAGTCATGTGACTGGTGTGAGAACTCAAAATAGTTTATTTATCTTTAAAATCAAAATAGATGAATATTTTTTTAAAGTCAATTCGCAATGCTTTTAAAAATGAGACTACCATAAGACCTCCCGCCACACACACAATGCAAACGCAGACTTGGAGGAGATTTCTTCTTATGTTAGTCAAAGATGCTTGATACGTATTAAAAAGAAACATTTGATATTATTACTAATGCATAGTGTAGAAAATATTTCGAAAGTAGAATATAAATCTTAGCCAGCATAGGTACCATTATATTATGCCTACTAATAGCTACCATATTAGATGGCAGGTTCTACAACTAAAACCGTACAAGTCTCGTATTGTTTCTTTGGATTTCCAACGAATGATCAGGCCAAGGAACTTCCCATTGCCACATGAGAATGCCTCTGGATGGACATCCCCGAGAACCAAACCGGATCTCTACCAACACAAGGCCGGGTTACCCCTAACTGAGTAACAACTGACCGAATATGCCATCCCCCGGCCCTTTGGGACCTTTCAACCGAGCGCTCGCAATCAATTCACACAATCATAAAGTGTTTTCAACATGAGTAAGTATCTGGGCTCCATACCATGATACCACCCTTTTCCAGAAGGAAATGCACATATCCTAAAGGGCGCTACCCCTCATAACCTTGCTGCATCTTTCCTGTTTTGACCATTCCCGAGGTGTGAGGCTCGACGAAGTCACGTCCACAAAAACATACTTTATACAAAAGCCATGCTTTGGGTCAACAAATGATCATAGAAATGATCACCAGGATAGACGATCAAATAAACGATCCTATCACAAATAATCAACACAATGATCATTTCACAGCAACACTCAGCATGTCACATTACCAAATTGGGAATATATCGCTGATAACATTCAACTACATAACCTCTGAGCTCGTACGTCTCAGAGAAGGGTGTTAAGCTAAAAGAATAAATTCTCCGCCACCAACAGAAATATATTTGAAAGAAATCTGCTTTATATCTCAATTTGTAATGTCAGACATACAATCCATACAAGTCTGTTCCGGGCTCGAACAAAACCGAAGGCACTTACAAAGAAGTCCTTGCAATCCGGATAATCTCTAATCACGTCCGGACTTCCCATCACATAGGGAGTCTCTATACCGTAGCTACTCGGTGCAAAGACAATCGACGAGTTGTCCTTTCGCTTTCAAAAAGATCCGGTCTTCAACACCGGTCTTCAAATGCAATTCATAACGACGTATCACATATTCGGAATGGGTTATACGACCCCATGGTCCTTTCCCGGTTAACCCGAATAGTGAGCGCTTATTCAAAAATAAGTGTGGCATTCAAGTTCAAACAAATCACATCTATTACCCATTCAAAGGGAAATATTGATAGTCGGTTATTGAACTATCAATGGATATGCACACATCACCAGTTTCCAAATTATTTTCCAAATTATTTATTTTCCAAAAATCATATCTTTACAAGATATATAATTTTCAATACTTCAAAAATAAATCAATATTTATCTTTAAACAAGTTCCCCTTTCTTTTATAAATTCCATAGTGAATTTATATTTCACAATATCTACTGATATACGATTTCAATTATTCATTTCAATTTATCTTCAAAAAGATAAATTCTCTAAACGTTTCATCTCACATTGGAAAAACATTTCCATACTTATTTATTCATAAGTAATTCACAAATTTTATTTATTTTCAACACTTGGAAAATATTCAATATACTTAAGTCGAAGTTAAGTATATACTTCATTCTTTAAGGAAATCATTCTCTTAAACATATTTATTTGGGCCAAAACGAATGTTACGTAAAACATCGTTACGACAACCCAAAATCACTAGTATAGGGATTCGAAATTAAAATAGATATATAAATCCCAATACTATACAAAACATTTCCTTTCGGAAATCATTTACTATAACAACGGTGTTATAGTCCACCATTTCCTTCTATTTCTCGAAAACATCTATTTCAACAATGAATGTTGAAATCTATGGTTTCGAATCTCAACACATTTAAAACATCGTTAGATCGTTTTAATTCGATTTAAAACATCTCATTCAAAACAATTTCTTTAACATATTATTCACCATTCAAAAACGTGAATATACTACGTTAACAAATTTTCATCCTTTTATACATTTCATTTCAAAGGATTATTCACAGTCAAAAATGTGAATATAACTCCATTAATAGGTTTCAACAATTTTACTTATCAAAATAAGTCGTTTGCGAATTTATAAAACAATGTTTATAAATTCCTTTATTAACCTATATTCAATTCATAACCCAATTATAAACCAAAAGTTCACGTTATAAGTTAAATACTTATAATTTATTTGTTTGCAAAAAATCGTTCCTTTGAACTTCATAATTATAAATCTTATAACTTATAAATTCAATTATTTATCCAAAACCATTCTTTTAATAACTTTATAAATTTTATAAACCTACTGCTTATAAAATTCCATTTATAACTTCACCGTTTATAATTCTATAAATTTCATTTATTTATGAAATTCATTCACAATTCATTCAAACACTTATAAAAACTCGTTTTATAATTCCAATATTTTCATTTATAAATTATCAATTTATAAATCTTTTTATATAAATCAATTTATATTATTCTTTTAAAACACCTTTAATCCCCTTTATAATTTCACCATCTTGATTTATAAAATAATTAAATTTTATTAATCCTATATTTTCAACTTTTTACAATAAATCCAAAAATCCCAATTTAAACTCTTTTTATAAATTTATTAACCCATATTTCAAAAATCAACTTTTAACTATATTTCTCAAAAATCATAATTTTTATAACATTAAAATTATAACATTTATTTATTTAAAATGGATCAATTCAAAAATATTTTATAAACGTTTTCTTTCAAAAATCACTTTGAAATCCTTTTAAAATTCCAAAATTTGGTCCAATGATGCTACATACCAAATAGTCAATCACGACAACAACGATATCATATATCGATATGATAATCCATCAAATATCGAAATATCTGAAATCAAATAAAAACTGTTGAGGAATCCAGTTGGATCCCTCCAACCTGTTTTCTTGCATCCACAAACATTAGCACAATACCAATTTCGCTCTAGTACGAAATTATCGCGGTATATGGGATTTAAAATATTATCCGCTTAATAGACGGCGTAATAGGGTCTCATCCGCTATACAAATGCGGGAAATCAATAACTCCAATATATACATATGCCAATATATATATATTGCTATTATATATAATACCAATTTCACTGTTTATGAAATATTCGCGGTATATGTTTTTAATAAATAACATCCGCTTACTAACGGCGCATAATGTCTATTTTAACAATCAATAGATAACAATCATCATTCAAACATGCATTCAAATATTTTAAATCTAACTATTTAAAATAAAGTCGAAACTGATTCGATTGAGTGAGAAGTTCTCACCTTGATTTCAATTTCGTTTTAGCGATTTATTTCGAAAAAAATTAAACGGACGTTTAATTTTACCCCAAATTCTCACTAACTCCGAACGACTCCAATCTAATTTCATCGTGTAGTGCTCGTCCATACGATTCCAACGCAACTGGTTTCGCGTGTTTTCGACCTCGTATGAAAAAGTTATGTATTTTTGAAGTTTGCACGAATTTTTATTTAATATAATTACAACATAACTTAAATATTTTAAACCTAAATCAATATAGGCCGTAGATCTTGCTTCCACCCCATCTGGACCGTGCATTGCTTCTTCCCACCCTCCCTCTTTCACGTTCGTTCCTCTCCAGTACGAAACGCACGCCCCAAAGCCAAAAGCTCACGAACTAGGGTTCCAAATATCCACCACCTCGACGAACTCTAGCATGATCAGCAACTTGCATTTTGCAGCCCCCAACATGCTCAACCTTCGGCCACCACCACCTGCAACTCGGCCACCCCCTCCTCCCTGAAAGTCGTGCGCAGCCCCCTGAGTTCATACGAGATTTTCTATCGATCCATGACTCCAATTTCGATCACAACCGTTGGATATCAAGATCTTGTCATGCTCTACGAGTTTGTAGTTGAAACATTTGTGTAATTCCTTACGGATTTGAAGAAAATTAGAGGAGAAGAAGAATGAATTCTGGCCTTACATTCAATGGTGGCGGCTGAGCAAATAGATTAGGGTTTCTTTTTTTTTTTTAATTTATGAGAGAGGGGGGGCTATTTATAGGAAAATCGATCGACACTATTCATTCCAGAAATTCCGGACTCCGATTTACGTGCCGTAACCAGTGTTTCTAGGGTTTACCCCGCATTCCGGACACAATGGAACAGGTTTCGGAAGCTAATTCGAACATCTGTGCGAGATATGGCTATAAACGTTCAATTTGAATTAAACCGATTTAAACGATTTTCTAGGCGTTTTAATTTGTACCGGACAAACGGTAAATCCAATTGACACGAAATTTGAAACCTTACAATAATATCATATTACGGATCCGATGAAACTGGTTTCATCGAAATCCGAGACTTTTTGAAAAATGGCTATTTTAACTCGCCAAATTAATATAAAAAAAATAAATCGATGCGTTTCGAGCTGCTACGATCAAACGATAACTCCGATTGCTACGAAAATTGAAATCCAGTAATAACTAACTATTACGGATCCAATGGAACTGGTTTCGTTCAATTCTGAGACTGTTCAAAAATTGACTATTTTCACTAGTCGATTAAATATTAAAATATTCAATTTTCACAAATTAACTTTTAATTCGATTTTAAAAGTTCTAAAATATCATTCTAACTTCAATATGATAAAATAAAATTTTACAAATCATTTCAATCATATTTAACCCAATTTTCAATTATTTCCATAATTTAACGTATTAAATTATTGATTTAATTATACAATTAAATCCAATTATTCAAATTAAAATTTATTCGACTTATAAATTCACTTATTAATATTTAAAATTAATTAAATATTCAAATTTTAAATAATTAAAATTTTGGGTCGTTACATATACAATCTATTTTAAAGAACAAAAGTGAAATAAAAGTTGTTGTGAATTTATTCAATTAACTAAAAGATTTGAAAACTAGAATTTAAAATTTTTAGATTCCGATGAACGTTAATTTATAACCAAAATATGCGTTTTAGACTTTTCTTATAAATAAAAATCTTGGGAGAGCTAAATTTAGAAAAGGAAAAAAATGGAAAATGAATGGCTACAAGAATGGTAAGAAATAAAGAGGCTAGAATTGAAAAGGTTATAAGTTTAAGGTAAAAGAAACATATATATTTAATCTTATATGCAAATGAAAAGGGAATGAGATAAGGAGAAGATTTTGAAGTGATTAGGAAGAGTAATACATAACTAAAGTATGGTAATTAAATAGATAGGTAAATAAAAAGGTAAGAAATAAACAATTTAGCGTATGCGTAATTTAAAACAAAGTAACGTATGTATAATTGAATTTTTTTTTCAAAGCTATTAAATAAAAGATACACATAAGAAATATTTAATAGATAAAATAAGGTCTAGACAAATAAATAAAGAAATAAATATCAAGAGATAGACATAGGAAAATAATACAAAGACTAGGCAAATAAAAATGAGAAGTGGGAAATAAATCTTTTTATTTGAATGGCAAAAAGAAATACACAGTTTTGAATGAGGTGGAGGGCTAAGGTAAGAAAGAAAGAGGGTATAAATGAATAACTGGATGTATTAAATTTTCTTTCTTTCTAGAATTGCATGAGAGGTGAGAATGATTAGCTTTGTACGTGAATAGTAAGTACAATACACGGCCAAAAGAAAATGAACGGCTAAAAGAAATAAAGAGTAGGCAATTAAAAAGGCAAGCAATTAAGACAATATAACGCATACCCTTTTAGTTTCTACCAAGCCATAAATAAAAGATATAAACAAGCAACAATCCAATAAATAAACATGACTGTCTAGACAAAATAAAAATAGAAAGATAAAATAGAGGTGGATATAAGAAAATAATAGTAAGAAGAATATATATATATATATATATATATATAATATGTAATAAAAGTAGAAAAATTTATTGCGTGTAAAACGCTGTATTTTATCAAAAAAAAAGTATAAGTTTTAAATTCACAATAAATCCATATATTTGATTTCTCAATCATGTTATTGAATCGACTATTAACTTATCCTCTTATGGGTAATATTAAAATTGGTTTTTATACTAATACATAAAAAAAATTCCCAATTCATCCAAATTTCAATTAATTACTTTCCAATAACTACCATGCTTTAATCCTACTCTTTTATTAAATCTGTTATCACTCTATAAACCTAGTTATTATTTGTTTATCTTTCCTTACAAAAATATATATTTCAATTTTCATCTTTCTTTCGTAATAATTTGTTATTTTCAATTATATTGAATTTCCTAAATATATACATTTATCATAAATAAAACCTAAATCAATTTATTCAACTTGGTTTCATTCCTTTATTTCATCTTATGAATAAAATATAAATTTCCATTTATGTCATTTCATTTACATTCACACATTACAGTTACAGTCCTATCTCACATTAATGAACATTTACCTACATTTAAATGTAATTGACTTCCTACTCTGAATTTAGCAACCCTAAATAAAAAGGTGACTTGCATAAATGTTGTCACTAACTTTATATAACACTCAAGTTTATTATTTCCACTAATTATCAGAATTGCTTATATAATGTTGAATTCACTCCATTACCATACGTTTATTTGCATATATTCAATTTAATACCAAAATGTAACAGTTATAACTACATTAATAGACCAATTAAATAGTAACTTACAACCGTTACTATATCCTTTTTACTTTCATTTTATTTTGAACACTCACTTCATTATATATTATAAAGGTTTTTTTTTCTTTTTTTTTCTTAAATTTAATTACAAAAATGTTATTAAATTAACCAGTTTAATTATCGAAATTTACAGGTCATTACACTCTCCCCCACTCAAAACTTTTCGTCCCCGAAAAGGAAAGAGGTAGGAGAATAGAACACCCTGAAAGAAAACTAAATTGAAACTCAAAATGGAATCATTTATTTAAACCATATAAATTCAATTTAAATTAATTAATATTCAATAATTGATTTAGTTCATTTGATTTTTACTGAAGTTAAATCAATCTTAACTATTTCCAAATTAATTATCTTATTATCCAATTATTTTGAAATTAACAATTTCTAAAAACATAAATTTGTATACTCATTTATGATAATCATATTTTATTCAACAAATTTAATTCTTCTTTATTTCGAATTATTATTAAATATATTCTACTTAATATATCTTATCGCACATATTAAGTAGATTACATTTATTATAACTATTCCACTTTATTTCTAAATTTCCTTTAACACCATTTGATATTGTATATTATTCAATTATTATTTTATTCTATGTTATCCCGCCTTTTGGCAAGGCCGAGATACCAAGGAACTAACTAGAAAGAGACAGGATCATACATCCTTAGCTTTGAATGATTGTTGGGAAACTACAAATATCGACGAGTTTTGCCTAGTCCGGATCGGGCTACAATTGATAAGACACGTCAAGCAAAGCTGTAGAAACCAACGTTCCAAGTTTCGGGGCAATCCGAGTTCGTATGCTCAAGTTATCGCCAATGGGAAATGGATCAGGTAGTATAAGGTTCGAATCCCTCAGAAATAACATAGGCTCGAATCCATCAAGAGGAGGCCTTGGTTCGAATCCATCAGACAACCATTGGCTCGAATCCATGAGGAGTGCCTTTGCTTCGGCTCCATCAAGCAAGTCCTCACATGCCTATGTTCGAATCCATCCCCTTATGCTCTAGTTCGAATCCATCGAAGGAAAAGTCCTTCGAATCCATGCAAATGAGGAGGCTTCGACTCCATTCCCTGCTTGTCTTTGAATCCCTCTATAGAGGTAGCTTCGAATCGATCCACAGTAATACATTAGGATCGATTCGAACAAATGCCGGTTCCATCAATTCGAAGAGATGAACCTTCGAATCGAACCTTTCGAATCCACTAAGTAAACACAGCTAAAACCCAGGAGTATGACCCACAAAACTCGGAGAAAAAGAAGGATTGACCCGAAGCATACGCGACACGTCATTGCCTTCACGTGCAGAAGCATGGATTCGAACCATATCGATTCGAACGAATCCATAGGGCGGAGAACTCCATCTTGAATCGATCATAACTCGAGATCTACAAGTCCAAATGCTATGAAATTTTCACAGAAGCTTGCGTATGCATGGAAGAATGTTCTCGCCAAGTTTCGTCACGATTGGACAATTTCTTGATCGATTCGAATCAAGGGTCGAATCGATCCCAATGTGGGCCCGGATCTCCAGATTTCGGCTGTGTGGGCCCCCTCACGTGCCAGAAGCGGTCTCCCCGAATTTTAGGCAAAATATCAGCCTCCTACGCCTATAAATAGAGCCCTTGGTCATTCAGAAAGGGGATCGGAGAATTTGAGAGATAAAGCACGTCTAGACGCTGCCAGAATTACTTCAGAGCACCACCGCTGCCTTTGATTTCGAATTTTGGCGTACTACTTGCTGTACTTTGACATTGAAAAGTTGTATTCTCCGAATATCAAGCAATAAAGTAACAAAACTTCATAGTGGACGTAGGCAAAACGCCGAACCACTCTAAATCGTTGTCTCTTGTGCAATTTACTTCCTGCTATTTGGAGTTTTTGTTAGATAATCCACGTTTTAATTTACTTTCTTCATTTATTATCTCTTCAAAAACTTCCGACGAGTGTTGTGCCCAATTCTGACACAAACATTCTATTTACCTCTATTTGTCTTTTTGTAACTGAAACTTTAAGTGTATAACATTTATTATAACCGCTCAAATTTTATTTATAAAATACTTTTATATTGTACATTATCCAATTGAATAGTTAATTTAGGTAAGTTATATTGGCATGCAATTATACAAGTAAATTTTTTTCCAATTCTATTATTCAAGTTTAAATATTCATTCAAAATTTGACTTTATTTTATCATTAGAATCACCTTTTAACATAAATTTATGAATTAATTTCCAATTAACTTCAAACACTTTAGAGATAAATAAATAGATACATATAGTATATGTCAAATCAAATTTAAATCATATATCTATATATATTATAAATTAAGTCATATTTTAGAAATTCAAATCAATTAAATTTTTGAAGCAAACTACAGCGTGGTCTTTTCACTTCGATACTCGAAAATGAATGTCGATGATGCTGCAGTCATCATCGAAATTATTTTCCAACGACAAAGAGAGGAGCACTAATTTTTAAAACTTTAAAATTCTTTGGAAACAAATTTCTATCCGAAAATAATTCAAATAATAATATATCCTTTTAAGACTTTAAACACAAGGTTTGAAACTATCAGAAATTAAATTCTTAAATTCTTGTTTTAAATTCATTTTTGTTTCCAAATAAATTTATAACCATGTTTTATAGTTCAATTATTTATATAAGACAAAACCAATGGTTTACAAAACCATAAATAAAATCAAACACTATTATCTCTAAACAACTAGTTAAATTCTGAAAATTATACTTACATATATAATATTAGATTTTTCCCAAATATAGGAATAAATTTTCAAAACAAGTATAGAGGTTCAAATTTGAAGGACTCAAATCAAAGAGAACTTTGATATAAAGATAAGTTGGAATCAGAAGATCTGATGATTAAATAACAGAATAAGGAACCAGATAAGTTTATATAAATCGCGGGCAACCTTAACCGGGTCAACCGTGACTTAAAGAATAAGATCGGTGTGGATTTTCTAGGGTAAATCTACATTCGTTCTGAAGAGATAGAGTTCAAAATAACCAAAGATACTAGCATCTAAACCGAGGATAAATATAAATCTCTGGTGAATCAGTTCTAATTGTAAAGGAGTTTCAACCCTTTATTAGAATATTGGCGAGACCGCCAATTCACTATAAAGATCATCCGAAGTGGAGTTATGGGATACTCCAGAATCGAAAGAAAATGAATAGTGAGGGACACGAATGAATTTCGGAACCGCAGGGAACGTTCCAAAATTTGAAAAGGAAGAGATTCAAGCTCGAATGAAAGTGATTCTGTAAATCAAATTTACCATACATTCTAAGTTTTGCCTAGAGCCAAAGCTCTGACACCAAATGTAACGACCCGATATTTTCAACCATTCGCATCCGCACATGTCGGACTTGAATTGTTCAAAATACCGCATTGTAAATAAAATTTGGCAAATCTCAAAATATACAGTAAATAATTAATCACAGAATCACAGACACAGAATCAGAATACTCGCAGCGGAATTTAAAAATACTTAGTGGTTCATGAAGCCACTATAAATAGTCTCAATCAAATAAAAATTACATAGTCTTTAATCCAAATATAGTTTTAAATCATCAGTAGAACAATCCAAATGTCCACTAGTCTTGATTTCAAAAATTTAGATAAAGAACTAGAAAGGAAGTTTGCCAGCAGCTTGAAAGTGATCTACAGAAATCCTAACTTCGGGATGAAAACTGAACTGCAACTCAGGCTGACCCATGAATAAAATAAAACATAAACACTCGAGTTAGGACATACATACTTATACAGTGTAAGCTAATTCATGTGAACTATAAAAAGCAGGTAACTTAAAGGATGCTTGGGACCGCCCATCCTCTAAGGATCCGTTAAACTATTTACTATATAGTAATATTTTCGCTATTATAATATTGTCTATATTAAAATAAACTTACTTTTAAATAGCGTTAAGGCTTTACGTTTTCCACCTTAACACATAATATATTCCCATAATCTATACAGTACCGTAATCTCCCCCGGAATGGGCGTCGTCAGAAGGCACTCCATAGGTATGGTACAAAAACAAAATCGTATAAGGCTCGCTATGGTAGGTGACACGGCACAAGGCAATGCCAAGGTAGATATATACCAATTACGCATCCGGACCGGTGGAAACGCGTAGCGCGCAGCTACCGCCCACCTCGAACAACACTCCCAAATCAAAGGTGCGCACCAAAACAATCACAAAAGTAATAGAAGGGCATACGAAGAAGTGCGTCCGTTCAGAGTTGCTACCTCATTAATGCGAGAATCGCTCCTGTTTTAGCCACCTTATGCCAACTCACGGGAGTCGGGTCCACGTATTTACCTTAAAGGAAACGTCACCACCTTCCTGCTTCATTCTGGAATCTCCACCGCGTACACGGTTGTCAAAGTGGTTTTCGGTATCGACAGAGAGTATGCCAGATATCCGATCCCGGTCTCTTTAACAACCAAACGTTATTATAACCCGTGGTTACAACTTTTAAAAATGGTATTTATACTTTAAAAATCAAAATAAATTCCAAATACATTTCAATATCATAATATCATTTCAAACATCATTTATTTAAACATCAGCCATTTTATTTAATATAAAATACCATTTAAATCTATTCAGTTTATTTAGGAATTAATTGCCTTTCAACTCACATTTAAAAGTTAAATTCTTCCATTTAAAACCATTTAAAGTCAATTCCTTATTTTTATTAATTACATATTAAATTCCAAAATTTAAGCCTTTTTCCCAAAGATTATTAAATTTTATTAAAACAATCAAAAATTCAGTTTCCGTAGAACTTATAAAATGCTACCTAAAGTTATAGGTTAAAACAGTTCATTTACAAAAGACAGCATTTAAGTGCTGTAATAGATTTCTTTATTTCCAACTAAACTTTAGTTATCTTTATCAACTATAGAACTTACAAAGTGCTATAATAGCTTTTAGTTCAAATTAGCCTTTAAGTTCATTTAAATTTAACCACAACATTCACAAATGCTGTAATATCCTTTATATTTAAAATTTCAACGTTTAACTATAATTTCATAACTAAGTAAATTTTTATTTAAATCATATTTAATTTACAAATCATATATTTTCACATTATGAAGTCATAATTTCAATACTCATATTTTTATGAATTTATAAGTAAATTTTCATACAAAAAATCAAATTTTATTATGAATCTCTTATTTAAATCCAAGTATTAAATTCCCATTTCTTCAATTAAATTATTAACTTAACAATTAAGTTTTAAATTCGCAGAATATAACTTATTATCAACTATTTTACTTTATAAAATCTCACTTTTAACAAAAATTCAGAGTTTCCCAAAATAAGTTATATTTCAAAATTTTGCTTAAACATTCATTTATTTAACATTTGACTCATTCAAAAATCATTATAAATTTTATAAAAATCATTTAAGTACATTTTAAACCAGAATATTATAAATTTTTCATTTAAAATGTTTTTAAAACATTTCATAAAAATATTATATAAACCACGGGTCTGTATATTGTTTTCTAGCCTAGGTCAAGTGATACGGGTATATATCATTTCAATCCGCAATTTACAAAGAAAACCCGGGTTCTATCATTTCAAACCCGTAACCCCAAGTTAAATAAACCACTAAATAAATAAATGAATGCATAAATAAGTAAGTATCGTTCAGGCCTATCACTTCAGCCTGTAATGATATCTTTTTTTTTCAGGGAACTTGCAGTGTGATTTTTAAACAGTAAATAATAATAAATAGTATAACTGCAATATATAACAATAGATAATGCAACTAATGATGTGTCAATTAAATAATGGGGTTTAACATCATAAGTTAATATCACAGGCAGATAAAATTAAATAAAATAAGTTTACAATTACACTTGTGATTAATTCACAAATATACAAGTATGTTTGTCTGGTGAGGAATACTCACCTGAATGCCGTCGAAGATTTGATTTAAAACGATGTTAAAACTTTGAAAAGAGAACGCACAGAAGCACGATCAAAGTTGCGAAGGCTGCGACCAGATTTTTTTATTCTTGAAAAGGAAACGAATAAATTCAACATCAAAGCTAAGTAAAATTTAACACAAAATTTCGAAATAAACTGAACGAATGGAATCAAATATTGACTTGACCACTTCACTAGATGGAGAGAGGAAGGCAGGGTGTAGATGAGCATGAAGTGGACGACAAAATATAACAAACAAAAAGAAGAAGGAAGGAAAAAATGAATAAAACCATTACCTGATTTCCCTGCTCACGAAAAAGAAAGAAGCAAATAGAGATGCAGAAAATTTTGAGGTGAGGAAATGTGATATGAGGTTTGTATTTATAGGCAGATGCTTTGCATGCAAGGAAAAGTAACGTGTGCAAATCAAACGGGAACAAAAAAAGGCAAGCAAATATTTTTGCTTTGATATGTGATGTTGAATTTTTGCGTTTATAAGGCAAAGAATATTTAAATCAAATAGTTATTTTTTGCAGTGGTATCTTGGACCACATATCCAAAAGTAACGTACATTGATTTGATAAAGGAATGGCAAAAGAATTTTTATTTTTATTTTTTGCTGACCGAGTATTTCCAAAAGGGTTTGCATGATTACAGGAAGAAACATCAAACATATTTCGCTTTGACTGAAGAGGAAATTTCGAACTTTGCCAATAGTTTCAGGTAGGAAATAATAGATATGTAATATACGGTATCCGTTTCTTTCTGAAATAAATTAGCAGTCTATACATGTGATATCTAAAGTTATTGCATTGTTTTTATCATTTTCTGCCATGTAGGTTAAATTACATTTAGTTGCAAATATAAAGCAAATTTAACTGAAATTTGGTTCTACTACATAGAAAATGAAGTTTGACATATTTTATTATTACAGGAGTTTTACTTCGCAATCTTTCAAAATGAAGTTAAGGGAGGCAAGCTGATAGGAAAAAAATATACTGCTTACGTGACAAGAAACTTGCAGTGATGATTTTGTTTAAAAGATGAAAGTTTTACTGATAGATAAAATAAGGATCGCACAAATTAAGGATATGAATGTTAGAAAAATCAAAGATTTTATACCAAATAAAATAGTTGCAGCAAAAGAGAAAAGGGATGTCCCTAAAAAGGTAAATGGCTAGTCACAGTTAAAGGAAAATTGAAATGGATATGCTTCCCTCTTACTCAAAAATGTACGTTTACTGATTTATTTAACCATTTTTAGTTACGGTATACACATTTGGAATGCGCATTATAGACGCAATAACTAACTCAAAATTTTACGCTCAAAATGATGCCTAAATTCTTATACATTTTCTTATATACATTATAACGTGCTCTTTAAATGCATACTTAAACAGTTTCTTTATGAATCTTGAAATTTATTACTTATTAAGATATGTTTTGTTTACACTGGGTTTTTATTCGTTCATTTATCATTTACCCAGAATCTATTACAAAAGTGTATATAAGTAACGGTATAAATTATTTTATTTTTAGGAGGTATACAATCTATTTTAAAGAACAAAAGTGAAATAAAAGTTGTTGTGAATTTATTCAATTAACTAAAAGATTTGAAACCTAGAATTTAAAAAAGATTTAGATTCCGATGAATGTTAATTTATAACCAAAATATGCATTTTAGACTTTTCTTATAAATAAAAGTCTTGGGCGAACTAAATTTAGAAAAGGAAAAGAAAAGAAAAATGGAAAATGAATGGCTACAAGAATGGTAAGAAGTAAAGAGGCTAGTATTGAAAAGGTCATAAGTTTAAGGTAAAAGAAACATATATATTTAGTCTTATATGCAAATGAAAAGGGAATGAGATAAGGAGAAGATTTTGAAGTGATTAGGAAGAGTAATACATGACTAAAGTATGGTAATTAAATAGATAGGTAAATAAAAAGGTAAGAAATAAACAATTTAGCGTATGCGTAATTTAAAACAAAGTAACGTATGTATAATTGAAATTTTTTTTCCAAGCTATTAAATAAAAGATACACATAAGAAATATTTAATAGATAAAATAAGGTCTAAACATATAAATAAAGAAATAAATGTCAAGGGATAGACATAGGAAAATAATACAGAGACTAGGCAAATAAAAATGAGAAGTGGGAAATAAATCTTTTTATTTGAATGGAAAAAAGAAATACACAGTTATGAATGAGGTGGAGGGCTAAGGTAAGAAAGAAAGAGGGTATAAATGAATAGCTTGATGTATTAAATTTTCCTTCTTTCTAGAATTGCATGAGAGATGAGAATGATTAGCTTTGTACGTGAATAGTAAGTACAATACACGGCGAAAAGAAAATGAACCGCTAAAAGAAATAAAGAGTAGGCAATTAAAAAGGCAAGCAATTAAGACAATATAACGCATACCCTTTTAGTTTCTTCCAAGCCATAAATAAAAGATATAAACAAGCAACAATCCAATAAATAAACATGACTGTCTAGACAAAATAAAAATAGAAAGATAAAATAGAGGTGGTTATAAGAAAATAATAAGAAGAAGAGCATATATATATATATATGTGTGTGTGTGTGTGTGTGTGTGTATAATATGTAATAAAAGTAGAAAAATTTATTGCATGTAAAACGCTGTATTTTATCAAAAAAAAAGTATAAGTTTTAAATTCACAATAAATCCATATATTTGATTTCCCAATCATGTTATTGAATCGACTATCTCTTATGGGTAATATTAAAATTGGTTTTTATACTAATAGATAAAAAAATTCCCAATTCATCCAAATTTCAATTAATTACTTTCCAATAACTACCATGCTTTAATCCTACTCTTTTATTAAATCTGTTATCACTCTATAAACCTAGTTATTATTTGTTTATCTCTCCTTATATAAATATATATTCCAATTTTCATCTTTCTTTTGTAATAAATTATTATTTTCAATTATATTGAATTTCCCAAATATATACATTTATCATAAATAAAACCTAAATCAATTTATTCAACTTGGTTTCATTCCTTTATTTCATCTTATGAATAAAATATAAATTTCCATTTATGTCATTTCATTTACATTCACACATTACAGTTACAGTCCTATCTCACATTAATGAACATTTACCTACATTTAAATGTAATTGACTTCCTACTCTGAATTTAGCAGCCCTAAATAAAAAGGTGACTTGCATAAATGTTATCACTAACTTTATATTACACTCAATTTTATTATTTCCACTAATTATCAGAATTGCTTATATAATGTTGAATTCACTCCATTACCATACGTTTATTTGCATATATTCAATTTAATACCCAATGTAACAGTTATAACTACATTAATAGACCAATTAAATAGTAACTTACAACCGTTACTATATCCTTTTTATTTTCATTTTATTTTAAACACTCACTTCATTATAAATTATATAGGTTTTTTTTTCTTTTCTTTTTTCTTAAATTTAATTACAAAAATCTTATTAAATTAACCAGTTTAATTATCGAAATTTACAGGTCATTACATTCTTCTATAAATAGGGGTTAGTTTCAACGAATTTTAATTCAGTTTTTCTGGTTTTTCACTTCTCTTCTTCTTCCACATTTCCATATCCAAATTCTTATCATTACTCTACCGAAATCAACATTGAATCTAACTAGATTATCTCTAGTTTGATTCTCTATCACTGTCTTAACAAGATCCTCGGTGCTATTCAGAGTTATAGGCATTTTGTAAACAACATAGCAAGAAAAGGTGTGACTGTAGCCTTGAAAATCAATCAAGCTAGATAAGGTGTGATTGTAGCCTTGGAAAATCAATTGGGTAAACTTGTTGCCCGGTAAATCAAGTATCTCTACCCAGAGGATTGTGATTCTGGAGGGTGTACCACATAGCCTTGAAATCGAGGGTGTAATTGTAAAGATTGTTTATGAAAGGAAATCCGTACTTGTGTGCGGGACTGGATGTAGGGTAACTCCGAACCAGTATAAAATCCGGTGTGTTCTGTAACGACCCGGAGTTTTCGATCCAGAAAATTCCAGATAGTTAGGAAAAGAAGAAAAGAGAAAGAAGAAGAAGAAGAACAGAACAAGACACGGAAACCTCACATTCGCAGCGGATCAAAATATAATATCACACAAATAACAGTTATACAAAGAAGAACTGTATCAGTACATTTATAATTTGTACATCAGAATTACAATCCGTTTCACACTACTAGACAGTTTTAAAACAACATGACCAAGACAACTACAATATATCAACGGTATATGCTCCATACGTTCCTGCCATCTAGCTCGCCTCCTGAGTTCTTGAACGTCCTTACCTGAAAATCTGCAATACTCGGTCTGACCCGAGCATTACATCAAAGTAACACTCGGGTCAGGCTGGAAACCAGCGTGAGTAAACCATCAAACATGGAACACAAAAACATACAACTTACAAAAACCCGGGTAACTTGTATCAATTTACAACTTCACAAGTCGCTTTAGACATCACTTATGTAACAACCCGCATATTTATCGATTTTATATTTAAATATTTTATTTAAATATTTTGTCGTTAATCGGATATTGGTCCGAAAAGCTACTTTTTGCAAACGGTCAAATTAGGACTCGAGACCACTTCCATTGAGTTCGAAATGCCGTTTACAACCTTTTTAAGTATAAACATTGATAGGTTTGGAGTTAGTGGAATTTCACTAACTTTTCCCGCTTTGGACTTTGGGTTAGTTTAGCCTATTGAGCCCAAGTTCCAACCCCCTTCTCCTCACTCTTCATAAATTTCCTAACTAACTCAAGCTTTGGCATTAATGGTGAAGAGAATGGGAAATTAAAACTCCAAGCACAAATTCAATTGCAAATCCAACATTCAACTCCAAATTCAAGTAGAAGATATTGGATTCAAGCTTTGGATTGCTTCTCCTTGCTTTCAAGCCTCATCTTCATAAATTTTAGTGCAAAGGTGAGATTTTTATCCCACAAATCTAGTCTATATCCATATTGGACTGTTGGGAATGATTCCCTATCACTTTAGCATGTGCATTTGCATTTGGTTTGGATTGGATTGGGGAAAAATTCCAACTTTAAGTGTTTTTGGTGAAAATCTGCCCTTAGGTCGCTCTGCCTTTGCTAGGTCGTTCGCGTGGAAAAGTCTCGGCCTTCAAATAGCTCGTTTCCGACCTAAATGGCCTATAACGTTAGGTCGCTCGGCGCTTCGGAATTATGTCGTGGGTCGTTGGGCTTTAGGTCGTGGGTCGCAAGCTCCTTAGGTCGTGGGTCGTTCGAATGTTGGGTCGCTCGACCCTTATCCCCTTAGGTCGGTAGGTCGCGACGTTTTAGGTCGTAGGTCGTTCGAATGTTAGGTCGCTCGGCCCTTATCCCCTTAGGTCGCTGGGTCGCGACGTTTTAGGTCATAGGTCGTATGGACCTTAGGTCGTATGGTCCTTAGGTCGTAGGTCGTAGGGACCTTAGGTCGTAGGTCGTATGGACCTAGGTCGTAGGTCGTTAACTCGTTAACATGTACGGCTCTTCACTACTTTAGGTCGCATGACCTATAGGTCGCTTGCTCCAGTTAGGTCGCTCGGCCACTTTGTTAAGTCGCTCGTCCTGTTGCTCTGTTAGGTCGCAACCTCTGTTAGGTCGGCCATGTTGGGTCGCGAGTCATCGTTAGGTCGCGAACACCACTAGGTCGTTTGACCCCTTAGACCCCTAGGTCGCAACCATTAGGTCGCTCGACCCTATTCCTCTTAGGTCGTTAGACCTCATTTTGTCTTCACTAGGTAGTACCGTTTTGGACAGGGCGCTGCCCCGCACCCCGCCGGGGGCGCTGCCCCCTGGACCCGCGCGACGTGACCGGGCAGGTCGAACCCCGTAAGCGGTGGCGTTGCCCCCGCACCCCCACCTTGGGGGGTTGCCACCCCCCTGGACCCCCCCCTCCGTAGGGGATCTTATCTGAAAAACATTGAGCTGATTTCCTTGGATTTTATTCACATCTCCGTATGCGATTTTTGTGACTAATTGTTTCTACAATTGCTTCTGTGTTTTGTCACTTTATAATATAAAGGTTTCAATACTAGTAGTAAATATCAAAACTCTTTTAACAAACAATTTCAACTCTATTTTTAATAACAAAGCTCTTTTATTAAACCGTTTTCCAATCTATTAGTATATACAAACCTTTACCTCACTCGGATGAGAAATCTAATTAAACGACTTAGTAAAACAAGTGGTATGAAACGCTTGCATTCACTTCGTCGGTTAATTCTTGGACTTGTTCGATTGAACCTCTTGTGACAATTTTATTAGTGAAGATTTACAGTTTGTTCGTAAATATTTAAGTTAAGCAAGTGGTTATGGGACATGAAGCTAAACTTCTATATTTACTAGCTTACTGTAATTGACACTTCTCGTTGATCATGACGATCATTCTGATGATTTAGACTAGCAACTGTGCGATGTCTCTTGTTGCGAGCTTAGACTAGACACCACTTGTGTGATTCCACTCGCACATACCTTTTTGATTTTTGGTTAGTCTGGACCTTAATCTTTGTGATTCCATTCACACATGTGGGGTAGCTCCTCTTGGTCTTCGGACCGTCATGTAATAGGCCTCTTTCTCTTTTCAATGATTTCTGGACTTCTTGGATTGATTTCTAGAATTTATGTCATTGACTTGTTATGAGTACAAGTTTGGGGTATGATGCCCTTTCCGAATCTTTGAGAAGATTCTTGTGATATTGATTATCTCTTATTGATTGATCTTCTGTTGATCATTATTTACATACTTATAGTGGTATGTCATTATGGATATTTTATGTTTATGCCATATCTTTTATGTTATATCATGTCATCTGATATTTATAGCTAGACTGACCCGTTTATTATTTTCTTAAATAATACTCGGGTCAGACCGAGATGTTGCAGGTGCTTCTGCTTGATTTCTTCCCAGGGATTCATCACTCTGACTTTTGGCTAACTGTTTAGATTAGCAGTTTTTGTTGTATACACTTGAGATATAGACTCATAGTTGTATTCCTTTGTATAGCACATGTTGCTATTCTTTTGTATTATCGTGGATCTAACTGACCACTACTCTGATGTACACTTTCATGTGTTAGTTATATATTCATATCTTCTTCCGCCTTTGTGATATGGACATCTGTGACTAGTTTGTGTTATGATTATTTCTATGTTTGTTTTCGAAGATTATTTATAGCCACCGTGTGATAAGCAATTACATGCATGGTCGCTCCTCAACAGCCTTATTCTCCATGCTAGTTGACAGCACTACACCGTAGTGTTCTTGGCTAGTGTGGGTATAGAGGTGGGGCGTCACAACTTACACCTCAATTTCTAAGTATCAAAATTTAGATTAAATGGTCAAATTCTCTTAAATCATTCAATTTCATCCTATTGATTCCGCACATCAAATTTTAATGAATCGAAGTGGTTTCGGGTATTTACTAATACCTGACTTCGGTCTCTTCGAATCGAAGTGGTTTCGGGTATTTAATAATTTACATGGCTTTACAAATATATTTCTTTATTAAAGTCTAAACCAAAATTTACGTTATCTCTCTCAAGTCCCAGAACCACTTCAATTTATTTATATATACGTATATCCATTTTGAGTAATAATATTTCAAACTAAAATTGGATTTTATTCTTTCAACAGATCAATTGTTCTATTAATTAGTCTTGAATATTCACATAAAATCCATAATAAGACTTCAATTTCTAGTAATAAAATATATATATTTTCCCAATTCAAATTATACTAGAATATTCATTTCAATTTATTTTGGGAAAAATCCAATTATAAATATCATATCTTAAAATTTCCAAACTTAACATTTAAACATATGATATAAATTATTAAACTCCATTTTCTTCATTTTCTTCCATTTTTAATAAAGATTTTTATATACCTTTTAATTTCAAAATTTTCAACTTCATATGTATATATATATGGAAGAAAAATATTTATACAATATAAAATTTAAGATTATTATAAACCGTATTCCATCCAAACCATAGAAATCACATTAAAATAGTTATATATAGACCGCGGTGCCTGTATATAATTTTCTATCCTATGGTCAAGTGATACGGATATTTATCATTTCAATCCGCAATTTAAAAGATATAAAATTTTGCGGTTGTATATCATTTCAAACCACAATCCTGAATGAAAGGAAATATGCATGATAATTTGCAATTTAATGATATACAATAAAACATCCATCAACATCACCCATCATCCAATCACAATCATCAAGCAATATCAATCAATAACAATTTATATTTGATAATATATAACAGGTAATAACTGGCAATTTTATTAAGATTAAATTTAACAACTATTAATCTAACAGTTTATATTCAGTAATAATCTATATAACTGTTAACTAGCAGTTTATAGACAAACAAATAAATAAATTCTAACTATCAATTAATACGCAATAAATAAATTAAATTAACAGTTAAATTTAATAAATGCAATTCAACAAATATGAGTTAAATACACATGCCAAATAATCATAAATAAATTTCTATTCATTTCTAAAATTAACTTAACAAACATAAAAGCTTCTAGTAGCTGTGAGTGGGTTTAAACACTCACCTTTGGAATTTAAATCGAATTTAAATTCTATTTAAACCCAAAAATTCGCCCGTCTCGGAATTCGTCCAAACCAGCGTCATCAAGTCCGGAATTAAATTACGATCCTAATAAAAAAAAATTCGTTCCAATCCGAGGTCGTATGAGAAAGTTATGGCGAAAAATGGTGATTGAATTTCAAATTATAATTTAATAAAAAGGGACACAATTCATCACTTACAACAAATGTGCCACGTCACTCCTATTCCCAGAAACGCACGCGGCTACCATCTTCTTTCCAGAAGCAAACGCACGCAACAGACAACGAACCCAACCACAAACCCTTGACCGAGACTTTGACCAAGCTTGCAAGCCACTAGACACCACCATACGCCGTGCCACCACCACCATGGGCCCCAGCTCGCCAAGCCGCACCCCCCCATATAGGTCCGGTCGCCCAAAACTCCATCGGCCGCCGCCACCCCCTAACCCTAATCGAATTAAATCACACGATCCAACCGTTAACTCGATGCAAAAACCACCCAGATGCGATCCCTTCGGCTATCTCCCTAATACCCAGAAATATTTTCTCGATCCGACAAAGTTTGTGACGACGTGATGAACGGTCGGGACTGTTTCAATTTATTCTGGGTAAACGATAACTCCATTTGAAAAACGAATTTCACCATGAGATTACGTGTTTCGAGAACATTGACATATATTTTTGTGGAATTTTTCTGGAGATTTTGAATTTTCATTTTGATTTTGAACTGACTGGATCTAGGGTTAGCCCCCATTGAAGAAGAAGAGAAGCTTGAAGAAATACGCGCAGATAAATGAAATTAGGCGGAGGCTAGGGCTGAATAGCTGGGTTTATATAGAGGGTTAGAGGTAGCGTAGATAGACCGTAGAATGAACGTGCGGAATAACTATGGCCCAAAAAGCCCGCTATGCCTCCGGAACCGAATTTATTAAATCTATATATCCAAATAGGTATTTTAAGATATTCTGAACGCGATGGAAAAAGTTTCACGTCCAAATTTAATCGTATGAAGAAGTTATGCTGAAAACAAGATTTCCAAATTGATTTCAAATTGATTTTAATAAAATTGATTTTCAAGGCGTTTCGTGTCCGTACGATCAAACGACAGGTCCGATCGATACGAAACTTGAAACCCTATAATAATTCACCGATACGGATCCGATGAAACTAGTTTCGTCGAAATCCGAGTCCGTGGCCAAAATGGCTATTTTTATATTCATTAAATAAATCAAAATTTAGTCAATTAAATCCAATTTCCCATTTCTCTTTGATAATTGATGATTCTTATTATTATAAAATTTTCAATCACCTATACTAATTTAAACAAAATTTAACTAGTCGAATTAAATTTAGAAATCCTCAAATTTCATTTAATTTCACCAATATATATATATATATATTAAATTTCCAAAATTTAATTAAATTTACTTTCCATTATTTATTGTCAATTAGATTGATTTATCATTGGATTCATATTTCAATATGTAAATATCCCCAATTTCATCTGCACTTATATTTACATAGTTTCTAAATATTAAATTTCAAATATTACTTCATTTAACGTTACGTATTTATTATTTATTACTTGCTGCAGTGGATTATCAATTATACTTAATATACTAAATAGATGGTAAATTTTGAATACTTGTTATCATTAACGTTTTATTTCCACTTACAAAATAAATGAAATTATTACATAAACTCCCTTAATTAAGTCAACCATTATCTTATATAACTTAACTGGTAATATATATATCCGATTGCCCTAATTGGTTTATAGTTATCAGCTAAATACATACTAACTTGTAAATAAATTCGTCTAATTGCAAATGGATCTGATCAAATTTAATAGATTGAATAGATGGGTAAGAAAAAAAAATTTCCTTTTTGTCAAATTCAAACCCATTCCTACTTAATTATCAATTACAATTTATTACGAAACATTGATTTTATGCAGTTACCTTTTATTTGCGTAGTATTACATCAATCTATAACCTTGGATTCATTCCTAATTCACCAAATTCAATTAATTACACTTTACAAATGTGTTTCCAATATATAGGTATTGCCCAAATTAAATTTTATTAGCTATTTCATATTAATAAACAAATGACTTATATGAATGATTAAAATTTCCAATTATCTCACTTTACTCCTAAACTTCTGTTATTGTAAACCTTAAATAATTCCATCAAAATTTAATAAAAATCCCAAACTAAATCACCCATTGCAACATGCCACTGAAATAGGAATTTTATACTAATTGTTATCATACCCATAATTACACGCTTATCACTAAGTCCCACATTTGCATAAATTTATTAAATTGGAATGTTTATTAAGGTTTATGCATTTCCAACTTGTACTGATTTTACACAATCGTCATTTACCTTACATTTCATTTCTATTCAATATATATTCATTTTATTCCATTCATTTGGGTACTGCATTGAAATATATTTATTAACTAATACTAACGTTATTATCATTAATTATAATTGGGTTTCCAATTTTTATTCAATACCTTGAACAATTAACTTACATATTAATCAAATCCTTCTTCTACTTAATTCAAATTGGATTATATTCCAATTCCTATAACTAGGTCTTAAGTCACCATTTACATAATTAAATTTAGCGTTTATTTCAATCTTCGTTTATAATTTAAAGTTTCTACTAAATTAAATTACAAAACTTATGAACTTTAACAAATTTAATCCACCAAATAAATTTTTCTAATGTTTATATATTTGCAATACAATTCAGTTATTATTTCATTAATACCATTTTAATCAACTAATTATGACTTATAACCACAAACACAAATTTTCGTTATTTCAATCTATGTCATATAAACATTTTAAATTATTTACCTTTAATTACAGTTACTAGCTAACCCCTACATTTACTCCATTAAAAATCCTAAGACTTCTATTTCAATTTAAATTAGATTAGAAAACATATCAAATTGACTCATTTAATATTATTGAATTTAACGGGTCGTTACACTCTCCCCCACTCAAAACTTTTCGTCCCTGAAAAGGAAAAAGAAGGGAGAAGGAAGAATTAAAACAGTACATCTATTTCAAATATTAACTTATAATCAATAATTTACTAAATTAATTACCTTAAATGAGCTATGCCCGTATTACAGTCATTATATACTTAAATTATTAAAGTTGGAAAACATTTTCACAAAAATTTTAAGTCCAAAATTTACGGAAAATTTTGGTAGAGTCTCCTTTGTACGGAGAGACTCTGGAGAAAATATAATATCAAAATATAACAAATATATTACAAATATTATCCAAATATTATATCCCAACACGGGAAATTATATAAAATAGCGCTTCAAAACGAAATCTGAAAACGTACCTATTTGTCGGGCAATATACGCTTATTATTATGGAACCAAAAGTAGTAGCAGTTGCTTCCATCACCTGTATTCACTTATATAATCTAAAAGGTTAAATATTTATATTAAAGTGAAAAGTTTAGGTGGTTTCAACCATTAATCAACCAAATCAATACAACAACCATCAATCTTACAAACAACATACATACACAAACGAAGCAACCATTTAATCCATCAACAGATAGTTGTTTGGGTTCAAACTTGAAATTTGTATGAAATGAAATTAACTATCAAGTGCATCCTTTACTCAACAGTCTTAGATGGAACAAAGATAGATACTTATTCATTTAACCACTTCAAATTTCTTACCCAACAACATAAATCAAACAACACAATTCAAACCAACACCCAAATTTATTTATTATACATTTATCTCATGCTTCAATGGTTTGATTTTCTTTCTTTCATTTATGGAGTGATTTCTTTATTTCTTACAAATTTTCATTTTCCATTTATCACAAAATTCATTATATTTGTATTCCAGTTATTGACTAAAGTTTATATCATCTATTTATACTACTTACCTTTACTTATATAGTAAAATTTCCAATTTAACTTAAGTTTATACAATTAATTTTCATTAATAACATTGCAAATTAATAGAATACCTTTATTACCTTACTCTTCACTTGTAAGATTTCCCCTTACATTTTCCTACTAACATTGCAACTTTTTATTATATGGTAAGTTATGTATGTTTTAAGAATGTAAGTGAAAATTTACAAGTTTCTTCTCCATTCCTTTAATTAATATATATTTGTTTTATAAATTACAATTTCAACTTACCCTTAATTTCATTCATTTACTTAATGTTTACGTTCCTATTATATTTATTTACAATAACCCTCTAATTCCGCTTAATTTATTAACCTTATAACCTGCATTCCCATAAGTGAAAGATTTTACTCATTCATTAACTATGGATTGCAGTCATTTATATTTTTCCTACTTTCCATTATATTAGAATAAGGGGAATTAAAGCATACTTAAGTTAATAACCCTACAATCAAACTTTATAAATTAAGGAATTTCATTTTTACTTTCTTAAGGTTAAAATCACCTATTAATAATACAACCTTTAATTTTAGTAAAATTCCAATCATCACTTAAGTTAATACCATTAAATTCTTATTTATAACAGTAATTTATTGAATACTTCATTATTTCCAAAAATTCTACTTGTATAATATTCTATTCCAATCCCTTATTTAACATTTCAACTTTTTATATTTGGTAAGTTATATATGTTTAAAGAGAAATGCAATTGAACTTATGCTAGTTTAATCTCAATTCTTTTAATTCGTTGATTTTCCAATAAATCTTTACCATTATTTATAATTTAAATTTTTAACTTCCTTTATACTTAGCCTTAATTCTCTTACTTATTAGAGGTTTTCAATCCATTTATTACTTACTTTTTTTTTTTACAACTAACTAATGGAAATTCAAGAATTAATACCGGGTCAAATTCCAAAATTACTTTAAATAATAGATAATTAATTTCTTACAACTTTTATATCTCTAATTACCTTTAAACAATTAAAATTTTAAATAATTTCAAAACAAATCTGCAGTAGAGTTTACTACAGTGGCCTTTCCCTTCGAAACTCGAAAATGAAAGTCGATGATGCGGCCGTCATCACCGAAATTATTTTCCAGCGACAGAGAGGAAAGTACAAACTTATTTTCTTCAAAATCCTCTTTAAACCAATTCTTTCGAATTATACTAAATATTTATATAAGAAAATATTCATAAACCAAATCATTATATTTCATAAATCCTTTGAAAGAGGATTTCAAAAATCCCGGACTTAAGTTCTAAAATCTCCAATTTGATTTATTAAAATTCAACTTAGCTGTAATTCATTACAAATATTTTTATTACCTAACACCCAACTATAGCAACCAAAATATATCTTTATAAAAATATTTTTATATATAGAAAATAGATTAGGCAAAATTATTTCATTCGCCTATATTAAAACAAATATTATGTCGGTCTGTCCTATTAAGTGTTTAGAAACCCCTATTGATGTCACAGCGTCCCATGCATCAACCGGAATTTATAAATACAAAACGGAACAGATTAACACAATATAAAAACCTTTTATAAAACTAACAAGTACGCTCTCTCATATATATACACTCAGCGACTCCCATAGGGTATTACTACCCTATTAACAAAGAGTCAAACCCCACAAAGCTAAGGTTTATCGCTAAACCAAAGCTCTGATACCAACTGTAACATCCCGCCTTTTCACACACTTTAAACCGACACACGTGCCAGTTCAAACCATACGGAAGGGGGGTTTGTTATGGGGTAAATAAGAAAAAAAGAGAAGAAAAAAAAACAAAACAGAATCTCACAGTGGAAGGATAAAATATAATAATAAATATTCAGTTCAAAACAGTTTACAAACACTTGATTTGCTTTATACAATAAATATCAGAGTTACACATACCAATACAATCAATGCAGCGGAATAGAAAGAGTGTGGTGCAATACTATAAATAATAATAATACGGATTCTTCGTCTTCGTTCTCCAAAGCTAAAGTCTTCGATCCTGAAACGCTCGGACTGACCCGAGCGAATTTGAAAAGACAAAAACACTCGAGTCAGAACTAAAAGATCTTATGTGAGTTAAATTAACAGAAACAAATATGAGTACGGTAACTCAAGAGATGTTCGAGATTTACATCTCCTAAGGATCCGTTAAACTATTTACTATGTAGTATATTGCGCTATTATAATAGTGTCTATTTATAAAGTAAACTTACTTTTTAATAGCGTTAAGGGGTTACCCATATAGCCCTTAACACAAATAATGCCAATAGTCTATACAGTACAGTAATACCTCCTGATCGGGAAGCTACCAGAGGATACTCCATAGGTACGACACAAATAGAAACTCGTAGTAAAGGCTCGGTATGGTAGGTGACACGGCACAACTAGGCAATGCCAAGGTAGATATACCAATTGCTATCCAGGCTGGTGGAAACGCGTAGCCGTAGTTACCGCCCACCTCGGACTAACTCCCCAAAATCAAAATATAGAAGTGGCCACTGAATCAATCCAAAATCAAAGTATAATATCGAAGAGGAGGGTCCGATCAGAGGAATGACCTCATTGGCCTGAGAATCGCTCCTGTTTTAGCCACCTTATGCCAACTCACGGGAGTCGGGTCCACGTATTTACCTTACAGGAAACGCCGCCACCACCTACTTCATTCTGGAATCTCCACCGCGTACACGGTTAGTCAAAGTGGTTTTCGGTATCGACAGAGAGTATGTCCATCTCCGATCCCGGTCTCTTTGCCAACCCATCGTTATTATAACACCGCGGTCATTTAAAAATAGTTTATACTTTAAAACCAGAATATACATTTCCATTTTAAAATTTTGAATACGATATCATTTTAAAACCCAAAACAACATGATATCATTTATCCAATTATAAATCTTTTCCAAAATCATAATGCTTTAAAATTTATAACGTCTGAAAGCCAAATATCCTTTCAAAGCATAATATTTCGAAATTCAAAATTTAAAACCATAACTTCTAAAACTTGAATGGTTTGGATATTCAACGGTATATAAATTAAATGGTTTAACTTTACTGTTACTTTGTAAAGAAATAATTTACATGGCTTTACAAATATATTTCTTTATTAAAGTCTAAACCAAAATTTACGTTATCTCTCTCAAGCCCCAGAACCACTTCAATTTATTTATATATACGTATATCCATTTTGAGTAATAATATTTCAAACTAAAATTGGATTTTATTCTTTCAACAGATCAATTGTTCTATTAATTAGTCTTGAATATTCACATAAAATCCATAATAAGACTTCAATTTCTAGTAATAAAATATATATATTTTCCCAATTCAAATTATACTAGAATATTCATTTCAATTTATTTTGGGAAAAATCCAATTATAAATATCATATCTTAAAATTTCCAAACTTAACATTTAAACATATGATATAAATTATTAAACTCCATTTTCTTCATTTTCTTCCATTTTTAATAAAGATTTTTATATAACTTTTAATTTCAAAATTTTCAACTTCATATGTATATATATATGGAAGAAAAATATTTATACAATATAAAATTTAAGATTATTATAAACCGTATTCCATCCAAACCATAGAAATCACATTAAAATAGTTATATATAGACCGCGGTGCCTGTATATAATTTTCTATCCTATGGTCAAGTGATACGGATATTTATCATTTCAATCCGCAATTTGAAAGATATAAAATTTTGCGGTTGTATATCATTTCAAACCACAATCCTGAATGAAAGGAAATATGCATGATAATTTGCAATTTAATGATATACAATAAAACATCCATCAACATCACCCATCATCCAATCACAATCATCAAGCAATATCAATCAATAACAATTTATATTTGATAATATATAACAGGTAATAACTGGCAATTTTATTCAGATTAAATTTAACAACTATTAATCTAACAGTTTATATTCAGTAATAATCTATATAACTGTTAACTAGCAGTTTATAGACAAACAAATAAATAAATTCTAACTATCAATTAATACGCAATAAATAAATTAAATTAACACTTAAATTTAATAAATGCAATTCATCAAATATGAGTTAAATACACATGCCAAATACTCATAAATAAATTTCTATTCATTTCTAAAATTAACTTAACAAACATAAAAGCTTCTAGTAGTTGTGAGTGGGTTTAAACACTCACCTTTGGAATTTAAATCGAATTTAAATTCGATTTAAACCCAAAAATTCGCCCGTCTCGGAATTCGTCCAAACCAGCGTCATCAAGTCTGAAATTAAATTACGATCCTAACAAAAAAAAATTCGTTCGAATCCGAGGTCGTATGAGAAAGTTATGGCGAAAAATGGTGATTGAATTTCAAATTATAATTTAATAAAAAGGGACACAATTCATCACTTACAACAAATGTGCCACGTCACTCCTATTCCCAGAAACGCACGCGGCTACCATCTTCTTTCCAGAAGCAAACGCACGCAACAGACAACGAAACCCAACCACAAACCCTTGACTGAGACTTTGACCAAGCTTGCAAGCCACTAGACACCACCATACGCCGTGCCACCACCACCATGGGCCCCAGCTCGCCAAGCCGCACCCCCCCATATAGGTCCGGTCGCCCAAAACTCCACCGGCCGCCGCCACCCCCTAACCCTAATCGAATTAAATCACACGATCCAACCGTTAACTCGATGCAAAAACCACCCAGATGCGATCCCTTCGGCTATCTCCCTAATACCCAGAAATATTTTCTCGATCCGACAAAGTTTGTGACGACGTGATGAACGGTCGGGACTGTTTCAATTTATTCTGGGTAAACGATAACTCCATTTGAAAAACGAATTTCACCATGAGATTACGTGTTTCGAGAACATTGACATATATTTTTGTGGAATTTTTCTAGAGATTTTGAATTTTCATTTTGTCTTTGAACTGACTGGATCTAGGGTTAGCCCCCATTGAAGAAGAAGAGAAGCTTGAAGAAATACGCGCAGATAAATGAAATTAGGCGGAGGCTAGGGCTGAATAGCTGGGTTTATATAGAGGGTTAGAGGTAGCGTAGATAGACCGTAGAATGAACGTGCGGAATAACTATGGCCCAAAAAGCCCGCTATGCCTCCGGAACCGAATTTATTAAATCTATATATCCAAATAGGTATTTTAAGATATTCTGAACGCGATGGAAAAAGTTTCATGTCCAAATTTGATCGTATGAAGAAGTTATGCTGAAAACAAGATTTCCAAATTGATTTCAAATTGATTTTAATAAAAATGATTTTCAAGGCGTTTCGCGTCCGTACGATCAAACGACAGGTCCGATCGATACGAAACTTGAAACCCTATAATAATTCACCGATACGGATCCGATGAAACTAGTTTCGTCGAAATCCGAGTCCGTGGCCAAAATGGATATTTTTATATTCATTAAATAAATCAAAATTTAGTCAATTAAATCCAATTTCCCATTTCTCTTTGATAATTGATGATTCTTATTATTATAAAATTTTCAATCACCTATACTAATTTAAACAAAATTTAACTTGTCGAATTAAATTTAGAAATCCTCAAATTTCATTTAATTTCACCATAATATATATATATATATATATATATATATATTAAATTTCCAAAATTTAATTAAATTTACTTTGCATTATTTATTGTCAATTACATTGATTTATCATTGGATTCATATTTCAATATGTAAATATCCCCAATTTCATCTGCACTTATATTTACATAGTTTCTAAATATTAAATTTCAAATATTACTTCATTTAACGTTACTTATTTATTATTTATTACTTGCTGCAGTTGATTATCAATTATACTTAATATACTAAATAGATGGTAAATTTTGAATACTTGTTATCATTAACGTTTTATTTCCACTTACAAAATAAATGAAATTATTACATAAACTCCCTTAATTAAGTCAACCATTATCTTATATAACTTAACTGGTAATATATATATCCGATTGCCCTAATTGGTTTATAGTTATCAGCTAAATACATACTAACTTGTAAATAAATTCGTCTAATTGCAAATGGATCTGATCAAATTTAATAGATTGAATAGATGGGTAAGCAAAAAATAAATTTTCCTTTTTGTCAAATTCAAACCCATTCCTACTTAATTATCAATTACAATTTATTACGAAACATTGATTTTATGCAGTTACCTTTTATTTGCGTAGTATTACATCAATTCCTATAACCTTGGATTCATTCCCAATTCACCAAATTCAATTAATTACACTTTACAAATGTGTTTCCAATATATAGGTATTGCCCAAATTAAATTTTATTAGCTAACTCATATTAATAAACAAATGACTTATATGAATGATTAAAATTTCCAATTATCTCACTTTACTCCTAAACTTCTGTTATTGTAAACCTTAAATAATTCCATCAAAATTTAATAAAAATCCCAAACTAAATCACCCATTGCAACATGCCACTGAAATAGGAATTTTATACTAATTGTTATCATACCCATAATTACACGCTTATCACTAAGTCCCACATTTGCATAAATTTATTAAATTGGAATGTTTATTAAGGTTTATGCATTTCCAACTTGTACTGATTTTACACAATCGTCATTTACCTTACATTTCATTTCTATTCAATATATATTCATTTTATTCCATTCATTTGGGTACTGCATTGAAATATATTTATTAACTAATACTAACGTTATTATCATTAATTATAATTGGGTTTCCAATTTTTATTCAATACCTTGAACAATTAACTTACATATTAATCAAATCCTTCTTCTACTTAATTCAAATTGGATTATATTCCAATTCCTATAACTAGGTCTTAAGTCACCATTTACATAATTAAATTTAGCGTTTATTTCAATCTTCGTTTATAATTTAAAGTTTCTACTAAATTAAATTACAAAACTTATGAACTTTAACAAATTTAATCCACCAAATAAATTTTTCTAATGTTTATATATTTGCAATTCAATTCAGTTATTATTTCATTAATACCATTTTAATCAACTAATTATGACTTATAACCACAAACACAAATTTTCGTTATTTCAATCTATGTCATATAAACATTTTAAATTATTTACCTTTAATTACAGTTACTAGCTAACCCCTACATTTACTCCATTAAAAATCCTAAGACTTCTATTTCAATTTAAATTAGATTAGAAAACATATCAAATTGACTCATTTAATATTATTGAATTTAACGGGTCGTTACAAAACTGTTATAAGATTTCACTTCGGGTCCAACCCAGGTTTTACTCGAGACATTTCTCGAGAATTTCCCCCTTTTTCCTTTCTCATTTTTTTTATTCACTTGTTAATTTTTTTTAAAATAACGGTAACACAAATACACTCACGCGAGTAACCTGATGAAATACCTGACCCCCCCATCTTCTTCTCGAGCATCAACCCGGGTAGAAACTTCCTCGATAAAGACACTGTGCACTGAAATGATGCATGTGCACCAATGGCCGGCGACATTCCGGCGCCCTCGACCATCACTCCCAAATCATTGGTCATCCTCTCTTTCGATTTCCCACCGCTCAAACAACAAACGAACTCGAAATCGAAAATCAACAAATTCGACCTACAGGAACAATACTCCGACTAGAAGCATCGCCTAGTCCAAGCAACACCGATCACCGGAGATACCACTCCTCTGACCCCAACCTCACTTACAACCCAAGCTTCTTTCTCCCTCGTCCCGAACAGCTCGAAGCTCCATCGAAGACACTGTGATCAAATTTCTGACCTATGACAGAACTAGGGTTAAAAACTTAATCGAACTATTGCCGACGTCACGGCGATCTAACCATCTCCTTGACATTTTTCCCAGCTTCAACTATCATCATGCTAGCTCCAGCAAAAACCCCAACCTCTAGAATCGCCCCAGTCACCAGAACTTGCTCGAAAACCGAAATCCGATTATCCCCAAATTGCAAACTCAATACCAGATTAAAAATCATGAAAATTGTTTTAAAAATCGAGTTTTCTAGATTTGATTCAAATTTCATACTTGAATTTACAAATTAAATCATTTAATTTCCATCAAATAAAAATAATAAATCTACTCTCCTTTTTCTTACTGATTCCAGAAGAATTCTGAACATATGTTACTTAACTTATTTTTAAAACCTAAATCTCATCTGCACAACTTATTATGTTCAGAATTTAAATCCTAATAACACATAGATAAAGAGTTGATTTGATTTTTTTCTTTGTTTTTATATTATGCAGTCCAAAACAGTGAAGAACAGGTTCAATCAATATGCACAGAACAAAAACACACATATATTCATAAATTCATGCAAATGTATACACATGCAAAGCACATATCTAATTCAAGAATCCATATGCACAGATTTAAACTTACTTAAGTTTTTGAAATATATAGAATTATTCACCTGAAAAACAAAGATTTGGAACAGAGAGTATACTTTTTTTTAAACTGTAGTTTGATCTACCAATAAATTTCTTGCTTCAGATTTTCCCAAAAATTAACTTATTCAAATCAATTTGATTCAAATAAACAAAGCTTAGAAATTTAAGAATCTAATTCTGGACTTGTATTATTATTTTTTCTATTAAAACAAAACAGAGGCTAATTATCTATATCTATTCAGTACTACACTTGTATATAAATTCAATACTTCAACTATTATCCAGTAAATACAAATCCATGCATATCATAACCTCAACTTTTCTTCATAGATTATATCATACATTAAACAATTTCAAGGTTTCTGGGTTTAAAGCTTTTGTTTACTCACCTTAATATGAACAGAGCACTATTTCTTCAATTAAATCTGGAAATTTGTGTTTTGATGATCTGCATTTTGAATTTTGATTTGTACTGCCCTGGTTAGAACTGAAGCTTTAATCTGAACTTGTTGAGATGAGCTTTGCTTCAAGATTGAGTTGTTGGATTTGGCTTAATTTTTTTTTTTTAAAGAATGAAAGAAGATGAATATGCTTTTGATTGCATAAAACCTGGTTGAATTTTTCTCATATCTAATTTCATCAAAATTAAAAAAACAAGAGTGCCACATGTATTTCTTTTAATAAATCAACTAAAACTTGTAATTGTAAGATTTACACTTGTCATTGTGATTTTATATATTGTTTATATTTGTAATTAAAATGTACTTAATATGTTTTATGTATTCATTAATTCATTAAACCTATATAATACATTTATACATGTATATTTTGACCTTATATATTTATATTATAAATTTTCAATTTACTTTAATTAATGTCTTATGTGTTTATTTTTAAATTTGTTTGAAAATAATAATTTAGCTTATTTTAAATAATGTATAAAAGAATTCATCACAGTATTATTTGCCTTAAGATAAAGTTTACCAATTAAATATTATTATCTTTTGAAAAGATAAATTTAGCCAAATTAAGTATTTATAAAAGAAAAACATTAAACTACTATAGTCAAAATTAATAATTATCAGGAGGTTATCAAATACATATCTATCCAAATGTTTTAAAATTTAGTATTTATTATAGTTCAATCCATCTATATACAATTTCCAGATATAGAATTTCATTTGTTCAAACTACAAAACAAATCTAATCCTGTTAATTTCAAATTAGTAGATGCCCAAAAATTTGGTTTATCACATTCTCCCCCCTTTTGAATCTTTTCGTCCTCGAAAAGGAACAAAGTCAGAATTTATTAAAATGCTTATTATTAGAAAAAAGTATTCTTTGAAACACTATTAAAACACTTTTAAAAATCTACATAATATTATAAAATGGTTTTATAAAAAAATACTTTTTATAACTCGATGTTTCAACCAGTCCATCCTTGTTCTCACAGAAATTTGATCATACGTTGATCAGGCGTACGACGTAAAATCTATAAGTACTTGGTAAACCCGTTTTCAACACCCAGTGAAAATACTTTGAAAATAATTTTTATTGAAAATATAGAAAACATTGTTGAAGATAGAGGATAATCTTTTGTGATAATGCTCTAGAAATCATCACCCCCATCCATGGTCGCAGTTACATTCCAGGGTTACGTTGCCGTCATAGCAAAAGTCCATGTAACTGCAGGCTCTCCGCGACCTCTCGATTACGCCATGGATCCCACAACAGATCACGGTTACATCCCAGGGTTACGTTTCCATCACAGCAAAAGTCCATGTAACTGCAGGCTCTCAGCGTCCTCTGATTTTCGCTGTCGAGATGAAACTTCTCCACTCCTACATAGGTCACAATCCACTGATATAAAATCAAACGCAGACTGCTGGCTCTCAGCGGCACACACAACTTTCGCTATGTTATACTCTACTCATAATCCTCAGGAACTAGTTTTTTCCGGACTCCTCACAGGATCAACTTTAGAACCACCCCCCCCCCTTTGGGGCTTAAGGCAGCACCACCCGGTGGCACTCCTGAGAAGTTCATTTCAAGGGAGCGCCTTTTTCCCCAGAGTCATCATCAAAACATTTTATACTGTACACATATAGTATCTTTCAAATCATACATCTAGTATGATCTCATACAAAGCTCCTTTACACAAAATCGATTATTCCAAAATCGATAATTCTCAAACTAGGCTTTCCAAATTCTCATATTGATTTTACCCAAAAATCAAAAGCCTTTCCAAATCCAAAGGTTCCTAAAACCATTTTCCAAAATCCTCATAAGATCCTTTATATATATATATATATATATATATATAAACAAATATATATAAAATTTAAAAAATCTTTGGATCATTTCAAACTTGTACAAAACTCCTTTTATACTTCAAAACACCTTCAAAATCCTTTCCTTCTGGCAATAGATTCAACAAGGAGATATTTATCTTATATAACAAAGATATATAGCTTTGTTTATTCAAAATCAAATAATCAAATTTGATTACTCTTTACAAAACCACTTACCATATCACTTACTTCCATAAACAAAATTTCAACCATAGAAATATCCAATTTTCCACTTTACTTCATCATATACTTCACAAAATAAAATTTTCATTTCAAAAACCATTTCACATTTCTAATCCACAAAATTCCAGTATCAATTTTATTCAAATCCGTACGATGTACACATATCATTCGTACGCTATACCAATCTGATCGCTCACTCGATCACACAAATCCATTTCCGAACTAGTATCGTCCACCCGACTTCCTAGTGCAGACTCAGATCTGGTATCTTGATCAGAAGCCGTCATTCTCCTTGCATAGTCATAACTATGATAGAGAATATCCAGAACCAATCAACAATCCGTATCCAAGTTCGCCTTCAAAAATCGAGTGGAAAATTCCAACTCGGATCGATATAACTATCTCGAAATTTTATGCTCGAATCTGGATCAAATCATTATGCGAATAGAATAACATATGTACACCCTACGTATTTATCTTTATTTGTTATTAGCCAAATCAATTCCATTTCTATTCACATTCACGTACTCACAATTGCTTCAATCCATTTGGATTATCACCTCTATTCTTATCTCGATTGGGTATTTAACCAATAACAGTTTGAACTCCGACCAGTTTATTTAGAAAATAGCTTGAAAATTTTAAAAATAGATAAGTAGTTGGAAAATAATTACTAGTTTGTAAAATAGTTAGAAAATAGTTAAATAATTATAGAAATTTTAGGTAATTGCAAAATAATAGTAAGATAGTAATTAGTAGTTGAAATATAGTTAGTTTATAAAACAGTTGGAAAATTGTTAAACAGTTTCAAAAATAATTGTAAAACAAGTATAAGATAGTTTGGCTTTTAAAAGAAAGGTTGTATATATAATGAATAGCTTGGAGAAAATAGGTTTATATTAAAAATAGTCCAGAGTCAAAACTGTTCACTTCCCAATCTCCACTCTCATCAATTCAATTTAAATTTCTACTTCCATTTAAATTAACCCAATTCCAATTTTAAATAACTTCAATTTCCACTGAAATTGATTTAACCACAATTCAAGTTGAATTAACCTCAATTTCTTTCCAAATTCAATTCAAATTCCATTTGAATTTAAAACTATTCAACTTTTATTCACAATTTCTAAATATTCAAATCAAATTTAAATTTGAACCAACTTCAAATTCCAGTTCACTACGAACCATCTCGAATTACATAAATTCGAGTTAATACTTCAAATGTTGATTTAATTCTTTTAAATCAATTTACCTTTAAAGTTTTTAAACAACTCAATTCACAGTTCAGACCTAACATATTATACAACAAATCAAATTAACCTTTATTTTTACATCAATAACCCAAACCTTTAAACTATTTAATTTTGATTCGAATTCTCAAAATTCCATTTTAAATTATCGTTACTTTACTTTTTCCAAAGTTCAAATAAGAGTTCAAAACAATTTTATCTTAAAAATTCAACTTATCACTCAATTTTATCTTCTAATTTGAAATCAATTCTTAAACAAATTTAATTTACAAATTCAAACATTTATATTTTCAATTCAAAGTAATTCCATATCCTTAATTTCAAATTAAAGTTAGATTTTTCGTTTAATGGATATATCACCACACTTCATTTCTTATTCATTTAAACAAATTCAATTTGTAGTTTATAGATTATTAATAACAACAGGATGGTATCTTTCAAATTATTTTGAAAAAATATCCATCCATTTTTAATTTCCAGATCTCAAACCTAATTTGAGATCACTCATAATTTCCATTTTAAATCAACCATTTAACTTTCCAAGTTAAATTCCAATTTCATCTTTAAATTTCCAAATCAGGTTGATCATTCCAACTTATTTAACTTCTTCCTAAGTTAAACTCAATTCCCTTAATCCAGTCTACCTTACCCATTTTGAACTTCCATTTCAAATTTTGAACTTCTCATAAAAAAAATCGTCCCACTTATTAAGTTCAAAAACTTATCACTTTGGGTATCACATCTCATTCCAGATTTTAAACTCAATATTTAGAGTTTATATCAAACCATCTTTGATATTATGTATATCCACACATATACATATTTACTTCTTGGCTCACCAAGCCAAATTTTAAAATTTAAACCATCCTTGGTTTTAATTCAAAACAAGATCCCTTTAAAGTTTAGAAACAACTTCATATTCTAAAACACTTCTTTCAATTCAAAATTTCAATTTCAGTTTGAATCCATTTCAAACTTATCTTTATTTAATTTCAGTTTGGTTGTGTTTCTAATACCACTTAATTTAATCCTAATTTCAGTTTGGTTGTATTATATTACATCTTAATTTAATTCCAAAAATTTAACAACTAATTTCCTTAATATTTATTAGAAAGAAATATTGCTTTATATATCAAAATATATTCTTATATAAAATTATTTAAAATCTTTGTATAAGAAAATAACAAGTATGCTCTCTCATATATATATTTACACTCAACTCATTCTAGGGTACTATTGACCCTATCCTTAATGAGTATACCCACCAGAGCCAAGATTCTCGCTTAACCTTATGCTCTGATACTAAATGCAACGACCCAGAGTTTTCGATCCAGAAAATTCCAGATAGTTAGGAAAAGAAGAAAAGAGAAAGAAGAAGAAGAACAGAACAAGACACAGAAACCTCACATTCGCAGCGGATCAAAATATAATATCACATAAATAACAGTTATACAAAGAAGAACTGTATCGGTACATTTATATTTTATACATCAGAGTTACAATCCATTTCACAATACTGGACAGCTTTAAAACAACATGACCAAGACAACTACAATATATCAGCGGTATATGCTCCATACGTTCCTGCCATCTAGCTCGCCTCCTGAGCTCCAGAACGTCCTTACCTGAAAATCTGTAATACTCGGTCTGACCCGAGCATTACATCGAAGTAACACCCGGGTCAGGCTGGAAACCAGTGCGAGTAAACCAACAAACATGGAACACAAAAACATACAATTTACAAAAACCCGGGTAACTTGTATCAATTTACAACTACACAAGTCGCTTTAGACATCACTTACACCTTAATTTCTAAGTATCAAAACTTAGATTAAATGGTCAAATTCTGTTAAATCATTCCATTTCATCTTATTGATTCCGCACATCAAATTTTAATGAATCGAAGTGGTTTCGGGTATTTACTAATACCCGACTCCGGTCTCTTCGAGTCTCATGTCATCTAAACCCAAGTTATCCAATTACATACAATTCAACTTTAATTACCGAATAACACTTTTACACAGCAATTCATAATAGATAGATAACCTCATTATCATCGTCCATCCAACAAAGCAATTCATATCAGAGATATCACCCAATTCAAGCACTCATCATTTTTCAATTATTCACAAGCAAGATTGATCACTTCCATTAATTACATGAATTAATAATTCTCTAATTACCCCCATTAGTTAACTATTCTTAGATTTCATTAAATAATTAACCTTTAACTTAATTACATTCATTAATCAACCTTGATTAATCATAATCAGAAATTAACTTTGAAAAATTTCTTTATCAATTAAACCAACTCGTTGGTTAATTATATTAATTAATCCTTTAATTACACTGAGTAATTATTCCTAAATTACTTCCACCAAGTAATTATCCTTTAATTACTTCCCATCCAGTAATTTCCTTTTAATTAATTATATTTAGTAGTTATCCTCATTACTTCACTAAGTAATTACACCTCATTAATTACCTTAAGTAACTATACTTAATCTTTAATTAATTATATTTATTAATTACCTTTGATTAATTTCATTCTGTAATTAATTACCTTTAATTAATTACATCACTTAATTAACTTCCCATAACTTTGATTAGTCAATTCTTAGATTACTTATACTAAGAAATTAATTATTAATCATTTTAACTAAGTAATTATTATTCATATTAGTTACACCAGGTAATTAACCCAAAACTACCTTCAATCTTCGTTAAATTACACCCTGTAATTACCATTACAAATTACTTCGTTAATTTAGTTAATCATTTATTATCCAAGACCCTCATCAACTTAATGATAAATCTTTTTATCTTTATCAGTTTCTAATAAATTTAAAATCACTTATCATTATAATATAAAAACATATAACTCCTTTAATTAACTACTAGATTACATATTTAAATTAAGTTTAAAATAAACTTAAGATTCTACTTAAAATATTTAAGTAAAATATCATACGACTTATTAAACCAAAATTTAAAATATTATCCTACAAAGGGACAATATTCTTCTTTAAAATTAGTTTAATTCTTGATTTACTTAAAGTTTAAAAACTTGTTTTCATAAAACTTTAGAAACTGTTCTAAGATTTCACTTCAGGTCCAACCCAGATTTTACCCGAGACCTTTCCCGAGAATTTCCCCCTTTTTCCTTTCTCATTTTTATTTCCTCTTCACTTGTTAAAATTTTTAAAATAACTGTAACACAAATACACTCACGCGAGCAACCTGATAAAATACCCGAGCCCACCCATCTTCTTCTCGAGCATCAACCCGGGTAGAAACTTCCTCGACAAAGACACTGTGCACTAAACTGGTGCATGTGCACCAACGGCCGACGACATTCCGGCGCCCTCGATCATCACTTCCAAATCATTGGTCATCCTGTCTTTCGATTTCCCACCGCTCAAACAACAAACGAACTCGAAATCGAAAATCAACGAATTCGACCTACAGGAACAATACTCCGACCAGAAGCATCCCCTAGTCCAAGCAACACCGATCACCGGAGATACCACTCCTCCGACCCCAACCTCACTTACAACCCAAGCTTCTTTCTCCCTCGTCCCGAACAACTCGAAGCTCCATCGAAGACACTGTGGTCAAATTTCTGACCTATGACAGAACTAGGGTTAAACACTTAATCGAACTATCGCCGACGCCACGGCGATCTACCCATCTCCTTGACATTTTTCAAAGCTTCAACGATCATCATGCTAGCTCCAGCAAAAACCCCAACCTCCAAGAATCACGCCAGTCACCAGAACTTGCTCGAAAACCGAAATTTGATTATCCCCAAATTGCAAACTCAATACCAGATTAAAAATCATGAAATTTGTTTTTAAAATCGAGTTTTCTAGATTTGATTCAAATTTCATTCTTGAATTTACAAATTAAATCATTTAATTTCCATCAAATAAAAATAATAAATCTACTCTCCTTTTTTTTTTACTGATTCCAGAAGAATTAACTTATTCAAATCAATTTGATTCAAATAAACAAAGCTTAGAAATTTAAGAATCTAATTCTGGACTTGTATTATTATTATTTTCTGTTAAAACTAAACAGAGGCTAGTTATCTATTTATATTCAGTACTGCACTTGTATATAAATTCAATACTTCAACTATTATTCAGTAAATACAAATCCATGCATATCATAACCTCAACTTTTCTTCACAGATTATATCATACATTAAACAATTTCAAGGTTTCTAGGTTTAAAGCTTTTGTTTACTCACCTTAATATGAACAGAGCACTATTTCTTCAATTAAATCTGGAAATTTGTGTTTTGATGATCTGCATTATGAATTTTGATTTGTACTGCCCTGGTTAGAACTGAAGCTTTAGTATGAACTTGTTGAGATGAGCTTTGCTTCAAGATTGAGTTGTTGGATTTGGCTTAAATTTATTTTTTTAAAGAATGAAAGACGATGAATATGCTTTTGATTGCATAAAACCTGGTTGAATTTTTCTCATATCTAATTTCATCAAAATTAAAAAACAAGAGTGCCACATGTATTTCTTCTAATAAATCAACTAACACTTGTAATTGTAAGATTTACACTTGTCATTGTGGCTTTATATATTGTTTATATTTGTAATTAAAATGTATTTAATATGTTTTATGTATTCATTAATTCCTTAAACCTATATAATGCCTTTATACATGTATATTTTGACCTTATATATTTATATTATAAATTTTCAATTTACTTTAATTAATGTCTTATGTGTTTATACTTAAATTTGTTTGAAAATAATAATTTATCTTATTTTAAATAATGTATAAAAGAACTCATCACATAATTATTTGCCTTAAGATAAAGTTTACCAATTAAATATTATTATCTTTTGAAAAGATAAATTTAGCCAAATTAAGTATTTATAAAAGGAAAACATTAAACTAATATAGTCAAATTTAATAATTATCAGGAGGTTATCAAATACATATCTATCCAAATGTTTTAAATTTAGTATATATTATAGTTCAATCCATCTATATACAATTTCCAGATATAGAATTTCATTTGTTCAAACTAAAAAACAAATCTAATCCTGCTAATTTCAAATTAGTAGATGCCCAAAAATTTGGGTTATCATATGTTCTTTCCTTTACTGCATTTGTGTTTGATTCTGTGATCATATCTATGTATGAATATTGCATAAGTGGAGATTGCCGAAGCTTTACATATTGGTAAAGTGATCAAAAATTGCTTTTTTGGTACCTTTCGACACTGTTCGAAAGGGTAGCTTCCCTCTGGTTAAGTTCCTTTGAACGGGTTTACTAAGTACACGATCGAGACTACCTTTTAACACGGATAAAGGTGTTTGCATTAAGGACCTAACTGGCTTCGGAAATAACTGGGTTAAAAAGACTTCGACTCTAACGAAAATGGTAATACTTGCGATGTTGTTGATTTGAGATAAGGTTTTTAGGAAAGAAGAAAACTCAGGGTTTCAACTTAGTCGAAGGGGCTCCTTTCGATCAATCTAACTATAGGTTGATACATTTATGAAAAATAATGAAATCTGAGCAACTAAGTAAATATGATTATCATAATCTTCTTTTTATTGAACTCAACCATACAAATTTTCCAACTCCCCAATTTAATTTAAGAATTAGGGTTTACATGTTTAGGAACAATACAAGTATGAGGTGTGAGAAATTTGATCCCAAAAATGGACCCGTCGGGTCTTATTTATAGGTGCGGGTTGGCATCTTCCGTAGGGATCATGGGGACCATATAGAAATGTAGGTTTCGCTTGCATTCTCCCTGCCTTGTGCGAAAGGAATGCCTTTCGGCTTTGTTGAAATGTTGGCTTATTGCTCTCTGAGCATTTTTGGATACCCTTGTCTCCATTAGAAGGTGAGAATGCAACGTCCGCAGCTTGATCTAATGACGGAAGGCCAATTGATTTGATGCAAAAGAGAACCTTTCGACTCCATCGAAAAGTCTTCTTTGCAGGCAAGTGGCGCATTAAAGTGTTTGGTTGACATTTTCCAATATTGATTGATCTGCAGAAACTCCCATCAAAATGCTCTTATGAATAAGGTGCCAAGTTTTCTTTGTGGAAGGTAATGTTTGTACATGATGCTGTTGACTCTTGTAGAAGATCGTGAATGCGGAACTATCACTTGCAAAAGGTTCTTCCACGAATGCGATATTTGCAGAACGTCTTTTGTCGTCAGTGAGTTTTCTTCTGTGGAACCCTCTTATGTGGAACCAAAGACGAAAGTCTATATCATATGCGGAGGCCTCTTACGGGCGAAACCATCTCATGTGGAACCAAAGGTGAAAATCCTTATCATATGCGGAAGCCTCTTGCGGGTGGAACCATCACATATGGAACCTTAGTTGCGGAAGCCTTCTTGACTTTTCCTTAAGCATCCCTTCGGCTCTTTTGAAATATCTTCCAATAGCCACTTGTCTCCATCGACACCTAGTTTCGATGGTGAATTTTTGGTGTTAACACTGTGCTTTCCTTCAACATTGTCGAAAGGTTGTCTTCACTCTTTTTTTCATTTTTAAGTGCTGTTTTTTTCATAAACCTTTCGTCGTTGTCGAAAGGTAACCTCGACTTGCTTCAACCAGTTTGAAAGCTTGTAATGCTTTCGAAAAGGTCACTAAGTCGTTGCTCATACTTGCTTTGACTTCTTCATCCCCTTCGGAAGGTAAGAACATCTTGGATACTGGAGTTGGAACCTTACAAATCCTTCGAAAGGTTTGATGTTATTGAATCCTGATGACTGCATTCCTTTAACTCCTTCGAAAGGTTTGGGCAACGCTCCTTTTCCTTTGCTTTTATTGAAAGCCATTTTGAATTAGTCGAAAGGTGGATTTTTGGAGTATCATCTTGCATATGGACTTTCAAATATAGCCTTTGACTTTGTCGAAAGCTCCTTGTCGGAAGGTATGATCAACCAAACCATCTTGATGCTTTCTGATCTTTACCAATGCTCTTGCATCCCTTCTTTCATACTTCTATTCCTAGGAATATTTTATGGATAACAAAAGTTATAAAACCATCTTCTATGGAGCCTACATTATGTGCATTCTCATGAATTTTGGGGTCACCGTACCCGATGATGACTTCATCACCGTTGGCGAGCTAAATTCTAAGAATTTAAGTCTTATGAGTTTGCCCAAGTGCCCTCCACCTCAGGAAATCATTAGCTTCTAACAATGGATGACAAATTAAGCACAAGAGATTCCACAACCCTATGAAACACAAATCGGCTTCCCCTCCACTTCCCATCAAATAGAGGAAGAAGAAGATAGTGAAGAAATACAAGAGCTTCAAGAAGATTTTAATGCAAAATAAGGCCTTGTCACTCTCTAAGAAAGCTCAATCTGTGATTGGTCACCATTGAAAATAACATCGTCGAGACCAATAAGAAGCTTAACTCTATCAAGGGCTTCTTAAACAAAATATGAGAGAAAATTTCATGCGCTAGCTCTACTTCTACACGTATTACAGAGAATCTCGCTCCTTTCATTTAGTCCACATCCGAAGAAGAAGAAGAGGAGGAGTTGGAGAGTGAAGAAGTTTAATTTTCTATATCTTATGCATATCTATTTTCATTAAATTATGTTGTTCCTTATGTTGATGTACCCTTAATGTCTTTGTTTGATGTTGTTTAAATGTTGCTTATTTGCTGTTATGCTTCTATAAAATTCCTATTATGCTACTTTTCTTTATCATTTCTCATATATGCTCATCTTTGATACTATTTTTTTCAATCCATGTATTTCTTTTTATCGATGAAAAAAAGGAGAAATATAGATGTTCAATCAATATTTAGCTGGTAGATCATTGATTTAGGGGGAGTAACTATCAATTTTAAATTTTTTAAACTTACGTAGTTGCCATCATCAAAACGAGGGAGAATGTTAGAAACTTGTATTTTGATGTTTTGATCTTGAAAACTATGTAAGTAAATATTACATGAACAACTGTATTTGCAGGAGAAGATATACTATTCTACTCGATAATTGTAACAACCTGCAAACCTGTCGACACTATTCTCCATCAAATCAACTCAAGATGAACGAAAATACAAACCATTAGGGTTAAAGAAGAAAGAGGTAGAAAAAGAAAATAGAAACAACATCAGAATCTCATCGACGCAGCGGAATAAATATAATAGATAATAAATGATTTTTACACAAAAACAAATCTTTTTATACATTACATCATCAGAGTATACATAACATACAGCTGGACAGTAATCATAACCTGTCCTCACAAGCTGAATGCACAGCTAATCACACAGTGGAATACTTAAAACAAGTACGGAAGTACGTATCGCCATTCAGCTCGTCTTCTGAGCTTCATAGCATCCTTTCATGTATTCTATCATACTCGATCTGACCCGAGCATTATAGTGAAATAACACCCGAGTCAGTCTAGAATACCAGCATGAGAAAACCACACTCAAATTGATTATTAAAGTTTCAAAATTCTTTTGAAAACAAAAGCATCTCGTAAGACCACGTCACAAATAAACATGTCGGGTTTTTACCTTACAATAGCTAAAACACTTTTTATCAAATCCGTCTGATATTATAATAGTGTCTATAGAAAGTAAAATAGAATCTAACTAAAATGCTTGCATCTCACGTTTCAACAACAGATGGGCACAATCAAAACGGTATAGGCACGTAGGGAGAATGGATTTCCAACTAATGACTAGGCACTAGGGTACCACCTATCACGATACGTGGCCTAGATCACCGTACAGAGGATCCCTCCCAATCCCCTACAACACAACACCGAAACTACCCCTTACTGGATAATCCCGAGTAAGATCACCCCATGGTTGGGATCAGCAACCGCACCACTAAACCGAATAAAAGGGACATCTAGACATGTATGACCTCACCCTATTGGGTGCTACCCACTTAGCCTTGCTGCATGACCCCTGATTTTCAGTCATTCCCGGTTGATGAGGCTCGAGCCTAAGCGTTACCTTTTAGAACATATCACTTAGAATGCTCACCGTCCACCTGACGATGTTCTGAAGGCATTCATCCCTACAAGTCCATCCCGGGTTCGAACGGAACCGAAGGCACTACTCCTACTACATCCATTTTGGAATCATTCTTAGGATTAGTAGCGACTAGCCCTTACACTTCACTGCTTCATCTTTGAATCCAAACTCATCTTCCTCACGAAAACGTACGAACCAGATAGAAGTGGTTTTCAGGAAATAAATCCCGGTCCCAATCTCTTCGAAACGATCGGCGCATTGGTCAATATTGATAGTCGGTTATTTAACTGTCAAATAAAATTCACAAACAACCATCAAACATAAATAATTTCACCAAATTATTTATTAATCTCAAAATATGTTCACAAGATATATTTCCACTTTTCAACCCTTTGAAAACAGTTTTCAAACCACACTCTTCTCATGGAATGAATTCCCAAATTTTTGCTTCCATTGAAAATACCAAGTACAAACACTTTAGATTTTAAAATAATTTAAATCACTATATTATAAAATATACTTTAACATTTAAATTTTAAAAAAAACTACTTTAATACTTTATTAAAAATATATACTTTAAGAATACTTAAAATAAATCTACTCAATAAAATATAAAAATAAATTTTATCTTTTTAAAACATAATACCAAGTCACCTTTAAATAATTACTGCTAAAATAAATTTGAAAAAAAAAATACTTACTTTAAAATTTAAACATTTAAAAATAATAAATTTTCTAAAACATACTTTTAAAACTTTTAACTTATACTTAAAAATTTGTTTTGAAAATGTACTTGGCTATCCAGGGAAATACGGTTCTCTTTCACATCCTTTAAAAATAAATCACTATTTATTTTTAAACAAATTTACCCATCCCATTAATAAATTCCCACCGTGAGGTTATTCTTCAAATATCCACTGATATCTTACTTCACCTTTATAAACCCAGTTTATAAATTTCTTAGTCCCGTCCTTCTTAAAATTCCAATTTCAAACACTTAAATCAATTTCCAAATTGATTTCCAAATTACTCCATTTTGAAATAATTTCTTTTACTTACCCATTTATTCCAAAACCCATTAACTTCATATTTTTATTTCTTACTTATGATTTAAAATCTTTTAACTGAAAAATACCAATTTCATATTTCTAAAATTCCTTCTTTATCCTTTTAAACAAATTTAAACCTTGAATTTTAAAGTAAATTCTTTATTCCTTTAAATAATATCACTTAAGTTTTACAATTCATTATTTTCTGTTTATTCAAAATACCCTTTTCTCATACTTGGAATTATTTATTAGAATTTAAAAATCACTTTTATTCTTATCCAGTTCATTCTTAAATTTATTTAAATTCTCTATGATTATTTTACTTAAAAATTCACTCTATTATTTTCTTTTCAAAAATCCAATTCTATATATTTTGATAATTCAGTGTACCGAAATATATTCAAGCAAACCATAGCATTCAGTATTCCAATTATCAACATAATTCATCACAGAATATCAAATATTCATAACACAGAATACTAAACAATCTAAATAATTTTGAAGAATTCAGTTGGATCCCTTCAACCTGTTTCTCTACATCCACAAATGTTAGCACAATACCAATTCCACTTCGAGGTGGAATATCGCGGTATATGGGATTAGTATAATATCATCCGCTATTATGCGGCGCATAGGGTCTCATCCACTATATAATGCGGGAAATCAATCACTCCAATATATATTATATACTACTATATAATATATAATATAGCACATCGAATCAATTCAATCATTCAACCAATTATTTAAATTTAACCATTTAAATTTAAATAAAACCCAGATGAGTGAGATTAACTCACCTTTGATTTTTAATTTTCAAATCCGATCCACACTGGCTCGATTCTCCATGATTTATATTTTAAAGTTAGACGATAAGTCTAGTAGGTGTAGTTTTTTTTTTGCATATACATATTTTATTAAATCAGCTAAATCGAAAAAAACAAATTCAAATACCTTACAGCCTCCACTGCCTGACGAAACCTACGCGAACCCATACCCAGCCTCCATCACCTCATGCGCGAGCTTGGACGTGACGTCGACCGAGATTAGCTCGCCCGTGCCAAGTGTGGTGGCACTGCGAGCTAGGGTTTTCCCATTGCCTCTACTATGCACCATCTATTGTTGCCCCGATAACTCCGACTTGAATGAGTTCGGCCATATGAATCGCGATTTCAAATCGCGTGCTCGGAAAGCTTCGTTCATGACTTCCTCTCCATATACGAGATTTTTGATCTCGTTCAAATTTTTTTTATTATTATTATGCTCGATTTCGATCGGTTTTGAAGACTAGGACGGAGGAGGAATGGGTACTCGAGATTTAATACAAAGGG